>OY728146.1:1479781495-1484801025 GCA_963277665.1 Viscum album | reverse complement strand
GGGGTGGGGGTGTCCAGGGGTGGGCAAAATGTCCAAGGGGTCGGGGGGATGTCCACGGTGGGAGGGCTGCCCAAGGGGTGGGAGGGATGTCCATGGGGGTGGAGAGGATTTCCAGAGGGTAGGGGGTGTTCAGGGGGTAGGGGGTGTCCCAAGGGGGGTAGGCAGGCTATCCATGGGGGGTGGCGGCGCTGTCCACAGGGGTGGAGGGGTTGTCCACGGGGGTGGGCGGGCTTTCCAGGGGTGGGCGAGCTCTCCACGGGGGTGGCGAGGCTATCCATGGTGATATGCGGGCTTTCCATAGGGGTGGTGGGGGCTGTCCACGGGGGGTAGGGGTGTCTAGGGGGGTGGCGGGATGTCTATGAGGGTTGGTGGGTGTCCTATGGGGGTGGGGGTGTCCAAGGGGTTGGGGGGCTATCCAAGAGGGGTGGGGGTTTCTAGGGGGTAGGGGTCTGGGGGGTGTCCAGGGGGTTGGAATGGTGTCCGGGGGGTGGGGGCAGTCCAGGGGATTGGGTGGCCTATCCACAGGGGTGGCAGGGCTGTCCAGGTGGGTAGGGGTTTCCAGGGGTGGGGTTGTCCAGGTGGGTGGGGCTATCCACGAGGGTGGTGGGGCTGTCTAGGGGGTAGGGGTGTCCATAGGGGGAGGGATTTCCACAAGGGTGGGTGGGTCTGTCTAGGGGATAGGGGGTGTCCAGGGGGTGGGTGGGCTGTCCACGGGGGGGGTGGCAGGAATGTCCAGGGGTGTCCAGGTGGGTGGGTGGGCTGTCCACAGGGGTGGGGCCTGTCTAGGGGGTGGGGGGGTGTCCATGGGGGTGTCGGACCAATCCAGGGGCGTAGGGGGTTTCCAAGTGGTGGGCGGGGTGTCCACGGGGGTGGGAAGGGTATCTAGTGGGTGGGCGGGCTGTCCATGGGGGGGGTAGCGGGTGTCCAGTGGGGGTGGGAAGGCTGTTTACAGGGGGGTAGGGGGTGTCCACGGGGGGTAGAGGTTGTCTAGGGGGGTGGGTAGGATGTCCACGGTGGTGGGGGATGTCCAAGAGGGTAGGGGGTGTCCAGGGGGGTGGGTGATCTATCCTGAGTGAGGGATGTCACTAGTTTTCTTCTAGATCTTGGAATCATTATAAATATGAAGTATCTTAGAGAAAGACTAATGTTATACATCCATTATTCTATTATTTATCCCAATAATTTGAGGTGTTAAAGTATTTATGAATATTATGCACTATTTTTGAATTCTCATATTCCTTTTTGATTATTTCTATTTGAAATAGAATTTGAGTTCAATCTTATATGATTTGGAACATATGATTATAATGAATGTTCTGCATAGATTTCAGCTAAATTTATATGTATGTTATGTGATGTGTGCTAAATTGGTGTGAGATGGACGATCTTGTTGAGACCATTTATGATATTCTTAAAAATTTTACGGTTATTAGGAAAACACTAGAAGGTAGTATCAAGTGAGAAATGGTATGGTGGAGCCAATTATGGAATGATAGGTGTGATTTATGACTCTATTGATAGTTTGGCATGATGATATCAGGTATGGAAATTTTTTCATGATGTGATCACTAAGATGGTTCCATAGGTATGTGTTCGAAAAGGCCCATGTGACAATAGGTGATGTTAATCACTTGTGGTGTGTGAGCCCCCCCTCCCACTACACAACCCCCCAGGAGCCCCCTCCCCTAGCTCTTTCCTGCAACACCCACCCTCCAAACTACACAACCCCCCCTCACCCCCCTACACCCCCACCCTACACAGCCACCCCCCTATAGCCCCCCACCAAATCCAACACTCCTCCCACTGTACACCCCCCCAATCCCACTGCACACCCCCCCTACAGCCCCACCTCCCACTACACAGCCCCCACACCCATAACCACCCATCCCACTACACAACCCCACCCCCCCACCCCACACACCCACCACACAACCCCCCTCCCACTGCAAAACCACCCTCCCCACCACCTCCCACCTGCAGTCCCCACCCCCAATCCCCACAGCCCCCCCTCACCCCCCCTGCAAACCCCCACCCTACATAGCCCCCCCCCCCCTCTACTCCCCCCCCCCCCCCCACAACCAACCCCCTCCCACTACATAGCACCCCCCCACTCCCACTACACCCCCCTACATCCCCCCATAGCCAAACCCTCCCACTAAAGCCCCCTACAACCAACCCCCCACCCAACAGCCCCCCCCCCCACCCCCTGTAGTCCCCCTCCCCCCACCTCCCACTTCAGCCCCAACTCCCCACATTGCACATCCCCCTTCAACAGTTGCCCCCCCCCTGCACAGCCACCACCCAACAGCCTCCCCCCACTACACAACCTATCTACAGCCACCCCCCTCCCACTACACCCCCCACCAATCCCACTACACACCCCCTATAGCCCCTACCACTGAGCAACCCCCCCTAGAGCCACCCTCCCACTGCACAACCCCCCACCCTTCCACTGCAAAGCCCCACCTGTAGCCCAGCCAACCCCCCTCCCACTGCACAATCCCCCCCCCCCAAAGCCACCCACCCACAGCACACCCCCCCACTCCCACTACACATCCCATACAACCCCCCTCCCACTGAACAACACCCCTATATCCACCCTCCCACTGCACATCCCCCTGTAGCCCAACCAACCCCCCCTCCCACTGAACACCCCCCCATTCCCACTACACCCCCCCCACAACCACCCTCCCACAACACAACCCCCCTACAGCCAACCCCCCTCCCATTGCACACCCCCTCCCCCATAGCCAACCCCCTCCCACTACACAACACCACTCCCATAGCCCCCCATGTCCTTTATGGATAATCAACACAAAAAACAACCTTGTACTCAAAGAAATCAGAATGAAAAATTGAATAAATGGAGGTAGAACATAAAATTTAGTTGTAACAGAGATATTTGATGTGAAATAACAAACAATCGGTTACTGGGAATAAGGGTTTGCACACAGGAACAATGGGAGCTCTCGTTTAGGGTGCAATGTGGGTGGATCATGATCTGAATTGGGGGATGAATTTGTGACATTTTATCCCAATGATTTTTAAAACCATTGGTAAATATAAAAACTATCACCTAACCCAACAGTTTTTTGAAACAGTTGAGAAAACTACCACCTATTCCAATGGTTATATTACACCTTTGGTAAAGGTGTCTCTACCAAGGCCTATCCCAATCTTGAGACTCCACACAAGTGGATTAGCTTGATCAACAAACACTTAGACTCCGCCTTATCCACTAGGAAACTTTTGATATAACCTAAACAAAGACATCATGTATTTACCCACACAGAGGTTAACATGCATAGGGTGATATATAAATAATAGTAGGCCACCCCCAAAGGTGAACCTATATTCTATTGTTTTAATAAGTGTATTCACACATGATATACCCATACAAGACAAAAATTAATAGTAGAAATAATAAAAGAAAAACTATATAAGAAGTTAGTCAGGTTAAAAAAGTAAGAGAATAATCTAATAGTGGGTTCTCATTCAACACCGAATGTAAATCAACTACCGCTCTATCCCATGTCATGGGATTTATAACATATGACTCACCCAATCATAAAAATACTGGTGTGTATTCTAGATCCACATATGAGATACAAAAATTCTAAATTAAAAGGTATAAATGTTGAACCCCATGGTGTAACCATAGTCATCCACGTGATAAGGCACATCTATCGAGCTCTGTGAATCTAATGGAATAATCAATCTAATGAAAAATATCAACTCCACATGACTAAGAAATAAGCATGTCCCAAAAGTCCAATAGAACAAATTGGGCTTTGAAAAAAATGATAGATAGTATACACTCACATAGACTGAATCCCATAAATATAGGCCCAAAAGATGCACTATCCTATTAGATCTAGTCTACCCACATGCCCAATAGATACACTATCCCAGGGAAACCACTCAAGAAACTAAGATTCCACCGTATCCATAACATATTACCAATGTATATGGAGTAAAAATAAACTAGAGGTGTGAACTCATCCAAATCATCAATCGTCTCCATAAGACCATCTAACAACATCCAGCCAATGAAGGAGAAAACCATATCAAAATTCAGGGACATTCCATTATCCAAAATATCACAAGGGTCTGCTCTATAAACCAAATTCTTAAGTACAAGCTACCATAAAACTCATCACTAAATGTTAACTGAACATGGATTGATCCAACCTTGTACCCATCATCTAAATGAAAAAACTAAAAACACTTATCCACTTTCAACCAAAAAATCATTAGGCCTCACTCAGAATTGTAGATCTCAACATCCAACAAACAGCTACCATGGGCTATCAATGATTAACCTCTAGGCCAAACCAAAGCTCAAAGATCCCATGGTTCTTCAAGTAACATTATAAAGTGATGACCTACCAGAGACTCCCCTTCCACACCCAATATCTTGACCCAAACCCATAAATAGATCTACAAACATCCCAAATACCATAGAAATAGTAGGACACCCTAAGAGGGGTTTCTCTATATTACCCAAAAGAATAGGATATGCCCAATGAAGAAATATACCCCAATTCTTTCTATGGCCTCAAACTGATCAATGATTAATAGTTCATCCAAAAGAAGTCCAATAGTATAATCCCACTAGTATGGGAATTATCAATGTTCCCAGTGACCAATTCAAATACTATAAACCTTTTAAGGGTTTATTAACCAAGACAAACCTTTCTAGAAAAACATTGCCAACAGCTAGCTATGGAAACCACTGATCACTTGATCTAAAACCATCCCACGTGATTTTTCATAGGAGTCCCTTAGACTCTTCTCAATATCTCAATGGTATGAGGATGTAACATCCATTCCATATAATCAACCCAGCCCAAAGGCTTCATCAGCTCTTGTCTTCAAATATATGATCCTAACATTAACATATATAACCTTGAGAAAATGGTCTCAACATGTAGGGACAAACCAAGATCTCATCAGAGATACTACATGATCCTATATTCTGAAACACATTCAAAGAACCTCATGAATATATCCATGGTGCACTCAATCTAGGTTGACCAATGAGCTCAAACCCTCAACTGAGCCTCACATCTCACAACCCAACCCCCATAAGGATTATAAAACCAAAACTCAAATAAATCCTCTTGAAAAATCTATCCAAATAAAAAACACCATTCTAATGGAGCTTAAATTCCAATATGATTCACATCAAGATATAAGAGGAAAGACTCAGAATGGACTAATGAAAAGTCTAATTCTCACATTGTGGTGAAATAGGGAAAATAGGCCAAGGAATAAAAATTACAGTTTGTACCTTATGTACAAGGAATATAACCACAAAGTTACTCCCTATCATTGTGCCTCAGGACACTTTATGGGTAATTCTCTATGTACAAGGTGTGTGCCTCTTGGAATATGGGGCATAGCCCGACATGGGTACATTTTAGTATACCATATCCCCACTAAGTGTGTTCACTTCCATACTACATGACATATAATTCTCGTACATGGTTTTTACCCCAAAGAGGGGTCCCAACCATTTACCTACCCATGTACTCCCACACTTCTTTTCGCCATGAATAGTATATGGTCACTAGTATTATATCTCACATAGTTTCTGTTTGCGTACCCTATATAGCCATGTTCCCCTAGCCCACCTCGATTCATCACTATATAGTTTGTACACCTAAGTACATAGAGTGTAGTCCCAAAAAAATCATGTTCCCCAAATATATAGAACACATATCATGGGTTCAACTAACTACACACCATGTATATATGTATTCCCGAATGGAAACATCTCAAAACGTCCTAAAACTCCCATTTCTTCCCAATTAATCCTAGATCGACACCAACTAGGTCCCCATAAAACCCAACATGTATTTAAAAACTCAAAAAACTAATCAAAATAGGAATATTGTGAAACTTAGAAAATGACCTTATTTCCAAGTAAAAACTGCTAACGCTTCCCACTAAATCTACCACCCACAGCTGCCTCATTCTGATCTGATCCAAAGAAGAACCCATGGCAACGACTCCTCCCTTTCTCTATCCCTATTATCTACCTCCTTATCTCTAGGTTATGTTAAGGGAATCCCATGGGGACATGCATTGGAATACAAATGGAAAAGGGAAAAAAGAAACATCAAAAAATAAAAAAGGAAGGTGAAAGAAAAGAAAAAGAAAAAAATGGGCTCAAGCCCCACCATGGTTCCTGCAATGGGTTTATGCCTCACCTAGTAAAAACCACACATTTTGTGCTCATCCAAAATATAAAAACTCAATATTATGTTTTTATTAAAATATATTATCAAAAAACACACATTAATAAATTAATATATAATTAATTAAATATTAAATATTCTGGAAAAAATTGAATGCCACAAATTTCCACCGAACTCTTATCTTAGAGATAACACCATACTTCAGGACAAATGGAGTTGTGGGAAAAATTAACTAAGATAATATTACAGGATAATATAAATTTTTCCCAAAATCACTTCTGGGAAATAAAATTAAAATTTTCCTTTATTTTCAAAACCCGTGATGACTCAAGTCTTCACTATACTGCCCTTCAGAAATTGTTGATCTCTTAGAAATTTTAGTATTAGCTTCAATTATATAGAAACTCAAAATAAAAATTCAAAATATGTTTTATTTTTAATGTATATGAAGCATAATTTTTTGTGTGTTAGTCAACTATATAATGATGAACATGAGGTTGTTTTTTAGAAAGGCTCATATATCATCAAAAGCATAAATAAATTTTTCATCATAACTAAATGAACAAATAAAAATGCTAATTTGGATAAAATAATTGATCATCCCATCACTATTTTATTTGAGTGTAAAATATAAAATCAATTTGTGGCACATAATTCTTGGTAATATTGGCCATATAAGTATTTATAAAATAATGAATTATGTTATAGAGTGGTATAATAAAAAATTTAAGAGATAGTATATTATTTTTGTGAAACACTTTAAAATTTTAAATTAAATCAAAGTTCTCCTAAAAGACTATATGTTATATCTACCTGACCAATTGATATTATTCACACATACTTATATGGACTAATGAGACCAAATTTTTGTGTAGATGATTTATATTTTATCACTTTAATTTTTGATTTCACTCATGTGATAAATTAAATGTTCATCAATCTAAAGTTAGAAGATATTAAGATATATAAATTTTTTAAAAGGAGTTTTGACAATGAGTTAGAAAATTACATTAATAATTTGGTATCAGATACTGGAAAAGAGTAAAAATGTGATTAATTTCAAATATATCTTGTCAATCATGGAATAAAGCATCAATATAGAACACAATATAGTCACCATATATATGGTTTAACAAAGAGGAAGACAAAATTATAGTTGAGATGGAGAGACCTATTCATTTAAGAAACAATATTATAACATTTAAGTATTATGTACAACATTACACATACAAAATAAGTGTCAATTAAGACCTAAAACACATAAAACACCTTATAAAACATGGTATGAGAAAATTAAAATTGTTTAATAATTCAATTAATTTGGTAATTCTTGTTTAATAAATATTAAAAACTCTAATATGGGAAAATTTTAAGGGAAAAAAGAATAATGGGAATTCATAGGATAATTATAAAATTAAAGTGGCTATAGATTTTAGAAAAAATAAAACACATACAAGTTTACTATTTTGATGTGAAGATTACAGAAAACCAATAACACCTGTGTGTAAATATTGTTGGTTATTTTTAAATTTTTAGAGAAAGCAACATGAAGCTTTGATAAAATAATAATAAAAATAAACTTATTAGGATTTAATCATTATTAATATTTATTATAAAAAAATTAAGGATAAATATAAAGGTTATATAAATAAGTGATTAAAATTTTCTATATTGATTATACATGTTGTAGAAAATAATATAATAGGTAGTTGGGAGGCTCCAGTTGAAATAATAATAAGAAGACGTGAAAAAAATACTAATCACATCGAATAGATTTATCCATAAACTATTTTTAAAGTAATTATCCATGAGAAATAGATTGAATATATGGACTTCAAACTACATAAAATTGAGAAAAATGTCATTTGGGATTTTTTTCTAAATATCAAACAATAAAAATCTAATTATAACCAAGTAGGTATTAAATTAAAAGCTAAATGAAAATGGGAAAATCATAGGAAACAATTCTATGAATTTTTTCTAGGGGTTACTAATAGGTGGAGGGAGTTTGTTTAAAATAAAACCATTTCTATTTTGGAATTATTGGAGTCCATTTGAATGTTCTATATTGTATAATCCCATAAATAGTAAAAAAAATAAATGAAATAGATTCCTTCTTAAATGGTGAAATGGATGAAGAGGTTTATATTGATAATACAAAAGGGTTTGCTCGTAAAAATGATATAATATGTATGGGTAAACTAAAAAAGGCCCACTATATAATTAAAAAATCTCTTGGAGCCTACTTACTAAGCTTTATGGTTGCCATAGGAGGATGAGGTTCTAAAATAGGAATGTGGAGAGAAACTTGTACATAAAAGAAATGGAGTCCAGAAATATCGCTATAAGTATATATGTTAATGATATTATTTTTGTAGGTTATAAATATATTTCTTGAAAATAGTTTTTTGTACAAGTGTAAATTCAATTTGAGATGTACATAGTGGTAGAGATGAGTTGGTTTTTGGAATTTCAAGTACTGTAAGAGAAAGAATTTATTTTTCAATCCTATTAAAATTATGAAATAGAATTATTAAATAAATTCATAAATAATAATCTAAACCAGTATTTAAACCTAAAAATGTTGGAATTAAGCTATTGATGGATGTTAATTGGGAAATTTTACTTCTAAGTGAGTATATAATATAGATTATAAGCTTTCCATATATAACTCTATTTAGGTCAAACATTGTAAATACAATTAGATTTTGTGCTATATGTCAAATTTATCCAATTTAATCACATCCAATGGCTACCAAGAGTGTTATTAAATATATCAAAGGGAATTTGTGTTTTGGAATACTATATAGGAAATCATAGAATCATAATCATTATTGATTCCCTGATACTGATTATGTAGGTGACTATGATGATAGGAGATACAATTCAAGAGGTTGAATTTTATCTATAAAGGTGTTGTGTGTGTTGTAATAAAAAGAAAAAAACATAGTCACAATGAACCCCAGGAAGTTTTAATATGTGTCCTCTACCATTATTTTCTTTGAGATGAATAATATTAAGGATTATCTGAAGACAGGAGGGTGAATATTTAAAAACAAATTGAATTTCAAGTGACTATAAAAGTATTATTAACTACTATAAAAATTTAGTTCAATATCCACAATCAAAGTACATTGATATCAAGTCTCACTTTATCAAATAAAAGGTTTCTATTAGTGATATAAATTAGATTTATTTTCCACTATAAATCAAATATTTGATATATTCCCCAATGTAATTACTAAAGAAAAACATTAAACCAAGATGTTTAATATGAATAATCATCCCTTCTCTCTCCCTTGAGGGAAATTGGAAATACCCCGCCACCCACAATGTAATCGATTATGATGTGAATGGTGGATGGTACCCAAAACATATTGATAAAGGTAAAAGATTCAAATTATATTTAGTATCCAATATCTCTTCTTATTGTGTAAAGGGGTATAAATTTAAGCTATTAGTTTTTGTATTAAGGGTGAGAATATCTATATCACTTAGACAAAAGACACTTATCATGAGGAGATATAATTCTATCAAAACAATAATTTAACTTTTAGTATGGGTTAAGATATTTCTTCTTTTAAATATACTATTATTTAATATTTTTTTGATGAATGGTTTTGTTTTGGAATTTTTTTTAGAAAGGATGACAATAAATTCAGAGGAAGATACTAAAAACCCCAATGAAAATATTGATGAAGATTGTATTTTTTTTATCAAATATGTTTTTTGGAAAAAAAATTCAGAAACTCTGACAACAAATTAAAAGGATAATGTTGAAAACCTCAAGGAAATTATTGATGAATATTTTACTTTTTGTCAAATATATATTAAAGATATAAATAATGATTTACAATTTGATTAAAGTGTTTTTGAGTTATTTGTAGATATTAAAGAATAAATGGGATAAATTTTGTGATTATTTGAAGGAATATTGAAAATGATAGTATTTTTAAATAGAGAAGTCATTAACTTTGTAAAGAGAACACTAAATGTTTTATGGTGAATTATAAACCATGAAAGGTGAATGTTGGAAATTTTAAGGAAATTTATATTATACAATAAGGTGAAATATGATGTTAATAAGGTTTTTTATAGATAATGTAAAGTGAACTTAGAAATTCATAAGTTTGGATTTCTATATCATAAGTTAGACATTAGACTTGGTAAGGTGATATCTCAGAAACATAATGTGTGATCCAACTTCAAAAAATATATAATATATATAATTTTTTAGGAGCTTCCAAAGTAAATAAATGTAATTTTAATTCAACAAGGTGATATTTGAACATTCAATCCATGTTGTAAACATTAGAACAACATTACAAGAGTTTTGGTTCAATATGTTAACAAAATAAAACTAAATATAAGTCATGGGAATTCCACTATGAGTAGAGTTATCATGCCAAAAATCAGTATCCATGAAAACACACATAACATAATTAAAAATGTTGGAATATATTTTAATTTTTTAGATGTTTAAAGAAAGGAAATATCTATATCCTTATGGATATTTAAATCAATATTTTTTCTAGGTATTTAAGATATTTAAACATTAGGATTTTATTTAAAAAATTTAATACCATAAAATATTACAAAAAATTGATTTAAGGGATATTTACCATATTCAAAATATTCAAACATTATTCATGAAAATTTCTAAGAATATAATTATGGAAAATTAAGATGAAAGATACATAGAAAATTCATTAGAAAAATTAATACTCTATTACATTGAAGAACTACTATATTAGGGAGAGATAGAGAGAGTGTGTATGTGTGTGTGTGTGTGTTTCTAAAGACTAGAGTTTTCAAGAGATTCATAGGAAACATTCTGAGAATTAGTGTTTGGATATTTGGGAACAAAATTATGTCATCAAGAATATAAAAGTATTGAGAAAGACTGACCAATTTAATCATGATTAAAATATTTTAATGTAATTGAAGTGATGATCATATTATATTCTATTGTTCTATAAGGCTTTGGGAGGAAGATATTTGTTAACTATTATTTATGAAAATAAGAGCCTTATGTAATCTTTCTCTTCTAATTATAAATACATTGTAACTAGCATTATGATTCTTTGATTCTAGTGGGGTTTTGGGGAGCATGGTGGCATCATGAGGATACCGATCATAATCACTAGTTTATATATAGTAATATTTTTCACTCATGGTGTATAACTAATCATATAAGTAAAAAGGTACCTAAATTAGGACCAAAATGTAAAAAAATGTGTTTTTTTGTGATTTTTATTTATTATTTATTCAAGTGAGGTTTAGAATTCAACATTGAGTGGATCAGATCCAAATTATTCATAAAATTTGATTATAAATATAAAAAATTATAAAAAATCATAGTTATTAAACCACCCATCTTTCTTAGTGATATAAATATCTACTAGGTTACCTCACTTATGAACCATGTAAAAGAGCAATTAGTTATTGATGTTAAAATTATTAATATTTGTGACTCAATTAATTACATAGAAGGAACTATTGAGTTATTTCTACCATTTGTGTAATGATGTGTCATTAGTAAATCAATTTGATAAGAAATTTTGTTTATAGTGGGAATTATGATCAATGAATTTGTAATGCTCTTTGAATTTTTAGTTTTAGTGAAGGATGTGTTATTCTTTTTAGGTTTTTGTCATGCAATTTGATGATTGAAGTAGATAAAAATGGTGTTTTTGAGTTTTTAATGATGTTTAATGGGAGCTTAAATGTCTTGGGTAGGAGAAAGCTGGTTTAAACTCTAATTTTTCAACAAAAAACGAATTGGGTGCCCAATATTGGGGTATTGGGAACTGGTGAATAAGGAAGAGGGCATGGTGTCCTTATGGTGTTATCAGGAACTCAAAAACCATAAACTTTATTCCTAGTAGGCTCTAGTATATCTTTTAAATGTAATTTCTTTCAATTTCCCTCAAAAAATATAACTCTTTAGGGATCTCCCTTGAACATCATTCTTTATTAGCCACTACGATCCATATTCTATGATTTTTTTGAGTTATTTTCTTTCTGTTCATCTTCCTTTTGATTTAATGATGATTAATATAACTACCTCATATTAAATCAATAGTTACCATATCCCTCTCATGTCTTCTTCTTTATCCTAAACTTTTATCAAATTTCACTCACTTTAATGAAGGAATCTAAGATGAATTCAACCATATCATGACAGAATTTCGAAAAGATCCTAGTTTATCATCTTAACTTGCAACGATATGTTTGTAGAGGGTCTTATATATTCAACTAATTAGTATTTTGATCAAAGGATATTGAGGTATATTTTATTCTATATTTTATAAGATTTTATAGAGATATAGGTGGATGTTTAGTTACAGTTAATTGAAGATTTAGGATGTTATATTTCTATGATTATCTCTATAGTTATTCCCCAAGGATTTCCGTAATTTATAGTCTACTTTAATAATAGTGATTTATTTATTTACCTTATGGCCTGAGGGCCTTGATTATTTATTTATTTTTAGATAACCTCTATTTAACAAGGTTGTTGGGGAACCCTTACATGACTCATAGGCTAGCGAAAAAGGCCAAGTACATGTCCTTGAGGCCTATAGGCGCAATGCCCAATATATGACCTAAAGGTCCAACAAAAATATAATATAACTATCCTTCCTGAGTATCTACATCAATAATGGAACCTATTTACCCTAATTTATTTTAAAATTCACTATAATTACCCCATATTCAGCTGTATGGTTCCTAGTACCTATGGCAGTTTCCATACCCTCCGAGTCTTCAAATTTGTTTTGCTCTCCTTTGATGGTTGTTACATTCTTTGAATCCACTTATGGAAATTATCTTCTATGGTCTTCCTGGTATTCTTCTTTGTATCTGTGTCTTGAAGGCGTGGTTTCCTAAAGGCCATAGGTGGCCCAGAACCCCAATGGCCCAATGGCCCAATGGACTGAAGGCCTTAGTGACCCAAAGGCCCTAAGGGCCAAAATCCCAAACCAGTGGCCCAAAGGTCCAAATCCGATGAATAGTTCCGACTAATATAGTACCACTTAGTACCCACTACAAAAAATTCAATAGTAACCCATGAATTCATCACCACTCAGATTTGATCTTGGGTCTTTCGGATGCCATGAAGGATCCTTTACCACTCGTGTATATACTCATTCGCACAAAGCTTAGTGATTTATTTAATAGATTATATGTTTAAGGAATTTTATCTGGTGGAAAATATATAGTTATTAGTAGCCACTAGGATAAAATTATATCTTTATTACATTATAAAAGATCTCTAAGGGTTATCATAGGTGGTCTCAACCCTATATAATATTCTTGAGCAAATATTGTGACATGTTTGCCTCTTGTATTTTCAAAATTACTAGTAACACTAACTTCATTTTTTGGGAATAAAAATTATTGGATTTCAAATGAAAATTTCTTTATAGCCTTAATTTGTTTTCAATTATTTTTCATATTGTACTATGTATAGAAATATTTTTACACTTCTTATTTTAAGGACAATAGTAGAAATATTTTTTTTATGGTTATTTTTTATTAATAATTTATTTTCTCATTGAAGTTTATATTGAAATTTTATTCATCTTTTCTATGTTTTTGTTATATCATGTGACTTTCTTGAGACATATTATTATAAATTTTTTTTGGTATTAAAAGGGGTGAAATGGAAACCATATCATCTCATTGTATAAACCATCCATATGTTGTGCATGTAAATAGAAAGTGATTTCTTAGTATAAACCTTATTGGTTTGATTTAACATGGATAAAAAATTCCCTTTTTAATGTGAAGTGTATCTTAGATAATGCAATATAATCCTTCTACTAAAACATAATGAACCATAATTAAATGAACAATAGTTAACCATCTACTAAGAGGGTGATTTAGTGAAAATGTTGTGGTTGGGTTGATGGCGTGAGACTAAGTGGTTAAAGTATATAAATCCTTCCAGTTTAAATATTAACCTTCAGATTTTGTAAATTAAAATTACATTTGTTTTTATAGATGTCAAAATTTCGTTTTTTTTATGTATAAACATTGTTTAACAAGGGGTTTCTTTTTAAAATACACACTTTATTGATTTCTTTCATTCCCTATTTAAATGTTTTAAAAATCAAGTTTTCAAAAGTGCTCAAACATTTTTTAAACCTTAATATTTATAAATAGTTGTTACAAACCATTAAATAAAATTGTAAATGTGGAGATGGGTTTTCAAATATTGATTAATTATGAATAATTTAGGCTGATTTATATTTTATATATGTTTTGAGTTAATGATGGGGTTTTCCTTGAAAAATAAGTCTTAAGATAAATCAATTGGTGTTTAAATATTTTAGTAGTTTATTGATAATTAAAGAAGAGTTTTCAACTGAGTTTGTTATAATAAATGGTCACTTATGAATTTGTGATTTTGATTCTTGTCTTATTCTTATGATCCATAATAATCTAGTGTATACTTTATTAATTTCCTTATTTTTCATCATACATGTAACTCTTGAAGTTCAATGGTTTTACACCCTAGGTTCATTTAAACTAAGAATATGACACTTTTCTACTTTTATATTATACTATATTAATACAGTAAATTTCAAGTTACATTATTCATAATGTAAACTTATTTTTAGTATGTTGTTATGATACTATATTTTTATATAAATAGCTTGTTTATTGTTTTTTTACCAAATTTCACATCATATACTTCATTATAAATCATTTTCACTATTTCTCTATAAGGTATGATTTTTTATTTTATATTGATCATGTTTATTTTCTTGATATAAAATATGTCCTCAACTTTGATCTAGTTTGTGGGTATTGTTTTAATATACTGTATGTTTATTTCATCAGTATGGAATTTTATTTTTATATACAACATGAGAATATAAGTTATTCATCTTGGGCTTGTTTCATATGTTTATGTGTCGTTTTATATGAAATTTAGAAGGCATATACGCATAGAAAAATATGTGGATTAATTATTAGAGGCTTGTAATATCATGACTGGTAATATTTTTATCAGGATGAACTGAGAAACCACCATGAATATATATACATTTCTCCATTTACACTATGATGGTTCATTTATCCGAGACATTGTACAGACACGTCTATATATATGTATATGGGAATATATGTACACTAGTGTGTCATTAAAAAGATTGTGATGCCACCTATGATGAAAAAACAATTACCATATCTTATATTATATGGTATGTCTGAAGTAGGTAGTATAGTTAGGAACCCTCTCATAATAGGGACTTACATGTTTTAGTCAATATGGTTCCATGTATTTCCAGCCTACTGATATACGATTATGCCTTTTTTGTTGATTGTCAAAAATCATTTGATGTGTACATATATAAATGTATAGAAATGATCATGTATACACCTATTTATTCATTGTATGAGTTAAGACACCATTGTTACTTCCCATTTTATTATTTATTCTCATACCATATATGTACTCTCTTGTGGAAATGTTTTTTAACTATTGTATTTCAAGCATGTATGTACAGTCTAGTAGCATTGGCCACTCATGTAATGACCTGAAATATCAAAATTTATTTTCTATAAATAAATAATATATTAATAGATTATTATATATGAAAAACTAAGCATAAATAATCCATGATTTAGTAAAATATAACTTTACTGTTATAACATATTCATTAAATTGGAGTGTATACAAGGAAGTAACTACATTACCAAATCTAAAAATAAAAATGGAATGAAATGGAATTGGGCAGTTCAAGTTATCCTTATGAATATCATTTAAAGAAGATTTAGAAAGAGGTATATTTAAAAATTATTTATCAAGTCCAATATCAAGATAACCTCAAACTATAATGGTATGGGTGATATCATATGTGATAGAAATTAAAGCATGTGGAAATTTCCATTAGATCTGTGTGAGTAGAATCAGAAACCTTGACTACCAGAAAAGCCTACATAATTATTAAATATTATACATGGATACATAGTGGATATGTAACTATAAATTAAGATGATATAATTAAGTATGTATTAATTTAATTTGTTATTTATCCAATGTGTTTTACATATATCACATTTTTAATTTTAAAGAATTAAAATATAATATAAATTTCTATAATAATTTTTTATTTATATTAAATATTTTAAAAAAAAGTTATATATTTAATAATATTAATTATAAAAAACTATTTAAATTTTGAGATTGAAAATTACTATATTATATTAATATAATTTTTTGATATTTTTTCTAAAATCATTGGTTTCTAGGTGTATTGTAAAAAACTAATATTGTCAAAACCGCCACTTTTATGACATTATCATAATAAGAGAATCAATTAAATAATTTTGAAACCATTTTATATAATATGTGTGTGTGAGGGATAGAGAGTGCGTTTTTTCAAATAAATGATTAACAAATTATCTTTTATTTATAGAACCCAAATATATCATTTTGGAAACATTAGTCATATTTTACTCTAAAAACTGATTAATTCACTTATATTAAAAACTATTTTTCATCACTTGTAGAAATTGAATCAAAAAATAATAATTTAAAATATTATATTATAATTATCATATTTTTTAATAAGTTCAATTTTGATTTTCATTCAAAAATTATGATTACTGAGATTAAAGTTATCGACCATAGTAATGGTAAAGTTGTTGTTTTCAAAGAATTGTTTTATTAATACTATAAAATGTATATAAAAAAAATAAATTAATAACTTATAAATTTTTTATTTAATGTAATTTTAATGTCTATATTTAAATAAATTGTCACTCATTCACTTGGTATTCAATAATAAGTGATATTAAGAACATTTCATGGTTTAAAAATTATCTAAAAGAGTTTTTCTAGATATAAAATGTTTTAATTGAAAGTTAATTTTCTATTAATTTGATATTTACTTAGATTTAATAGGGATTAATCTTAGTTTCATAACACCCACATTTAGAAAGAGGAATGATATTATATTTTTATTAAAACAAATGTTAATTTTTTAAAAACTTGTAACCCTGGTAAAAAAAGGTAAAATTAAAAATACAAGAACAAATAACATACTAATTTTTTAAATTTGTAACACAATATCATAAAAAAATCTATTATTCCTCAATTTTTAAATCATTCACCCATGAATAGTTTAATTCCACTAGAAAAGTAATGGGTGTTCATAAGTATGTTTTACGTCACTTATGAAATGGGACACTTACAACCCATCATTCCACACCCATTCCATTAAAATTTATTCCGAAAAATATAAATGTTTCTCATACTATAAACCTATCTACAGTTCGTAATACATCAATATTATTTAGTTTTTATAATACCTTTATTTCCAATGAGACTTTCAACAAAAATTATAAAGACTCAAAGTGACTATTACTTAATACTTATATTTTTATTTTTATTCTTCCCCTTAAAAACTATCCTAAATATAGTTATATAATATCCTAAGTATAATTTATATACTGAAGTGTAAATATATTAATTTAAAACCCTTATTTATTCTCTTCCATATACTTATAAAATAGAAAGAATGTGGATCTTGTGTTGTGCAAACAACAACCTCCATGAAAAGGCATCATCATTTTTTCACCGCCGCCTCTTCTCACTGGTTACAAGGATGGACTTAAAGAATAATTTTGGTACATATAATATATTTATGTTTATGATGAGAAAATTATAATATAACTTTCCTTCCTATCATTTATCAGGAAATGATAACGTTACTCATGCATTGTGCAGACTACTGCCTCCAAAAAGTAATGTTTATCATTTTCATCTTGATTTACATTCTTTATAAAAAGACACATAAAATATGATTCAACAAATTAAAGATATAAAAATATTATAAATAGTCTCCAATTATAATGATATTTTAAAATTCCTTAACCATACATATCCATCATGATATAGTGTGTTCTTGTTTGGGGTTGGTTTAATTACCTACAAAAATAGTACTATCAAATTTTATCATAGATGCCTATGGGAACTTAAGTAATAATGTTAATATAAGTTAATAAGAAAATAATTTTTTTTATGATTCTATAATGTTTAAATTAAATATTTTACTTGTTATTAAACTAACATCAATAATTGTTAAAATTACCAAAATGCACCGACACCATTTCAATTTTGAAGAAAAAATAGAAAAAAAATTAGAATATAATAATATGTGATAATAAATGGTTGATATTAAATAAAAAATATTTTAATAAAGTTACTATAAATTTATCTCATAAAAATATTTTTTAATTCATTTATTTAATCATATATTAAAAAGGAATTAGAAATATAGTATGGGTTCGTACTAACTCAATTTTTATCCATTGAGTTGAAACCTTCCTTAAGAAACTCTATTATTTCAACTTTAATTTTTTAAAACTAATTAATAATTTTTATTTTATTTCCTTCTGGTTTAAGGGATATATATAATTCTTAATTATAACCTAATTATCTAATGATTCTTACCTCAAATATTATGTTACAAGAAAGTGGATTCATGTCTCAATATGTAATTTTTCATTTTAAAATCTATCCTTCAATGGGTTTTGATTCGAATGTTTTTGATGTTTTTTGTGTTATTTGTCTATATTTTTAATTCCCTGAGATATGTTTTACATTATCCACTATATTTTATTTATATAGTCTATTCACTACCCTATTTACTTCATGAATGATTAATATATTATATTTTATTGCATTTATCTTTTATTTTTTTCACATCACTTTATTTTGATTCTTACAATACCATTACCATAGGGGAGTTTGTCTCTCAATTTTTTTCATTGATATATGATTCATAGTTCACCACTCCTTTTTATTGTATTTTAGATGTTTGTAATGGATGAATTTCTGAATAATCTCAAAATAATTTCATGTTTGGGATTAAAAATTTTAAATTACACCATTACCTTTGTCTTTTTAAATCATCTGTTGTTATAAGAATGAGTTTTGTTTCAATACCTTTCCTCTCTAAATACCCTATTTTTAATTACATTGTTTAAATTTAATTCACATAGATATATAAATGGATTGACTGGGGAAATTATTTACTTAACCGTATAACCCTTTCTCTATATAGTTTTATTTTTCAATATTCTTACATACAAAGATAATAATTTATTAATTTGATAAATGTAAAAAATATGTATACTTTTTATTTGAATAAGGATATTTATTAACTATTATGGAATATTGGTTATGAAATTTTCAATCCATTATTATACATTATATATCCATGTACCCATTTACTGATATCCTTGTTTTTATTTATTGATATCTCAATCATAGATATGTTATAATCACCATTTCATTTTATTTTAGAATTGTTCTATTTATCTATTAATATTATATTATTTATTCTCAACTTATTCTCAATTATGAACTTTAATTGATATTACATATATTTACCCTTACTGTTTTTTTAATCTCACTTTTATTATATTTATATTTACCAAGGTTATAAATAAATATGTAACACATGATATATAGCTTTATTTGGGAATTTTTTGGAGATAATAAAAACTTATTATGGATTAAGTGGTTTATTATGGTGGAAAAATTTTCTATTTACTAGGAAATACATAGGATTTATTAGTTAAAAGTTTTCTTTAATATTTAAGTTTTTAAACAAAAACTTTACTTCAAATATATGTAACAAAAGATTTGTTCATGATACTTTAATTATTAGTAGTTAATATTTTTCATACTTAGTTCATTTCGAAGATGATATGTTAAGTGGGTGTTTATGATCATTAAATTTGGAACTATAGGACCATGGAGTAATAATTAGTATCAAAGAGGATTGTAAATAACATTATATATCCTAATACTATTTAATGATGATCCAAAGATTTATAAGTTATGATTTATAAAAATTTCAAAGGTATAAATAAACATTTTGGTTAGATGAAGTACTATTGAATATTTTAGTGATTGGGGTTAGAGAACATTAGTTAAAACCCTAGTGAAAAATCTAAGAGATATGTCTATGTAAAATAAAACATCATTAAATTTTGGTGATGTATATATTATATGGTTTTCCATGCAATAACATCCTTATCTGGATACAATAAGTGAATGTGGGATCCGGAATAGATGTATCATAAGGCAATAATTTTAAAATGGAAATATAGGGTATTAAACAAATAAATACCTAGTACACAAAAAAGAGACCTGACTTCACACCTTATTTGATAACTTATGGGGATATTCTTTGGTTAATCAGTTTCTATTTACAATAAATTAAAAAGGATTTATTATTTTAAGGAATTAGGATAAGAATTATAAGAGAAATGAACCAAAAAAACCTAGATTGATCAAGGAGTGATTTAGGATAATCTCAAAGCTAATGGAACAATATTAAATATTAATACATATTTAGGTTGAATTTTTCATATAATTATAATACAATAAATCTCTTATGGTGTTAATTATTCATCACTCATGACTAATTCTATTTGATTTTGTTAATAGATGAAGCATGAAGGATCCTTGTTTACAATGTATTTCCTATAAAATGAAAATATTGTACCAAAAATAAATGTAATGGAATATGAGGGTGGATTAGAATCCTTATGAATATTCCAAACTAGCTATCTGTAATAATGATTAATAACATTAAGTTATCTAATTTTCCAAACAAACAATATTGGATAAGGATAGTGTCTCATTAATGTTAATATGATAAATATGATGAAGGAAAGAAGATTAAATTTATTTTAAACAAAAAAACATGGAAGAATAACTAATTAAAATGTTTCAAATGAACTAGAAGAAAATTTTTCTATGGTAAAGTAGGGTATAGAGTGACTATTTTTCATGGAAAATTTATGATCTTAATAGAAATAGTTAAAGAAAAAAATATTTCATTATAAATTATCACTCAAAATTAAATATATTAAATGTTTTAAACTTAGAAATTATCATATTAAGTTCCCCAATCCAAGGGCTATCTAGGATTATAATAACCAACAAATTTCAATAAAAGTAAAAACTATGCAAACAAAACTATAGAGCTGAATTATGAATATAATGTTTAGTGAGGAACGCAAATCACCCACTCCTAAATCTTGAGTATTGTATTAATATCTTCTTTAACCTACTCATTTATTCCTATAATGTCTACAAAGAACATAAAATATCACCCCAATGACTATATGTTTAATTTTTAATAAAAACATTTAGTGGGACCATCATTGTACCCAAAATATAAAACTCCTATTTAGTAGACATTTATAGGAATGTGCCTAATATAAAATCCAAATATCCTTTAGTAGAATTTTATTTTATATAAAGAGTGGATTAGAGATCTTTACATAGAGTCCATGATGATTTCTAAGATAGGAAAATAACATCTATAAATTAATCCATCACCACAAATTAATACAAGGATAACAATAAGCTCCCTGTGAAAAATTACTTCCATTATATATGGGTATTTAACTCAACATTACTTATATTCAAATATTGAGGATGAAGATGAGTCCAGAAGTCACACAAGGATATTATGGATTATATATCCTTATAAAGTGAATCTATAATAATTTGGATCTTTTGTACATCCTTAAAGTTTTAATTATTAGTGAATAATTAAAATTTTGTGGACACAATTTATTTATATGGGGGACGTAATGACCCAAAAATTTATTATGTATTTTATTAAAATAAATTTTTTGTTAATATATTTATATATTAAAAAACAAACTAAAATTAAATTTTTATATGTTAAAATAAAACTTAATCGTTAAAATATTACTATTAAATTAGTAGGTATAAAAGGAAGTGACTAAATTAAAAAATCAATGAACAAAATAGAAATGAAATGGAATCAGGTAGTGGAAGTATTTCTTATGATTCCAATTTATATGATCCTAGTAATGTGGTAAGTTTAATAGTGTTTTATATAGACCAAGACCTATCCAAACTCAAATAATTATGGTATGATCAAAAATAATATTCGATGGAAATCTAGGATCTTGAAAATTACCATGAGATCTATGCTAGCAGAATCACCACACTCGACTACCACTAGAGCATAATATATGATTAGATATTAACCAAAAAATGTAAGGGGAAATGTAATTATGTTTGTAGGATATATTCAGGTATTTATTAATGTAATAAGTATTTTATTATATGTATTTTAAACATATCGTATTCTGACTTCAAAATTAAAAATTTCATTTTTCAACACAAATATATTTTTTAAATTTGATTTTAAAAATGAAATATATAAATTTTAAATATTAAATTAGATGAGTATAATTTCATTTTTTATTTATAATTTAAAAATTATCTTAGTATGAATTTTTTTTATTTTTCTAAAAACATTGGTTTTAAGGTAAATGGTGTAAAAATATTGATATTGCCAAAACCATCTCATTTAAGAAATTACTGTAATATAAGAATGAATTGAATGTTTTTGAAAAAAAAACTACTATAAAATATACATAATTTTATTATTATAATTAATGTTATAAAATTACTATATTGTATTTACAAAACCCTTGTATATCATTTTGAAAAAAAAAGTAATATTTTACACTAAAAATCGAATTATTTTCTTATATTAATAAATTGGCCTTCATCACTTACAGAAATTAATTACAGAATACTTTATATGATATTTTAGGTCAAAAAATCATATTATTTAATAAGGTCAATTTCATGTTTGGGCATAGAATTTTGATTACTAAAATTAATGTTAACAACCATGTTAATGGTAAAATTATTATATTCATTGATTTGTTATTGATATTGTATAATTTTTATCTAATAATGTTAATTAATATATTATAAAAAATTAATTTAATATAATTTCAAATCATATTCCAAGAAAATTATAACTCATTGAATTGGTAATCAATTCTAAATAATATTAAGAACTCATGATGATAATAAAAAATTTTCTACAAAACAATCCTCTATATGTAAAATATTTTAATTTAAAAATAAATTTTCTATTAATTATAACTTTATTTAGATTCTATAAATATTAAATTTATATTCATAACAAACAAATTTGGTCAAATTTCTTATTTTTTATTTTTATTAAAAAATGTTACATGGATAAAATATATTTACCATGTTAAAAATAGAAAAAGTTAAAAGTAAAAATATAAGAACAAATGAGTACAAAAATGTGTAAAAATTGTGTAGAAATATTTATTAAAGGATTTATTAAATTTAATTCACCCCACACTCCATTATATGCCTTTTTGGAAACATTTATGCTCAAATAGTAATATTCTGTTATTGAAAAATAATAGGAGTTCAAAAAAGTGTCATTTTCTTCACTTATAAAAAGAGAAACATACAAACCAACATGACACACCAATTAATTATAATTTATTAAATAAATTATTATATTTTCCCCCTAATATAATATCATCTCATTTTTATAAGTCTCAATTCTCAATTATTTATCATAATCCCTTCATTTCTAAGGAGTATTTCAAGTGATGGATCATGGTCCCAAAGTTGGAATTACATAATCCCAGTCTATTTATTCTCAATATTTTCTTTCCAAACCATTCCTCACCATATTTATATAATTAAATAATTATAATATGTATAATAATGTGTTATTATATTAATTTAACACCCCTTATTTATTCTTTTACATCCACTTAGATAAACAATAATGTCGGTCTTACATTGTGCGACCTAATTCCTATAGGAAACGACATCTTATGGTTTCACCAATGCCTATATTTTATAGTTATAAGGATAAAATTTAAGAATTAATATTAAATATATAATATAATTATTAATATTAATATTAAAATTATAATCCAACTTCATTTCCTATCATTTTTTTGGTAAATGAAAACGTTAATCATGCATTTTAATGACTACAACATCTACAAAGTGATATTTTTAATTTTTCATGTTCATTTTATTTAACTATTAAAACAAAACAAAATTTAATTCAAAAATATAAAAACATAAAAATAATATCATTATTTTTTTTAATGATATTATAAATTTAACCATACACTCCCATTGATATACAACGTGCTCATGTTTTCAATTAGTTTAACAACCAACCAGAAAAATGCAATAAAAATTTATCATGGATGAATATAAGAACTTAGTTACTAATATTATTATAATTTTATAAGAAAATCATTATGCTTATTTTTTCTGGTTTATATTAAAAATTTACCTTATTATTATAATATCATCTTCAATCACTAAAATTAACCAAATAAATTGATCCCAATTTAATTTTCTATAAAATATATGAAAAAACTATACAATAATTAAATATAATATTATAATAATTGGTTTATATTAATAAAATATAGATGAATAAGTTTACAAAGAAGGTATATAATAAAATTAATCATATTATTTCAGATTTTTTCCCCATGCATAGAATGAATCAGGAACATGGTAAGGATGTGTGCTAACAAATTCTCTTTCTTTGAGTTTCATGGTTTATTATTAAAAAATAATATTATAGGTTTTATTTATTCTATCTAATGAAGAATTTATATTTAATTTCATTATTATTTTTTTGGGTATTATAATTCATTCTTATAAAATAATTATCAAATCATTCTTACCTCATAGACTGTGTTACATAAAATGGGGTTCTTACACCAATATTCACTCCCTTGAGGAAATGTTTTATTATTTAACAGGTTTTCTTTTTGTATATTCCATAAAATACACCTTTAAATATTTTCATAATTTTACTCTCATTATTTATTGTAATTAATATTTCATTTTTATTTGTATCCTTCATGGGGTATTGATTTCAATGCTTCTAAATAAATAACTGTTATTTGTCTCTATTTTTAATTCCAAAAGATATGTTTGATATTGTGGACCATATTTTCATTTATATAGTACATTAACTACCCTATTTATTTCTTTTATAATTAATATATTTCCTTTAATTATATTCACATTTTATGTTGCCACTATCATGTTCTTTTTATTCTTATGTTTCCATTACCATAAGGTTGTTTGCAACCTAATTTTGTTTCATTGAGAGATGACTCATATTAAAACATTTTTTTCCTTTTTCTGGTGCATATATTAGCCATAAATTAATTTCTAAACACTCTCATAATATTTTCCTCTAAGGATTAAAAGTATGTAAATCTGTTACCTCCCATTTTATTTCTAAATCATCCACTTTTATAGGAATTATTTTTCCTATAATGCCTTTATTATGTGAATTCCAAATTTTTCATTACATTTTAAAGTGAATTAACATAGATTTTATATGATTATTTATTGGGTAAATTATTTATATAATCACATACCCTTTTCTCTATATATTTTTAGTATGTGGAATGCTTCTATAGATATCTATTTTTTTTATTGGGGAAATAATGATATTATATTTTCATGTTATTACAATATGGATATTTTTCTTATTATTAAGGAATATTGGTTATGTGTTTTATATCTTATTCATTCCATTACATAATGAATTCAATAAATATAATTAGTGATAGTTAAGGCACATAATATCCTATTAATGCAACGATAAATCTCACGAGATAAACTAGCTTGGGTCTTTTGGTGAATAGATTCCCAAAACAAAATATTTCTTATACATAGGGCCTTGAAGGTGGAATTATGATGTTTAAGATCATGATTTACTGACTTAGGGAATCAACTATGTTTTTTGAAACTATTCATTCCATCTCTAATTAATTGTTTATTATTATACATTCATTTATTTATTGATATAGAAAAAACATATATGTTCTGATCATAGTTTATTTTGAATACATAATTATTTTGATTATAAATTCTAAGCATATTATTTATCATTATATTAGTATTAGTAATGTTCTTTGATTGGTATCACTTATGTTGACCCTTTATGATAATTTGAGCTCACCCTTCTCATGTTTCCACTTCCCAATATTATGAAGAAATGTATTATATCTAATATGTATAATATAATATATTATTTAGAGAAGTTTTGTGATATATTGAATACCTTTTATGGATTTATTATTTTCTTATAATAGAAAAAATTTCCATTTGATGAGAATCACATGGGATTTATTAATTAAGAGCATTTACTAACACTCCAATTTATTAAAACTAAAAGTTAAATCCATTTTTTTCTCAATATTTGTGGGTGATATTTTAATTATTAATGGTTAAAATTTTATCTCTTGAGTTTATTTCAAATATTATATGTAAAAAAGGTGGTTATAACCATCAGATCTAGGATTGAGGGTCTCGGATGTCACAACAAAAGTCATTATTGCCCATTATTTTCATTTAAGAAGGTATGGTTTCTACGTTATCATTGGAACTTCTTATTTTTTTGTTGATTGAACTATTCAGAACATATAAATTCCCATCCCTTTTTACCATATTTAATGCCATGTTTGGTTGGGATGACATTTAGTGTCTGTTTGTGTAATGTGTATTACATTTTTTTATGACTGATATTCATTCATACAGAAACAAATTATTTTTTATATTTATTATCTAGTCTTGTGGGTTATGTTGGATATTAAATTTGATTTTTAAAAAATAATATTTAACGATGATTCATACTATATTTTTGATGAATATGGTCACAACATTAATTTATAGCCAAAGAAATTAAATCATTATATAGTGATCCATTACGATAGGAAATACTGTTTGCAATCCCTGAGGAATTGGGGGTTCTCTTGAGGTAGTAGTATAATGTAATGAGAAACTTATGATCATTTGGTTTAGGGTTCTTCTAATGGTAATTAGAGTGGTGTTGGGTTTGCTATATTTTTCATTTTAATTAAACATAAGCTAAAACTTTCCGGACTTGAGAATCATCTCATAAAAAAGAATCTTGAACTACTTTATGGTAACATATCAAGTTTCCCAAGGATATCTATATATTTATTAGGAATAATAGGTTTGTGTAAATGTTTTTTTATTTATTTGGAATCAATTTTATGGTTTTAATAACTAAAACATCAATAATATAAGAAATAGTTTATCCTATGTATATTATTGATGGTTAGATTAATATAAATATTTTCAGAAGATATATCTATTTATTCCTATTGATATCTAGTATTACTTGATTAATATTTTATTCTTGATAATTATGTGTACTTTCTATTTATATTCCATTAATGAACATGCCACTGGATTCATTTCTAGTGTTACTTGATGAGAATGCATTTGTTTTATATCAACATTTTCTTATCAATCAAACAACTTTTTTTGGTTTTATTTTCTTTTATTGAGAATATTGTTTTTGCTCTAGTTTTATTATATCACTTAGCATGTATGTTAATTACTCTGTCGATATAATTTTATGGAACATGTTTTTTATCCTCTATTTAGTGGTAAACAACTAAATTGATTCTAAAATACAGTTATAATCATTCTATTCTCAATAGCTTTGTTAATGTCTAAATGTAACCTTTATTATTTGTTTTCAATGTTTTTATATATTCTATTAGTATTTTCAAAGAAATTATTTTGTAACATAATGCGTAATTTAGTGATTAAAATTAACTTCTTATAACATTACTAACATATAAGTAGGTTTTAGACTACTCTGGAAGAAAATGGGGGGTCATGTTCAATAAAAATTGGGTTTTACATATTACATTATGCTTAAAAAAAGTTTTTTTGGAAGAGAATTTGTGTTTGTATTTTGAGATAAAATAGGGATTGGAGAAAATATTTTATCTCATAAACTTTTACCTAAATAGGAAAAAATAGTGGTTTTAAATGTGATTTTTGATTTATTAAAGTGGCATAGGAAAGTGACTTTAAAGGGAGTTTTATTTTTTATTATAAATTGAAGTGGAATTCAATTTATAACTATTTTAAGACATATCTTTAAATAATATGTGGTATTTGAAAGGAATGTTTGAATTTATTTACTTTAAATTTTGTTTTATAATGTGTTAGGTTAAAAAAGAGGTATTTTTTAAGATAAAAATCAATAATTATTGTAATCCTTTTGATAAATGAATGCATTTGATGAACTAAAATTTGGTCATAGGTCAATCATAGAATGTCCTTAAAATACTCCTATGGTGAGGTGTATTTTAGCTTGTCTTCTGGATAGTTGGTGGTGTTTAGAGGATCACAAGGATTTTATTAAATATTTTAGTATTGGTACTTTGTGGTTATTATCTATTCATATTATTTATAAGGATCTCACATCAGACGTATATTGAGTGATCAATTATGAATTAATGGATAATTTTGGGTACTACAATTTTACTATATTTAGTTCTTAGATTGAATTTCAGAGTACGATTTAGATATAAGGCATGTGTTTTAAGATATATTCTGATCTACTTATAGGTGAAATGAATATTATTTAGTAATTTGTTATAAGATGTTATATTTATTTACAAAAAAAAGGTAATGGTTTTACTCCTTGTATGAGAATCTCCCAAGAATTCTCAAGGATAACAAGCCATTTGGTGGGGAGTTTGCAATATCATGTGTATTTTATACACCTAATTAGATTGGAATTTAGATTCTATTGGGAATTTTGATCAATGTATATGTGCATCCATTTTATTTTTTGGTTATGGTATAGGAATAGTTTTAATTTTGGGTTGAATTCATTGAATTTGATTATTGGGATGGAGATATTATGTATTTTTGGGTGTATTTTGAGATTTTGTTGGAGGTTTGAAGGACTAACTATTATAAAGGTACTGAAACATGTAGATTTATAACTGCACGTGGAACTAGGTACTTGGTTGAGTGGTTTCAATTATCAGAAGAGTGATTCAAAGTGTTGGGTGGCCTGGGGATGCTACCAGGTACTCAATATACCAAACAGGGTTCCTAGTAGGCTATAGAGTATTTTATAAAGTTTATTACTGTTAATTACTCTCAAATACCATTTTAATTATTTTAGCCTCCCCCTTTATCCTTACACATCATCCAAATAGAGTAGTCTTCCCTATCTATTTTGACACATCCTCATTTCATAATTCTTTATCAAATTTAATTGATGATTAATGTTACTTCATTATTTAAAATCAAGGGTGTGTCTTACCCTCTCCTCCTTTATTTCATATTCATTAATTTTCATTTAATTTCCTTAATTGTTATTCTTCACTCTATAATGAATTTAAATAGAACCTTTTGGAATTCATTTGAGATTAAGGTCCATCCCTTAGTGATTCGTAATGATATTTGTAGAGGTTCTTTAACATTATGTTCATCATTATTTGAATGAAAATTTTCCAAGTTATGATTTATTATAGGGTTTCTATGATTTTGATTATGGTGACTGATTTTTTAGATTTCTTTCTTGTGGATCTTTATTGAATGTTTAATAGGATATATTTTGTTTTCATTGGGATATAAATCAGTTATTTTTAGATTGGTAAATCTACCCAATGATTATGGTAGGTGGTTTTTAACCTTCGGGGTGATTCTCAGGTTATGTCATAAACATGTCTACCTATCATTTTTATAAAATTATAAATAAAACTCAAATTATAATTTGGGAATATAAAAGACTATATTTCCATATAATATTTTTTTTGGAACCAAACAATGTTTATAAATAAGTCTTATATATTACAATGTATGATTTGTTATTTTCATTTTTTTCATTTAAGGACCTTTTATCTTCCTTTTTTTAATGGTCATTCCCTTATAGCATTTTATTTTTTTATTGAGGTTTCTATTGAAATATGATTTTGGTGGTATATTATTTTTTTATCATGTGACATCAATGAGAAAAATAATTATACAATTTCTTTTGATATTAAATTAGTCTAAAATAGAAACTTTAGTGTTCCCTGTATAAACATTCCAACAGATGGATTTTAAAACTTAAGTGGATTATTGGTGAAAACTTTTTTAGTTTTATTTAAAATAGATAAAATTTATCCTTTTAATATGAACTATGTGTTACATAATTAAATAACATCCCCCTACTTGAACCCAAATGCACTATAATTCAACAAAATAGATGCATCCTTTGAATAAGAGAGTGCTTCCGTACTGATATGTTGGTTTCATTGGGGAAGTGATAATAAGTGGATGATAATGTAAATCCAAATAGTTTTAGTATTAAACTCAATATTATTTAAATTAATATTACAATGGTTATTTATGATTCAACTTTTTGTGTTTTTTTATAAAAAACAATTATTTTGTAAAGGGTTTCTTTAAAAAAATACTCTATTTTTTTATTTATTTCTTTATTTAATTGTTTTTAGATATAGAGTTTTCATCGGAACTCACCCCTTTTCACTTTTAATACATTATTTCCATACATTGGTATTCAAGCACATAAATAAAATGGAATATGTATAAATGGGTTTTCAAAATTCTGTTATTTATGGGTAATATGGGTTAATTAAAGTTTAATTCTTATATTGAATAAAATATTATATTTTCCTTATAAACCAAATATTAATTAAAGTCAAGTGATTTTTCAATATATTATTAGGAAATTGGTAATAAATAAGGGCCTTTAACTAAATTGGTTTTAACAAATTTTCACTTAAGAATTTTTACTTTTCAGCCTTAGTTTATTCAAACCTTGTCTAATACTATTATACATTCCTTTTTTATTTCCTTTTTCAGAATTATGAATAATATTTTTGAGGGTTGATGGTATCGTACCCCAGGTTCAATTATATTGGGACTAGAATGGTTTTTTAATTTCATGTTATACTTTATCCACATAATAGATTGTTTGTTTTCATATCTATATAGTCGACTAATTTTTAATATACTAGTATTATAATGTAATTTCTTGAAAATAACTAGTGAATTATTTATTTAAATTGTTCATGTCATATGCTACATTATATATAATGTCTAATAATTCAATATAAATCATGATTATTACGTTGATATTGAGAATTTCTATTATCATAATATAAAACATGTCCTCCACTTTGATCTAGTGTGTGGGTAATTTCATAATATGAATAATGTTATTATATTGGTATGGAAGAGTGTTTATATAAACTATTAGAGTGGAAATGATATCCATGTTGGGATTTTATAGTATGGTCATATATTGTTATATTGGAACATGAGAAACTTTCCACATATTTGTGCATATCTAGATATAATGGGATGGGAGTGAAATACACCAACTATGTTTTTTCATGGGATCAGATGATATATTTACCAGATAATTTATACATGATTATCTTTAACCCCAGATAGGTTATTGGGAACTAGATCTATAATAAAGCATATATATAAATATATCTGGGTTGATGTATATATAAAAGTGTAGTATTTATTGTCATTTTTTCAACCACTACTAAAAGTTTCACTAGAACCAAAACTCAGATTCAGAGCTGGGCCCAAAGTAGGTAGTGTATGTATAAAAACTCCTGGTAAAGGAGTTACTAGTTATATTAAATATAGATATTTTTACTTTTACCCTACTGATATGTTATTATTTATTATTTTTTACTATTAAAATTATTTTATTATATGAATATCTTATTGTTTAGACCCATTCATACATATAAATTTTTATTCTCTATGTGATTTGAGACACTATTCGATATACCCTGCTAAGTATTTATGTCAATGGCATGCACGAACATTCCAATAGACATGAAATATCACTTAATTTATTTCAAATATTTTCATGTAATATTTTTGTAATGAGTTTTATTTTTCATGTATTATTTTCTGGATATTCTGTCTATTATTTTTGATACCATGCACCGAGACAATGTAAAATTCTGAGGCTTAGTGTGCCTGTAATAAATGTTTGAAATATATTAAGTATATTAAATAGTATGTACATGTAGTTTCCTAAAAAATTTTGAATATAATCTAAATGGGGGACTAAATCTAAAATATGAGGTCACCAATGAGTTCAGAATACGGGTTTAAACCTATGTGCAATATAACCCTTTTCAGCATAGGGAGTTTCTGGAAAAGTCGTCAAAGGCATGAAAATTAATTCAAAAATTAAATAAATTATTATTTTTTATTTCATTGATGCAAAAAATAAAATGTATTTAAGTAGACTATTATGAAAAAATCCTACGGTTATAATCATAACCCTAGAGTCATTGGATAGAGCGTCTGAGGATCTCTCTCAGACAAACAACAACCAGATCCAGGATCAGAAATCGATGGAAATCGGGATTAAAATATCTTTCCAGCAAAAATTATGTTGGCTCTTTCTTCATTGATGATTGATCTATCTTGAGGTAGGATGGTTTTTTGACTGAATTAATTCCCCATTCTTAGTTCCTACAATGAACGTGAATCTATCGACCAATAGAATGATATGTGATTCAGTCATCTTCTAGGATTTGATTATTTTTTGGAATAATTTTAAGAGTTTCAATTGACTATTATTTATTATTATCTTGTTTTTTTACTATGATGGATAAAGGCTAACACAAACATTGTCTGAGGTTTGTTCCTTGTTTGTGTGGTTGTGCATTTCTCCCATATTTCTTCATTCATCGCAGGTGTTCTTCATTGATCCATGATTCGATATACACTAAGAAATTGATCATTTCACAATAGTTTCTTGGCATTATTATTCAATACTATATATCTAGGATCATAACAACATGGAAATGGTGATAATACAGAATTGGTGGTGGTTTGGATGGTTTTGGATACCTGATTTCGTGTTCTTCGGTTCTCAAAAAATAACAATGAATGAGGCCATTTTTCAAGCATTCTAATGGTCTAGAATCCGGATATGGAACATGGGGAGTTTCATCTAGGGTAGATCATGGATTTCTGACATTATTGAAACCAAAATCCAGGTTAGCAACAACATGAGTGGGTGCTAAAGGATTAATGAGTGTTTCACAATAAACCTCATCACATGGTAAGTAATCTGGGTTTACACTATGTGTGGGTCCCTCCTAGTATAGGATAGAGTTTCAAGAGAAAGTGAAGCATCAAAAATCATGTGACCCTATCACACTAAGTTTGACCCTATCACACTAAGTGTGACCTCTCCTTGGTGGATCAACATGTACCTCAGAGAGTACACAAACACAGGTTTTAGTACATATCCATAGGAACACCATTTAATCCCAATTGGACATGGCTTGGCTTGATGTACATAAGCATAAATATATACTATTACATGGGAAAACTAAACATGAATCTACATGCCATTTAATATTAAATGGAAATTTACAAGGGACATTTTACATATGTAGGACCCAAGGTTAAAGGGACATGGCAGGTAACCCTACCACACATCGTGTACACCTTAAAAATTGGATTGGATCCTTTTTCCTCTATGTCTTGGAAATGATTCTTTAGGTTGTTTTCACTATATCCATTCACTAAGGGTTAGTATTGAATTTCCTATTACACATGGGATGATGGTCCCTTCATTAGGAATTATTGGATCAAGTGGTTGGAATCATTCTGTGAGGCCCAGAGTGAGATCCTCTATTCATCTTTGTGACACAGGTTGACTTATTGGTATTTTCATGACAAACACTATTAGGGAATCAATTCTCTAATTAGAGGGTTAGTCTAGATTGAGTTGTTTGTATACCTAATGTAATTGGGTGTGATCCTCATCTATATATCATATCTCTTCAAACATTTATAGTATAACTACTATGGTGAGACCCAATGAGCATTCCCTCTCTAACAGACATCATGAGTGCTTTCAAACTCTTGGAGTGTGTCCCCCCGGATGAGTGATATGTGGAAACTTTGATATAGAATCCAATTAGGTTATTATGGTTTGGATTTACCTTTAGACTATGCGTCTTTATTGAGTATATTTGTATATTCTAGTTATATGCGTTGTAAAAAATATACATGTGTAGATATAATTGTATTCTTTTGTTGTATGATTTGTAATTTCAAGGTGTCCTACTAAGTATTGTTATAATCACACTTTAATGGGGTTTTCCATCATGTGTCATGTGTTGTGCAGAAGATCAACCTTTTGTTGGATTTCTTGAGGGATTGGAACCAGGTAGTACATAGTGAGACCAGACAGACAGAAGTGTCATCATGAAGTATCATGACAGTATTCCCCATTTTACTTTCATGTTGGAATTGTTTCAAGAATATTTGTGGTGGGAATGTATTTGGACTCATTTACATTCCTATAAAACCTATCATTCTTGGGTTTTGGGATTTATATGTATGAATGCATGGTTGTTTAGTCTTTTTACATTTTATCATTTTATGGGGATGGAGACATATGTATGTGTATTGGTACTTAGGATAAGGCTTCCCTTATTAGTGGTATGCCTACTCCGCACTAGTCAACAGTACCTGGCCTATCAAATTCAGGATTGGGATGTTCTGGATCTGTTTTCTTTGGGACCAAATATAACAGAGTGGTATTAGTGAATTCAGGTCTACCATAGTACCAGAGTTTGTTATATTGATTTGGAAAAACAATGTTATGTGTTTCAAGCTTGTCTTTCAGGTCGGGGACTCTAGTGTGAGTGTGGAGGCTAACATATCCATAAAACAAGACTCCGGTCATATGATTTTTGACTCATTACATGAGAACACTTGTTTTATAAAAAAACATTGGTTGAGAACAATGTTTTTATAGAAAAAATGGATCATGAGTTATACAGCAAAGGGTTGAGGTTTCTATGTACTTCTTGATTTAGATCTCCAGATATACTCATTGATCATTTGTACATCATGTTTATTTTTAGGATGCCTCCATGGAATATTTAGGCTAGGAATATACATTAGGATCACAAGTATGGCCCCCTTAGTAATGAAACATTGATACATGGACTGGTTCCCTAGACGTAACCTTCATGTGGTGGACCATCTATACCCCCACCTGTAGAGAAGAAGATGGTACCCATTGTACTAGGGGATGTGGTAAGCCATCTAAATCAACTTTACAAGTTTCAGAGATAAAAACACCTCATGTTTCATGGAAATTCCTACCCATAGGTGGATGAGTAATTGCTTGAGGTGGTTATTCAAGTTTTCCATCTGGTCAGTAAACCAGTAAATTAGATGGTGGTTCTAGTGGAAAGCATTATTCAGGGCTTAGAAGGCTGGTGGTGGGGTTTGGTGACCAAGTCTTATGATGAGGAAACTCAAGCATGGTCATATTTTGAGAACATTTTAATAGAGGATTTTTCCCTTTCTAGTCTAAGGGATTTATGTATCCATAAAAATCTTCATCTTCGGTAGGTAATCATGATAGTTGCTAAGTATTCATCGAGGTTTACCAACCTCTATAGGTACTCAATTGATATAGTTTGTGACCAGTTCTTCATGACTCGGACCTTTGTGAAAGGACTATGTAGAGACAACTAGGATAGTTTTATCCCTATATTCATTCCAATCTATGATAGAGTTCTAGAGTGAGATTTGGTGGTAGAGATTTTTTTGGTTAAGAAGAAAAAAATATTTGTTTATGGTAGTGGGAAAGGAGTAGAGACCCTAGAAATGGGGAGATGATATCAATATCAGGGATGTCAACATAAGAGACAATTCATGAGGGGGTCCCAGGATAGAGCTTATATGGTTCATGTCTCATAGTATAGGTCCATTCGGACGAGAGATAGGTGGTTCTATTCAAGTTATGGCATAGGAAATCTTGCATGAGATTGTTTGACCCATCGTATGGTTTATTGAGAGACCTTGGATGGGACACCGAGGAAGAATCTATAGTAAGAGCGTATTGGTTCTCAAGGTGGAAGATTCAGAAGAGGATTCGGGAAAGCATCTAGAGGTGGTAGGCACTTTGACTTGTTACTAGCACTGCCCCCCAAGTGCTCCATCCCATGCTCAAGGAGTGCGAGGATAGGGGTAGGGAAACTAAAGGTAGTTGAGGATTACAACCCATAGGCTCTTGGAATAATATGAGGCATGATCTATATCTTTTATAAATTAGCTGTTATACTGATACAAATTTTGGATAGTCATTACTTTCTTTTCACTTATCTTGTTCGAGGCATAGAGATTCTGATTGAGCCCTTATCTCGACCCTTATTCTTTGAGACTCTTGTTAGGGAAGATTTAGAAATAACACACTTGCGCCAATAGTGTGACCTGAATCTTATTGGTTATAGTTTCTATTGGGATTTTATTGTAATAGGTGTGATTCATTATGATGTCATCTTAGGTATGGAATGGTTATTCACAGTTCAGTCCTAGATTGATAGTTTCAATCAAGAGATGTGGTGTTTCTAATGTGGTGGAACTATGTTCCACTTTTTGGGTGAAAAGGAAACCTAAGAATCCTATAATGGACTCATGAATTTGAGGGTACAACTAATTACTCAATAGTAGTCTAACCCGACCCTTGGTGCAATGGATGTTATGAGTTTGAGGACACCTTCCTATAGGATTCTCCATGTTTACCTTGCCATATCCCTACAGTGCTGGTAGAGTATGAGGACGCCTTCTCGGAGGATTATCCAAGTTTACCTCTCATGTAATATATATGATTCCTCATTGATCTACACCCTAAGATGACAATGATATTTGCAACAGCATATTGGATGTATCTCATATAGACTTGTGAGCGAAGAGTTTAGTTGGAGGACTTGCAGGGGAAGGGATTTTTATACTAGGTGTTTCACCCTAGATAGCCCCAGTTTTATTCACTAAGAAGAAAAATGATAACTTGAGGTTATGTTTGGACTAGTGGTACTTAAACCATGTGACTGTGAATAAAAAGTATCCACTATCAAGGATATATGACATCTATGTTCAATTGAGAGTGGCTCGATATTTATTGGTAGTTGATCTCAAGTCAGACTATCAAAAATTATTAGTACGGGATGAGGATGTACCAAATATGGAATTCAGATGTATCTATGACCAATATGAGTACTTTTTAATTCCCTTTTTAATGGAAAACTCCCCAGAAGTGTTCATAAAAATCATGAAGAAGATATTTAATCAATTTATAGACTTGTTTGTGGTAGTCTTCATCGAAGATATCATCGTGTACTTCGCTACTATGTAAGAGCACACAAGAAACTTGAGGATGGTTTTAGATGTACCCTAAGAGATCTAACTCTAAAAAAATCTCTCAAATAATTAGTTCTAGATACAATATGTCCTCTTTCAGGGACATGTTATCTCAGTAGATCGAGTGGCAGCGAACAAGGTCAAGGTTGAAGAAGTATTAGCGCGAGATCCACCCAAAAGCATGATGGAGGAGTTATGCTTCTTAGGGTTTAAAATATATTACCAGAGTTTCATAACAGATTTATCCAGGTTATCAATACCCATTATATCATTGACTCGAAAGGGGTATCCATTCATGTAGATAGATATTTTCTAACTAGATTTTCATCAGTTGAGTCAGGGATTGAAGAGTGCTCCCATCTTGAAATTTCTAGATGATAGTGTCAATTATGTACTATTATATGATACATTGAGAACATGTCTTGGTTGTGATCTAATGCATAGGTAGGTAGTGAATTCCTATGGTTCATTCCAGTTGACACCACTTTAGAAGATCAATGTGACCCACAATCTTGAGTTAGTAGTAGTAGTATTTTCATAGAAGATATAGTGAAACTACCGAATGGCTGATCCATTTCTCATCTGTTATAATCACAAGAGTCTCATATATATCTTATCATAGAAATAATTTAACTTGAGACAGAGATAATGGATAGAGTTTATTCAATATTCTGAATTTAACATTTTCTATACTCCTAGGAAGGGGAACGTTGTAGCATATGATCTCAATATGAGATCTTATTTGCAGTTTCTGAATGAGGCATCAGAGTATTTAGCATTATTATAGTTATGATTTATAGATGGATATGGATAATCTTATCTCTTTTGGATGGTTTCCACCCATACACTCTTATAGTGATCCAATGAGGCACAACTTGGTGATGTCGACTGTGAGACCCTACGTACTCAGATATCCACTGGAAAAGCAGCTGATGGATTTTCTGAAGGTGGGAAACATGTCATTCCTTTTTAGAGGACCCACAATAATACCAGTGATATTTTAGGATGAGTTTCTATGAGAGTTTTATACATATCATTTAGCGTTACATCCAAGTGCATAAAATATTAAATAGGACCTCCGACATCAGTTTTGGTGGCCAAGAATGAATAAGGAATTTGTAGAGTTTGTATCTTGATGGCTTATTTTTTAATAAGTGAAGGCTAATAACTTAGTTATATTGGGTTTTTCTCAACCCCTTGATGTGAAGGAGTGAAAGTGGGATGTGATATCTAGGTAATTATTGATAGGATTACCACGTTCCTCTAGGGGATATGATGCCATCAGGGTGATTGTAGTATAATTTACCAAGTCATCCCACTTCTTATCCATTCGAGAGCTGAGTTAAGTAGAGGGATTAGAATTCCTCTAAAGGAAAAAGATTATATGAAATTATGGAGTTCTCTTGATGATCATTTTTGGCAATGATTTATTCTTCACAAAACTATTGTGGATGGGATTTAATGAGGCTTTTGGGACTTAATTACGCTTGATGACAATATTTCACCCCAAACTGTTGGTCGGTCTAAGAAGAACCTTCTGGGCTTGGAGTACATATTGTGGGATTGTGTTTTTTTATTTTGGATGTAGTCGGGAGGATCAATTAACACTAGTGTATTTTGTATAAAACAATAGCTACCATTCCACAATCGGTATGGAACTATTCGAGCCTTTGTATGGGAAAACCTACAGGTCGCCACATTGTTGGATTAACCCAGGAGAGTTAGCACTTATGATCCTATAGATAGTGAGAGATTCTAAAGAGAAGTTACATATCATTTATGAGTATATGAAGACTACACAAGGCAATTATAATTTTTTTATGACAAGCTATATAGACATTTGGAGCTCAAGGAGGGAGACCATTTGTTCCTACGGGTTTAACCTCAATGACGATTATGGAGATTTAGACATGGTGGTAATATATATCGACATGAATTGGACCTTTTTATATAATACTTAGAGTTTGATAGGTGTCATGCCTATTACATACACCATCACCATTACACCGAGTACATGATGTATTCTGCATGATGCAATTGAAGAGGCACGTGCATGAACCATCACACATTATCGATGGGGGAGAGATGGAAATCTTGGATAGAGAAACCTTTGAAGAGTACCTAGTAGAGATTAAGGATTATTAGGGGAGGATATTTTATGGGTGATCAATTCCTTTAGTGCATGGTTTTTGGTAGAATGAGAATATTCAGGAGAGCACATGTGGGTAGGAGGCTCATACACGTGCTCAGTACCCTCTTCTCTTTGTGTTGCCCTTGCTTTGGATTTTTGAGGATGTAAAACCCAATAGTGGGTAAAATGTAATGACTAATATTTTATATGTATTATTATTTTGTTATTTTATAGTTTATTTTTGAAACTGGGCGTTGAGATGGAATGGAATTCTGAGGTCCGGTGTGCCCAGAATGAATGTTTTATATAAATTAAATATATTAAATTGAACACACACACAGTTTTCCTGAAAAAAGTGGAATAACATCAAAACATGGGCCCATATCTTAAATATAAGAGCATCATTGAGTTCATAACACATGTTTTTTCCAAGGAATTTCATTACCTTTATCATCGCAGGGTGTATGTGGAAGTCATTGGGGGCCTGAAAATGAATAAATAATTAAATAGAATATTTATTCTTATTTTTTTGACATAGAGACTGATGTGTCTTTATGAAAAATGTAATGAATAAATTAAAAGGTTTTTTCATAACCCTGGAACTATTGGAGAGGTGTTGGAGAGATCATTTGGTGGATCTTTATTAGAAAAATCACAACCGAATAAAATATTGGCGATCCGTGGGAAACCAGATTCGAAGATCCCACCAACAAAAAAACACAGGCTTGTTATTCATCATCAATTAATCTATAATGAGGGAGGACAATTTTTTTGTTTGTATTATTTCCATGTTCTTAATTCCTAGGCTAAAAGTTATTCAATCAATCAAAAGATTGATCCATAGTTTGTCCATCTTATGGGATGGTTTTAATTATAGGGATAATTTTGGGAGTTTTGATTTATTTTTATTGATTCTTCTCTTTTTGTTTGAATGGAAATGGATTGAGTCGAACGTGAACATTGGAAGAGGTTTATTGCACATGTTTTTGGTTTTTCATTTATCCAATATTTCTTCATTCATCACAGGTGTTCTTCATTGACCTGTGGTTCAACATACACCGATAAATGGATCATTGTGCAGTCGTTTCCTGGTGAAAAGATTTTGTATTTAAGATTTGTGATCAGGACGACACAATAATGTTTCAACAAAATAAGTGGAGGTGATTCAGATGATTTTGGATACCTGATTTCATGTTCTTAAACATGAAATGAAGTACGATGAATGATGATTTTTATGAATGAATAAAATTTTAGTAATCTAGTGAATGTCCATAGTAAGGTTCAGCTAGGGTAGATCATCGATTTCTAGCATGATTTAATCCGAAACCCAAGGTGATGACAACATGGTCATCCAAGGAAGGAATAATGAGGGTTTTTTAAAAAATCTGATCCAAACAACATGTAATCCGAGATTAAAATGTATTGGGTCCCTGTTACAACATACCATGATTTTGGGATAAATTTAAGTATCAGATGGTATGAGACCCTGTCACATGGGGTGTGACCTCTCCTGAGTGGCTCAGCATGTACCTTTGAGAGTACATAAGCCCGAGCTAGATTACACTGGAATACGCATGTTGTGTACTCCCACAAAAACATGTCTTGTCCTGATACACATGAGCATAACTGTGTACTATTACATAGGAAGAGTATATAGGTAGGCACATTCCTTATACAGTTACACTGACATGGACGTAGGCCATTTTACATGGTTAGGGACAAGGGTATAAAGGATACAGTGTGTAACCCAACTAAACACTATGTAATCCTTAAAAGTTGTTTTGGATCCCTTTTCCTTTATGTCTTAGACATGTTTCATTAGGATGTTTTCCACATATCCAATTTCTGAGGGTTAGTATGGAATCACCTCCTAAACATAGGACCACGATCCCCTCAGCATGACTTCTATGATAGAGTTGTTGGAATACTTCCACAAGGATTATATTTAGATTCTCTATTCATATTAATGCCCAAGGATGAGTTCATGGTATCTTGATGACCAAAACTACACATTCCTTGATCCTCTACATAGTAGGTTAATAAAGATTGAGTTGTTGGTATACCCTAGGGACTTTTGTGTGATCCTTTTTTGTGTATCGTATCTTGTCAAACTTATAGCATACACTTCCTTTAGTGATACCCAATGAGAATTGCCTATCATACATACATCATTAGTGATATCATACTCATGGGGTGTTTCCTCCCAAATGAGTGCTATGTGGAACCATCAAACTGGAATCCTAGGATGGTATTACAGTTTTGATATACATTTAAATTGTAACTATTTCTTGGGTATATATAGATATTATTTTTATATATGCTATATAAATATACCTATTCAAATCAAAATATATACCTTTTTAACTATTTATGGTTTTGGGGTGTCATACTGGGTATTTTAATACTCACCCCTGCATGGGTTTTTATGGCACGTGTCGTGTCTTGTGTAGACAATCGACCTTTTGACAGTGTCCATGAGGGACTGAGACTATGTGGTGTTTTCTAATACTAAAACAATAGAGTTGTGATACTGTAGTATCTTGATAACATCCCCCTATTTACTTTCTATTTGGACTTGTTTTCATAATATTTTTTGTGGGTTTTTTGGCTCTGTTTAATTTCTTTTACTTCAAGTCATACTATAGTTCTGGTATTTAGATGTATGCATACATGGATGTTCAATTTTTTACATTTCATCATTTTATGGGATAGAATATGTATTAGTCTATAAATTTAATTAGGTTAAGTCCTTTACTGTTAGTTATATGCCTACTCCATTCTGGTTTCCATCCTTTGACCAATTTGAAGAGTGCTTGTGGAGTCATCGCTCAAGGACCTTTGGGATGGGTCGTGACACTAGTAGTGTTTGATTCGCATGTTATTTTTTTATCATTTTTATCAATTTAGTGGATTTATTCCTATATTATCCTTAGATATATTATTTTATAGGTCAATAGAACTATTTTGTATACAGCCATATCCTTCTCGTGGTATTAGATATTTGGTTGTGTTTTGATATGTCAATATTTAGAGTTAGTTTCTTTATTGTCGAGTGCAGGCTTATTCAGTTGATGTGAATTCATATATTTTTTTGGTTAATATATATTTTTCATCTATTCATTTATATCTTATTTAGTGTCAATATTTATTTTTTGAACATTGAGGTTACAGGTAACGGCCCAGCCTAGATCCCCTGAATAGAACCCTAGGGAGAATTCCATGTGACCTTAGGTTTTCCTCTTCATATATAAATAGTTGTTTACTAGTAATGAGAGACAATGGGGTAAATATGAGGAGATTATTCACTCATTTAGTACTGATAAATAGTAGTATATATAGAAAAAACAATAAAAAAATATACTACATAAAAATAGTAGAAATATGTTATATCAAAAAGAAATGAGACATACAGATTCATGGTCATGTCAGCAGGAAAAAATTGATCTCCCATTGGGATGATGACTATAATAATAATGAGATAAATAAAATTCATAATTATATACTACTATCTAGTCATAAATCAAATTCATTCTCCAACACTATACAAGATATCTCCCTTGATCAAGAACCTTTGTTCCTTTTCCCATCCTGAACCTAGGAAGAGTGATGACTACTAAGGTACCCAAGTTTTAGGGAAACTCGATCAGGGTGTGAGAACAACTTAGTAGGGAACCACCAACATGGTCTTCTATATAAATAGTAATGTATTGAATATTTTATGTGACATGAATATTATAAATAATTAAAAAACTATGGAATAATAAATAATTAAAAATTATTGATCCTTGGGTTCTCATGTAAATCCCATGATCGACTATACACGATTCTTAAAATCCCAAATATCTCTGCACATGACACATACCCCCGATGGGATACAAATCTTACCCTAGTATTTAATAAACCTGAATCCACTAGATATAACATTCGGTCATAGGTAGTATCCTTGGAATCCCAATTAATATCAGGGGAAATTTTGATCCAAGGGAATGTCATAATAATAACTTCATATCAGGTATAAGCATTATATCCTAGGTATCCTAGGTATCAAATAATGTTCCCTAACTTAGAAGCCAAATCTAAGGATTCCTCAGCACCTCAAAGTACTCTATATCACCAAGTGTTGATACCACATATCACATTCCATTTGTATAAAATATTGAATTAATAAATGTGGGAATTCTTGAGGGACCAACTATGACATAAATAGAATCATCCCATTTATAACCAAATATTGGGCTCCCTCTTCAAAGCTCGTCCATGTTTGAGCAGCTTGTGTCTATAAATATGATGCCCATATCACATATATAAATCATTAGTTAATTAAAAAATAAATTATCAATTTATTTTATGATTTTTCCATAGTTATATTTATTTATAAAAAATTATAATAAACTTTTACTCACTTAACTGGAAATAAAATCATAGGAAATCCAAAGCACATCTAAGAGACCTCATTATCTTTTTATTTTATAAAATACCCATTTATAATAAATAAATTAATTTTAATATTATTTTACAACTTTTTTATAATTAATTTTAATATATATATAATAATTAAAAAATTATTCTCCCCAAAATCCTCACTTTAAACATTAAAATAATCATATATATAAAATGAAGAAAATTTAATCATTTTGAAAAAAAAATAAAAAACAAATTCCCTTACACATGGGGTGCCTATATGAGGATAACATTGATTACCCTTGCACATAACCTACTATGTAAGGGTAAGTATATCATTACCCTTATGCTGTAACCACTATGAAAGTGTAAGTGAGGCCCTACCCTTGAAAATTCACCTCTGTGTAAGGGTAATAAAAAATTTAGCCATTTTATGATGTCTCATAAGCGTAAATAGAATTTTATAGTTACACAACCCAAAAACAAGAAACATCAACTTTTATTATTATTTGTTCACTTTATTCATCTTATACTTAATTGAATATGAAGAAACCCTCATATTACCTTAGTAAACTTTCACAAAACACAAAAAAAAATTGAAAACAATTTATATTTGACTGCCTATCACTCACTCTAGTCCTTAGCCAAACCAAAATGATCCCAAAGTCATAATAAAAATTAAAATTATTAATTTAAAAAATATGTGATGAAAATAAAAATAATCAGGTTACCTTATAGAAAATGGCTTAAGTATCAAGCTCGAACCCATGCTCCAATTCATCTCATCCCGTATGGATCCAATATATCTCTTTAGTGAACCTCTCTTTAGTTTTACCCTTCCTCTCTACTAAATGAAAAACCAAGTATTATAAACCCTTCGCCCTTTCCATATATAATAAGTAATGAGGTTAGAAGGTATAAAAATAATATATGTTAAACTTAATTAAACATAAATAATTAATTTATATTAAAATATTCATTTAATTTATGATCCCTACACCCATAACTTGAGCATAGTTTATACCAATTATAGGTAAAACTACCAATTCCAGACTCAATTGTATAGTCAAAATTCTAATTTTGGTTTAGTTTATGAGAAATAATATCCAAGATAATTTACTATGTGAAATTTCCATTTATCCTATCATAATAATTTAGAATTAAAAAATTCATAAAAAATCCTAAATTTCAAAACCCTTATAGAAACAGGGTATTACCATCTCCCCACCATAGCACTTTTCATCCCTAACAAGCTTATGTGATCAACTAGCCATAATTATATCCATCCTTAGTCACCAATTCGTCAACAACTCACCATGAAATCCATCAGAATTCCAATCTAGCTTCCACTATACAACTTAAAAAAAGGTAAAATAATCATTACAACCATATACACCTACTCACCATCAACAGAAAAACATAGATGGATCTCCTTGGAATCCACCTATCTTGAGACACTGTGGTGTCATCAAAAAATTTATCGTTTGGCTCATGGTTCTCCACACCAAATACCTCATCTCATAAAGGTCAATTCTGAGGCATGGTGATACAAACCATAAATAATAACCTACTGAAACAAGTTATCAATAGTTTAGAGACAAACATAGTCTAGTTCCAATCTCATCTCACCTAATGAAAACATAGGTCAGTCAACCTCTATGAAACCAAACACAAAAAATTCTCAGTCGAACTAAATAATGTGATTTCTAATCATCTAAACATGATGACCAAATTTCTTGAGGTATCGTGATATCATCCAATAATTTCAAAAAAATGTTTAAACCCAACCCATGTTATAAATCACATGGGTCAACCCTAATCTAGACAGAAGAGTTGTCATACTCCACTCCCAAGAATCGACACATCTCCAATCTGACTAATACTTGGTGAACACCAGAAAATCATATTCTTGATACAAATGTCGTGACTACAACCAAAATAAAACCAACACTTTAATATTGTATTCCCCAATGAACCAGATATTAGTAGATCATACCTTACACCAAAAACATACCTTCATCTTGACTATCCAATAATCTGTCTCATCATTCTTGAAACCCTTTCAAGAAGAGGGACATACCAACATAGATTATACGATATCCATTACATATTGTAATGACTAAACATTAACATTCCTATCATACCCAATTCCTAACAAAAAATATTGATCATCACTCATTCCTAGTCCACCCGAACATTATCCTCAATGTTAGTTAAAATTCATCTACAATGACGATCACCCTCACTAATGGCCAATGGTGCACTTGCCACCATGTGGCATAAATTTTACCAATTATCAAGTGAAATTCCGTATGAGCTCCAATAATACATTATCTTTTTTAGGCAGATAACTTCACTATCAATACCTAACACCACACCGCGTACTACATCATCATCATAGGGAAGACACACATCGTTCTCATCAAAACCCCTAAGACACCATGACTGAAGGTGTTCAACCAATCATTGTCACAAACACAAACACTAACCATTTTAAACTAAATATGACTATCCACAACTAGTGTGTACCACCTCAGACTGATCTACAAACCAACAGGTGCACAATACTATATAATGAAGTTACAGAATCCAATTTTTGATCCCATGTGTCACATGATACCGAATCTAGGATCACCTTCCTATAAAATTGAAAATTGTCCATGTATTTCAGTTTTATCCAACAAAAAGAACCCCTAAAACGCTTCTTAAAAATTATGAACTTCATATCTACAATGATATATTGTACGATCACCGACCATCAAAGTATCATTCCAAAAATAGAGGAATCTGGTCATGATTTCCCCATATTAGATATGTCTATCTAGGATCTCAATATTCTATCTCATTATGGATCCAACCAAACATTGATAGAGTCTCGAATCACAATGATCTTTCCCATTAAAACTAAACATTGATAGAAAAGCAAATGATGTGCTTGTCATCAAATGATACCAAGGAAACCCCATGACTATACTATATACCATGTACCACTTTTATGAATTATCCACATAACTAAAAGAATTTACTCATTCCTCATACATGGGGCTCCAAAATTCTATACTAGCACCTCTCTATTGAGTTACCCTGGTATACCACATCTCATCTCAACAATAGTATGAAAACATCCTACCACTCAACCACAACACTTGGATCACTGACAACTTATGTTTCCTATCATGATCACCAAGATCTCCATAATAGATGATAAATTATTTAAAATATATCAATATAATCATATACATCATCATATTTCAAGTCATAATCTCAAAAGTTCACTGATTCACATCATCAATCCACACACAAGTTTCCCCCTTGATAATCATTATCTCAAGATAATCCTCATTGGGCTACTGTATTTAGGTTCCATACTCTTTAGGATCACGATAAAATATATTAAGACTCATGTATGTAAAAAAACACCACCCTAGATAATTTTTGTTAAGTATCTCAAAGTTATGTGGTATGATTAAGTAGAAATCCACCAAGAAGCTATATGGGAAAACCCATATGGGTTTTTATTGACACTTTAAATAACTGAATCAATTTATCTACCAAAAATAGTATCAAATAAACCATTAATGGGTTCCACTAATAAAGAATATAATACATTTACCAAAATTATGTATCACTATACATCACTTACACCAAGTTACCTTAGATTCTTCATTAATGAGTATCGCTCCATAGAATCGATATAATCTATCATCATAAAGAAATATACAATGGTTCAACAGAGTAGAATGACACACAAAATCTATATGTGAAACACCATATATGATTTTCATGTAACATTAAATGGATGAACCCTCACCATCCTGGATATCAATCATAGGAAAACACACAAATTTCACGTGATACAAACATATATAAAATAATGTTTGTTCATAGGACTCTCACCAATAGGCCACGAGCCTAAAAAACAACATGATTACCTAATAAATAACATGAGAATCATTTTTTTAAAAATAAACTAAAATATAAAATAAAAACAAAGAATATTAGTCTTGTACCACAAATAACCTAGACTTTCCCTTGAGAATGGTGTTTATAATGATCTAGACTGATATACATCAAAAACTCCAACACATTACTATGCCACTATTCTATAATTTCCCAAAAAAAATAGAAATGTGGTTCCACTTATAGATATTAGTCCAATAAATTCTCTGATATCACTTTTTAACACCCCATCCAATATCACTTTAATGGAACCTTGGTGATAATTACTTATGACCTAATGCATGCTTTTGTGTATGCTAGAGGATACCAACTATCGGTGAGGACCTAGGTTATAATATTGGCGAGACTATGATACCATTTTAGTATGAGAAATAATAGTATAAATAACCAACTCTCTAGTATCAAAAATCATCAGAGTATGAAAAATAAATAAAAGAGGAAACATGTTATAAAAATTTGAAATCATACATACAGAATCATTGAAAATCCAACATTTAATAATTGATCACTTAATAAGATAATAACTATATTAATAATGAAATAAATAAAATTCATAAGGCACTTATACTACCAAGACGTACCATAAACCTGGATTTCGACTCTATCTAAGATATCCCCCTTAATCAAGAATCATTTCTCCTTTCCAAAAATGAACCTATGAAAATTGAAGTCTTCTTGAGTACTCAAGTTCCATGGACACCTGAGTAGTGTGAAGATATAACTCAAAATGTAACAAATAGTGTGGTATAAAAAAAATTAACATAGTGTATGTGTTATGTTACATGAACATTATAAATATTAAAATAAATCATTGAAGTATAAATAAATTAACATCATCAATCCTTGGGCTCTTACATGACACATGGGATTGACTATACCTATTTCATGCGATGATGGATGTCTCTGAGAATGAAACATACACTTAGGGGGGAAGAAGTCCTACACCGTTATCTCATGAACATTACTCCATGATATATAACATCATATCCAAATGGGTATCCTAGAAATACTAAATAACAGTAGGGGAAATTAGGATCTACGGGTGTACCCAATGAATCCCTTCATATTTGGTATAATCACTAGATCATAGGTATCTTTTGAACCCTAATACATTTTTTGGATCAAATGCTAGATCCTATGAGTCCTATGAATCAAAGATTACTAGAAATAATTATCAAATACTAGGAATTCATATGAATCTCACAAATTATCATCAGTAATATTTCCATATTTTATGAATCACTTGGAATTTCTCCCAACATCCTATAACAAAAAACCATATCCTTGGAATCACTCAGTGTAACACTGTAAGATTTTAAAATAGAATCAGAATGTTAGATACAATATACAACACAAAAATAAAATAAAAGTATATTGTAAAACCCTGATAATTTTTGATATATTTATTTTTAAATAAATTCTATCTCCTTGATTTCTTGTGATGCATGCAACATCGCGTTTAAATAAAACATAATACTCTATTAAAATAGTATATTTAGAATTTAAACCTTATAACCAAACCACTAAGTTGAAGACTATTAAAATTACTAACTAAATTATAAATATTATGGATATATATTGACAAGAATAAAAATAATAATAATTTGAAAGAAAAATAAATGATTTTAGAAAAATGATTTATTTTCTAAAAGGTAGTTTAGTAGTGCCTTGGGCTTATAGTTTAAAATTATTTTTTACAAATTTGAGAAATTTTACTTTAAAAAATAAACAAGATATTTTTAATCTACATGTTATATTATCTTTGGTTTAATTTTTGATAATTTTATGAAAATATTTACTTTTTAATAAATAGTTAAAATAATGATTTTTAATAAAAATTTACTTATTGTTTAAAATATTTACAAAGTTAAATTATATTTTAAATTTGTTTTAAAGTAAAATTATTTTAATTATATTATAATAAATACTATATAGTTAAGTGGAGTAATTTATATAATTAATTTTGATAGTAAAACCATATGTAATGGGAAAGTTCTCCTTCCAAACCCTCTTTTTCATCATGATTGTGGGTATAATTTCAAATTATATTTTATCACTTTTATGAATGGAATTTTAAAAAATTGATTCCATATTTAAAATAAGAATAATTTATATTACCTAATAAGGTCAACATAATTTTCTATCACTATAAATAGTAAAAATAGTAAAAAATAGTTAACGTTGTAAAAGTAAAAACTGATTTACTCAGGGTTAAACTAAAAAGATATGGGTTAAAATGACCTAAGGACTTTTTCACCTCACATTTTATGGACACAGTTCGACCCTATGACCTAAAATGTTAGATAATTCCGTATTTTGGTTCCTTTTTCATGTGAAAAACGTAGATATACTATATAATTATCAAAAATCACATGGCTATTATCTCCCCCAATAATAAAAGGACAAACCCTATCATCCCCTAATCACACTTACAAAGTCATTTTTTCAAACAATAACTACCAAAATAACTTCCATAATCACCTCCCAAAATCATATAGTCCTTTTTTGATTAAAAATTTATCCTTGTAATGCTTTTGGTGAAAACCTGATGAGGTAACATTTTTAAATGATCATTTTTATTTTATTTATTTTTTCACCTCCTTACCATATTATAAAATAATGATAATATAAGAACCCTAGTATCTCCAATATGGTATGATGATATTATGTTAATTTAATTACATTTATAAATTTCAACCTCCATCAAATGGGTAACAAAATCGTAGACTGTGTGCACAGAGGCATACCACCTCACGAACCTATGTAACTTGTTTTCAATAAACTCATCTCACGATTGTATATAATGATGAATTTAAGATATATATATATATATATAATATTTGTGATATTGTTTTAATTATGTAATTGTAATATCACATATTCCTTCTTACATTCAATCTCGTTTAAATCATGATAACGTTGCTCGGGTGTACGACAGACTACCGGCTCACGAAGAGATTTGATTTTTTCACTTACACTTGACATGGATTATATAGAGGAAAATTTTAATGAATATATTTGATATAAATTACATGATATTTATTAAATAAAATAAATATATCACATTATTCCATACCCTTTCAACTGTTATGGAAATGATTATATTGCTTTTTTGTACGTACAATATATTGTCACCATGAATCGTTGTCATCCATTATCCATGTTAAAATTTAAATAATAATTAAAAAAATTTATTTAATGAAAATAAATTATATTTATAACAATAATATAATTATGTATATTATTTAACTACATAATATTCTCATTAACTATAATTTTAATGTTTAAACATTCTTGATAAATTAAGGTAGTTATCACTCGAAACAATTGTAATAACTAAATATTTTTAACAAATGGGTGATAATATTTCAAAAAAGGATCATATATGATATTAAAAATGTGAGTATAGTTCTGGTATGTATTAATAACATTCTTAGAAACATTATAAATTAGGTTAAATAACATTAAACCAAAATGAAGCATGAGGTAGGGGACTTATTCTTAATTTCTCTTCATTGAGAAATAATGTAATTTTATGCACCTAATTTTTTTTATATGATGTATATTCTACCCCTTATTAATGTAATATCTTTAATAATTTAAAATTAATGTTATTGTAAGTTTTTAATATAAATTATTTTCTATTATTTGTTTTTAATTCAAAATTAGCAATTCATAAATAATTTCAAAACCCAATTTCTTTTCATATGTTTATATTAATTATTCATTTATTTGAAATTATAATTTTTTTTGTGTAGATATTTTTTACCATATTATGTTTTATTTTTAATTTTATTATGTGGATTTACATTTGATATACATAATTTATAATTTTATTAATTCACACTTCAAATATATGTTCTTTATAAGGTTTTGTTTCACAATCACATTTAAATTAGGATTACTTATACTTGAATATCAATTTAAGGAAATCATTAGATAATTGTTTAATAAACCCATTTAATTTATTTTTACTATGTTTTTTGTTATTTTTTCAAATAGTAATACTATATTACTCTCTTTGGTACTTAATATTATTGAGAAAATGTTTTCAATAAAATTTGACTTTTTTCTCTTTTCTATCAAAAATCATTTTTCTTCCAAAATGATGTTTTCTAGGCATCCATTTATAGTTATTTATATTAAATATGGGGAACATATTAATTATTTTAATCAATTATTACTTCTAAAGGTAAATCCTTGGACAGATTAAGGACTTATGTTGAAATAAAATGGATTAAGTATTTATATATTTGTATTTAAGAATTAAATTATAGAATTATTTTTTACTAATGGTATTTTGGTTATAAGAATCATGAAACATCTAATAATTGTGTTAAATTTTATAAGAATGTATGTCTTAATTAACTTAAGATTTATGGATACCATCTTGGGTTTATGAGTTTAAGCTTGATCATAAGTTAAAATTCCTAAACACCCCTTTTGAAAATATGACGATAGATATTTTTGGAAAACATTTATGGGAATACAAAATATTGATTTAGTATATAAAAAATGTATTTATGGAAGAATCCCTTTAAAATTTTTAGACTTATGATTAATGGTACTATTAAAATTTAAGCTTTATCTTATCTTTTATTTTTTTACTAATTATGGTTTATCAAAATTTGGAATCATTATAGGAATTTAATTAATGTTCTTTTTGAGAAAGGAAACATCATTGCATCTAGAGAAGTTCATGGGGCTTGAACCCACAACTAAATGAAGATAATGGTTTAACGGCTAAAACCAATGTTACTATTTATGTTTACATATTAATTTATTATATTTGAGAAAAAATAAACCCTATGGGTTTTTCAAACTATTTAGAAATAGTTTAAAAGACATGTAACACTTTTCCTAATATTGTGATCTATTAAAAGTAAATTTTATTTATGTAGGTATAAAAATTCATTTTTGATATTAATTTGTTGGATTAAGAAATAAATTTGAAACTAATTGAAGAATAAAAAATTATGTAATTTTTCTAATGAAATAGAAATATATAAAGTATTTATATCTACTTATATTCAAATATGGTAAAATAATTCATCGACATTATGAAAAGGATCTTGAAAAAAATGTTATCTGATGTCTGTCATATCATATAAATCAATTTCCATTTAAATAATTTTATATTTATGGGTTTTTAGCCATTGAATTTATCTTGATCATTCGCTTTCTTATGATCAATGACTTCTACCACCCCCTTCATTATTTGGAAATTATTTTTATCATTCATTCAGTATCTTCACTTCTAATCTAAGTTACCCTACTTGGAAACACAGTTATGTGTTGTTCTACATGACCATTCATATTTATATTTACCTATTTGAAGATTAATCTTTTCACCATTTTTCTAATGTTGGTTTTCAAAAGGGAAATTTCAAATAGAAATACCTTTACTACCAAGTCCAAGTTCGAATTATGAGGTCACAATTTATTGAAGGTGGGGAGAATTTAATGATCAAGATTTTTAAATAAAAAAATCATGTTTGATTACATATAAGAAATGAAATAAAAATTTTTATAATAGAATTTAACACCCTAATAATATATGATATATTCATTTTTAAATAAATTCAATCTTTGTGAGAGCTTGTGATGCATATAACACTAGGTTTAAAAGAAACACAATACTCTACTAAAATAGAATTTTTTTTAAATTGTGACCTTCATAACCTAATTTTTATGTTTATGGGTATTAATATAACTAAATAAAATATGAAAATTATATTTATCTACTAATTATAAAAAAAATAAGAATCATTTGAAAGAAAAGGTAAGTTTTTTAAAAAAACTGTATGTTTTCTAAAAGGCGATTTAGTCATGCTCTGTGTACACAAAATCAAATTAATTTTTACCTATTTTATGAAATATATTTGTTAAAATAAACATAGTTCATTAAAACTAAATTTATAAAATTATATTCGGTGAATTTTTATAATTTTAATAAAATATTAATTTTTTGATGAATTAAAAAAATATTGATTTTTATTGAAAACTACATTTTTGTTTAAATTATTTAAAAAGTTAAAATATATTTTAAATATGTTTTAATGTAAAATTAGTTTAAATTTAAGATAATAAATAAAATTTTACAAGTTTAATCAATTTCATATTGATTTTTTATATTAAAACCTTCTACAATTATGAGATTTTATCTTTGGAAACTTTCTTTTTTATTGCTTCAGTGGGTATAATTTCAAATTAGATTCTGAAACTTCTGTGAATTGAATTTGAAAATTTAATTCAATATTTAGAATAGTAATAACTTATATTATCTAATAATTTTAACTTAATTTTATACCATTATGAACAGTAAAAGCATTAAAAATTAACTACAGTGGTTGAGGTAAAAAACTTATTTACTGGGTGTTAAACTAAAAATATAAGGGTTTAAATGAAATAATGGCTTTTAAAAATCCTATTTTACAGCCATATATAGAACTTATAACCTCTAATATTTAATATAAAGCCCTTTTTTATCCTTTTGGATTCTAAAAAACTTGGGTACACTTTCTTCGTTTCAAATATTCTATGTGTGTCTAGTCCCCCGCTTATAAAAGGATGCTCTCTCTCCTCCACTTTGTACACATAAAAATCCATTTGTTTCATCCAATACCAAAAAAAATAACTTAAATAATCTCATAATATAATACTAAATACATTTTCATCAAAAATCCATCCTAGGAAGGATCTTTGGGAAAACCAGAAGAGGTCATCCAATGAAGAGGGAATGTTCTTAAAGGATATTTTTTATTTTATTTATTCTTCGACATCCTTAAAATATTATTAAATAATGAAGGTATGATAAAAATATTATCTTCAATATATATATATTTTATTATTTTAATTTCACAATCATTATCCATCTCCTCTTCCATAAAATGGGAAATAAAATCATCGATCATTTGTACGGCAGGATATCACCTTACAAATCAATGTAACTCATTTTCCCTCAACACATCTCATGATTGTATATAATTATAGATTTAGTGTGTATATATATATATAATATTTATGATATTATTATACTTTAGTAATAATAATATCAAATATACCCTCTTACATTCCATATCGTTTAAATTATGATAACCTCACTCGTGTGTATAGCGGACTACCACCTCATGAAGCGATGTGATTTGTTTTTCAATTACTATTTATATAAAATGAAATGTGGATAAATTAAATGAATATATTTGGTATATATGAAATTATATTGACTATTTAAAATTTAAATCTCGCCTAATTTCTTACCATTTCTCCCGTTATGTAAATGATAACATTGCTCGTGCATATGTACAACATACCGCCTCCACCAAATGATGTGATACATTATCCATGTAAAAATTTAGAAAAAGATAATAAAATTGAATATAATGGAAAAAATTAATATTTATAAACTTAATATCATTCATCATAATGTTTACCATTATAATAATCTCAATAATCATAACTTTCTCATTAAAACACACATGGGAAAACAAGAAATTTATCACAATAAATAATTGTAATAATGAATTATTCTAAATGAATGGGTGATAAATTTTATAAAAGGATCATATATGATATTATAAAAATTAATATTGTTCTGTTAAAAATTAATAATATTGCTAAAAAAATTATATAGGAGGTTAAATCATGTTCAACCAAAAGGAATCATGAGTTAAGGAACTTCATCTTAGTTTCTCTTCATGGAGACAAATTGCAATGTTATGCATTTAATTTATTTTATATGTTATATAAATTGATCCATATTAAATTTATATTATAAATACATCATAATTATGAGTATTTTAAGTTTTAATTTGAGTTATTTCATCAATGATATTTTAAAATAAAAATTACCAGGTGGTAAATAATATCATAACTCAATTTCTTTTCATTTAGTTATAAAATTATTCATTGTATTTGGAATTATAATATTTTGTGTGTAAAATATTTCAAATAACTTAAAAAATATTAAAAAAATTATGTGGATTTACATTTGATACACATAATTGATTCATTTATTATTTAGACTTTAATTTTATGATATTTTTAAGGGTTTGTTTCATAATCAAATTTTAATCCAAATTGTTTATACTTTAATCTCTATTAAAGGAAAAAATAATATAGAAATATAAAAAATTCCTTTAATTTTATTATCCTCTAGTTATTCATGAAGTTTTAATGTAATAGTACCATATTTATATCCTTGATACTTAAAAAGATTAAGAATATATTTTTAAGAAAAATCGAATTTATTTCTCTCTTCGGACAAATATTCATTTTCTTCCTAAATTATGTATTCAAAAATTGTTTTCCAAAATTTTATCACCATTCTATGAATGAGTTATTAAATTCATTTTTAAACATTTTTAAATTTTATAAAAAATGGTAGGAATATTCACGTCATTTTCCAAACAATTCACATTTTTCTTTTACAGAAACTATGAAAAGACACTTTTTTTATCCTCAATGGCATGTATATACTTTTCTATTATCATTAAAACCTATATTTTTGTTGACTAAAATCTAATTTTAAAAGTATATTTTCAAATAAAATTATTTTGCAAATATTTTTTCTAACATTTAGTTTAAAATTTAATTTCAAACAGAAAAGATTATTTTCCCCAAGAATATTTTAATGGAATCTATATGGTATTTCTATTCAGCAATGACATCAACCCTTTATTTTAGTTACAATACATTAATTAAATATTTAATTGATTAATCCTTATTATTCCTCTTTATTAATTCTGATTCTTTTGAAAAGGTAATGTATTTACATTCTCTTTATTGACTAATTTTTGTAATCATTAACATTACCTTGAAATATTCACTTTTTTATTATTATTAGAGATTACATTTCCCATAAATATCTATATTATTTTTGTTGAATATACATATGACATAAAAAATATATCATTTATACATATGTAATTTTACTTTTAATGTTATATGATTTCATGGGAAAATTATTTTTAATCCATATTCATTATGTGATACGGAAATTTGTTGATAAGGTATATTGTTCATGAATTAAATTGATCATTTGATATATGGTCAATGTGATGGACATGGAAATATGGGTGGTACCTATTTATAAATATCCCCTGGATGCATCGGTAGTCTCATGATATTAATCAATTGGATAACCTTCATTAAATGGGTTTCTGGTGTATACCTACACATCAATTTTAAAATATCTTATAAATGGGATTGATATAGGAGATATTGTGCTATTTGAGGTCATGACATAAAATAATTAATAATTTCATTAATTAAGAATTTAGTTGTTATTATCAATTATATTTTTAAAATGATATTTTGTTTGGATGAATTTGCATTCTATGTTTACTTATTAAATGTGATATTTTTTAGTTATTTTCCTGTACACATTGATTATGAATTATATATTTATGATATTCAAGTTATTTAAATGGAATGTGTGTTTATAGATTTACCTTTTGGTATTGACTATTCTTTATCTAATCATGATAGTCAATTTATCTATTAAATCACATATGTGTTAAAAATGTTTACCTTTACATATGGATTATTATTCATTTACTAATGATATATTCCTATTTTCATAATTCATAATAAGAATTTGAGATCATCCATATTTTTTTCATTTCCTATAAATCCATGAAGTGTACAATAAATGATATGAAAGGAGACACTAGAGTGAATAAAGATACTAAAAAAATTATGTTTTAATTTGTGCATTTAAATGTAATATGAGAATCATATATATATATATATATATATATTTATTTATTTTACTAAGAATAAAAAATTATTTAGTCCTTTGGGATGTGGTCCCTTGTATATTATAACAATTTTTTAAATCAAACAGCAACTTTTAGCTACTAAGGTGGGGGTCTCTACACTAGGAATATCCCATTCAAACCAAGTATTTATATATCTTAGAGAGGTAATCCCTGAATATCACATTCATCATCAAGTTCCACCGCATCCTTGGTAGAAAATACTAGGTATCTTTCATCATCAAGCACCAAAAATCCTTAAGAGGCAAACCTTAACATATTGTATTCATATATATGGGGGCCTATATCTACCTGGAAACATCTTGTGATAATAAAAATAATAATAAAATTACATGGAAAGTTTTCTACTCATCTAGAATAACAAATGTCGTCCCCCCCAAGTGAAAAGTCTAAAAACCCTTTCATTATATCCCAAATAGGTGTATGTCATTGATTTTGGTTATATGGTGACACCTATAGTCGTTAATACCCATTCCAATGCAAACACTCATGGATTTAAACAAAATAGTAGGGATATCATTAGGGTCCCAAGGTCATTACATAACACGAAAACCATGTTTACAGGCCTTTATTTTAAATTTACCTCAGTGCTTAACACTAATCACTCAAAGGGAATATCATCCCTCAACATCTCTTTAATTATCCCAAGACCTCACCACCATTCTACGAAAATCTATACAAAAAACTAATTTTTGATATATGGCATAAAGAATATCTCACTTATAATATCATCCAAGGTCATTCAATCAACTAAACTATAATCAAACTTCCCATAGAATATCCACCAATTACTCATTAACTATGGGGTAGGAAAAATTTCCACACAGATATCAACAATATTGTTGTATTTATAGAATCACAAAGTTCCAACATGGATTATTTAGATATGTAACTTCAAATTCATCTTGCACCCCAACTCAAGGGAGATAATGACACATATTCAATAGGCCACTAAATTCATCAAATTCAATTAAGCATCACCCCTCCAAGTCCATGTTACACAAGGAAATTATTTATAATCATTTTATTGATAATAAACAGTTGGGTAATAAATCTAATGCATAAGGTTACATCATGGCCCTGACATGTTTTTCAATTCCAATCATTGGAATTTTACATACATAAAACAATATATTTAATTAATAAAATGGTTCATTTAATTTAAAGGTTAATCATAAGAACAAATAATGACTATATATCCCATACCATATGTATAAAATATGAATTTACTAATACATTTATATTTGAGAGACAACATATGTTATACCCAAAATCATCCCCTTTATAATTGAAGATCAACAACCCTCATTGAAACTTAGTCATGTTCGAATGGTGACCATCAATCAATATAATTCTATTATCACATTTATAAAATATTAGTTGACTATAAAATATATTACAGATTCATTTTATAATCAATTATATAATTACACATAAATAAAATCAATTATAATAACTTTTATGCCTTGAGGTATATAATATAAGAGTCAAAAATTGGAAATTTTTTAAACAAAGTAACTACCCATATGCAAGGGGTAACTTTGTAAGGGTAACAATGGTTACCCTTACATAGGACCTTATTTTTGTGGGTAAGGGAGTACTTACCCTTAGTTAACCCCTACAATAAAAGGGTGCGTGAGGCTATACCCTAATTTAGTCATTGCTATGTAAGGGTAAGAAAACCCTTACCCTTAAAAGACGCTACATAAGGGTAAATAGACATTTTTACCCTATGAAACACACAAATACATCAATTATTATAATTTTAGTTTTCATATATCCTCTTTATTTTTCATATACCATGAAATAATTCCCAAAAACCCCCCAAATAATTTCATACAACTAGTTATGAATTTAATTAAAATAATATTTGACACCCTGTCACTCACTGCGCCCGTTTTATAACCCATAATGATTCAAAAATCATGAAGAAAATTTAACATGATGAATTCAATAGAGATGTGAAAAATATAAAATTAATCCTATTTTGTTGTTTTAAACCAAAAAAACAGGCTAAGACCCATAATCCCTATCTATTGCATCCCAATCTGGAGATGATCACACACTTCGGTGAACCACTCTCCCCTTTCCCCATTTCTCTCACTCAATCTTACAATACAAAAGTGAAACCCCTCCTAATTTAGCATATATATAAAGGAAAAAAGTATTGAAGTTAAGATAAAAATATAAATCTAATTTAATTAAACCTAATTAATTCAATTCAATTCAAATAACCATTTAAATCCATGGTTCGACCCCAGGAACTGGACAATGGCTTATACCATTCCTAAGGAAAACCTAAAATTCCAGAATCATCTATGGAGTAAAAATTTTAATATTTGGATCAGTTCTTTTGATATTAGTGTTTTAGTAAATATAATAACTTATATTTATTAAAAAAATATTAATATATAATGAGAAATTCAATAGGATTGTAATCCCACAAGTTTTCAACACTAGGGTAAACACCATATTCAAAAATCAATAGAGTCATTAAAAAAACTTTTTAGGAATACTTCATTGTAAAATTTACCATTTCAACCATCATAACCAATCAAAATTAAAAATATAGACATTTTCCTAAAATTCACAACCCAAACGAACATGTATTATTACATTAGGATGAGTTATACTATATTTTTTCCTGAATCCTATGAGTAATTTTATTTATATTTGAAGCCGGAATATTATTTTTTAGCTTTACAATGATATATGTGGTGGTAGTATCCATCCTTTGGGTATTGATAAATTCCCTTGTGGGTGGAAGCATCTAGTATTGGGTACATATGGATATAAAGATTATAGTCTCAATAAGATGAATTGAGAATCTACTTCAAATATTAAGGGGTAGTTTCATTTAGTTTTAAGTAATAAGTTATGAAATAAAAGAGTTGTAAAGAGAGATAGTTTATTGTGTATAACAATTATTGAATTTTCAATTGGTTTAAAGGTTAAGCATCAATAACCTATAAGGATTTTGTAATCCTTTCATGTTTGAAACTTAAAATGGTTGAATGACAAAGTTGATTTAATTGTTAGCTTTTTTATATCACTATAGAAGTACAATATTATCTCAGTGGGTGTATGTTAACTCAAGAAAATAGATCGTGACTTACCCATTTGAAAATTTTCCCTATAACATAATATTTTAAAAACTTTTCCCACATATCCAAGATAGTTTTTCATTGTCCTAATGCATATTCCTATTTTCATTAGGTTGGAAAAACTACTAAGAGTATCAAATCCAAAAAAATATAAATAATTTAAAAATCATAAGTAATAAATAATATTTGATACAAGAAAAAACTTAAATAATAGAAAACAATAATAAATTTACTAATATCATTATAAATAATTGAATGCATAATAAAACATAAATTAAATGTTTAAAACCTACAGAAAGAATTTAAACAAGAAAAATTAAATATTATATTATATTCATATGAGATAAAAAACATCATTTTCATAACATTAATTGCTCTATAATTGATATAATGGACCATCCCCTATAAAATATTATCTTAGAAACCCAAACAAAAAAGATAATCAAAATTTATGTTCTATATGTACACTAAAAGTGTACATGCAGAGATTCATCTAAACTTTCAGTTGGATACCTAAAGGATTCTATAATTATCCTATTATTGGATAAACCATTTAATATTTTTTGAAAATTAAAACTATTAAAATAAATTTATTTCCATTAAATTAATTAAGAAAAAAACTAATCTTTATAACAAAATAAAAAAAAATTATTAGTTTGAAAATAAAATTTAAAAAACATTCCTCTTTTAATATTATAAATTAAAAAGTTTTTCCAAAACTATCCCAATCAAAAATTAAGTAGATAAAAACATCAAATAATTAACATAGTCCCAAAAATAAAGAAATAATACTTCATAAAAATAATAAATACTCATCATGTATCTAAACATACTAATCATCTATCATGAAAAAAAGTAATTGGTATATCATGATAATCTTGGGAATACAGCCAATGTCTTAAGGAGATGATCTTTTATAAACTTTAATAGAATCGTATATTATTCTCTAATGATGTCCAATAGTATAGACCATCAATTTATCTCAATATTTTTATCGAGTAGCAAACCACTATATAGATAATAAACTCAACTAGGTGATATTATCAGGTGCATAATATAAACTATTATAGCACTCATTACTTGAAATCCGACATATCTAACCAAGGTTTCCCAAGATGTTTTCTATGTCCAAACAAATGAAAAAAATATCATATGAAAATAAATTCATATAAAAAATAATAAAAAAAAACATTCCTCAACACCATTTCTCACCACCCATTCACCCTTCAAAAACTATCCCCTTCAAATCAACCTAATATCATGCTATAACATAATATTTAATAAAACAAAAACTATAACATTGGGAATAGTCATTTGGGTGTGAGATAAAAACAATAAAAACTATTATCATATAACCATATAGGGATTTATACATCAACTAGAAATATCCAAACTTAAGTGAACCAATATTAAATTACAAAATTAATATAATGGTACTATATTTTGATTAATACATCCCATAAATATTCGCACAATTCAAGGAAATAAATGTTTACCTTCTTGTTGACTAAAACATAAAAACAATTATTTTAAATGTTATGAAAATTTATATATAATCTAAATCTAATATTAGACATTTAAGGACACATAATCATATAAAAATCCTAGGGAAGGTAAAACATAAGAAGGTGTTAGCTCAAATTCTCAGTAAGTTATAATATAAAAAATGTTACAAGGGTCATATCATCAAAAAAATTGAAAAGAATGGATAATGAAAAAGATCTTATTTTAAAGAATATAAATCAATAGGTATTAATAATAAGAATTAATGATAAAATTAACATCAAAAATGATAAAACATTTACCATGGATAGAGAAAATAAAATTTGAATCATATAACATGAGCCATGAAATACAGAAACAAAAGTGGAATAATCATAAACATAGGATTTTTATCTTTTTGAACTTGGTTACCTACCAACCCATTAAAATATAAAACTATGGTTAAAGCTAAAAACCATCACACTCACCCTTTATAAACCTATATACTCACTAACATGTTCACATGTAAAATTATGAATTTTTCTAAATTCCATCACACTCAATCTTTTTGAACTAATCTACCAGATAACATGCTCGCGTAGGATTTCTATCGAATATGCTATAATCCTTTACTCAATACATTTGAGAGAGATATGGATCACACCAATATCATAATCCATACATATGTGTACCAATTAAAAACTATAAAATAGTCATTAAATCACTAATATAGTGAAAATAGGATTCATGAAATTTTAAAAGCATTATATAAATAACCAATGGAAATAAAAATGGGTTTCATTGAATATCTAAACATCTTGAATAGAATATTATGATACCAAAAACATTATCACAAAAAAATATTCATATAATTAAAAAAATATATAGTAAAACATGAAACATAAATCCTTTGGAGATAGATAATTTGAACATAATGAAAAAAAATCCAAAAAAATATTTTTTAAAACATTTTCTATTCATCATTGTAAAAGTCATGGTTATGAGTCACTTTTCAAAAATACTAATTCATTTTTAAGAAAAATGAAAAGAAAAAGTTTCATAATAATATATTGTTTCTAAATTTATTTTTCCCTATAAATAGAATTAGGAAATCATTTAGTATGAAATGTCTTAGAAAATAATGTTTAATAAGAAATTGTAAAACTCAAAGAAAGGAGTTTGAGTTACCATGTTCCTTACTATTACCCTTGATTTCCATTGATGTTATTTAACCTTCTATATCATAACGATAAAAAATTAATTACCATTTTCAAATCCTTATTCATAAACATTTATTTTTATACTCTAAATTAATAAAATTTCTCTTCATGTGATAGATTTTTGTAATCTCTTTTCAACATTGGGTGTTAATAAGCGTCACTATTTCAAGATAGGTTCGTAAAAGTGATGTTGACCATCCTTTTTTTATAGAAAATATAGTTATTTAAAAACCCTAAAATTTAATGTAATTGAAAATTTATAAACACTTATAATTTTTTTAATTCCATTACACTGGATTTTTAGTTGTGTTTCATGATAATGAAAATGGTGAAAAATGTTTTCAGTTATTTATCGATATCGATGGATTACTATATAAAGATCAATAAATTTTTTGTTTCATAAAAATAACCATATTTATGATTTATATTAATTATATATATTTAAATCATATATACTTATACAAAAAAAATACAAACAGTCCACTTTTGGAAGTGAAGGAAAATGAAACATGTTTATTCGTGGAGACGGTCATCTCCATAGAACACAAACCATGTTTTTCATTTTTCTTAATAGAAAAAAGGGAAGAGTAATTAATGTTTTTAAATCATTATAATAATGGTAAATTATAATAATTATAATTTTGTTATCATTTTAATATGGATAAATTAAATTTTATGAATGAGATAAATACATAATTAAATAGAAAAGAGAAATAGAGATTAGAAACTTAGACCACACTTCTTGGATTTTATCCTTCATGAAGGGGATAAAACCTTTATGTGATGGTTTTATGAGAATAATATAACCTCTATAAGTTATATGAGAATTTTGAGGAGATTTTTGGTTATACAATGTATAAATCTTAAGATTTTTTTATGTGAGTGGAGGTGAAGAAAGGGATTCCCATTTAATAAGTCAAAAGGAGTGGCATTTTTGTCCATACCCAAAAAATTTAAATAATGGGAAGTCACTCTCATGGAAAGTTCCTCCAAAATAGAAACATAATGTAGTATAGAATATAAAGTTGGATAAAAATCTCTAACACTCCATTATAAACTTGTTTTAAATTTTTTTAGCCCTTTAAATCTAGGGTTAGTCATTTTTATAATTTTATTTTTCACTACTGTAATAAGTTTTTAACTAGTTAATTTATAAATTATGCATAGAAATAAAATTTATCTTAAGATATTATTTGTACCTAATGACTTCTAATTTTAAATCCATTTTTTATTCAATTTTTAAAATTCATATAATAAAATTTTAAAATACAAATGTATAATGTATTAAAAATAATTTCTTACACAAAAACATAATAGAGATTTTAAAATGTATAATATGGGTTTGTAAATTAAAAAACATATTTAAAATATAGATGTGCATATAAAATAAATCTTATTTATTATAAAAGGATTCAAAAAATTTTAATTCATGTATATATATTAATTATGTGATAAAGATAATGTTATTAGTAAAAACGGTGTTTTCATTATTCACCTAAAAACATGTTTTATAGAAAAATTCATCATAAGATGATATGTCCATGAAAAATACTAAAATTATGTTAATTTTTTCAAAATGACATCCTAATATTCATAAATTTAAATTTAAAGTAAAATCATAAAGTATCAGGGGAAAAAAGTTTTTATAGGAAATCATTTTCTATCATATTAACTATTATTCTAAGATTAGTGATAATCATAAATATATCATCCTTGGAAAAAAATACATTTTAAAAATTACATATTAAGTATAAAAATGTATATTATTAGTTTCTAATCTTAACTAATTGAGCATGTTGTTTATGGAGAATGTTTTTTTGTTTTGTTCTATTGTATATATAGATATATGTATGTTTGTGTATATATATTTAAAAATTATATTACCAATATTTATACCAAATAATTATATTTCTAACTTATGATGATCTATATTTTTTTCCTTGTTATTCATTTTGAAGAAACCATCAAACAAAATATTTATTTAAAGAGGAAAAACTAAGGTCACTACTAAAAATATGAAACCATATTTGTTAAATAAATATTAACATAAATCATTTATGATAGTTCCCATTATGTAATAATAAAATCCCTTGAAATTTTATCAAATACTTATTGTGTATGTAAACATTTTTGTATAATTATACATATAAATTCTTAGGAAACTCCTTTAAAATGACATAAAATTTGTAATAAAATCTAGGAAAAAATTTATTAATAAATTATTGGTTTTTTAGTGATAAATCAACATATAAAAAAATTTACTTATCAAATAAGAGTAAATGGATAGAATAACCAACTCTAAATCTATGTAACCATGATTCCCTAGCCAAAATAATGTAATTTAGAGTTAGAAAAGGAGTTTCTATCCTCATCAAATAAAAATCCCCATGAAATTTCAATGGTTTTTAATGAAAAATGCAAAAACATCAATCTTACTTGAACCTCGGTTGATGAAATAATTTTAAAATAAGAAAAAAATGATAAAAATAAGAAAGAAGGTGAAAAGGAAAATATGGATAAAAAAATCTTGGGATTTCTCATAATAATAATGAAGAATAAGAGTAGAGCGGAGGGGAGGGGAACTCTTCCCCCGCCTTTAAGTGTGTCACCCCTTATGGAAAGTAACATAGGGATTTATTTACTTTTAAAAATATAAAAATTATAATGAAAATGTTGATGATGAGAAAATGGTAAGTATAAAGCTAGAAGGTTGTATTAATTGACAAATCATCATCCAATATTTTAAATGTTTATAAAATTTCCTGATTTTTATATCAGAATTATTATTATTATTAAAATATCTAAGGAAAATGGGAAAAGGGTTTCAAGTTCTTGATAAAAGAGTTACAACATCCATATATAAAAGAATAAGTTATAATTCATGGATTTCATTTATCTATCCAATCATATAAATATTATCAATTTACATTAATATTTTTGAGAGGGATTTGTAAGGTGATGAGGATTCAATTGAAGATATGTAAATCAAGATATTATGTGTTGGATTTTGGTAGATCATAGGAATATAATTTAAATTTATAGGAGTTACTTTTTATAAAAAAATATAAATATAAATTTATAGTTATCCATTTGAATCACTATATATAATACTGTAATGATAACCATATTGCAAGTCAAAAATAAGATAATTTTTTTTCCTGGAACCCGATTTATTACAATATAATATAGATCTAGGTTTTTTAATCTAGAATATATTGATGGTATCTCAAACTCAAAAAAAATATTATTTTACATATTAATGAATTTTATTATAATATATTTTTATTGATTGAGTCTTCTTGAATGTTTTGCCTCAACTAGGAGATAAATAACCCTTTAAGAGAGGTAATTTTAGGCCCTAATATATTGATTCTTTTTACTTTTATAGGTAATATATTTTTCTTATGTTCTATAATTCCCACCAAAATATAATGTAATGAATGACATATTCAAATTTTATTAAATAAGGATGTAACATGCACATTTATCTCATGTTAATCTCTATGATACAATTAGATTGAAATTGAATATTTCTTATTTTGAAATTTCATTGTGATTTTTTTATCAAAATGATAACATTATAGTAGGGTGAATCATTTAATTAATGAGACTATTATGGTAACATGGAATATTTTAATTGGATGCCTAGGGAGAAAGGACCATATAACATAGAAATGATTATATTTTTATATGGAAATTGGATACCAACAATATCTTAGAGATGAAAAGTATTGTGGTGGGTGATTGAGACAGACTAAATTTTTTGAGGATGTCTAATTTTATGATTGGATGGATTTGGGATATGGTTTTTAGTTTTTTAGTATGAAATTCTAAGTGATTGGTCTGGCACAGGGTATTTTAGAAGAAGTGGGAAAACCATGAATAGAAAGTTAGGGGGAAGGTAAATGTATGTGGGTTGGTGTGTACATTGATGGATGATCAAGTCAAACTATGAAGCCAATATTTTTTTATAGGGATTCGGCATTGGTATACATAAATTCACCTAAACCATGAATCCCAACTATAATCATGTTATGGAGTTCCCTAGTTAAAAAATTTTAATCTAGTAAATCCATACTTGGGCCTCATTAACACTATATTATATCTACGGATGAACCTAGGGATTCTTGGGAAATATTTTGGGTCTTCTCTACCATAGATAAACGTTATTCTTTGTAATATTAAAAGGACATGTGATGCATAAATGGTAAGAGATCCAGATATTGTTGTTTGTTTGATATATATCCAACTAGAAAGGGTTATCATGGAATATTTTATTTATATTAGTGGAATTAAAAATCGAAAATAATTAGTATGATAATTTTTAACCTATTCACTTATTACTAGGTTTCAGTAAATTGTATTGTAATCATTTACGCAATATTTTGTGTTTCTATTATTTCTAAATTTAATCATCAAATATATGTGGTTAATATTGATTTTGTGGTGTATTGTAGTTCCTAATCATGGGATTGATTATCTTTTTAACTACTTTATTGATTTATATTAATATCAAAATATTTATTATAATTAATTTATTAAAAAAATAGGATATATATATTTATTAAACTTCATATATTGGATTATAAAAATAACCGTAAAGTTTAGTTTTCTATATAAAAAATTTAATTTATAACATAAATTGGTTTTAGATTTAGTTTAATAGTATTATATGGATTTTATTTGGAAAACTATATTTTAGAAGGAAAATTATTTTATTAAATGAATGAACATGGGTTTGATAAATGATTAGGAAGTATCAACAATGAATAAAATTTTAGGGTAATGATTAGTAGTATAGAACAATGGTTATACATGTAGTTTCATTGTATTTGATATAAATATGGGAGGTGCATTTTTTGAAATATACATGGATTGATAATGATCTGTGGATGTTGATTTCTATAATCAAAGAAAGGTTTCTATTAATATAATTTTTCATATTTCAAGAGTTTTTTGATATTTTTTTGATAAATAATCTTCTATAATTATTACCCTTGTTTTAGTGAAAAATTTAATTTGAGTTAGTTTAAATAAAGGAATGGTTTATATGAACTATTTTATTAGATATTATTTTTAAAAAATATTCTTAAATCTTTTTCAATGGAACTGATAACATGGTTTGTAATTGACTATAAATGTCAATGTGTGGTCATGTTAGGGGTATCCATATAAGTATTCACATACTCACCCCTAACAACACATATAAATGTGTTTATGTGAATATATTTAATTTAATATATTTAATAAAAGGAAATATATCCATTATTAGTTAGTAATAGATCCTGGGAACATGTTCATAGTGAATGTGGTATTGTTCAGTCGTATGTTATTTGACAAGTTATACTATCCACTAGGGATATCTGTTGTACCTTTTAATCTGGAAAAATAGTTATTTTTTATAGTTCATTTGATTTGGTACTCTATTTAATTTAAAATGGTTTTTTATAAATTTGTATTTGGTTTTCAAAAAAATAATTAACATACATATACTTGGCTGTTAACATCAAGGGAAAGATTTTCCACGGTGATCATTTGTATCCCTCATTAAAAGTTTTAAGCCTCAAATAAACTGGGAAAATGATTCAGTTCATTTAGAGGATTACAACATAAAATAAGGTGGTTTTATGTCTTAAGTAATTACACATGGTATTCCTTAGAAAGTGGTATTCCCAACACATGTGCAGATTTTCTTTTAATAATTATATCATTATATGGTTATTCTTGTTTCTATATAAGTATGTTACCTATAAACAAAAATATGTTGATTTTGTAGATGCGTTAATATTTTCCTTATAGGTGTGAATAATGAGATATTATAGTTGATTAGTAGTTCTTATGGTGATGAAAATTTGGTGGTGTGTATAATGTAGTGGATGACCTTCAGTATAGGTTTTCTTATGTTAAATATTTCACCGTACAGAAATAAAAAATTGATCAGCACTTTTATATTTCATTTATTGAATCATTAAAATTTATATTCACCAGAGATAATATATGTAGGAATATGAGTGTAACGCCCTGACCCCAGTTACCTAGAGTCGGTGCATTATTAAATAACATTGGCATGATCACAAGGGATCAAATCCCGAAAGGTCGATCAGTTTAGTATACTTGGAAATTCTAGATACATACATAAGGTTTACATTAAATCATGATATGGAAAAACAACAACATTTTGTCCCCATTTAACACACTCATACCCATTATCCTATTCCTATAGGTTAATCATAATATACTTCTTCGTATACTAGGAAAAATAAAACATAGAAATGGGTGAGCTCTGATGCTCATTAAGGATAACAATATATTGGAAACTATCGTAAATAAGCATAAACATTCAACAAAATGTATAAAACTAAAACACAAGCCTTTTAAAAAAAATAAGCATAATATGTAAAAGATAAATCAAATAATTACATTTAATTATTCACATTGATATTCTATTGGTCGAATAATCACATGTAATACCAACAACTAATTTCATAATGATGGAATTCATAATGCTAGACATCAAAACCAGATAGTCAAGGCCTTGTTCCAAGACTACAAATAAGATTTTTAAGGACTTGTTATAAGACACTAGTTTGTCTCATGAGAGCTACCAATGCATCGAGGAGCTAAATTGGGCTCCAGCCATCACTTACTAAGACCAATGCATTTCTTATATGAAAAATTTGAAACACAACATAAACATTTGTTTTAAATCTAGCATACGAAATGTTAATAATTTAACCATAAACCATGAATGTTAAAAAAATAACACATCCATAGTCAAACATATCACAGAACCTTAAATACAATATAGAATATTGTATCATAATAATTCAACTTCAAACAAGTGTAAAATCCATCAAATAATGTTAACATAGATGAAATAAAAACTATTTGAGAGAAATACCTCTTTCTATTTTGAAATAATTTAAATGTAACATAATTATAAAATAAAACATTTATTTTGTAAATATTGTTATAATCTTGTAAGGTAAGCTTCTCAGATGTTATAACAGTGGAAAATAGTTACACCCACCGTATAAGTTAAAAAAACATTCTAACCTTAATTCGTAGAAAAGGACATAAATTACCTTGTTTGGAAAACAACAGAAAGATTCCTTTAAAAAAAAGTTATAGAAAGTAAAAAAATGGTATAAATGAATTTAAACAATATTCTAGGAAATATAAAAAATGTTATGAGATACATTTTTAAGAAACATGGATGTGGATGATAAAGAAGTCTTAGTAGATACTTACGAATAAACAACCTCAGATAATAAAGAGATTGTAAAATTAAACCTTACCTTGTACATTTCCTTGGTTTAGGGTATGTTAATGTAACATCTCAAGTAAGTAAAGAATTATGGATTTTCATATCTATGTCTATTTATGAATTGGATAGTGTTTTATAGGCTTAAAAAGGGAATAAATCCAATCTTAATCATGGAATACTCTAATATGTTTTAAAGGATTGTTTTAGTGCCTTTTGATGGCAAACCATTTTTAAATATAACTATTTACAATTTTATAATCTCCATTTGTCAAAATAAACTTATTATTTAGAATTGGGACATTGAAATTTACTTTGGATAAATTTTTGTTATTTTTCTGACAATGTTCATTTTTTAATGAATAATGGAAAATACTGCAATTTACTTCAAAACTGCTTTTTCATCTAATTTTATTATATGGTTAGATTATCTGTTTAATTTGTTTTAAAGTTTAATTAGAATATATTTTTACCATTTAATCCAATGGTGGTCATTGGAATTAATTTCACTTTGGAATTGAGAATAAACAAGTGCCAAACTTTTCATAGATATTGTTTCAAAAAAAACCCGCTATTTGTTTGGACAACGAGAATTTTTTTTTTAATTTATTACTACAATTTCTATGTTTGGAATTTGGTAAAATGGATTCCATAATTTTAATCATAAGTTCCAAATTATGTAATTAAGACTCTTTAGTTTTTGAACATAATGAATAGTAACAGCGGTAATTATCTTTAATTATCGTATTTAATTAGTAATCGGGTAGTTAAGGATAATAAAATAATATCATAATAATAAAAAATGACCCCATAATATGTCCTAATGCTACTTTTTGTGTCATGGATGACCATGGTATTCCTTGTTCCAACTTTGGGACCCCATGGAATCACTTTTTGGTGATAATGACACTTTATCATTTTATTTTTAAAGAAAGGAGATATCACAAAAGTTTGTAACACCTAAGTAAAAAAAAATTATTTTTGTCTGTGTAAATGATCTATTAGACTATAAATAGTCATTGGAAAGCTTAAAATATTTCCTACATCGTAGTATTTTTTTTTATAATTTTTAGACATTAAATAAATTAATTTATTTATGACACCTTGATGATGCAGTGATTACCTCATTAATGAACGATTTAAATAAAAAGAAACGATAATATAAAATATAAGACTTACACTTGTAAGAAACCTATTGTATGGGTTTATTTCAAACCATTATCACCTTATCCTCGAAATATATCATTGTAGGGCCTTTAAAATCTGAAAATCATTTTATAATAAAGTAACATTTCAAGAATCTCTAAGAGTGCCCCTCCTCCTTCTTATAAAAGGCCCCCCAACTCTACCACCTTACCCACACATCTCAAGCCATTAGCTCAGCCAAACTCTACTCTCTTTATCTCTCCACATCCCTCTATCATCATAGAAGTCTTACCTTAGTCAAAAAGCTATTAAAGAAACCATTTTGGTTCAAACCAAGGGGAGTTACCCGATTCAAAGGTAAAGTCTTCTATAATGTTATTTTGTTTTATTTTGCTTCTCCAACCCCCTAAACTCTTTTTATTACTTTATTTTGTAAAAAAACCAGTATATTTAATATACTAGGATTTTTTATGATAATTATTTGATTTACACTTACACACACCTCCATCTAATGGTTAAAGAACATATTGTTTCTGTGGATGGCGAATTTATGGCTCACGAAATGATGATTGTTCAATCTTATTTTAACACCATTCATGGTGTCCATTAAGATGTAACTATATTTATATATGATATATATTAAATTTATTTTTTCATTATGATTCTGTATTTTTCATTTGTGTCACACCTTTATGGTTTCCATTATGGGTAAACGCGATAATTTCATTTTAGGAAGTGCGGACTACCGCCCCCTCAAAGTGATTTGATTCGTTAATGACATATGTAGGATGTATATTTGATAGAGTTAATGATATTATATATGATATTATATTGGAATTATAATATACCTTTATATCATTATGATTTCATTCCATTAAATATGAAATATAATTGAAAGTAGCGTTCATGCGTACGTATGGCTTATCGTCTCCATGAACGGTGCATTTCATTTCTTACCTCTAAATGTTATGTAATACTATAAATGCATGTATATACTGGATATATATGATATATATGATATCTACATCATGAATATAATTCTTGATATAATGGATATTTTACCACATGAACAACTTGTAATTATAAGAAGTTTATTTTTGACTCAAGTATCGAAGATCGACAAAACGACTGTTATTAACATAAATAATTAAATAATGTTAATAACATGGTTATAAGTGATATAAAATGAATAATGAACTTGAAAAATGTTCTTAAGAAATTAGAAATTAACTCTAGTTTATTATTCAGAAGATTAAATAGCGATTGAGTCAAGTCGTACATGAGGTAAGGGACTTTGTCTCAATCTCCTTTTATTGAGGCATATTTTGTTTTATAAACAACTTTATTTTATACGGTGTATAAAAACCCTTTGAAATTTACTTTTATTCAAAAGGAATCTTTTTATACGATGCATTTTACTAAATAACAAAAGGAATGTTTTGTCTTACGTATACGGTGACAACGACTTCTCCTCCGCTGTGACCATTATTTGAGTTTCGGCGTCCTCTATAAGCCATAAATTTTTTTAAATAAAAAATAAATACCATATTTGACTTTTCATTTTTTTGTAGTGAAAATGGTTTTGGTAATGGTTTTATATCAATGTGTTTTATTGATATCTTTTTATTGAAATGTGGAAATGTAATGTTTCCTTTATACATGTTTTATGTGATACGATTATGTTATGGTTCTTGGGAATTGTTTATGAAGACGGGTGGTTCCACGATAAACTAAGGGTGGGTGAGCCCGACATAGCTCTCCAATGCATTGGGTAACACAAAGGAGTTAAACACTAAGGTTTCTCCGAAGATATTTAGGGAATATACTGTGATGGGTATTCCAAATGAAACCATGAGGGTTACTCCCTACGTAAGAATGTTATGAATTCCTCAAGTTACCTTTATGTTTTATGATTTCTATGAGTTATTCATGAATATTATGATTTCATGAGGTATGTTAAAGTGCTTATGTTTTATGAGTAAAGTATGATTTCATTTATTCTTATGTATACGTTGACTAATGTTTTCATTCCGTATTTTTATATCCCTTACTGAGGTTTTTATGCTCATCCCAAGTTATTGAAATATTTTTCACATGTCAAGAGAAAAGTACATGATGTGATGACAGTTTCAAAAAAGTGTCAAGAAATAATATATGTTTTATTTTAAAAAAATTTCATTTGATGGGAAAAATGAATACTATCTTTTATGTAACCAACTTGTTAAATGTGGAATGTAATGTGTGATTTATGATCTAATTCTCTAAATCTCTAAACCTGAAAAGATCCCCAATGTGTATTCTTAAAATATCTCTATATTAAGAAATGTTTAAGGCTGGGGCCTTATAGTAGGTATCCGAGGCTGGTTTAGATAACTTTAGGAGTAGGAATTCTATTAAATGATTATCCAAAAATATTTCTTTTATGTTCAAATTGAAAATGATAAAGCATTTGAAGATTACCATGTTGCTTCATCTAAGACATGTTTGTTCATAATGGTTTTCCACAGAGGAAATAGGGAAGCAGTGCTATAAAGGCATACCGAAGGAAATGACCTTCTGAATCAGCATCCTGAGATAGTCAGAATTGGAACTGAACAGTTTGTTGCAGTAATGGCGCAGTTGACTCAAGCGATAAATGGTGGTGGTATCCATGCACGAGATCAGCTAGATCAATGGCAGAAGAACATGTCAGTGGTGAAACATTTCATGAGGCAACATCCTCTATCATTCAGAGGATCATCTGACCTTGTGCTAGCTGAAGGGTGGATTAAAGCACTGGAGAAGATTTTTGATGTCATGGGGTGTTCAGACAATCAAAAGGTTAGTCTTTTTGTTTATCATTTGTAGGGTGAGGCATATCAGTGGTGTTCGATGGTTAAAAATATCAGGGACACTGATGAGATTGATTCTCTTGACTGGGATGAATTCAAGGGTATGTTTCTTGAGAAATAATCTTCTAAGGCTGTTCGACTTAGTATGGAAAAACAATTCTTGGAATTGAGGCAAGATGAAGACTCATTGGCTGCTTATGAAGAAAGGTTCACTCGATTGGAAAGGTATGCTCCAAATTTTATCTAAGACCTTGATATTAAAATCAATCATTTTTACTCAGGATTAAAGACAAAATATCGAAGGGCATTAGCTTCTCATGAGTTCAAAAGTTATGAAAAGCTTGTTCGATGTGCTGAGAAGGTGGAAATGGAGTTTGCCGATGATCAAGTGTTCTATAACAACCAATAGAAGAAGAGACTGAGGTGGAAGGAGAAAGGGAAGAATCCTTCAAAAAGGACTGATGGTAAGAAAACTAAGTTTGAGGTTTATGATAACTCTGGTAAAAATAATTCTGGGGAATGTCTTTTGAATTATGGAAAGTGCTACTAATGTGGTAAGATGGGACATAATTCTCGTGATTGCACTGGAAAAGATCAGGGTGATGGTAAGACCAAATTTGATTTACAGTTAGTGAAATGTTTTAAGTGCAATGAGATGGGTCATTATGCAAATGAGTATTCGACAAAGAGCTCGAATGATGGGAAGAAGTCAGACTACAAGCAGAAAGGGGTGATGAAATCCCTTGCAACTACTTCAACATATATTGGGACATCAAATGAAATGGTATCAGGTACTTTGTTTGTTTTTTCAGATTATGCCAGTTTGTTGTTTGATTTAGGGTCCACACATTCTTTCATGTTTGAAAACTTTTCTTGTAAATTGGGAATACCATCTCAAAAAGTGACTCCTGAACTTTTTGTAAAAACACCTGGGGGAAATGTTGAGGAAAAAAAGAATTTATAATAATCTTCTTATCCTTATCCGTGGAAAGAAAATACTTTCAAACCTTATTATTTTACCTCAAGTAGAGTTCTATGTTATCCTGGGTATAGATTGGCTCTCTGTTTACCATGCTAAGATTGACTATAGAGATAAAGAAGTTTCTTTTTAGAAATACTTTCAGTTTGTGCACAATAATGAACCCTTACTGTTGATAACATATCAAGAGGCTGAAAAACTTGTGAAAGATGGAAATGAATGTTACCTTTCACATATTGTTGAAAACAAAGGAATGGTTTAGATTAACGATGTGCCAGTGGTAAATGAGTATCCTGATGTTTTTTCTGTTGAGTTTCCTGGAATAGTTTCAGATCTAGAATTTGAATTTACTATTGACTTAGTCCCTGATGCTAATCCAATTTCAAAACCCCCTTATCGAATTTCTCAAATTGAACTTTTAGAGTTGAAGGATCAATTTCATTATTTATTAGAGAAATGTTTCATTTGACCTAGCACATCACAATGGGGTGCTCCTATCTTATTTGTTAAAAATAAAGATGGTTCAATGAGACTTTGCATTGATTATAGATCCTTGAAGAACATCACTGTTAAGAATAAATATCCTTTGCCTCATATCGATGAATTGTTTGATCAGCTCCAGGGTGCTCAGTATTTTTCAAATATTGACTTGAGATCAGGGTACCATCAATTGAAGGTAAAGAAAGAAAATATTCCAAAGACCGCGTTTCATACAAGATATGGCCATTATGAATTTGTAGTAATGCCTTTTGGGCTAACCAATGCACCTGCTGTATTCATGGAACTTATGAATAGAATTTTCCATGAGTTCTTGGATAAGTTTTTCGTTGTTTTCATTGATGATATTTTAGTGTTTTCTAAAATTAAAGAGGACAATGAAAGACATTTAAGGGTTATTTTTAAAACCTTAAAAGAAAATAAATTGTATGGGAAATTCCAAAAGTGTGAGTTTTGGTTGCAACAAATTTCTTTCCTTGGTCACATTGTTTCTAAAGATGGAATAACTGTTGATCCTACAAAAATAAAGGTTGTTGAATAATGTCCAAGACCCACAAATGTAATCGAGATTCGTAGTTTTCTTGATTTGGCAGGCTATTACCGAAGGTTTGTTAAAAAAAATTCACTATTATCTATTCCAATGACTAAGCTAACTCAGAAGGGTGTTAAGTTTATCTGGACAAAAGAATGTGATAATTGTTTTCAGGAATTGAAAAGAAGATTGGTGAATGCTCTAGTTTTGGCACTACCTTCCAGGAATGGTGATTTTGTTATCTATAGTGATGCTTAATTGAAAGGACTTGGTTGTGTCCTAATGTAGAATTATTAGGTAATTTCTCATGCTTCACGTCAGTTGAAAACTCATGAGGTAAATTACCCTACACATGATTTGGAATTAGATGCTATTGTTTTCTCTTCAAAAATTTGGTGGCATCATTTGTATGGAGTAAAGTGTGAAATATATACTAATCACAATAGTTTAAATTTTATATTCACTCAGAAAGAATTGAACATGAGACAGAGGATATGTCTAGAATTAATCAAGGATTATGATTGTACAATTCAGTACCATCCAGAAAAAGAAAATAATGTGGCTGATGATTTGAGTCGAAAAAGTAATTCTTCATTATCCATGATACATTTGGAACGTTATCCTTTGGTTAAGGATTTGATGAAATTTGGAATAGAAGTTTTTGGTGTAGGATGTTATTCTGTTTTGTTTCAGGTATCAGTGAAATCTCCTCTATTAGATAGAATTAAGCAAGCACAGAAGTAAGACAGTGAGTTGCAGAAAAAGGTAGAGCTGATTCAGAAGGGTAAGTTTTCTGAATTCAACATTGATAATGATTGTGTTTTGAGATTTGTGAAGAGATTGTGTGTGCCTTGTGATTCACAGTTGAAGAGAGAGTTTTTATTTGAAGCTCATAGTTCTCTGTTTTCAGTTCATCCAGGCAGTACTAAGATGTATAAAGATCTTCGGGAGTATTACAGGTGGGACGGAATGAAAAGAGACATTGCTTATTTTACTATGAAATTTTTGACTTGTCAATAGGTTAAAGAAGAGTGGAATTTACCAAAAAGGATTCCTCATACTTTAGCAGTGCCATAGTGGAAATGGGAGAATATATCCATGGACTTCATTGTGGGATTTCCGAAGACACCTCGAGGTAATAATGCAATCTGGGTTATTGTTGATCACTTGACTAAATCTGCTCATTTCCATGATATATGAGATAATTTTTCCCTAGATCAACTTTCTTGTTTGTATATTAATAAGATAGTCAGGTTACATGGATTTCCCCTCTCCATTGTATCTGATTGTGATCCCAGGTTTACTTCTAATTTATTGAAAGGCCTTCAGAATTCGTTGGGTACTGAATTAAATTTTAGTACAGCTTTTCATCCTCAATCAGATGGGTAGTCAGAACGAACAATTCAGACATTAGAGGATATTATACTTGCTTGTTCGATGGATTATCAGGGAATTTGGTACCAACATCTTTCTTTGGTTGAGTTTTCTTATAATAACAGTTTTCATTCCAGTATACAGATGGCACCATTTGAGGCATTATATAGGAAGCGGTGTCGAACTCCAGATTTTTGGGATGAAGTGGGTGAAAGGAAGTTGATGGGACTAGAATTGGTAGAAGAGTTGTCTAAAAATGTTCATCTGATTCAGAAGCACATGAGAACAGCTCAAAGTCGGCAGAAAAATTATACGGATAACCGGAGGAAGGATCTTGGTTTTGATGTAGGTGATCATGTTTTTCTCAAATTATCTCCATGGAAAAGTGTGATGAGATTTGGTAAGAAAGGAAAGATGAGTCCAAGGTTCATTGGACCCTATGAAATTCTAGAGAAAGTTGGATCAATTTTGTACCTAGGGGATTTACCTCTGAGTTTATCTCAGGAACACAATGTTTTTTATGTTTCAATGTTAAGGAAGTACATGCCAGATCCATCTCTTGTTTTGAGTCCAGAGGTAGTTCAGCTAGAAGAGAATCTATCTTATGAGGAACAACCGGTCCAGATTCTTGACCACAAGGAGCAGGTATTGCGGAATAAGGTGATTCATCAAGTAAAGTTTTTGTGGAAAAACCAAATGATTGAAGAGGCAACATGGGAATCTGAAAATGAAATGACGAATAAATACCCCCACTTATTCAATAAGTAAATAAATTCCGGGGACACAATTTTCTAAAGGGAGAAGGATGTAACATCAAAAGTAAGTATAGAATTATGGATTTTCATATCTATGTCTATTTATGAATTGGATAGTGATTTATAGGCTTAAAATGAGAATAAATCCAATCTTAAGCATGGAATAATATAATATTTTTTTAAAAAGATTGTTTTACTGCCTTTTGATGGAAAACCATTTTTAAATATAACTATTTACAATTTTATAAGCTCTATTTTCCAAAATAAATATATTCTTTAGAATTGGGATATTAAAATTTACTTTGGATAAATTTTTTGTATTTTTCTGACAATGTTCATTTTTTTATGAATAGTGGAAAATACTGCAGTTTACTTCAAAACTGCTTTTTCATCTAATTTAATTATATAGTTATATTATATTTTTAATTAGTTTTAAAGATTAATTAAAATATATTTTTACCATTCAATCCAATGGTGGTCATTGTAATTAATTTCACTTTTTAATTGGGCATAACCAAGTGCCAAACTTTTCATAGATATTGTTTCAAAAAAACCCGCTATCTATTTTCACAAAGGGAATTATTTTTTAAATTAATTACTGCATTTTATGTGTTTGGAATTTGGTAAAATGGATTCCATATTTGGAATCATAGGGTCCAAATTATGTAATTAATACTCTTTTGTTTTTGGACATTATGAATAGTAACGATGGTAGTTATCTTTAATTATCGTGATTAATTAGTAATCGGGTAGTTAAGGATAATAAAATAATATCATAATAATAAAAAATGACCCCAACATGTGTCCTAATGATACTAGTTGTGTCATGGCCGACCATGGGATGCCTTGTGCCAACTTTGGGACCCCATGGAATCACTTTTCGGTGATAGTGACACTTTATCATTTTATTTTTAAAGAAAGGAGAATATCACAAAAGTATGTAACACCTAAGTGAAAAAATTTTAGTTTTGTCTGTGTAAATGATATCTTAGACAATAAATAGTCATTGGAAAGATTAAAATATTTCCTACATCATAGTAGTTTTTTTATAATTTTTAGACATTAAATAAATTAATTTATTTATGACACCTTGATGATGCAGTGATTACCTCATTAATGAACGATTTAAATAAATTGAAAAGATAATGTAACATCTAAGACTTACACTTGTCAAAAACCTAATGGATGGGTGGATTTATAACCCTTATCACCTTATCCTAGAAATATATCATTGTGGGGCCTTTAAAATCCGAAAATCATTTTATAATAAAGTAACATTTCAAGAATTTCCAAGAGTGCCCCTCCGCCCTCTTTTAAAAGGCCCCCACCTCTACCACCTTACCCACACAACTCATGCCATTGGATCAGAAAACATCTACTCACGTTTTCTCTCCACATACCTCTATTAATAATAGTAGCCTTATGTTAGGAATAAATCTCTTCAAGAAACCCTTTTGGTTCAAACCAAGGGGAGTTACCTGATTTAAAGGTAAAGTCTTCTTTAATGCTCTTTTGTTTTATTTTACTTCTCCAACCCCCTAAACTCTTTTTATTCATTTATTTTGAAACAAAACCAGTATCTTAAATATACTAGGATGTTTTTATGAGATTTATTTGATTTACACTTACACACACTTCTGTCTAATGGTTAAAGAACATACTGTTTTTGTGGATGGAGAATTTCTGCCTCACGAAACGATGATTGTTCAATATTCTTTTAACACCTTTCATGGTGGCCATTAATATGTCACTATATTTATATATGATATATATTATGTTTATGTTTTCCTTATGATTCTATATTTTTCATTTATGTCATACCTTTATGGTTTCCATTATTGGTAAAAGTGATAATTTCATTTTAGGAAGTGCGGACTACCGCCCCCTCAAAGTGATTTGATTCGTTAATGCCATATGTGGGACGTATAAGGGATGGAGTTCATGATATTATATATGATTTTATACTATAATTATAATATATCTTTATATCATTATTATTTAATTCCATTAAATATGAAATAGAAATGAAAGTAGCGTTCATGTGTACGTACGGCTTACCGTCTCCATGAACTGTGCATTTCATTTCTTACCTCTAAATGTTATGTAATATTAAAAATGCATGTATATACTGGATATTTATGATATATATGATATATAAATCATGAATATAATTCTATATATAATGTATATTTTATCACATGAACAACTTGTAATTATAAGAAATTTATTTTTGACTCAAGTACCAAAGATCGACAAAAAAACCGTTATTAACTTAAATAATCAAATAATGTTCATAATATGGTAATAAGTGATATAAAAAGAATAATGAACTTGAAAAAGGTTCTTAAGCAAGTATAAATTGACTCTAGTTTATTATTCAGGAGATTAAAGTGTGATTGAGTCAAGTCGGACACGAGGTAAGGGACTTCTTCTCAATCTCCTTTCATTGAGGCATATTTTATTTTATACACAACTTTCTTTTAACGGTGTATAAAACCATTTGAAATTTACTTTTCTTCAAATGGAATATTTTTATAGGAATAATTTTACTAAACTAAAAATGAAATTTTGTGTCTTACATATGCGGAAACAATGACTTCTCCGCCACCGTGACCATTTTTTGAGTTTCAGATTCCTCTATAAGCCATAAATTTTTTTAAAATAAAAAATAAATACCATGTTTTACTTTTCATTTCTTTTTTGGTATTGAAATTGGTTTTGATAATGTTTTTATATCAATGTGTTGTATTGATATCTTGTGATTGAAATATGGAAATGTAATGTTTCCTTTATGCATGGTTTATGTGATATGATTATGTTATGGTTCTTGAGAATTGTTTATGAAGATGGGTGGTTCCATGATAAACTAAGGGCAGTGAGCCCGAAATAGATCTCCAATTCATTGGGTAACATGAAGGAGTTAAACTCTAAGGTTTCTCCAAAGAGATTTAGGGAATATACTATTATGGGTATTCCAAACGTAACCATGAGGGTTACTCCCTACGTAAGAATGTTATGAATGCCTCAGGTTACCTTTATGTCTTATCATTTCTATGAGTTATTCATGAATATTATGATTTCACGAGGTATGTTAAAGTGCTTATGTTTTATGAGTAAAGTTTGATTTCATTGATTCTTATGTATATGTGGACTAATGTTTTCATTCCGTATTTTTATATCCCTTACTAAGCTTTTTATGCTCATCCCAAGTTTTTGAAATATTTTTCACAAGTCAAGGGAAAAGTACATGATGTGATGATAGTGTTGAGGAAGTGTCAAGAAAGAATCCATGTTTTATTTTAAAAATGTTTCCTATGATGGAAAAAAGTAATAGTGTCTTTTATTTAACCACCTTGTTAAATGTGGAATGTAATGCATGATTTATGAACTAATTCTCTAAAACTCTAAACCTAAAAAGATCCCCAATGTGTATTCTTGAAATATCTCAAGATTAAGTAATGTTTAAGGCTAGAGCCTTAGAGTTAACCTTCTGTATAATAGTTAAATAATTCTTATTAAATTATACAAGAACCATATATATAAATATGATATCATATATGATAGTATAATATTTATTTTTAATAATATTTCAGTAGTATCATTATTTCAGCTGTTAACTTATTCAATTTCCTTTATATGTATTGTTATGTAAGTCACGTTTATTATGGATAGGATGTATTATATTCTAATCCAGAATGATATTAATTTCTTAAACATTATTATTAATCATAAAATTAAAATTATTCTTGAATGGCTACGATGGGTGATAAATCTCATCACATTTGTGGAGACGGTAATCTATACGTACGCACGAGCGACAATACCATTCTATTGATAGTGAAATCGTATGTAATTGGATTTTATATCGTATATAAAGAATCATTAACATGTTATATTTATTATTTAAATCAATTATACTCATTATTACACCCATCCAAATAATGAAGTGTTGAACAATAAACTACACCATGATGTGGAGACGGTAAGCCGTATGTACGCACGTACTGTGACTTTGTCATTCATAGGATGGATGGAATAATGAATATGGTTGTACCATATTTATAATAACATCATAGTTTTTAGAATGTACTGGTGTTATTATTTTGGTATGGAAACAACAAATAAAAAGGAATAGAAGAAGAAAATAACTTTGAAAGAGGTGGTGAAATTATTACCTCTTCTTTGGGTGCTTCCTATTAATTTGATCAAAAGGACTCCTTAGGTTGGATTTCTGATCAAATTAAGGCATCTAGTTTTAATTAAGGGTAGTTGAGAGGATATTTTATCATGGGTTGGCTAAGCTAAATGTATTTGGAAGTGTGATATTGAGAAAAGTGGAAGTACCCTTTTATAAGAGAGGTGAGGGTCACTTTTGGAAAAGCTTGAAATATTAATGTATTATACAATCATAGTCAGTTTATAATGCCTCCAAAAGGATTTATTTCAAGGATAAAGTGGGACTGGGTCTAAAAACTCTAAACCAATAGGTTTTAAATAGTTTTATCTCACCATATAAACCTTATATTATAGATTTAACTCTTAGTTAAATAGTTTACCTTTTACCGTGTATTTGTGTATTATTATAATTAATGGTTAATAAACTTACTATAAACAAGTTAAAAGAACTCCAAGTGATTTATTAATGATATATATATCATTATATAAGTCCTTTGTCTGATCCTTATAATTTCATTAATATTATATCATTTAATAATATAGTATTTGTTTTAAAAACTCATTTTTGTCAATTTTGACACTATTTAGATTTTGGTTTTTGTGAAAGTCAAAAAAACATGATTACTTGAAAAAGAATTAATTCAATACTAAAATGTCATATTAAGCTATAAAATTAGTGGAATGAATCAAAATTCTCAATTTACATTTATTTGGATATTTGTAATATTAATTATTTTAATCTTTCATTAATAATGTTATTACTAAATCATCATTGTGTCACAAATAAATTTAATTTTTTATTGTCTCAAAATTATAAATAAAATACAATTATGTAGGAAATATTTTTAGATTTATAATTTATATTTATAATAGAATTTATCTTATGTATAACCCAATATTAAAAATGGTTTAGTTATTAAAATTTGAATTTAACACTTTTAACCCTTCTTTAAATAAAATAATAATAAATGTCTTAATCTAATACAAGTGGATAAAAAAGAATCATATTTTATTACTATGGTTGATTTGGTTCGAAAAAAACTTATCCAATAGAATTAGGACAAGTGTTAGGGTAATTATAATATCATTTTTACCTTTAATTACCCTATTTACTTTTTACAGTGGTAAATAAAATTAAAAAGTTACTATTCACAAAAATTATTTTATTCCTATTTAACAACATTTTACTTATCTATGTCAACAGTGTCTCTTAGATTTTTGAAATTCAATTTATAGAAGTGGTAAAATTACGTTTTATGCAAATTCGAAAATGTGCCTTGAAGATGAGGAAAAGGCGTTAAATAGTTCAATAAAAATTTTCATATCTAATCTTAATATAAAATGACTCCAATGAATTAAATTGGAATAATATAGGTATTATGTATCTATTTTTACATTAAAATAAATTTATATAAAAATATTAATTATTTAAATAAAATGTCGGTTTTAAACAATAACGCATTGTTTCCACTATTCATAAAAAATTGATTTTTTTCAGAAAAATACCAAAAAATCACTCTAAGCTAGTTTTGATATTACAAATTGAAAAATTATGTCTATTTTACCAAATTTAAAACATATAAGTTTCACTAATTAAATTAACGTTAATTCCCGTTTTCAAAACTCGAAAGCAGGTTTTTAAGAATTAAAAACCATCAAAAGATTGACATGTGTTTATATACAATTTAAAGGTGAAATTATATAAAATGACCTAAATTATTTTAAATGATAAAAATATAATCCAATTATAATTTAAAACCACTCAAATTTATTATTGAACACTATAAATTATTTTGATTAAAAATTTTGTTTTTAATTAAAATTTAGTATTTTCACTATTCATCAAAATATGAAAGTTATCAGAAAAGTACCAAAAAATTATCCAAACTAAATTTTTATGTCCCTATTATAAAGAAGAATTTAATTTAATTAAATTTATTATATAAAAGTGTCAAATATTGGATTTAAAAAGGGTTTTCCATTAAAAGGTGTAAAAATTTCATTTTTTGAAAAATACTTCTTTTCACTGAAAAATTAAATTTGTCCTTATATTATGTCTAAGAAACACAAATTATGAATTTTAAAATTATATAAGATATATATAAAATTCAGAATTTGATTAATACTATTCATAACCTCTTTTTAAACAGCTATTTTGATAGGCATGATGTGCTTGAACTTAGTGTTGCGTGTAGCAAAAGTTATTGAATTACATTAAACAGATAATATACTATGAAATATTGGGGTGTTACAATGATCCTACTAGGTATGATTATAAACTAACCATATTATTAAAGGTTGGTTTTTAGATGTGTAGGATCGTGTTGAGGGTGGTGTCAAGGGATGTTAGTTTAGTATGAGGTGATTTAAAAGGTAGTAAGAGCGTCATGTATTGTTGTTTCCTCATAGTGTTGGTGGAACATTTCTTAGGTGTGTGTGTAATTATCATTGATGTGTCTCATTTTAAATTTTTTAGGTTGTATTATTGGATTATAGTAGATGTGGCCATTGTTTTTATATAAATAAATGTAATTCCTCTCAAATTGTGTTTCCATACCCTTGGTGTTAATAATAACCTCATGGCCTATCCGATGTAGGCTTATAGGTCCTCCCTTAATCTATTTGCTAACTTAGAAAGAACATGATAGGAATTAATCAAGGAAATTTGGGTGACAAACAAAAAAAATTCAATAGGGACTCGGAGAACCATTAGAGAAATTGGGGGGATGAAATTTTAAGGGTGATAATGAGTGAGGAGAGTCACATGAAGATAAAAACTAGAAACAAAAACACTATAGCTAAAAAATATTTTTCATTAATTATTTTAAGAACCAACATGAAAAAAATTTGATGGTTTTTGATATAAATTATCCAATATTTGATGTCAAAAATACTTTCAAAATTGATTAATAAAATAATAAAAATGATAATAAATAAGTTATAAATGTTTTTTACTACTTTTACTTTATAGAACTTTCATATCAGATATATATATGAATATCTTTGATTGATATTTTATTTTTTCAGGTATACCTTCTCATGTTGCATGTGATGATTTTTTTGTACTTTCCACATATTCATAGGTAAATTTCTGGGTTTTTCAACATTCTCTTCAATGTATTTATATTTTTATAAATAATTTATGAATTCTCAAAGATATTTATGTGAATCATTAAAAAATAATAATAAATTTACTTTAAATGTTGTTAATAATCCTTTACTAGACTACTTTCAACTTTTCATTATTTTTATAAAATCCACATTAATTAAATAGGTTCTTTATTTCCTCAATCTAAAAAAAATGCAATAGAATTATGCATGGGTGTTAGGATAACCTTAACTCATTCTTTTTCTCCTATGATGTAGTTTCATGATCTGATGGACTCATTTTTAATCACCCTATTGGGGTGACTACCCTTTATTTATTTCGTTATTCTTCTTAATAATGTTCTTTTTTCCTCTCAAATGGAAAAATTTTCTAAATACTTGTCAAAAACAACAATAATAAGTATTATAAAATATTATTTCCATTAAATGGTTTTGGTGGGATTACTATCATCCAAATTGAAGTATAAGGCTGCACCAAAATCTAAATATATCCAATATTGATCTATATGTCTAGATTAAATAAAAAATAAAGAAACAATATAATACCTTTCACCAGTCAATGTTTCTTAAAATAATTTTATAATGTTGATCAATAATAAGTAACATATAGGTTCAAACTTCCTAGGGTGTCCTTGGATTTCATAGATCACCCAATTCTACAGAATCATCATCCTCAATCCATGGTTTTTTAAACCCTTGATTTTAGAGTCTTGAATGAAATAATATCTTGATAATATAAACTTTAAAAATTATAAAGAAAAAAAATGTGTCTCATAATCGTATCCATATTTTTAGAGTGATAAAAACTAATATAAGACACATATAACTCAATTTTATACTATATATTTATGATATTATCATTAAAATATTTTCTAATTTTTAAAATCCTTGAAAAAAATAGAATAATAATCATATAGATTGTTTGATTTTTAAACAATTCAGGATTTTCAAATTCTTAAAATTCAACCTCATATAATGAATATCCAAGTATTATTTTAATGGAATATAAAAGAAATCCGCATTTAATATCATAACATATATGATCATATATGATCTGTCATGACATAGTTCCATACAATATATTAAGCTGTATACTAGGATAGACCATAGATATTTTCAAACCACAACATCATAGTCATGACCTTCAGTGCACATCATCATAAATCTCCAACTTTTATTAAAGCCTCATAATCTAAATTAACCATCACCTAATATCACATAATGTGTTAAAACTTATGACATCCAAAACACTTTTTGTGTTTCTCAAAATTTTATATAAATTTGATCATCCTTCCCATAAATATAATTTCATTTCCCATTATTTCTTTAATGTTATAAATTATTATCTATATTTATTTTTATATCTCATGCTTATTGTTTTTGGATTTTGGTTATTCTTATAAATTTGAAGGAGTTGTATCACTACTATTATAGTGTTTCTTTGCATGAATACATCATTCGTGTTGTGATTGATTAAAGTCAAGGTCCCAATTTTCACAACTGGTAGTTCATGGTATAAACCTCATGTTTATACCCTGAAGTAATTGATTTAAAATGATTAAAAGTGTAATATATATTTTTAACATGAACCCATCGACCTGGATTTTAGAAATTTGGTTTTTCCCAGTTTCCCTTGGTTCAATTTAAACTTATTTCATCTTTTTCAGTATTTAACTTGACCATATCCCTCTCATATAGTCCTTTTCTCTCATTTTTTTGTTATATTTCTATGGTAAGTCTCCCTAGATATTCATGGAACATCATAATATGTGGTTTTCCAAAAATTGCTTTTGAAATTACTCTTTTTATATTATTTTTTCCTTCCACCATAAGGCTATGGTGGCCTAGGGGTAGTTGGATCTAAATTTATTGATAGAGATTTTCTGTTTTATGGTTATCTCTTACATTATTAGAGAATCCTACCCCATCAGTATATGGATTGCATTTGGTTGTGGATTATTCTAGGTTTTTTATGTATGCATTTTAGTGTGATGACTTTGTCATATGAACTATGGTTTCTCGTACATATTTAAATTGTGTTTTTAAATTTTGTAAAGGCGTGGTTTTTATTCCCTAAAAAATGTTTTGATAAAACTTATTTTATGATGAAATTAATATACAATGAATGGTTTGTCCTTGGGGTTGGTGTTTTTTATATTATATTTAATTAAACTCAATTTTGTTTAATTAAATACCCCTTTTAATGGTTTTTATTTATAAGAATAGTGGATCCTTGAGAGGATTGAATCCCATGGGAGATAAGTTAATAAGTTATTAATTTAGTAAATGTTTGACTAGTTTTGATTAACTTCCTTTCAATTAGATATATTCTAGAAATATAACTAAAAATTAGTATGTTAAGGATACACATATTGGTTATCTCTAATCCCTAGGCCCATGTTCTAAGGATGTGTATGAACCAGGTTATTTTTTATGGTCATTGGGGTTTGAGGATCCCTAGGCCCATGTTCTAGAATGTTTTATTTTAAAATTGATTATTTATAATTTCCTTTATTTTAAACTATTTTGAGTGATTTTTATTTTTATTTTATATAAAATTATGAAATGTGCATATCCTTTCTTTACTTATTTAAATCGAATAAATGGTTACTTTAATAAATTCTACTTATGGAACACCTATTGGGACCCTACTAGGATTTTCACTCACATTCTTTATTCATCCAATGTGTGTGTGTATAATTTTTTAAATTTAGTTTTGGTAATAGCAAGGCAGTACATAGAGAATGTGGGTCCTCAGGCTAGTCAGTTATGGGTTATGGTGGAGGCATGGTGGAATAGTGACCCACATATGATATGGATATGTTTTATAGTCTTTGGGTTTGCTTTAATTTATCCCTTAGACCATTGAAATAATTATCTCTATGACACTCATGTGATCACTTGTTTGTTTATTGATTTTTTCTTATCTTATTATGCACTTGGTCAGACTTTTAATTTATTTAAGAAATATCTTAGAGTGTTGTTTTATTCATTGTTTTTTGGAAAATTTAGTCAATAATTTTCTTTATGGGATAAATAATTCACTGGGTAGTTTTTTGATTCTCAAGATCTTTTCACCACCCCGTAGGGATTAAGAATTCCCTTCAGGCTATATTTTGAGCCATCTTGGGTATCTTGTTTAGGGATGTATTGGGTTTTTTAGGAAAAAATAGTATTAAATTGTTTTTTTCAGTTATATTGATTTGGGATTTAAGTATATGGGTGCTAAGACTATTGAGACATAATGGATAGGACTTTTGTGATTTCATGTCTAGTCCTTCCTGTGATAAGCCTTAATTTTCATTGGGATGTTTGAAAATGGATGTTTTGAGTTATGTTCCAATTTAATTTGTAATTTTATGAAGTTTTTTGACTTATTAATGATTTTGATATATTTTTTCTATATTTTATGAATTCCCACTTTCTATATAATCATGTAGTATTATTCTCCCTTAAAAAACATCCAATGAATCCTTATAATGGAGCTACAGACAATGTTTTGTGGGAAAACCTTCTACTAAATCAGAATTTTTTTGTGGTTTTAGTGTGTGTGTTCATTTCTATGGATCAAGGTGATGATATAGTCTATTTAATAGATACATATGTGGGTATAGAGAAGTGTGTAGATAGGGATTGAGACCAATAGTTTCTCCTCAAGAAACAACCATCCTTTTAGGGGATGAATGGTCCCTAATAAGTGAAGTAATGGATGTGAAAAATTAAAATTATATTCGAATTATTATAGGAAAGACATTATATAAATATTTATTGTGTTGTATTTAATATTGAAGTCTTGGGTCATAAGTGGTGACTTTCAGTGAATTTGGAAAATATGTGTGTGGTTTTCAAATAAAAAATAATTAAATCCATTTTAATTAGCTTTTTTACCTATAAATGATGGTTTGGGTTTTTTGATATAGTTAATCAACCTTTAATAAGGTGAATGGACATAAATAAAGTATGCCAACCATTTTATCAAAATTTATCTATAATTTCTTGAGATTTTATTAAATGAAAAGTTAAAGTCCCAAAGGTTTCAAATGGGTTTACAAGGAAATAATTATTATAAACACTTCATGATCAAACATTATAACTATATTGAGGTTATGGATAATCCACTGATAGAAGAAATTGATCACTAATATAGGTTGGGATTTTTTAATATTCCTCCCAGGTCCAATGGTAGTTATAGTGGTCCTAATTGAATAAATTGGAAGAAGAATGAGGCTAGTAAATAAGTTTTATCATCTCTTTGTAGTAAAATTATTTCATAACCTATATAATAGCAAGATGATGCCTTTTAATTGTTACAAGGGTGAAAAAATAGGGTATATAAAATATTCTTGATTTTAAGATCCAAAACCTTTCCACTCATATGAAATTCAATTTCATTTGAAAATTTTATATCATGATTTCTCTTCCCAATTATGTTATTTAGGTTCTCCAGAAAAAAGGGGTTTAGTGGTGCAGTCAGATTCTTCCAAATAACTATTCTTTTAACCACAAGTTTATAGAGGCTCATTGTAATCATATCATGCATAGAGTTTACAGAATATAAGCCTTCAGGTCACTAGTAAGTAGCAGTCAATATCTAGGAATAAGTAGTTAAAATTATTGTAAGTGTCTCTAGTTGATATTGAGGTTGTACCTCCAACAATGAGATCTATTATTTTAAAGTATTCTTTTATAATGAATACACATTTTGATATAGGTGATTCTAACTCCTTTATGTTGACCTACATTTTGAATCTATTAAATCACCCAATAGAACCCATACTATAATTCATAGAGTTAGAAACACCTATAAGAATTAAAACAGAAGTATGGGTTTAGATTCCCCTTAGGTGCCTTTTCTATATCTGAAGTTGAGTCGGTTTTGGATTTAAATTTCTTAAAATATACCTTTATGATGTTACTATTATGATGGAATAGACGAGTTCCCATAAATAATGGATTGATTATTATCAATAGTGGGTGTCCATAAATACCCCTCATAGAACTCTCTATAATTTTATGAATATTGGGATATGATTTTTTTAATGATTAGGACCTTCTATACTAGATTTAAGTAAGTAGATGTCCTCATATTTGGTTGATATTGAAGAGGTATCATTCATTTATGAGTCCCCTCTATTAGTCACAGTCTATTCAATACCATTTCAAACAAACAATAATGTTAATCCTATAGAGAGAAGATTATAACTCTGAATAGAATTAGTATATAGCACCCACTTGGTATCTTTATCCTCTAATCATATAGAACCAACCTAATTGAAGGAGTGGAAAATTTAGTTGGATGATTACAAAGAAAAAGGATTCATTCATCTTGGAATTTCATTATGAGCATCTCTAATTCTCTTTTCCAAGAAGTTTGACTTAAATATCGAGTTATATATTAATTATCAAAATATCAAAAATGTGAGGAATAAAAAAGTATCCCTTACCACAAATCAAAGATTGTTTTAAAAATTTAATAAGGGTATGAATATTCTCAAAAATTTATTTTCTATCTTAACACCACTAACCTGAAATTAAATATTTTCATATTTAAAATAATAACTTGAGGAGAAATTATGGTTTCATTAAGTATCTTATGAGATTGTTTGAAATGAATAATTATCTAGTGGTATTTATAGTTTTAGTAGACCAGATATTTCACAAATACCAAGTTCTATTATTGTGGTATTTATGGATGACATATTAGTTTATTCAATAACTGAGGTGGATGATAAACATCATCTAAGAACTATTTTGGGAATCATGGGAGATCAATTCCTTTAAGTTAATCTATCAAAATTTCACTTCTAGATCTAAGAATTAGAGTTGGTAGGATATGTCACCTCAAAGCATAGAAACTCAGTTGATCCTAATAAAGTGAAAGATATCATTTCATGTGAGGATCCATTAGTTAATTTTGATATTTTAATTTTCTTGGCCCAATTAGTGTATTACAAGTGTTTTTAAATTATTACTAGATTATTAGATCATAATTTACAACTTTCACTAGGAAGAGAGTAAATTTTTCACATGATCAAAAATTTTAGGAATTATTTTATGACTTTAAATAGTGTTTGATCTTATCACATATCCTTATCTTTAAAAAAATCAGACAAGGCTACATGGAGTGTTGTGATGCTATAGATATAGGTATGAACAATGTTCTTATTCATGTGAATCAAGTCGTTTTGTATGGATCTCCTCATATTTAGTCGGATGAGAAGAACTACACCACCCATGACCTAGAGTTTATAGTTATCATGGATTTCCCTAATATTTGGTCACATTTGTTTTTTTAAGTTTCATCCATCCAAAGTAAGTGATTTTAATAAATTTACCAAAGTAAAAGGGAGATAGTCGGGGGATGTAAAGTAATGAAAAACAAGAGTATCTTCCCGAAAAACACTCACCCACTCTAGGGTAAGGGATCCCAAACAAGAAAAAATCATTATTTTATTAACAGCTAGACATTTTGACACTATATGATCCTCTACCTTATTTCCTTAACACCAATTATGCATCAGGGATTCCTGGTTTATTAAATCTTTTCTCTTATGAATACAATAAACAATCATCCAAGGAGTTAAAATCTTGTTCTAGAGGGAGTTGATAAGAATTTAAGAGTTTTCTGCGATGACAGACAATGGGATATTATAAGAACTATAAACCTAAAGTCCTCTAGAAAATACATAGATTCGACAAAAAAAGAATTGCCCCAACCATAATAATTGCTAAAGGCAATAATCATCGATCCATTTGAGTCATGAATGACTCCACTCCCATTCATGAGACCAAGCTAGCTAGAACTTTAAGTGTTATGATTGAAGCATGTGTATAGGGTTACACCAGACCCATCTTTTGTTGAAGTGAGGATGGCATGTGGGTAGTGGTCCCTAATAGTGATCACCCTCCCCAGAATAACATACTTCTCCTAGTGTTTTAACATTTTACCGAGGTTAGACGAAATTCACTAGGAAAGAACCTACATAGAAAGCCGAGAACTTTTAATATTATCATGATAGTAGTGATTTATGATTTTATAGATGCACCAAAATACCGTATATAAGAGAATTATTCTCGCCTTGGTATTGACATAACTACTTCCCACACTATTAAACCATGAATGGAAAGCATCAGGGCCATATCTCCCTGCTAGTTCATTCTTGAATGGAATACCATGCCACTCCACATTGCAGCCACCCATTAATCACTACAGAAAAGGTGCTCATATGTCTCCTCCTTGGCGATTCTTCAACAGGATAATTTTGCCGAAAGGCACACATGTATTTTTATAATATCATCTGTAGAGAGGTCATTTTTCTAGAATCACCAAATAATAAAGTTAAAAATTCCCAAAATGTTATGACACCGGATCTTTCCTCCCCATGAATCATTACCATGACCCAAATTTAAATATTTCCCTTACTATTTTTCCAAGAAGATGCTATAATGGGTTTCTATAGAGATTAGCTTATCGTGATCCTTCGATGATTGGATGTTGTTGAAGATTTCATGCTGGTCACTATCTAAGTCATCCTTAATTAGAGTGATATATTGAAAAGATTAATAAAAATGAGATATCAGGAGTGGGGCACCCTGGGAACCCAAGCATGACACTCCCCATGTTATGTCGCAAGAAGTTGATCTCCCCATGCCCAATGATCCACTGTGAATTCCATTTCAGATCCAGTAAAAGAGTTATCTGAATCTTCCATAAGAGGGAAACATTCCCCTATAGAGAGTCTAGGAAATCAATGTACTTCCCAATGATTATCTTTCCATGTGAGGGCCTTCCTATTAAGAGCTCCTAGTCTATCTTGGCTTGGATATATTTCATAGATACCACAACACTATGGAGTCTAATTCCCCCAGCTTCCACCAGTCTTTCGATTCTTCTTTAGGAGGCCCAGTGGAACCTACCCTCTGCTTGTAAATCCTAGATGAAATTGTTAAGAGTTTTCTTAATATTCATAGTCACTACCTTCAAAACTATGAGAATAGACAATATTTTCATGAAAATGGAAGTTAAAAAATACTTGATAAGAGTAATTTGTCCCCCTAAAGGACAAAAGGTGATATTTAAAGTTGTTGATTCAAGTAAACATTCAGTCAACCATCCCCTTTAAATGGAAAATACATAGTCTTCCAACTTTAATTGGGGAACCCAATAACACCACAGAGAGCCTCCTCCAATTAAAACCCAATATGTTTTCAATTTTCTTGACCCATCTATTAGAGTATGATCTCGCTAATTACATGGTGCTTTTATCATGGTTGATGAGTTGACCATTACACTCACAATATTCAAGAGAAATATTATTAACACAATGAATATATATGATACCTTCATTGGTGAAAAGAACGTTTTCATCAGTGAAGAGGTTATGAAAATTACATTATAATTTTCCTTACCCTAAAAAGGAATAATGAAGTCATTGTGTATGGAATTATTCAGGAACCTACATAGGGACTCTTGGAAAATGATAAAAACATTTGGTGACATGTGATCGCCCTACCTAATGATACAGATAGCATTGAAAAATCGACATCTCTTTTCAATGAATTTAACTGTGAACTAGGAGGAACTAAAGAATCTAAAAATAATTTATGTGGCCTCGACCAAAATCCTGAAACATGACATTTCCTTAATAATTACCCCCACTCTAATCTATCATATTCCTTTTTCATGTCAATATTAACAACCATATTTGAGTCATCTATATTCTTTTTAATGTCGACTATCATATAATGTGAAATAGTGATGCCTTCCTAAGTGGATCTATCTTGGAAAAATCCATATTTCTTATTAGAGATTCATATATGGAGATGGATGGAAAGCCTCCTGTTAATCACACAAACCATCTCTTTTTATGGGAAATTTCACATATTTATTCACCTATAGTTCATGATATAGAAAGCTTCTCTATCCTTTGGTATGAGGATTAGGGTAATTTCACATGCTACCTAAGGGATCCCTCCCCCTCTAAAAAATATTTTATAGCATCAACCAGGTAGTCCCTGATGAGGTCCCACAAGGCCTCATAGAAAGAGATAAGAAATCCATCAGGGCACAAGGAGCTATAGTGATTTATAGAATTCATTACCACCAGATATCCCTTTCATATAGAAGAAAAGAGTTGGCATTATCGGGGACCATCTTAGGGATATCATCAAACTAGAATGTTTGATCAATGGGGTATCCTTCTAAAATAGTAGGATTAATAGCATTCAATAGGTCTCTAAAATTATGTTCCACAAACCTCACAACCACCACCAGGTTATCAGTGATACTAACATCATCCCAAAGAATGTTTGGAGTGCCTCTCATATTCCTTTATTTTAAGAAATAATGAAAAAAGGTTGTATTTTGGTCCCCTAACTTTAGACAAAAAAGCCGAGTTGCGAGTTACATCTCAAGAAACAAGTCCTCCAATAGGTTTTTCTTGAAATATAGTTCATTAAAGTGTCCCTCATCCCAACCCTCTTAAAGAGGGAGTTCAGAAAGCTAGATATCCTTTTGGGAGATTCAATATCCGGGACCATAGATACTAATCTACTACTCTATACTAGGATGTCACCCATTAACATCCTTAATTTATGGTGAAAACCTACCTAGGAATGCTCTCTCATGGGAGTATTCCATGATTCTCAAACCACTGTGTGATAGTTTAGGTTGGAGGTCCACCAGCCGAAGGATAAAAACCAAGGATCACTTCCTCCATTATACTCAAAATTAATCAGAATTAGAGAAAGATTGGACATGAACTAAAAAATATATAGGACACTAGTATTCCATTATTTTACCCATGAGAATGGTTGTGATGGTATATTTTCATTTCTCTCATTGGTTTGGTCACCTTGAAACTAGCTAAATTTATTATGAAATGAAACATCAGTTTTATAGCACAGTTTGAAGTCAGATAAAGCTAATTTCATATCTTTTTTCTATATGTTATAGAAAATATAAGTAAGGAACTGAAAACATTATGGTCACATATATCTCATCCCTCAATCAATATAGAAATGGGATGAAGATTCTATGGACTTTATCATCATAATATTGTGGCTGCACTAAGGGAAGAATTTCATATGGGTATGGATTTACCAAAAAACAAATCCATTGTGCTTTATCATGATTTGAGATATCATCGAAAATGAAGAGGTATTGAATCTATTCATACAGAAGATTTTGGGGTTACATAGGGTACCATCAACTATCTATTTATATAGGGATCACTTGTTTACCTATTAGATTTAAAAATTCATCTTGGAGAATATGGGATTTCAAGTTAAATCTTTAGCATCCAACCATCTTTATATGAATGAATAAATTGAGCATATAATTATATTTTATGGGTATATTTTCCATTCAAGAATCATGGATTTTATAGGTTCTTGGTATTTCTAATTGGTAATAGTTGAATTTACATACATTAATTTTAAACAATCTTCCCTCATAAGGGACCTTTTTGAGGTCTTGTATAGTTAGCCTTATAGATCACCCTTTTTTAGTTCTGAGGTTGATGAACCTTATTTAGTTGGTTTGAGTAGAGTTTATGAGATGAAAAAGAGATCAAAAAAATCCATCATTATATAGTGATAACTTAGGGTTAATATAAATATTATGTGGATTATCCAATTTTTCTATGAAGTTTTTGGGAAGTAACCATGTTTTCTTAAAAAAAATCCTCATTTGGGTCACCAAAATCTAAGAAAGTATGGAATTTTGTATGATCAAAGATATGTGGTTCCTCATGTGATCGTTGAGTGGATTAGATAGGTGGATTATCCATTTGCAATAACACTTCATATTACATAGACCAATTACATTTGTCTTATATCAATATATATCATCCTACCATTCTCACATTTTATATTTCTATGAGATCTTCTCAGATATACATATATTAATATTCAAGAAACAAATTCAAATTATAGATTCCTAAGAAAATATCCAACTTGGGAAATATTTTTTGTTTTTCTGGGTGTTATGGAATCATGGAACATATTATCATTAGATGTGGGAGTTAGAATTGAGTATGAGGGAGCAATGGATTCACCTATTCTTGGATAGACCGTCTTCAATAAGAATTTTTTCGAGCATAAATATATATTGTGTGTAGAATTATCACATATTGAAATTTATTTTATGTATGAAATTATTATTTGGATTAATTTTTTACCTCTTAATAATAATATCTACCTTTTGTGTGTTTTATATCTAAAAAAAGTTACTTCCATACTATAGTTTTGGTTAATGAAAAGAATACATCATACACATTGTTAATGATAGAGGCATAGATCTAGAATTATGTAATTAGTGGTTCACAGCATGAGCCACTAGTTCATTCCACGAACCAATTGACATGAGGGGATTCATAACATGAATCTCTATTTCACACTGTGAACCTATCAAACTTTAAAATTTTATTTACCCTTGGTATAAATTAGATTGATTTTACCTAATTATTCCATTCTTTTACCATTTTTTTACCTGACCAAACATCTATCATATGGACTTATTTTCTCCTTCCTTAGTGTTGAAATTTCAGTGGGAATTATCCCTATATCGTCAAGGATCACTGTGGTAATTGGTACTCTTTAAATTAATATAGAATTTCCTCATTATCCCTTTTATTTTCCATCCACCTAAAGGCTATAATGGACTAGGGTTTATTAGAAATAAATTCAATAATGTGGATTTATGATATAGGGTTTTATTCTTCTTTATAAGAGTATCTTCTCCCTTCGACTTTTGGATTCCATCTGGTTGTAAATGATTCCAATTATTTGGCATAGTTGGTTTCATATGATTATTTTTATATAAACCATAGTTTATTAAACATGTTTAAATTGGTTTTTTAAATCATTTATATCTACAGTTTTGATTTCTTGAAAAAAATTGAAGGTTTCAAAGGATTTGATGTTGAAATTAATATACAGGGTATGGTTTGGGAATATTATTAGGTATGTTTATATTTTAGTTGAGAAATATGAAATTTGATTGATGAAACACACCATAAAATTATTTATAATTGTAGGAATATAGTGTTGTAGATATGGTTATAGCCAATGGGATCTAGAGTATTAGGTGGATAATTTCAGACAATCATGGATATATTTGTTTATACTCTGTAGAATTTGTTTTATACTATAACTCTAACTAAAAAATTGGTAAGTTAAGGATACATATGTTTATTATCTCAAATCCCTAGTCCTAAATTATAGGAATGTGTTTATATTTTTTTGTCTTTACTTGGTGATCGAGGTGTTAGGATCTCAGTTATCCCTAGCTTGATATACCATAGGACTCCATACCATGGTTCTGGAATGTTTTATTCTCAAATTTATTATTATTCAAGAATCTATATTAAATTGTTGAATAATGGGTATTCGTCATGTTTCATGTAAAATTATCAATGATTATATTCTCCTATTTATCATTTCTCAATTTTTATATTTGGTTTTTTAAATAAATTTAACCTAAGGAACACTTGGAGAGACCCTCTTAGGAATTTTTCTCAAACCTTGTATACAGTCAATGAGTGTGTATAAACTTTATTATATCTGAGATAAGTAACTTTGGGTTCCTTCTTAGAGGTGGTGGGATCTCATTCTAGTTAGTAATGGGTTATATTGGTGGCACAGTGGGATATTAACCCATGTGTCATATAGATATGTGTCCTGGTCAATTGATTTATTCTATTTAATTCCTTGGTCCAGTACTTGTATTGCCTATATGTAACTCTTATTGTTTGTATTTGGATTTTTTATCATTTTTTTAAATAGTTAGAATTATTAATTTATATATTATATTTATTGGAATGATATTTTATTCCCTATTTTTGGACATATCCTAGTTTTAATTTTTTTTTAAATGTTTGAAATCATTACCATTTTAGTTCTTTGATATCTGGGTTCTTATCACATATCTATTGAGAATTAGAATATCTATCAATCCATGTCACATGCTAGCTTGTGTGTCCAATTTTTGGTTGTCTTAGGTTGGTTCATGGTACATAAAGTTTGACCCCATGCATATTTTTATTGTTAAAAAAAATTATGAATTATTGAATCCATAAATGTAAGAAAATATAATCATCAAGAAAATAATAAATGTTACTCACATTAAAAAGGGATCTAGAAAGATCTCTATCAAACACATATATATTTATACCTATGTCCACCAGTTGTATCATATACAAGTATGTGTAGTCATATAATCCCTTTTTGTAAGATATCACGTGACCATGAGAAATTATGTATGTTGATATCCTATAGACTTATCATACATTTTCTATTATTTGATTATAGACTAACCAACTCCATTAACCCATCACATGTATTTCACCCAAGTGAATTCTCTTATCACATGTCCCTTATTCAAATAGATAATCCGATCACATGTACCTAATCTAGGTGTGTCTATACACTAACTTAGTCTAACTCAATTAAGGGCCCATATGTCATAATAATTATATGAGAAGATAAATACCATGTTGGTTAAGCATAAATCAGTGATAGAATTTTTGAAGATGCACAAAAATTTGGGATATAATATTTTTCAATATCCCTAAGTCATAGGTATTGATTTGGATATATGAATTCCAAAATCACACCTTATGATAAGGATTCCATTATAGCTCATGATTGGGAATGTGATATATTATATCACTTGAACGAATTATTCTACATCTTCCTACATAGTTTAATCAGTTTTCAATCATTATGATTGATTTATTTATGGATTTTCAAACAATATAAATTGATTGAAGCATTCAATGAATTAAAAACCCTAATGGGTAGTAATGTGTGGATACCTTGAGCTTGTAGCTGATGCATAGATGTTTTCAAACACTTTACTTTATAAAGAGATTCCTTATGAGGAAGTTTATCCCATCCATAGTGTGGAAAGTTGATACTTTTAGGCTAAATTTTCAGATTATTTTTGTTCAACATCAAAAAAATTATCCACATAGAATGGATTCACACCCATTTTATGGTCTATAATCCTATCATTATCAATGAGGATTATAAGGTTGGTGTAATCCATTAGAGGTACCAATAATTCAAGTTCTACTACCATGATTCCCATTAAAATTATTCCAACAAAAAATTGATATGGGTCATGTAATTTTTAATTAATTTGAATGTTTTATGTTCATAATTTATTACATGGTTAATTTGTTGAACTCAGATCAATCATTTCATCAGATTATTATACTACCAAAGATCATTATACAAAAAACATATTTCCACCACTTCTATTAAATCCTTGATCTTCAATTGATTAATATTCTCTTCTTACTATTTGTTAAAGAATATCACTGTCATAAGGTGTTTCAGAAAATATCGCAAGGTAGTTTTTTTAACTTTTGTTATTTTTATTAGTCATAGCATAACACTTCTATATATCATAAAGTATTATATTCATGAAACTCGTTGATTTTTACAATATCATAAGGTATGATATCTGATATTATAATCTATTATAGATTCATATGCTTCTACAATAGAAATAATATTATCATATTATCAATATATAGGTTATCATCAAAAATGATAGGAGAATTATACTGCCACCTATCATAAGACACGATATGAGTCATGGATTTTTACTAATAATCCTATTATTAGTCCTAAAATAAGATATATGTAAAAATTTTAGATGTTTAATATTTTAATATTTTTTCTAATGGTGTATAAAATATGTATAAATTATATGTCGTGGTCATTATAAAATGATTTTATCATTCTTAAATTAAATATAAAATGATAATATTTGTATCTCTTAATTTGAAACAAAATAATGTCTTAATTTATTTGTTTATTCCTATATAATATTCATGTTTATTAAATGGTTGTGAAATATTAATATTGGGTATGTTTAATTTATAAAATAATTATTTTTGATATATTGTTATACCATGAATTATATTCTAGATATGACAACATAAATAGTTATGTAACCAAATATATTTGATACATTTGGATATGTATGAATATTTATGGCCATTAATTTTCGGTTAGTAACTTAAACCATATGTTATATAAATAGTTACACATTAATATAGTGTGTAAATATTAACTTAGTAGATGAAATCATAATTAAATAACTAATTTTTTTGAAGAATTCATACTCCAAGGAGTAGAACATGAGATAATACAATTTCTTATGATCCACTAGTTGAAAATTTAATATGTATATTATGTATATTAACATGGTGACACATTTAAAAGAAAACTCTTCAAATAATAAGTACAATATTATTTCAAAAGGAATACATTTAAAGACCTTGATCATCCAACAAAATAGGCCTTACAAAAGTAGTCTTACCATGGATTATCTTATGTGAATCATAGTGGAAGTGGTTTTCCCCAAAAGTTATGTAACCAAATATCACTATGATATTTGGGTGATACATAACTAGGAATTCCATAGAGTGAGGAAACTAGAGTAATAAAGTTGATTATTTTTATAATAAGGCATTAGGTAAATAATTTTTCAAACAATTATCAAACAACCATAAATTTAATGATTAGGATGATTCCCGACCTAAAAAAAATTATTAGAGAAAATTCATGGAAAACTCGTTACTTAGATAAATATAGAACTTGGATCATGAAATGGAATTGATTTATGGGGTCATCATTTTTAGTGGGAGTAATTTTATTGAAATTTATTGATGAATTGATATGTAAAATAATACTCACCCATAGATGTAACCTTTTTCAGACTATGAGATACATCATAGTAATCATTTTCAGATATTTAATAGGTTTGACTGATAAAAATATAACACTATGATCCTTATCATTCAATTAAGGAGAACCTGAGTGCCACTGACCTTAAGAGACATCTCATAGACAACAATGTATGGAAATAAATTTTAAAGGATTCAAATTATTATGGTGGATGATATTCCATGACATACTAATTCTATTGAAAAATAAAACTATAATAATATACAACAGATAAAAATAATTCATGCTATAAAAAGACCACCCAAAATATAACAACACAATAAAATTGAACTATAATTATAGTTATAGTGTTAAAACACACACTAGAAGTATAAATAAAGAAAATACCTAAAGACACTAAAAGAAACCCAGGAAATGATGTAGCAAGAATACAAAATCTAGTTCACGACCTCTATGTTCCAACTCAAAACCAACAAGACATAAGTATCATGGTACTAGCCTGGTAAAGTATGACACTTTTCCCTTAACTATATCATACTATAAAATATTATCTAGTAACTAGTTTTTTACCTTCACTAACTAAAAATTGACACATTTCACTAAAAAATATACCATGTTTCTTTTAATTTTTGACCATGAGAAATGGTCCTTCATTTACATTTACACATTCTAGGTACCCAATTTCATTTCTCACATTAAATCATTTTAAAAAGGAATTAATTTCTTTTATCAAGATAGAGGAACTAAAATATGGTCTCAAATATTCAACACATAATTTTCATCATCTAGGTAACCATCAATGGTTTCCCTATAATTAAGGTTTGGCCTCAGTTTATAAAAATCAATGTATGTATAGTGAGCCACCTTTACTAAGTCTATAAAGATACAAATAAGGGAAAATATAAAGAAAAATAAAACTTTATCCTAATATTAACAATCTAAGTGAATAAATACAATTAATTACATTATTTTCACCTGTATCGTGCCATTAAAACCACTTAATTACGTGATTTTTCAATTAATGAATCAGACATTGAATTTATTTTCCCATATATATACACCAAGTAAAAGTTTGAAATCTATTGATATTATATAAAAGTCATTTTTCTCATTTCCATGTATCGTAATGAAAAATATGCTTCAAGATTTTTTTGATCCCTAAACACCATGAAATTCTCACCAAAGAGGCATTGGCATCCTCTTTTTAAGGCAAGAACCACTACAACTAGTTTCTATCATGCCTTGGATAGTTATAATCAAGTATCCATAACTATTGTGAGCCATAAACTATGATATAATATACCATTATGAGAACATATCCCAATACATATCAATAAGTATAAAAAAATACGGTATATCCCTCACCTAGTTCAAGAAATATATGGATAGATTTCTAAATAAGATGAGCCTTGAGTTCTAAAAATGATTTCTAAAAAAATAATCTAGAAGAATATAAATCATTTTATTATCAATGAATACATTAAAGAAGATATACATGATAAATCATAGATAAAGTGTCAATAATTTCCAACTAACACAAGGAAGATTCAAATCTCAAAGATATTATTTTGTGGTTTCTAAGAGATAATTACTACAATATTATCACGAATTATTGATATACCTTTTATAATATTACATGACAAAGGAAGATAAATTTTTTTACCTAGAAGTCCCACGTCGATAATTTATCTTTAAGATGATGGTCATATAATATAATCGGCATGGTCTCTAAGTGCCTTTCATGACCATCTTCTTTGTAATAAGATATAAATATGTTTTTAATGAACACCATAATGAAGGAATACCTGTGTCTATGAATTATATGATTCATTAATGTGATAAATACTATTAGTTTATTATTCATACCAAAGGTAGTGACCATATTTTCATAGTAGTGATAATGGCTTCTAAAAACCCTCTTGGGGATATACTCATTCCAAAATCAGAGTTGATAATAGCTTGATTAGAGATTAGTTTTTGGGAACCACTCGAATCCCTTCAATTGATAAATTATATTATGAAATGGAGTAAGTGGGTATCAATTATTTAACATAACATGAATAATCTTACGATAATCAAAAAAAGTAAAAGGGTAAAATATACCTTCTTGAAAAAAGTAAATTGACTTGACCAAAAAAACATACTTGGTCATATGAAGTCCTATCTTTCCAACTCCACCAGATAAAAATTTCATCATCATAATTTTTTTGGATTCATTATATATTATGTAAGTGAAAAAGAATTCTTCTCGTGGAATATGTCAATTGATAATTCTACTTCTCTTTTCGGTGGTAATTCAAAGAAGTTATCCAAAAAAATAATTAGGTATTATACTATTATGGTAGGAAAATATCTATGTTGATCTGTATCAATAGACCCCTTGGTGATTTCTACCAAATAATATGATATGGTTCCAACTATTTTTACTAAAGGTCCTACTCAACCTACTTTCACATCCCATTATCCAACTAATAATTGGAAAAATAATTGTAGATATTTTAATGTCAATTTCCATTAATATCAGTAAATATGAGATTCCAATACTACCATCCAATCTATTCTTAGGATGATACTGAAGTTTCCCACATCTGGTGTAGTATAGTCCCACAAAAAGTGGACTGATTCAATAGTGATATAAAATTTCATGCATTTAAATCATCTACAATCTTATTTCTCTATAAGAGTGATGATGATTATAACATTATGAATAATTTCCCTAGGTAATTCCAATTATTTTACTAAAAAAATAAATAAAACAATTGTAGTAAATGGTTTCAAACAAAATAAGAATCAATGTGGAATAAAGTAGAATAATACCACACAATATCAAGGGACTCACTTCCTTTATTTGAATAATCTAATAAACTCTAAAAAGTTTACAATCTACTTCCCTTGATTAATTCCTACTTCTATGAAGAGTAAGTTCTTACTATGGCATCGAGGTATTCTTAGAATCACCCTGAGTACCTCTATTCTGAGGATCAACACTACTCTGATGTGACCATCTTATTTGAGCATTATAATCTCATGATATAGTGGAAATTTCACCACCATATTACTTAATATGGTCTATGAAATAGAAATTGACGTGCCCCTTCTGAAAAAATTTAAGGCATAATTAAGGTAGTGTCTTAAATTCCATTTTAACATCATGAAAAAACATATTGAAAACATGGGTTGGTTACAAGGTTGTGGAGGTAAAGGAACTGATATAGTGGGTTATTTATCTAGTTCTATACTACCCTGGGAGTATTTATCCCTTATATTATTATTCCCTATGTTGGAGTTACCACTTATTTCTAGATGGAAAAATGTGTTCTAACTATTGATAATCCAAATGATATCTCTCTTTACAGCTGGAGGTGGTTCTCCATGTCTGTGTAATCATTATTGTAGAACAACACCACTTGAGAATAGATTTTGATAATATTCTCATTTGAAATATTCATTATTTTAGTGAATCACTACCTACCACTTCTATTAATAAATGATAAATGAATTTAAACTAGGTTGGATAGTACATAACTAGAAAGTTTCCTTGCTTTATCTAGAAGAAGTGTATTTTTCACATCATTTCAAAGGACTAATGGTAGAATTATTTCTTAAGAATTTATGAAAATCTATACCTAGTGAAGAATTGGTCAAATTTATACTGAATGTCTATTTACCAAGATTCCCATACTATATCTTCATAGGTTCACAATATATAAAGGATTTTATTCATCCTCTCAATCCATGATTTCACTTTCTCTGGTCCTGAATCAACTTGAATGATTGGTGGGATCTTCTTCTGGAATTATAATGATTGATCTACATTTTTTGGTTTCTTAGGTTGTTTTAATTTCCCCAAAAATTTAAATGAATCTATGATTTTTGTGACAAGTTACTCATTCACTTGTGGTTCCTCAATTATATCCACGTTCTTAATAGTATCATCTCACTGAATTCAATTCTCCTACCTTGAACAAGTCTCCTATATTCATAAAAAATCACACCTTAGTCACAACTATACACTTTAATACCATATTATATATCATGTTCTTAAACAAAAAAAAGTAGTATCAAAAAATAAAATATGAATTATATTTCCCTATTGGGATTTATGACACTAATTCCTAATACTCTACTCTCAATAGATAAACCCATGGCAATATTGTAATGAAATGCCTAAAAGTGTTTAAAAACACTTTTTATACTAAAACCACCCTGGTAACTTTAATTTTCATATAATGAGGTTAGATATATATTTGTATCCTTATATTTTAAGTTTTTACAGATACTATATTTATTCATATCATTATTGAATGACAAACTTACAAAACTGACACCAATTATAACACTTAGACTCAACATATTTACATTGGGGACCTAAGTGCCACAAACATTAGGGGATTTCCCATGGACAATAATGTCTAGAAATAAGTTTCAATATATTGATAATATCATGGGGGATATTTTTACATTACATTTAGTAAAAACTATAAAAGATAAACTATAACAGTATACAATGGACAAAAATGACGTAAGATATAAAAAAGACTAACCAAAATACAACAACATAAGAAACCAAACCATAATTAGAGTCATAAAAGTTAAAATAGAAACGAGAAGTATACATCAATTGAATACATAAATACACTAATAGAAACTCATACATCAATTTGGAACTATGAAATAGTCAACTTCTAGACTGATTACCTCCAAATCGAATACAATAAGACAACAATGTCATGGTTCTCCACTATTAAAGTACATGACTTGCATCTTACATGTGTCATTGAAGAAAACATATGTATATGCACCAAGATTTATATGTACAGGGTTAGTTGTAACAAAATTGGTAATGTAAGAATAAATAATCATCACATTTATTAATATGAACTAGATAGTTATATTCTTTATAAAAATATTACATAATTTTTAAATCAAAAAAGAAATAGTTTTAATTGAACACTTTATTTTAAGGTTTTATATAAAATATTAGATTCAAAGTTATAGAAATTTAATTAGAAAAACGAAAATTAATTTTTAAAATCGGAATATCAAAATTTAATGACAGTGAAATTTTGGGATTTTTCAGAAAATATATGTGTTTTAGTGAATAGTGAAAATATTGATTTTTGTAAAAAAGCAATTTCTTTTTAATAAATTAAGTAATTTAAAAATATAAATATGTTTTGAATAATATTTATATTAAAATAATTACAATTTATTTTTATTTCATCCAATAAATTAATTTTCAATGAAATTTACATTGGATTTTATTATAAGTTTTTATTGGGTTTAAAAACATGATTTTTCTAAAAATTGGTTTAAAATGCATAATATTTATCTGTTTAATTAATTAAGATAAGTCATAATGGGAAATTTTTTATATTAATTTTTTTTATTATATATATATATAAATTTATATTTATATAATGATTATTATTAGTTATAGATGTCACGACCCGACCCTACCCGGGCTCGAGCCGCAACTACCCCAAGCCCGCCTCTATAGGCCAGGGGCTGGCGACCTGCGCCGAAGGAACAATAACTCGGGGAGGACATTTACTAAGTACCTGTACACACAGACGCAACACAATCAATGCAAAAGTGGAGAGTAAAAGAGAAAAGACAGGCAAAGTAAAGGGAAAGTGCTATAAATAAACCACAAGTGCATCAACCTCTAACAGTACAAAGCAGGTGCTAAAAGTAACTGAAACAGAAAAGAGGCAAAACATGCGCCCAACCAGAAAAGTGCCACAACCTGGAAATAGGTAAACAAAAAGGAAAATAGCTGGAAGGGTCCCCCACCTAGAACCCGACTCCGCCCACCACACACGGTCCAAGCTCCCAAGCTCCTAAGCTCCTCTGACATCACGACCAACCTGTCTGTCGTCTGCAAGGGCACACCAAGTGCGGGAAAATCCCAAGCAGGGGTGAGTATAAAAATACTCAGTAGGATGCCCCAAAGGCTCGAGGGAGCAACAAAGGAGGTACCGAAGGGTGAGTAGTAGATCAAATAGAAAAAGTAAAGGAGTATAACCAAGAGTGCAGTAAAGAGTAAAAGTAGAGAGTCCAGCTGAACCCAACAAGAGAAAAGAAGATAGTCTCGTCCAGACACAAGGAGCTGGAAATGGTGAGAAGATGAACTTCCCATCGAGCCATCGCTACCTATTGCAGTGGAGTAGACTCATCCAACCACGAGAAGCTAGACACGGAAAGCACGTGGCGTACCCCACGCGTCTTCACCTCTCCTGGAAGGAGAGTAGTCAAAACCCGAGAAAATGGGTATTGGAAACAAGTTATATACATATATCTATGCTCATCAAGAAACTCAAACCAAATCTTAAGGGGATCTCCATCAGGTATCTCATCCCAAGGAAGTGAGTCACCAACAGTCCCAGAAGTACACACCATCGATGCCCAATATCCCACACGTCTTCCCCGAACTACAAGTCGAGAGGCTCAAACCACCGCACCTCGACACTATCCGCTTTGAGAGGCACTGACTCGCCCACACGGTTAAAGGTCACATCACAAGGACACGTCTCGGTGGGTAAAGCACCCCTCGTACATGAGATTTCTTGGGGAACGTCAATCCACACCTCGTCACAGCCCCGTAGTCGAGAGATCTGCTCAAATTCAACAGGTGACCCCCTGCCCAGCCCCGCTGGAGGGTCCCTGGAAGTCGATGGGTTCCCACTATATGGAGACCTAGCAAGAGTCGACGGGTTCCACACTACCCAGTCCCGTAATAGGGTAATCCATTGGAGGGAGACCTGAATAAAGTCAGCGACGGGACCACTGCCCTGCCTAGCTGGAGGTAACCTGACATCAGGGACTGCTGCCTAGCCCAGCTGGAGGTAAGCCCGGCATCGGGGACCACTGTCCAGCCCAGCTGGAGGTAAGCCTGGCATCAGGGACCACTTCCCAGCCCCGCTGTAGGTAAGCCCGACATCGGGGACCACTGTCCAGCCCCACTGGAGGTAAACACGGAACTGCTCTTGCCATCCCTGATGGATGGTACTTCACGGTGAACACCGCTGTACTGGTCATCCCTGGTGGATGGTACAACTGGCGAGCCCTACTCGAAACAACCTCATCCATACTAGAAACAACCTCATCCCTACTGGAAACAACCTCCTGGGTAGAGTTTCAGTGCTCGCGTAAGGCGTTGGTCACACTGAATCCACAAGAACTCTACCAGGGAACACAAAGCAACGGGAGAAACTCCCCAGGCCTCTCCGGGCGATCATGCACCAATCTGTTGAGTCACTGTCGAAGCGGACCGAGACAACTCATACCAGAATGTTGGGAAACACCCACATTGTACGAACACCCGTAGTCACAAATGGTGTTGCAGTCCGGTGAAAGGGGATGATACTGAAACCCCTCACAGCTAAAGAAATGGAGGAACAAACCATCTCTGTCGGCCAAGCCATCGAGAACGAAACTAGGGGGAGACCACTCAACCCTGCTGGTCAAAACCATCGAGTAGAGGACCAGGGGAAAACTCAACCCTGTTGGTCAAACAACAAGAACAAAGGGACCCTCTACATCGTGAGAGGTCAAAGGTACGCAGAGCAGAACACGACATGCACATGGGGCCCACACCATGTGTGGCCCCAGTCAACCCCAACTGAATGCACAACCATTCTCTAGTACAAACAACCACATGTACTTCAAAGCCTTCTCATATACTCCCAGAGTATACCACATTCCATCCCAAAGGCTATCGTGCCCACGACACCCAACGTCAATGCGAAGGCGTAACACATCAACTCCAACCTGCCACCTCAACGACTGAGGCACATCCAACCACATCTTGTTAAGCATAACATCACTCACACGAGAGTGCATGCGATCACACACCAAGGGTTCTCTGCAAACATCGCGGGAAGAACCACCACCGGGGCACTTTCACATTTCCACATTTAATAAGATCGTGTAAGAGGCTTCGCCCGCCTGAACAGATTACACCGTTGTAATCCTCGCGGAAAAACAAATGATATAAACTACTTACTCACCTCAAACTGATATCTAACAGAAAGGTCTCCAACACCGCCTCACGCCCCAACGACGCCCCATGATCCTGAGACTCAGCCCGAAAAATAGTTGGGGGCATCGCACAATTGCGATCTCCTCTGGAAAACACGTCAAAAGCGCTACTCACTTGAGTTCAATGGAAATCCGGAGAAAAATGTGCATTCCTATGCACCTCACACAAGAAGTGCTTCATGGGACCCGCATCCCGGCCCCAAAACACAATGAACGCATCACACCATTGCGATCCTCTCGAAAAAGCACACAAGTTGGACTATTCACTTGTCCAAAATGGACACCCGGTGATAAAGCTGGAAATCATTGTCAACACTTGAAACGGCCCTCGTGGGGCCCACAGCATAATGCAGAAACAAAGTAAGCAGATTGAACCATTTCAATCCCCTCTGAAAAACAACTAGAATCGAATGCTCAGACACCCCGAACGGACGCCTAATGAAAAAGTCGTGAAACACTGCACGTAGCTCGAAAGACAGGTCGTGAGGCCCATGCCTCAACTCCGGCTTCAACGCCCAAAACCACCCTAGAAAGCTTCGCCCCGATTCCAGGATCCCAACACCGTTGACAGTGCTCAAAACGGACGTTAGACGCATCCGTGACGTCCAAAACAAGATCCCCAGAAAAACGTCAATTCACTTAAATACATGTCGCGCCTTCGATGCCCCTCATTTCTGGAATTAAAAATTCCTGAAACCTTATCAAAGACTTTGTATTGACACGAGCTACGCGCTTCCGCAAATGGCGCACAAAATGGACTCCCGTAGCAAAAGTTATGGGCGTCCATATTTTTAAGGGGGTTTACCCCCGGGCCGGACCGGCCCGCTCCGGCCGGCCCGCTGAGCCGCGGCTCAGCCGCTGGGCCCTGCCCCGCCGAACCCACGGGCCACCGTACACGGCCAGCGACCTCCCGCGAAGCTTCCTCGCCTGAGTGCCGCATGGGTGCCTCCTCCACTGACCGACCGACATGGCTGGTCCGCTTTCCAAGCGGAGACCCGCGTTACGCGGGTCTCGGTCTCCCTGAGGGGGTCGCGCGCCTGTGACCCTGATCACCCCCTCGCCGGCGCCCTCGGCTGGTTCGCCTACGCCGCCCTACACCGGCGAGGTGCAACTCGGCCGGCCGGATGGCCGGCCGCCCTTCCGTCGTGCCCACTGCCGCGCCGTCGTGCCAGAACGCCGCACTGCCGTCCCGGAACCGCCGTCCGCCACCTGGAACCGCCGGAAAACCAGGAATTCGGCCGGAACATCCCGGGGCTGCCCCGGGCACCCCGGGACACAGATTTTTGATCCAAGAAGAGAACTGGAAACTTGGAACATATACTACACATCTGTGGGCTTTGATCGATGATCGGACAACAATTCGACCGTATAAATTGGTCTCGAAGATTGCGGGAAATTGAAAAGGAAAACGATAAACCCCTACCTCTTGGGCGATGCCCGGAGCATCACGAGGTGTCCACCACCACACCGCCGCCTTTCTGGATTTGCCTCGCAGGAGTGGAGGATGAGAGGGAAGGGTTTTTCCAGGGGGTTCAATGGGGAGGAAAGGGAGGAGGGGAGAGTTTAAATAAATAAACTCTTTAATTAAAAGTCCCAACCCCTAAAACACTCGCGTCCAAAACCACCAGCACGGTCAAGATTAAGCTCCCCCTAGGGTAAACACCACCTCTCGAGCACAACGGTGGTCTCAGAATTTGATTCCGAATTTCTGTTTGAAAGTTATAAAGCTAAACGGCCAAAGCCGCCAAATTAAGAAAACGCCCCTAGGGCCATTTTTCATAGACGCCCGCGCCTGCAAAACTTACACCCCTCCTAGGGTAAACGGCACGCTCCGAACTCAACGGTGCCCTCGGTTTTCCAATCCGAGCCACCATTTAAGAGATACTTGAGTTAAGCCGTTAAACGAATAAATTAATTATTTAATTTATCCGTTCCACGTTCCGAAAGCGAGCGAGGGGTCCAAACGTCCCGTGCCGACAATTTTTATGTCGCTCCTATGGTAAACACCCCATTTAGGACCCATCCATACACTCATATCTCTGATACGAAGCACCATTTATGAGTTATTATATTTATTTGGCGTTTCCAGTGTGAACGCGCTGAAAATTTAATTTCGGCCACACCGGGGCTCGGAATCGCCCGCCGTCAGAAGGCGTTGCTCTAGAATAACATCAAGAATATTACAAAGTCTTTCGCAGCAAAAAACCGGGTTCCTAAATCATTCCCTCATTCAATATTTTCATCCCCAAAATGCAAAACATGGGAACAACTCAGGGTACTAAGCCCATACCTGGTTCTCCCGTACCAAGAAGAACTCTTGCACAGCTCTGCACCACCGTACACAGACCAAAGGATTGATCCGTTCACGCGAGGTCGGCCCTTGTCGATGTCGTGCATAGGAGCACGCACACTTCTTCTTGGGTGAGTCGTGTGGGAGACTTCATGAACCCAAACCAGCCTTTGTGGTTAGGGCAAGGTGGTAGGGAACCTCGCCATCCCTCTGCATGGTCTCAAACGGTCCGAAGGACCTCGGGGGTAGCTCACGTCCCTGACCAAACCTCTACATCTCATACCGTGACTGTAATCACCGCCCGCACCTGGAACATGTCCAGATGATTCCCTCCTTCAGAATATCCATATGGATGGTTATGCAAGATTTCACAGTCGATGTCTCTCAACCAAGACTCTCTTACATGCTAAAAGGCGAAGGAGTTGGCACCATCGGCTAGAGAAAAAGGTCTCACGCCTTTTACCTTACCAACACAGGGTTACACCCGACACCTTGCGTCACCCTAGTAACAACTCAAACAAGGAGCAGGGAGAAAAGCACTCCACAAATAGAGTCTAACAAATCTACTGGAAAAAGTAGAATCATTGTAGAGCGTACCTCTTATCACCTCATTCTCTGGAGGATCGTAGACATCCAAATATCGGGATTGTCCGCGGTCCCAACTGTCAGGTCCAAGAGCCTGACGTGGACCACCTAATGGTGATGGGAAGACCTTGTAAAGTCGTCCCCCACTACCAGCTCTTCCCGCTCCTCTGATAGCACCACCTCTCTAGGTAATACTCTGATCACGGCACTGCCTCCGTCGTGGTTGTTCACCTACTTCCTACCCGAAGCTCTCAGCATGCCTGGTCGGGAAGTCCCATGCCAAGTGACCTCACTCGTCGCAAGCATATCACCGACTCTCTCCGGGATGCACTGGTCCCCTCCGGCGCCACTGTGGTGTATGGCCACGCCCTTGAGTCTAATTTTCAGAAAGCCACCTGCGTCGAGGTTCTTCTTGTCGATGCCCGCTAGCTGCGGCAGACGTCTCGATTCCAACATGCCTGCTGCCACCACCAACTCTAGAACGTGACAGGAAGCTCTCTTTCACCAGAGCCTGCTCTAGCAACCTGGCATATGTGGAAATGCTCAAGGGTACTAAGACAACACGAACCTCTCAGTGGAGACCCTGCTCAAACTTCCACGCTTGGATGTTGTCGTCATGTACAAAGTCTGGGTAAAAGCGTGCATAGTCTACGAAACTAGTCGTGTACTCGGCCACCATCTTCCCTCACGGCTGAAACTGCAGGATCTCTTGAATCCGAAAGGAGCACAATCAGGAGGGGAAAAACTCATCATGGAACAAAAACTGAATTTTTTCCCACGAAAGTGACGACTCGTCTAGAAACTGTGTCACCAGACTCCACCAACGCCAAGATGATCCCTGAAAAAGGCTGGCTACCAAATCCACTCTCTGATCTGTCAGTGTCTGCACAAGCCTGAAAAGGCTAACCACTGCCTCTAGCCAAACCTCTACTGCCTGAGGGGTTGGCTCACCACTGAACCTTAGCAGTCTCTTCTGCTGGAACTCACAGAGTGCAATCAACCTGCGCTCAAGCTCAGCCTGCTCTGCTGAATCTGTATACTGCTAAATAGTTGGGGTGCTGCTACCGGCCCACCCAGAGAAAGGGGCTCGCATGATGGGTCCTGGACTACGACCTCTAGCTCATAGGTTCGTCTTCACGAACCAAAGCTGGTATCCTGTATGGCTGTCTTCGTGGAGACATCATGAATATTATCAAGGAGTGCCACAGTCAGATGATCATATATGTATATCACAACAACAACAACGATGGGGAGCTGACTCAAGAATGACAGTCAAGACTCAATCCTATGTGATGCACAAACCAATTTTCCCTACAACAAGTGTCTCAGCATGCCGAGTCGACAGGCGGGTTATCAAGGTCCTAGTGAATGGATACGTCGGCTGCCGCACCATCACTGGACTCCCTGTCCTAAGCGCCGCTCTCGAGACACGTTAACACTGTTGCCCTAAATCCCAACAAATTCCTCTTTTAGGGATGTCCGCACAACATCCCAAGGAACGAACCACCATTGATACCACTTTTTCACGACCCGACCATACCCGGGCTCGAGCCGCAACTACCCCATGCCCGCCTCCATAGGCCATGGGCTGGCGACCAGCGCCGAAGGCACAAGAACTCGGGGAGGCCTTTGCCTATGTACCTGTATACACACACATGTAGTACACTCAATGAAAAAGTCCAGAGTAAAAGATAAAAGACAAGAAAATTAAAGGGAAACTGCTATAAATAAACCACAAGTGCATCGACCTCTAACAAGTACAAAGCAAGTGCTGAAATTAACTGAAAAAGAAAAGGGGTAAAACACACGCCCAACCAGATAAGTGCCACAACTTAGAAACAGGTAAACAAAAAGGAAAATAGCTGGAAGGGTCCCCCACCTGCAACCCGACTCCGACCCCCGCACGTGGTCCAAGCTCTCAAGCTCCTAAGCTCCTCTGACGTCATGACCAACCAGTCCGTCGTCTGCAAGGGCTCACCAAGTGCGGGCAAAGCCCAAGCAGGGGTGATTATAAAAATACTCAGTAGGATACCCTGAAGGCTCGAGGGAGAAACAAAGGAGGTACCGAAGTGTGAGCAGTAGATTGAATATAAAAAGTAAAGGAGTACAACTGAGAGTGTAGTAAAGAGTAACAACAGATAGTCCAGCTCAACCCAACACAAGAAAAGAATATAGACTCGTCCAGACACAAGGAGCTCGAAACGGTGAGAAGATGAACTTCTCGTCGAGTCTTATCTACCTATAGTAGGAGGGTAGACTCATCCAACCACGAGAACCTAGACACGGAAATCTCGTGGCATACCCCGCGTGTCTTCACCTCTCTAGGAAGGAGAGTAGCCAAAACCTGAGAAAATGGGTACTGGAAATAAGGTATATACATATTTGTAAGCTCATCAAGAAACCCAAACCAGATCGTAAGGGGATCTCCATCCCATAGCTCAGCCCAAGAAAGTGAGTCTCCAATAGTCCCAGAAGTACACACCATCGATGCCCAGCATCCCGCACGTCTTCCCCGAACTACAAGTCGAGGGGCTCAAACCACCGCACCTCGACACTATTCGCTTTTAGCGACACTGACTTGCCTGCACGGTTTTAGTTTGCGTCACAAGGATGCGTCTTGATGGGGAAAGAACCCCTCGTACTTGAGAGTTCTGGGGGAATGTCAACCCACACCTTGTCACTGCCTCGCAGTTGAGAGATTTTCTCAAAGTCGACAGGCGACCCCCTGCCGAGCCCCGCTGGAGGGTCCCTGGAAGTCGACGGGCTCCCACTATAGGGATACCCGGCGAGAGTCAACGGGTGCCACACTGCCCAGTCCCATAATAGGGTAATCCACTTGAGGGAAACCTGGATAAAGTTAGCAACAGACCACTACCCAGCCCAGGTAGAGGTAACCCAACATCGGGGACCGCTGCCCAACCCAGCTGGAGGTAAGCCTGACATCAGGGACCACTGCCCAACCCAGTTGGAGGTAATCTAGACATCGGGGACCACTGCCCAGCCCCGCTGGAGGTAAGCTCGACATCGGGGACCACTGCCCAACCTCGTTGGAGGTTAACCCGGAACTGCTCTGGCCATCCCTGCTGGACGGTACTGCTCGGTGAACACCGTTGTACTGTCCATCCCTGGTGGATGGTACAACTGGTGAGCCCTGCTCGAAACAACCTCAGCCCTGCTAGAAACAACCTCAGCCCTATTGGAAACAACCTCATCCCTGTTGGAAACAACCTCCTGGGTAGAGGTTTGGTGCCCGTGTAAAGTGTTGGTCACACCGAATCCACAAGAACTCTACCAAGGAACACAAAGCAACAGGAGAAACTCCCCAGGCCTCTCAGGGAGATCACGCTCCAATCCGCTGAGTCACTGTCGAAGTGGACCGAGAAAAATCATCCCAGAAAGTGGGGAAACACCCACACTGTACGAACACCCGTAGTCGCAAATGGTGTCACAGTACGTTGAAAGGGGATGATACTGAAACCCCTCACAGCTAAAGAAACGGAGGAACAAACCATCTCTGCCAGCCAAGACATCGAGAACGAAACCAGGGGGATACCACTCAACCCTACTTGTCAAAACCATCGAGTAGAGGACCAGGGCAAAACTCAACCCTACTGGTTAAACAACGAGAACAAAGGGACCCTCTACGTCACGAGAGGTCAAAGGTACACAGAGCAGAACATGACACACACATGAGGACCACACGACGTGTGGCCCTAGTCAACCCCAACCAAACGCACAAACGTTCTCAGGTACAAACAACCACATGTACCTACAAGCGTTCCTGTATACCCCCAGAGTATACCACATTCCAGCCCAAAGGCTATCATTCCCACAACACCCAACGTCAACACGAAGGCGTAACACATCAACTCCAACCTTCCACCTCAACGGGTGAGGCACAACCAACCACATCTCGTTAAGCATAACTTCAATCACACGAGAGTGCATGCAATCACACTCCAAGGGTTCTATACAAAACACTACGAGAAGAACCACCATTAGGGCACTTTCACATTTCCACATTTAATAAGATCGCGTAAGAATCTCTGCCCGCCTGAATAGATTACACCGTTGTAATCCTCACGGAAAAACATGCGAGATAGACTAATTACTTTACTCAAACATATATCTGATGGAAAGGTCACCAACATCGCCTCACGCCCCAACAGCGTCCTGTGATCCCGAGCCTCGGCCCCAAAAACAGTCAGGCGCATCGCAACATTGCGATCCCCTCGGGAAAACATGTTAAAAGTGCTACTCACTTGAGTCCAATGGATATCCTGAGAAAAAGGTGCATACTGGCGCACCGCACATGAGCGGTGCTTTGTGGGACCTGCATCCCAGCCCCAAAACACAATGAACGGATCGCACTGTTGCGATCCTGTCAAAAAAGCACACAAGTTGGACTATTCACTTGTCCAAAACAGACACCCGGTTATAAAGTAGGAAATCAACGTCAACACTCAAAACGGCCCTCGCGGGGCCCGCACCATCGTGCAGAAATAAAGAGGGCGGATTGCACCATTGCAATCCCCTTGGAAAAACAACCAGAATCGACTGCTCGCACACCCCGAACGGACGTCCGATGAAAAAGTCATGAAACGCTGCAAGCAGCTCGAAAGACGGGTCGTGGGGCCCATGCCTCAACTCCAGACTCAATGCCCGAAACCTCCTTGGAAAGCTTCGCCTCAGTGCCAGGGTCCCAACACCACTGACAGCGCTCAAAACAGACGTCAGACGCGTCCACGCCGTCCAAAACAAGATCCCTAGAAAAGCATCAATTCGATTGAAGATGCGTCGCGCCTCCGAGACCCCTCATTTTGGGAATTAAAAATTCCCTAAACCATCTCAAATAATTCATCTTGACACGAACTTCGTGCTACCATAGACGGTGTGCAAAAAGAATGCCCATAGAAAATGTTACGGGCGTCTAAATTTTTAAGGGGATTTACCCCTGGGCCGGACCGGCCCGCTGAGCCGCAGCCCAGCCGCTGGGCCCAGCCCGGCCGAACCCGCAGGCTACCGTATGCGGCCCGCCACCTCTCACGACGCCGCCTCTCCCGTGCGCCGCGCGGTTGCCTCCTCTACCGACCGGCCGACATAGACGGTCCGCTTTCCACGCGGAGACCCGCGTCCCGCGGGTCTCGGTCTCCCCGCGGGTGTCGCGTGCCTGCAACCTTGATCGCCCCCTTGCCGGTGCCCTCAGCCGATGCCCTCGGCCGGTCCTCCTGCGCCGCCCCGCACTAGGAAGGTGCCGCCCGGCCGGCCGGATGGCCGGCCGCCCTTCCGCCGAACCCACTGCCGAGCCACCGTGCCAGAATGTCGTGCCATCGTCCCGGAACCTCCGTCCGCCGCCTAGAACCGCCAAAAAACCAGGAATTCGGCCGGAACTTGCTGGGGATTCCCCGGGCACCCTGATACTCAGATTTTTGATCCGAGAAGAGCTTCGGAAACCTTAGAACATATAATACACATCCGTGGGCTTCGATCGATGATCGGACATCAATTCGACAATATAAATTGGGCTCAAAGAATGCGGGAAATTGAAAACGAAAACGATAAACCCCTACCACTTGGGTGATGCCCGGAGCTTCACAGGGAGTCCGCCACCACACCGCTGCCTTGCTGGAGTTGCCTTGCAGGAGTGGAGGAGGAGAGGGAAGGGTTTATCCAGGGGGAGATTCAGTGGGGAGGAAGGGGAGGAGGGGAGATTTTAAATAAATAAACTCTTTAATTAAAAGTCCCGACCCCTAAAACACCCGCGTCCAAAACCTCTGGCACGGTCAAGATTAAGCTCCCCCTAGGGTAAACACCACCTCCCGAGCACAACGGTGGTCTTAGAATTTGATCCCGAGTTTCCCTTTGAATGTTTTAAAGTTGAACACCCAAATCCGCCAAATTACAAAAACGCCCCTGGGGCCATTTTTCATAGATGACCCATGCCCGCAAAACTTACACCCCTCCTAGGGTAAACAGAATGCTCCGAACTCAATGGTGCCCTCAGTTTTCTAATCTGAGCCACCGTTTTAGAGATACTTGAGTTAAGCCGTTAAACGAATAAATTAATTATTTAATTTGTCCGTTCCACGTTCTGAAAGCATGCGAGGGGTCCAAACGTCCCGCGCTGACAATTTTTATGTCGCTCCTAGGGTAAACACCCCATTCTGGACCCATCCGTACACTCGGATCTCTGATCCAAATCACCGTTTAAGAGTGATCTCATTTATTTGGTGTTTTTAGTGTGAACGCACTGAAAATTTAATTCCGGCCACACCGGGGCTCGGAATCACACGCCATCAGAAGGCGTTGCTCTAGAATAACATTAAGAATATCCCAAAGTTTTTCTCAGAAAAAACTGGGTCCTTACAATAGAGTTAATACAAAATCATATTTTTCTCAAAAAAATACACTTCTCGAAAGCCCTATTTTTCATCACGTCTGTGGGTTTTGTTTTAAATTTATTTTTTCCACTTATATGAATTGAATTTCAAAAAATTGTTTCCATATTTATAATTAGAATAAATTATATTTTCTAATAAGTTTAATATAGATTTTTATGGTATTGAATAGTTAAAATAGTAGAAATTAATTACCACGGTTAAGGTAAAAATGATTTTACTAAACAGAAAATATAAGGTTTAAATGACAAGAAAACTTTTATACACACTATTTTTTGGACATATTTATACCTTTTCATGTCAAAGTATCATTAATAATCTATTTATATTATTTTTTATGTGAAAAATGTGGATACACATTTTATTTTCAAAAATTAATAATGTGCCACTCACCTCACTTATAAAATGTCTCCCACTATCCTCTCTTCCTTACACGATCAAACCCTTTCGGTTTATCTAAGAATGGAAAAAATAACTTCCAAATTTTCATATCATCATAATAGATTAATATTTTGTCATAATTTTATTCTATGAATACTATAGGTGTAATCCTAAATAGGTTGTCTGGGAAGAGGTAAAATTCCTAACTATGTGTTTTGTTTCATTTATTCTTCCACATCATTAAAATATTATTCATTAAATATAATATAATAACCCCAGAATACAAAATATACTCAGATGTTATACTTTTAAGTGCTTGACCTGTATCCATATCCTCTAACCCTAACTAAGAACTGATAATGTCACTAATGTGTATGGCAGACTACCACCCCGTGACTCGATGTCACACATTTTCCATCAAAACCTATCATAGTTGGGTGTTATGATGGATAATATATATATATATAGGATATTAAAAACATAATAATACCTTTTGATTCATTATATAATATATATCATTTTAATTACATTCTGTATGGGATGAAATATCGTTGCACTTGTGTATGGTGGACTACCGCCTCACGAAGTGACATCAATCATTTTTAACTAACACCTTACATGGAAGGTAATAAGGATACTGCATTCACAAAGTGATGTGACTATCTCTTCATAAACACACCACATTTATGATATATATAAGTATATTTAAAGAAATAATATTATATTTATTATATTATTATCATTATTGAGATGTAAAATAATGCATACTTTTTTTAATAGTGATATTTGGAAAATTGTAGCATTACTCACGCATAAGTATGACATATCATCTCCATGAACGTAATGTAGATCAATTTTCATAACTATTTTTCATGATTTATTTTAAAAAGTATAATTTATGTGTACAAATAATAATTATGTATATATTATTATTCCTAATTTGTTAAAATAATGTCCACTTTTACCTTAGTCAACCTACCAAAGTCATTTTTGACAAATACACCAAATATGTTCAAAACATCGGATGTAAACCTAATTTATTAAGTAATCATATATAATATAGTAATCAGTGAAATAAAAAGAATAATAATATTGGAAAATTTTATTAAGAATTTAAATAATTAACATAATTCTATTATTTAAGAATATAAGGAACGTACATAATGAGTCTGACTCAAGGTAAGGGACTTCATCTCAATTGTCTTCCGTTCAGGGATATTTTGATGTTATGCACCTATATTCTATTATGAGGTGTATATATATCCCCTTTGATGTTTTATATCAATAATTTATTTATTATGATGGTATTTAATTTTTTTAATGTTATTTATCAATGGGGATTATGATTCAAATATATCCAATGTGATAAAGGACTTTCTTTTAAAAAAATCCTCTTTTAAAGATTTTATTCCAACTCTTTCTCTTCCATGACCATGTTTTAAAAATGATTTTATTAAAGTGTTAACATAGAAATAAAATATTTGAAAAGTAACTTTTATGAATACTTTACTTAATTTTAATTGTTTTTTAAATGAATAATTCTACATGTTTTATACATAACATTTTGAAAAATTACAAAAATAATATTTTATTTTTTACTTATACATAAACAAACACGTTTCCTTCCATCGTGACTATTCATTCATTTCTAGATTCATTCAAAGATATCATGTTTTCTTAAATGAAAAAACCCCATTTCCTTTTTTGGGTATTTTAGTATTGAAATTTTATTTTTAAAAGAAAATGGTATTTTCATATCCAAAAAAAAGTTTTCATATGGGTTAAAAAGTGCTTTCAAAGGGTTTTGTGATGAAAAGTTGTAAGTTTAAAATGTTTTATTCTTGATATGATACTTGGAATTTTTTTATGATGGGTGTTCCAAGATAATGAGGTGTGATCTAATTATATTTTATATGATGGGTGTGCCCATATTTAGCTTCAATGAATTGGGTAATGATTATATTATCTAGATAATTGTATTGGAAGATTGATATATGGTTACTCCAATTTTTAAGGGTTCTTTAAGGGTTATATGAGATGATGTCCCAAATAACCTATATGACCTTTCTATTATTTATAATGAGTTTTCATGTCAATAATTTGTTTTAAAATTTATGAAAAATAGTCTTTTTTAAAGAATGATAATTCCCTTTCTCAATAAAACTTTATGTTTTTAAGAATAGTTTTTTCATGGGTTTTTTTTTTGTTTTTATCTAGACTAACTATTTTTTTTTATTTTTTTCCACTATTTATATTTTATTCTAATCTCATGTTTATAAAGATAAATAAAAATATTTTAGGAGGGGTAATGTTAAATAATAGTTCTAGTTTAAATTAATGATCATTATTCCTGAGAAAAAATCATGTTATGTTTTAAAAGATTTATATGGTTAAAAAAATAGAAAGTGATTATAAGTGTCCCATATTTATTATATGGTTTTATGATGTATGAGTTATGAATTAATTATCTAAAACTATAAACCATAAAATATCCTCAACTGTAATAGAATGAATTCTTGACTTAAAACTCATTATTTTTTGATGTTTAAGGATATATCCTCATAGTTGGTATCATATGTTGATTTATATAAAATTAGAGATTAAGAAGATGATAATACCATACCATTCAAAGATTTTAATTTATTGTTAAGTTGAAATAATATAGAATTTTAATATTTGTATGTTTCTTAAACTAAACTATTTATTTTCATAATGGTTTTCTATATATGAAATAAGGATGTTATAGAGGTAGGAACCGATAGGAAAATATATGTCATGAAACCATCCCTACAAAGATACTGCAATGTGGGGAGAGAGATGGTGACTTCTTGAGTCCTACCACTAGTAGGACTTGGGTAGGAGACTACATTGAAGGTATAGTAAACATGAATATGGAGGGAATTACCCTCTAAGAAAAACATTTTTATGATAGAGATAATAATGATAAAACAACTAACACCTTCTCGGTCATATATAAATAATAGAAACAAAAGTTCAACATGAAATACGATATAGTACTAAAAAAATTGAAATGAAAACTACAAGTACCAAAAAGGTAAAGGCGGAAGTAACAACAAAGCCCAGACAACTCTTGCTAAACCCTAATATATTAATATCTAGGATATTTACTAACCTACTCTGACTGACCTGAAAACAATTTATATATACATATGGCGAGAATAATATTATACTCAATAATGAAAAGGATAAATACTTCATGCTAAATTATAGTGAACAATAGTGAAACTAACTCATCTCATAAATAGGTATACTAAGTTCCCAGCCTCAACATGGATAACTCTCACCAAGTAACACATAAAAGAGATCATATAAAATAATAAAAAAACATCAAGGGTACCCTACTTCTGATTCCCTATTGGTTTTATGCTCTTCCCCAACAACGTATGTCCTGATTATCTCCCTCCAATAGAATGATTTCCAAAAAAAAATTTGGGCAAGACACCACCACATCCACCTCATGCATCACATAACCACACCATCACAACCACATAGTCATATATAGTAACTAAGTAGTTTCTAGAATCCACCTCAGAATGTATGATGTATTTCAAACATTTTGTATTATATATTAATCCATTACTTCTCATACACTGAGTTAGTACCTAAATCCTTCACATCCTATACAAATCATACCAATAACAATCCTTTGGATACTATATACAGTAATTAAATTGTGTGAAATAACCACAATCCATAATATCCCCCTACACACACATATGGGAAAACTAACTATCATGCATAGTATCATAGGTAACTACCATGAGAAGAGAGCGGGTCTGGATGGGGTAGTTATCCATCTATCCCCCCACCAGGATGTTTGGGAAAACACCCTCCAAGATTCAACTGGGTGTCAGTCTCCCTAACCGACATAGGTGGGGAAGTGTATAAAATAACATAATAAAAATGATAAAATACAGTTAACAGCCACACTATGGGAATAACCTAGTCTTAGAATCAATTGCAAATAGCATAAATCGGACTCCTTAGAGCCACTGCTAAGACCAGATATCTTATAAGTACACATACATATAAAGAAGCTACATTAAATTCATTATTTACATTGTACCAATCCATTAATTTAATTAACTAATTAACCCTTAATTAAATATTTACACTATTCCACATTACATTACATTTCATTACATTAATCATTAGATTGAAGTCTGTAACCTCCAAGCATCACCCAAACCAATTCCTTGGTTTATCAAGACTGTCATCTGTAAAAAATTTCCTTCCATCGTCAACCAACCACTTGGGTTAAACATTTATTGAATTAATTATTAGAATCATTTCAAATCTAGATACTCTAGGAAAACTATACTAAGCTACCACCATGATGAAACATGCAACCAATCACCTCCAACTACCTCAAGTAGTGGGGAAAGGAATGAAGATAAAACAAAAAATTCGTCCATCATCCATTAAACATAATCACAAGCCATCATACCATATCTCAAAATATTATCAATGGGTAAGCCCAGATTTAACCCATTACACCACATATAGTACCATCTCAGAAACCTAAATACATATATTAATGTGTATCACCATCACAGGAATAAACTGCTACCACATCAGGCAGGTCTCCCTTGCTACATAACACAACAAACGTTCGAGGATAAAATCACTTTAGAGCCTCCCTACCCCTTAACGAAACATCCATCCCAGAATAAACCATCATAGGTTCAAATAACAAGGTTTTTATCCATATAAATTCAAAAATAAACTATAAAAACAAGTAATCCATTGGGAAACTTGGCCCTCAACACAAGGAATTCAACTTTCTCATGAAATTCAGCTCTTATGAATCCAAAACAAGCCAATCAACCCTCTCAATCATATATAAATCTTAAGAACCAAAAATTATCATAATAAAATAATCATTTATTATTATATATTTAATTAACTAATTCATTTATCAATAGGTTCCATCTATGGGCTACCAATGGCATCAACCTATAAAAAGATATCAAAATTAATTAAACAATTAATTTAACATGCCATTTCAATTGTTATTATCAACAAGAAAAACATAATTCCTATTATTTATCAATTCCATTAATCATATGGAAGATCATAATTAATTAAACATGTTAATTTCATCAATTTGATAATAATCAAATTACATTAACCAGAGGATTACAAATATGCCTTTTTTTAATTTCTCAAGACATTTAATTATCAATTAATTCCAAATTTATTTTATTTAAAAATTTCAATGAAGAAAAACATTATAAAATATATCATAAAAAATGATTCCAAAAAAATGGAATAGATATAACAATATCTACCAATTAATGTGGAAAAAAATTATCACAGTATAAAGCAACAACATAGGCCACATGTGATCACTATCTAATTACTTTAATCTGATTCAATAATTATTAGGTCAATTTAATTTCATTAAAAATGGATAAATCATGAATAATGTATGATTACATATAAATAACATAAGTGAATAAGAAAACCACTTACATCGAAAGCATCAATGTTCTTATCACAATAACAAACCACATTGTCAATCTCTGATCTCATTTCCTGTAATAACTGCATCAATCTGAGGATGTTGCGACACAACTGCACAAAAAACCCTAATAGAAACCGAATTAGAAAAAACATATCTCAAGTTCCATGTCATGTAAAGAAGATATAGGATGAAACAAGGTTAAACTAGAGTAATTTTCTAGAAAACAAAGGAAGAAAGTACCCTAGATCAACTCGGGACACAAGCAATTGAAGGCGGAAGGCTAGAATCGATCCCAGGGTGAAAGGATCTCAAAATGAAAAAAAAGGAATCCTATGGTCACTAGAATGTGAGAGTAAATGATTCATAAATATATATATATTTAAATATTTTAGTGTCTAAAATATTTAAATATGTACATAATTGTGCATTTACACAAATATAGTCCACTGAAACATGGTGTAAATATCAGGGATCATTTTTCACCAAAAAACTCATCACCTTTATATTATTTATTCATGAATAATTATACATAATTTACAATCCTGGGAAACTACATCAACTAGAAGTACACTTATAGGGTGTGTACATGGAATGTATTCCCCCTATTTCTAGATTTTTTGGTAGTTAACACCTCCAGACTTATTTCAAGCCTCCTCCAAGCACCAAGACAATTGAAACTCACAATGGTTTGGATCACATGAATCTGGAATCTTACATTAGATACAACTCAAAAAATCATATTACTTGAGAATCCAAACCAAAAAATAGAGAAATGAAATGGGGTCATCTGAACAGCCACCCCGTGAGATATATCTCAAATATCCCACCACCTCAAAAGCTCAACTACCTCATCAATGAAACTTGTTCTAGACCACAAAATAACCGCAACCATCTTTTAAACACTCTCCTAGGGTAGATAACTCTAAAAAGAGATTAATAAACAATAAAACACAAAATTAAACCATATAATAAGACAAAAGGATCAACATACACAATGTAACAATGTTACATGAGAAGATTTAAAAATAAAAAATCTTGGGGTACTGAGCACGCATCTGTGACTCACGTTCCCAGGTTCTCTCTTCCACACCACCATGCTGTCATAAGACACGAACCAAGGGAAGATAATTCCCATGGAACACCATGCAATCGTGGTCTTGGATCTCTACAAGATTCTCCTCTAAGGTTTAGTCATCATCAACAATGATATCTCCCCAATCAATAACATGAGAGTCATAATGAATATTACAATAATGTTGTGACACATGAAAAGTATCATGTATCTGGATCATCTAAACAATAAATTATATCTAATATGCAATATCTCTAATATAATACAATACATAATAATCCCCAACAAACTGTGAAGAATGCTTACTCCCCTGACCAAACCTTCTCTACCTACGATGTAGAGGAACTTTCCGGAAGACATTATCCATAACATCAAACGCCATATGTATCCTATAGGATTTCAGATGATTCCATGCTAGTTTCATCCTATTGGGAATTACCCAAACAATATCTATTGTATTCTATACCAGTTATGGCTTGAGAATTACAGCCTCTCCAACCATAGTCTAGCACAATAAAGAATATTAATTTCATCCATACAAAGATTTAAATAAAAATATTGGTGACGTTGAATTATAAAGCTGAGTTGATCAAAACACTAAAAATATGTATAGGTTTATTTCTAGGTAATGAAAATTGTAAAAAATATTACCACTTATTCAAACCCCCTTCTCTGTGGGGCTAAATTATAGGTCACTTTCGAAGAAAACACTAAAACCTAAAAAAAGTATCTATCTACACATCTGTATTGAATAATTAAAAAAAGAATATTGTAACTCTCACCCATAAATCCATTCCTTAAAAAATTGTTTAATATAGATCATTTATAAGGAATGGAATATCTATTTACCTATATTGTTTACATGGATTGTACAAATCTCGCAATCTATTAGAATATTATCCCTAAATCCATGATATTATATGGAATTGAGTTTAATGTCTTAAAAGAAATGAGAGGGTCATAATATAAACTTTTACCAAATCTAATGATAGTAATTAGTCTCACAATCATGGTAATTTTTATTTAGGATTAAACCACAAATATTGTCCTCATAGAAATAAACTTTTGGCCATTTATTTATAAGTCTTTTCTCAAAAACATTCTATGAGATTTCACCTCCTCACAACATTTGGTTTCATTATCATATTTATTTTCTAAAATTTAAAATATCTTGAAAGATGTTAAAACTCTTAGTAATTTTCATTATATTATTCAATTTTATGGGATTTATAAAGTTTATAGGTGTTATAAATGGTACATCCCTCCTTTATGGTGTATCTACAAGTTAAAACTAAATTGGTTAATGCTCAACCAAGATCTCTTCTTCATAAAGTGGGATATATTTTAATAAAAAAAAATTAAGGCCTTTGAGCCGTTGGATGGAACTAAGTTATCTTATTCACCCATGATATGTGAGTATCGCAAGAGGAAAATGATAAAAATTAAAGTAAGCATCAATGGGATATATTTTTAGAATATTTTATACAATAGTGTCTTAAAAATATTAAATTCATACTGCCTATTTATAAATTACATGGGATAACTCATTATTTGTATCATGCATTTACTCATGCATTTTATAAACTCATGAGTAAATATCTATAATTAATAATCCTTTATAAACACTTAACCAAGTTGATCTCCCATGTGATTAATCATATGAGAGGTATAGTCTAATGATAGATTCCATGGAATATATTCTCAAATATTAACTTCTAAAATTCATTTTCCAATGATTAATCATAATTTTTCCTCAAAATAATATAATATTATTCATCATGTCCATATAATATCTATATATCATGATATAAAAAAATGAAGTGACTTGGCATATTTTATAAATCCTTATGATACAACCAAACCAAGTCATATGATAAACCTTTTATTCCTGCATTTCATAACCTAAAACATTATTATATTATCTCATATGATATAGGATTTATGGAATATCTCCTTCAATATCTAATATATACAAAACCCTCATAAAATTTATGTTATTTCAACTTATATCGCACCATATGAAAATTTTTTTGAAATAATTTTCATAATATATTTTCGATATCATTTAAAAAACCTTTTGAAAAAAATAACCAACTTTATGTTGTACCACATCATATGAAATGCCTTGTTAACAAAAATCAGGAACTTATTTTAGGTTAAATTTAAAAACTTTTAAATGATCTATTAATGTAAAACTAAATCCTAATTTAGTCAACCAAAATGTTTTATACAAAAGGCCTTTGTAGCATATATAATTTTTTTGAATTTCCTAATTCATAAAAATATGTAAATAGAATACTCAAACAGAGAATCCGTACAACTCATTCTATAATGTGATCTGAAATGATATCTATTAAATATATATATCCCTAAAAATTTATTATTCTATTCTATCATGTGAATTAATTCTTTTTCATGTGATACCTTTTTCTAAGATATCATGTAAACATGGAACATGAGGTATGTCAATCCCATAAATCATAATCATATATTCTCAATTCACTATATATAGCCTAACCTAGTCAATGAAAACATCACATTTCATTAACCTTTATGGATGATCACATCACATTAACATCACATAAATAGATATGAACATTATATGTACTCTTTATTTAAGTTTGGACAATTTTTTATTTTATCCTAATTGAAGCCTTAATTAGGAATCTCTTCTTGATGAAGATCTGAAAAATAACATGACTAACAATGAAACCAACCACCCCCAAATAAGTTATGATTTAGAGATTTCACAATAAATGTTTCAATGTATAAAATATCATGATATGTATATAATCTACCTCATGTATGAGGAAATCCAAATAAGAAACATGAATCCCTAGTATACCATATACATAGCACATGAAACTCTTTATAGTATATAAAGCGGTCATCTAGAACACAAAACCCTTTTTTTGCTTCATGATCACATTTTTATCTCAATAATAATCATTTTTATTTTAACATTTAATCATAAAAAATAATAATCCATGTTGAAAATCAATTAGATATAAATCAAATTCCAACTTTAAGAGGATAATTCACAAAATATATACATCAAACATAAAAAGGTGGACATTTATTTTTATGTAAACATGTTATATTTCAAATATTTAAATATACATTAAGAATATAAAAAACATAAACATAAGGTTATTTTGAATCATATAATAAATTATTATAGTGAACAATTATAAACTTAATATAAAATGTGTAATAATATCATGATATGAATAATATATTTAACAAATTGTGGAAAAACTATGATACTGTAACATTAATGTCTTATATATTTATAAGAAATCATCCTCCAACATTACATAATCTTGAATTTTAATTCAAGAATTCATTCTTAAACATATGATGATATTTTCATGTTTATATTTATAGTGAATTAGGTTATAAATCATACACAACAAAACCATATATTACCAATTGGACACTTCCTATTCGTATCTATTTCCCAAATAATATAAAATGTTAAAAATAAAACATGATTTATTTCCATGAAAAATATTCACAAATTTCATATTGAATTATTTATTTCCATTAACCATCTTAAATTCCAATTAAAAATATTTTAAAAACATGGAATGATTACAAAAATCTTAGTTAGGGACATAAAAATAATAAAACCATTAGTCTACTGAAAAATATGAAAACCAATAAAAATTGTTTCTTAAAAACATACCATTTTACCCAGATTGGGAATTATTATTCTTTTAAAAATATAATTTATTTTACCTTCTAAAAACAAATGATTTCCAGGAAAACTAATTAGTAAGCATAAACAAATCATGTTGATTCCTTGGTTCATCATCTCATGAAACCCTTACATAACCCTTAAAAATTTGAATAACCATACAAGTAACCTTAAAAATTTGAATAACCATACGAGTAACTTCTATTATAATCCTCTAAATAAAATAATCATTACCTAATGCATTAGAGTGTTATAAGTGTTCACCCATCGTATAAGCTATAACAGGATCACCCGATGCAGTTTCAGTGCACCCATCATATTCAATTTCCAAGGACCATATCATTAATAAAAAGTTTTATTCTTCAAACTTTTCATCATAAAACCCTTGAAAAACTCTTTTAAACCCATTTTCAAAACAATTTCAGATATCGAAATACTATTTTCTTATAAAATCCCATTTTTAAAAAAGGGAAATAGTGTTATTCTATAAAGAAAATATGAAATATTATGAAGGAATACAAACTTCAAATTATGGTTAGAGTGGAAGGAAAATTATTTATTGTTTTTTACATTAAAAAAACATTATTTTTTTGTTTCTAGAGAAGGTCAAAAAATCATTACAAAGATTTATTTTAAAGAAATAAAAAAAACAACATTTATAAAAATGTGAGTTCCATAATTAAATCATTTTTAAAACATGTACTTGTAAAAAACGGTGTTATAAAGAAAACATTAAAAGAGAAATTTTTATTGAAGTCCCTTATCCCTTTGTAAATATTTGAATCCAAGTCCCCATGAAAGAATAATATTAAACAAAACATTAAATACTATAGGAATAGTGAAATTCATGATATAACATTTCAAATGGGCTATACATACATCTCATAAAAGAATATAGATGCATAACATCATCATATGACTCAATGAAATGAAATTGAGATAAAGTCACTAGTGGAAAAGAAGCTTATACCAACGGTTTTTAACCATTGGTATAGACTGGAAAACCATTGGTATAGGCTATACCAATGGTTTTCCAAACCGTAGGGTAGTAAGCCAGGAGGAAAGACCTATACCAACGGTTTGATCTAAATCATTGGTATATCCCACTGTATTTATTGATATACCAACCGTTTTAGGCTAACCATGGGTATATGTTTTTATAACATTTTTACCAACGGTTTCTAGAAACCGTCGGCATATATAAATTTCTCTCAAAGTATACCAATGGTTTAAAACTGTTGGTATTGTGTTTTTCCAGAACTATTATACCAACGGTTTAAAACCATTGGTATTGTGTCTTTTCAAAACTATTATACCAACGGTTTAAAACCATTGGTATTGTGTTTTTATATACCAATGGTTTAAAACAGTTGGTATTGTGTTTTTCATGAACTATTATACCAACGGTTTAAAACCGTTGGTATTGTGTTTTTCTAGAACTATTTCCCAACAGCCCTCCAGTAGCCCTTCAAGTATACACCTGCATAAAAAATATCACAAAAACCACATACGTAATTAAAACAACATAAAAACACCTGAAATAGCACACAAAAAACACATAAAACCATCAAACTCTTCCAACAATGTCATGTACTACAATTCCATATTTCAATCATCATATGAAACCAATCATCCAGTATAGTTAATAATAGTTTCAATAACTCAAACATTATTTACACCCATTTCAATCTTCATATGACAACCAATCTTCCAGTAGTAATTCATCTCACCCCTGCACAACCCCCCCCCCCCCCAACCCGAACATCCCCCCACCTCCCAATCACATTCTAATAGGCATAATAGTCTAAGAAATACTTATTAGAGATGAGTAAGAGTTTGAAATTGGCTCAACTCCCAATTTTTTTTTTTGATCCTATATTTTGGTATGTAATGATTTGTGATGCATTTTGCATTGAACTTGTATTTTTTTTAATATATGGTGAAAAGTTATTTTCTTAGGAGTCTCATAACTTATAAACCCATGAGTGAAATTACCCAACTCATGAAAAAGAGGTTGGCACTATCGTTGATGAGTGTAAATTTCAGTTTTTTTATTCACTTAAAATGATGTCCTTTTGAAACAAAAGAGAGACACTTTGAGTGGTGATGGCCACACCGCCCCTAGTATTGAGGAAAGGTTGACTCATACATGTCAAAAATGACCCATGTATCGTTTTCCTAAAGTATCAACACAATCAGAATGCGTTTGGTCAGTTTTCCGTATGTACGTTGTTTTTACTTAAAAGCGTATCCATTTTAAACAAAATAAAGACACTTTGAGTGGTACCAGCCACACCGTGCCTCGGATTGAGGTGGGGTTGACTCGTACATCTCAAAAATGACTTGTGGATCATTTTCCTAAAGTATCAACAGAATAAAAATGTGTTTAGTTCGTTTTCCATATGTCAGTTGTTGTTTTCACTTAAAATGTTGTCCATTTCAAAGAAACGTGAGACACTTTGAGTGGTGTCGGCCACACCGTGCCTCAGATTGAGATGAGGTTGACTCGTACATGTTAAAAATGACCCATGGATCTTCTTCCTAAAGTTTCAATAGAATCCAAATGCATTTGGTTGGTTTTCTGTATGTCAGTTTTTGTTTTCACATAAAATGATGTCCATTTTAAACAAAAGAGAGACATTTTGAGTGGTTTCGGCCACACCGCGCCTCATATTGAGGAAGGGCTGACTCTTACATGTCACAAATGACCCATAGATAGTTTTCCTAAAATATCAACACAATACGAATGTGTTTGGTCAGTTTTAAGTTTTCCAGTTATTGTATTCACTTAAAATATGGTCCATTTAAAACAAAGGAGAAACACTTTGAGTGGTGCTGACCACACTAGCCCTCGTATTGAGGAGGGGTTGACTTGTACACGTCCCATATGACCCATGGATCGTTGTCCTAATGTTTCAATATAATCTGAACGCATTTGGTCGATTTTCCGTATGTCAGTTGTTGTATTCACTTAAAATGATGTCCTTTTGAAACAAAAGAAAGTCAGTTTGAGTGGTGTCGGCCACACCACGCCTCTTATTGAGGCGGGGTTGACTCATACACATCAAAAATGACCCATGGATCGTTTTCATAAAGTATCAACACAATCTGAATGCGTTCATTCGGTTTTGACCACCCCACGCACACTTTTTAAGCACACCAAACACCTCAAAAACACATATTCAGTTGTGTCATGCAAAACACATGTCTGAATGATGTTTCATCTCCTCTTACACCTCAAAAATAAATATTAAGGTGTTTTTGTGGGATTTCAAGTCATTCTGATGTCGTTCGACATGCATTTGACCTGTTACACGCATGTTTTGGCCATTTACGACACGCAGAGCGCATTTTTAGCCAGCGCAATCACACGGCACCTCCAATTGACATTCCATCTATCCGAACATTTTAAAATTCACCCACCCTTTGTTGTCATCCGATTTCATGACATTCTGAGGTCGTTCGGCCGGTTTAGACCACCCCATGCACGCTTTTCAAGCGCGTCAAACACCTAAAAACACATATTTAGTCGTGCCATGCAAAACGCGCATCCAAATGACGTTCCATATCCTCATACACCTCAAAAATAATAATTAGGGTGTTTTCGTGTGACTTCAAGTCATTATGATGTCGTTCGACATGCATTTGACCGTTAAACGTTCGTTTTGGTCATTTATGACACGCATAGATCGTTTTTGGCCAGTGCGGTCACACGACACCTCCGATCGACATGTCATTTGGCCGACCATTTCACAATTCACCCAAAATTTGTTGTAGTCCAATTTAATGGCATTCTGAGGTCGTTCGTCCAGTTTCAACCACCCCATGCCCGCTTTTCAAGCACGCTAAACATCTAAAAAACACATATCCAGCTGTGCCATGAAAACCACGCATCCGAATGACGTGGAGTCCCCTTGTAAACCTCAAAAATAATAATTAGGGTGTTTTTGTGTGATTTAAAGTCATTCTGATGTGGTTAGGTATTCATTTGAATGTTAAACACATGTTTTGGCCATTTACAACACGCGAAGTACATTTTCAGCCAGCGTGGTCACACGACACCTCCGATTGATGTTCCGTCTAGCCGGCCGTTTCACAATTCACCCACCCTTTGTTATTGTTCGATTTCATGGAATTCTGATGTCATTAGGCCAGTTTCGACCACCCCATGCATGCTTTTCAAGCACGCTAAACACCTAAAAACACATATTCAGTCATGCCGTGCAAACCGTGCATCTGAATGACATGTCGTCTCCTTGTACACCTCAAGAATAATAATTAGGGTGTTTTCGTGTTATTTAAAGTCATTCCTATGTTGTTCGGAATGAATTTTACCGTTAAATACATGTTTTGGCCATTTACAACACGCATAGAGTGTTTTCGGCCAGCGCGGTCACATGACACCTCCAATTGATGTGTCGTCTGGCCGACCATTTTACAATTCACCCACCATTTGTTGTCTTCTGATTTCATGGCATTCTGAGGTCGTTAGGCTGGTTTCGACCACCCCACTCACGCTTTTCAAGCACGCCAAACACCTAAAAAACACATATTCAGTCGTGCCGCATAAACCACGCTTCCAAATGACGTTCCGTCTCCTCGTACACGTCAAGAATAATAATTAGGGTGTTTTATTTTTATTTCAAGTCATTCTGATGTCGTTTGGCATGCATTTGACCGTTAAACGTATGTTTTCGACATTTACAACACACGAAAAGCATTTTTATCCAGCGCGGTTACATCACACCTCCGATTGACATCCCGTCTAGCCGACCATTTAAAAATTCACCCACCCTTTGTTGTCGTCCGATTTTATGGCATTATGAGGTCGTTCGGCTGGTTTCGACCACCCCACACATGCTTTTCAATTGTAGCAAACACCTAAAAAACACATATTCAGCTGTGCTGCGCAAACCGTGTATCCGAATGATGTGGTGTATCCTCGTACACCTCATGAATAATAATTATGGTGTTTTCGCGTGATTTCAAGTCATGCTGATGTCGTTCGCCTTGCATTTGACCATTAAACGCATGTTTTGTCCATTTACGACATGCGGAGTGCTTTTTCAGCCAGTGCAGTCACACAACACCTCTGATTGATGTGTTGTCTAGCTGACCATTTCACAATTCGCCCACACTTTGTTATCGTCCGATTTCATGGAATTTTGAGGTCGTTCGGCCAGTTTCGACCACCCCACGCACGCTTTTCAAGCGTTCCAAACAACTAAAAAACACATATTCAGTCATGCCACGAAAACCGTGCATCCAAATGACGTTTCTTCTCCTCGTAAACATCAAAAATAATAATAATGGTGTTTTAGTTTGATTTAAAGTCATTTCTTTGTTGTTCGACATGCATTTGACCATTAAACACATGTTTTGGCCATTTAGGACATGCCAAGAGCATTTCTTGCCAGTGCGATCACACGACACTCCTGATTGACGCACCATCTGGCTGACTATTTCACAATTCACCCACCCTTTGTTGTCGTCCGATTTCATGTCATTCCGAGTCCATTCGGCAGGTTTCGACCCCCCCACGCACACTTTTCAAGAGTACCAAACACCTAAAAAACACATATTCAGTCGTGCCATGCAGACAGAATGTCCAAATGATGTGTCGTCTACTTTTTCACCTCATGAATACTAATTAGGGTGCTTTCGTGTGATTTAAAGTCATTATGATGTCGTTCGGCATGCATTTGACCGTTAAACACATGTTTTGGCCATTTCTGACACGCGGAGTGCGTTTTCGGCCAGCGTGGTCATACGACACCTCCGATTGATGTTTCTTCTGGCCGAACATTTGAAAATTTACCCACCCTTTGTTGTCGTCCGATTTCATGGCATTAAGAGGTCGTTTGGCTGGTTTTGACCACCCCACGCACGCTTTTCAAGCACACCAAACACCTAAAAAACACATATTCAGTCGTGCCATGCAAAATGTGTGTCTGAATGATGTGGTGTCTCCTCATACACTTCACGAATAATAATTAGGATTTTTTTGTGTGATTTCAAGTCATTATGATGTCGTTCGACATTCATTTGACCGTTAAACGAATGTTTTGGCCATTTATGACACACAGAGTGTGTTTTCAGCCAGCGCGGTCACACAACACCTTTGATTAGCGTGTCGTCTAGCCAACCATTTCACAATTCACCCACCCATTGTTTTCGTCCAATTTCATGGAATTCTGAGGTCGTTTGGCCGGTTTCGACCACCCCACGCATGCTTTTCAAGCACGCCAAACACCTAAAAAACACATATTCAGTCATGTCGTGCAATACGCGCATTTGAATGAGGTTCCATCTCCTCATACACCTCAACAATAATAATTAGGGTGTTTTCATGTGATTTCACAACATTCTGAGGTCGTTTGGCATGAATTTGATCGTTAAACGCATGTTTGGCCATTTACGACACGTGGAGTGCGTTTTCGGCCAGCGCGGTCACACGACACCTCCGATTGACGTGTTGTCTGGCCAACCATTTCACAATTCACCCCTTTTGTTTTTCTCCGATTTCATGGCATTCCGAGGTCGTTCGGCCAGTTTTGACCACCCCACACACGCTTTTCAGGCGCGCCAAACACCTAAAAAACACCTATTCAGTCGTGCCATAGAAATCGCGCATCCGAAGGATGTGGAGTCTCATAGTACACCCCAAGAATAATAATTTGGGTGTTTTCATGTTATTTCAAGTCATTCTGATGTCGTTCGGCATGCATTTGACCGTTAAACAAATGTTTTGGCCATTTATGACATCTGGAGTGCGTTTTCGGCCAGTGCGGTCACACGACACCTCCGATTGACATACCATCTGACCGACCATTTCACAATTCACCCACCCTTTGTTGTTGTTCTATTTTATGGCATTCTAAGGTCATTCGGCCGGTTTCTACCACCCAACGCACACTTTTCAAGCGCATCAAACACCTAAAAACACATATTCAGTCGTGCTGCGCAAACTGTGTGTCTGAATGATGTGTCGTATCCTTTTAAACCTCACGAATAATAATTAGGGTATTTTAGTGTGATTTCAAGTCATTAAGATGTCGTTCAGCAAGCATTTGATAGTTAAACGCATGTTTTGGAAATTGACAACACGTAGAGAGTGTTTTTGGCCAACGCGATCACACACCACCTCCGATTGATGTGCCGTTTGGATGACCATTTTACAATTCACCCACCCTTTGTTGTTGTCAATTCCATGGCATTCCAAGGTCTTTCGGCCAGTTTCGACCACCCCACGCATGCTTTTTAAGCACGCCAAACACCTAAAAACACATATTCAACTGTGCCGCGCAAACCGCGTGTCCGAATGATGTGTCATCTCCTTGTACACCTCACGAATAATAATTAAGGTGTTTTCGTGTGATTTAAAGTCATTATGATGTCGTTCAGCATGAATTTGACCGTTAAACGCATGTTTTTCCCATTTACGACATGCGGATTGCATTTTCGGCCAGCGCGGTCAGACGACACCTCCGATTGACATTCTGTCTGGCTAACCATTTCACAATTCGCCCACCCTTTGTTTTCGTCCAATTTCATGGCATTCCGAGGTCGTTTGGCCGGTTTCGACCACCCCACGCACGCTTTTCCAGCATGCCAAACACCTAAAAACACATATTTAGCTATGCCATGCAAACCATGCGTTCGAATGATGTTTTGTCTCCTCATACACCTCAAAAATAAGAATTAGGGTGTTTTCATGGGATTTCAAGTCATTCTGATGTCGTTCGGCATGCATTTGACCGTTAAACGCATGTTTTGGCTATTTACGACACACATATAGCATTTTCGGCCAACGTGATCACACAACACCTCCGATTGACGCACCGTCTAGCCGACCATTTCACAATTCACCCACCCTTTGTTATCGTCCGATTTCAAGGAATTTTGAGGTCATTCGGCCAGTTTTGACCACCCCACGCATGCTTTTCAAGCATGCCAAACATGTAAAAAACACATACTCAGCCGTGTTGCGCAAACCACATGTCTGAATGAAATTTCGTCTCCTCTTACACCTCTCGAATAATAATTAGTGTGTTTTCATGTGATTTCAAGTCATTCTGATGTCGTTCGGCATGAATTTGACCATTAAACGCATGTTTTGGCCATTTACGACACGTGGAGTGTGTTTTCGGCCAGTGCGGTCACACAAAACCTCCAATTGACATGGCGTCTAGCCGACCATTTCAAAATTCACCACCCTTTGTTTTCGTCTTATTTCATGGCATTACGAGGTTGTTCGGCCCATTTCGACCACCCCACGCACGCTTTTCAAGCACACCAAACACCTAAAAAACACATATTCAGTCGTGTCGTGCAAACCGCATGTCCGAATGACATGTCGTCTCCTCATACACCTCATGAATAATAATTAGGGTGTTTTCATGTGATTTTAAGTCATTCTGATGTCGTTTGGCATGAATTTGACTGTTAAACTCTTGATTTGGCCATTTACGACATGAAGAGAGCGTTTTCGGCCAGTACGGTCACACGACACCTCTAATTGACGTGCCGTCTGGCCGACCAATTCACAATTCACCCACTCTTTGTTTTCGTCCAATTTCATGGCATTCTGAGGTTGTTTGGCCGGTTTCGACCACCCCATGCACACTTTTCAAGCGCGCCAAACACCTAAAAACACATATTCTGCCGTGTCGCGCAAACCATGAGTCCAAATGATGTGTCATATCCTTGTACAACTCATGAATAATAATTAGGGTGTTTTAGGGTGATTTCAAGTCATCTCGATGTTGTTCAGCATGCATTTGACCGTTAAACACATGTTTTGGCCATTTACGACACGCGAAGTGCATTTTTGGCGAACACGGTCACAAGACACCTCCGATTGATGTGTTGTCTAGCCGACCATTTCACATTTCACCCACCCTTTTTTTTCGTCCGATTTCATGGAATTCTGAGGTCGTTCGGCCATTTTCAACCACCCCACACATGCTTTTCAAGCACGCCAAACACCTAAAAACACATATTCAGCTATGCTGCACAAATCACGCATCCGAATGACATGGCGTCTCCTTTTACACCTCGATAATAATAATTAGGGTGTTTTTGTGTGATTTAAAGATATTCTGATGTCTTTCATCATGCATCTGACCGTTAAACGCATGTTTTGGCCATTTACGAAACGTAGAGAGCATTTTCGGCCAGTGCAGTCACACGACACCACCGATTGACGTGCCATCTGGCCGACCATTTCACAATTTACCCATGGATTGTTATGTTAAAGTATCAACACAATCCGAATGCATTTGGTCGGTTTTCTGTAATCCAGTTATTGTTTTAACTTAAAATTTTGTTCATTTCAAATAAAAGTGAGACACTTTGAGTGGTGCCGGCAACATCATGCCTTGGATTGAGGCGGGGTTCACTCGTACACAACACAAATGACCCATGAATCGTTTTCCTAAAGTATCAACACAATATTAATGTGTTTCGTTGGTTTTCCTTATGGCAGTTGTTTTTACTTAAAAGAGTATCCATTTTAAACAAATGACCCATGCATGTCGTCCTAGAGTAGGGCCAAATCACGACATTACTACGGCGTGACCACGACGTGACCGTTGTGTGACCGCAGCGTGACCGCAGCGGGCTTTCCAAGGGGGTGGTGGGGGTGTCTAGGGGTTGGGGGGGCTTTCCAAGGGTGGGGGGTTGTCCAGGGGGTACGATGTGTCCAAGGGGTGGGGGTGTCTATGAGGTGGCAGGGCTGTCCTGGGGGGTACAGGGTGTCCAGGGGGGTGGAAGGGCTATCCCTAGGGGTAGGGGGTAGTCCACGGGGGGACGGGGTGTCCAGGGTGTGGGCGGGGCTATCTAGGGGGGTATGGGGTGGGTGCGCGGGCTATCCACAGGGGTGGTGGGGCTGTCCATGGGGGGTATAGGGTGTCCAGGGGGTGGGAGAGCTATCCACGAGGGCGGGGGCTGTCCAGGGGGTATGGGGTGTCCAAGGGGGTGGGCGGGTTATCCACCGAGGTGGCGGGGCTGTCTAGGGGGTGGGGGGTCCAGGGGGTGGGTGGGGGGCTTTCCATGAGTGGGGGGTTCTCCAGGGCGTACTAGGTGTCCAGGACAGGCCACCCCCCACCCCCCTTGGACACCCCACACCCCACCTGGACAGTCCACCCCCTACTAAACCAAAAACATAAAGCAAACCCTTTACCCCCTGCACTAAACAAACCCCACTAAAAATACCATTTACAATGTATAAAGTGTAGGACAAAAAACATAAAACAAACAAATAGTTTGATACTCAAAAAACAATAACTCTAATTTAAACGAAATCAAAACATCAAACATAAAATAAATAGAAGAAGAACACTAAAACTAAGATAACAATTAATAATTTGAAGTGTATTAACAAAAATTTGTTTGATTGAAGAAGGATCTTCGGCTGGAAGTTATTTTTCAGCTAAGAATACATCGGGAGGAGGTCTAGATTAGGTCTGCAATCAAAACTACTAAGAGTTTGGGCACTGGGTATTTGGGGGAAAACATTATAAAGTCAAGCGCACCCCATTGTTGGATAATGTTTAGGCTTCTACACTAATAGGTTGTTCATGGATCGTAAAGAGGTTTAATTTTATAAAGTATAGATAGAAACATTTATTTTTATATTTGGGATTAATAATAAAGTGTTTCAATGATACTATACACATCATAAAGAACAGAAAATAGTGATAATTTTAAGGGATGGTTTATAAACCATATTCTATATACTCACAGACATCTACCAATCATGTATTAGTCATTGATTCAATATCAAATAGGGTGAATCATAAAATTTTACAAAATCTCTAAAATAGGAAAAAATGACGTGATATTTCTAAATATTGAAATAAATGGAGAAATTGGAGGAAGAGGGATTCTATGTTTGTATTTCGGAAGAAGATTAAAGAGTCTAACCTGGATGGGGGATTTGTAGCCGATCGGATGGAAGAACTCAGGTTAGGTTTCACCTGCATGTCGGGGCTTCTGGAAATTGGGGGTAAACGAGTTATGTTCTGTGCTACGGGGGCCTCTGGAAATCGGGAGAATTTGAGAAGTCCTTTCCCAACAGTTTGTAAAAACTGTTGGGGAAAATGGCCTTTACCAATGGTATGCTACAAACCGTTGGTAAAGGGTGAAAACATTTTGGATTTCCCAACGGTTTCTTCAAATCATTGGGAAATCCTTCACAAAACCAAGATTTACTAACAGTTTTTAAAAACTATTAGTAAAAAACACTTATACAAACAGTTCTAGAGAACCGTTGGTATACAAGTGTTGGGAAACCCCAACTTTCCAGTAGTGAGTCCCTCACCTCAAATTTGATTTATCGCATACGTTGTTTTTCTTTATGAATAATAAACTTAGGTTATTTTTTTAATTAGTTTAGAAACTTTTTCAAGTTTATTATTAATTTTTTTATTACCATGTTAATTAAAATTACTTAATCAATTAAGTTTACAACGGATGATTCGATGATATTTAGGTTCTGTTACAAAAATGATTTCGATAGGTTGAATATTAGTCTAATAAGTCATTATTTATATATATATATATATAATAATCATGAAATATTTCTTATATTTATATAAAAAATATAATCTTTTGACCAAAAAGGAAATATTTTTTGGAAAAAATTAAGTACATTTTAATCATGGAGATGGTAGGTTGTATATATGTATGAGTAATGTTTCCATTTTTAAATGACCATTATGGAAAGAAGGATTGAATTATTTTATATTTAAATAATAATTATATCATAAATAACATATAAATTAATTAATTAATCAAATATAATTTTATATATAATTAATCTTATATATTTTTGAAAAAAGTTCCACATCACTTTTTGGAGGTGATAGTCCATAAGTAGACAAACGAAATTATCATTTCTCAATGTCAGAAATAAAAATTAGTTTTTATCTATTTATAATGATAAATATGTCATGAATATGTTTATTTTTTAACTTATACCACATATATTCATTAACTAAAAGATTTTTAGCTTCCATCAAAAAATTTAGTGAAAAATGAACCATATTTCTTTGTGAAGTTATAGTCCACCGTATACTTGAGAAACGTTATTGTATCCTTGATGGAATGGAAAGTAAGGAGTATGTGGTATAATAACTACAGAAGTATAGATTTGTTAAAAATATCATATATATATATATACTTTAATTACATAATTATAATAATTTGTGAGAGGTGATGATAAAAACGAATGACATTGGTTTGTGAGGTGTAGTCCTTTGAACATACAAATGATGATTTTGTATCCCATTTGATAAAAAATTATATTTATTTAGTTTATTGCATAAAAAATATAATATCAGTATATTGGATATAATTTTTCCATTATATAATCATAATTTAAAAATATTTTAAGGATTTTTAATGAGAAATAAAAAAAAGATGCTCAGTTAAGCATGATACCTCATCACCAGACAACCCCCTTAGGTAAGCACCAAAAGCATTATTCGGATGGCTTTATCATAAAAATAAGATATATAAGTAAATTTTAATGAATTAAGGAAGATAAATTGGTAGTTATTTGATGATAAAAACATCTTTTATGTTTTAAATATTAGAGGAGAGGGGGTGGCTTTTTATAAGTGAGGTGAGTTCCAAAATTTTATGTTTTTGTAAGAAAAAGGAGAACCCTCATTTTTCAAATGCCAAAAGGCACAAAAATAAACCATTATAGAGAATTAGATATTATAATGCCTAAATATTTCAATAAAATATAATTTATACAAGTTTTCATGACATTTTAACCCTTATTGTATTTGTTTAACACCTTGGTAAATCCATTTTTACCTTAACTTTGGAAATTATATTTTACTGTTTTCACTATTAATTATGGTAAAAAACTATTTTGACCTTATTAGATAATATGAATTTTTACGATTAAAAATATTTAATTATTTTTAAAAAATTCAACTCATATAAGTGGAAAATTTTAATTTAAAACAAAACTCATAGACGCGACAAAACAGAGGGTTTTCAAGAAGAGTATTTTTCAAAAAAAAGATTTTATACTAAATTTACAGCTAATAAAAATAATTATATGAATATAAATTAATATTTATTCATAAATAATATATAATTTTTTTTAAAATATTTCTCATTAGAAATTATTTCAAATAGTTTAAAAATATAAACATTATGCACTTTATAATTTTTTTTTAGAAAAACACGTTTTTAAACCCTAAAATAAACTTAAACTAAAATCAAAAATATTTTTTATTAAAAAGTTATTAATTAAATTAAATAGAAATAAATAATATTTTTTGACATTAAATCATATTAAAGAAACAATTATACTTTTAAATTACTAAATTTATACCAAATAAATAAGTTCTACAAAAATCAGTATTTTCACTATCCGTTGAAAAATCAATATTTTCCAAAAAATCCCAAAATATAACCCAAACGAAATATTTAGATGACTATTTTAAAATTATATTCCTTTTTTAAAATTCAAATTATTAAATTAATATTTTATGATTTTAAATAAAAACCTTATACATTTTTTTAATTAAAACCATTTTCTTCTTGATTTAAAAAAATTACTTAATATTTTTATATTGAATATAATGCTATAATTAATATAAATAAACCTTAAAACAATTTATTCTATAATTAAATGGTTTTTTATAATATTACACCTTTTAAGAATTTATCCTCACAATTTCATTCACTTATTAAACAAGTGGGGATATCTTTCTTTCATTTCATTTTGGAATTCCTATGTTTCCCCTTTAACCAAATAGGTTTTTCATAAAACCTTAACTTGTTAAATCACCTTATTATGAAACATATTATGTCTAAGTTCATGAATATTAATATATTATTCCTCATAATAATGTTTCTTTTCAAATTGAACTAATTCTGGACTCAAAACATGTGATTAATATGATACATAGTTTCTTAACATCAGGACATGAAAAATATTGTCTACTTGGGATAAATGTATGGGAAAAGGCACTTTGTAAGAAAATGACCCAACCTTATGAAAGAATTCATATATTATAATTAACTATAGACCTATCTTCCCATTATTGCCAAATAACATAACACTTTTACATGGTGATGCTTTAAAAAAACTTGATCACCTACATCGAAAGAAAGAGCTTTCCTTCAATTATCCACAGAACCTTTTTTCTTGCCCTGAGACATCCTTATATGTTACTAAATTTATTGGAAATTCTCACTCATTTTCTATACTAACTTAGGACCCATCAGGTTCCTTTATCCTACTTCATCACAAAAATATCATGTGCTTACCACTTTCAATATAATCCCTCAAATGGTTCCATATGTAAAATAGAATGAAAAATATAATTATAATAGAAATTAACCAAAGAAAGATTTTTTCCCATCTTCCATTATAATCCATTGAAAAAGAAAGAAGAATATTTTTCATATTCAAAATCATCCACTCAGATAGACCATCTTGTTATGGATAAAAAGTATTACAAAATTGTAATTCCATACCCAAATAATTCTGAATTCCTTTCAAAAAATTAGATGTAAAACTCGAATCATTATCTCATATAACTGAGAGAGAAACCCCATGTAACTAGACTATCCCCTTTATAAATAGTCATGAATTATAATCTAAATTCATAGTGTCCAAAATGGGTAGTAAATTCATATATTTTTTTAATTGATCAATAATATCCCAAATCACTTTATAACCTTATGATTTATTTGGTAATCCCATAATGAAATACATTGATATATTTCTACATTTTCACTCTAGAATTGGAAAAGGTTAAATCACCCCCTTCAGTAATTGTTGTTCTACTATAACGTTATTATAATTTAAGTACATCATGGTAAATATATAAATATCACATTTCATACCATCCCACAAATTTTACTACCAAAGGTATCTGTATATCATAGTGTTTCCAAGAATAACAGAAAATAGAGAACTTTGAGCATAACTCAATAAATCTTTCTTCAACTAGGAATCAAATGGAACTCATAAACTTTTTCCAAATCATAAAACACCATGTTCATCAATATTAAAATCATTAAAATTACCCTTCTTAATGGATTCTACCTTTTTCTTTCAAATCAATATCCTCCTTCCGTGCTTGCTTAATTAAGTCTAACAAAGTTGACTATACTAAAATGTAAAACAAAATAGAGGATCTCCCTTTATGCATAGCTTCTATGAAAAAATTTAATAAATCATTAAAAGAAGATTAATGTTCCAAAAGTTTCATGGTAAATGTATTATTATTATTTTGAATCAAATCAATCGATACTTTGTTTTTTTGGGATGGTAATGATTCATGAGATCATAATCCTTGATAATTTCCAGCCATCTTCGATGTCTCATGTTTATTACTTTCAGAGTGAATATATACTGATTTTTTTATTTGTATATAGTTCAGAAATTACTACATATAAATTATGAATCCAAAATTTTAAACAAAAAACCACATCATACAATTATAAATCATGTGTAGGGTAATTTAACTCATGAGGATTCAATTGAAATGAAATATAAGAAATTAATGAATCATCCTACATTAGGACACAACCAAATCCCTTTAATGAAGAATAAATTTAGATTATTAATTCACCATTTATAGTAAGCATGTACAAAACTAGATCATTTACTAATATTATTTTTTGTTCTTAAAAAAAATCAACCCATTATTTTAGCTAGAATGATTTAACTCCTCTTGGAGTTAACTTAGTGAGTTGGATTGACAACCAAAAATATTATCAAACAAACAGCCAGAAGTAACCCCTAATCCAATAAAACTAAGTATCTATATTATATTTTTGGTTATTGTCCATTATTCAACAAATAGTTTTATAAGGGTCAATAGCTATGTAATATTTTGAAACAATATGACCTAGGAAAGAAATTTGTTGAAACCAAAATTCACACTTACTAAATTTTCCATAAAGTTTCTTTTCTTTTATGGTTTGAAAAACATTCCTTAGTGCGTTTAAGGTTCCTCCTGAATTTTAGAATACACCAAAATTTCATCAATATACATAACTAAAATCTTATCCAATAAATCATGGAAAATTTTATTTGTGAGGTCGATAAATACACCAGGTGCATTAGACAAACCAAACAAAAAACCCACAAACTCATGGTGCACATATCTAGTCTAAAATGAAGTCCTTTAAATTTCATCCTCCATTATCAATTGATGGTACATGAACCTCATGTCAACCTTCGATAAATACTGATATCCCCTAAGTTATTCAAAAAAATCATTAATATAAGGAAAAGGAAACTTGTTCTTAATAGTAATGTTATTCAAGTCTTTATAATCAATGAAAAGTATCATTTAACCATATTTATTTTTTTAAAAAAAAATAGGATCACCCACAATGAATTGCTTGGTCAAATGAAACATTTATCTTATATCTCAAGTAATTGATTTTTTAATTCTAAATGTTATACTTGACCCATTTGATAAGGGGGTTAATAAATAGGCTTGGCATCAGGAACTAAGTCAACAATAAACTCAACCTCTCTATCAAAAATAACACTAGAAAAATCATTAGAAAATAAATCCTTGTATTCCTCCACTATTGGAAAATCACTAATTTGAACAGTTTCATTCATTCCAATAATGTGATCTGGATAACTTTCACTACAATCATTAATCAATTTCTCAGCATCTAGATATGATATCTAAGGTATGAAATCATTGAATAAAACATTCTTAGCTCTTAAATATTTCTTATCATGATAAAATGAAATATAATACATACCAAGAATGATATCAATCTCTAATATGGCCAGTTCAACAAGATTTGTAGGAAATACCATCCCACTAAAGAAAAATATAATAATATTACAATTCATGGTTTCTTTAGTACTTCCACCTATAGTTTTTACTAAAAATTTTGTATCACTTTCATGGGTTTACATTCCTAATTCACTAAAAATTATCATAAATGAAAGAACGTAAAGATAAAAAGTAAAATAGGATATTGGAAAAAATTTAATACACAAGTGACATACTTTTTACCACTTCATTTGATGGACCAACATCAAATGTTGTAGTAGAAAAAGGTTTTTCCCCCAAATTTTTCTTCTGATCTTGATGATTTTCAACCCAGTTACTAACATCAGGCACACGTTATAATAATTATGCAACTCATTGAAACTAAAACATCTCACCATTGGATGGAAAACTACTACCAAATTATTATAGTTTACAGTATTATTTTCCTTGAAATTATGGGCCATATAACCAAACATTCCATAACAGTAACACTTACCTAATTTAATAAGACATTCTCTAGGGTACAGTTTCACACACTTACCATAATATGGGAACTTCATTTCTTTACCTCCATTTTTATTATATGTATGATTCAACATCAAATTTCAACCTAACTATTTATTAATTTCATCATCATGGGGCACATAACTATCATAAAACTCCATATAATCTTCTTTATTAAAACATACAACTATCATAGATTTTAAATTCTCATGTAGAAAAAGATATTTTTAGACTGTGATTCAATCATTAGTAAAATATATTAATTTTACTATTAATTCCTTTTCCAAAATGTGTCATATACATATCCAGTCTTCTAAAATTGGATTCATCAATGTCCAAAAAATACTCTTATTTTTTCCTCAATTACCTAAATTGTATTTTCATCTAGTGGATAACAACCATATGAAAATATTTCTTGAGGAATAGATCCTTAAATGTTTCCCATTCTATGGAATAAAGATCATCTTTTACTCTAGTATTCTTAAACAAATACCACCATAGATCACTTTTACATTTAAAACAATAAATGGAAACAATTTTTTATTGATGTTCCAAACATCCCACAACTTCAAATATCTTCTCTAAAGCATTGATCCATCATTAAACTACCACATGTTCAGATGATACAATGAATGATTGGAGATTTTTCCTCATTATATACTCTAATATAGACATGTTCCTTCATGGTAAATTAGGTTCCTCTCTATAATGGATGACACTACCATTTATATATTGTTTTAACTAATATATCACTATAAAAACTATTCTAGTCCAATTATAACCATCATGGAATGCTGATTTGGAAGGATATTTTCCTCTCAATTCCTTCCCACAATAGCTTCCATGTTTCCTCAATGAAAAACCATTCTGAATAGATATAGGTCATATGAAGAAACATGGTAATCTTTTAATTATATATCATTTCAACTTAAATATTAATTTAAATCATTTTAGAGAATAATATTAACATTATCATTAGATCTAATGTTTTCTAAACTATGGTTTGATTCCTAATATAAGGACCCAATAATAATTATTACAAAACAATTAGTTTTAAGTAAAAAATTCATTCTCTTACATTTGAGGATCATTTTATGTTTAAAGTTTTAGGTAATTAGGTCATAACTCAAGAATAAAAAAACTATATATTGAAAATTTGACACTTCTTATTAGTTTATATTTTTCTTATAATATAAATCTTGTAATATATCACTTCATTTATTTTCATGAAAAATATTCATAACCTTCAATCTAGATTATTATTTTCCATTACCCATCCACAAATCATATGAAATACATTCTAAAAAAATTGGATAGACACAAAATGATTATTAAGAGGTGTAAAAATTATAAAACCATTAGTCTAGTGAAAAACATGAAAACTCATGAAAAACCTTTTCTTAAAATCATACCTTCTTACCCAGAAAGGTCATTATCATTCTTTTAAACAAATAATTAATATTAAATTTTGAAAATAAATTATTTACATGAAATCTAATTAGAATTCTTATAAAATTTATACATGTTCATTGGGGAATCATCTCATAGAACCCTTATATAACCCTTGTAAATTGGAATAACAATACAGCCAAATTACTATATAATTATCCAAAGAATATAACCATTACCCAATACATTAGAGTGTGGAATGGGTTCACTCATCATATAATATATAGTGGGCTCAACCAGTGACCTCTGGGATCACCCATCATAAATAATTTACAATCCCTATTTCATGAATATAACATTTTAGGCTTGAAACTTTTCATTATAAAACCCTTGAAACCCGTTTTAAAAATTTTTGAAAAAACTTTTGGATATAAAAATTCACTTTTCTGTTAAAAATCCATTATAAAAACATAAATTACTCAGATAAATGGAAAGAGGGTTTTCCTTTTTAAAAAATAATGAAATCTATTAAAATAATCCAAACTTCAAATAATAGTTATATCAGTAGGAAAATCCATTGTCATTATTTCTTTTAAAAAGAGAATTTCATTTATCATTTGTAATGAAGTTCAAACATTATATACAATGATTTATTTATTTTCAAAAACATTGAGATAAAGAAAAATAATTCATTTATAAAACTTTAATTTACATAATAAAATCGTTTTAAAAACATAAACAATGAAAAAATATATAATTAGAATGAAAACATTAAAAGTTGTTTTTTAAAATAAAATTCCCTTATCACTTTGAAACATTTCAATAATAAGACACATAAAAGAATAAAATTAAACAAAATGTTAAAAACAAGGATAATAGAAAAATTCATGATATACAATTTCAAATGGGTTTTATATCCTCTTTATAAAATAATTAAGGTTCATAACATCAAAATATACCTCAATGAACAGAAATTGAGGTGAAGTCCCTTACCTTGAGTTTTATTTTTTAGTCTCATTATTTATCTTCTTGAATAATAAAATTATGTTAATTTTTTCATTAACTAAGAACCATTTTTATGTTTATTATTCTTTTAATTTCACTTAATACAATTTAATATACAATTAATTAGTCAATTAAGTTTACGTCGTATGTTTCGATGATATTTGGGTTATTTGCCAAAATGACTTTGGTAGGTTAACTAGTGATCTAAGAGGTCATTATTTATAAGTATTCATAATAATAACCATAAAATATTTATAATATATATACATCAATTATACTTGTAATACAGTTCAAGAAATATGGTTTTTTGAAAATGAAGTATGTTATTATCATGGAGACGGTTGGTCGTATGTACGCATGAGTAACATTTCTATTTTTCAGTGATCATTGTTTAAAGAATGTATGTATTATATGATATTTAAAAAATAATAATAATATCAACAATTCCCTATAAATTTTATACATATATATCATCGATGTGATTTAGTGATGAAAGAAGAGTCACATCGTTTTGTGGAGGTGGTAGTCCACACATACACGAACGAGTTTATCATTTTTCAATATAAAAAACAAAATGATATATTATATTTTTAAAATTATTAATATATCATAAATATCATTATTATTTCATTTATATCACATATCTTCATTAATTTTATCATTATTACCTTTCATGTAAAGCTTTAGGAAAAAATGAATCACATCACTTTGAAGGGCAGTAGTTCGCCGTACACAAGAGTAATGTTAACTTATCCCCTATGGAATAGAAAGTAAAAAAGGTATATTTCATATATTAACTAAATAATTATAATTATGTTAAAATTATCATATATATACTTAAATTCATCATTAAAATAATCTTCAAGAGGCAATGATGGAAAACAAATGACATTGGGTTGCGAGGCAGTTGTCTGCCACACACACGAATGAATATTTCATATACCGTTTGATAGAAGATGAGGTTGATTTAGGTTATGAAATTAACCATGTAAAATATAATTACTTTATATACTATTTTTATTTTATTATCATAATTTAATAATATTTTAAGGAAGTAGAAGAAGAAATAAAGTAAAGATGCTCGATTAAGCATGATACCTCTTCTTCAGACGACCTCCGTAGGAAAACACCAAAATCCTTATTAGGATGGATTAATGATCAAAATAATGGATATGAATAATGTTTAGGTATGTAAGGAATATATTTTAATATGTATTATTTGATAAAACAAGATTTTAATTTGATAATAGGAGAGTAGAGTGGGTGTCCTTTTATAACTTATGTGAGTGTCACAAATGTAGTTTTTGAAAAAAAAAGGTATACCCACATTTTTCAAATGACACAAGGCTTAAAAATGGACAATTATCTAGAAATATACTTTATAAAGACCATATATGTCCATGAAATATATTTTAGACTTGTTTTTATGTCATTTGGACTCTTATATTTTAATTTTAAACCTCGAAAAATATGTTTTTACCTTAATCGTGGAAATTATTTTTTACTGATTTCACTATTCATTATGGTCAAAAATAAATTTGACCTTATTATATAATATAAATTAGGATGATTGCAAATATTTAATATATTTTATCAAATTCATTTCACCTAAGTGGTAAAAAATAATTTAAATAAAAACCTACAGAAGCGATTAAAAAGAGCGTTTTCAAGAAGTGTATTTTTCAAGAAAACAAATAATTTTATATTAACAATATGACTAATAATAATAATTTTATGAATATAAATTAATAAATATTGATATATAATATATAAATTTAATTTTATAAATTCATCATTAGTAACTATTTTGACTAATTAAAATGGTGAAACATCATACACTTTAAATGAGTTTTTTGAAAACCCATTTTAAACCCAAAAATAAACTTCTACTAAAATATAATATAAAGTTAATTTAAAATTATTTTACTAAAATGAATATATATAATAATGATTATTTTAATTTAAATCACATTAAAAACATAATCACACTTTTAAATTACTTAATTTTTAGAAAATAATCTATTTTTTTAACAAAAAAAAATGATATTTCTCACAATTAACTAAAAAATAAATATTTTACAAAAAATCAAAATCAAATCACCCTAAGAAAAATTTTATATTGTTATTTAAAAAAATATAGATTTTGAAAAATTAAAATACAAAAATTTATAAATTATTATTTTAAATAAAAACATTATAAGAGAGTTTAATAAAAATATATTATTTTTATTTAAAAAAATTACTTAATATTTTTACAATGAATATAAATATATAATTCATATTACTAAACATAAAAATTATTTATTATTTCATTACCTAGGTTGTTAAAACATTATATATATATATATATAATAATTTTACAATACTTGAAAACATTTATATACAATCATGCTCTTCTATACCCTTTTATAAAATGTCAAATAATGAAATAATCATCCAAACTAGGGATTGGAAACATATGAAAGGGGTTATCTCAAACAATCAGTATGGGAAAAGGTATTTGATAACATTTAGCATCATAATCTATAAGGATAGTATGATTTAGACATAAATATCTTGATAAAATATCATAATATCATGTATAATAATCATAAAATATGATAGAGAAACATAATATCATAAAAGTTTTGTTAATGTATAATAAAACATATGACATGGATCAAACACATATCATTAATCATAAAACATGTTAGCATGATATAAAATTTCATAATACTCTAAGAATATGGCATTATCATGAAGGCATTGACTTTTATAGAAATTAAATTCATATTTTAAAATGAAAATAACATGATAAACAAATTTGGAATGTAATATAACCATAAAAATAGAAAAAAGTGAGGGAAACCTCATTATACCCAATTACATGTGAACAAACTCATTATGTCCACACCTAAAAATTTGAGAAAATCTATCATGACCATGCCAATGTAAACAAACCCATTATGCCAATTCCTAAATATCTCATGAGATATAAACTTAAATAAATCCATCAGAGAGAGATATTGGACCTCACCTACCATAATCTAAACATATGTGTGTCACTTTAAATCAATCATCCTCAAAACTTAAATAACCAATGAAAAAATAATGGGTTTCTAAAACTAAACAGATAACATGAACTTAATAAATTATTTGATATCAAAAAAATATTTCATAAAAGGGTTGAATAAATGATAACATATAGAGTATGATAAAAACATCACTTCATGGGAGATAAATATTAGGAGAAATTTTGAAGTGAAAATAAAAAAGATTTCAGAAAAAATTATGAACATTATTATAAAAGTTAGTGTAAATTAATTTCAAAACACATTTTTTGATAACGAAAAGAGATTAAATTAAAAAAAATATAAAGAGTTATAAATAAAATATCCTTTAAAATACCTAAGGATTGAAAAAGTAGAGTACATAAAAAACATTTCTTTTAAAATAATATTTAATAATTAAAACTTGAAATTAAATAATGTTTTCAAAATGGGGAAGTGAAAATACATGGAAATATTTTACTTTTAAATGTAATCTTTAACAATGGAAACATGAAATTGATTAAAAAATTTAAAACTAGGAAGAGAAACAAAAATTATAATATTTATTTCTAAAAATAATATAGTGTAATGGAAAATAGAAAAAATTCATAAATTTTTTAAAATGGAAATGCATAGTATATGATAAAACCATTTATTTTAAAATGAAATAAAATCTTTTTCAACGTTTTTAAATAATAATGTTAGAAACCCTCATCACCATAAATATGTATAAACATTTGTTTTAAAAGAATAAATGGGAATAAAAAGACAATTAAAGATAAAAACAATTTAAGTATTCACTAGGGAAAGTAGAACACTAGTGGAATGTAAAAACATATACTTATAAGAAAAATACATTAAAATAAATGGGAATTTTTTTTAATGAAAAGGAATTTAATTGAAACATTAGAATTTTGAAAGAAGAAAATTTTTGTGTTGATCAATACTTCCCTAAAAAAGAATCTGGAAATAAAACATAATGACTTCAAAAGTTACAATAGATCAATCCTGAAATATTATAGTCAAATAAGATTGATTATGACTCCAGTAAAGTATTTGAGCTAATAATACCTTTACAATGATAGTATTATGCTTGATGAAATCATATCCCATAATTAATTCAACTTCTATCCCCATTAATGCAATTAACTTTTTGATTCTTCATACGTATTGGACATATAAGAAAGTGAACATTTATTCCTTCATCATCTTCATCACTTGATCATTAATGAAACTCCATAATTCAATTATTTGGGTGGTTTTGGAATTAAACTATACTCACACTTTCAATCCTACACCATGATATATGTTTTATAATAATCACAAGATTTATCATTTCAACTCTCATTCTGAGGGGTGATTTATTGAGATAATATCTTTACTGTCCTTCACACCCCTAGTTCCTTCTATTTCCATCCATTACTAAAACCAAAAGGGTTTATATGAGTGACAAAACATTTAAAAATTAGGGACATTATCATAATAATAAAATTAATTTTAACCTTCAAGCATCTTATTCATGTACATTATCACATTTGCCTATAGTTCCTTCAATTTAACATATATTAATATTAATTTGACTTAAGCTATTTCAAGTTGTGTAATCTTAAACTTCTCAAACAAATACCTCAATTTAACAAGGAAATCAACAACTTATAGAGGTTTATAATTATCATATGATAAATAAAATCATATCTCCCAAGAGTGTCAAACTAGGTGTACAGTTAGGCCACTTTATCATACACTGGGGGCCTCTTTTTCAAGAATTGGGTAATATTAATTTTAATAACCAATCCACCATTTTGGGGTGATTAACCGTAGTTAAATATTTCTTAAATCCTTCAACACTTTTTAATATCTATAAAAAAATATATTTCTATGGAAACCCATTTATTGAAGACTTTAGCAATATTTTTGGACATCATCCCATACATAGGCTCGAATCTAGAGTTTTTACTAAGTTTCTTTAACCTTAATAACAAATGTAACTAAAATAATATTAAAAAAAACTAAAGTAATGCACAAATAAAACTTAACCCTAATCTAATACCAACTATAGTGACCTATTCGAATCTTAAAATAAATAGTAAAATAATATCATGATTTTAATAATACATCTCAAAAACAGTCGCAAAACCCAAAGACCAAACATTTTAGTTTATTGGTGATTATCTATTTAAACATCTAATTTTAAAACTCTTGAAAACTTTTATACATTATCATGCTCTTATAGACCCTTCCAAGAAATATCAAATTATATAATAATATTTATAGCATTTGGATTGGAAACATAATAAAGGGGACATCACAAAATCTTAGAATGGAAAAAAGGAATATCATAAAGCGTTAGATCATAACAATGAAATAGTATATAAAGAAGACATAAATATATCAAAAAATATCATAAGATCAGGTATTATAATCATAAAACCAGATAAAGAAATATAGTATCATAAAAATATCATTAAGGATGCCTCAAATATATGAAATTTCTCAAACTCATATCATTAATCATAAAACATATGAGTACGATATAAAAATATAGAATAATTTAAAAATTAATCATGATCATTAAAAATTCACATTTCAAAAGAATGAAATGCATCTTATAAAATTGGATTAACTTGATTAACAACTTTTTCATGTTAAAAAAACATAACCATAGAAAATATGTGTGAGAAAACTCATTATTACCATGCCTATGTGAACAAACACATTATGTCGATGCATGAAAATGTGAGCTAACCCACCATTCTCATGCTGGTGTGAATAAAATCATTATGTACACATATGACTATCTCATGAGATATAAACCTAAAAAAATGCATTAGATTTTTATATAAGACCCCACCCATAAATATCCATACATATTTGTTCCACTTAAAATGAATCATAATAATAACTTAAATAAATCATTGAAAAAATGTGTTTTTTTGACTTATCACACAAAATGAACTTAAGAAAGAAAAGGATATCCAAATATAATTTCCATAAAGTATTCATGATATAATAAAATATATGGGATTATCAAAACATCACTTCATGGGGGATAAATCTTGGAACAAAAATTAAAGTGAAAATGAAAAATATTTACTCAATACTTTTTAAACATTATTTTAAAATAAAAACACTAAATTACATTCAAAACAAAATTGTGATAGGAGAAGGTTAATTATTTTTAAAAAAATTATTATAAAGACTTAAAAATAAAATGTCCTAAAAAATATATAAGGATTAAAAAGGAGAAGTTAAAATACAATGAAAATATTAATTTTAAAAGAATATTTAATAATTAAGACTTGAAAATACATAATATTTTCAAAATCATGATGTGAAAATAATTTGAAAACTTTCACATTTGAAAGGAATCCTTAATAATGGAAACTTAGAAAATGTGTATAGTTTTAAAAGGGGCAGTGAATAAAATTTTATAAAATATGCTTTTAAAAATAAATTCAATAAAATAAATATAGAAAAATTATAAATTTTATAAAAAGAATATGTGTAGTGGATGAGAAAATGTTTTATTTTGGAAAGGTAGGAAAACAATTTGAACATTTTTAAATGAAATTGTTGATAACCCGCATCATCATAAAGATAGTGAAACATTTATTTTAAAATGAATAAAAATGATTAAAAGTATCAATGGTGATTAAAAAAATTTAGTTTCCACAAGTGAATGGAGAATATTTTTGATAATTAAAAGCATGAAAATGGAAGAAAAGTCAATTACAAGAAATGGGAATTATTATTAGAAAATATGAATTTAAATAAAATAATAAAAGAATAAGTCTTTGGTGTGGATTAAAATTTAAAAATAAAAATGAAGGACTCAATAAAAAATAACATCTTCATAGGTTATAATATATAAATCATGAAATATTATAGTCAAATAAGAATGATTATGACCCAACAAAAGGATTTGAACCACAAAAGCCCCTTCAGCCTTTGTAACATTTGAATACAAATGAAATAAGAGGTATAACCATAAAAATAACCTTAAATGTCATGATATATAATATAATACTGATAAAAATTAAAATTATGTAAATATTTAAACCATTATAATGTAAACAATATGTATATATTAAACATTTCTTAGGGATTCAAATTTGAGACAAAGAAACCCATAAGACTTGGGTAAACATTAAATCTTATCCCCAAGAAAAGGGGGAGTATATAATTAAATATTAAATAAAATGATTAAAAATAATTTATAATATTTTATATATAATAGGAAGTATAAAAACCTCTTAAACAATAATTGGAACAAAAATATTTACTATGTATCAATTATGGGAAATTAAGATAAAACCCCATACAGTTTAAGAAATGTTCTAATAAAAATCACTTAAAAGAGAGAGAGACTTAATTTTAAGTTAAAATTAAATTAATAGTACTAATAAGTGATATGTCATACCCAATTATAATTATTTAAACTTTTTAAATAAATTAGGTTCATAAAATAACATGTTTCTTAAAGAAATAAGTTTTATGACAAAACCTTTTGTTTCCTTTCTTAGTCAGATGCACTGTACCATTCTTTAAAAAAGATAAATATATTAATAAACTATTTAATAAATACATTAATTACCAAAAATATTTATAATTACCCTATATAATCAATCTCTATATGTATTTAGTTAGTTTTTTCATATTTTCTTATATCTTGTGTTTATAGTTTTGTCTCTTTATATAAGTTTCAAAGGAGTGAGGTCAGTTTTAATTATTCTTACAAAATTCATCACAAAAATTTAACTAATTTAACTATAATGGAAGTATTATAATTATTTATGAATTATAAATTTCCTTTCATGAGTACTAAAATCTTTATCCATGAAGTTGAAATTTACAATTAATATTTTTTGGTGATTTTCATCCAATAAAGAGTATTTTTTAATAATTGAGTTTAATAATGATATATCACTTACATAACCAAAAATAATAATTATTTACATATTTATATCATATTATACCAAGAATTATATTTTCAAAATCAATCATGATACAATTACATTTCATTGTTCTAGAAGGTGGTCAAATCGGCCCAATTAATAACATACCATGATTATTGATGGTTATGAGGTGATTTAGTTGTAATATCATTTAAAAATAGAATAATGAAATTATTTAGTTTTTATTAGTGTGATATATGATAATTATAAAGGTAAATTAAGATTAATTAATGGATATAAAAATATTACATAAAATTAGTGGAATATTTTCCTCTAAGTATGCTTGTTTTAAACAACTGAATTTACGATAATAGCTTGTAGATCATATCTTTAATATGTACTACAATTTTCTATATAAACTAATTATTATATTATAAAAATCATAATTATCCTTTAAATAAATCATGTTTACCTTCCATGTAAAGTGGTGATAAAGTGAAAAACTGAAATCTGTTGTCCAATAGAGTCAGTAGTCCACATGTACGCATGGTAGACATTTTTATTTTCTATAGAATGAGGAAAATGACAAATATCATTTATCATTTAAAAATATAAAATATCTCATTTATATAATAATTTTATATTTAATTACATATTATGACCTTCCTTTTAGGTTGATGAAGGAAAATGAAAAAAAAATGTTGTGTCATTGTGGCGTTTATCCATACTACATAAGATTCATGCTTTCATTTTTATTAATGAAAAACATATAGTGGTTAATTATTATAAAAATAATAATAACATAACATCATAATAATTATTCTTATTTTATAATTTCAAAAAATTTAAATAAAATTTTACTGAGAAGAAAATATTATATATAAATTTAAAAATAATGAAGTGTTTAGGATCTTTTGCCTTACATCTTGGATTATCACCTTTGCGAAGGGGATTAAACATCTATGTGGTAGTCTTTTCTTTAAAATCATAACCTCCTAATTGTAGATAAGAGTTTTTAAGGGAGATTTTTAGAGAATTGTTTCTAAAATTGAGGGGTTTGGTGTGAGTGGAGTGAGTAAAGTAGTGCCCCTTATATAAGTGAAAAGGAGTAGCATTTGTATAAATACCCAAAACAATTTAATAATGGGAAGTAACTCACAACCCATGTGCCTAAAATATTTATAAATAGTGAGTTTTATGGAATATATGCTTGATACGCACCTAAAAACGTAAAAATAAACATATTATTCCCCTTACCACTATGGTTACTCACATTTATACTTTTAGTTTTCACAAAGGTGACTTGTTTTTACTTAGGGAATTCCTCATTCAAGGCTAAAAATACAATGATTATTATTTGATTAATTTTTCAAACTTATTATAAATATGAAATAAAATTTATTAAATTCAATGTTATGAATAAAGAAAATTAATTTTTACCCAAGTGAGCCTAACATGAACAAACTTGTTTTTTAGAAGTTTATTTTTCATCAAAAAATATATGATGAGAGTAGATTTATCAATTACATTGATGATAATAAATATTAAATTATTATTGAAATTAAAAGGATAATTATTTAACCATAAAATTAATAAAAAAATTTACTTCAATATGTTATAATTAGTTAAAGAAAATAGTGCCACAATTCATTAAAATGCTCATCAATATTCAAAATGTTGAGTATGGGATTAAAAATTAAAAATATTACTTTAAATTTATTTATTTTATTTATAATATATAATTTAATATGATAAAATTTTTATATAGTTTCAATTCCTTCATATAATAAAATAATTACATAAAAGTGACCCCATTATTGAAATCAGTAATTTCACTATTCACCTAAAAATATATTCATTTTTTAAAATAAAAAACAAATAAATCTAATATTATTGTGATAAAACCAAAAAAGAGGTCAATTTTTTAAAATTTACCCCATAAAATTTATATTTTTTATTTTTTATTAAAAAATAAAATGCAAAAAAAACATTTTTAATAGAAAAATGACTTTTGGTAAAATAACTAAGTTTTTTTAAAATACTAATTAATATAATCATTAAAAAAAAGTAAACTTATTTCCTTTAATAAAATTCCAATTTCTGAGAAATAAATTTTTAATCATAAAGTGAATTTAGAAAAAATGATATTTGAAGGAGTATAAAAATTCATGATATATCTATATAAAAATATTATTATATTTTTTAATAATAAAAATTTATATTTAAATAACCCTTATGATCTTCATGTAATACCAAAAAATCATATAAGATTTGGTTGCAATTTAGGGTAGGGTTTAGCTCGAATAGAGCTTCTGGAAATCTCCAAGAACATAAGCTTCTCCTTTATATAGTTTTTCTCAAACTAGAAATTGCTCGAGTTTGGATTGGGTTGGTCAAGGAAAACTAGGTTTATTTTTTCTCTAATATGAGTTCATATAAATGGGATTTATATGTAAGACTTATGCTTCTGGATACCATTTCTTCCTACTTTCTTCATTTATCTTGATGAATGGTTACTTAAATTTATACAAGCTAATATAACAGCTAAATTCTAACAATATTATTTAACATTAAAATATATCAAGGTTTTTCATTTTAATTTGGTTTTATGTGTGACAAATGATATTAACATAATATTAATTTATGGATAATATATCAGGAAACATCAGGTCCGTACAAAGATATACTATATTATTGGCCTCATATTTTTTAAATATTTTGTGTTTTTTAGTATCATTATAACTCTATGTGATTCCTATAACATATTTATGTAACCCAATGAACACCCTCTCATTAATCCCTTATTAGTGATTATCATTTTTTAAGTGAACCGGTATGAATAATAGTGAGATTATAGAATGATATTCCTAATCATGAACTCTTTGAAAAAATATTAAAAATTCATTACTTCACATCATCCAATGATGTGATATTAATAAATCTTGTTTTCAGCTTATAACTCTATCTAAGTTCATTATAAAAAATATTCTTGGGAATATTACATAAAAAAATTTCTAGATATCTCTATAATAATATATAACTCTTTAAATTTTAATTTACAAACAAATCATAAAATATTCTAGGAAATAAAGTGATATTCACATTGTCATGGTAACTAAATGGAACTCATTACATTTCTTTATACCTATGTACCATATAATTTGTTTAAGTTATTGAGTGAAATTTACTTTGAGTACTTACTAGCCTAATCTCTTATTTTTTTTATATTTGAACTTATCCATGTATAAAACATACTCCCACTAACCTTATAGAAACTATATTCCTTTAGACTATAAAGGTAAGATACATAAACACTTTTGGGTTCTCAAAATAACACTTATTTCATCATATTGAAAATATTTAATAAATAAACTATTTTATCCATATCACATATGGAATTCTATGTTTTTAGAGAATTTTATTGAAAATAATATTATTCTCTAAAATATGACACTAATGATAGTAGGATAAAATCCCACATATTTTATTAAACATTTGGAAATGCGCTTTTATATAGGATAAAAAATTTCTTTGTTTGTTTTTACACCCAGTTATAGAAATTGAGGAATCAAAAAATATTTGTATTGAAATAATTTCCTTATATTTTACATAACAAGACTTTTCAAATAAAAAATTCTCTTATTTTATAAATTAAACATATAAATATACGTACACTTTAATGACATCCATTTGATCTTGATATACTCTTTTTAATTCATACTAAGATTCAGAAACCCTTTGCTTCATCACTTGAATATAACCCATAAGTTCTACCAATGATTTCCTTCGATTTTGAACTCATGTATGTATACAAAATTTTAAAAGTATATACTTTTTCATAATATAACTTTAAAAATGAATAATTTATTTCTATAACATTTATACCTAACATGGATATTGCAAATATTTTCTAAACCACTTCGTGTATTCAATAAAACCCCATATTATAGAAATATGTTCTTCCTCTCTAATAAATCTAGGTTTCAATAACCTTTTATGGATACAAAAAGATATATTTTTGGACTCTCCAACTAACTTTTATTCATTTGGTTTATAATTTTTTCTATTTATACTATCAATAAAGCTCTATAACTTATACATAACATGTCATATTTCATCTATTCTTAACACTTTAGGAAAATTAGATAAGAATTTATTGAGTCTATTTATATTTTTTGGACATTTCCATTGATAAAAACAAAATTATTTTAATAAATGTTACAAAACTTTATGAAAACCCCCAGTATCTCTAATTCATTAAAATACTTAATCATATTTAATAAGTAAGTAGAAAATAAAGTTTTATTGTAAATATTACATTAAATTCCATTTAAATAATAATTTAATCCTTCTATTATTACCATAAACATCTAGATACCAAGTCTCGAACAACTTAAATAGTTAGTTACTTGAGAGGGTTTTGTTTTAACACATAATTTTTTTCTTATCTTAAGAATGGCTCTTAAGTTTTATACCAGTATAAGAATTTCTTACATTCAGCTTATAATTTTAAATTATTAATCTCAAATTTAATTTTGATGATTATTATTATGTTATTCATCTATTATATTAGATTTTATTCTAGAAGTATCATGTTTTATATAAAATTAATAAGAAATTTTGTTATATGTGCTTCCACTAAAATTATGGCCCCTTTATTATCACATCTATCCATTTTTTTAACACCCTTGTTTCACCATTAATTATACCAGTTATCATGTAAATTATCCATGAAAATATCTAGAATACAAATATATCAATCATATCACATATGAATCTGGGAAATTTGAGAGGATAACTTTTTACCCCAATCCATCATACATATTATCTCAACTATATACCTCTAGTATCCTAATGTTTAGGGTTTCCCACATAATTGTAACCAAAATCGTACAATAATAACATATGAAAAAAATGGTTATGTTTAATTAATTATTTACATTCTTTACTCATTCTAATATAAGGGGAATAAATATGGCATGGACTACCCAGTTGGATGATCGAGAACTTAGAAAGCATCACTTTATATGGAATCTAACAAATATAATTTTAAAGGGTCTCTTATCTAACTATATTATCTCATGTATTATTTTTATGTATATTTATGATTATAATTGTTATTTTTTTGAATATTATTCCTTCCAAAAAATCAATTTGTTCAAATAATTTCGATGTGTAACACATTACCCAACTCGTATCTTATGTTACTATTTGAAACTAAAATCTAACTATATTAATGTAAATAAAAATGTATCATATGACTAATATATAATAATCACTTCCTTATCAATTATTATAATCAAATAAAACCAAGGATCACAACTTGAGTAGTCTTAGAGCCACAGATAGTCAACCCTAGACCTTATATTAAAGGCACAATCCTATAGAAAGGTGACTTTTGAAACCCAACATCCCTCTACCCATGTATAATTTACTCAATAGAGATCTATATTTAATAAAAATTATTAAACATAATAATTATAAACTATAATTAACTTTTTAATTAAGGATTATAATCTAACAACCAGCCAAAGTAAATTTAGAAGAAAACTAAATAAATTTTTATAACAATAATGAAACTCCTTAGATGTATTTATGATAGTTTAGAGGAAACTTAACTATTCATACAAAAAATACATAATAATTCAAGAAATAACACTTTATATATTAGAATAAATTCTTTAATAAATAAGTAAATATAAAATTTAAATATTAAGCATGAGATAAATGATTTTTGAAAAACTCATTAATTAAATATAATTATAAAAACTTTATAATTTTAGCTAACACTTTTTAAATTTTATAATTTTAAAAGTGAAAACTTTACACAAATTTATAATATAAACTCCTTCATATAATTTATTATATGTTATTTAATTTAAAATATGGTATCATATTAAATATAAACACTTTATATTAAAATCCTCTTATGTAAAAAAAATTAACTAATCTAAATATCACATATTTAACATTATCTAAAACTAGAGCGTTTTAATTATCAAAACTCATTTTGATATATTTAAAATAATTTCTTGAATAAAACCTTTAATTTTAACAATTAAGATTAAGTAATAATGAAAAATTCAGAATTTAATATAAACACTTTTTATATTTTTTCCTTATTTTTGTAATTTAAAAAAACAATATGAATTTCTCTTATAATTTACATATAAACATTTATATAAAAATTATAAGTCATTTGATATAATTTTAAAAGGAATTTAATATTAACATTTAATATTTGGTATATTTGACTAAAAAATGTTTCATGAACATTTAATTAAATAATTATTAACATTTTATAATTAATTAATTTATAAACTCCTTCATAAATTTATAAATATTCCAAAATACCTTCTTATATGTTTTATAAACAATTTAAAAACCATAGAATTAAATTTATAATTGATATATATAAAAATTAGATATATATTGTTAATTTTATTATATGAATACACTATATCGTAACTTGTGATTAGGAATGTGTATTACGACATCACTATGTAATCACATATCATATTTTATAATAGATAGGACACGACTGATAACCCATAGTGGTCTGTATGAGATAAATGGATAAGTGATAAGAAATCATGAATTAGGAATGAGATTATATAAGTGTAATGTAGTTTCAAGATGTTATGTATAATATTATCTCAATGCTAAGTGGGATGAATTAGATTAACACTAAAGTGCATCTATCTTAATGTTTGTTATTGTAACTTTGTACCTTTGATCCAATTATTTTAAGGCCTTTCTGATATTAAATAGTTTCTAAGTGGAAATCGATTGCTACTAAAGGTTTCTAGCATAATATTAATGTTATGAAGTAGTAGATTCATATCATTGACACCTCACACTTCAATCCATCAAAGCTTATGATTAGTGCATGTGAATTATTAATATATTATTTTTAGAGTCTATGTAATAATAAATCACGGTGCCTGAATTATGATATATCCCAGGTAGGATTAATTTGACATGTGATCCAATGAAATAATAACTTTTGATGCCTATTATCATTTCTAATGACTGTGAATTGTGTGATATTAACACCTTAATACATTGGAAACATAACCAATGTTATAACTAAAAATTATTTATTGATAAAAGTTTTGGTTTTTAGATGCACAAATAGTTCATGCCAATGAAATTATTCTTTAATAATACCAATATTTTATTCCAAAATATGTATAAAACCAAATGATTTAAAAAATATATATAAATACAGTATCAAAATTTATATATAGAGATCACATAAAAGACTATGATATCGTATATGGTAGACTAATCCACATAAAAATATACATAATAAACATTATGATCTATAATATGACTCTCATAAAATATAAAAAAATTCAATTTAAATCATGATTAAAAAAATATAAAAAAAATTATAATATTATATACCATGGATGTGTTTCTTATGATAATTTATCGCTTAAAATAAATAGTGTAAATAAAATATAATCCCATAAACACAGGATCACAATGTTTGAGAACTAAAACTATGCACATAAATATAAAATTAAGAACTGGTTGTTCACCTTACACTGATAAGATACTAAAACTTCTTCAATTGTATGGGTGTGACATACCAAAATAGGTGACACATGTTAGTGCCCCATTCCGGCTTTACAAAATACCTCAGGCATGCCTCCTTGTATTCCAGAGGCTTCCGACTAGTAGTGAAGGTCACATATGTAATGTGGGGAGACTACACCCTCTTTATCAAAGGATCACAATAGAAAAAATAAATTAAAAATATCCAAATTAGAATAAATAGTAACCATGATAATTCCAAAATAAAAAATCATCTGATTTAACAAGATGAACCCATAATAGGAATAGATGAGCATAAACCAAATTATTAGAAATTTTATGCCAAATTAGTGTCAAATTTCAAATGGAAACCCAGAATAAAGACACACTGACAACTCTTAGGTGGGTCCCGACACTATTTTTGGTTCCCTTATACATGTTACATCACAAATCCCAACAGATCCATCTAATATAGGTCTCTTTCCCTTATCCTTTTTTAAAAACATGAAATCTATTTGGGTAGAGATAAGGAAGCTTGAATAGGGTGTGAGTACAACTTACTAGGCCGCCACTAACAACATCTAAAGAATAATCTAGTCTATAATAGTGTGTTCAATTGTATAAATAATAAAGAGTAAATGAAAAAGTAAAAAATATTTCACATTTAATATTAGTTTAATAACTACATAGGTGTTTGGGTTCATGGTGACACCTGAACCAATAATACCTTCTTTGTCCCATGTTGGATTCTAAACCATCATCCATAGGAAAACCACAATCCATTCATTCATTGGATATCATTATCAAATTAGTTATAATTTTACAATCATGCAATGGGGAACTAGAGAAGAATTATGTCACCCTATGGGTATTTAGAGTAGAAGTATCTATCCCATAACTTAGTGATCACATGAAAATAAATATATACCTTTGTGGTCTAGAGCAGTTGTCTAGCACCTCATGGGTATTTATAGTTTCAGTCCCTATACCACAATGTGTTGTCCACTTCAATCATAAAAAACACAAACCATGGTTACACATTCATAACCCATTATCAACCAAGCTTAAAAACCTTTATTCAAAAAATTTCATAATCCCATTATTCTACAGATTTCACAATCCCATTATTCTAACAACATCATAATCCCATTATTCAACCTATTTCATAATCCCATTATTCTACCAATTTCATAATTTCATGGTAAAATCATTTAATTAATTCCATATTAAATTCAATTTCCCAATGTGGTAATTTCAATTACTCAATTACATACACCCAATTATAATTAGTACTATGGGAATTGAAAATTAGTCCCCCTACCTCAAGATCATTTATGAACACTCACCAAATCATAACACTCAATTATCTGTAGAACAATAAAAATCACAACAGAGGACTAGAATTAGGATCAAGACTAGGACCAAGATCAAAAGAACTAGATTCATAAAAACCTAGACATAAACCTATTTCCATTGAATGAAATCATCTCTTTAAAAGAGAGAGAAAGATCGGAGAGGTAGAGGAATCAAAATGGGGAAGACATATATTATCTAAGATCCAAACATCTTCCACCAAATAATTTATTCCTCAATAAAGGTGTTTGAGGAGCCATGGAACCCTCTTAGAAGCCTCAAAAACCAAAGGAATTCATGTTAGGTCCAATAGTGTGATTTGGGAAAATAAATTGTGGTTAATGAATTTTAAAATAAAATAATGGTGGTCTACACTTCTACACACATAGTTTCCGGGGTGGAGACACACAGTTTTCCAAGACATGAACCTTAATCATGTTCACCTTGTCATGGGGTGTACAATAATAATAATTGGTCACACGGTTTCACAAATCAAGGGTTTACTATGAAAATCCCCTCTGTAAGAGGGTGCGTGGTTTGGGGAGAGAGGCTGCATAGTATGGTTATACCAAGTGCCACCTTTTTGGCTCCAAAAAGGGGTGCACAGTTTCCCAAGGAAAACCGTATAGTTTTCCCTCACTATGATCCAACTGTGAACATCCCAATAGGCTACCCAATTTCTAAAAATTCAACCAAAATGGGACCAAAAAAATACCCAACCACATTATAACAAAAAAATTGTAAAATAGAAACTGAAAATGATCATCAAGAATTTACAGAAAGGTTGGGACCTTACAATCTCCCACATTTTAACAGACTATCAGCATAGTCTTTCCCCAAAACACTTTATCAATTTCATCCAAAACACTAATTGGATGCTCCTCAAAGGAAGAATTAGTTTGAACCTAAACACCATCAACATTGTTCACATTCTATGTTTTGGTATGATATGGATTAATATTTTACATAAGTAAAACATCATTCATATCACTATACCTCTTTGGAAGAGCCAATCGGTACACCACCAGTCTGATTCTCTCCAAAAACTCTAAAGGTGCTATAAAATCAGGTAACAACTTTCTTGTACTATGAATCCTATTGTGACCCAATCTCAATAATAGAAAAAAGAACACACAATAACCCACTTGAAACTCTAGAGGTCATCAATATCAATTCTCATAAGACTTCTACTAACTTTGAACTGTTACTATACATTTCCAAATCAACCAAACATGTTCTGGTGTCTCCAACATGAGACTCAATCCCAACAAGTTTAAATCACCTACCTCCATCCAACATAGAGGTGATATGAATGGATTACTATAAATTTACACATATGGTTCAATCATAATATTAACCTAAAGTCTTTTGGTGTTGGAAAAATCAAAGGGCACTTAACACTTCTCCCAAGATGCACAAAAATCAAGGATTCATGCTCTCAGCATGTCCTCTAGAGCCTAGATGGTTCACTTTTATTTCCCACACACACACATATATATATATATATATATGTGTGTGGGGGGGGGGGAGATGAACTCAGAAACACTTGGATACCCAACACTTTATGTAATACCTTCTATAAGATAGAATTAAATAATTAATCCTGGTCTAAAACAATGCTTTATAAAACCCTATGGAAATAGACCATCTCTTATACATACATCTCACCCTACTAGTCCACAATAAAAGTCTCTTGGATATAAAATAAATGGGATACCATTTTCAACTATTCCAAAATTTAAAAATCACATTATTCATCTAAGGGATGTTCGAAAGACCCACCACATAGTCTATAGTAGCATCGTCCCACTTAAATTCTAAAATGGGTAGTGATGGTAGGAAACCACCTTGTAATTGATTCACAACCATCACCTACTAAAAGGTGTAGCATCATGTTATGAAACCTATAATATTCCCTTTCATGCATGACCACCAATACTATTGTTTTAGGTCACAATACAATTTTCTCAATCTAGGATGCACCAACCACTTATTTTCATGAAACTCAGGCATCAACTCCTCATGCATACACATAAGCACAAAAACACTATTCTAGACATAAATAATCTCATCCTCACTTATAGTCAAATAATAATGTGACACCCCACCATCAAGGATTTACCTTAATTCCGAAAACCCCATATCCTTATACTACCTACCCTAATCCAGATGATAAGTTTAGACTCAACTGATTAGAATACAGGGGTAATCTTCTCATGTCCTTCTTGAACCTAAATATACATCTTAACCAGAAATTTCATCAAATTTCACTCAAAACAAGACTTGTGAGCTACCTAATTATGTCTCTTCCTTCTCAAAGCATTAGAAACACAATTTATCTTCCATGATGTATAGGATAGCACAGAATAAAATGATTGTATGTAATCAACCCATCTCCATTGTCCAAGAGTCAAATCTTGATGTGAGGAGATGTACATTAAGCTCTTGTGATTGGTATGTACAGTAAACTTTCCACCCAATAACTAATACATCCAACACATTAAGTTATAAACCATCAGAGATAATTGAAGATCATGTGTTGGGTGATTCCATTCATGGGGCCTTAACTTCCATAACCCACACACCACAAATCGACCTCCCAATATCAACACTTCTCCAACTCTAATCCCAGATGCATCAAAAACATAGTATACTCCTCACACAGCTCTTGTCGGATCAAGATAGGTATGGTAGTGAAATCATTCTCCAATTCCTAGAAATAATTCACAAACTCTAGACCATTAATACTTGATCCCTATCTTGATCAAGCTTGAAAGTAGTTCTACCAAATGAAAAAATTCTTGGATAAACCTCCAATAATAACACACCAACCCTAGAAAGATTTTGATATCAAAAACATCCTTGGGATTATACCAAGAAACCACTATATGCACCTTCACTAGGTCCTCTAGAACTCCTTCCTCGGAGATGATGGGACCCAAGAAATGTACCATGTCAATCCAAAATTGAAACTTAGATAGCTTGGTGTATATCTGATTCTCTCTTCGAGTACCCAGAATGATGTCATATTATTGTTCATGATCATCATGATTCTTGGATTACATTAAGATATCATCTACAAAAGAACCAAAAAATGATATTGGTACAGGTGAAATATTTGGTTCATCAAAAACATAAACATAGTGGGAGAATTCATCAGCCCGAACGACATCGCGAGAAACTCATATAGACGATAAATTCTTTTGAAATAAGTCTTTGAAATATCAAAAGTACTACCTCTAAACTGATGATACCCTAACCCCAATTAAATCTTAGAGGAAACACAAGAACCTATCAGGTGCTCAAATAGATTATTGATACGTGTAAGGGGATTCCAGTTCTTTCTTCTCATCTGGTTCAACTTATGTTAATCAACACACAAACACAACGTCCTATCAGCCTTATTAAAAAAACTAGTAAACACAAAGGTGGCCTACAAAAAAGGATTAATCCTATATCTAAAAATTATTCCATCTGGGTCTTAAGTTTCTGAAGCTCTACTAGTTCCATTCTATAAGGGGAAATATATTCCAGTTCCTCTCAAAGAATAAGGTCAATTATAAACTCAACATCCTTCTCAGGTGGAATCCCTGAGTATTTAATTGGAAATATGTCCTGGAAATGATCCATTTCGAGTTGAAAGACATAATGCTTCACTACCATATCATACAACAAAATAATTTCAACCTCAGTTGCAATCACATCCTATTTCTATTGAATAATCCTTGAATGACCTACCTAGATATCTCAATCTCCATAATGAAAAAAAATACCCTAAGGAGAAATAAAGTTTAGTCTCCTATGGTAACAATCGATGTGGGATCCGTATGATACAAACTAGTCCATACCCAAGATCAATTCAAAACATGACATGTCAAGTATTAAAGACCCCAATAGAAAATATACTCCCCAAAATTGATAGAACACCCCTAACATAAATAGATGTCCATCAGATGTACACCTAACACAGTTTCGATCATCATAACTCCACTCACAAACTCGACTAGTAGACTTAAACCATTCACAAGTTGAGAATATATAAAACAATGAGAGGCACTAAAAATAGTATAATCTATAAGAATAGTAAATGTAACTATGAATGGTCTAAACTCACTATCCATAAGTTTAGGTTGAACTGCATGCAACTGTCATGTCCCTCAGTCCTGTGTTATAGTCTATGTCCCATTAGTTTCACCACTCAACTGATACGAGTTCAAATTCCCCGAAGTACCACATCAACTACCATGACCACCATGGATATAATAACTTCAATAACTATATTTATATGGTTAAGAAGAACCTCTTCTAGTACTTTAATTTAGCTTGGATTCTTCATCACCACACATCAGTCAAGGGTTTTTTCATTACCTATGTATGTGTCCCATAATTCAACAGGCTCAACACTCCATTGGTGGTCACAGAAATTGTCTATGAGTGTGACCGACCTACCACACAAGTGGAGGTAAACTAGATTACTTCTCTAAGTAACTGATGATTCTCCCAAGACACTCTATTTTCTATTTCCCTTTCTTATGTTCTCATAGCGATGCATTCTACTCTTGAAAGAGGTACCTCCTGGTCATCTAGAAGAAATATCCTACATTTCACTAGAAGAATCCTTTAGGTTACCATCATAAATGAGTTCTTGGTTCACTACCTCAGAATACTACTTCACCCAAAATATGTTAACCTGGGACTGAATAACGCATTTAAGTTCATCCAAAAAATGTTTCACTATAATTACCTCATATACTTCCAACGTTGGGAAAAAGCTCTAAAAATCAATAAAGGGACCAGTATAGTCCATAACGTACATACACCCCTGGTTCAGCCACGTCAAATTTGTTGCTTTCTCTTTCCCAGTCATATTTGGTTAAAATTATTCCTAGAACTCCTTGTGAAAACATTTTCACACAATATTCTCTATCTTATCATCCTGATTCTGAATATCCCTCCATATTTTTGCTGATTTGTGAAATATATAGGCATCCAATTTGACTCCCTTCTCTACGGGAGTCTCTAAATGTTCAAGGATCATCTGTATAGACTCAATCTAGAACACTTTTACCTTAGATTCACCCTCTCTAGTGAAGGTCTTAGGGTGATGCAACTATAAATCCCATGTCAAGTCATAAATATTTTGCACAACCTTCCCTGGGTCTCTATCTATGAACTACATAAAGGGGGGAAATTTCTCATGGAACTTATCTCCCACCTATCCATATGGAAATATTTGAGCCTCTTGTTCCACTACTAGAGTCACATTTCTATTCATGTCCTCTTGTAATCATATTAAAAAAATTCATTATGAATTGATGTCTCTACAATTCCACAAAAAAAATACCTTAGGACACAACCACATCATTTCACTATCATATAAGAGGGACTCACATAAATCAAAAAAAAATCATCCCCCATACTCTTCCACAGGGTTGAAACTTTTGTATTATCACTACACTCAACCATCCCTCATCTAGTTCATGGATAATATAAGGTAAAGAACATTCATATTTCACAATTTCCCATTAAACACCAATTTATCCATTTTCAATTACAATAATTAGCATTATTTACAATGGAAAATTTCTTATTAGGAATTTTTTCGATTTCAAAATATTAAAATAAAGAAAATAATTTTCTTTACAACCACCTACCAATAATATTATTTTTAGTGAATGCTTAAAATAATGCATGTCACGTTAAAACCAGATTGCCAAGAATAATTCCTGTATACTTAACTTCCATGCCAAACTAGTCCATGAGTAAAATCTTAGAAAAAAATAATATCACACAACAATTGCATCACCCAAGGGTAAATAAAATACAACTATAAAAAAACATCAATAACAATGATCCCACCCTAGGTACTTGGGATTCCCACCTCACATAGATAAGCTAATCATATGCACAAGCTCATGACCAAGGCCTAACTCAACCTAGTATCCTATCTACCTTTCACAAATAATCATACATCTAAAAATAAAAATAAAACCCATTTGATAACACTTTGTTACATCCTGACCTGGGCTCCACATGCTAGTTCCCAAATCTGTTTTCCACATGACCTCAAGCGTGCCTCCCCATATGCCAGAGGATACCAACCAGTAGCGATGGTAAAATATGTAATAAGGGGGTAAAATACCCTCTTTATCAAAGTATCACTATAGTGAAAATAAATAAATAATAGAAAATTTATAATAAATAGAATCCATGATAATACCATAATAAAAAATCACCCAACATAAAATGATAAATCCAATACATGAAAAGATAACCATAAAATGAAGTAGTAGATATAAAATTCCAAATAAGTTTCAAGTGTCAAACGAAAACTCAAAATCAAGACAACTAAAAACTCTCAAGTGGGTCTTGGCATTATTTTTTGTTCTTTCATCCATGCTCCATCCTTAATCCCAACTCATACATATAACATTGGTCTCTTTTCCATGTGCTTTCCTACAAACATGAAGTCTATTTTGGTACCGATCAAGCAACTCGAGTAGGGTCTGATTACAACTGATTAGGCCACCACCATTGAGGTTTAAAGAAATATCCAATTTGAAACAGTTTATCCAGTTATATAAAGAATAAGTAATAAATAAAAAACTAAATAGTTTTCACATTTAATATCCTTTAAATAACCATATAATCCCCCGAGTTCATGGTGACACATGAACATGTCATACCTACATTAGCCAATGCCAGAGTCTGAACCATATGCCCTAGGAATAACACAATTCACTCATTCATGGGATACCATTACCCACTTAATTCCAATTTCACAATCTTGCAATGGGGACCTAGAGAAGCTATCTAGAACACCATGGGAATTTGTAGTATCAGTTGATATCCTACAACACAGTAATCACATGAAAATAAATATATAAATTGAGGGACTACATTGGTAGTCTAGCACACTGTGGGTATTTTGGATTAGCAGTCCCTATCCCCCAACTTATTGTTCACATCATTTACAAAAATCACAAACCATAGTTTCAAATTCATAACCCATTATCAACCATTTTATAAATTTTTATTCAACCAATTTTATAATCCTATTATTCCACATATTTCATAATCCCAATATTCCACAAATTTCATAATAACATGATTTAAACAATTTCATAATCATAATATTCCACTAAATTCAAAATCACCTGGGAAAAATTGATTAATTATTTCAATTTAAAATGAAATTTCCCAATGAGAAAATTATAATTTCACAATTTCAAACACCCAATTATAATGAAGACTATGGGAATGGAAAATTATACCACCTACCTCAAGATTATTGATGAAGGCTCGCTAAATTGTAACCCTAAATTAGTTATATAATGATTGATATCATAACGGTGGAGGGTATTTAAGATAAAACCAATGATTAAAATCTAAATAACTACATTAATAAAAACCTAGATCTAAATTAATTTCCAATAGAGGAAATAATCCCTCTAAAAAAAGAGAGAAATACATGATAGATAGAGAGAGGAATATAAATGAGGAAGAAATATCATAGAGGAGAACCAAACGTCTTTCACCATATCCTAGATTTAGCAATAAAAGGTTTCAAAGAGATTTAGAACCCTCTTAGGAGCCTTTAAAACTAATTTATTTAATGTTAAGTCTAAATAGCCTTATTAAGGTTAATAATTGGTCGTTCAAGAATTTTAAATAAAAATTGGGGGTTTCAAATTTTGTATGCATGGTTTCTTTGGAGAAGGAATGTGGTTTTTCAAATCATGCACCTTAACCATGTGCCCATACTAATGGAGTGAAATTTTACTATAATGTACTCACAAAGTAAAAAAAAACCATGTTCTAATTATGGAAAAACTCCTCTATCTATGGGTGCATAGTCTGAGGAGGGAGGTTGCAGGGAATGGTCAAACTGTGTTCCACCACCTATGGTTCCAAAAATTGGTGCACAATATTCTAGGATAAACTGAATAGTTTTCCCTAACTATATACCAACTAGGTATATCCCCATGGGCTTCCAAATTACCCTAAATTCACCAAAAACATAACCAAAGAAATACCCAACCAAAATATAATCAAAACAATGGTAAAAGAGTACCTGAAAATGACCACGATTCATCTCCAAATAAAATTCTATATTATAATGGGATTGATGAAATCGACAAAAGGAATCCAAATGATATTATTACTCCTTGTTTTATCCATAGGTGGAACCTGAATTACCTAATTCGTAGGTGGTAACTATTCTTCACCCATAATATGAAAGTATCTTGAGAGGCAAAGGATGAAGAAGAAAGTGATCATTAGTGAGAAATAGTTTTTACTATATTTATGACTGAGTTTCTTACTCGACAGCAATTGCTTAATGCCTCTTAATATAAGTATGAGTACATCTCTCGGTATTTTTCATGAATTTACTTATGTGTTTCAAAAATGCATGAGTAAATAGTTGTAGTTATAACTCCTTTTTAACCACTTATCCATAAAACACTATCACATGTTGCAATATATAAAATTATTTTTCTAATGATAGATAACATATAAGATATTGTAAAATGATAAATTTTAACATTCTATTTTCAATGATTAATCATATGGTTCCATATGAATCATAAAATATGATTAATCGGGTCTATACATTATTTATTAATCATGATATCAATAAAGGAAGATGTTTTTTTATCTTATATCAAGCCTTATGATACACCATTAATGAGGCATATAATATGCCTTTTATTCACGCATGTCATACACAATGATGGGATTATATCATCTCATACTCTATTGTCATTAGTTAATACCTCTTTCAAAAATATCATATGTCACTATAATGTCACTCTATAAAAAATTTAACTCATCAATAAATGGTTTTAAATAAACATCAACATTCTTCTTTGCATGGCCTAGAATTAATAATTCCAAATAAATATTTGGTTTCATTATCAATAACAAAGGGGGTATGTTGTATGGAGAAAAAAAACCAACAATAATATTAACTAAAGTTGGAACCAAAATTAAAAAAAAAACTATCTATAAAGAGTCACAATAAAAAATTATATAGTTTAAAATCAAAGGTTATAACAAACTAATCTAATTAAATCCATGAATCAATATCATAAGGATTATTTAATTTTCTATTTATATCAATATAGGATCAATTCTACGTAACAAAGGAGGTTTTTAAGTTATACAAATGAAGACCCCATAATCCGAATATATTTAAAAAATACCTCTACTGTTTTATTGAAAAAAATAAAGAATTTTGTTTTTTCATATTTTATTTATTTATTTTTCCACATGTTGGATTGATAAATAAATTTTCCTAATAACCATAATATAAGATGAGATCATATGAACATGCATGAATATTTTGATAATTGCAATCTAAATTATGTGTTAACCTGTTACAATGATAGAAATTTACTACAATTTATTTCTTTCAAGTAAAAAAGATTTAACTAAAAAAAGTATAAGATCAAAGCAGTTATTATACTAAGTTGAACTAAGTATAATATTAATATATTAAATATCATTTCCATTATTTAATCATTATATCTCAAAAATAAGTGGAAAATTATGAAACTAAAATGTTTATCATATTTGTATATTAACTACATAATTTTATTATTGCACGTTATTTTTATAACATACCCAATAATATTTTCCCTACATTTCCGCATCCTAAACATATTCCTATATGTAATTCCCTAGGGAAAAGGAAAATATTAGAAATAGTGAGAAAAAATGATTAGTAAGGGAAAAATATCAACAAATATTAAATGGGTTAGATCATAATAATGTGATAAAACATGAAAATGGGAGAAATATATGATTAAAAAATAATTTTTAATCATAATATTTATACATAAGACATGAAAGAAGGATATATAAACTGAAAAAGATCTTCAAGGAAGTATAATATATATCATGGATAAAGAATGTAGAAACGTGAGGAAATAATCATGAGACATGGAGAACAACGTAAACATGTGCCACAAATATAAGAATAAGTAAACTATAACTTTGTGGAAATATATAAATATAATTAACACCATTATGGATTTTTTGAAAATATCAAATAGTTCCATGAATAGTGTTTCCTAATATGTCAATTAGGACAACACATGGAGTTATGAACATATCAATAAGTTATATGCATAGAGTTGTCAAAAAATATTTAAGGTTCACATATATATTTTTGAACATATCCATAAGGTTCACACATAGAGCTTTGAACTTATCAATTATTCCCATGTACAAATTTTTGAACACATCAATTAGTTTTACACATTGAGTTTTGAACATATAAATTAGATTCATGCATAAAGTGATGATTATATTAATTAGGCCCACACATAAATTTGTGAAAATATCAATTACCTAATTAAATAGTGTTGTGAACAAATAAATAAGGTCTATACCTATATTTTTTAATATATTTATTAGGATGACACATAGATTTTTTAACACACCAATTTGGTTCATGCATAACATCATTATCTCATGTGATATAAATATTTTCCCAATGCATTAGAGGGGTATATCAAATATTCCCAATATATAATGATAAACTAAACATATTTTTTATACATGAAATCAATTGTACATCTTATCCAGAAAACCCATGGAAGTAAGATGGGTCATATAATATTTTCAAATGGTTACACCTAAATTAACATCAAGAATTATATCGTTTGATAAGAAAATTCAATCTCCCAAAATAAGTATATAATAAGATCACTTTGATGTTTATTAATGGAAAATAACTCTATATGATATAGTTCTTATTTAGATACATAAGAAAATGGGAGAAAAAATCATAAAAAATAGTTTTTATAAAACATTTTTAATATTTTTGTAAAAAACAATGTTATAAGACACTTTAAAAAATAATTTTCCCAAAGGGGATAGGAATAATTTTTTTAAAAAATTTATTTTAAAATAATTCCCAACAACAAAACCTTGAAAATAAATAATGTTTATGAAAATAAATCTAAATTGTGTGATACCAAATAAAAAAGAGTAAAAAAAATATATTTTTATGATTTTTAGGTTGTTTTATATAAAACCATATTGATGAAAGAGTTCTAAAATCTATTTTTGAAAAAAAAATTAAATATTTTATAGAATATAATATGCACTTACAATAAAAAATAGGAAAATAAAACATTAATTCTATTGAATAATATTCACATAGAGAAGAAAGATATAATATTGTTGATGATACTTATTCTTAAAACATCGTATTTTTATAAAGAGATAAACCGATCAAAGAAGAAGATTATGGAATGAAAATATAATTTCCTTATATATAAATAGAAAATAATATATAAAATATATAAATGGTAGAATAAAAACATCAAATAACATATTCTAATATGAAAGATTATGACCCAACAAAATGTAAATTGAGTCAACAAAACCCTAACCTTGGATTTTGGATTTGTGGTAAAAACTCTATCAACATGTACAATCAGATTAGGTTTATTATTAAAATATATTAAAACCAAATTTATATTTATTTTATATTATACTGTTAATTTATAATTTCATATTCCCCATTTATTAATTATTCTTTGTTAAAATTAATATTTTCATGTTAGACATCCTATTTGATCTATGGTTGCTTTAGTATGGTTATTCGGATCTTTGATCATTTCCCATGTTTTAATAAATTCTATAATTTACATGGATGTTAAATAGATTTGTTTGATATAGTTATAAATTCCAATTTATATTTTGTAGAAGTTATAATGATTTTTTTACAAGAATTGTTAAAAATCTCACATGTTGTGAATTTTGATTTAATAAAAACAATTAATTTTATTAATGAATTTACATATATATATATATATCCATTAAAAATTATGAAAAAAATTAAATTAATATTTATTACAACATATAACTATAATTTATTTTAAATTGGTCATTCATGATATAAATGTTATATTATCATTCATATTGGTGGTAATGTCGACTGAAACATGAACATGTTATAACACCTAAATTAGTAAGAACATGTTAATGTATAGTAATAATATCAATTTTACATAATAATAATGGCTTAAAAACTATTTTATTAATTTCATAAATCAAATTGAATAATATTTTTATGATGAATATAGGGAATAATGATTAATTAGAGGATAACATTTCTTTTGAAGACTGGAATAATATCTTAGAGATCCTTTCAGAAATGAGGGATTTCAGACTCTTTCTAGTGACCAAATTTTACCAAACATGAGAGATTATTCTTAGGGATAGAATTTGGGATTTTATTATAGATGAAACATAAGGAAATGTGTGATTTAATATGGGTATTATAGGAGTCCTTCTAAGGTGAGCTTGAGTTTCATTTTCCCAAATACTCAGTCCATAATGAATAAAGAATATAATTTCTCAAGGATAGTGGATCCAAAGGGAAAAACAATTGAGGTATGATAAATTGAGGTATATAATTCCATCATTAACTCATTTAGAGATAATATTTTAGGATATTTTATGTATTTTCTCCTTAGTTAAACACTTTTACCAAATTTTAACTTTAGCCTGGTAAATCAACTTTTACCTTAGTAACTTATTTTTATACCCAAAAATGAAATTGAAATTATTAACTATTTCTGAAAATATAATTCCAAATATGAAATAATTTTTTCCTATAATAAATTTATAAAAGTGATAAAAATAATAATTTTAATTTAATGACATGTATTGCATAAGAAACATTTTTTAGAAAAAAAGTGCATTTTTAAATATAAAAATGAATTTTTATTATTACAGTCAATTTAATATATATTATATAACTTTTAAAATATTTAATTTCAAATATTATCAATAATTTTAATTAAGACCATTATTTATTAGTTATTACTTTAATTTATCAATAAAAAAAATATATTACACATTTAAACATAATTCTTTGAAAAATACCTCATTTTAACATTATATTTTTTTGTTCCTAAATCTTTAAAATTGATTATTTATTTAATATAAAATATTTTAATTTTATCTCTGCCTTTTTATTGAAAACAAACATTCTCATTTAATTAAATTTATTTTTTAAGAGTTAATTTTATAAAAAAATTAACATATATTAAAATATATGTGTAAATGTCTATATATATATACATATATATGTTGAAAACATAATTAATTACATTAATAATTACACATTTATATTACAAAACCATTCAAGAAATTTTAATAATAACTTAGGGTAGTATAAGTTATGATGGAAATAAAGGGTATTGATTCAGCTAATAATAATATTGTAGTGATTTCTATAGGATGAAACCTCTCTCCTGGATGATTTCACTAAAACTGTAATTACTTACATCAGATTGGGATTCATTTATAAGAAACAATATTAATTTTATATCCTTTCAAATATGGTAAAAATGGTACAATCACTATGGGGATTTCCCTAAACTAGGTCAAATTTAAACACAAGACTTTTTATATAATCTTTCATTTTCCAGACTTGGATAAATGTGCCCATCACCGCAAGGTTTTCCCAAGTGGTGCTACCTCATTTCTAATGATGGAATTTATATCTATGATCCATGTTCTATAATAATGTTTCCTCATAATATATATCATATTCTTGCCATTTAGCTTTTAATTTTAGAAATTACTATAGATTTGGTATGTACTTCCTAAAAAGTGATTCATGGAACACATCACACACCATATATTATTAATTACTAGAGAACGATGACCTATAGTCATAATCCAAAAGATCAATTTTCATATCTAGTGTGGATAGGACACGTTTCTTGGTTAAAATCTTTATAAATCTATTTATATCATGTTTAAACTTTAGAATATTTTGTACCTTCTTCTAGAGCTCTATATATTCCTTTTGCACCTCCGTAATTTTTATAATGATATACGGTTAAGTAATCATATTTAAAGGTATGGTTACATCACTTATATAATTATTTCGATATATATTATTTTAATATACCTATATATTGAGTCCATATCAATACAAATCAAGGATAATGTTGCATGATCATTTCTACTTATAGTATCATCCACCATTATTTCCTTCTCATGATGGTAATTGTTGATAAATCCTAGACTTTACTCAACTCCCATCATATCCTTTGAGGTATATTTAAATCCTTCTAGGTTAATATATACTTTAATAACTTTTTTTACATATATCAAAAAATTTAACTAAAGAGATAACACTTAAAATTTATTCATAAAAATATTACTGTTTAAAGATCAAGATCATGTGTTGGGTAATTGTTTACATCGTTCATTTATTGATAACATATATAAATTATAAATATGTTATTTTTCCAAAGGAAATATCTAATGCACTGTTTTTTTTAAATTTTATATCATATTACTTTATTTATATTAGTGTTGTTTATATACAAGTGAAGTGGACAACCTAGTCTTAATATCATTGAAATTATCTTTATATTCTTTAATATAGAAAAAATTAACTACCTTATATGTCAATTTTGTTAGTGGATTTGATAATCAAGAGAAATCTCTCACAAAACATTGATAGTATCCAATTAATTGAAGAAAACTATAAATAGTTTTCACAATAATTAGTATAGTACATTCTTAAACCTCCTCTATTTTTGAAGGATCCATGTATATACCTTCTCTTATGATTACATTACCCAAGAAGAATAATTTTCTAGCAAAATTAACATTTGATGAGATAATCATAAAATTTATCCTTTCATGAGTTATTTAGCACAATCCATAAATTATCTTCATTATATTGATTTCTCATATAATATATGTAAAAGTCATCAATAATGACTATTATAATTTTTCCTAGTAATCTAAAGTAATATACTCATTGTATCTATAAGATAAAAGGGAAATTTGTATGCATGAATAGCATAATTATGAATTCATAGTATCTATATCTTTTGTAGAAGCCTTTGTTGTGTATATATTTTCTCTTTACCCTATCCAAATCAAAGATCCACCTTTAATAAGTATTCATATGCTCAAATTTTATTCTAAAATTATCATAATGGGGTATATGATACATTTGATAGATTGTGACCAGATTAATTTTGTGATGATCAATGAAAAAATGGATTTACCCATCCTTCTTATTGAAAAAGATAATTGATACAACCTATAGTGAAGCAATTGTGTTTTTAAAAACCACTAATCCATATTATCTTATAGTTTCTTATTTAATTATTCTAATTTGGTGAGGGTAATTTTTTTATAGTCTCTTTGATATTGAAATAAAACAAATTATGATTTCAATTAAAAACACAAAATCACATTCCAAGGTAAGACTAGGATGTTATTCAAGAAATACATAAAAATATTCCCATACAATTAGAATGTCTTAAATATTGAGTTCCTCCACACTAAATTGGGCTAAGTATCCATCGTTATTGGGTATAAATACCCATATTAAGTAATTTGATTCCAAAGGGAGTTCATCGTTATACTTGAATCAATATTTGATAATGGGATAATTTGGAATATGAAATGATATTTATATATAGTGGAAATTAATATGAAATCCATTCTAGGAGGAAAAATCCAAGCCCAATATCACATTATATTCAACATAAAGAAATCAAATAGATATATATGAAGTATCTTATTACAGACCTTGATTGGATGAGAGTAATATAAATTAGATATACTCATCACATCGCTAGGTGTTTTCATTGATAATTTAATAAACAATATTTGAGGATATTCATCAATGTTTTTAGAATATGCAAGATTGGAAGTAATAATAATAATAGAATAAAATAATATGTTTTTCATTAATGAGCATACATGGAACTGCGTCAATTTCATGATTCTATTATAAATCATTTACTATAACTAAAATAGTCAACATGAATAACAGGCAATAATATCCTCTTAAAATTAGAGTAAATAATCATATGAGTATGAAAAAACTTTCATTGATGTCTTACTTCATGACATGTTCATCTTATATTATGATATATTTATATTATCCTAGGATTCTTTATGTAGGGTTCTCATAAAATTCTTAACCAAATACCTAAAAAAACCAAACACTAGTCTAATACCAACTAATATGACCCAAAAAAATCATATATTTTAAATAATTTTCATAATTCAAAAAATATATCTCATAAATAAACCCCTAATTCCTAAACCTAATGTTTTTATTTATTTTTAAATTTGCTAGAAAAAATTCTAATTTCACATTATTTCTTCAATATCTACTTCAAAATTATACTTAGATGACTTTTTATTAAACTTATTCTTACATTTAATTTACTCATGAAAATAGAATCAAAATAAACAATGAGAAAAAATGCTCAATCAGTGATAAACATATCAACCAGTCTTAAAGGGTTAGATCATAATCATGTAAGAAAAAATTAACATGGTAGAAATATCATATTAATAAATAATATGTAATCAAAAGATTTTTTTAAGGTGTGATAAAAAGATATATAACCACAAAAGGATCATAATATGAGAATAAAATATGGCATTGTGGAAGAATCTAAAAACAAAATAGAATAATCTTGATCTGTGGAGATTAGAATATTCATGTTGTACAAACACAAATATAGGTAATCCATAAATTTGTGGACATATCTATACACAACTAGGACCACATATTCACTTTTAAAACATATTAATTTGGTCCACACATAGAGTTTTGAACATGTCAATAACGCCTAAACATAAATGTGTTAAAATATCAATATGGTTTTCCCATAGTATTATTAACATATCAATAAGGTCTAGACATAAAGTTATGAACATGTCTATTAGATCCATGAGTAAGGTCATGAATGTATCAATTTTTTCTGAGTATTGGGTAATAAACATATCCATTAGTTCAAGGAGTATAGTTATAAATATATCAATTAGGTATAAACAATATTTTATTCAAATTTTAACTAGGAAACCACATAGATATTTTAATATATCAATTATTTCTTCTCATATATTTCTGAACATGTCAGTTAGGTTCATGTATAACAATGTTATCTCCTGAGATATAAATATTTACCCAATGCATTATAAAAATATATTATATTAACCAATAACATGTTGAAAAATTACATATGTGTGAAAAATTAAATCAAACATACATATTATCAAAAAAACCAATAAAAAGAAGAGGTATATATAATATTTTCAAATGGTATATCCTAAAATTACATAAAGAATTGAATTGGATGATACTAAAAATTTTATCTATAAAATTAATTATATTATAAGATAATTTTGAGTGTGACTCATGAAACATATATCCATAGGATAAATAACATTTGATATAGATTTTAAAATGAAAAATACATAAAATGGTATAAATAAAACATTTTTAATACTATTATAAAAAGTAAAGATACAAGTCACTTTCAAAAATCATTTTTAAGACGGTGACAAGAATAAAATTTAGTAATTTTTTATAAAATTATCCCAAATAATGTAACTATAAAAATAAATAATATTTATGTAAATTAACATTGATTGGAAGATACCAAATATTGAAAAGTAGAAAAAATTATTTTTAATATTTTTATGAAGTTTTAGAGAAAACTCACATCGATAAAAGAGTTATAAAATTTTTCTTTCAAAATAGACAAAGATAAATATAAAGTGTATAGAATATAATAAAAAAAATTAATCCAAAATAATAAAATAAAACATTTATCATAATAAAAAATATGTATATGGAGGATAATTATAAAATATAGAGTAAAATAATTATTCTTTATAAAGTTATATTTTTATGAAGAAAGAAATCCATAAAAGTTGAATATTGTGACATGAAAATGAATTTTACATTAATTGAAATAAAATAAAACAAATGAAATTTAGAAATTTAAAAATACAGAGAAATTATAATAACTTATTCAAAGTGGAAATATTATGACCTAATAAAATGAAAATTAAGTTAACCAAATACTTACCTTGTATTATGGTTTTCTCAGATGAGCTCTAACCTCATATATAATTAATTTGGGTTTATATTTAATTTATATAAAAAACTATTTATAATTTTTATAGTTTATACCATTGATTTATAATTTCTTATTACTGTTTATTAATAATTCTTTGTTAAAAATAATATTTCGGTGTTACTTTTCCCATTTCATCTATATTAAATTTTGTATGAAAATTCTTGTACTTGATAATTTCCCATGATTTTATTCCCTCCAAAATTTCCATGGTTGTTACTTAGGTGTGTTTTATATACTTATAAATATCAAATGTATATTATAAAAATATGTAATATAGTAATATGTATCTAGATATTACAATATATCAATGGTGTATAATGTAAAGTATTGGAGTGTGAAAGAATATTCAGTTTTGAAGGTAGTGAAAACTGATTTAAAAAAGGATTGACATATCTTAAATATGATTTAATGTTAAAAATATTGAAGGTGGAAGTATAAAGGATATTTAAGTATATGAGTTATATTTTAGATGTATTTTTTGGATATATTAACAATGGTTAGAATAAATATAATGTTTAAATAATAAGTTTTTAATTTATTCTAATAGGTTTGAATAAAATTAAAGTTAAAATAGGAATGTTTTGGTACATTCTAGGAATTATTTTACAATGTGTATGAATTTTTACTTTAAATTAATTTAAATTCCAAAAAAATTAGGTAATATGTAAGAATTTGTTCAACACATAATAATTTTTTTAAGGTCATGTGAATTCGGTAAAAGAAGTTTTTTAAGAGTCATATAGTCATTTTCTTAGTGACATTTTAGGGAAATATTAGTTTTTTAAGAGTTATTAGACCATTTCATAAGATTAATTATACCATTTCATAAGAGTAATTTCCTAGTAAATGAAATATTTTAAGTTTCATTAGGCCATTTTCAAAGAATTATTGAACCACTTGTAATAGTCATTTTAAGGAGAAGGAAATCATGTGAGAGTCCCTTTTGTGAAAAGGGAAATTTCATATGGGTTATTTATTTTATCATTTGGACTTTATAATAGTCATTTATTGGGATAATTTATTCAGATAAAAAGCTTGATTCCAGTTATTGTATGTGTATAAAAAATATGGTGTCAAAATTAAAAGAGGATGATAGTATGATATTATTTAGGATTTAAAATGTCAGGATTATCTATATAATTTCTTAACTAAGATCACACCAAGACTCGTCGATTTTTTTAAGGTTTCTACATAAAATAAAATATTATAAATTATATGTAAGGACCCGACCCTAGTTGCCCAGAGATGCTACCTTATTTTATTACATTGGAATATAAACAAAGAATATGTAACCTGAATGACTGAGTAGTTTAGTAGATTTTGGAAACAATATACATATATAATTTTAACACTACATCATGAAAGGAAATACAACATTAATTTATTCCATTAGAAACATCCATGTCTCCTAGATTATGCCAGCAACTCACTTATAAATTACATCTTCTAATCCTAGGAAAATGAAACATAAGAAAAGGGGTGAGCTCAAACACTTAGTAAGAGTAATAAATATAGAAGAATATATCATAAACATAAGCATTAGGCATGAATAATAATTGAAAACACATGCCTTCACAAATAATAAACATTAACACATTATGTTATAAATACGTGCTAAGTAAATAATGCCAACCTAATCATGGGTATTATACTAATCGAATAACTACATGAACTTTAAATTACTAGCTTCATAATGAGGTAATTGCATATCTCATACATTCTGAAACATATTTTCAAGGCCTCATCCAAGACTACCAAAAAATTATTAAGGCCTCGGAAAAAACCATATCAAAAATTAGGGAAAGGCCTCGACCAAGTCCACATCTATTTGTCTCATAAGACCAACCAATCCATAGAGGGGATATAGAGGATATCACCCATCACATAATAAGTCTAATTTATTCCTCATATGAATTGAGATAAACATAAATAATATATACATTCTTATTGAAACTATTATATGAAATGTAAATATATTTCCCTGAACATTAAGTATAAGCACTAACCATTCAGAGTAAATTGGTGAATGTTTTTAGGATATTACATCCACAGTAAAACTAGTCATATAATATAAAATAAATATGGTATATGAAATCATAAATTTTTAATTCCAATAATATATAATAATCAGCAAAATTGTTGAAATAGAAGAAAATGCTCTTATAAAATCATTAAGCAATTCTTGAGATAAATACTCTTTTATTTTGAAAAGAAGAGTTCCTTTAGGAAAATATTTGTATAAACCCAGAATTTAAGTAAGATATTACATTCATAATAAAATAGTGGTTTTATAAATATAATGGTTTCCAAAAATATATTATAGAGTGACCTTGAAAATAAGTAAGAATTTGAGAAATTCCCTTGAATCGGGCATGTATTTTGGAAACAATTTTGAAAGTTCCTTTTAAAACATGTAACTATCCATAAAATAAGGGAGGATTATTATTGGTGTACATATATATATTACTAAAAAAGAATTTATCTTGAGTACATAATAATACATATGAATTTCATTGAGGTAATTAGATATCCAAAGTAACCTGAATGAAAATGGAGGTTCGGGTAGAAAAACCCTTACCTTAAGTCTTAATGTATTCCACTCTAGAACTTAAGGTCCTTGAATATAAAATTTGACTAATTAACAACTTAATTTAGAAAAAATTTTATATTTATCTATTTTATCAAAATTTTAATAATTCCATTATATCTTTTTTGATTAGTTATAAGATTGAATTTCATCGTTCTAGAGTGTTCATTTTCTTGATTTTCATTATTAGTTCACTTGTTTTTTATAAAGGAGTTCATGTGGAATGGATGTAAATATATATAATTGAAATTAGATATTATTTATGAACATCCAGAAGTGTTACTGTTCATTTCTATCACTTTTTTATATGTAAATAGGATGAATCATTAGATGAAATATTAATGACATTCAGTTAGATTAATTTAGCGGTAATTTGATTATTATGAACTAGTTTGGTCATATGATTTAATAATATGTATGTATAATGGTTCCTTTAAATTAATTAGGTTATAATAAATATATTTTAGTGTTTTGAAAACTTAAAAATTGTTTCATGACCAGTAATGAAGGAGAAATTGAAGAACGAAACTTTGTCGTCGACGAAGGTTACAAATTGAAACCTCATGGACGTCGATTTAGTTTACAAAATAAAAGGAAGAGAGTAAGAATATTGATGATGGTTAATCCATTAATATGATATAATTCCATTATATATATGATATTGTATATATCATGGTCATTTAGAACGAGTAGGTGAGAAAAGGATAACAAAATAAGATAAATTGAAATGAAACTAAATGAAAAAGAAAGGTTCTTTACCTCTTGAAATAACTTCTTTGAGAACCTCTTTAAGGGAAGGGATTTTGGTATTTTGGAAAGACCAACATATTATTCTATGTGGGTTATGATTAATTAAGGCTATTTGGGTATAAAGTTTAGGAGATTCGAGGCTTAAAAAAGTGAAGAGAAGAGGGAGTGATGGGGGTTTTTATAGTGGAGGAGAGGAGTGAATTTTGAATATTTAATTCTTCATTTTATTATTTCCCTCAAGACAACCAATAGTGTTGTTTCATGTAACCCATAATAGTAATAAGTGCATGTTAGTTCAAACCAAGTGGCCTTGAATCACTCATGATGTCATAAATAGTGTATTTAACTAATAATTTGTATGAACGGTATTTTTCTATATTTCACTATTCATAAAAAATTCATGAAATTCAAAAAAATCCCATAAATTCACCCCAACCATTTTTCAACATGTAGAATTAAAAAATGAACTCCATTTTCAAAAATAAATTTCTAAATATTATTAATATAATTTTTTTAAAAATCATAGTTAATTCGAAAAATAACAATTTTAATGGTATAATTAGATTTATATCACATTGAAAAATTAATTGAGATCTCATTATCTTATTAACTTAGTAAAATCAAATAATATCATTTTTTACTATTCATAAGGGTCATATTACTATTCATAGTACTATTCATAATGGTATGTTACTATTCATCAAGAATAAAGTTTGTTTTATCAGACTCCAATTGACTTACAGATCACAACTCTACATAACTGTTTATTGAAATTCAAAACATAGAAGAGAGAAAGTTGTGTTTAATGGCTAGATTATAAAATGTGTTGTTTTTTAAGGACTCAGTGTTTCATGAATTCAATATTTATTTTCAAAACCTTGGGTTGTTACATTCTCCACTCCTTACAAAAATTCCATCCTCAAAATTTACAAAATGTTTCCTAAAAAGATTCGGGTATGTCTTCAATATAAGATCCTCGGGTTCTCATGTTGCCTCTTCGTTTTTATTATTTCTCGAAAGTACATTTACCAAAAAAATCATCTAATTCCTCAACACTTATTCTTATTGTCTAGAATATAGATAGGCTCTTCACTGTAAGGTAGGTTAGGTTCCAACATTATACCTTCAGAAGTGAGGACATGTGTTGGGTCTGACATATACTTTCTCAGCAATGAGACATGGAACATATTATGTACTTTGGATAGGCTAGGCAGCATAGCCAAATGATATTCAACAGTTCCAATTCTCTGGAGAATTTCAAAAGGCCCAATGTACCTAGGTTTTAATTTCCCTTTCTTTCAAAATCTTATAATTCCCTTCCATAGAGATAATTTTAGAAAAACGTGATATCCCTCTTGAAATTCCAGATCCTTCCTTTGATTATAGGCATATAACTTGTTTCTTCTTTATATTGTTTTAATATGGCCTTGAATAGTCATTACCTTCGCTATTGTTTCCCCCACAAGCTCTGGGCCCACAATATTTTTTCACCAACTTCATCCCAATATTTTGGTGTACAAAATCTCTTCCCATACAATGCTATATATGGTGCCATTAGAATAATCTAAGGTAAACTATTATCATAGGAAAACTCTAATAAAGGTAAATATTGATCCCACATATCTTGAAAGTCATGTTAACATGATATCAACATGTCCTCTAAGGTTTGGATTGTCCTCTTTGATTTCCCATTAGTTTGTGGGTAGTAAGCAGTACTCAATCGAAGTTCGGTATCCAAAGATTTCTAAATACTTTTCCATAATTTCGATTTAAAATATGGGACATGATCAGACACAAATAAGAGAGGTGCTCTATGAAGTCTCACAACTTCATTGATATAGAGTCTTGCTAAGAGCTCCTGTGGAAAATCCTCCCTTATAGCGAGGAAATGTGAATATTTCATAAGTCAATCCACAATTACCCATGCCACATCATTCTTAATTGGAGTTTTGGGTAATCTAGTGAAAAAATCCATGGTTACGTCATCCTATTTCCACATAGGAATTGGTAGAGGGTGCATGACTCCTTTTGGATGTTTTCTTTTGGATTTCACTTATTGGAAAACCAAACATCTCAACTCATAATCAAAAATCTCCCTCATTATGTTTTCCCAAAAATAATGTTCCTTGAAATATCTATAAATATTAGTGCTACCAGGAAGTATGAAGAAATTTTAACTATAGGAATCATCCAACAACTCCCTTTTTAGATCGGGTACAACTAGGATGCAAAGCCTCTTCCTAGATTTTAGATCACCATATTCACACAAAAATTCAGCCATCTTCCCATCTTTCACAGCATTAATTTTATTTTTAACATTCTCATCATAAGGATGAGAAGATTTAATTCTTTATAATAAATATGGTTGGGAAGATATTTGAAAAATTAATGATTTTCACATTCTTTGATAATTCCCATTTCCATCCTTACTAGATCCATATACAAAGAATCCTTATCAATCAGCATTTTGTTGAGAATTTCATGACCCTTCCTGCTCAATGCATCATCTACCTTGTTTGACTTTCTAGGGTGGTAGTGTGTGGTACAATCATAATCCTTGAGTAGTTGGAGCTATCTCATTTTCCTCATGTTGAGTTCTTTCTGTGAGAAGATATACTTCATACTCTTGTGATCCATATATATCTTACACTTTTCACCATATAGATAATGTCTCCATATCTTCATAGAAAATATTACCACTACTAATTAAATATCATGAGTGGTATAGTTTTTCTCATGAATTTTTAACTAACTTTATGTGTTGGCAATAACTCTATCACTCTGCATAAGGACACAACCAAGTCTTTTCTTTGATTCATTGTTGTAGATCACAAACCCATCATTCCCTGATGGTAGGGTTAGGATTGTAGAAATCACTAACCTCCTATTAAATTCTTTGAAACAGTCCTCACGTTTCTTTTTTCTTATGAACTTAATCCCTTTATGTGTAAGCCTCGTCATTGGGTTGGCTAAATGGACGAAGTTGTGAACAAAATGCCAATAATAACCCGATAAACCAATAAAACTACGTACCTCAGTTATGTTCGTTGGAGTAGTCCATTCTTGAATATCCTTTCTCATTGTAGGATCAATAGATATTTAATATTTAAAGACAATGTGTCCTATATAGGAAACAGATTTGGGCCAAAATTCTCACTTACTGAACTTCCCATATAATTCGTTTCTTCTAACAGTCTTCAGAATAGTGCACAAGTGATTTTCATAGTCCTTGTAACTTATGGATTATACTAAGATATCATTAATAAACAACCCCACAAATTCATCAATATATTCCTTGAAAACAATATTCATTAGATCCATAAAAATATAGGTTTCATTTGTTATTCCAAAAGGAATTACTATAAAATCATAATGCCCATACCTGGTTTGAAATGATTTTTTTGGAATGTCTTCCTTCCTCGCAAGCAACGAATGATACCGAGATCGAAGATTAGTCTAAGAAAAATATTGGGCTTCATGAATTTGATCAAATAAGTCATCAATTTTTGGTACGGTATAATTTTTCTTTATTGTTATATCATTGATCTCCCTGTAGTCAATGCACAACCTCATGGATCCATCTTTCTTCTTGACAAAAAGAACAGGGTCTCCCCACAGAGAAACACTAGGGAGAATAAATCCTATATCACTCAATTCCTCTAGTTTTTTTCAGTTCCAATAATTCCACATTTTCCATTATATAAGGGAACTTTTATATGGGCCTTGAACTAAGAACTAAGTCAATGTAAAACTCAATTTTCCTCTCTAGAGGATATCTAGGTAAGTCCTCTGGAAACACATCAACATATTCTTGCACAATTGGTACGTCCTCTATCTAAACATTCTTTTCCTCACCCATAGTTATTGAATTCCCTTCCTCACCAATAATTAAATTTAGTAGAGAAACTATGGTTGGATTTAGATGAGAATAATATGGTGATGTTTAAACCTTAAAGATAAGGGATTCTACATCGTCCTCAAAAATTGAAATCTTCTTCTTCTTGAAATAAATTTTTGCATCATGGTTCAAAATCCAATCCATACCAAGGATTATATCGACTTAAATCGTGGGTATGAAAATAAAATCCATAGATAAAGCATGTTATATGCCAGAATGGGGACTGCATGACACAATATTATTGCAATGATACTTACCTTAGGGGTTTTGACTCAGAACTCCCTTATTAAATCAAATTAGAAATATCTAATTTTCATTGAAATTTATGAAGATATGAAAGAATATGATGATCCAGAATCAAATAAAGCAATTTCTACATTAGAGGAAATGATTAAAGAACCTACCACCACATCATTAGGAACTTTAATGTCAAAGGTTGTGATCACATAAGCTTGGTGTTCCTCCCTTGGTATTTTGTGGTGCATGTTTCTTTGACACTTTGGAAAATCATTAGCATAGTGTCCCATCTCTAGAAAATTATATCATTGAACAATAATGGATTATTTTTTTCCCTTACAATCACAAAAAATATGGACTTTTTGTCCACATTTTTATAATACTCCTTTTCCTTTTAAGAAGGAACTAGGGTGCTTCCTTCCACAATTATCACAAGGGGAATTTTTATTCTTCCCTTCTTCTTTGTTTATTTATTTCCTTTCCCAAAGTTCTTAGTATATTTATTCTTATCTTTATTTCAATTAAATTCATAAGACTTAGATAATTATTTTTATATCTTGATATAACATAAAACTATATCCTCATATGATGAAAAACATTGGGAGACCACTTCCTACTAGAGGAATGAATTTAGGCCATCAAAGAATCGATCAATCTTTCTCCTCAGATTTTGTAAGTAGTCCACAACATTCCTTGGTAACCTTGTGAAGTTAACTTCATACTTTGCAACATTACCATCTTCCTTTTTCTTCAAATTCAGAAAATGCCTTTCCATATCCACTCGTTGTTCATAAGGAAAGTATTTCTCTATGGATATTTCCATAAAAATACCTCCATTTCATTTCTTCTATCTATTCCTCCTCCTTTGGGTTTTGGATTAATGACCACCACTAATCCACATATCCCAATAGATGATAAAATTCCATGATGACTTTATCTCTTTTGTTACATCCCAAAGAAATAAATATATTCTCTAGGGAATTTATCCATTGCTCGGCTACAAATGGGTTCAAAGTCCCATTAAATGATGGTGGTTTTTGATGCATAAAGAGATCTAACAAATCTCCTCAACATGGTAGATCTGGATGCTCTATATGGGTAAGGTTATTGTTCATAACCTGAGTAAGTGGTCCCAGTATAGTTATAAGCTCCTCTGCACCAGTCGCAACACCAAATCCAACATCATTATTTTGTGTTGGAGGTCAATCCGTACATGGGATATGCATGTTCATGCGGTTTAAATTTCTTCCACTATGCACCATTTCTAAATAATGACATACACTAGATTAGGTTATGAATCATAATTTATAATCTTAACATAGCAAAATACTTTGCATAAATTGAAATCCTACGCATGGATAACCCCATAATCACAAAAAATGGTTTCCTTGAGGAGATATTTACATTTCAATCCTACATAATAGATTGTAAAGAAAATGTGAATTATCCTAAGAATATAACCCGAGAGTTTCAAAACCAAGAGTGCAGCAAGGCCTATTATCATGTGCCAGTATACCCCAGGTCATGCCCAAAACTCCTTTTTAGACCTTTCACTCCTAGGTACATCTGTACCCGATCCACCTCTACTTGTTTGTATCCAAATAGGGATGTATTTTCTAGAAAGATCCACATAATCTATATCATACCAAAATACCAAGATGTTCTTGTATACTTATCTTCAAAGACTATAATAGAGATTTTTTCCTTAATCTACATTTTCTACATCTAGTTTCTAGGTTTTATACTAAACTTCCTCTTATACCAACTGTAAGGACCCAACCTCAGTTTCTCAGAGCTGGTGACTTATTTTATTATGTTGGAATATAAAAAAGGAATACACATCCTAAAGGACCAAGTAGTTTAGTATATTTTGGAAACAAGATACATATATAAGTTCAATATTACATCAAGAAAGTAAATAAAACATTAATTTATTCCATTATAAACATTCATTCCCCCTAGATTATGCATGTAACTCACTCATAACTTACATCTCCATATCTTGGGAAAATGAAACATAAGAAAAGGGGTGAGATCAAATGCTCAGTAAGATTAAGAAATAGAGTGGAAGATATCATAAACATAAAAATTAAGAATGGAGAATAATTAAAAATACATGCCTTCATAAATAATAAACTTGAACACATTATGGATGGAATATAAGTTGAGTAAATAATGACAACATAATCATGGATATTCTACTAATCAAATAACCACATGAACTTCCAATTAATAGAATCATAATGAGGTAAGTGAATATTCCAAAAATTCTAAAAAATATTTTCAAGGCCTCTTCCAAAACTTCTAAAAATTATTAAGGTCTCTTCCAAAACCATATCACAAATTGGGACAAGGCCTCAGCCAAGTCTATGTCTATTTGTCCCATGAGACCTAACGATGCATCAAGGGGATATAGAAGGCCCCACCCATCACATAATAAGTCCAATTAATTCCTCATATGAATTGGGATAAACATAAATAACAAATACATTCATATAGAAACTATTATATGAAATGTAAATATCTTTCCCCAAAAATTAAGCATAAACACTAACCATTCGGAGTAAATTAGTGAATGGTTTTAGAATATCACATACACAATCAAAATAGTCATAGAATATCTAATAAATATGGTAGATTAAATAAAAAATTATTAATCCCAATAATACATTAGAATAATCAAGAGTGTTGAAACAGACGAAAATACTCTTATAAAATCATTAAGCAATTCTTGAGATAAATACTCTTTTCTTTTGAAAAGAATAGTTCTTTTGGAAAAATATTTGTATAAAACTATAAGTTAATTAAGATAGTAATTTCATAATAAAATAATCGATTTTATGAAAATAATGGTTTCCAAAAACATATTAGAGAGTTCCCTTGAAAATTGGTATAAATTTGAGAAATTCCCTTGAATCGGGCTTGTATTTTGGAAACAATTTTGAAAGTTCCTTTTAAAATATGTAACTATCCATAAAATAAGGAAGGATTCTGGTTGATATATATATATAAATATATATATAATTATCAAGTATAATTTATGAGTATTACATAATAAAACATAATAATTTCATTGAGGTAGTTAGATAGCAAAAGTAACCTGAATGAAAATGGAGGTTCAGGTAGAAAAACACTTTCCTTAAGTCTTAATGTGTTACGCTCTTGAACTTAAGGTTCTGGAATATAAAATTATACATATTAATAACTTAATTCAGAACCATTCAGATTTTTATTTATTTTATAAATATTTTATTAAGTCCATTAGTTCCTTTTTAATTAGTTATAAGATTGAATTTCATCATTCTGGAGTATTCGTTTTCTTCATTTTCATAATCGGTTCACTTGTTTTTATGTAATGGAGTTCATGTGGAATGGATTTAAATCTTGATAATTGAAATTAAATATTATTTATAAACATCTATATGTATTAATGGTCATTTATATCACTTTTTTATAGGTAAATAGTATGAATCATTTGATGAAATATTAATGACATTAACTTAGATTATTTTAGCAGTATTTTGATTATTAGGAATTATTTTGGTCATATCATTTAATAATATGTACGTATACTAGTTTTTGAATATTAATTATGTTATAATACATATGTTATAGTCTTGTTATACCATAAAATGGTTTCATGACCAATAATGAAGGAGAAATTGAAGAATGAGACTTCATCATCGACGATGGTTATAAATTGGAACCTCACAAACAATGATTTCATTTATAAAAAAAGGAAAAGAGTAAGAATATTGATGATGGTTATTCCATTCACATGATCTAATTATATTATATAGATGATATTGGATCTATCATGGTCATTTGGGCAGAGGAGGTGATGAGAGGATAACCAAATAAGATAAATTGAAATGAAACAAAACGAAAAAGAAAGGTGCTTTACCTCTTGAAATAACCTCTTTGAGAACCTCCTTAAGGGAAGGGATTTTGGTCTTTTGGAAAGAATAAGAGCTTCTTGGACGTTGGAAGTGATTAAATAAGGTTATTTGGGCAGAACTTTTAGGAGATTCAAGCATTATAGGAGTTAAGAGAAGAGGGAGTGATGAGGGTTTTATAGTGGAGGAGAGGAGTGAATTTTGAATATTTAATTCATTATTTAATTATTTTCCTCAAGAAAAACAATAATGTTGTTTCATGTGACCCAAAATATGAATAAGTGCATGTGATTATGAACTAAGTGGCCTTGCATCACTCATGATGCCATAAATAGTGTATTTAACTGATAATTTTTATATACAGTATTTTACTGTATTTTACTATTCATCAAAAGTTCATGAATTTCAGAAAAATCCAAAAAATTCACCCCAATAATTTTCCAATGTATAGAATTCAAAAATGAACACCACTTTTCAAAAATAATTTTTTAAATATTGTTAAATTAATTTTTAAATAAAATCATAGTTAATTCCAAAAATAACAATTTAAAAGGTATAATTAGGTTTATATCACATTTAAATATTAATTAAGATCTCATTATCTTATTACCTTAATAAAATAAAATAATATCATTATTTACTATTCATAATGGTCATATTACTATTCATAAGGGTATGTTACTATTCACCAAAAATCAAGTTTGTTCTATTAGACTCCAAATGACTTACTGATCACAACTCTAGATAACCATTTTTTGAAATTAAAAACATAGAAGAGGAAAATTTGTCTTTAATGGCTATATTATAAAATTAGTCATTTTATAGGGACTCAGTGTTTCATACATTCAGTATTTATTTTCAAAACTTTGGGGTGTTACATTATAAATTATTATTAATAAATTGGTCAATATAAAAAATTGAAACTCTTGTATTTTTAGCAAGGTGAATACAATGATTTGTGAGGAAGATCGTAAAGATTATATAACATTAAAAGGAAATATTGAAGGGTATTGAATTCATAGAATTTAAATATTAACAACATGGAAGTTTTCATTAATAAAATAAATAATTAAATAGTGGGAATATCATTTCTCCACTCATAGTGTTTCCATATTCAAAAATATGGTAAATATCTTATGCAATAATGGTGAACAAGGAGGACTAAGAACTATGCATGTTTAAAGTGATCATGTTGTGTATTTCATTGAGTTTAAATATTTAAAATATGAAAAAATATCTCACGTGAATATTAAATATTTCAATAAGAATATAAAAAATAGGGGTACATGAATACTATTATTGAAATATCTGTTAATTGAAAAGTAATAGAGAAAAGGAAAAAAATAAAGATCTAATAATAAAAATAATATTGGGAGTTCATGTATAAATTTTCACATATAGTTCTATATATAAATATTAATATGATACTTATAGTAATTATATTGATCATAGTTATAAAATTCAAGTTAATAAGGCTTAGAAAGAGGAGGAGTACCAAACCTACATCTAGTTTTTCAAAAGGTGTGGAAAATAATTATTTTTGTATAGAATAATTCTCATCTGTAGGAGGTACTTATAATATTTTGAATGAAGTAATCCATAGATTAATCCATCACAATAAAAAAATAATCTAATATATCTTGATGAAGAATATAGTAGTGGATGTGGAAGGAAAGTTGTTGATCAACCTAGGTTTTAATATGAAAAAAGTTATGATTTCATTTATAATCATGAGAAACCCAATATGTCTATTAACTATTGAAGTCCTTAAATGAAGTAATGCAATAGGGGGGAGTATAGAGAGTTTCTGTTTTTTTATTAGTGTGTATTCATAAAACAATTGTAATATATATAATGAGTATTATAAACTTATAGTACATTGACACTCCCTTAGTGTATGATCCTTGTATTATCCCCTTATGATGAAACAAGTAAAATACATTTTTTAATGCTTTACATTATTTCCTATGTTATTGAGATTCAATGAGGATGAACGCATAAATAATTGAGTTATAGGTTGAACATAGTGCATGAGAGTGTGGGGAAATATATTAAAGGTAAAAATGAGTATAAGGAAAAAAAATTAATTTTTCTTACACCCTAATTCAGAACCCCCCCAATCATGGTGTCTTGGGTTGAAAAAAGTGGTATCATAACCAAAAAAAATGACTTGGTTCTCAAACTAAAAATATAATTTTAGATTTTTTTTAACTCATGGAATCAATGATGAATAATCCATTATTAGTGGAACTAACTTTGATAATTTTTTTAAATAATTGATTATTTACATCAGGATTTATTCAAGGATGTTATAGATAAAATTCTTCATGATGATAATTTAATAAATCACCATGAAATGAGTCATGATTCTAGGATTGAATATATAATGGAAAACTAATTATACAATGAAGTTAATAACAAAGTCACTAATTGTTATAATATTTATGAAAATTATAAGACTATGGAATCTATTTATGGAAGATCAGTGTAAGTGAAAGAGAAAAAGCTATTACCATCTAAGGTTGATGGATAAATTCTTATGACAAAAATAAAAATAAAATTAGAACACTCCCAAAAATTTGAATCTCCAAATAAAGTGAATAGATTTTATTTTATTTTTATATTTGATTATAACAATGTTTGGGATGATTCTAGAAAATATAAAAATTTATAGTCACCCTACAAAATTAAAGGAATAAGATATTCAAATGATTACCTGGAAACTACATTAAGACACTAATCAAAAGGTTGCTAATACAAAAATTAAGACAATATCAAATCCAAAATTGAGAAATTGAATCAAGTTGAGATTATTTTAAAGTATACTATCATTTCAAAGTTGATTTTTTCATATAGAATTAAAGATTTAGGAAATTATGCATGGCCTTGAATGTATACATATTGAAGATACGTTAAAAATTGATGGGAAAAGTGAAAAACTTAAGAAAGTTTTACAATATATTTGAAATAAAATGGAAATGTATAAATAAATAAAAAAATAATTATCCCACTCAAGACACAGCTTGATGATAAGAGGGAAACAAATTGGCCCAAGGTTGGAGAACATGGATTTTTAACAAAGAGAGAAATAAAAAAGATCAGGGAGCATGAATCGAATCTTATATCCTCAAAATACAAAAATAAAAATGGTAGATAACCATTATTCAATCCTTCATAATTAAGTTATACAAAATTATAAATCTATAAACATTAAAGAGAGGGAATATTCTTCCTAAACCTGTTAGTGAAGATTCTCAATAGTGGGGGATAAAAAAGCAACTTTTGTGGAAGCATGGTGCACATGATGAATGTGTGTCCCAAATACCATGGGATTATAGCTATAAAGAAACCTATTGATAAAAAATATCCCCTGATAAACTATATTAATAAGTATGGTTTTATCAGAGATGTTTCATTTTTAGTAACCATAGACATTTGTCTAAAAATTACATCATAAGATAAAATAATGGTTTTAAAATGAATTCATCCATTTGTATGTAATATAATGTGAGTATATATACTTAAATAAAATAAATTAATCTAGATAATAGATTTTCTACTTTAGGTGAAAAACATGTATAAAAAATAATGTTGCATCAAAATCCGATGATGATAACAACCCACTTTGTAAAGAAAACAGACATATTTATAAGGTAAATAAAATGGAGTACTTTTTTATGAAATTAAGAAAGAATGATGTGAACTTGAAGAAATATTAATCAAGGTAAAATAATTATAAGGTGACTCTTATGAAAATTGAATGGGTAAAACACAATTCATGCATAAGTGGTCTCATCGATACTACTATAAGAGAGAGGAAACCTGAATACTTGGGGTTAATCCCATAACCAATATAATATTTAAGACAATGAATATGAATAACTCTAAATCCAATATTCGGAGATATTTTTTTACAATTAGTGTTTAAATAATAAAAACTAGTATGGTTTAGAATGAGTGTTTAAATAAAGGGATAGTTTACTATAACAAACCACATTTCTCCAATTGAGCATCTCATAGGTTCTCCTCTCCCCATGTATTTAACTATTTATAATATTTTTTATAAGTGGAGGATAATTAATGGTGAGTTATAATCCATGGGGTAATTGTAATGAAATAAGATAAGTTATTGTGTTGAATGAATACATCTGTATGAGTTGTAAGACTAGAAGAAAATATGATTCATCTGGATTGGGAGGTAAAAAGTGGACTTAAAGATACTAACTATTATCTATTAGAATAAATATAAAAAAATAAATTATAAAAAGGACCTAATATCATTAAAAAAGTTGTGTTTAAAAACCAATTTAATATTCTAAGTTGAATATGGAAGTCTCATAGTGGATTATAAAAGTTTACATGATGTAGATCTTGATCTAGAATAAATATTTTATTCCAAAATATCATTTTTTTTATAACCACTTCTATAAAGAAAAAAATGATATTTAAATAGTGATATCAATTAAATTATTTAGTGGTACCAAACCATGAGGAAGAAAGGGACAGATTTATGGATAAATCAGCAACATACATACATAAATATTATGTTAGTTTTTCTATACGTTAATTAATGGTATTAGTTGTTTTTTTACAAGATACCAAAAGTTTTTCGATAAGGGTGTTCAAAAAAACAATGAATGGTTTAAATCCATGCCTAGTTATGATACCATATATATAGAACCACCATCCCTCCATAAAATACATTTTATTCTTTGGCTCATTTCCTCATGGATTTGGTTCCCTTAGAGCACATAGACCAACAATGGAAAAGTCCTCTAATAGGGGAAGAGTTCTCATATGATATATGTGTGTGTTTGTGTGTGAGAACATGCATGGAACTCCCACTCACCCAATGTGGGACTTGGAATGCAGCATCACGACATCACTAGTTAGTGTCATAGCAGGACACAGATCAGTCACTTGGGAGGGATGTTACACCCATGTAATGAACCTTAGTGTGTGCTAAATCATGTATCCATTAATATTCTCGTTGATGTTACATGAGTGGTTAAAACCCATTCCATGCTCTAAATCAAGATGGATTGAACTACCATCCCTACATAAAAAATATTTCCTACTCTAAATCACTCCCTCGTAGCTTTTTTCACCTAGGGCTCAGTGACCATTTCTTGAAAATCTATCTTGTACAGAGATATTTTGCATATGATATGAATATAAATATATGTATATATATTAGGGTCATGGAACTCCCCACTTCTTGTTGTGGGACTTGATATGTAGCATCACAACATGAACAATTATGGTACCAGTGTGACACCTGAAAATCACACGGTATGGTTGTTAAAACCATGTCATTAACCATAAGTATAGTTAAAACAAATATCCAAAAATTATGCATCTATGGAGAAAATTATCTGATATGTTGACTTAGAGTTCCGGAGGAGTTGCTAGAGAATATTCATAATTTTCTTACCCTCATTAAAAATGGTGAATCCCTTTGAACATGAATGAAATGTGGTTTCACTACATTATTATTAACAGGTTGCATTGGTTTTCTTTTCATTAGGTAAGAATCGTATTCTTGGATTATTTATTGTTTATATCTATATGGTTTTTTGTGACTATAAATAAGTTAACAAGATATGTTGAGGATAATAAAACTCAAGTTATATTTTCATATAGAAGTAAGTAAGAGGCATGGAAAACTTTGGGATTATTGACCATAACTCATGTTCCCAACAAAAATATTCATATTAGTAGGATTAAAGGATTTTTGAATGGATTAAATTCAATGTGGTAAATTTAGTATTTTTATTATTTAAGTAGTTTGGTATGAAATAGATTCATAACTATACTAGTAAAAAAATATAGTTATTTCAAAAATAAATTGGTGTCTAACAAATGTTATCACAGGTGAAAAAAAGAATCATAGGTTTAATCAATTAGTGGTTGAGAAAAAATCCATATATCAAAAAAGTCATAAATGGAACAAATAATACATGATCTAAATATATATTTGGTGTGTTATTAACTCAAATAAAAATAATTTATTCTTTTAAAAGTTGTTTTGTATTGAAAATACTTGAATGAAAAGGGTTGTGTAAAAATTTTCTTAAATTTGAGTTTTAGAGATTCATTATTCCCTAGTAACATCAATATAGAGATCTTGAATTATTTATAGAAAACAATTTCTATGTATAAAGGGGGAGAAAAATATTATTCACCAGGAAATAGAGGACCCTTTTAATGTTATTAGAAAACTGATAGAAAGGGTTTTATGAAACTTAAATCCAAACATGGTTTTTATTTAATTTTAGTTATAAGGATAATTAGAATTTAAAGAAGTATTATCAACAAAATCTAAATTGTGGTAATGTTGTAACCAAGAGGTTGTTTTTTTATTTATTTACAATAGTGATTGGAGGTTTTGAATTTTTTATAATAGATTTGGGATGTGTTGAATTATAAAATGTGATAAAATATTATTAACCAAATATTATTGGATTTGATGAAAAATATATTGGTGTTTGAGAATATCAATGTCTTGATTTTAGCTATGAATTTCTTGGAAGAATAACGGGGAGTGTTTAAAGACAAATCTTGTTATTTATATATATCAAGGATAGAAATTTTAGTGTGAAGGGATATATAGTTTTTTAAGAAATGTAATTTGAGGAAAATAAATCATCACATATCTAGAATATAAATGAATAATCATAAGATTATAAGTGTAAACTTAGAGGATATTTAAAAAGAAAAGATATGTGTTGTATTTATTCTTGTAATGTTAAGGAGTGGTTTGAAAATGGAATATGTTTAAATAGGAATATTGTGATACATTTTGAATTGTTTGGAGAAGGATAATGTTAAAATAAGAATTTTATGATACATTATATGAAATATATATTAATATATAAGAAGTATTTCTTTAATTTATTCAAATACAGAAATGATACATAATGCATGAGAATTTTTTCAATATGTAATATGTTTACCTTTTTGTTCATGGAAATTAATCAATTATAGTTGCATAAGAGTTATTAGACCATTTTTAAAAAAATAATTCCATATTAAATACTCTTTCTTAAGAGTCGTTATACCTTTAAGTATGATTCATTTCATGGAAAAGGATATTTTTAAGAGTCATTAAACCATTTTTTAAGATTCATTTCATGGAAATGGTTTTCACTTAAGAGCCATTATACAATTTTTTAAGAGACATTAGGATGTTTTGTAAGATTTATTGAAATATTTTATATGATTCATTTTGTGTTTAAGGGAATTATGTATGTATGTTTTTGAGACAGTGGAAACTTCGTAAGGGTCACTTCCTTTATAATATGGACTTTTCAAGAGTCAAAGTTCATGAGAATTCTTCCAGATATAGATCATGATTCCAGTTATCATACTAGGATGTAGAATATAATATTAGTATTAAATGATAATTATTCTATAATATTGTTTGGGATTTAAAATGTAAGAATAATAAAAATTTGGTTCTTAATGAAGATCATGTTAAGAGTCATATATTAATTCCATGTGTCTACATGAATAGAAATATTATTAATCATATATTATGATTAATAAACACATCATGTGGGAGGAAGGAAACTCAAAAACAATATATAAAATTAAATATCATAATTTCCGAGTAAGTCCATAAAAATTGTGGAATTTAAAAAGGAAGCATTAATTGTATCAGAATTTATATAATTTATTTAGTAAAAAAGTGGAAATTATAATGCACAAAAATAAAGAATAAAATAGAGAGAATATCACTAAAATTTTCTTAATCTTTCAATATTCAAAAATTTTAGAAATGTCTCATAAAATTATGATGAATAAGGTGGTATAAGAATTATGGAATATAAAGAGATCACATTATGGATTTCATGTAGTTTCCATATTCTAAATATGGAAAAATATCTCACATGGATATTTGAATGTTCTATAAGAAGATATGAAAGATGAGGAGACACGACTACAATTATTCTAATATTAATGACTCAAAGAACAAGAGAGGAAGATAAAAATTAAATATAATATTCTAAAATGAAAATGAGAACCTCCAATACATATTATCAAATATAGTTCCTGAGAAGAAGAGGGAGATAATCCAAAAAATGGTTCAAATGGTAATAGGAATGCTAGGAGTAATACTTCAAAATAATTGGATACTCTCATATATTTTGAAAAATAATAGATAAAAAACTTTCAATATCTACTATGTATCTATCTATATTTAATGATGCAAAATGTTATGATTTTATCAATGATCATCAGAAGAAAAAAAATTTATAAATTATTGAAGTGATTTATTAAAGAATTTCCTTGAAGGGGGTAGATGGAGTGTCCTAAGAATCATAAATTCATTTCTTTATATTTATATATATATATATAGTTAGTTGAAATAGCTTCGAGTACATAAAAATTCCATCAACATATGGTCCTTCGATTATCACTTTCGTAGTGAAATAGGTAAATTTATAATATCTCTTCATGATTTGAATTTAAGATTATGTACCTATTATTTTGTGGGGAGTAGTAAAGAAATAATTGAACGACTGGTTAAACATAGTTCTTTCCAATGTGGGAACATGATCCTAAAGGGAAAACAAATGAGAAAACGGAAACAAATTGGCTAACACCCTAATTCACCCCAATCTCACTTATGTTTTATCAGGTTGAAGCATATTTCAACTCAAGAATTATGAAAAACATCTTAAATTATCCATTATTACAACACATCATAGTTATTTAAGTAATCTTAGTTATTCATAATGCAATTGTTACATATTTGTTCATGTATGTGGTAAAATTGGCCCAAATAAGAATGTGTTATAATGAATGAATGAGTAAGAATGTTTTATTTTATAGTTATAATATCTATTTTATAGAAGATTAGTTGTTATAAAAACAAGTTATTTAGTTGATAAAATATATTTATTATTATATTGATAAAGAACATAAAAAGAGTTATTAATGAGAGGTTAAAATTATGTTGAAGACTTGAATATCCCCTTAAAGATCCTCTTTCAAATGAGGTATTTGGGATTCCTTATTATGACAAAAGGTTATAAAACATAAGAGAGAATTTTTTTGTGGATTCTATAGGAAACTAAATTAAAAGTCTCTATTTTATAGATAGTAGAGCGATCCTTTTATAGGTGATTTTGAGTATCATTTTTGCAAAGACTCGTTTGTTAATGAACAGGGAATGTAATTTCTCATGTAAAGTGGTTCAAAAGTGAAAAAAATATTGAAATATAATAATAGGAGTTAGATCATACCATCATTTACTTATTTAGAGATAATTTATATTGAAAGTTTTGGTATTTACCCATTATTAAAACATTTTAACCTCTTTTTAACTTTAGTGTAGTGACTCAATTTTTTCGTCGGTAACATATTTTCTTGAAAAAAAATGAAATTAACCATAATACCTAATTTGGAAATGATGATTCCAAATATTAAATACATTTTATTGGTTATAGTTTCAAAAATTTAGAAATATAAATTTTAATATAAGAATAAATAATGCATAATTTTTTTTAAAACAAATGTATTTTTAAGAATAAAATTGAATTAATCTTTATTATAAAAAATTTAAATAAAAATATATAAATGTTAATTTATTTAATTTTATATATTATTAATAAATTTTATTAAAATCATTTTTTATTAACTATTATAATAATTTATTAATTTTAAAAAAGGGCATTAAATGCATATAAACAATTCATTGAAATCCATATTTTTTAACATTAAATAATTTTATTCTCTATTATTTAACAATTATTATTTGTTGATTAACCATTATATGAATTTAATTAATTAATTTTTATAAAAAAACCATTTTGATTTAATTTAATTCATTGTTTAAAATTAAATTTTATAAAAAAATCATCCCTAAAAATACATATAATAATAAAAGTATATATATATTTAATATATCATTTATTATATTAATAATTACTTGTTTATATCATCCTAACTTCAACTTACAAACCTACTCAAGACCTCCATATAATACCTTAGGGTAATATAATCCATGGTTATATTTGTGGGTGGTGATTCAGTTATAAGGGATCTTGTACTAATTCCCACATGCTTGAACTACTCTCATTATTGATTTTTCTAAAGTTGTACTTGTTGAAGTTTAGTTTATGCTTGGACTGGGGAGAACTTAATTGATTATAAATATTTTCTGTGTTGGAAAACAAAGCCTTATATGGAGGAATTCTACTACTTGATTTCATTTCATCCACTTTTTATATAGATTCATAATATAGTTACTTATATTTATACCAAAAAACTTGATGGCTTTATTGTAATGTCACTTTTTATAAATGAAAACATACATAAACAAACCTTACATTATTATATTTCTGAAACATATTTCATTACATACATCCTAAACAATGTTTTAGGTATAAAGTTTTATATAATTAAGAATTATTTTATATTATAAAGTAGATATTTCTATATAGTGCCCATTTTGTCACCAAACATGTTCGTTATAAAGACACACGTGCTATGTTAAATGTAACTCCCATAATTGGAACTCTAATTTTAATCATGTTTGTACACATCCTTAAGACAAATGAAAAAAAATTAAATTGTGGGATGATAAAAAAATATTAATAAATGTTTTCAAAGAAAAGAAAAATATTAGTCTAATTATATATCTGAAAAATATATATAAGAAATTTTTCTTTTCATAAAAACAATTTGGTATCAAATATCATTTTAATTTTCCATCAACACAACTTAATTGTTTAATATCTTTCAAAAATATCTTGTGAAATTATCAAGGGAAAAACATAAACATAAGCTTTTTATGGAAAACATGAATACACATGAATACATATCATTGAAAAAATACTTTCACATGATAAATATTTTTCTAAAGACATAAGAAAATTTTATTACCCATTGAAATCCAAAATATTTTTATTAAAAAACATTGTAAGTATATAATTTTAGAATATTATCAGATTAAAATTATATTCATGGAAGACCCCTAACAATGTAATTGTAATCCCCTAACTCTAGTAAACCAGAGTTAGTGTTTACTTTAATTTATTTTTAAGAGTTACAGTGGATCGAACCATGCAGGATTGATTATTTTATTAACCATGTAAAACTAGATACAAAAACTATTCTCATCTTATATTTTAAATATAAATAAATATCATAAGAAACACTCTTAAATCCTTAGAATCATTTATAATATTCTTCTTTCTATCCTAGGGAACGTATAACAAATAAATGGTGAGCTTGGACCCTCTATAAGGGTTATTTATAGTATAAGTTGTGATTTAAAAATAATGAATAATCAATATGAAATCAGGGATAATCAAAACACATCTCATTCAATAAAAAAAAATGAGTTAAATGAACATTCATGGAAAATATCAACATAGGAGTCACGTTTATAATGTAAACTAAATTATTAATGAAGGAAATACATAATTCTAGACATTCATGATCAAATCCTATCAACTTAAGATAATATAATTGTTTCCATTAATGCCTCAAAACCAAAAACATCATTCTTAATAAATGAGTAGGTATAAACTAGATTCCCATTAATTATGAAATACCACCTATTATGTCTATTGCGACCTATCGATGCATCGAGTGGAAATATATAATTGAGCCCCACCCATCACTTTCAAATCATGTTCATTCCTTATATTTTTATAAGAAATAAAATTCATTCACAAAATTCTTTATAAGTCCAAAATAATCCATATAGAATCCAGAATATGTAAAATTAATATTTCAAAAGAAAATGATATAAATTACTGAATAAAATCTTTCAATTGATAACAAAATACATAAATAGAATATATTTGAATTATTATTAAAGTAATATAAATGATTCTAAATGCATCCATTATATTAAAAATACTGATAAAAGGTATAAAAATAATGTATAATGAATAATTTAGAGTGATAGGGAACATGATTGAAAGAAAGTTAATATTCTCAAAATAATTTATAATTTATTATCATTTAAGGATGATTGAAGAACATTGATTCATTATAAATGGATATTTTTTATAAAAACTAATATTTTATAATATAAAATATAAGAAAAAAATAAAAATAACTTCCTATTAACCTCATTTAATAATAAAATTTTAAATCGATTTTAAAAATTATTTTCACTACTTTAAGAAAAAATTATCTTTTTCATTTAAAATCACATTAAATAAAAGTTTCTAGAAATATTGAGAAAAATATTTTCAGTGAACATAACCATATAAATTGTCATGAACCATCCCATGTTGACTCGAGATGGTCTGCAACAAGTCTCGAGGGGCATTCTCGATCCCCCCAGGATGGAAACTAGTGTCGGGTATCCAAACATATAAGAGGGAACGTTTTAGCCCAAAATAAATAAACAAAGTCTAGATAAATAAATGAACTATACAAGCCACTAAAACCAACAACTAACATAAATAACATAAATAGTTCCAGCTATAGAATGCAACTCAACAAGATAAAACTAAAATAAAAAATTGAAAACAAAACGAACAACCTGAATGGATAATGCACGATCTTCATGTGACCTCTTGGTCACATCCAATAACAAGAACATTTATGCCCCAATTACGAGCACCTGCTAGGGAAAACCTATACAAAACTGAACCTACAAAATAGTCAGGGTATACTGACACCGAGTTATATTGGTAGGGTATGAGCTCGACAGCTCAGTAGGTAAACATCATAGAATCCATGTCACTTAATCCCAAAAACATTCCATTAAAACTAGTTTTAAATACATTTATAAGAAAATAGATTATTTTTTACATGTTATCAATTTAAATCAAACAATATGATCCATTTCCCACATTAATTTAAAACCAAATACCAAAAAGTAAACAAGGACGTTGTGATTTCTCATTCAAAACAACTTCCTAAAAATCCTTTTTAAAAGAACCACACATTCAAAAACTTTCCAATGAAATATCAAAACTAGGAGCAAATGATAGGATTCTGCACAATGAGGGAAATATTACTAGTAGTACTCATATCAAGGAAACATAGGAAATTATAGGAACTTAGAGAAAGACCAGAATATACTAATACATGTGACTCATCTAGAAGTCATGCCCAACCAGATGACATCATAATATCCAAAAGCACGATCATCTCCCTACCTCGCATGACCGAGGGGCCCAATCCCACATCAATAATAACATAAATATCCCCCTATTATGGGAAACTAGTAGTGTGCAATCTAACTATTACAGCAATCCTTCTTAGTAAACCTCTTTGATATGCTAGGTTCCCATATATATTTTTCAAGGGGGTGTGTAACACAATTCAACAATAAGACACATATCAAAACAAACACACCACAAAATCTGGCACCACCATGGCCACCTCAAGGGTATTCCCTTTCCATAACATTCATTACACGGGGGAGGTCCAATACTTAGGACCCTCCCATATCAGGATCAACTAAGGAGGTAAGAGACTTAACCAACAAGGGGTTTTCCAAATCACTATTTAAAAGATGCCAAACAAGCCTCATACGAATTCCACACATCAGACCCTTTCCATGTAACCATACCAAAAGTTCCAAGTGGGCCTTTAGCTTTAACCATCCAAGGTACATTTACCAAAAAAAATTAATAAAAACATTTCCAATAAATAGAGTTCCCATTTTCACTATGAACATTCCATTCAGCCTTTAGTTTTCAAACACAAACCCAATAATATCACATTTAACAAATGGGACCTTACCTCAAATCCACTTTAACAAAAAAATGAGTTCGAAACATTCACAACACACACAAAGGTTCTAAATTAGATTTCAACCATTTTAAGAAATAATTTCCTAGTTATCAAACACCAAACGTGTCATAAAACCATCCACCTAATTCTTAAAATGCCTTACGTAACTTTTTAAATCATGGATTCATTTATCAAAAGAAGGGGGGAGAGAATATGTAAGTCCTTTTTAAAAAAACCAAGTTTTGAGAGAAGAGTCACTCCAAATGTCATCATTATTTGTAGGCCCATCCATGGTTTTACTCCATGCATCCATGGATGTGCCCACATCCAATGACATATCACAAGTGGTATTCTCTCAACCATTTTTAAATAAACCACACACACACACCATTTATTAGCACAAATAATTGTTAACACTAAAACACCAAGTATCATAAAACTAAACAAACCAATCCAGTCAACTTCCAAAAAAATATATCATTAAGAAAACACCACCCAATATATCCAACATAACCATTTTGAAGGAAAATGAAAATTATCTAAATCCAAAGGAATGGCACGCACATTGGAACAAATTTACAAACAATTAAAAATCTATTTTAAATCAAATCTATCAATACGAAAATGCTGTGATTAATTAACTATGACTATAATAAGGGCATGAAATATGTTTTAAGTATTAAATGCTAAAACTTAAGAATCATATGGAATGAAATTGGAAGAAAGTGCATGGAGACACCTACCTTAAAAAATTCCAAGCTAATGCTTTATAACTCAAATCGCCACCTGCTCATGTACATGCACTTCCAAAAAAAATGAATACACTTGGAAATTATCACCGAGACCCGAACCAAAGGAGACAAAGAAAATCAATTCCATATGCCACTCCCTTGGTGGAAGATATTGGTTTCTGGACCAGTAGGCCCCAAGAAATTATTTTCATATCCTAGGGAGAGTGGGTTGTTGGTGAAGTAGGCCGCTGGCTAGAAGAGGGTGTCAGAGCAGGGTGGAGACACTACGAAGTGGGTTTTGGGCTACACCAGAAGCTGCTGGATAGGATGCGCGCATAGTGTTTGGGCTGGGGGTCGCGTGCTGAGAAGGTAGTAGGGTGACCAGACGAGGAGCTGGTCGGAGTGAGGTTCAGTGCCAGTTAGGTGGAGAAATCCGGAGGGTTGGGTGAATGCAGGGTTGTAGGGAGTAGGTTGGGACATCAAGCTGGTCGAAGCAAAGGAGGAGGGTCTTTGGTGTGTTGTAGGTCGAGCTGGAGAAGCCGGCTAGAGGCTAAGTCACGCCAGGGGGCAATACGCATGAGGCTAGGGAAAGTGGGGGGGGTTTGTCGGACCGGATGCCTGAGGGGTGTTGTGGGTGCGCAGCGTGCATGGGATAGGATAGGGGGTGATTCCCCCTAGGGTTTTCCACCCCTTTTTTTCTTTTGATTAATATAATTATACTCTTAATAATAATAATACTAATAATACTACTAATAATAATAAATTGATTCTAAAAATAATCATAATAATAATAATTGTATCCTTAATTATAATATTAATAATAATATAATAATTAAAATATCATTATTTTTTCTTAATAAATAAAAATAATCATAATAATAATAATTTTATTCATTTAATTTTAAATATTAACAACATTAATAACAATATAACAAAATTATTAATTTTCTTAATAATAATAAAAATTTAAATAAGACACTCTTTCTATTACTATAAAGACAAAATATCTATTCATTTTCAATTGTAACAATATCAATAATAATTTTAATATTAATATTAATAATAATAATAACAATTTATTAATAATAATCATATTATCTATAAAATAATATTATTATTATTGTTGTTTAAATATTTAATTTATTTTATTTAAATAAAATTTTATTTGTTTTAAATGTTATACAACTGCATGGGAACCTGGACCAATCGCACTATTACCGCCAAAAGTGTGGTGCCCGCACACTGGTCTGAAACCCACGAAAATCATTAAACGTCAAAAAAATTCTAGACTAGCACCCAACCCGCACCTTTATGTGGCTAACCAAATCCATGAAATAAAAAAAAAATTAAAAAAAGTCTGAGTGTGATAATTCTCCCCACCATAAAAATTTCTTCCCTCAGAAAGTCACCAAGACAATAGTTGACCCAAATTGAGTCTATGCCCAGACAAAACCAAAGGAAATCGAGAGCCTCAGGGTGACCATTCCTAACACATGTCACACTGGACCAACTCAAGAAGAAACCACATCAACAGAACTAGGGGAGAACATGATAGGTTTATCCCCACCACAAAAGTTCCACAAGCATAGTAACCTTAGAATCCAAACACACCACCCCCCAGGGGGGCCAGTACAGGAACTCCCAAACCGAACTCAACTCACTTTCTCAACACTAATGGAACAACTACACCACTATGATTTAAAACATTTTGGAAAAAACCATCACTCTGGGATAGAGGGATCTCTTGCAAAACTAAAACACACTAGAAAAAATCCCTCATAGAGGCGCCCAAATTAAGAAAGGTCCCAGAAACACCGCCCATTAATTTCATGAAACCAAAAATTCCCCTAATGAACACAACTGAGACCAAACTCAAAATTAGAATGGTTCTATTTGTTCATGGGCTCAACACATTTTAAGGAACCCGAATGATTTAAAAATCACACTAAGAGAAGATAAGGCTTCTTGTATTGTGGTATAATGAGATCATCGTACCACCACGACATGGATGAGCTTATAAAGGTAACCAGAATAGAATGAGGAAAAATTTTATATTTTCATCCCAAACCTGAAAACAAGATTTGGACTAACGTTCCACACACCCTTGGTAACTCTTGAATATGCACGAGCTTCACCCTCAGACCTATGGCTGGGGTCCTGATGGCTAAATCATCTCCTGCCTCATATTCAAGAATTTTCATCCTCCAGTCCCTAGCTCCTTATTCTTCCTGGTGATTCAAATGACCACAACAATTCTAAATTTTAAAAGGGATGAAAAATAGCACCTTAGAATTCCAAAACTGTCTATACCAGTGGAACATAATAGAATGGTCCGACAATCTGAGAGACAACACCGACAAATAATATTCTTTATAAATAGGTTCATATGAAACAACCCGCTCTCTAGATTGAGAACCCTTACAAAAAATGACCACCCCTCTAAACACACCCCAAATCATAACAACAATGAGGTACCCAACCTATACTAGCCCAAAACCAGACCCTCAATTAAATATGAGACAAAACTAACTCAAACAAACTCGGGAGTTCCCAACCTCCAGAAGACATGATCTTCCCAATGAAACCACTCCACTACTTCTAATAGACAACAAAAACCTCAAAGGACAAGCAACACACAAGAGGAACCAGAAATTGTCCATGAATCACTGTAAAATTTAGCGTCCTTTCAGAGCGGCATACTCTAAAAAACACAAAAACACACAACTGAAATCGAAATCAAGCGAAAAATCAATCAAAAAAATAGACCAAGCCAAGGGATATAGGCTCATAATCTAAACATATACAAACACAATCAAAAATTACTTTCCCAAAAACCATTATTTCTCTTAAATTATTAAAACTCACCTATGGAACTTTATGAACCGTCACATGTGTGTTCATCCAATCCCTCTTACATCATCCATGGACAAGTTCTCCCCATGAACTCTTCATATGTACCCCCACACATGTGTTCCCCCATAAATAATTCCATAGTCCAAACATCTTCTTTTCTTATCAAATCCAAACACATAACAAATTTTCAAAATTGAAGAACCTTATCCTTAAAAACCCACTATACCCATTTAAAACTATTTGAGGAAGCACTACCATTCCAAAACCGTTTCACTTTAAAAGTCCACTTTCAATTTCAACACACATTCACATCAACTGAAATAAAAACCAAAAACAACCAACAACAACCACTGGAATGATGAACTAGTGATTGTTTCTAACTTGGTGACATGGTGGTGGGTCATGCCCCAAGTAAGGCATAACACTAAGAGGGCCTCGAATCGGGTATTATGACTCCACAAGGGTCACCACCCCATGTGGGGCCACAAAATAACCTGATTCTCCTCCATTTTTATCCCTCAATCCAAAACAAACAAAAACAAAAGTTTCAAATCATGAACTACCCCTAGTAAATCGAGGATCAGTGTGAGAAAGAGTTCTCAACACTCCTCCCACACCTACATACTGAGTCTCGATAATCCTAATTTTGTTCTACCAGAGACCCCAAATAGAAAGGGCCTCCTCTGATTCCATTTTGTCACAAACCATCAAGGGTCGACCCAACTCGGTCTGCAACATGTCCCAAGGGGCGTTCCTGATCCCACAGGGTGGAAACTAGTGTCGAGAATCAAAACATAAAAGAGGGGACATTTAGCCTGAAAGAAATAAATTAGGGAAAGATAAATAAATAAACCATACAAGACACAAAAACCAACAACTGACATAAATAATATAAATATATATAGCTATAAAATACAACTCAACAAGATCAAACATAAATAAAAAACTGAAACCAAAATGAGCAACCTGAACCGCTAACACGTAATCTCCATGTGACCTCTTAGTCACCTCCAACCACAAGACCAGCTATGCGCCAATAGCGAGCACCTACTAGGGAAAACATGAACAAAACTAAACTTGTAAAACATCTTGGGTCTACCGACACTGAGTGGTATAGGTAGGGTGTGATCTCAACAACTCAGTAAGTAAACAATATAGAATCCATGGCACTGAATCACAAAAACATTTTGTTAGTACTAGTTTGAAATAAATTTAGAAAAATAGATTTTTTATACTCATTAACAATTTTAAAAAATAACATGATACATTTCCCTCATAAATTTAAAACCAAATACCAAAAATGAAACAAGGAGTTATCACTTTCTAATTAAAAACATAATCTTATAATTTTTTTAAAACAACCTGACATTCACTTTTTTTAATCAAATACCAAAACTAGGTGCAAAGGATAGGATTCTACACAACCTGGGAAACGAATCTAGTAGTACTCATTTTGGGGAAACACGTGAAATCCTAGGAACTCAGAGAACACAAGAAAAAACTAATTCATGTGACTCATCACAAAGGCATTCCTAACCTGATGATGTCATAACACTCAAATGCTCAATCGTCGTCCTACCTGGCTAGACCAGGGGGCCCAATCCCATAGTAAGAATAACAAAAATACCCCCCTTATATGGGCCACTAGTAGTGCTCAATCTAACTAGTGTAGAAATCATTCTCAGTAAACCTCTTTGTATTCTTGGTTTACTATTATAGTTCTCAAGTGGGTGTGCCATAAAATTCAACAACAAGAACACATATCTAACCAAACACACCATAAAATATGGAACCACCTCGACAAACTCAAGAGTATTCCCTTTCCATAAACATTAATTACACAGGGGACGTCCTATATCAAGGACCATCCCATATCAGGATAAACTATGGGGGCAAGAGACTTAACCAATAAGGGGTTTTCCAAATAACCATTTCAAATATTATAAATGGGCCTCATACATTTTCCACACATCAAACCCTTTCCATGTAACCATATCAAAAGTGCCAATCGGGCTTTTATCCTTAACCATCCAAGGTATATTTACCAAAAAAACTTTAAGAAGAACATTTCAAACAAATATATGTCATACTTTCACTATGTCGTTTCCATTCGGTCTTTAATTTTCAAACACACACCCAAACACATCAAATTTTCTAAATGGTCCCTTAACTAAAATCCACTTTAACATAAAAATGAGTTTAAAACATGCACAGTGAAAGCAAAGGTTCCAAATTAGTTTTCAACCATTTTAAGAAACAATTTCTTAGTTATCAAACACCAAATGTCTCATAAAACCTTTCACCCAATTTTAAAAATGCCTTAAGTAACTTTGTAAACCATGGAGTCATTTATTAAAAGGAGGGGGAGAAAATATTCAAGTCCTTTTTAGAAAACCGAGGTTTAAGAGAAGAGTCACTCCAAATTTCATCATCATTTTAGGCTCATCCATGGGTGCACACCATGCATCCATAGATGTGGACACATCCAATGGCATAGCACAAGTAGTCTTCTCTCAACCATTTTTAAAGAAACCACACACACACACACCATTTATTAGCACAAATAAACATTTACACTAAATCACCATGTTTCAAAAAACCAACCAAACCAAGCCAATAAACTTCCACAGAAATGTTTCTTTAAGTAAACACCACACGACATGTCCAAAATTACCATTTTTAAGGAAAATTAAAATTATCCAAATCCAAAGGAAAGGAATGCAGATGAGGATAAATGGATAAACAATCAAAAATCTATTTTAAATCATATCCATCAACACAAAAATGCTTTGAAAAAAATATGACAATAATAAGGGTTCAAAATATGTTTTAAGGATTAAATACTACAACACAAGCATCACATGGAATGAAATTGGAATAAAGGTCATGGAGACACTTACCTCAAAGAATTTTCCAAGACAATGCTTTCTAACCCAAACTTCTACCTTATCATGTACACGCAATTCCATAAAAATGCACGCACTTGGAATTTATCAGCCAAACCCAAAGCAAAAGAGGAAAAGAAAATTGAGTTCATCTTCCTTGTCCTTGGGAGTAGATGCCGGATTATGGACCAATGGGTCCCAAGACACCATTTGCATATCATTAGGATATTAGGCTGTCGGTGAAGAGGTTTGCTGGATAGAAGAGGGTGTCGGAGAATGGTGGAGACATTAGAAAGGGGGTTTTAGACCACGCTGGAAGTTTCCAGACAGGATGTGTATAGAGGGTTTGGGATGCAGGTCGCATGTTGGGAAGGGAGTAAGGTGGCTGGACGGGGAGCTGGATGGAGCAGGTTTCGGCACTGGTGAGGGGGAGAATGCTATAGAACCGAGTGCATGTAGGGTTTTAGGGAGATGTTCGGGCCACCAGGCCAGTCAGAGCAAAGGAGGACGGTCACCGGTGCACTGCAGGTCAAGCGAGAGAAGCAGCTTAGAGGTTGGGTTGTGCAAGGGGGCGATGTGCTAGAGGCTAGGTAAAGTGTCGGGAGGTCGCTGGACTGGAAGCCTTGGGGGGGGGGGTGCAGGTTTGCAACACGCAGGGGAAATAAAGGGGGGTGATGCCTCACTTAGGTTTGCCTCCATTTTTTTATTAATATAATTATACCCTTAATAATAATAATAATACTAATAATACTAATTATACTAATAATAATAAAAAATGATTCTAAAAATAATATTAATAATGATAATTGTATCCTTAATGATAATATTAATAATAGAATAATTATAACAATATAAATATTTTTCTTGATAAAAAATAAATCTAGTAATAATAATAACACTAAAAATAATAATAATTCTAATCATATTTTTATTCATTTCATTTTAAATATTAACAACATTAAAAATAATATAACAACATTAATAATTTTCATAATAATAAAAAAACATTAATTAAGACACTCTTGCTATTACTATAAACACAAAATATCCATTTCATTTTTAATTATAACAATATCTATAACAATTTTAATAATAATAATAATAAAATGCTATTAATAATAATATTATTATCTAAAAAATAATAATATTATTATTATAGTTTAAATATTTAAATTATTTTATTTACATAAAATTTTATTTGTTTTAAAAGTTAGACAACAGTATGGGTACCTGTGTTAACCGCGTTGTAAACGCCAACTATGTGGTTCCCGTACACCGGTCTAAAACCCACCAAAATCATTAAACATTAAAAAAATCTAGACCGATACCTAACCTGCACCTTGATAAGGCTAATGAAATCCAAGAAATAATAAAATAAATAATTTCAAAATTTTACGGTGTGAAATAAAATCTTAAATTAATCAATAAAAAATAAATATTCATGATGAGGAAAAATCCATTCATGTAGTCTATTGTAAAACAAATATATTTTTCGCACCTTTAGTAAAAAGGAACTCATTCCGAAATGACATGAATATTGTTATAAATCTATTTTTTAGAGAGTAACAAATGGGTAAAATAAATTTAAGTTTTTATTATAATTTTAAAAACATTCTTGAAAATAATTTTAATGAAATTATGTATGTGGAAGAAAAGAGTTACAAGGAAAACTTCAAAACAAAATTTTTAAAATATTGTCCCTTACATTTAACTTACGTGTTGATTTTTGATCCAACAAGAGAAGAAATGGAAAATAAACATGTAAAACATAATTTAACCAGAGTAAAATGAAATAGTTTTGATTAAAAAAATTAGGATCATAAAATTTTCTTAAAGGAAATCAAAACATAATCAATCCCAAAATTAAAGAATATTGTAATAAAAATACCATGATAGGGGTCTCCGTTTAATTGTACGTGTCTGATTCTCAAGGTATAATGAATTTAAATTTATTCAATAATTTTTTGCAACTTTGTTAATCTATATTATATATTTTTAGGTCTTTTATACTGATATTAAATCCATTTATTGAATAGTTTTTTCTTATATCAACCAATTTAAGGTTGTTTAGCCAATTTTCCCAAAATTACTTTGGTATATTTTCTGTATTTAAAGTTTCATAAAATGATTTAATCATCACAAAAAATTTAATAGTTTCATGAATATAATTTCTTCTATTATATATAATTTATAATCATCCATAATGGTGTCAATAGAATAAATAATCACATCGTTTCTTGGTGGTGGTACTCCACATATATGAAAAAGTGACGTTTCTATTTTCCAAAAGATTGATGGGTAAGAATGTCGATAATATATTATAATTCTATAATAATAATTTTTTAATAAATATCATATATAATTCATTAATTCCATATTCATAACCATCCAAGTAAAATGGTAATGAAAAATAAAATACACCAAAATGAGGATGTGGTAGGTCAAACGTACACATGAGCACGGCTTCTATTTTTTAAAGGATTGAAAGGTGGTGAAAAATAGTTTTAACATATTAATAATAAATTAGTATATTAGTGATATTGGATTCATTAATTTTGGTTGGATAAAATATATTTACATGAATTATAAAAAGAAATAAAGTTTTAAAGGGTCGGGTAAGATGATTACCTCTTCTATGAGAGACCTCCTTTAGATTATGCCTAAACCCTTTATAGGATGGTCTTAGACTAAGACCATGAGAAAAAGAATTAAGATATTGAAGATAGAAATGTTTTTTGGTTGCTATTTTCACATATTTAAGGATCAAAGTTTGTACATAATGGGGGAGAAGAGGTTCCATTTTATAAGTTAGGAGAGGGACATATGTGGAATTACTTCAAATATTTAAACAATATGAACTCATTTTATTATGTAAGAAGCAAAAAATGTAACATGTTATATAATAATAAGGGTAAGGTAGAAATAAAACCAAACAATAAGGTTTAATCAAGTGTTTTATGTTATCTTTAATTCTTACGCCTTTATTTTTAACCCGTTTTACCCTTAATCGAGGTGACGATTATTTACTATGGTTACATTTAATTATGAAAAATAATTAATTAGTACTATTACCTAATATTTATTATTATTTTTAAAAATATAGAATATATTTTATAATATTAAACTCTTATATTTGGTTGAAATTACTTTTAATATTAGTTCGCAAAGCGCAATGAAAACTATTTTTAGAAAAATGTTTGTTTTGTGAATAAAATGATTTTATAGAAAAATAAAGTATAATGTTGATTATAGTGGTATTAATTGTATTATGTTAAATGAAAGTAGAATTTTTTTTTCTTTTAAACCGAACTAAAATTGATATTTTCCTTATCAATACTTGATTAAAATATAAACATAAAAATAATTTTTTTTTGAACAAATACATTACCTAGATTTTCACAAGGTTGAGAATATATTTCAAAGTTAAATATTATATATTTATATACATTATATCACTTATTTAATATATATTTGGACTTTTAAAATTTATTCATAAAATTTAAGGTTATTCCTATATAATTAATTATAAATTTATAATGTTGACATTTTTGTGAAGTAGTTATTTTTTACTAGTTGCTTAAAAATCAACAACTTCTCAAGAATATTAAAACTTCATCCTAAGAAAATTTTAACATGATAAATTCAAAAATTAGAATAATTTATTCAAATTAAATTTATAAAATTTGATATTTTACTCTCTTGAATAAATATTTATGCATTATTATACAATTTCTTTAGAAATAAAATATTACTTACTATAATTGAATCTTGGGAGACATATTATTACCTTATTCAAAAATTTAATCTTTGAAATTTACATAATGCCACATCAGGAAAAGATGTGGGTAGTTACTTATCATAACATTTTCCTCTTCTATTTTATCATTTCTTAAAAGTACCTTCACCAATTGAGTAATCATATTCTGTAACACTTTTTCAATATTGTTAAGAATTTCGATATACTCTTTATAGTAAAATAAATCATGTTCAAATTATATTTCCTTGGAGTTAATCACATTAATTGTGTCTAGAATGTAATCTCTTGATAGATATATAATTAATATGCCATGAACTTTTGAGATCAAGGTGGAAATTCCAAAAAGCAGTCCAAAACACCAATTCTTTCCAAAATTTCAAAAGGCTTGATGTACATGTGACATTGTTTCCCTTTATTTTTAAACCATATAATACCCTTCCATAGAGATACCTTCATAAAAAACATGATCACCCACTTTAAATTATAAATCCTTCCTTTTATTATCCATATAGGCCTTTCTTCCTTTTTATCTTCCTTAATATGATTCAAAATAGTTCAAGATTTCTTCATTTTAACTTCTACAAGTTATGGTCCAACAAGCTTCCCTTCACAAACTTCATCTTAATAAATTAGTGTACAATAAATTTTCTCAAAAAACAATTCATATAGTTACATTTAAATTCTTTAATGGAATATATTATTATTTGAAAATTCTACCAAATCTAAATATTAATCCCATGTACCTTGAATTTCAAGTGAGAACGACCTCAACAAGTCTTTTAATATCTAAATTTTCCTTTCATAATTTTCATCTATATAAATATAATATATAGTGCCCAAATGTATCCCACTATTGAGATACTTCTGAATACTTTATTGTATTTTAATTTAAAGTATGGTTCACTATTAGATACAATAGAAATATATACACCATTAAGCCACACAACATCATTAATATAGAGTCTTGTAAGGTGATAAATATTTATATCTTCCATTATAGTGAGAAAATATTTTACATTTGTAAGGATATAAAAAATAAACCATATGAACTCATTCATTATCAGTGTATTTTGAAATTCAGTTACAGATTACTTTTTTGTATCATCCCATTTCCGCACATAAATAGGTAGATCTTTCATGACTTTATTAAGATATTTCCTCACAAACTTTTCTTATTGATAAGCCAATAATCATGATACATGGCCTTCAATTTAACATTTCAAATTATATCACAAAAATATTTCTCTATATCACAGTACATTTTGGATCTTCCAATGTGAATAGAGAAATTTGAGATTTGATATTTATATTATAGCTCACTTTTTAGCTCGGACATGGATGAAGCATAATCTATTTTACAAATTTCAATATACCATCTTCATAGTTGATGGATACCAACTTCACATCATTCAAAACTTTAATTTTCTTTTAAAAATTTTATTTTCAAGATGTAAACCTTTTTTTCTCCAGGAAGGATTGTTTGGAAATAAATTGGAATAGACGTGATGGTTCTCCTTCAACAAGGATTCCCATATATAACTTTATAGAATCTATAAATATAGAATATTTTCAATCCCCATTTTATTCAAAATTCAATGATCATTCCTACTCAATTTATAATCCACCATATTTTACTTGCAAATGTTGTCATTGATTGAGAAATTATAGTCGTTTAGTGTTTCTATCCATTTATATTTTCTCAAGTTGATCACTTTTTTGAGAAGATGTATTTTAAAATATTTTGATCCATATTTATTTCATATTATTCACCATAAAATTAAGTCCACCATATCTTCAATGAAAAACTATGACAACCATTTTAAGATCATGTATGTGATAATTTTTTTCTTCAATATGTAACTACATTAATTCATAAGAAACAACTCTATCATTCTGTATAAGGAAATGTTAAATTCCCTTATCTGATAAAACATAATATGTAAAAATTAAAAAATTCTCGAGGGTAAATTTAACACATATGCCTTGAAAAATATCCTCTATAATCTTTAAAAACTTTATATAGATTATTATAACCATATGAACGTAACCCCTTTATGTATCAACTAGATTAACAGGTTAGATAATGAAGCGCAATTCTGAAAAAATCATTGATAGTAACCGGATAATTCCAGAAAACTATAAATCTCATTAATATTCATTAGCATAATCCATTCCATCATTACCCTTATCTTTGAAGAATTAACAGATATTCCATCATTATAGAAACTATTTTCATGAAAAGAAACTTTTTAAGATAGAATTCACATTATTTAAGATGTTCTATATAACTCTATTTCTATAAAAGTATTAATAATGATACAAAAATTACTATTATGCTCATCATTGGTTTTAGAGTATGGTCAGATATCATTAATAAATACAATAATGAAATTACCATAATAATTTTTAAAAAATGTATTCATCATATCCATAAAAACATAGGTTTCATTAGTCAATTCAAATGGAATTATTTTAAATTTATAAGGATCACACATCATTAAAAATTTCATCTTTGGAAAATTATCTATCTTTAATAGTTGTTGATGATACCTAGAACAAATATAAATCTTTAAAAAATGTCGGTCTCCTTGTTGTTGATTGAACTAGTTTTCAATTTGTAATATAGAATGATTTTTTTAATGGCATTGATTTATCTTTATTTAATTCACATCCTCATAGATTCATATTTCTTATTATCAAAAAAAAAGGTATTCCAATGGGGAAACAATATGGAATATAAATCCCTTATCACATAAGTACTGTAGATATTTCTTCAGTTCAACTAATTGCACTATGGTCGTCTATTAGGGATTATTTGATATAGGTTTTGTATCATGGATGGGATAAATATAAAACTTAGATTTATTATTAGATGTATTACTAGGTAGTTCTCCTATAAATACATCAATGTATTCAAAAATAGTAGTTACATCCCATATTCTATGGATTCCTTTCACATTAATAGATTTCATAAACACTTATTATCAAAAAAATCATTAAGGAAAGTTACTGGTGGTTTATCCATACATGATTCTAATGATGTAGTATCCCCTATAAAGAAAATGTATTCAGGATCTCTATCACAAATCATGATCTATTTCTATTGGAAATAAATTTTTGTATTATAATTTTAAAGTTTATCTATACCAAGGATTTTATCTATTTCAACCATAAGAATAATGATAATTTTTTCAAATATGGTATATATATGTTTCATAATGGGAATTGACTGACACATCCTTGTTATAATAACACATCCACTGGGAGTCTTTATTTCTAAATCCCTTATTATGATGATAAGAAAATATCAAAATTTATTGGTAAACAAGAAGAATAAAAAAGAGTGAAAATATCTTAAATCGAACAAAGCATTAGAAAAATTTAGGGTTATGATAAAAGTAGATGACACCACATCTTTATTAACTTCAAACCTAGCTAAATTAATCACAATAGCTTGGCCTTTTACCCTAGGACTCTTTCGCAGAAGGTTCCCTTCACCATTGGGACATTAGATTGAATAATTACCCATCTATTTAAAGATAAAGAAAAAGAGAACAATGGTTTCCTTATTTTAATTGAATTCAAGAGCCTTATGACCCCTTTCTTGGTACTCATCTGAACTCTTTTTTACTTGATTCCACTTAAAGATATAAGACCTAGAAAATTATTTCTATTTCTTTATAGAACATGATACTATATCATCATATGATAAAAACTTTTGGGAAACCAATTCCCTTCAAAAATTTAGATTTAACACATTAAATAAAAATTAAATCTTGTTTTTTAGATTATGTACATAGCCTGAAACATATCGGGCTAATATTGTAAATTTAATCTCATGTGTTACAACACTTTATTCTTTCTTATAATTTAAACTGATTAATTTCCTATCTATTTCAACTAGTTTTTCTCAAGAAAGATTTCTTCAAGGATCTCACTATAAATTTTCTTTATTCCATAATTTTTATTTCATCATCAACTTCAGTGTTCTGGATCGAAGACCACCATTGATCATTATAGTTTTTCATATAATTCATTGAAAAAATAAAATTGTCCTTTTATTTACTTCCTAAGGCCAACAATATCTTTTGGAGTGACTTAATCCATTTTATATCTACCAATTGATTACCAGTTTTATTAAAAGGTGGAGGCTTCTATCACATGTACTAATCCAAATTAGAATAATTGTAAAATGGAATGATATATTTTTTTAAATGATCATGGTTATTCATAAAAATATGATCCAGTTTTCCTAATATTCCCATGATCTTATTATTCCCAACACTATTTTTATTGTCTTTCTCAGTATGAAAATATCTACATTAACTATGAGCGGTGATTCCCTTCCTTCTACTAGGCTCCTTCTCAAACCTATGGCACACACAAAATTATCTCATAGTCATCATAAGTATTTATCCATAAAATAAAAATCTAATAATGGATAAAATTATCAAAAATATGAGATATTATCATATTAATCAAGATAGTTATGTTCATTTTAAATCTATTTCCCAAATTTCCTACTAAACTTTCTCTAATACAAACTATAACACTATGATTATAAAAACCCATATATATTATTTACTTTTCTACATTAGTACAATATATAAGTGATCTTAGCTTAAGGGATAAATTATTTTCAAAATATTATAAATCTAGATAAATACAAGTTTCTCATATTACATTGGAAATATAAAAATATAGCATAATAAACATTTTTTCATCCGTGAAATCATTCATAATATTATTCTTCATGCCCTAGGGAAAAGAAAAAAAATAATTGTGACCTTACATTAGTAGTAAGGGTTACATATAGTGGAATATATCATGAATACATAAGTCATAATAAATATCGAAGAGTGGATAAACCAAACACATGTTATTAAATCTATAACTTGATTTCAATAAACGTTTATGGAAAATATAAAAATAGAAATCACAAGTATAATTGAAATTAAATTCATAATAAATGAAATTCATACTTTTGGAAATTCAATATTAAGTTCTACAAACCAAGATATCATGATTCTTACTATACTTGCCTCTTAACCAAGACTTCGTACTTAATAATTTGATAGGATTAATCCAGATGCCCATTTAAAATATAATTTCTATTGTTTTACCTCATGATATTTTCAATGAATACAGTGGTTATTTATAACTAGGACCCACACATCACTTTCATGTCAAATATATTCTTTATTTTTTAATCATCAACAATATTCATTCCCAAAATTCATTATAATTAAAAAGTTATTTGTATTGAATCAAGAATATGAAACATCAATATTTCTCTAAAAAATGGAATAATGTACTTAATAAGATTTCTTCAACCAATTTCGTATATAGAAATGGTATATGGTTGAAACATCATAAAATAATATAAATGATTCTTAAATCATCCTTGATAATAAAAATAAGGATATAAAGGAGAAAAGTAACATCCATGGAATAATGGGGAGTGATTAAGAACATGATCACCATAAATTGGATGATATCAAAATAACCTATATTCCATTATTAGTGAAGGATAATAAAATACCATCAATTCATTACAAACCAAAAATTTTAAATAACACAAATCCTGTAGAAAATAAAATATAAGTAATAAATTAAAAATGACTTCCTTGTAACTTCGTGTAATAAAAAAGTTATAAATCAATCTTTTAAATTATTTTTACTTATTTAAGAAAATAATATAATTTTATTTTAATACAATTCTAAAAATCATTCCAAAAAAATTGAGGAAAATATTCTCTTTGAAAGTAACCATGGAAAATTTTAAAGTAATCTTCAAAGAACAGTACTCAAAACAATATCTTTTTAAAAAAAGCACATTACATGAAATTTAATTATTGATTATTGATCTAGAAAGAGAATTAATAGAAAATAAACATTAAAATCCCAATATAACCAGATAATAAGAAAATATGAGAGGATTAAAATATTAAGATCATATCACATTCCCAAATGCAATATTAACATAAAAAATCCAAAAATAAAATTATATTTTAATAGAAATCCCTTATCTTGGGTCTTCACTTAGTCTTCCATATTTAATCCTCTTGTTATAATGAATTTAAATTTATTAAATACCTAAGGAAATGTTTTAATCTCTATTCTATTTTTTAAGTTCCTTTAAAATGATATAAATCTATTTATTTTATAGTTCTTGCTTACAATGACCACTTTAATATTGTCTGGTCAATTTATTCAAAATTAAATCATTATATTTTCTCTGGTTGAAGGTGTTGTGAAATGGTTCCACAATATCTATATTTTCAATAATTTATTAAATATAATTTTTATTCTCTATAATATTTTAGAATCATCAATTCATGGTGATAATATAATAAAAAATCACATCGCTTCCTGAATGTGGTAGTCCACATGTACACATCATAAAGTTATAATTTTCTAATAGATTAATGGGTAAATATAACACATTGAGATTTTGTGGAATATATATATATATATATATTTGAATTAATTTAGTCATTTCAATATTTTTCAGTTCACAAAATACTGAATATAGCTTTTGTTATATGAAAAACACTATGTTTGGATTTCGTTATATTAAACACCAAGTCTAGATTGTGCTACATGAAACACATAGATTAGTTTTTAGTATATGAAAAACTATGATTGGATTTTGTTACACAATTTTTAGTTATTTTGATATCTTTTATTACATGAAATACTGAGTTTTATCGAACAATAGAATATTATTACAATATTTTTACTTAATATAATAAGATATGACCTAATCATTAAATAAGAAGTTATGAATTCTATTAACTAAATTATGAAAATATAAGGTTTATAATATAAAATCATTGGTAACAAATTAATTATAAATGAAAATATATACTGATTGATTATAAATGAAATAGGTTTATTTTTATTTTTCTAAAGTCGTTTTGTTTTAAATAATTAAATAAATTACAATTAGTGAATGATATTAGTGAAATATATATGTTACATGTTAAATAAAATATTTTTGATATTCATCCAATTTATTTTATAGAAATAAGATAAGAACCTGCCTAATATTTTGCATAAAAACCTATATTTTGAAAAGGGTAATTTTATCACCTTTTGATGGAGAACCCATTTGAAATCCAATTTTTGAGACTTTTTTGTATTATACTTGACAAAAAAAGTATTTTAGATAAAAATATTAAAATTTAATTTTTCTTTTTTTTTTAAATTTTTCTAATAAGTTTCATGTTTTGATGAATAGTAAAAAATAATAAATTTTATTTGAAAACAACTTTTTCATCAAAATAATTAATAGTGTTAAATTATATATATATTTTTGTTTTAAAGTATATTTAGATAAATGTTTTATTGTTAATATAATATAGTTTATTAGCATTATTTTTATATTGAATATAAATATAAAATGTTTCAATCTTTTGCATGTTTTAACTTTAATAACACATTTTCACACCCCATCAACGAGATTAATTTTAAATTAGTTACTGTAACTTTTCTGTTTTTAATTTTTAAAAATAAGTTCTAAATTTTTAATAATAGGTTAATAATTATTTAAATACATTTCTTTTATTTTTGGGAATTATGAATAGTAATTTTACTAATTTTTTATTAACATAGTAAAAGGTAAATATAGAAATTAAGGGTGAAAATAATATTATAAATAATAGAAAATTACCTTAAAACTTATCCTATTTTCATTTGATAAGTGGGATTCAACCAAAATCATAATTTTTTTGAAATTATAAATTTCTAATCCACTTTAATTAGAGTAATACATTTATTATATTTTATTTAAAGAAAAGTTAAGGTTTTCATAGTCATATTTTAAATTACTATATCATTTTTAATATATCGTTATATAGAAGATAAATTCGATAATAAATATTCATTTGAAATATAAAATATTTTTATTTATAATGATAATTTGTTTTTTATTTTTTGTAAATATATAAATACATTAAAAGCTTCTATAATGATGATATAGTAATTGTTTAATTAATGGAAATACTAAATAAATGATATTCAAAAAAATAAATTAAATATAATTTGATATAATTAATGTCAACCATGAATTGCTTTGATGAATTTGAAATTTTAGTGATTCTTTAATATATATTTTTTTAAAATACCATGTAGTTATGACATTTTCAAAAATAAAAATATTGAACAGTTTCAAAATTGACACTAGTGATATTTTATAAATGTTATAATTTTTCAAACAATTAAAAAGTTATAAAAATATTAAATAATAAAAAATAGGATTATATAGGGTCTAAAATATCATAAATTGACTCATTATTGTCCAATTGAAACTTTATATGTAAAAATTACATTCTCTAAACATTTAAAACTCTATTATCATAGTTAAAATTAAAAAAGATTAACTAAGGGTTAATTAAAATTATAAGGTATAGAATCAAATAAAAATATATCTGAAATTTATTGGTTGATGAGATTTCAACTTTACCTCATATTATATCTGAATCCATGGTATTTTTGAGGTATTTTTATTTATATTTAATTTATTATAAATTAATAATTTAGGAACTTTCAAAAGTTCCCCTCTCATCTCTTATAAAGGGGAACCTCTCATTATCCTTTATTTACACCTTTAAATCCCTTTGACTCAGACAAACATTGTAATATTATCCTAAAAAATTCCTTAAATTCATCATATAATCCTTCATTTGGGCAAAAATCTAACAAAATAAGTCTTTTGTTCAAATCAAAAGGGGATACCCAAAGAAGAGGTAACATTCAACGATGAATGTTTTTATTTTATTTCCTCCATGAAGCCCCTAGATTATTTTTATTTCATTTTTATATAATAAAAAATTGTGCTCAATATACTGAGATTTTTTTATTATGGTTTATACCTTCACTTTAACACATTTCCATTTACCATTCATTTATACGGTGAATTACCGCCTCACAAAATGATGATTGTTCGTTTTCCCTTTACCACCTATCGTGGTTGAAATTAAGATGGAGAACTATTTTTAGGATATATATGATATTTATGATATAATTATACGTCTATAATGATTATATCATGTAAATATTTTTTACCATCTAATATTTTTGGGAAATGATAATGTCGCTCATCCGTATGTATTGATTATCATCTCCACGATGTGATGTGATTTGTTTTTCATCTATATTTACATGGATGGTAATAAGGATGAATTTTATGAATATATATGATATATATGAAATAAAAAATTATTTTTTTAATGATAATATATCATATAATCTCTTTACTTTAAATCTTATATGAAAATGAAAAAATTATTGTGCATATATAGAGCCTACCATCTCTATGAAAGGTGTATTTTATTTAATATCTCCAACTATTATAACTCCCATGAATACATATATAATAAATATAAATATATATGTGATATTTATATAATTATTATCATCATATATATGATTAAATCTTCATCCATGTAAGATGACTAAGGATAATAAGTCAAAACATATATGAAAAACAATGTGGTTATTACCAGAGACATAACTTTAACATGGAATTGTTAATAAGTGAGAAATATAAAGTCACAAATAAAAAAATATTTGGTATTATATATATGAATATTTATATTTGGTAGATTTATAATAAACTTATATTTATTATTCGTGAGGTTTTAACATGTGTGAAGGAATTCAAGAATTGAGGTCAGGGATGTCCATCTCACTTTTATTTTTAGTGATATATAATCCATGTTAACCACCTATTTATTTTGTGTGGTGTATATAGTGCCTATGAATGTATTATATGATCCCTATCCTTATATTTATGGTTATTTACATGTCTATTTTATGATTTCTCTTTCATGAGGTTTATGGTTCAAATGTTACCAAATCGGTAAGGTAATTTTGTCTCAATTTTACTTTGTTGAGACACATGTTGTGTTATGCACATATATTCTTTTTACAAGGTGTATATACTGACCTTTGACACATTTTATCATGAATCTAATTATTTTCATGATATTTTAAGCTTCATGTAATTTTATTCTCTCTTTGTTCATAAATCTGTGTTCCTTCAAAACTGTATTTTTTAAAAGTTTTTTTAAATGATCTTTTAAGAATTTTCAAGAAAAGGGATTTCAAATATGTTTAAAATGATTCTATATCTTAATTTATAACTTTTAAAGAAAATTTTAAATGAAAAAGTTTTGCAACATTTTTTATGATTTTAAAAGTGTTCTTCAAAGAAGAATGGATATTTTATTCAAGTATTATTTCAAGTGATCATTCAAAAAAATCCATTCAATATTACATTATTTGATGTTACTTATTTTTTACTAGGTATATGATTCAATGATACCATGTTTAATATTTTTAACAATGTTTTATGTTTATTATAGAATGATATTTATGAAACCCATTTATTTTCTATGGGTTATATTATGAACGAATTATGTTTATGAAACTCATTTCATTCTCGGGGTTCTGATATGATGAATGATTTATATTCTTCAAGAACGACTAGGTATGTTTTTTATTATGTGACCGGTGAAACCTATACCTTCCTAAAATGAATTGGGTAATTATTTATATATCATGAGATAGATAGTACTGGAATGGAATTAATATTAGTTTAATAATACAAGACTAGAACAGAAGAAACATTGGATCAGTAATACAGGATTAGAATGGGAGTAATCATGGTTCAGTAATACCAAAATAGAATGGTATTAATCTTTGTTCAATAATAAAACATTAGAATGAGAGTAATATAGGTTTATTAATACAGGGTTGGAATAGAGACTAAACTTTTTTCAGTAAATTACTTTTTCTACTATGATGGTATTGACAATGAGCCTTGACTAATATGGAAATGATTTTCTATGCCTATGTGTTTACCATAATTCCATGTTTTATACCAAAGTTTTTCTTTTATGATTCATGTATAATGAATTTATATGATTTATACAATGACTTAATATTATAATCTTTGATGTGTATGGTATAATTTTCAAATGTTAAGTTCATATTATTATACACTTATGTTTATGTTATGATTCATATCTCCCTTGTTTACCCTTATTGAGCATCTAAGATCACCCTTTTTTTGTTTTCTCCTCCTAGGTTTATAAATAAAGGTTTTAGGTTGGGTTACTAAAGGGGAAGATCTTTATGGAAAACATTGAAGATATTTCACCAGATTATAGGTTCGTGTTACAAGTTTTCAAAGGAAATAAATTAATATGGTATTTAGGCATGTGTCTGTGTAATGTATGAAATCTTCCCAAAAAATTATGTAATATCCATGTACTTAAATCCTCAGTCATTACAATTGGTATCAAAAAAAATGTTTAGTCAACCTTCAGAAACTATAATGAGAAAACATTAGTGAGATCCCTAGGGAAATTTATAAGGATGTGTCTAGGGATATCTAAAAGGATAAGCCTAAGGTGTCATAGATTTAAAATTAGGTGTCATGATTTATGCAACCTATAAGTATTTTTTCATAATTATGTGTTTTTATTCTATGATAAATGTTCCTCACACTATGCTATTATATCTCAGCAAATAAAATGAACTAGAAGGAACAGGGTTAACATTTAATTTTTCAAATTTTGAAAGTATGGGCATTATGAAAATTGATATCCTAAGTGGAATTATCATGAAGATAATCAGGAAGGTGGTTCGAGTATTGGTTATGTTGTTGATGATAAAGAGACTACAAAATACATATGAAATGTATATGATGTTTTAATAGTGATGTATATATTAAATATAAGAATAATTATTAGATTGAGGTTAATATAACTTAATACATTATTCATATTTCATATTTGAAGAATGATTAAGAATATAAATCTTGAGTAATGGTTTAATAGTAAAGTTGGATGATTAAAGTGTATTTTTTGGATTTAAAAGACAATGTCATATGAATCATGAAATATATAAGTATTTTCGGTATAATATTTTTATTAAGTATTAAAAATGATATGTTGGATATAAATAATTAAATTGGACGATACTGAATACCATTGAACAGATTAAGGATTTTTTTTACAAAGTGGTTGATGCTATCACGGATGGAGTTTTCAAAAAACAGGACTTAAGTAATTTTTCCATTAATCATTGGATTTATAAAGAATAAATGTTTTCAATATATATTTAAGGTAATTACCATGTTTCAAGAAAATACATCATTAAGGTATTCAAATGTTTGATATATGGAAAGGAATAGATACTTTATGATATACATGGGATCATTGCTAATCCACTTTTGATAAATTTAGTGAACATTTTTCTAATGTTTTGGATTTCCATATTTCATTAGGGTTATAATGTTAACCATTTATGGAATGTTTTATGTTAAACTTTGGATGAGGTTTTAGATATTAAATTATGAACTCAATATATGATGATTTATGCATATCGGATAACCATTGTTAACCCTTTTTTTGATGTTAAGGTAGATGGAATGACATATTATTATATTTATGGATCTCATGATCTAATAACTCTTCAGGAATGACAAATTAACCTTCATTTCATTGAATTAGAAATGAAGTTGAAATTGATCAAGGGCCGACTTAAAGTTAGTTTGTCCTAAAATCAAGTAAGTTTATCTTCTCATGAAAATTATTCAACATTAGGAAAAAGTTATTGAAATAAAATTTTTCCTTTTATCAACATTTTTTATTATATCAATAACATTTTTCAAGCCACTTTGGGTTATTTATTTTTTATTATTAAATTTATTCTAATCGTATTCTATATCATTCTCCATTAGAACTTGATAGTTAGTTTTTTATTCTATTTCCATGTTTTTACTTTACACATATTTTCTCTTATGTGGAAACCTAGTTATGAGTTACGTCGGGTAACTGTTATGTTTCTAACTTTCCTTTTTAAAAGGAAGTTTTAATATTTAATTTTTTTATGAGTTGGGTTTCTATGAAAGGAACTTTCAAGTATAAAACATTGATAACCTAGATGAATTTCAAGGTAAAAATAAATTTTAATGGGGGTTGAATGTAAAACCCAGATATTTTGTAAAATATATATATTGTTTTCAAATTAATTTAATCTTTTCAATATTTTTTATTTCACACAATACTTAATATAGCTTTTGTTATACGAAAAACACTACGTATGGGTTATGTTATATGCAACACCAATTGAAGATTTTGTTACACCCAACACTTAGATTATATTGTGGTATACACAACACTATTTATGTCTTATTTTATAAAACATCAAGTTCTTTTGATGTCTTTCACTACACACAATACTAATTTTTACTAATCAATAGTTTATTGTTAAAATATTATTACTTAATATAATAAGATATAACATATTCGTTAAATTAGTTTTTATGAATAGTATTAACTAGATTATGAAAATATAAGGTTTATAATATGAAATAACTGGTACCAATTAATTAGAAATGAAAATATATACCTATTGATTATAAAGTAAATAGTTTTATTTTTACTTTCCTAAAGTCATTTTGTCTTAAATAATTAAATTAAAAAAATTAGGGAATGATATTAATGAAAAATATACGTTAAATATTCAATAAAATATTTTTTATATACATACAATTTATTTTATAGGCACAAAATAAGAACCAACTCATTCCTGTGCATAAAAACCTATATTTTTAAAAAGTGTAATTTTATATCCATTTGAAATAAAACACATTTTAAATCCATTTTTTGACACTTTTATATAATCTATTTAAAAAATAAAATTCTTATTTTAAATCATAATATAAAAATTTACTTTGGTTTATTTTTTGGTATTTTTTTGATAAGTTTCATATTTTATTGAGTAGTAAGAAAAATGCTAAATTTTAATTGAAAATAACTTTTTTCATCGAAGTAATTTAGGGTGTTAAATTATATTATTGATTGGTTTTAAATTATTATTACACAAAAAAATTGTCAATTAATATAATATAGGTAATTTTCATTAATTTTACGTTTAATTTAGATATAAAAACATTCAAATCTTTTAAAATTTTTAACATTAATTGCTTGTTTTCTCACCCCCGTAATTGGGATTAATTTTTAATTATTTACTATAAATTATAAGTTTTGAATTTATAAAAATTCATTCTATACTTGGAATAAGAGGGTCCAAATTATGTAAATAGGTTTCTTTTATTTTTGGGAATTATGAATAGTAAATTTAGTAATTTTTTATTAACATAGTAATGGGTAAATCAAGTAATTAAATATGAAAATAATATTATAAATAATATAAAATTTTCCTAACACTTGTCCTAATTTCATTGTATGGGTGTTTTTCTACCCAAATCATCCTTTTTACAAAATTATAACCTTTTTAATCCACTTCAATGAGAGTAAGATATTTAATATATTTTATTTAATGAAAAGTTAAAGATGTCATACTCATATTTTCAATAACTATATCATTTTTAATATAAGGTATTACATAAGATAAATTCTACAATAAATAGTCATTTTAAAGATAATTTTTTTCTTTATAATGGTAATTTATTCAAAAAAATTGAAAATAAATAAATACCTTAAAGGATTCTATAATGATGATGCATAAATTGTTTAATTAATGGAAATAATAAATAAATGATATTCAAAATATAAAAATAAATTAAATTTGATATAATTAATGTAATCCAAGAAATTTATGGATGATATTTTGTACATTAGGTATGATTTAAAATAGTCAGTTCAAATATATAACGTTGTTATGATAATTTTAAAAAGAAAAATAATGAATAATGTCAAAACTGACATAATTGATATTTTATGAAAGTAATATTTTATTAAATTATTTAGAAAACATAAAAATATTAAATAAGGTAAAGGGGGAGAAATATGGTCTAAAATATCATAAATTTTCCATTTATTTTCTAATTTAAACTTTATATATAAATATTACATTTTCTCAAGTTTAAAAACTTTGTTAGAATAGTCAAAATTAAAATGCATTAACTAAGGGTAAACTAAAAAGATATGGTGTAAAATTATATCAAAACCTATATAAAATTTATTGGTTAATGTTATTAAAATTTTATCTCATTTTATATTATAATCCATGTCCTTTTGGAGGTATTTTTATTGATATTTAATTTATTATAAATTAATAATTTGAGAGTTTTCAAAAGTTCCCCCTCCCCTCTCTTGTAAAAGGGAACCTATCATTCTCTTTTATTAACCCCGATAAATCCCTTTTTCTTACCCAGACTCTCCTCAATTATCCTCCATAATTCCTTAAATATTTCCTAGAATAATTTATTTTGGACATAAATCTGACCAAAGATGTCTTTTTGTGAAAATCAAAAAGGTATACCCAAAGAAGAGGTAACGTTCATCAACGAACTTATTTATTTTATTTCTTCCTTGAACCCCATAAATTAGTTTTATTTTATGTTTATATAATTTCCTTAGTATCCCCAATATACTGATATGTTTTTATATTAAATTTTACACCTAAAATTATACACAATCCCTTCTAATAGATAAGGAACTTACCATTTGTTTGTACAACAGATTACTGCCTTGCGAAACGATGATTGTTCATTTTTCCTTTACCACCTCTCAAGGTGGGAATTATTATAGGCACACTATTTTTTATGTTATATAAGTTATTTATGACATAATTATACTTCTATAATGATAGTATCATATCTACCCTTTTTACTATCTAACCTTTTGGGATAAGATAATGCTCCTCTTGCGTATATATGGTTTTCCATCCTCATGATGTGATGCGATTCGTTTTTCATCTATATTTTACATTTCTGGTAATAAGTATGAATTTAATTATTTTATATGATATATATGAAATAAAAAGTTATTCTATAATGATAATATATAATACACTTTTCTTCATTTTAACCCTATATGAAAATTAAAATAATATTCTTGTATACATATGGCCAACCATCTCCATGGGAAGTGTATTTTATTTTCCCACTCAAACTATTATGAATCACCATGAATAAATATATAATGAATATATATATATATATATTATTTATATCATTATTTCCATTATATATATTATTAATCCATGATCTATGTAAGAGGACTAAGGATAAGAAGACAAAACATAAATGAAAAACAAAGATTTTATTACCCAAGATATAACATTAACATGGAATTATTAATAATTTAGTAGTATAAAATCACATGTAAATAATATATGGTATTAAATATATGAGTATGATTATGTGGTAGATTTATAATAAACATATATATAATATACAATAGTTTTTAATGTGTGTGAATGAAGTCAAGACTTAAAGTAAGGGGTTTATGTCTCCTTTTATTTTCTATGAGATATAAGACATGTTCACCAACTATTTATTTTATGTGGTGTATATACTACTATGAATATATTCTATGATATTTATAATTAAATTTATGGGAATTTTCATATTAATTTTATTATTTCTCTTTCTTGGGGTTTACAGTTCAAAAGTTTTCAAATCCGAAAGTTAATTTTGCTAAATATTTTATTATTTTAAAATTGTTCTTAAAAGTGGAAAGGATATTTTCCTTAAAAATTATTTCAATTGATCGTTGAAAAATTTTTCCCATCTAATATTACATTATTTTATGTTACTTATTTTTTTACTGGGGATATAATTCAATCATACAATGTTTATTCTTTATAATAATGGTTTATGTTTATTATGGAATTATATTTATGAAACCCATTTTTTTCATGGGTTATGTTATGATTGAATGATGTTTATGATACCCATTTCATTCCATGGGTTCTGAAAGGATGAATGATTTATGTTCTTGTGTAAAACATATATATGGTTTTCATTATGTAAAGGGTGGTACTTATATATCCCTCCAATGTATTGAATAAATATTTATATATCATGATATAGAAAGGACTATAATTGGAGAAATCATTGTTCAGTAATACAGGACTAGGATAAGAGATATTGGTCAGAAATACCAGACTAGAATGGGAGTAAAATTGGTTCAGTAATACGATACTTGAATAGGAGTAATATTGGTTCATTAATATAGGAATATAATGGTAGTAATATTGGTTCAGTAATATAGGGCTAGAATGGGGAGTGAACTCAGTTCAGTTAATGACTTTATCCACTCTGATGGTCTTGGAAATGATCCTTGCCTAATTTGTGAATGATTTTTTATGCTTATGTGTTTCCCAAAATTCCTTATTTTGTGCCAAAGTTTTTATTTTATGATTCATGTCATATCAATTTGTATTATTTATCCTATCACTCAAGATAATGATCTTTGATAGGAAGGGTATAATTTTCAAATGTTAAGTCCATATTATTATACCCTTATGTTTATGTTATCATTCATATCTATATTGTTTAACCTTATTGAGAATATCATCTCATCCTTTTATTATTTTTTCTCTTCCCTAGATTATAAAGAAATTTTTTAGGTTGTGGTACTAAAGGGAAAGATATTTGTGTGAAACATTTAAGATCTTTCACCAAATTAGAAGTTTTGTTTTCCATGTTTCCAAAGGCACTAAACTAATACATTATTTGGGTGTGAGTTTGTGTGATGTATGAAATGTTCCCCAAAAATGATGTAATATCCATGTACATCAATCCTGATTCATTATAGTAAGATGGTAGATGATATATTATATTTATATATTCATAATTATGTCATAAATATAATATATTATTCTTTAATTCCATCTTTATAATAATCCAGTCAAAATATTAATGAAAATATAATTACACCATTATGTAGACGGGGTAGGCCATATGTATACATAAGCATTTCTTTAATTTCTTATAGGATGAAAAGTAGGTGGAAAAAGTTTGTCCTATAGTCACAATAACATTTTATTATATTGTTGATATGTTATAGGGGCACATATAAGACTTCATTGGATCATGAGAATGAAACTTACCTTTTGTTAATTTTTCATATAACAATAGTTATCACTATTATATTAACATGGATCTATTTGAGGCTTTGTTTGGGAATCCATGTCATTCTATATTGTGTTTGATGGATATTGGGGAGTCAATGGTTATTGGTCCTGATGTAGTTCAGAGCATGATAAAGAATTTTTATCTTGCTCATGGGAGGATGAAAGAAACATGAGATCTGAAGAAGACATATCCCAATCATAGGAGGAGGCCCATGGAGTCTGAGGTTAGATAACATGTACTCTTGAGAGTCTCTCTTAATATGGGTAGAAAAGTTTTGGCAGGCAAGAATTATTTCTAATAGGTTTTTTGGGACCTTTTAGGTGTTAGGTTGATTTAGTGATGTGGAATATAAATTGGTGTTTCTAATGTAGTTAGAGAGGATCCATGATATCTTCCAAATCTTACAGATACATCAGTATCTTCAGGATGACTCCCATGTCACTGATTGTGGAGATTTTAACATCAAGGATGATGCGATGTTCATATAGTGGAATTTGGATATCCAAGATCATTAGGATAAGGTGATGTGTGGATTGATCATTCCCATTTGTTGCATATTGTGGAGGTATAGTGGCCTAGATCAGAGTATTTGGGAGCATAAAATTATGATGCGTTCCTAGTACAAAGATTTATATTTTTTCTATTTTTTTCTATTTAATGTTCGAATCTCACTATTCTATAATTGGATTTTTTTTTCTTGTGTTGAGTTGTTTTCTGGATGTGTGGTGTGTGATAAATCTTCTATAATATGAAAAGTTAAGGATCTAAATCCTAATCAGGACACATTTTACTTTAATGTGATTAAAACCATGTGGTTTACTGAGTTACACAAAAAGTAGATAATATCTTGACATTGAAGATAAGATTACTAGATTTGTGTGCTTGAGAAAATGTTATTTGTTGGTTACTACAATTATTGGCTTGGGTTGTATAAATGTTGGGATAGTTGTGTGGATGGAAAAGTGATATGGTGATGATGTGTGGTGAGGTGTGGTTGCATATTGGTTGTGTGAAAGGAGGTGGTTTGTGGCTAGTACTAGATGCTGTGGTGTTTTTCTCAGTGAGAGGAGGTAGCGTGGTTTTGTGAGGTATGGTGGGTGTTTCGGTTGGTGAGTTTGGAAAGTGGTAGAAGTTTCAGTACGCCAAGATCATTGAGATTTTTCTGATATGGTGGTTGTTCAAACCCCGCTCTTTTTCTACGTTCATTTTTTATTCTCTAGGACAAGAATCATTTTAGAGGTATATGATGTAATGATCTTTTCTTTCTGGACCCATTAATTTCTCTTTTGAGAATTATGAGGTTTTGGAGGTGGTATAAATGGATCAGTGGATCTGGAGTTATAAGAGTAATGTGGGTAGTGGTTCATAATGTGAACTAGATTCACATTGTGAGTTGGTGATCTGTGGCATCTTAGGATAGAAGACTCATGTATTGTATACAAGCTAATGGGGTTCCATGAAACAAATTCATGTCAAAGAACGAATTAATTATGTGTAATTAATTTCATATTAAGGTCACTAAATTTTTATAAGAAACTGAAAACTCGGGAAATTCATGTCATGAAAGGAATACACAGCCTGAAATCCATGGGGTCTGGGTTATAAAATGGGTTGATCGGCAGATTTTTTTTATTCTTCTATATCCCTATTACTATCATTTTTTAGACTAATCCTAAGTGGTTTTTAAGGATATTCCTTCCATTATTCCCTATTCTTGATACATTGGTTCTAGGGGATGTTTATCCATTATTAGTGGTAAGTTATTCTCCATTTCTTAGTGGTTTTATACTTTTTTATCTCAAAGGTCTGACACAATGGTTCAGTTTTGGTTTAGGAAGTGTGTGTACTTCATTTTTTAGAAACCATAAAATAATATAGGTTGATCCATTGGTTTCTCATGTGGTTGTGGTTTTCAAGAATTTCTATTTCACCCTGCGGTTCACATCGAGTTGGAAAAGCTCTGTTTAAGGTATGGAATCTATCATTTCACACTTTTGTGCATTATGGGGGAGGGGTTTACTTTTATTTATCTATGGGGGATTGTTTTCTCTAGCATAATAAACATAAATTAATCAATTAATTATAATTAAATGGGAAAGGGGAAATATATTCATGTTTTTAATGCTTTTAATGTGGCCCAAGCTTGACGTACAAGGATATTACATTACTTTTGCAGAATATTTAATACATGACAAAAATAGATTCCCAAATACTATTGTAGTTTAGTTTAGTTTAAAACATAGAACATAATAATATAACTTGTTAAAATATCTTTAACATCTCCCATAAATATCTTCCCCTTTTGTTTTCCAACCTAAAACCTTTCTTTATATCCTAGGGGAAAGAAAACATAAAAAAGGGTGAGCTCAAATTCTTAGAAAGTGTAATAATGGAAACTAACATACAAAACATAAACATGATAATTTAAAAACATGAATATAACACTTAAAAAACATACCACATTTAATATATACCAAAATCTTGAGTCATGAAATAAATCTTGGTAGTTCATAAGGCATAAATTATAATGGAATCATGAACCATGAGAAAATAGCATCGTAATAAAACATGGAATTGTGGAAAATAAATAAACACATAATATGATTTCCATAGTAGCCATGTAATTTCTTACAAGACCATTATAGTGGGAAAAGTCCATTACTAAACTAGTTTTACTTTTTATTCCATCCATGTATTACTGAACTCAATTTACTTTTCATTTCTTCCCTGTATTACTGAACCTAATTTACTTTTCGTTACAATCATGTCTATATAATGAGATATAAATATTTACCCAATTAATTTTAGGTAGATTTAGTTCCCATGTATATCATAATGAAATCATTCTTACATGTTTCACAAAAACATAAATCATTCAACATAGCATAGCCCATGAAATATTAAGGGTTTCCTAAACATCACCCCATCATAACACAATTCATACATGATAAATGGATTTTATAAAGATAATTCCATCATAAATACAATCAAATCAGAGTAATAATAGGTATAGAAACAAAAACCATTGTAATCTTATAAGGAAAATAATTTTGAAAAACACCTGAGCTTAATTATTGAGAAAAATATCCTCCTTCAAATTTTTTTCTATTCTCAAAATGTCATGAAATTATAAAAGAAAATAATTTAGTTGATAAAAAACTTAAAATAATGTATAGTAATATTCATGGAAATAATGAATTATAAAGATTTAATAATCTATTCATGTCGTATAAGTTAAAAAAAATTCATGTCGTACTTTTACCTGAAAAGTCAAAAGGTAACTTGTTTGGAAAATAAAAGAAGGATTCCTTCCAAACCATGTAGTAAAAGTAAAAAAATGGGTAAAATGACTTAAAATATTTATAATATTAGTAAATATTTTATGAAAACATTTTTCTAAAACATGGACATGGATGATAAATATACCCCCAATAAATACTTACGTATAACAATCTCTAAATAAAAATGAGATTGCAAAACTATCTCTTACCAATTTATAATCAGTCGAATCATATGTCTCATAAAATAAAAAAAAGTATATGTATATTTAAATATAATAACATTCATAATAATAATAATAATAACATTCATAGGTAACATAAACACCACACAAACGAATTAGATGGTGTATAAGGCATATGTCCCACAGAAATAAATGTGAGACAAAATAATCTCTTACCTTAGGTCCAATATGATTCCTATGTATCCTTACCTCCTTTATATTGATTTAAATAATTTTTTTGACTTATTATATAATCATTTTTATTTTTATGATTCCATATATTATCATATTCTCCTTCATTTACTTGTAACATTTCATTGTTACTTGTTATTCGGGTTTTAACTATTGTATGATCATATTCATGTTTTGTCGAATAAGTTTTGGTTCTCCATCGAGGTCATATTAATATCATTATAAAATTATATTAACATAATAAATATCATATTTATTCATTATTTATATTTATTTAATCATTCTTGAATGGTTATCATGTAGAACGAATCACATTCCATCATGGAGATGGTAAGTTGTGCGTACACACGAGTGACGATACTGTTCTCCTAATTGTTGAATGTTATTGAAGTTGATGGGGTATAGTATCTTAGAATAAATATAATTTTATATTAATCTTTCATATATTTATTAATTATGTCATTATCTCCATCCATATATGGTGGTGGTGAAAAACCGATTACACCACGATGTGGAGATGGTAAGTCGAACGTGCATAGCTATGGTGATTTCATTTTTAATATGATGTGTAGAAGGTAGAATATGTTTTTTTAATAATCATAATAAACTCTCATTATATAATTACTACTTGAGTTATTACTTTATAATGAAACAACTCATGATGTGGAGGTATAAGAATAAATAAGTTTGAAATAATTGGTAAATGATATTACATATCATTCGACGTGCCTCCTCTAAATATTCTCATAGAGCACTAGAGTTGATCTTTGAAGAATACCATGACCTCTATAATGTTTCTAGGGAATTTGAGAAGGTAAATTTTCAGGGTATGGTCGACATTGATGGCTCAAAAAGAAGTTAATATTTGAGGAAGTAAGTTCCCTTTTATAATTGAGGTGAGGGACTCTTTTGGAAACCTCAAAAATATTAATTTATAATAATTTGAAAATCAATAAAAATACCTCCAAAATGAGATATATTAGAATCTAAGATATGATAAAATTTAAATCTCATTTTCCAATAAAATTTGTACAAGTTTTGATATCAATTTAAACATTGTCATTTTAATTGAAATTTACTTATTCGATTTAATTTTAATTAAGATAACAATTGCTTCAATATTAAAAAGTTTCAATATTTAATTATTGGATTTCAATTATACCATAAATGAATAATTTTGAAAATTTTAGACTATATAGTAATTAATATTTTTTTTAAAAATTGTTTTATGATTTTTATATAACTTTATAAATCATTATATTAACAACATATCAATTGTGTCAATTTTGACAATATTCATTTCATAGATTTTTAGAAACGTCAAGATAAGGTGTTATCTTAGAACAAAATATTTTATTATATCTCTAATGGGTCAAGGTCATCTATAAAATTAATTTTACAAATTAATTATATCAAAGTATATTTATTTTGAAATTTTAATAACATTTACTTGATATATTCATTATTAAAATAATCACTACATCAATATTATGTAATTTTATAATATTCAAATTTGTAGATTAAAATTTGAAATAAAATACAATTATTAACATAAATGTACTATATTTTATAATAATATATTTAGTAGAATTTACCTTCTATAAAATATAGCATTAAAAATGTTATACTTGTTAAAGTATTAATGTGACAACTTTAACATCATTTTAAATAAAATAAAATAAAATAAATTTCATAATCACATCTATAAAGTTCAAAATGGTCACTTTATTAGCACTTGGATGATAATGTACGAGATAAACTTGACCAATATGATTTGTTCACGTGTTTATGAATTTTTATGGTTATTTTTATTTTAATAAAAATTGTTTTATGGATTTCTCATCAATTAATTAATTTTTACATCATCAAAGTATAAGAATTTAAGGTAATTATTAATTTCCTATAAATTAAAAATAAATTACCATGATGTAAAAATTATTTTATATTTTTATGTATGATTTATGTTCTAATATATCACCTGGTTAATCCTATATTAAAATTATTGTACTTATAAGAAATGTGAGTTTATCATTTTGTCATCTCCATTGGTTTTATTAATATATATGTAATTTTCATTGTCAAGTGGCCCTAAAATGACTAATTTTTGAACATAATATTCCAAGGGTATAATTTTATTCATTAAAAAAATTAGATTTTAGGATCATCATATTATTTGTTACACTAATTTACCCGATTTACCTTTAACTGCGTTAAATAAAAATTATTGTAGTTACTATTCATAATATCTCAAAAAATAAAAGTATAATATTAAAATAATATGTACCCACTGATTATAAATATTAAATACTTTTTTCATAATTAAAAATACATAATTTTCCTAAATTAATTTAAAATGAATTCCCAATGTCAAAAACCAAAAGCGGATTTCTAAGAATAAAAAAATTATCAAAAGATTGACATGTGTTTATGTTTAATTTAAAAGTAATATTACTTAAAATGACCATCATCATATTAAATGATAAAAATTTATTCCATTTATACTTTAAACCCATTATATAATATTATTTAACCATATAAATTATTTTGATGGAAAAAAAATTCAATTAAATTTTACCATATTTTTACTATCCATCAAAACATGATAATTATCAGAAAAATATCAAAAAAACCATCCAAAGTAAATTTTGATGTCCTACTTCTAAAAAAGAATTTTATTTTTTAATAGAACATATAAAGGTTTCAAAAACTAAATTTTAAATTGGTGCTCCATCAAAAGTCAGAAAAACTGCATTTTATTTTAAAATACTTCTTTTATCCGAAAAATTGAATTTGTTCTTTTATCATGTCTAGAAAATACATAAGATGAATTTTAATGTTATATAAATTTCAAAATTTGGTTAATTATATTCATAATGGCTCATTTATGTCCCATTAAATAATAATATTTTAATAGTATATCATTATTTAGTGAAATTTGGTATTTTGTACAATGCAAGCTATCGAGGAATGTCACTCTTGTGTGTAATGCAAGACAAGTAAGTATTATGTTTAGTGAAAGTTTCCTTTGGTGTTTCATATAACATAATCCAAACATAGACCTTTTATAAATTGAAAAAAATCAATACTCAGTGAAGCGTGAAATGAATTCTATCAAAATAACTAGAAATGGTGTGCAACGCAAGCCAAGTATAAAGTCGTGTATGAGGAAAGATAATACAGTGTTACGTATAGAGAAAGAAAATCTTTGTGTAGCTTATAACATAATACATCAAATAAATTAAAAATAATCTATCTAATAAAATCTCAGGGTGTTACATTCTACCCCCATTAAAATGAATTTCACCCTCTAAATTCTTTAGGGTTATAAATGGTTTACTATTTCAAAGTTTCTTTCATTAAAACCCACAACGTAAAAAGGGATACTAAAACTTCATTTTAAAATGGAATGATATAAACATAATGGTTACCCAAATTAACTCATCCATGGTTTTCCACATAGGATAACATATGTGGGAAGTTAAAACATGGATGTGGAAGAGAAATCTAACCATCAAGTTCTAATGGATAGTGATAGTTAGGTTTGGAGAAAGTTAACTACCAGAAATCTATAAATATGTGATGATTTAAGGGACCATATTTTTCCTTGGATAAGAAGGTACTAGCGTAAAATTTTTGGATTTCAAGAACCCTTTCTTAAATTTGAAGAACATGAGATGAAACACTTACTTGATTTTAATATAATATCATCGTTGGTCGTTCCTTAAACAATTTCCACTCCATCTCTTATTCAAAGAAATGAAGTTGAATTTTTAATTCCAAAAGTGTTAGCAGATCATGTGATCCATAAACAGAATGATATGTCATTTCATCTGTATTTATCGCAAAAAGTTATAACAAGTTATCAAATATACATAAGTCCTTCTATGGTGAGATTAGTCGTATATGGTTCCAAAAATGGACTTATAATTATTCTATCTTACCACATAAATAAAATAAAACTAATTTATACTAACCATCACTACTGGAATTCCTATTTTTTTCAAAGTCTATTTAAAACGGGATTCCGTCACAAATAGCCTTTTGCGATGGGCCCCCGTCGCAAATAGCCAGTTTTAGAAAATGGTGTCACAACAGATATTTTTTGGGACGAGCCCATTGTAAAAAATATCTCTTGCGATGGGAATTTTACGCATCGCAAAAAAACCTCCCGATTATATACATTATATACCCAAAAACATTTTGCGATGGGCCCATCGCAATTAGTTTTTGCAGCGGGGAACTTACCCGTGGCAAATAGCCTTCCGATTATATACATTATATACCCAAAAACATTTTACGACGGGCCCGTCGCAAATATTAATTGCGACGGGCCTGTTGTCCCGTCACAAATACTAATCTTAAAAAAATATATTTCACTTATTTGCGATGGCGCCCCGTCACAAAAGACCACGTCGCAAATACTAAAACTAATTAAAAATAAAAAAAATTACAATTAATGAAAAAATTATATTTTTACTATAAAAATAATAAAAAATATAAAAAATATTATTATTATTATTAAAATAAACAAAAATTAAAAAATATAACACTAAAAAAATATATTTAATAAAATTATTATAAATAAAAAATTAATATTAATATTATTAAAATAATAAAAAATTATTAAAAGTTTCAATATTTGCAAAAAAATATAAAGAAATCATAAAATATTATTATTATTAGTAAAATAAAAAAATATTAAAAAATATAATACTAATAATAAATAATAAAATATTAAAAAAATTAAGTTATGCAATATTTTCACCAATATAAAAAGAAAGAAACTGTAAATAGTTCATATTATTACAAAACATGAATTCAAATGTTTTTAACATAAAAAACAATTCATTGGGGGTCGTCTGGAAGAGGTGGAGGAAACTCCATCCCTAAAACATGAGTCAGACATTGCATGTACTCCATCTGCTCATGATACTCATGTTGTCGTCGCTGCTCCAATCGAGGCAGCTCCTCCTCGTGATGCTGCTCTTGCTGCTGCTGCCACCGACACATCTCTTCATGCTACTTCTGCAAAGTCTCTATAATCTCAGCCTGAGTATAAGAACCCAGCCTTAAACCTTACTTAATCTTGAGTTATGACAAGATTACACATTGAGGATCTTTTCATGTTTAGAGTTTTAGAGAATTAGATCATAAAACTTGCATTACATTCCATATTTAAACAAAGTGGTTACATAAAGATAATATTAATTTTTTCCCATCAATGGAAACAGATTTAAAATAAAACAGGTATTCTTTCTTGACACTTCCTTGACACTATCACCATATAATGTACCATTCCCTTGACTTGTGAAAAAAACATTTCAAAAAACTTGGGATGAGCATAAAAAGCTCAGTATGGGTTATAAAAATATGGAAAAGAAACATGAGTTCATATATACATAAGAATGAAATCATACTTTACCCATAAAACATAATCACTTTAACATACCTCATAAAATCATGAATAAATCATAGAAATCATAAGACATAAAGGTAACTTGAGGCATTCATAACATTCTTACGTAGGGAGTAACCCTCTTGGTTACATTTGGAATACCCATCGTAGTATATTCCCTAAATCTCTTCAGAGAAACCTTAACGTTTCACTCCTTTGCGTTACCCAATTCATTGGAGAGCTATATCAGGCTCACCCGCCCTTAGTTTATCACGGAACCACCCGTCTTCATAATAATGCCCAAGAACTACAACATAATCGTATCACATAAAACATACATAAAGGAAACATAACATTTCCACCTTTCAATCACAAGATATCAATACAACACATTGACATAAAAACATTATTAAAACCATTTTCAATACCAAAATAAAATAAAAGTAAAACATGGTATTTATTTTTCTTTAAAAAAAGTATGGCTTGTAGAGGTAGCCGAAACTCAAATAATGGCCACGACGGCGGAGAAGTCGTTGTCGCCGCATACGTATGACAAAAAACATTCCCTTTTTTTGTTCAGTAAACGCTTTGTATAAAAAATATTCGTTTTGAATAAACGTAAAAGTCAAAGAGTTTTATACACTGTATAAAAGAAGGTTGTGTATAAAACAAAATATGCCTCAATGAAAGGAGATTGAGACGAAGTCCCATAACTCGGGTCCGACTTGACTCGATCGTTCTTTAATCTCCTGAATAATAAACTTGAGTTAATTTATACTTGCATAAGATCCATTTTCAAGTTCATTATTCCTTTTATATCACTTATTACCATGTCATGAACACTATGTAATTATTTTAGTTAATAACGGTCGTTTTAACGATCATTGGTACTTGAGTCAAAATATGCTCTTTATAATTACAATTTTTTCATGTATCCATTATATCCAGAGTTATAATCATGATTTTTATATCATATATATCATATATATCCAGTATATATATATGCATTTATAATATTACATAATCAATTAGAGGTAAGAAATGAAATGCACCGTTCATGTAGACGGTAAGCCGTACGTATGCATGAACGCTACTTTCATTTATATTTCGTATTTTATAGAAAGGAATCATAATGATATAAAGGTATATTATAATTCTAGTGTAATATCATATATAATATCATAACTCCATCCTTTATACATCCCACATATGTTATTTAACGAATCAAATCACTTTGAGGGGGCGGTAGTCCGCACTTCCTTAAATGAAGATATCGCGTTTACCCATAATGGAAACCATAAAGGTATGCCGAAAATGAAAAATACAGAAGCTTAAGGAAAACATAAACATATTATATATCGTATATAAATATAGTTTCATCTTAATGTCCACCTTTGAAGGTGTTAAAAGAATGTTGAACAATCATCATTTCGGGAGGCAGAAATTCGCCATCCACGGAAACAGTATGTTCTTTAACCATTAGATATAGGTGCGTGTAATTTTATCTTGAATACTTCTTATAACAACATCCTAGTATATTTACGATACTGTAGTTGTTACAAAATAAATTAATAAAAAGAGTTTAGGGGGTTGGAGAAGCAAAATATAACAAAAGGACTCAAGTGAAGACATTACCTTAAAATCGGGTAACTCCCTTTGGTTTGAGCTCAAAGGCTTCCTTGGGAAGCCTTCTGCCCAATGTGAGGCTTCAAGGAGTAATAAATTGATGTGTAGAGACAAAATGGGTAGGGTTTGGCTGATCCAAAGGCTTTGGAAGTGTGGGTAACGAGGTAGAGGTGGGGGCCTTTTATAAGAGGAGAGGAGGGGCACTCTTGGAAAGTAAGGAAATGTTACTTTATTTTAAAATGGGTTTAAGATTTAAAAGGTCCCACATTGATATAATTCAAGGATAAGGTGATAAGGGTTCTAAATAAACCCATTAAATAGGTTTTGGACATGTTTAGTTCTTAGATTTTACATTATCTTTCCATTTTATTTAAATCGTCAAATAATGAGATAATCACTACATCATCATGGTGTCATAAATAATTTAATTTAGTTAATGTCTAAAAATTATAAAACAAATACTATGATGAAGGAAATATTTTTATATTTCCAATGAATATTTATTGTCAAAAATCTGACCTGTATAACCCCATGTAAAACTTGTTTTAGTAAGATAACTCATGTTTGTGTCATTTTTACTTTAACATTAAATAAAAAGTTATTTATGTCATTTCTCAACCAAAGTGGCTCCATGGGGTCCCCAAGTTGACCCATGGATTGTCTTGGTCGGCCATTACACATCCAATGAGGGTAGGACATGTTTCAAGCTCATCTCATATTATTAAAACATTATTTTTACCATAAACTACACCAATTACCTCTAATCGCGATTAAAAACTTAATAAGTTACTATTCACCAAAAAATTATTTTAATCCCATTGAACCACATTTTACTTCTTAATGACAACCATGTATGTTGGATTTTTGAAATTCAAAACACAAAGATGGCAAATTTTCATTTAAACAGAAAATCAGTTTTTATAAGTACCGCTTAGTGATTTCACTATTCATCAAAAATTGAAGTTTTTCAGAAAATTACCAAAAATTCACCCTAAGATATATTTGATATTCCAAATTAAAAAATGATGTCTATTTTACAAAATTCAAAACATATAAGTTGCATTAATTAATTTAATAATTAATTCCCGCTGTCAGAGCAAATAGCGTATTTTTATGAAACAGTAAGTATCAAAAGATTGACACTAGTTTAAGTCCAATTTCAAAGTGAAATTAATTCCAACAACCACTATTGGATTAAATGGTAAAAATATATTCTAATTTAAATTTAAAACCAATGAAAAAGATAATATAATCATATAAATAAATTAGATTAAAAAGCAGTTTTGATGTAAAATGCAGTATTTTTTACTATTCATTAAAAAATGAACATTGTCAGAAAAATATGAAAAATTTACACAAAGTAAATTTTGATATCCCAATCATAAAGAATAAGTTTTTTTTACATATAGAGCTTATAAAATTGTCAAAATATAGATTTAAAAGATGGTTTGTCATCAAAAGGCAGTAAAACAATCTTTTAAAAATATTAGTGTAGTCCACGCTTAAGATTGGATTTATTCTCCTTTTAAGCCTCTAAAACACTGTCTAATTCATTAATAGACATAGATAAAAATATCTATTATTCATTACTTACTTGGGATGTTACATCCTTCCCCCTTTAGAAAATTGCGTCCCCGCAATTTATTCACTTATCGAATAAGTGGGGGTATTTAGCCCTCATTGCATTTTCATATTCCCATGTTGCCTCTTCAATCATGTGGTTTTCTCACAAAACCTTTACCTGATAAATCACCTTATTCCGTAACACCTGCTCCCTGTGGTCAAGAATCTGAACTGGTTGTTCCTCATAAGATAGATTCTCTTCCAACTGAACTACCTCTGGACTCAAAACATGAGATGGATCTGGCATATACTTTCTCAACATCGAAACATGAAAAACATTGTGTACCTGAGATAAACTCGGAGGTAAAGCCACTCGGTAAGCAACTGATCCAACTCTCTCCAGAATTTTATATGGTCCAATGAAACTTGGACTCAGCTTTCCTTTCTTACCAAATCACATCACACTTTTCCATTGTGATACTTTTAGAAAAACATGATCACCTACTTCAAAAGAGAGATCTTTCCTCCTATTGTCCGCATAACTCTTCTACCTGCTCTGAGCTGTTCTCATGTGTTTCTGTATCAGCTGAACTTTTTCTTCCAACTATTCTACCAATTCTGGTCCTATCAACTTCCTTTCACCAACTTCATCCCAAAATGCTGGAGTTCAACACCTTTTACCATATAACGCCTCAAATGGTGCCATTTGTATACTGGAATGAAAACTGTTATTATATGAAAACTCAACCAAAGAAAGATGTTGGTCCCAACTTCCCTGATAATCTATCCAACAAGCTCGTAGCATATCCTCCAAAGTCCGAATTGTTCGTTCTGACTTCCCATCAGATTGAGGATGAAATGTTGTACTAAAATTTAATTCAGTACCCAACAACTTCTGAAGGCCCTTCCAAAAGTTAGAAGTAAACCTGAGATCATGATCAAATACAATAGATAGAGGAACTCCATGAAACCTGACTATCTCTTTAAGGTACAATTGAGAAAGTTGATCTAGAGAGAAAGTATCTCGAATAGGAAGTAAATGAGTAGATTTAGTCAAGCGATCAACAATAACCCAGATTGCATTATTACCTCGAGATGTCTTCGGTAATCCCACAACAAAGTCCATGGATATATTCTCCCATTTCCACTTTGGCACTAGTAAAGGCTGAAGCATCCCTTTCGGTAACTGCCGCTCTGCTTTAACCTGCTGACAAGTCAAACACTTCACAGTAAAATCAGCAATATCTCTTTTCATTCCATCCCACCAGTAATACTCCCGCAGATCTCTGTACATCTTAGTACTGCCAGGATTAACTGAAAATGGAGAACTATGAGCTTCACATAACAACTCTCTCTTCAACTGTGAATCACAAGGCACACACAATCTCTTACCAAATCTCAAAACACAATCACTATCAATGTTTAATTCAGGCAACTTACCCTTCTGAACTAGCTCTACCTTTTTCTGCAACTCACTGTCTAGCTTTTGTGCTTCCTTGATTCTGTCTGATAGAGAAGATTTCACTGATACCTGATATAAAATAGAAGGACATCCTGCACCAACAACTTATATGCCAAAGTTCATCAAATCCTTAACCAAAGGATCTCGTTCCAAACATAGCATGGTTAATGAAGCATTACTTTTTCGACTCAAAGCATCAGCCACTTTATTTGCTTTTCCCGGATGGTAATGAATTGTACAATCATAATCGTTGATTAATTATATCCATCTCCTCTGTCTCATGTTCAATTCTTTCTGAGTGAATATATACTTTAAACTTTTGTGATTAGTATATATTTCACACTTTAATCCATACAAATGATGCCTCCAAATTTTTAAAGCGAAAACAATAGCAGCTAATTCCAAATCATGTGTAGGGTAATTTACCTCATGAGTTTTCAATTGACGTTAAGCATAAGCAATTACCTGATCATTATTCATAAGGACACAACCAATTCCTTTCAATGAAGCATCATTGTAGATAACAAACTCACCATTCCTGGAAGGAAGTGCCAAAACTGGAGCATTCACCAATCTTCTTTTCAACTCCTGAAAACAATCATCACATTCTTTTGTCCAGATAAACTTAACACCCTTCCGAGTTAGCTTAGTCATTGGACTAGATAACCGTGAAAAATTTCTAGCAAACCTTCGGTAATAGCTTGCCAAACCAAGGAAGCTACGAATCTCAGTTACATTTGTGGGTCTTGGACATTCTTCAACAACCTTTGTTTTTTCAGGATCAACAGTTATCCCATCTTTAGAAACAATATGACCAAGGAATGAAATTTTTTGCAACCAAAACTCACACTTGCTGAATTTCCCATACAATTACTTTTCATTCAAGGTTTTCAAAATAACCCTTAAATATCTTTCAGTCGCTTCTTTACTTTTATAAAACACCAAAATATCATCAATGAAAACAACCACAAACTTATCCAAGAACTCGTGGAGATTTCTTTTCATTAAGTCCATGAATATAGAAGGTGCATTGGTTAGTCCAAAAGGTATTACTACAAATTCATAATGGCCATATCTTGTACGAAACGCAGTCTTCGGAACATCTTCTTCCTTTACCTTCAACTGATGGTACCCCAATCTCAGGTCAATCTTTGAAAAATACTGAGCTCCCTGGAGCTGATCAAAAAATCATCGATATGAGGAAAAGGATATTTGTTCTTAATAGTGATGTTATTCAAGGCTCTATAATCAATGTAAAGTCTCATAGAACCATCTTTCTTTTTAACAAATAAAACAGGAGCACCCCATGGTGATGTGCTAGGTCGAATGAAACCTTTCTCTAATAAATCTTTCAATTTCTCCTTCAACTCTAAAAGTTCAATTTGAGCCATTCGATAAGGGGGTTTTGAAATTGGCTTAGCATCAGGAACTAAGTCAACAGTAAACTCAACTTCCCGATCTGGTATTATTCCAGGAAACTCATCAGGAAAAACATCAGGATACTCATTTACCACTGGCACATAATTAATCTAAACAGTTCCTTTATTTTCAATGATGTGTGAAATGTAACATTCATTTCCATCTTTTACAAGTTTCTCGGCCTCTTGATAAGTTATCAACAGTAAGGGTTCATTCTTGTACACAAACTGAAAGTATTTCTGAAACGAAACTTCTTTAGCTCTACATTCAATATTAGCATGGTAAATAGAGAGTCAATCCATACCCAGGATAACATCAAACTCTACTAGAGGTAAAACAATAAGGTTTGCAAGTAGGTTCTTTCCACGGATAAGGATAGGAAGATTCTAATGCATTCTTTTTTCCTCAACATTTCCCCCAGGTGTTTTTACCACAAGTTCAGGAGTCATTTCTTGAGATGGTATTCCCATTTTACTAGAAAAGGTTTCAGAGATGAAGGAATGTGTAGACCCCGAATCAAACAACACACTGGCATAATCTGAAAAAACAAACAAAGTACCTGATACAACTTCATTTGACAGCCTGACATCTACTGAAGTAGTTGCAAAGGATTTCACCACCCCTTTATGCTTGTATTATAACTGCTTCCCATCACTCAAGCTATTTGTCGGACACTCGTTTGCATATTGACCCATCACATTGCACTTAAAACATTTCACTAACTGTAAATCAAATTTGGTCTTACCATCACCCTGTTCCTTTTCAGTGCAATCACGAGCCTTATGTCCCATCTACCGCATCGGTAGCACTTTCCAGAATTCAGAAGACATTCCCCATCATGCCTTTTACCACATTTATCACAAACTGGAAACTTAGTTTTCTTACCGTCAGACCTTTTTGAATAATTCTTTCCTTTCTCCTTCCACCTCGGTCTCTTCTTCTGCTGGTTGTTATAGAACACTTGAACATCAGAAAACTCTATTTCCACCTTCTCAGTACATTGAACAAGCTTTTCATAACTTTTAAACTCACGAGAAGCTAATGCCCTTCAATATTTTGGCTTCAATCCTGAGTAAAAACAATTGATTTTACTATCAAGGTCTCGGATAATATTTGGAGCATACCTTTCCAATCGTGTGAACCTTTATTCATAGGCGGCCACTGATTCCTCCTCTTGCCTCAATTCCAGGATTTGTTTTTCCATCCTATGTCGAACAGCATTAGGAAAATACTTCTCAAGAAACATACCTTTGAATTCATCCCAGTCAAGAGCATCAATCTCATCAACATCCCTGATATTTTTAACCATCGACCACCACTGATCTGCTTCACCCTCCAAACGGTAAATAGCAAGACTAACCTTTTGATTGTATGAACACCCCATGACATCAAAAATCTTCTCCAGTGCTTTAATCCACCCTTCAGCTAGCACAGGGTCAGATGATCCTCTGAATGATGGGGAATGTTTTTCTCATGAAATGTTCAACCGCTGACATGTTCCTCTGCGGTTGATCTGGCTGATCTCGTGCATGGATACCATCACCATTTATCACTTGAGTCAACTGCGCCATTACTGAAAAAAACTGTTCAGTTCCAATTCCAACCATCTCAGGATGTTGATTCGGAAGGTTATTTCCTTCTGTATTCCTTCCTAGCACTGCTTACCTGTTTCCTCTGTGGAAAACCATTCTGAACAAACATGTCTTAGATGAAGCAACATGGTAATATTCAAATGCTATATCATTTCAATTTGACCATAAAAAAAATATTTTTGGATAATCATTTAATAGAATTCTAACTCCTAAGTTTATCTAAACCGACCTTTGATACCAACTATAAGTCCCCAGCCTTAAACCTTACTTAATCTTGAGTTATTACAAGATTACACATTGAGGATCTTTTCAGGTTTAGAGTTTTAGATAATTAGATCATAAAACTTTCATTGCATTCCACATTTAAATAAAGTGGTTACATAAAGATAATATTCATTTTTTCCCATAAATGGAAACAGATTTAAAATAAAACATGGATTCTTTCTTGACACTTCCTTGAAACTATCATCATATCATGTACCATTCCCTTGACCTGTGAAAAAAACATTTCAAAAAACTTGGGATGAGCATAAAAATCTTAGTATGGATTATAAAAATATGGAAAGGAAACATGAGTTCATATATACATAAGAATGAAATCATACTTTACCCATAAAACATAAGAACTTTAACATACCTCATCAAATCATGAGTAAATCATAGAAATCATAAGACATAAAGGTAACTTGAGGCATTCATAACATTCTTACGTAGGGAGTAACCCTCTTGGTTATGTTTGGAATACCCATCACAGTATATTCCCTAAATATCTTCAGAGAAACCTTAACATTTCACTCCTTCGCGTTACCCAATTCATTGGAGAGCTATATCGGGCTCACCCGCCCTTAGTTTATCACGGAACTACCCGTCTTCATAATAATTCCCAAGAACCACAACATAATCGTATCACATAAAACATGCATAAAGGAAACATAACATTTCCACATTTCAATCACAAGATATCAATACAACACATTGATATAAAAACATTATGAAAACCATTTTCAATACCAAAATACAATAAAAGTAAAACATGGTATTTATTTTTCTTTAAAAAAAGTATGACTTGTAGAGGAAGCCGAAAGTCAAATAATGGTCACGACGGCGGAGAAGTCGTTGTCGCCGCATACGTACGACAAAAAAACATTTCCTTTTGTCATTTAGTAAACGCTTCATATAAAAAATATTCCTTTTGAATAAACGTAAAATTCAAATGGGTTTATACACCTTATAAAAGAAGGTTGTGTATAAAACAAATTATGCCTCAATGAAAGGAGATTGAGACGAAGTCTCATACCTCAGGTCCGACTTGACTCGATCGTTCTTTAATCTCCTGAATAATAAACTTGATTTAATTTATAATTTCTTGAGAACCTTTTTCAAGTTCATTATTCCTTTTATATCACTTATTACCATGTCATGAACACTATGTAATTATTTTAGTTAATAACAGTCGTTTTAACGATCATTGGTACTTGAGTCAAAATATGCTCTTTATAATTAAAATTTGTTCATGTATCCATTATATCCAGAGTTATAATCATGATTTATATATCATATATATCATATATATCCATTATATACATGCATTTATAATATTACATAATCATTTAGAGGTAAGAAATGAAATGCACCGTTCATGGAGACGGTAGGTCGTACGTACGCATGAACGCTACTTTCATTTCTATTTCGTATTTTATAGAATGGAATCATAATGATATAAAGGTATATTATAATTCCAATGAAATATCATATATGATATCATAACTCCATCCTTTATACATCCCACATATGGTATTTAACGAATCAAATCACTTTGAGGGGGCGGTAGTCCGCACTTCCTTAAATGAAGATATCGCGTTTACCCATAATGGAAACCATAAAGTTATTACCAAAATGAAAAATACAGAAACTTAAGGAAAACATAAACATATTATATATCATATATAAATATATTGTCATATTAATGTCCACCTTTGAAGGTGTTAAAAGAATGTTGAACAATCATCATTTCGGGAGGCAGAAATTCACCATCCACGGAAACGGTATGTTCTTTAACCATTAGATGTAGGTGTGTGTAAGTGTAGTTCGAATACTTCTTATAAAAACATACTAGTATATTGAATATACTTGATTTGTTACAAAAGAAATTAATAAAAATAGTTTAGGGGGTTGGAGAAGCAAAATAAAACAAAAGGACTCAAGTGAAGACATTACCTTAAAATCGGGTAACTCCCTTTGGTTTGAGCTCAAAGGCTTCCTTGGGAAGAATTCTGCCCAATGTGAGGCTTCAAGGAGTAATATAGATATGTGGAGAGACAAAATGGGAAGGGTTTGGCCGAGCCAAAGGCTTTGGAAGTTTGGGTAAGGAGGTAGAGGTGGGGGCCTTTTATAAGAGCAGAGGAGGGGCACTCTTGGAAAGTAAGGAAATGTTACTTTATTTTAAAATGAGTTTCAGATTTAAAAGGTCCCACATTGATATAATTCGAGGATAAGGTGATAAGGGATCGAAATACACCCATCCAATAGGTTTTGGACATGTGTAGGTCTTAGATTTTATATTATCTTTCCATTTTATTTAAATCGTCAAATAATGAGGTAATCGCTGCATCATCATGGTGTCATAAATAATTTAATTTAGTTAATGTATAAAAATTATAAAAAACTACTATGATGAAGTAAAAATTATTATCTTTCCAATGAATATTTATATTCAAAAATATGACCTGTATAACCCCATGTAAAAATTGTGTTAGTAAAATAACTCATATTTGTGTCATTTTTACTTTAACATTAAATAAAAAGTTATTTATGTCATTTCCCAACCAAAGTGGCTCCATGGGGTCCCCAAGTTTAACCATGGATTGACTTGGTCGGCCATGACACATCAAATGAGGTTAGGACATGTGTAAAGCTCATATAATATTATTAAAACATTATTTTTACCTTAAACTACACTAATTACCTCTAATCACGATTAAAAACTTAATAAGTTACTATTCACCAAAAAATTATTTTAATCCCATTGAACCACATTTTACTTCTTAATGAAAACCATGTATGTCAGATTTTTTAAATTGAAAACACAAAGATGGAAAAAATTTCATTTAAACGGAAAATCAGTTTTTATAAGTACCACTTAGTGATTTCACTATTCATCAAAAATTGAAGTTTTTCAGAAAATTACCAAAAATTCACCCTAAGATATATTTGATATTCCGAATTCAAAAATGATGTCTATTTTACAAAATTAAAAACATATAAGTTTCATTAATTAATTTAATAATTAATTCCTTCTGTCAGAGCAAATAGCGCGTTTTTATGAAATAATAAGTATCAAAAGATTGACACTAGTTTAAGTCCAATTTCAAATTGAAATTAATTCCAATGACCACTATTGGATTAATTGGTAAAAATATATTCTAATTTCACTTTAAAACCAATTCAAAAGATAATATAATCATATAAATAAATTAGATTAAAAAGTAGTTTTGATGTAAAATGCAGTATTTTTCACTATTCATTAAAAAATGCACATTGTCAGAAAAATACCAAAAATTTACACAAAGTAAATTTTGATATCCCAATCATAAAGAATAAGTTTTTTGTGACATATATAGCTTATAAAATTTTCAAAATATATATTTAAAGGATGGTTTTCCATCAAAAGGCAGTAAAACAATCTTTTAAAAATATTAGTGTACTCCATGCTTAAGATTGGATTTATTCTCCTTTTAATCCTCTAAAACACTATTTAATTCAGTAATAGACATAGATAAAAATATCTATTATTCATTACTTACTTGGGATGTTACACTGAGTTCACAACTGCTCCTGATACTGTGAGTCAAAAGATGATATCTCTCCATGAGCTCCTCTCGAGATGGACGCTGACATCACAACAGTACCATAATAAGTACTAGGAGTCAAATGAGAGTCGATACCAACTACTCGGCACTTCTCAAAGTCATACTGAGTCGCCTGCATCCATGCCGCCTCATCCAAATAGTGAGCATCGGTCTGCTCAGTTGTCTCGTCTTGAACCTCAGCCTGTGTCTGAGAGGTCGTAGCCTCTATGACTCCTTCAATTCAAATTTAAAATTAAAATTTTGAAAATATTATATGCAGTTAATTGTCAAACTAAAAAAATGATACTAACCACAATCTGAAGCTGGCGATCACCTCTAATCTCCCTAGTGGATGGATCACTGTACATCCTCTGATAAATGTCAAACTCCGTTATATCAGGATGATCGACTGCCTATAGAAATATAAAATAAACTGTTTATATTTAAAGTTATATAAAATATTTAAAAAATATACCTACCAGATGCTCTCTATGCGAACTGAATGTATGGCTACCAGCTCGATGTGTCACCTTCTGTCTCCCCCGGTTCTGTCGTCCCACTTAAGATATCCTCTGTAATCCACCACCTAACTAGTGTAAACATAATCTATCCCAAACATGAGATGAAATATACTCTGGTCAGTGAGATCTACAAGACTCATCAAATTCTTTCACTCCTTCTTTATTAATGGTTGTCCTTCTCAAATTGTCCAAAAACCGACGGAAACAGTCATGCATAGAAACTTGTCATGCCGCGTGGATAGCGTCGTGCATGCTATCATTGATAGGATACCATAAACACTAAAAATAATTTATAATATCAAGTTATTAATAAAATAAATTTCAAAATAAATATTATTTATTTATGTACCATCCAATGATGGAACATGTCGCGTCGCACATCAACGGGAATCTATTCTCATCTGATCCATGGTTGAGAAAAATAATTGTGCAAGATAGCGGTCCCATGTCCAATAACTACATGCACAAAACTGTGAAAAAGGAATAAATAAGAAAACAATTAGTATATATATAAAAAAATTAATGAAAGCTATCTAAAATATACAGGTTACCATTCCTCTGTGTGTGTGGATTGAAACCAAGATGTGGACGTCGCTCGGGGATAGGGTCAGGAATCATCAGTTGTGAAAGTCCGTGCCCCCTCTGCGTACCCCTTGAACTGCCAGTACGCTTAGGGTCATATGATCCAAAATCTACCTCATCCAATAGTAGTTCAGTCTCCTGCAACTCACGATATATATCAAGGTCCATCTGAAACACAAAATTATTGTTGTTAGCAGATAGTTGAAAATAACTATTATATATAGATATATATTAGTTAGTATTATAACTAGCATTTAACTATGTCAATGTTCATCTTCATCCTCTTCTCCAAAGCTATCAATGTCAATGTCTTCATCTTCCTCCTCAGCATCATCAATATCCATATGAGTTTCAGTTTCAGCATCTCTTGTCATTTTAAATTCATTTGTAACAACATTAACATCTTCATCACCATCGATCCTTAATTGTGGGGTTTCATCATCGATATTCATGTCTCTTTGTGAATCAGATGGATTTTGAGCAGTATCTTAAAAGTTTTCAATTCCTTCCACTTCAGTAGAACCAGATTCAGTTTGAGTAAACTGATTTTCCTGAGATTTCATTTTTATTATGCTTTACCAATTGCTCAAGTCTCTTGAAGTAGCACAGTACTTTTCATAATAAATTTTATGTGCCTGTTGAGCCAGTAAAAATGGTTCATTTATAGCAAGAAGATTTTTATATTTAATATCAACGATTCCATGAGTTGGATTAACACTCATCCCTCTCTCAGTATCAAACCACCGACATTTAAACATTATTATTTAATTCTATCCAAGATAACACTGCTTAATAATTTAATCCAAAATTCTATAAAAGTCAACTTTAGTTTCTCTGTAATGTGATCCTCTCAAGAAAACTCCAATGTTCATTGTTTTTTTTCATTCCCCATATGCAAGTGTATGAAATCGAAACCCATTCACCACATATGCATTATATGATTTAACCATTTTGGATGGTGGGTTACTCAATATACACAGTCGCTTATCAATTTTATCAGCATATTGAGACACCTGAGAATTTTTAAAACAACTATCAATATAATAAATAAGAAATGGAATTGATATTAAACCATCAATAATTTATGTTACCAGTTTTTGAAACCATTGAGAAAAAAAATGTCTGCATTCTTCAAGAGCAGCTGTTGTAATTTGTGGAAGTTATTTCTTGATATAATTATGATATAACCTACAAATAAAATAAGTTTAAATACTATAAAATAAATTATATAATAAGTGATAGAAGCACTCACAAGAAAAATGATTTCATTTCTTCACAGTTGAGTAGAACATATGTATGATCTCTGTGATGTTCATCATCTGAAAGCCATCATTCATGAACTCCACTGTAACCAAGATTTGGATGATTAAAAACTATTAATTTATTTTCCATTTTGTCATTAAAATTTCTCTCATTTTGTCCCATGTGATTTTGTTTTGAGGGATTTTGAGATTCAAAATAATGTGAGCAGAAAAAAGCTATTTCCTCTTGCAAATAGGCTTCAGCAATTGAGCCTTCAACTGATGCTTTGTTACGTACTTTTTTCTTTAATTTCTGCATGCATCTCTCGAATGTGTACATCCATCGAAACTATACTGGACCTCCAAATTTAGCTTCATGTGGAAAATGTAATATCATATGTTCCATTGATTCAAAGAAAGATGGTGGAAAGATTTTTTCCAGTTTACATATAATTACATCAACATCTTCTTCCAATTTTCTTAGTGCATCATAGTCTATTTTCACTGCACAAATGTCTCGAAAAAAATATGATATGTATGTTATCGTATACCAAATCATAGAATTCAACAAACCTTTGAATCCAATCGGCATTATTCTTTCTATTATAACATTACAATCATGACTTTTTAATACAGTAATATAACCATTCTTAACACATCTACCCAAATTGGAAGCATAGCCATCTGGAAGTCTCAAATATGCAATCCACTGACAAAATAATAAGCAAATCTCTTTGGATAGTCTATAAGCTACTTTTGCCTTTATTAACCTCCGTGATCTGACATTTTCAAATAGTTCAATTTCTGGTCACCTGCAAATTTGGGAAGGATCTAATCATGCCTTTACAGTATCTTTGGTCTTACCTGGTGTATCCAAAACTGTATGAAATATATTATCAGAATAGTTCTTCTTAATATGTATAACATCCAACATGTGGCAGACCAAAAAATTAGACCAATACGAAAGATCCCAAAAAAATCTCCATTTTATCCAATTACGTTCTTTCCTGAATCCATTAATTTTCTGTTGGTTTACAGTTGGTCCAAATGTGATGGGAGGTAATGAAAATAAAACTGATTTTAACTTTTCACCTGAGATCATCTTTGGAGGTTCATCCCTTTCAATTGTAACTTTTCTGAAATGAGATTTGTTCCTTCGAAAAGGATGATCGGTTGGCAGAAATCTACGGTGATAGTCAAAATAGCAAGCTTTTTTTCCACTGATGAGCATAAAGGCTATTTTGTCTTTCATACAGTAAGGACATGATTTCAGACCATGTGTACTCTAACCAGATAACATTCCATATGCCGGAAATTCACTAATCGTCCACAACAATGCGGCTTTTAGTATGAAATTTAGTTTCGCAAAAAAATAATATGTATTAACACCATCATTCCACAGTGCATTTAACTCATCAATCAATGGTTTCAAATAAACATCAATATTCTTTTTCGGATGTCCTGGGATTAATAGAGTCAAAAAAAAATATAGCTCATTCATTAACATCCATGGAGGCAAATTGTACGGAGTTATAAAGATAGTCCAACATGAATACTAACTACCATAAGAACCAAACTAATAGAAACCATCAGTAGAAAGACTCAATCATAGGTTTTGGGCTTCTATAGCAAAAGATGGATGCAGACAGTCAAAATGTTTCCCTTATCACCATCAGATGGATGATTCAAGCTTTTATTAGTTGAAATCTTGGTTTTGTGACATGACATCATTGAAGCTGTGTTTTGAGACATAAATAAACGCTGCAACCTGGGTGTAAGGGGGAAATATCTCAACTATTTTACTGGAATCGATCTATACTTCCCTAGTTGAGCTTCTTTATACCTCGATTTTCCACATGTGGGACAACAATCCAATGACTCATTTTCGCCAGAATATAAGATGCAATCATTTAGATATGCATGAATCTTCCGATAACTAAGGCACGAATTACAAACCAGCCTCTTAATCTCATAGTAATTTATAGGTAACACATTTCCTTCAGGTAATAGTGTTTTAACCAAAGAAAATATCTGATCTAAACAGTTGTTTGACAATGCATTATCTGATTTAATAGCCATAAATTTTGCAACCACTTCTAATTTTCTTATCTTGAAACCAGGATATAATGAATCCTCAGAAGACCTCAACAACTCATAAAATTTGGATGGTGTCAACTGAGGAGTTAAATCAATATCATCGCGCTTTTCAGTTTGTTGTACAGATGGACCTGCAACATCATGTACTAAATTTTGAAACCATGATGGATCCGGAATCAAGTTATTAAGATCTTCTATAGAACATTGTTCACTGTTTTGATACCAAAATACATAATCTAATTGAAAACCAAACCGCAAGAGATGTCCCCCAACCATGTCAATTGTGCCAACTGTTCTCAGAACACATTTTTTACAAGGACACTTAATTGTGCCTTCTGAAACATATTCTGGTTTTGATGATGCAAATTCTAAGAAATCTTCAACACCCTCAATATATACAAGATTTAAACCATAACCATTTGGATTTCTGCGCTGATTTATCTAAGCATGATCATCTAATAATGACTGATGTTGACTTCCTTGTTCCATATATTTCTACATAAAATATAAAATCATCACTGTTGTTGAATAATTTGAAATTATAAAAACATTATATGAAAAAAGAAGATAAATAATTACAATTACTTATTAATAATTATCATTAATTAAGGGTGACACAATTTCCAGTGGATTGATGGCTACTATTTTGTCTGACGGATCATTTGCTTGCATCTTTCTCACACTCAAATCACAATGAAGAATCTGGTCCGAAGTATGCATATTCATTCTCATATGCACGAGAATGAATATGTGTACCTCTGACCAGATTCTTTATTCTGATTTTAGTGTGAGAAAGATGCAAGGAAATGAGCCGTCAGACAAAAGAGCCCCCTTTTCATCGATGAATCGTCTTCTTCCAACTATCACCGCCTGAAAACATTATAAAAATATGATCCTACGAATGCATACCCAATATCATGCATACAAGACTGAATATGTCTACGTAGCAGCACATTTTTCAAAAAAATTTGAGTCGGTGAGAGTTGAAAAGAGAAAAGTCATCGAGCAAAAGGAGTTTCGTCAATCCACTAGAAATTATGCCAAGTTCTTAAAATTTATTAAAATTTATTAAAATTTATTAAAATTTCTTCCCAACTGTTCCTAACTAATTATTACTAATTATAACTAATTATTCATATTTATTTCATATATATTCCTATTAATTCCTATATATTGCTAATTATTACAAATTATTGATAGTTATTACAAATTATTGCTAATTATTATAATTTATTTCTAATTATTACAATTTATTTCTAATTATTACAATTTATTTCTAATTATTACAATTTATTGCTAATTATTACAATTTATTGCTAATTATTACAATTTATTGCTAATTATTCCTAATTATTGCTAATTATTGCTAATTATTCCTAATTATTCCTAATTATTGCTAATTATTCCTAATTATTTCTAATTATTCCTAATTATTGCTAACTATTCCTAATTATTTCTAATTATTCCTAATTATTGCTAATTATTACTAATTACTACTAATTATTACTAATTATTACTAATTATTACTAATTATTACTAATTATTAGTAATTATTACTAATTATTAGTAATTATTACAAATTAATACTAATTATTACAATTTATTACTAATTTTACTAATTATTACAATCTATTACTAATTTTTACTAATTTTTACTAATTATTACAATTTATTACAGCTTATTAAAATTTATTACTAATTATTACTAATTATTTCTAATTATTGCTAATTATTTCTACTTATTTCTAATTATTGATAATTATTACTAATTATTACTAATTATTACAATTTATTACTAATTTAGCAATACTTAGCAATACTTAGCAAAATGAAAACTGCTTGAATAATTAAAGGAAATTTGGTAATCATCGTTGTGGAGATGATTACAAATTTTCCCTTCATTATCCAAGCAGTTTTTGTTTACTAATTAATAATAATAATAAAATTATATTATCAATATTTATGAAAAAACAATATTAATATTATTAAAATTATAAAATAATTATAAAATATTAAAATTATCAATATTCGCAACAACTTTGCTATATTCTTAACATGTTCAAATCTCAAAGGGTCGCCAATTGTCAGGTCATGCGAAATAAAAATTTTTTGTCAGCCATGTCCAATGTAAACTCTATAATTGTCCTTGCATGGTTGATCACGTCGCAAGTAGTGTTGCAATAGGATGACCAAAGTAATGTCGTTCTTGTCTCGAAGAATCATCTCGTTCCCTTTACATAGATCATTCTTCCTTAAAATTTTGAGGGGACATCAGTATCTTTCCCTTAAATTTTCAAGGAATAATGGTCTATGTAAAGGGTCATGGGAGATAATTCTTATAGATGAGAAGGGCATGACTTGGGTTGTCCTATTGCAACGCTACTACAAGGTGATCAACCAAGCATATCTAATTATATCTAATTATATCTAATTATATCTAATTATATCTAATTATATCTAATTATATCTAATTATATCTAATTATATCTAATTATATCTAATTATATCTAATTATATCTAATTATATCTAATTATATCTAATTATATCTAATTATATCTAATTATATCTAATTATATCTAATTATATATAATTATTACTAATTAAATCTAATTATTACTAATTATTACTAATTATTACTAATTATTACTAATTATATCTAATTATTACTAATTATATCTAATTATTACTAATTATATCTAATTATTACTAATTATTTCTAATTATATCTAATTATTACTAATTATATCTAATTATTACTAATTATATCTAATTATTACTAATTATATCTAATTATTACTAATTATGTCTAATTATTACTAATTATATCTAATTATTACTAATTATTACTAATTATTTCCAATTATTACTAATTATTACCAATTATTACTAATTATACCGAATTATTACTAATTATACAGAATTATATCTAATTATTACTAATTATATCTAATTATTACTAACTATATCTAATTATTACTAACTATATCTAATTATTACTAACTATATCTAATTATTACTAACTATATCTAATTATTACTAACTATATCTAATTATTACTAACTATATCTAATTATTACTAAATATATCTAATTATTACTAACTATATCTAACTATTACTAACTATATCTAATTATTACTAATTATATCTAATTATTACTAATTACCCCTAATTATATATAATTATGACTAAATTCCGCTAATTATCTATAATAATCTCTAATTACTGCAAATTAACATTAATTATTTATAATTATCACTAACGATATCAATTTCTTACTAAAAATAAATATAAATAAAAATCAATTTAAATCTAATTTAATTACAACTATTAAAAAAAATTAAAATTAATATAAAAAAATAAAATAAATATAAAATATATATATATATATATATAACTTAAACTTTGATATTCTGAAGGTATTGGCGCCTTCCAATTGCTCTCGTATAAAAAAATTTAAGCAAAAGAAATTTTTTCCTTAAAACTGGAGAATGAAGAGAGAGGGAGAGGGATATCTGAGTGATTTGGAAAAAAACGGGTGGGGGTATATATATGTAAGATTAGTTGCGACGGGGTTAGTTGCAACGGGTATCCTGTCGCAAATGGTGGTATTTATGACGGGGCCCATCGCAAATGTCATCACCCGCATTAATTACAGTCAGCAGTTAAAAGGGTATTTGCGACGGGTCTCGTTGCAAATACACACCTGCCGAAATTCTATTTACGACGGGTGGCTTTGCCCATTACAAATGGTATTTACCGCCGCTGGGCTTTTGTGACAGGCCCCGTCGCAAATACCCTCACCCGCATTAATTACAGTCGGTGGTTAAAAGGGTATTTCTAACGGGTCTCGTCGTAAATACACACCTGCCGACACACTATTTGCGACGGGCGGTTTTGCCCGTCGCAAATGGTATTTACCACCGTCGGGCATTTGCGACGGGGATGTGTCCCCGTCGTAAATACCCTTCCCATGTTTTGGCGCGCAAACCGCACCAAACATATTGCGACAGGTCGCCTATTCCCGTCGCAATTAACCTACTATTTGTGACGGGAAAATAATCTCATCGCAAATACGTATTTTGTCGGACCTTTTGCGATGATATATATTCCCGTCGCAATTGACCCGTCGAAAAAAACCATTTTTCTCATAGTGCATGGGCTTCACGGAGGCCAGTGGTCAGCGATAAAGTCATGTTGCTCTTCAGTTTTGGGTTTGATTCCTACTACCTTGTCTGGCGCGATGGGTTGCCGCCCATCCTACAGGTTTTCCTTCTTCTAAAACAATAACATTCAAGAAATAATATTAAAAAACATTTTAGCATTAAACAATACAATCTTATGTCCAACTTAATCCTATTCAAAATTTAGGCTTATCCAAAATAATTTTTTCCAAACTTATAGTATAAAAAAATAATTACAAGAAAGTTCATATAACAAGCATGTAAATACCTTCATTTATCCCCCATATATCATAAGATGTATCTTGTTGGTCACATTCCAAACATCTGAATGACTTCATCATGCATTCTCTTGAGTCATGCTAATAACCTAAATTACCATATATCCTTATTAAAAACATGCATGTTTCTTTATTCCAAAATTTATTGGATATATTCCTTAAGTCCCAAAAATCTGTATACTTCATCAATGATAGCATAACCCACTTATCAATAACCCCTTCATTAGTTCCAAAGAAACTAGAATCATCTAATTTACTTATTCAAATCCAATATATCTTTATCCAAAAACCATTATCTAAACATAAGGGACATATTAAAGGTTATCTTTCCATTAATCATGTGTTCTCTAGGTATTCTCCTTAAAACTGTTCAACATATCCTTTCCAATCCATAATGAAAAACTTATACTAAAAACACTTATATATTTTATAACTCATATAACATTATCTTTCAATTCCAAAACGTATACATCACAATCATCCAAATTTATTCTTAAACCATTACTCAGGATCCATCATCTTCGTCTTTCCAAAAATATGAAAAATGTCTTGTGTTTTATAAACCTAAAACTTCTTAGGTTTAATGCAAAAAATACTATAAGAACATCACATACATTTCACATATTGTTTACAATCTCTTTATCCTCAGTAGTATGACCAATACTCATACCATCGTCATGATTCTCATTAGGATATTTCCACTTAGGAAATCGATCTTTATAATTTCCATACTTTCCACATTTGAAACATTCAACGGTTAACTATTTTCTATGTAGTTCAGGCTATTGACTAATATTAGAAAGTAAGTGTGAGGAATACATATCATAGATTAGAAACACATAAGTAAGGTAAATTACTTATAATATTTCAATCTATGATATCTTCTGTTTAAACCTAGGTTAGTCATGATTATCACAAAAACCCTAGGATTGTAACCTATACTTGACTTATGCTTAATAAATATCTAGAAATATCCTTATAAATATCTCTAGGGATCTCACTAAATTTTTCACAACCTAGTTTCCAAAGGTTGACTAAACCTTTTCTCTGATACCAACTAAAGATACCTAAGCTTGACATACAAAGACCATATTAGTTTAGTGCCTTTGGAAACTTGTAACATAATATTCTAACTTGGTGAAAGATCTCCAACATCTCCCATAAAGATCTTCCCCTTTCGGTTTCCTACCTAAAACCTTTCTATATATCCTGGGGAAAAGATAACATAAAAATGGGTGATCTCAAATTCTCAATAATATAAATCATAGAAAATATTTTACAAAAAATAAACATAATAATGTAAAAACATGAGCATAACACTTGAAAAAAAAACATACCATGTTTAACATATACCAAAATATTACGTCCTGGAGTAAATCTTGGTAGTTTATAAGGCATAAATCATAATGGAATCATGAACCAAGGGAAAATATCATTGTCATAAAACATGGAATTGTGGAAAACAAATAATCACATAACATGATTTCCATATTATCCAAGGCATTTCTTCTAATAACATCATAGTGGACAAATTCCATTACTAAACCTAGTTTACTTGTCGTTCTAGCCATGTATTACTGAACTGGATTTAATTATTGTTCCAGCCCAGTATTACTGAATCGGATTTAGTTATTATTTCAGTCTTGTCTTTATCATGAGATATAAAAACATACCCAATTAATTTTAGGGATATATCAGTCCCACACATCTCATAATAAAATCATTCTTTAAAGTCCCAAAAAAACATAAATAATTCATCATATCATAACCCATGAAATATTATGGGTTTCTCAAACAACATTCCATTATAAAATAATACATACAAGATAAATGGATTTCATAAAGATAATTCCATCATAGACACAATCAAATCAAAGTAATAATAGGGATTGAAACATAACCCTATGCCATGTGAAAGGTAAAATACTTTTGAAAAAACACTTGATCTTAATTCCTGAGGAAAATATCATTTCTTCTTAAAAAAAATTCTATTCTCAAAATTCCATGAAATTTTAAAATAAAATAGATTAGTTGAAAACAATCTTGAAATCGTGCACAATATATATCATGGAAATAAGGCATTATAAAAGTGTAAAAATCTGTTCTTGTCGTATAACTTAAAAAACCTCTTCATACTTTTACTGAAAAAGTCAAAAAGTACCTCATATAGAAAATTAAAGAAATATTCCTTCCAAACAATGTAGTAAAAGTAAAAAATGGGTAAAAATAACTTTAAACATACATAGAATAATAGTAAACATTTTTAGAAAACATGAACGTGGATGATAAATATACCCACAGTAAATACTTATGTCTAAACAATCTCAGATAAAAAAGAGATTGAAAAATTATCCCTTACCGGTTTATAATTAATTGAATCATATGTATCATAAAATAAAGAAAATTATATGAATATGTTAATATCATAAACATAAAAATAAGAATAATAAAAACATTTATAAGTAACATAAACACCACACAAAATAATTAGATGTTGTATAAGTCATATGTCCCACAAAAATAAAAGTGAGACAAAATAATCCATTACCTTAGATCTGATATGCCTCCTATGTATCTGAACCTCCTGTATAATGATTTAAATAATATTATTAACTTATTACTGAATAATTTTCATTTTTATGATGTCATATATGATCATATTCTCCTTCATTTTCTTGTAACAGTTCATTGTTACTAGTTATTCGGGTTTTTAACAACTTTATGATCGTATGCATGTTTTGTCAAAGAAGATTTGGTTACCCTTATTATGTCATATTTATATCATTGTAAAAGTATATTAACGTAATAAATACAATATTTATTCATTATGAACATTTATATAATCATTCTTGAATGGTTATCATGTAGAAATAATCACATCGCATCGTGGAGACGGAAAGTCGTACGTACGCATGAGCAACAATATTGTTCCTATAATTGTTAAATGGTATTGAATTTTATGGTGTTTTATATCTCAGAATAAATATAAATTTATATTAATCATGTATATATTTATTAATTCCATCATTATACCCATCCATGTATGGTGGTTGTGAAAAACGGATTACACCGCGGCGTCGAGACAGTAAGTCATACGTACGCATGCATGGTGATTTCATTTTTCATAGGATGGGTATAAGGTGGAATATGGTTGTTTCATAATCATAAAAACCTCTCAATATATAATTACTACTAGATTTATTACTTTGTAATGAATTAACTCCTGATGTGGAATTATAAGAATAAATAATTTTGAATCGGTAAATGAATTTACCTCTTCTTCGACGTACCTCCTCTAAATCTCCTTATAGAGCACTAGAGTTGGTCTTTGAAGAAAACCAAGACCTCTAGAATGTTTCTAGGGACATTTATAAGATAAATATTTATGGTATGGTCAAGATTTAATTCTCAAAATTAAGTGAAGAGTGGAGGGAGGAGGGGACCTTTTATAGTTGAGGTGAGGGGCACTTTTGGAAACCTCAAAAATATTAATTTATAATAACTTGATAATCAGAAAAATTACATAAAAATGAGATATATTCGAAGATAAGATATGATAATATTGAAATATAATCAACCAATAAAATTTGGATAAGTTTTGATGTCAATTTAAACATTATCATTTTAATTGACAATTAGTTATTATATTTAATTTTAATTAAGAAAACAATTGTTTCAATATTAAAAGGGTTCAATATTTACTTATTTGATTTCAATTATACCATAAATGAATAAATTAGAAAATTTTAGAATATATATTAATTATTATATATTTTTAAAATTGTTTTATGATTTTTAAATAATTTTATAAAACATTAATTTAACAATATATCAATTGTGTCAATTTTGACACTATTCATTTCATGGATTTTTAGAAATATCAAGATAAGGTGTTATCCTAGAACCAAATATTTTTATATATTCCTAATGGGTCAAGGTCATCTATAAAATTCATTGGAAAATTTAATTATCCAAAATTATATTTATTTTAATATTTTTAATAACATTTATTTGAAATCTCCATTATTAAAATAATCACTACATCCTTATTATGTAATTATTTAATAAAATTATTTTAGAATAATAATTATAAATAAAATAATATGATTAAATTGAATTTACTATATTTCATAATAATATATGTAGTTAAATTTATCTTTTGAAAAATCCAATATTAAAAATTTTATACTTATTAAAATATGAATGTGACGACTTTAACATCACTTTTAATAAAATAAAATAAATATTCTAATCTATTCTATAAAGCTCCAAATGGTCATTTTCTCTGAACCTATATTATTATGGTCAAGATACACTTCAATAATATGATTTGTTCATGATTTTAGTCCTTTTTATGGTTATTAGTATTATAATAAAATTGTTTTATGGATTTCTCATCAATTAATTAATTTTTACATCAACAAAGTATAAGACATTAAGGAAATTATTAATTTCCTAAAAATTAAAAATAAATTACCCTGATGTGGGTAATTTTTTATATTTACATTTATTATTTATGTATGAATATATCCCTTGGTTTTCCCTATATTAAAATTATTATACTTATAAGAAATATGAGTTGACATTTTGCCACTTTCATTGGTTTTATTAATATCTATGTCATTTTCGTTGTGAAGTGGCCCTTAAATGACTAGGTATAAAACCTAATATTCCAAGGGTATAATTTTTTAATTAAAAATTATTTTTTTAGGTTTTAGGATCATCATATTATTTGTTACATTAATTTAACCGATTTACCTTTAACTACATTAAATGACAATTATCATAGTTACTATTCATAATATCCATAAAAAATAAATAAATACTATTAAAATAATTTGTACCCACTGATTAAAAATATGGAATCTATTTTTCATTATTTAAAACACATAATTAGTATAAAATAATTAAAAATTAATTATCTTTATCAAAAACCAAAAGCGGGTTTTTAAGAAAAAAAACTTATCAAAAGATTGAAATGTGTTTATATCCAAGTTAAAAGTGAAATTACTTCAAATTACCAAAAATTGGATTAAATAATAAAAATATATTCCATTTATACTATAAACCCATTAAATGATATGATTTTACTATTTAAATTATTTCAATGGAAAGAGTTGTTATCAATTAAAATTTAGAGTGTTTTTAATATGCATCAAAACAAGATAATTATCAGAAAAATATAAAAAATTCATCCAAAGTAAATTTTGTTGTCCAGATTCTAAAATAGATATTTATTTTTTCAAATATAATACATAAAGGTGTTAAAAACTAAATTTTAAATGGGTTCTCTATCAAAAGGTGACAAAATTTCATTTTTTTGAAAAATACTTCTTTTATCCGAAAAATTAAATTTTTTCTAATATCATGTCTAGAAAATACATAAGAAAAATTTTAATGTTATATAAAATTGAAAATGTGGTTAATAATATTCATAATGATTAGTTTATATCTCATTAAATAGTAATATTTTAATAGTATATTATTGTTTAGTTAAATTCGGTATTGCGTACAGTGTAATATATCAAGGAATGTCTCTCTAACATGTAATGAAAGCCAAGTCAGTGTTACGTTTAGTGAAATATTCTATTGGTGTTTCATATAACATAATCCAAACATAGTTCTTTTATACATTGAACAAAATCTATACTCAGTGTTGCGTGAAATGAATTCTATCAAAAGAACTTGAAATTGTGTGCAACACAAGCCAAGTATAGTGTTGCATATTCAGCAAGCTAATACAGTGTTTTGTATAGTGAAAGCTAATCTAGGTTTAGCTTACAACACAAGACATCTAATAAATTAAAAATAATCTATCAGATAAAATCTCATGGTGTTATATCTTGGATGTCATTATCTTGATATTGTGAATTGATTGGATTGACACCCCCACTAAAAATAATGGGTTTTGGGATCCTTTGATGATATGAAAACCTTGTTTCATGTTGTTTTGATACCATCCAAGAATTGAAATTGGATAACCATTTTTACTTAGTTAATAAAATGGTAACCCCAAGATTTATGGCTTCTATGATAACATCCAAAAAATAATGAAGTGAAATTGATAAAAATTCCCCTACTAAATCTGTAAAGTGTTCTATGATGTGATGGGTTGTGTGTTCATGTTATAGGAAAATGATGTGTTTTTTGGAATATGGGGATGATTGTTTTGTGATGATGTGATGTGGGGCAGAGATGTGCGGTGGGTATGAGGATGTTCTATGAGGTAGTGATGTGTGATTTTGTTATGTGGTATATAAGATAAAGATGGTTGTGTTTCTCTAGTTTCTTTGGTATTATTTGAATTAAATATAATATTGAAATTTAAATTACATAGGTTGGTTTGGTTAATGGGTTGGAAATGAATAATGAATGAATTAAAATGGGAAGTGTGGTTAAATGTTGTTTTTTATAAATAATGAAATTAATGGTCACTTAAATTATTATTATTTTTTGGTAACAAAAGGTTGTAAATGAATAGTGAATTTGGTTTATTATGTTGTTTTATACATTTAAAGATGGAAGTGAAAGTGGAGATGTTGTGAGTTGGTTGGTAATTTGTTATGAACCCTTGGTTGGGATCATATCTGGATTATATAAGTATATATATATATATAATTGTATGTTCTTTGTGATTTTATATACACACCCCACCTACATTGATAAATATATGCTAACACTCATATATTTATATGGGGGGTTTTTTCCCAACATCCTAATGATGTGTATGGATTGTTAGCTATCTGATATTTCCCTCTCCCTCTTATAGGTGAGTAAATATTCACAAGTTTTGATGGATATAATTCTAATAGTGCACTACGTACTGGCCCATGTGTCTTTGGGGGACATGTGATGTAAATGTGTTATAAGGCAGGGGCCTATGTATCTTCATGCGAGTTGAGATGTGATAGTGTTTTGGGGTGGTGTACCAGGTGTCTTTGGGAAATATGTGATGTGATCATGTTGTGGTATGGCATCCAGTGGGGTTTATGCATGGTAGGAGGGTTAATTAAAATGATTTCCTTCATGTTCATAACACCCTACTACAATTTTTTTGTTGTTATTTGATGAACCGTGTGCCTTCGGTGAGATATGATTTTAGCACGCTATGGTTTGATGGTATGTATTATTAAAAAGAGATCGGAGTGTCATGACGTATGATGTTAGGGTGTGAGAGAACAAAATTAGTGGGAAACCAATTTGGGGTACCCTTTATTGATATGAATCATATTATGTTATTATACATATCTTGTGTTATTTGGTGAACATGCCTTAGTGAGGATTGGATTGGATAGTGGACATGTTTAATTGTTGTTGGTTTTGTTGCTTTCCCAAGAGTTGAGATACTTGGTTTTTCAACTGGTTATAATTATATGCTCACCCTATTTGTATAAAGTTATTTTTAGGTCACCAAGAGGATTAGGTGGACTATGTTGGACATGACTAAATCAAACCTTAGGATGGTTTTTCTGTCACTACTTTAAGTTTTATTTCGGGTATTTAATTTGGAGATTTTTATCTATATATGTTTTATTTATAAAAGAATTGTGTGATGGTTTTGATTTCATTTTATATTATGTAATGGAGTTTCATGAAGTAGATTTATCCTATCTCATTGTCTTGTTTTTCTATATAGGTTAATACCTGACATTTTTAAGATTATTTATACCCTCAATGATAGTCACCAACCCTAGGCCAGCTAGATGAGGGAATAAAATTTAATTCTCTATCTCTTAATTGTGGTATAATTTTTAGGGGTGGATTATGATATTGTGTGAATTGGTTATTATCCTTCTCAAAGATAGGATGTGTATGTAAGATCACAAAGTTTCCATTGTGTATCCAAGGATGTTTGTAGAATGAATCTTTTCAAATTTCTATGAATGTTTGTAACATAAGTGATGAATTTTGGTTTCATGGTTTCTTTAAGAAACTCTTGAGTGTGAAATTTACAAGAAAGAGGCCATAGTATCTCTTTTCCTTTATGAAAGTATCACAATTTCATATTCTTATCACAAGTAGATAGAATCATGGAATATTCTTCCCTTCAAGTAGTGGAATCTTGAAGATTATCTAGTTCACTTTAGAAAATGATATATTTATATAAATGATGGATAGAAGAAGGAATATTTTATCTTGTTTTATTAGTATTTATAATAAATACACCCTCGATTATCCTCTTAATTTTAAGTTGAGTCAAGACGAGATGTAAAGGCCTATAATTTTTTTTTTAAAGGTAATGCTTTGGTTAAGGACCAAAGCACAAATTATTATTAAAAAAGACAAGAAAGTTACAAGAGTCTGAAATAGGGGATTTTTTTACAATCTCTATCAAAGAGTTCAAATAAATCAGCGGGCAGGGAGTCCATCCAAGTCATCTGCTGGTGAACTCCTTTATTGGCAAGAGCATCAGCGACAGAGTTCGCCTCACGGTAAGTATGGGTGGCGATAAAATCAATCTCGTGGAGCAAGGTAAGGCAGTTCATCCAACGAGAAGTGTGCTTCCAGGCCAGATGAGCGCTGCCATTCCAAATGGCATGAATGACGGTGGATGAATCACTATCAATCCATAATTTCTTCCAGCCTCTTTGAAGAGCAAAATCAACAGCATGGATGACACCCAGCAGTTCTGCCTCCAGCGATGACGAGTGACCGCATCCAACAAAGAAACAGCCCTGGCACTGTCCAGCAGAATCTCTGAAAATAGCACCGCAACTGGCAGGACCTGGATTTCCTTTTGATGCAACATTAACTTTGATCCAACCCTGCAGAGGAGCCTGCCAGAAAACCTCGAAGGTGCGTTTGGGTTTTGGATAATTTCCAGGAACACGAAGACGACGAAGGATCTCAAAATCTCCAACTGAGTTGTTGTAACAATCTTTTTGAATAAAAGCAGCCTCTTGGATTGCCACAAGGATCCGAGATTTTCCTGCATTGAGGTTAAAAGAATGATTATTATGAATAAGATCATTTCTAACATACCAGATTTCATGAATGAGCTCCGCCACTGCCGCCAACCAGATATTGTTGATCTGCAAAGAAAAGTCAGATCTAGTGCAGATTATTAGAAACATAGAAATAGAATCAGTAAAAGAGCATCTGAAATTGAAAAGATCAGAGACAAAATGCCATAATGCAGTGGTTGTCGCACAAGATAGGAAAAGATGATCCGCATCCTCCCTGTGTTGGTTACATAAGCGGCATTTAGAACAAAGATGGATCCCAAAATTTTGGAGAATAATATCAGTAGGCAATCTATTATGGGAAATACGCCATATAAGGGTAAGCCTGGAGGGTTTAATCCAAGGTTTATTGAAATGACTTACCCAACTATAACTAGAATCAAAGTGAGAGAAATTCTGCTTATAAAAGCCTTTGGAGTCTAGGACACCATTAGGGGTAAGTTCCCAAACCAAGAAATCACCATCGGGAGAGAAAGAATGATTATCAATGATTTCCATAATATTATCCGGGAGATCATGACGATGGAAATGAAGAACATCTTTTATAGATTGATTAGTGTCCACCGGAGTGTGACTAGAAGGTAACAAAGTTATCAAGGGGTTATCATACCATTTACCACACCAAAAGTTAATAGAAGAGTTAACACTAACCATCCATCTAGAATTTTCCATGATCTTATGATAAGAGTCCCTGATAGATGGCCAGATGGAAGAATTAATGAAATTGAGATTCCCTTTTAAAAGTTTAGAAAGAAATCTGTGATACAGAAAGTTAGTGGCTTTAGAAGGGGAATTAATAATATGCCAAGTAAGATGATCTTGGAGAGCGTCATTGAAAAGCTTTAAATTTTTTATGCCAATCCCACCTTTATCAATAGGTCTACAACAAGAATTCCAAGTAATGGTGACAAGCTTCCTTTCAAGAAGACTTCCAGTCCAGATAAAATTTTTTATAAGGGTGTTAATTTTCTTGAAAATGCCAGCAGGCCATTTATAAATCATGAGGGAGTAAACCATTTTAGAAACAATGGTTGATTTGACCAAGCAAATTCTCCCCGCCATGGAAAGAGATTTCCCTTTCCAATTGGAGAGTTGTTTAGTAATCTGATCAATAACATTAGCAAAATAACTGACTTTGGGTCTTCCCCAGAAAATAGGAACACCTAAGTAGGTAAAGGGAATTCGACCTTCTTTAATACCTAGATAATTGGTGATATTATTTTTTCTACCAATAGGAAAAATTTTACCAAAAAAGATGAAAGATTTATTCCAAGAGATCACTTGACCGGAGACCTCCTCATAATGAGCAATGGAACCCTTAAGAGTCTGAATATTCTTTTGGTCCCCTTTTAAAAAGAGGATAATGTCATCAGCATATAAGAGATGAGTGGGGGCATTAATATTTCTAGCGACCTGTATAGGTTTAAGCTTACTTTGATCAGCCAAACTGCTGAAGAGTCTACTAAGATAATCCTCAGCAATGACAAAAAGGATAGCGGAAAGAGGGTCACCCTGTCGAACACCTTTAGAGCAGGTAAAGAACCCTCTAGGAGTGCCATTAATAAGGACAGAGATGTGAGCTGAAAGAAATAAGATCCTAATTCTGTCAATGAAAAGGTCTTGAAAACCAAAGCTTTTTAGCACTTTAAAGATAAAGTTCCAATCAATAGTGTCAAAAGCTTTTTTAATATCCAGTTTAATAGCCACACATCCGCCTCTATTTTTTTTATTTAAATTATTAAAGCATTCAGAGGAAAGGCAAATACAATCTTGAATGGATCTACCTTTGATAAAACCAAACACTACTGGAAAAAAGGCCTATACCCACGGTTCAAAACCGTGGGGATAGCCCCCAAAACCGTGGGTATAGGCTATACCCACGGTTTTGCGAACCGTGGGCTGGAACAGCGTCGGGATAGAGGTCTTGACCTATACCCACGGTTTGGTAGAACCGTGGGTATAGGTGTGTCACACATAAGTACCACGCTGTACAGCGTGGCAAGGTAGTTTTTCCCACGGTTTGAAAACCGTAGGAAATATATTCGATTCATTTTTAAAAAACCGCGTTTCGTTTGATTTTTAAAAACCCACGTCCAGCAGGTTTCGAACCCTGGACGCAAATATTACAAGCGACCCGCAGGACCAACCGAGCTACTGTCTTTACTTGAAATATTAATATATATTTATATATATATATGAATATAATTAACTTCACGTTTTCAAAAATATTTCGCCCCCGGGTTTCGAAACCGCGTCTCCTACCGCACCCCGGCCAAGCACCGCAGCAATGACCAACCGAGCTACCTTCTAATTCATTGTAAAGCGTATACATCTTTATATATATATTAATATTAGTTCTGTTATGAAAAATAAATGCCGGCGGGAATAGAACCCGGGCTTCATGCAGAATCTCCTGAGAGCGCCGAACAAAGGGACCGGCTGGGCTAAGGCATTTTATTGTCATTTCAACATATATTTTTATATTTGTATTTATATTAATAAAAATCGTGTTCCCGCCAATTTTTCCCCATTGTCCCGCGTAATTTTTTTCCCCGCCTAATGGCGGGAAAGCTATACCCACGGTTTTGAAAACCGTGGGTATAGGTCTTGAAAAAAATAAACCCCAATACCCACGGTTTTGAAGAACCGTGGGTATAGGTCTTCTGGAAAACTCTACCCCCACGGTTTGGCCAAAACCGTGGGTATACACCTTCAAAAAAAACACCTATACCCACGGTTCTTCAAAACCGTGGGTATAGGTCTTCAAAAATAATCTATACCCACGGTTTTGTGCAAAACCGTGGGTATAGGTGATCTATACCCACGGTTTTATGAAACCGTGGGTATAGGTCACCATTTTACCCTTATGCCCACGGTTTGCGAAAACCGTGGGTATAGGGGTACCCTATACCCACGGTTTTGTGCCAAACCGTGGGTATAGGTCCGTTTTCCAGTAGTGAAACTGGTTCCAAGAAACAATTTTATTGCAAATAGGAGCAAGTCTATTTGCAATGATTTTAGTTATGATTTTGAAAATCGTGTTAATGAGAGCAATCGGTCTGAATTGATGGATCTCAGTTGCATTTTCCACCTTAGGAATCAATGTTAAAAATTGCGCATTGATTCCATGTGGGAGAAGACCATAGGTGAAAAAGTTTTTAACAAGGTTACAAACATCAATGTGAATTATGTCCCAATGCTTTTGGAAAAAACCATTGTTAAATCCATCAGGGCCAGGAGCACTATCAGGATTGAGGCCAAAAACAGTGTCTTTGATTTCATGATCAAGAGGAATGCTCAAAAGCAGATTGTTATCCTTATTATCCACCAATAAAGGAATAAGATCAAGATTAAGGTTAGTGATAGAATCAGGACCATTAAAGAGATTATAAAAGTAAGAAGTAACATGATCCGAGATGGCCTCTTCAGAATCAGTGATCACACCATCAATAGTAAGTTTAGAAAGAGGACTATTTATCTTTCGAATTCTTTGAAGACAATTGTAGAATTTGGTATTACGATCACCATCAGTGAGCCATTTGTTCCTAAACATATTTTTACGCAAGTTATCTTTGAAAGTAAGCAAGGAGTTAAGTTTGACAGAGATATTCACTTCTAATTGAGGATCCAGAATAAAATCAGAGTTGGTGTTTTGTGATTGAAAACTACTAAGCTCTTTCTCAAGTAAGGAAATATCCAGATCAATTTGAGAAATTGAGGATTTACACCAACCTTTGAGGGCATGTTTAAGAGTTTTCAACTTATATAAACAGGCAAAAGGATCTTGTTGGTGTTTTATGGAATTCCATATGTTTTGAATGAAAGCAACACAATCAGGATTCGAAGACCAAGCATTATTAAATTTAAAAGGAAAGACATATTTCTTTTCTTGTGTGAGAAGGCTAACAAGAATAGGATGATGATCGGAATTGAGCCTAGGGAGAGTAACACTAGAAATATTATCCCAGCTATCCAGAATCTTCATGTTAACGAAATCCCTATCAAGCTTACTAGCAACTTTGTTATTATGGTGATTTCTGTACCAAGTAAATTTATCCCCAGAAAGACTGATTTCTAAAAGATTAGAATCTTCAATAGCCGCTCTGAATTCCCTGGAGGATATGGAAAGGTGGGAGGGCCCAATTTTTTCACATGGACTAAGGATGGCATTAAAGTCACCCATGACCATCCAAGGAGATTGAATGCATTTATCCAAATCAATAAGATCATTCCATAGGTCTCTTCTATCTTGATATCTATTCTTGGCATAAACCATAGTACAAAAAATATGACGATCATTCCACGAAAAATTACAAGTAAAGTGTTGATCAGAAGATCTAAAAATGTTGACATTTTTTAGAGAGTTATGGAAGAAGATCCACATAGAATCAGAGTTAGGATCTCTTTTGCAGGATCCTAGTAAATTGTAGTTGGGAGAACCAAACCTCATAAAATTCATTTTGAAAGCAACTTTGGGCTCAGAAATAGCAAAAAGCAGAGGTTTGTGATTATTTAAAAACCTCCTAAGAGTGATGGAGGTGTCTTGATTAGCCACACCTTGACAGTTCCAAAATAGAATATTCATTATAAATTAGGATTTTGGGTAGGACCCTTCTGTTTTTTAAAATCCCCAGCACCTTTAGTCCCTTGAGACCTTGTGACCATTGAAGAGGGTGGGAGTTTTTGTTTGGTATCCAGTTTAGACTCTTGGTCAGAGTCCTGCAAGTCATTAGCTCTCATAATAGAGCTAGGAATCATGATAGGAGGAAGAGGATTCTTGAAAACAGACCTGTCCAGAGGCTGTTCTCGCAAGGCGCCATGTACAGGTAACTGATTATGAGAAAAATCTGACACATCCAGATCAACTGGAGTGGCCTTGTCAGAAAGGGAAGAAGGACTGGACATGGTAACAGCTGCGTGAGCAGAAGAATGCTCAGGGGGAGGATGTGTCATGTGCTCTACCAAGGCAGAATCAGAATAGGGAGAAGAAAAAGAGTTGTTCAGACTCGCAGGAATCTGAGGAGCAGAAAAGGAAGCGGGTTTCTATTCTCCAGAAGAAAGACAAGATTCCCCCCTGCGAACCAAATGGGAGACAACATCTTGAGATGTAACCGGAACAGGAACAGAAGCTTTAGCAAGTTAAAGAGCTACAGATTTATCATTTCCAGCAAGCATATTTGAGAAAGTAGCAGTATGTGAATCATCCAAAATCTTGGAGATTTCTAAGTTAGCAGAGACAGTAATAGGCTGAGCATCAGTGCCAGAAACACATGCAGAATTATGAACAATTTTAGAATCCCCAGTATTAGCAGTAGAAGAGTATTGCACTAAAATAGGCAAATCAGAATTGGGGATTACAAGGTTAGCAGCAGATGTATCATGAACAGGGTTACCTGGGTCTGGGATTATCCCTTTCTCACCATGTGATTTTGAGAAAACAGTAGGAGAACCTTCCTAGACCATAGGAGGAGAGACCTCCAAGGCCTTAATGTCATTTTCCTGAAAAGTTACAGCTCCAGAAATACTAGCAGAAGCAGAAATGTTGGGGATAGTGAGAGGAATTTTTTCATTAGCAACTTCCCCAGTGACTATGGCCTCTAAACCCAAAGCAGTAGAATCATTTTTATGAGAGGCTTCTTCTTCATCAACTATAACACTCCAAGTTTTACCTTCTAAAGAAGCAGGAGCATTAAGCTTTTTAACCCAAACGTTTTGCTTTTTTTTAGTGTGCTCAGAGTTATCAGAAATATATTTTCCTTTTTTATCATAGGCAACCTCTTTCCAATCGTTGTTCATAGGGGGGTCCATCTGTTTTCTAGCCACCTTGCATGTGGAAAAATTATGCCCAATCATTTTGCACACATCACAGAAAGGGGGCAACTTTTCATACTCAATGTTGATTTCAATTCTATGAGTAGGAGTATTGAAACCAATACTAGTTGGTAAAATGTTGGCTAGGTTGACCTCCACCATTAGTCTAGCATATAAACCAAGGTCACCATTCAGGGTTCTATGATCTATTTTGATGGGAGAACCTATGCAGGAAGCTATATCATTCAAAAATTTTGGGTGCCAATAAAACCAATTAAGACCATGAATCCTAACCCAGACATGTTCCATCGAGTTTTTGTGAGTAAAAGGATTAAAATCAGCATCCCAATCTGAAATCCTAAAATATCCAGGCTTAAGATGCAAATGGCCAAATTTCCATACCTGATCAAGATCAACTTGTGAGCTAAATAGAATGTGATAATACCCTTTACCTATAGGGACCATCTTCCATTTAGAGAAGCCCCAGCAATGTGCAATCCGGCTTTTTAGGTCAAGCAGAGACCAAGGCCGATCTCCTGAATTGTATGAGATACGGCCAATAATGGAGAATTTGCATAGCTGTTCCCTTTGAACAAGGGCTTCCGGATCTGCATCAACTAAAAAACTTCCATCCTCAAGCTTTCTGAAAAGAGGTTGTTTACATACCTTTTCATTGCTTGGTCCATCTCTTTATCGATGACTACTATTATCTAAAGAAGTCAGGTGTTGCAACCCTTGATAATTTGAGGATGAAAACGACAACATAGAGGCATGATGGTTATACGATGACTTAAAATAAAATGGTAGTGACATTTTCGTATGTTATTAAGTATATTTATAGTGTACCATGTTGTGATATCCCACATCAAAGATTTATTCATCTCAATGGAACTTAAAATGATAACTCATTCTACTAACAACTCGAGCCAGCACGCGAACACACCATGCACACCCCCAACATAGGCTATGATACACCCTTACTCAATCCCCCAAATGCTCACCTATATATACCCTGGGAACAAGATCTACTTATTTTATTTTTTATATGGTAATTTTGCATGCCCAGTATCGCACACCTACCACTATGTAGGTTGATCATGCTAGTTATCCCATGTGGTTAATTTATCTCCCACAAAGAGGTTGATTGAGCTGACCATTTTAGCTTGTATGATTATTTAATCTTTTCCTAACACTTGGAAGATAAATCTCTAAGTGAAATATATCATACAAAAATTCTAAGATATAAACTCAAATTTAAACCCCCTTTTTAATTCCACAACTCTTTTATCCAATATAATTCTCAAATTCCTCTTCAGTCCCTTCTATACAAATTTTCTTCACTAAATATCATCTCTTCGTGAAATTAATTTATTTTTTCATGGACTTTAAATAATTTCATTGAAACTCAAATAAATCTTCAATATATGTTTCACTTCACATAAATAAAAATTCACTCGATGGACTTTATAAAACTCATCTTTGAATAATTTGGATTTTTCATAGTCTTCATAATATTTATTCATCAAATCACATCTTCTTCAATATGTTGCAAACAATGTGTCACCCTTATAACAATTGAGACATGTCTTTGGCATTAAATACAAGTTCAACAACCATCATAATTAACTATTATTACTACACATGAATAATATATAATTTCATTTTTTGAATCCATAAAAATCATTCAAGCTTTATCACGTCACCTCCACTCACAAAACATATATTGACTCATTGGAAACAGATAAAATAGTTATTTGGGATCAAAAAACCCTTAGACCTTAGTCAAATTACTAAAGCAGTTTTGAGATCATGAACCAAATGTCCTCAAAATTCCTTTCATGAACTCAATCGATTTAGTAATTATATAATAAATGTAAAAATATGAAAGAAAAGAGATTATGATGAGGTAATAAACATAAAAAATGTTCCTAAGAAATTAAAATACTAATATAATATTATTAAATAAGAGGGTGGAAATATTAATGATACATGTAGAGACTTGAGGTAAGGTACTTTCTTTTAAAAATAAGTTTTTAATGTCTTCCTTCTAAATATTTTTATTCCATGTTGAGATTATTTTAATCGTTTCAATAATGTTCTTAATAATGATTCAAATATTATTGAAAGAAATTTTTAAATGTTTTTTACTTTATTTCAAAATTATTAATAAGTAATTTTTCAACATCTTCTATAAGGTTTATTTTAATTATTTTTAAAAAGTATAAAAAATATTTCTTAATTTATACAGTTTCATCTCCCTTTCCAACCGTCATAGTTATATTCATTACCAAGACTCCTTTAAAATTTTCTATGGCTATTTTCAAAGAAGAAAATTTTCTCAATATTTTATGAATTTTTATATTTAAAAAATAATTTAAAGAAATAAAAAATTATTCTATTTTTATAAAATAACTGAAAGTGTTATTGTTTTTCGAATTAAATTAAAATTTAAATGATTCTATGTTTAATTCTTAAGCTATATTTATTTTATACTTGGTATGATTTTTGGATATTTTATATGAATGGTGGGTGAGACAAATATAATTCTAAAGATGGGTGTACCGGTTATAGCTCTCAAATACATTGGGTAAAGTGAAAAAGTTTATTGCAGATAGGTTACTCGTAATATATGGGGAAATTATTTGGTTAGTTTATTCCTATTACACTTTAGATTCAATTTTATTAAGGAAGATTTTCCTTATAATGAAACTATAACATAATGCACATAAATTTATTCAAGAATGTAAATTACTAAGTTTTATGAATTTAATTTAAATAAATTAATTTTATTTTTAAATTTAGCATGTCAAAATTATCTTATGATGAATTTATGAGGTTTTTCAAAAAAAATTGATTTTTATGTGAATTGTGAAACAAACCTATTTTAAAAAATGGTCACATTTATGAAATTATAATGATATAATAAGAAATTTTATATTTATGAGACCTTTTATCAAGATCAAATATATATTACATATGAAATATAATTAATATAAAAAATATATTTTTGAACTTATAAATATATTCCTACCATTTTGGGAATCTAAGTAATGTTAATATTCAAATAAAAAAATAGTTATTTTATTTTAATAAAATATTTAAAACGTAAATTTAATTTTTTTGTTTGAAAGACAAATAAGCCTCATTTTATTTCACATAATTCAATTAATCCCTTTTTAATTAATATTATAATTCATTTTTCCATAAAAAAATTTTATGCTTAAAAAAATAATTTTCTCTAAATACAGTTTTCATTAATTTTTGTGAACATATATTAAATGTAATTTTTATAGTTCTAAGAGAAGAATCATTTAAAATGAATTCAATATTTTGATCATCATAATTAATATTAGTTAATAAGTTTATATAAAATTTTAGTCACAATGAATAGTAATCATGGAAAATATTTGTTACCACAGTAAATGGTAAAACGGGTTTCAAGGGTTAAAAATAAAGTTACAAGGCTTCAAGATAACAGAAAATAATTTATTAAACCTCATAAGTTGGTTGTATTTTGACCTTAAATTATCATATTTGAAGATATTATTGTTTGGATCCACTTTCACAAGAAAATTAATTTATATTACTAAAATATTCTAAGTAATTCCTTGTTTGTTCATCGCCTCACTTATAAAAGGGAACCTATTACCCTCCATTATTCACAAACAATGGGCCCTCAAGATTATAAATTACCTACCCAAAAACCTTCCTAGTTCAAGATCAAGGGTGGCATATTTACACACATTGGAACATAACTTCCTAGACACATAATAGATCACTACTCTCTAATAAATCTACACACATCCCAAGACTAGATAGAAAGCATCCAAAAACAACTCAAACATCCCACCCTCCTCTAGTAACTGAAGTACTATAGCACTGACCAAATACCCTTTCAGGTAGTTGATCATTGCCTATAGCTAATCATAACATAAAATATTATAGTCCTTCCTGGTCAAGATTATCAACAGGGCTGTAAATTGAGAGAAATCATGCTTGAACCACCGATAATAACTTACAAGACCAATACAAATGTGATCCTATACAACTTTATTAAGTGATTCCCAATAAACAACAACATTTACCTTCAATAGTTCTACTACCACACCCTACTCTGACACTACATTCCCATGTAAATTAACCAACCGTGTCCAAAAATTACACTTTGACAACATTCCATAGAGTTGATCGCATCGAAGAACCTACAATATAGCTCTAATATGGTCTAAATTATACTCCTATGAATTTTAGTACATAAATATTTCACCATTTAAAAATACTAAAAATTGGTATAGGAATTCACATAACATAGAGTTCATGAGACCTATAAACAAATATGGTGTGTTTGTGACACCTAATGGAATGACTATACACATTAAGTGACCATACCTCCATATAAAGTTATCAATTTCTATATAATCCTCTTTCACCCTCAACTAGTGATACCCATACTGCATATCAATATTTGAAAACTAAAAATCCTATATTAAATGGTCAAAAGGATCATATATCTTTAGAATAGGGTAAAGGTTATTTATAATTACTTGATTCAACCTCTAGTAGTCTATACACAACCTCAGGCCGCCATTTTCATTCTTAGAGAATAGCAGTGGAGCACCCCATGGTGACACACTGGGTCAAATGAAACCTTTATTCATTATGTCATCTATCTAAATCCATAGCTCTCATAACTCACAAGTTTCGATCCTATAATGATCCATAGATGTCATAGAATCACTAGGCTACAGATCTATACCAAATTCAATATCATGCCAAGGGGTAGCATCACAAAATCATCATTAAAAACATATAAGAACTCTTTAATGACCTAAGGAACCCCCACCACCATTTTATGTACTGATTCCACATATATATCATCCATCAATGATAGAGGAAGCTCTGAGCATCTACTATCCTCCTAAAAATCACTATCACCAATGAAAACTACATGTTGATCATACACAAGTGAGAATATGACTCTCCCTTGAAAACATTCGATAATATTATGCATAGAATACAAATATTAAATGATAAGGATCACATCATGTGGATACATATAAATAATGAAAAGATCATTATGGGACTGATGTAGCCCCATCATTAGTCTATAACCCCATAACATATCAAACAAGTTGTTTTGGCCTCTGATTGGCATAGTCAATCCCATATGCGTGGGAAAACTCTATATATCTAGTCCTAGAGCACAGACTATATAGGGTGAAACAAAAGAGTGTGATGCCCAAAAATCAAAAAAAAGGAAAAAACAACAGTACATGATAAACTTAGAATACCTCAAATGATCTTTGGTCCATCTTGCACTGATACCTCTACTGCCTACAATAGAATACACCCATCTCTATAACTCGTTGTTAATGGCCACCTCCATGACCATGCTTGGTTCATGGTTCTTGAACATGAGGAGTATCCTAAGATCAGCCTCTACCAACTTCATCTCCCCTCGATGGAGCATAAGTCTGCCACCCATTCTATTGAAATAGTCGTACAAGAAAATACTTCAGAGACTAGGGTTAAACCTTGATACCTCCAGCAAACTAAGCTTGAAGAGCTAGTGGACACTAGCTCTGTTGATGGTCATGATCCCCATATACAAATATTTTTATCCTAAATCCTTTATAAAACCACAAAAAACATTTTTCTTAAAAGGATGGAAATGAACATTATGAGGCCAACTCCCCATTGATCAAAACCTCTAAGTCCTTGGCTCCTGAGACTTTCCATTGAAAACTCTAATCCTCAAGGAAACATAATGGTTACCCTATCACAAATAAACTCTTAATGTGTTCATCCTCTTTATCATCTCCTCCTTCTTATAAACCTCTATATATATCAGCAACATTATGGCAGTAACCGCATACAAGATCAAAGGAAAAAGTTCCTCCACAAGTCATCTAACATGATACTCCTCAATTAAATAAAGATATAGTGTAAAATGAATAAGTTTTTTTAACTAAATACCTTACTCCAACATATAAATAATCCCCTACTATAGATAAATAAGCTCATGCCTGTTCACTAACTTCATGGTTGATGAAAGGAACTCTGCCCAGAACTTTTTATAAAATTAAACCCATGAAACATCTACCTCTGTTTGCTTATCCAGAAACAATATCCACCAATGATACACAGATCCCCAAATATGACTAACTAACAAATGGATAGAGTAATCTAACATTCCCAAGATCAAACTAAAGATGGTCCCAATATTTTCTAATCATCTCTCTATCTCCAAATCTGAAACACATCCCTTATACTTACCCAAATTCTATCAACATAAATCATGTAACATCCTTTCCCAATAATCAACCTATTCAATTGGATATTTTAACTGAAAATCCACTCCCTGAACCACATATAAACAATGAACAAGTTCTAAAACAGAATGGGAAAAAAGGATTTCATGATCCTACTAGTATGGAATTTTATTAAGATTTATTTAATTAATTTTTAACTTATTTAAACTTTCCCAGAATATCCTAATTAAAATTGGGATACAAGTCACCAGGATGTGTGTACCTATCCTAGGTATCTACCATGAAAATAGGTACACATCAATCATTAATTCAATAAACTTATATTCCATGCACTGGATTACAAGGGGGCTAGAATCCTATGTAGTAGTCGATCCCCCTTTCCCATATCATGTGCCAAGGTCAATTGGAATTGTTTCTGTACCAACTCATGAAATCCAAATTGTGCCTAACTCTTAAATCCACCCTATCCCATAACAATAATCCTTTTATACCACTCTATCATGACCCCATAATACTAAATATGCTTTAATGAAGAGATAGTGAAAATGACCCCCTTTGTCCTTCCTCTAGGAGGCTCCGAGTTAGTGACTAGCACCACGGGTATAAATAATCTCATAAATGGAAGGCATTATCCACTATATTAGAAAAATATTAGGATATAGGATGAATAAAACACAAGAAACTCTATTAAAAAACATAAAAGTAAACCAAAACCATCCCACAACTCATGTATAAATAAAACTGGTATAGATAAAAGTCTCCAAAGTAAATACAAAAATGAAAAGCTAAAGATGTGAAACAACAACTATAACGAGGTCTGAGCTATTAATGTTCCACACATTACACAAAATTCTCTTATAAACTAGAAAAAATATTATATAAATAGGGTGAGAATATAAGTATACTTATAAGGAAAACCAAATTTTCACATACACATGTGAAAAAACACACAAATTCACCTGTGAGAAAAAAAAAGAACCAATAATACCTAAATAGGTTAACTATACAAACCTATCTTCTCCAAGGAACACTCACAAAATAATTTAATCCATTTTTAATAACATAATAATAATAATATCAATAAATAGTACCCTGCATCGATTTCCCACTAATTTTCATCTCTTACACCCCAATTCCATACGTTCAGGAGCTCCTATCTCTTTTGAAAAACATATACCACCACCCCACAACACATTCAAATCAAATCATGCCCGAAGAAACATAGATCATCATACCACAGCCATAAACAGAGTAGTAAAGTATTTTTAACATGAAGTAAATCATCCCCATTCCCCCTCCTACTATGAATGACCTCACTATAAGCCGACCCATAGCACGATCACATCACATGTTTCCAGAAGACACCAGGGTCACTGCCCCACAACACGGTCACATATCATATTTACCAAATGAACTTGGTCCACCGCCTGAATACATGGTCACATCACATCTCAACTAAAGAAACCTAATACATCACCTAGCACAATATCAGACCTTTGGTTATCACAGCCCATGAAAACCAACTCTCATGGAAGAGGAGGAGAAAGGATCGGGTAGCGGGTCATCCATCTACATCATCAAGATTTACAGAAAAATACCCCCCATACAAATGTATGGGCTTCAGAACATGGTTATTGATGTGTGTGGGTGAATGTAGAAAATCATAAGAAACATAAATATATATATATATATAATCTACACACAAGCGCAAACTAGGTTTTAAAAAACTTACCAACCATCTCACAGTTTTCACACTTTCATTTCCACCTCTAATTATTGAAAAAACACACATAAAAAACACAATCCACAATATGCTTCCCACTTTTCATTACTAGCCAAAATCATTTAAAGATCCCTTTTATTTCATTATTTATTAATGAACACATTTAACCACACTTCTCATTTAATTTTTTATTATTATTAATTTTAAAACCATTGAACAAACCACCCCATTTCATTTTAATTTCAACATTACGTTTAATTATAATATTACATAGGAAAATAACACAACACAAATATTTTCATCTCAACCCCCTCATAACACAACCACACATCACCTACCCATGGAATAAGCCTATACTAACCACACAACACCACTACATAGCATGGTTTTATAAACCCATCAGACCCACATGTTATAACCCCAAATTTCTTCACCATAGAACAACCCCAAAAATAATCACATCGCATAAAATTTTACTAATTTATCAAAGAAATTTATATCAATTTCACTTCTTTACTTTAGGGGTTTTATCACACCAGCTGTAATCCTAGGGTGCCCATTTTATTAACCAATGATAAATGCCTATGTTTGGTTGATATCGCAACAATATGAAATAAGGTTTCCATATCACAAAAACTACAATGAAAGAAAAGGATCCCAACATCCATGATTTTCCATAGGATGTCAAGACTAACAATTAATAATATCAATATAATGATATTAAAACTATAAAAACATGTGGATCTTTCCCATTTTCCCTTAAATTCCATTTAAGTGATTAATTTATCTTGATTATACAAGAAATAACTATCCCTCGTAGATGAAAAAAAGTCAAACCCTCCTTCATGATGAAAAAAAGTGATAAATGAGGGATTCTCTACCTCAAATAGATATTTTACAACTCACTGTATAGAGAAATGTGAAGAAGAAATTCCTGAAAACCACAACTGCAGGAAAAATCCATAGATCAACCAACACCACTTCAAGGGTTATCAGAAACACATCCCAAACACATACCAAACCAAAACCATACTACCATAGTATATCTCTTAGATAACAACAAGATAAAACAACTAATAAAGGGATAATACCTTACCAAAGATAACCAAAATGCATCTATCAGAACCAATAGATCAAGGAGAGTGAATGAGGGTTGGAAGATACTTAAATATTTCTAAGGGTTCCTCTAAATATGAGATTAATTAGGATATGGATTAATAAAAATTAATCATATAATCAACCCTTTTTACAACCTATATTCTATAGGTTTCATTTTTTGTATTCCTTTAATGAGGTGAATTTCATGGGTTTTTGGTTTCCACCAAAAATTTAGTCGCATCAACCTCAAATTAATTAAATGTTGTGAGTTAATTTCTCAATGTGAATTAATTTAAGGGAACCCCCTTATCCCTGATAAAATCCATGATTCCTTCAGCATCACATGACACAAATCACCAACTCAAAACATGAATCTAGTTCATGTTGTGAACTACTACCTTTAGTACCCTTACTACTTCAGCTCCACCAAATACTCTAGAACACTTTAGAATTCCTCTAATATACCAAACAACAATGTAATGTGATATTAAGTAATATTCTATTACACACTATCACATTAAAATTAATACTCTTTGTAATCAATAGTTTTTATAGGATATTAAGATCTTGTGTGGTATGATTTACATGAAGAGAACTAGATGTAAAGTGTTCATTGTTCATGATCACACGTATGTAAAAAATAACACATTAATGATCTCATGAACATTAAAATGTGTGAAAAAATTAAAGAATACATAATATATTATGTATTCACTTGACAAACTTAGGTTGATAAGGTAGTGAGATGTTCAAATCAGTACATACTAACATTAAAGAGACTTGAATTATATCACATAGATTTTTTTACCAAGGAATATTTTTTATTTAGAGTTATAAATATGATAACCCCATGAAATTATTATATGAACTAAATTTATGTTAATTTAAATAAATTAATTTGAGGTTTTCCAAGTCAATTATACATAAAATTAAATTGATGAAATTTTATACATCACTTGCACACATATAATTGAGTTCAAAAACATAAGAATCAAAAGAAGAATATATTTCTCAAGCTCTTAATATGTAAATTGAGGTAGTGTTTCAATCATATGTAAACATTCATACATAACTATATACTAAATTGAGAAGTTCTATGTCATTTTATGGTTACTGAATAATGATAAATATTGGGAAATAATTATCACTTTCCAAAATTCATAATGTTTTAGAAAAAAAATATAGTGATCGAGTTTCTTTGTGGATAAATATTTCAACTTGACGAAATAAAGAACTTTTTAGAATCTGATGGATACTTTTCCTATTAGTGGATCATATTTAAGGATAATTGGAATACTATAGTGGGACCTTATAGCAGGATAAGACACAGTGATACTCCATATCAATCACTTGTGTTGGTGGTAACATGTCATCACTAGTGAAATTATAGAATGGGAACATTGTGGGACTTAGTGTTGATTGAAATGGGAATTTCCCCAGATATAACCACCTACATATGGTGAATAATTTGTAACCGAGGAGAATAACAGGTTGCAGCAATGAGTAGACCATTTGACTTAACCTTTTAAAATCCTTGTGTGATGTGCCCTCTTTATTATTATTTAATACAAGGTGAGGATGATAATTAAATACAAAATATTGAAACATTAATCATTCATATAGGATTAATTAAAAGTTAAAGACTTTGTAAAAAATATTATAATTGGTTTACCACCACCCATTAGTGCCTAACTGCTCCTTGGGTACTTCAATTGGTATCTATGAAAAGTCAACTACGAGTATATGAAAATATTATAAGAAATAGAGGATTTTAATTTAATTAAAAACTGAGTAATACCAACTTTTTATGGAAAAGACTACCATATATAGTGGTATAGGATCCCACCTTACCTCATGTATCTTGTCTTGTAAGTGGAAGATGCAACAAAATTGGGCATCACACCTATTTTTTATATTGTTGTTATAAATGAAGTAGATAATATAAATATTTAAATTTATAGAAAGGATAAAAAATTTATCCTAATGGATATATCTAGAAAATTTTTGCTCTAAATTGATGGATAATTATACTACCAAATAAATCTTGGATAAACTAAGAAGTATTTATAAAGGAAACCTTAAATTTAATGAATTTACATTGTAATTCTGGAGAAGCGAGTTATGGGATATTAAAATAGAATATGATGAAAACATTAATGAATATTTCATTAGATTTTATGAGATAGTAACTAATATCTATGGTTTCAGTGAGAAGCTAGAATATTTAACAATAGTGAAAAAGATTATGAGAAATTTCCCAGATGGGTTTGATCATAATTTTTCTTCATTGGAAGATAGAGAGGAAATTTCACTGGATTAGTTGCACAAAATAATCATAGCTTATAAAATGAAAAATTCTCATACAATCAAAAAGAATATTAAAGATGGGATAACCTTTGAGGTTATAATAAAAGGAAATTTCAAAGAGTTGCAAGTTGAGGAATCGTGTGATTTTGATAATGATGAAGATTATGAAGACCTCTGTGAAGTTATTTATCTTATTTCCTAAGGTTCAAAAAGATAAAATGTAATATTAAGAAAGAAAGAAAACAATAAAGTTATATAACTATAATGGTGTTGTATAATTCTCTATAAATTACCTAAAAAATAAATGATTTGGAATCTATTGAAGAAAATGAAAAACATAAAAAATTAAAAAATGATAAGAAAAATAAAAATTATTCTAGAAATTTAAAGAGGAATTTGATGAGTAAGTATGCATAATCCAATTCATCATATAACAATTCTCTATAAGATAAACATAATTTCATTTCACATATTTAGAAAGGATTTGATTATTTATGTAGTGATGATGAAGGAAAAGTAAAAATAGATCTATAATTGAGGATGAAATAAAATATGGAAGTTGTTTTTGAGAAAAATGAAAATCTCAAGAAATATAAGGGGAAGTTAAACAATGGAAATAGAAAAAATTATACTAAAAAAAAATTTTAGGATAGAAAATAAATATATTTTTTATGATAATAATTAGTATAGATTGAAGGTGGATGAGCTTGAGAAGATGGTGAGTGATCTTGAAGAGAAACTTAATGAAAAATAGTTTGAGTTATTTGACACACAATCAATGTATCTAATAGTCTAACACAAACTAAAAGATAATATAGAAGACTTTGACAAGTATGTTGAGGTGAAAGATGATACATATCATGTTGGTGAGATATAGGGTTCCTACAGACAAGGTACATCTACCACTAAATAGTTTAAAAACTGATATGTTATCACTAACAGTGTAGGTGAATCTATGTGGGCCAAGAAGTCAACATAAAGTCATTATATACCATCAAATAATGACAAGGAGGTGATAGTAATACCATTTTCCCCTAGATAAAATAATTTTTGGTATATAACATTCCAAATTCATGAATTCTCTAGATAGGTTTGTCAAAAAAATAGAATATCATAGTTTAGATAATTTTTATGCTATTGTGGAAACTATGGAAATAAATCCGACTCTTATTAGAATAACATTTAATTACCACAAAATAGTAATAACCCAAGGGGGATAAAAGGTGAAAAAATAATAATAGATTATCAAAATAATAAATGAGTGGCCAGAAATCCATCCAAGGTGTCAATACAAAACAAGTATGAATGCATTGAAAAATTGTGTGGTAGGTGAAGATTAGATAGTCATAGAGTTGAGGTTTTCATGAAAAAACTATTTAGAAAAGTTTCATATGATATGAAATGGAAAGAAACCTAGAAGACAAAAGAGATGAAGTTATTTACATCAAAGAATAAATGTGAGACCCAAAAAAGGATGAATATATAAAGAAGTAATGTTTGATATTTTGGACATGTCAAGACCCGGCCCTAAACAAGGCTCAATCCATAACTACCACAAGCCTGCCTCTATAGTCCAAGGTGTGGAGACAAGAATCAAGAGAGCCTATCTCCTAATATCTAAGCTATGAACCCTATATTCAGTGCACAACACCCTGTATCCCTAAGCTCCCCTAAATACACCACCAACCTATACTACTTCTTCATAAGACATGATATATGTATGAAAATACAATGTAGGGGTGACTATATACATACCAAGTAGGACACCTCGAAATATGAATGGGGGTAGTGAGAGAATAAAGAAGAATAGAAATATGGTATATGGCAAACAAGATACAGATCAACCCAAGAAAGAGAAGGAGTAACCTCGTCCAAGTACAATGGGTTCAACATGTTGTGTAAATAAACTACACATCATGAATTTACCACCCATAGCATGAGGTTAAACTAATCCAACCATGAAAATATAAACACATAAAGCACTTGGAATACTCTGTCCATCTTCACAACCCATGGGAGGATAGTAACAAAATCCAAAGGTATGGATACAAAAGTGTGTGTGTGTGTGTGTGTGGTCAGCAAAAAGAATCCCAAATGATAAAGTAAGGGGATCTCCAACTCATATTCTAGTCCAATAGAAATAGTTGACAACAGTTCCATAAGTCCATAAATGATACCTAGAATCTCACGTATCTTCCCAAACATAATTGTGTGAAGGCACACACATCACCATTGGGCCGCACAGTCGAGGGAGAAAAAACACCAAGAACCCATTCCTTAGTGAATTAGAGGGGTTCCACTCTATAAGTACTCATAGAGGACCCATGAGCTGGTGTGTTAGGATGGTTCCACTCTATAGGTATCTATAGAGGACTTGGGCCCTGATGCATCAGGGGGGGTCCACTCGGTAAGTCAAGGACCCATTCCCTAGTTTTATAGGGGTTTCCACTCTAATGCCATGAAGACCTGCATCCTATCCAATTGTGGGATTCCTCTCGGTAGGTAGAGGACCCTCACCCAACCTGGTGGGGGTTCTACTCTAGAGTCTTGAGTACATATGCACTGGTGTGATATAGTGGTTCCACATGGGTCAACGAGGACCCACACCCTATCTGATAGGGGTTTTACATTCGGTAGGTAGAGGATTCATACCCAAGCTTATGGGGGGTTCCACTCTAGTGTCTCTAGTGATCCACTTCTTTATCATTATCATTGATGAGCATCACCTAAACATGTTTCATGCATGAAACATGTAACATCGTATCCCGAAATACTCAACTGACTAAACCATCACATTGTACATGGAATAACACTCACAAAAGGATACTCAGGGTCCAAAATCCAAGTCTAAACAAAAAATTTATGAGATTTTAAAGTTTCTTAAAAATGAACTAAGGTGTACATGGCATGTGAGGAGACCCAAATGTTATGTGGTCCCTCTCTATCACATGGTAGTGTCCCTGGAGGTATATATATTTCCAACCGTGTAGGTATACATAGAATTTAGAGAATATAAATAGCATAACCATGTCACTCAGGGTCCCTTAATTGTGCTTGGTCCGGTCCTTTTATCCATCCCATGCCCATGTACTCAAGATGTCTCCATGTACTTCAGTACATGGCCATGTTTCTGGTTGTGTACTTCTACACAGGGTCCAACTCGTGTTCCCTTCCACATGGATTTTCCACATAGGGAATTGATACACTTCATGAAGGAGGGATATATGCTATATCATCCTAATGATTTTCCAAAACCTTATCCAATGTATCATATGGGCTACATTTTTTGCGTCCTTCGAGCCACACAACATGTAGTTGATATTTTTTTAATAACTTCATATCTGATCTCCGTGAACTAGATCATATCTTCCACCTTTGATTTTAGCCTTTTCTTTCCCCGAAATTAGTGTATATCTCCCCTGTTGGTATATTCCTACCATTTGGTGGTCAGAAAATGAATTCTCAAAGCCTCATATGCCCCATCTCTCACCTTGATCAGTCATGTGCTTTTGTCATTTAAGATTTGATTTCCAATCATCAAAATGATCACCCATCACTAGAAAACAACCCATATCTATCCTTGGTTTTTATAACCATCAATCACATGTGGTTATATCATAAATTCAGGGTTCCGATTAGGCTCGGCACCACGTGAAAATGTCGAACCAATCTCATAGGGTCCAACCTATGAATAACGTGAAGAAATTTTAGGAGGAAGGAAGAAGAACAAAGGTTTAGTGATCCCTTCCAAGAATTCTTAGACAATAATTAAGAACAAAGATATCCAGATTTATAAAACAATTGAATAAAAAAATAAACCAGTACATAGGCACATGTAGGGCCTAATAATTAATGTAAATCCAAAAGGGGATAATCTCGCTCAATCAATTTAATCAAAAAAGGGTGTAATCCACTATTAGATGTGTCCTAACTAGATATTGGATCATTCATCATCCAAGAACATTATGTCCAATGAATAGAATAATTTGTTGCATTCACTACATATTGATCTTCTCTGATCTAAAGATTGGTCGTCATCAGATTTCAGTTCACCAATGGATGGAGGAAGAATGCTATGGAATCCTACTAGGGTTTATGCGGGTAACCCTGTTCAAATAACCATATAAGTGTACTCATAGATTCTATATATGGAATTAATTATTAAATTAATTAAATTAATAATTTAATCAATCCACTAAATGTTCTACCAATGTCAGGATTATCAGAACGCCCTGTGATGACTAATTTTAGGTTACACCTTGGGTAAACATCGTATTTTGGACTAAATCATGGTCTCAGATTTTTAATAAAATATTTATTTTAATATTTATACCATTTACTTTAATAAACTACACACTTTTAATATAAAATATATTTAATATTTTTATAAAATTAATTACAAGCAAACCAGGCATCAGAATTGCATATTGTCTTAGTGTCTGTCTCCAAAAATATATGAAGAAATATTTCAAAAACTTACAAATAAAAAAATGGGTCACTAAATCATTCTCTACATCAATATTTTCATCCCTGAAAAGAAAAACTATACAAACAACATGGGATACTAATCCCACATTGTGCTCTCTTTCTCCCAGGAACTCTTAGACACATTTTTTGTACTACCATAACACATGAACCAAGGGGATGGGATTTCCAAGTAGGGTCATATATTTTCAATCCTTGGTATCCACTAGGTGTTTCTCAAAAGTAGATCCACTATTTATTTCTATCACAGCCCATTCTATGGGTTGTGTAGTGTCATGCACATATTTACTTAGTTGTGACACATGGAAGATGTCATACACCCACTCCAACTGCTGGGGTGGGTAGAGGTGGTAAGCAAACTCACCAACCCTCTCTATTCTCTCGAGTAGCCCGATGAACCTCAAGGATAGCTTACCTCCCTAATCAAATATCCACTATCCTCATTATAGGAAGACTCTCAGAAAAATTTGTTGTCCCTACCCAAAGTCCAAAGGTGCATGATGGAAATATTTGTAAGATTTCTACCTTCTCAGATCCATCCTTGTCAACTCATGGATGACCTAGACCCTCTCTATCATCACTTACACTAACATTGGACCCACAAGAGATAACTCATTTTTTCTCTTAACAGCACAATGGTGACCTGAAGTTTCTCCCATATAGGTCCTAAAAAGGATCAATGATAATGGTAGAGTGGTATTCATTGTTGTATGAAAATTATACCAAGGGAAAGTGATACTCCCAACAATAGATGAAGTCTAGCATGCAATCCCTCAATACATCATACAATGCCTAGATAGTGTTCTCAGACATCCCATCATCATGGGGGTGAATGGCTATACTCATCCATATCTAGGTCCTGAATGCCTCCTATAAGCCTCTTCAAAACTGTGATATGAACCATACATCATGATAGGAGACAATAATAAATGAAACCCCATGGAGGTGAACAATATCCCATATATAAATTTTCCCCAAACACTCCATCGAACTATAATCCCTAATAGTAAGGAATTGTTTTGACTTCATGAGTTGGTTAACAATAACCCAAATGATGTCATGGAAACTTGGTGTGAAGGTAATAATTATCACAAAGTCCATGGATATTTCATCCCACTTCCACACTAGGATCTTAAGGGGCTGAAAAAAAAACCTTCTATAAACTCAGGTTCATCCTTCACTTGCAGACAAGTGAGGCATTGAGAGGTGAACTCAGCAACACTACATCTCATTTTGGACCATCAAATTTACTATTTAAGGTCTTTTTAAATCATCCCTACATTGGGATGTACATCTAGGGGAGAAGTGTGAAACTCTCGCATCATCTCCTCTCGTATCACGAATTGAACCATCATCCATCCCTGAAAAAATATGACATGATTCCCTCGTATTAATATCCATAAGTTGAATCCCCTATGGATATCTAGCCATGCAAGATCTCATAGTTTATATCTCCCATATTGGACCCTCTCACATGCTCGATAAGTGGAGAAGTCAACACCATCAACTGAAAAAAAAAAATTATACCCTCTTACTCCACCAGGTTTTGATGCAAGGAATCCAACTACTCAGAATCCTCCTACATCAATCAAGCCTTGGAATTACTGGTAAGGGAATTTTTTAATACATTACTCTTCCCTATAGTATAGACTATCTTGAAGTCATAGTCTCATTTGAACTTCCACTAGAATCGATGTCACATGTTCAAGTCTCTCTGTTTGAAGACATATTTGAGACTTTGGTGGTCTGAGTAAACCACAAAGCACTCCCTCATGAAGGTAGTGCCTCCACATAATTAGGCATAAGACTACCATTTCTATCTCCATACTAATATTCACATAGTTCTTCTAATGGGGTCTCAACTACCTCGACACATATGTGATAAATTCTTGCTGCAGCATCAACACACATTCGAGCCCCAACTCCTGAGTCATCACAATAAACCTACAAACTCCACACCTTCCTTTATTACTCTCAACACTGGATCATTCATTATCCTCAGTCTCAACTCCTCAAAGAACATCTAAAACTGCTCGTTCTAGGTAAATTAATTCCTTTTCCCCATCATGGTGGTCAAAGAGTTTGTAATACTGGATAAGTCCTCCAAAAACCTCATTTAGTACCCCACCAAACCAAGAAATCTTTTCTCCTCTGACACACTCTCAGGTGAATCCTAAGAAATAAATATATCAATCTTCACTGGGTATGTGGATAAACCATGATTAGAGATGAAATTTCCTAGAAAGTGAACCTCGTGAATCTAGAACCGACACATCAAAATCATTCCATAAAGTTTGTGCACTCAAAGAAAATCTAGAAACATCCTTTAGTTCTCTACAAGCTCCTCCTCTGATACAGATTGAATGAGTATTTCATTGATGAAGAAAACCAAAAACTCATCTTAGTAGGGATAGAATATCTGGTTTATCAAATCTATGAACATGGTGGGGTGTTCTTCACAAAAAAAGGGAATCACTAGGAACTCATAATATCAATAGCGACATTGGAATTATAGCTTTAGAATATCATCCTTGCAAACCCCTAACTAATGGTAGTCGGACCAAAGATCAATCCTTGATAACCATATCATGCCTCGTAACTAGTCAAATAGGTCATCAATCGTCATAAATGGGTACTTTTTATTTATTGTGGTCTACTTCAAGTGATGATAATTCAGGTAAATCCACGAGATCTTCTCTGCTTTTTTCATAAAAACAACAGAGCTTCCTAGGGGGACATAATGGGTCTGATAAAACCCTTCTCTAGAAGGTTTTATAATTTCTACTATAGCTCCCATAGCTTGTTAGGGTCTATAATATATGCCATAGATAATATTAGAGCTATCCTAGGATGCAAGATGATAAAAAAATCCATCTTCCACCTTAGAGGTAGTCCTAGAATGTCCTCGAGGAATACGTCAATATAAACCTCCATGATTGAAGGAATAAAGATTACTAAATAGCCTTATGCACCATGTTCTATACTCACAAACTGATGGGTGATGGGCTATAGCCTCATTCTCGAAACACTCACCTTTCCTGCCATAAGATCTCTCTCACCCAAAAAAGTGAATGTCATCCCATCAGTCTGAATTCATCTGACTCATCTGCAGTGAAAGTCAATATGTGATCCAGCCATGGATAACTGATCCATACCTAATATGACATCATAGGGTTCCATTTTGATGACCAAAATCTCCTATGTGAACCTCAATCCACAAAGGGATATATCGCACTACCAGCAGATAAAATATACAGAAGAAGTGTTCACAGTAGTAACCTCAAGATGAAGAAGTTGGGGTAGCACCTAAACTATGAGGTAAAGATCTCACACCAGGAGTATAGAGATGAAGGAATGAGTGTAAAATGTGTCTAATAACAATGAATAAAGAGTATAAAATACATAGATCGTGTCTCTGATCATCTCGTGCACCACGAGGTCATAAGAATCCAAAAATTTTAGCCCTCCACAGACCTGGATTCCAGCTCCCTGAGCCTAATGAAAACTGCCTAGTGGTGGTGGTGGAGGAACAATATCATAGCATCATCCACCACCCATATCTCCTCCTGATCCTCTTCTAGCTTTGTCTCCCTTGGCCATACCCTTCCCTCTCCAGGGAGATCCTTGATCATGGAACTACCTCTTTTGTGGTGATCCATCAACCATCTTCATATGCTCCTTGAAATGTCTGTTCAAGAAGTCTCATTCCATGTGACCTATCTCATAAAAATAATAGAACCTCCACTCTTAGGGATAACTTGGTTCTCTTCTCTACCTGTGACCACATGCTAGATTCTGAAAACGGGGAAGTCTCCTGCATCGAGATACTATCATCTAGAACATATTATCCATTTTAGATGACTCCACCCTATGATTCGAACTACAATCTCCAACTACCTTTAATCTCTCTAATTGGAATATCTCTATCACTGGTGCATGCTCCCACACACCAGTATAGGTGGGGATGCACAAGGGCACCATGCTGGCATGGATCTCTCTGTTAAGTCCCTTATCCAACATATATGCTCAAAATAGACATCCCAGATCATGTCAAGAGAGAACCATGTAACTTTGTTGAACCTAATTGTGTACTCAAACACTATCATCCCTCCATTATATAGCTCTATAATCTCATGAATCTGAACTAAGCACAAATAGATGTGGTAGTACTCCTCACTGAACAAATGCTGGAAGTAGGGCCATGAGATTGTCTACTCATCATGCATCGAGGTAAAAAGACACCACCAGTTCCTAGATGCTCCATTTAAAATTATATAATCCAACACAACCAACTTATCCATCAGTGTCCTATTGATTCTGAAGATATAGACTATCTACTTTATCTAATCTTATGCTTCCTATGGATCTGGCTCATTTTGGAACCTCAGCGGCCTCTAGCGCTGGAACTCACGGAGTGCATTAAGCCCGTGCACATCCTCATCTTTCTCTACTTGGATTATTTGTAGCTCCATGGGTGCGTTGCTACTACCTATCCACCATGAGGAAGAAGCTCATAGTATGGACACTAAATTGAGACCTCATCACTCCTTGGATCTTCATCATGATTCGGAACTGGTATCCTAGTTGGCCATTATTGTGGAGGCATCCTTAAATTTTAATCAAGACATACCATGGTTATATGATCATATATATATAATAGGGAGATTACTCAAGAAGTATAGTCAAAGACTAAATCATATATGATGCATGTACCATTGATCTACCCAACCAATGTATAGGTATTATGAGATTACAAGTAGGTAGTCAAGGTCTTAGTGACTAGTTGGAAACCAATACCATCATGGGATTCCCTTGCATGAGAGCATCACTCGAGACACATTGAAACTATTTCCCAAATCCTAAAAAATTCTTATAAGGGGAATACTTAAAACAACATCACAAGGAATGAACTCCCATAATAACAATATATCATAACCTGGCCCTAACTACAACTTGAGCCGCAACTACCCCAAGACCACCTCTATAGGCCAGGGATGGCGATAAGCGCCAGAAGAAAAATCCTAAATAGGTAGTCTTTGTCTAATGTCCGTGTATGAAAACACCCAGACATATCAATACAAAAGTGAAGAGGAATAATAATAAAGAGATTAAACAGTTGGAAAGAAAATCAATCATGAAAAACCTCAAGGGTATACCAGATTACGACAGTGGAAAACTAAAAAGTAAAAGGTAAAAATACACTACCAACCAGCAATATGTCCCACCATTAAAAAACTGGAAAGTAAACTGTTGAGGGTACCTAGCTCCTGATCTCCAAGATACAACAACCATACATAGTCAACAACACCTCGTATACTTAATCTACTATAAAGATACCACTGACCTATCTGTCATCTATATAAGACATAACCCAGTATCTCTAAGAACTGTGCATGTAAAATATAAAATATATTTACTATTTTTATAAAATTAATTTCAGGAACACTAGGCCTATAAATCACACATTTTCTTAGTTCTTGGCTAAAAAAATATATGTAGAAATATTTAAAATTCTTATAAAGAAACAAAGGGGTCTCTATAGGCCAGATCAAAAAAATGGATAAACATATATAGAATTCCAAAATAGGTTAATTAGCTATGGGTAAGCAAGAGATTTCAATAAAAGAGGCTGAATTTCATAAGAGGGTATATACTAGTGGTGATGTGTATGTTTAAATGAATCTAGGTTGTGTGTACAAATTGGGAATGAGATGAATAATTTCATGACAATCACACCATCCAAATAAGAGAGTAAGAAGATGATAATGCAATAAAAAGGTAAAGAAAATTTTTTGACATATAATATAGATAACACCACTCCATAAGAATAACTTATCCTTGATAAGAATATAAACATTCAATATATAAAGAATGATAAAAGAAAGAAAATTAATTTTCAATTTTAGATAAAAGGAAAGAATAATAAAGATGGGTTTAGAGGAAACTCTTAGCATTAGTGTTATTTCTATGAAATGAATAGGTCCCTCATTATTCCCTTATATATATGCTTTTGTATTGACATGTAGTGAATTGAAGAAGATCGAAACATACCTTAAGGGGATAATTGATAAGTTAATGTTGTTAAATATTCACTACACATTGAATGTAAAAATTATGTATAACTTTGTAAAATTGGATGATGAGGATTTGGTATTTCATTGATAAATATTTTTATTTGAAAACCCTAAAAAAAATTGATAAATTCTAAACATGATTTAACATGCATGGTAATTTATTGATATCATAGAAAACCTTGGTTATATTTATCATGTTTTATACATTAGGTTAACCTATATAGAATTAGAGTGGATTAACTAAAGGATCTTTGTTAAACAGAGCCATGTGATATCATCTCTCTCTCAAATGTATTCAATAAAAGATCATATAAGGGAGGATAAAACATTTCCATAAAATTTATGAGATTAGAGAACTCCAACTAATACTTTTAATTTTATTTTCAATAATAGGTAGAACATAATATTGAACATAAATTTAACTTTATGATGTGAGAAGATATTTAAAACAAATACAAACTATGATATTTTTTTTCCCATGTAAGCATTGCATTTGTTTTCAATGAGTAAATATGAGTTTGGTGATTGGTGATGATGTGATGATGCTTGGTGGATTATTATAGATTATAAAAGTGAAATTGTATGTTATGATTGATAAATTCTCCTTTTTATTTGGGATGATTATTTAACTGGTCATTAATACCAAATACATGTATTAATTGTTCTAAGGGTGACACATTTTTTGAAACATGTTGATGAAGATTTATGTTGATGAAGAAATATTTTTAAGGCCATTAAATATCCTTATTATTGCATGAGGAGTTTAATGAAGGCCATGAAAATATATATTATTTTCAGGAATAGAAACATGTATTCAATATTTATTTTAGATTACATGCAATTATTCAAAATCCATTCAAAAAATAAATAAATTTTATGAGGATCTAGGATTTATTGAAGATAAATTGAGAGGAAGGGATTAATGAAGAATTTGATAATCATATTTAAGAAATGAGTTATGAAATTAAAAATGGAAATTAAAGTTGAGTTTATGTATTTAAATATATATTTTAAAAGTCTCACTTAGAGATTTATCTTCTAATTTTTAGGTGAAAAAACGGGTCAACCATACAACCCACAACATCCAGCTCAATTAACCACATTATGGGAGATAGCTTATCCACAAGAGAGACCCAACTCGAGCAGCCTATATAAAGGAAAGTTTGTGATATTAGGCATTCATATCACTAATATAAAAAAAAATTAGATAATATGTTAAAATGGCACACATTATGGTTCCTAGGGGATCGCGCAAGGGTGTGACATGGCCTGTGTAGGGAGTGTGTGTGGTGGGTTTTGGTGCTGAACCCAATTTTAATATGAGTTTTCAATTGAATTAGTTATATTGTTAAGTGGTTATAGGATAAATATATCTTATATTTAGGATTACATGGTGAAATATACATTATATCTACTTAAAAACTAACAAACATATCACTACCATTCGATCAGAAGTGATACGATGACCATCATGCCTCTACATTTTAATCACCCACCATGAATTATTGACTATTTCTATACACAAAAGCTTCTTGTAGAAGTGATCATTGATGGAGTCATGGGATTCCATAATCATCCCAATCCTGTATGGATGAATTCTATATATGAAAAATATGCAATGTAAGGCTCTAAATATTTGTTTTTCATGAATGAAATATGTTTGAGGTTGAGATTTTTCCGAATGATAAATGAAGTTTCAAAAGTCCATTCGAGTGCATGGATGAGTTTGAGATTTTAAAATTTAAATCATAGTATGTGTTTCTAAACCCATGCATGTAAGAATTCATCAAGTAAGAATAGATTCCATCATTTTTTTTATTAGGTTATTTGAGAAAAACCAAGAAGTTCAATATTTTACAAAATCCTTGAGACATAATATTTTTTGTGACTTTATAACTAGCCATGAGTTTTCTTGAAATTTTGAGGAGAATCACTAGTTAATTTCCTATAAATAATAAATCCCCAATATGAGATATGATTACTACCATTAATAATTAAGAGATCTTGTTTTTTAAAGTCAAATAAATAATCTATTTGTTTTCACTACATGAAGGATAGAAGATTCCACAGATCTCTTTACATTCACAAAGAAGAAGAAATCATGATATATTTTCCAAAAGTAAAAAAATAGATCTTTTAGCCTATTTATTACAACTCTCACACTCAAGAGTTTCATAAAGAAAATGATACACCATAATCCTTTGGTTGTTTCATACTCATATGAAGAGTTTCATGAAGATCTAATCCATGAACCTTCCTGGATATGTAAAGCACACTTCTTAATCTTGTGTAAACATTATTTTTACATAAAGGGTAAAAACCAAGGTTCACAATCACATAAAGAAGAAGAATAGTCACTAGTATGTAGAGTACATTTAGATCTCATGTGATCAAATTCATGTGAAGATACTTAAATTCACATTTCCAGTTGTGAATGCTTATGAATATGTAAAGAATAAATAAATCATGATCTCGTGTATATGAGAATGTGTGAAATAATTTGAAGAATACAAAATGGCTTTAATAATCACTTAATTTAGTTTTATATGGTAGTGAGATATTCAAGTAAGTATGGAGTAATATTAAACAGACTTGAATTATATAATATAAAACAATAATCCAATGAATATTATCTTCTACGGTTTATAAATATGATAACCCCATGAAATAATTTTATGAAGAACATTTAAGATAATTGAAGGAAATTGATTTTAGTTTGGTCAAGTCCATTCTTACATAAAATAAAATTGAATGAATTATTTGAATCACTTGACACATTTGATTGAGTTTATAAACATCATCATCATAAGGAGAATATATTTCTTGAGATTTTGAATCTTAAGGTGGTGATGTGTTTCAACCATAAGTAAACATTCATACCTGAGTACTCAATAAATTAAGAAGTTCTAGATCATTAGAATATTAGGGGATAGTAATAAATATCAGGCGGTTATTATCAGTTACTAAATTTCTTGAATTTTTACATGAATATATTAGGTGATCATATTTTTTTGTAAAGGATGATTTAATATCTAGGTAGTAAAAAGCAATAAAAATTCGACAAATAAATTTCAAATTATTGGAACATATCTAAAGAGAGGTGTAATAATATAGTGGGACTTTTGGGTAGGATAAGACAAATTGGGATGATGTTTTTCTCTCTTGTGAAGGTGAGAACATGTTATTTGTAGTTAGAATTGAGAGGAGGAACATTTGGTACTTTGTATTGATGGTAATGGTACTTTCCTTAGATGTAAACAATAGTATATAGTGAAGAATCTGTAATAAGGGAGAATAATCGGTTACAAAAAGCAATGGGTATTTTGACCAAACCTTATAAAATCCTTGTGTATTTTTCTCAATTTATTATTTTCATATAGGAAGAGTTTGATAATTAAATATGAGGGATTTCGGATTTAATCAGTCACAAATGTTTTATTAAGATAGAATGATTTTAAAAAAACAATGGACCACTAATTCACCCCCCCCCCCATAGTTATACATAACCAGTCAGTGGGTACTTTGGGCGTCATGATTCCATCATCTAAAAAATATTAATAATAAAATAATTATCATTTTTATACACTAAATATAATTTTACAATTATCTATGAAAGATGGACATGAAAAATGAATCACATCGCTTTGTGGAGGTGGTATTCCACACATACACATGAATGTCGTTGTCATTTTCCAATGCATAGAAGTAAAATAATATATTATACATGAAAAATCATAATTATGTCATGGATATCATATATATTCATTAAATTCATCATAATAACCAGCCTAGTGAGGTGTATATGAAAAATGAAATAAATTGCTTCATGGAGGTGGTAGTCTACACGTACGCACGAGTGATATTTTCATTTCCCATGGGATGGAAAAGAAGAATGAAAAGGGTTGTGACAATAACAAAATTGAATTTTAGTACATGGAAGGCACTTATTTTATCATGTCATCATGGTTATGGAATATTTAAATGTGGTGTAATAAAAATAAGCATGAAAACACTTAGTAAAGAGTTATACATATTATTTGAGAAACATTATTTTCCCAAAACCTTAATCCTTCTAGGATGGTCTTTTTGTGAGACCAAAAACTATAATATATGGTTAGTAAGGTTGGAAATTAATTTGGGTATGTATTTATTAAGATAAATTGATCAATAAGTGTAAATAAGAGAGTATAGGCGTTTCACTTTTATAAGTTTAGTGGGGGGAAATCCTTTAAATATATAAAATATTAATATATATTATGTTTCTAAATCATGAACAGTGGACCCAATGTTTTGTATATTCAAATATAAGGAGTATAAGGTTGAACAAAATTCAATATTTAAGGGTCATGAAAGTAATTTTAGAAATGAAAAGTTTCACATAAATGAATCATTTATGATAAGAAAATTTTTCACCCAATTGAGATATGATAAGATTTTTATGATTTTAGGAGGATTTAAATATAATTTTTAAATATTAAATGTCATTTAAGGTTATTTACAGGACTATTCAAAAAAATAATGGAATAAATAAAAAATATAATTTGAATAAAAATTATTTAACCATAAATTATGCATTATATTTATCCAATAAATTAATGGAAGACCAAAATATCCATAAATGCCTCCCTTTACAGATTTTGTAATAAAGTAAGAGAGATAATGACCCCTGAGTCCCGCCTCTAGTAGGACTCAGGTTGGCGACTAGCACAGAGGGTGTAAAAATCTCACATATGGGAAGAATTAACCTCAATAAATAAAAAAGGATCATGATATAAGATTTTCAACAACCAAACAACTTCAATAATACAATATAAAATTAAAACTAAAACCAAACCACAATGCATAAATAAAAATAGACCAATATAAATAAAAGTATCCAATATAAAGTACCAAAAAAATTTATATAGCAGTGACTCAATAACAGCTCCAACCCAATATAGAAATTTCCATCTCAATCCCTATAGTCCTCTTGGAAACCTAAAAAATTATATATGTAGAGTGATCATACAAGTATAATTAGTAGTATCATACCAAAAGTCTCAAGTCCACATGGGGAAAAAACATACTAATATACCAGTGAACAAGCAACAGAACCAAAAAGCACCTAAACATGTTAACTAACCAAACCATCCTCATAATGGATCTCTCACCAATTCAAAAATCAAACCTAATAATATAACATATATGTTATTACAAATCAAGGATCCCCACTATATCTTACCCATTGATTTTTCACTCTTGCACCCCAACATTGAACTTCATGTGCACTCAACCCTTCCATACATATCACATCACAACTACATCAAATAACATCTCACCCAAAGACTCTTGATCCATCTTAGATGTTGTTTAGGACAGATCCCTACCAACCCCACCCTTGAAAGGTCTTTCATCTCTTACTAGAATCAAAGAATCACTACACCATGTATCACCCAAAGACGCCAAGTCCATCACATCTCACCTCATCATATAAGCATAGAAGTAGGGTGTCATGAATATGAAGGACATAAACCTCATTCCCTACTCCTACTGTACATTCCCCCCCACAAAAAATCATACAACATCACTACTTAATCACATCACACCTTTCCTAAAAAAATATGGTCCAACACTGCTAGGTAATCTACAACACCAACTTGTATCATCACTACTGCTGAAGAAATAGTGGGAAAGAGTGTGTATTCAACCATCTATATCACCACCATCCCAAATATTGGGTAAAAAACCTGAAACCCAAAACTTATGATCATTTGTAAGGTTATCCAACTTGGGAGGGAATGTATAGAAATAAAATAGAATACATGATATATATATATATATAACACATTACCCAACCTATTGGTTCACATAACCTACACTAACAGACACCACTTCACCACCACTATACCACACATCTACTATCACAAAATCTTCCACCACCATATGCAACTTACAACACAACCACACACAAGCCACACAACAATTTTACTTTCATTTACTAAGATAATTCATTCACATTTACACAACCTATTCATTTAACATTTAGTATATTTAATCCAATTACCAAAAATAAATTTTCAGCCCATCTCATTTATTTAGCATCCTATTTCATTTCTTTTTATCATCACAATTTTTTTCATGGCTAACTAGACAATTAACACAACCATTTTAGACCAAAACTATCCCAACCCACATAAAATTCACTATAACACCACAAAAACAACCCAACCACTCCACAACACCACCACCATACAACCATAACCTCATTGAACAATTCCTTCACATGGAACAACACCACAACACATCATCTTCACCATAAATATCCACCATTTTGAAATATAAACATCATGAAACTACCACATCAAAATATCCTATGTCACATCCATGTCAACCAACCATCACATCGTATCCTCACACGTCACACTGCCTAGGCCATCACTACCAACACCAAACAACATCCCACAAAACCTAAGGCAAAAAAACAATTAAACAACTGGGAACAGAAACACATCTAAACTTCCAAGAAATATTTAGGTTATTTTATAACATTACCTAATTATTAGTCATCGTTATTATCACACAATCCATGTTTCCATGAGAAACCAATTTATTGGACTAATATATGTTCATTAGCCTTTTATTAAGGGTGAAATCACTCAACAAAATAGAAATTATCATCATATCATATAATACATAGTGTAGACAAGGCTTCCAACATCCATTATTTTCATCATGGTGTCAACATGAAATAAACATATCAACAATAATATCAAATAAGTCAAAACTTGTGATATCTCCATATACCCATCAATTTTAGTTATTATAATTCATTAACTTATTTATGATTACCCTTAATATCTACCCAAAAAAATCATTCAATTCACACACATGCATGTAAAAAGGGAGAGAACGAAGATTCCCTACCTCAAAGATTCTTTCTGATCTCAATATGCACTGTCGGTAGAAAAATAAACAACTTGTGACCCATAAATAAAAAAGGAAATGATGGATAAATCTATACTACCTCAAATTATCATCAAACCTATCCCAACTCACCCCAAATTGAAACCACAACACAATACCATATCACTAAAACAAGAATGAAAGGAAAATAATTAGGAAGGAAGAACTCACCACCAATCACCAGAACTTGATAACCATAACTCAAAAATTGAAGGTGGGGGGAAAAGGTTGGAAGATATCTTTTAACCATCTAGGGTTAACCCAAAACTGAGAATAATAAATGGAAAAATGATGAGAATGTCAACCGAATATGATATATAAACAACATGGGAACTAACACTTTAATGGTGTAAATCTCAATTTTATGATGTAAAACCCTCAAGCCCAAAAAAAACATATGTCTTAAAAACATTTTATGGCATACACTCCAAACCTTTGGAAGATCCATCAATTTTCATGGCACCTTGGTAATAAAAAACTTATAGTGTAAAAAAATCATATGGTATCCCCTCATTGTACACAAGCCATAAAACTAGAACTTTCACTATAAACTCCAATTTTATAGTGTAAAATTTCAGTTGTAGTTATGTTATAGATCCAACCTCCACCAAGCCTCCTATAGCCTACTTTGATCACTCTCTAACCAAAAAAACTAGAAAATTAATAGTCTGGGAAGGCATGAGCTATTTCATTAGATATCTCTCTACTAATTATCGTCCTCAAGAATTAAACCAATCCCAAAAAAAAGGAAAAGGGTTCCTAATAATCACTCTGTGATATACCTCTAAGGGAACTTGTTACACCACAGACACTACCACCAACTAAACATGCAAACCAAAACACCCACAAGCACACCACACATCCATATCATAACACATCCACATACCAAACTCTCACTAGTCACAAAAAAACATCATCAGGTACTAGAAATAAGACTCCACATTCCATGTAGGCATTTTCATAACCATCACAACCTCTATATAGACCAAACCAACCATAGCCACAACTGACACATAAAACTATCCTAAACATACAAACTAGGGAACTATATCTTCTATCTCAAGATATTATCCTCTTTGGTTGTCATTAAATCATCAAATTGTTTTAATCATGTTAATATATAACATGTTTTTACTGGGAATCATGTTTCCCTTCCTCATGTGTTGATATATTTATCCCATGCTGCTCATAAAGAATAAAAAAACTCATAACAAAGTAAGATCATATCAAAAAATCTAAAAGGAATTAAAATAATAGGTAAACTCACAACAACTTTGGGTACTAGGCATGAATTTGTGTCTCTCACTACCAAGTAATCTCCCCCCATCCACTATCCCTCCACAACTCACAAACAAAGGGAATGGTTTGTCTATGAAAAACCTTTTCTTTAATATCCTAGATCTCTACTGGTCACTTAACGAAGGTTGTGTCAACCTAAAAATTTAACTCTCCCTAGTTAATGAAGTTGGAGTTATCGTGAAGATACCAATGAAGCTGGGATACATGGAAGATATCATGGATCCTCTCTAGTTGTGAGACTCTTAAGAAAAAATGGTCTCTAACATTGAAATATAGGGGCCTCTACCTATGATCATTATTGGACCTTTTAAGTTCCTACGCTGCCTATATACTCTATCGAACTAAGTAGATCTTCTCTGTTGTTCACTATACCACATTAGGGCTAATAACTATTGTCTCTCCAACTTCCATCAATCACAATGGGCAATGACACACCCACTAGTACAACGCGATAAATATATCCATTCCAATGGATGAGTAATATATATTATTGTAAAAAACTTGACATAATATCGGTGCCTTACCCATGATATTTTGATGTTCAAGATGCATGCTCATAAAAAATCATCTACCATCTGGATAGTCCACTCCATCCTCTCGTCCATATGAGTGTGGAAAACAGTTCTAGAACATAATAGGGAACTAAAATCATGTTGAAATCCCCTCCAGACCCAAGAGGTCAAATTTTGATCCTGATAAGAGATGATGGTCCTTAGTACCTCATGAAGCCTAAACACGTCATCCATATACTACCTTGCCAAAACATATACAACACTCAAATCGTGGTTCTCCAAAAAATGAAATGACTTCGTTAGTCAGTCCACTATAAAGAAACTTTATCATAATCTCCTAGAGTCCATGGAAACCTAGTGAAAAAAAATACATCAACATATCTTCCCATTTCAACTTGAGAACATCTAAGGACTATAACAAAGTTCCATGAACATGATGTTCCACTTTAACATTTTGAAAAACCATACACCTCACCACAAAATGTTCCACTAACTGTTTCATCCCCCAAGACCAAAGTTAGATCATCAATCCATGATACATATTTTTTATGCCAAGATACACCACTTAAGGTGGGATATGAAACTCATAGAGAAGTCCCACACACATTTCCTATGGAATAAACAGCCTCCCTTGAAACAACATTAGGTTCTAAACAAACTCTAACCAAACATCAAGAGAACCACCAAGGCCAAAATGATTGTACATCACCTCTACCTCTGAGTATCCTCATTGAGACTCATCCACCTTCTATCTCAAGGATGGATCAATAGTCAATTGAAAAATAAAAACCTGGCCAATGTACTCTCTGACATCAAGATGCATCATTGTAAGCTCCTCCCTTTCCAAACATCAGTATATTCCTAAACCACATCTTCGAGGGACTTCCAACTTAACACATCGGCAACCATATTCCTATTTCATGGGTTTTAATAGATCTCAAAATTATAATCTTGAAGAAAATACATCCACATCCAATTATATAGATTTATATATAACTAATAAAAAACATATCTCAGACTCTTATGGTTTGGGAAAATCATAAAGTGCTCACTGATGAGGGAGTGCAACCATAACTTTAGCACAAACACAACTTCTTATAACTCAATATCATGGATTGAATATTTATTCTTGAGGGGATGTAACTTATTAGACACATAATAGATCACATATCTCTTATTGATCAATACACATGCCAAGCTTGGATAGTATGTGTCATGGAAAACCTCAAACAATACACCTTACTTAGGAAAATGATGCATGGGGGAACTAACCAGCTTCTTCTTCATGTAACAAAATACCACCAAGCACTGATCACCCAACACAAAATTCTAGTCCTTCTTGTTCAACACAATTATCAAGGTTGTAACTCAATAGAAATTAGAAAAAAATTTCTAATAATATCCTATTATGCTAATGTTAATACAAACTACTACCACATTATTAGGTTATTACAAAGAAAAAACTACATCAATCTTCGATGATTCCACTTCCACATGCTTCTAGGACACCACAAGTATGACATGATACATATATCATCTCTAGAACATGCAGTTGGATAACTTACCATATAAATGGTTGTGTCATTGGTGGTGGAAAATAGCTTTGGGATTCTTGGAATGGTCATCCTTTGACTTTAATTAGATCAATATATCATCGATGGACACATTGAAAAACTGGTCCCTGAACTCATAGAAGATGTACTTCTTGATCCCAATTAACATAGAAAGTGTTTTCGTAATGTTTAATGGCATAACCATGAACTCAAAGTGCACACACCTACACCTGAAGGAACTATTTAGGATACCATCATCCTTTACCCTCACCTGATGTTATCTAAACCACATATCGATCTTTGAAAACCAACAATTTTTTATCAATTGTTTAAATAGATATTCTATACTCAAAAGTGGGTAATGGACCATAACCACTGCCAGATTCAACCTTGTATAGTCTATACACAGACTCATAAAACCTTCTTTATTCTTGGTGAACAACATTTAAGAACCCCATAGTGACCCACTAGGTTATATGAGACCCCTCTACATCATATCATCCACCTATAACCATAAATATCACATCACCATAGGTGCGATCTAATAGGGAGACATCAAAATCAGAGATATTCCCAATTGAAACTCTATTCTAAATATATATCATTTCAAGGGGTTTATTTCATAACCACATATTGGAAAACATATAGAAACTCCTCTAAAACTCTAGGAACAACCATTTCCTAATAATCCATCTAATGATTCACCAACTGAAACAAAATTGGCTCTACTTCTCTACCACCCATCTAACAACATCTCTCACTAATGAAAGCCACTCGTTGTCCCTCCACATTAGAAAAAGAAACTCTCCTTTGGAAATATTTGATGACTTTCCTTAGAAAATATATCCAATAAATTCCAAGGATAACATCATATGGATATATCAAAATTAATAATAAATCCCCCATTTAATGGTGTTTTCCCATAACTATCCTACATCACAAAAACACATCAAAAAAAGATTTAAAACCTCCAAGTAGTGTAGATTACACTAGGGGAACTAGAAGCCTCTCCACATCTTTACCAATTCATGGATTGAAATTGAAGTAACAAAGGAGTGAAAGGCTATTGAGTTAAAAAAAACACACACAAGGGTAGATGATAAACTAAAAAAACCTTGAATAAATATTATCTCTACTGACACTACTGCCTCTAATGTGTGAAACTGACCATGTACATCTTCTATGTCACTCTAATATTGGCCTTAAAGAATATAATGTGTACTAGGTACTTGTGGATGAGGACCATCATGAGGATTCACTCTACCAACACTATATTTCCTCGGCTTCGAAACAAGACTCAAGGGTACCTTCAGCTAAAACTACCTCAAAGGAAACAAGTGTTGTTTCTAAAAAAGGTCCTAAACACCCATATGAAAATAGATTCCTTAGTGGTCACACACTGAGATAGGAAGTTTCCATATATTTTAAATATTTAAAATGAAATATAAAAATCCATAGTAGGATATTCGGATCCACCTGTCCCTAAATAATGGAAAGTGACCTTCCATGGTCAGTTACCAACTAGACGGAACCTTGACTTTCAAAACACCCACAACCCACTACATAAGGCTCTACTCCTCGATATGCCCTGTTAGATACTCTCTTGAGGCACAATTTCCATGGAAATAATCTTCCTTGTAAACTTTTCCTTTTTCTATAACTCCATGTATATATAAAATGTAAATGCAGTGACTATGTAACTGATCACTAGGCACAAAGCCTCCTCCAAATGTTGTGCTCTGGACTCTTCATCTGAAAAAACATTGGGGGGAAAGTGAAAGATTTCCTTAAACCAAATCCCAATATCCCACACAATCAAGATCCCCCATATTATGGAGACCATATCCATTCTCTTTGATTCCCTCACTATCAGTGATAGGAATTCTAAACAAAAGTCCTTCATAAATTTAGGTTACAATTGTAATGACCCAAGTATTAATAGAATAATAATTTTTGATTTCTATTAATACTTATGAATAAGATATTAATTTTAAGTTAAAGGGGACTTTTTTTCTGATAGCATACCTGACATGAAACAATGGTATTCTTCGAAATCTTACATTGCACACAACATTGAGTTATACAGAAAATTAATACAATGATATTGTTATTATTTTAAATGGTAGTTAATGCCTAGTTGTTAGAATTGCAGAAATGAACAGTATCAACTAAATTTTTAAATATGGTTTACACGTGTTTAAATGATGATTCATTAATTACCAAATTTATTAGAAATGTAAATAAAAACCAATTTAATATAATGGATGTGTTTTTATGAAAACCTATTTAAAATAGAATATTTTTGTTTTTATATCACTATTTAGGGATTTTTATATGATATATATTCAATGTAATGTTTTAAATTTGTCTTATATGTTTTCAAGATATGATATAAGAATAAATTAATTTTTTCTGAAAAAAGAATTATTTTTTGAAAAATGCAGTTTTACCTCCTTTTGATGGCTAAAGTTCATTTTTTAATGAATAGTGAAAATACTACATTTCAATTCAAAACTTCCTTTTAATATAATTTTTTTTATATCGTTATATTGTACTTTTAATTGGTTTTAAAGTTTAATTGGATTATATTTTTATCATTTAATCTAATTTTGGTCATTGTAAGTAATTTTACTTTGAAATTGGACATAAACGCATGTCAATATTTTGGTTAAAAGGTAAATCTGATAAATAAGGGTAAAAAAATAATATTATAATAATATTAAATTACCCTAACACATTTCCTAACGCTATTGTATAAGATACTTCCTACAATGGGTATCCTTGGGTCGATTTTTGGACCCCATGGGGCCACTTTTAAGTGAAAATGACATTTAATTACTTTTAATTTTAAGTTAAGGAAAATATAACATAAACATATATTTTTTACAAAAACAATTTTTATAAGGCTTTATATAGGTGATCTATTTGACTATAAATAGTAATTTGAAATCTAAAACAATTTCCTACATCAGGGTATTTTATTTATAGTTTTTAGACATCAAATAAATAAATTTATTTATGACACAATGATGATGTAGTGATTACCTTATTAATGAATGTTTTAAATAAATGAGATTATAAATATTAAAATAAATTTATTTTAAAACTTTTTATGCCATTAACGAATTTTAAGGATAAGTATGACTTTATATATTTTAATTAATGAAGTTTTTTCGAAATAATCAAGTTGTTATGGATTTTTTAAAAGTCATGATATGAATAGCATATAAATTGACATAGATGAGTTTTTAAAAGAATATGATTTTCCTAAATGATATTATAGCCCTAAAAATATAATATTAGGCCAAATGACTTATATAAGGTTGAAAATTTAATTAATTAACGACTTGAGGTTCTAATTGAATTTTATATTAACTATATTAAACATATAGTATGAATATAAAAGAAGACATGGTAAGAGTCAAATAAGTTAACTAAGGGTTAAAGCTAAATGATAAGATTTAATTTAAAACTAAAACATGTATAAAAACTATTTTTTGAGAGGATTTAAAACAACAATAATTTTATATTATAATTTAATGAGTTGTGGATATTTTGAAAATCGAAATTTATCTTATAATAAAATAATCTTTCAAACTTTCCTAAAGTACCCCTCCTCCCTCTTATAAAAGGATGCCACCTCTAACCCTTACTCACACCTCTCAATCCCCCTTGGCTTGTCCAACCTCCACCCGAATAATCTCCCAACATAACTCTATTTCTCATAGAAACCTTACCTTAGGCATAAGGAAATTCAATAATTTATTTTAGCTTAAATAAAAAGGTGTTTCCTAATGTGAGGTAATGTCTTCTCTCAAGCTTCTTCCATTTATTTTCCTTCTCTAATCCCATAAACTCTCTTTATTCCATTATTTTATAACAAATCCAGTATACTAAGTATACTATGATTTTTTTTATGAGAAGGATTTTAACTACACTTACACACACCTCCAACTAATGGATTTAGAACATACTATTTCTGTTGACAGCAAACTACTGACTCACGAAATGATGATTGTTCAATTATCTCCTACCGCTTCTCATGGTGGACATTATGATGGAACTGTATTTATATGATATATATTATGTTTATAGTGTCTTTATGCTTCTATAATTTTTATTTACAACATAACTTTATTCTTTTCATGATGTGTAAACATGATAATTTCTTTTGAGGAAGCACAGACTACGGCCCCTACAAAGTGATATGACTCATTCATGGCATACATACGGCTTACCGTCCCCATGAACGGTTCATTTAATTTATTATCTCAAAAATTTATGGAATATTATAAATGTATATATTCTGGATATATATGATATATATATATATATATGAAAAATATTTTTGATATAATAGAATTTTGACCACATGGAAAAATTGTAATTATAACAAAATCATTTTCAACTCAAGTACCCAATATCAAAAAAATGATCGATATTAACTTAAATAATTATATAACTTTTATAACATGGTAATAAGTGATATGAAAGGAATAATAAACTTGAAAAAGGTTCTGAAGCAAGTATAAATTAACTTAAGTTTATTATTTAGGAAATTAAAGAATGAACAACTCAAGTCGGACACGAGCTAAGGAACTTTGTCTCAATCTCCTTTTATTGAGGTATGTTTTGATACGGTGTATAATAAAACCATTTGACTTTTACTTTCATTCAATGTGAATATTTTTTCTATGAAGCATTTTACTAAACTAAAAGAGGAATTATTTTAACGTATGCAACAACAAGGACCTCTCCACCACCATAATCGTTATTTAGCTTCCTCTATAAACCTTAATGATTTTAAAAGGAATAGAAATCTTGTATTCCCTTTTTGGTTTTTTTTCATTATTGAAAATAGTTTTTGAAATATATTTTTTATTTCAATATCTTGTAATGATTCTTTATTATTTCAAATGAATTTTTATTAGTTAAATGTTGATATTTGAAATATTTTATGAGTTATGATTATATAATGGTACTTGGAAATTTGATGGGTGGTTACATGAAAAACCAATGAAGGGTGTTTACATGATAAACCAAATGATGGGTGGTTCTGTGATAAACCAAGGATGGGTTGTTACGTTATAACCTCCAATACATTGGGTATGGAAGTCGGTCATATGGATTTTCCATTTAGTGATATGAGTAGAAGTTGACCGTATGGTTATTTCATTTAAGTATTTTTGCATCCCAAGTTACCTTTATATGCTATATATTGCTATCTATGGGTTTTATGGTAATATTTTGGTTACAAAAAAGGGTAAGCAATGGGATTATATTTGGTGAAGTGTTTTTTCAACTTCTTTAAAGTGAAAAGTATTACTTTATGATAAAGTATTCATGTTTTACATGTTATTTTGAAAAACTAATAGTTTTCTTTCTTTATATATCCCTTACTGATATTTTTTTTGTCATCCCATGTTTTGAAATGGTTTTTATAGGACTTAAATATGAATAGGTTCAAGGATGGGATCAAGGAAAAGTCATGCTGTCTAAAACATGGAACTAGAAATGTTTCTTTTTTTAAGAGTTTTTGTTAATGAACTTATGCATCATATATAAAATATGATATTATACTAGAATTATAATATACCTATGTATCATTAAGTTTTCATTCTATCAAATATAAAATATAAATAAAATTAGTGTTCATACGTACGTACGGCTTACCATCTCAATGAATGGTGCATTTCATTTCTTATATCCAAATTTCATAAAAATATTATAAATACATATTTAATAGATATATGTGATATATATATGAATAATATTTTGAAGATAATGTATTTTTGACCACATGGATAAATTTAAATTATAACAATATCATTTTCAACTCAAGTACCGAATATCAACCAAACGACCGATATTAACATAAATAATTTTGTAATTTTTTTAACATGGTAATAAGTAATATAAAATTAATAATAAAATTGAAAAAGGTTCTGAAGCAGGTATAAATTAAATTATGTTTATTATTCAGGAAATTAAATAATGAATGATTCAAGTCAGACCTGAGCTAAGGGACTTCATCTCAATATCCTTTCATTAAGGCATGTTTTGATATAGTGTCTAATAAAACCCTTTGACTTTTAATTTCATTCAAAGGGAATCTATTTTCTATGAATCATTTTACTAAATGAAAAAAGTAATGCTTTCAACATATGTGGTGATAACGACCTCTACTCAACCATAATAATTATTTGTCTTCCTCTATAATCATTAATGTTTTTAAAATGAAAAGAAATCCCTTATTAATTTTTTGGTTGTTTTCATTATTGAAAATAGTTTTTAAATGGATTTTGTATTTCAATATATTGAAATGATTTCTTGTGATTGAAAATGAAATGTTATTAGTGAAATGTTGATATTTTTAATATTGTATGTGTTATAATTATATAATGATACTTGGATATTTGATGGGTGGTTATGTGATTAACCAATAACAGGTGGTTACATGATAAACCAAATGACAGGTGGTTCATGATAAACCAAGGATGGGTGGTTATGTTATAACCTCTAATACATTGGGTATGGAATTCGGCCATATGGATATTCCATTTAGTGATATGTGTAGAGGTTGACCATATGGTTATTCCATTTAAGTATTTTTATGTCCTAAGTTATTTTTATATGTTATATGTTGTTATCTATGGGTTTTATGGTAATCTTTTGGTTACAAAAAAAAGGTAAGAAATGAGCTTATATTAGGTGAAGTGATTTTGCTACTTATTTAAGGTGAAATTTATTACTTTATGATAAATTATTCATGTTTTATATGTTGTTTTGAAAAAAAATAGTTTTACTTCTTTATGTATCCCTTACTGATATTTTTATACTCATCCCAAGTTTTGAAATGTTTTTCACAAGAATTAAAGATGAATAGGGTTAAGGATGGGATCAAGGAAAATTCATGCTATCTAAAACATGTAACTATACATGTTTCTTATTTTAAGAGTTTTTGTTTTATGAAAAAATAGATAGTGAGTAGAAGTGTCTACTTGTAATATTTAATTTGTTATGTATAAGTTATGACATATTTCTCTAAATCTATAATTCTGAAAATATCCTCAATTTGAATTATTAACTTAATTTAAGATTATGTAATGTTTAATGTTGATCCTTAAAGTTGGTATTAGAGGTTGGTTTAGATAACTTTAGAGGTTAAGGTGTTCTTTTAAGAATAAGTTTCATAACCATAATGGTTAGCATATTAGAAAGATTCATTGTTATTTTAGATAAATTGATTGAGTTTAAGATAGCATGAATAAGTATATATTAGTATTTTCCCTCCTAATAAGATAATATGTGATGATTTTACTGATATACTCACATTGGCCTTTTTGGTTTTAATAAATGGCTGGATATACTAGGCACCAAAGTAACAGTGGATGCAAAGAAAACTGTGGTGGTTTTCTAAATAAGCAACCAAATGAAATAGGAGGTGCAATAAGAACTCTTGTGGTTATTCTCAACCAACTATCTGGAGTCATGATTAACCACCTAAACCTTGGTGATTTTTGTAAGGCTTCGTATATGTGAGAAACAAATCCTTATAAAAGTTCAGATAATAATCAAAATGGTAAGTATATTTAAAAACCTATATGTCAAGGATGTGGAAAGAAACACATATTAAAATGCTTCAAAGGGACATGAAGATGATATAGATGTGGTAATGAAGGTCAAAAAGTAAGAACCTTCCATGGAAAAAAGGAAGTGTCTAGTTGACTCCAGGAAAGGGAAAGAAGTTATTTCTAAAGGATAAATTGAATGTTTTAAATGTGTTGTGCATGGTCATTATAAAAATTGATGACCTATGAATAAGGTTCAGGAATGGGATCCGTAGGATCGTACAAATATATGTTTACCATTTCTTAATTCCATTCTAATTGAGGATGAGGAAACTGACAATGACTAATGAAATGTATAGATTATTTCTTAGCTGAGGTTTTGACATTATTGAATCTTTGGATATGATTCATGATTTTGTTTGTAGAAAATAATTATTATATAATAAGTTATAAAATAATGGTCAGTGGGTCATGAAGAACATTTAATTAGTAAGAAGTCTACATATAAGGGATTCAAGTATTATGGTAGATTTTAGGATGATGAAATGCTTAAAAGTATTAAGGCTCTTTTGATGATGGGATTAATTTGGAAGACATTTTCTTGTATGTGTAACCATAAAGTTTGGTATGTAAAAATTTTATTCAATAAAGAATTATATTTTCTTGTGTGGACATAATGGATAACTGTATGGGTTCATATGATATTTTGTTTTTTAGGTGATAAATGGTTATTTCATTTTCAGATGCAAAATGAAAGGTATTAGATAACATTTGAGGATAAAATAGGTTATGGTTATTTTTTATGAAATTATCTTATTTCTAAGAATTTTATAAGAATAATGTGGTTTTAGAAAAATTACAACCCATAGGATGGGTGACAACCCGTCTCGTTCGTCAAGGCCATGGGAATCGAACCCACAACTGAAGGGCGATAAGGGCGCATCACCTACCACCAGCTTACATGAATTCCCTGGTTATTATGACTTATTATTTTTAGTTAAATGATTTTATTGATCAATAATAAGTTGATTTGGGATATTATGTTTTATTAAATGGATATCCTTAGTATAGTAAAATGATTTGGTTATTAAGTGATAATTGTTATTTTGGAAGATGTTTTCTCTTTTAGGAACACTATATGCCTAAAGAAAATAGAATACTTTAGGATTTCAATTGAGGAGTAATGGTGGAATTTTATTTTGGAAGAATCTATGTTTTTCTATAGACTTATGGTGATTTGGGTTATTTATGTAAATGATTAACCTATCTTGGAGAATATGTTATTATGATAATTATCTTTCAGTATGAGACTTTAAGAGTAATCAAGGTTATTTGGAGATAAATGTTAACACTTACCGTGGAAGAATAGGTGATCAAATCCTTCTAAATTTTGGGTTTTAAACTTATTTTGGATTATTTTGAAGAATTTTAAAAACAATTGTTTATTGAATGGTCTTTATTAGACTTTGGGTATTTTTTGTTTAATTTTGGATATTAATAGTAGTAATTCTTTCTATAAAGGATTTTCCATTTTAGGGATCATCTGATCTTGTACAAACCACTTTTGGTTTTTTTTAATGTATAAAGACAATTAAAATATATAGTTCATCTTTTTTGGATTATGTGATTCTATAGAAGTTTATTCTAGCACTTCATATGTGACCAATTCATCTTGAATACCCATTGTTTAGAGAAAAGAGGAGTTTGTGGTAGAAATTTAGTAAAGGATGAAAGTCTACATGACAAGTAAGTATGTTTCCTTATGTTCTTAGTCAAGCTCATAAATAAATTACTCAACTTTATTAAAAGGATATTAAAACAAAAAAAAATTTGTTTACTTTTCCTTCTGCAAAATCAAAGACCATTTAACCTATCACAAGGTTGTGGTTTTCTAGTGGTTAACTTTCTAATAATCATGTTTTCTATCACTCTCCATAAAAACTTGACACTTATTTTCTCTTCCATATCAATGTTTTCCTAAATGGAACCTAGGTATGGGTTATCTTAAGTGATCTTTACACTTCTCTTTATTTATTTTAAAGTGATATTTTATTGACCCTTTTTCAGATGTGGGACTTTCAATGAAGTTTTAAACCCCAATTCTAAAATTGTTAGGATGCAATTTCCAAAATCTCGGAAGGTTGTAACAACCCAGGTATTTATAGAATAATAATTTTTGATTTATATTAATAATTATTAATAAGATATTAATTTTAAGTTAAAGGGGATTCTTGTTTTGATAGCATACTTGACAGGCAACAATGGTCTTCTCTGAAATATTACATTGCACACAATAATGGGTTATACTGAAAAATAATACAATAATATTATTATTATTTTAAATGGTAGTTAACACCTAGCTGTTGGAATGGAAGGAATGAATAGTATCAACTAAATTTTTAAATAAAGTTTATACATGTTCAAATGATGATTCAATGATTACCAAATTTATTAGAAATATAAATAAACACTAATTTAATATAATGGATGTGTTTTTATGAAAACCTATTTAAAAGAAAATAATTGTGTTTTCATATCACTCTTTATGGATTTTAATAAGATATATATTCAATGTAATGTTTTAAATTCATCTTATATGTTCTCTAGATATGATATAAGAATAAATTCATTTTTTCGAATAAAAGAAGTATTTTTTCTAAAAACCTATATGTTTTCATGCGTACGTACGGATTACCATCTCCATGAATAGTGAATTTCATTTCTTATCTCAAAATGTTATGGAATATTATAAATACATATATACTAGATATATATGATATATATATATTAATATTATTATAGAGATAATGGAATTTTGACCACATGGATAAATTGTAATTATAACAAAATCATTTTCGACTCAATTACCCAATTTCAAATAAACGATCGATATTAACTTAAATAATTATGTAACATTTATAATGTGGTAATAAGTGATATAAAAGGTATAATAAACTTGAAAAAGGTTTTTAAGCAAGTAGAAATTAACTTTAGTCTATTATTTAGGAAATTAAAGAAGAACGATTCAAATCGGACACGAGGTAAGGGACTTCATCTCAATATCCTTTCATTAAGGCATGTTTTGATATGGTGTATAATAAAACCCATTAAATTTTACTTTCATTCAAAGGGAATCTTTTTTCTAAAAATTATTTTACTAAATGACAACAGGAATGATTTTAATTTTTGCAGCGACAATGACTTATCCACCACCCTAATTGTTATTTGGCTTCCTCTCTAAGCATTAATGTTTTTAAAAGGAAAAGAAATCCCTTATTACCTTTTTGGTTTTTTTCATTATTGAAAATAGTTTTTGAAATATATTTTATATTTCAATATCTTGAAATTATTTCTTGTGATTGAAAATGAATTTTTATTAGTGAAATGTTGGTATTTGAAACATTTTATGTGTTATGATTATATAATGGTACTTGGACATTTGATGAGTAGTTACATGATAAACCAATAATGGATGGTTATGTGATAAACCAAATGATGGTTGGTTCTATGATAAACCAAGGACGGGTGGTTAAGTTATAACCTCCAATACATTGGGTATGAAAGTCGGTAATATGGATTTCTATTTATTGATATGAGTGTAAGTCGACCAAATGCTTATTTTATTTAAGTATGTTTATTTTCCAAGTTACCTTTATATGATATACATTTCTATCTATGGGTTTTAAGGTAATAATTTGGTTAAAAAAAGGGTAAGCAATGAGCTTATATTCAGTGAAGTGTTTTTGATGCTTATTTAAGGTGAAAAGTATTACTTTATGATAAAGTATTCATGGTTTACATGTTATTTTTTAAAAACTAATATTTTTCCTTCTTTATGTATCCCTTACTGAGATTTTTATGATCATTCCAAGTTTTGAAATTTTTTTCATAGGACTTAAAGATGAATAGGTTAAAGGATGGGATCAAGGAAAATTCATGATGTCTAAAACATGGAAATAGACATGTTTCTTTTTTTAAGAGTTTTTGTTTTATGCAAATATAGATAGTGAGTATAAGTGTCTACTTGTAATATTCGGGTTGTTATGTATAATTTATGACCAAATTCTCTAAATCTCTAAACCTGAAAAGATCCTCAATGTGAATTATTAACTTAATTCAATATTATTTCATGTTTAAGGATGGGCCTTACAAAAACACATCTACCACCTTATGGTCACTAAGAAATATAATCCAAAACTAATGTACAGATCACCAAAACTGAATAACTATTAATGGAATTGAAGACTATAATCATTATTTTATCAGTTTGAAAGTTATCTCGATATCCTCCAAACAAATATCTATCTATAGGTCTAAGTCACTACCCTTATACTTCACCAAATTCATCCATTAAAAGTAACACAAATCCCACAACAATGTCTCATCCTCCTCTGTAGGATTGATCCTATAATGATCAAATAAATTATGATATTGAATGTCATCTGCCTGAGCTACTCATGGATGATGACCATGATCCATTCCTGAAAAAAAAATAAGAACACCCTAAGCCTAGTATCATGAAATTTAAATAAAAAAAATATGTATTTCATTTTATTTTTCCTATAACATCCCAAATTCATATATAAGATCAATCATTCATGATGAATGTACCTCTTCTAGTTCTCTAACCTATAAACAAGTGGACCTCACTTCATAATTTAATAAGATCAGTGTTCATGAATTGGTTTATAAGGGGATCTAAAATCACATTTCCTAGATAGTCCCCCTGGCCTACGTCACAAACCAAAATCAACTGGAACCACTTCCCTGCTAACCCACACAATCCTCATTATGACTAACTCAAACCTCGTCCTATCTATAAACCATCATCTCTGATTCCACTCTATCATAACCCCCGTTATAGATATTGCAATGAATGATGGGAGATAATGACCACTGAGTCCCACCACTAATAGGACCCTATTTTGTGACTATTACTAAGGGTATAAAAATCCTACATATGGGAAGCATTACCCTCTAAAAATAAAGAAGGATCTTGAGATAGGATAAACAACCACAAAAAAACTATAGTAGATGATATAAAATTAAACTCAAAAATATCCCGCAATTCATGAACGTAAATAAATTAATACAATTAAAACTCTCCAATACAAAGTACCAAAAGACAATTCTTATAGTAGTGACTCAACTATAGCTCCAAACCAAGATAGTAATGTCTATATCGGTCCCCAAAGTCCTCCTAAAAACATGAAAATCTATTTATATGTCTAGGGTGAGATACAAATATACTTAGTAGGATCATACCTAAGGTATCAAGTTCTCTTGTGGAAACCACATACAAAAGCACCAGTGAACAAATAGTAGAAATAATAGGCACCTAAAAAGGTTAACTATCCATACCAGCCTCACCATGACATGCTCACCAAATCATGCATCAATCCAAATAATATAAAATCAAGACCATAATAAAGAAATATTCCATGATGCCCCTTCCAAACTAATTTTCTACCCTCATGCCACAACATCAAGTTTCATGTGTTCCAATCTCTTCGATATATATCAAATCACAGCTACATTATATCATATCTCACCCCTGAAGACACCAAGGTTATCTCTGACGTGGGTCAGGATGCATCCCTACCTACCCAACCAATGCAAGGTATAGAATCTTGTTCAAGCATTAGTCATCACCACACCATATATGGCCCAAATACACCTGGTCCATTACATCTCATATCATCATATAATGATAGAAATAGGGTGTCATGAACATGAAGGATGTCAACCACATGCCCTTATCTTACCGAGCATGACCAAAAAAAATATCATGCCACATAAAATCACACCTCATCCGAAAACACCTAGGATAACATTACTAGGTAATCTCTAAGACCAACTTGTTTCATCATTACAGCTAAAGAAAGACTGGGGAAGAGGGTGTAGCCATCCATCTATATCACCACCATCCTAAATGTTTGTGAAAACACCTAGAACACATAACCCCTGAGCATTGGTAAAGTTATCCAAATCAAGTTGGGCACATATATAAATAACATAGAATATATGATATATAGATATAACACATTACATAACCCATGGGTTCATAAAAACTGCACTAACATACACCATATCACCACCACTATACCATAATTCTACCATCACAACTGCTACCACCACTATATGGAGCATACCACACAAGCCATAAAAAATTTCAATGTTTATTTACTAATCCACTTCATTCACATTTTCACTACCCATTCATTAAAAGTTATATATTATTTAATCTATTTACATCCCAACTCATTTATTTATTGGCCTATTATATTTTGTTTTTCAAGGTAATTTATTCCATGGATAACCAAGAAACCAACACAAACATTCCATACCTAAACTTGACTTACTTGCATCAACTATAATCACAACACCATGAAAACAAGACAATCACCATATAAAACTACCAACACATAACCACAACCTCATTGAACAATTCCCCCAAATGGAACAACACCACCGTATATCATCTTCACTGTATATCTTCTCCACTGCTGTAACATTCCAAGTAAGTAATGAATAATAGATATTTTTATCTATTCCTATTAATGAATTATATAGTGTTTTAGAGGCTTAAAAGGAGAATAAATCCAATCTTAAGCATAGAATACACTAATATTTTTAAAACATTGTTTTACTGCCTTTTATGGAAAACAGTATTTTAAATCTATATTTTGACAATTTTATAAGCTCTATTTGTCAAAATAACCTTATTCTTTATGATTGGGAAATCAAAATTTACTTTGTGTAAATTTTTGGTATTTTTCTGACAATGTTCATTTTTTAATGAATAGTGAAAAATGTTGCATTTTAATTCAAAACCTCTTTTTAATCTAATTTATTTATATGATTATATTATCTTTTGAATTGGTTTTTAAGTGAAATTAGAATATATTTTTACCATTTAATCCAATGGTGGTCATTGTAATCAATTTCACTTTGAAATTGGACTTAAACTGGTGTCAATCTTTTGATACTTATTATTTCATAAAAACACGCTATTTGTCATGATAGCGGAAATTAATTATTAAATTAATTAATGTAACTTATATGATTTTAATTTTTCAAAATAGACATCATTTTTGAATTTGTAATATCAAATATATCTTAGGGTGAAGTTTTGGTATTTTTCTGAAAAACTTCAATTTTTGATGAATAATGAAACCATTAAGTGGTAGTTAAAGAAACTGATTTTTCATTTAAATGAAACTTTTCCACTTCTGTGATTTTATTTTCAAAAATCCAACATACATGGTTTTCATTAAGAAGTAAAATGTGGTTCAATGGGATTAAAATAATTTTTTGGTGAATAGTAACTTTTAAGTTCTTAATCACGATTAGAGGTAATTAGTGTAGTTTAAGGTAAAAATAATGTTTTAATAATATGAGATGAGCTTGACACATGTCCTACCCTAATTGTATGTGTCATGGCCGACCAAGACAATCCATGGGTCAACTTGGGGACCCCATGGAGCCACTTTGGTTAGGAAATGACATAAATAACTTTTTATTTAATGTAAAAGTAAAAATGACACAAACATGAGATGTTTTACTAAAACAATTTTTACATGGGGTTATACAAGTCAGATTTTTAATTATAAATAGTAATTGGAAATATAAAAAGATTTCCTACATCATAGTATTTTTTTTATAATTTTTATACTTTAAAGAAATTAAATATTTATGACATCATGATGATGCAGCGATTACCTCATTAATAAAGGATTTAAATAATATGAAATGATAATGAAAAATCTATGACCTACACATGTCCAAAACCTATTGCATGGGTATATATAGAACCCTTATCACCTTATACTATAATTATATCAATGTGGGACCTTTTGAATCCGAAAATCATTTTAAAATAAAGTAACATTTCTTTACTTTCCAAGAGTGTCCCTCCTCTCCTCTTATAAAAGGCCCCAACCTCTACCTCCTTAACCACACTTCCAAAGCCTTTGGCTCGGCCAAACCCTGCCAATTTTGTCTCTCCACATCCCTCTATTACTCCTTGAAGCCTCACTTTTGGCATAAGTCTTCCCAAGGAGTCCTTTGAGCTCAAACCAAAGGGAGTTACCTGATTTTAAGGTAATGTCTTCACTTGAGTCCTTTTGTTTTATTTTGCTTCTCTAACCCACTAAACTCTTTTTATTCATTTCTTTTGTAACAACTCCAGTATCTTCAATATACTAGGATGTTATTATAAGAAGTATTTGATCTAAACTTACACACACCTACATCTAATTGTTAAAGAACATACTGTTTCTGTGGATGGCGAATTTCGGCCTCCCGAAACGATGATTGTTCAACATTCTTTTAACACCTTAAAAGGTGGCCATTAAGATGACACTATATTTATATATGATATATAATATGTTTATTTTTTTCCTTAAGCTTATGTATTTTTTATTTTGGGCATACCCTTATGGTTTCCATTATGGGTAAACGTGATATCTTCATTTAAGGAAGTGCGGACTACCGCCCCCTCAAAGTGATTTGATTCGTTAATACCATATGTGGGACGTATAAAGGATGGAGTTATGATATTATATATGATATTACACTGGAATTATAATATACCTTTATATCATTATGATTCCATTCTATAAAATACGAAATAGAAATGAAAGTAGCGTTCATGCGTACGTACGGCTTACCGTCTCCATGAACGGTGCATTTCATTTCTTACCTCTAAATGATTATGTAATATTATAAATGCATGAATGTACTAGATATATATGACATATATGATATCTAAATCATGAATATAATTCTGGATATAATTTATACATGAACAACTTGTAATTATAAAGGGTTTATTTTTGACTCAAGTACCAATGATCGTTAAAACGACCGTTATTAACTTAAATAATTACATAGTGTTCATGACATGGAAATAAGTGATATAAAAGGAATAATGAACTTGAAAAAGGTTCTTAAAAAAGTATAAATTAACTCAAGTTTATTATTCAGGAGATTAAAGAAAGACCAAGTCAAGTCAGACCCGAGGTATGGGACTTCATCTCAATATCCTTTCATTGAGGCATATTTTGTTTTATACATAACCTTCTTTTATACGGTGTATAAACCCATTTTAATTTTACATTTATTCAAAAGGAATCTTTTTATATACGAAGAATTTACTAAATGACAAAAGGGAATGTTTTTGTCATACGTATGCGGCGACAACGACTTCTCCGCCGCTGTGACCATTATTTGAGTTTCGGATTCCTCTACAAGCCATACCTTTTTTTTAAAAGAAAAATAAATACCATGTTTTACTTTTCTTTTATTTTGGTATTGAAAATGGTTTTCATAATTTTTTTATATCAATGTGTTGTATTGATATCTTTTGATTGAAAGGTGGAAATTTTATGTTTCCTTTGTGCATGTTTTATGGGATACGATTATGTTGAGGTTCTTGGGCATTATTATGAAGACGGGTGGTTTTGTGATAAACTAAGGGCGGGTGAGCCCGATATAGCTCTCCAATGCATTGGGTAACATGAAGGAGTGAAACGTTAAGGTTTCTCCGAAGATATTTAGGGAATATGCTGTGGTGGGTATTCCAAACGTAACCAAGAGGGTTACTCCCTACATAAGAATGTTATGAATGCCTCAATTTACCTTTATGTCTTACGATTTCTATTATTTATTCATGATTTTATGAGGTATGTTAAAGTGCATATGTTTTATGGGTAAAGTATGATTTCATTCTTATGTATATATGTACTCATGTTTCCTTTCCATACTTTTTATAACCCTTAATGAGCTTTTTATGCTCATCCCAAGTTTTTTTGAAATGTTTTTCACAAGTCAAGGGAAAGGTACATGATATGATGATAGTGTCAAGGAAGTGTCAAGAATGAATCCATGTTTTATTTTAGATATGTTTCCATTGATGGGAAAAATTAATACTATCTTTATGTAACCACTTTGTTTATATGTGGAATGTAATCCAAGTTTTATGTTCTAATTCTCTAAAACTCTAAACCTGAAAAGATCCTCAATGTGTAATCTTGTAATAACTCAAGATTAAGTAAGGTTTAAGGTCGGGGCCTTATAACTGCCCATAATAACCACCACGTAACTACAAAATTTCATCCATTCCAACCAAACACCATATAATATCCCCATGCATCACGCATCCCATTCAGTTATTACCAACACTACACAAAATCCCACAACACACAAGGTAACACAATAAGGAAACCTCATACAATAGCAACACATCCCAACATCCATAATTTATTCAGGATCTTTTATCATGTTTCTAATTTACTTATCAAGGGTATTATAACACAAACTAGGTTTCCATGGGACACAAATTTATTAGAAAAAATCTATGTTCATTAAACTTTTATCAAGGATGTGATCCCTCAATAATACATAATTGGTCAACACGGCATATCATACACACCAAAAACAAGGATTCCAATAGTTTTTGTTTTTAGTAAGGTATCAAAATGGCATAAACATATCAACAACAACATTAGAGCAGTAAAAACATGTGATATCTCCCCATGCCCATCAATTTTAGTTATGAAAATACATTATATTATTTAATTGAACCCTTCCTATCCACACAAAAAATCAACATAATTTAATTCCCACACATATAACACAAAAATAGAGAGAATGGGGATTGCCTACCTAAAATAAGTTTTATGATCTTGATATTCTCTACCGAGAAAAGAAGAAAAAACTTGTGACCCACAATCACAAAAGGAAATGATATATCAACATGTACTACGTCAAAGAATCATCAAAATACCACCCAAAACACCCCTAAACTAAAACCACAATATATAAGTGTATCCCTAGAAATAGAATGCAAGGAAAACAATAGGGAATGAAGAAGAACTCATCACTGATTACCAGAACTTGATCAAAGAAACTCACTAATCAAATCTATTTGAAAGGGGCTAGAAGATATCCAAAATCCATCTAGGGTTAACCCAAAACTAAGAAGAATATATGGATAAATGAGTTGAAGATAATTTGAAGAAGATATATAAACAACCTACAAACTACACCTTTTATAGTGTAAATTCTAGGTTTATGATGTAAACCCTCAAGTTCTGAAAAAAATTATGTTGTAAAACTATTTACAACATAAATTACAAACATTTTGAAATTCATATTATTCTCATGATGAAAAGTTCAAAATAAAATTATGATATAAACCCATTTCACTCATATACCCTTGACTCACATAAGCTATAAAAGATAGGCTTACATAATAAACTCTTCTTTTATGATGTAAAAGGTATGTTGTAGTTCTACTGCAACTCCAACTTCCACTGAGCCTCCTCCAGCCTCCTCTAAGCACTATCCAAATAAAAATAAAGCAATTTAATAGTCCTTAAAGGTAGGTAATATTACAAAAAATAATCCAAAATATATTAATTTTAATGAATTTAAAATAATTTACTTACTTTTTCTATTACTTTCTCTAGCATTGTGTCGGTATTGCATAATCATTCAAGGTAATTATATCATCACTAAAAATTAGAAATAAATTATTATCATGAATATATATATTTTTCTCAATCAATTGGATCTTCTAGATTCACTCATATATCATTTTTATTTATAAACATATCATGTAGACACAATAAGTCAGAGTTGGTGAAAATTTTGGAAATAAATATTAATTAATATAAAAAAGGGAAGTTATATTAATTGAATGTTGCTCCCAATTAGATTATTAATGAATATAATATATATTAAGGTGTATAATAACCTCATCCACTCATTTCAAGATGAGGCTTCCTGATATTTTAAGCATTTAACCCATAATTTAATACTTTTACTATATTTTAGTCATTATTATGGTGATAAATTTATAACACAGTTATTATTCAATAGAACCAAAAGTGAAACTGAAATTATAACTAATTATAAAAAAAATATCTCAAATATTGATTCCATTTTATAATATTTAATTTTCAAAAGTGTTATAAATTACTCTTAACATAAGATCATAAAATTCAATGAAAGCATATTTTTTAAAAAAAAAAATTTAAGCATAAATCGATTTCTAACCAAAAAATGTAAAATAATGATTCCTATGTAATTATATGGATTATTTTTAATAAAATGAAACTAATGTGTCCTTAGAAAAAATCCATAACCAAATGTAACATTGAATTTACTTTGATTTAATTTATATAAATTACAATTTTTATAAAATTGGTATGTTTCACTACTCACCCAAAAATCACTCTTTTCATAAAAATACCATAAAATATCTTAAGTTTATTTTTAAATAATGAAATTAAAAAAAATCCATTTTATTAAATAAAATTTAAAAAATGGCATAAATTAATCATAATATCCATACATAAGGAATTGTCTGAGAGATATCCTCTGAGCGGCGGCATCTTCTCTCTCTCGCTCACTAAGGTTCTTCTTTCGGTTTCGTTCCCTCCCCTCCTCCGGCGTGGTTCTGGGCGGGCTGGTGTCGTTGTCATCATCTCGGCACCGGTGGAATCTAGTGAGGGCTGGCGAGGATCTGTTCGTCCATGGCAGATCGACGAGGGTTAAGGCTTCCGGATGCGGCGCCTCCGCGGCCTGTCGGACGTGGCCTCGTCTGCCCTTGCAAAGGGTCTCGCGGCATGGATCTGGCCTTGTGAAGGGTCTGGCGGTGTGGATCTGGCCTTGCGAAGGGTCTGGCGGCATGGATCTGGCCTTGCGAAGGGTCTGGAAGTTTGGATCTGGACTTGCCTCTCCTGCTAGGCGAGTTTAGGCGTTTTCCTTGGACCTCGGTTGCGCGTCGGCGGGCGTTGGCTTCGGCTGGACTGGATTCATTGCGGGCTTGGCTCGGTGCTGGCCCCAGTATTGCGCAGAGGGGGGAGGGTCTCATGTTTCGGGATTCCAGTTCCGTGCGGCTCTCCTTTAAGGTCTTGCTTTGGTTTTTTATCACTTGATAGCAGTGAAATTGTGGCGGATTTTGTGCATTTCTTGGTGGTGTCTTCTCCGAACTGTGATGGTTGCGCTGATTCTGCTGAAAATGATGGTGGATCTTTGTCTGGGTGGTTCTGCTCACTGTGATTGGTGTTTGTCAGCTTCTCAAAGGTGTCTTGCTGAAAGCTGAATGCAGTGGTGATTTTTTGATATTGCAGATGAGCTATTGGTTGAATGTGTTTTCTCAATGGAATGGATTTTAGGTTTGTGAGTGATGGTTGGGTATGTAATTGTTTTTCTTCAGTGGGAACTCTTGAGTGGGTTTGGGCAAGATGTTCGCCCTTATCCTTTTCCTTATTTACAGCACTTTTTATTTCTTTTAATAAATGGTCAGAGGTTTTTCCTCTGATTGAACATTCCTGGTATCCATACATAAAATGAAATATAAATCATTTTTGAAGAAAATGTATTTTTGAAGAATAATATGAATTTATAAAAATTAATTGAAAAATAAAAACAATTAAGTAAATTATAATTAATTTAATTTGTTATATAATCTAATTATTTCATTAGAATCATTTATAAAAAAGTGATTGATTTAATATATTAATATAAAAAATCACTATTCACATAAAAATAGTTTTATGAAAAATATATATATTACCTACAAAATATGTTATCATAATTTTTAACTAACTGATAATGAATATATATTTGAATATTAATTTTATTAAAGAAATAACTTCTATAGATATTTCATAATATGTTTATTATTTTTTATATCCATCAAACCATTTTCTAGGTTATAACGATCATATTTAAATAATAATATTCATATATTATATTTTCATTAATTGATAATCGATTTTGTGTATACCTCATGATATGAAATGTAATATTATTTAAATAAAATACATTCTAAAATCTTAAGGTACTACATTTTACCCTTTAAAGAAATTTTATCTTTTTAATTTTATCACGTTTCTGATAGAAAGTGTTTAAAACACTTTCAAAATCAATTCCAACAAGTGAAATAAAATACTCATAGAGGAAATTATTGTCTTATAATCTACATAGATAAAATTTCCTTTTGAAAATTGCTTTAATTTCAATTTTAACACTAGGAAACTTATCAATTCATAAATATTTCCAAAACCATATATTTACCAATATGAGACTCGTACTAGTGAAAGTGTTTCCAAAAGAGTGCCTTAATAGTTGAGTTAATAAAATTGATATATTTATCTATATCTTTATTGATTTGAAAAAATATTTTACCTTTAAGATATAGAATATTAGAAAATATACTTACATAACTTCTTTCCATTCCATAAGCAAAATTTCATTAAACTAAAACAAAAACATATATGCTTCTGAAATTTAAGTCAATATTTATTACTAAATTAATATCAACCATTTTGATATAAAGTCACATACAATCCAAAAAAATATCATTTACCATAATTCATTTAATATTCCCAAAAATATAGTTAACTTCTTCAAAAATGACTTTATTCAGTTAGTCACAAAATCACCTTTCAACCTCAAAGTTATCTATATTATAAATTCAATGTTCTTAAAATGTAATAACACTTTATCATAGTTATAAAAAATTACCTCAACATCAAATATAATCTTAACACTGAAATATATCAATACCTTTCAACCTATGTGCATGAAATTAAAAGAACATTCTTCCCCATATAATCTTTCTATTAAAACCTATACCAACCCCAGGGGTCATATTCAAATCAATTTCTCCCAAAGTACTCCCTTTACATAAAAACTCAAAAGGGGTATCGATTTCTTTAAACATATTATCTTACCTAGACTTATTCACCCATTATGGTATCTAAAACTCTTAAAATATACAAATTTGAATCATATTATCCAATATAGTTATCTAAAAATATATATGATTCCAACTATAACAACCCATACATAATCATCCCATGAAATTCATGATTTATGGAATATATTTAATCACATACATTGCAATTATATTTTTACTTATATATTTTTATATGATAAGGAATTTTTTTATATTAAAAAGTGGATATATATAGTTTCCATTTTTTCAACAAAACATGTTTTTTATAAAAAAACACTTACTTTATTCTGGTTAACATCCATAATTAGAACTATGAATTTATTAATTTTCTTACACATCCTTGATCTCTTTTAAAAACATTATAAAACATGGGACAAGAAAAACAAAAATTAGTGAAGTCTATAAAAGAAAATAAACATGTTAGTCCATTTTTAAACCATAAAAATAAATAAAAAGTTTTCCTTTTCATACTAAAAATTTGAGCTTAGATATATATTTAAGTTTCACTAAAAATAACTTAATTCATCAATATATTTCAAAAAACATTTCATATAAAATATAAACATAATATTTTCTTATAAAATATTAAAATTCATGAATATAGTTCTCGGAAAAACAATTCCTTCACTACTTTAAACATTTCAGGAAAACATAAGTTAATTTTCATACCTTTTGAAATAAAAAATATTTCTTTTAAAAACTATTTAAAGCTTATAATATGGGTACCTTGGGAAATTATCCTTACATATACTCTTATATTAAACCTTAAAATTGAATCCAATAACCAGATAATTCACTCATCTCTTAGGAGTAACCTATTACCAGTAAACTCTATCACTTTACCAAATGTATTAGAGAACTATAACGACCTCACTGGTCATTAAAGCGATATCGGGCTCACCTGCCATTCATGTAAAATTTTTAACTAACATAGAATGACTAACTAACATGTATATTTTCATTTAACCATAAAAATAATTCAAATTGGATTTCAATCACATAAGAACGAACATCTTTAGTTTTCTTATAAAAATGAGAATAAATTCCTATTTCATTAAAAAAACTTTTTAAAAATAAAAATTTCCAGAATATTAAGAAAAATATTTTATTTAAAAATAGACATATAAACTTATAAAGTAATATTGGTAACTTATAATAGCTATTATGGTGTAAAATATCTTTAAAACCATATACATTAAAAATATTCTTTTTGTACTTTTGTAAAAAAAACCCTTATAAAAAATGTTGAAAAGAATCATTTTTAATCCTTTGTAATCAAAATTAAAAAAAAGACTTTATAAAAATTTTCATCATAATTAAGATCATTCTCTATACATTTAAAATAACATCAACATAACATAAAAATAATTTAAAAATAATTTTTAAAATAAAGTCTTTTACCTCAAGTTCTAACTCATATTATTTGTATGTCTACCCTCTTGAGTAATAAAATTATATTATTTTACTAATTTATTAATAAAATATTTCAAGTTTATTTCCTTATAAAAATATATTTTATTTAATGTATTACTATTTATTATATAGTTATAAAATATATTATGTTCATCTTGGATGTTTTGAGGACATTTGGTTCATAATCCTAAAATAACTTTTGTGGGTTGACCAATGACTAAGGGGTAACTATTTCATCATATCCAAAATATTAATTATGAAATAATATTTTTTTATACATTAAATATAATAAAATAATCATCTATTAATGATGTACATGAAAAATGAATCACATATCTTCGTAGGGGTGGTACTCTACATGTATGCATTAACAACGTTATCATTTTCTAATAAATTGAAGGAAAAATTATATTTAACTTAAAAATTAATAATTATATCATGAATATTGTATTTATAAATTAAATTAAACATAATAACTTTCCAATTGATATGCTGGTGATAAATAAAACACATCAATTCATGGAGGTGGTAGTATACACATACACACGAGAGATGTCTTCATTTCTTATGGGATGGAAAAGGGTTGTTCCCTAAACATAATAAAATTTTGGTATATATAAGATAAATATTTTATTATATAATCCTGGTTATAGAAAATTTTAATTCAATTTAAGAATAAATAAACATGATCACAGTTATTTAATTGTTATACCACTTCTTTGAGGAACCTCATTTGTCTTACAACTTATTACTTCTAGGATTGTCTTTTAGTGAGACTGAAACCTATTGGACATGGGGATGAAGCTTATGAAAGGTATTTGGGTATGTATTATTTTATCGAAATTATTTAATAATTATGAGGAATATAGGATATGTAATTTCCTTTTATAAGTTATGTTGATCACAATCGTGTAAATACATGAAATATTAATATATATATATATATATATAATGTGTATAACTCAACTCAAATTTCTCTAAAGTTACATATCATGGAATATAAGGAGTATAATGTTGAACTATATTCAATGAAAAAAATTTTGATAATTTTATTTTTAATTTTAATCCTTGTATTTTTTTATGCCTCCCCCCCCCACCCTATTAACTAAGTTTAACCTCTATCGTTGTAACACATATTTCGATCTGTTAGAGTCATGAAAGTAATTTTAAAAATAAAAATTGGATCATACATCAAAAATTCAGAAAATTATAAATAATTATCCAAAAAATTAAGTTATTAGTCTTTTTATAATTTTCTAATGATTTTAAAAAAATAACATTAAATACCATTTATAGTCATTTTCGAGACTATTTTAAATAAATGAATTTAAAGAAATACAAAATATAATTAAATTTGAAGATAAAAAAAAATTATCCATAACATATACATTATAATTATTTAATAGATTAATGTAAAACAAAAATTCATCCAAAACAAATTACTTTTAAATTTTTCAAAATAATTTACTTCCTTTTTCAACTGCCTACACATGCGCTACATCATAATTGCGTAAGCATTCAAGGCAAATATACAATCACTAAAAATTTAAAAAAAAAATATAATAAATATAGTTTATTATTATTATTTTTTATTATCTAGATTCATTCATATATCATTTTTTTCTATATCGATATCATGACAACATAATAAGTGAGAGAGTGTATCAATTTTGAAAATATAAATTTATTAATATAAAAAGGGGAATTCATATTCATGGAAAGTGGCTAAATATTTGACCATTAATGAATATAATATTAAGTTTGTTATATAATAACCCCATACATCCAATTATATATTGATTTATATGATATTTTAAGCCTTTAACCATCAATTTAACACTTTTACCATATTTTAGCCATTATGTGGGGATAAATTTATACCATAGTTACAATACATTATGAAAAAATGAAATACAAATTATAAAAAAATTATAAAATGATGATCCCAAATATTGAATCCATTTTTCAAGATTAAATTTATAAAATTGGAAGAGATTAATTTTAATATAATATTTTAAAACACAACAAAAATTCATTTTAATAAAAATACTCTTTTTAATCCTACGAATGATTTTATACCAAAATAATTAATAATATTGATTAACATGGGAATAATTAGATATATTTTAATAAAATTAAACTTATTTATCATTAAAATAAATCAAAATATAAATGGAACATTGAAGTTACATTAATTAAAAGTATATAAATGATAGTTTTTTTCCAAAATTGGTATTTTTCAATATTCACCAAAAAATCAACATTTTTATAAAAAAACCTAAAAATAAATAAATATTATTATGAAATTATAACTTAAAACTCATTACCATTTTATCAAATATAATTTCTAGAATTGAAAATAAATTAGTCATAATATTCACAAACTAAATAAAATAAAAACCATTTTTAAAGAAAATATATTTTTGGAAAATAAAATAAATTTATCATCATTATTTTATGAACAACTAAAATTAAATTAATTTTAATTCATTTTACTAGATATATAATCTAATAATTTAATTATAATACTTTCTAAATAGTTATTAATTTAATTTTTTAATATAAAAATATATTGCGTGCATTAAAACGGTTTTAGGGAAAATATATCTTCTACCTTCAAAAATTAAATCTTCATTTATAGAAAACTGATAAAAAATGAATGTTTGAATATCCATTATACTAAGGATAAACATTATATATATATATATATATCATAAAATTTTATTATTATTTACTCCTACCAAATGTATTCCTAGGTTGTAACGGTCGTATTTAAATAATAATATTTCTATAGTATATCAGTGTTCATTTAAGCTCGGTGTTGTGCATACCACATGTAATCAAATATAATATTATTTACATATAATAAATTCTAAAATCATGAGATTTTACATTATACCCCCATATAAAAATTAAATCCTCATAATTTTATCTTATGTCTGATAGTAAGGGTTTAAAACAATTTCAGAATCAATTCCAATTAGTGGAATAAAATACACTTAAGTAGGAAGAATTACCATATAATATACATCGATAACATTTCCTTTTGAAAATAACTTTAATGTATATGTTAATACAAGGAAACTTATCATTTGAAAAATACTTCTCTGACCGTATATTTACCATTACAAGACTCATACTAGTGAATTTTTTTTAAATGCATACCTTCATAGTAGAGTAATAAAACTCGATATATTTATATTTTATTTACTTTAGGTGAGTAATTATTATACCATATAGAGTAAAAATACTTGAAATTATAATACCTAATTAATTATTATTCTATAATCACAATTTCATCCTTTGGTTGTGCTTCGATCAGCTTCCAGTTCTATCTTATCTCTCACTCCAATCAATGAATATTCAAGATAAATTTTTTATGTCTAAAGAACTAAAATAATATTGACCACTTTTACATAAAATATCATACTATTTAAAAATATCTCATTTACCATGATTCCTTTAATGTTCCAAAAAATATATAGAACCTTAAAAAATAACTTTATTTAGTTATTCACCAAATCACTTTTCAATCACATAATTATATATATGATAAATCAGATTTCCCAAAATTTTGTAACACTTTTATCCAAATTAACCACAATTAATTCAACATCAAATATCATCTTGACCCTAAAGTTTATTAATCAATTTAAAATTATGTATACAAATTAAAAAATACATCCCTCCCCAAATATAATTTTCACTCAAACACATACCAAACATAAGGGTTAAATTACCCTAATTGTCACCCAAAGTACTCTCATCACATTAAACCTTGAAATGAGTATATATTTATTTAAAATTTTGATTAACATTAAACTTATCTAATCATTATGGTAACTAAGAATACAAAAAATATCCTCACCTAAACCATCTTAATCTCTAGATTTATCTAAATCTTATATCTAATACAAACAATAACAACTTATACATAAAAATACTATAAATTACATGAGTAATGAATTATATTTCATCACATTCATCCCAAATACATTTTTAGGTCTACATTTTTATATAATTAGGAGATCTATTACATTAATAAGTATATATTTCCATATAGTTTAAATTTCTCCCAAAAAACATGTTCTTTATAAACATACACTTTATTCATTCAAGTTAGCTTATATAATTGGAACTCAGACTTTATTAATGTTCCAAATCATCCTTAATATCATTTAAAAACATGTAATGAGAAAAAAAAATCTCTGTAACGGTTATAAATAAAAAGAATAATGTTAATCCATTTATAAACCCACAAAAAATATAATAAATTTTCAAAAAACATTTGATATGAAATAATAAATATATGTTTTTCTTGGGGAATATGTAAACTCATGAATACCTTTCCATAAAAACAATACCTTCACCTCTTTAAACTTTTCTTAAAACTATAAGTTAATTTTCAAACCTGTTTAAATACAAAATATTTCCTTTAAAACCCATTTGGAATCATATCATGTAGATTACTTAGTAAATTATTCTTATATTCAAAATTTTTAAAATAATATTATAATTAAATCACCTATCAAGATAGTCCCCACATCTCTTTGGAGTAACATAGTAGTAGAAAACTCTATCACTTTACAGAATACATTAGAGATATATAACAAACCAACCTATTATTTAAGCCATATATGGCTTACCCATCATTCCTATAAAATTTATAAAAAGAATAATATAAATAAAACACTTATATATTTCATTTTAACTATAAAACTCATTTAAAATAGGATTTAATCCCATAAAAAATGACACTTTCAATTATATCATAATAATTATAAGAAATTTATATTTCTTTTGAAAAAATTTTAAAAAAAAATTCAAGAATATTGTGAAATATATTTTCTTTCAAAATAACCATGGAAACATATAAATCAATATTTATAACTAATAATGGAAATGATGGTGTTTAAGGGTGGTCAAATCGTATGTATTAAAAACATTATTCTTATAATTTTTTAAAAAGATGAAAATAACCCATATTGAAAATCCTGAAAAGATTCATTTTACATAATTTTTTTAAGAGAGTCAAAAATAATTTGAATTGAAATATCTAAATATATTTGAATCATAACTAATATAATTCTTGAAACACTTAAATTAACCTCAATATGGAATAAAAATATTTAAAAGGAAGACTTTAAAACATGATTTTTAAAAGAATGTTCGATACCTCAAGTCTCAAGTCGTATCGTTTGAATGTATAACCTCCTGATTAATAAAATAATATTTTTATTATACTAGATTAAGGTAATTTTTAAGGTTTATTACCTTATAATGATGACTTTTATTTCTTTTATTACTATTTATAATATAGTTAATAAATTGATCAAGTTCATATTGAACGTTTTGAGGACACTTGGTTTATATTCCCAAAAACAAATATGGTACTTGACCAAGGTCAAAGTGGTAATTGTTTCATAATATATATAATATTAATAAATAAATAATTATCATGTCTATATAACTAAATATAATTTTATAATCATCTATGAAATATGACCATCAAAAAAACCACATCGATTCATAGAGGTGGAAGTTCACACGTATGCATGAACAACGTTATCATTTTCTAAGGGATGGAAGGGTAAGAATATTTTATACTTAAAAAATAATTATTATATAAAAAATATTATATATATTCCTGAAATAAATAAAAATATCCTATAATAATAATGAATTAATGAAAAATGAAACACATTGCTTCGTGGAGGTGGTAGTCCACACGTACACACAAGTGATGTTTTTATTTCCCATAAGATCAAAAATGAGACTAAAAAGGGTTGCTCCATCAACATAATAATATTTTAGTATATTTAGTATATTTATTTAATCATATAATCATGGTTTTAGAATATTTTAAGTAGTTGGTAGAAGAAATAAACAATAAAACACTCAGTAAACTATTATACCTCTTCTTTGAGAAACCTTCATTAGCTTATACCTTAAGCCTTCTATATTATCATTTTGGAGAGGGAAAATATCTCGTACATAAAGAAAAAGTTTTGGAAGGTTTCTAGGTAGGTATTTCTCATTTTTAATTACTCAAGAGGGTATAGGAAGATAGGATTTTTGGTTTCCATTTATAAGTGAGGTGTGTGACAATATTTTAAATGCATAAATTATTAATATATAATATGTGTCTAACTCATGTAAAATGGATTCAAATATCCATATATTTTAATATAAGTAGGATAAGTTTCAATTAAATTCAAAAAAAATAAAATTTATACAATATTAAGGGACGTTTAAACCTTATCGTTTGGTTTACCCACCCACTCCACCCTAACCCACCCACCCACCCCCCCACATTTTTCAATACTTAATGGTAATTAAATTAATTTTAGAAATTAAAATTTAAATATAAATGAACCATTCATTATATCCTCAAGAAAATTATATCTAATTGATTTATGAAAGTATTTTTAGGATTTTATAATGATTTAAAAATAATTTTTAAACATTAAATACCATTTAAGGTCACTTTCATAACTATTCAAAAAAATTGAATTTGATGACATAAAAATAATGGAATTAGAATATAAAATATTTATCAATAACTTATAAATTAAAATTATCCAATAAATTCTTATAAAAATAAAATTCATTCAAAATATATTACTTTTTACTTTTTTTTAAATACTTGCCTTTCTTTTTCTACTGCTTGCACAAGAGTTGTGTTAGCAATGGGTAAGAGTTCTAGGTAATTATATCATCACTAAAAATTAAAAATAAATTATTGTTACAAATATTGTTTTTTATTAATCATTAATCTCATATATATTACTTCATATATCATTTTTATCTATATCCATATCATGATAATATAATAAGTGATAAAGAGTGACATTTTTGGTAATATAAATTTATTAATATATAAAGGGAGGTCTTATTCATGTAAATTGTCTCAAAATTAAACCATTAATGAATATAATATCAATTGAGTTCGATCAAAAACCACAAAAACCCATTTTTAAGGTTATGTTTTTTGATATTTTAAGCATTTATCCCTCGATCTAACACTTTTACCCTATTTTTGTTTTTACAATGGTGATAAATTTATACCACGATTACCATTCACTATAAAAAAAGAAAAAAAACTTATAAGAAAATAAAATTACGATCCCAAACATTTGATCCATTTTATATGATTTAATTTTCATATTTTTCAGAATCTAATTTTAATATAATATTTTAAAAATCAATAAAAATGTATTTTCAGAAAAATATTCATTTTTAAGAATAAAGATGATTTTTTACAAAAATATGGTATAATATTGATTCTCATTAAATTAATTGGATTAATTTTTATAAAATTAAACATTTTTTACTTTAATACATTCCAAAAACCAAATGGAATGTTGAAATTACTTTTAGTATGAGTATAGAAATTAAAAATTTTACAGAAATGGTATTTTTCACTAATCACCCAAAAATTAAACTTTTCACAAAAATATCATAAAATTATATTATGAATATTTTGACATGATGAATTAAAAAATGATATCCATTTTATCAAATAAATTTTCTAAAGTTGGTTGAAATTAATCATTATATTCACATACAAAATGAAATAAAAACCATTTTTCAAAAAATAATGTATTTTAGAAGAATAAAATGGTTTTATCATCACACCTTAACTGACAAACCTAATTAAATAAATTCTAAATAATTTTTTTAGATATATAATCTACTAATTTATTTAAAGTAATTTATCAATTGTGATAATGTAATCTATTAATATAAAAATACATTTCTCACATAAAAACAATTTTTTGAAAAAAAAATATATATTACCCTTAAAATATTTAATATTCATTTATAAAAAATTAATAATAAATGTATGGTTTGATATTAATTTTATTAAGAAAATAAATTAAATATATATTATAATATGGTTATTCTTATTTATACCTACAAAATCAATGGCTTGGTAATAATATTAATAATTAAATGATAATATATCTATATTATATCATCTCCCATTTAATATTGGTGTTACGTATACAACATGCTATAAAATGAAATATTATTTAAATAAAATATTTTATAAAACTATAAGTGTTAAAAAATTTAATCCAATAATACTTCTAATTTATCCTATTAATTTTTCTTATGTATGGTGATGGTATTTGTGATCATATGATCCCAACATCTATATAATCCCAACGGACATATTATATTACTATATATAAACCTTGAACACATCATTAAAATCACTCATATCATTCTATAGTTTTATTTTTTATGTATTTTTATCAATTTATTAACATTTTTTATTCTTTGGATAGTTATTATTGTTGGTATGATGCTCAAATAAGATCAAGATGAGAAATAATTCAATATTTTTGTACTTTTATTTACCTTTTATTTTATTCACTAGGTAATTTTTATAATTATATTTAATTTATATATCTAGTAATTTATTTCATTTTTTATAGTAAAAATATAACCTAATGAAATAAATCCAAGTGAATTTTTACATTCATGTTACATGTAAGACAAGTTTTCATTAAGGTGACCTAATAATTTCATATATAAATATTACACCTTATTAGATGAATATTCATTACATGTCATTGTGATCCAAGCCAAATCTGTAAATTTTTAGTTTCTTTGGATAATTATATACATAAAAACTGGTAAATAAAATATCCACATCATCTTCCACTAAGTTCTACATAACTATAACTCTTTTTAGAGATATCATACCTAAAACCTTTCTTTCTAACATGGTGAAAAGGAAATAAAATAAAGGGTGAGCTCATATGCTTATTAAGGGTAAAAAATGGATATATCATTGATAATTTAGACATAAATCAATAATAAGGGTATAAGAAATTGATCTTACCATTTCAAAACCATACCCATAAATTCATAGATCATAATCTTGAGTCAGGGAATAAATCTTGAAATTTTATAAGACATGAATCATAAAATAATCAAAGAATATAATCCATGAGATCATAACATTTTCATACGATCATGTCATAAAATAGTGGCATGAATTTTGTTATAATCAAAATCATATAAATATTATGTCATAACTACCCACCAATATATTCATCATATGTTAGTTCGGAGCTAACCACATGTGTACTTACTTTAGGCTTGGGATAACTTCCTATATACCCTCTTTTGGGATTCGGACAACCTCTCATGTACCATTTTAGCTCATAAAACAATAAATTTTACCTAATTCATTTTATATATATAAATAACCCACCTATCACGTAATTACAACCCATTCATATGTATTTCCCAAGATGATGAAAACTTTTATCATTGCATCATAGCTTAACTCATGGAAGTGAAAATGGGTTTCATCAATATTTCAACTTTATAATCAAAAACCATAAAAAATAATAAGCATGGTATTAGAGGATCATATACCTAGTGAAACAAAAGATACACAAAATGATTTTATTATATGTGAAAAATTCCCTACAAGATCACTCCATTATTTCTTAAAGAAAATACACTTTTCATTTTAAAATCAATTTTATAAAATCTAAAAACTTCTAGAAATTTAGAGAAAAAAATTATTTAAAGATAACCATGGAATATTCTAAAGGAGTATTAAAATCAATTAGTAGTCATGGTGGTGGTAAATTTTATCCATGTGGTATACATTAAAACAAATATTTTGTTTACACCATTGATAAAAATTACCTCATTCGAAAAAAGAGAAGAATATTCCTTTTAAAAATTTTCATAGAAACTAAAAAATGGGTAAAATTGAATTTATTCTATCATTAGATAATATTCAAAACATTCTTGAAATCATTTTAGAAAAAATATATACATGGAAGTAAATATTCCCAACTGAAAAAAATAATGTTGGATTTCTTTAAAAAAAGATCTTATAGATGTTTGAGTACTTATAAAGAACAAAATGAAAATAAAAAATTATTACTTAAAAAAATAACCATAGGTGATGAAAATAAATAATATTTATGATAGATATATCATATAACTTATTCATACAAAATTTAAGAATAAAAAATCCTTACAAAAGATAATTTGTAACATAAAACCATTACCTCAAGTTTGACTTCCTTTGTAAGAACTATAAAATCCTGTATAAAAATTTTAAAATTATTATAGTTATTTAAAAAACCATATTAATACTTATAATACCATATATTTTTTACTTATAACACATTAATACTCATTCATTTAAAATTATTTTTTAAAATAATTATTCTATATGATAAAAGTTTCATTTTTCATGTTGGTTTCGATTATGTTGTTGTGGTACTTGAATCTTGAAAAAATTACACTTCTTAAGTGTTTTCTAAAAACTAGTGCAAAATAATAATTTTAATAATTTTTAATAAAATATAAAAATTTATTTTTAAATAATTCTTATAATTTGGATATTTTAATAATTTATTTTAATTTATTATTATACTCGTTTTATAATTAAATTAAAATTTTCTTTTAGTTTTTTAAAATTACCCAATAACAATAATATTACTTTTTTAAATATATAAATTTATTTTTAAAATATTTTTATTTTATTATATATCAAATTTAAAATAACTACTAAAAAATTTATAAACATATTAATTTAATTTTTTTATTTTATAATTTATTTATTAGTTATTTTTCTAGTTTTTACTAATAATTTTTTACTTTACCAGTTTTTAATAATTTATTAAAAATATTATTATTTATTATTTTTATTTTTATTGAAATAATTTTTAATAATGTTATAATAAATTATATTAATTTTTGTTAATTATAATAATTTTCATTGAAAATAGGTTTTATTAATTTATTATAAAATTTATTATTTATTAATTATTATTATTATCATAGGAACTTTTTATTATTTTAAATTCTTAAAAATAATTTGTATTATTTTATTTATAATAATAATTTACAATAAATTAATATTTTACATTTTTTATAATTATGGTTAATTATTATTAGGATTCCTATTTATTATTTTATGATAATATTTTCTTTTTTAAAATTTATAAAAATAAATAATTTTTTTCTTATATTAAATTATTTGTATTAAATAACTTCAACACAACCTTTCTAAATAAATTGGTACTTCAAAAATTACTCATCTTACTAATTTTTATTCATAATTAAATTTTTTTTAATAATTTATTATTATTTTTACTCAATTTTTAAAAATATATTTTATTTTTTATTGTTTATTATAATTTTTATAAAAAAAACTACTAATTTTTTATAATATTTATTAATTCTTAATTGTTACTCTTATTAGAATCATATTAATTTATTATTATTGTTCGTTACTTTTTATTATTTGAAAAAATTATTTATTCAATTAATTAAAATAATTTTTTATTTTAAATAATTTTATAATTTTAATTTATTGTTTTCAGTACCTATTTTTTATTTAATAATAATAATTTTATTTTTTATAAAAATATAAATTATCTTTAAAATTATTATTTCCTTTTATTATATATTTAATAGTCACTAATTGTTGTATAAAATTTTATTAAAATATATGCTTTAAAGTAATAAAATAAAAAAACAACTACACAAATTATTTCATAATACAATAAATACAAATAACTAAGCAATAACAATGTTAAATAAAATTTTTAAAAATACCTCTTGAATGAGTAATAAATTACTAAAAGTAAATCCCAAAGTTTAGATATGGATTCCACATTATATATCTTCTAAAAAGAAAAAACCCATTTTTGAAACTTATAAGGGTAGTCTTGCGTGGTTTTTTATATAATAGTATCCTTTCAATAGACTATTGCGATGAAAGGAATTTTATCACTATTAGTCTAATGCATTTAATTTGTATTAATCAAAATACTTTTTTGAATGGTTTCAGAAGGATAACAATTATCCTAAACATAGTGTAAACAATAACCAAACCCATAAAAACAACCATGATATATCTATATGTTTGTAATGAATAATAAGATAATGAATAAGGGTGTACCTTTCACTATAAAATTCATCATTCAAAAATGTGGTTGATTTATATCACTGAGGAGTAACAAATGAATTTGTCCCTCCTAGGGTGTCCATGAGTTGTGGTAATCTCCCCATGCTTGTAAGGGATCTCCCTCTATCCACGGTTTTCTTTGAAATTTGGCTAAAGGATAATAATAATTTGGGTTTCTATGTGATTCATTTTGGGGAGTTCTCATATTATCTCAACATAATGGAATGTTGTTATCTATTAGTGAATATTACTATTTATAGAAAAATATAATAGCATTAATTCTATGACTATATTTATGAAAAGTTTTATAAAAATATCAAACCATTTCAACTTTTGAAACAAAAAAATAAGTCATCATAATAATTTTTTAATGCTTAGACAATTAGTATAAAGATTTAGAATCCCCATTATTTTCATCTAAAGGAAAATAATAGATCATGATTTCATTTAAAATGAAAAATAAAATCAATCAGTAGGTTGTCACATAACATGATAATTCCCATGCCTAGAACCTATAGATTATGTTGACTTTCATTGTGTCATGGACTATCACACAAAACAACATGGTATAGTGATCATCAGTATGTCGTAGAGTCCATTAGTGAACATAACCAAAAATTTACCATTTTCACTGATTAATAATAAAAAAAGCACACTTTCATCTTATGTCACATAAAAAGAAATTCCATGAAATAATATAAAAAACCAACTTTTAAAAATCTATCATTAATTATCCACAAATCTGACATCATATATAACAATTTGTGAAAATGCATCTAGAATTTCCTACAAAAATCTGTCAAATTATTTTGGGATAGCTCTCAAAATTTTATAAACTTCATCATCATTTTCAAAACCATAAAGTGGGACCCCATATACCTTGTTAGCATTAAAAAAATTATGAAATCCAAAATCCATAAATTTATGAAAATAGCATCCTATAACAAATAATTTTTGTTACACAAGCTTCAAAGGGACCGAGTTTTATCTTTATCAAACACACATATCTTCATAAAAATTTCCACTAGATGTATCATAAACAATTTTGAATAATCATATAATATTTTTGACCAAAACATCAAAAAAATAGGGTACATGGAGTATGTCTATCCCATATAGATTACTCATGCATTCTCAATTGTTTGAGTATAAACTGACCATGTTGAAAAATACATCACATGTCATTCATCTAAATAGTTTTTCACATCATATTCCCCACACCCAAACTTTATATTTCTATTAATATATAATTCCTCAATTTATATGAATATAAGTCCCACAATTTACACTTTCCATACAAGAGGACATATTCTTTCTTTGTTAAGACTCAACTAAGGATGTGATCAATAACAAACCCCACCAACCCTTATTATTAAATACTTAAGGATTTAATAAGAAATTTATAAAAGTATGAAGGCTCTCGGGCTAAGAATCATTCTAAACTCTCGTATGGGGATTCAATATGAAACATGCAGCCCTATGATACCAAAAAAAAGTGTATGATACTCCATTTGGTATACTTGGTAGTTCAACCAATTCACAAAATGTGTTTTTGGAAACATGATCATATTATGTACCTCTAGGAAAAATAATTTCCATGATAACATAACATTTTTCCCCCCAATAATACTCTATAATGATCATTGGTTTGGGATAACTAAAATTCATAATTTTAGAGGTCAATTATCATTTTACTTCATACAATATTTAAATCCTCTCCCTTATAGTGAGGTAAAGAACCCTTTAAATTTAACTAAAACCCATTTCTTTTATTTTTAAAGAAATTTATAAGGGGTTTAGAGGGTCTCATAAGCATTCAGGAGGCTCGGAAGGACGTTAGGGCATGCAGCTAAGAGGTTTTAAAGCCACCAGCAATCAGATGGTATTTTTGTAGGCTTGTAGAGCTACTGGAAGACCACCTAATAGATGGTGAGATCCACCAGCCATCCCGTGGGTCCTGGATAGTTTTGTTATGGGGTAATATTGGTCTTTTCCCATATTTTTTACCCTTAAACTTCACTCATTTTTCTTCTTTCTCCATTCTTATATCATCCCCTCTCGTAATACTCTTCTACTCCCTTCTTCAACATGGAATATCTACCTTGTTTCTAAACCATTTCAACTTTTGTTTGAGGAAATTTAATGATCAAAGGTAAATCTAATACTTTTTATTCTTCTATTCTTCTTTTATTTCGTTTTCATTTTAATTATTCCATGATTAGATAATATTCCATATTTTAAATACATTTATATAATTTCTCATTTCCGTTATTTATAGGAAAAATAAAATAATGTTCTTAGAAATTTGGCCTTTTCTTGGACTTAGGTCAGTAGTCTCTAAGTATTTTCCCATAGTATTCTTTTATTTCTCTTAATTTATTGTGATATACCTCAATCCTGTTGTTGTGCTTGACCTTAAATTTTATCCACACCCTTAAAACAAGTCCTTGGAATAATATATATCCCTTTAATTTATTTTAATATTAAAGTATGGGGGTAATATCATGGTAGCTATTAGTTAAGTTCATACCTCTGAATTATACCCTTGAAAATTGGGAATTTTGTTTGGGTTAATGTTTAGTATTGGTAATTGAACATGTTAATTAGAAATGGAATTTTATTTTTCCTTATATAGCATTTTGAAATGGTTTCTAGGTTTAAAAAAAGTTATTTGGTTTTGTAAATTAAATTGTTAAGTGCAGTGGGCCCTTGATTTGGTTTTCTATTATTAAGAAATAAAATATGGTAATTGTGAGTGTTTTTAGATAACATAAGTTGGAGTTATTTTAGTGAAGGAATGTTAATTGACCCCTTTTACTTTGAAATTTTTATTTTTTATCAAGATAATAACGGGATATGACTCAGAAAAATCATACTTTCATGATTTGGTTACTTATGGATCTTTAAGTTTTTTACTAAACCTGAGTTGAATTTGACTTCTAGGTGGATGTTGGGCCTTAGGTATGAGTATATTACCCCTGAGTACCAATCAGACTAAGGATAGGTATATTACCTTATTTTTTGGAACTGGATTTATATTTTTATGGTCTCCGAGACATTCATAGAGACATATGACCTGGCCAATGTAGGTGGGACAAACCTCAGGTGCACTGCAGAGCTCGAGTTTGGAGTTTTATTTATTTATTTATTTATTTTTCAAGTTATCCAAATTTTTTATAAGTAGAAACATCACATTCACTTATTATTTGTAATATATTATTTATAGATTTAATTGTAAGTGGCCTAATGTGTTATAATCGCACCCTGTCCGGGCCTCTGTTTGGTACCCAAAAAGATTTCATAGATTTCTATAGGGACGATGGAAATCTCCTTATGATTGGTTCATGATTTTATACTTTAATAGAGATGGGGGGTGGGTGTTGGACTGGAGATCGATCCACTTTTGAGTCTTGAAGTTTTTATTCTTTTCTATTTTGTACACTATTATACCCAATGTATATAACTATTATTATGTATGACTCTTCATTGTCTGATCACATCATTTTTTATATTGTATGTTTTATGTTTCATTTTTTTCACTTAGCTTGATGTAGCTTAAGTTGTTATGTGATATATATCATTTCCTCAATTTTTATTTTGTTATTTCACTCTGACTAAAGGGTATATTCTCCCCTAATTAACCCTATTAAAACCTCACCAATAGTTAGCAGCCTCTAGAATATAAGGAGGTGTGCCTATGGTATAGTAGCGAACATCAGTCTAGGTACTGATTAGTGTTCTGGGGAATTGGGATGTTAAAAAGTGGTATCATAGTATCCTTTTACTTTGTATTATATTTTTGATAGTTGATAGGATACTAGGATATGTCATGTCTTGGTAATTACATCGTTCTTGGGAGTAGCTAACATGTGTGCGGGGAAAAATCAAATTCACTAGGGATGGGTCTAATGTTATTGCTTTACACATTTTTATAATTGATTGATTTTGACCATGATTGGTGAACTTGGTGGTCATTTTTATTAGTTTTTAGAGATTTATATATTGATTTGGTATTGTAATAAAATGTGTGTTCATTCATGCATCATTCTAGGCATGTAGGGTTTATCTTCTATTTTTTCTTTGATTTTGATTGACTAATATACATTTACATCTACACAGCTATCTGTAGATAAAAGGGGTTGAAAATTTAAAGGGTTACTATTTTATTATAAAGTTTTTCTCATATAAGTCTATGTTTTCATATTACTTGGAAAATTTGATATATTATACCTTGATATTAAGTCGTATATACAAATGTATTGTTAAATGAAGGTTTTGGATAAATACAGTATTAGTAAGAAACCTATAAGGTGTTTTCCCTTATATCTTGTGAATGGTTATCTATTTGACCATACCTTGGTAATTAAAACCTTAAGATAAACTTGAAGGAGTTAGAATATAATTCTTATGAGTACAATATCTTGATAAATAATGATATAATTACAATGTAAAATTCATAGAGATGATGGCTTAATGAAAAATCGGGGGTATAACATGTAAGTTCTGGATTGTTTTTCATTTATCAAATACCTTTAAGAATTAATAAATGATTGTTATATGTATTTTTCTAAATTCATGTGTTGTCTTTATAGATTCACACCACCATAGATATTTGTGGTCCCTGGCCCAAAGGGGGAGGGTGGGCATGCCCCTCTAATAGGTGGGCTAGAATATTTAGCAACCTCTAGTCAAGTTATAGATTAATGGATTTATGAGATCCTCTTATGTATAGTGTAGTCCCTAGAGTGGTGAACTCATTAAACTTATTTAACTATGTTAGATCTCATTCATGAGTTCCAGCATCATCACCCTCCACTTTTCATTATTAAGGGTACTCCATATGTGAAAGATATGTGGATGGAGTCCATACAAAATATTCTCAATCAATAATATACTTTTGTGTTCAAGAGGCTAAAGTTGTAAATTTACATGTTGTGTGGGGAAGTGCATCAATAGTGGCACATTATTTTATAGGGGCATTAGCATATTGGGTTTACCTAGAAATATTTTCAAGCAGTCTTCTTTAGCCACTTTTTTCAAATACCCTAAAATCAGATAGGGGCTATGAGTTTATGAGGTTATAGTAGGGGGTAGGGAAATTATTGGTTATGATTCCCAATTTTGAAAGATTCAGAAATTTTCAATGACCTTATTCAATGATGAGACTACAAAAGGAAAGAATTTGGAATAAGGATTGCACTATGAGATCAAGGTTCTGGTGAATATGTTCTTTTTCACCTCCTTCTCTAAAATCATGAACCAAGCATTGATTGTTGATATGAATATAAATGAGGGTAAACATAAAATTTAAATACCCTCTTTAGGGGAAATTGGTAGTGTGGGTGGATATTTTGGTAGCCGAAATAGATACTTAGATGGCTCACTCCGATGTGGTAGAAGTCAGTCTAGGCCATCCAGTGACTCTTCTCTCCCTTCATGAGGGTGTTGTGTTATCATTGTGGTTGTTTGGGGCACATGAGATCCCAATACCACTAACCACCTATAGAGTGCCTTCTTTGTGTCAATATTGGACATTTAAACTATGTTTGTAGTAGGTTTCAAGTAACCTGGCATGGGTAGAGGCTAGAACTATCTCAAAGTTCAGGGGTCAGGGTGGCTACCATGCCATATTAGTTAGGTAGTTGGGTATATATTGGACTCTTGGGCCATGGTAGTGATCATAGGGCCTAAGGTTGAGGGAATTTAGGGTTATCAAGGTTAGTAGGGGAGTATAACTTGGGGAAGTCATACTAAAATATAGGAATATAGGGTAACACAATTTAATTTGTTGGAGCCTACTTTGACATGGGAGGATGCCAGGTTGTTGATCATTCAAGATACAATTTTGGTTACATATACTCTTGATTATTCCTTGTTTGGAATGAGAACCTCACATTATTTTATATCTTATTATTTTTTTAGAGTATTGGGTTTTTTATCAAGTATCTATATGGTGTAATATCAATTGATACACTCTTAGGCATGAAGACAGAGGGGATTTGTAATTGTGTCAGTTGATCTTTGGTTATCAATGACTATCATTTTCTCTAGGACTTTTTCATATTGGAAATGAGTGGATTTGATGAAATTATTAGGATATATTGTCTTATTAATTATCAAACTCAAATTTATTATTATCACTAATGGTTTTCTTTTACATCTCCTTAGGGTGGATGGTTCAAGTAAGTTGGAGAGTGGGATGTCTGTTTAGGTTGCATCGGACCGAAGCACCAGTGACTATGTGGAATCGATATCCAGGCTTATAATATTGTCCAAAATGATGGAGAGACTAATCTTCCAAACATTCCTCTTTATTTTGATTTATTACATGACATATTTCTTGATTAGTTCTTTATATTTTCACCTAAATTGGGTATCGATTTCACTATTGATCTTTTTTTAGGTGTAGAACCTATCTCCATTCCACCTTATTAGATGGATCCTACTGAGCTTTAAGAGCTTAAGGATTGGCTGGAATGATTTCATTTGAATGGTTTCATTTAACTAGGAATGTATCCTTGGTGTGCGCCATTTCTTTTTTCCAAGAAGGAAGGAAGATATTTGAGTATGTGTGTAGACTCTTGTAGGAAGAACTGGGTGGTGGTTATGAATCAATATCCACTCCCCATCATTGAAAACTTGTTTGATCAGCTAAAAGGGAAATATTTAATATCAAAGATTAATCTCTATTTATGGTGCCATCATTTGAGATTGAAACCTTTTGATGTCCCTCTTATAAATTTTAGTATTATATTTGACTTTTATGAGTACCTATGATGTCGTTCGGGATAACGAATTCCCTAGAAGTCAATATGGATTTGATTAAAATAGTATTGTGTCTATATATAGACTCTTTTTTGGTTTCCATTATTTATGACATATTGGTGTACTCTAAGTCAAGATATAAGAATGATATACATCTAAAGGTAGTTTTTAGAATGCTCCAGGGTCAAAAACTTTATGATAAATTCCTTAAATTTTATTTTTGGATTTGATTGGGTGTATTTTTTTAGGTCATCCATTATCTAAATCTAGAGTTTCTACGAATTATAAGATGGTTGATGTTGTGTTTTCTTAAGAGAGGTCCAAAGAAATTGATATTTCTAGATTCCTGGGACTGGTTGACTATCATCATAGATTTATCCATAACTTCACTCGCTTGGAAACGCCATTGAAAATCCAATAAATGAAAGGGGTATGTTTTTTTGGTCTAATTATTATGAGATATCCTTTCTAGATATGAATAATAGGCTGACATCCATTCCAATTCTGACCTTACCAAATAATAGTAAGAAGTGTAATTTATATGGTGATGTGTCAGGTGTCGACTTTGGTACATTGCTTATGCGGCAGGGGTGGGAGGTTTCTTATAGGTCTATGAAGCTAAGACCACATGATAATAACATCCCAACCCATGATTTGGATCTTATTGTAGTGGTACATTCTCAATGATGTTGGTAACACTACTTCTTGGGGAGAGTTTTATAATTTACATGTATCGTAAAATATTAAAATATATTGTCTTTTAGCATGACCCAAACCTTTAGTAAAGAAAGCGGTTTGAGTATCTATAATCCATTTATTTTGAGGTGGCTTATACCCTTGGTAAGGGGAATATGGTTATAGACACTTTGAGTATGAAAATTCAGTCATAGTTTGTTTAGGTGTTTAGTTTTGAGTGTTATATCATGGATTTGTTTGTAGAGATCTGTTTGTATATCTAGGAGTACCAGAGTAGAGTGGAATTATCTTACACAACTATTTATTCCACACTCCTTGGAAGGGTGAAAGAGAGATAGTCATCAGATTATAACTATCTTGTGATGAGAGACTGTATATATAGTGGGGATCCCCCTCTTTATTCGTTCTTGTATGATGATGATATTCAGTGTGTCTAAGGATAAGTATTATTCCCCATAATCATACATGAGAAGCTGATGAGGGACTTCCATGCCTCAAGATGGGTTGTGCATTAAAATATGACCATGATATATCATGACATACATAGACATTATTAGAGTATCATAATAAAAAATTCATAGAACGTTTTTTTTTTCTCGATGATCCACCTACTAATAAGTGAATACAATGAATCGACGTCTTATTAGTATTCTCCAGTCATTTCTCATATAGAGTAGAATTGGGATAATGTGATGATAGATTTTTTTATGGGTATACTGAGGAATCCACATGGAAATGATGAATTTTGGTTTGTCATCAATTATTAGAAGAAGGTTTCATGCTTCTTACTCATAAAATAGTCTTCTAGAGTTGATGATCTTATAGATTTGTATATCTATATGGTAGCGCGTCTGTATGGGGTTCCAAAAAGAATCATATCAAATATAGTTTCCCATTTCACCTCAAGATTAAAGTAGGGATTTGAAAATTCATTAGGAACATGGGTTCATCAAAGTACCACATATCACTCGTATAAGGAGAGGCAATCTAAGTGCATAATACAGGTTCTCGTAGAAATTATTTTACAATGTTTTAACTATTTTAGATTCTCTTGGTAGAGTCATATGGAATTGGTGGTGTTCTCTAAAAACAACAGATAACATACATCCATTCATATGGATCCATTTGAGGCCTTATATAGGAGGTTGTTTTAACCACTATTATTCAGGTTAGAAGTTTGGGAACCATCCATGCTTGGGATTAGAGAATAGGAGACCCTAGAGTTGGAACAATTGATTAAGAAGTAGTTGGAAACTAGACAGAGCAGATAGATATACTACACTAACTCAAGATATCATACCTTGGAATTTTAGGTGGATTTTTGGGTGTCCTTTTGTGTATATCTAGGTATTGGGAAGCATTAAATTCATAGGCATGGGAATTTTGTGCCAAAGTTCATTGGGCCATTTTAGATTGTAGAGAAATTCATACCCCTAGACTACCAACCATCTCTCTCATAGAGGTATGTAGCTATGTATGATGTTTTAAACATCTCTTGGCTTTAAAAGTATCACCCTAACTCATATAATGTGATATATATTGATGACATTGATATAGATGTCAATACTTCCTTTAAGGAATGGCCAATTCACATTGTGAATTGTAGTAAGAAAACCCTCTGTGAAAAGGTTGTTCACCTGGTATGAATTCTCCAGCAGCATAGATGAAATCAGAAGGAGACTTGGGAGTTGTAATTAGATATCTATGCCTAGTGGCTAAAGTTATTATTTGACAAATCTCTGTGATGGTTGGGAGTTCAACTTAGGAATGAGATATTATATATTGGGGAGGTTATAAAATCCCACTTTTCTAATGAGGTATAGAACCATTTAAATATTACTAAAACCTCTTAAGTTTTTTTTAAAGAAATTTAAAAGGAGGTTTGGGGGATCTTGAAGGTTTATAAGATAAATTGGAGGAGGTTGAGGTATGAAGTTAAGGGGATTATGAGCCACTGAATAGAAATTTACAGACCACTAGTTAGCCGGTAGTCTTTCACTAGGCTTGCAGAATTACTAGAAGCCAACGAGCTAGCCGATGAGACCCACTAGCCAGCTGGTGGGTCCTAAAAAGTTTTTTTCATGGGGGTAGATTTGTAATTACCACTTTTTCACCATTAAATGTAACCAAATTTTATTATTCTCTGTTCTTACAGTAGCCCCTCCTATAAGACTCTTCTCCCATCTTCTTAAAAAAATAATATCCTCTTTATTTCCCATCTATTTATCCTACCATTTAAGGTGATTGAAGGGCTAAGGTAAGTCTAATAGTCAGTATTCTTCTTTTCTTCTTTTATTTTACCATAATTTGAATGCTACCATGTTTTTCTCAAATGACCTATTTTCATGGAATTTATCTATTTTCTCATTTCATTCCATTATAAGAAAAATAAAATCTTGTTCTTGGGCATGTGGACTCTTCTTGTATTAAGGTGTCTGGTCCCTAAGTATTTTCCTATAGTTATTTTTTATTTCTCCTCAGTATTAGTGAAATTCCTCAAGACAATTTTTATGATTGACCTTGAATTTTTTTTAAATCCTTAAACCAAGTAGTTGGAATTCTATACAACCTTTGAAATTGTTTTCTTATTAAAATATGGGAGAAGTATCATGGGAACTCTTAGTTAAAATCATGCCTCATGAATTACAGCCTAGGAAAATTGGGAATTTTTTTTGGGATGGTTTTTAGTTTTTATAATTGAATATGGAAATTGTAAATGGAAGTTTTTTCTTTATAAAGTGTTTTTAAAATAGGTTTTCATTTTTTAAAAAAAAATATTTGGTTTTGGAAATGAAAGTGGTAAGTGGAGTGGTCCCTTTATTTGGTTTTCTTTTATTAATAAAAAAGATGGTAATTGTGAGTTTTTTTGGATAATTAAAGTTGGAATTATTTTAGTGCAGGATTGTTAATTGATCCCTTGTACTTTTAATTTTTTATTCTTTATAATGGATAAGATGGGATATGACTCAGGTGCATCAAACTTTCACGGTTTGGTAACTTTGGATCTTTGGTTATTGGTTAAACCTGGGGTGAATCTTTCCCCCAGGTTGACGTTGGGCCCCACGGATAGGTATTTTACCCTCAGGTACAAGTTAGACTGGAGAAAGGTTTATTACCACTAGTTGACAGTGTTTTTTAGTTGGAATGGTCCCTGCAATGTGCCTAGATGCAACAAACATTGGCTAAAGAAGGTGGTTCCAACATCAAGAGTCACCATGGAGACCAGGTTCAGAGTTTTATTTATTTATTATTTAATATTATTATTTATTTATTTATTTACTTTTATTATTATCAATTTTTTAATATTTGTATAATTGGTGCCATTTAATGTACTTATTATTCATACTGGATTGTTTAGGGACATAATTGGTCATGTTCTGCTGAGTTTTACTCACACCCTTCTTAGACTACCATTTGCTACCTAAGAATATTTCATGAATGTGGGTAGGAATAAGGTAAAGATACCTATAACCAATGTGTGATTTCATGCTAGGATGGAGTTGTGGGATTGGTTTCAGGATAGATCTCTGGACACTTCTGAGTGGCGGTATGTTGCACAATATACATCCAATGTTAAGGAATGATAAAATGGTGATTGTCTTTCATATAAAATATTATTCTTTATATTCTTAAACTCTTTTAAGAATACTAAAAAAACTATACAAAAGCACCTGTATAATCATATCTAACTTGATAGACAGCCAAATAGAGCATATGTTTTAATAATTGTGAGACCTAGGAATCATTCCCAATAAACTCCTTTAATGAGTAACATCTATGAATAAAGGTATCTTAAATAATGTTGATACTTAGGAATCATATTCCTAATGTCTAACTCTTTGATTATATCATTCAAAATACTTTACTTTACAATATCTAAGGTTATAATGTTAATAAATTCCACTGTATACTTATAACATTGTATAATTTCTTCATAATCATCATCATAGAATTTATCCATTAAAACTTTTCTTTTACATTATTTGGTAACTAATTTATCTCTTTACATTATTCATTACCTACATACTCAAAACTATTTTAGTATATTAAGTAAGATTCACTTTAAACTCAACTATTTTAATCTTTTATGTTTTAAACTTTTAAATTCTCTAAGTCTAAAAATACTCCCAACAACCTCTTCGAAACTATATTCTCTCTAACATATAATGATAAGATACAAAAAATTACATTTTTTTTAAAAAATAACATTTATTTTATCTACTGTGATATTTTTAAAAAAATATTATATTAATATCATATATGGTATCCTATGTGTTCATAAAATTATTCTTAAAATATAATTTTAATCTTGAAAATATATCATGGTTGGTTGGTGGGAACTCATTCTATCATATTTTAAAAAATATAATTGATAAACTCTTTTTCCCTAGATAAAACTCCTTTTATACTTTCTTACTTTTCAAACACGTAATACATTTTTGAAGAATCGTAAATCATGAATATTATCTCATTTTATTTATAATAACTCATTATTAAAAAAAATATGTTCTCTTATCATATAACATAACTAGAACATCTATACACATCCTTTATACATGTTCATCTGCTTCATCATATGAATGAACGCTATATGGTTAATTAGTTATTACTACGATGTTGAACTCTTGTATATTTGTAACTTCTATAAAATATACCTTTGGTTTCATAAACCCTAAAAAATAAAATATTTTCATTTTATAATATAAATAATTGACAAGGACCATCCTTACAGTTTTAAAAATCACGTTAATTATTTTTTATAATTCCATCACTTATGGAAATATTTCCCCTCATGCCTAAAATTTTCTTTTGGTTTCAAAAAAATTGACTAGTTTCATAAAGAAACATTATTGGACATTCCAACATAATTTTTTTCTTCCAATTAAAACTTTCACTGATTATTTTATGAATACTACAGCAAAACCTAGACATTTCATTCCTAGTTCATTTATCCTCTCCACTTTGATAAAATATGGTAAAATTTTATTAAACTCAATTATATTATCAAAACATTTTTGGTAATAATTTCAAAATGAATTCTATAGATAGAAAAGGCCTTAAAGGAAACCTTTACCCTCTCCAAGTCATTAACATACCCAATTATATTGAGTGTATCTGAGAAGACTAATTTTTCTTTTATTGTATTTAAACAATTCATTTGAAAACATAAGTGAATCATTTTATTCTTTTTATAAGAATCTAGATCCATATATTGAACCACTTAAACTTTTATCTATTCATGGAGAAGTTTCTCTAACACTTATAATTTTCTATATTTCTTAAGAATAATTCTCAGGTTCTTATACCTGTTAGGGAAATTTATTTCATTAAGATTTTCCTTTTCAAGGATGAATATCAATTTCAATTTTGGTGATGATTTTGTCATTTAATCTATAATAAAATCATTAATCAAATTAGTATTACATTTTAAATTCATTTAATAAGGATTTTTATTAAATGCACTCATGCTAAAACAATAATCCAATTTAATATGCAAAAGACCAGTCAATATTCCATGATATATATTTCACTAAGTAATGTTCTTCATTTTTCATGAACCTCATCACTTTAGCAATTTAGGTAAGCTATTATATCAATAATATCATATTTGACTCTTATATGGATAATTCAAATGCTCAATGTCCAATCCATCATATGGAATAACTCAATAATATTCCTTTTTTATCCATCTTAAGGGTTTCCTAACTAAGTGTAACCCAAATAAGATTCTAAAAATGAGGTATCTAACACTTAAAGTCGCCTCATTTCCTATTTTTTCTTACACATGATAATATAAGGGAAGCATATTTTATCATGAAACTAATTGGTTGAATGGTCGAGGTATTAATAAGTGTTTGATTTGGAAGGAATCAAACACTTGGAATTTTTAGAAGGAATCTAATCTATCCATATTGTATTATTTATTCCCTTTACATGTATGTATGTTTCAAGTGATTTAGTTTGAAATTTGTTATTCCCAGGTTATATAGAGCACTGATATGGGGTGAATTAGTGGTCTCTTTTTTGAATTCTTCCTTTTTAATTCAACCTATTAAACCTATTAAAGTTTTTATATACTAAATATATTTTCTCAGCCTTACCTCATATATATTAAAATTTAAATAAATCATAGCACATTGGATTTACAATGTTTCTCTATAATTGAATACTCATTCTTTGATAGGTTAGTCCCACCCACACACCCACCCCCCCCCCCATCAAGGATTTATCCACTATATTCCCCTGTGGATACAACCAAGGACCATCACAGTCCTATCAACAAAGAGTCTTGCTTTATTCTAGCTTCTAAATTCCTACTGGAAGAAAAACCTATCCTCTATAAAATGTTTTGATCCAAAAATAAAAACATCTTTGTCTGTTCCTAGGTGCTTCATCCCACTTGATATTTACCTTACTTCACATACACAATAGATAAATTGGTTATTCTATATAAAAATCTTCAAGTTTTAACACCCAATTCTTCTTCAGAACATAGAAAATTGGATTTCTCAATTTTCTAGATATTTAAATGATTTGGTTCTCCTGAACACATCAAATAATCAATTATAGTAGGTTTCTTCCTCCTTTAATGACTTATGGATTCGATATCCTCCTACTCTCTTAGATACTTTTGAGTATAAAGTTATCAGTGATAAATATTTGATGTTATAGGTTTATTTAGGATAAATAGAATTTAAAACACACCACTATTCATTTTCTATATATTTATATTTAGAGAACAATAATGTGAATATTAGTTTCAAAAATGGAAGTTTGTAAAATCCATGATCTTCAAAATCAATAATTATCCTATATTAAATTGGTAAGTGGATTCTCAATTTATATTATTTTTTAAAATTATTCATTCAAATCATTTGAATATTGGTCAATATTCTCTTTAAAATCCCATAAGACTTGGTATTTTATTCATCATTTAATTTTCCATGAAATTTATTAAAAATTATTTCCTTTTTAATATTTCCATGATTCTATGTGGAATTCAATACTTCAACATGGCACCTTCTTATACAATGTATAAATCTCTTGAGCATCATATTCTTCCTTATATGGACTCTCAATAAATCTCATGTAGAATTAAAATCATTTATTATGATTTTTATATTGTTAATCTTTGATAATATCAAGCAGCAACATCAAATTTATTCTTATTAATTTGAATTCATTCTTATAAAATTTGATAATTTCCTTCTAATGAATTCCTGGATGATTTTCCTAAGATATGTTATATCTTGTGAAATTTATATAACATGATATAGTCTATGTTACATGATGGTATACCATAAAAATATATGATTTCATATCCTAATCTAGTATCATATTCACTTACTTATCGTACATGTTTCACATATTATAAGGATATCCATCTTACAATATCTTTATATCATACAAATTGTGCATCTTACACATTTATACTTATACAAAGGTAGGATATCTTACACACACTCCTCATATCATATTATATCTAAATACCTTACAAATAAATACTATAATACTCATACAAGTATGAATCATACAGTTTCACCAAATAACTCAAACAAAACACTTCCTTTGTTAAAATATCTTACCTAAATCAAGAAATGACTCATACATTGGTTTAGAATGACTTCCCATTGACTTAAAAACTTTAGACATGTAATTATGGATTTTACATAATTTGATCCAATTTCTTCCAAGATGATTAAAAATTATATTAGATATCATTTTATACATAAGAATTTTTCTTTTAAAATAAACATTAGATCACTAAAAATCATAACATTTAAATGGGATCCTACAATGAAGTTATCCAAAAACTTTCTTCAAGAATTTTTAAATAACTTACATTTATATTTAAATGGAAGCATCTCACTCAACCATATTCTTAGAAAAATTTCAATTTTACTTCTCATAGCCTTGGTGAAATAAATAAAACATCATTCAATTGGGAACTTTGATCTCCCCTACTATATTTGATTTCAATACCTTTTACAAATTCACTAAAGTTAAAGTAATTCATCTCCCCCTTATTGAAAATAAATAAAAATGGAATATATAAGTCTTCACATATCATATTATTCTTATTCTTTCAAAAAAATATTCCTCTCCACCTTTCTTATAAAATCACATATTAATACAATTTTTAATATTAGGATGGGCCAGGTGATTTTATTATTAGTGATACTTTTTTAGTCAAATTTATGTCTATGTGGGAAAAACTAGTATAGAAAACAAGAATTTTATAACTAAACTAATCAATATTTTCCATAAATTGTTATACGTATAATAACAACTCCACATTTTTTGAAGAAATATCTTCCCAGGGGTTACTTCAAATAAATTTATTCAAATATATGTAACCTGAACTTCAATCAATAAACCCACAAAAAATTCAAAAGTTTGAAATATAAAAACTCCCCCAATTTAACTCTAGATTTTTTCCCCCTGATTATACACTCCATATAATTAATAATATATTTTCTAGAATTTTTAAATTCCTCAACTTCTAGTTTTCTTAAGTGTTGTCTATAAATCCCAGATATTCATGGGACACTTTATTTTTATGGCCACAACTCTTGTTTTCTCCCCATTAAGGGATGCACTATTATTTTCCTTTTCCTGGGGATTATTAAAATCCATGATGGGTTTATTTATTTATTATTTAGTTTAAAACACTAAAATTTATCCTTTTTTCTTCTGTATGTTAGTGACCAATAAATAAGAATTATGGGAAAGATGAGGGACTTATTTAATTTTTCAATTGTAATATCATGGCTAAGAGTTTCCTCAAAACCAAGACCTCTCTATATTTATAATATTAGTATGGAAAAGTTTCCTAAAACTTATATTTCTATTGGGAGTCTTAACATGTTTTGTTCTCATATTATTCCCTTGAAATTATTCATTTTTTGAATAAATTTTCTTCACCTCAACTATTAGGGAAAATTCATTGTCTTATGATTGAATTTACTTCCTTAACAATTATTCTTGGGATTTTTAAATGATAGTATAATATTTCATGATATACCAAGTTTGACTTAATCTCTCACATGTATTTCCTTTAATATTTTGGTTATCACTTTTAAATAACTTATCTAGAGCATCAATCTTCTCATGAGATTTAATCACTCTAATTGGAATCAATTTCTTTACTTTATCTTCAGTGCTGATTTTTATATTCCCAATATTCTAACCATATCTAATTGGGATAGCCAAACAATTAGTAATTCCTTCTTATTATACTCATCCTATTTTATATTTTCTCATGAATTCATGGAAACCTTATAAAAATATGAATTGCAACTCTTTTTATTCTGAACTTACTTCACTTTTACAATAAAGGGAACTTATCCTAGTGGCATGTTCATGCATACCTAATATTTGTGATACTCTTATAAAATATTCCACACAACTCATATAAATACTCAAATATTTTTTAGTGGCCATATTGGCTAAAGGTCTAGTCACAGTTTTCCTTTTCTTAGAATTTTTTATCATCTTTTCATCATAGCTCCCCTAATTTCATTCCACTTCCCAGAAAATGACATATTATACTAACATGAGTTGAATTTTTTTCATACCTTACACAACACCAATAAAAGACACTAAACTTTGATCTATCAACTTAACAATAAATTTTTCTATAAATCTATTGGGGGTGTCTTCCTACAAACCAAAAATTTTTTCCTATTAGGAAATGATCTCATTGGTATATGTTTGTATCCCTTTGATGTGGAGGAGTGTCTATAATTTATATTCATGGTATAGAAAAGTTATAACTTGTTTTTATTACTAGAACTATTAAAAATAACATTTTTATTTTCAAATATATGAGGTGAGGATTCAAATTTTTTGAGTGAAAACCTTCTTTTCTCATTCATGAGAGAATTAACCTTTAACCTTAGTAGCCTTTTTGAACTCTTTTATAAACTGATTAAAAATACTTTATTATCCCAGACAAATAAACTACATCTCATTCAACTCCTTTTCTTTTCCAAACAACTTTTCCTCAATATCTCTCACCATCTTTTCTTACTCACATGTATTCAATTTTCTTCTTTTTAAATCATTGACATAATTAGATTCTTTATTAGAAAACTCTAATTTATCCTAGAACACTTTATATTTCTCCTCCAATGGATCTCACTTTTCTTTATTTAATTGTATAATATTCTCTTGACAATATTCCATCTCATATTTCAACCTATATTCCGGCTCTATTCTGCTTCTCTATTATTAGTTATTGAGATATCAAAGGCGCTCTCAACATGAGTAAAGAAACTAAATTCATAAAATGATGAATCGGTTGAGTTATTATGTTCCTTATATCTCATAAATATCTTTTTCATTATACTAGAATAATTCCAATGGATTTCACTCTTTTTTTTTATTTTGATATTTCTCATCCTCCCCATCTAATTCAGATTCAATCACCTTGTTCCTCAAGAAATCCTTTTTAAAATTACCATTGTTGTTAAAATTGTACAATCTTGGTGGTTACTTCAACTTTCATTTCCATATACTCTTCTTGAATTTCTTTGATAGAGGATAAATAGTTTTTTTAAAATCATCATCATTCTCCTCATCATCATAATCAATTGATTTTAAAACTTCATCCCCTTTTATTTTTCCTTTTCTCATAGTCTCAAAAAACTATCACATCTTTTTCTTTCTTCTTGAAAGCTAGAGCATTTTTCATTTCATGAGATATTAAAATATTATGGAGATCATCCAATGAAAAATCATTATTACCATCCAAGGATGAAATAATGGGATCAAAACTATCTAGAAAGTTTTTAATTAGATTTTTTATAATAGAGGAATAATACAGCTTCTTATTGAACCCTCAAATATATCTCACAATCTCATTAACTCTAGTGAAATAATATTCAATATTATCATCATAATCCATTTTTATATATTCAAATATTCACCTCTAAACTTGTATTTTGAATTCCATAACTTTTTTATTTCCTTTATAACATATATTTTAACTTATCCCAAATCACTTTTTGGAATTTTAAATAACTATAATTTTTTTTTATATAATTTATTATAGATACGTCAAAATGGAATTTTATAATTTTTCATCTAATTAAAAATTTAAATTATTAGTGAAATGTATGGATAATACCTTAGGACTGGCTAGAAAATCAATATTTGTATCATCTCTTACCTCCAGTACAAGTGATAGATGGTAATTTATAATCATATTCCTCTAGTTATGGTAATTTTTTCCATTGAAAGTATGGAAACCTTTGTTGTTCAATGAACTTTTATTCTTCAAACTTACTAATTTCTTAGATATTTATAGTGAACCTAGGTTTTCTCTAATAAAACTTGTTAATCTTAGTCGATATGAACTCTAGGGGGTGTATCATTGGTATTTTTTAAAAATTAACCCCATTTAATCTGGCCTTTTGAACCTATTAAAGTTTTGATCAACTCAATATATTCTCTTAGACTCATATCATATGAAATAAAATATAAATAAATCACACAAAATAGCATTTATAATGTTCATCCAGAATTGTATACTCTTTTTCATGATAAGATAGTCCCCCCACCAATTGTGGATTCTTCTACTATATTCCCAAGTGGTTACCACTAAGGACTATCCAAGTCCTATAAATATATAGTCTCACTATGTTCTAACTTCCAGAGTCCCACTAAATAAAACAACCACCCACTACACAATTTTGTGATCTATAAATAGAATGATTTGTGTCTGCACCTGGTTACTTCAGAACAACATGATATTAATCATCCCATATGGACACATGTTATCAACTAGTTTTCCCATGTACAGTTCTTCAAGTATATGTGCTTAGGTATTCTTCAAAACATGGTTGTCTAGTTTTATTATCATTATATATATTCACATTATCTATTTATCCTAATGAATTCAAATTCCCATACAGGTAAGGTTTCTTCCTCCTAAAATGAATCCCATTATTTATATCCTCCTTTCTCTTTGATTCTTTTGAGTATCTTGTTCCTAGTGCACTTTATTAAAATTATTTGTTTCCTTAGGATGTAAATAATTCTAAATAAACCATCTCTTAATTTTATAAAAATTTATATTAACATAATAAAAATGTGAATATTATTTTCCAAAATGAAATTTTATAAACTCTATGATCTTTGGTAATCATAACTATCATCTGTTAAATCGGAAAATGAATTATCGATTTATCTCATAATTTAAATTTTTTATTCAAACTCATTTCAATCTTAGTTAGTATCCTCATCCAAATCCCATTAAAATTTATTCTTTATTCATCCTTTAATTATCTATAAAATCCATTGTAAATTATTTCTATTTTAATATTTACATGTTGGCATGTATTATTTAGTACTGTAACATGGTACTTTATTCTATGGTATGGAACTCTCCTCAGTGTCAAATTATTACTCATTTGGATTCTATTTCAATATCAACTTGAATTGCAATCACTTATTATGGTTGTGATATTTGAATCCCTAAATATTATCTTAAGTAAAATCATTGTATTTATCCAAATTCTACATAATTTTTTCCTCTAAAATTCAATAATTTAATTCTTATAATGTTCTTGAAGATTTTAATAATATATATTATATCTTATGAATTACCTATCATAAAAAATAGTATATTTTATGTGTTGTACTATCATAAGAATAAAATCTTCCTTATTAAACTCATATACCTTATGTGTTAGGTCATCATAGGTGTTTCACATCTAATATGTCCATCCATATTATAATATCTTCATATCATACAAATTTATCATCTTATATTTTTATCATCTTATTCATTTCTCATCATATGAATGTAGGTTAAATTATGCATTCCTCATATCATATGAGCACTGTTTATCTTATAAATAATTGTAATGGTACTCGTATGAAGTTGAATCATAAATTTTTACCAAATGACTCATACACAACTTTATATTAACAAAAATATCCAAAAAAATATAAAATGAATCATATGCAAGTTTTGAATTACTCATATGCACATGACTTTGTATTAGAAACCTCAAGATTATAATTCTATATACCACTTAATTAAATCTATCTTCTTCCAAGATTAATATAAATTATTGAAGATAATTCCATCTTTAAAAGAACCAGTCATTTACATTAAAGTTCAAATCACTAACAATCATCAAATTTAAAGGTGTTTCTATAATAAATTTTTCCTTCCAATTTCTTCAAAAAACTTTCAACAACATCATTCTCTATTCAGTGTGGAAAAATCCCACTCAACCATATTATTATCACAATTTTAATTTTTCTTCTCATAGCCTTATTGATAAAAAATAAAAAATCATTCAATTTATCATTTCATAATATCTATTCCTCCCAATAAACCCCACTTTTATAGATTGATCCTAATATCCTAGACCAAGGAGTAGAAACCCCAAAAGTCCCTCTACCCATGGTTGTTTACTCAAGAGAAACCTTAAAAATAATTACAACATTGTCTATTCTATGTTTCCTAGAAAAATCAATTATAATACCCATTTTATCATAGTATATGTCATGGTACCTATAAAACTCATTTTTTAACCATCTTCATTCATTCATAAATTCAACCAAACATTGATAGATTTTCTCTAATACTATTGAAGGGTTTTAGAGGGGATAAATCTTATAAAAATGTAGTGTATATGTTTTAAATTAAAATATAAAACCATAAAATATTTTATACATAATGGATTTAACAAAAATACAAAGGAAGACTACATACATTTCATCAGAAATTTTGAGCTTCAAATAAGTGTTTGATTTAGATCGCTAAGGAACAACTGATGGGTTCCTCACTCATATGGTGTCAACAGGTTGTGGGAAACTTCTAATTATTTGGAATTATTATTATATTTATTACCTATATATATATTATTTATATATTTCAATATCATAGTGTAGGATATTGATATTTCATATGGTATGGAATATAGAAACTGAGGCATGTGAGACTGTGTAGTTTGGTCATATCATGGTTATAATGTATTGAACTACATATAAATATCATGTTACATGGAATTATAATATTATAATGGATTAAAATTCATATCACTTATACTAAAGGTTATTATTAACAATGATCATTTCATATGATGAAAATATTAGTAGGTTTTCATGGTTGTGGTTTACAATTGATTTAACAACGTTAAATAACTCATAATGTGTGTTTTAATGATTTTTCACCCAAAGAGTATCCAAAATATCCTTATATATAATAATTATTTATAAAATTGGTTATGAGTGTGAGTTCCATTCACATTACCTATATTTCTATACCTGAATTTCTCTTCCTCCCTCACCCTTAGCCTTTGCGAGGCCCTAAATTACCATGGTTGATAAGAGGGTTATGCTCATGAAATGAGTGATTTAGGCCTAATATGTAGATAATTCATAAAAGGGTTATGTTATTCAAATACATATTGAGAACTTTATCAAGAATCTATGAATATGGATGAGGAAACGGATCAATTGTATAAAGTATGTATGTTTTCACATTATTTTATATAATATCATGTTTTCAGGTTTCACACGTGGTCAATATTGATTTATGGTTTCTTATTACACTTGATATATTTAAATAGTATCATTGGATACTAAGAAAACAATTAGTGGTATTATATTAGTGATATATGATTAGATTCATGAAATTATGTTGTTAAAAGAGAGTATAAAACATTGTTTCAAAAATATATCATTGAATCATATCAAGTGATTCAGTTTGTGTCATTAAATATGGTTGAAATTGGAAGGAGTCGTGGAACTCACACTAATAACCCAACATATGGATACTATCTATATATAAGTACCTCAGGGATACTTCTCAAGTGAATATGCATTAAATCGTATGTTGTGAGTTAATACATGTGGTTACATCGATTATAACACTTGGACATGCCAACTTCCCAATTGTCTCATAATATGAAATGAAAACTATTAATAATAGAATTTAGTGAAAGAGATATGAATCTTAATCGATTATAACATTTCAATTCCATGTATTACGATATGCCAATGCAGTTCCATATGATATAGTTATGCCATATTGAGTGGTATTCCCAAACCAAGTCGTATCACATGCCTCAGAAACCATATATCATGCCATGTGAAATATCAATGTCACACAATATGATATTTAAATATATACATCATATATTTATATATATGCATATAACATTGAGGATGAGTGGTATTCAGTTGCAGTGTCGTATACGGGCATTTGAGGGATCAAATTCCGACATTATTTTCGACCCACCCCCCATTTTAGGGGTGGTGGTTTTCATCCTGAATGTGTTCATGGAAACAACATTAGTAGGGGAAGAGTACTTATTTGAGGCTTCATGATCAAGAGGCGTCAGTTCTTTCTGTTGGGATAGGGCGAACTTGTGTAGGATGGATAGGATGGATACAAGTAGGGTGATCCAAACACAATGGGCTAGGGTGAGTGCAAGAGGGTTAGTCCAGCCATGGGTAGTATAGGCACAAGTGGTTTGGGATGGATAATAGATGGGATATTTTTGGGGCCTTTCATCCATTTCTAGGAGGCCTTTGGGCTAGTTCAAGGCTTTGGGGTGGGGTTTTTTCACCAAGTAGGGACTTCAGGCCATAAAAAGGGAATTCAAGCCTATAAGAGGCATTGACCTCATTATTGATCAAAGGTCCTTTGGGTTGGGAGAATGTTATTAAAGATACTAGGCCTTTGGGCCACAAATATGTAATAAAATAGGTCTATTAGGTGATTTCCAATCCTAGTGTGGAGAGATGAGGAATTACCCATAGTGTTCCTGGGTGTGTGAGTTTTTTCAATCTCGTAATCCCCTTAACTAGTAACAATATATATATATATATATGTGTGTGTGTGTGTGTGTGTGTGTGTGTGTGTGTGTGTGTGTCTTAAAGTTATAAATCCAATAATCTCAAACTTATACTAAAGAGTCAGAGATCTTGTGCTACTAAGTTATTCTTAAACAACAACCTAGTGTTGTTTAACCCTGTGAAAGGCTTCCCAAAATGGTTTAATCCTATGCAAGGATAAAAAATGGAAAAAAAAATCCCTAAAAAAAGTTATGAATTGAATTATATAATTTATAAAATATTAATAAATTATGGAAAAGAGGGAATAGAATATTAATTTTTTTATAAATTTTTTTATAAATTAATTAATTATAAAGTATTTATAATTAATTATTTAGATGTTGGTTAATCATTTATTAAATGACTTATAATATTAATTGTTAATATTTAAATAACTTTTAGAAAATTATATAAAATTAATTATGGTTTGGATATAAATTTTTTATATGTAAATTAAAATAGTAATTTATAAATTGTCCACAAATTACAAAATAAGTAAAAAATGAAAGAGTTTATATTTAAATAATGATTTGTTCATAATATCTAATTTTAGTTTTTTAAAATAAATACTTATTGAAGAAATTATTTAGAACACATTAAAATAAGTTTTGATGATTGATTTAATATTAGTTTAAATAATATAAATATGTGATATAAATAAGTATAAAATATTTATATTTTATATAATATCATATATTTAAAGTAAATGTCATATAATGATGAATATGAAAGAGTTCTTATTAGGAATAAATATAAAAAAAAATCTTTAATTATCGAATGTCCATAATTAACACCTAAACTATAAAGTGTTTATTTTATCTTTATTTATGAAAAAATCATAAATTTTTATCTCATGTTTAAATTTATGAATTGTTATTTATTTATTTTATTCCCTTATTTATTATTCATAGATATAAATTTTGAAATTATAAATATACGTGTATGATTTAATTTAATGGTTTTAAAATTATTTTATTGATTATCATTCATGCATTTAAAGTGTTATATGCTAGGTACTAATGATTTACTTTTGTACTACCTTGACTTTGTCTTATACTAGGTTATGAACTTAAATTAAGAAGTTAATTATGATTTATATATAACATGTAAGGGTTTTATATACCATATATATGGGTTGCATTTGGATATGTATTTATATAATTGTATTTTAATTTACACAGGTAATACAAGCTATGAGTTCTGTAAAGAGTTACACATAAAAATGAATTGATCATACTGTGTGTAACCCACATGTCACTGTACATATTAAGTTTCTATATTTTATCTTATCTTACATTATTCTATGATTTGTTAGTTTTCAAGCTGAAATTTTGGACGTTTGGGGGTAAAGCATGGTTAGCTCACACAGTTAGGAGTAACCATGTAATACTCATGTGGAGGGTAATGGTTGGTACACGGTTGCTGAACGGTTTGGAAAACCATGGTGTCAAACTGTGCGAGTTCTCTCGGCCTAGGAAGTGTCTAATGAAAGGTTGTCACATGATTTGGAAAACTGTGTGGCCAAACCATGCATCCTGTATATGTGTTAAAATTTTGAAAATTTCTCAAAATTCCATTTTCTACATAAAAGGAATGACACCCCTCTTCTAACCCATTAGCATCATCTGACCCTTGGGAGACCAAGGAGCAACTCCACCTTCCTCCTTTAATTATTGGTCTTCCTTTGGTAATTGATGATATTTTTTAGTTTTTTATTTCTCTCTTTCTCCCCTACTTATCCTACTTCCTTCTATCCTAGGTTACTATTTTCCTCGTGAAACCATAGTTTTATGTACAAGATAAGGATTTCATTTGGTATAGTTATAACCTATATATTTTTTATTTTATATCTTTTAGAGGAGGTATTATTTCATTCTTGGTTTGTTGATTTTTAAGGTAACATGTTTCGTATTGGTTTCTGCTTCTTATAAGTAGGTATTTTTATGGTGTTGTTTTATTTTGGAATTAGAAGTATTATCTTGCTTCAAAAATTATTTTTTATAAATTAATGATTATATGTGATATGTGTATAATTTTTTAATACCATTTCACTGTTTTTTATATTTTCATAAATATTTTCTCTCTTGAACTCATTTTTTCATGTTTGAAATTGAATGTTCTATTATGATAAGCTATTGAAAAATTCTTGAGGGGATTTTTTAAATAGTTTTAATTATATATGTTTAATTTTAATCCAGTTTTGGTTTTTAATGATTACAAACAAAATTTTAAATCAAATTTTGTTTTATATTGAGTTTTTGACCTGAAAACGATTTAAAAAGGGATTATTTAATGAATTAAAAATTTTGTTTGACATTGAGTGTCTAGTTTCCCATTTTTGATAAATGCCTTAATGGTGATTTTAAAAAGTATTTGACTAAAATGGTGGTCTTTTGGACATGTTTTGGATTTCAAAAAATATTAACCATGTTTAATGGTATATTGGAAATTTTTTAAAGTAGTGTGTATTATTTCCATCATTTTCTAAGAAACTCTTTAAGTTGTGTTTTTTAAAATGTGAAATGGATTGGAATTCTAAGTCGTCATTTAAATATAAAGGCTTGATTGGAACTTTGGTTTGAAATAGTTCATATAGAAGAAACCCTTTGATTTTCCCTTTGATTTTTAAACCATTGTGAGGGTTTCTTACCATTATAAGATGTTTGTTACTCCCCTTGTGTGGGAACATGCTTGTTTATACCATGGGTGCATGAGATATATGGGGTTATTTATTGTGAGGGTGTTGTGGGTAAGGGTTAGTCGTTGCCCTTTCCTTTCATGTTAATCTTGTCTTGAATGTTATTTCACCTCACATATTTTTTGGACATGGGAACCTTGGTACTAAGTGAAAGATATAATTCAAATTCACATTTGAGTTCACATTCTGTTAGTGGCTTCATCATTCTAGGAACTATATCTAAGAGGGGGTTTCATTACAATGATTCTTATTTGATCTAGTTTGATGACTTGTGATTTGAGATTTTTCATTAGACTAGAAATTGGTCCATAAGTGATAAAGCTTATGAATAAATTAGATAAAAATCACATTAGGGATCCATAGTAGATCCCATGGAACATTAAATTTATTGATTGTCAGTTCATAGAGGATTTTGATCTAGTGCTTGAATATATCAGTTCCCCTGGGTTATATTGTTGTGGAACCATTTATTTCTTATGTTTGTTCTGTGCCCCATGATATACAGTTTTTTCATTCTTATGTTTAAACTATGTCTATTTTGGGTCATTTCTTTTGTAAAATTATTTTTGTAAGATGTTTGTAAAAATTGTTTTGAATTTAAAGACTCTTTTGTGGGTTTTTAAATTGGATTTTAATTGGGTGTTTTGGTTTAAATATGGAATCGGATGGTTAAATTATTATAAGGTGACTATATTCTTTTAAATAAAAAAATGAGTTGTTTTGAGGAATGTTAATGAGTGTGTAGTTTTAAAATAGATTAGGATAGTGTAAATGTTTTCAAAATTTATGTTTTTAGTTTAAGAAAACCAAAGGAATGTTTTTAAAATCAATCATGGATTTTTTTTGTTTTCACAATTTATATTTTAAAATTATACTTTTTAAGTTTATTATAAAAATAGAATTTATGAATTCCATTATGAAATGAATTTAATATTCTAGGTGGGTTTTGGGGATCAACTAGGATTTCATCTCATTCCCATATATTCAAGATTCCAGGTTCTCATCTAGATTTTCTTTTCTTTCCTTAAGGCAAGAATGGGGAGAGTTGGGAGGTGGTGAGCAACTGTAGGTTGCATGGAGATGGTTTTGGGATCTGATAAAGTTAGTTTTTAGTTATTTTTTTATTAGTGTTGTATATAAAATTCCATATTGTATATTTCAATTTATGGATTATGTTTATATTTATGAAAATGTGTTGGATCAGTGTGGTCGGTTATGACCCATTTTTAATGTTTGTTTATTTTGGGTTCTTATATATTGATGTTTCATTATATTTTTATCTTCAATTAAAATGTAAATAATTACAAAATAGATTATTGTTATTCTTTTGCACTAGTTTCTATCCCATGGGGATCATGAATGTTATTCGTACCATATGGAAAATCAGGTCAGCTGTCAGGTCCAATGGCATCCTGGGTCAATTCACTACAAAATGGTATCTGATCCATTTGAAGTATGAGGTTTATATGGATACTCAAGAAGACCCCCCCCCCCATTATGAGGGAGTGTCCTATTATAAAGGATATTAATTTTGGAAAAGCTCGATAGGTAATTACAAGGAGATTATAGCTAGCACTTTCTCATCTTGAACCTCAAGATACCAGGGCAAGCCAGGTTTTGAATTTTAAATTTGAGTTTTTTTAGTTGTTTCAAAAGATTTTTTATGTGGATTAATGTTTTTTAAATCCAATTTGAGTATGAAAGTGATATTAGGGGACATCTATTGTTTTTAAGTTGAAAGCATAGGATAATTTGAGTGACATGGTTAGCTCGCATGGCTTAGGAAACCATGGGGTGCCCATGCGGTTGAGTTATCCACCTTTAAATAGAATGTTTCATAGTTGGTGCATGGTCTCCCAACTCATGTAGACCAACCATGTGCAGCATTGTTTTTCACTCATTAATTTTTTTTTACTCCTCTCGATTCAATATTTAACATAAATCTATTTTCACCTGTTGGAGGAGGATTCAGGAGAACCTTGTTTGAAAGTTTGTGTCGTTCTCTAAGTGAACTTGATTTTGAAACCTTATTTTTGAAAAATAAATGGATTTTTTAAACTATTTATCATCAAAACTTGGTTTTATGAATAGTTAGGAATAGTATATTCCCTTGGTTTTCATGAAATGTTTTTAAAAATAGTTTTTCCTCTTACGGTGTTTAGAAAATTAAATGTTTTAAATTTGTTTCATTGGGTTCTCCTAAAAAATTGATTTCAAAAAGAGTTTTGAAAGTTCTATGGGGTCAAAAGGGTGTTTGGTTTCGAAATAAATTTGGAATTTTTTTTAATAGGAAAATTATTTTTGATGATAATTCTCTAGGTTTTATGGTTTCAAAAACGGAGTGAATTTTTTGAAATTATTTTTTTACAACATGCCTTGTTTAGGAGATGTGTGTTCCACCAAGGTTATTTTATTTTTAAAGACTATATTGGCATCGTTTTTTATAATACACCTTGGTGTAGGGTGATTTCAAAATTTCTTGGACAAATTTGATGATATTAAAAGAAAATATTCTTTTCTTGGTATGGATATTTCTCACTTTCTTGATGGGTTGTTGTTTTGAATTGATTAATGGCTAATTATCGAATCATTTAGTTTGAATTTTTAGGCATGAATTGATGTTTTCATGTATTTTTTTATATTATTCCTCCCATAATGGTAAAAAGGGTCTCATTAGTTATGGTTCCTACCTAAACTGAAAATGGAGTGGTGGACATGGAACCTTCCTTATGATTGGACCCAATTATATACTTCTTAGATCAGCATCTGCCTTACTTCAGCAATGATAAAGGATCAGAAAAAGTGTTGTGTTGGTTAGAATAGTTTCAGGTGACACTAGTGGAAATACGGGTTTTAACGTCGTCGTAATAACGTCGGTTTTTTAAAAACTGATGTGAGTAGTATGTGCGGGAAATTTATGGCGTCGGTTTTTTGTAAAACTGACACCAAAAACAATTATCCGATGATAATTTGTGTCGTTTTTCACGAAATCGATGCAAAAAATTTTTTAAAAAATGTTTTGGCGTCAGTTTTGAAGAAAACCGACGCCGATAATAATAATAAACAAAAAAATTTTGTCATTTTTAGGAAAACTGACGCGGAAAATAATTTTAAAAAAAATTGGCATCGGTTTTCAGGAAAACCGATGCCGAAAATAAAAAAAAATAAAAAATATGCATCGGTTTTTTTGAAAACCGACGCCATAAGATATATTTTCAGTGTCGGTTTTCTCCAAAACTGACGCCCAAACTAAAAAAAATTATTCGGCATCAGTTTTTAAAATAACCAACGCCAAAATGTTTTTTTAAATTTTTGGCGTTGGTTTTTTCTAAAACTGATGCGAAAAGTCATTTAAAATTATTCGGGGACTGAAACCCTCATTTTGTTCGATCGTCGAAATTGAGTTCCACTACGGCACTTTGGAATCCCGACGACCTTCGAACCTGATTTGTGATCTTGGATGGCCATTGTTTAAGGTTTTGTGTCGTTTGCACGATTTCGGGTATGCATTTTTCCTTTTTATCTCTTGTTTCATCTCTCATTGTTTATTTCTTCTTCAAGAACCCTATTTTGCGCGATTTTCATTATTGGTTCGATTTTAGTTGTTTTTTATCATTATTTTTTGTTTGTATTATCATTGTTGGTATAGATTTTATAGTGTTTGTTTTTAGAAGTCATTATACCGAGCGCAGTTTGGATTTAACATCTCCATTCGGGTTGAACTTCAAATTTTTTGTTTGTATTATCATTATTTCAGTTTAAAATGATGTTTCATTAAATTATCAAGTACTATATTTTTAATTCCATTTCCATTTTAATTAATTATTCTTCAAAAAAATAATTTTATTGTGTTATTTATTGATGAACTTAGTGTGGTTTGGTTGTAGTTTGTCCTGTTTTTTTGTATCTATATTTATCATTTAGGTCATGTTGTGTTATCTGGGATTAACATGTGAATATTTTATTTTATCAGTGACTTCGAATTAAATGTGATTGAAGTTATAAAATTACATTACACCCATTTTGATTGATATTTTACATTTTAAAACAAACAATTATATTTTTTACTTTCAATAAAGAATTGAGATTTATTAATAATTAACTACCCATGTCTGTGGCTTGCATTTCACACCAACATTTATTAATTCTTTGTTGGTATATTTTTTTCTATACATTGTATGAATGTATTGTTTAGCTAATGGTGTTTTGTCTTCCAACATTTTTGAAGTTATAAGGACTCAAATTAAAGAAACATTGATTCCTTTGACTACATATCTAGCACATTAAAATTGATATTTAATTAATCATATAATTAAATATGAACATGATAACAAGAGTAAATTTTTAATTATTGTAAGAGCTATTTCAATGGATTTAGTAGAATCTATTATGTATTCTATAGGATGTGCATTCTCTATAATAGTGTAACCACTATATTGATTCTCCGCTACATGGTTGCCTCTATGGTAGCTCGATTGGCTATAGCTCGTATCTTTGTTGATCATTGTCTCCCAGGAAAATTGCCCCATCCCGACCCTCCTCCCTAATCCCACCTCTCCACCTATCCATACTCTCTACCTCACCACCTCTCTATCTCTCCCTCCCAATCCCTTTCTGAGCCTCTCCACTACATACCCACCTCCCACTAGGACTCTACCTTCCCCTTACCAACCTTTAACTCAACATTCATGTTTCCACCTTTATTCCCATTGCCACCTTCATTTTCATAATTGAATTAATTACCATGTTCCCTTCAGATCTACTTCCCAAATTCTCATTCTCATTTTTTACGCAATGTCCATCTATCCTCTCGAATAACATCATCTGCATCACTAAACCCTATAATGGGTTCATCCTCTATCTATAACTGCTACTATATTCACCGTCATATTAATCTCGATACATGTATTTGTTAGTACATAGGTATAGATCATACCACAAAATCATCAATAATTTATATATATTTCCATGTACTACCACATTTCACTTATTGCATTCTTTAAATTAATGTACTCTTCAATATTTTTGACACATGCAACATTGAAATATTGCAACTATATAAAATGAACTAATAAATTTTAAAAGAATGATATTATAATTAAATTATAATATCAATATAACACACATGTATATAATATGAAAATTAACTGTTTACTCTATTTGTAAACGTGTTTCATATCTGATGTCTTTTATCTGATTATCAATATTTTTTATTAGATATGTTTTTGTTTACAATTTATCTGATAGATATTTAAATGTTTATATGTTTTAATATATTCATCAATTATATTGTGATATCAGGTATTAATGGATCATAATTGGATTTATTTAAGAAGAACCACCAGTGAATATGAAAAAGGAGTTGATAATTTTTTGGAATTTGCTAAATGACATCTTAAAAATATTGATTTGATTTTCTGTCCATATGTGAAGTGTGTAAATATAAGAAAGTTAAACTCCAGAGAAATCAAGGATCATCTCATTTGTTATGGTTTTAGCCTTAATTATACACGTTGGATCTTTCATGGTGAAATAACTGAAAATTCAACATCCAATGTTGATGACGATATTCAAAATGAGGCAGAGGATCATATTGAAAAATTAATTCATGATTTAGGTGTTGAAACCATAAAAAAACACCAACTGTTGAATGATTGTATGGAGATTCTGAGAAACCATTATTCCCAGGTTGCAGTAAATATACAGTGTTATCAGTAGTTTTGAGATTAGTTAACTTAAAAGAAAAAAATGGGTGGAGTGATACAAGTTTCTCCAGTTTACTTGAGCTTTTAAAAGAGCTACTTCCAGTTGGAAATGGGCTTCCAGATTCCAATTATGAGGCAAAGAAAATATTATGCCCAATGGAATTGGGGTATAAAAAGATACATGCTTTCCCCAATGATTTTGTACTGTATAGGAAAGAAAATGAACATTTATCAAGTAGTCCTACATGTGGGACATCGCGCTATAAGATGGATGAGAAAGTCAACTAAAATTTATTCTCTGGTGATGTCATGTAACGTTATGAAAAATCAATTTTTTACTTTCCAATGATATCATCCAATATTTTTTGCATACAATTCTGATAATTCAATTCTAGTTTATTTTTAGGTACCAGAATCAAACCTCCAGCTAAAGAAATTTGGTACCTTCCAATAATTCTTCATTTGAAGCGTCTATTTGCAAATTGAATTGATGCAAAAAGGTTAAAATGGAATTCAGATGATCGCAACTCTAATGGTAACTTATGTCACCCTTCCAATTCACCACAGTGGAAGAGTTTTGATAAAAAAAATTCATGATTTTGGAAGTGAAGTTAGAAATCTCAAAATGGGATTGTTTACTAATGGAATGAATCCATATCAGAGCCTCAGTAGCCAACATAGTTCATGGCCTGTTTTTCTGGTACTTTACAACTTGTCCCCACATCTATGTATGAAGAAAAAATATGTTATGGTGAGATTGATGATTTATGGACCAAAACAACTGGGAAATCATATTGATGTGTATCTTACACCATTGATTGATGATTTGAAACTGCTATGGGAGGAAGGTGTTAAAGTTTCTGATTCATACAAGAAAGAGTATTTTCTTCTGCGTGCTATGGTAATGTTCAATATAAATGACTTTCCTGTATATGGAAACTTATCTAGATATAGTGTTAAGGGACATAAAGCATGTCCAATTTGTGAAGAAAAAACTTCATATTATCAACTGAAGAATGGAAGAAAGATGGTGTACATGGTACATCGAAGATTTTTGCTAATTGATCATCCTTAGCATAGATTGAAAAAATCATTTAACGGTTTACAAGAATATAACCTCCCCCTTCGACCATTGTCAGCTGAAGAATATTATGACAGAGTGAAAGATATTGATTCGAAATTTGGAAAGAGAAAAAGTTTTGGTTTACAAAAACATATCTGGAAGAAGTAGTCTATTTTTTCGAACTACCTTATTGGAGATTTTTAGAGATAAAACATAACATTGATGTTATGCATGTTGAGAAAAACATATGTGATAGTTTGATTGGAACTTTTTTAGACATAAAAGGAAGGACAAAAGATGGATTACATTATAGATTAGACTTGATATTAATGAGAATACGTAGGGAGTTAGCTCCCGCTGTGAAAGGAAACAGAACATATTTACCTCCAGCTTGTCACACATTAAGCAAGATTGAAAAGATGAATTTTTTTTCAGTGTCTTCATGGTATTAAAGTACCCAGTGGTTTTTCTTCAAATGTGAATAATTTTGTGTCATTGAAGGATTTTAAATTAATAGGTATGAAATCTCGTGATTGCCATGTGTTGATATAACAAATTCTACCAGTAGCAGTGCATGGTATATTACCGAAAGCTGTCAGAAAGACAATCATCAGGTTATGTAATTTCTTTAAATCCATTTGTAGCAAATTCGTTGATCAAAATTTATTAGATGTGTTGGAGAATGAAGCAACCCTTATTCTTTGTCAACTAGAAATGTATTTTCCACCCACATTTTTTGATATAATGGTTCGTCTATTGATTCATTGGGTGCATGAGATAAGAATATGTGGGCCTGTTTATTTAAGATGGATGTATCCTTTTAAAAGATATATGAAAATTTTGAAAGGATATGTTAAAAATCATTATCGACTAGAGGCCTCTATTGTTCAAAAATATGTATCAAAAGAGGTTATTGAGTTCTGTAATGATTATTTGAATGAGGTGGAGAATATTGTTCTCTCTGTATCTCAACATATGACAGTTGATAGAGAAGGTATAGGGGTTCGAGGCTTAAAGGTAAAGTTCATTCCACGTGATGAAGTGATGCAAGCACATTTATACATTTTGAACAACACATATGAGGTTCAACCATATATATCCTCACATATTGCTGAATTAAAGTTACGATATCAGAAAAGAAATGAAAAGTGGTTAATTATTGAGCATAAGAAGACATTTGTTTCATGGTTTAAAGAGAAAGTCACCCCAGATATATCTGTATCAGAAACATTGAAGTGGTTAGTAGGGGGACCATCTCTTAATGTGATCACATGGTCTGGTTTTGATATCAATAGCTACACATTTTACACAAAAAACTTGGATGACAAGAGTACCGTTCAGAATAGTGGTGTGATGGTATTCGCTGAAGTAGGGCATTTTTCGAGTGCCAAAGATAAAAACTCAATTTCTGCATCAACGTCATATTTTGGAGTTATTGAAGACATATGGGAAATTGATTATATTAAATTTTTAGTCACTTTTTTTAAGTGTAATTGGGTTGATAGTAATAGTGGCGTGAAACATGATGAATATGGGTTTAAACTGGTTGATTTGAAAAGATTTAATCACAATGAGGAACAATTTATCATGGTGACACATGAAAAACAAGTATTTTATGTCATTAATCTATCCAATGATCATTGGTCAATTGTTTTGCAAGGGAAAAGATACCATTTGGATGATGAGGATGATTCTGATGATGCTAGTGATTTACATGATCCTTATTCATCTATTATGAAATTTCCAGATGATTACAATGAGTATAAGACAGACATAGTGCATGCAGTACGTACCGATGATGATGAAGGCAAGTGGGAAAACACTAAATTAGTCTCCTAATTTTTCTGGTAAATATTTATATTTTGTGTCTATTTTTAAAAATTATAAATGCATGCCTCTATTTTTACATATTTATTTTTGTCTTCCTTGTTATTAATTATTCAGTTTTCTAATGATATTCAGGTACACAAAATTTCATTACACTTTCTAGTAGCAATGTCAAATACAGATAGAGAGGTGAAGTTACCAAGGTATATCTATTTTGATATATTATTAAATATTCAGTAATATACTTATTTAATGAAATAAAACTATTAATTTACAAAAAAAATTGTAGGACTACTGATGTGTCCTCGGAGGAGGAGACTTCTCTAGTTACTGCTCAAAAATCAAGTTCTCAAGTTTGTAAACGTGGTATTACACGTTTACCTAAACTATCACTTGCTCGTGATGATAAAAAAGTACACATCCATTTTGATGATAATAATATTGCAGTTGGCCCAAATGTAATTCAGTTTGTCAGTTATATAGTGATGCAGAGCCGTTGTAGGATTAGTATTTTATATCCCGTTTGGAAGTCAGTGGACAGGACGTCGAAACAACAGCTTTGGGAGGCCGTGACGGTAAAATATATTACTTTATTTATTTTATCTCATTTTTTGAATATTATATATTTTAAATTAAATATTTAATTTATTCAATTACAGAGACATTCAATTTTGAGGAAACCAAAGAAATTAAGAAAAGACATCTCTCTTTAGCAGCGGTTTGATGGAGAGATTTTAAAAACAAACTGACAAAAAATTATGTTTTTGGAAAGAGAAGGTTTGAAAGCCCATGTATTAAGTATCCATATATAGATGAAGAAACATGGAAGTGATTTGTTGACAGTCGTCAGGAAGAGAAATTTCAGGTATGGTAATTGTTTTATATTTTAAAATTTATGCTATATTTTTTTTATTACTTAGTAATTAATTTTTATATAACAGGCCGCCAAGAGATCTCATCAGGAGATCCAGTTGAAAAATGTATACCCTCATACTTTATCACGTGGAGGGTATTCTTATTTAGAGTAGAAAATGATTGAAGAAAAATTTGAAGTATTAAGATCTCAATCAAGTAGTGGTTCAGAAGAGGTCCATTTTGGTCCTCCATCTCCTCCCACTCGCCATGAGAAATGGAAACGAGTAGGAAGAAGAAAAAATGAACAATATCTTACAGAGGAAGCTCATCAAGTGGTTGATAAAATTGTAAGTAAATATTATTTATTTGTTAACAATTTTTCTATTTTATAATTTATAAACACTAATATAACCATTTTATTTTTCATTTCAGGATAAAATTCAGGACCAAGAGACACAATGATCTTTTATCCCTGAGGGTAGGATAGACATCCTGGCCACTGTTTTGGGAAAGGTAGAACACACTAGCCGTGTTAGAGGATATCAGGCGGGTGTTAGTATTCGGAAGGTTTTTGGTAAGATTAAGCAATCAAAAGACCCAGAAATAGAATCCTTGAAAGAAGAGTTGAAAGATATGAAACAGTCTATGGGTGATCAAATTCAAGCAGTAGTGCAGAAGTCTTTATTAGAACACTTGGCAAGACAATCACAGTCTGCGCAGCCTTCCTAGGTATATTATTTATTTGTCATCAATTTTTCTATTTTATAAATTATAATCACTAATATAATTTTTTCATTTTTCAGCCTTCCCATTCTACTCACCCGGACTACCCTACCTCATCTGCTTACCTGGCCCTATCTATGCAGCCTTCTGAGGTATATTATTTATTTGTCATTAATTTTTCTATTTTATAAATTATAGACACTAATATAAGTTTTTCATTTTTCAGCATTATCAGCCTACTCACCCAGACTACCCTGCCTCATCTGCTTACCCTGCCCCATCTACGAAACCTTTCAAGGTATATTATTTTATTTTAATAAATTTTTCTATTTTATAAATTTTAAACTCTAATATTACTTTTTCATTTTTCTGCCTTCTCAGCCTCCTCACTCGGACTACCCTACCCCATCTTCTTACCCTTCCCCACCTGCTTACTTTGAGCCTCCACCTCCTCCCTCGAATCAAGACTTATATTGTGAGTTTTTTACGGGAGATCCTCATGTACATATTGTTGTGTTAGGACAGGTGCATTTGTTGGGTGACTCGGTACATAATTAGCCTATCCAGATGGGTTAGGTCAGAGTATCAGTACTTTTTATTATAGATCCTACTGCTCTACTACCATTTCTTACTATGGAGATCACTAGTGTTGGGGAATGTACGGGCCATTTTTTACTTTGGCCAACTGCCCTTCTTTATTATATTTCACTTGAGGTATACGTTTTTTTAAATATTAATTACAAATGATTCAAAATTACTTATATTGTTTTCTAACATTTAACATATATAGGAATATCTGAAAGCAAAATAAACTACACAAATGCAACAAAATTTTCAGGAACAGTTGTTTATAGATACTTCTGATATTTCTTATGGGTTAAAAATATTATCTGAGTCCTCTTCTTCCATGAATTTTATCTATGAGTTTCAGATGACGCCCGATATATGTGGAAGAAATTATGGATTGAAATTAATGAAAGAAGATATCATGAATTTAGTTAATTTTGAAGAGATTGTGCAGAGTGTGGTGCAGTTGTTTATCATGAAGTAAATTGATGTTTCAATTGTTATTTATTTAATAAAATATTGTTATGTCATTGACTAACTATATTTTCTTTATAAATTAGGTATCTACACAAGCTTCTTTTAATAAAGGAAACAATAGGAATTTACAGCTTTATAGATCCAGAGTATATTTCCTTGGAAGCTAAACATGTGAAGAATCGTGAAAGGGTTGAATATATATCCGAGAGATTAACACAGAAAGAGATTCAGTGATGGTTTTTTCTATTTCTTGATAAGTAAGAACATCAACATTTTTATGAGCTAATTATCATTATAATGTCATTAATTGTGAAATTTTTGTATTTTAGGGGGCATTGGATGTTAGGAGTATTTTTCCCAAGTGAATGCACCTTATATTGGTTTTGATCTTTATTAAGAGGAGTGTGTAAACCATTTCTCACCTTATTAAATAGGTAATTTTTTTATTTTTTATAAGATCATTATGTTTAATTTTCATTGTTTACACAAGTATTATTAGTTCATATATAAAAAAAATGAAGATCATGGAAACATTTTAACAAGGAATACATGTCAAGAAAAGAAACCAACGGAAATCAAATATGTGGAAGTACAGGTAATTAGTTTTTATATTTTTGTCATATATTGTTTTTTTTAATTAAATGTTTTATAACTGCAGTGTTATCGTCAAAATGGATATGTTGATTGTGGTTATTATATTCTACGATTCATGTATGAGATAATCACAACTGGGAAAACTACTGATTTTCATAAGGTTGGTTGTATTAATTTTTTATATATTTTCTCCCATATTATTCTATTTTTTAACTTTATATCATTCAATATTATTGTTGGCATTCAATGATTCACAGACTTATTCCAAATCTAATATGACCAATATTCAATTTACTTTTGAGAACTATTTGTTAAGTCTGATTAAGATTTGAGGTATGTATATTCTAATATTTATAAATAATAATACATATGGGTACAAAAAACTAACTCTTTTAATATATTAGGTGTTTGAACCTACTAATAATCAAATGAATGCTTCAATAATAACCAACAATGAGCATGCCGTAAATGCTGAAGTCGTGGGACTTAAAAATGTCACAAAATTTCTTGAAGTCAATGATTGTAGGTACATGTATTTTAATTTTACTTTAGATAATTTTTTTGATTAACTAGATATAAGCATTGAAGTTATACGAGGCATTGGATGATAAATACTGTTTAATTGTTTTTCTATATTTTGTTATTTTTACAGGGGTTCTGAATTTTTTGGGAAGTGTAATTGGAAATATTTAATAAAAAAATAATTTTATTTATGGCGTCGGTTATTTAAATAACCGACGCTGAAATATTAAAAAAAAATTACCTTCGGTGTCGGTTGTATGTCAAACCGATGCCGAAATCGGGTTCGACCGGGGCTTCGGTGTCGGTTTTAGAAAAAACCGATGCCGAATATTCAGTCAAAAATTAGTTTTGGCGTCAGTTTTATGTAAAACCGACACCGAAACACTTACCGAAATTGTTTTCGGCGTCGGTTTTTGAAAAACCGATGTCGAAAACTATATTTTTTACGTCGCCTTTATAGACGTCAGTTTAAAACTAACGTTAAAATATGTTTTTCCACTAGTGTGATCCTTAATTCTCTTGGGATACTAGGATCTTCATGGGTGAGAGATTTTGAGATCTTTCTCATCAATTTTATCTAAGTTTATTTGGATTCTATAGTGTCTTCTCAATTGTTTAAAGGTGAATCTTGGGATATTTTCAAGATTTATTTTATCTAGTTTTTATTTATAGAGTTTGTTAAAGTGGATAGGGTGATTGATAATGTGATACTTAATCAAGTTAATCGATCATTGAGGTAGTATGATGATAAATTTTCAGATTTTGTTTTCTTTTCTCTGAGGCTAGTCATCAGTAATTCTATAAAAGATCATTTATTCTAAGGTGGTATTTTCCCAGATTTTAGTGTCATCTATATTTTCTTATATAATGACATATTTTCATGAGGGTTTCAATAAGGCCATTTAGGTTGAAGATGACTATTATAGGCAAGTAGTGGTGGGTGATTCCTTGGTTCCATTTGGTGGGAACAAGGATTACCCATTGCATGGGGAGTAGAAGCATGATAAGATAGAACTAAAAGAAAAGGGTCTTTCTCATGGGGAGAAAAGATCTATCATGTGATTATAATGTGGGGTCTAGGGAATTATCATCCCTCCTTTCTTAAGTCTCCTATGGTTTTACTTAATTGTGACTTTTTATGTTATCTTCACAAGTTTTGTAAGATGGATTTTAAGAATAGGTGTGTGGTTTAATCCTTTTATGGATGTGTTGTTTGGAGAAATTTACTTTTGATGGTTTTAATCTAAGATCTATTTTTGGAACTTTGTTTTTTTTTGGAATCTTGTGGATAGTTCATTTTTGAGATGTTTCATGTGGATGGATTTGAATTTTGTTTTATGTCCTGACTTTTTTCTTTAGTTAAATATCCCTTGTGGTTGGATTTTAAGGTTTTTGTTCTAGTTTTCCTTATTCTTATGACGCTGGTTATGTGTGTTATTTTTTTCCTCATTTTGGGGTGAACCATACTTGAGAGTTTTGGTTATTTCCGTTTTTTATCCTTTAAGGTCATTATTGTTCGGCCATGAGGTAGTCCTTGGGTGCACAATTAGGTAGCTAAAATGAATGATTTACCGATTGAGTTTTATACTAGAAAGTGTCTGGATTGCACCATTTGGGATGCACCTTGTGAGGGTGATCCATTTTAACCTGAGGTTATTCATGTGATTCATGGCCTGAGGTGGGATCTTATGTTGTTATTTTGAGGCTACCTATGGTTGTTCTTCCTTTCTTGGGTTTGGAAGTTCTTTTGGTTTTAGGGTGAGTTTCTCTTAGGGTTTCTCAGTTGTTTGTGGTGGTGTCTATTAGTAGTCCTCTTTGATTTCAGCATATTAGAGGAATTTTAAATGGTGGGGAGACCATGATATCTCTATATTTCTTATTATGGATTCTTTTTTGAGTTTTGTGTTTTGGATATACTTGGAAACATTTGTATAACTTTTGGTTGAACAATTTGATCATTTTTTATAATATTGGTTGTTTTCTTCAAGGTCAATTCATGTTGAGCAGTTATTTTGATTTGGTTCTTTTTAGATCATTTGTTTTTTCCTACCTCTTTTTTTTACCATAGATTTTTTGTGGTAAGAAATTGTATTGGTGTGGAGGATTGTGACAACCACATGTCACTTTAGATCATATGTTTCTCTATTTTATCTTATCTTGGGCCTTTTTAGGATCCAATAGTCTTTTAACCATAATTTTAAGTGCCTAGATGTTTTGCAGTAAATCACGATTATCCCACATTGTTAGGATTAACCGCGCAGTGCCCATTTTGAGGGGCCTTCTATGGAGATAGATTTATTTTTTACAGCTTAGACACGGTTTATTATGTTTTTAAAATATCACCAAAAATTGTGTGGTCAATTTGGCCTTGAAAGATGTTAGTGTAAAGTTTGGAAAATCATGTGGCCAAACCTTGCAAATGATTTAGTCCTAGGAAGCTGCTAGCTCATGATTGGTGCAAAGATGGAAAATCATGTGGCAAGCCCAGATGTTAAAATTTTATGAATTTACCAAAATACCCATATTTATTAAAAAGATTATTTACTCCTCTTCTCCCATATTTACATCATCTAACCCTTTCGATCCCAAGTAGGAGTTCCACTCTCCTTGTTCAATCATTGGCCTTTCTTTGGTGATTTACAATAGGTTTGGAGGTTTTTATTCCTCCCTTTCTTTGTATACTCCTTTCTTATTTTTTAGGTTTCCATTTTCTTCTTGAAGCACTATTTTTTGTAATATAGGGATTTGGTTAAAGATAGTTCTAACCAAGGTATTTAGTCTTTTATGGCATATACATGAGGTCTTATTTCTTTCTTGGGCAGTCTCCATTGAAGGTGATGAATTTTGGATTGGATTATACTTCTTCCAAGTAGGTGTTTATATGAAATTAGTTCATTTTAGAATTCAAAGTATGATTGTGTTTCTTAAATTACTTTTTTATGAAATTATGATTATATGTGATATCCAAGTGATGTTTTAAAACCATTTCATTGTGTTTTGAGCTTTGAAATAAGGGTTTCTCATTTAAATTCCGTGTTTTGATGTTTGAAATGGAATTTTGTATTATGATAAGATTTTATAAAATTATTAAGGGTATTTTTGAAATGGTTTTCATGATACATGATGTATTTTAATCTGGTTTTTATTTTCAATGAGTAAAAATAATGTTTTAAAAGGATTTATGGTTTAAATTGAGGTCTTTACAACAAAATTATTTACAAAGGGGTTCTTTAATGAATTTAAAATTTTGTTTGAAAATAATTTTTTTCTTTACCCTTTGTGAGAAAATCCTTAATAGATATTTTAAAAACTATTTGATGGAAATTTTGGGCTTTTACATGTTTTTCAATTCAAAGAAAACCCTTATTTAAGGGTGTATTTTAAATTTCTTAAATGGTGTGTGTGCTTTTCATCATTTTTTAAGAAATTATTTGACTAGTGTTTTATGAAATGTGAAAGGGATTGTAATTCCAAGACATTGTTTTAATATAAAGGCATCGTTGGTACCTTGGTTTTAAATGGTTGATATGGAATACTCCCCTTGATTACATATTTGATTTGTATACCATTAGGAGCATTTTTTATCATTATGAGATTCTTGTTTCCCCCATTGTTTGGGAATGTTCTTATTTATGCCATTGGTGCTTGAGATATATAGGGATATTCATTTTCAGTGTGTTGGGGGTGAGAGTTATCCATTTATCAATCCATGCGTTTGAATATTGGATTGAATTTTCCTTCACCAAACAACATTTTTGGTCATGATAACTCGGTTACTAAGTGGGTGATCTATTTCTATTATAATAGTCGGTTCACACGCCGTTAGTATCCCTCCAGTGGAGATATGAACTAGGTCTATAAGGAGGTGTCATCATAATGATGCTTGTGTGGAATAGTTGGATGGCTTGTGGTTTGGGATTCCACATTAGGCTGGTAGCTATTTCATGGATAATAAATCTTATAATTAAATTATATACTTCTCACGTTAGGGATATAGGGTACATCCCTTAACACATTCAATTTCTTGATTGGTGGTTGATATATGGGATTTTGATCTAGTGATTGATTAAATCACATCCCCTTACTCATATTTTTGTAGAAAAATTTCTTGCTTGTGTTTATTCTATGCCTTGTGATATATGGTGCTTGAATTTTTATATTTTAACTTTGTGTTTTTTTGGTCATTTTATTGGGAAATTATTTTTTAAACATGTTTAAAAAGAATTTTTAGAATTTAATAACTCTTTTTGGGTTTTTAAAGTGTATTTCAAAATGGTTTTTTTGGTTTAAATATGACCTCATCCAGTTAAATGTTTATAATGTGATCAGTTTCATTTAAATAAATTAAATGAGTTGTTTTGAGTAATTTTAATAGGTTTGTGGTTTTGAAACAGCTTGGGATGATGAAATAGTTTTCAAATAATATGTTTTCAGTTTAACAAAACCAAGTGAAAATTTTAAAAATTGATCATGGAATTGTTTTTGTTTTCATAAGTTATATTTTAAAAGTATACTTTCTCATTTATTTTCAAGCTATAATTTAGGAATTGGATTATGAAATGAAGAACATAGTCTTGATGGGTTGTGGTGACCTACTGGGATTTTATCTCACCACAATATCTTTCATGTTCTAGGTTCTCCAATAGATTTGGTTTTCTTTCCTTGGGGATGACGTGGGGTGGTTTGGGTGGTGGTCAGAAACCCTAGGTTGCATGGAGATGGGTTCGAGATCAGCTCGAGTTGGTTTTTAGTTGTTTTGTTTTTTGTTATTTTTTTCTGTTATTATTTATTGTGTCTTTATATTTATGGATGATGTTTATATTTATGAAAACAAATCGGATCAGTGTGGTAGGTTATGACCTGATTGTAATGTTTGTTTATTTTGGGTTCTTATATATTGATGTTCCACTATATTTTTATCTATAATTAAGGTGAAATCATCCCCAAATGGATTCCTATGGTTCGCATACACTAGTTTCCATCCCATGTGGAATAGGAATACCCTTCGAGCCATGTGGAAAATTAGTTTAGTTGTCGGGTTGAATGGAAGGCCTGGTCGGTTCACTATATAATGATTTAGTAGAACAAGAATAGGATTCCAAAGTAACACATTATAAGAATGCGTACACATAAAATGGAATAATATGAGATAATGTGGTGATATTAAATCCCCTTTAAAATAATATGTGTTGGATTACTTCCAAAGAAATTACATGTTAATTATTTGATCATTATATCAGATAAGTTATTTCAAAGCAAGGTTCTCATGGATTATATTGTGTAAAGAATAGTGAAAATGGATAACTATAAGATTTTGGAAACCAAATATTGCTATAGTTTTTTGCTTCACTTAGCTAAGATATCCTCGGAGTTAGGATACCACTATAATAGTGTTTAGTTTATCCATATGATATATTGTACCAAATATTTGTCCTCTAAACCAACCAAGAGTCTTATATAATATTATTAGGATTATTCCTTGAAAAAATAACTAATTGGTGGGAGGAATTAAAAATTAGACTCATTTCTTAGTGAAATTTGTATCTTGTCACACTATTGGATATGATGGATTCCAAAGGGGTCATCATTTTAGTGTAATTCCATTGAATAAAAGTCATTATTAGATAAATGTAAAATTGGATACACATCCAATATATTTCTTCATTATAGGTAATATAATCATCATTATCAAACATGAATTTAAAATAAATCTTATAAAAAATATTATTATAATTAGGCCCTAATATTGGTAACATAAGAAAAATTATTTAGAGAAATTTTATGTGTTTTGGCCCTTTTAGATTAATGAATTGTTAATATTGTTCAATGGGTGAATATAGATGTTTATGAGAAGTATATAATGATTCACTCAATGTTTCATAGGTATTAGATAAAAAATTTCCTAACTAAGTTTATTCTCCTCTCATAAAATCTGTATGATTTAGTATGATAATGACTTGGTACGACTCAAGGTTTTCAATAAGTATTATTATAGATTCATAGTTCCTTTAATTTTCATCATTGGGAATTTTTTTAAAATGTGATTATGTTAAATACATTTTACCCCATTTTATAAAAGTTTTTTATAAAGATGAAGTGGGGTATATGATGTCCATGTTTTGGTGTTATATAAGTTGGAAAAAGTAAAAACCAAAAGAAAAAAAGATAATTGGAGAGTCCAATAATATTTATTTGAGTAACCATCCAAGGCCATTGAAACCTAGAGTTAGCAAGATGTAAGGAAATTTTTTCCATAGTGTGGTGTTGTTTGAAATAATTGAAGGGGTATAAAAACACTATGTAATTTCTATATAAATAATTAGTGTTATAGAAAATAATTACTTATTTTTTAAGGGTATTTTATACATTATGAATACTATACAAGTGTTTTAAATATAAAATAGTTTTAAATTACAAGAAGAATTGATAAATAAGGTATTTTTCATTTAAGTGATGAATAAAAGAGTTTTTGTAAAAAAAATATTTGAATGTCTATGGATATATAAATCTTAGATAGATCAAAGTAAAATATCTATAAAGTAATTTAATTTATCTTATGTGATAAGAGGAGTTATTTATTAATAAATAGTTGTAGTTAATAATATAAGATGTTACATATGGTTTATGATTCATTTAATTCTATACCATATTTGAGAAGAATTAAAGGGAAAAATTAATTATTTAGGATAAAAGTGTTCATCCATAAGTTTTTTAAAATATGAGGAATAGAGATTCCACCACAAGTGGAATATTTTAAAGAATGGTATCCTTTTAAAAAAATATTATAAACACATAGAATACTATATATGATATAAATTAAATAGTTTATTTGTTAAATATTCCTACTAATATGGAATAAAATTTATTTCCAAAACACAATAGATATTTTGTATCTTCGCATGATATTTTTAAGAGTATATTGTATCAAATAGGCTAGTGCGAGAATTTTTGGACTTAAATAAATTGAAAGTGACCAAATAAAAAATAATTATATTCAAAATAAAAAGTGGACTTCTTATTATCTAAAAAAATTAGGATGTGTTGGTGAAGTAATAATAAAAATAGTCATATTATATTTTAAGGAAAATATTGATGGAATGAGTTATAATAATGATAATTTCATACTTATAAATAGTTATAGGTAGACAACATTAGTTATTAACATCACATCACTGGATGTTGTGTAGTTAATAAGTTTGAATAAAGTCAAGGAGATTAACCTTTAGAATATGATTCCTAAGTATCAATATTCTTCAAACTATATTTATTCATAGATATTACTCACTAATGAGTTTAGTGGGATGGTTTTATAAGTTTTTCACATATATATGTGGATACAATTATATAGATATGTGGAAAAAACCCCTCAAATCACAATAAACATAAGGATTATTTGGCATTATATCATATATAATATTTTTTGGTAAAAAATCCCTCGAGGAAACATTGAAGCATTTTTTGGGTTGATTGTGTTTGTTGATAAAGTGAGTTTCCATATCTAGTTGTGGAGTTCCATAGATATTGTTGACAAAATATTTTGAAAAATATCTATTAAAAAGGAATGAATGATCTAGAGATAGTACAAAAATATCATATATATGGTGGCATTGATTTCTTATGTTCACCAAATTTTTGGGTCCAAATTTTGGAGAATGGAGAAAAGTGTTTTTGGAAAATGATTTTGTGAGAAAGTATTAATAAGGTTTTGGAAAGATTCATGCCATCCATTTTTTTAAGATCATTACATCAAAATGGGGAAAAGGAAAGAAGGGCATGCAAGTTATGTATTTTCCATGCAAGGTGAGTTTGTGTGAAATAGACTTGCACGAATGGAATTACATGCTTAGGGAAAAGTTTCTCTAGATACATGAATGGTTATAAAAATGATTATAAATAGGTGGATACACCCCCCCCCCCTAAATTTAGGATTATCAAAACTTAGAGTAAATAAGAGCTTTGGATCATGCAAGTAGTGAGTTTCATGTAAGAATTGAGTTGTCACACAAGTAGGTAGTTGTAGGCAAGATGGAAGTTGTGTGCAAGCAGTGAGTTTCGTGCAGGTTGTGAGTTTCATTAAAGTAGTGAGTTGTGCATAAGAGTTACTCTCAAGTATAGAGTGGCGTGAAAGATATTTTTCTGTGAAAAAATCACATGTTTTTTGCAAAGAATTAAAGCAGCACACAAGGCACCAAAGACTTGCATGGATGTTTAAAGTTACTAAGTACACCTATGGTAAAGTGATATTAATCAATTGGATGAAAGTTGAACATCAACAGACAATCTATATATAGTTGAGGATGAGTGATTTCATGAAAATGAAATAATATACAAGTCAATAAACAATGATTGGATCCCTTCTAAGAGTAGTAAACAAAGAAAGGGGAAGACGGTGATCCTTTTTATTGGTAGTGAGATATAGAAAGATACATAGGGAGTGACCCTTGGGAATGCAGTTAGAATTCCATAAATCTGGTAAAGGCATTGATGATGGGCCTATAAGTGATCTATACCAAACATCATTATTGGTAGTGACCCTTAGTTAATTTGGTAAAATCAGCACATTGACATTGTATGCTCCTTGGATATATCCCAGTGAGGGTGAACCAAGTAAAAATATATATCCCCTTGTGATTTATTTATTTATTTACTTTAGTTCATTATAATCAGATAAAATTAGAAAGTATGTGATCAACATTAACATTAAATAGCATTTTAATTGACCCTTGTAATAAATAAGTCAAGATCCGATGGGGTAGGAAGAAGTTTTAAAAGAATATCCATACCCCAATTCACCCCCCTCTTAGGGTATCTAGGCCCCTTTTGAACCTAGAAATATTTTAGATACACGCATGTGTGTCGTTTTCTTAATTATTCTTAAAGGAGTTTAATAATATAATATATATCATGTTGTGCAAAATGAAATGTACACTTTATCATTCTTTCACATTAGATGCATATACATATTGATATATATATCATGATTTTAAATGATAATTCACCTCTCAAAATACTACTTTGATTTATCCCTAACTAATGTTCATCATTGATTATTATAGGTTATGATGAAATTTTAAGGTTAGTGTGAGTATATTTCTTGTATCGGGATATGGAATATGCTCATGACATACAAAACATGTTTTACACTAGATGAACCAATAAGTATACCACATAGAGTTTCATACACTATATATTTGGTATACTAGAGGTTCATTATTCATATTTATACTACCCACTACCTATGGTTGGTGAGATACCTGGCATGGGTATAAAAACCCAAATATTTTATACACTTTAAATCAGGATCAGTTAAAATAAGATACTCATAACACAATTCCAAAATATTAAGAGGTCTATCAACCTTGGTTAATTATATAAATATCAAAATAACTTCAAATAGAGATTTAATGAAATTATTTAAAAAACTTTATAACATTCCCTTAAATTTCATTGATCTACTAATACTTCATGGGATAACTTGGGGATGTACATAAGAAAGGGGTGACTTATAAATCCCATTATGGGAATAATAAAAGAATAAAAAAAAAGTAAAGTAGTAAATTTGAGTTAATGGGCATAACATGATGACATAGAAGGGTGAAAATCAAAATCATGAACATCAAATCATGATATAAGATAATAACATCAATGCATCATAGGAATGTGGCAACAACATAAAACATGACATCAAAAACATAAGTCAAGGATAACCACTAATACATCGTAACATAATGTTATTAGGATAACTTCCCATGCACCATACAGGGTTTATCATGAGATAAAAATACTACCCAATTCATTATAGGTCTATATAATTTTAATCTCTCCCATTACATTTATATTATGCACATTCATTTGTGTGATATATCAATCATAGAACATAAGAGTGTATTTAATCGTTTTTAATATCATGATTATGGGGTGTGAGTTACATACATGGAAGTACACAATCAATGAAGGATAAGTACATGTAGATGAATTCCCTTGAGTGTAAATGGGGATGTGTATTTACAATAAAAAAAGGCATCTAAAATTTCAAAATAATTTCGACAGCATAATAGGTGTACAAAAAGGTTCAACGAAGGGTTTAATGTGAGTGAAAGGTGGTCTATAATTACTTGGTAATCATGAGAATTGTAAATGGATGTGTAAAAAACACATTACAAAAAGAGTAATAGGAAATCAAAAATGTTTAGTACAAATAAAGTAATTGAATAAAAAGGGAGAGTAAAGAATCCATTAACTTGAGATAGTGCTTCTAAAAGATTGATATGATCTTCTTAAGAGTATTGGAAAACCTTGGGAGATTTATAAAGGAATAGGGAGAGAAAATTCATGCTAATGGTTTTTTATTTAATAGGAATGAGAGTTTGGGTGGGTATTTATAGCAATAGGGGAATTATTTATTAATTTCAAAACTTAGGTTTTCAACATTGAGTAATAAAATAATAAAAACCAAAAAACTACCCATGCTTTTTTCCCATGCTTTCAAACAAATAGTAGTGGTTTTAAATATTTTATTATTATAAGAATAGAAATCTATAAAATAGTAACACTCATGATGTAGAAATAAGTCATGTTCAAAAATAATTATTTTCAAAATCTTAAAATATAATATAGGTTTGGAGGATTCATTATTGGTTTGTAAAATTTATCAAATAACTTATAAAATACATTATTTTAAATTGAAAATATATTTTTTCATTGATTCCTTTAATAGTATTTATTAAAAAACTTTTGGTTTATTATGATGTCATAATAAATTCTGTATATTTATACTATATTTAGATTTTACCATTAATAATGAAAATCTAATAATTATTTTATTAAAAAGAAAAAAATATAAAAATTCATACTACTATAGTCAAGATACAAACCCCTTATTCCACCAACGTATTCCCTAAGGGTAATATGAGTGATTTTATTACTTTCAGGTGGTGTTTAAGAAAGCATAGTTTGGGTAGTGATCTCAATGAAATTAAAATTCTCCCATATAGAGTTTAATTCATGTTTCAATTACTGAATCTAATATTTATCTTGGTTAAGGGAATGTCCTAGTGATGTCATCTCCCTCATAAGCTCCAATAAATGTGCTTCCAAGGGTAAGATCTTACTAGTCAAGGCCATCTCTTCTTTCTTCTATATCAATTATATTTTATCATAATATCAATCTTAACGGTCTCTATAAAATATCTATATTATCTAAGGGTATGATGTTTAATAGTTTTTTAATACCATTATACAATTAGGGATATATTTTATAATGGTCCAAATTAAACAATAAAATATAGTGCATGTGTTTTTTATAAATACATTACTTGATAATATATTTATTAATCCAAAATATAATTTCATTTATAAATTTTTAGGTTATTACATTATTCCCCCATTCAAACATTTTTCCCTAAAATTTTCACTTTGTACACTAAAACAGAATAGGGTGATTATGTTTCATCACCTATTCTAGTTCCTATTTTTCCTCCTCAAACATGTGGTTCCACTATAATACTATGACCAGGTGATTTTTCTTGTTTCATAGAACTTTGTATCTATGATCTAAGATCTTCACTAGATGGTCCTATTATAAAATATAATTCCCCAAATGTACCACCTATGGATTCAATACATGTGAGGGGTCCAATATGTACTTCCTTATGAGGGATATATGGAACACATCATATACTTGAGATGGATAAAGTGGGAGTGCTAGTTAATAGACCAAATCTTTGATGTGATCAAGGATATAAAAGGGTTCAATTTATCTTGTACTAAGCATTCTATTATTCCCAAACCTCATGAATTTATTCCACTTTGATACAAAAATGAACACCTTATCTCTGACCTTAAATTCTAGGTCTTATCAATTATTGTATTTATAGATTTTCTATCAAATTTATAAAAATTTCCTATCCCACTTAATGGTTTAAACCATATCTATCAAATCTTTGATAAGATCAAGTCTCATCATAATACACTTCCCAACTTTATCTCAACATGTTAGATCCCAACACCTCTTCCCATACAGATCCTCATAAGGTTTCATTTAAATGCAATAGTGAAAATTATAGTTATATGAGAACCCCATTAGGGGAAGGTATTGATCCCAATATCATTTTAAATTCATTAAAAATGATATTATAATATCCTATAGAGTTTTAATGGTTCTCTTAGACTAACCATTCATATGATTATGATAAGTAGTACAGAATATTATCTTTGCATACAACACTTACAAAAGGCTTCTCTATAACCTTGGGGTAAACCCTGTATCTTGATTAGATACCATAGAGATAGATAAACTATATAGTCTTACCACTTATATTCTATATATCTTGGTGATTTTTTCAAGAGAGTGATCTTCCTTGATAAAAATTAAAAAAAATGCTTCCTTAAGTGATCAAATACTACCCAAATGGAGTAAATACCTTTATATTCCATGTGGATTACTATAATTAAATCCATTTTTATGTTTTCACATTTCCATAATGGTATGGGAAATAATTTCATCATACCCTTAGACTATTTTCATTCATCCTTGACTTTTTGAAATTACAATCATCAAGGCACAAATTATGAAATCTATCTCTTCATTTTACCCCACTATAAGTTTTTCTTCAGATGTTTATACATCCTAGTACTTCCTAGATTAATAGAGAAGTATGATCTATGTTATTAATCTAGAAGTTCCCTCTTCAGTTCTAGTTTTAATAGGACTCATATCTAGATCCCAAACCTTATAACTCCATATTTAAAAATTTTAAAATCTAGAATATTAGATGCCTTTCTTAGTATCCCATTATCATCTTTTCAGGACTCATTGATTTTCTCAATAATGATTAGTTGAGTAGTTATTTGATAAAGGTAGGATGAAGTCTCTTTTATGATTCTCATTTCCATCCTTAAAATGTCTAAAAATATTAGATCCATTTCAATCCTCATCATGGATAGGGTTGTGTGATATTTTCTACTCATAGCATCTACCACTTTATTCAACTTCCTAGGATGGTAATGGGTTAAATAGTCATGATCCTTGATCATCTCTAACCACCTTTATTTGTTTATATTGATTTTATTTTGTGTGAATATATACTTGAGGATTTAATGATCTGTATATATGTCACACATCTCCCCATAGTGGTAATTTCACTAAATACACAATATAAATATCACTACATCCAATTCTAGATCATGAAACGGGTAGTTTTTTACATTGATATTGAATTTTAGAGAGTCATTGGCTATCCCTTTTTCATTTTTAATGAATACACAACATAATAAATTTTTATAAAAATCACTATATATCAAAAATAATTTCCAACTGGTGGGTATTTTGAGCACACGTGTGGTGATTATCCTCTTTATTAACTATTTAAATATCTCCTCACATTCATTGGTCTAGATAAACTAAACACCCTTCTGAGTAAACTTGGTTTTTGGTTTATAAAATCATGAGAACCATTTAACAAAATAATGGTAGAACCTAGATAATCCATGGAAACTACGGATCACCATCATAGATGTTGGTATGGGGCATCCTTTAATTGCCTTTATCTTTAAAGGATTCATAGATATCCATTATATGGTGAAAACATTCCCTAATAATGTTACTTACCATATCCAAAACTTTTATTTATTATACTTCTCATATAACTTTTCCTTTCACAAGGTCTTTAGTACAACATAAAAATTATCATCATGTTTCTCCTTGATTTTATAGTAGATAAGAATATCAACTATAAATACTACCACAAATTTTCAAGATAATACCTAAATACTCTATTAGTTAAGCCCATGAAGATATTTTTAACATTATTGAATCCAAATGGCATCACTATTAAATTGTAATTCCAGTACCTTGTATGAAAATCAATCTTTAGGATATCATTATCCTTAACCTTTATTTTATAATATCCCAACAAAAAATCCACATTAGAGAAATTCTAAGCTACACATAATTGATTGAACAATTAATCAATCTATGGAAGAGGATTTTTATTATTTATCATAATCTTGTTGGGATCATTATAATTAATGAATAGGCACATTGAGCTATCTGTATTTATGATGAAAAGGGCGGTAAATCCTCATAGTGAAGAACATGGATGTATAAACCCTTTATCCATATTATCTTTTATTTTTTTATCCATATCTTCAATTTAAATAGTGGTTATTATATATGGAGTCTTTGATATTGGAAAATATCCTGGTATAAGTATGATTGATAACTCAACCTAATAGTTAGGAGGAAGACTAAACAATTCGTTAGGAAACACATCAACATATTCTCTTATAATGGGAATGTCATTAAGGATGATATTTTCCTTAGTCTCAACAATTTAAGCAAGATAAAATTTATAATAAGGAAATAATATTAATGCTTGAGATATTTATTCCAAAAGATATCCTACTATTCCTTATACTTTTATATAATTAGAGGGAGATTTTTGATATGTAGGGTGATTTCCTTCTCTAGGAAATTTATTTTGGATCCATACAATGAAAGTAAATCCATTACTAGAATTGAATTGAATTTTTCTAAAGGTATTATCATAGGGTTATATGGTAAATTAATCCTAAAAATATTTATAGGGGAGAAGTTATATTATTGGGATGCAATAATTGACTCATTTTCCATTTCAACTGATAAATCGACTTTCATGTTTTGTGGTGGTGATTGTATAGTTCTACTAAACTTGCATGATATAAAAGAATGTGTAGAACCATAATCAAATATTATATTCCTTATTATTAAATAAATAACTTACATACCTTTCATCATATCATTTTTAGGACCCACCTCAATAGTTTTGATGGAATAATTTCACCCTTGCTCGCTAGGCCTTGGAGGTTGTTTTTTATGATTATCTTTGACAACCCTTAGCATAATGTAATGGTTTTAATAGTTTCATTATTATTTTTAGTTGAAACATTTAATAATACCCTGAGGTTATACTAGATAATTATTTTATTCCATCTCATTGGTGGGTTTCCCCCATCACTTTTCTCTTGTTTGGAGCCCCTCCTTACCACACATACAACACTTCCTTTTCCCCTTCAGTAAATTTTCAATATACTTCTTACTAAAAGTTTCAAAAGTCAGATGTTTTACTTTCTTAACACCATGATATTTCTATATAACTCCCCTATAATTAAAATCCATTATTAACTTCCTATCTTTAAACCATTGTGATTCATTGATCTCTATTTAAACTTTGAGGCCACATCAGAAAAAAATTCCATAGCTTTCAAAGTCTCAAATCACCAAATCTTTTCATAGATTCAACTTTTTTACACTAAATAAGTGGTAAAATTTACTTTACAGGTCAATGAAAAATTCATAAGCATGTCAATAAAGTATTGTGAATATTTAATTTTATTACTTTATGTATTAATCATCCTCTTAATTGAGGTTAAGTAAATCCCTCACCATTTTAAGTTGGTGAGTGTGCTGAAAATACTTATCAAAAAAATTGCTAAATTCTTTCCACTCCATCACCAGATCTCTTCATTGGGATTTATGTTCTTGATTAATATAAACCATTGATCATATTAAACATGTATATGATAAATATAAACCATTATATTCTCTTTCTAGGATTATTGAAGTGTAGATAATATCTTTCCAATAGAGTTGATCTATTGTTTCATGATTAAGGGATCAGAATATCCAACAGAAAGTCAGAGGACTTTGTTATATAAATTTCTCAATTGAAATTTGGTCATTTTTATGGGTATGTGGGAGTTCCTCCTAATTTAAGTTTCCATTCAAAACATGATTTAATTGAGTATGTATTATCATAACATTATTGAAACCCGCTCCCTTTGGGTTGGGCATCTCATTTGGGTAATCATCACATTGCTGAGCATATTGGTTATTGACTTGATTTTTCCTATTTACATACGTTAAAAAATATAAATAGAAAATTAAGCATGATAATTTTAAAAATATTAAACATGTAAAAGGTTAAATATGAAATTTTAAGGGATATAAATGACATATATTCCTTAATATATGAATTTCTTGGTTTTAAACAAATTTATTCATGGTTTGTTATTAAATTTGAAAGGCATTTTATACCCTTCATAACAGTTCATAAGGAGATTGTGAATTTACCAAATTATATCAACTGGGAGTTTCAAATTAGGTATGTAGCATGGCCTCTTATTTTTGCACCAGGTAATGATCGAGTTAATACTCAATCCATCCTATGTGGAGTTATTACCCTTATTGTGTTAGGGCCACATCCACTTGTAGTATCCAACCATATATTTTGTTGTTTTGAAACCATTATATCTATACTTTTCCAAAATTTAAGGATTTTTCATGTGATGAGTCTTATCCCTATGGTTTTAACTAAGGTTTTCTATTCAAAATCCCCAAAACTAACTAGGAATTACACAGATACCAACTATTATAACCCATATCTTTTTTACCCTTTATTTCCAGAACTATTACATTAAGATACTCAAAACACAATACCAAAAGATCAAGAGGCTTAGTGTCTTTGGATAATTAGATAGATATCACAATAAATTAAAATATGGATATGAAAAAAAAATTTAAAAACTCCATAACATGCCCTTAAATTCCATTGATCTTATAATTCTACACTGGATAGACTAGGGACATACATAAGAAAGGGGTGATATATAGAGCCAAGTAAAGGAATAATAAAAGTATAGAATAAAGTAAAGAAGTAAATGTAATTTAAGATGAATAATGTGATGGTATAGAAGGTTTATAATAATAATCATGAACATTGAATCATGATATAAGACAATAAAAGAAGGGCATCAAAGAAATGTGAAAACAACATAAAACATGAAATCGTAATCATAATTCAAGGATAGCAGTAAAAAAATAATAACATGGTGTGATTATGATATCCCCCCATGATCTATACATGTTATATCATGAGATAAAAACATTACTCAATTCATTGGAGGGATATATATTTATGTGATCACCCATCACATTTATATTATGTATATGTATTTGTGTGCCATGTAGATCATACAACATAATAATGTCTTTAATAAATTTTAATCACAAGATTAAGGAGTGTGGTTTACATAAAAGTAAGTCCCAAATAAATTAAATATAGGTGAATATTATTTAATTCCCTTGATTTTAAATGGGGATAGGTATTCACAACAACAAAATTTATCTTAGAAAATCACAAAATAATTTGGGCAGCATAATGGTTGTACATAAAGGTTCATGAAAGGGTTTAATGAGAGTGAAAGGTGGTATCTCATTACATAGTAATCATAATTTCAGTAAATTTATGTATAAAAACACTTTAAAACATGAACAATTATAAATCAAAAAGTCTTAGAGCAAATAAATTACTTGAATAAAAAGGAGGGGAATCTCTTACCTTGATTGGGTGCCTCTAAAATATTGGTAGGAGCTTATTAAGGGATTTGGAATGACTTGGGGGGATTTAGAGAGATATATAGAGGGAAAATTCATCCTAAATGGGTTTTTAGTGAATGGTAATGGAATTATGGGCAGGTATTTAAAGAAAAATATAGGGGAATTCATTATTAATTTCTAAACTTAGGTTTTTTACTCTGAGTAAAAACATTATCAAAAACATAGACCTTATCGTGGGTTTTTCCCATGGTTTCAACCCAAGAGGAGTGGTTTTAAATATTTTATTAGGTTAAGAAACAAACTTCTTAAAATAATACCATTAATGATGTGAAAGTAAGTTAGGTTTATAAATAACTATTTTTAAAACCTTAAAATATAATATAGGTTTTGGAGGATTCATTATATATATTTAAAATTAATAAAATAACATAAAAAATAAATTATTTTAAAGGGGAAATATATTTTTGGTTGTTGATAAATTTTATATAATTTAATAAATCACTTTTTAGCTATTCTAATCTCATAATAAAAAAACATATATTTATACTGTATTTAGTTTTTAGCTAAATATTCTACTATCTTAAAAAATTATGAAAAAATCACCATTGGATAATTTTAACAATATAGTTTCTAAAATTATATTTATTTTACCAAAATAATTTTCTAATTATATTAATTTCCACTATTAAATAAAATTCTTTATATATTGAAATAAAACTAGTTTTGATAAAATAAACAACATTATGACCCTTATAAAATTACATAATATTTTTTAAATAATATTATCATTTATATTTAAATAAATATTATTTAATATAAATATTTTATGAAAATAAAAAAAATTGAAATTTTTTTGAATTTTTCACAAAGAGTTCTTTAATTGAAATAATATATTTCCCAAAATTAAAATTTTTATTTATTCATATCAAAAACAAATTTTTATCAAACTAATTATATAATCATGTAGATATATAAAGTAATAATGAAAATATAATAATTATTTTATCAAAAATAAAAAAAATATACAAATTCATACTATTAGGGTCTATATACAAAACCCCTTATTACACAAACATACGCCCTAAGGGTAAGGTGTGGGGTGCTATACTTTCTTAGGGTGGTTCAGAAAAAATGGTTTGAGATGTGATAAATATGATCTTGAACTTCTCCAATAAATGGTTTCACTCATATTTTAGTTTTCAAATCTCAACTTGGGTTCGGTCAAGGGAAAATCACAATAATTTCATCTCCCTTGGAAGCTCTAATAAATGGGTTTCATAGGGTATTATCTTACTAGTCGAGGCCATCAATTATTATTATTATGCCAATTAGATTTTAACATAACCCTTAATATATAAAATATTATTGGTCACTTTATAATAACTATATTATCAATGGCTATGATTCTTAGTAGTCTTTTAAGTCTTGAATACAATTATAGATATATTTTATAAGGTTCCAAAATAACAAAATAAATCAAGTTCATATGTTTTTTATAACTAAACATCTTAATAATTTATGTATTCATTCAAAAGGGAATTTAATTTATAAAAATTTAGATCATTATAATGGAAAACTTCATACTTTTATACCTTTTTTACACATGCCTTAAAGATTTTCCAATTAGGGGTGGTTGGGTATGTTGTTAATCATGTCGTTAGTTTGATCTGAACTAAGATAGGATCTACCCACTCATATAAAAAGAATAACATCTTGACCCTTGATTAATATAAACCAAGTAAGTGTATGTAGATACCAAAATATTATACATGATGAGCTTATTAGAGTGAGGTACATGTGATGTGATCATCCATAAAGGTGAATGACATTTGATATTTTCCTCAACCTAGTTAATATATACTCATAGAATTGAAATTTTTTTATTTGTTGATATGTTATTGACATAATCTATGTATTATGTTCACTTGATACTTTGTATAAAGTGATCATATGAAAATTATTACTTACATGTGATGCATTCAATGAACACAAGTATAAAGATACATGTGTTTTATGGAGATCATGTCAGATCCATTTGTATATTATGAAGCACTAATGATTTGCAAAATGATTATATTTTATTATATTTATAAATATGGTGATTCATATTTATTATTGACTCTAAAAATACTTTTGGTGTCACACTTTTTGAATGACTAAATAAGGAATGAGTATAACCTATAGATCTACTATGAAGTTGTTTTAGAGCTAATCCAAAATGTGTTTTGGATGAATATTCACAAGGGAATGAATATGATGTGATACATGGTAAATTTAATGATATATTTTTAAAAAAATCTATAAGCATCTAAAAAGAGTTTTGTATATGGTTTCTTAATTTTTTGTATATTATAAAATATAAGGTATAACAATATTAAGTACATGTGGATTTATTGTAAGAAGTATATTATTGGACTTATTCCATAAAATGATATATATATATATATAATTTATATATTCTAATATCATATTTTATGTTGTTGATATGTTATATGGTATTACATATAAAAATTGAGACATGAGAGGCTGATTGGTTTGAGAATATTACTCAATATGGTATAACAATATTATATAGAATTACATTGGTATATACATGGAAATAGAATTTTGGAATCGATTAAAGTGTTTATATATTTAAAAAAAGTCTATTATTAATATTTTTTATTTAATATGATAAAATTATTTGGAAAATTTAAATTTTATGGGTTACCACTGATGTAACAATATATATTAAATGATAATGTACAAGTTAATGCATGTTCACCCATAGAGTATTCTTGAGGGCCTCATAAATAGGTAGTATCTATACAATGGGTTATGAGTGTTAGTTTCAAACCTAATTTTGATATTCTTATACTCAAAGTTCTATTCATATCCCTCCCTTATTCTTCTTGTGGTACTAGAATTATATGGTTGTGGGAGGGTCCTACTCATGTGATGATAAATTATGTATTAAACCACGGATATGCCACAAAGTAGATATTTCATTCATATACCTCTTTAGATAAATTTCAATAATGTACAAATATGGATCCAGTAGTGTCTCAATAGTGTAAGGTATACATTTTATTTATTTATTTTATATAGTATCATGTTTTCAAGTTTCACACATGATCGATCTTATTTTATTATTTCTTATTGATTATACTATGTTTAATGTGTGTCATTAGATACTAATAAATCTATAATGGATCTATATATATCTATATTTTATTATAACTATTCAATAAATAATATAAATAATGAGATCCTTGGAATGATTTTGTTTAAGGATTTATCACATTGTCTTGACAGAATGGAATGGAATAATCTATCTATGGATCTAACTAGTTTTATAAGTATCTAAGTTCATTAAAATCTCAACAATATTTATGATATGTTTTATAAATATCTAAAACTATTTACACTCTTAAAATAAAAAAAAACTTATAGTATCAATTAATGCTTGGACTATTATTATACATGTTCAAAATCCTCATTTTTATAATTAAATTACAAATAACTTATTGTAATATAATTAGAGTAAAAGATAAAAGGAACTAAAATGTTATCATATAACATGATAATTCTTAGGAACAATACCTCCATAAAATAGTGACACTCCATATATCATGGTCTATTACACATAACACCCCAACATAGAGTCCATCACTATGTCATGATGGACTTTAGTACACAACACAAATATATTTTTTTATGACCATTTTGTGACAATAATGTTTTATGGTGATGGGTATTTGTGATAAATTGTAGATATATTTAGAATAATTATATTTATTTTAAAATTATTTATTATAGATAGGGTATCCATCACAAATATGCACCTCGATGTTAAACTAATAATAATTTTTTTTAAAGTATTTTCAGTGAATGTGGTCCATCTCAAAAAACCCCATTACCTTGTTTATTAATAAAATTCAATGAGTAATTATAATAGGGTATCCTATCTATAAAAAATATATATTTATTAAAAATAAAATATATTACTCTATTATAAATAATATTTTCATACTCATTATTAATAAAACTATTCATGATTTATTTATTATCTATTATGATGAAACGATGTTATTACTATTATTAGCGATATATTTTTTCATTATTGTTATAACATGTCATTAAAGGTATTATTTGTGATGGATATTTTATCTATCACAAATATTTCATCTAAAATAATTATTATTCCTATTATGTAGGCTAAATAAGGAATTAATAATGGGATAAATTAGGTAAAATCAAGTGAACCTTCCTCAATGGTATATGAAAATTTTCTAATAAAAGGGTCTCTATTGATCAGAGATTGTGAAAGGTGGGGATAATTTTTTTAAAAAATTAATGAAATAATTAAATTTATGCTATAAAATAAATTATCATATAAAGAAAGAAATTGATATAATAAAAGTAAAGAGTGGAATAAATTGAAACAAGGAACTTAAGAGAAAGTGATATGAAAATTAAAATGTTAAATGTAAATGGACAAAGGAAATTTGCTACAGAAGTTTGGAAATAGTACCCAATGGTACCCCTAATTATCCTCCCCGTGAGAATGATCATGAGGGTAAATTAACATACCCCTTGTTTTGAATGAAACCATGAAACCAAAAACCCATGGTTTTAAAATAAACCAAGAACCTAAAAACCCAATTATTTTAAGGGAATAACAAGAAACTCAATCCCTTGGTTTGAATGGATAACCAAGAACCAAATAAGTAAAGGGATAAGATAAATATATTACTTTCTTAATCGAATACTTTTACCATGTATGGAGTTTACTCTCCCTTTAAATAATTAGAACAATATATAAATGGAGAGAGCAATGGATAAAAAAGAGAGATCCAAGGGGTTTTAAAAAAAGGCTCAATTGGATGATATAGGAAAAAAATATAAAAATTATATAGAAATAATTTCATTGGAACTTTGGATAAAGTCATTAAAGAATAAAAACTTACTAACATGGTGACTTGATCTCATATAAAGATGAAAACTTTGAATCTTCATTACGAAATGATGAGGAAGATGGAACTTTGAAGCTATTTAGAGAATATGAAGTCATTCAAGATTGAAGATTATTTCACTTGATGCACACCACATTTTGATAACCTCCCAAGTATCCCAAGAATCCTTTGATCCATTTCATTAAATACCCAAACTATATTATTTTTTACCCCCAAAAATTCCTCCTCGGACTAACCATCTTGACGCTATCGAATACCATGTAGCCTCAATCGGGTAGTTGGTGGGCTACCTGGAGCTGCACCCATTCTATATGCTCCCACTATCTAGGTGATGGGCCTTTTAAAATATTAGAGGTTCCTTTATATGCTACTAACTAGATATTAGAATTGTACTATCTATCAAATACTTCACTACTTCACTTGGTTTAGAAAAGTCAATTTTAAACCACTTTAAGTTTTTTTTAGGTTGGATTCCTTCCTGACATTATGAATTAATATAAACACTAGGAAAATAAAATTAAAAACTTGAAACAACTTATAAAAACATTATATTGTTCATTTTCATTAAAACAATTACACTTAAGTGTAAAATAATATCCTCCTTTTTATGATCGAAAATACTTGATATAGAAATCAATATATGGAAGAGAGAAGTGATAAAATAAAGGACTTTACCAAATTTTTAAGAAACTGTGTCTCCCCCTTTGTAATACTTTGAAATAAAGTTTTACACCTTGATGAAACACCATTTTAATTCAACATTCTTTTATATTTTACCTCCATCAAAAAATTATCCCCCTTTGAGATAACAAAAAAGAAACTTACAAATCATGAGGGTTCAAAAGATATAATAATATAATAGAAAATAATTTCAAAAAAACCTTTACATAAGATTTAAATCCCCTTTAAGAAAATTAATACAATATAAATCATGATTGTTTTCAAACAAACTTACATTATAATGTGAAGAGATAATATTATTAAGCTAAATAATCCATTAGATAATAACAATTAGAATTATTCTCAAGACATGACAAGAATAAGAAAAGAACTAAAAAATCCTTTAAAATAGAAATTTTTAAAAAATTATTTTTGAACCATGTATAAATATTTTCAAATAATTTTAAAAGATTAAAAAATAATTTATAAATATCATGATAAGAGATAGATAAGTTAAAAATTATTTTAATAAAATATATTTATAATGGCACATGATTTATTAAAAGATAAATATTTAATGACATGATTTGATAAGAGAGAGGGGGGATAAAATGATAAATATCTTAAAAACTCCTATTATGAAAAACAGGTAGATCATATAACAATATAGAAAGAATTAAATCATTTCATAGAATAAGTAGAGATAAAACATTGAAGATCATATCAATTAAAAAATAAAATATAATAGAGAAACTCAAGATTTAAGGGAAATTTGAAAATGGAAAATCAAAGAATTTAAAAAAAATAAGGATCACCATAAAATGATGGAAAAAGTGAGATAAATGGATCATATCCAAAAAAGAGTGAAAAAAATAAGATAAAATTAAAAGTTTTTGAAAAAATAACTTTCTATTATAATAATAAAACCCTGACATTGAGAGGAGATATTTTGAAACTAGATTCAAGATAGAGTATAAAAACTGATGAAGAACCTTTTACCATGAAGATCAAGATTAAATCCTCTAAAATAATCCAGAAAGGAAATATATATGCACCCCCTCACTTGAATAATTAAACATTAATATCAAGGTGTAAAGAGTTGATCAATCACTTTAATGGTAAAACACTATTTTTTAATGAGATTAAACCATTTTATATATCATTAAATTATGGTTTCAAATACCTATAAGATATCATTTAAAGGATCCTTTTTGTTCCCTTGAGGGTCCAACAATGTCAATATAAGATAACTAGGTTATAAAAACAAATATAGGTCCACAAACATTGGAAAGTAAATATTTAGAGACCCAAACTTATTTATATTTTTGAATAATATTATAAGAAATATGGTAAAATTTTGGTCTTCTATATCTAATATTGTTTTTTCAATCAAATTCATATATAAGATTCTTGTATTTACGATAATAATGGTAAATTTTATTTTGAGAAGCACCTTTCACAAAATAATTAGTTTTTTAAAAAGATGCATTATTATTTGAAAAAACAAATCCCTGGTTATTTCTTTTAACACATTGAGAACCAATGATCGTATTAAGATATTTTCCACCTTAGGTGAACTTATAAAGGGGTATTTTGAGATCCTTGATTTGGTTTTAAAAATTTCAACATCAGGTTTATTTTTTTAATTTAAAAACTAAATAATTTTTTTCCTTTAAAAAAAAGATCTTTTTCATTTAAAAATTGTTTATGATTCTCATTAAGCTTCATGAAATTAGACTGAATTTTTAAGAAACCTTTTTCCAAATTTTTTATAATCATTTTGAAGATCCTCATAGGTAAGGGGACATGAAGAAGAGAAATAGAAAGAAGAAGAATAATGATAAGGAGAGTGATACAATATAGTAATAACCTCATTACCTTCCTCGAGATGTTTCATGGGCATTTTGGACATGAGTTTCTTGAAGAATTTGAGTCATCACTGTCACTCTATGTTAATAATTTTAGATATTTCTTACCTTTTTTCTTGTTTTTCATCATTTTTTTTATTAGGAATTTCAGTCTTATATGACCAATTTTATTGTACTTGTAACATATTGCTTCTAAAACTTAAATTAGATCTTTCTTTTTATCATTCTGATATGATTTCTTCTTCTTTACAAGTTTGTTCACCATTTTGACAATTTATTAAAGTTCTACTTCATCCTAAGTTTCACTTTCAGAATAATCACCATTTTTTATTGATTTAAAAGTAATTTTATTTTTGGATTCATTGATATCTATTTATTTTTTAACCACTTTAAATTTCATCATTATCTTGTACCAGGAAAGCATAGCCAGAGGCAAAACCCCTGACCATTTATTAAAATAAAAGAAAATAATAGGAAAAAAGCATCACAGACCCAGAACAACCACTAAAAATCCTCAAAGTCACACCCATCACCACCTCCATGATAAATGGACTCTTCCTCGGTCTCTGATTCCCACACCGAACTCTCATAGTGCTTCAAAACCTTAGCATATTTCCTCCTCATATTCAACCGATCCAGCACAAGAAACTCAGTGGAATAGTGTATACTCCTAACAGTAGATCTGGTAGGCATCGTCTTTGGAAAATGGGAGTATTCCTTCCTCATATTTCCTCACGGAGGATCCATCATATTGTCATGGATCACCGGCAGCGCCTTGTTCCCCACTTGGAAAATGTCACTGTATAATGGACTAATCATGTCCCCAACATTTTCTTTATCACTATCAGTAGGATCCCCCCAATTCCCATGATACCGCATCTCTTGATACTTCACTAACCGGTCTCGTTGAAACTGGTTATTCATATCAATCATAGCCAATCAGTGGGGCTGTTCCACCACTGCCTGATCAGCATCTATCCCATCCTTACACACTGCAGCATCCTCTTTGACTCATTCTACATGTTCCCAATGCCACATAATGGAGGCGTCTCATCCCCAGTTGTAGTGCCTAATCCTTGAAAACGATTCCCATTGGGTATTGTAATAATCACACCACAAGCATAATTACCCTAACCATTGCAGTTGCCAACAACTCCCATAGTTCTATTATCCTTACATCCAGCAGAATCCATCTCCTTCACAGCATGAGCAAACCCCTGCCTTCCCTTACACAGAACACCACTGCTACTCCCATTCCTTTGATTAGTCGCACTAGCATCAGTCCGACTACTTTCAACATGAACATCTTGCTCTTGCATGGAAGAGGCCTCTGGCTCCTACTGAAGGTCTGCAATCATGGATTCATCTGAGGTGCATGCCAAACCACCACCACCAGCACCCTTGGGATCACTTTACTTCGGGTCATTCCCCTTATTCAAATCCTTCCTGAGCCGATTGAACACATCATACACCAATGGGTTTGGAGGAACTCTCATGGATGTTTCAACAGACAATTTTCCCCGAGGTCCCAGGCTGCTTGTCGCAGGATCAACCACAGCAGGCCTCCTGTTCTCAATTAAGGTGTTCGGTTCTGGTGACCTGCTGCTCTAGATTCCAGCATGACATCTCGAACTGGAGTGCCCCATTCTCCTACAGTTTGAATAATAATCAACCCGGGATTCATAAATAACAGATTACATCCATCTTAATTCCTCCTTGACTAAGATCCAAATCCATTCCACCGGTGGTCTAGAAACATCCACCTCAACACAGCACCGAGGGTTAATCGGGTGGCTCAGAGTCGACGTACACACATCAGAGCATAAAAAACGACCTATCATGTTCCCAAGCATACAAAAAATTGCTGTATTTTGAAAGGGTAAGGGAATATTGGGGAGACTTACCCAAATTGGAAATGAAGTCGGATCTCGGTTCATACAGAAATCAATCATCCATCGAAATAGAAAAAATTTGAAACTGTTGAAACATCGGGGAGCGATGGACCATGCACGAACCAGGTCTTTATCAGAGGCAAATCAGATCATTAAATGATGATTATCAAGAATTCCAACAACTGCTCGATCTCGCATGTCCCATTTGGAAAAGACAAATAGATAAAAATCATCAACAGACGACCTTTGAAAATTGAACCGATCCACCAAGGTCAAATCAAGGTGTTTCGTCTCTTTAGAGAACTCTGAAATTGAGATTTGAAGATGAGGATTTCCAAGATGAAGATCAGGAACCTTCAGATTTAAAGAAATCGTTAGAAAATCTGGAAGGAAATTAGGGTTAGTAAAAGGTACAAAGGGAATTCTGGGCTTCAAAGATGGTATAGCTGGATCATCCTCCCACCTTCCGCCACCAGGAAGGGGGGGAAATGCTTCATTCAGCATGCGCTAGGGTTCCATCATTGCGAGCTTCGAGTAAAGAGAGCTTCCAAAGTCCACATCATTATCTCATATGTCACTATAGATCTAATGAGTTTTTCAACTGTTATATTTTTTATCTCTTTGTCTTCTGGGATTTTTGTCACTTTGGGAGACCACAAACTAGGAAAAACCCATATAATTTTATTCACGATCATTTCTTTAAACATGTGATCACTGATAGATTTTATTCCATCGAAAATTTAAGTGAAATGAGTAAATATTCTTGTAATAAATTCATTGGTATTCATGGATAAAGTTTCAAAATCTTGATAAAACATATTTAGTCAAGTTTATTTGACTTTATTTGTGTCTTAGTATGTGACATATAATAATTTCAAGATATCATAATAATGTTTTCAAGAATAAACATGAATGGATTCATATTTATCAAGACCACAATGCAAGGAATTTATAGATTTATTATTCAATAAAAAATTATTATTATCTATGGAATCCATTATTATTTATATTCTTTGGTGGGAACATACTCATGCATTGCCATTTTCAAAACAGGAAAATAATTACTACTAAAAAAAGTTGACATTAAATTCTTCCAAAATGATTAATCAGTATCATAAAAAATTAGAACATACATATTGAAATTAGATTAGATAAAAAAATATATCTTTGGAATCATTTAGGATTTAAAAATCAAAATATTTAAAATACAATTTTGTACAAAAGATATTTTTTATAAAAACAATAATAAGTAATTTGATACCAGTTTTTGGTCAAATATTATGGAAAGAGGGGGTGAAATTAATTTTTAGAAATTAAAGAGAATAAATAAATTAATTCTATAAAATAAATGATGATATATAGTAAAAAATTGGTATAATTAAAGTTAATAGTAGAGTAAATTAAAAAAGTCAATTAAGAAAAAGTGATGTGGAAATTAAAATACATAATATAAATAGACATGGGAAACTTGGTAAAGAAGTTAAGAAATAGTACCCAAAGGTACTCCTATATCTCCTCCCATAATAATGATAATGAGGATAAATGAATAAACCCATTGGTTTGAATGATAAAAAATAACTCAAAAACCATTGGCTTTAAGAGAAACTAATAACCACAAAAACCCTTTCTTTTAATTAAATAGAAAGAACCTCAATCCCTTGGTTTGAACAAATAAATAAGAACCAAAGAAATAAATAGATAAGTGAAATATATTAATTTATTAATTTTAATCCCTTTAAAATTAATAGACTTTACACCCTCTTGAAAGAATTAGAACAAGATATAAATAGACAGATAGAAGGATAAAAGCGAGAGCCAAATGGGTTTTACAAAAGTATCAACAAGAGGATATAGAAATAGGTAAAAAAAGATAAAATAAGAATTTCGTTGTCACTTGGGTTGAAGTTGTTGAAGAACACACCCTTCATAATTTGGTACCTTGATCTCCTAAAAATATAAACACTTTAAATATCCTTTTGGAAAGGATTAGGAATATGGAACTTTGATGATATAAGGAAATTATGAAGTTGTTAAAGATTAAATATTGCTTCACATAATGCATACCACAATTTTATGAAGTCATAATCCTCCCAAAATTTCTTCTTATATCCTTCATAGGGTCTTGGGGTCCAATGGATGAATCCATGTCATTAAATACCTAAACCAAATGATTTTTGACACCCATAAATGCCACCCAAAACTAACAGTCTCAATAATACTGGATACCCGATAACCTCCATCAAGGATATGGTGGCCTACCTATAGATTCACTAATTATGTATGCTCTCGCTGACTAGCTGGTGGGACTCCACCAACAAGCTAGTGGGTATTCTAGAATAATGGAGGTTTTTTAATATTCTATCATCTAGCCAGTGTTGTATAGTTTCACAGTGTTTGAAAAAATCCATTAGAAATAAATTTTAAGCAACTTTTAAGCAGGATGACTTCCTTCCATTTTAACTTAATAGAAATAGTATAAACAAATAACTTGAAACAAGTTTGAACAAAATTAGAGTGTTTATGAACATTAAAAAAATTATACATTGGGGTATAATTGGATCTCATATATGTTTATTTAGTGTTGAATAAATTTGACTTTTATAAAGGGTAAATAAGCACTAAGAAAGTGTTATAGAATGTGTTGTGAACCGGTCTATATTTAATATAAAAAATAAATTAATTAATTTATCTTTGGTTCTCAAAATTCAAAACATGCATTTTTAATATCTTGAATAAAAAAATTAAATACAACACATAAATTCCACAAATATTTCAATGTATTCTCATAAACTGAAGCATATATATGATGATTATAAAAAACCAGATTCATAATAACATTAGAAAACATAATCTATATTCATGTAAATAATTAAAAATGGGATCAACATGCTAATAAAAATTAAAATTATTTGGTGAATGTATCTCAAAAAAAACATTGTTAAAAAACATCAATAACATAAGTGTATAAATCATCAGCATAAATAGATAAATATAAGAAATAAAGAAGGTGAAAATGGACACAATAATTTTTTGTGATTCATTAAAATGACCTACATTCATAGTATAGAAAAACTGGGGTTCTATGATATAATAAAAATAGTAAAATAGAAGTAATAAAACATGATAAAATAAGAAATAATACACATAATAAACCTGGTCATACAAAATATAATCCAATGAAATAATAACTTAAAAGAAGTTAAAGAATATCTCAAGAACTCCTTACCAAGTCTTGGTCCTTCCATATTAAAACAAATAAATCCTTTCACTATAGATAAATCTCAACATCATAAACCCTATGTCTTGCCTTCATAATCTTGATACTGGAACCAAAATTGGAAGCTTCTTTATGATGTATGAAGAAACCTATAATGTGTGTTGCAATGAATATCAATATATTTGATAAATCCCCTAATCTATCCCCATGGTTAAATAATATCCTCTCACTCCTATTATAATATGATGATTCCATATTAGCTCTTATTTTTCTTCTATGATGAAAAAAACAACATACCTCTGATTTCCTACCTATCTTCCCCCTTCGGGTGAAGCAAAAAAACCTCAAGTTATGAAGATAACCTCTTGAAAATGAATCACCCAAAAAATTTGAATGATAACACTACACATATCAAGGAGGTTCTATGGTAATTATGAAAGAGTAATAGAAATGCATCCAAATGGATATGTGGATAACCTAGATAGAACTGAAGGCCCTGTAATATCACCCATTAAATAAAAAAATGGAATGTTTCATAAATGAATTAAATATAAATAATAATAAATGGATATCATCTTATATGTATTTTAAAGAAAGTAAAAATAAAAACACACACTAAAAAATATAGATGTGGGATCATAGGGATCGACAGCTTAGATAAAATCCAATGAAATGTGCAAATCAACCAAGGGAATAGGAATGTCAGAGACAAATAATGATCTAAAATACACACTGACCAAAAAATAACTTAGTTCAGGCCCATGTAGACCAGCAAGGGTGAAACCCAAAAAAATAGAAAAAAATATCAACATAAAAAAATAATTATAAAATAAAAAAAGACAAATGAAATATATTCTATTTAATTTAAAAACTCATAGTGAATGAAATTAAAAATCTCTACCTTGAAAATTAAATGTATAAAACCAAAACACGTGATATTCTTGCACTACCTAACCTATATTATTGAAACAAAAAAACATGAAATGCTAAGAAAATATAATAGTGAAAATGATATTTCCTTTGTGTTTATCATGGTGGTACACACCTAACCTTATCAATGACATCTTATGTTAACTAATAAAACATTCTTAAAATTAACAACCTAATATGAGAAACAATATTTACCAAACACTTATCTTCACTTACCTAAGATTCCCATCACATATAAGTAACTATAGATGAACTCATGCAATCATAGGTTCCGTATTAGCTCATAAGTTTCTATAAGACACTAAAGGAATAGATCAGTATCTAATTTATCACATATAAAACATAGAAAAATAGAGACATAGTAAATAAATAAACTCATATATGAAACAATTCAAATGAAACAATAAGATAATAATAACAAGACACCATATAAATAAATTACTCAACAAACCGAAATATCCAAGTCAAAAAAATCACTTGAATACACATAGGCCAATTCATCATAGTGAAATATTTATGAAATTGATTCAAAAAAAACACTCCCTCAAGAAGAATAAAAATATATTGATTTTGGTAAAAGACTACAAGCCACTTCAACAAAAAGGGATAACCTAGATCTATATTGAATTTAATTAAATTCCTAAAATAATCATCAACGAGTATAATCCATATACATCTACTCCAAATTACAATACACTACTTAAGAAGATAACCAAAAGAAAATTCAACCAAACAAAAAGGTTCCATATAGAATAATATAAAGAGACCAATGATATCTCAAAACCTAATAGTGGAAAAGGTAGAAAACTCATAGGAAACAACTCATTAGATCTCACTCATACTGCAACCTAGAAAACAACTACATGATTTACCAACACCCTCAACCACAACAAGGTAGAAAATTGAGCAAGGACAAGTATCAAAATATGTTTATAAGAAAATAGAAAACAAAGAAGGATAAAGAAATGAAAACATAACCAAGATAATAAAACAACAAAAAAACATGTTTTAAAACAATATCACAAAACATAAATAATGAATAATGAATTTTATGAATAAAAATTGATTCTACATTATCTTTGATAGCAATTATTGTGTTCTGAGCTATGGATAGTCTACATTCAATGACCAAACGATGTTAATAAATTTAATTTTGGTTCTACAAATTCTAAAAAACTTCTTTAGTAATATTAATTCAAAAATCATGAAAAAACATATTAATACAATAAATATTTTAATGTATTATCATAATCAAAAGTATATACATGAAGATTTTAGCAAACCAGAATCATAAGAACATGAAAAAACATAATCCTAATTCATGTAAAGTAATTGTAGAAAATTCAAGATCCTAAATAGAAGAAAATCCTATAGGACGTCACCTCTTAAACAAAAAATATAGTAAAAATATATAAAGAATAAATTTTAAGTGATGGTCAGCTAAAGTTCCAAAGAATGGGTGCAGTCACTTGAAAGGGGCTGAATAAGGGTAACTAAATTTTTATGAAGTCCTTACACTTAAATATTTTACCATTTTAAATTAACTCTAAATGTTCAAACTTATATTACATATTATGATATAAATTGATCTATTTATATTTTACCCAACAAACAACCACCATGTAGAGTGCATAATACAAAGTAAAGAGAAACATATGATGTTTTTAAAAGGTTTGATCCCAATGTGGGTATGTACTCCATTCTATGATCTATTTTAGTTTGAATCATAGATATTTTATTATTATTAGGAGTTTTATAATGGGGTAGGAATAACCTTGAAACTAAGAGAAAGAATCACCTTGAACTCCAACTCCACCATATTATATAGGGGATTATTTATCCCAACTGGAACTACAATATTATACAGTCTACCACTAGTGTACAACACTTTTTCCAAACTGCTTGAAGAAGATCACCAATCTACCCCTAAAACAATTTCATAAAATAATAAAATCACCTTCCTTGACTGAGTATTCAACTACATGAGGATGATATGATAAATTGTATTCAACTTTGTCTCTATAAACAACCAATCTCTAAATCTTACACAAAATCAAATTTGGATTGTTGGGCATTTCTTAACACAATCTTAAATGTCTTCAACAATTGTTCAGTATAAATCCCTACACATCATCCTTTCTCAACATAATCTTCATGGTCTTTAACTAATAATGATTGATCAGTACAATTCCCTGTACATTTTACTTCCACAAATAATATTCTTCCTTCTTCTTTTTCACTTCTTATGGAATATTCAATATTGGGTATTTCCAAATATGTTTTAAAACCTATTTATCCTTATTCTTGTTCCTTCAACTCCAATGCACCCAATTTACTAACAGATTCTCACTGAGTTCAATTTCTTATTCATGTATACAGAAAGATTATTCTAGAATATAGTATATGGGTCTCTCTATTTTTCTTCACTAATTTCTCTTTTTTATTCTTGAATTTATATTTCTAAATCACTAAAAAAATATTTTCTATATTTATAATATATAAAAACATTAAATATTATATAATAATCTCCTAAGTAATACATAACTACATCACATGGGTCTTATCCCCAAGATAAAAGAATAATATATTGACCTTAACTACTTATCTTCACCAGTATTATAGTAATACCTTTTTCATTTCTTCTCATTTAATCCTAGATAAATTAAAACTATATTTAATTGAACTAAAAAGTTCATGATAATTATTCTCAAATTAATTCTATAAAAACTTAAATAAATTAGGTTTCATAACTGAATAAAAATATGTAGTATTAATCCTATTATGGAATGGTAGTGTTCTTTATCGTATGATAGTATTTAAAATTCCAGTATAGTATTTATCTTAAATTTGATTTCATGGAATTATCTTCAACTAGATTCTTCTTCATCAATCATCTTGAATCCCAATTATTTTGAAAAATTATGGTATTTAAAATAATTAAAAATAGATCCAATATAAAAATATTTAATTTCCTCATAATATTTCATTCTGTATATCTCACTTTTTTAAAATGTAAAAACTTATGTAAGATTTATAAAATCTTATATATTATAGTGTTATCCTTATAATTTAATAGGTTTTTTTCCTTTAAAATTTTCTCAATAAGTTACCAATGAGTAATAATTTATAACCATTACACATTATGTAATGTTTTAGACTTATCTGTATTTCCAGTGCTCAGTGGAAAAATATCTTACATATTCACTAAAATCCTTACATATCTAACTTGTATAATTTTTTATACTTTGTCTCATATTTTCATAATTCATTGAAAAAACATATGTAGGATCAAATATTTATTACACACTATTGTATGGTTTTTCACTTTTCATATCTTGGAATAAAAATTAGATAAACATATTATGAATCTTCAGTTAGTTCCTTCCTTCATTTCATTCCAGTATTGTATCCAACAAAAACTCGCATACTATCCTGAGAGGATATTATGTATATAGGGAAACTCGTACTTTTCTAATTTTCTATAGGTTTTGGAAAAAATATTACATATGCAGTGAGCTCCCAAAATTTTACAATTTCTTCCGTTTTTATCCAAATGGAATATATTAAATATAAATCTAGAATTCTTAAAAAAATATCAAAAACCTCTTTAACTTTTCAGGGAATATTTAATCTCTTAAAATCAACCGAAATAATTTTAAATAATTCTGAAAGTTATCAGAATAATTAAAAACTTCCTCAAATTCAATTCCAAAGACTAAAAATAATTAAATGCTCAATATCGAGTATTTATGTGTGTCTCATTGACCTATTAATTAAAGATTTAATTTTAATTAACTCCATACATTATCCAAGTGATTTTCATCATTAAATATAGTAGTCTTCAAGATCAATAATCCTTGTATGGATTGTTCAATAAATTAGCTTACTTTTTAGCTCTTCAATCACAGCTCTCGAAGTTATTCACTCAACCAACTCTTCAAAATCCAAAAAACCTATTGTGTATAGTACTATTATCCAATCATCTAATTTGAATAATTCTACCTAGAATTTTTTCAACCAAATATTATAAGGCATCAATAGTATATCAATATTCCATTTCATTTATTTATAATAGAAGAAACTCAATTTCAATTACTTTTCTATATTAGAAGTATCTACTCTATTTTCATTGGAATCTTCCATCATCACCCAAGATGTAATGTCTCGAGTTCCTAAAACCATTCCATTGTGACTTACCAAGTCCTAGAAGTGTAAAAATAGAGTTCAAATTATTATTATTTTGAAATTTCTATGTTGTCTCTCACGGTCACTTGACTGACGGTGTGGTCACTCATTCCTTCTTACAGTCAGTTAGTTCCTTCTTATGGTTGGTTGGTTTCTTCATGTGATTGGTTAGTTTCTTTTTATGGTCAGTTGATTCCTTTATGTATTTAGTCAATTTATTTACATGATTTCTTGGTTTCTTATTGTATTCATTTGGTTCCTTCATGTAGTTGGTTAGTTCCTTCTTACAGTTGGTTGATTTCTTATTGTGGTCAGTTGGTTCCTTTGTATGGTCATTTGGATCCTTCTTATGGTTGATTAGTTCTTTAATGTGGTTAGTTGGTTCCTTAGTACAGTCATTCAGTTCCTTAATGTGGTATATTTATTTTATTTGTGTATCTAATCCCTTCTCATGGTTGGTATAAGAGTTTAAAAAATTTCCTATTTTTTCAAAATAGCCAAATTTTCTAGAATGGTGTAAAAAAATATTTTAATGTAAAATGTGGAATTAAAGGATTAAAAAAATTAAAAATTGTTTTATAAGATTAAATATGGTATTTTAATTCCTTAAATCCCATGGTTTTAAATGGGTTGTTCCATGTGTTTTAAATGAAACTGAATTAAATAACAATTAAAAAGGTTAATAATATTAGTCTTTGGGGTTATTCTAGGATATGTATTTAGTATCTTAAAGTATAATATTTCCTCCATTCAATATTTTCCTATTTATTTCAATTGTTGATGAACCAAAACCATTCTCTTGGTCTTTGGGATCATCTAACTTTGACACAAATCTTTTCTTCTCATGATTTCAGGTATATTCAATATCTTGGTTACCTCTCTATTTTCAATAGGAATGTATCACATGTGAGGGAGGAGTGTGTGTTTTTAATATTACTCCATTATCTATAAGTGTTATACAATTGATCATCCCCATTACTTTTTGATATCCTTATAGCAACATTATCCACCTTTCTCCCCTATTTTCTATGTAACATGTTTTGGAACTTCTTTTCCAGGTATGGGATCCTTGTTCATCTCTTCTTTTGGGCATATGTGGACTTATAATGCTTTTATTTTCTATTTGGTGATTTTTATGGATTAAATAATAAATATATTGGACTGATTAAATTTAATTATAATAAAAGGTGATTAATTTCATGTTTTATTCTATTTCATTGTTTTTACTAATTGTTTTCCCTCAAAAAAATCAACCAATTTCATGAATTTTTGGCTAATATGAATTATAAACCTTTTCCAATTATGATGAATTTTTCTATAATAAATCCACCACTCATAAATGGTTATAATATTATGAGTGTATAATGAAATTGTTGAGTATTAATGTGGAAATTATGTGAAAATATTCATGCATAAGATATTGAATTAATGTGAAAACACCCTTTAAATGAATTTTAGACTTATATCATTTGGAAATTTATTTTTGTGTGTTTCTAGTTTGTTTTTTTGTCCTTTTAGTTATGCTAAATTTGGGGGGGTTTATGAATTTGGTAGTGACTGATTTAGATATGATATATGTTGTGGGTAATGGAAGTGTGTGGTGGTATATATGTGGTTATTAGGGGGAGATGGTTCGGTTGAAGTGTTGGATTTGGAAGGGGAAATGATGGGTTTTTGTGTAATCCCTTATTATAGTATCCTAGTAGTGATGGAATATGAGGTTAGTTATGATTAAAGGGTAATGGTGTGGGATAGAAACTTAATAAAATTTCACTAGAATTAACATGTGTTAACTGGTAAAATGAATTGAATAATTATGAACATGGTTAATTTAAATGGGAATTAAATACAATGTTTGGATACAATGATTTTTCATCAAATATTAAGTGAAATGGATTAAATAATAAATATTTTCTATTAATGAAATAATATGGAATGGTGGATGAACCTGTAATCAAAAAAATGTAAAGTGGGTTGTGTGTATGGTTGTTTTTTGTGGTGGAGTTTCATTTTAGTGGGGCGGAATGGGGTAAAAATAGTGTGGGGTTATTAATGGATAAAGATAATGAATTATTGATGCGAAAACTTTAGTTCTATCTTGTGTATTTTGTGTGTGTGTGTGTGTGTGCACTTATAATTTCATGTTATTTTTATATGCACCCCACTCGTATTGAGTATTATGTACAGACAACAAAATGTTTAGACTGTTTTCCCAATATCTAAATGGTGGGGAATGGATTGTGGGTTACCCCCTATTCCCTGCTCTTCCTTTAGTATTAGTATATGCCAAAATTAACAAATTGGTGGTGAGTACTGAGCTATGATGTTGTATTTGGTGTATCATCCTAATAAATAGAGGATATGATATGTATTTTGGGTCATGTGTGGTAGGGGAGGGCATGGGGTTGATTTACTTCATGTTCATGATGCCCTAATGCTCTGGATATGTTATTGTGGATATGTGTTTAATGATGTGGTAGTTTCATGAGATATTTTCTAGGTAAAATAGATGAAATCATAGGATTTTGGGCCCTATGATGGGTTGGGGTGGATAGGTTTATAACTTGACCAACATCAAAGATGGATTAATACATGGTTATGATATAACATAGAAGGGATAGAAGCATAGTAAGTTTGATGTTGGGGAATGAGAGTAACATCTCAGTGGGGTAAATGGATGGGGGAACCTTTATCAGTTCTTTCTTGATATTATCTTATTATTTTCTTATGTTATTTGGTGAGTGATACATGGTAAGGTTTAGATGGATAAATAAACTATTTAGGTACTTGTCGGCTCTTCTATTCATTCATTGGTGCATTAGTATGATATTTTCACATTAGTATGGGATGTCTTAGGTATGACCCTGTTGATTATACATGTTTGATAACCCTATATATAGATAACTATCTTTTCGGTTTCTAATAGGATTATAGGGACTGAGTTGGGAATTACTAGCTTGAAGATTAGAGTTGTTGTGGAGTCATTACCTCAGTTTTTTTTATATTTACTATCAAGAGTTAATTATTATTGTTGGACATGCATTATAATATTGTTTGGTTTTTTTTATATTATGTTATGAGGTTTTTATTAGTTTTTTGTCTTATATCTTGATCCTTTTCATAAATTAAGGGAAATACTTATCATATGATTGTTTTACACCCTCGGTGATAGTCATGAATATGGGTCATGTTTGGAGGCAACACACAATGGACACTCCTTCTCTTCACTACCAAACCAGGAGGGGTACCAGGTAAGAGTTTTATGATATATTTTTATTAATGATTTTTGTGGATATATAAGATGGATTTTGGACCAAGGAACTGTTGAGACTTTCATGTTAATGGTAGGGAAAAACATTAGTCGAACATAGTGTGTGATATAACAAATAATACCAGCTAGGTCACAAGTGTTTATGGACCCCTATGATATGATGTAAGGACCTTAAGATTACTAAACACCCTATGTGAGATAATATTTATTGTGGGATCGATACCTGGGGGAGGTACATTTATCATTCTTGTTTTAATTTTTGAACAAACTATGTTTTTTGAGAATTAAAATGAATTTAATTAATTAATGTTAATAAATTTCATGCTATAAGGATTTGTCTTCCTCCCATTGGTTTTTTCAAAGATGTTTCTTGGTCATCATCCACATACATTTTGGGAGGTAGTGGTTAATCCTAACAATCCATTCGATTTTCTAACAATCGATCTGACATAGGATAATGAGATGTAATAGAGGGAGATATGTGGTTTCCAGTTCCAAGACCTGGTAAAGTATGAGGGGGGAATCTTTTATTAAGAGGTGTATTATTGGTTAGAGAATATTATGATTTCATTTAGTTTTTTCGGTCCTGAGTTGAGTACTGGGTTTTGTTGGTGGTTAGTCAAATGAAAGGGGTAGCATGTTAAGGGTGGAGATTATATCTTAGAGAGAGAAATAAGGAGGGTGTGTCATGCGTTAAATTTTATAAGGAGTTTTCCCATGAATTTTAGTCATCAGTGATAAAGTTAGTGAAGAGTCAGAAGCTAATATCCATTAATAAATAGATCCTGAAAATTCAAGATCTATGGATTAGGTTTAAAGACCTTATACCTTTTTCTCCAAATCTCTTTCTAGAGGAGGATTCTAGATAACGTTGTCTTGAAAATGAATTACATCCATTGATCAAATATACAGTCACCCAATTTACACTTCCTAAATAATTTTTATTGGAATAGAATGCATAAGTAATCGAGTGAATGAACATGTAGAAAGGAGTAACTTAATATGTTTTCCATTAGAGCTACTTGAGGAGTAGATATTTAGGTGGGGTTGATGGATGTTAGGAGAGTTGAGGTTCAAATCAGTACGGAGTCGATTGCAGCAGTCTACTTAATGGTTTTCTAGGGCTAGTGGTTCTCAAGAATCTAAAGGATATTTCCATACACATGTTATGATTGTGGAGGTTATTCTCACCATCATTCTTAGTTCCTGAATTCTCATGTTAGTCTATTTGTTTTGGGTGGTTAGGAACCTCTCCATCCATAGTAACAACAGAGTTTTCTAGTGTTTATTCAATAGGAAAGAGGAGATAGATTTAGTAGAGGTTACCCCATGATGGTCCTTATCATCAGGGACCAAGAAAAGATCATGGATATGGAGGTCTTAAATAGAGAGTAAAAAGATCAAAACATGATTAGGTGTATGATATAGAGGTTCTAACTCTAAATGAACCAAATATTTTTCATGGTTTGGTCCATTTATCAACTATTGTAGTTCCTGATTTATTTGATTTTAGAGATTCACACTCATTTTTTTCACTATCTCTGGTACATGCATTAGGATTGAAGGTGTAGAATCTTATTATTCCACCTAAGGTATCTGTGATTGTTTTAGGCTATGATTTCTTGTTTGATGTGTGCCAAGGATGTATAGTGGTGATGGAGAAGCAACAATTAGTGTGTATTTTCCTCTTCTTATAGATACATCAATATGATTTTATACTTGGAATGGAAAAAATGTATTCCATATATAAGGTTTTTTAATATTTCTAGAGGAGGGTCATTTTTTATTATATATAATACCAGCAGGTTGTGTTTATTGGAAAGTAGAGAAATCAGATGTGTATAAGGTGTGTCGAGACTTTTCTATCTTAGTTGGGGGAGTTATAAATAGAAACCTAGGTGGAAGAGTCCCATAGAGTTGTTGATGAGTCTCTTTATGTATTATTTGATGAGGTTGTGATACTACCCCTTGACATAATTTTCATTTTAGGATATAGAAACAACTAATTTCCTTTTTGATTTGATATCTCATTATCATATTGTAATTCCCCAACCCCAGAAGCCCAGAGTCAGTGCGTTATTTTAATATATTGGCATGATTACAGGGAATCAATTCACAATGGACTGATTGGTTTATCATTTTTGGAAAATAGATTACATACATTAACATTACATTACAATTTCAAACATAAAACATAGCATAGATAGTTATTTGAGAATGCCATTATTCAATTTATCTTAACCCTGCATATTAATCATAATACACTTCTTGGAATCCTAGGAAAATAAAACATAATAAAGGGGTGAGATCATATGCTCAATAAGGGTAAACAATTTAGTGGAAGATAACATAAACAATAGGCATGGTGAATAATTGAAAACACATGCCTTTACAAATAATAAACATGAACACTTTATGGAAGAAATATGAGCTCAGTAAATAATTCTATAATAAAACATAGTCCTTGGTATTCTACTAGTTGAATAACCACATGAACCATTAATATTATTTTCATAATGAGGGAATGTATAATGTCGGACATTCTAAAACATCTTTTCAAGGCCTTGGCCAAAACATCTAAAAATGATTTAGGTCTCGGCCAAAACCATATATCAAATTAGGAAAGGCCTCAGCCAATTCCACATCTAATTGTATCATGAGAGCTAATGATGCATCAAGGATCTATAGAAGGCTCCACCTATCACATACTAAGTCCAATACATTCCTCATATGAAAAGGTTGAAACATAACATAAACATTCATATTAAAAATAGCATACAAAATGTCAATAATTTAACCATAAAACATGAATGGTATAAAAATAACTCATACACAGTCAAACATATCACAAAACCTTAAATGAAATATGTAATATTTGTATCATAATAAATTAACTTCAAACAAGTTTAAAATTTATCAAAGTATATTGACATAGATGAAATCAAAACTATTTGAGAGAAATATCTCTTTCTATTTTGAAATCATTTAAGAGTCACATAATTATAAAAGAAAACATTTATTTTTAAAATATTCTTATAAACTTTTAGGGGAAGCTTAGATGATATTATAACAGCGTAAAATAGCTTCACTCACCATATAAGTTAAAAAACATTATTACCTTAATTTTATCGAAAAGGTCATAAAGTACCTTGTTTGCAAAACGACGGAAAGATTCCTTTCAAAACATACAAGGTCGAATAAGGGTATAAATGAATTTAACCCATATTCTAGTAAATAGTAAAACTTTTTTGAAATAAATTTTTAAGGAAACACGGATGTGGATGATAAAGAGGTCTCAGTAGATACTTATATAAAAACAACCTCAGATAATAAAGTGATTTTAAAATTAACCCTTACCTTGCACGTTACTTTGGTCGAGGGTACGTTTAACCTCCTGTATAATGACCATGGTATGTTATTAAATTATACCAAAACAATATTCATATTTATTATATCATACATGATTAATTTATGACTTTATACTACCCATTTAATAATTATTTCTATGTTAAATTAACATTTTGGGTAAAAATCTCTTTTTTTATCGTACGTGTTTTAACTTGTTATTCTTGATCGTATGAATTAGATCATGATTTAAATACTTCCAGAATATAAAACATGATTTATATATCATATATATTGTAACGCCCCGACCCTAGTTACCCAGAGTCGGTGCATTATTACATAACATTGGCATGATCACAAGAAAGATCAAATCTCGAAAGATCGATTGGTTTAGTAGCCTTGGAAATACTATATATATTCATAAATTTTACATTACATCATTAAACGAAAAACTACTACAACAACATATTGTCTCCATAATCCACACTCATATCCCCACATAATATCCCTTCAGGTCATTCATAACTTACTTCTTCACATCCTGGGAAAAGTAAAACATAGAAAAGGGGTGAGCTCAAATTCCCAGTAAGGATAACAATATAGCGGAAACTTTCATAAATAAGAATAAACTTTTAAGGCAATGTATAACTAAAACAAAAGCCTTTCAAACATGAACTTTCAACATGGTATGGCATAAATAAAATGAAATAATGCCATTTACTTATTCACATGGATATTCTACTAATCGAATAATCACATGCAAAAATCAATAACCACTTTCATAATGTTGGAATGCATAATGTCAAACGTTAATTTCATTGTCTAGGCCTCATCCCAAGACCTAGGGGTTACTTCTAACCGGAACCCAACCCGGAGTGCCTCTAATAACCGGACACCAACCCGGAGTGCCTCTAATAACCGGACACCAACCCGGAGTGCCTCTAATAACCGGACACCAACCCGGAGTGCCTCTAATAACCGGGCACCAACCCGGAGGGCATACTTTTACCAGTCCCTAACCTGGAGGGCTTACTTTAACCAGTCCCCAACCTGGAGGGCTTACTTTTACCGGTCCCCAACCCGGAACATACTTGTTTAGCACATTCATCTGAAGAAAAGTTTGAAATATAACATAAACATTCGGATTAAAACTAGCATACGAAATGTCAATAGTTTCACCATAAACTATGAATGGTATAAAATAGCACATCCACAGTCAAACATATCACAAAACCTTCAATACAATATAGAAGTTTTGTATTATAATAAATCAACTTCAAATAAGCGTAAAATCCATTAAAGGATGTTGACATAGATGAAATCAAAACACTTTTTAGAGAAATATCTCTTTCTATTTTTGAAATCATTTAAGAGCCATATAAAATAAAACATTTTCTTGAAAATATTCTTGTAAGCTTGTAAGGAAAGCTTTGATGATTTTATAACGGCGGAAAATAACCGCACCCGCCGTATAAGTAAAAAAAACATTCTTATCTTAATTCTGTCGAAAAGGTTAAAAAGAACCTTGTTTTGAAAACGACGGAAAGATTCCTTTATAAACCTCTTACAAAAAGTCAAACAAGGGTATAAATGAATTTAACCCATATTCTTGTAAATAATAAATATGTTTTGAAATACATTTTGAAGAAACATGGATGTGGATGATAAAGAAATCCCAGTAGATTATTACGTATAAACAACCTCGGATAATGAAGAGATTGTGAAATAACCCTTACCTTGTACTTTTCCTTGGTTGGGGTAGGTTAACCTCCTTTAATCTAGGTAACTCACTTTGGTTGGAACCAAAGGACTTCTTGAAATGCTTTCTGCCTAAGGGGAAGCTTCAAGGAGGAGGAGAGGGATGTGGGGAGCTTATTTGGGCAGAGTTTGGACGAGCCAAGTGGCTTGAGAGGTGTGTGGAAAAGAGAAGGGGGAGTGCCCTTTTATAAGAGGGGTGAGGGGCACCTTTGGAAAAGCTAGAAATATTAATTTATAATAAATTCATATTCAGTTTCTAAAGGCTCCAAAGTTGACTATTCAAAGGATGAGGTGGGGATAGGTCGAAAACAACTCATCCAATAGAATTTAGACAGGTTTGGGTACTTATATTAACCTTATCTTTAAGTATTAACTCTAAGTTAATTAGTTTCACTTTTACAATGTCTCTTTGTATTTTTATATAATATGGTTAATAAACTTACTATATACATCCAAGCGACCCCCAAGTGGTCCATTAATGATTAACCTATCATGATATAAGCCTCTTGGCCGAACCTTAGATTTTTAGTAATTTAATATCAATTAATAATATAATATTTGTTTTAAGAACTCTTTTATTTCAATTTTGACACTATTCATTAGTTGATTTTTGTGAAACTCATAACAGATTGATTACTTCGAACAAAGTAAATTAAATCAATCATAATATATAATATTATCCTAGAAAATTAGTTTAATTCATTAAAAGTTTCATATTATATTTATTTGGGTATTTATAATATCACTTATTTTAATTTTTCACTATTATAGTAATTACTGCATCATCATTGTGTCATAAATAAAATAAATTATTTAATGTCTAAAAATTATAAATAAAATATCATTATGTAGGAAATCTTTTTATCTTTCTAATGAATATTTAGAATCGAAAATACAACATGTATAACCCTATGTAAAAATTGTTCTTCTAAAAGATGTAAGCTTATGCCATTTTTATTTTTATTTTAGCTTTATTAATATAATGTGTCATTATCACTTACAAGTGGATCCATGGGGTCCCAAAACAGACCCAAAGATGCCCATGGTCGACCATGTATCAACCAATAGGGTTAAGACACGTTTTAGGGTAATTTAGTATTATTATAATATTATTTTTTTTAACCCTTATTTACCGGATTTACCCTTTAACCATGGTAAATAAAATATTTACCGCAGTAATTATTCAAAATGTCTAAAAATAAAAGTTACCTATTTACACAATTTGAACATCCTGATTCCAAATATGGAATCCATTTTCCTAAATTCAAAACACAGAAGTGGCAGAAATTAATTTAAAATTAATTCCCGCTGTCAAAACAAAAAGCGTGTTTTTAAGAGGTAATAACTATCAAAAGATTGACACTTGTTTATGTTCGGTTTAATTGTAAAATTATGTCCAATGACCAACATTATATTAAATGGTAAAAATATATTCTAAATATACTTTAAAACCACTCAAATTCACAATTTATCACTATTAATTATTTTGATTAAAAAAATTGTTTTTAATTAAAATTTAGTAATTTTCACTATTCATCAAAATATGAAAGTTATCCGAAAAGTACCAAAATTTCACCTTAGGCTAAATTCGATATTCCGAGTCCAAAAATGAAGTCCATTTTCAAATATAAAATATATATAATTTCAAAAAGTAGGTATTACTATTCACAACGGCTAGTTTAATTAGTTGTGGTGTGTGTTAGAACTCGAGGTTGCGTACAACACACGCTATCGCATTATTCGAAGAGAAGCGTACCGTAGAATCTTGGGTTGTTTCATTTTAAATTTTTGATGTCCCAATTTAGTCAAAAAGTTTAAAATATAGTATTTAAAAATGGTTCACTATTAAAAGTTGATAAAAGTGCAATACTGAAAATGAATTTGTTCTTGCATTATATCTAAGAAACTCATAAAATGGATTCTAAAATTATAAGGATTACATAAACTTTAAAATTTATCTAATACTATTCATAACCTCTTTTGAACGTCTTGTTTGGTAAGTCATGGTGTAATTGAAATCGGTGTTGCGTGTAATGAAAGTCATTGAATTATTTTGAAGAAATAACACACTATAAAATCTTGGGGTGTTACATTCTCCCCTCCTTCAATAAATTGCGTCCTCACAATTTTAAATTGTTCTTCGAAAATAAAAGGTTGAAAATAGAAAATATATTTGTGGGAAAACCCACATCGGAAATTGGGTTACTAAAATTTAGTCTTAATATGAGGAAAAGAGAAATTAAAGGGTCACCACCAAATTATGATCTCGATTAGGAGAACATTGGTGGCATTTAGAGACATATAATTGGAAAAAACGTAAATATTTATAGGTAGTGATTGAGGTCCTCAATCACAAACAAGTATAAAATTGAGGTCCTTAAACTCATCAATCTATGATGATTTGAAATACCATCGGTTCAACAAAACATAGGGTATTAGGATAACACATTTTTGACGTTTCAAAATATCTTAGTTGAAATCCCACATCGAAAAATGAATTAATGAGGCCTCTATTTAAAATAAAGAGTGGAAAGTATTAAGATTACCGAAAATAACACATACTAGGGTTCCATGTAGGAAAATTATGGATATGGAGGAGAAATCTAACCACCAATTATCTGATGGAGAGTGGTAGAGAACATGGCTATGAAAAGGCCAACAATCCCAAAGCCATAAATTTGTGATGATTTAAGGTACCATCTAGGACAACATTTTTGTTCTAAGTTTCTATTATTAATGTTGATAAATTTATTTATGAGATTGGCTAAGATAATAAGGAGATATACTTACTTTATAATTAGAATTTTACCCATTAATAAATTTCTACCACAAACTCATCTTTCACTCTAAAAGATAATAGAACGTAATTTTTTTTTTATTTATACTATTCGTACAGGGTTCCAAAATAAATGAATTTATAATTCATCTACCAGATCTTTTTAAAAAAAAACTACATTATTTAATTCGGACATCTCGTGGGACAGTGGTAGGTGATACACCCTTGTCGCCCTTCGGTTGTGGGTTCAAGTCTCGCAGCCTTGCCGGACGCGACGGGTTGCCGCCCGACCTCTGGGTTGTCCTTTTATGGCAATCCAAAATAATCAAAACTAGAACTATCCAAAATACTTCTGTCCAAACTCACAGTCCAACATTTATAAGGAAGGTAAGCATAATGTAGATCCTTTTTACCCCATAATAGCATATGAATACCTTCATCATTTATTCTTTTAATACACTGAAACATCCTGAATTACCATATTCCTTATTGATTACATTCATGATCCCTTATTCCATATAGAATGCTGGATATACTTCATTAATCCAAAAATGTTTTAAACCCCAACAATGATGGAATATACAAATCATTAATCAGTTCCAAGGTAGTCAAGAATATCCAATATAATTTATCCAAATCAATCATGTATTATTCTAAAATCACTAACTCGGTATCAGAACCATATTATGATTTATCATTTTCTCAATCATATATTTTCCAAAAATTTATCCTTCTATTGAGTCACTTTTCTTTGTTCCACACTATCTCAAGTCTTTAATGAAATAGTACTGCAGTACAATCCTTATATACTCTATAATTATTATAACAAGTACATTGTTGATACAACACTCAATTGACATAATCAACATAAGAACTCTAATCATTCCTCTTCATCTGTGGTAGTATCATAACTTGATTATTATCCAATAGCATCATTTGCGGCATAGTATGATGACTGGGACATAGGTTCGCGTAGTGTCCAAACTCCTTGAAAATGAAGCATTGTACATTTGAAACCATTTTCTTATCCTTACAGTCACGTACTTTGTGCCCTTTTCCTCCACACTTATAACAAACTCCCATTCCTTTCAGGCAAGCTCCAGGGTGTTTCTTTCCACAGTTACCACATATGGGAAAATTCCTCTTTTCCCTCTTCCCTTTATCCATATTTCTCTCTTCCATCCTGTTCTTCTCTTGCTTCCCTTCAAGGCCATAGGACTCAGCAAACTCTTTACTTATCTTATCAACACATGATATTATATCTTCATATGATGATAATACATGGGAGACTATTTCTCTTATAAATTCTAGCTTAAGACCATGAAAGATATGATCCTTCCTTCTCTTTGGATCATGTGCATTTCTGGAGTTCTCATTCCTTCTACTGGGCGCCATTTCTAAACAATGGGATACACTAGATCAGTTTATGAATCAAAATACATAATCCCATACTTATAAAACACTTAACATAAATTGAACTATTTATGGATATAATCCATAATCATAAAAATGTCTCATTTGAGGATGTATATACTCATAAACCCTTCATAATGGTTTGTAAAGAAAATGAGAATTATCCTAAGCATATCCCCCGGGAGTGTCGTAACCAAGAGTGCAGCAAGGCCCGTTGTCGTGCACCAGTTCCCGTTCGAGTCTAGCTCAAAGCGGTGTTTTCGGGTTTTACCCCTAGGTACATCTGTGCCAGAGCCGCCTCTACCTGCTCGTATCCAGACAGGGATGTATTGCTCGGAAAACTCACAAAATCTCTACAATACCAAAATTCTAGGAAGTTCTTCTATACTAATCCTCAAAGTTCATATTAGGTCTACGTGCTCTAATCAGAGTTTATCTAAATCTAGCTTCCAAGGTTTGTACTAAACTTCCTCTGATACCAACTGTAACGCCCCGACCCTAGTTACCCAGAGTCGGTGCATTATTACATAACATTGGCATGATCACAAGAAAGATCAAATCTCGAAAGATCGATTGGTTTAGTAGCCTTGGAAATACTAGATATATTCATAAATTTTACATTACATCATTAAACGAAAAACTACTACAACAACATATTGTCTCCATAATCCACACTCATATCCCCACATAATATCCCTTCAGGTCATTCATAACTTACTTCTTCACATCCTGGGAAAAGTAAAACATAGAAAAGGGGTGAGCTCAAATGCCCAGTAAGGATAACAATATAGCGGAAACTTTCATAAATAAGAATAAACTTTTAAGGCAATGTATAACTAAAACAAAAGCCTTTCAAACATGAACTTTCAACATGGTATGGCATAAATAAAATGAAATAATGCCATTTACTTATTCACATGGATATTCTACTAATCGAATAATCACATGCAAAAATCAATAACCACTTTCATAATGTTGGAATGCATAATGTCAAACGTTAATTTCATTGTCTAGGCCTCATCCCAAGACCTAGGGGTTACTTCTAACCAGAACCCAACCCGGAGTGCCTCTAATAACCGGACACCAACCCGGAGTGCCTCTAATAACCGGACACCAACCCGGAGTGCCTCTAATAACCGGACACCAACCCGGAGTGCCTCTAATAACCGGACACCAACCCGGAGGGCATACTTTTACCAGTCCCTAACCTGGAGGGCTTACTTTAACCAGTCCCCAACCTGGAGGGCTTACTTTTACCGGTCCCCAACCCGGAACATACTTGTTTAGCACATTCATCTGAAGAAAAGTTTGAAATATAACATAAACATTCGGATTAAAACTAGCATACGAAATGTCAATAGTTTCACCATAAACTATGAATGGTATAAAATAGCACATCCACAGTCAAACATATCACAAAACCTTCAATACAATATAGAAGTTTTGTATTATAATAAATCAACTTCAAATAAGCGTAAAATCCATTAAAGGATGTTGACATAGATGAAATCAAAACACTTTTTAGAGAAATATCTCTTTCTATTTTTGAAATCATTTAAGAGCCATATAAAATAAAACATTTTCTTGAAAATATTCTTGTAAGCTTGTAAGGAAAGCTTTGACGATTTTATAACGGCGGAAAATAACCGCACCCGCCGTATAAGTAAAAAAAACATTCTTATCTTAATTCTGTCGAAAAGGTTAAAAAGAACCTTGTTTTGAAAACGACGGAAAGATTCCTTTATAAACCTCTTACAAAAAGTCAAACAAGGGTATAAATGAATTTAACCCATATTCTTGTAAATAATAAATATGTTTTGAAATACATTTTGAAGAAACATGGATGTGGATGATAAAGAAATCCCAGTAGATTATTACGTATAAACAACCTCGGATAATGAAGAGATTGTGAAATAACCCTTACCTTGTACTTTTCCTTGGTTGGGGTAGGTTAACCTCCTTTAATCTAGGTAACTCACTTTGGTTGGAACCAAAGGACTTCTTGAAATGCTTTCTGCCTAAGGGGAAGCTTCAAGGAGGAGGAGAGGGATGTGGGGAGCTTATTTGGGCAGAGTTTGGACGAGCCAAGTGGCTTGAGAGGTGTGTGGAAAAGAGAAGGGGGAGTGCCCTTTTATAAGAGGGGTGAGGGGCACCTTTGGAAAAGCTAGAAATATTAATTTATAATAAATTCATATTCAGTTTCTAAAGGCTCCAAAGTTGACTATTCAAAGGATGAGGTGGGGATAGGTCGAAAACAACTCATCCAATAGAATTTAGACAGGTTTGGGTACTTATATTAACCTTATCTTTAAGTATTAACTCTAAGTTAATTAGTTTCACTTTTACAATGTCTCTTTGTATTTTTATATAATATGGTTAATAAACTTACTATATACATCCAAGCGACCCCCAAGTGGTCCATTAATGATTAAACTATCATGATATAAGCCTCTTGGCCGAACCTTAGATTTTTAGTAATTTAATATCAATTAATAATATAATATTTGTTTTAAGAACTCTTTTATTTCAATTTTGACACTATTCATTAGTTGATTTTTGTGAAACTCATAACAGATTGATTACTTCGAACAAAGTCAATTAAATCAATCCTAATATATAATATTATCCTAGAAAATTAGTTTAATTCATTAAAAGTTTCATATTATATTTATTTGGGTATTTATAATATCACTTATTTTAATTTTTCACTATTATAGTAATTACTGCATTATCATTGTGTCATAAATAAAATAAATTATTTAATGTCTAAAAATTATAAATAAAATATCATTATGTAGGAAATCTTTTTATCTTTCTAATGAATATTTAGAATCGAAAATACAACATGTATAACCCTATGTAAAAATTGTTCTTCTAAAAGATGTAAGCTTATGCCATTTTTATTTTTATTTTAGCTTTATTAATATAATGTGTCATTATCACTTACAAGTGGATCCATGGGGTCCCAAAACAGACCCAAAGATGCCCATGGTCGACCATGTATCAACCAATAGGGTTAAGACACGTTTTAGGGTAATTTAGTATTATTATAATATTATTTTTTTTAACCCTTATTTACCGGATTTACCCTTTAACCATGGTAAATAAAATATTTACCGCAGTAATTATTCAAAATGTCTAAAAATAAAAGTTACCTATTTACACAATTTGAACATCCTGATTCCAAATATGGAATCCATTTTCCTAAATTCAAAACACAGAAGTGGCAGAAATTAATTTAAAATTAATTCCCGCTGTCAAAACAAAAAGCGTGTTTTTAAGAGGTAATAACTATCAAAAGATTGACACTTGTTTATGTTCGGTTTAATTGTAAAATTATGTCCAATGACCAACATTATATTAAATGGTAAAAATATATTCTAAATATACTTTAAAACCACTCAAATTCACAATTTATCACTATTAATTATTTTGATTAAAAAAAATTGTTTTTAATTAAAATTTAGTAATTTTCACTATTCATCAAAATATGAAAGTTATCCGAAAAGTACCAAAATTTCACCTTAGGCTAAATTCGATATTCCGAGTCCAAAAATGAAGTCCATTTTCAAATATAAAATATATATAATTTCAAAAAGTAGGTATTACTATTCACAACGGCTAGTTTAATTAGTTGTGGTGTGTGTTAGAACTCGAGGTTGCGTACAACACACGCTATCGCATTATTCGAAGAGAAGCGTACCGTAGAATCTTGGGTTGTTTCATTTTAAATTTTTGATGTCCCAATTTAGTCAAAAAGTTTAAAATATAGTATTTAAAAATGGTTCACTATTAAAAGTTGATAAAAGTGCAATACTGAAAATGAATTTGTTCTTGCATTATATCTAAGAAACTCATAAAATGGATTCTAAAATTATAAGGATTACATAAACTTTAAAATTTATCTAATACTATTCATAACCTCTTTTGAACGTCTTGTTTGGTAAGTCATGGTGTAATTGAAATCGGTGTTGCGTGTAATGAAAGTCATTGAATTATTTTGAAGAAATAACACACTATAAAATCTTGGGGTGTTACATATATATATAGAATATAAATATGTATAATAGATAGATATATTAAATGGAAAACACCGTTTATGGAGACGGTAGGCCGTACGTACGCATAAACGTTGTTTCCGTTTTCACATCATATTCAACGGAATTAAGTGAATAAGATATATGTAAGTACATAAATATATATATATATATATATATATTCAGTAGAATTATTATTTCATATATTACATACTTATTAATAATATATATTTTTATAATCATCGTTGAATGGTGAACGTGGAAATGAATCTCATCACGTCGTGGAGACGGTAATCCGTACGTACGCACGAGTGAAAATATCATATATTGATGGTGAAATAGTATGTAATTGGATTTTATATCATATATAAATAATGATAAACATGTTAGATTTATTATTTACATGATTTATACTCATTATTATACCCATCCAAATAATGAATTGTTTGAATAACAAACTACACCACAACGTGGAGACGGTAAGTCGTACGTACGCACATATGGTGACTTTGTCATTTATAGGATGGATTGAATAATTAATATGGTTGTACAATATTTATAATAACATCACATTATGTAGTAGGTATTGGAGTTATTATTTTGGTATGGAAACAACAAAGAAAGATGAAGTGGAAGAAGAAAATAACTAGAAAGTGGGTGGTGAAATTATTACCTCTTCTTCAGGTGTTTCTTTTTGAGTTGATCAAAAGGGATTCTTAGATTGGATTTATGATCAAATTAATGACTCTAGGTTGATTTTAGAGAAGTTTTGAGGATATTTGGGAAGGTTTTTTCCAAGCAAAATGGCTTTATAGGTGTTATTTGCATAGAATGGGAAGTGCCTTTTTATAAGAGGGGTGAGGGTCACTTTAGGAAAAGATTAAAATATTAATTTATTATAAATTCATATCCGGTTTATAATGGATAAAAATAAATTTATTTAGAGACTTAGGTGGTTATGGGTAAAACTCCTCTCAACCAATAGGTTTTAGACAAGTTTAGGTTATAATTTTAACCTTATCTTTTTAGATTTAACTCTTAAATAAGTAGTTTAAATTTTACCGTGTCTTCTTGTATTCTTACACTATATAGTTAATAAGATTACCCAAAACTTCTAAGAGAACCTAAAGTGGTTCATTAATGACATATATAATATTATTTAAGACCTTTGTATGAACCTTATATTTTTAGGAATATTATATCAACCAATAATATAGTATTTGTTTTAAAAATTAATTTATGTCAATTTTGACATTATTTGGTATTTTATTTTTGTGAAAGTCATAAAAAACTTATACCTTCAAAAAAAAATTATCTAATAAACCCTAACATGTCATATTAACCTATAAAATTATTGGAATTCATCAAAATTCTGAATTTACATTTATTTTTATATTTATAATATCAATTATTTTAATATTTCTTTAATAGGTAATTACTGCATCATCATTGTGTCATAAATAAATTAAATTATTTAAGTTCTAAAAATTATAAATAAAATACCATTATGTAGGAAATATTTTTATATTTATAATTAATATTTATATTCGTATTTATATTGTGTGTAACTCTATATTAAAAATGGTTTAGTTATTAAACTTTGAATTTAACACTTTTAACTCTTCTTTAAATAAAATAATAAAAAAATGTCCTAATCTAATCCAAGTGGACCAAAGATGATCATATTTTATTCCTAAGTTTATTTTTCTTTGAATTATACTTATCCAATAGAATTAGGACATGTTTTAGGGTAATTATAATATCATTTTTACCCTTAATTACCCTATTTACTTTTAACCGTCGTAAATAAAATTCAAAAGTTACTATTTATCAAAAATTATTTTCATCTTATTGAACCACATTTTACTTACTGATTTAAACCGTCTCTCTCTAATTTTTGAAATTATACTCACAAAAATGATAATATTAAGTTTTATGCAAATTTGCAAATGCTCATAAAAGGTAGGTAAAAGAGGTTTAAAAGTTCAATTAAACTTTATACATATAATTTTATTATAAAATGACTCCAATTAATTAAATTGAAATTATATAGGTATTATATATATTTTTTTACTTAAAGTAAATTTAAATAAAATAAATAATTATTTAAATAAAAAGTCAGTTTTAAATAATAACGCAGTGTTTTTCACTATTCATCAAAAATTGAAAGTTTTCAAAAAAATACCAAAAAATCACCCTAATCTAATTTTGATATTATGAATTCAAAAATGAAGTCTATTTTACCAAATTCAAAACATAAAAGTTTTATTTATTAATTTAAAATTAATACCCATTGTCAATACCAAAAAGCGGGTTTTTAAAAAGTAAAAACTATCAAAAGATTGACGTGTGTTTATGTTAAATTTAAATGTGAAATTAGTTATAATGACATAAATTGTATTAAATGATAAAAATATAATATAATTATACTTCAAATCCATTCAAATTCATGATTTAACACTATAAATTATTTCGATTAAAAAAACATTTTCAATTAAAACATAGTATTTTTCACTATTTGTCAAAATTTAAAAGTTATCAGAAAAGTACCAAAAAATTATCCAAACTAAATTTTTATGTCCTGATTCTAAAGAAGAATTTAATTTAATTAAATTTAATATATAAAAGTGTCAAATATTGGTTTTAAAAAGGGTTCTCCATTAAAAGGTGGTAAAATTGCATTTTTTGAAAAATACTTCTGTTATCTGAAAAAAATGAATTTGTTCTTATATTATGTCTATGAAACACATAATATGGATGTTAAAATTATATAGAGTATATAAGATTCAAAATATATTTAATACTATTCATAACCGCTTTTTGAACTGCTAGTTTGGTCAGTTGTGGTGTGCTCGAACTCGGTGTTGTGTGTAGTGCAAGCTATTGAATTACTTTAATGAGATAACGTACTACAAAATATTGGGGTGTTACAGATATGACACCCATGGAGCTATGTAAGTTGAGACTCCATATCAATTATTTTTAGTAAAAGGGATTCATCTAGGCCATTGTATCTCATTGGAGTGATATAGTGTTGTTTTCCAAAAAGGAGGATGGTAGTTTGATGTTGTTCATGGAATACCAAAAGCTGAATTAGGTGATAATCAATAACTTTTACCCCATTTTGAGAATAGTTGATCCATTTGACTAGCTATAGGTGGTTGATTAGTTTTTGAAGATCAATCTACAATTTTTATATCATCATATGAGGGTGAATAAAGATGATACCTCGAGAATACTTTTCAATGTATTTATGGGAATTTTTATTTGGTAGTCATGTCATTCAATTTCATAAATGTACCAAAATTGTTTATGGGGCACATAAACTCTATATTTTTTGAGTTCCTAGACCAAATCATTTTCATGTTAATCAATGGAATCATTATATTTTATCCCAGCTAGGTTAAATACCCTGAGAGGTGGGTGAATCGAGGTATTATAGATTAAAACAATTTCCCATTTAGATCTTGTTTTGACATTAAACAAAAAACTCTTATCCACCTTTCTTATAGATATGTATCAACAGAAATGAAATCATGCACAAGACATTGAAACTTTACCTAGTTCACCCACACTGGTATACATCCAATGAGAATAAAAATAGAATGTAACTATTTACCAAATCCACTAAAGCACACTGTTATATACAAAGTTTGTAGCAGAATCGTTATCCCTCCAAGCTTAAAACCAATCACAATTTGAAATCTCACTGCTCTATCAACTGAATTGTGTGCACTACTCTTTATGATGATTATTCAATTGATCTAAAACACCTCAGAATCATTTCACACATAAGTGTTCCATGAAGCTCTGTTTTCACCCAATATATTAAATACACCTCACCACATGGTGATTGACTTGTAGAGATACCTTTCACAAACTATTTTTGTTCCTCCATGAGCTAATTTAAATCCTTCATGAAAACCTTTCACTTCATGGCACAAATAATTTTCAAAATACTTTATTTCATAAAATAATGGTTCTATGAGAACCAATTTCCCTTTGAGATCTTAAGTTCAATGCAAAAAACCTATCCTCTACAAGCTGAACCTTTGTAGACTTACTCCTTCACGAACCACCTTTGGAGTAAGCCAAATTCTTCCAGCAATAATCTTCTCTTATGAAATTCACTCACTAATAAATACTTGTTTTGGGGGGATTTATATATCCAAATGAATCTATAAAACCTTCTAATAACAATTACCCAAATCTACTTTGTGGATTGGTCATCACTGTGTATTGCACTAGTTATGCAGTTCTCATAGAGCATTATTCCTTTATGGCATTCTGATTTCGCCCGCAAATGAAAATACCCTTTGCAACATTCTTTAAATCACCGCCTTTAAATAAAAACAAAAAAAAATTTGCAGTGTTCTTTAATTCACCACATTCGACCATAAATAATTATCTCCCTTTGTAGTTTTCATAGTGCAGCTGCTATAAAAAAATCTTTCCTTTTCCAATTTTGTTTCGGTTTTACAAGCTCCCTATGCGGTTCACATGGAGAAATTCCTATGAAATTCATTTTACCATGAAATAATTTAGGTTTTACTTGGTCCATCCATTTGATTTGTGAAAATCCTTCCTTTTCCAAAAAACAAATCCCTATATTGTGCCCAAAAAATATGACAAACACTGGGAAATAGCACCACCTTGTATACACAATTTTTTGTACCGCTTCAAGAGTATCCATTCATTTGTCGTGGATATTTATCAACATAACTTATCATCAATCATGTTGGAACTCAAAAAAAACTCGGTCAACCTAATTTTTCAATAAACATAATAAACCCAAAATCACTAAAAAGATACCTTGAGGGGTTTTTTCCCAAAAATCTACCCCTTTGGGTTTATTGGAAACTCTTCACCCTTTGATACCACTTTAAATATTATTCCATATTAAACTAAAATTTTCTTCTTATGGATTAATATAGTGATCAAAGATTTAACCAATACATACTCTAAGACCACATCATCCATGATCGACATGATAAATAAGTGTAGTATAAAATTTTCATCAAGGAATCACTTTATTCCCATAATAGTCAGCTGTTTTCACCATAAACCCTATCTTTCATGATATTTTTCCTTTGATCAAACATCCTTATAATTTTCAGATTTAAAACTCCCCCTACTTCACTACTCCCCATATAAGATTCTCCCACTTTATTGATCAAGTTATTTTCTCCCCATTTTTCAATGAACCCAAAGGTCACTCCTTTGTGGCTGCAACATTTTAAATAACACATATCAATACATAAAGGAAAACACACAATAGTCTGAGAAGAAGGGGTCCTACATCCACATTTTACAAGTTTGTGGAGTCAACGGAAATACAATAGAAATTCTATGATACAAAATGCCTCTTTGGGTAAGGCCTTCTCTAGAATTTCTACAACCAGTAGTTTTTTAGGCACATACTTCAACTTCAAAAATACATGCTCTACCTTCCCCTTGATAAAATGATACTTGATTTCAATGTGCTTCGGCCATCAATGATGGAAAATATTTTTATAATATTTATATAACTTGAATTATCGTAATGAATTCTAATCTGATACTTCAATTAAACTCTAATATCATCAAGTTGTTACATTATCCACAATAACTACATGAAAGACTGAGTAGCCACAATATATTCAGTTTCTGTGGTGCGCAATGAAATGAAATATTCTTTATTTCTTATCCAATAAATACATGATCTTTTAAGGTAAATTTCACCTCCTGATGTTGATTTTCTATCTACTAAATCGTCCCAATCTAACTATATATAGCCCAATAACTCTTGATGAGATTTATCATTATACAGAAAACTGAAATCCATCATGCCCTTGATATACCAAGGTATTATTATTTTTAAAATTAATTCCTTTATTTAGGATTGATTTGATATATTTATACTTGGAATATATAAAAAACAATATCAGGTTGTGTTGTTGTTAAGTAAAACATACTTCCAATGATCTTCCAATATTTTGTGACATTAACCGCTTAGCCTACATCATCTCGTGGTAGCTTCATCCAGGTAGCCACTGAAGTCCTAATATCCTTGGAATCATCCATTCCAAATATTATCATAACAACCTAGGTATATTTTTATTTAGAAATTAATGTTTCATTCCTTTATTTTTTCACCTATAACCCAATTAAAAAAGGTTGATTCACTTATTATTAACATTTCAAACTCACTTTTCATGTATTTAGTGAACTATTTTCACTACGCTTCATCTGATAAAAATATATTATTTCATTGACATAAACCAACACCATCATTTTTTGATTATTACCATTATTAACATAGATATTGTAATGAACTTCACCACATTGAAAACTGATTTTTTTTTAAAAAATGGTCAAGTCTTGAATACCACGCTCTCGGTGCTTACTTCAACCCGTATAGCTCATTAATCAACTAATAAACTTTGTTATCATATTTATAAATGAGAAAACCATATGTATTATTGATATAAACATCTTCTTCTATAACCCCATTCAGAAACACTGACTTGATGTTCATCTAAAAAACATTAAACTTTTATTGCACTACTATGCCTAAATAGGTGAATAGTCTCGAGCCTTGCAATAGGTGAAAATGTCTCATCAACATTGATTCTATCTATATGGGGGTATCCCTTACATACTTTAAGTTCTTTGTTCCAAATTACCAATCCATTTTCATTTAGATTTTTCTAGAAGAACCATTTGGTCCCTATGATATTCTTATCTACTGGTCTCGAAATAATCTCTCGTTTCTCATTCCTCTCAATTTAGTTAAGCTCTTCATTCATAGCCTAAACCTAGTTATCATATTTAGATTCTTATTCAAAAAAATTAGGATCTACCTAATATTTTAAGGATATCTACTATAAATACTTCATTATCTATGTTTTAACTAGAGTTATCTAGTCCCAAATGATGTTTTTCCTATCAATTTCATCTTGAATCTTAGGCTTTCATATAGATACATATTTTACTTCCTTCTAATTATCATCAGTATCTTCTTATGAATTATAATTTTCCACTTCTACTCCCCTCTATTTGATTATATCCTGTTCAATTTCATAAGTGAATTTTTTAATGTGTTGTTGATGATTTTTTTCATTCTCTACTATAGTGGCATCATTTCTTTCAACTAATTTTCCTAGCCTCTTGTTCAATAATTTATATGATTTTCTGTTTATTGAATATCAAAGGAATATACCGTCGTATACATGATATTAAAACTTCTTTTGTTACACATAATTGATAATAAAACACTTACTTCAAAATATCCAAAAGTATTTCAATGTTCTATTTTATTTTGTTGGACCTCTAGACTTCACTTCCATATTTTCTATCTCCTAAGTAATCCACTTTCTTGGTTTCATAACTGGAGTAAAGAGTCTCTCATGATCTTATAATTTTCATCATAGGTCAACAACTTACTCTTCAAGTCATACATTCGATTTGATATTTTTCTATGTTATTCAAACCATCGATTACTCTTTTCTGTTCTTCAACTTTGAGCTTTTACTAAATGACCTTTTCTGAGTTATCTATCATTGAAGACTTAAGATTTTCAATTTATTCCTTTAGCTCAGACTTCTCTTCTTTCTTCTTTTATATATAAATGTTATCATCATGAACCAGTTTTTTTTCTTTCTTTGTTTTGTCTCCCTAAACATCAATCTCCTCAAGAGTATATTTTAATTATTCCTGGAGATAGAATCTTTATTTGACTTCTACTTTATCGTTTTTTATTTATTAACTTGTCTGTGAGCTACCAATAGCTTCCACCATAACATTTTCTCTATTATCCTTTCAGTTCTATATCTCTTAATCCTCATATTCTTCTGAACTTTAATTTTCTTGTGAAAGAATATTCTAATTTTTTAATAAATTTCTCTTAAAATTTTTATTACCATTCACACAGGATGAAGAATTATTCATGAGAATTTCTACTTCATCCTCATAATCATCTTGAATTTTCTTAGGTCACATTTTCAAAAAAAATCCAACCTTTCAAAATCAAAATCATGCAATTGTAAGTTTCCCATTGAAATTTCCTTTTCCTCTTTCTAAATTTGAGGAAAGTAATGACATGACCTTATCTGTCTCTTCTTATTCCTAACCATATTCAATAGTGATTTTTTTTTATGGGATTAAATTCCACCTATTTGGAATTCCCTTTTTCAAAATACTCAAAATCTTCATTTCTCATCTCATATGCAACAAGAGTACTATGCAAGCTATCCAATGTCAGCTCCTTTGAATATTTATCTTTTATTACAAAGACTTTAAGACTGAACTGAGAGAGAATTATTCTCAATATGTGGTTAATGATCTTTACATATTAAAAAATTTATCTGAGACCATGCATGTCTACCACAACAATATTCATCTAGTCAAATAATGCATTTACAGACTCATTGGGGTTCATTCTCAGGTCCTCGTATTTATTCCAAAAAACTTATAATTTTTCATCTCTGACTTTTGAATCACCTATATAGATATTTAATAGTTTTACCACATAGAATTAATTAACTTACATGACATTACATTTTTGTATATTTCATTGGATAATGCTCCTCCTAAATCATTTATTCCTCTTTCGCCAATATCCAATTCCCTTTGGTTAGCTTTTGATAAATCACCACTATCCACACTATCCAAAATAAAATGCATTGCTACTATAAATACATCCCTACCTAAATATCTTAAGTAGTTATACATCTAATTCTTACAAAATTGAAATTTTTTTCCATCAAATATTAGAATCCATTTATGATTTACAAATTCAATTGAAACCCTTGAGAGAGAAATACTTATATTAACCTTTTTATTTAATAATAATTGTTATCCCAACTATGTTAAATACCCTGAGAGTGGTTGAATTGGGGAATAAAATATTAAAACAACTACCCCTTAGAATCTTGTCTCATCATTAAATAAAACACTATTATCCCCCTTTCCCATAGCAATGTATGAATAAAAATGAAATCATGCATGAGACACAGAAATTTTACTTGGTTCACCCGCACTGGACTACATTCAAGGAGAATAAAAATATAATTTCACTATGTACCAAATATGATAAAGAACATTTATTTTTAAAAAAATTAAGAGTGGACTCATTGTCCCTCATGGTTTACAACTAATCACAATTTGAAAGCTCACTTATCTCTCAACTAAAGTTTGTGCAGTGTTCCTTCTGATGATTCTTTTATTAATCTGAAAAACCTCAGAATTTTTTCACACATAAGTGTTCCATGTTGCTCTATTTTCACTCAATATATGAAATACACCTCACCGTGTGGTGAATGACTTGTGGAGAGACATTTCGTGAACTATTTTTGTTCCTTCATGAACATATTTAAACCATTCATGAAAACCTTTCACAACATATCACAACTAATTTGAGGAATCCCTTACCTATAGATTAATGATGAAACACAAACCACCTTCCCTTTGTGGGATTAATTTCACCATAAACAACCTCTCCTCTGCAAACTGGTCATTTTCACACTTCCTTCTTTATGAACCACCTTCAGAGTTAGCCAAATACTTCCAACAATAATATTATATAATGAAATCCTCTCACTTATAAATACATTTTTAGGGGTCCTTTATATAGGAAAAACTCCTCAAAACCAACTAATCACAATTACCCAAAATTCCATTGTAGATTGGATATCACTATGTACTAAACTGACTATGTGTCTCAATTAGTGTATTATTCTTTTACAGTAGTTTCCTTATCCCACAAACAAAAATACCCCTTACATTGACAAAAAAATAAAATACCTTTTCAATGTCCTTTAATTCACCTCCTTTAACCAAAAACGATGAGATCCCATTATAATTCTCATAGCATAGCTGTTATGCGGAAATCATTCATTCTGTTGATTTTGTTTTAAAATCTATCAAGCTCTCTATGTGGTTCCCATAGAAAAAATCATATGTGGTCCATTTTAAAAGTAACTCATTTAGGATTTATGTGGTCCACCCATTATCTATGTGAGAATATTTACTTGTCCATAAAACAAATCCCAATTTTGAGGCCCAAAAATATGGAAAATACTGGGAAACGGCACCACCTTGTATATACTATTTTGTGTATTGTTTCTATAGAATCCATTACTTTGACTTGTATCTTTTTCAACAAACCATGCCATCAATAATTCTGGAACTCCAAAACTAACTCTGGTGAGCAGTTTTTTAACAAACATAATCAACCTAAAATCACTGAAAAGTTTTCTTGAGGTATTTTTTCCCAACATTGTATACTCAAGGTCATATGAGGAGTATGTCAGGCATCTATTAACTATATGGAAGTTTCTTCAACACCATCATCTTGATGGAAATATATCCAAGTAAAAATTTTGGACATAATATGTGCATTTTCTTGTATAGATCATGTCTCAGTAGGGTGTGATCATGGACCCATCAAAGATCAAGGAAGTTTTTTCTTGGGAAGTAGCCAAGAATGTAGTATAGGTATGCAACTACCTTTTACTTATAGTTTATTACTGAATTTTTGTTTCTGTATTATTTTGGATTTAATCCCCATTAATATATTTGACCAGGAAAGACCATTCGCACATCTGGACTAATCAATTTCATGTAGCTTATGACTACTTGAAGTAGAGGTTAATCAGTTACCTTGTGCTTCAGTTTCCAAATGAATGGGTGATATTCAAGGCATTTTATTGGGCTTCCCATTTGTGATTGGTATGCATACTGATGTAGAAAATAGAAGTGATCTCTTATGGTTCTAGGAAATTACATATCCATGAGAATAATTAAGCCAATCGTGACTTGAAGTTAGTATAAATAGTGTTTTCGTTAAAGTTGTGGTGACATTACCACATTATTGAGTGCTTTTTGGTCTTCACTGACTACAAGATTATGAGGTATATCTTCTCTCAGTGGGAACTAAACCGACTTCATCCAAGTTGGATGAAGGTTTTATAAGATTATGATTTTTATATCTTCTAAACCATAGGAAAGGGAAATGTGGTTTTTGATTATTTGATCTAAAACTCATGGGGAGATGTCATTTGGGTTTCTGGTGATGCTTAGAAAGGGATAAAAGATCATATAGTGATGTATCTCAATGTGCAGGGAGTTTGTGGTGAAGATTTTCTCTATAAGATGATAGTGAAATCATCTCTGTTACCATGGTTAGAGGAATATCAATAAGGATTAAAACAATCCAAACTCTAGTTATCTAGATTCAGTTTCTAGTTTATTACATTTTAATAATATAAAAGGGAACACATCACCAAGGATCAGTTATTTTAGTAGTATTCAATAATTAGATACATATTTTATTTCTATATTACATTGTAAATATAAAAAAACATATCATAAGAAATATTCTTACATAATTGATATTATTCATAATATCCTTCTTTATATCCTGGGGAAAGGAAAAAAATATAAATTCTGAGCAAAAATGATCAATAAGGATTGTGTATAGTAGAATATATCAAGGATAAATAAGTCATAATTAATATGGGAAGGTAAATAACTAAAAAATTGGTCATTTAATCAATAACTTGATCATGAAATGCATCAATGGATAATATCAATACAGTGATATCATGGATAATAATAATTCAATTCTCAATTAAGAAAATTCATAATGTTGCATGTCATGATCTAAAACATCATGATATCTTTACCATTAAAATCTTATTCCAACATATATTAATTAATTTGTAGATATACACCAAAAAACCACTCAATAAGTTTGGTCAATTGGTTTGTCTCATGATACCAATTGATGCATTAATGGGATATCTATAATCAGTCTCCACCCATCACTGAATGTGAAATTAATTACTCATATATTAAATAATAAATTTAATTCATGAACAATATGTATTATTAATAAATATCTATAATGATTAAATAACATATAGTATTAATATTACCCTAGTCGATCAAATAATTTTCATAATAAAATACCATATATATAAATGCCATACGGTTTAGTAAATAATCATATTTATGATCTAAATAATATGGATATTTAATAGAATGTAATGTCTAATGAAAAATTATAATAAGAAATTGAATGTTTCAAGATAAATTTAATGTCCACAAAAAAATAATAAGAGATCAAAGGTGACTATTAATTCCTCATAAATATAGGTTTTGTAACAAAATAATATCCTTTTGAGAAATAAAGAAAATGGAATTGAACCATTAAAATAATATTTATTTATAGATTTTTCTTTATAAACCATGAAAAACTTATAAAAGAAGATAAATAACATAAAATGGTTATGGTGGTGGGAAAATTCATTAACATTGTATACATTAAAAAACATTCCTTTTGACTTCTATAAAGAAAGTAAAAAAATGAACCTTTCAGAAAAAATTATAAAGATTCCTTTCAAACCTTATAAAAATTCAAATATAACATAAAATTTTCTTAATAAATATTTTGATTGAATAAATTGTACTTTTTTAAAATAATTTTTCAAAATATTGATATGGAAGAAAAATATATCAGATCAAAAGAGGAATAAGATAAACTTTTATTTTAAACATTTATTGGTTTGATTCGATTTAAAAGGAGATTACAAGTTAGAAGAAAACATTGAAACTCCTTAAATATCTATAGTATAAGAAAATATATGGATTTTATAATATATATATTATAATATTCCTTCAATGAAAATAATAACAATCCAAAAAATGATATTATAAAATAAATTCTTACCTCTTTAGTAACTTTTAAATTATAACCAATTGAAAGAGTAAAATTAAATTGAAACTTTAACCATCATGAATATATATATATATATATATATATATACTCAAGTTAAATTCCACAAAGGTTTGGTATATATACCACATAAAATTAAATAGGCACATAATACTGAATATGAGTCAATGGAGTGGAAATTGAGACAAAATATCTTACCTCAAGTTTCACTTTCCTCATAAGTGCTTTTAACCACCTATATAATAAATTTATATTTATTATACTTACATACCATAACCATATACATATCTATAATATAATATATTATCCATTTATAACATTTTATCACCCATTTCTTAATAATATTTTGTCATTATTGTTTTGGGTGTTAATTGTTTTGTTTTTCATGTATGTTTTGATTTGACAGTTATGGTACTTGTATATTGATCATGGTTATATCATATCTAAAATTTTAATTATTATATAAACATCATAAATATTCATTATATACATATTTAAAATCATCTATAAGAAATATATATGAAAAATTAATCATTTCATTTCATGGAGACGGTAGGTCTTATGTATGCACAAATGACATTGTCATTTTTTAACGAGTGGAAGGGTAAAAAAGAAGATGATATATTATAATTAAAAAATTATAATTATGTCATAAATATCATATATATTAATTATTTACACCATTATAACAATCCATGTGAGGTGGTAATGGATAAAAATTTACATTGGTTTGTGATGTGATAGTCCACTGTACACATGAGCTATGGTTTTGTTTTCCATTTGATGGAGAAGAAGATAGATAAATATAATAACATAAACATAATATAATATCATTACATGGGATTCAATTTTTTTATTATATTTTAATTATTATTACATAATTTAATGTGGTAAAAGAAGAGTAAATATGAAAGTTCTATGTAAAGATGATTACCACTTATTTGAAATAGATCCTTTAGATCTCCTCTTAAGGGACCAAGGGTTGGTATTTTGGGAAGAAAATAACATCTAAAACTTGTAAAAGTATGTTTAGAATAATTTATGGTATGGTTTTCTTGAGATAAGTGGCTTTAGGTGGTGCCTTTTTATAGTGAACTAAATAACACACATGGAATGAATTAAAATATTTAAATATAATAAATTAATTTTCATGTGAAAGTAGAACCTTGTGGCCAGAATTTAAAATAAAATATAATATATGGTTGAAATAAATTCGAGAAATAAAATTTGGATAGGTTTAAGTGGTATTTTAAAATTATTTTTGGTTTAACCCCTTCGTTAAATAATTTTAACTTAAACTATAGTAACAACTTTTTCAATCTTAAAGGGTTATAATTTTACTTATAAATTAAGAAAATTATAAATGGTCACGAGATGACATTGCAGACCATATATGATCCTAATTATAATTTTTAAATATTTTTATGATTTTTAAATAATTTAATAAAATGTATTTTTCATAAAATATCCTTGATGTCATTTTTGACACTATTCATTTAATTTTACATTAAAGATATAAATAAAAATATGGAATTCAAATAAAATATTTTTTTAGCATTAATACTACATTATTATTAACAATAAAATTATTTTTTAATTATAATCCATCATAAACATATTAATTTTAATGTGTTTAAAATTATTTAACTTAATTTTTCTACTACTTTCATAGGCACTATGTAAGTGTTGTGTAAGAATTTAATGTAATAATATAATTTCTGAATTTAAAAAAAATATAGCATCCCCAACCTGAGATCCACTAAACCGGTTCCTTGGATCGAGTAACCACGTGACCACAAGTGCGCCTCCCCATACACCAGAGGTTGCTGACTAGCGGTGAGGGTCTAATAAGTCACGTGGAAAGACTATACCCTCTTTACTAGAGTAAGACACGACAGATACCAAATTAAATAACAAAAAAAATTAAATACCAATGAAAAATAATAATTAAGAATCTCCCAAAATTGGTACAAACCAAAAACTAATAATAAATATTCAATGTCATACAAGTAGTGCCAAAAGTGCAGGAAAACCCAAAATAAAGAAAACCAAGTGAACTCCCAAAATTGTCCTAACTCCGAATCTGTAACCTCATCCATGCACATCCCAAGACCAACTCAACTCCCTAGAATAGGTCCTTTTCCCTTGTCCTGGCCTGCAAACATGAAATATACCTAGGTACCCAACGGTGCTCGAGTAGGGTGTGAGTACAACTCAATAGTCCACCACCAATGATGTCTACAAATATCCAATCCAAGAAGATAGTACATGAAAATACTAAATAGAAGACAAGTAAATAAAATAAAACTCGAGTTCTATTAGTTATCCATCTTTACTTTAACCATTTCTAACATTAGTTCCATTTTCATCATTCAAATCATCTTCATTACTTAATACAATATCATCATGTGTTCCATGTGTTAGGAAATTACATCATTTACAAAAAGTTTTAAGGAAATCAAACATTATTAATAAGAGAATAAACCATTTTTCTATCTCACTAAAGATAAACATATCACAACAATACATTATCCTCACCTTGAAACCTCAGTCTGGGTAGAATGTAACCATCAGGGGAATAGAGCTTTGTCCCCTTCTCTAACTTGTGCATTTTAGGGTGGAGTTTAGAGTATCACTCTAACTCGACCCATGGTTATAGAACCTCGGTCAATACCCCACATTATCAATCCATGTGAACATGCTTATTTATCTAGTCACCACACACATACCATATCACAACCCATACTCAAAATAATGCTCATAACAATTACAATCCATAACAATCAACATGGGAATTAATATTATGAAATGACCCATTAACACATTTTCCATTTATATTACATATCCCATTTAACCCATTTCCCTTTTCTTACACCAGTATCACTAAGAATATTAAATAATCCTCATACATTATCCCATTTAGAATACTCATCAGTTCCCATATGTCAAACCATTTAACCCATTCCTCATTCCACATGAAATAACCCACTTATACATTCTGTGTAAAATTAATAAGCCATTTGGCATGTTCACATTAATACAATTAACCCATTTATCATATTTAACAATCTGTATTCATTATCCCATTTAAAACTTCCATAAAATCACAAGCCTTGATCCATTCACACATTCCTGTTTACATATCTTAACCCAACTAGCCCATTTATCATTCATAATCCTTAGACCATCAACCAATTACCAATTTACATTTCATAGCTCTTATAACCCATTAGCATTTAGAAAAATGACCCCTTATTACATTATCTAAGTCTAGACACATCTATCAATATTCCTCTTTTATCTCTAATTAACGTACCAACATTTTCATCATGGCTCTATTTTATCACTCATCAATTCCATGTTTAACATTACCAATATCAAGGTTCAGGAATGTCGGCGCACCCCATGGGTAGCCCTAAATTAGTCTAATCATCCTATATGCAGTCCATGAGGATCATTAGGGGTTAAATTCATCATTTAGACACCCATTTTACCAAATCTCACTAACGGAACCAAAGTAAAAATAAGGGGGAAACAATAACACAATCTCATATGCACATATCCACATAAAAACTATGGGAAATAACTTATATACCACCTACCTCAAATCCAATGATGAACTCACCCTTAATTATAGCCTTAGAACTGTATTTAAACACCCTTTGAATACCCATCCTAGGTTCCATTATAAAAGGAGGTTTTTAGGGATTCAGAATAAGATGGGAGGAACTAAAATCCCTAATCCATAAAAAGTAAAAAAGAGGATCATTTGACCTACCTTGAGCTTCGATCTGCAATCAACAGTGCTCCAAAAGGACAAGAATCAAAGGAGAACAACCCTTGAGAAGCTTGGGTCGATTTATTTCATCCATAGGGTTTAGATGGGAAGAAATGAGGGAGAAATTGGGTGGGAATCTAAAAATCCTGAAATGGAAAAACTGTAAATTTCTCAAATTTTAATGGGGCACATGGTTTACATGAACATTTTTCCAAACTATGTTTAAATCGTGTGCAATCCACTATCTAAGGGAAGTTAGGTCACACAGTTTTAGGGGAAACCCCACACAGTTTGAAAACCCATGCGCTAACCATTTGTAATGACATTTTCCAAGGTTGCATGGTTTTCCTAGGGAGGCTGCACAGTTTACATAATTGTGTGCCAACTATGCTCCTTACACAGGTTTGCCTGGTTTCCCTTCCTTTCATTCTTGAACCCTCAGAACACACTCGAGGCCCCTTATACACCTAGTGACCATTTAATTAACAAATTATAACGTATTTAAACTAAAAAATTTAAATAAGGACTTACCTACATGAAAATTAAGGTCTTACAACCTCCCCACCTTATAACAACTCGTCCTCAAGCCACCCTTCCTGAGCATCACAAATCTTTCAAGGTAAAAACATCGGGCTACTAAGCCCAAAAATCTGACTCCCTTTCCCCAATTTTGTTCTTAAGCATTACCCTATTTTCATACACTCAGGCCAAAGGTACAAACTTACAACACAAAACCTTTTCATTGCAATCCACAAGATGACTCAGATGCTCCACAAGGATGCATCATCCTCAAACCACTCATTAACCACTATAAATCCATAGGGAATCCTAGACAACACTTCTGAAAAAAATATCACAAGGAAACTTCACACACAGCATCATCGCACTGTGGAAGATCCAATCAGTGCCCCTTTGGTCTCATCCTCTTGGAAACTCATGAACCAAACCACTTGGCACTATTTTACTCTGTTTTCAAAACTCTAACAGTGACCAAAACTTGGAATCACTCAAAGGAAACACACAATCCTTATAACAAAATTTTTTGACTTACATTGATCCAAAACTCAAGTCTTGATGGTCCCATTCCATAATCAAACTTCCAAAACACAACCTCCACACTCAAATCACTCAACTGGTCAAACTTGAGCCAATTCTCTCTATCTAGTACAACTCCCCCAAATGGTAATCACTCAAGTCCATCCAACACGAAACACCGATCTCAACATCAACCAACTACTTTACTATTGTGGTTTTCTCTAACATACACTTTAACTCACTCATACCATATTTCAGTGATTGGAACCCCCACTTCGAGAAGGATCATCATCACCACAACTCAACTTCACAACATACCAAATGTGTTCATCACTCACCATGACCAAACATTCAGAAGGAATTCTCCCTATATTGGAATATAGCATCACCATTGAAACCACCTGAGAGGACATTCCTAAACCATCCATTCAAGGAATAAGAACAACATGACCCCACTCAAGTACGACTTCATTTATGAAAGGTACTTTCCACTAAAAACATCATACCAGATGTGGGTCACACTTACCACACCCATTACTTTTACAACATCAAGACATACAAACCCGTAAATCTTTCCCTATAACACCCACCTTCCACTATTTATATACTACTCATTACACTCACCCATTATTCTTCCTTAATGAGGGAATACAACCACTACTAAGGTACCTACAAGAATCATTCCCTGGAATCTTGTAACTCTACCATCAATGCATTCACTACCTTCCAAAACATCATCATGCTCCACTAAAACCATTAATATTCATAACCCATATACCCTCATTATATCTACATCAACTGAGTTCAATTTGGTTCCTCCTCAAAACCCATCTCCATTATAAAATTTCATTTTTCATTCCAAAACATCCATATAAGGCAGTTTACAAATCATCCTTTTTGTACCTCTTTTTAACTGAATTGGGTCATCCCCAATCGAATCAACCTAGGACACTTAGCTTCGTTGTTGGCGTGGCACTACATCGCATGGACTAGGTTCTTTCACACTTCTAAAAATTTCAATGTCACCCAAAGACACATTCTTGAGTTCATGACTAATTTTTTGTTGAAGTTCTATAACCCATCCTCCATTACCACGAATCATTGTCACGTCTTCCCACACCTTCAACAACTCAATCACAGGCATCCGGAATTTCATTTGGAACCACCCTAAGCCCGAATCCAACACTTGTATCTTTTAATCACCACATTAAAAGGCCACTTGGCCTCTCTGAGGAACCTAACATACATTTCACAAGTTTCTCATTGGTATTCCAAAGTCACCACATTGTCTCCATGCTCATCTCCACACATCCAGAATTGACTTATCACTTCCCACCTTAGGGGTGTTGTTACCCTCATTTTCTCAAGTAATTTTGACTACCATGGATAACTTTTTAATCATAAGATGAACCCCATAACGTAGACGTGTCCATATAGATTTTCCTAGATCAACAAAACAATTATCACCCTCTACCCATCCATGGATTACATGAATGGTACCCATGACATTTATCGACACTCGGTCCATCCTGAGGACCTCAATCATAACCTGTCAATGGTGTGCATCCCACCATCTAGCTCTGCATATACTACTCCATGAACACAACCTTAATGATGTCCCACATCAACCTGAAACACATTCAAGTTTCTTTGTGTAAATCTAGAATTTTCTCAGTGTACTTGGGATGATGTAAAGATGTTGAGCATGATCGTATTTTGCAATAAATGTATTCTAGGAAGTATACAAATAAGACTACCAAAAATCATCCAACACTAATTCCACCTCCCACTATGGGACATCATGACCTTACAAGAGTTTTGGGATTCTCTTCTTACACACATCTCCTCAACACTTAACCACCACCACTTAGGTGTGACTGTCAACCAAGACTCAACACTACTCCACAACCATTCACTAATAACCATGAACCAATTTTTACTTTTGTACTACTACCACCACATCACTTGAGTCCTTTTGGAGTGACCCTAGACATTAAAACTTGAACACAACGGTTCACCACACTAACCAAAACCAACAGTCTCTCGTATATCCATGCTTCCCACTTTTGTTTCATAGAGAACGACAGGCACTCATCCTAAGTCACCTATTTTCCCATCCCAACCAGAATAATGCCTTAGCATCATGTGCCTATATCTATACCACATAAGATTCCTCAAGGTCTCACACCTTCCTTCAACTACACACTAAGACCAAAATAGATTACATGAGCCAAACATCACCAGATCCTAGCCCAATGTCTACTCACTCTCTTAGAAATGCCTTCTTTTTTCTTTGCCCCATCAAGATCAAGGAATTCTAAAAATCTCTCCCAATGACCAAATTGTTCATATGATCAAGACCAACCATGCAGAAACCCTCACCTTGGGTGTCACCTTCATAAAAAAAAGAATACATTTGAGCTTCATCTACCCCTATCTCGTATACCCAAAACCAACATTGAGGCCCTGTTAATCATCGTCTAAATAGATGGGTCAGACATCTAAATGATACAACCCTTCAAACCAACCTCACATCCAACTAAAATCACTCAAGTTCCCTTATTAAAGAACCAGGTCAAAACCATACCATTTAATTAAATGTGATGGTACTCATTACACATTGATTTCATCTATGAATCATCTCATATGCCTCCTATTCTGAGACACCTATAACATTGGGATAACCTCCCTCGAGGTCAGCCTTTATTTTCCCGAGCCTATCAACTCATTTTTACAACTTGAGTTGCACCTTCCCAAAACCATTAACCTTCTCACTTAGACCTATAGGAAAAATCTAAACCTATCCAAACTCAAAATAACTACTTGTACCCAACATGCCCAAGAGAACTCATAGTCGACCACTCTCTCACGGGTTGCTCTCAAGGGTCGAACGATACCAACTTTCCAACTAGATTTAATGGTAACAAGTCACCAGGACATCTCTCTAGGACACAGGCATAAAACTCCCAACAATTCATCACTCACTGGTGGCTCTCCTGTCCCCATTCCGGAACATTGCGCCCAATGCACCCTAGAAAACATCCACTTTAGGTCTCATGCCAAGCATACTCACACACGTAAATTGACACCATGAGTTAAAAAACCCCTTTATCCACCCATCAAGACCCATAAAGGTATCCTAAAATATAATCAAGGCCTCTTCATAGGGAACTCTCACTGGAAAAAACATCCACACAAGGGGATATATGAACAACACAAGGGGTAATTAATACCAGTCTTCATTGAATTTTCCATCATTACACCTTCCTTTATAATTAACTTCACAATTTTGAGATCCCAAGATTCACTCTTTAGGACATTCTGTTTACCCAACATTTCAAAAATCCATACTTTATTCGGATTCGTACCCTAAAACATTTTCATCAACAATATTTCAATAAAATCTAATTGGTGGAGACCATAATGGAAAACACACTGCCTTCCATAATTGACTCACTATAGATACACTATCCCAACTTGAATAATCACATTTCTAACACTACCCTCAACCATCCCTACCATGAGTCTTGGTCATCATTGGGTAATCCAGACAATGTGGATACATTCCTTTCATTAGACACCCTCTTTTTGAACCATTTCCACCTTTACAATGCAAATCCTTCCCCTTAATACACCTCTCCCATTTTTCAACTTACTACAATGAATATTTTAACTCATTCGCAACCTTCATTAATCACAATTCATTGACTATTTTACCATTAAAAAGTAAATCTTCCTATTTTAGTCACAATTTCATCCTTTCAATTTATCACAACCAAAAAAATTAACCCATTCTTTTCTTTAATAGTACTATTCTTTAACATTTCATTTATATTCTTTCTATTTACTCATTTTCATCATCCTTATTAGACACTATTTTATTTAAATTTTTTAAGAACTTAAAATAAATCTTACCTTCCATGTCCCACACACCTGTCCTATGTGTGCCTGCCATGATTAATTCCACCTATATTCTTAGGTTCCTATAATGATGTATGAATGTATAACCTCATTCCATTCAAGACATGATAAAAATATCATAAAATGGTCACATCATAAAAAAATTATATCACCCAATGGTGAAATATCATTCAACTGTAACAACACACAATAAGAACAACAATTCCCATCATGGGTACTTGGTTTTTCACTCGTACATGGGTTAGATACTCCCAATAATGAGTTCATTTCCATGAAAAAATAAATCCTATTATCCCATCTACCATACCAAATAATAAGACTATATAAAATAACTATCCTCTAATACCACTTTGTAACATCCCTGACCCAAGAGTCACTAAACTAGTGCCCCGAGCCAAGTCGCCACATGACTTCAAGTATGCTTCTCTATATAAGAGAGGCTATCGACTAATAGTGAGGGTCTAATAAGTCACATGGAGAGACTATACCCTATTTACTAGATTAATCCACATTAGATAAGAAATTAATAATAGAAACAACATTAAATACCAATGAACATGCATAATCAAGCATCTCCCAAAACTGGTACAAACCAAAAACCAATAATAAATATATCATGTTATACTAGCAGTGCCAAAAGTGTAGGAAAACCCAAAATAAAGACAACCAGATAAATTACACAAAGAGTCCTGACTTCGAATCTAGAACCTCATCCATGCACATCCCAAGCCCGACTCAACTCCCTAGCATATGGCCTTTTCCATTGTCCTAGCCTACAAACATGAAATCATCTCGGGTACCCAATGGATCTCGAAAATGGTGTGAGAACAACTCAGTAGGCCATTACCAATGGTGTCTACAAATATCTAGTCTGAGTAGATAGTGTATAAAAATACTAAATAGATGAAAAGTAAATAAAATAAAACTTGGGTGCCATTAGTTAACCATATACACTTTAACCATTTCTAACATTAGTTCCATTTTCATCATTCACATCAACTTCATTACTTAATCTAGTATAATCATGTGTTTCATGGGTTAAGAAATTCCATCATTTACACTAGGTTTTAAGGAAATGAAACATTAATCATAAGATAATAAGTCATATCTCTATCTCACTAGGGATAAACACATCACAACAATGCATTATTCTCACCTCAAAGCCTCAGTCTGGGTGGAATGAAACCATTAGGGGTATAGAGATTCATCCCCTTCCCTAACCCATGGATTGCGTGGTGGAGTTTGTTGGAACCATGGTCTTCTATTCATGAATTGGAGTATGGTTTGTGTTTGTTGACAATCCTCAGTGGATGTTCAGAATGTGTACCAAAAAAATGATCATACAGTTCAAGCAGACAATAGTATTTAAGTTGGCGCCATTTCCTAATGTTTGCCAAAATTTTTGGCCTAAAAATCGACAATTGGAGAAAAGTGTTTTTTGGAAAAGAGACTTGCGCACCATGTACTTGAAAGATAGGGAACTTGTGCGCCTAGTGTTTTTCAGGATTATAACATGGAAAATGGAAAAGGGATAAGGGTCGCGCAAGTATTGATTCAGTCGCGCAAGTGACCTGCGTGCCGAAAAGGGACTTGCACGTTGGTGCCTATGAGGTTTGGAAACTTGCACGCCTATTATTCTTCATGATCATATCTTCAAAATATGTCAAAGGAAATAAGGTCACATAGGTATTGGTTGGGTCGCACAAGTGAGCTGCGTGACAGAGCCTAGGGGAGATGAGTTGCGTGCCAGAACCTGCGCGCTGAGAGTAAACTTGCGCACCATCGCGCAAGGGGTCCAGTTTGCCTATAAATAGAGGACCAACCCTCCTCATTTGCAACGAAGTTCAAGACTTAGAGATTTTTCGAGCTCTTGTCGCGCAAGTAGTTGAGTCGCGCAAGTGGTAGTTGGGCCGCGCAGGTAGAGGTTGCCCGCCGGTTGTTGGCTGCGCACCCAAGGCGGTTTGGGTGAGAACGGAATTGAGTTGCGCAGGTTTAGAGTTGAAGTAGACAGTGTTGTGTAGGTGGTTGGTTGATACCTGCGTGCCAGTTTGAACTTGTGCACCGAATTTGTGTCGCGCAGGAGACCTGTGCGCCAGGCAGTAAAGAAGCATGCCAGTGTTTTTTGAGCTGCGTGAGAATTGGGAGATTGCCCGGTACTCTTGAAGGGAAGTGAGATTTGACTATAGGAGAGAGTTGAACTTCAATAGAGCATATACACGCAATAGAGGATGTATTATTTAGTGATGATGAAGAGACTCTCATGTCTATAAACTGAGTGTGACTTAACCAAGGGTTGTAAACCAGGGGGAGTCAACGGCAGTGAGCTGAGGGATGCAGTGAGCTATCCCTGAACAATTATAAAGGCAGTGAGCCTGGGACAGAGTGACTATTCCTGAACCTTTGTAATAAAAATCTAGTGAAGTTTAGTGGAATTAGGTACGGCCGAAAACCTGTCGGCGTATGCTCCTTTGACGTAGCCCTTAGTGGTGAACCAAGTAAAAAGTGTTGTGTCTTCTCTGTGCATGTGAATGTTTTCTTTCTGATCATATTCATCATACAGGTTCAACAAGTTCCTACCAACGTGGGAACAAGATCCATCACATTAAAAGAAAAAATTGTCGCATCGATGCCTGCCTCATGCCCATGTCACCCATGGAACCAATGAGGTCATGTATCTCAATAGATTCTCAAAATAGTCTCAGTTTCTCAAACCTCAATCAAACCACACATCGCAATGATTTCCCAATGCTAACACACCTCAAGTAACCCCCATCTCCCCGATGCCCCAATGCCAAAGCACCTCACAAGTCTTGCATCCAATGATTCTCACATAGATCCTAGTGCCTCGCACATCAAACATAAATAAATATATATATAACATATAAGATGATTTCCACCTACTAAGAAGCATCTGGAAAGTATATATATATAACTTTTGCACCTCATGAACCCAAAAGGACAAGCCTCAAAAGTTCATTCCAAAAAAATAGAAAAAGAACCATGGTCACACCCATGGTGTAACTCTAACCATCATCAGCTCACCATCCTACTCAGCGCCAGGAATCTCCATAGAATACACCTATCCTGAAGCTCGATTGCCTAAAGCCTGGCCTCCCTATGGTGTTGCAACATACACTGGCCACTAAACCCATATTTGGGTCTCATTGTCTTTTCCATGAGCTCCACGTGTAGCTAAAATTTGGCACCATCACCTAGTACTAATCATGATCCAATCTCAGGACCCCTGATTTTTCCCTAGTACTTGGCTTTAGGCTATCCAATAATGCTTCCTACATAACCTCTCAAGATTATTGACCTTACCATATTCCCAAAACTCCTTTGGAGTCCACTCGCACTGAGTCTGGATAGGTCCTAGATGCCTGTACTAGAAGCATAACATCAAAGATCCACTCCAAGTTGGTCTGGCTGAATCATTGGCCTAACTACCCTATTGGAACTCCTCTCAGCCTCGCTTCCTATTATCTGAAGCATCACTATTGAAATCAGCTAAATATAGAACCTGGATTGAGTAAGACCTATCTATCAAGTTTCCCTCAGCTATGAGCATCTGGTTTACCACCTCTAAGAATGAGTCCAACCTAAATATGTTCACCTACACCCAAATGGAATTTTGTAAACCATCCTTGAAATGATTCACCCTCGAGGTGTTTTATATCACCATGTTTGGTGAAAAGTGAGAAATTTGGTGAATGTCGATGTGTGGTCCATGATGGAGATGTCTCCCTACTAAAGGCTCGAGAACTCCTGATCACTCTCTTTACTCAGTGTCTCTGGGAAAAAGTGCTCAAAGAACCTAGTCTCAAAATACTTCAAGTTAAGTCCCTAATGTGTTCATGTATGAACCTTCACATATCAACGGTTTATTGATTTCCCTCTAAGTATGTAGGTTTCCAGTTTCACCCTCCTCCCTAGAGGCATCTCTAACTGCTCAAAGAGTATCTACATAGACTCAATTCACTTATCAGCTACCTATGAACCACCCTCACCCTGAAATAGTGGTGGGTGATATGACTGGAACTCTCAAGTTAGGTATTCCATTAGAGGATATACACTATGATCTTCCCTGTTAAAACCTTGGATAACCCAAAACAGGCTCTCTTTGAGCTTCTCATCAAGAAACAGACCAAAATCTGTCAAATCTGGCAGCAGCCCTACCCCCTACACTAGAACCTATGTCTGAGCTTGTACTTTCTATGCCTGGACCTTAGGGGTCTCAACCTACTCATTCTCCTATAGCACTAAACCACCACCTTCCAGATGATCCATCCAAGTCATCTAGGTGAAAACCCACTGAGTACCATTATATGGTCAGACAACTCAGATAATATATATATATATATATATATATATATATATATATCAAAGATAGGGAATGTATTGACAGGAAGTATAATATCACTACCCTTACCCTTACCCATTACAACCATGCCTCATGGAATCCCAGCCTCTTGGCCTCTTTACCCACCCTTAATAGATCCAAGTATCAAAAATCTCATAGGCCACGCCCGTCCTGACAACCAAGTCAGCTCAAACTAATGACCACGTCGCCCAACCTGGTGATCAAAATCACCCCATGTAATTGCACCTACCTTCTCCTATAATATTTAGGACCATATTTATATGCATCACACATAACAAGAAATTTATATCATGGCACATATAGGTATATATATCACAATCCTACTATGTGCCTCATCAAGAATAAACATGTGTAACAAATATCCCTTTCCACATAAGGCCAAGGGTCAAAATCACATTCCTTATCATACTAGGCCAAGGATTACAAGTCATAACAGATAAAAATTCATATTCCAAGTGCACCACTCAATGTGGAAATCATATAAACTGTAAAATGGTAAAAATAGAGCATATATTCCCACCCATGGTATCTTGATATGTCCCTCATACATGGGGCTTAGGGAACCCAAGAATGAACTATAAATCTAGTTCTGACCACATCATAATCTCTAATATACCATAACCCAAATATTAATACCAAGAAAAGTGATTAAATAAACTATTCTGATAACATTTTTTGCATCCCCAACTCGATTATCCACCTGATCAATGCTATCGGGTTGGGTGCCATAATCCTTAGGTGCACCTCACCATATTCTAAAGGCTTATGACTAGTAGCGAGGGTGTAATAAGGGTGATAGTGGGGAGACTATACCCTCATATGATGATAATATAATGGTATGAGTATATATATATAACATGCAGAGGAAATAAAGACTCAACAGACTCGAATCAAACCTGTCAATGGCGGAAGCACATTCAATATCAGACAATAATGGAAGAAATATACAAAATCAACAATGGAAATAAATAAACAATAAAAATATTCATTTATAGATAAGCATGTATCCAAAATAGATCATACAAAACAATTTCTAGTAAAGGATCACCAAAGGGATGACCACAGTATATACATATATAAGCATACTGAAACTAAAATAAAAACTCAAAGGTTAACTTCAATTGATGAAAGAACCAATGGTCCCTTTCCTTCCATCTATACCAACTCAAATACTGGGATCTAGCTCCTGAACCTGAGACTTTACCTGAATACAAAATCATAAAGTCTACACACTTCTCGAAGGACCTGAGTATGGTGTGAGAATGATTCTCATTAGGGTACCACCCAAATTTTTATACCTTACATTTTTGTTTAATTGGGTTTGTAATATAATAAGGACAATATCTCATGCAAATTAAATAAAAAAACAACCTTCTCTGGTTATAAATATCCACTGATAAGTTGTCACCTGCTTCAGCTAACGTTGAAATAATTGAAGAGGAGAGAATCCTTGGCCCATGGCCCAAGGTATCCCCTGATGTCAATATCCCTAGGTGAACCCTCAGGTTCCATATCAAAAACACATCACTAGCACCTGAATCCAACTGACTCCTCATGTCCAATCAATATCACCAATGTTATGAAGGTATGCCCACACAATAAAAACTGGGCCCTTGTACCCCTACTCAATATCACCTGTTGGCTCAAAGCCCAATTTCTAGAGGCAAAATGATATATTTCTTCAAGTTAAAATCACCATTGGCTCAAAGAACAGCATCCTAAGGTATGACGATGTCCATCTTACCAAAATGAACCTGACCCAACGGCCTCAAGCATGGAAAGCCCCGTACCCCAACCGATAGCCTCAATGTTATCCTCTAAAGTATCCTCACCTCCCTCATGGATTTTTATGGTAATCACCCCAAAAACAATTTACCTAAGAAGCACTATTGGGGTCCTCTACCCACACGAGTGATCCAAACCACCTCATCACTGAGTCAACCTATGTACACATGACTCCAACGGCACTTTGGACAATCATAGGTGAGCGGAATTCACCAACTAGTACCTAATCCACACCAAGTCCGAAACCTCATGCCCATGAGACCATGTCACTCAAATATTATGGTAATTCCATCCAATATCATAGGCCATTATCTCAACCTGATGTCCTTTCCACCTCAACTGATGACCATGTCACCCAACTGATGATCACATCACCCAAGTAAATCAGGCCTAGCCCATCCTGACGATTGCATCACCTCAATTCTAAATGTCCATCGCCATTTCAAATTTCAGGACAAGGCCATCATGATCCCATGGATCTCAGTAGTACATCACAAACAAATTATATATATATATATATATATATATCACTTCAATTTAAATAAAAATTTCAATTCATTTAAAGAAACACACCATAACCTAACTACCCAGGTGTTTGATGGCCTCTAACCTAGACTCACATGAATTAATAAGGTTTGGTAATTCCCAATGGTATCCCATAAGTTCATACAATTAATTTAACATCAAGAATTAAATTTTATTAGCATATTTGTCATCTACCCAACTGCGCACTAAAATATGCACCCACAAATCGATCGTGAAAACATAAAAAAAGGTATAAATCACCTACCTTGGAGTTGTAAAAGTAGGTACATTTTGTTTTATACTATAACTCCAATTAGTTTGGAAGAAATGGGAGTTTCCATAAAACATCCTAAAAATAGGGTAAAATGACACAAATGGATTTAGTGCTATGTGAGGTAAGAGAAAAGAAGAAAAGAGGCATGGGTGAGGATAGCCTTACTGATATGGTTCTAATTCACATGTTAGTAAAAGAAATGGATCTCGGACAAAGGAGTGGAATCACACCCTAGGAGAGGAGGAAAGGGGTGAGCTCCCTACTTCTATACATGACCAAGAGGGTAGAAAAGAACAAAAAATAAATAAAAATGGAAGTGGTAAACCATAAAATATCCTCTTTAAGAGGCCACACGATTAGCTCTTATGGTTTACCAAACCGTGTGGAAACCATGTGGGCTACAGTGTTGAGGTACTTCTTAAGCAACCCTAACTGTGTGTCTTGGGCATGGTTTGGAAAATCATGTGCAAACCATGAATATAATCTTTGAAAAAAATTAAGAGTTTCATGCATGGCCATACACCCCAACTCACATAGTTTTCCAAACCATGTGGTAGTACAAAATAGGGTTGCACAGTTTTCTAGGAGAGGCTGCATGGTTTACCCAAACTATGTGCCTTGACCTACAACATCTAAAATCGAGCCTTCAGGCCTCTGATGGACCCAAAACCCATCCAAAAATTCAAGGCACTTGAAAATCCTCTAAACCCATCCAGAAACAAGATATTGGGTTGATAGAAAACTCGAAATTAGGTTTTTAAGATCAAAAAATAAATTGGAATACCCACCAATTCCAAAAAAAAATTAAAAAGGGGGAGAATTTTGACCCGCTTTGAAATTAGGTTATCCCTATTTCATGATATCTTCAGTATGAATAATACTATAATGTTCCTTAAATTTTATTTCATTATTATTCACTTTTTATTTTTAGGGATATTCATGTTTCTTAATTGATTTTATGAAAAATATAATGATTTTCCCAAATAACACTTATTTCCAAAACACATCTTTGATTCCACTTGATTTGTTTCTTCTTCTCTCAAAAATGATGATTCTTATACCAAATAATTTTTTTCCTTTTCATTTTGGAACCCCAAGTTTATTCATGAAATTGTGATTGATAAAATATTTATGAGACACATTCCTTTCCATGGGTTAATTCATGACTATGATTGTAATACGTTTTATGTGGCATGCATGATTATTTAAATATTATGATATGATGGATGGGTCTGGAATTATACATCCCTCTAATGCATTGGGTAATGAGATGCATCACATGAGATTATTTTTATTATGTGTGAACATGATGTTAAATTTGTTCAAAATGATGATGCTATGATTATGCACATATGTTATGTGTGAACATGATGCTATATTTGTTCACAAATATGTGTTTTATTTGACCACTAAGACATGATTTTTCATTTTTATGCATTGCCACATTCCATATCTTTATCACATGTTTCCATAATGATGTTTATTATGATACTATGATTATTATATAATGATGATATTTAATCTCACCCATATTATATTGATTCATGTCCCTTATTTATCTTCTTATAAGTATTTCATCTCACCCCTTTCATTGATGTATATACTCAGGTGACTACATGTAATAAGGAGAATGTGATATTTATATAGAGAAAGAATGTAGCGACTCAGGTTTTTGGCCTTGTCAGACTTTGGAATATTTCTACGAATAATTCCAGAGCTAGGCGCGAAGACGGCGTGCGATTCTGAGGCCCGGTGTGCCCGGAATTAATTTTATAAAAATATTAAGTATTTTTATACTATGCACGTGGCGAGGGTGTGATATCTCCTAAACGGTAGCTCAGAATGGGAATCTGAGGGCACGGTTGCGTCCGGAACGTTCCCTTTACCCTAGGCGGGGTGTAAACTTTGCGGGCGCGGGCCTGCGGTGAGAAACGCCACCAGGGGCGTTTCCGTAAATAAGTGGCAAGTTTGTGTGCGAGCGTCGGCTCCAATAACTTCTGAACGGAGTCTCGGATGAAAAATCTGAGACCGCCGTTGCGTTCAGAACGGCGCGTTTACCCTAGGGGTGACCTTACTTTTGTTCGCATCGGGCGTCGGGTCCGAGGCTGGTTTGGCGCCGGCGGGCGGCTGATATAAATATCAGCGCCCCCCCCCCCCTTTTATCGTTCTTCGCTGTTTTTCGTCGTTCTTCGCCGCCACTCTGCCGAATCGAGCAAACGGAGCGCCTACGAGCTCAGAATTCGACGGCGGACGTTCCAGGAGTGCGCAGCGGAAGCTCGGGAGCGCGGATCTGAGGCAGAACGTCGGCGTTTCGCCCGCGAGGTAGGCGGTTTGAGTTTTAATCCCCGATCCCGTTTTTGCTGCGTTTTTCTGTAAATTGAAGCCGTAGCAGTGTAGATCGGGTCCCGAGGGTCGCGTAGGCGCCTTCGGATCGCAAAACGGACCACCGGGGTGCCCCCGGCGGTCCGCGGAAGATCCGCCGGCGCGGCACCGGCGCGGCGGCGCCGGCGCCGGCGGAATCCGGCGGCCCGCGGCGGCCCGCGGCGGAGCCGCGGCTGCCGGCGGCCCAGCGCGGCGGCGCGCGGCGGAGCCGCGGCGGCCGGCCGCCCAGCGCGGCGGCCCGCGGCGGAGCCGCGGTGGCGCGCGGCGGAGCGCCGCCGGCCAGGGCGGGCCGGCGGCGGCGGCCGGACCGGCCGGTCCGGCCAGTTTTTCGCATACGGGGGTCTTTAAACCCCCGTATCTTGCACCTCGGGAGTCGGATTCGCGTGCCGTTTGCGGCGACGTGACCCTGACGACGAGGCGAACCCTCCGGTATGGGTTCGAGGGTTTAAAGGTTCGGGATCGTGGCCCGGGAGCGAGAAACGTCGTATAAAATAATATTATTTTATTATTTTACGACTTCGGGCCGTTGTAAATTCTACCCGGAGCGTCCGATTGACGTGCCGTCAGTGGCGTTGAGACCCTGATGGTACGACGGACTTTTTGAGATGGTTTCCGGGTGTTGGGTTTGCGAACGGGGTGCGGGCCCCACGAGGCCGTGTTTTGGCGTTTGCGGAGAAACGCAGCTTTTGCACCAGGAGTCCGATTTTGGCAGATGAATAGTCGATCCTGTGTGTTTTTCCGAGAGGATCGCAATGGTGCGATCCGTTCGATGAGTTTCGGAATCCAGGCGTGGGCCCCACCCGAGCCGGCCTTCGGTGAATAGTACCTTTTTCACCGGGTGTCCGTTTTGGGCGAGTGAGTAGTCGATTCCGCCTGTTTTTCCGAGGGGATCATCGTGGTATGGTCCGCTCGATGGGTTTCGGGATCGTTGTGTGGGCCCCGCACGAGCTAGCTACGGTGAATAGTGCCTTTTTCACCGGTGCTCCGTTTCGGGCGAGTAAGCAGCCTATCCTGCGAGTTTTTCCGTGTGGAACGCGATGGTGGCTTCGGTTTTGGCCTAGGAGGTGCGCAGGGTGGCGTTGTGGCGGGTCGCTCGGGTTAGCGACGTTTGGACCAGCAGTGGTTGAGGGTTCTCCCTTGGTTCGTTCCCACGAGGGTTCGTGTGGCATCACAGCCTTCGTGTGGGTTTGTGATCCTCTCGTTGGGATGTTTAAACTGTTAGAGTTGTGGTATCCCTCCGGTGGGCCCGGAGTGGATCCTCTAGCATCTTTACCCTAGATCGGGTTCTTGGTATCGCTGTGACCGCTTATTCACGGGCAGCGATCCCCTATCTAGCAGGTTAATCCCGTAGGGTTTGTGGCATCATCGGAAATATGATCCCCTACGTGGTGGGTTGTGCACAGTAGGGTTGTGGCATCGTTGGTTATACGATCCCCTACTCAGCGCTTGATGTCGGTAGGGTTGCGGTATCGTTGGTTATGCGATCCCCTACTCAGCGCGTGGTTACGGTAGGGTTGCGGCATCGTCAGTTCGATCCCCTACATCGCGAGTTATACCAGATAGGGTTCCGGTATCGTCGTGACCATCTTTATATGGACGATGATCCTCTATCTGTGTGTGGAGCTTCTGCCGAGCGACAGATCGGGTTGTGGCATCCCCCAGCGGATCCTGGGTGTGATCCCCTATCTGTGAGAACTACGTATGCCAGATCGGGTCGTGGTATCCCCCAGCGTACCCTGGAAGTGATCCCCTATCTGTGAGCTACGTATACCGGAGTGGGTCTTGGTATCCCCTAGCGGACCCTAGCGGTGATCCCCTATCCGAGGAGTTTGGTGGTTGTAGTGTTTCAGTGATGTTTCCTCAGTGATGCTATCCGATGAGCGTGGTCTCTCGGGTGAGCGTCTGTGATGTTTGCGAGTATCCCGATGGAGTGTATCTCTCGGATGAGTGTCATCTGGTATGACAGTGTACGTGGTGTACTCTCCTGGTTGTGGACAGTTGCTGGTGATGAGGTCGGTACCTCTTGTGGCTTTGTGGCGTGAGCTGTGTATATCTGGATTGTTCAAGGTGTATGTATGGGCATACACCTGAGCTGAGCTGAGCTGACTTGTTGTGTTTAGCCGAGGATGGTCACGAGATGGAGTTTCTCTCTCGTATGGGTTCCCTCTGGCTGGGTTGAGCGGACTGTTGCCTTTCAGTTGCTCCCTTGGGTTTTGGGTTTTTGGGGTGCCTACTGAGTATGTTTATACTCACCCCTGCACGGGCTTTGCCCGCACATGTTTGTGTCTTGTGCAGACCACAGGCCTTTTGACGGAGTCCCAGGAGGACCCGGAGCAGGCGGAGCTTAGTGAGCGGGTTGACCGGGGTGTTTACCGGAGCTGTGCCGAGGGAGTTTTCGGCGGGTGTTTGTGGCAGCGTTCCCCTTCTTCGGAGCAGGTTGGACGCGCTTTGTAGTTTTCTTTTGGTGGGCCCTGTTTTGCCCTTGTACTTTTGCTGTTGCACTCTGGTTTGAGATAGATTGTATGCATGCTTTTACTTTTCAGTTTCTATATCTCTGCACTGTTGCATGGAGGTGTTTGTGGGTGCGTGTGTACAGGTACCTTAGGCTAATGCCTCCCATGTGTGTGATAGCCTACTCGGCGCTAGTCGCCAGCCCCTGGCCTATTGGAGGCGGGCTTGGGGAGTCGCGGCTCGAGCATCGTTGGGTCGGGTCGTGACAGAGTGGTATCAGAGGAGGTTCCACCTTTGGGATCTCAGAGCGTAGCTGGTCTAGATGTGAGTTGGTTTGGGTTGCATAGCAGCAGTGTTAGGGTGTTTCGAGTTCGGCTTTCAGGCCAGGGACTCCAGTGTTGGTGCGGCGGCCGACGTATCCATACACCAGGACTCTGATAACCTGCCTTTCGACTCGGGACATTCGTACACTGGTCGCGGGGACATCATGGTACATGCATCATATAGGACTGGGTTTTTGGTTTTTCCTTGTCCTTCTTGAGTCAGCTCTCCAGATATACTCTTTGACTGTGGTGTGTCTTGAATGTATTTCAGGATGCCTCCACGACGACAGCCAGCGAGGGTTCCGCAGCAGGATTGTGCTGATGACCCGCCCCGTGTAGTGGCTGTGGAGCAGGGCGCAGGTTCTGAGATTGCACCTCCAGGTGGTCTGCCTGTTGAGCCACCACCTGTCGAGCAGCTGGTTGTGCCGGCGGTGCAGGACGAGGTTGCACGCAGGCTGAGTGCGTTGCACGAGTTCCAGAGGCAGCGACCCCTGAGGTTTTGGGGTGATCCAGACCCCCAGGCAGCTGATGACTGGCTTGAGGCAGACACTCGAGTTTTCCGCCTAGTGAGGACACCGCCTGATCAGATGGTGGTCCTAGCGGCGAGCCTTCTGCATGGTTCGGCCGGGCGATGGTGGAGTTTGGTGACGCAGTCCCATGATGAGGAGACGCTCACGTGGGCAGAGTTTGAGCGGATCTTCAGGGAGGAGTTCTATCCGGTGACGCTGAGGTCAGTGCAGATCCAGGAGCTTCTGCAGCTTCGTCAGGAGAGCATGACTGTGTCGGAGTACTCAGCGAGGTTTACAGACCTTTCACGCTACTCCCTGGATATGGTTCGAGACCCGTTCTTTCGGGCTCGGACCTTCGAGCAGGGCTTACGCAGGGACATCCGAGCAGGTGTGGTTTCCTTGTGCCTTCCCACCTATGCTGGAGTGCTGGAGCGAGCGCTGGTGGTGGAGAGCTTTCTGGCTGAGCAGATCTCTCCTGTTGGTGCTGGGCACGCGAGAGCTGAGACTTCGTCGGTCGGATCGGCATCTGGTGGCCGACGACAGACTCAGGGGTCTGGACGTGGCCGACGTTTCAGGAGGCGACCCCAGGATGGAGGATCTGAGCCTCAGGGCTCACAGGGCTCGCAGGCCAGTTTTGGTCAGCCGCAGGAGAGGCGGTGTTACGCTTGCGATGGTCGGGGACATCTTGCTAGAGATTGTCCGACCCGACGTGCTGCTGAGAGGGAGCCGGTCGATGGGCCCCCTTGGCAGAGGCAGCGTCTCGAGCAAGGAGGTCCGCATGGCGGCGGACGTGGCGTCGGAGCTGGTGCAGCGGGAGGCGGTGGTAGACAGTACCAGTTGCCACCACCCCCACCTCCAGGTGGTCCACGCCAAGCTCAGGGAGCTGGTGGCCGAGGGCGAGGACAGTTGCATGCCCTGGAGGCAGTCGACCCAGAGGCACCGCGGACGGATAGAGGTACGCCTTGTGTCTTTTCTACTTACTGCAGTAGTTTGTCAGACACTGTTTAGCGGTACTCCTTCCTTTTGTTGCTTGCTCGAGTTTTGTTCAGGGCGTTGGTAAGACCCTGAGTGGTTGTTGTTGGTGAGCTCGCTGATGTGTGAGACCCAGTGAGAGTCCAGTCGCTTTTCTTGTGCTTAGGGCTTTTCGGGGACGAAAAGTTCTAAGGGGGGAGGATGTAGCGACTCAAATTTTTGGCCTTGTCAGACTTTGGAATATTTCTACGAATAATTCCAGAGCTAGGCGCGAAGACGGCGTGCGATTCCGAGGCCCGGTGTGCCCGGAATTAATTTTATAAAAATATTAAGTATTTTTATACTATGCACGTGGAGAGGGTGTGATATCTCCTAAACGGTAGCTCAGAACGGGAATCTGAGGGCACGGTTGCGTCCGGAACGTGCCCTTTACCCTAGGCGGGGTGTAAACTTTGCGGGCGCGGGCCTGCGGTGAGAAACGCCACCAGGGGCGTTTCCGTAAATAAGTGGCAAGTTTGTGTGCGAGCGTCGGCTCCAATAACTTCTGAACGGAGTCTCGGATGAAAAATCTGAGACCGCCGTTGCGTTCAGAACGGCGCGTTTACCCTAGGGGTGACCTTACTTTTGTTCGCATCGGGCGTCGGGTCCGAGGCTGGTTTGGCGCCGGCGGGCGGCTGATATAAATATCAGCGCCCCCCCCCCCCCCCTTTTATCGTTCTTCGCTGTTCTTCGTCGTTCTTCGCCGCCACTCTGCCGAATCGAGCAAACGGAGCGCCTACGAGCTCAGAATTCGACGGCGGACGTTCCAGGAGTGCGCAGCGGAAGCTCGGGAGCGCGGATCTGAGGCAGAACGTCGGCGTTTCGCCCGCGAGGTAGGCGGTTTGAGTTTTAATCCCCGATCCCGTTTTTGCTGCGTTTTTCTGTAAATTGAAGCCGTAGCAGTGTAGATCGGGTCCCGAGGGTCGCGTAGGCGCCTTCGGATCGCAAAACGGACCACCGGGGTGCCCCCGGCGGTCCGCGGAAGATCCGCCGGCGCGGCACCGGCGCGGCGGCGCGCGGCGGAGCCGCGGCGGCCCGCAGCGGAGCCGCGGTGGCGCGCGGCGGAGCGCCGCCGGCCAGGGCGGGCCGGCGGCGGCGGCCGGTCCAGGCCGGCCGGACCGGCCGGTCCGGGCCGGTCCGGCCAGTTTTTCGCATACGGGGGTCTTTAAACCCCCGTATCTTGCACCTCGGGAGTCGGATTCGCGTGCCGTTTGCGGCGACGTGACCCTGACGACGAGGCGAACCCTCCGGTATGGGTTCGAGGGTTTAAAGGTTCGGGATCGTGGCCCGGGAGCGAGAAACGTCGTATAAAATAATATTATTTTATTATTTTACGACTTCGGGCCGTTGTAAATTCTACCCGGAGCGTCCGATTGACGTGCCGTCAGTGGCGTTGAGACCCTGATGGTACGACGGACTTTTTGAGATGGTTTCCGGGTGTTGGGTTTGCGAACGGGGTGCGGGCCCCACGAGGCCGTGTTTTGGCGTTTGCGGAGAAACGCAGCTTTTGCACCAGGAGTCCGATTTTGGCAGATGAATAGTCGATCCTGTGTGTTTTTCCGAGAGGATCGCAATGGTGCGATCCGTTCGATGAGTTTCGGAATCCAGGCGTGGGCCCCACCCGAGCCGGCCTTCGGTGAATAGTACCTTTTTCACCGGGTGTCCGTTTTGGGCGAGTGAGTAGTCGATTCCGCCTGTTTTTCCGAGGGGATCATCGTGGTATGGTCCGCTCGATGGGTTTCGGGATCGTTGTGTGGGCCCCGCACGAGCTAGCTACGGTGAATAGTGCCTTTTTCACCGGTGCTCCGTTTCGGGCGAGTAAGCAGCCTATCCTGCGAGTTTTTCCGTGTGGAACGCGATGGTGGCTTCGGTTTTGGCTTAGGAGGTGCGCAGGGTGGCGTTGTGGCGGGTCGCTCGGGTTAGCGACGTTTGGACCAGCAGTGGTTGAGGGTTCTCCCTTGGTTCGTTCCCACGAGGGTTCGTGTGGCATCACAGCCTTCGTGTGGGTTTGTGATCCTCTCGTTGGGATGTTTAAACTGTTAGAGTTGTGGTATCCCTCCGGTGGGCCCGGAGTGGATCCTTTAGCATCTTTACCCTAGATCGGGTTCTTGGTATCGCTGTGACCGCTTATTCACGGGCAGCGATCCCCTATCTAGCAGGTTAATCCCGTAGGGTTTGTGGCATCATCGGAAATATGATCCCCTACGTGGTGGGTTGTGCACATTAGGGTTGTGGCATCGTTGGTTATACGATCCCCTACTCAGCGCTTGATGTCGGTAGGGTTGCGGTATCGTTGGTTATGCGATCCCCTACTCAGCGCGTGGTTACGGTAGGGTTGCGGCATCGTCAGTTCGATCCCCTACATCGCGAGTTATACCAGATAGGGTTCCGGTATCATCGTGACCATCTTTATATGGACGATGATCCTCTATCTGTGTGTGGAGCTTCTGCCGAGCGACAGATCGGGTTGTGGCATCCCCCAGCGGATCCTGGGTGTGATCCCCTATCTGTGAGAACTACGTATGCCAGATCGGGTCGTGGTATCCCCCAGCGGACCCTGGGAGTGATCCCCTATCTGTGAGCTACGTATACCGGAGTGGGTCTTGGTATCCCCTAGCGGACCCTAGCGGTGATCCCCTATCCGAGGAGTTTGGTGGTTGTAGTGTTTCAGTGATGTTTCCTCAGTGATGCTATCCGATGAGCGTGGTCTCTCGGGTGAGCGTCTGTGATGTTTGCGAGTATCCCGATGGAGTGTATCTCTCGGATGAGTGTCATCTGGTATGACAGTGTACGTGGTGTACTCTCCTGGTTGTGGACAGTTGCTGGTGATGAGGTCGGTACCTCTTGTGGCTTTGTGGCGTGAGCTGTGTATATCTGGATTGTTCAAGGTGTATGTATGGGCATACACCTGAGCTGAGCTGAGCTGACTTGTTGTGTTTAGCCGAGGATGGTCACGAGATGGAGTTTCTCTCTCGTATGGGTTCCCTCTGGCTGGGTTGAGCGGACTGTTGCCTTTCAGTTGCTCCCTTGGGTTTTGGGTTTTTGGGGTGCCTACTGAGTATGTTTATACTCACCCCTGCACGGGCTTTGCCCGCACATGTTTGTGTCTTGTGCAGACCACAGGCCTTTTGACGGAGTCCCAGGAGGACCCGGAGCAGGCGGAGCTTAGTGAGCGGGTTGACCGGGGTGTTTACCGGAGCTGTGCCGAGGGAGTTTTCGGCGGGTGTTTGTGGCAGCGTTCCCCTTCTTCGGAGCAGGTTGGACGCGCTTTGTAGTTTTCTTTTGGTGGGCCCTGTTTTGCCCTTGTACTTTTGCTGTTGCACTCTGGTTTGAGATAGATTGTATGCATGCTTTTACTTTTCAGTTTCTATATCTCTGCACTGTTGCATGGAGGTGTTTGTGGGTGCGTGTGTACAGGTACCTTAGGCTAATGCCTCCCATGTGTGTGATAGCCTACTCGGCGCTAGTCGCCAGCCCCTGGCCTATTGGAGGCGGGCTTGGGGAGTCGCGGCTCGAGCCTCGTTGGGTCGGGTCGTGACAAAGAATAATATTTTAAATAGAAGTTTATGTTTTATTATATATAAGTGATATATGGTCCTAATTTCCCCAATACACTAAACTAGTAGATCCTATATTTTAAGTATTTTATTTTTTTATCATAAAAATGATGTAATAGTCATGTAAGAAAAATTAGGGTTTCTATAGTTAGTATCTGAGAACAATTTAGTTAATTTGGGGATTAGGATTAGAGAATGTTAGTGAAACCCCCTAGGATAAGACTAAGTATATGTAAACATCCAAGAAGCTTCATTTTATAAAAAAAGTATAAACATAGGGATCCCATAAGTTATGCCTTTAAAATTAATTGCACAAAATAATAAATTATTTATTCATGATTTCTTGACTTGTGATTTGTTATAATAAATCTATTTTATAAAATTTTGGGAACAAGGATAAACTAAGCCAACAACCCATGTGAGGTACAATGCAATGATTTCCTGAATGACATACCCAATTCCATGTGATTTGGAGTTTAAAACTTCATATAAATTCTTACCCAATTGTCTCAGGCTATGAAGAATAACCTAAACCATGTGGAACCTCTAACTTCACCCAATTAGGATCAACTATCCATTGAAAACTTTATGATACAATGACTGTAGATGTTTAGTGGAACTTTTGATCCACTTTTCATAGAGTTGTGTTTTAACTCAATAGAGAAGATATTTAATAAATAACACTATGACAAAGGATTAAATGGAGGATATAGAGTTGGAAGTATTTAAGAAAATATTTCTTACCAAGTATTTTCCTTAAACTCTTCGAATAAAGATGGAGATAGAATTTATAGAGATGAAGAAAAATGAAGGTGAATCTATCATGTCTTATGAGGAAAACTTCAAAAGGCTTGAGATATATTTCTATGGTTTTGTTATCAACAATTATATCAAAATAAATAGATTATTTGGTGGTTTAAAACCACACCTTCAAAAGGATCTTGCTATCTAAGACTTTGGGAGTTATGAAGAGGTGGATCTATGTGATCTCAAAGTACAGATGGAGTTTGAATAATTTTCCCATGGTTATGGTGATAATAATATAAGAGTGTATTTTCAAACTGGTGGTTAAAATAAAAAAGGATGAAAGAGTATCCAACTACCCACATGTCAAAAATGTGGAAAAAAGCATCATGAGAATTCTCTCAAAGGTATGGTGAAATGATTCAAGTGTGGGGGAGAAGGCCATAAAGCTTAGGAATGTCAAAGATACATAAATAAGTCAGCCAACATAATGGAGTAAATGAGGGTACCTCCTAATGCCCCACATATGGTTCAATGCTTCAACTGTAGGGAGAAAGAGAACTATGCAAGCTAGTTCACTAAACCACTGGTCCTTTAGGGTAATTAGAATCATCAACCACCAAATCCAAAGGAAAAATGGAAAGATTATTCCATCAATAAAACTAAAGTGGGGTGTGAAAATGAAGTTTTGTGAGGTACACTTCCTATTAACTTAAGAATTAAAAAAGGTTTTATTTGATTATAGTTCTATGTAGTGCTTTATATCTTGAAAGTTTTCTAGAAATGTTGAATAGAAGCCTTGATATCTTAAAGTAGGGATCTCTATAAAAACACCTAGTGGTGAAATCATTGAAACCCAAGTGTTGGACTCTTATCTTATAAGATTTTTTGGGAAGATTCTCCCAGAAAATATTATAATAATTCTATTGGTGGAATTTGATGTTATATTGGGCATGAATTGGCTCTCATTATATAGAGCACACATCAACTATAAGGAAAAATAAATCTCTTTTCATACCCTGAACCATCCTATGATCCTCTAAAATTTCAAGGAAGATCATGAATCACCTTTGGAAAATCCATTAACGATGTGGGTGTTGATAACTTGTGAAGAAGAAAACTTTTCCTAAATGGTTGAGGCAAAATAAGGTATCAACTTGGAGTAAATTCACATTGATAGGGAATACACTGATGTATTTTCTAAATAGTTACCCATAATTCCCCCAAATCATGAGGTATATTTCTCAATAGAATGCATACTCAAAGCCACTCCTATCTTAAAATGCCCTAATAAGATGGCCCCAATCAAACTGGAAGAGTTAAAGAAGAAGATACATGAGAATTCAGACAAAGGGTTTATACGTCCTAGTGCATCACCTTGGGGTGAGCCAGTGCTCTTTGACAATAATAAGGGTGGATCAATACGGCTATGTATTGATTACCTAGAACTCAACAAGTTAACCATAAAGAACAAGTATCCTCTTCAAAGTATTGATTACTTGTTCAATCAATTACGAGGAGCTTGGTACTTCTCAAAGGTGGATCTTTATTCTGGATATCATCAACTGTAGGTGAATAAGGAAGATATTGAAAAAACTTATTTTCATACAATGTATGGGCACTATGAGTTCATAGTGATTCCAATTGAACTTACTAATTCCCCTTAAATCTTAAAGGATTTTATTAATAGATTCTTTATAGAGTACCTTGAAAAAAATTTGGTAGTGTTTATTGATGGTATTCTCATTTACTCTAAGAGTAGGGAGGAAGATGAAGAGAATATAAGGATTGTGTTGGTTACATTAAGAAAAGATAAAATTTAGAATAAATTCAGTATGTGTGACTTTTGGATGTATCAAGTTTCATTCTTGGGGAATGTGATCATAAGTGATGGAATTTATGAGGACCCTTCAAATAAAAAGGAAATTGATGAATGACCTAGACCTGCTACTTTTATAGAAATACGTTGTTTTCTTGGCTTAGTTGGGTACTACTGAAATTTTGTGAGCAATTTATCACAATTTTCTAGCCCACTAACTAAGTTAACATGAAAATTGGTAAAGTATGTTGGGATGGAAGAATGTGAGGAAATATTTAAGGATCTCAATAATAGGTTAATCATTGATCTTGTACTCACACTACCTATAAGTGGAGAAGGTTTTGTGATATAAAGAGATTCTTAAAATAAAGGATTGGTTTGTGTACTCATGTAGAATGATAAAGTGATATCATATTTCTTACGATAGTTGAAGATCTATGAGAATAATTACCTGATACATGATCTAAAGTTAGTAGTTGTGATATTTTCTCTGAATTTTTGGTGGCACTATCTCTATGGTGAGAAGTGTGATATATATACTAATCATAAGAGTCTAAAGTATATATTCACACATAAGTAGATCAACATGAATCAAAGAATATGGTTAGATCTAATCAAGGACTATGATTTCTCAATTCACTATTATCTGGAAAAGGTGAACAAGGTGGATGAACTCTTAGTAGAAAAGAACCTACTACTCTATCCATGATGTAGATTGAGAGAGACCCTATCTTCTTGGATATAAAAAGGATGGATTTGGAAATAATAATGGTAGGGAATACATCCTACCTTTACCAAATTATTTCCCAACCATCTATCTAAGATAAGATCAAGGTGGTACAAAGAGATGATCTGGTGCTAAAAAATAAGGTGAATTCAATAAAAGGAAGGTACATGAGTTCCAAATCGATGATGATGGTGTGATTCAATTTGGAAAAAGGATTTTTGTGCTTTAAACACCTGAGATAAAGAATGAGATATTGGATAATGCATATAGATCACCTTTCTCAATCCATCCTAGAAGTTCCAAGATGTATTGTGATCTTTGAGAACACTTTTGGTGGTATAACATAAAGAAGGATATTGTAAATTATATCTCATGGTGTTTGTTATATCAAAAAGTTAAAGTAGAGAGATAAAATTCTAAATGGGTGATGAAACCATTGCCTATAACCATGTGGAAATGGGAGAATTTCACTATGGACTTTTCCAATGGTCTCTTGAAAACATCTAAAGTAAACAATACAATATGGGTTTTGGCGGATCGACTAACCAAGACTACCCACTTTATAGCTATTCAAGAAGATTTATCACTTGAAAAACTTGACAAGATATATATAAATGAAGTGTTGAGGTTGTATGGGGTTCCACTTTCAATCTTATGTGTCCATGATTGAAGGTTCACCTCCAAATTCTGGATAAGTCTTCAACATGCTTTGAGTACTAAATTTAATTTTAGCATGACCCATCAACCTTTAAATTAATAGAAAATTTTAAAGGACTATTCAGGTGCTCAAATACATTTTAAGAGCCTACTCAATGTAATTCAAAGGATGATGGGATCAACATCTCCCATTGTTTGAGTTCTTATAAAATATTATCTTCCACTCGAGTATTCAAATGACTCCATATGAAGCTTCATATTGTAAGCGATGTGTAACTCCAACTTGTTGGGATAAAGTTAGAGAATGAAAGATACTTGGACCTGACCTTGTGAAAGAGATGTCAGAGAAGGTTTAAGTCATCCAATAACATATAAAAGCTTCTCAAAGTCGGTAAAATAGATATGTTGAAAACCATTGAAGAGACTTGGAGTTTGATGTTGGGGAAAAAAATTTCCTTTGAATATCACCAAGGAAGACAGTCGGATGATTTGGAAAGAAAGGTAATCTTAGCCCAAGGTACATTGGCCCCTTTGAGATCCTTGATCGCATAGGAGTTGTGGTATATTGACTTGAACTTCCACCAAGTATGCCTCAAGTTCATGACATGTTCCACATATCACTCATGAGGAAGTACATATCTAATTCCTCACATGTATTGAATCCATAAGTGGTACAACTGAAGAATGACCTCTCATATAAAGAGAAGCCAATGAAGATCTTAGACTGTAGAGACAAAGTTCTATGAAACAAGACAAATCACCTTATCAAATTGCTATGGATGAACCATAAGTTTAAAGAGGCGATGTGGGGACCATATGAAATAATATAACTTAAGTAACCTCATCTATTCTCAACCGAGAATATGAGTTCAAATTTTGGGGATAAAATTTATAAAGGGGGAAAATGTAATGACCTAATGTTTATTAGTAATATTTTTTTCCTAAATAAATGTGTGTTGCATTATATTATATACATATATAGAATATAGAGAAACCGATAAAGACTTTATTTCATTACTAAATACTATTACATTAATCATCAATGAAACCAATTAAAATTATAAGCATTACAACTAAACAAAAAATATAAAATAAAAGAAATAAAATGGTAAAATATAGATCACCCTAATCTACTATAATTTTCACCCCCACTACAGACACTATAGAGAAGAAGCAAAATATTATTAAACCAATCATCATATTAGAATATCAAAATATAGAACCATGAGAGGAATTGATTTGAATATTGAGTGAAAGAAGGAAGTGGTATTTATAGGAGGTAATGTGACCATTGAAAATAGTAATGTGATTTTTGGAATAGTAATGTGACCATTGGAATAGTAACCTGACCATTGGTAATAGTAACATAACCGTTGGGAATAGTAACATGACAATTGGGAATAGTAACATGACCATTGGGAATAGTAAACTGGCTGTTGGAATAGTAATTTTACCTAAAAATAATATATTGTGATATAAATAATATTTATCATGTTTAATTTAAGTAAATATAAATATTATAATACAAAAAAATAAATATCATTATTAAAAAACTAAAATAAAATATAATCACATTTTTAATAAATTGTATTTTAAAGCATTTCGTAAAAGTCGTAATTTTTATATTAAAAATTAAAACTACCTATTTTATAAAAAAAATTATAAAATGAATATAATTTTTGAAATATATATGTTTAAATTTTCTAAGGATGATTTTTTTGGTAATTTTCTAAAATATTTCAATTTTCATGTGAATAGTAAAAATACAGTTTTTCACATAACCGATGTATCTTAAATTACATCATTAATGATATAATGATGACCTAATACTTTATAAAACTTTAGTATCTACCATGATATATTTTATTACATAAATGAGTCATTAAAATATAATAACTTAATTTCTGAACCTAAAAATAACTTTCCAAAACCTAAAGTCAAAAGTGATTCCTTAAAACAACAATTTTTTCTTTCTTTATGATTTCCTTTTTAATAAACTAATTAATTATAATTATAAAGGGTATTTGAAGTCTTTAAACCATTATATTATATTTATATATGATTTATATTTTCAAGAAATCACTATTTCATGTTTTACCTTGGATATAATATTTTATTCAATATTTTATTTAAAAAATATCCCTCTCCTCTAATATAAATAACCCTTCTCCATTCCCTTATAAAACCACCCTTACAACCCATTAAAAAATCAATATCTTCCTAAATCCTTCCTCTCAATCCCCTTATAATACCTAGGTACATTCTGGAGTTATCTAACTCCAATCACCAAGGAGTTATATTGTAATACAAGAGAAGCTACACTAAGGAGAGAGTAAGTCTCTATTAACTCTTCCCTCTTTTCTTCTTTTATTTCTTATTTTTTCCAATTCTGCTCAAAACCATATACTATAAAATTAATTATGTAGTAATTTAACATTACATTAATTATTTTAACATACTTTAATCATCATATTTATGAAAAATATAAATGTTATACCTCCCTTTCTTGTTCTTTCAACAACGTCCCATTAAAGGTCGGTTAACTACCTACGGAAACACTTCCATGTAAAAAAAATATAACCATACTCATGGATAGATATTATAAAATATATATAATATATAAAAATTTCATTATATTTATTATAATATTTTGTAACTAATTATACTACTGTATAAATTACTTTGAATGAAAATAGAGAAATCAAAGCAAAATCGAAATTTTTTAATAAAAACATGATATCAAAATTCTTCAAATTCATAAATGGAAATTAATAAATATAATACAATGATTATAATTGATAAATAGTTGTATAAATGACTATAATTCACTTCTAAATCAATATTTTAATAAATATAATCTTATTATTGAGGAGGCATAAAAGAAATGAAATATAGCGGGAATTAAGGTAAGGTAATTCTCAAACCCAACTTATTTTATTTAGGTTATCCCTATTTCATGAAATATTTGGTTTTAATACTCCTATAATGTTACTTAAATTTAATTTAATTATTCTTCACTTTTATTTTCTATGATATACATGTTTCCTACTTGATTTTATGAAAAATGCAATTATTTTAAAAAATAACTCTCCTTTCCAAAACACATCTTTAAATCCTCTTGAGTTGTTTCTTATTCACTCAAGAATGATTATTCTTATACCAAATAATTTTATTCCCTTTTAATTTTGGAACCCTAATTTTATTCATGGAATCATTATTGATGAAATATTTATGAAACTCATTCCTTTAAATGGGTTAATTCATGACTATAATTGTAATATGTTTTATGTGGCATGTATAATTATGTAAATATTATGATGTGATAGGTGGGACTAAAATTATATATCTTTCTGATGCATTAGGTAATATGATGTATCTCATGATATTATTTGTATTATGTGTAAATATGATGCTAACTTTGTTCACAATGATGGTGTTATGATTATGCACATATGTTATGTGTGAACATGATACTATATTTGTTCGTAGCTATGTGTGGTATTTGACCAATAAGACACGATGTTTAATTTTTATGCATTTCCACATTCCATGACTTTATCACATGTTTTAATCATAAATTTTATGATGATTATATGATTATTATATGATGATGATTTTTATTCTCACCCATGTTATATTTATTCTTGTCCCTTATTCATCCTCTTAATAAGATTTTAGATCACCCTTTCATTGACGTCTATTCTCAGGTGACTGCATGTACTAAGGATAATGTTAACTTTAGAAGGATAAATAAGAAGATTTAAAATAAATTTTTGTGTTTTATTATGTACAAGTGATGTATGGTCATAATTTTTTCAAGTCACTAAACCTTTGGATCCTGGATTGTATCTCTTTTATATTGTTTATCATAAAGATGATTTAATAGTTCTATAAGAAAAAGTAGAGTTACTATAATCCACCTTCAGAAATTTCACCATTGAAATCTCATTTCATACACTAAAAAAATGAGGGCACTTTGGTTTCATTGACTCTTCTATTTCCTATGTTGCTTCCTCAAACTTGTGGTTCTTCTACAACACTTTGACCAGGTGAGTTGTCTTATTTTGTATAACTTTGTCTCTACGATCTAAGATCTTCACCAACTTCTCCTTATATGAAATATCATTCTCCAAGGGTAAAACCTCTAGATTCAACACATGTGACTGTTCTAGTATATACTTCCTTAAGGTATTCATGGAACATATCATGTACTCGAGATAGGTTAGGTGGAAGTGATAATCGATAAGCCATGACACTAATTTAATCAAGGATCTCAAAGAGGATGATATATCTAGGACTAATTTTTCCCTTATTCTCAAACCTCATAAATTTATTCCATTGAGATATATGCACTACTGAAAATTGGACCTATCCCCATGGTTTTCCCCAAAACCGTGGGGATAGGTACCCCTATACCCACAGTTTTCCAAAACTGTGGGTATAGGTAAATTTTCAAGACCTATACCCACGGTTTTGAAAAACCGTGGGTATAGGGGGGTCTATCCCCACAGTTTTCCAAAACCGTGGGGATAGGTACTGAAAATTCACCTATACCCACGGTTTTCTAAAACTGTGGGTATAGGGGTTCCAATCCCCACGGTTTTGGGGGAAACCGTGGGGATAGTTTTGGGATAAAATACATATACCCACAGTTATGAAAAACCGTGGGTATAGGGTTCCCGTGTGTGTGCGGGAAATTTTTTTTTTCACGGGAAGGAATTTTGTTTTGGCGGGAGTCCTATACCCACAGTTCTTCCCTCTATACCCACGGTTTATATAACTATATTTAACTAAATATAAATATATATACATAAAAGTGGTGTTGGGGTAGTGGTTAGGTGCTTCGTCTGCAGCAGAGAGGTTGCGATTCGAAACCTGTCGGCCGCATTATTTTACGACCTATACCCACTGTTTTGAAACCGTGGGGAAAAGCCTTTGAAACCATGGAAAATGGGTATGTTTCATTGACACAGTGGCAGAACACCTATACCCACGGTTTTGGAAAACCATGGGTATAGGTTTGGGACCTATACTGACATCGTTCCAGCCCATGGTTCCCAAAACCGTGGGTATAGGCTATACCCATGGTTTTGGGGGCTATACCCACGGTTTTGAACGGTGGGTATAGGCTGATTTTCCAGTAGTGATGAAGAAATAATTTATCTCCAACCTCAATATCTATGTCACATTAATGATTTTATTCATATATTTTCTATTTACATTTTTTGGATTTCATATAAAATTGAACAATTAAAACCTTATCTATCATCTCTTAGACCAATTCAAGTCCCATCATCTTCCACTCTCGAACATCATCCCAGAATGTTGGAATCAGACACCTCGTCCCATAAAGATCCTTATAATGTTCCATTTGAATGATATAATGGAAATTGTTGTTATATGAGAACTCCACTAAGGGAATGTGTTGATCCCAATATCCTTATAAATCCATTGAATAAGATCTCAGAATATCCTCTAGATTTTGAATAGTTTTTTCATACTAACCATCCTTATGATGGTGATAAGAAGTATTGAAACTCATATCTATATCCAATGCTTTCTGAAGTATTCTCTAGAACCTCAAGGTAAACTTAGATATTGATCAGACACAATAGATATTGTCACTCCAGGTAGTCTTATCACTTCCCTTTTGTATATCTTAGTGAGTTGGTCAAGAGAGAAATATTTCTTGATAGAAATGAAATGCACTGACTTTGTAAGGCAATTTACTACCACCCAGATGTATTTATTTTCTTTAGATTTCATGGGGAGTCCTACGATGAAATATATGGTTATCTTTTACCATTTACATACTGGTATGAGAAATGGTTTCATAATACCCTTATAATTCTATCATTCAACCTTTACTTGTTGGAATACCAAGAATCAAGATACAAATTATATAATTTATCTCTTCATGTTATCCCATAAGAAGTTTTTCTTTAGATCATTATACATATCAGTGATTCCTAGATTAATATAGAAGGTTAATATATGTGCATCATCAATAATTTCACTCTTCGGTTCTGGTTTTTATGGGAAACATATTTGGGTTCAAAACCTTATAACTCCATCTTTAGAAAAGTTGAACTCTGAAATATTTTCTGCCTTTCTCTATATCTCTGTATCATTTTATTTTCTCCTTGATCCTCTCAATAATGAATGTTTGAGTATTTATTTGATAAACATAGGATAAATATACTTTTATTATTTATATTTACATCCTTTTAATGTCCAAGAAGATTGAATTGCTTTCAATTATCTTCATATATAGGGGTATAGGGTCCTTTCTACTCAACAAATATACCACTTTGTTTGCTTTCTTGAGATTGTAATGGATTGAACAATCATGATCCTTGATTATCTCTAACCACCTTTGTTGTCACATATTTATCTCCATGTGTTTGAATATATAGTTGAGTATTTTATGATCCATATATATGTTACACTTCTACTCATAAAGATAATGCTTCCAAATCTTTAGTTTGAAGATCACTGCAATCAATTCTAGATCATGCATTGAGTAGATATGCTCAAGGATATTTAATTAGAGGGAGGAATGGGATATCAATTTTTCATATTGCATGAGTACACAACCAAATACCTATTTGTATTAATTATTTTAGATCACAAATCCTTCCCCTATGGGGGTAATGTGAGAATAGGTTAGTGATTAGCCTCTTCATTAACACTTTAAAGCTCTCCCCACATTCATCAGTACAGAAAAACTTGTCTCTCTTCTGAGCTAGCTTGGTTGGTGGGCTTTAAAATCATGAGAAGTTATCACAAATATATTATAGTACCTAGATAATCTAAGGAAACTATATATTTCCATCATAGATTTTAGTCTTTTTCATCCTTCAATTGCCTCTATTTTTGAATGATCCATAAATACCCATTTACTAGTGATAACATTCTCCAATAATGTTACTTGCTCCATCTAGAACTCATATTTACTATAATTTTCATGTTACTTTTAATTTCATAAGGTCTTCAGTATAGTATTCAAATTCTCTAAATATTCCTCCTTTATTTTGGAGTATATAAGAATATCATCTATAAATACTACCACCAATTTTTCAGGGTACTTGCTAAAGACTATATTCATAAATTACATAAAGATTGTTATAGAATTAATGAGTCCAAATGGTAACACTATTAACTCATAGTGAACGTACCTTGTACAAAAAGTGGTCTTGGAGATATCATCCTTCTTCACATTTACTTGATAATATCCTGATCAAATATTCACCTTGGAGAAGTATTGGGTTCCATGTAGCTGATCAAATAATTCCAAAATATATGGAAGGGGATACTTTTTCTTTACAATGATCTTATTGATCTCATTATAATCAATATAGAGGTGCATTGACTCATCTTTCTTATTAATGAAAAGGACTGGAGCACCTCACTATAGGGAAATTGGGATTATAAACCCTTTATCCATATTCTCCTATAGTTTCTTCTTTAGTCCTTCATGTTCAATAATGGTCATTCTATATGAATTCTTAGATATTACAAAATATTTGGTTATAAGTTTTATTAATAAATAGACCTCTCGACTAGTAGGAAGACCATTCAATTCATCAAGAAACACGTCAGTGAATTCCCTTATACTGGGCATGTCATCATGGATGATCTTTTACTGAGTCTTGATCATTTAATCTAGATATGATTGATCATAAGGTAATAATATATATTATTTACATGATGATACCAAATTATATTCATCCTCCTCCTTACAGTTGTATATAATCAAAGGGTGATTCGTGATATAGAGGGTGATTTCCTTCTCTTAGCAATTTATGTTGGCTCTATACAAGGTGTCACAAACTAGGCTGGGCTTCCATCCAACCAAACACCAAACCTGACCCATGGTATAGACCTAAGTGTGTTCTCAATCCTCATGGGCTATAAATTAGTTCCTATCCATCAAGAAACTCTTTTGGGAATGATTTCACCCATGAGAATCAACCATAAAGAATCCACAAAAATATCCCATCACATCACAATAATGGACATACCCAAAATCATAACTAAAGAGTTAAATATTTTAAATTTTTAACCAAAAATCAAAATACCAAAATAGGTAGGGGAAAAATATACTACCAAAACCTTCATGTGGTATGTTGGTCAACACCCCATGCTTCCACCACCAACACCCACCAATGAAGGAACCCCTAGCACATAGATTCACTATTACTACCATGGGGAACCTTACCTTTACCTGGGTCAAACATAACAAGGTATACATACACCCAAGGGAATATGTAGGGTGTGATCCAAATGTTTAGTAGGATGCCACCAAAAGAGATCCTATGCATTAATATTAAATGAAAAATTAACATGCTAGTTTTTTTATGAAAAATAAAGATACGATTTAAAATAAAACATGATTTGAAATTTAAAAGGAAAGTAAATATGATAAAAACTGAATGGTAAGAATAGAATGAGAACCATAGTAAATCCCTATTAAACTAGGGTTATTGGGGTCATAGGGTCCTCATAATATTGATGATAAAACCATCTCTTGGACACGATGGTCCTTCTCAAGCCATTAATCCCCATCACATGAATGTTTAGTTAGTGTTGTTATGTAATCCTGTTAGGGAGACCATGCCTCAGCTCTGAAGACTCAACTAATATACTAGATCTAGTCTTCGCACATAGATGCCTATGATTACCTTGTGTTTAATTACATCCCCTACGTCACATGGTCCACATCTTACACCAACACACTTCCAACAATTGAGACTCACACAATAAACTACCATTTTCAATAGGAAAATAATTATTAAATCCTTAGGTGAAGAAATTAAAACATGATTCTTACCACCCACATAATTTCTATAATCAATTTAGAAAACAAATCAATCATAATAAAATCATCAAATAATGCTAAAGTATAGAACTGCCTACCTATTACTTGGAAATCACCTGAAACTGGTTTGGAACCACAACCGTGCCAAAGAGAGACCCCATAAAGGAAATATCACACCAAAACCACCAATATTTAATCCTAAATAAACATGGTTGAATCCATTTTAGGGTAACCAATTCTTTAGAGAAATGAGAACAAAAGAGAGAAGGGAGAAAAGATTAATGAGAAGGAAAAGAGAAAAGGAAGAGCTTACATGGAGAATTATTGAATATTCCACCCAAATCTAAACAATATTTAGAGCCCAAGGGAGTATAAGAGGATAGGGGGAGGAACCTAGGGTTGGGGAGTTAAAATGGGAATAGAAATGGTTGATTTGGGGTTAAAATTAGAGAGGTGTAGTTTAGGAATTTCAATATTTTTAAAGTTATGGAAGGTCATACAGTTTGGCTATATAGTTTTCCTGGAGGGGGTGAATGACCATGCACCTAGAAATGTGCCTCAGATTTAGGAACTTTCATAGGCATGCAGTTATACTTGGAGTTTCATACGCCCATGCACTAGGTCATGTGACTTGGATAGTGCCACTGTCCAAGGCATGTGATTTCTACTAATCATGCGCTACTCATGCGCTTCCTCCTTTTTGGTCCAAAAAAGTCCATTTTCCCAAAAAATCCCAAAAAATATATTAAATAAAGATAAGACCAAAAATAAAATAGAAAATACCTCAAAAATAAAACCGCATATGTGATAATTTTCCTCACTATGAAAAATTTACACCCTTGGAAAGTAAAACTTGAGTTTGATCAGGGAAAAAATGTGGATACTAATCCTCCACCCAAGAATACCGCTCCCATGTCATGTTCTCATTATTCCTGTGTTTCCAAAGTATTTGAACCAAGCTATGGATTTCCCTCAAAGAACTTTTACTTGGGAATCAAAAATCTTTTCTTGTTGTTCAAACACTAAAAAATCTGATTCTAACTCATATTCTTCCCAATTTAGCATGTGAGACAGGTCTGGATTATACTACTTCAATTGTGAGGCATAGAACACATCATGGATTGACTTCAATTGGGTCAACAAAACTAACTGATATGAAACCTTTATAATTCTCTCAGTAATCTCAAAAGGTCTGACATACCTTGGTGTTAGCTTTCCTTTCTTACTGAGATGACGGTGACCTAAATGAGGGGACACCTTCAGAAACACTTGATCACCCAATGAGAATTATAAGGCTAAGTACTGATGATCGGCATAAGAATTATGGAGAATTTTCATTATCAAAAACTTTTTTCTGATCAAACAAACTTTATCTGACATTTCCTACACAAGTATTAGTCCCAACAGAGAGGCCTCCCCCACATGTTTACAGCACAAAGGTGACTGACATGGACGAAAATAGAGATCCTCAAAGGGATCCATCCTTATAGAGTATTGGTAATTATTTTTATATGAAAACTCCACCAATCCCAAATTATTATCCCACGAGACTTCGAAACCCTACACACATGCACAGAGCATGTCTTCTAGAACCTGGTTTTCCCACTTTGTCTAACCATATATTTGAGGATGGTATGTCATACTCAACTTGACTTGAGATCTCATTTACTTGTGAAGGACTTCCTAAAACTGAGCGGTAAAACAGGGATCCCTTTCTGAAATGATAATTGGAGGAACACCATGAAGCCTCACTATCTTCTGAATGTATAACAGACCCAATTCATATAATTTGGTTGAGTCCTTGATTGGAATTAAATGGGGTGATTTAGTGAGATGGTCAATAACTACCCATATGTAATTCTTCCCCCAGGGTGTAAAGGGTAGTCCAATGATGAAATCCATGGTGACCTCATCACACTTTCAGGTAGGAATGGGTAGTGACTAAAATAAACCAGAGGGCCTATGGTTCTCAGTTTTGATCTACTAACAAGCATAACATCTTGATATGAAATCAGTTATATTACACCTTATACCTGGCCACAAAAACTAGCAATTCACATCATAAAACATATTTTTGGTCCCAATATGAACATCCCAATAAGACTGATGGATACCCTGCATCACCACCTTTCACAATAATAAAGAAACAATGAAATGGCCCCTGAAACAAATAACTACCTTAGGAGACAATGAACATTCTTTTGGAACCTCCACACCATATAGAAATTTCATGAATCATTGACATAGATCATCACTAGAATTCTCTTCCTGAATTAACTCTAGAATTGGTGGATTCAGCTAAAAACTGGCCAAGAACAAGCCTCTACTATGCTCATTAGTTTTCATATTCATCTTGGTGAAAAGCCCCATCAAATCCCACTCATCACTGGACTCTTTTAAATATTACATAGGTATCTTTATTCTTAGGTAATCTACTACCACGTTCCATTTTCCTGGGTTATAGAAGATATCAAATTTTAACCCCTAAAGATACTCAAACCATCGATGCTCCCTTAGATTTAGACCCTTATGAGAGAAAATGTAGGCCAAACTATTATGGTCTGATTGGACTAAAAACTTCTCCCTGAGGAGATAGTGACTCCATATCTTCAAGTCATTAATCACTGCTACCAATTATAATTCATGGGGTGGGTAATTTCTCTCATGTGGTGAGATTTTATGAGAGCCATATGCTACCACATGATCATTCTACTTCAACACGCACTTAAGACCCATACTTGAAGCATCAAAAAAGACTACGTATCCCTTCCCAAATTCCAGTAAGATCAAAATAGGGGAAGTGGTCAAATGATGTTTGATCTTCTAAAAATAAGTTATACATTCCAATCTCCATTCAAACCTTACCTCTTTCTAGGTCTGTTCGGTCATGGATGAAGCAAGCTGAGAGAAATATCAAAAAAACTGCCTGTAATACCACTTCTAGGTCCAAAACACTCACGATCTTGAGAAAATTCCTTGAGTTCTCCCATTACATAACTTCTTTGATCTTATTGGGTTCCACTAAAACCCCATGTTTCAAAACCATGAGTCCTAGAAACTTTACCTCCATACTCTAGAAAGTTGACTTGAAGAGATTAGCATAGATGGGGTTATATCGAAGAGTGCCTAGCATGATCCTTAAGTGATTATCGTGCTCTTCATTAGTCTAGAAGTAAAGAAGGACTTCATACATGAATGGAACGATGAAGCATTCAAGGTACTAATGGAACACTCAGTTCATAAGCACTGTGAAAACTGATGGATAATTCTTCAACCTGAATGGAATGACCAGATACTCAAAGTTTTTATACCCTCTTTGGAAGGTTATCTGAGGAATATCTGACTCCCTAACAATGACTTGATGATATCTAGATTTCTGGTCAATCTTAGAGAACCACCTTACCCATTTAAGATAATAAAAATGGTTATTAATGCAGAGAAAATGATGTTTATTTTTTATTGCGACTTTATTAAACTTCACATAATTAATGCACAACCAGAGGGATCCATCATCCATTTTAGAAAATAGAACTGGATTGGCCCAAGGAGAAATTCTCGAGATAATGAATCATTTGAATTCAAAATCATCTAGTTGTATCTTTAATTCTTTAAACTCTGTGGGGGCCATAAGATATGAGGGAAGAGATATCGGTTGTGTTCCCAATGCCAAATAGATGGTAAACTCCACATCCCACTCTAGAAGAAACCCTAATAAATCATTTAGAAACACCTTTGGTAAATAATCTACCACAAGAGGTAATCCACCCTCAGATCATCTACCATCATCCTCAAATATGAAAGAAAATAATTGGAAAATGAGATTTCCTAACTCTGGAATTGGAGGTTAATCTCTCCCTGATCGAGGATCACATTCACCTTGGAAAACTTGATTTCTCTCATCAGGTGCCAAAAATATCACTTAACGATGGTAAAAATCTATGTGAATCTTGAAACACACCATCCAAACCATGTTTTGTATCATTTAAAAGTGGTCCATTTTTATAACCATGAAGTCCCATTCCATCTTGACCCCTGACAAAGTGAGAGCGCAGGTTGGACATCTAAAATCATGTTCTCTCTTCTTGCCAAGTGGTGTCACCAACTCTGTCACATAGGGAATTATCTCGGTTGTAAATTTCAACAATTCCATAAGATGGGATGGTATAAAGGAATAGGAAGTGCCCATGTCAAACAAAAAAAACATCTATGGATTATGAAATAAGATTTGTACCTCAAACAGTTGCAGTTCATGCATCTGATTCAACTATCTCTTGATCCATAGAATGAAGGTTATTCATTTCTACTAATCCTTGTGGTTGATTACTACCTTGTGACTCTAACGTGATCTGAATCTACTCATAATAAGATCCATCCTTACCACCATTAACAATAGACCTAGAACCCATAGTCATTGATACATGGGACTGATTTGGAAATTACCTATGGACTGAGGAACCCTCACCACTTTAAGTCAGTAGTTCACTCTTACAGAACCTCGATAAGTGACATAAGGAACCCCCATAGATGGTAGGGTCTAGGTGGAACTGGACATGTTGACCACACATGTATCGGCCTTCCATACTGTTGTCACACAACTAACCCACCACTAGTGGTCATAGAAGAAGGAGGTGTGTATGGGTGGCCTGAACTGCCACCTCCCTTATTTTCTTACTCATTGTGATTCCTTTTCTTCTCCAAAATTCCATGAACACCCTGTCCCACTAGTGAAATTGCCCTAAAAATCCATATTTAATGATATGATCAATATCTACCATTAGATATTGATAAACTATCTCAGCATACATCATCATCTTGAATAAGAATACATGAGACCAAATTTTCGGCCACAATTCTAACTTAGAACAATGAGACTTTAATTTCTCGTTAGAAACCGCCTCGGGTGTGAAACACACCAACTCTAAAAAATGGTTAGAATATTCCAAAATGGTTTGATCCCCCTAATGGATATCTAGAAACTCCTGGGTCTTGGTAAGGACCAAATTATCAGGGAAATACTTCTCATTAAAGACATCCTTGAAGTCCTTCTAGAACATATACTCATGTTTCTTGGTCTATACCATTGATTCCCACCACCTACGACTAGGACCTTCCAACATGAATGAATCACACTTCAATTTGAACACATTATGGGTATCAAGAAACCCAAAAATACTCTGGATATTTTCATTCCAATCCCCAGCTTCTTGGGGTTCCATGTTACCCCATAAGGAAGGAGTTTTGTTCCTAATCCTGATATTTTTCCTTTATTGAACTTGGTTCATCTTCCTTAGAGTGAGTAGGACCATAGCCCACTCCTTGATCTAATTATCGAAAAGCCCAAACCATAGGTTTCACTAATCTCTAATCAACTAGTGGGAGATAATTCTCTTCGGCCTTTTCCCATGGTTTCACGACAAGTTTCCAGGGAGGAATGAAGCAATAACAGTTAACAAAAATAAGAAAACCATCAATAAACGATCTAGAAAATTTTTAGCAACAACAACTTCAACACTTCAATAAATCAACACAAAATCATAAAGTGCACAATAACAAGTCATCCCACTACACCCAAACTCGGCATCCAGGAATAACCTAAATTCTATACATCACACCTAGAGGGGGATTGAAACCAAATCTCAAACATCCCATGGTGACCCAAGGCTTGTCATGAGGTGTGTTGTCTAGACCCCCCCAATCACAACCAAAACCTCAAGTCTTGATAGACCAAACTCCAGTCTATCCAAACTTTCCCAAATAACATGACACAAAGAAAGGGATAAACTATATTTAATTCCATTTTTTTAGGAATAGGGTTGGGATTCCATTTAACCAGACACCCAACCTGGCCCATGGTATGGCCCAAAGGGCATTCTCGATCCCCACATACTAGAAACTAGTGCATGGGCATCAAGAAACACCTTTGGTAATGATTTTTACCATGATAATTAACCATAAACAATCTAAAAAAATAATACATCACATCATAACAATGTTCATATCCAAAAGCATAACTAAAAGGAGTTAAAAATGTTACATTTTTAACTAAAAACCAAAATACCAAAATAGGGAGGTTCCAACTAGACCACCAAAACCTCCATGTGGTATGCAGGTTAACACCCCATGTCACCACCTCCAACACTTGCCAATGAAGGAACCACTAGCACATACAACCACCATCACCACCATAGGGAACCTTTCCTTTACCTGGGTCAAACATAACAAGGTTTATATACACTTGAGGATGTATTTAGGGTGTGATACAAATTCCCAGTAGGATACCACCAAAATATATTCCATGAATTAACATTAAATGAAAAATTAATATGCTAGTTTTTTATGAAAAAGAAATATACAATTTAAAATAAAACTTACTTTGAATTTAAAAAGGAATATAAATATGATAAAAAACTGAATGGTAAGCATAGCATGAGCACCATAGGAAATCACTAAGGTGCTAGGGTTACTGAGGTCCTAGGATCCTTGTACTCTCGATGATCAAACCATCTCTCAAGCATGACGGTCCTACTTAATCCACCAATCCCCATCACATGAATGTTTAGTTAGTTTTGTTAAGTAATACTATTAGGGATGCTGGGCCTCAGCCTTTCCAACTCACCTAACTTACTAGACCTAGTCTACCCACCTAGATACCTAAGATTTCCTTATTCTCAATTCCATCCCTTGTGTCACATGGACCACATCTTACACCAACACACTTCCAATAATTGAGAAACACACAGTAAACTACCATTTTCAATAGGAAAAAATTATTAAATCCTTACACAAACCAAAACCCTTGGAAAACATGATTTATAACACCCACGCAATTTATAGAACCCATTTAGGAAAAAAATAAAGAATAATAAAATCATCAAATAATGTTAAATCATGTAACCTTCTGCCTCTTACATGGAAATCACCTAAAACCAATTAGAAACCACAATTTCACCAAATAGAGACCTTGTGAAGGCAATATAACACCAAAAACATAAATATTTAATCCCAAAGAAACAATGTTGAACCCATTTTAGGGAAACTAATCTATTTTAGAAAGGATGACACAAGAGATAAGGTAGAAAAGAATAAAAATAAGAAAAAAAATAAGAAACTAAAAGCTTTCTTGGAGACTTATTGAAGATTCCAACCAAATCCACCCATGATTTAGAGCCCAAGGGAATGGAAGAGGAGAGGGTAAGGTTTCTAGGGATAGTGAGTTTAAATGGGAAGAGAAATGAGTGATTTGATGTTAAAATCAGGGAGATTAGTTTATTAATTTTGATATTTTTAAATTTATGGAAGGTCGCATGGTTTGTCCACACAATTTACCAAACTGTACACCAACCATGTGACACTTTTCTCCAAGAGAAAATCTAGCCGCATGGTTTTCTTAGAGGGGGAACATGCTTGTGCACCTAGCCATGTGACTCAGATAGAGCCACTATCATAGGCACATGGTTATCCCTTAAGGGTCGTTTTCCCATGCACTAGGTTGTGTGGCCTAGATGGTGCCATTGTTCAAGGTGCACGGTTTCCAATGGGCTATTACATGGTTTCTACTAACCGTGCACTAATCATGCACCTCCTCCTGTCTGGTCTGAAAAAACCCCATTTTTCTTAAAATCTCCCAATAAATCCATGAAATAAAGATAAGACAAAAAATAAAAGAGAAAATACTTAAAAAATAAAACCACGAATGTCACAATTCTCCCCCCATGAAAACTTTTTTCCCTCAGAAAGTCAAACCAAAGTATGATCAGTGAATAAATGTGAATATTACTCCTCCACCCAAGACTTCCGCTCCCAAGTCTCATGCACATCATTCCCATGAATCCAAATGATCTAAACCAACAATATAGATTTCCCTCAAAGCACTTTCACTTAGGAATCCATAATCTGCACTGGTTGTTCAAACACAAAAAAATCCAATTCCATCTCTAATTCTTCTCAATTCAGCATGTGAGACGATTCGGGATTATACTTCTTTAATTGTGAGACATGGAACACATCATGGATCGATGTCAACTAGGTTGATAGAGTAAACCGATATGACGCCTTAAAAATTCTCTCATTAATCTCAAAAGGTATGACATACCTCAGTATTATCTTTACTTGATTATCAAGATGACGGTGACCTAAATGAGGGAATACCTTCAGAAACACTTGATCACCCACTAATAATTCTAAGGCTCAGTGTCATTGATCATCATAATACTTATGGTGGCTCTATGTTGTCAAAAACCATTGCTTGGTCAAATAAACTTTATCTAACGTCTCTTGCATAAGGCTAGGTCCTAACAGAGAGGTCTCACCCACTTTTTTCTAGCACAAAGGAAACTAACATGGTCAACCATAGATCACATCAAAGGGTTCCATCCTTATTGAGTATTGGTAACTATTGTTATATAAAAACTTAACCAATCCCAAATGGTTATCCTATGAGCCTCCAAAATCCAACACACATGCACAGAGAATGTCTTCCAGAACCTGGTTCACTCCCTACATCTGACCATTTGTTTGAGGATGGTATGTCATACTCAACTTGACTTGAGATCCCATTGCCTTTTGAAGGCCTTCCCAAAACTGAGAGGTAAAACAAGGTTCCCTATCTGAAATGATAGCTGACAACACACCATAAATCCTCACTATCTTATGAATGTATAACCAACCTAATTCATCCACTTTGTTCGAGTCCTTAATCAGAATGAAATGGGATTATTTTTTTAAATAGTCAATAACTACCCATATAGAATTCCTCCATCGGGTTTTATAGGGTATAAAAATGTTGAAATCCATGGAGAGATCATCCCACTTCCAGGTAGAAATGGGTAGTGGATGAAGCAAACCAGATGGATTCTGGTGCTCGGTGTTGATCTACTTTAAATTATAATATCTAGATACAAAATGATTTATATCAAACCTCATAATTGTACACCAAAACCAATGACACGCGTTATAAAACATCTTGGTGGTCCCAGGATGGACGACCCACTAAGACTGATGGTTATCCTACATCACCACCTTCTAGAAGGACAATGACACCATGAAATTAACCCTAAAATAAAGAAATCTCTAAAGAGACAACAGCCATTCATTGGGAACTTCCTCGCCATTTAGAAACTACATGGGGAATTAATACAACTCATCACTTGGATGATATTCTCGAATCAACTCTAGAAGACAAGGTGTTAGTTGAACATTGTCCAAGAACATTCCTTTACTATGCTCCTTGGTTTCTAAATGCATCTCGGTAAAAATCCCCATAAAATCCCACTCATCACTAGACTCTTTTAAATATTTCACTAGTATCTTTCTACTTAGGTCATCTTCTACCACATTACATTTTCTCAGGGTATATAAGATATCAAAGTTGAACCCCTGAAGATACTCAACCCACCGGTGCTGCCTCAGATTCAGATCATTTTGAGAGAAAATGTAGGTCAAACTCTTATGGTCTAAGTATTCTAAAAACTTCTCCCTAAAGAGATAGTGACACCATGTATTCAAGACATGCATCACTGCTGCCAATTAGAGGTCATGAGTTGGGTAATTTCTCTCATGTGATCAGATTTGGATAGATCCATAAACTGCCACATGGTCATCTTGCATTAACACACACCTAATACCCATACCTAAAGCATCAAAAAAGACCATGTATCCCTTCCCAGATTCTGGTAAGATCAAAATAGGGGTAGTGATCAAATGCCATTTGAGCTTCTCAAAAGGCACCTGATATTCTAGGATCTAATCAAACCTTACCCCTTTATAGGTAAGTGCGGTCATGGGTAAAAAAATCTGAGAGAAATCTCATAAAAACCACCTATAATACCCATACAAGGCCTAAAAAGTTCCAAATCTCAAAAACATTCCTTGACTGCTCCCATTAAATCACTGCTTCAATCTTCTTGGGGTCCACTGAAACCCCACATTTTGAAACCACATGGGCTAGAAACATTACAACCCCAATCCAAAAAGTGAACTTTGAGATATTAACATAGAGGCAGTGATCCCGAAGGGTGCATAGCATGATCATCAAGTGCTTCTCATGCTCTTCCTTAGTCCTAAAGTAAACCAGGTGTCATCCATGAACACAACGATGAAGGAGTTGAGGTACCTATGGAACACCTGATTCATAAGTTTCATGAAAAATACTGAATCATTCATCAACCCGAATGGCATGAACAGGTTCTCAAAGTGGTAATACCTGCTTTGGAAGGCTATCTTAAGAAAATGTGACTCTCAGACCCTAACATGATGATATATGAATCATGGTTCAGTCTTGTATAACCACATTTCCCCTTTGATCTGATCAAAAGGGTCATCAATTTGGGGGAAAGGTTATTTATTTTTTATTGTGACTTTCGGTGATCAATGCACAATCAAAGAGATCTATCAACTTTTTTAGAAAACAGAACTGGGGTATCCCAAGGTGAAACACTCGAGTGAATGAATCCTATAGATTCAAAATCATCCATTTGTATCTTTAATTCCCTCAACTTAGTGGGGATCATAAGATATGAGGTAAGAGATATCAGTTGTGTTCCTGTTGAAAATTGATGGTAAACTCCACATCCCGCTTCGGAGGCAACCCCGAGAAATCATCTGAAAACACCTCTGAGAACTTATCTTCTATAGGAGTTAATACTACCTTAGATCCTCTACCATCATCAACCAACATGAAAGAAGAGAACTAGAAACAAGATTTCCCAACTCCAAAAGTGGACGTCTAGTATTCCATGAACAAGGATCTCATTCACCTTAGAAAACTTGATTGCTCTTATCATGTTCCATAAATATCACTCACTGATGGTAACAATCTATGTGTGCCTTGAAATTCACTGTCAAATTCATGTTGAGGATCACAACAAAGAGGTTCATTTTCAAAACCAAGAAATCACATTCCAGCTCGACCCCTGATAGAGTGGGAGTGCAGGATAGACATCTAAAACCTTGTTTTATCTTCTTGCCAAGAGGCGTCACCAACTCCATCGCACAAGGCATTAGATCGGTTGGAAATTTCAACAATTCCACAAGACAGGTAGATATAAAGGAATTTGAAGCACCTGTGTCAAACAAAACAATATCTATGGATGATGCAATAAGAACTGTAGCTCGAACAGTTGTAGGTTCTGCATCCAATTCCACTGGTGTCTGATCCATAACATGAATGTACTTTATTTATACTGATGCTTGTGGCTGATTACTAACTTTTGGATCTTCCTTGAGCCGAATCTTCCCATAATAGGATACATTCTTACAACCACACCCAACATACCATGAACACATAGTCCTTAATGGACCAAAATGAGCTGGAAATTCCCTATGGGTTGAGGAACTAACACCGCTCTGAGTTAGAAATCCACTCTTACAGTACCTATTCAAGTAACCCAAGTTCCCACAATGATGGTAGGGTATCATTGTAACTATAAATGCTAAACACACATGTCCTGACCTTCCACACTGGTGAAACACAACTACCCCACCACCATTGGTCACAAATAATGGAGTTTGGGATGGGTGTCCTAAACTACCCCCTCCCTTATTTTCCTTCCCATCACACTTCCTTTTCTTTTCTGACATGCCATGACCACCCTATCCAACTACTGAAACTACCCCAAAAAAACCAGATTTACCAGTGCGATCAATATCCACCATGCTCGGTCAACTATCTCAGTATACATCTTCAGCATGAACGAGAAGACCTGAGAATGAATGTATGGCCACAATCCCATATCAAAATGATGAGACTTTAACTGGTTATTAGAAACCACCTCGTGTGATAAATAGACCAACTCTTCAAAAAGGTTGGCATATTCCAACACGGTACGATCCCCCTGATAGAGATCTAGAAACACTTGGGTATTGGAAAGGACCAAAGTCTTAGGGAAATACTACTCATTGAAGATAGCCTTGAAGTCCTTCCATCCCATCTACACATGTTTCCTTTCTTAGACCACTAATCCCCACCACCTGTGACTAGGTCCTTCCAACTTGAATGAAGCACACTTCACTTTGACCACCTCAGGAGTATCAATAAACCCAAAAAACCTCTCAATATTTTAAATACAATCCTCAGATTCCTATAGGTATATGCTACCCTAAAATTAATAAGGTTTATTATTTAGGAACTAGTGATACGTTTCCTTATTTGGTCCCAATTCGATGTCCTTATTATGAGAAAGACTACATCTCGCTCCCTAATCCAATGCCTAGACAGTTCAAACTATGGATTCCACTAATCTCTGGTCAACTGTTAAGGGATAATTATCTTCAGCCTCTTCCCACAGTTTCACGGGAAGTCTCTGAGGATGCATTATGTTACAACAATTAACAAGACAAAGAAAACCATCAATATTCCATCTGGAATTTTTTTAGCAAAAATAACTTCAACACTTCCATAAATCAAGACAACACCATAACAAACATAATAACAAGTCAACCCACTCCACCCCAGATTAGCATCCATACATAGTATATATCTTGTACATCACACCTGGAGGAGGATTCAAAACAAATCCTCAACATCCCATGGTGAACCCAGGCCTATCATGAGGTTTATTTTCTAGACACCCCACTCACAACAAGAACCTCAAGCCCCGAAAGTCCTAACTCCATACTATCTAGACTTTCCCAAATAACATGACCCAAAGAAAAGAAAAAAACCTGGCTTTGATACCATTTTTTCATGAACCAAGTCGGGTTATTATCCAACTAGACACCCGACCTGGCCTGTGGCATGGCCTGAAGGGAATTATCAATCCCCACTGGCTGGAAACTAGTGAATGGGCATCAAGAAATACGTTTGGTTATGATTTCTCCCATGGTAATCAACCATAAACAATCAATAAAAATAATAAATCGCATCAAAACAATGGTTATAACCAAAATCATATCTAACAAGAGTTAAAAAAAATTACATTTTTAACCAAAAACCAAAATACTAAAATGGGGAGAGGACAAATAGACCACCAAAACCTCAATGTGGTATGTGGTTCGACACCCCATGCCAACATCACCAACACCCACCAATGAAGGAACCACTATCACATAGAACCATCATCACCACGATAGGGTACCTTGCCTTTACCTGGGTCAAACATAACAGGGTCTACATGTAGCGTGTGATCCAAATTCCAAGTAGGATACCACTAAAGGGATTTAATGCATTAACATTAAATGACAAATTAACATGTTATTTTTTATAATAAAAATAAAGATATAATTTAAATTAAAACATTCTTTGAATTTAAAAAGAAAAGTAAATACGATAACAAAATGAATAGTAAAAATAACATGAGAACCATGGGAAATCCATAAGAAACTATGGTTATTGGGGTCCTAGGATCCTAATAATCTCAGTGATCAAACCATCTCTCAAACTTGATGGTCTTGCTCGAGCCACCAATATCAATGACATGAATGTTTAGTTAGTGTTGTTATGTAATCCTATTAGGGAGATAGGGCCTCATCCCTATCGACTCACCTAACATACTAGACCTAGTCTTCCACATAGATTCTTAGTATTCTCTTGTGCTCAATTCCATCCCCTATGTCACATGGATCACATATTACACCAAAACACTTCCAACAATTGATACACACACAACAAACTACTATTTTCAATAGGAAAAACATTATTAAATCCTTATGCACACCAAAAACCTTGGAAAATATGATTCGCACCACCCACAAAATTTCTAAAACCCATTTAGAAAAAAAAATCAGTAATAATAAAATTATCAAATAATGTTAAATCATGGAACCACCTACCTCTTACTTGGAAATCACTCAAAATCAGTTGGAAACCACAACCATGATAAAGATAGGACCTATAAAGAAAATAGCACACCACAACCATCAATATTTAATCCCAAATAAACAAGGTTGAACATGTTTTAGGGGATCTAATCCAATATATAAATGATAACACAATAGAGAAGGGAGAAAAGATCAAGAAGAAGAAGGAAAAGAGGAAAGGGGGAGCTTACATGGAGACTTCTTAAGGCTTCCACCCAAATCCACCCATGATTTGGAGACCAAGGGAGTGGAAGAGGAAAGGGGGAGGCACCTAGGGCTATAGAGTTCAAATAGAAAGAGAAATGGGTGATTTGGGGTTAAAATCGGGGAGGGTTACTTTAGGAATTTCAAGACTTTTAAAGTTATAGAAGGCCACACATTTTGGCCGCACAGTTTTCCAAATCATGCACCAACCATGTGGCACCTATGTCCAGGAGGAAATGGCCACACAGTTTACCTATAGAGGGTGCATGCATGTATGCCTAGTCGTGAGCCTCAGAAAAAACCATTGTTATAGGCACACGGTTATCCTTAGAGGGGTGTATGCATGTGTGCTAGGTCATGCGGCTTGGACAGTTCCATTGTCCAGGGTGCACAGTTTCCACTGGGTTGGCACATAATTTCTACTAATCATGTGCCAACCATGTGCCTCATCCTGTCCAGTCTGAAAAACTCCATTTTTCTCAAAAACTCTCAGGAAATCCATGAAATAAAAATAATTCCAAAAAATAAAAGATAAAATGCCTCAAAAATAAAACCACAGATGTTATAATGACGATCTAGGGGGATCCTATGGGCATCCCTTTGATAGATAACTCTATGCAAGAGTATGTGGCTATGGGTAGGGATGGTTGTGACTGTCACTCCAGAACTTGAACTGATATATAAGCCCAATGGAGTTGTGATGATGAGGATGGTATTGTGCATTTTTTCATCCCCTGTTATGTTTTTATTTTATTTTTTATATGTTATTTTATTGCCTAGTATTTCCTAGGAACTAACTATTTGTTCTAGATTAATTTTGATTTATTAGGGCACCCTGGAATCACCTGATGAGATGGATGATACCATGGGATGCCTGAGATGTCTGGGATCTGGTCTCATAGTATTTTTTGGGTGGATGCCTAGTTTTTTTAGAATTCATTATGGTTGATGTAGTGGGGAATGTCTAGTGGTGGTTCATAGGATCCAACATCAAATTATATGATAGCGCATGTGTAAGAATGATCAATATGCTAGGGATTCCTTTGATATAATGAGATCGTTGTGAGTGCCCATGAGTTAGTATTTGAATGGAGAAACCATTAAACCATTGTGAATTCCTAGGACACCTGGGGTTTGAATGGGGGTATGAGGTTTTAGGTGGGTGTATATCCCTAAGCATGAATATTTGACATCTCAAGGGTGACATTTGCATCCCCTTGATAAATTCCTAATATACCCCCAAAATCAGATGGATGCACTATTAATGGATTGGTTGAGGAGCAATGAGTTATTGAATTCTCAAGTCTGGACTATGGGATCCTAGAGGGTATTCCATTCAATTTACTGTGTCACCTAGGAAACATTCATACCTATATGTATATGATTGCCTAAGGCCTCACCCTCCTAGGAATCAAACATCGGCCTGACACTGAAAACACCCAGGTACTACCATGGGGTTCAGCATGAGGGATTGAGGATGAGGGATTCTTGGTGTTGCCTCAAGGTTGTCTACTCATCATTATGGAGGCGTGAGTGTGGGATAACTAGGGTATAGATAGAGGATCCCCTAACGTAATTCTCATGCTCAGACACACCCTGGCACTAGCCGAAGTAGATATGGTTGATCAGGGTATCAAATGTGAGGATCAGAAATGTTTATTAGGCTTGTCCTAGTTTATATGTATACGCCCTTGGTTCGGTTGAGATAGGATGGTTTTTATGGTCCTCATGATGTGTTTAAATACATTCTGGCATCGATTTAGAATAGGTATGGTGGTTGGATTTTATTTTTTTTCACTGATTTATTCATTTATTATGAGCATGTTATTTGAACATATAACTATATTAATGTTATAGTATGGAGTAACATTAGTGGTTCCATACTGAGTTACATACTCACACCATGTTTGGTCCTCCATTGCACTGGGGTACCTGAGCATCCTTCACTTTTTTGCAGGTCCAGGTTAGGCTAACGGTCGATATTTCTTGATCAAGCATGATAGCTCGAATGGTCGGGATACTAGGATAAGGTATTTATGGAGCCTCATTATATTTTCTTTTATTCAAGAATTACCATTTGAGTTTTTGTGCTACATTTCATTTTATTATAGCATGCTCTTATTTATTTTATTTCCTTCTTTCTCTATTATTTAGTTATTTTTTATGACTGTACACTATGATATAGGGTTATAGTCTCCCCATGATACCTCTATAGGCCCATGTTGCTAGTCGGTACCCACTTGTGTATGGGGAGGCATATCTGAGGCCAGATGGTGGTCTGGTCTAGTTATGGTTCATAGTGAGCCGGGTTGGGGGTTAAATTCTTTCCCTTTGTTCTTCAATTTTTGTGGCCTTCTTTTCATATTAGTATATGAGCTGTGCTTGTTTGATTCATACCCGTACTCTTTATAACAGTTACCAATTTTATTATAGTATTAAAAAAAATTCAAGGAATATAAATATGTTCTTGATGGACAAATTCATTTTCTTCTATGAAACTGGATTTTATCTAGTATGTCTCATTTTGATTTCAGGTATGATCTCCCTTAATTCAGACATTTTATAATTTCCATAGATTGACATATTATGCCAACATTCAATGGCCCTATTCCCAAAAATTAAAATAGCACTAATGACTAATAAACCTTCTTATTTTTATTTTGGTTGCAATCTAACTTGATTTTATAGCTTGAACACCTTACTATTTTTTGAAATCATTGCTCTTATTTTTAGATTTTTTTGGGTAGGTTCTCTTCTTACTTTTCCTAAAATCCACCCTTAATGATGTGGTGTATTTCTTAGCAATTTTATATACCCATATTTTTACATAAATTAATTTTAAACATGCACTATCAAATGAAACTGCATTAGTATAAACAAAATTAACTGAAGCATGGCTTACCTTTTTCCATGAGCTTATAGTAGGTTGATCGAGAGATTATTTCATTCTTGTTTTTCCACTAACATGAATCTTTTTGAAAGTATGAATCTTATCATAATAATTCATGGAATCATTCATTTTCATGGTATCTTGGGAATTTTCAGGTTAAACATCTTCTAGATTTTTCAATTTAACTTCAAGTTTAAGTTTTTTCATGTTAAGGATATTTTTCTCATCCTCAGATGAACATTATTTCTCTTCACTTTCTATTTTAAACACTTTAATCTATTATTCACACATCTTACTTACCTCCTATAACACAACTGTAAAAAAATGTTATACCAATGGTTTGGAACCATTGGTATAGCCTATACTAATGGTTTGAGGGGTCGTTGGGTGGTTTTTTATTTCTATAGGCGGTTTTTACCAATAGTTTCCAAACTATTGGTATAATTCATGAATATGAAATACCTCTACCAAAGTTTTAGGAAAAATTTTTTTATAGTTAATGTAAAAGAAAGATGTTTTGGGAGTTTTGATCCCAACACCTCTCAATTTTACTTCAAAAACTTAACCACTCTGCTATAATGAATTTTGTGAACATAATTAGACAAATATATGTTTCTGTGTGTTTGTATTCAAAAGTAATTTAATTTTTTTAGTATTTAATGTTATTTTATATAATTATTCCTAACAATTGTTGGTGCCTAATCCAATGGCTCTTTGAATCCATTAGTATAGGTCTATACCAACAGTTTTTGACAATTGTTAGTATATGTGGCCGAATTTTTGGGACCCATACCAATGGCTTTATAGAACCGTTGGTATAGGGTACCTATGAAATACCTATAACAATGTTTCTCCAAAACCATTGGTATAGGTCATAATTCTAGTAGTGTAAGGAATTTCCATGCTCCTTCACTCTTTTAGCCTTGATTTATGACATAACTTAGCCATGGGGTGTGTAAAAAACTATTTATTTCCTCAGTTAATGTAGTAGTAGTGGAAAATCTAGGTTGTCTCCAGAGAGGAGTGCACTAAATATATTTTTTCACTTGTTGGTTAATAAGAATAATGATTTGATTTTGAAAAAAAGTAGGTTTGAAACAAAGACTTGAAACAAATAATGATAGAAAAGTGATCTTATTAGGGTCGGCTTTCTAATTGTAATTTTATCTCGGTCTCCAATTATTATGATTTTCTTCTTATTAATTGATAAGTGAGAGGTTCTTCAACTGTTTTCCCTCTCACCCTTGGTTGAATGAAAATGGTGAGATTGTCCTAACAAAGTCCTTTGTTTAAGTCCACCCTCCTTCTAATGTACGAAAGTGTAATAACAGATTACCCCTGATTTACTTAAGCAACACCCAACCAGGTCCTATTATTCCTAAGCAATCCAAGAGTAGCCACTGACCCTTCCTCATGTGTTGGTAACCTCTTAACACTTCACCACTTATCTCAGACTAATTCATTGAATGTGGCCTAAAAATAAGTGGAGATATACGATGGATCCTTAGAAAAGGAAATAAATAATAGACAAAGTTGAATTAAAACACAACCGCATTCAAAATCACAATTTGATATAAAGTACTGAAATCAATTAACAAGAGAGAAGTCATTGAATTAAATTACTAAGATTCATGTATTACAATAGGTATTCCTTCTCTCCCCTAATCACTTAGAATATTTACTCTTCCATTTGAGAGATAAAAAAATGAACAAAGGAATGACATAAATTACGAAGACTAAAACAAAGGGAAAATAAGGGGAAGAAATGGTAGAATCCCAGCAAGTCTCACCCATCTAACCAAGTTTTCCTGTCCTCATTTTCAGAATAAAGTCTCCCTCAATTTTAGGCACAAAAATACTTCATTTTAGTCTTTGAAGATTCCCATTCAAATTTTTCTTCATGATCAAACATCCCTAATTCCTTTTTAAAGGTTCTAGAGGATTTTCAAATCCTCATGGCTCATAACTTTGAAACCTTCATCCATCGTGGCATGGGATCGTGCGATATTTTCTCCCAAAGATTTAATTTGATGTGCATGCAATGAATGTGACTTATCCCATGACCATGTATGATCAAAATTGTGAAAATTGTTCCTTTACATGTATTTCCACGTTTGAAAATTTCCTTAGAAAAGTTGGGCTCGCCTCACATGCATGGATCCATTTAAAATCTTCATGATTTTTTTGTGATATGAAACTCATGCATGGTCTTCGTGTAAAACGAACACAACATTACTACAACATCATTTCATACCTCCTATTTTATTCATGCATGATAGTTATTATGCATATGTCACTTTGGTTTTAAGCAGATCATCCTTCAATACTTAGCCTTTGCAGCATCGAATGAACTAGTGTACTCTTAGCACAACCTAATCATGTAACGAGCTCGGCATCCCCTGATTTTGGTTCTTAGTGGAAAGATAGGTTTTAATTAGGATAACTCATCGAGCTTTGGGATTCATCCATACTTGAAAAATTTACTATGTATAAAACTTTTTTCGAACAAATTATAGAACATATGATATGCACTGCTCTTAACCATTGTAAGCAGTGCGTTGGGAAAACTCGAAGCCCGATCCTCTTCATGCTCGGACCAGCATAGGGAGTAAATTCTAGCATTTGTTTTACTACTTTGATTGGGTCAAGCATTCTTGAAAAAATTCAGCATCCACGGCTTCGAGCGACATCAACCCTCAATGTCGAAGGCCCAAGCTCATGGCTTCGAAATAGAGGGAGTCGATCTAACTTTGGACTCCCACAATTTGTTCAACATCACTTGATAGATCGAATCATGGATTTCATTAAAGAAATTCATCATCATCTAGTGCCTCCCATGTAACGACCCAATCTTTTTGAGTAGTATATTAACTTACTCTGAATGATTTAATAAGATGTTAATGGTTAATGCAGAAAGAAGAGTCGATGGCTTCATCCAGTAGACTCGACCCTTATGAAGCCCACTTATCAGAGCTTGGGAAGGAGGTAGCATCTGTGGGCTTCGCTTTGGACCAAGCCCAAGCCGAACTCCAGCGTGTCAAGCTTGAATGGAAATGCCTACGGGAGAAGTTCAAGTTAGTAGAGATTACTACTAGGGCAATGTTATCTGAGCCTCCCTCAGATTCTCTCACCATAACACACCTTACACTTAGGTCTTATGCCGGTGTTATAAGGGGCTATGTGGCGAGACCCTAGCTTCCTTGTGTAATCCTTTCGGGTGAATAAATTGAAATTTCTTCCTTAAGTGATGTTTGTGAAATTTCAATTGTCCAGATAATTTTAGAATGTATTTTATTGATGAATTTTGAAAAAAAGGATATTTTAAAATATTTATGTAAACCCTAAATAACTAATGATGTGTAATGATTTTCAAAAAATGGTTTTCTACAAAAGTGTTCAGTAAGGAATTTGGAGTCTAATAAGATCAACTTAATTTTTGATGAATAGTAAATTATGAATAGTGATTTTACGCTTAGGATTAGTAATGTGACCAAATGGATTAGTAATTTCACTCAAAGAAAGTTTTAATATAATTCAGACACCTAGATTAAGTAATGTGATTCAATAAAATGGGTAAATAACGGTTTCATAAATGATTAATCAAGTATTGGTTTTTTTAGGTGAATAGTGTTTTTTAATTATAAATTTAATTAAAAATGATTAGAAAATTATTTTTATAAAAATGACTTTATTTTTGAACTCAGAGCATCGATATTATGTTATGGTAATTTTTGAGGATTTTTCTGAAAAAAACGAATTTCCGATGAATAGTGTTTTTATTTAAAAATTAAATTAAAATTATTTAGAAAATTATTTTTATAAAATGGAGTTCATAAATTTATTTAGAGCATCAATATTTGGTTAAGGTGAAATTTTGGGATTTTTCTGAGAAAGTTGAATTTTCGATGAATAGTGAAAATATAGTTTTTAAGTTACGGGTGTTTAATGACATCATTAAATGATATATTAAGTATATATTCAATATGGTCGAATTATGAATAGTAAGATAAGGTATGAGGTGTCCCAAGTGGCCAATACCATGGGCAAATACCATGGGCAAGCCCATGGTTTTGCCAAAACCACTAATGAGGTGTCCCTTGGCCATTAATGTCTTGTCCCCTCACTTTCCCTATAAATACCCATCCTTTCCTCCTTTAGTTTTCACTCCCAACTCTTCCCCAACGAAGTTCTGGTCTCCTTACCTCCCAAGGAGTCCTCCCAAGGTGCCCCCAAGCCCTCAAGGTCCAAAACTTTGAGTTTCAAGAGTCACGTTTTAAGGTAAGGGATCTGACCTCTCTCTTTCTTTTCATGTAATCTCTTTCATGTCATTCCTTTTATGCTCCATGTTATTATGTGAGAGGATGTTCTTTTATATTCCTTTTACTGCCCTATCATGTTTATATGATGAGAGGTCCCCTCTTACTCTCATCATTTTGTTTTATGAAAGTTTAAGTGACGCCGTTAGGCTGCCGAATTTTTAAGTGATTCTTTCACCCTTCTCATTTTTCAAGTTCAATTTTCATGTCAAATCTTTCGAGTTCCTTTTTATTATGTTGGGGTATGATCTCTATATCTATCATACTGATCTCTTATGATCATATGATGAGAGACCCTATTTGATCTGTTCAATTCATTTTTGTTGAAGTTTAAGTGACGCCGTTAGGCTGCCGAATTTTCATAAGAGAAATCAAATGTTTGTCTTCCTTCCATGTTTTTCATTTCAAATGGTATGTCCTTGAAATTGCATCACCATGTCCATATATACTTCTTATTCTGTCCCTCTACTGTTTTATGGGTCAATTATGATTGTTCGACCCATGTTCCCTCTCTTTTCAAAGTTTTCTAAAACCTTGTAACATAGCCGTTATGTTGCATAATTTTCGTCTCAAAATGTCTATCTTTTCTCAAAATTATTTTATGTTATAAAGTGAATACTCAAAGATCCTATTTCTACAGGGGTATTCACATATATATAAAAACGTTCTATTTTAAATTCTGGGATTTACATACATGATACCCGCTTTCCCTTTCTGTGGGTTTAAAGTAACGTAAAGATCATGTCTTTAAAGTAGTTTTTAAAACGTTATGATTATGAAATGAAACCCATTTATTTTATGCTATATGGGTTATTTATGAAATGTTTGATGATGATATATGTGGCTCACATGATAATAAAGGCAAATTTAAGGGTGCGCCCTGATAGCGCTCCAATGCATTGGGTAAAGACTTAATCTCTAGAGATGACCATTTTAACGACGTCATGGTGAATAACTTTGGTAATTTTTAACGACACCTTGGGGATGGACCTTGGTGAAAAGAAACGATTGTCAATATTAAATGTTGCAGCCACATCTTCAAGTTATGAAAAATGTTATTTTTATTATGATGTATCTCATGATTTCTTTCTCATGTCTTAAAGTTCTTTTCATGTCCTTATTGAAGTATCTCAAGTTCACATGTAAAATGTTTCTCTTGTTTCCCTTACTGGGCCTTCTGCTCACCCTTTCTTTTGATGTATGTCCCCAGGTTATGAGATGCAGTAATGAACCTAGGATGAACTTAAGGAGAAGCCTATCAAGTGTTTAAGAAGAATTCTTTATGTTGTTTTCATGTATTATGTTCCTGGTTTCCAAGACACTAAACCTTAAAGATCCTCAGTTTTGTGTAATGTAATGAAAGTTTATGTTATAAAAAGACGGGATGTTATATCCCAAGATCCAAACTAGCTTGGCACTTCCTGGTTCCCTTGTTCGAACTCGGCTTCACCATGGTTTGAACGTTCCTTTCCTAATCTCGATTTCATCTTGCAGATCTGGTTGTGTGGAAAGCTTCAGTGGGTAGTGTTGAACTCTGCATCCCTCGATGTTGACATTGGTTTCACCTTGGCAAGGCTAATACTTTAACCAACCTTCACGGAGGCACGCTACAGACACAGGATCATGGATGTGGGATTCACGGTCAAAGGCGCGATCGACGACATGGAGGCAGGCGCACGGTGGCTTCATTGTAGCAAGCACACGATTGAAGGCTGGAGACTTCCCATGGAAGAACAAAGGCTCACTGTTGAATGCTCATGGATGCAAGATCATGGTGGCATTCCCACAGTTGCACTCACGGTCGAAGGTGTGGTGTCTTCACAGTAGCAAGGGCACAAAAGAAGGCTCGCGGTAGCAAGCTCTCGAAAGAAGGGTCACGATAGCAAGACTCCGCAGAAGCAAGCTCACGGTTGCAGGAGTGGTAGAAGGCACGGTCACAACACTCCATGGAATCAAAATCATAGTAGTGGATTAAAATTGACTAGAATTGAAGGCTTGCACACTGCATTTCCAAAATAGAATAAAGTTAAAATGAAAATTTAATCCAGATAAAAAATTATTTTCCAAGTTAAAATTTAAAATTCGGCATTTTAAAGTGATTTTCCAATTTTAATCAATATTCTAGAATGTAAAATTTCATTTCACATATCCCAAGATAATCAAGAATGTATATATGTATATATATATTATATCCGAAATCCAAAGAATTGGCATGTATTTAAAAATTATATCCAACAAACATGATGTATCAAAAACTCAAAAATTGCCGAAGGTCAAGTGAAAATAGGGGGATAGAAGTAATGAATTATATTTAAAAAAACTTAAAAAATTGACACTCGGTCAATTTCCAACCAACCATATTTGACACCAATGATTTTATTCAATGCATGAAACTTTTCTTTGAATATTTTGTTGACTGTGACTTTCTCATCACAAGCTTTTTTCAATGCTTCTTTAGTCAAGACGAGTCTCTTGGCTCCATCAAGTTTAATGAGAGTGTTGCAGTTTTTCACTTTCTTAGTTGATGCATCTCCTATTGCATTGGATTCTTATTCCAACTGAGTTTTCTCATCATGTACTCTATTGATAAATGTGAATATATAGGGGGCAACCTCAACGAGGATTTTCTTCAAATATTCTCAAACCTCATAGTGGAGTTATTCCATGGATTTAATACAACCAACCTAGTCGCAACAAGAGTATGATTCATTAAAGGAATCATTTTCAACAAAAATTATAGAAAAAACACTGCTTTGATAACTTTTAGGTAGTGGTGAATCCACTTCCACTTTTAAATTTGTTTTTATCTTCTTTACCTCTTGTTTCTTCTTGTTTCTCAATGTTTTGATCGAAACCTCTATATCTACTTTAATCATGATGAAAATTAAATTTTCCATCTGAGACTTTGTTAGCCCCACAAGAGACTTTAGAGAGAGATGCTATGAGGGATGAATTAAGATATGAAACAACATTGACAAAACAAAACGAATATAAATCAATTTACCTCGTATGATGCTAGTGAGCCTTAACTTTTCATTCTTATTATAGAATCTCCATAAAATGGAAAAGGCTCTTCATTTTTCCTATCTAAAATACACTTGCCACGGAATTCATATCATGGGTTACTTTGACAACCTCAACTCATTCTTTTTCTTTTAAGAGATAGTTTCTTTATCTCAATGGCTCATTTGAAAGTTTGTTCATAGTGTACTCTTCCATGACATAACAAGGATTAGATAATCCTCACATTTTTTTTCATGAGTTCATAAATGTACTAATCCTTAACCGAGTCAAATCATCCTTGGGTTATTCTCCTATCAAACAACATTTCATCTCTGATTTTTCATCAATTTGGATATTGTTTTATATTGCAATCTAAAACAATATCCAAAAATTACTAAAAAAAGAAAAGAAAGATTCGTTCCCGAGGGTATTTTTGGGAGATCGGCGTCCATTTATCCCCTGGCAGCCGTGATTTAAACCAATCAGGGGATTTCTCCCACTGACCCTTGATGAATCCCCCGTCAGACTTCTCTCGATCGGACCGCTCCAAAGCTGCGGTGCTCTCGATTTCCAGTCCTTCCCCCTGCCACCGATGATGGGCGCCATCCTGCGCTGCTCCCATACCCACCACATCACAGAGATCATCGTCACCAGCTTCTTCCGCCACAAGTTCTAAGTCGAAGATACAGACACGCAGTCGACGGCGGGGGCGATCATCCGGTTCGAGTCCTCCAAAACTTACATGATGCAGAAGGCCATGGCGGGTGGGAGGGTTTATGGAGGGTCCAATTTCAGTGCTCTGCTTCAGAACCAGAGCGGCGACCCCTGTTCGTCCGACTCTCTGGATGCGTTCTTCCCTTCGGGGCCGTCCCCCTGTTTTCTGGGTAAATTGTTCGTTCCGATTTGGCCATGGTTGAAGGGTCAGTCGGCGCTTTCAAGATCTGCTTTCTTCTTGTTTCTTTTGATCGGGAGGTCGCAGGGTCGGGGCCGGGATCCATGGTGAGCTTCGAGGACGGCAACGACGGGAGCGACAGGCCGTTTTTCCGGGCGTTCGACGATCAAGAGGCGCCGGGGGGCGAGGAGGAGGTGGGCGGGTTCTTCCACCGGCCGGAGAAGAAGCGGCGGCTGTCGGCGGAGAAGGTGCAGTTCCTGGAGCGCAGCTTCGAGGCGGAGAACAAGCTGGAGCCGGAGCGGAAGCTCCAGCTGGCCAGGGACCTGGGCCTGCAGCCGCGGCAGGTGGCGATCTGGTTCCAGAACCGCCGGGCTCGGTGGAAGACGAAGCAGCTGGAGAAGGACTACGAGGCGCTGCGGAGCAGCTACGACGGCCTGAAGGCTGACCTGGATTCCCTCCACGACGAGAATGAAAAGCTCAAAGCAGAGGTAAACCGCCCTCTTCTCCTCGTGAATTCGCCATGTAAATTAAAACCGGAACAGAGGAAAAGCTTCCCCGAGCCTGGGTCTGATGTGGGTCGATGCCCCCAGCTGGTTTGCCTCAAGGAGAGAGAGAGGAGTCGGCGTCTGGGAACGAAGGATTCGTTTAGGCTTCAAAGTTCAGTAGCGAGTGATGCATAGGATTCACTGCGCAGCGTTTATTACAGGGAGATTGGGAAGACGAGTTCTGTGTCGGAAAACCAGTCGGCCATCCATGGCGGGTGTCTGAAAATTGAAGAAGACAAGCTGGCATGGCTCTGCCCACTGGGGAATTGATTCTTCCCAGTTTTCGATCTTCATCGATTGAGTGCATGTCCGTCGAATTTTCCCTGATTGTAAAGTTCAGCTGCTTCGTGTTTCTTCAAGCATCACAAAATCATTCACGCATGGTGCTCGGATCCCTGATTATTATTTTCAACAATTTACTATTTTTGTTTAATTATATGATAATGAATGTGTGGTTTAAATGTGTGGTTTAAATGTGAGGAGAGGTTCATAGAATGTTTTGTTTTTTTGAAAAAATAATAAAATTGGAATTAGGTTTAGGTTAATTGACAACAATAAATAATAATGTTGATTTAATGTTATATTTAGGTTAACATTATATTGTAAATAAATATAATAGTTATTAACATAGACATGACATAAATATAATATAAATATAACCTATTAAGTTATTAGTAGTTTCTTTAAATAGGTTTTTTTTTTAAATGCAATTGGATTTAGGGAGGAGGCGACTCTAAGATGTCAAGATGCAATAATTGTCTACCTCATTTTTCTTCCATTATAATCTGACATCCCATAAGGAATTCACTTAAGACTCTAAATGCTAAGTCATAAATGATGAAGAAATGGGTATTGATTGTTGATATGAGCTTTGATCCATTAGATCTGGTGAATATTGTGAATATCATGATAAAAGATGTGGATCTCATTCCTATTGGTACACATTGAGGCTTGTATGATGATTGAGGCTCGTATGATGATCATTTGTCCTTTGTCGGTGGAAACTTCACGTGCAACCCAACATTGTCAACATCGGTTCCTTAACATCGACATATGCTGGAGGAGATTCTTGAGCAGAGACCTCCTCTCCCCCATTTGGATAGTCAAATATACTATCCTTCAAATCAAGAGGTGCAAGTAACATGTCTCGCGTTGTGAAATGGTACCATGATGGACTAAATATCACGTCCTCCTTAGGATCATACATCCACATAATATGATATAGTCGAACATGTTGTAAGAAAACACAAGCTAAATTAAGGGAAAAGTTTACAACTAGAAATTTTTAAGTTAATCTACCATATCCTAGATCCTTCTACCGTGTCACATAACATATAGTATATCTTTCAGTCTATACCATGATGAATGCTCAACTTGTTGTGATAGATGGTGTCTATGACACCCGTTGGGTCACGAGTATGTATTTTTTTTACTTTTGGAGTTTTGAGGAGTTGGGAGGTTGAAATTTCAAGTTTCGGAGGAAATATGTCGAGCCACACAGTTAGCGCACATTTAGGGCTAACTGTGCCCCCAACCATGTGAGAGTGGGGTAGAGGAGATGAAAGTCGTTTTGCACGGTTGGAGTGCAGTTTGCTAAACCGTCCAAACTCTAGGAAAATCGAGCACCCTATTTTATGTGTGGGTGTGACCCATCCCGTTTATTTAAAATTTTGAATTTACCATTATACTCGTCGATTTTTACCCACTCTCACGTCACCCCCACCATTTTGTTCGACCCAACCTCTCACAACCATGGAACTTCTCCCCTCGCTTCTTAGGTGTTCCCCCTCTGATACAAGTGAGGTATTCAAGGTAAACCACTATTTCCCTTGGATTCCTCTTTCTCTCCCCTTGTTCTTCCACGTTTTTCTCCCCTCTAACTTTTGGAACCCTAGTTCAACTTGCGGGGCACACCTAGGGTTATGAATGGGCTGTTAATGAAATTTCTTATTGATACAAGCATGCAGATATCTCTTTCTTCCATTTCTAGTGATCTTTGACGGAAGCGACGATATTTCATCAATTTTGAGGTAGTTGTCTCTACATAATGGGTCTTTCCTATGGGGCACTTTTAGTTCCTAGATTTCCTTTGATTCAAATAGATTAATTATGATTGTTATGAGCTAGTGAGGGCTGTTATTTGATTGTTTATTTTGATTATTAACATGTGTTGGATTTAAAGGCATTTTCAAATGTATTTCCTTGAAAGTCGGTTTTATGCCCAATAAATGTTTGATGAAATGTTTTAAAGAAGAAAATTGTTTCAAATAAGTTTTCCAATGGTGTTTCAAATGAAATTTATCTTGGACTTGGAGTTTTTTGGCTTACGATCTTATAGGCATGTGATTATATCTTGATGATTGATTGCACATGGGAGACCTTAGGAGAATTGGTAACTCGGACAGATGCAACCCTTAGTGTAGATTGTGTGTTGACTAGTGTAAGTGGCTTGATTAGATTGAGTGTGCTAATGAGATGGATTAGTATCATTGTGAGACAAATGATCTCTTATGAATTGATGGCTTGATTCATGTATGTCGGCTTGTGTTCCTAGGGATAATCACAGTTTCCATAGATCTATAGGTCGAGCCCTAGCGCCTTTGGTGTAATTGCTTATTGCGCATTGCATGATTTATCTTTTGATATCTATTATTCCATGTTTCCCTTATTTTCATTTTTGTTTTCTTTGTTCATATGGTTTTAGAAATTGGCTTTATTTTATGAAAAACAAAGGGTTTATGTGCTGTTTTCAAAGAAAGGGTTTTTAAAACAATTTGTTTTCAAACTGTAACTAACGATTTGCATGGGGAAAGACATTATGTAGATTTACGGTGGTATCCTACTGGGATTTTCTTCACACCCTGCATAGGCCCCTGGGTGTATGAAAACTTGGTTTTATGGGATATGGGTAAGGGAAAGTGTGTTATGCAGTTCGATGGCTCTTCCTGATGCTCGTTGCCCAACCCTGGTCTTGTTTGGTGGTGACCCTGAGGTCATGAGGAGTTTGTCTTGGTGAAGTGTTTTTTGGGATCCTTGGTGGTGCTCAAGTTATTTTGTATCAATCTCTTCAGCCTTGACCATATTTTTACTCGCTTTCTATATAGATGATGATTGTTGTTTTATTTATGTTAGTGGCATGATGTTTATGAATTGTTGATCCATTATTGCTGCTTATACTCTATTTGATTCATTTATATCTTGAAACTGTTTATTTTTTTGCATGGAAATCCAACTTATGGATGATTCATACTAGATTTATGGGTGGAATTCATGTGAAGGTTATTTGAATTCCAAGGGTGAAATCATTTCTGATCTTGTCTTTTGATACCCTGATACTTGTTGTCAGCTTGTGGTAATTAGGAACACGCTTCAGGACTTGTGGCAAGCCGTAATGGGTGATGTGTTGGGTCGACCTGGGCTAGTTCATTAAAAATCGGCATCAAATGCCTCTTTCTATTGGGGGATTCAAGGCAGAATGGAGGTAGGACTGTCAGAACTTGAGAGGTATGTGTTGGGAAGTTCATGGCCATCTCTTCTTTACATCAAACCTCGAGTTTCCATAGGTGGTAGGAAATTGTGTCTTCAATTTGATCTTTATTTTTGGCATATTTTGATGAGATTTGGGTGTTTTACTATCGATTGATAGTTTTGAGAATGAAATGTGCATGTGATGGGAAATTATGGGCTTTATGGTGGAACGAGAAGGAAAAACAGAGGCGCACGGTCTAGCAAATCCTGTGGTGCCCGTGCGACCATGTCTACCTTTCTTCAAGTGCCATTTTGCATGATTGGTGCATGGATTGCAAGACTGTGTGGCCAAACCTTATAGCGTGGGAATGTGTTTAAATTTTCATTATTTTAACCCCTTTGGATTATGGATTGGATACAATTATTCTCATTACTTCTAGGTTATTTTTTGTGATTAAATTGATGTTTTAAAATAGAGGTTTTATGTTAATTGTGATTTATGTTTTATGTCTTGTAGTTATGCCTCCCAGAAAGGCCTCTATGAATCAAAGAAAGGGAGCCGCAAAACATATCCTATAAAAAACCATCCTATAGAACCAATTATTATATAATTAGTCAATTGGAACATTCATTCCTTGGTCCAAGAGAGCGGATGAGATCAAGCTCAGACGATGGATCATGCTCAAGTGTTTACTAAGAAAAACTCATCAGTCTTTCATGGTGATAAAGGGCCTCAAGAGCCTGTGGAGTGGATGGAAGTAATGGAGAATGTATTCAATTTCCTCAAGACCCCAGATACTTCTAAAGTTTGTTTTTTTCACCCATATATTGGAAGGGCCTAGTAGAAAGTGGTGGGTATCTCTTGTGCAAACCAAGTTTCATGTGGACCTCACCCAGGCAATGTTTAAAAAGAAGTGTAATAAATAGTTTTACTCCGAAACATTAAGGGTGGTAAAGGCCTGAGGGGTTGTGACCTTAGAGAAAGGAATTCATTTCATACTATAGTATGCTATGTGGTTCGCTGAATTAGTTTATCACTCTCCCAAGATCCTCACAAACAATTATTTCAAGGTTTGATGCTTAAAAATGGGTTTATGTCTGAGATCAGGTTGACACCCATTGTTTTGTGATTTCAAATCTATATAGAGGTGGAGGATAAAGATTTTATGATCGAGACTAACATAGCAGGCTTAATAGGCCTCAGTGGTGCCTCTCTTGTAACTAGGGTTCGCTAAATCTCATCCTCTGACCAGAAGAGCATGTTATGCAGTTCGTTGATTTGGTTCATCTCTCTCCCTAACTCACTATGAACTATTATACCAAGGATCAATGATTAAAAATGGGATTGGTGTCTATGATTAGGGAGAGGGTCATTGTTTGTGCTTTTCCAACCTATGAAGAGGCAGTGGATAAAGCTGTGATAAAAGATACACTAATAGAAATTTTAGTTTTTGTGGAGGGAAATCTCGGGGGACCGCCAAATGGCGGTCGCTATTTAAGTTATTAGCAACCGCTATTCAGTGGTCGGTGTGCTTTTTAACCCACCACTCTCATTTTCCCTCTCCCCGCTCTTTCACCCTCCCGCTAGAGACCCCAACCCTCTCTCGCGATCCGACCCCGCGACCCCCACCCCCCACCTCTATGCAGCATCATCGGACCTTCTAGCCACCGTCAAACCCTCCCAGTCCTGTCGCGCCCCGCCATCGAGGTCTCCCATCTCACCGTCGTCGAACCCTCCCGGGCCCGTCGCACCCTGCCATCCAACCCTCCTAGCTCCGTCGAGCCGTCCTGCCGCCGTCAATCCATCTCGCCCCTGTCAAGCCCTGCCGTCAAACCCATATCGTCGAGCCCCTGTGCCCCGTCATGAATCCCCTATCGTCGAGCCCCTGTGTGGTTTTCCCCCTTTTACGGTCAAGTCCCCTCCAAGTTAGTTGTCTGCATTACTTATTTGACTTCTGAAATCCGAGTTTTTGATTTGGACAGATTACCCATTTCTTCTAGATGGTTCCCTCAATACTGCATATGCTCCTTAATTCTTGGTCCAAATTCCTTGCCAAGATTGTATGCAATGCTAAACCGATGGTCACTTTATGCGGATGATTGAAGGAAATATGTAGGATTTTTCCCACCCATTGTAATACGTAGTATTGTGATTACTTGTATGAGAAACAATATATTGTTATTGTTGTGCATTTTTAGAATACTTTGGTGCATAAAAAATAATTATTCTATTGATAGGGTGCATATAGAATATAAAAAATCCAGAATATGTTATGAAGATTCTATACTTTAGTAGCTACATTATTTAGTGGGATTATATTAGTTAATTCATATAGTAAATTTGTTGTTTTTATGAAAGAAGTACCATTATCTACGAACTAGCCAAATGATTATTGTATGTGGACCCATATTCAGATTCTTTAGTGAATAAACTATATGACCGGAGTAGCATGCCTATTCTCAAACCACTTTATAGTATGAATTTTATTTATTGTAGTTCAATAGTAGAATGGTTATAGGTGTGGTATGATTTTAGAATTTTGTTGGTGACATGTTGTTAGAAATTATACATGTGGATACTTGTGACAACCCCATATTAATTTTTTTAAGAATATGTTTTTTATTATTTACAGTTTTAGAAGTTTTTATGATTTTATATTTCTATTGGTTTGATATAAAGCAGGCCATGCTGCAGCAAAAGGCATTGTGTCATGACGGGTTATTATTTTCCAGTGAGGTACATTTCCTTGGTTTTACAAAATTTCACAATGGATAGACTATTTCGCACCATACAAGTTGTTTCATGGAGGGGATTTCGAAGAAAGAACCATCGGGCTTCCTATATGAGTTGTGTCACGTCGCAATAAGTGTGTTATGCCATGGTGAGGATGTCACAGGTGAGGTTGTGTCGCTACAGTAAGTGCTACGCCTGGGTGGATGTGACAATGGGATCCTAATAAATTCCTCAAAGAGGTCATCAATGAAACAGTACTAGAGATCACAACATTGAGGTTCCTAGATAGGGGTATTTCGCTAATAGGAAGACTCATATAGTTTAATTTTTTTTTTCTGATCCCATTTTTCTCCCTTCAACTTCCCTCCCCTTCATCTCCATTCATGTCAGATTATTTGGAAGAACTTTAGGAGACCCATTATCCTCCTTCTCCAAGCCACAAAACTCCGTTCTTCATTGATTATGGGTGGATTTAGAAATTGTGTCATCTTTTCTCCCTACTATTCAACTCCTACATCCATTTTACAATGATTCACTTTTCTCCCACAACCACTAATGTCATGTTATATGTTTTTAGGGTTTGATTTGCATATAGTTATTGACTTGGGATATCTATAGTGTGTGGATATCATCTTCTACATTAGTTTTTCTTAGGCTGTCGAAGGAAATTGGTTTCCTATTTATTTGAGGTAGGTGTATTTTTAAAATTCCATTATTCATCATATCAAGATATTCTTGTGAATTTTAGAATTAATTTATCATAATGCCTTTACTAGATAAAATTCCCATAATGGGTTTATAAATGGATTTTAATGATTTCTATTCTTGTAATAAATATGGATTTTATCATATTTTTACTTTTTCTTTGAATGTGAATATTAGGAATTCAAAATATTTATGAAAATGTCAAGAGGCTCTTTCAATTGAATTTTTAATTTTTAATGAGATTCATGCGACTATTTTAGTTTTAAAAGAAGATGTTGGGTGTTCCAACTATATTTTTTATTAAAAAGGGTTTGGTTTTCCCATGTTTAATAGTTTTATGAATTATTAGTGTTTGGATGATTTAATTTCTTTTCAAAGCAAAGTGTTCATTTCTAAATGGATTTCAAAATGTGTTTTCTTGAGAAAATTTTCAAGATTTGATGAAATGGCTTGGAGTTTTATAACTTGTTCTCCCTCAATACCTTGAACACAGTTTGTAAGTGTTCCACATGGTCCACCATTGTCTCATTATAGATAACAATGTCGTCCAGGTAGACTACCACAAACTTGTCCAAGTATTGGTGGAAAAATTTATTGATCAAGGTGCAAAATGCCGTTGAGGAATTAGTCAAATCAAATGGCATAACAAGAAACTCATAGGATCCGTACCTTGTTACGCATGTGGTCTTTGGCATATCCTCCATGGTAATGCGAACTTGATAGCATCCCAACCTAAAGTTAAACTTTGTGAATACCCATGCCTTGCCCAACTGATCAAATAGATCCACTATCAATGAGATAGGATATTTTTTCTTTACCGTGACTTTGTTCAATGCCCGATAGTCCACGCACATCCTTAAGGAGCCACCGTGCTTCTTTTGGAATAACACGGGCGATCCATATGGTGACTTGGATGGTTGGATTTTTCCTGCATCCAACATCTCCTTCAACTACCTCTTCAACTCCTCCAACTCAGGTGGAGCCATGCGATAGGGTTCCATGGATGGGGTCTTAGATCCCGACATCAACTCAATTTTATGATCCACATCTCTCTTATGTGGTAGCTACTTGGGAAACTCTGGGGGCATGACGTCGCTAAAATCCCTTAGCACGCCCTTCACCTCCTTTGGTAACTCATGATTGTCGTCCATCGGTCCATCCTCTTTCAAAGAAACCAAGTAGGTCTCCTTTCCCTTCTTGAAACCCTTCTTTACTTGCATGTAAGAAAGTAAAGACAAGTCATGATTTCCACATACCTTTTTCGTCACCATGCATGGGATTATCTCCTCCATGATCACCATTTGCTCCAAGTGTGGCGTTGGTATGAACTTGGTTTTCTTGAAAAACTCCATCCCCAACACTAGCTTGAAGACATCCATGGGAACCACCATGAGATCGATTAATCCCCTCCATTCCCCAATGCAAAGGGTCACCCCACAAATAATTCCACTCTACAGTTGAGGTGTGACATTCACGACTTTCATGCGACTAGTTGTCTTGGCTACAACTAGTCCAAGTCTCCACGCCTCGTCTTCATCCACAAAGTTGTGTGTGACTCCCGTGTTGAGCATCACAAAGGTAGCCTTCCCATTCAACTCCACATTTGCATACATCAACCCATCCTTAGGTGGCGCCTTAGGTGTGTTCTTTACCTCCAACGCATTGAAGATCCCAAGTCCCCATTTGTCACTCCTTGGGAACTTCCTCCTTCTCTTCAAACATGGAGTTGAGTGCCTTCCTCTTGGGACACTCCCTCCACTGATGAGGACCATCACAAAAGTAGCATCATCAGATCTTATTTTCTATTTAGAAGTTTTTGGTGTACTCAGGGATGCGCACACAGACTGAGATAGATGCTACCATGCAGGCTATGCAACATAAGATGGATGCGCATTTTCAGCAGTTACATTCAGAGTATGAGGAGAGATTATCACAGATGTCAGTACGTATCGATGAAGTGACAACGCAACATCCTGTTGATGGTACATAAGTGGCATCACAGGTAAACAATAAAACAAACCATACTCAAATTGACTTCTATTGATTTATGTTTAAGATACATAATATTGATATATATTGTAGGCTCCAAATATAGCTGGTGGACATTATAGTGAAATTGGTGATCCAGATGAGGATGAATATGCATGAGGTAATTTACATTACCATTTTAATATCATAAATGAATTAGGAGTTAATATTTATTCTCGAACCTTTAGGTTTATCTACACCTATGTGTTTTAATATTTTAATTCTTGTAATTTAATTAATTATTTTAAAGTTTATCTGATTGTTAATTATTATATATTACATAAAACTTCAATTTATTAACACGACAACAACCATCGAGTGAATTGTGAAATGTTCGGGCAGATGGTACGTCAATCGGACGTGTGGTTTGCGTGTTACGACAGAATATGTGTTTTTTAAGAGTTTGGTGCGCTTGAGAAAGGTTGGTGGGGTGGTCAAAACTGGATGAACGACCTTGGAATTCCATTAAATCAGACGACAATAACTGGTGAGTGAATTGTGAAATGGTCGGGTAGACCACATGTCAATCGGAGGTGTCGTGTAACCGCGGTGACCAACAAACGCAGTTCCGGTGCCATAAACGACCAAAACAGACGTCTAATGGTCAAATGCATTCCGAACGACATCGGAATGACTTGAAATCACAGGAAAAAATTCTAATTATTATTCATGACGTGTACAAAGACACGACACATCAATCAGATGTGCAGTTTGTGCGTTACGACTAAATATGTGTTTTTTAAGAGTTTGACGCGCTTGATAAAGGTGGGTGGGGTGGTCAAAACTGGACGAGAGACCTAGAAATTCCATGAAATCAGATGAAAACAACCAGCAAATGAATTTTGAAATGCTCAGGTAGACCACACATCAATCGGAGGTGTCGTGTGACCGCGGTGGCCGAAAACGCAGTTCCGATGCCATAAACGACCAAAACAGGCGTCTAACGGTCAAATACATTCCGAACGACATTATAATGACTTGAAATCATAGGAAAACATTCTAATCATTATTCTTGACGTGTACGTAGATATTTCACGTCAATCGGATGTACGGTTTGCGCGTTACGGCTGAATATGTGTTTTTTAGGAGTTTGGCACGCTTAAGAAAGGTGGGTGGGGTGGTCAAAACTGGACGAAAGACCTATAAATACCATGAAATCAGACGGAAACAACCGACAAGTGAATTGTGAAATGGTCGGGCAGACCACGTGTCAATTGAAGGTGTCGTGTGACCGCAGTGACCGAAAACGCAGTTCCGGTGCCATAAACGACCAAAACAGACATCTAACGGTCAAATGCATTCCGAACGACATCTGAATGACTTGAAATCGCAGGAAAACATTCTAATTGTTATTCATGACATGTACATAGACACGAAACATCAATCGGACGTACGGTTTGCGCGTTACGACCGAATATGTGTTTTTTAAGAGTTTGGCGCGCTTGATAAAGGTGGGTGGGGTGGTCAAAACCGGATGAGTGACCTCAGAATGCCATGAAATCATACGATAACAACCGATGAGTGAATTTTGAAATGCTCAGGCAGACCACACATCAATCAGAGGTGTCGTGTGACCGCGGTGACTGAAAACGTAGTTCCGGTGCCATAAACGACCAAAACAGGCATCTAATGGTTAAATGCATTCCGAACAACATCGGAATGACTTTAAATCACATAAAAAAATTCTAATTATTATTTGGGACATGTACGTAGAGATTTCACGTCAATCAGATGTGCGGTTTGCGCGTTATGGCTAAATATGTGTTTTTTAGGAGTTTGGCGCGCTTAAGAAAGGTGGGTGGGGTGGTCAAAACTGGCCGAATGACCTCAGAATGGCATGAAATCAGACGAAAACAACCGATGAGTGAATTGTAAAATGCTCAGGTAGACCACACGTCAATCGGAGGTTTCGTGTGACTGCGGTGACTGAAAACGCAGTTCCGGTGCCATAAACGACCAAAACAGGCATCTAACGATCAAATGCTTTCCGAACGAAATCGGAATGACTTGAAATAATAGGATAAAATTCTAATTATTATTCGTGATGTATACGCAGAGACGACACATCAATTGGACGTGTGGTTTGCACGTTACGACCGAATATGTGTTTTTTAAGAGTTTGACGTGCTTGATAAAGGTGGGTGGGGTGGTCAAAACCAGACGATGATCTCGAAATTCCATGAAATCAGACGACAACAACCAGTGAGTGAATTGTAAAATGGTCGGGTAGACCACACGTCAATCGGAGGTGTCGTGTGACCGCGGTGACCGAAAGCGCAGTTCCAGTGCCACAAACGACCAAAACAAGCGTCTAACAGTCAAATGCATTCCGAACGACATCATAATGAATTTAAATCACATGAAAAAATTCTAATTATTATTCGTGACGTGTATGCAGATATTTCACGTCAATCGGATGTGCGGTTTGCACGTTACGACTGAATATATGTTTTTTAGGAGTTTGGCGCACTTGAGAAAGGTGGGTGGGGTGGTCAAAACTGGCCGAACGGCCTTGAAATACCATTAAATCAGACGAAAAAACCGGCGAGTTAATTTTGAAATGGTCGGGCAGACCACACGTCAATCAGAGGTGTCGTGTGACCGCGATGACCGAAAAGGCACTTCCGGTGCCATAAATGACCAAAACAGGTGTCTAACGGTCAAATGCATACTGAATGACATTGTAATGACTTGAAATCATAGGAAAACATTTTAATTATTATTCATGATGTGTACTCAGAGATGACACATCAATTGGACGTGCAGTTTTCGCATTACAACCGAATATGTGTTTTTTAAGAGTTTGTCGCGCTTGAGAAAGGTGAGTGAGGTGGTCAAAACTGGCCGAACGACTTAGGAGTCCCATGAAATCAAACAAAAACAACCGGCGAGTGAATTGTGAAATGGTCTGGCAGACCACATGTCAATCGGAGGTGTCGTGTGACCGCGGTGATCGAAAACGCAGTTCCGGTGCCATAAACGACCATAACAGGCGTCTAACGGTCAAATTCATTCTGAACAAAATCGGAATGAATTGAAATCACATGACAACATTATAATTATTATTCGTGACATGTACACAGAGACTTCATGTCAATCAGATGTGCGGTTTGCTCATTACGGTCGAATATGTGTTTTTTAAGAGTTTGGCGTGCTTGGGAAAGGTGGGTGGGGTGGTCAAAACCGGACGAATGACTTTAGAATTCCATGGAATCAGACGAAAATAACCTGCGAGTGAATTGTGAAATGGTCGGGCAGATCACACATCAATCAGAGGTGTCGTGTGACCGCGGTGACTGAAAACACAGTTCCATTGCCACAAATGACCAAAACATGCGTCTAACGGTCAAATGCATTCCGAATGACATCAGAATGACTTGAAATCATAGGACAACATTCTAATTATTATTTGTGATGTGTACGCAGATACGTCACATCAATTGGACGTGCGGTTTTCATGGTACAACTGAATATTGTGTTTTCAGAGTTTGGCATGCTTGGAAAAGGTGCGTGGGGTGGTCAAAACCAGCCAAATGACCTCGAAATGCCATGAAATAAGATGAAAACAACCAATGAGTGAATTTTAAAATGGTTGGGCAGACAACAAGTGAATCAGAGGTGTCCTGTGACCGCGGTGACCAAAAATGCATTTCCAGTGACATAAACGACCAAAACAGGCATCTAATGGTGAAATGCATACCGAACGACATCGGAATAACTTGAAATCATAGAACAACATTCTAATTATTATTTGTGGCATGTACGTGGAGACAACACGTTAATAGGACGTGTGGTTTGTGTGTTACGGCTGAATATGTGTTTTTAATAGTTTGGCGCGCTTGAGAAAGGTTGGTGGGGTGGTCAAAACCAGCCGAAAAACCTCGAAATGCCATAAAATCAAATGAAAACAACCGGAGAATGAATTTTGAAATGGTTGGGCAGACCACACGTCAATCCTAGGTGTCGTGTGACCACGGTGACCAGAAACGTAGTTCCGGTGCCATGAACAACCAAAACAGGCATCTAACGGTCAAATGCATTTCGAACGACACTGTAATGACTTTAAATCACATAAAAAATTCTAATTATTATTCGTGACGTGTACGCGGAGACGACACGTCAATCAGACATGCGGTTTGTACGGTACGACCGAATATGTGTGTTTTTGGAGTTTGGCGCGCTTGAAAAAGGTGTGTGGGGTGGTCAAAACCAGCCAAAAGATCTTAGAATGCAATGAAATCAGATAAAAACAACCAACGAGTGAATTTTGAAATGGTCGGGCAGACCACATGTCAATCAGAGGTGTCGTGTGACCGCGGTGACCGAAAACACAGTTCCGGTGCCATAAACAACCAGAATAGGCATCTAAAGGTCAAATTCATTTCGAATGACATTGGAATGACTTGAAATCATAGGAAAACATTTTAATTATTATTCATGATGTGTAGGAGGAGACGATACGTCAATTGGACATGCGGTTTGCGTGTTATGTCCAAATATGTGTTTTTTAAGAGTTTGGCGCGTTTGATAAAGGTGGGTGGGGTGCTCAAAACTGGACGAACGACCTCAGAATGCCATGAAATCAGACGAAAACAACCAGAGAGTGAATTGTGAAATGGTCAGGTAGACCACATATCAATCGGAGGTGTCGTGTGACCGCGGTGACTGAAAACGCAGTTCAGGTGCCATAAACGACCAAAACAGGCGTCTAACGGTCAAATGCATTCCGAACGACATCAGAATGGCTTGAAATCACAAGAAAAAATTATAATTATTATTTGCGATGTGTACGCAGAAACGTTACGTCAATCGGATGTGTGATTTGCGCGTTACGGCTGAATATGTGTTTTTTTGGAGTTTGGCGCGCTTGATAAAGGTGGGTGGGGTGGTCAAAACCGACCGAACAACCTCAGAATGCCATTAAATCAGACTACAAAAACTATCAAGTGAATTTTAAAATGGTCGGGTAGACCACACGTCAATCTAAGGTGTCGTGTGACCGCGGTGACCAAAAACACACTTCCGGTGCCATAAACGACCAAAACAGGCGTCTAACGGTAAAATGCATACCTAATGACATCAAAATGACTTGAAATCACAAGAAAACATTCTAATTATTATTCGTGACATGTACTCGGAGACGACACATCAATCGGAGATGCGGTTTGAACGTTACGACTGAATATGTGTTTTTTAGAGTTTGTCGCTTTTGAGAAAAGTGAGTGGGGTGGTCAAAACCAGCTGAACGACCTAGGAATCCCATGAAATTAAAAGAAAACAACCGGAGATTGAATTGTGAAATGGTCGGGTAGACCACACGTCAATTGGAGGTGTCGTGTGACCGCGGTGATCGAAAACGTAGTTTCGGTGCCATAAACGACCAAAACTGGCGTCTAACGGTCAAATGTATTCCAAACGACATCGGAATGACTTGAAATTAGAGTACAACATTCTAATTATTATTCATGATGTGTATGTAGAGATGTCACATCAATCATACGTGCGGTTTGTGCGTTACAGTTGAATGTGTGTTTTTTAAGAGTTTGGTGCGCTTGAGAAAGGTGGGTGGGGTGGTCAAAACCAGCTGAACAACCTCAAAATGCCATGAAATCAGATGAAAACAACTGATGAGTGAATTTTGAAATGGTTGGTCAGACCACATGTCAATCAGAGGTTTCATTTGACCGCGGTGACCGAAAACGCAGTTCCGTTGCCATAAACGACCAAAATTGGCATCTAATGGTCAAATGCATGCCGAACGACATCGGAATGAATTGAAATCACAATAAAACATTCTAATTATTATTCGTTATGTGTATGCAGAGACATCATGTAAATCGGACGTGCGGTTTGCGTAGTACGACCAAATATTGTGTTTTCGGAGTTTGACGCGCTTGAAAAAGGTGCGTGGGGTGGTCAAAACCGGCCGAACGACCTCAGAATGCCATGAAATCAGATGACAACAATTGGCGAGTGAATTGTAAAATTTTCGGGCAGAAGACAAGTGAATCGGAGGTGTCGTGTGATCGCGGTGACCGAAAACGCACTTCTAGTGCCATAAACGACCAAAACAGGCGTCTAACGGTCAAATGCATACTGAATGAAATCAGAATGACTTGAAATCATAGGAAAAAATTCTAATTATTATGCATGACGTGTTTCATCATAGGAAACATCGATCAGAAATGTGGTCTGATTATAACCCTAGAATTACAGATTTTACATTTTTAAAAAGGTATTCGAAATTATTAATATATTTTCAAAATAAAATACTTTCGATCTGTTATAGTAAGTTTGAATTGAAATAAATGTCATTGCATTTCAATTATTTGTTTGGATGTTTTTTTCGGTATTAATTTTTTTTATTAAATTTTGTCATGCAGTTATATTCGATGAGGGATGTGGAAGTTTGGAAGATGACGAGCTGAATAGATTTATACGCGTATGAGTTTAGATATTTTGGAAAAGTTTATTTTTTTGTGTTTTTGAAATATATGGTTTTTTATTCTATTGCTGGCACTTTAAAAAAAAAAATAAGAAATCCTATAGCGACCGCCAACTGGCGGTTGCTATATATAGGTGATATCGACAACACCTATAGAGACCGTCAAATGGCGGATGCTATAGCCGATTTCATATTTGGCTATAGCGACCACCATTTGGCGGTCACTTTAGGTGATGCCGATATCACCTATAGAGACTGCCAGTTGGCAGTCGCTATAGTACATGTCGGCTCGTCTACAACGATGACCATCTGGCGGACGCTATTAGCAACAACGATGGGCCTAAAGCGTCTGCCATTTGGCGGATGATAGGTGGCCGCTAAAGACTTTTAGTGATGTATTTTGGAGGTCACTAAAGGCCTTTATTATACTAGTGATACTAACATAGTAGGCTTGAAAAACCTCAGTGGTGCCTCTATTACAGCTAAGGGTCATCAAATCTCACCATCTTTCTAGAAAAGGAAGTGAGAGGAAACCCACCAGGGTGTCGAATGGTGCTCTTACCGCTCGTTATATTCTGTACTAGTTGAATCTTCTTGGCACAAGTAAGTGACCTATTTATAGTGTGGAAAAGCATGACACACCAAGATCGATTATCATGATGCACCTAATACATGCCACCAATGTGGTTATCCGAGTCATCTATAATTATTTTACATTAATCCTCTATAGGAGAGAAATGTTGGGTCTTCTTTTACCTAAGGGACCCAAGTTTAGTCAGATGCATCTAAGGGTGTGGGATCCCACTCTCATGATAAAGGGGATTCTCACCTGGATAGGAAGACACAAAGTGGTATTGAGACAGGGAATCTATTTACAGTTGAGCTAATTCCTAAGGACTCCTTTTTTTTCCCAGCTACCTTAATAGGTATGGTATTTGATTCTTCTTTTATGGCCTTTGTCTTGTTTGATACAGGCACATCCTAGTCTTTTATATCATTGAATTTTATTGATTCCTTGAGATTGCGGTCAAAATTGATGATTTTTATGGTGGATCTCTCTACTTTGTTAAGAAATAAGGAGTAGGGATTAAAATTTCTGGAGTGCTGAGTTATAATTATTGATTTTGAGATTTTATGGAATTTTTCGATCCATAACCTAGATGATTTTAATCTCATTATAGGAATGTATTGGATGATTAGTTTCAAGGCCCATATTGGATATTATCATCATCGGGTTCATTTCATTTCTATTGACAGGGACACTCAATTCTTTCAGGGTGATTGGGATCTTAGGTCAGGTGTAGAAACACCGATTGTTCTAGATGTCAGATGGATCACATGCCAATTATCTGGTTTTCTCTTTGATGTGATGAATCCAAGTTCAGTCAGCCAACTTCCTGTGGTGGTAGACACATATCCCAAGGTTTTTCTAGATGTTTTTTCAAGATTACTACCTCAACAGGTGGTAGAGTTTTATATCAACCTACTTCTTGAGATGATCACAATCCTTCTATCATATTTATAGATGGACCCTTCTGAGATGAAATAGTTAAAGGTCTTATTGGAAGATCCTGATAGCAATGGATTTATTCAACTGAGTGCATCACTATTGGAATAATTGATTCTCCTTGTGAAGAAGGTGGATGGAAGCCTCTAAATTTCCATCGATTATCAGAATATCAACTAGGTAACCATCAAGAATAAATACTCATTGAAAAAAATTATGATATATTTGATTATATTAGGGGATCCTGATGGTTTTTCAAGATTGATTTGAGATCAAGATATTATCATTTGAGGGTTTGTGATATCTACATCCCTAATACTACTTTTAGGAGAAAGTATGACCACTTTGAGTATTTGGTTTTTCAATTTGGCCTTACTAATTCTCCAACGGTTTTCGCAAAATTAATGAATCAAACCTTCTACTACTATCTTGACTCATTAATAGTAGTGTTTATATATGATATCCTGGTATACTCAAATACAATGGAGGATAATGAGGATTATATGACCATAGTTTTGGAAACCTTGAAGGAACATAACCTTTATGCTAAACTATCAGTTTTGGAATCAAGAAGTGAGGTTTTTGGGTCACATGGTATCTTAGAAAGGCATCTCAGTGGATCATGAGAAAATCCAAGTAGTTATTTCTTGTGAGCTTACCAAGAATGTGTTCAAAGTCATAAGATTCTAGGGTTTAGCTGGGTATTACATAAAATTCATTTAGGAATTCTCTAGGTTAGCATCACCTTTGATAGATTTGAATTATAAAGGGGAAAAGTTCAATTAGAGTGAGAGATTTTAGAGGTCTTCTGAGGAGTTGAAATAAAAATTAAATTTCATTCCCATTATGATTCTTCATGAGTTGAGAATTTTTTATGTTGTTTACCATGACACCTTAGGTTTGGGGTTTGGGTGTGTGTTAATGTAGGGTGACCATGTATTGGCTTATGTATCTCACCAATTATTACCTTATGAGAAGAATTGCCCCACTCATGACATCAAGCTACCATTTTTGATGCATTCTTTGAAGACATAAAACCATTATATTTTCAGTAATTGATTTATAATATATTCAGATCATAAAATTCTAAATCATATCTTCACTCAAGGAGGTATGAGTCTTCGGTAGAGATGCTAAAGGGAGTATCTTTATATTTTTTATTTTGATATAACATACACCCCTAGGAGGGGAAATGTAGTGGTTGATGCTTTAAGAAGGAAATTATCCTCCCTGAAAGATCATAGGAATAATGGCGCCTGCTGGGGTTGTTTGTCAAGATGTATTTGGATGTTGAATAGGGGGCTAAATATGTGTTTTTGGCTTGTGTGCAAGCCACACCTTCCTTAGATGATCATATTCAGATTTATTAGGTGATGAATAATGTTTGTTATCATATTAGAAATATTTTAAATGGCGGGAAGATATCCAGTGACTTATATCGATCTCTTGATGGTTCTATTCTTTTTCATGAGAGGCATGTTATTCCCTTGACCTTGAGATGAGAGTTGATGGAAGTTGGGAACTAATCCAGCTGATCCACTCACCCCGAAGCTACCAAAATGTTTTATGAATTGAAACTTTGGTATTGTTGGCTCGGGATAAGGTGAACGATTACGAATTTTGTGTCTTGATGTATCACTTATCCAAGGATCAAATTTGAGCATCAACATTCAATGAGATTATTACATCCCTTTCCTATTCTGGTATGAAATCCAAGAAATATTTCTATAGATTTTTGATTATCCTACCTCATAATTTGAGTGGGAAAGATGCTATTTGGGTGATTATTAACTAGTTTACAAATTTTTTCCTTTTACAACCCATTAGGGAGTCGATGATGGTGGATGATCTTGAACACCTATAGGTCTAGGATATTGTGATACTCCATGGCATTCCATAATCCATCATATCTGATCAAGAACCATGCTTCATATCCCATTTATAAAAATTTCTTCAAGAATCAATGGGTTTTCAGTTGAGTTTGAACACAGTGAAACATCCATAGATGGATTTTCAGACTGAGCAAGCCATTCAGATTCTTAAAGATATGCTTTGGGCATGTGTGGTTGATTTCAGTGGATATAGGAAGAAACATATGTTATTAATTGAATTTTATTATAATAAAAAATATCAATCTTTTATCAAGATAACCCCCTTTAAATCCTTATATGGGCAGACATGTCGATCTCATCTCTGTTGGGTAGAGTTGGGTGAGCGTTCCTTATTGGGGCCACGTCTTATCCAGGAGATGATAGAGACGGTGTGGTTGATCTAGATGTTATTGTGGACCACTCAGATTCATTAAAAATCATACAATGATCATTGACACAATCTTTTGGAATTTGAGAGTGGTGATCGAGTGTATCTGAGGGTTTCTCTATGGGTGGAACATCGATAATTGAGAAGGAAAGGTAAGTTGTCATCGCTATATTTCATATCATTTGAGATCATGGAAAACCTTATAAAATTATCATATTGAATGAACTTTCCACTACAGATGGTTCTTATTTGTGATTTATTCTATGTGTCCCAACTAAAGAAGTAACATCTAGATCTATCCTATATGATTGGGTGGGAGGATCTGGAAGTGGAACCCAACACCTCTATTGTGAAGTAGCCAATTTATATTATGGATTATTAGAAAAATGTGCTACATGGTAAATTTAATCCTATAGTCCATGTTCTATTGTAGTTCATATGAGACAATCATGAGACTTGGGAACATAAGGTATTGGTGAAGGAGTAGTGTCCTTGACTTTTCATGGATTTAGATTCTTACGGACTTTCTAGGGGAAGAACCTGGCATGGTGGGAAGAATTATGACACCCGTCGGATCACAAGAATGTATTTATTTTGTATTTTATTTTAATTTTATTTACTTTTAATGTTTTCATGAGTTGAAGTTTTAAATTTTAAGTTTCGGAGGAAACAGACATGGGTGCACGGTTAGTGCCAACTATGCACCCAAAAGTACAAGAGGGGGGTAGAGGTGACCAGATCCATTTTGTACGGTTGGAGAATATGATAACACATATTTTAATATACCTTAATTCATGATTTATTATATAAATATACAAACAAAAAAATACTAGATGATCGCGAGGCCTAGTTTATTTAGGAAATTACGTACATAGAACATTAACATAAAACATGGGTACAATGACATCTTTTTAAAACTCCATACTATACCCTTAAAATTCCATTTCACTTCTAAAACTTCATGAGATAAACTAGGTACATACATAAGAAACATGCGATCTATAAAGCCCAGTAAGGGAATAATCAATGTATAACATAAGGTAAAGAAGTACATGTGATTCAAGAGACATATCAAGTTAATATAAGAGGAGTGATAATCATAAAATTGAATATTAAATCATGATATAATATGATAACATAAAGTCAACAAGTGAATGTGGAAACAATATAAAACATGGCATCATAAATATAAGTCAAAGATAACTAATAAGGCATCATTACATAGTGTGCTTAGGATAAAGTTCCATGCATCATACATGGTATCTCATGATATAAAAACATTACATAATGTATTTTAGGGCTATATAATTATATTACCATCTGTCATATTCATATCATGTACATGCATAAGTGTGCCACATAGATTATACAACAAAAGGATGCCTTTTATCACTTTTAATACCATGATTAAGGATTTTGGGGGTGTATACATGTAATTAACAAATAAATTAAGGGTATATACTTCTAGGTGAATAAACTTGAGTGGAAATGGGAATGGGTATTCACTACACAAATGTTTGGCATTGAAAGTTGTAGGATAATTTTTGCAGCATAATGAGGGTACTTAAAGATTCATGGAAGGGTATAATGAGAGTAAAAGTGGTCCCTAATCATTTGGAAATCATAAATATAGTAAAAGGTATGTTTAAAAACATATCCCAATATGAAAAATTTGAAATAAAAAGGCATAATATGAATAATATTATTGAATAAAGAGGAGAAGGAGAGGATCCCTTACCTTGATAGGGAGATTTTAAAAGCTTAGGAGGTACTTCTTATGAGTTTGGTGGAACCTTGGGAGCTCTATAGTGAGGGAAAGTAATATTAAATTCATGATAAAAGTGTTTAAAGTGAATAGTAATGATAATTTTGGTGAGTTTTTATATCAAAAGAGAGGATAATTTTTTATTAATTTCTAAAATTAGGTTTTGGATTCTATATAATAAAATAATAAAAACCATAAACATTCACATGGTTTTCCTATGGTTTCTACCAAAGAGAATTGATTTTAAATATTTTATAAGAATAAGAACCAAAATAATTAAAATAATACCCTTAGTGATGTGGAAGTTTTTCATGTTTATAAATAAATAATTTTAAAACCTTAAAATATAATATAGGTTTTGGAAGATTCATTAAGGGTTTATAAAATTAATAAAATAACTTTAAAAAAATATTATTTTATAGGGGAAAAATATTTTTTGTCATTTATAATATTTATATTATTTATTAAATAACTTTTAGGATTTTATTATGTCATAATGCATACCATATATTTATACTATATTTAGATTTTTTCCCAAAAATTTAACTGTCTCAGAAAATTATAAAAAATTGATCATGGCTAATTTCGATGTGTTGTTTTCAAAAATAATATTTATTATATCAAAATAATTATCTAAATATGGTAATTTCAAATTTCAAATAAAAAAACCCCATTTATTGAAAAATATAGGTTTTACGATGATAACAGTTTTTTAACCTTATAAAAATTACATTTGAATTCATAAAATTACATGATCATTTATATTTAGATAATTTTTTTAGTAAGAAAATTTTTTAAAAATAAAATTTGTTTAAAAATTTCTTGAATTCATCAGAAATAGTGTCTTCATTGAAATTATATATTTCCCAAAAATACAATTTGATTTTCACTATACCAAAATCTATTTTTTATCAAAATCATTATTTAATCATTTCTAAAGTAATAATAAGAAAAGGATAAATATAATCATTATTTTATTAAAAATAAAAATATTAAAATTCATATTGTTAGGGTCTAGATACATAACCTATTATTACACCAATTTATTCCCTAAGGGTAAGGTGTGCAATGGTGACACTTTCTTGGGGTGGTTCGACGAACATGGTTTGGGCACTGATCATGATAATCTTGAACTTCCCACATAAATGGTTTATCTCATGATTTATTTATTGAATATCAAGTTTGTATTGGTCAAGGGAAAAGTCTAGTGATCCCATCTTCCTTAGAATATACGATAAATGAGATTTATAGGGTACGATCCTATTGGTTGAGGCCATCGATTCTTCCGTTTATATCGATTGGACTTTATCCTAACCCTTAATATTTAATAATCTTAATAGTCATTATACAATGACTATATTATCAATTATTAAAATGCTTTGTGATATTTTAAATCAGATAGGATATAACTTATAATGGTCTAAAATAACCAAAGTAGTGGATGTGTTTTCTATAAAATAATTATTTAATAAGGAATTTATTCATTTGAAAAGGGAATTTAATTTATAAAACTTTAGGTTGTTATATCCTTCCCCCTTTCAGAAATTTCACCCTTGAAATTTCATTTCATACACTTAAACAGATGAGGATACTTTTGTTTTATCATCTCTTCTGGTTCCCTAGTTTCTTCCTCAAACTTGTGGTTCCACCACAACAATTTTACCAGGTGAGTTTTCTTGTTTCATAGAACTTTGTATCTATGATCTAAGATTTTCACCGACTGCTCCTTGTATGGAATTTCATTCTCCAATGGTACCACATCTAGATTCAGTACACATGAGGGGTATAGTATGTACTTCCTCAAGAGAGATACACATAACACATCATGTAATTGAGATGTGTTAGTAGGGAGTGCTAGTCAATAAGACACAACTCTGATTCGATCAAGGATCACAAAGGGGACAACGTATCTAGGGCTAATATTTTCCTTCTTACCAAACCTCATGACTTTATTCCACTATAATATATGAATGAAAACTCTATCTATGACCTTAAACTCAATATCACATTTATGATTGTATACATAGATTTTATATCGACTTTATGTGGACTTCATATGATGTTGAATGGTTTGAACCTTCTCTATCATCTCTTGGACAAGATTAGGTCCCATCAGATTCGACTCTCCAACTTTATCCCAACATGCCGGAGTCCGACACCACTTCCTATACAGAGCCTCATAAGGTTCCATTTGGATTCAATAATATAAATTGTTGTTATATGAAAACTCTACTAGGGGAAGGTGTTGATCCCAAAATCCTTAGAAATATATTTAACATGATCTCATCATATCCTCTAGAGTTTGAATGGTTCCTTAAAACTAACCATCCATTTGAGGGTGATAATAAGTGTTGAAACTTATCTTTATATCCAATTCTTTCTAAAAGCTTCTCTAGAACCTCAAGGTAAACCTTAGATCTTAATCAAATATAATGGAGAGTGGCACTACATACAGTATTACCACTTCCCTTGTGTATATCTTGGTGAGTTGGTTGAGAGTGAAATCTTACTTTATAGAAATGAAATTCACTGACTTTGTAAGGTGATTGACTATCACCTAGACGACGTTATTGCCTTTAGATATCCCAGAGATTCCTATGAAAAAAATACATGGTTATGTTTTACCATTTCCATATAGGTATAGGAAACATATGCTTCAAACCCTTAGACTTCTATCATTCAGGCTTGACTTGTTGGCATACCAAGCATCGAGATACAAATTCTGTAATCTCCCACTTCATGTTATCCCACTAGAAGTTTTACTTTATATTTCTATACATCTTAGTGAATCTTGGATGAACATAGAATGATGAGCTATGTGCATCATTTAGAAGTACCCTCCCAGCTCTAGATTTGATGGGACACATATCTGGGTTCCAAACCTTATAACCCAATCTTTATAAAAGTTAAATTCCAAAATATTCTCTACCTTTTTTCTATAGCACCTCATTATCTTTCCGGGCCCCTTGATCCTCTCAATAATGGATGATTAAGTATTTATTTGAGAAATATAATATTAATATATTTTTATTATTCCTATGTCCATCTTATACATGTACAAGAAGATTATATCCCTTTCAATCATCATCATGGATAAGGTTATGGGATCATTTCCACTGAGATCATATTCCACTTTGTTCGACTTTCTAGGATGGTAATAGATTGAACAATCATAATCCTTGATCAGCAATAACTACCTTCATTGGTGTGTATTGAGTTCATTTTTTGTGAATATATACTTAGGATTTTATGATATATATATATGTCACAATTATCCCTGTAGAGATAATGTTTCCAAATCTTTAGTGTGAAGATCACTACAATCAATTATAGATAATGTGTTGTGTAGTTATTCTCATGGATCTTTAATTGGAGAGAGGAATTGGCCATCACTTTGTCATCTTCCATGAGTACACAACCCAATACCTTTTTGGATGAATCGCTATTAACCATAATCCCTTCCCCATGGTTAGGTAATGTGAGAACATGTGTAGTGATTAACCTATTCTTTAACTCTTTAAATATCTATTCACATTCATCATTATAAATAAAATTGACTCCATTATAAGTTAACTTGGTTAGTGGGATGGAAAATCATGATAATTTTCTCACAAATCAATGATAGTTCCTAGGTAATCCAAGGAAACTATAGATTTTCATCACAGATGTTGGTATGGGCCATCCTTCAATTGACTACGATTGAAAATTATTATTTTTATTAAAATAGAACCCCTATTGAGGGATGAGGGGGAACCCAGCATGACATCAAGGATGTAAAACATAAACATGCCCCATGAACCAAAGGTCCAAGGAAAAAAAAACCAAAATCAAGTATGAAAAAGAAACCCCTCCCCAGCATAAAAAACATTAGATCAACTTCCACCATCTCGATGCTGCTCGGCTAGCTATCCTATGCAAGGTTTCATGGGTCTGGTACTGATAGAAATCACCATACCCTCTCAAACATCCAATTAAGGGTAACACTTATCCGATGTAAAATTCATGCTCTACACATCTTCTGGAGAAAACCCTTGAAGGAGAACTGGTTTATTTGACCAAGAACCACTTACTTCCATGACACAAGTAAAAATCACAGAAACCATTCCACAAAATTAAATATTCCAAATCAAAATACTGTAAAATCCAAATCTCCTCCACCAAAACACCATCGCAACTCCTCCAGTAGAACTATCGCACAGTAGATTCACCATATCATGAATAGTATAATCACAAGAAGAATCCCATCTGAAGTAAAAAAATGCAGAACACCCAAAACCAACAGTAGATACAACCAAAATAGGAATGTGAATAGCAATCCAAGGTAGGCAGATTCACCAGACAACACACGAATCGAAGAACCACATCCAAATCCAAATTTCGAAATCAAAAATCATAGATTAAGAAACCCTCACCACATTTATGGCCACTCGAATGCCAAAGTAGCTAGACCCCGCCACAGTCAAGAACCCAATTCCCATCGCCTCCATCTAAAATGCTTGTGAAGACCACAAACGACCACCAAACTCACACCAAGGATATGAGGCGACATCCCTCAGACACGGAAACTGGGACTTGGTCGTTGGACCATCATCGCGCCGCCATGGAAGCCCTATCCAATGAAGGTGGAGTGAGGCGGCAAGCAGGCTAGCAATGAGGATAAGTGCCGAACGACTGAGCCAATATGGTCGCACAACATAACCACAGAAGGAGGATCCTTCACCATGAGTTCTCTGAACAAGAACCGAGGAATGTTAATTTCTCCATCCAAAACTCACATTTACTAAAATATTCATACAAATTTTCTTTCCACAATACCCTCAGTATAGAAATAAAATGATCCTCATTTTCCTCTTTGATTTTAGAGTAGATAAGAATATCATCTATAAAGACTACCATAAATTTATTGAGATAATCCCTAAAGACACTATTCATTAAGTCCATGAAGATAACTGGAGCATTAGTGAGTACAAATGGAATCACTATGAACTCATAGTGCCTATACCTTGTATGAAAAGAAGTCTTGGGGATATCATCCTTCTTCAGATTTACTTTATAATATCTAGACTGAAGATCCAACTTAGAGAAGTAATATGCTCTATGTTACTGATTGAATATTCCATTAATCCATTAAAGAGGATACTTTTTCTTTATCACAACCTTGTTGTCTAATGCCCCGAACCTAGTTACCCAGAGTCAGTGCATTATTACATAACATTGGAATGATCACAAGGAAATCATGTCTCGAAAAACTGATCAGTTTAGTATTATTGGAAACAAGATTCATACATAAGTTCAACTTTACAAATTGAAAACAAATACAACACAAATTTATTCCATTAGAAACATCCAAGTCTCCTAGATTATGCCTGAAAGTCACTCATAACTAACTTATTCATATCCTAGGAAAATGAAACCTAAGAAAAGGGTGAGCTCAAACGCTCAGTAAGGGTAAGCAATACAGTGGACGATAACATAAATATTAATCATGGTGAATAATTGAAACCACATGCCTTTACCAATAATAAACATGAATACTTTTATGGAAATAATATGAGCTGAGTAAATAATGACGTAATAAAACATAATCATGGGTATTCTACTAGTCGAATGACCACATGAACCATCAATATTATTTTCATAACGAGGGAATGTATAATGCCGGACATTCTGAAACATTTTGTCTAGGCCTCGGCCAAGACGTCTAAAAATGATTAAGGAATCAACCAAAACAATATATCAAAATGGGAAAGGGCCTCAGCCAATTCCACGTATAGTTGTCTCATGAGACCTACCGATGCATCGAGGAGCTATAGCAGGCTCCATATGTCACTTACTAAGTCCAATACATTCCTCATATGAAAAGGTTGAAATATAACATAAACATTCGTATTAAAACTAGCATACGAAATGTCAATACTTTAACCATAAACTATGAATGGTATAAAAATAGCACATACACATTAAAAAATATCACAAAACCTTCAATACAATATGTAATTTTTGTATCATAATAAATCAACTTCAAATAAACTTAAAATCTATCAAAGGATGTTGACATAGATGAAATCAAAACCTTTTTTTAGAGATATATCTCTTTCTATTTTGAAATCATTTAAGAGTAACATAATTATAAATAAAAAATTTATTTTTAAAATATTATTATAAGCTTGTAAGGGAAGCTTTGATGATGTTATAACGGCGGAAAATAGCCGCACCCGCTATATAAGTTAAAAAAACATTCTTACCTTAAATTTGTCGAAAAGGTCAAAAAGTACCTTGTTTGGAAAACGACGGAAAGATTCCTTTCCAAAAAATATAATGGTATAAATTAATTTAACCCATTGTCTAGTAAATAGTAAAAATGTTTTGAAATTCATTTTTAAGAAACATGGATGTGGATGATAAAGAGGTCCCATTAGATAATTCCATATAAACAACCTCGGATAATGAAGAGATTGTGAAATTAACCCTTACCTTGTCTTTTCGTTGGTCGAGGGTAGGTTAACCTCCTATATAATGGTGAAATAATTGTTATTAAATTATACAAGAATAATATACATTAATATGATACCATATACGATCTTTTAACATTTCCTTGTTAATAATATCTTAGTATTATCGTCGTTTCGGGTGTTAACGGATTAATTTTCCTTTATATTATTTGTTATGTGAATCATATTTGTTATGGATGGGATGTATATTATTCATTTACAGAATGATATCAAGTATTTAAACATTATTTTTAATTATCTAATGAAAATTATTCTTGAATGGATACTATGGGGAATGAATCACATCGCATTCGTGGAGACGGTAATCCGTACGTACGCACGAGCGACAATATCATTCTTTTGATATTAAAATAATAAATAATTGGATGGTATATCATATATAAAGAATAATTATCATGTTATTTTTATTATTAAAATAAATTACACATCATTATTATACCCATCCAAATAATAATGTATTTAATAACAATTACACCACGACGTGGAGACGGTAAGCTGTACGTACGCACGTATGGTGACATGTCATTCAAAGAATGGATAAAATAATGAATTTCGTTGTATCATATTTATAATAACATAATATTATATATAAGATAATAGATTTATTATTTTATAATGGAAAAAACAATGAAAGAGGAAGTGGAAGAAGAAAGTAACTTGAAAGAGGTGGTGAGATATTTACCTCTTCTTTGGGTTCTTCCTTTTGATTTGATCAAAAGGGATACTTAGGTTGGCTTTATGACTAAAGGAAGGCCTCTAGGATTAAGGGAGGACTATTTATAGGGTATTTTGGCAGAGGTTTGCTGATCCAAATGGATTTGAATGTGTGAATTAGAGAGAAGGGGGAGTGCCCTTTTATAAGAGGGGCGAGGGGCACCTTAAGAAAAGTTAGAAATATTATTTTATAATAAAATCATTTTTGGTTTCTAATGGCTCGAAAATGGATTATTTAAAGGATAAGGGGATAGGTTAAAAAACACTCAACCAATAGGTTTTAGACTGGTTTGGGTCACTATATTAACCTTATCATTTAGATTTAACTCTTAGTTAAATAGTTTAACATTTACCATGTCTCTTTGTATTTTTATATTATATGGTTAATAAACTTACTATATACTTCCAAGAGAACCCAAATTGGTTCATTAATGATACAAATATCATTATATAAGTCTTTTTTCCAAACATTATATTTTTAGGAATATAATATCAATTAATAATATAATATTTGTTTTAAAAACTCTTTTATGTCAATTTTGACACTATTTGGTATTTTGTTTTTGCTAAATTTATAACAGCATTATTACTTCAAATAAAATCATCTAACCAACCCTAATATGTCATATTAACCTATAAAATTAGTTTAATTCATAAAAAGTCTCATATTAAATTTATTTGGATATTTATGATATCAATTATTTTAATATTTCATTAATTAGGTAATTACTACATCATCATTGTGTCATAAATAAATTAAATTATTTAATGTCTAAAAAATATAAATAAAATAAAATTATATAGGAAATATTTTTAGATTTATAATTAATATTTATAGTCTATTTTATCTTATGTATAACCCTATATTAAAATTTTTTAGTTATTAAACTTTGATTTTAACTCTTTTAACTCTTCTTTAAATAAAATAATAATAAGTGTCCTAATCTAATCCAAGTGGACCAAAGAGGTTCATATTTTATTCCTAAGGTTTTTTTTGGTTGAATTATACTTATCCAATAGAATTAGGACATGTTTTAGGGTAATAATAATATAATTTTTACCCTTAAATACCATATTTACTTTTAACCGTGGTAAATAATAGTAAAAAGTTACTATTCACCAAAAATTATTTTCATCTTATTGAACCACATTTTTATTAATGATATCAACCGTGTCTCTCAGATTTTTTAAATTCCACTCATAGAACCGGTAAAGTTAAGTTTTATGTGAATTTGTAAATTCTCCTTGGAGGTGGATAAAAGACGGTGAAAAGTTCAATAAAATTTTTATATATCTAAAATTATTATAATCTGACTCCAATGAATTACATTGAACTTATATAGGTATTATGAATATATTTTGACCCAAAATAAATTTAAATAAAATAAATAATTATTTAAATAAAAATTATGTTTTAAACTATGACTCAATGTTTTTCACTATTCATCAAAAATTGAAAGTTTTCAGAAAAATACCAAAAATTCACCCTAGGATAATTTTGATATTCTGAATCAAAAAATGAAGTCCATTTTGAAAGATAAAATTTATAAAATTTCAAAAAGTGGTTATTACAATTCATAACGGCTACTTTGATTGGTCGCGGTGTGTTAGAATCTCGAAGTTGCGTACAATGAAAGCTATTGCATTATTCAAAAGGAAACGTACCATGAAAGCTTGGGGTGTTACATTCTCCCCTCATTAAAATAATTTCTTCCAAAAAATTTCTAGAATATTAATGCATAAAAAGACACGGGTGGTTCTTTATCATAAGTTCCTCGGGTTCCCATGTTACCTCTTCCATCTTATGGTTTCTCCATAGAACTTTTACCAGATGAGTCGTCTGGTTTCTCAGAACTTGTTCTCTTGTATCAAGAATATTGACAGGATCTTTTCAAAAAGACAGATCGGGTTCCAGTTCTAATTCCTCATAGGTGAGTACATGTGTTGGGTCAGGAATTTATTTTCTCAATAGTGATACATGGAACACATCGTGGACTTTGGAGAGACTTGGCGGCATTGCCAAACGGTAAGCTACATCCCCAATTCGTTCTAGAATTTCGAAAGGTCCGATGTACCTAAGACTCAATTTACCCTTCTTACCGAAATGTATAACACCCTTCCATGGAGATACCCTCAAGAAAACATGATCTTCAACCTGAAATTCCAAATACTTCGGTTTTCAGCACAACTCTTCTGCCTACTTTGAGCTACTTTGATGCAGTTTTGGACTACCTTCACCTTTTCCATTGTTTTATCCACAAGTTATGGGCCTACAAGTTTTCTCTCACCAACATCATCCAAATAGGTTGGTGTGCAATATCTCTTTCCTTATAACGCTTCAAATTCTACCATCCGAATACTTGAATGGAATATATTGTTATAGGAAAATTCTGCTAGAGGTAAATATTGATCCCACATACCTTGAAAGTCGAGTGAGCATGATCTAAACATGTATTATAAGGTTTGAATAGTCTGTTCTGATTGTCCATCAGTTTGAGGGTGGTAGGCAGTGCTCAAATAAAGTTTAGTATCTAGAACTTTTTGAATAATTTTCTATAATCTTGATGTAAAATGTGGATCACGATCAGAAACAATCGATAGGGGTGCTCCATGAAGTCTCACAACTTCATTAATATATAGTCTTTCTAGACGTTCAAGTGTTAAATATTCTCTTATAGAAAGAAAATGTGCTGACTTGGTAAGATGATCAACAATGACCCATATTGCATCGTTCCTTCTAGGAGTTTTTGGTAGTCCCATGACAAAGTCCATCGTAATATTATCCCATTTCTACTTTGGTATGGAAAGAGGTTGCAAGACTCCTCTAGGCTGTTTCCTTCCAACTTTCACTTGTTGAAAAACCATACATCTTGACACAAAATCAGAAATCTCCCTCTTCATGTTGTCCCACAAAAAATGTTCCTTCAAATCTCTATACATTTTGGTGATCCCAGGGTGTATAGAGAAATTGGAACTCTGAGCATCATCCAACAATTCCCTTTGTAGATCAGGTATATCAGGAATACAAAGTCTCTTCCCAAACTTCAAAATTTCATCTTCATACACAAAGTCACTCAATCTCCCATCATTCACAGCTTTAATCTTCTTTTGAAGCTCTTTATCACCGGTCTGGGAACTCTTTATCCTTTCTAGTAAATATGGTTTGGATACCATTTGAAAAAGCATTGATGTTTCACCTTCCATGGTTATTCCCATATCCATCTTTACTAGATCCATGTATATAGGATCATTTTCAACTCTCATCTTGTTCAAAACTTCATGATACTTTCTACTCAAAGAATCTTCCACCTTATTTTCCTTCCCCAGGTGGTATTGTATAGTGAAATCATAATCCTTGAGTAGTTCAAGCCATCACCTTTGCCTCATATTGAGTTCTTTCTATGAGAAAATATACTTCAAACTCTTGTGATCAGTATATATCTCACATTTTTCACTATAGAGATAGTGTCTCAAAATCTTCAAAGAAAAGATTACAGCTTCTAACTCAAGATCATGAGTAGGATAGTTTTTCTCATGAATTTTTAGCTATCGTGATACATAGGCAATAACTCTATCATTCTGCATAAGGACACAACCAAGTCCTTTCTTCGATGCATCACTATAAATAAAAAACCCATCATTCCACGATGGTAGAGTTAATATAGGATCATTGACTAATATTCTATTAAGTTCTTAATAAAATTATTCACACTCTTTTTTCCACACAAATTTAACCCCTTTACGTGTGATCTTGGTTAATAGGTTAGCCAATCAGGCAAAATTCTGGACAAAATGCCGATAATAACCTGCTAAACCAATAAAACTGTGTACCTCAGTTATACTCGTAGGTGCTAGCCATTATTGGATTTCTCTTGTCTTAGAAGGATCAATAGAGATTACATCCTTCAAGAAAATATGGCCATGAAAATAAATCTCTTGAAACCATAATTCACACTTACTAAACTTCCCATATAATTCATGTCTTCTAAGAGTATTTAGGATAATGCACAAGTGATTTTCATGATCTTAGTATCTTTTGGAGTATACCAAGATATCATCAATAAATACCACTAAAAATTCATCAAGATATTACTTGAAAACTCAATTCATTAGATCCATGAAGACAAATGGTGCATTAGTTAATCCAAAAGGCATTACTGTAAACTCGTAATGCCCTTACCTGGTTCGAAATGCTGTCTTCAGAATGTCTTCCTTCTTCACACACAACTAATGGTATCCAGATCGAAGGTCAATCTTTGAAAAGTATTGAACTCTATGAATTTGGTCGAATAAATCATCAATGAGAGGTAGGGTATACTTGTTCTTTATTGTTATAACATTGATCTCTATGTAGTCAATGCACAACCTCATAGATCCATCTTTCTTCTTAACAAAAAGGACAGGGGCTCCCCATGGAGAAACACTAGGGCGAATAAATCCCTTATTACTCAATTCCTCTAGTTGTTTCTTTAGTTCCACTAATTCCACAATGTCCATTCTATAAGGGGTCTTCGATATGGGCCTTGAAACAGGAATTAAATCAATGGAAAACTCAATTTCTCATTCTGGGGGATGTCCAGGTAAATCTTCTGGAAACACATCAACATATTATTTCAAAATAGGTACATCCTCTATTTGAACATTCCTTTCCTCACCCACAGTTATTTCATTCTCTTCCTCACCAATAATTTAATTTAGTTGAGCTACTGGGGGTGGATCTAGATAAAAATCAGTTGGTGATGATTCTGCTCTAAAGATAAGGTGTTCTTTATCATCGTCATCAAAAATAGTAACCTCCTCCTTCTTATAATAAATTTTTGCATCATGGTATGAAAGACAATCCATACTGAGGATTATATCAAATTCAATCATGGGTATGATGATGAAATCAACAGATAAAGAACATTTATATGCTATAATGGGGACTGATTCACAAAAATTTGTTGCGATGATACTTCACTTAGGAGTTTTGACTGACAACTCCCTTGTTAAATCAAATTGGAAATATCTAATTTTCTTAGAAATCTGGGAAGATATGAAATAATGCGATGATCCAGAATCAAATAATGCATTTTCTAAACTTGAGGAAACCATTAAATTACCTTCCACTACATCTTTCAGAGCTTCAACCTTAGCAATAGTGATCACATAAGCTTAACCTTGATCCCTTGGCCTTTTCTGAGGTAAGTTTCCCTGACGCTTAGTACATTCATTTACATAATGTCCCATATCCCTGTAATTGTAGCATTGAACATTGGTAGTGTATTTCTTCCCCTTAAAATCACCAGCAATATGGCCTTTCTATCCACATTTGTAGCATACTTCTTTTCCTTTTATGTAGGCACCAGGGTGCTTCCTTTCGCAATTATCACAGGGTGGGAATTCAATTCTTCCCTTCTTCCTTGTTTCCTTATTTCCTTTCCCATAGTGTTCAGTAGATCTATTATTCTCTTGCTTTGCTTTAAAGTCATAAGATTTAGAGAATTCCTTTTCTATCTTGATAGCACACGAGACAATATCTTCATATGATGAGAAGGATTGTGATACTAATGCTCGATAGAGAAATGGTTTTAACCCATCAAATAAAAGATCAATCTTACTTCTTGGGTTATGTATATAATTTGTATCATGCCTCACTAACCTTGTAAAGTTAGTCTCATACTTTGCGACATTCTCATCCTCATTTTTCCTCAGACTCAGAAATTGTATTTCCATATCCGTTCGATGGTCATGAGGAAAGTATTTTTCTAAGAAAATTTCTTTAAACTCCCTCCATTCCATATTTGATACTTCCTCATCTTCCTTTGTGTTTTGAATCAATGACCACCATTGATCAACATCTCCAGTGAGGCGGTAAACTTCCATGACAACTTTTTCCCTTTCACTACTCCCCAAAGCATGAAATATTTTCTCTAAGAAATTTATCCATTGCTTAGCCACTAATGGATTTGTACTCCCATTGAATGTCGGTGGTTGTTACCTCATGAATCGATCTAACATTGATCCTCCACGCTGTGGATCAGGGTTCTCCATATGGGTAAGGTTATAATTTATAACCTGAGTGAGTTTTCCTAGTATGGTGATTAGCTAATCAGCACCAGTTGCATCACCAAATACACTATAATTATGTTAAGTAGGAGGGAAATCCCTACATGGAGTGTGTGCATTGATACAGTTTCCATTCCTTCCACTAGGCGCCATTTCTAAACTATAGCATAAACTAGATTAGTTTATGAACCGCAATACATAAATCCAAACTTGTAAAATACTTAACATAAATTAAACAGTTTATGGATATAATCCATAATCATAAAAATGTTTTCTTTGAGGAAGTATATACTCATAAACCCTTCATAATGGTTTGTAAAGAAAATGATAATTATCCTAAGTATATCTCCCGAGAGTTTCATAACCAAGAGTGCATCAAGGCCCATTTTCGTGCAACAGTTCCCATTCGAGTCTATATTAAAGCAGTTTTTTCGGGTTTTACCCCTAGGTACATCTGTGCCAGAGCTGCCTCTACCTGATCATATCTATACAAGGATTTATTTCTTGGAAAACTCACAAAATCTCTACAATACAGAAATTCTAGGAAGTTCTTCTATACTAATCCTCAAAGCCTATCTTAGGGTTATGTGCTCTAATCAGAGTTTATCTAAATCTAGTTTCCAAGGTTTGTATAAAATTCCTCTGATACCAACTGTAACGCCCCGACCCTAGTTACCTAGAGTCACTGCATTATTACATAACATTGGCATGATCACAAGGAAATCATGTCTCGAAAGACCGATCATTTTAGTATTATTGGAAACAAGATTCATACATAAGTTCAACTTTATAACTTGAAAAGAAGTACAACATGAATTTATTCCATTAGAAACATCCAAGATTCCTAAATTATGCCTACAAGTCACTCATAACTAACTTCTTCATATCCTAGGAAAATGAAACATAAGAAAGGGGTGAGATCAAACGCTCAGTAAGGGTAAGAAATACAACAGAAGATAACATAAATATTAAGTATCATGAATAATTGAAACCACACTCCTTTATCAATAATAAACATGAATACTTTTATGGTAGGAATATGAGATGATTAAATAATTCCATAATAAAACATAATCATGGTTATTCTACTAGTCTAATGACCACATGAACCATCAATATTATTTTCATAATGAGGGAATGTATAATGTCGGACATTCTGAAACATTTTTTCAAGGCCTCGGCCAAGAATTCTAAAAATGATTAAGGCCTCGGCCAAAACCATATATCAAAATGGGAAAGGGCCTTGGCCAATTCCACATCTAGTTGTCTCATGAGACATACTAATTCATCGAGGAGCTATAGTGGGCTCCACCCGTCACTTACTAAGTCCAATACATTCTTTATATGAAAAGGTTGAAATATGACATAAACATTCGTATTAAAACTAGCATATGAAATGTCAATACTTTAACCATAAACTATGAATGGTATAAAAATAGTACATCCACAGTCAAACATATCACAAAACCTTCAATACAATATGGAAGTTTTATATCATAATAAATCAACTTCAAATAAATTTAAAATCCATCAAAGGATGTTGACATAGATGATATCAAAACCTTTTTTTAGAGATATATCTTTTTCTATTTTTAAATAATTTAAGAGTCACATAATTATAAAGAAAAAATTTATTTTGAAAATATTATTATAAGCTTGTAAGGGAAGCTTTGACGATGTTATAACAGCGGAAAATAGCCGCACCCACTGTATAAGTTTAAAAAAACATTCTTACCTTAAATTTCTCGAAAAGGTCAAAAAGTACCTTGTTTGGAAAACAACAGAAAGATTCATTTCCAAAACATATAAGGGTATAAATGAATTTAATCCATTGTCTAGTAAATAGTAAAAATGTTTTGAAATACATTTTTAAGAAACATGGATGTGGATGATAAAGAGGTCCCAGTATATAATTACGTATAAACAACCTCGAATAATGAAGAGATTGTGAAATTAACCCTTACCTTGTACTTTTCCTTGGTCAAGGGTAGGTTAACCTCCTCTATAATGGTGAAATAATTATTATTAAATTATACAAGAATCATATACATTAACTGTAAAGACCTGAAAATTTCAAGGAATTTTTTTTCTTAAATTCTTTGGAATTTTACGAGTTCGTAGTTTCTGACGGCGCTAGATTCTGAGGCCCGGTGTGCCCGGAATCAATTTATAAAGTTTTGTTCGGGTAGGTTCAGTAAACGTACATGAAAGTTTTTTTATCTTTTAAACCGGTGCTCATAATTGAAATCTGAGGGCACCAATGAACTCGTAGCGCCAGTTTTCGCTTAAGGAGACCTTTACCGCAGATGCGTTTGGTTGAGAGTAGAAGTTATTATTTGGGGATTCATAGAAAAATAAATAAAATTGTTATATTGTAAAATTTAATTTAAGAGGTGGTTATTTCCATCAAAATGAATTTGGGGTGGGGACCACACCCCACATAATCTCCCATGAGAGGATAATGTGTGGTGGGGCCCACACGATAACCTAACTCTTCATCTCCCCTTTAACTCCCATGAAACCCCCTTTTAACTTTTAAACTCCTACTTAATGGAGGAGCCTCTCCACCTCCCTCCATTAATTGTGCCAACCCCATAGATTTATTTAACTAAGCACCCATAATTAATTGGTTCATTTGAATTAATTTGAATTGTATGGAATTATTAAATTGGGTATCTTTTATTTTATTTGCGTTGGCAGGGGAATTAGAAGAAAGGTGTTCCCCTCTCGACAAAGAACACCGTTATTCAATGAAGAACATCTCTGACGAAGAACACGAAGAACTTCTCCAATGTTTCTCCCTCTTCAGACGCACCCCGACGTCAATGGAATCGACGTCCGTATTCCGTGGTGCCCGACCTCCGTGAATCTCGTCTTCCGTGGCTTGACGATGTGTAACGTAATATATGAGGTAGGGGTTTTGTATAATTTTAAGTGAATAAATTGTACCTCGTTCTTCGTTGAATTCCTTGGTTTGTCTTTGGCCTTCTGTTATCGCCTAACACGGAGGGCGCGGGCTGAACGAACACAGCCCGATAACCCTCCGTTGATCCTTATTCTTATTCACCATGGAGGCGGAGATAGAAGAGGTGGTGATGACTGAGGCGGTGACGATGACGGTGGCCTTGCGCTGGCCCGTTAGAGGACCGCGACACTGGATGCCGCGCGGAGAGGGGAAGACCGCGACCCGCAACCGGGCCGCTCTGACGAAGAAGAACCGGCCGACTAAAGCCGGCCGGGCTGAAGGAACCGCGACGCCACGAGGGAACCGCGCTGCGGAGAACCGCAACCCACTTCTGTGGGCTGCCACGACGGGAAAACTGGCCGACAGGCAGCCGACCGGGTTGAAGAAGGCCGCGGAACCCGAAGGTGCCGCGTGGGAGAACAATGGCCTGCCTGTGCGGGCCGCTCGTGCCGGAGAAGACCGACAGGCTTCGACCAACCGTGCAAGAGGGGCGGCACCGCTCAACGCTGCTATTTCGGAAAACCGGGGGGCCGCGCCCCCCACTTCGCTCGGTCAGCTAGCCGAGACGCGACAAGCCGCGGGCCCGGCCGGGCTGGGCCGTGCCCCATCGGGCCGGGCCACGCCCCCCCGGGTTGGACCCGCCAAACCGAGTCGGGTCGACCCACCAGCCCACTGGGCTTGACGGGCCGGGCCCGTTTTGCTTAAACGCGAATATCTTTTAGATTGTGCATCCGATCGACGCGCCATATGCGGAACTGAGACCCTTATGATGAGGCAGTCTTTTTGTGATACTCTAAGTGAGTTTTGGACAACTTTGGAAAACTTCTGGGTTTGGAACGAGTGTTATTCCAACCGGGCCCTTGGAACGGAAAAGCCAATAACTCTCACACCGGGCGTCTGATTGATGCGCCGTCTGTCGCGTTGGGTTTCTTTTGATGAGACGGAATTTTTGGATACATCAAATCAGGACTTCATGATAGTTGATATATCAACCCCCATTGGCTCGAGGATCAGACCCTCTCGGAATCGAGCATGCTGTGTACAGGAACCCTATAGCTGGCTGCGACCGCGAAAACTACCGTACTAGAATCCTCTGTGGGTTTGACAAAGAAGGATAATGTACTAGAATCCTATGTGGGTTCGACATCGATGACTATTGTTCTTTTATCCTCTGTGGGTACGACAGTTTGACCTATGTACTTGTATCCTTAGTGGGTCCGACAGAGTAGCTGGTCTTGTAACCTATGTGGGTCCGACAGCTTAGATGAATCAGTGACTACATCTGATCATCTCTATCACTATACGAAAGATGTATACCTATGTGAGCTGAGTCTTAACTTTACTTCCTATGTGGACTGGATTGTTCTTGGGCTCGAGAGTTGGAGCCAAACTGAGATTGATAACTTAGGTATATGTATGGTCATATACCTAAGTATGGTTGGTTGATACTTCGTGGTTATATCTTTCTTCTGTGGTTTATCCTTTGTGGATTCTAGGAGACCTTAGGGGGTCTCGGGGTCCCTACTGAGTGTCATATACTCACCCCTGCATGGGCTATGCCTGCACTACATTGTGTTTGATGCAGACGACGGACAACACTGATCGAGGTATAGACTTGTAGAGCTGGATGGTACCCGGAGGTGGACCACTTAGCGAGACGTACACAGAGCAGACGGACGGACCCGAGGTGCTGAAGAGGCCATCTATACCCACCCTTCAAGTGGGATTCCCAGAGGACGACTCAGTAGTTGCTGTTTTACTTTACTGCAGTTGTACTATCTTTTCAGTTGTACTGTACTTATTATTGGGCTTGTATTTCCGACCCCTTTTCCTTTCAACACTTTTGTATACATTTTTAATTAGTGCTTACTTTAGTTGTGTACTCTGTTGTGTTTGTTTACTTTCATAAAGGAAATGCCTTCCCAGCTTAGGGATTTATGCCTTTCGTACTAGTCGCCAGCCCCTGCCCTATGGAAGGCGGGCTTGGGGTAGTCACAACATGGGCCCTGAGAATGGGTCGTGACAAATTGGTATCAGAGGAGTTGGTTCTACCGCAGAACTCAGGACTCTGATCATTATTTTCTGTGAAGTAATAGTGTTAAGAGTATTGAGTGTAGTTTTCAGTACCAAGGAGTCCAGTGTTGGTGCAACGGCCTATGTATCCATACACCAGGACCCTGACCTCTAATTTCCGACTCAGTGCACAAAAACACTGATTGTGTGTGTGTTTACTTTGAAAAGTTTTCTTTGTGATTACTTTGTGTCAGCTCACCAGGTATACTGTTTGACCGTGGTACACCTGTTTATTTTCAGGATGGCCCAATAAAGGCATCCATCTCTAGGGTTCCTAGTTACGTACGAGATGGTAGCCCACCGAGCGATGAGGCCTCGGTGTAGGGCCCCATCACAGCGGAGGTACCAGCAGCACCTCTACCGGTTAGACCGCTGGTACCACCATCTCTAGCAATAGAGAGTGCACGCCGCCTAAGTGCATTGCACAAGTTCCAACGATAGAGGCCGCCCAGGTTCCACAGAGAGACGGACCCAAAGACAGCTGAGGATTGGCTAGAGGCCGTCGTCAAAGTTTTCAGATTGGTAGGGAAACCAGCCGACCTCATGGTGATCCTTATCGTGAGTCTCCTGCATGCGGCGGTAGGCAGATGGTGGAGCCTGATGCTCTAGGTGCATGACGAGGAATCTTTACTATGGATGGACTTCGAGAGTCTTTTCCTCTCGGATTTTGTTCCATCCACCCTTCGTGCGGTGCAGATTCATGAGTTACTTTATTTGCAGCAGGGCAACATGACAGTAGCTCAGTACTCAGTGAGGTTCACCGAACTCTCACGCTACTCCACGGATATGGTGCAGGACCCATTCTTCAGGGACCATACCTTCGATCAGGGACTCAGGCATGAGATCAGGGCTTCTACGATTCCCCTCAGCATCCTGACGTAGGCGGGGGTGCTGGAGTGAGCCTTTCTAGTGGAGAGTTTTCTCGCTGAGCATTCACCAGCGGTGAGACCCACCATAGGGCGACATGTAGCAGAGTCTTCTGTAGCCGGTAGTAGATAGATGTCGTAGAGGTCCAAGAGGACTGGTCCATCAGGTGGGCGATCTCAGGATACAGTTTTGGTTGTGCAAGGCACACAAAACAGATCCATCTATACGAGGAGTAGGTAGTGCTATGCATGTGGCGAGCATGGTAACATGGATCAAGACTGCCCAACCTGCCATGCAGATGAGAAACAGATGGTAGAGGGACCTCCCAGGAAGAGACAGAGGTTCGACCGTGGTGGTCCGCTGGGAGCAGGCAGACGAGGTAGAGGAGCTTGCTGAGCAGCGAGTGGTGGACGACATTTCGAGGCTCTACCACCACCACCACCAGGAGGTCCACCCCGACCATAGGGAGCTGGCGTACAGAGGCAGACTCAGATCTAGGTAGTCGAGGCCTACGACCACGGTGCACCTGATATTATTCGAGCTACTATCTATGTCTATTCCATCCTTGCTGCAGTACTTATAGACCTAGGAGCGAGTCATTATTTTATTTCCGCTTCCCTTGTTCGGAGCTCGGAGATTCCGACAGAGCCGTTGGCTCGATCCTTACGGCTAGAGACTCCTACAGGAGCAGACTCGACGATTACACACTAGTTCTGGAAGTGTGAGATTACTCTAGGAGGCAAGATCTTCGGCTGGGATCTTCTTGTAGCGGTGTCGAAGCCTTACGACGTCATCTTGGGTATGGACTGGTTATCTACAGTCCATGCTCAGATTGACTGTATTAGGCACAAAGTGCAGTGTGTCTACACAGATGGGACCATGTTCACCTTCACCAGTGATAAGGGAGCCTTTGCAGCGCAGGATGGAATTATGTAGAGAAGAGGTAAGCCGATCACACATCAGTTGGCTAGTCTCATCCTCAGAGCGGTTGATGTGCGAAGTCCGAGTTTTCCTGTTTTGGTGGATCAGTATGCGAATGTTTTTCCTGACGACATTCCAGGACTACCTCCTCACAGAGAGGTAGACTTCTACATAGACCTGTACCCCGGGACAACACCGATATCTACTCCAGCATATCGGATGGCTCCCGCTGAGCTTCCTGAGCTGTGGGTACAGCTGGAGGACTTGCAAGGGAAGGTATTTATCCGACCCAGTGTTTCACCCTGGGAATCTTCAATTTTTGTTCGCCAAGAAGGAAGATGGAAGCTTATGACTTTGTGTCGACTATCGTCACCTGAATCAGGTGACCGTGAAGAAAAAGTACCCACTTCCGAGGATTGATGACCTCTTTGATTAGCTCAAGGGAGCACGATGGTTCTCGAAGATAGATCTCAGGTCAGGCTATCAGCAGCTCAGATTTTGAGATGAGGATGTGCAGAAGATGACCTTCAGGTGACAGTATGGCCACTACGAGTTCTTGGTTATTCCCTTTGGCGTAACCAACACACCATCAGTGTTCATGAATCTAATGAACAGGATCTTCCAGACTTACCTCAATCTATTTTTTGTAGTCTTCATCGATGACATAATGATTTACTCGACTACCGAGGAGGAGCACGCTTACCATTTACGGGCAGTACTGGACACACTACGAGAGCACTAGATTTATGGTAAGCTCTCAAAGTGCCAGTTCTGGATTCGAGAGGTTCACTTCTTAGGACACGTTATTTCGGAGGTTGGGGTAGCAGTGGATCTAGTGAAGATCGAGGCAGTGCTTGCTTGGGAGCCACCCAGGAGTGTGACGGAGGTTCGGATTTTTCTAGGTCTGGCTGGATACTATCAGAGATTTGTTCTAGACTTCTCCAGAGTTGCAGCACTGCTTTTAGCCTTGAAAAAGAAGGGGAAAACCTTCGTGTGGTCAGAGAGATGCCAGTAGAGATTTAAGGAGATGAGGCAGATATTGACCAGTGCACCCATCTTGAGGATACCGGAGGAGGGCGTAGGGTACGTAGTTTACTGCGACGCATCAGGGACCAGACTTGGGTGTATCCTGATGCAAGAGTGAGCAGTGATCACATATGGTTCACGTCAGTTGATACAACACAAGCAGAACTACGCTACCCATAACCTGGAGTTAGAAGCAGTGGTCTTATCCTTAAATATGTGGTGGCACTATCTGATGGGTGAGCATTTTACAGTCTACTCTGACCACCAGAGTCTCAGGTACATATTCTCGTAGAAGGACCTGAACCTGAGATAGTGATGTTGGCTCGAGTTCCTCCAGGACTATGACTTCAAGATATTATCTAATCCTGGTAATGGGAACGTTGTATAAGATGCTCTCAGTAGGAGATCGGGCATTCAACTGCTAGGAGAGGTGACAAAGCAGCTGGCCGCGTTGCAGATATCCTTTGTGGATAGAGATGGAGAAGCCTTTCTTCAATATCTCACCATCACTCCTCCACTTCTTCAACGAGTCAGAGAGGCACAACATGGGGATGTTGACTGTGATATGAGATGTGCTCAAATATCCACAGGACATGCACCTGATGGATTTTCAGAAGGAGGGGAGCATTTCATCCTCTTTAGGGGACATACCATGGTACCAGTTTCACTATAGGAGTAAGTGCTGAGGCAGTTTCACACTTCCCCTATAGTGGTACATCCAGGAGTGGAGAAGATGTATCGGGACCTTAGATGACAACACTGGTGGATGGGTATAAAGAAGGTTGTAGTAGAGTTCATTTCATGATGCCTCACTTGTCAGCAAGTGAAGGCAGAGCACCAGGTACTAGTAGGCTTGGTACAACCCTTAGAGGTCCTAGAGTGGAAGTGATATGGGATATCTATGGATTTTGTGATAGGGATTCCACATACATCCAGAGGACACGACTATATCTGGGTGATCGTAGAATGACTCACCAAGTTGGCCCATTTCCTACCGATCAGAGAGTAGGGCTCAGTAGAGATCTTGGGACACCTCTACATTTAGGAGATTATACGGCTTCATGGTGTGCCATCGACTATCGTCTCCGATGGAGATGCTCATTTCACTTCCCGGCTATGGAAGGGATTACAGGAGGATTTTAGGACGTAGCTTCGCTTGAGCACCGCCTTCCATCCTCAGACGGATGGTCAGACTGAGAGAACCATTCAGACTCTCAAGGACATGATCCGTGCATGTGTCCTCGACTTTGGTCGCAGTTGGGAGGATCAATTACCCTTGGTGGAGTTTGCGTACAACAACATCAACCACTCCACCATCGGGATGGCACCATACGAGGAATTGTATGACCGACCTTGCAGATCACCTATGTGTTAGACTGACCTAGGGGAGTCAGCACTTGTAGGACCAGAGATGCTTCAGGCTACGACAGAGAAGGTGCAGATCATCCGGGGGCGGATTAAGACTGCACAAAGCAGACAAAAGTCCTATGCTGATAGAAGACAGAGACCACTGGAGTTCAAGGAAGGCGACCGCGTCTTCTTACGGGTCTCACCCTGTCGAGGTCTACGGATATTTGGCTGGGAGGCAAGTTATCTCCGCGTTTTATCGGGCCATTCTAGGTCTCCAACGGAGTAGGCTAGGTGGATTACCTCTTGGCCCTTCCACCTTAGTTGCACCGGGTGCATGACATCTTCCACGTATCTCAGCTGAGGAGATACGTGCACGACCCGACCCACATCATCGATCACGGGGAGATAGACATCGAGGACGGGGCTACTTTCATGAAGGTTCCAGTAGAGATAGAGGATCAATAGGAGTGGGTCCTATGTGGATGGTCGATTCCTCTGGTGCGCATTCACTGGCAGCACGAGAACCTCTAGGAGAGCACATGGGAGCTAGAGGCTTAGATGCGTGCTCAGTACCCCCATTTGTTTCCCTAGTGTGTGTTGTAGATTTACGGGGATGTAAAACCTTGAGGTGGGGGTAATTTAAAGACCTGTAAATTTCATGGAATTTTTTTTCTTAAATTCTTTGGAATTTTACGAGTCCTCAGTTTCTGACGGTGCCTAATTCCGAGCCCCGGTGTGCCCGGAATCAATTTTTGAAGTTTTGTTCGGGTACGTTCAGTAAACGTACGTGCGAGTTTTTCTATCTTTTAAACTGGTGCTTAGAATTGAAATATGAGGGTACCTATGAACTCGCAGCGCCGATTTTCGCTTAAGGAGACCTTTACCACAGATTCATTTGGTCGAGAGTAGAAGTTATTATTTGGGGATTCGTAGCAAAATAAATAAAATTGTTATATTGTACAATTTTATTTAAGAGGTGGTTATTTCCACCAAAGGGAAGTTGGGGTGGGGCCCACACCCCACATAATCTCCCATGAGAGGATAATGTGTGGTGGGCCCCACAAGATCACCTAACTCTTCATCTCCCCTTTAACTCCCATGAAACCCCTTTTTAACTTTTGAACTCCCACTTAATGGAGGAGCCTCTCCACCTCCCTCCATTAATTGTGCCAACCCCATCAATTTATTTAACTAAGCACCCATAATTAATTGGTTCATTTGAATTAATTTTAATTGTATGGCATTATTAAATTGGGTAGCTTTTATTTTATTTTCATTGGAAAATATTCGATTGGGGAGGCTCTGGGGAATTAGAAGAAAGGTGTTCTCCTCTCGACGAAGAACACCGTTCTTCAATGAAGAACATCTCCGACGAAGAATGTGAAGAACTTCTCCAACGACGCTCCCTCCTTAGACGCACCCCGATGTCAACAGAATCGACGTCCGTATTCCGCGGCACCTGAACTTCGTGATGCTCGTCTTCCGCGGCTCGACGACGTGCAACGTAATATTCGAGGTAGGGGTTTTGTATAATTTTAAGTGAATAAATTGTACCTCGTTCTTTTTTGAATTCCTTGGTTTGCCTTAGGCCTTCGGTTATCACCTAACGCGGAGGGCGCGTACCGAACGAACACGGCCCGAAAACCCTCCGTTAATCCTTGTTCTTATTCGGGATGGAGGCAGAGATAGAAGAGGCGACAACGACCAAGGTGGCGGTGGCGACGGCGGCCATGCGCCGACCTATTAGAGGACCATGACACCGGATGCTGCATGGAGAGGGGAAGACCGCGGCCCGTAATCGGGCCGCTCGGCTGAAGAAGAACCGGCCAGCTAAAGCCGATCGGGCTGAAGGAACCGTGGCACCACAAGGGCGCCGTGCTGCGGAGAACCGCGGCCCACTTCCGTGGGCCGCTTTGGCAGGTGAACCGGTCGGAAGGCGGACAGTCGGGTTGAAGAAGGTCGCGACACCCGAAGGTGTTGCATGGGAGAACAGCGGCCCGCCTGTGCGGGCCGCTCGCGCCGGGGAAGACCGGCCGGCTTCGGCCGGCCGGGCAGGAAGGGCGGCGCCGCTCGACGCCGTCGTTTCAGAAAACCGGGGGCCCGCGCCCCCCGCTTTGGTCGAACAGCTGGCCGGGCCGGGCCGTTCCCCGCTGGGCCGGGCCGTGCCCCCCGCTTCGCTCGTTCTGCTGGCCGAGCCGCGGGCCTGGCCGCGCCCCACCCGGCCGGGCCGAGCCCCGTCGGGCCGGGCCACGCCCCACCGGACCGGGCTGTCACCCACCGGGCCGGGATGACCCCCCAGCTGGGTCGGACCCGCCAAACCGGGTCAGGCCGACCCGCCAGCCCACTGGTCTTGACGGGCCGGGCCCGTTTCGCTTAAATGTGAATATCTTCTAGACCGCGCGTCCGATCGACGCGCCGTCTGCGTCACTGTGACCCTTACGATGAGGAGGTACTTTTGAGATACTCTAAGTGAGTTTTTGGAAACTTTGTAAAATGGATGGGTTTGGAATGAGCATAATTCCAACCGGGCCCCTGGAACGGAAAAGCCAATAACTTTCAGACTGGGCGTCCGATTGACGCGCCGTCTGTCGCGTTGGGTTTATTTTGATGAGACGGAAGTTCAGGATACATCAACTCAGGACTTCATGATAGTTTATGTATCGAATACCCTTGGCTCGAGGAGGGGACCCTCCCGGAATCGAGTGTGTTGTGTGCAGGAACCCTAGAGCTGGCTGCGACTACGACTACTACTGTACTGGAATCCTCCGTGGGTTCAACAACAGTGGATAATGTACTGAAATCCTCCGTAGGTTCGACGATGATGGATAATGTATTGGAATCCTTTGTGGGTTCGACAGCGATGACTACTGTTTTTGTATCCTATGTGGGTCTGACAGTTTGACCTCTGTACTTGTATCCTTAGTGGGTCCGACAGAGTAGCTGGTCTTGTATCCTATGTGGGCCCGACAGCTTAGCTGGTCTAGTATCCTATATGGGTCCGACAGCTTTGATGAATCAGTGACTACATCTGATCATCTCTATCGCTATACGAAAGATGTATACTTGTGTGAGTTGAGTCTTGACTTTACTTCCTGTGTGACTTGGGTTGTTCTTGGGCTCGAGAGTTGGAGCGGAACTGAGATTGATAACTTAGGTATATGTATGGGCATATACCTAAGTAGGGTTGGTTGATACTTCGTGGTTGTATCTTTCTTTTGTGGTTTATCCTTTGTGGATTCTGGGAGACCTTCGGGGGTCTCATGGTCCCTACTGAGAATCATATACTCACCCCTGCACGGGATATGCCTGCACTATGTTGTGTTGTATGTAGACGACAGACAACACTGATCGAGGTAGAGACTTGTAGAGATGGACGGTACCCAGAGGTGGACCACTTGGAGAGACGTACACAGAGCATACAAACAGACCCGAGGTGCTGAGGAGGCCATCTGTACCCACCCTTCAGGTAGGATTCCCAGAGGACGACTCAGTAGTTGCTGTTTTACTTTACTGTAGTTGTACTAGCTTCTCAGTTGTACTGTACTTACTGTTGGGCTTGTATTTCTGGCCCCTTTTCCTTTCAGCACTTACTTTTTTATACAATTTTACTTAGTGCTTACTTTAGTTGCGTACTCTGTTGTGTTTGTTTACTTTCATAAAGGCAATGCCTTCCCAGCTTAGGGATTTAAGCCTTTGGTTCCAGTCGCCATCCCCTGGCCTATGGAAGGAGGGCTTGGGGTAGTCACAACACGAGCCCCGAGGACAGGTTGTGACATTAATATGATATCATATATGATCTTTTAACATTTCCTTTTTAATAATATCTTAGTATTATCGTCGTTTCAGGTGTTAAAATATTTTTTTTCCTTTATATTATTTGTTATGTGAATCATATTTGTTATGTATGAGATTTATCTTATTAATATACAGAATGATATCAAGTCTTTAAACATTATTTTTAATCATCTAATGAAAATTAGTCTTGAATGGATACGATGGGGAATGAATCACATCGCGTTCGTGGAGACAGTAATCCGCACGTACGCACAAGCGACAATATCATTTTTTTGATATTAAAATAATACATAATTGGATGGTATATCATATATAAAGAATAATTATCATGTTATATTTATTATTAATATCAATTACACATCATTATTATACCCATCCAAATAATAATGTATTGAATAACAATTACACCACGGCGTTGAGATGGTAAGCCGTACGTACGCACGTATGGTGACATGTCATTCAAAGGATGGATAGAATAATGAATTTGGTTATACCATATTTATAATAACATCACAATATATAGAATATATTAGAGTTATTATTTTAGAATGGAAACAACAATGAAAGAGGAAGTGGAAGAAGAAAGGAACTTGAAAGAGGTGGTGATATATTTACCTCTTCTTCAGGTTCTTCCTTTGGATTTGATCAAAAGGAATCCTTAGGTTGGCTTTATGACTAAAGGAAGGCCTCTAGGATGAAGGTAGGACCGTTGATAGGGTATTTGGGCAGAGGTTGGATGATCCAAATGGCTTTGAAGGTGTCAATTAGAGAGAAGGGGGAGTGCCATTTTTTAAGAGGCGTGAGGGGAACCTTAGGAAAATATAGAAATATTATTTTATAATAAAATCATTTTCGGTTTCTAATGGCTCCAAAATGGATTATTTAAAGGATAAGGTAGGTATAGGTATAAAACCACTCAACCAATAGGTTTTAGACAGGTTTGGGTCACTATATTAACCTTATCATTTAGATTTAACTCTTAGTTAAATAGTTTGACATTTACCATATCTCTTTGTATTTTTATATTATATGGTTAATAAACTTACTATATACTTCCAAGAAAACCCCAAGTGGTTAATTAATGATACAAATATCATTATATAAGTCTTTTTACCAAACCGTAGATTTTTAGGAACAGAATATCAATTAATAATATAATATTTTTTTTAAAAACTCTTTTATGTCAATTTTGAAACTATTTGGAATTTTGTTTTTGCTAAATTCATAACATCATTATTTCTTAGAAAAAAAACCATCTAACCAACCCTAATATGTCATATTAACCTAGAAAATTAGTGTAATTCATAAAAAGTCTCATATTACATTTATTTGGATATTTATAATATCAGTTATTTTAGTATATCATTAATTAGGTAATTACTGCATCATCATTGTGTCATAAATAAATTAAATTATTTAATGTCTAAAAAATATAAATAAAATACCATTATGTATGAAATCTTTTTATATTTATAATGAATATTTATAGTTGATTTTATCTTATGTATAACCCTATATTAAAAATGTTTTAGTTATTAAACTTTGATTTTAACTCTTTTAACTCTTCTTTAAATAAAATAACAATAAGTGTCCTAATATAATCTAAGTGGACCAAAGAGGTTCGTATTTTATTAATAAGGTTGTTTTGGGTCGAATTATACTTATCCAATAGAATTAGGACATGTGTTAGGGTAATAATAAAATCATCTTTACCCTTAAATACCCTATTTACTTTTAACCGTGGTAAATAAAAGTAAAAGTTAATATTCACCAAAAATTATTTTCATCTTATTGAACAATATTTTCATAACTAATATCAATTGTGTCTCTTGGATTTTTGAAATTCCTCTCATAGAAGCGGTAAAATTTAGTTTTATGTAAATTTGCAAATTCTCCTAGGAGGTGGGTAAAAGACGGTGAAAAATTCAATTAAATTTATATATATATAAAATTATTATAATCTGAATCCAATGAATTAAATTGAAATTATATAGGTATTATGCATATATTTTGACCCAAAATAAATTTAAATAAAATAAATAATTATTTAAATAAAAATTTGGTTTTAAACTATGACTTAGTGTTTTTCACTATTCATCAAAAATTGAATGTTTTCAGAAAAATACAAAAAATTCACCCTAGGCTAATTTTGATATTCTGAATCCAAAAATGAAGTCCATTTTGAAAGATAAAATTTATAAAATTTCAAAAAGTGGATATTACTATTCATAACGGCTACTTTGACTGGTCGTAGTGTGTTAGAATCTCGAAGTTGCGTACAATGCAAGCTATTGCATTATTAAAAGGGAAACATACCGTGGAAGCTTAGGGTGTTACATGTTGAGTTAATGGTAATAAATGTAGAGGCACATTGTGTAACATCCTAACCTAGGATCCCCCTTAACCAGTGTCCTGATTAGTGGGTCACATGGACTCAATCACACCTATCCGTATGTGAGAGACTGCCGACTTGCAGTGAGAGTCCAAGGTGGTGCAGTGTGGATAATATACCCTAATATCATAGTGTAATAGTAGATTTGTTAAATAAATATAAAATAACAGATAAGATAAATAAATAAACAATAGTGGAAGCATGATAACACAAAAAGAATAGCATAAACCAATACAATAATCAATTGTGGAAGTGTAAATAACTAAGATATAATAATATTAATCAAAATACCATAGGCTGAGTCTTATACATGACAATTTAATGGTATGCTGATATATAAAAAGGAAAATAGGGGACAAACATATACAACATGCTATACAAAAATTGAAAAAAAAAAATCCAAAACACCGCTCCTCTAGCATCACGAGCACACACTCAATCCTTTGCTCTCATGATCTATGCTCTAAGTAAAATAGGTCAAGCATCTGTAGTAGGGTACTTTCCCTTATCCATTCCTGTAGACATGAAGTCTACTTAGGTACCAAAGGCGGTCTGAGTAGGGTATGAGATAAAATCAGTATTCCACTAGCAACGACAACTATAAATAATCCATCCACTATATATTGCATAACAATGTATAAGTAAAATAAACAATAAAAAATGCTAGAAAGATAAATAATAGTCGGCTCAGGTTCTTATAAAAAACCTAGATGGCTCTACCTGCTTTAGCACAGTCCAGTGAATATCTATCCAGTATCCATATATATATATATATAATATGTATTCATCTATATTCTCACTATACGTGAGGTTTTTTAGAGCCATAGACATGGATACTAGGTTCCAGCTAGACTCAGGGTGTAACCTAGGCATCCATAACTAATATAACGAGCCAATGGTTCCAACAAGGGTACAATCCCATAATCTTGTATTAATATGCGACATCATGCCCATAACTAAAGATGGTGGGGTGATTCTTTATTCCCAACACCTGATACAAAAGAATGTGGAACATCATGCCCATCACCCAAATAAAAGTATAACAGTGCGAGACATCATTCCCAACACCCGATTTAAGGGAGCATGAAACATCATGCTCAACAATTACCTTATCCATTGTTCAATAACCAATATCCATGGAATACTAATAATAATCACAAGGTATTATATATAAATAATTCCAATTCATCAAGACCAATCAATCATAGGCATAAAAATTTATATAATTCCTATTTGTAACTATATAGCATGTGGCATGTCCTTTCCACCTACTTCCAATACATTAAACCAATCCATTTGATTTAATTAATCAAGGAAAATCTAATTTAGAGTCAAGCCGAACCACTTAGGAGGTGGTCATATTCATTAACCTTAGTATTTAAGAGGTAAATTTAAGCTGGTACACCCAAAGGGGTGGCAATCAATGAGGTAGATATTCTCTTATAAGATAACATAGGTCAATGGGAGTATAACAACATGAACATATTAACTTTGAAAAGAAAAACACATTTTAAGGTGATGTGAAAAAATGTTTGGCATGCCACACAATGGTGAAAAATATATAATCACCTAAAATTTTAGGGAAAACAACTAGAACACCTAACTTAGGTCTATAGATGACTCCTCTTCCAATATCAACTTCAGGTTTAAAGTATAATAGAAGAAAAAGGAAGAACGGTCCAACGCCCTAAAAATAGAGCATATGAGCTCACACCAAAATAACACAAGAGATGATAAGATGAATGATGAAAGGAAGCAAGAGGATCAGGGAGATTATTGATGCAGATCTAATGCTTCTGATGGCATTCGATTAAGAGTTCATATCAAGGGGGATATTAAGAAAACTAAGATGAGGCCATAGGGAGCTCTTCATTAGAGAGGGAGAGGTCTCCTATTACTGGAGAAGAGGTGAGGAAGATGGGTGAGGTGTTAAAACATTTAAGGTAAAAAAAAATTTTTACCCAAAAATTAATGGGTTATACAATTTGGCCACACAGTTTTCCAAATTGTGCGCCAACCGTACAAAAGACACTGCCCTTGAACCTTACTCACATAGGCTAGGCATGCGGTTTTCCTAACCATGTGAAAACCATGTGAAATGCCTCTATAAAAAACCTATGAAATCCCACATGGGCATGCGAACTGGATCTCATGGTTATAGAAAAACTATGTGGTATCTCCTATACCTTGGGTACCTCACATGGTTGATTTTCACAGTTATCACTAACAATGCCCTAACCATGCGGCCCACTCAATTTCTCCAATTTCCAGAACTCCAAGATTCAAAAAAATACCCAAATTCTCCCAAAGACTTTCTTAGGCTGTAAAGTATGTTTACCAAGGTAAAATAAGGAATTAAAACCAAAAAAATATGATTCTTACCTTTATGAAAAGTTGGGTCATTACAACCTATCCACCTTAAAGAAACTCATCCCTGAGTTGGCCTTCAGAGGATAAAGAGGGATCATCTGAGAAAAGATCCATCCACTAGGCTCATACATCATCTTCCTACTCCTAGGTCGCATCCTATACTCAACCATGCTTCCATAAAAATCGTAGTAAAGAAAATGAATTTCCTTAGAGTGTCTTCATGATTTGATCCACAATACGCATTGGATACTCCCCAAAGGAAGCATCCACATCAAACTCAACCTCATCAGGTTATAGAACATGTGATAGGTCTAGATAATATTGGTGAAGTTGGGATATGTGAAATACTCCATGCATAGATTAGCATCTCTAAGGAGTGCTATCTGGTATAATACTGGTCCAATTATCTCCATAACCTCAAAGGGTTCAACGATTCTAGGTGAAAGATTACCTTGCCGCCAAATTCATAGATGGCCTAATCTAGGTGAAACACATAGGAAAACCTGATCCCCAACCTCAAACTCAATAGGTATTCAAATTCAATTGACACATGACTATTGTCTTAACCGAGCTATCAACATGGGATTTATGATCAACTGGACCTTCTATATAGTCTTCTGGATGTGACGTGGTCCAAGAAAATATTCCTACCATTCCTCTAACCATCACAGAGTTTATCAGCAAGGCCTACCATATAAGTCTTTATAAGGATCCATCTGGATGGTATCCTGAAATATATTATAGGAGAACTCAACTAGGGGTATGTGTTTCTCCCAAAAACCCCCAAAATAAAGGACACATGCACATAACATGTCCTATAACACCTGTATTGTATGCTCTATTTGTCTTCCAATCTGTGGGTGATAGGCTATGATCAGAAGCACTTATGTAACCAAGAACTTCTGCAACCCCTGCTAGAACCAATACATCCCTATCAGATACAATAGATCATGGATCTATATGAATATGTATGACCTCCTTGACGTATAGACTCCCTAGACCATCTAATGAGAAGGTCTCTTGAATAGGTAAGAAGCATGTGACCTTCATCAACCGATCAATGACCACCCATACTATATCATTTCCATGAGGCTATCTAGGAAAATCAGCCATGAAGTCCATGTAAACACCATCCCATTTCCACTCAAGAATGGACAACGACTGTAAAAGTCCCATCGGTCAATGATTTTCTGACTTCACCTATTGGTAGGTGGAACACCGAGTGATAAATACAACAATATCCCATTTCATAGTAGGCCACTAATAATGGCGATCTATTTCTCAATACATCTTGGTGACATCATGATGTATTGCCTAAACCGTGGCATGAAATTTCTACATCATCTCCTCTCTAATGTCTACTGGGACCTAGACAAGCCCATGAAAGTGTAAGGTCTCATCCTCATCCATATTCCAACCAGAAGATAAATCATCACCTGAGATTCTTTCCCAAAGGACTAGACCCTATAAATATGAGAGTTTCCTCATTATCACCCATTCCAAAAGGGTATAGGTCACTGTTAATAATGAGAGAATATTCTACCTATAATCCTCCTAAACCTCAATGCGCATCTCTAAAAACAAAACCATGAGATTCCAATCACCACTGGCCTCCTGAATAGCATGATTCTGAGTCTTTTGGATCAGAGCATCAACTACTACATTTACTTTTCCAGGCATATAGGCAAGATCAAAATCAAAGGATTGCAGGTATCAACCCATACACACTGCCTAAGATTCATATCACATTGTGTAAAGATGTACTTTAGGATTTTTTGATCAGTGAATACCAAAAAATTCTCCCCAATAAAATAATGTATCCAATAACATAAAACATGAACTACAATAACCAGTTTGAGGTCATGCGTTGATTAATTATACTTGCGAGGGTTCAATTGATGAGAACCATATGCTATAACTCACTTGTACTGCATTCGAACTACCCCTAGCCTGATACCTAATGAATCACAATAAACAGTATAATTCTTACCTAGATATGGAATAATCAGGATCAATGTTTAAGTCAATCCTCCCTTTAACTCTTGAAAGACTGCTTCCAAAGATTATGACCATATGAATTTCAAAATATTATTAGTCAAGCTCATAAGAGGCAATTCTAGGTATGAGAAATCCTAGATGAAGAATATATAATACCCAGATATCCCCAAGAAACTCTATATATTAAATACACTATCAGGATTCTCCTAGAAAACTACATCTCTCACCTTCTCTTGGTCTAATAACACTCTTGTCTCTGGGATGATATGACCTAGGAAGTTGACCTTATCGATTCAAAAGTGTAATTTTCTAAGCTTAGCATAAATATGGTGCTCCCTTAGTGTATTCATCATGATCTCAAGATTTTTGGAATGGTTGTGTTGAGAGTGTGAATACACTAATATGTTATCCACAAAGACTACCATGAATGAATCCAAATATAATTGAAAAAACCGATTCATCAGATACATAAAACATCTTCGCATTTGTGATACCAAATGAAATCAATAGATACTCATATAGGCCATACCTACTCCATAAATCTATGCGAGGTATGTCTAATGACTTGACATGAAACAGATGATAACCTGATGTCAAATCAATATTCGAGAACACCCTATCTTCTTGGATCTGATCAAAGAGGTCATCTATTCAAGGAATTAGATACCGGTTCTTTTACATAATATAGTTAAACCATAATTAATCCATGCCGAGCCTGAAGATACCATCCAAATTCTTTAAAAAAGGACCAGTGAACACCGTGGAGAAGTGTTAGGTCAGATAAATCATTTAGCCTTCAAGTCTTCCAACTATTTATTGAGCTCTAGAAGCTCAATAGGCACCATCCTATAAGGATGAATTCACACTGGTGCCACTCCTGGAACTATCTCAATGGTGAATTCTACCTCTCTCATAGGAGGTATCCCATAAAAGTCACCAGGAAAGATTTACCTAAAACAATCCAATACAGGAGGTAAAATAGTAGGTTGTATTCTTTATTCATCCAAGAAGAGACCAGTGATCTGTGCTATCATCCTACCCAACCCTTTATGATTAGGTCTATCTTGGGATACATTGACATCCCATTATCCCTTATGAATATGTATACCACCCTCTGGTGATGTAAACTTCACCCTAATGTGATAATAGTCAATATGAGATCAATAGGAAACTAACCAGTCCATCTCAATAATTATATCAAACCTTGTCATGTTGAGGAAGAAAAGATTCCACTAAAAGAGATATCTACCTATCTCAAGGGGACAATATTTAAAATGGATAATACCATCTGATCATATTCCCAATGGGGTATCAAGTGTCATAACACCATAGTAATACTCTATCTCAAGGCCAGACTCTCCAAAATTGTATCAGATATAAAAGAGTATGATGTTCCTATATCAAATACAACTGACACTAATGTAGAGGCTACTAGAATAGTACCTTGAACAGTAGAAGGTCCAACACTCTACTCCTTTGGAATAGGTTTCACTACATATAATTGGATTGTACCGTGACCCTGAGTCATAACCTAACTACCCTGAGTAAGCCCGCTCTATTGGTGCTACAATTATTGAGGCTTACTACCTTTTCCTTGACCACATCCCAAACCTGAGTGGATGGTGGTGTTCCAGCTACATTCCTAGTGAGATAATACTGATACTGCTCTAAAACATTGGGTAGGTGTAGATCCCCGATTTCTAGTCACTGATGGAAAACTCTTACAAAAATTCTGGATATTACCCATCCCACTGAAACCTATGCATTCAATTGGATCTCGCATACATTGGGGGTTCATGTGTCTTGGTTTCCAGCACTTGTGACATATGAGGAATTTTTTATTACGAGCTATCTGAATGTTTCTACCCTCATAAAAAACATAAAAATGTTTCTTTCTCCTGCTATAAGAAACACTGTTAGGTCTGGGTGCTAAACTTCCCTAGTTACCACTATCATCTTCCCTTAAATTCAGCTCAGTTACGAGGGCCTCATTGAATATATCAGAAATAATTATCAGAAAAAATACATTAACCTACAATCAGATGGCGTATATTATACCTTCCTTGAAATTATCACAGTCATAAGATCATCAAAAAATAAGGTTGGTTCAAAATGTTATAGCTCAGTAAAGTGAGCAGAATATTCCATGATAAACACGACTCTCTGCTGTAGTTCATAAATTATCTAGCTTGACCAACCCTTAATGTCTGTGGAAAGAAGTAATCATAAAATATCATCTATAAGTACACCTAGATCATATCTCTATGTCAGTTTACTAGGGTAATGAAATTATACCATCTTTTGGAAGAACTGTGTAACATGTAGGTAGTGGGATTAACCCTCTACTCTGGAGGTGTCTCCAAATGCTTGAAAATGGAAAGAATGGACTCTATCCATGACTCTATAGAATGAGACCCACCACCCCTCAAAAGGTGGGATGTTGTTACTGCTAAAACTCCTAATTCAACTCTATCATAGTCAAGGTAGGTCGAGAAACACCTTTCATAGACTACATCATATAGAAAATTCCCTCTCAAAACTAGGCATAGATGACTATATAAGGAATAACATGTTCTTCCATAGGTAGCACCGCAGGAGGTATCATTAGCGGCTCAGGGCCCACCACCTCTGGTGCATAGTTATCACTTCCTTCCTAGTGTAAAACCTGAGGTTGATGTGGTGGCATGATTCTATAAGTCCAAACACACAACTCATAAAGAATTTAATAGTTTCAATAATTGCATATAGATAATAGGACAAGTACATAGCATTCCTCTGTAAAAAGGTCACACCTCTCTTCCTGATCCAAAATCCAGGTCTTGGTGATAAGGAGAGACCATATTAGGACATAAGAACCATAAGAGACACTCCCAACTACCCAATACTAAGGCTTGGTTTGGGTTTAGGTCTCATATCACACGATATGGGTTCCGGTAGATGGAGTTTTAATTACAAGTTATAGAGGAAAACACCATTTACTTTGAAATTGCATCCCATTTAGTGATAACCATTTCATTTAATAGTTTAATTTTTATTGATTTTGTACTATTTTATATAAATATATAGATATATATCATGGTATAGTTAAATTCATCACCATTTCCAATTTATAAAAGTCATACTCCTTATAAATTGCAATTGAATGGTAATTTAACTACACCCTAAACTTTACATCCAATATCAGAATGTAACAGGTCATGAGAAATTATTTGATTACATGAATCACTATTTAGTATTTATAGAAGTACCTGTTCCTTAAATAACCTTTTTTATTCAAGTAATACAATCAACTAATGTTGTTCCGGTCCATATAACCCATAGGTCCATAACCCACAACATGATATAATTGGCCAATTAAGGTGTCATCACAAATCTATGGGAGAAAACACCATTTAGATTGATGTAGAAACTTAATTAATACAATTATATTATCCCTAAAAGAAATGTTATCACATTTAAGCATATAAGAATCAAGGAACTGACTATATATAGCAGGGAAATTCACGTTGAAAGTAGATGTGTCTTAAAAAATGAATGGAATATTAGTCCTAAAGTCCCTATAATGATGAATGAGATGCTAATTCCTTACCTTAACAGGCCAAGGGCCAATTCTAAATCAATAACATCAACAATAATAATATCAAAAAGCATGTACATCAACGAAAAGTGAAATCATATCAACTATAATAGGAATAATCCAATAACAGTAATAACCCATCCTAGGTAATTTGGGTTTCCATTGTATGTGAGTTATCTACTCCTAGAAACAGGCTCATTAACAAATTACATTATATCCTAGTCTCTTGTCTAATACCCAAATAGTGATATAAAAGGAAAATAATCCTATGATACCACTTTGTAACATCCCAACCCGAGATCCCACTTAACTGGTGTCCCAAGCTAGTGGGTCACATTGCCTCAAGTGAACCTCCCCATATACTAGAGGATTCCAACTAGTAGCGAGGGACCAAGGTGGTACAATGGGGAGAATCTGCCCTCATATCAGAGTGGAACAAAAAATAAAATAAATAAATGAAAAATATAATATTATATAAATAAAAAGACAACAATGGAAGTATGATAACACATATGACATAGTGTAAACAAATACAATAATTAATTGTGGAAGCGTAAATAACCAAGAAACAGTAATAGTAATCAAAAGACCAAAGGACGAGTCTTATACATGACGATTTCATGGAATGATGATATAAAAAAAGGGAAACATGGAATAATAATATTCAACATGATGTATAAAAATATAAAAAAATCCAACAAACTATTCTTCTAGCATCACAAGCATATGTTTAGTCCTCTTCTGCCATGCTTCATGCTATAAGTAAAACAAATCAAGCATCTATAGTAGGGTGGTTTCCCTTATCCATTACTATAGACATGAAGTCTAATTAGGTACTAAAGGTGGCCCAAGTAGGGTGTGAGATAAACTAAGTAGGCCACCAACAACAGTATCTAGAAATAATCCAAACAGTGTATATAACATATCAGTGTAAAGGTAAAATGAATAAAAAAAATGCTAGAATGATAAATAATGGTCGTCTCAGGTTCCTATAGGACACCTAGCCGACTCTACCTACTTCAGCATAGGCCAGTGTATGTCTGATCAGTATCTATATATATATAGTAACCACATATATATAATATGTATACATATATATGCACACTATATGTGAGGATATTTATATCCATATACAAGGATACTATGTGCTAGTTGGACTCAGGGTGTAACCCAGGTGTCCATAACCAGTCTAATGAGCCAATGAATCTAGCAAGGGTACAAGCCCATAATCTCATATGATTCTAAGACATCATTCCTTCCACTCAATATGGTGTGATAAGTCATCATGACCAACAACCGATATAGAGAAACATGGAACTTCATAACCATCGCGTAAATAAAATTATAATGGTGTGAGACATCATTCTCAATACCTAATGTAAGGGAGAGTGTAACTTCATGCTCAACAATTTTTTTATCCATCGCTCAACAACCAATATACATGGAATAATAATAATAATCACAAGTAATTATATATAAATCATTCCAATTCATCAAGCACAATCAATCACAGGCATACAAATTTATAAAATTACTATTTTTAATTATATAGAATGTGGTGTGGAGTTTCCAACCAATTCAAATCCATTAAACTAAGACATTTTATTTAATTAAGGAAGATCCATTTTAGAATCAAGAAGAACCACTCAAGAGGTGGTTATATTCATTAACCTTCATATTTAATAGGTAAATTTAAGCCGACACACCCAAAGGGGTGGTGACCAATGAGGTAAATATCCTATGACAAGCTAACACATGTCAATGAGAGTATAAAAGCATGTATATATTAACTTAGAAAGGAAAATCACATTTTAATACAATGCATGAAAATGTTTGGCATATCACACAATGAATAAAGCAATATAATCACCTAAAATTTTAGTTAAAACAACTAAAACACCTACCTTAGGGACATAAATGACTCCTCATCCAATATCAACTTTAGGTTTTAAGTTGAATAAAAGAAAATAGAATAATGGTTCAACACCCTAAAAATAGGGCATATGAGCTCGCACAAAAATAGCACAAGAGAAGGGAAGATAAATGATTAAAGGAAGTAAGATTATTAAGGAGATTACTATTGTGAATCCAATGATTCTAAATATGTTTGATTCAGAGTTCAGATCAAAGAGATATCAAAATACTAGGAGGAGGGCATGAGGAGCTTCTCATGAGAGAGGTAGAGGTCTCCTATCGCTAGAGAAGCGGGGAGGAAGAGGGGTGAGGTGTTAAAAACATTTAAGGGAAAAATTTTATTTTTACCCAAAAATTACTGGGTTACACAGTTTGGCTATAAGGTTTTCCAAACCGTGCATCAACCGTGCACAGGCCAATACCCTTGAACCTCACATGCACGGGATAGGCGCATGGTTTTCCTAACCATACACAAACCATAAAAAATTCCTCTATAAAAAACCTATGTAGTCCCACACAGGTGTATGAACTAGCTCACATGGTTATAGATAAACCATGCAACCTCTTCTATGAACTAGATACCTCACATGGTTGAGTTTCACAATTAGCACTAACCATGCGCTAACCATGAGACCCACTCTGTTTCTCCATTTTTTGGAACTCTGGGCTCCGAACAATCATCTGATTCTCCCAAAACATTTCTTAGGATGTAGAGAACATTTAATAGGGTAAAAAAGGAATTAAAACTGAAATAAATGAGCCGTACCTTCATGAAAATCTTGGTCATTACACATTGATCCATTCTTCTTCTTAACGAAAAGGACCGGTGAACCCCACAGTGAAGCAATTTGGCATATAATCTCTTTATCCAGATTCTACTCTAGTTTATTCTAAAGCTCTTGAAGTTCAATAGTGTCCATTCTATATAGATTCATGGATATTATAAAATCTTTGGGTATAATTTTTATTGAGAACTCAATATCTCAGCTAGGAGGGAGACTAGGAAATTCTTTGATAAATTCATCAAGGAATTCCCTTACAATGGGTATGTCATCAAGGATGATCTTTTCCTTAGTCTCAACCATTTGATCAATATATTCTTGCTCAAAAGGAAATAATATCCATTCTTGAGATGATGATACCAAAGAAGATTCATCATCCTCCTTTCAATTGTATATAATTATAGGTTGATTTGTGATATAGAGGGTGATTTCCTTCTGTTGGAAATTTATGTTGGATCTATGCATGGAAATACAATCCATGCCTAGATTATTATTTAAATCTTCCAAATGGAGTATCACAAGGTTTTTTGTGAAATTTATCCCACAAATTTTTACAAGGGATGAGTTATATACTTGGGATGAAATAATTCAACCATTCTCCATCTTCACCAATAACTCAACTTCCATGTTTTGATGTGCTGTTTTAATAGTTATTTTAAACTTTCATGATATGAAATAATGCATATAACCATATTCACATAATATATTTTAAGTTCATGAATAGACTATAAGCCTACCTTTCACTATTTTATTTTGGTTCTAATCATTTACTTCATCCAAAATAAACTTAGGGATGATAATTTTCAAACTATTAAACATATAAAAGGGAAACTATGAACATTTAAGGGATAAATCACAAATAAAATATATTCCTTAACCTCTGAATTTCTAGGTTTCAATCTAAATTATCCAAAATCTATTTACTAACATAAAAGATTATGGGATTTCCCCCCTTAATAATTCTTCGTAAGGATATTTTGAATTTACCGAAGAAAATACCCCTGGAGTGTCATACATGGTGTGAAATAATTCCTCTTTGTCATGCACTAAGTTATAATTGAGGCAATCCAAATGTTCCCTTTTGGGGGTTATTACCCCTATGTACAACTATGCTAGAGCCATATCCACTTTTATTATACATACATGGATGTATTTTCTTGGAAATCACTTACTCTATACTTTACCAAAATTTAGGGTTGTTTTCCTATATACAGTCTTATCTCTAAGTCTTTCACTAGGGGTTTCTAGTACCAATCCTCTAAAATAACCATACTTTTCTTTGATAAAAACTATGAAAACCCGTATCTTTAATATACCTTAATTTACGATTTATTACAAAAAGATACACATAATAAAATCCTATAAGATCATGAGACCTAGTGCATTTGGGAGATTAGGTACATAGCACATTAACATTAAGCATTAGTATAACAACATTATTTAAGAACTCCACAACATGCCCTTAAAATTCCATCATTCTTATAAAACTACATGAGATAACCCAAGGATGTATATAAGAAAGTGGAGATCTATAAAGCACAGTAAGGGAATAATCAAAGAAAATCATATGGTAAATTAGTAAATGTAAGTCAAGAGGAATATCAAGGTAACAAAAGAGGGTAGATAATCATAAACTTGAACATCAAATCATGATATAATACGATACCATAAAGGTAACATGGGAACATGGAAACAACATAAATCATGAAATCATAAACATAATTCAAGTCTAAATGTCAAAAAATAATTACATAAAATGCTTAAGATAACCTCCCATTCATCATACATGGTATCTCATGAGATAAAAACATTACCCAATGCATTGGAAGACTATATAATTATGAACCCACCCGTCACATTCATATCATGTACATGAATAAGTGTTCCACATAGATCATACAACATAAGGACGTTTTTAATAACTTTTAATCCCAAAATTAAGAAGTTTGGGTTAAATACACTGAAACCCCCAATTAATTAAGGGTAGGTAAATCTAGATGAATACCCTTGAGTGGAAATGGGGATGGGTATTCACTACACAAATGTTTGGCATGAAAAATATTAGGATAATTTTGACAGCATAACGAGGGTACTTAAATATTCATGGAAGGGTTTAATGATAATGAAAGGGGAATATCACCACTTGGAAATCATATGAAAAGTAAGAGGTATGTTTAAAAACATATCCCAACATGAATAATTGGAAATCAAAAGGCATGATATAAAGAAGGTGCTTGAATAAAAAATAAAAGGAGATGATCCCTTACCTTGAGAGGGTGATTCTAAAAGCTTGTGAGGAGCTTCTTAAGAGCTTGGGGAACCTTGGGATTGATCTAGATAGTGAAAGTAAGAATAAATTAACGCTCCAAGGGTTTTGAGTGAATAATAATTGGAGGTTGGGTGGGTTTTGTAGCAAAAGAGAGGGGAATTATTTATTAATTTTTAAACTTTAGTTTTATAATCTATATAATAAAATAATCAAAATCACAAAACTTACCATGGGTTTTTCCCATGGTTTATGAAAAAGTGTATTGGTTTTAAATATTTTATAAGGATACAAACCTAACTCATTAAAATATTTCCTTTAGTGATGTGTAAGTGAGTCATGTTCATAAATAATTAATTTTAAAACCTTAAAATATAATATATGTTTTGGAGAATTCATTAAGGGTTTATAGAATTAATAAAATAAATTAAAAAACAAATTATTTTAAAGGTTAAACATAATTTAGGTCATGTATATTATTTATAGTATTTATTACATCACTTTTTAGGATTTTATGATGTCATAATACATATCATATATTTATACCACATTTAATTTTTACTTGAAAATTCAACTATCTTATAAAATTATGAAAAATTTATCATTGGATAATTTTGATGAACTAATTCAAAAAATAATATTTATTATATCAAAATATTTCTTTAAATATTATAATTTTTAATTTCTATTCAAAAAACATTGTTTATTGAAACATAAAGGTTTTTACGACCAATTTCTAACCCTTATAAAAATTACATTTGACTTCATAAAATTATATTATCATTTATATTTAAATAAATACTATAAAATAAGAATATTTTATTAAAATAAAATTTGTTTAATTTTTTTTTAAATTTATCAAAAAGAGAATCTTGACCTAAAATTTTTATTTCCTAAAAATACAATTTGAGTTTCATCATATCAAAATCTATTTTTTATCAAACTTTTTATTTAATCATTTCTAAAGTAATAATAAAAAAAGATAAATATAATAATTATTTTATTAAAAATAAAAATATAAAAAATCATACTATTAGGGTTTAGATACACAACCCATTATTACACCAGCATATTCCCTAAGGGTAAGGTGCACAATGATGACACTTTTTTAGGGTGTTTCAATGAACTTGGTTTGGTTTGTGATCTTAATAATCTTAAACTTCTCCCGTAAATGATTTTAATTATGATTTAGTTTCTAAATATCATCTTGGGATTATTAAAGGGAAGATATTAGTGATTCCATATCCCTTAGAAGCTCTGATAAATGGGCTTCATAGGGTACAATCCTATTAGATGAGGCCATTTATTATTCCATTTGTATTAATTAGAATTTATCATAACCCTTAATATATACTAATCTCAACAGTAACTATAATATAGTTATATTATTAATGGTTATAATTCTTAATTTACTTTTAAATTAGATAGTATATAACTTATAATGGTCTAAAATAACAAAAGTAGTGTACGTTTTTTCTATAGAATCATAACTTAATGAGATATTTATTCATTTGAAAATAAAATTTCATTTATAAAACTTTAGGTTGTTATAGATCATGGTTTTTTAAACCATTCAATATCTCTAGTAAAACCATATGACCAATTTTATAAGTGGGGGATGACCTATATTGTTGTAACACATTTTTAAAAACTATGTGGTCAAACCTTGAAACTATACTAGTTTACTTAAAATTATGAATTTACCATTATATCCCTATCAATTTTAAGTCACACTCACCTCCTTATCCCCCTATTTAATTCAACCTAGCCTCTCCCATCCATGGATCTTCTCCATTAATTTCTTACTTTGTGTTCCTCCTTTGATTCAAGTGAAGTATCCAAGGTAAACCACTATTTTTCCTTAGATTTATCTTCTTCTACCCTTGTTCTTCCTTGTTCTCCCCCTCTTTAACTTCCAAAACCCTAGTTTTCCATGGGGAAAAAATATGTTTCAGAGTGGATTGTTAATGAAATTTAATATTGATATAGTCTTGTGAGGATCCATTTTTTCAACTTCTAGTGATCTTAGATGAAGGTGATAATATTTCATTGATTTTGAGGTAGGAGTATCTACCTAAAAGGCATTTCCCATGAAACACTTTCAGTTATTAGCTTTCATTTGATTCAAATTTATTAATTATAACTGTTATGAGAAAGTGATGGATATTATTGGATTATTTATTGTGAATATTATCATGTTTTGGTTTTAAATTCTTTTTCAAATGGATTTCCTAGAAAGTAGGTTTTATTATTAATAAGTGTTTGATAAAATGTTTTAAAGAATAAAAAGGTTTCAAATAAATTTTACAGATGTTTTTCAAATGTAATTTATCTTTAACTTGGTGTTTTCTATCTTATGATCTTATGGGCATGTGATTATATGTGTGTTTGATGATTGATTTTACATAGGATACTTGGAGAATTTTAAACCCGAACGGAAACAACCCCTAGTGTAGATTGTGCACTGGTTATGGTTAGTGGCCTAGTTAGATTGAGTTTTCTAATATGGTGGATTAGTATCTTAGTGATATTTCTAAACTCTTAGGGATAAATTAATTGGTTCATGTATATTGACTAGTGTTCCTAGGGATATTCCTAGTTTCCTTATATTTATAGGTCAATCCCATGATGTTCATGTTGTAATTGATTATTGTGCATTGCATGATTTATCTTTTGATATATCTTATGACATGTTCCCCATTTTTTTATTTTTTTCATATTGTTTTAGAAATTAGCTTCATTTTATGAAAAAAGGGTTTATATCATGTTTTCAAAGAAATATTTTTTCAAACAATTTTTTTCAAAATATAACTAAAGTTTTGAATGATGAAATACATTTTGTAGCTTTATGGTGGTATATTACTAGGATTTTTCTTAAATCCTACATATTCCTTTGGGTTCATACAAACTTGGTTTTATATGATACATATAAGGGAAATAGCTCCATGTAATTCGGTGGCTCTCCCTGATGCTTGTTTCCCTTCCTTGGTCTGGTGGTGACCCTAAGGAAATGAGAAGTTTGGATTGATGGAGTATTTTTTGGGATACTTAGTGGAAATCAAGTTATTTTTTACCAATATCTTTGAAAGTAACTATATTTTCACTCATTTTGTTTATGGATGATGAATATTATTTTTTTAGTGGCATAATGTTTATGAATTATTGATACATTATTGTTTCTTATACTATGTTTGATTATTTTATATCTTGAAACTATTTATTTATTGGTGTGGGAATAAAAATTATGGATGGTCCATATAGTATTTTCATGTGGAAACTATGAGAATGTTATTTGGATTCTGAGGGAAGAATCAGTCTTGATGTTTTCTTTTGATACCCTAGTGCTTATTACCAACTCATGGTGATTGGGAACATGATTCTGGCCTTGTAGAAAGATGTAATGAGTGATGTGTTGGTCCAACCTAGGTAGATTCCTTATAAAAACTAAAAGTTTAAACATTCTTTAAGGAATGAAACATTATCTAAGGAACCCCCCTTTTAAATTTTGTATAAAAGTGTTAATTCTTAGGTATAGAATAGTTTTATTTAAAATAAAATTTATTGAAAGTATAAGAAGATCCATTATAAGTTCTAGAGGGTCTGATTTGTTTATACATATTATCAAAATTTTCTTTATCAAAAGTAAAGGTAAAAGTTTCTTAAAACTTATAATTTCATATTTAAGCTTAACAACTAATTTCTATTCATCAAAAATTAAACAAAAACATGATTTATAATTTAATTTCGATGAATGTCTTGAAATTTCATTAGTAAGTATTGAAATCATACTATCAACATTAGTAAAATTAGCCTCAGAACAATAATATTTATTCTTAAAAATTATATTCTCTTTTTCCAAGAGAATTTTTTATCTTACAATTTATTCATATTTATAAAAATCTCCCTCACCATCCAATGAATTTACTTTTTCATCTTCCGATGAATTATATATTTCATCGTATATTAAAGTTGAATAACCATCACCAAAATTAAAAGAAAATTTATAATATATGGTTAAATTGGTAAAAAATTTAGTAGTTAAATTTTCAATAATTCATGTATCATCTTTAAGGATATTTTTATAAAATCCAATAATATTTTTATTATCACTATTTCTTCTAATGAACTATCAGAAGTTGTTTCACCTCCACTGACACTCCACACATCTAGGGATTTCAGACTTTTCTTGACACTAATTTTAGAAGTTATAATTGAATTTATATATATTCTCTTTAATATCTAGAAATTAGGTTTTATATGACCATTTTTTTACATCCATAATAGATAACATCTAAGGATTCTTTCATCTCATGTTTCACTCTTCTATCCTTCTAATGATCATATTAAAAGTTATTTTTTTATGATTATATTATTCACTGTAATTGATAGCTGAGCATGTTATTATTCACTAGATTAAATGTTTCTAACATTCGATGAGCATTTAGACTTCTTATTATTCTTAAGATCAGCTCTAGGATTTAAAGTTCCATAAGTAACATTACCGGAAGTATATGCAAACACTACACAATTTTCCATTTTCTACTTATTAGATTGTCTTTTTAATCTACTATCATATTTTATGAGAGTTCTAATAAAATAATCCAGACTTAGCTTATACCAGTGATCTATATCATTGATATTTGTACACTTATACTCCCACTCCTTTAGAAGTATATCAATCACTATTTCCACAAATTTATCATTTGAAAGATTATTCTTACCAAGTGACTAAATTAATTAAGCATTATATATATGAAAATTAACTAAATAAGTATAAGATAAAATGACAAGGAAATTAATTAAGTAATAGTAGATAAAATGATGAGAAAACAATCTGATCTCATTTTATCGATTTTGGCAATGTGATGCACATTTTTAACTAAAAAGGAACTTATATTTTGAAAACACATACTTTTGATTCATACCGACCAAATCATGTGTCATATCGACTTGAGGTCAATTTCTATATATCACAAATGACTTATGTATCATTTTCCTAAAGTATCATAACAATCTGAATGTATTTTATCGGTTTTGAGTATGTCACTTTTGTTTTTAACTAAAATATAATTTTAAACTAGAAACACAAAATTTGAGGAATACTAGTAACATTGTGTGTTAGTTTGACATTACACTGATTCCTACAAGTCAAAAATAAATTATGAATAATTTTCCTAAATTATGAAGACAATCCAAGAGTGTTTTCTCGGTTTTCAGTGAGTGACACACTTTTTGAACTAAAATGTCAATTTTAAATTGATAGAGGACACTTTGAGTCATACTCGGAACATCATGTATAATATTGAAGTCAAACTAATTACTATACATCAAAAATGACTAATGTATTGTTTTCCAAAAGTATCAAAACAATCCAAATGTGTATGCTCAGTTTTGAGTATGTCACTTGTCCTTTTTATTAAAATTAATGTCAATTTTAAATAAAAGACACACTTGAATTCATACCGGTCACCTCATGTGTTGGATTGATGTGATGCAGATTATTACATGTTGAAAATGAGTTATGGATAATTTTCATAAATTATCAATAAAATCCGAATGCGTTTTCTCAGTTTTGAGTATGTTACTTGTCTTTTTTACTAAAATGTAATTTTAAACTAGAAATATAACCTTGAGTAATACTGGTCACATTGTGTATCAATTTGATGTGATACTAATTACTAAATGTCAAAAATGACTTATTAATAATTTTCATAAATTATCAAGACAATCCAAGCACATTTTCTATGTTTTCCGTGAGTGAAACAATTTTTAAACTAAAATATCAACTTTAAACCGATAACAGACACTTTGAGTCATACTGGGAACAATGTACATTGGATTTAGGTGATACTAATTCCTAAACATCCAAAATTACTTATGGATAATTTTTCTAAAGTATCAAAATAATCCAAATGCGTTTTCTCAGTTTTGAGTATGTCACTTGTATTTTTTACTAAAATTAATGTCAATTTTAAATAAAAAGACACACTTTGAGTCATATCAATCAAATTTTATGTTTAATTAAGGCTCAAATTATTCCTACATATAAAAATTACCTATAGATTATTTTTATAAAGTATAAAAACAATCTGAATGAATTTTATTGGTTTTGAGTATGTCACTTATCTTTTTTACTAAAATTAATGTCAATTTTAAATAAAAAGACACACTTGAAGTCACACCTATCACAACGTGCATTATATTGAGTTAAAATTGATTTATAAAAATTAAAAATGACTTATTTATAATTTTCTTAAAGTATCAAAACAATCATAATGTGTTTTCTGGGTTTTGAGTACATCACTTGTCTTTTTTACTAAAATGTTATTTTAAACTGGAAACATGCACTTTGAGTCATATTGGTCATATCATGTGTTTTTTGACATGATATCGATTCATACATATCAAAAGTGACTTATTATTGATTTTACTAAATTATAAAGACAATATGAGTGATTTGTCTTGGTTTTCAGTGAGTGACATACTTTTTGAACTAAAATGTCAATTTTAAACTGATAACATATACTTGGAGTCATACCAGACACACCATGAATTAGATTGAGGTTCATATGATTATTAAACATAAAAATTGACCTACATATTTTTTTATAATGTATCAAAACAATCCTAATTTGTTTTATTAGTTTTGATCATGTCACTTTTATTTTTTTACTCAAATTCATGTTAATTTTCAATAAAAAGACACACTTGGAGTCATACCAAACACCTCTTGCATTGGATTGAGGTTTTTATGATTCCTAAATGTCAAAAATGAATTATATATCATTTTATTAAATTATTAAAACAATATAAATTCATTTTATCAGTTTTGGGTATGTCACTTGTCTTTTTTACTAAAATTAATGTCAATTTTAAATAAAAGACACACTTGGAGTTATACTGGTAACACCATGCGTCAGATTTAGGTGAAGATAATTACTACACATAAAAATTGAATTATGGATCATTTTAGTAAAGTATCAATACAATACAAATGAATTTTATTGGATTTGAGTATGTCACTTGTATTTTTTACTAAAATTAATATCAATTTTAAATAAAAAGACACACTTGGAGTCATACTGGTCAAAACATGCATTGGATTTAAGTATTTTTGATTTATACACATCAAAAATAAATTATGTATCACTGTACGACAATATCAAAATAATCCAAATGTGTTTTATTGGTTTTGAGTATTTTAATTTTCTTTTTTACTAAAATGCCATTTTAAAATGAAAACACACACTTTGATTCATACTAGTCACATAATGTGTTAGTTTAATGTGATATTGATTCTTACATGTCAAAAATGAATTATGAATATTTTTACTAAATTATAGAGACAAACTGAGTGCTTTTTCTTAGTTTTTTTTGAGTGAAACACTTTTTGAACTAAATTGTCAATTTTAAACTGATAATGAACACTTTGAGTTATACCAGACACAATAGGAATTGGATTGAGGTGAAAATGATTACTACACATAAAAAACGACTTATATATAATTTCCTTGAATCATCAAAACAATATAAATATATTTTCTTAGTTTTGAGTCCGTCACTTGTCTTTTTTAGTAAAATTAATTTCAATTTTAAATAAAAAGACACACTTGGAGTCATACCGGGAACATCACATATCAGATTGAGGTGCAGATGATTCCTACATGTCAAAAATTATATATACATCATTTTAATAAAGTACTAAAATAATATGAATGTGTTTTATTAGTTTTTAGCATGTCAGTTGTTTTTTTTTTACTAAAATTAATGTCAATTTTAAATAAAAAGGCACACTTGGAGTCATACTAGTCACATTGTGTGTTCGATTAAGATGTGAATGATTCCTATACATAAGAAATGACTTATGAATCATTTTAATAATGTATAAAAACAATATGAATATGTTTTCTTAGTTTTGAGTATGTGATGTGTGTTTTGAACTAAAATGTAAATTATAAACTAAAAACATATATTTTGAGTCATATCAAGCACATTGTGTATTAAATTGATGTACAGATGATTGAGTATGTGATGTTTGTTGTGCTTTAAACTATCTACACCAAGATATAAAATAAATAAATGTTCCATTTGGATGGAATATGAAATACCATGCTCCCTGAAACACCTCATCCAAAAGCAACATGTTCTCTCTTTTCTGGCTAGATTCACACAATTGAATGAAAAATATGGATTCCCAAAAGATCTACAAAATAAAATAAATAATTATTATATAAAAATGATAAATAAATTAACTTAAAAAATTAGATTAAATGGTGATAAAATTAACTAAAAAAGTTGTGGGAATTCAACTTTTCATGATGTTTGAATGAATTCTTGACCCATTTCCTTATCTCCATTATCTTAGTTGCAGCCACAAAGTCCAATATCTCATGAGTATGAGTAGATTTGAACAAACTACCCTAAATCAAGTAAAAGAATTCACTTATATAATAAAAAAATTATTATGTTAGTAATACTGTAAAGAAATAAATTAAACATAAATATGAAATAATATATTAATAAAATATCAATTTTAAATGGAAACCACACAATTTGAGTCATATCAGGTAAACTATCTATCAATTTGAGCTATAGTTTATTCATATATGTCAAAAATGACCAAGGTATCATTTTGATAAATTATTAAAACAATAAGAATTAATTTTCTCAATTTTGAGTATGTTACTTGTATTTTTTTTCTAAAATCAATGCCAATTTTAAACTCAATCAACACAATTTGAGTAATAACAATCACATTGTATGTCAAATTTATGTGTGGTAAATTCCTACACATGAAAAATGAATTATGAATCGTTTTCCTAAAGTTTAAAAACAATCCAAGCTCATTTTATTGGTTTTGGCTATTTTGAAATGCGTTTTAAACTAAAATGGGTCATTTCTATTGAAAACATGTACTTTAAGTCATATTGAACACATCTTGTCTCAGATTTATGTGAGTTCAATTCTTACATGTGAAAAATAAATTATGGATCATTTTCCTAAAGTTTTAAAATAATACAATATTTTTTCTCATTTTTTTACTATTTGATGTATGTTTTAAACTAAAATGACAAATTTGTATTAAAAACACATACTTCAAGTCATACTGCACACATTATGTGTCATATTTACATGTAGTCAATTTCTACACATCAAAAATGACTTATGGATCATTTCCCTAATTTTTGAAAATAATATGAGTTCATTTTCTTGGTTTTGAGAATGTGATGTGTGTTTTGAACTAATGTGTAAATTTAATAAAATAAGCATTAGATAAAAATGATAAGGAAATTAACTAAAAAAATTAGATAAAATGATGAGAAAATTAACTAAATAAGTAGTATAAATTCACCTCTTCATGATGACTGTATACATTCTGACACCATGTATTCTGTGAATTTGTTTCTTAACAAATTAATTTTCTCCATTATACTTATCCTTAATAAATATATAAAAAATAATATATAATCATTTTGATACTATTGTTTCACACCCCAAATATATTTCTAATGTCATATCCCATACTATATCACAAACATAGTCGGTAATCAGCTAAATTTGATGTTAGAAAACATTCTGACATCATGTATTCTTCCCAATCATCTCTAAACAAATTTAATTCTTATTTTGAGTACAATGGTTTTCAACAATCTTGGTATTAATGAGAAAATATAAACAAAAAAATGATTAAGAAATATTTTTAATGAAATTTTAATTACCATTGGAAATTACCTGTTCGATGATTCTAGTATTTTCATGATTTATGATCTCTCTCATAAATTCACAAACATAATATCTAAAATCGTCACCATTATCTTGCTTTAGACACTATAGAAACATTGAACAAAATAAGTAAATTATTCTAAATTATTTTTTATAGTTTAATATTTATATATATAGTTTAATTTGTTTCCATTTGAAGTAATTTGTAGGTTTTTTTATGTTTAGTCACCGACGTCATGAAATGATTTATACTATATTTAGCGACCACCCTATAATAACAAAATTGTTGTTAAAATAAAGGCTAAAATGTATAATTTGAATTATATATATATAATGTTGATTTCAATGTATTAAAAATTCACAATACACATCATGTATGGTCATTTTGTTGGATATCCATGCATTGGATCCAAAAGATAAATATTTTTGGTATCTAGATTTCATGTGATCAGCATCCAGTGCTTTATAAAAATATAAAAAAATTAGTAATGAAAAAAATAAAAATATATTTTATGTGATTAGATTATAGAGTTTTACCCGTACATTGTAGGCATCAAAAAGAGTATGTCATATTTTGTTTTTTCATCAAAAGCGTTATTTAGCTCAATTTTTTTCTTATCAATTTATTCCTTCTCCAAATAAGTTTCTTGTGTAGAAATGATACAGGGATTAATGAATCCAAATTATGATTTGCACAATTTTCCATTTATATAGTAGTAATATAAAATCTTATAGAAAATATGAATAGTTATTGACTTTAATTAACATATTATATCTTTTTTTGGATAGACGTATTATGAAAATGTACTATATGTATTTATTCACATTTGAAACTTCCATTCAAACTTGAGAATATAATATATACTCTTGAGACCAACTACATATTTAATAAAAGTTCCATATATTTCTTTTTCATATGGAATGTAATACATATATCTATCTTTAAATGTGGTCTCTACATGAAGTTCTACTGATAATAAATGTTGTAGTGGAATTGGCAGGGATAAGGTACTCAGGGAAGGTCCTTTTGATTTCTCGGTCAATTCACTAGATTGTCTTGATCCGAACTTCCATTTCCCCACCAATTTATCCATATATAATACCATACATCACTTCAGAATTTTTATCATAAATTGTTACTGTGTTTTTATAATAATTTTTTTTAAAGGCATACCTCATGTATCTTTATAAGATTATACAACCATGCTTCAAAAGTTCCTCTCAAAGGCCATTGTAATATGCAGATCATCAAGTGGAATACACAACTCAATGGTTGGCTCTTGAGAAACCTCATACCCACTCTCATGTGATATTTTTGGAGTTATTTATTGTGTAACTTATATCCTGGGATATTATAAACTGTACCCCACACGAAAAGTCAGTGTTTGTGTATTGACATATAAAAATCACATACAACTTTACCCTGTAATATTTTAGTAATTTAAATTTATCAGAAGTTTTTTAATTCACATTTAGGAGAAAGAGTAATGAAAAACTGATTACCTTAGGTAAGGTATGCAGTTGAGGGGAATGACTAGCATCAAATATAGCTAGGTCATTTGGTTTTTTATATGCGGATATTTGTTCCACCACCAGTTCACTTTGATCCTTTCTCATATATTGGTCGACCAAACCATATCAGATGATAATATATTATAAAGCATCTATTTGTTCCTGAAATCATTTCATCATAATATATGTATCTTATTATGGTTTTTTCTTCTCAAAATATGTTTGAGGAGGCACTCCAAAATCTATACCTATAATGCAACCATATTGTTTTGACTACTTCAAGGCCATTAAAATTAGTTTTTCTTATGGTATGGTTCATGATGATTCTTATGTCTAAACCATATAAAAAATATATGAACATAAATATATATTTTTATTTAATACTATTATAAATCACAATAAATTAATATTATGTCATACTTACACATGTTTCCCATACTAATTTTGTGTTTTCATCAACTAGTTTACCCTCCTTATTTAATTGAGCCTCCTTCTATAGCACATGATGTGGGATGGAAGCAGCTTCCAATTTTGATTCATCAATCTGCATTTAAAAAAAGGAAAATATGTTGTTTCATATCACATAAAACTTTTATTGTTGATTTAAAATACATACCAATTTATTCTCTAGTGAAGTGTACCCCATCCTTTCTTTTCCATAAGGGTACATTGGTTTTGATGCATGTTATTTATTTTCATAACTCTTTTTATATTTCATAAATTAATAATTTTAAATAAAATTGGATAAAATAAATAATTTAAAATAATATAGTGTCAACTACAATGCACCTAAAATGATTTATCATCATGAAAACCGATGAAAAAATTCCATATTTCTAACTTTATAATGTGTACATAACTAATTGGTTGGTGGGGATTTACTTTTCCATCAAAATATCTAAGATGTAACATGGTAAGAAGTAATGGGTCGAATGAAACCCTTTTCCTAAAACTCCTCTAAATATTTCTCGAGCTCCTGTAAGTTAGGTGTAGCCATCCTATAAGGAGGAATGGACACTGGTGCCGCTCCTGGCACAAGCTCAATAGAGAAATCTACCTATCACTCTAGAGGTAAACCTGAAAAGTCATTTGGAAAGACATCCCTAAAATGATCCATCGCTAGAGGAAAGTATATCTGTGAAGTCCCCTGGTCATCCAGATATAAACTATAAATCTGGGATGTAATTTCTCCCAACCCATGATTCTCGGGTCCAGCTCTACTCTCATTGACATCCCATTCACCCTTGTGTAGAAAAGACCTGCCCTCTGGTGATGTGAAACTCAACCTATGGTGATAGCAGTCAACAAAGGCCTAAAAGGTGACTAACTAGTCCGTTCTGAGAATGATATCGAAGCCTTTCATCTCTAATACATAGAGGTCCCATAAGAAGTGACACCCACCAACCTCAAGAGGGAACTCTTTTCACTGACGTACACTATCCATCCTAATTACCAATGGAGTGTATAGCATCATAACATCCTCATAAGTAAATATACAGAGCCTGTGGCTCTCCACAATAGTAATACATATGAAACTTTGGGAATCAACTGTATCAAAAAGAGCAGAAGCTAAAATAGAGGCAACTAGAATCGTACCTCTAACTGTAGAAGGTCCAGGATTCTATTACTACTGGGTCTGCTCCACTGCAAAATTCTGACCTGTACCATGACCTTCTGACCTTGCCTGAATACCTTGAGCTGATCCACTATGCTGTCGCTGAAATCCTACCATCTGGATACCACGACCATGACCACCTCCTCAGCCTGAACAACCTGATGAACTCCAGTTGCCTGACTGAGGAGAAAATGGTGGTCCTTCTCCTAAATGTGGAGTCCTAAATGATCCCCTCTCACTAGATATGGGTGAGAAAAACCAGAAAAATGCTGAAGATGGCCCATCTTTCCACAAGTTCGGCACTCAACTGGGTCTCTTGGGCACTGAGGTCTCGTGTGACCACTCTTACACCATTGGTAGTACCTCACCTGGATACCTGTATATACATCCCTGATAGTGAAATCCCCACACGAAGGCTCTCTATGACATTTCCTACTATCAAACGAAGGAGTACTATCCCTATATGCTGAACCGCCCTAGCTCATAGCTCTTAACTCCCTCAGATTTCACTCAGTAATCAGTGCCTAATTCACTATAGCAGTCACCAAAGACAACCTGAAGACATCCACCTGCCATCATATGTCATACCTGAGACCATCCTCAAACTGCCTAGCCAAAGATAACTCATTACCTCTTAGAATAGGTGTGATGCGCTGAAGCTCTGTAAAACGAGATGAGTAATCCATCACTGAAATAGAGCCCTACTCCAACTGTATGAACTATTAGGCTCGATCAGAACACAACATCTTGGGATAGAAGTAGCCATAGAAGGTCCTATGAAATGCTTCCCAAGTCATATCCTGAAGATTTCCCACCTGTGAGATAACATCCCACCATATCTTGGAAGAATCACATAGCATGTACGTAGAAATCTTCACCCTCCTATATGGAGGCGTCTCTAGATTCTCAAAGATATAAAGAATGGAATCCAACCATGACTCTACAGCCTATGGTCCTCCATCCCCAGAAAAAGTGGGAGGATGATATTGCTAGAACACCCTAGTCAAATCTTCCATAGTCAAGGCAGGATGTGGTGCTTCCTAAAAAGTCTGCATCATCCTCATAAATCCTTCATGGAACTATGCATCATCACCTGTGTTCAGTATAATAGCTGGCACCAAGACGTCCATGATGGGAGGATCTGTTAGTTGTCCCCGATCTAACATTTTTAGTGTCTGATCATTTCCCTGTACCTGGTGTACAACTGGAGGACGTCTCGGTGGCATGAATCTGCAAGGTCAAGAGCACACCTTAGTTTAAGATTATCAAGGACAACAACTTAGAAGTGAAAGAAAGGAACATGAGAAGAAACATTCAAGTTTTACAAAACAGGGTTACACAACATGTATAACACCTACACGACGTGTTCCCCTAAGCTTTTAACATAGAGTTTACCCCTTCCAATCCTGGTCTTATAACACCCATACACATGACATGTTCCTCTAATGACACAACATGTACTTGAATTTCCCAACCTTATTAAGTAATTTTATATGAATAGAACTACACAGTTCTCTCCTAGGTAATACTACATGTCATGTTCACCCTAGATATGGTGGATAATAGTTAAGTTTCCTACACCAATTTCATTAGTCACATGGTCAAATACACAATCGACTCTACAATACATACATAAATGGGACATGGTGTGTACAACCTCAATTTCATCCACCCATGTCATTCATCACATGGATGGATACATAGTTCTTTACAACATGGAATTTAAAATTCAGACACAATGTGTTCTACTAAAAGTTTACCAACCTCGTGTCTCTGCTCACATAGTCATTCACACGGTCAAACACTACAAGGTGTGTACTCCCAGCACACGACATGTACTTAAGAAAAGTCAGTTATTCAAGAACAGAAGAACACATGGCGTGTGTTCATAACACCACATGCCGTATTATATGGGTTTCTAGATAGTAATCCTATAAAACTTCTCTAGAACCCTTAAAAACCTATAATTTTGTCCAAGGAATGACAAATTTTGACTTGTGAGAGACCATACTCCCACGAATCAAATTTTGGCATCCTTATTCATATCATAACTTGAAAAAATTCAATTAAAGTTCAAACATGTTACACCAAATTCCGATCCCAGAGGGCCCATAACACATCAGGGACAAAATTTTGGCATCCATCCAAATGAAACTTTACAATTTTAAATACCCTATAAAAATAGCAGGTATTCTATCATTATACCTATCACAAAAACATGCATATATAGAACACAATCTATCACAACAGTATGAAATCAGTAATGCACCCTAAATGGCATGATAAAAATGCATGACATGTGATCTCTATCAAGTTTCTATATGATGCATGAGATGGAATACCCCCATATCATCTGGTTTCAATAGAAATAAAACCTTAATAATATCAACAATAACAACACAAAACAAGTAAATAACCCAATGGTGAAATCAAATCAACCGTAACAATTGAAAAACTAGAAAAATTGCAATATTCAAGGTAACTTGGATTTTCCCTATACAAAAGTTAGCTACTCCTAGGAAAAACTTATTACCAACTACCCATTTCTTCATATCCATGTCTATAGGCTCCAAAAAGTAAGAAAAAGTAGAAAATAAATTTCTATGATACCACTTTGTAATGTCCCAGTTCTGGGTGCCGCCCAAAGGTTCCCCAAACTTGGTTGGTAACATGACCTCAAACACATTTTACCAAATGCCAGAGGCTTCTGATTAGAAGCGAGGGCCAAGGTCTAATAATGGAGAAACTATACCCTCATTGGAAGAGTATACACAACATAATCACAAATTGTAAACAAAAGCAGAAGCAGTAATACCATGAAAAAAAGTAAATAGTAGAAGACTGATAGTAATATAACAACTGAAGAATATATAAATGATTCATGTCACAAGTATCTAATAAAGCATCCAATCAAGTCACAATGCTAGAAATACAATACCGAAACAAAATTACAGAAATGTAGTAAACTCCAACAGCATCGCAAGCCTCAGATTGGTCCCATTCTCTCCATCTTCAACAACAATCAAGTACTTTATGAAGAAGGGTGCTTTCCCTTATCTATACCTGCAACCATATAATCTTTTTGGGCCCAAAATCATGAACCAAACAGGGTGTGAGATGAATCCCAGTATGCAACCACCAAAAGATCTCTGCCTAACAGTCATTGAATATATATAGCAGAAAATATGCATAAATGAAGCAATAAACTAGGAGTCACTCAAAAGTAAACAATTCTACAGTTTCCAATTATATTAATTTACATTTATTAATTATTAAAACCATTGAATAATGAATCACAAGATCTAGACTAAGATCTATATCCCTCCATTTAATAGTAACAAAAGACGTCTTAGAAGACCATATAAGCAACCAAGTAAGGCCGAGTCCAAGTTTGTTCTTTGGATTGGAAGGCTCATCACAACAACAATTAATCATTGCTCTCATGGTCTAACCACTTTGGTTTAAATATATCACTAAACAATTTCAAACAACCACCTGGGAAGCTCTCACAGTCAATACCCCTAGGTCCGCATGAAATCAATAATTTATACACGACCTCCGAGTAGCTCTCATAGTCAATAAAACCTGAGTCAATGTAGTATAAAAATCATAAATGACCTATGGGTAGCTCTCACGATCAATACCCCCTGGGTCAAAGTCTACACCATGGCTCTCACAGTCCTGTGTAAATAAACATGGAAACCCCCATAGTTTTCCTAGTCCAAGGCTCTCATGGTCCATTGGAAGATCTAAATGCATAACATAACAAGGCATCACATGTAATCTATAACTACTATATAGCTAACATTCTCAAGCATAACCCATGAAATTCATATAATCAATAAACACTACCCTAAAAAAAATCAAGGCATGGAAAATAGGGTATGTCTCATAGGAAACCTAGGCCAATCGACCCTAAATAGAAAAAATAGGGAAATGCACCCATGGGGTGTCCCGTAAACAAGGAATCAAACCTTACACATATGCTGCAACCCCTTTTCAATCAATTAAACTATAAAAGGTAGATAATAAGGATAAAATATAAAACACGTGATACCCCAAACATGGGTATTAATCACTTTAATAAAATATATTCCAACGACAAATCAAAGAAAGGCACAAACCATCTACCTCGATGTCGGGAGATCATTATAGTTGAACACCGACCCTTGAATTAGCCTATAATGGCGTAGATCTATAAAAAGGTTAAAATCATTCAACCTTGGATAACTCAGGAGAGAAAAGAAATAAGGAATATAGGCTCTAGGGAAATATAGAAATCACTGGTGGGAATCCAACGCATCTAGAGGCATCTCAATCAGAGCTTGGAGAGAGGAATGGTAGGGGTTTGAAGTTCTAAACCGTCTCGTCACTCTCCTGTATAAAACATGGGAAGAAGAAGATGGTTTTTATGATGATACATGACCCCACTCTGATTAATCAATTAAAAAGTAAAATACATTTCGTTTTCATTAAATGTACACACAGTTTCATTTAGAGGCCTCAGAGCGACTTCTGTTTCTCTCCTGTGGCGGCTAGGGTTTCTCCCCTGTATGCCCGCTCCTCCCCTCTCTGGCCATCTTGCCCTGGTTCGACTCTCGTTGAATCATCTCCTCCCCATGGATTTGTTGGCTCGGCGTGACGATTTTGTCATGTGTAGGGCTCGGATTGTGCGGAGGTGATCTTTTCATTGAGGTTGATAACAGATATGGAGTGGCCTAGGGAGGGGGGGGGGGGGGTTTCATTATCGTTTCTTGTTTTCCTTGCTTGTTTTTAGTGTTGATGATTTTCTCTTAGCGGTTCCGTTTGAAGCTGGCAGTGCTTGGATTTTCTTTCCGATGCCTCATCCCTGTGGTGGAACTTCTTCGGATTCCTCGGGTGTTCTCCGCGACGGTCTTGGGACTCGTCCTCCTTGCTCTGGTGGAATGCTTCGGGATTCGACTCTACTGGTCTGACCTGCGGGCATAAGACCGGTTTGTTCAACGACATACTCTATGGAGCATTCAAGGGTTTTCTCCCGGTTTTGGGTTGTTGTCCTACGGCGGTCTCTCAACATGTGGAGGTCTTCACCTGATTTGCGGTGGCTGAGTACTATGAGGATCTGAGAGGGTTTCTTCGGCGGTTGGGGTGGCTTTAGTGGGGTTTTCTCGGTTGATTTTCAATGCTCGGTTTGATTATTGTTTTGAAAATGGTGATTCCGATCGGTTTCTATGCTGGTGGTGGTTGATGGCGGAAACGACGAGGAACACCAGTGAAGGTGGTGTGCGATCGACGATTCGACGATGATTGACGGTGGCTGGTCCGGAGTCTCACCGGTGGCATAAGGTTGGATTTCGCGTTGAAGGTAGGCACGTGGTGAAGATTCTTGCATCGTGGCGTGGCCTGGGTTGGTGCGCAGTCAGATGAGCGGTGGCCTCTTCGGATGGGGTCGATGGTGATTTCTGGATATCGGCTTGATTGATGCTGTGAACCTCTTCCTCTGTGATGGTGATGAGGAACATCGGTGAAGCTCATCGGTGGTTCGTTGCGAATTCTCCAGTCGTCTCGGTGGTTTTGAGGCTGATCATGGTTCGAGGTGTTACAGGTTTCGAGGGGTCCCATGCTTCGAGGCCACGGCGTGGGTTCGTGGATCGAGGTGGCGAGCAACAGTTTTTTGAATGTTGAATTTTTACTTTGAAAGTGGGATGTTGTGCCTGTTTGACTGTGTGGTTTGGATGGATGTTTGGGGTACCTGAAACCCTTAAACCAAGTATTATAAAATGGAAAAAAATGGTTTGGCATTAAATGTACACACCGTGTACTAGCCTCAACCGATCCTCACTTTAGGTAGTCTGCCAGGTCACCCACACGGCCATGTACTCAGCCGTTACATGGCTAGTACATGGCTACACGTGGCAACCGGGTATATGGTGTGTACTAAAAAATACACAACATATACTTAGAAATTTTTTCATTTCTTCATTTTTCCTAAAAAACAACTCTAAATAAAGATCTATACCAAAAATTAAGATTTGATTTCTTACACCAACCACTTTAGAAAACACTTTGTAAGAGAAAAAAACTTTTTAAATTACCACATATTAATTTAAAATTCCATAACTCATCTCAAAACCACTTTCAAAATTCAAAAGGATTCTTTTTGAATTTTTAATATCCCACTTGAAATGTATTTTTTAAACTACACATGAAAGTAAAATAATTTTTTTTCAAAACACTCAATGGGATAAAACCCCCCTTTTCTATAAAAATGATTAGCCTCAAGTGATTTTTTTTAAAATCATATTAAAAAACCATCAATAATAAATTAAATGTTTAAAATTGTTTACATGAAAAGATGTACACTTTGAAATGTTTAAAACTTTACTAGTTTAATTTGAAATAACCTTATGAGTTTCAAAATACCAAATCCATTTTAATTCATTCTAAGGGAAACACATTTTTTAATTTCAAAACCCACTTTAACATTTAAAACCAAGTTTCCTTTTTCAAAAATGAAATTTAAAATAGGAATGACCATAAAAATTTTAAGTAGGCCACCACATAGTCTAAAACAAAGCATGATTATCAAACATTTCATAAACATTTTATAAATATGACAAGAATAAAACATTTTTTAGAAGACAAAAGTAAATTAACAATTTAAATCCTAACATGATTGTCCTGGACTACCCGCCTAAATATCAATGTTCTCATGGGTTTCTTTCAAACTTCAATCAAGGGACAATTTATTCCTAAAATTTGAAATTTGTATTTCTTTTGGATGTGGTGAAGTGGTTTAATGGATGTGGTGATTTGGTGTAATGGGTACCGGTAACCCCTTAAACCGGCTTTTGAAAATAAAAAAAAAATGATTGGCAGGCAAGCTTTCATATTCTATACAATTTAAATTGAAAATACCATTTTAAAGGGTCAATTGGATAATTTGAAAAGTGAGTAACTTGAAACCATATTCAAACCATTCTTTAAAGATAGGAAAACCCATTGATATCTATAAAAACCAAGTCAAAATCCAATTTCTTCCCTAGAAATCCAATGCATATAATTTATACTATTATTAAATAATTAAAAAACCAATATAAGCATCAAGAAATCAACGATTCTAAAATAAAAGAGTCAAGAATGGGTCAAAACAACCTGGACCAAGAGAAAATAAAGAAACCCTCAAGATAGAGGGAGGAGGACCCCAAGGGAAGATCACATGCCCTAGAAACCAAAGTCGCAACAAAAATCAAAAGCCAGAACCCCCTAGGGTTTGTCCTAGTGTGTGAGCAATGAGGAAGATAGTGGAAATGAGAGGAAAAAAAGAGATAAAAGGAAGAGGAGAAATTGGAGGAGGAGCGCAATTGCAGGGGGCTCGTTGAACTCTAAGGGTGATGTTTTGATCATCTAGATTTGTGAAATCAGGAACCCGAAGAAGAAAACAATGAGAGAGGAGGAGAAAAAAATAACATACCTTGGTTTTGAGGCTTGATTCATTTGAGAGAAATTCAAGGAGGAGCACCAACATTAGTGGACTTCCGTAAAATCTTGAGAATTGTAACTGAAATCAGTGCGGTTAGGGTTGTTTTAAAAACACCGGGAAGGGTTTTATCAACACTTCCAAAAAATCACTGATAAAGATACCTTTTATCAATGCTAAAATAAGAAGCGTTAAAAAAATATATCTTTATCAACACTTCTTTAGTGCTCATAAATATTCCTTTTATCAGCACTAAAAGTTTAACACCGATTAAATATTTATAATTTTAATTATAAATAAAATTATTTGTAAACAAATTTATAAATATTTGTATATGATTATAAATGTATTAATATCATCATATATATTTATATATTTATATATATATATTAAGTATATTCATTATTTAAATATATTTATTATAATTTCATAATTATTTAAATATATAATTATTTATTTAAAATTATATAAATATTTTTTAAATATATATATATTTATAATTATAAATATATTTATATAAATATATATAAATATATATAAATATATAATTATATATATAATAAATAAATAAATATATATATAAATATAGTAAATATATTCATCAATTAAATATATTTATTTTAATTTTATAATTATTTAAATATATAATTATTAATTAATAATTATATAAATTCTTCTTATAAAAATATTTATATATTTATATAATTATATATATATTTATATAATTATATATATATTTATATATTAATATCATTATATATATTTATATAATTATAGATATATATATTTAATATATATATATATAATAAATAAATATATATTTACTAAATATATAAATATATAAATATAAATATAAATATAAATATAGTAAATATATCCATCATTTAAATATATTTATTTTAATTTTATAATTATTTAAATATATAATTATTAATTAATAATTATATAAATACTTCTTAAAAAATATTTATATATTTATATCATTATATATATATTTATATATTAATATCATTATATATATTTATATAATTATATATATATATATATAATAAATATATATATATAATAAATGTATATATTTAATAAATATATATTTAATAAATATATATAAAAATAAAAATAAAAATAAAAATAAATAAAAATAAAATAAAAATATAATAAAAATATGAAAATTAATATAAATATAGTAAATTTATTCATTATTTAAATAAATTTATTTTAATTTACAATTATTTAAATATATATAATTATTTATTTTTAATTATATAAATATTTTTTTAAAAAATAATATTTATTTATTTATAATTATAAATATGTAAAATTATAAATATAGTAAATATTAATTTATAAATATATTTATTTATAAATATTTATCTACAAATATATTTTTAATATTATTAATGAATATATAACCTTGAATGCATGCATGTTAAAAATGAGTGAAATTGAATAATTAAAAATGAGTAGGCTTTAAACATATTGAAAAAATGGATAAGTTTTATTAATTAAATACACATTATTAAAAAACATGTATATATTTTGAAATAAAGATGAATACACAATGAAAATATTAAAACATAGTAAATAAATAAATAAAAATAAATATTATAAAATGATTAAATTAAAAAAATATTAAAAATAAATAAATAATACCTAACTGTCATAATATTAAAAATAAATAAATAAAATTTATCCATTAAAAACATAATATATTAAATGTATCATGTTACTTAAATGAAATTCTAAAATGAATAATAAAATTTAAATAAATTACATAAATATTAGGTGTGTGTGTTTCTATATAAGATTTCATTAATTATGTAAATATTTTTGTGGGTGCATTGTATATAAAAATACATTAATTATGTATATATATGCGTGAAATCAATGTAAGACACATTTGATATATGTTAAATTAAAAAAACAAACAAAATTCAATCAATGTCCATTACTCGATACAATTAGTCAGTATTTTTAATTAATATTAATGTTTAATTATAAACCATTATTCACTAAATATATGACTTATTTAATGTCAGAATAAATATTTTTTATTATATAAATCACATTTTAGGAAATATTATATATATTGATATATATATATAGAAATATATATGAGTACATTTATATATGAAATGTATTAATGGATAATTATTTATAAAAACCATTAGAAATGAATAAGACATTAATATGTTTTTAGTCATCACATTTTATTCATTTTTTAAAATTTAATATATATTATTTATTTCTATTTATAATATATATATATATATATATATATATTAAACTTATTCATTTTTATCAATAGTTGTTTCATAATAATTTTTTTAATAATTTTGTAATTTAATAATTTTTAATTTTTTTGTTTAATTATTACAATTTATTCGGTTTTATTTCTTTATTTAATTATTACAATTTATTCATTTTATATATCTATATTTAATATATACTATTTATTAATATTTATAATCGATACTTATGTATATTAAATTTATTTATTTATATTAATAATTATTCACCCAAAAGATATGAACCATGGATTTGGAAAGACCAACTACATGATCCCAAGAAAGTTTTATTAAAGGTAAACAAGTACAAAGAGAAGGATTACATGGCCAAACCCCAAAGCAAACAAAATAAAACTACAAACTGAGCACCAACACCAACATATCCAGAGGGTCTGCAAAAACATATCCCAACCTAAAAAATATAGCACTGCATGTACAACAAAAAATGGGACCATCCACTCCTGTGAAATATAGAAGTCCTACATATCAATGCAACCTGGACACCATGCTGCAAAAATAGGGACCACTGGTGATCCCTCCATGCACCATGCCCAATATCCAGTCTTCTACAAGCACTTCCAAGCATGCATTCTTCAACGCCTGATGCGACCCCAAGGATGGATCCCCCTCCTCCAATTAGGAGTAACTCAAGTACCACTTTGTTCTTCCAAGAAACTAGTATTCTGAATATTAGCCTCATTTACCTACTATTTTACCTACTACCCCACCAATCTAGGTTCAAACATCAGTTCAGTCTCCACTTCCATATTATCACCTCCCTCTTGAAAAGACAAACGATCAACCCCCTCTACATGCACCTATATAAGACCCTATCCAGAGTCATCATTACAGCTCTTAGTATCATCAAACAGTCCATAAACCTCTAATACATTAGTGGTCATACCCTCCATGCCATCATCTCCATCCTTAGGAAAAAGGTGATCATCACCATCACCACCTACTTAGGATGCACAAAAACATCATTCAGCTCCACACAACCTTTAATCATTGAGTAGGAGGCTCTATTTCAAACTCTAGGTTTCTTTAGAACTTCTATATAAAGATGAAGAAACTCCAAGTTATTAATTGATTAATTTTTTTTAATACTTGTAATTTTTTTATTGGTTTGTATAATTTTTTTTTCCAATGGGCTGGGATGGTTACTATAGGAACATAATACAAAGGTGGGAGAAGGCCCAAGTTATGTATAGGGTGGTAAAAGGCTCGTGTGGGCCTCTGGAGGGCCCATATAAGTGTTAGTAGTGTATGCAGGAGCCCATCCCCACAACATGATTCTTATAAATGGATACGGAATAACGATATATAAAAAAGTGTCCCCCATTCTCTATTTTGAAGTGGAATTTTCCAGATGATTGGGACCTTTATTAGTCCTAAAAACAAAGTTCTGATAAAGGGTACCTTTTGTCAGTGCTATAAAAATCACCGATAAAGTAAATCCTTTATTAGCGCTAGAAAAACAATGATAAAGGGTACCTTTTATTAGAATTTTTTTAGAACTCATAAAAGTTCCCATTTATCAGTGATTTGTTTAGCATTGATAAAGGAAAACTTTATCAATGCTTTTTTATAGTGCTTATAAATACCAACAGTGTATATAGCTATTTTTTAGTAGTGAAAACTTTAAATTTTTTAGTCACCATAAGATACTTCTCCAATATAGTATTAATGATATAATTCTGCATAAAATCACATGATTACTTGTAATCATTTCCATTCGATGATTAAGATTTAGATTATTGATTAATCCAACTTTTTTTCCCATCATCATAAAAAAAAAATTTTCTCTACCATTCAATTAGTGGAAGAAACATGAGATATGAAATTAAGATAAAAAAAAGAAAAACAAACTTAGTCTCAAATATAGAGACTTAATCTAATACCAAGTTTTGTTGTATATATTAGAGGGAAGGAAACCTAAAAGTGGGGGGTGGGGGTGGGTCAATTATAGATTAAACATGACTTATTTTTTTACAACTTAATGTGTAAAACTATCTTAAGTTATGATCTTTTGATCAACCCATAATTTATTAGAGTAAATTCAACTTACATATAAGTACCCTGATTAACCATAGTGGAAATTAAACAATCAATAAATTGATATAAATGAAAAAAAATATAAGAAATAATAAAACTTATAACAAATTAGAAATAAAAAACCAAAAATTAAACACATCAAAAATTTATAAAACACGAATTTATAGATTATAATCAAAATACCACAAAAAAGGATATTATAAAATGCACACTTTGACCTAAAGTGTAAGGAAGTTTCTTAAACCTAAACCAAGGTATCACTGAATTTAAACCTATTGAAAGGTCTATCTTCCTATCCCCAGAAATCCTTAACTTAAACCCATCGGAAGTTGCTATGCCTTCCTATCTCTAGAATCTATCAAACACATAGGATCATGCCAAATTATATATTCCTATCCATAAAATCCCTCAATCATAAAAATTATAAATAAAACAATTGTAACAAGAAAACTTAAAGAATTTACAGTGAGATCCTCACAAACAGATGCTCCAAGTGAAACTATCATAAAGAAAAAACTATAATTATCAGAAGAATAAAAAAAAAGATATTTCAAGATTTAAAAGAACTTTTCACTTATTTTTATAATTCTAATTACTAGTTTAACATTTATTCTTTTAATCCTTTATGTAGTTTTATTTTTATAAGAAAAAATTCAATGATCGAATCCCACATTCTTCAATGTCATTTTCAAATGCATCAAAAGCAGCTTCATAATCTTCCAATGAACTAAACATTATTTATCATCTTCTGATTGAGTTATCTATGCACCACTATAGTTCTTATACATATAGTGCAATAATTTTTATGTGAATATTTGGTTCTCTAGATTTTCATTTTTTTGACTTAAACTTCGAGAAATTCATTTACTAGATTTTATTTTTTCAAAATAAAAACAACAAAATAAAAAATTTAAGTTATATTATGTTATTATTAAGTTTATTTTTATTTTAAAAACAGAGGAAGCACATGAGTCTTTGATTAAATATTAATCATATTTTTTATCATTTTTTATATAAATTATTGTTTCGATATAGAAGAGAAAATCACTATGGTGCGTTTGGTTTGGCCCAATGGTTGATTGTGTGGGAGGGGAGTTAAATGTGTTGCACAATCATTTATGTTGGGTTACCATTGTTGTTCTTAATGGAAACTCCCAATAGTTCCCACATCCATAAATGGGTACAGACCTGCTTTCCAAAGGTTGGTGGTTAGTTGGGGTTTCATACCCAACGACACTTAGGAACTCACATTGGTCGAGAGGATGGAAGGTTGGGCTAGTCTCACCCTTTTAGGGGGAATTGTTTCCCACTCCAGGACTCTCTTATAGATTTAAGATATTTTTATAATCTATTCATAATACTGATGTGGGACTCGTTACCCTAAAAAAATGATTATATGTTAACCCCTTTTATGCACAAAAGAAGAAGGTGATCTCATTATTGAATCCATATTCATATATCCTAGGTTCTTCATCCATTTCTTAGTAATGAATAGATGCTTATATATTGAAGTTTCATAACTAGAAAATTCCAAATTTTCTATCATGTAGGGAGGTGGTTAATATTTCAAAGATGGGATTGATCCATTATGAGGTGTCCTATATATTATGTTTATTGTAGAAATCAAAATCCACATAGTTCATTAAATCTATGTAGTTTAACATCACATGGAAAGGATATATGTGTAGGAACTTAGGCACCAAATATTTGAACTCGAATATCTAGGATATGTCCTATATATCCTAGTTATAGAAATAATCATAGTTATCATATTTTGTTCATGACCTTGGGACTAGACACAAGTTAGATTACCTTACACGGGGTATGTTTATATCATGCCACTCATCGGGGTTTACATATTGAGATTTCCTTGGCTGGTGGAGATTCATGATGTGAATGGAATGACCATTAAAACTCCCTAAGACCATGTTAACTATGATTGATGTGAGAAATAAGGGATAGCAAGTAATCAGTCTCACTGCATGTGGATGCAGGTCTTATGTACTGGGAAATCCCTAGAGATGTTTAATATGGAGCTTAACACTTAGGAAGGTGTCTTATATATCCTGGTTATCATAGGAATCAGAGTCATTATAGTTCAATTGGATTCTCAGTCAACTGATGGATGAGGTAGAATAATTAATCCATATAAATTATTGGGTATCAATGGTTGAAATTTTGGAGACATGGGGGGACTTATACTGAAGTGGGTTCCAATTTGAGTTTAGGATTGGGCTTTAAGAAGATGTCTTACGTATCCTGGTTATGGTAGGAAACAGATCCCTGATAGTTCAATTTTTAGGGGCTTACACACTGACATTTCCATTATTTACGGGACATATCATATTATGTCATTGACCAGGTCTTACACATTTAGGTTTCCATTATCCTAATAAAGGATTTTCACATGAATGATATGATCATTGTGACTCCCTAATCCCACTTATGTTATGATCAATGTGAGAAACAAGGGATATAAAATAACTAGTCTCATTGATTGTTAATGCAGAGATTATGTGCTGGGACTTCCCTTTGGATTCATAATATAGATATTGGGCCTTAGGAATACATCCTACATATCCTAGTTATAGAAGGAATCAGAGTCATCATAGTTCAATTGGTTGGGGCCTACACACTGAAATTTCCCTTCTAATTGAAGCTTACACACTAAGGATAAAAAAGGTTATCTAGTTGTGGGATGACCTCTTGACCTGGACTTCTTGTCCTCTTGACATGCGTTGATTGTATGATCAACATGCCTTGACTGTCTTCTTTACATGTTGGAGGATGTATGCCTAACATGTCTAAATACAATCATATGATCTAATTGAACTATCAGAGGAATGTCGTATAACCTAGATAGAATTTCTAAAGGTTTTCACATGATCAAGGATGACTTGTCTAGAGGACATCGCAAGAACTAACTGGCTTGTCCTGGAATCCATCGCATGATCCCGACTAACATTCTTAGAGGGTGTTTCATGATCCAACTGAATTTCAATTTTTTTCACTATTAAAGATGGATGACATGCTTGGATGAGGTTGTGAGAATTAGCGTGACATGTATCAGGGGGTGGTGCATGATCTAGGCTGACTTGTCTAGGTGTTATTGCGAAAGATGACTGACATGTCTAGGTGACATTACAAGAGCTAGTTGACAAACTCAATGGGCATCATAATGTCTGACTGGCTTGTCTAGAGGATATCGAAAGAGCATGTTTACATACCTTGGTGCTATCATGAGACTTATCTAACATGTACCAATGTCTCCATATGATATGGGTGACATGTCTAGAGGACATTGAGAGGCCTGCATGATGAGCCCAGAGGGATTTTTGAGGCTTGGGTGGTATTCCCAGGGGCACTATGTGACTTTATTTGACATGTCTATGGGACTTTGCATGATCCAAATAGTATACCAAAGGAGCGTCGCATGACCTAGGTGACATTTCTGGGTGCTGTTTCATGACTTATGGGTTCATGTAAAGCACATCAGGATTATTTTATATGTTACTCACATAAGTATCCCATATTTGAGTCTTTGTTCTAGCCTTTTATTTCATATTTCTTATATTTTTTCAGTGTTATCTTGTTTTAAGTCTTGCGTGTTTTATAAAATACATGGGACGTCCTTTTTGTAACCCACTAGAAGTTCCCTAGGTGATCTATGAGTGATCACATGAAGTTTTTATACATGCTTCATGATATCTCTAGTTGTTCCCTGGATATTACCTGGATTTTTTCCTAGTCATGAGATAAGCCACTCCGATAAATTCGCTCTGATTCCTGGGTGCACCGGTGTGAGGTTCCAAGAGTTTTTCCATCTATGTCTCTCTCCTTTTTCTTTTCTAATGGAATGATAGATTTATAGGCCACTCCACCCTAGTTATTCACCACTTTTTGTAGTGTGTATCACACAAATCTAGGATGGAGTCGGTGGAGGTATTTGGCATCACACGTCTTCACAAGGTCCTACCGTAGGTCATTCCGAGGGCATCACATGATTTTTTGAGACCAAAATACCATCTCTTAAATGCCCCATTTAATGTATTATGTCCAACTAAAGGTGTATTTCCAAGTTATGTGAAAATTTAGAGGGACTTTCATATTTTTTTGGCCAACATGACTAAGGACTTTTGCGAGATCAAGATGTCTACTGAAAGGATTTCGTGTGATCCTTGATGCCTTGTCTGGGATATTCCACGAGACAAGGATGGATTTACCTGGGGCCTTTGTGAGATCAAATATACTTTTCAAGGGGTCTTTTGAGGATTTTATGGTGCATCTAATTATTTTTACAACCATAAGAGGCCCCCACCCTTTTATTTCCTTCTTTTATTTTTTGAAGGCTTAGGGATCTTGTGATCTTGAACAAGTGTTGTCGAAGACAATAAATTTCTTCATAATTTATGTTTTTTATAAACAAAAAAAGGTATTATGGTGATACATAATCACTTCATGGATAAACCCTTCCAATTATTTTTTAAGCCAAAGGGGGAGGACGAAACTGCATGGACATTTCAAAATATTTTCACGTGACAAGGGTGATATGATAGCGGGTCTCTCGCATGGTGAGGAGAATATGTCTCCAGGGGATTGTTTTGTCTCGTGAACCACCTAGGGAATGTCAAATTATTTTTAAGATCGCAAGAGGATCCCTCATTTTCCATATTTTTATATTTATTTTACAAGGATTTCTGAGATCTCACACTACTATGTGAGTGTTTTAGAAGACAACCACTCTTCTTATTTGCGATGCGTCGTGTGATAAATAATGAATCTAATGATGGAGTACGAGTGTTTCCACAGACAAAACTTCTTCTTGCATGTGGTGCATCACATGATTAATGATGTATCTTTTGATGTCATGCAGTTATTGTCAAGTATAGTCGCTCTTCCTACCTTTGATGCGTTGTGTATTCACAATTGTATGATGCCATAACATGACTAAGGGTGTTTTCATGTAAAGGAATCATTCCAAAGGGGGAATGGAAAGTGTTTCAAACCTTCACATGAATTTATCATAACCTAAGACACTTTAATGTGTTTCACAACCAAAGGTTTTCATGAGGGCATCACATGATGTCCAAATCCTCATGATATTGAGCAAAGGAGGCAAAGTGATGGAGTCTCGTAAAGATTTTTCTCGCATGTAAATGAAATATTTATTTTCTTCAGATGGAAGTATCAAGAGCAACATGGATATTATCATACACACATGAATATTGAATGTATGTGGTGTGGACCTCCATCAGATCGACATGGTGCATTGAGTCTTGAATGTTATTTCATGCTCAAATTTTGTGGTGCATCAAAAAAATTCATTATGAATTGATGATAGACAAATACTGAGTTTCTACCCACACTTATTTACATAAATGAGTATTCGGTAATTCAATCTACTTATAGGAAGAGGTAAGATTGTTATATGAACTTTATTCCATACTCGCCTAATAGAGTATATACACGAGCATCACTTCGCAGGATATCATATGTGGTTCCACGCCCTTTCACAAAATTGATTATGTGATTCCTTAGATGATTTGTGTGAAAGTGAGTATACAGTATTGTGTACACATTAGCTAATTTACATAAACCTTATGTAGGTTCACACAATCTATTTTGAGTAACCCTTATATGGGATCACGATTCTCTATTTTTCACAAAAAATGAGATCACTTTTATCCCGAATAAAAGTGAACTTCTATAAATCACAATCTTTTTGTATTTATAGATGAAATATCCCACTAAATCTGCTCATCCAAGAAAGGTGGCATGTCCTATAAACATGCTCTACTGTCCATCACACAGACTTACCCAATATCTAATCCAAATATACATGAAATCAAGATAAATATTCAAAATTATAGAACTCTTGGTATTATTTAGGTGTGATTGTGTAACCACATATAAGATTCATGTCATCATGTAAAATGATCTGGGGGTTTCATGTAAACACTACAAAGTTTCTTCACACATAGGATATTTTTGATACTCACTATTTTCAAAGTTACTTTTGTTCATGTGTTGTATTTGCGCATAGTGGAAACCTCAGGAAGTGTCATCAGTGCATGATATATTTTTGGTATATGCTCATGATGGGTTCAAATAGGAACTATTATGTCACACACTACACATCATATCCAACATCATGAGTTTCATGCATGGGCTATAAAGCTTCTATGAGAATGACGTTTGCTTCACGTGATGCAGTCACCATGCATATGGGCTGTCCATGATAAGCTTTATAGATCATCTGTGTCACATTATAATCCTTTCCATGGACCATCTACACAGTATCATGTGGATACATGAAAGTTTTATTTTTTCTTCATTGCCTGTATAGGGTATTTCATGCATGTTCTCTAGAGGTTCTTCACACACGAGATATTATTGAATCTCACTATTTACACAGAAACCCCTGTTCATGTAGTGTATACATTCCTGGTGGTGGTCTCACATGATGAATTCACTATAATCCCCGTTTTCATATTAGCTTCACTTGTTGATCACAACCTCTTATTCATGAGGGGATTGGCCTTGTTGTTTGATGGCAGACCTGGCCAAGTAGGTGTGGTGTTTCTCTACTCATGATACTTTGTGTCACACAGATTATTCTTCTTCTTCTTATGATAGGATATCAAGCATGGGGTCTTCTCATTGTCACATTTCATATAGTTTTTTAGGAATTAAAATATTTGGTGCAAGAAATTTTGTCCGCTTGAGGTCTATCTAGTGTGCGGTATCCACTTTAGGCACAAGAGGAAATCCAAAACTTTGATTCCATGAGGTTGAAGAAGATGAATTAAAATTTTGATTACCCATATTATAATATACATGACATGTTTCATTCTATGGAAAAGTATTTGATACACAATTATGAGTGTAAAAAAATGCCCCCATTAGAATTAGATTCATCCGACACGAAAAGAATCTGATTCAAAGGTAAATGTATATCACTTTGTTGTATATTTGAATATCTAGAGGGCTTTGATATTGAGCCCCATGAGTGGATTTTTCAAGAGTTTTTCAACTGAGGTATTTTAGGCATTATCAAGAAGTGAATCCTAACCATGGGTTCTTGGATTTTAATTGATGTTTTGTAGATCATCAATGGTTCCTGTACTTTGTATAATATCAAGTAAACCTGAATGCTTGGATTTGAATGTTTAAATTCTAATAGATTATCCTCAATTAATCCTCATTAATTCCCACCAAAATGAGATTCTTTAATGATATATCTACTCCATCTATATTGACATTAACTGATTCACATAAGGATAACTGGGTAGAATATATGTCCCAGAAGGAGAGTAATCTATCTTTTTCCAAAGCGATAGGCTTGGTGAGAGTATCTTGATTTTTTCTAAGTCCATATGGTGGGACTTACAAGGTTTTTCATTCTTTCAGACTAAATCATTGATGTTCTATAGTTTAGATTCTTTTAGGTTTTACCTTCTATCACTATAGTTTAGGGTCTTTTATCTTGGACCTTTATCGCTACAGTTTAGGGTCTTTTAGCTTAGAACTTCTATTGCTTTATTTTAGGGTCTTTTAGATCAAACCTTCTATCACATTAGATTATGTTATTTTAGCTATGACCTTCTATCACTATAGATTTGGATATTTTAGATCCAACCTTCTATCAAAATAGTTTAGGGTCTTTTAGCTTAGAACTTCTATCTCTATAATTTAGGGTATTTTATCTCTTACCTTCTATCACTGTAGTTTAGGGTATTTTAGTTATAAACTTTGGATTTCCATGTAGTTTAAAGTATTACTTCCAAATATGATTGATGATCATGGAATATGGTGCAGACATGCCAGGAATGAGCCAAAACACCCTAGGGTGTTGAGTTCATCTGTGGTGTTGTTGAGACTTATGAGGATCATATTTATTTTCTTGCAAGGAGGATATGCCTCTAATTGGTAGGTCAAATACCTTATGCATCAGAAGAATTGTCAAACAAAGGTGTCTCCACTATTTTCCATGGTACATGAAAGATTTATGGGGGAATATTGGTTGAGGGAGAAATACTAGGGATTCTAGGTCCACCTGGATAGTTGAAGCATGGGTGATATAATTCATAACCCAAAAGTTTGAGTCAGTGAATATGGGATGTGGAAGACATGATGGGGGTGAACTGTAATAGCCTAAGGTTCTAGGTTTCATCATGGTGTTTCCAATACTCACAAGGATTGCATATCCTTTCTTATAAGGAGGAGATACCTTTATTTGGCTGGTCAAAGCCTTTATTCATTGATAGAATGACTAAGAAAATATGATCTCCACTTCAATCTGAGGGCCATGAAATATTTTTGAAGACTCAAATGTTTATATGATGAGGTTGGGTATGGAGGAAAGCTATCTAGGAAGGGTTCTGTAACCCTAGGGTAGTTTAAATCTTAATTATGAAGCTTGATCCCTATGCCATGTGGTTTCAAATCACAAGGTGTGGGTATTAAAAGGTTTGGGAATGAAGTGTCACATTCCTATTTTAATAAAGGGTACAAAAAACGATGATGTAATGTTGAGGATATCAAATATGCTCAGATATTTTGGTACAAATATTATAAATCATGGTCCAAAGTGTTTGGGTTTGGATAATGATAAGGTAAAATCATACCGAGAATGGCCCATAACACACTAAGGTGATGAGTTCTTCCATGGTGATGTTAAGGATTACAAGGATCAGAAATACCTTTTTTGTAGAGTTATGCATTTGGTTGAAGACCATATGTGCATATGCAGGAGACTTTAGCATACATGCATAATCAATCAAAGGGCCCCTTGAACCTGGGTATCCATTCCCAAGGGACATGGAAGGTTTACAGTGATCTGAGATGCTCAAATCATGAAGTGTGATTTGTTTAAAGTGTAATATACAAGAAAGTTTTGAGAACCCTAAAATTTATGTCACTGCCTATAGAACATATTCTCATGGAGAGGATATGTGAAAAATAATTACTCTAAATTTTTCCTAAACCAGGGGTCCAACGAGCATGGATTAGCTTTTATTAGGGATAAAAATTAGCCCCTATGTTCTTTATGTATTATTTATTTTCACCCTCATTTTTTCCTAAACAATGAAGATAAAGAGTTTAGTGAGCGAAGAATTGACTTTTTATCAGGACACCCTTTGCAGGTTTTCAAATTGATAATTTTTGTGTCTATTTTTCTAGAAGATTAAGGTCTTTTGATTTGGACCATTATAGTCTAGAGTTTAAGGTTGTACAGGTTTGACCAAAGTACAATTATTTTAAGTTTGTGATGCACACAGACCTAACATGGGGGATGATACACAAGATCCTAATTAGGATAACCAAGGTAAAGAGTACCCCATCATCCTTATGAATGGGAGATGAAAATATTGTAGATCAAGGATTGAGGTTCTCAGGTCATGAGTAATGATATGGAAAAATCATACTAGGAATGTCCCATATCATAATAAGATGTTGAGTTCTTTTGCGATGATTTCATGGCTCAAAAGTATTATAAATCCCTTTTTGTAGATTTACTCATTTGTTTAAAGACTATAGGAATATATGAAGGAGCCATATGCATGAATTCACATTCAAAAAAGGGTCACTTAAAGACACATATCTTTTTCCAAGGTCCATGAAAGGTTTTTGAAAACTTGAGTTGCTCGAGACATGAAGTGTGATTTATGGATTGAGGTGATTAAAAGAAGGCAGAAAAACACTATACTCTAAATAACCTGGGTAAGGCTCTTTTGGTCCTTTGATAAAGGATGATAATGGATGATGGTTTGCACAATTTATAATTGTGTAGTAGGGATGTATTTTCTTCCAGGTTTTTTAACATCACATGGTAAAGACATTTTTATCATGTAGTTTTAATGTCATATGATCAGGACTTTCTATTTTCATTTTATTGTCATGTAGTAAGTATGTGAGAATCAACATGAAAAATTGTGCAAGATATATTACATGTACAAGTAGTCCGTTTATAGATCTGACTCATACATAGACAATATATTATTCTATGGATCAACCCCTATGCAGTTGGGGTGCATTTTTATTCTTGTTGGTTGTTTTAGATGAACCCAGGATTTGAGATTTGAGCATCACTGTGTATCTTGTTTTGGAAGTAATCAATCCAAACATAGTTTTCTAACGGGAAACTCTCTATGCATGTAAGACCCATATGAAGAGGTGGGAATTATTTCCATTTATTGTTGTAGTTGGTCCCATAATTGGATATCTAGGTGTCACTATGTATATTATGATGATAGGAATCAATCCACACATAGTTATTGAGGAACCGTGTATTTTAATGTCATACAGCAAGGATATTGACTTCCTGATATGAAAAGGGGTATTATGATTAGACCAAAGGATGGAAATTCGGGATTCACTATGTATCCCTCAGTAATAGGAATCAAGCCACATGTAGTTCTTGAAACAGAAGATTCCAACGCAATTCTGACCTATACGCATGGAAGGGGGAATCATTATGTTTATTTATTGTTATTAGATGCAGGGTTGGAGATTCGAGTGTTACATTGTATCCTATGATGTTAGTAATCAAGTCACATATAGTTCTAGATTGGAGGTGTGGTAGGAGAGACCAATCACCAACAATAGTGGTTCTTTGTGGTGAGGTCCATAGGAATGTGCAATGTTATTTCATGCAAGGGACATAAACCGTACAATTTATTGTCATGCGATGAGGACTCATGGCATGCCTTTTAAGGTCTTGAATTAAGTGTTGAAGTTAGTGGCCTAGAACCAACTACTTTGTACTTTATTGATTAATAAATACCTTATCACATATTGATTTTTCTTCTACGTGACAATGCATGTGATAATGTCCTAAGGATAACTGTTTCACTAAAGGGTCATAGCATATCCCTGCTATGATGGGAACCTATATGAGCCATAACACTATTCTTGAATATATGTTCTATGGCCAGATGACGTTATTTGAGGGGAAAAAATATTACATGCCATTAGAGATGAGGACTTATAAAACTTTGAGGCACCTTCTCATGGTGTTCACCCATGGTAATATCTAGGAGGATATTATGAGAATGAGACCTGCCAGTAGGAAATCCACATTTCATTGTGTTATTGGATGTTCCTATCTTCGGACGTGTGTATTGGTCCTTATACTTTAATATTATTATTAATGGGTATTATAACTTGTGGACACAAATTTATTGATGAAAAATATGACGACACACTGTTCGCAGTGAGGTAGGATATGTTGGGTGTGTCGTGAGTAATACTGCATTAATAGATAATGCGAGAAAGGATTTATCCCTTCTGTTCTATAACTGAAGTTGATATCTCATGCCATTTGATGGAATTAATATAGCCTAAATAAATCCATGTCCATGGTGAGGAATGGGTGAGTTCAATTCTAGGAAGTAAAAGAAAAAATAATTGAGCACATGAGTTGATGGAACTATCATGAAACCCGCTTGATTAGAGATATCGAGACAAAGGGATTACATGACACGGTATGCATTCACAGGAGGTGACACATCATTGAGACATTAAATTCTTTCTATATGGGTGACTTGTTGTGTTTCTAGATGATAACCTTGGACTTTAGGTAGGATTCACCTAATGCCACTGAGAAAGTGGCCTAGAGGGTCACAAACTAAGTGCTAGCACCCAGAGATCCCTTCGGGGACATCTATAGATACATGGATCACATGTAGATCACCACTAGAGGAAGCCTACACTTGGATTATAAGGCACAATGAAAAATCACATTGGATCATGACCAGAAACATCAAAGAAGAGATAATTCCATCAAGGCAATTCTTGTATTTTAATTAAATTAATTATAACCAACATATGATGATCCTCTCTATGGTTCCAGGACTCCTCTCTTTTCCTTCATTCTTTTTTCTATTCTGAAGATCCGACGTTTTATCATCATGACAGATCTTGGACTAATAATTATTAACAGCAAAAATTAAAGTTGGGTACACCCTTCCATGCGCTTCTACTATGCCTAGAACCTACAAGTGGTAGCAAAGGGGTTATATCGTTGATTATAATTATTTAGTTTTCCATTGATGATTTAAAAATTTAAAAATTTAGTTGTTTCAATTCATGTTAATCATTATGTAAATATGAATCTCTAGATTTGTTCCTCCTCTTTCATTTCTCATTCACCTTACAGAAAGGATTTTTTTCTTTTAATTTTGATTAAAATAACACATAGGATCTCTTCCAGAGGTGCCAAAAGTTCCTAGCTGTACAACACCAAAATACGCGGTGTGTAGTTGGATTCACACACCATATATCAAGGTTCAATGAATCAGGAATGGTCCTCAAAACCAAGCCATTTCATTAGAGTTTATCTAAGTCTTTATGACTCCATGTGTTGACCAACAATGAGTGGAACACAGTTTTTGGATTACACGCCACGTGGTCCACTGGACACGGCGTGTAGTCCCTTTAGGTTAGGGTTGGACCATGTACCCTGTACCCAGATTTCTCGGTTGGAGACCGTGTAATGTGGATACTACATAGCGTGTGGCCCACTGGACATGCCATGTACTTTGAGGATTTAGGAAGTACACTTACATGCCATATCCCCAGGCGTGTACTTCCAATGGATGGTGAACAATAGTACATGCCATGTAGTTAGAACTACACACCATGTACTCATCCAAATTATGTATATTTATTAAAATTTATTATTATATTATAAAAACCCTTGAGATGTGTACCATGGTGCGGGCATAAAGCTGAGGCACAACACGTGATAAGTGTTATATATATATATATGTGTGTTTAATTTAACATCTGCGTAATGTTCATTTCTACTCATTGGGTTGTTATGAACGGTAATTCACTGAGTTACATATAAGGTACAAGTTACGTACAAAGATAATTTTAAATGAATTTATTTGTTTAAAATTATGATGGATGAGAATCTTAAGAAAATTCAGAAAATGGTTTAAGATAAAAGGATTGGTTGATTAAAGATAATTAATTAATTTGAGAATGATTTATGTTAAAAAAGAATGATTAAAGAATTGAATGATAGTTTTATTTATTCTTAAATATCATTTCATGTATAAATGATCATGATATAGACTAGGACCTTTTTATGTGGATGGTTTCTTTTAATTTAGTTATTTAAATTAAATTTGTTGGCATGCGAGCCTTCTCCTCATTAATATACAGGGTCTGAATTCCCAAAGTTTCTTTTATGTAAAACCCCTTTTACCCCTCACTTGCATGTGAGATAAAAGAATATGTAATGGATAGAGATCCCAAGCTAGTGGATGGGGTTCAAGTTAGGAGCCAAGGTGAAACCAACCCAATGAGATACAAAGGTGGACAGGTGGAAATCTATAAACACGAACCCAAAAGGTTCAAGGTGTTTCTCCTCTAGGTCTTGGGTTGGTTTATAAACTACTAGATAAACTAAACAATATAAAAATCTCATGATCATTCCATTTATTTTATTTCTGTCAGTTTCATGGTTTATTTATTTTGGGTGTGTTGTCATGATCACACAATTAATGAATTAAACAACCATGAAATATGGAACTAAAATAAGACCAGATTATGTATAAATATTATCTTAGACATGGTTAATCACTTAAGTATATACCCCTTAATATTAAAAATCATTTAATAAATATAATAAAATGGAAATTTACGTATAATGATAAAATCCCTCAAATAAATATTAAGTCGATATAGCCTTCCATAATCTTGGTTAGAATCGAAAAATAGTTCAAAGTGATTGACTAACCCTAGTTGGGGTGATTTCAATTATTTGGGAATTATAATTCAAGTTTTTGGGTTGAATTGACTTGTTTCACATTAAGGGTTGAATGCCACAGTAGGACTTGGTGTGACCAAGAGGCAAAGGTTGAGGAAATCCAAAATAAAAGGATTTCAGGATTAAGGATTCCACTCAGCGGATCAAGGAGCTGCGAGTTAATGCAGTTGGAATTTGGAATGCCTACCTAAAACCTTTAAAGTTTCTTGACCAACCCTAGTTGGGGTAATTTGAAGGGAAATATGGATCCTTTCCACTAGAATATTCAGGCAACAGAATATTACAAAGTTAATGGTGAGGGCTATTGATTTTTGATAAAATAGTGGGAGACTAATAAGTATTAATTTATTTATTTGTCTCAGTTTTATCATGATAAAGTACTAAATCTTTGATCATATTAATTTGTAGAAATGACAAGAAAAATTACTTCAAACATATCATTGTGAACCATACTCGATAATGAAAACCTTCTCATCGTCACCAATTTCCAAGAGTGGTAGAGGCGTTTAAACATCATCCTTCGCCACAAGAAGAAATTGTATGTACTGGAGGAGCCTATTCTAGTTGTTCCTGGAAAAGAGGCCAGTGATGAGGAACTATATCTCTATATTAATCATATGGATGATTACAAAAATGTATAATGTTTCATGCTATCAGCCATGTCTAATGAGCTCTTGAAGAAACGTGAAAACATGGACGCATATAGCATGATTCCTCACCTCAAGGATATCTATCAAGAGAAGGTGAGATAAGAGAGATATGAGAACTCTGATGATTTTTTCACAACTAATATTGGAGAGTCTACACCAGCTGGGCCTCATGCATTCAAACTTATTAGCTACATTGAATTCCAGGACATCTTAGCGATTAAGTTCCCAGATGATTTGCGTATAGATCTCATCCTATCATCACTTCCCAAGACCTTATCTAGCTTCATTGACAATTAAAACATGATAAATAATGAGAAGAGTCTATTAGAACTTCTAAACTTAATTCTCCAAGTAGATAAGGACTTGGGGTGTGAAAAACCCGTAGTCCTTATGGTGAATAAGAAGATGAAGAACAAGGCAAAGGGGACAAGGATTTATAAACAGTCTAAATCCCCCGAGCACCATACCTCCAAGAAGGGTAAGATCCAGAGGAAGGGAAAGGAATGGTAGGCGGTGTGTTTTTCATGTGGAAATCCAATCCACCGGAAGATAAACTACACCTAAAAGTGCGGGGACAATAAAGGTGTGTTAGTTTTCGAGTGTAATCTTTCCATTTCTACACATTGGTTATTAAATACCGATTTTGGGGCTCACATCTGTATTCAAATGCAGGAACCAAGTAGATTTAGAAATATTACTAGGGGAGAGGTGGATCTTCAAGCTGCCAATGGTGCGAGACTGGCTGTGTTAGCCATTGGTGATTACCATCTCTCATTTCCAACTAGGATGATTTTGGTTTTACATAACTGTTATTATGTGCATAGTGTTACCAAGAATATAATTTTTGTATCACATTTGGATATGGATTAATTTATTTTCAAGTTTAGAAATAAGGATTTTTTGTTTTATAAGAACAACGTATGTTATGGTATGACACATTTAAATAATTTTTTGTATGTATTAAATTATGAAAACCAAGTTTTGATAATCGATAATAAAAAAAACTCGCATGACTCATATAACACCCAGTTATAGCATCACCATCTTGGTCTTGTAAATGAGAAGTGCTTAACAAAGATCTATTAAGATGGTTATTTAGACTCTACTGAGATAAAAACACTTGATAGATGTCATGTTTGTTTACAAGGTAAAATGACCAAGCCGCCTTTCGGTGGACATGGTGAAAGGTCCATAGAGCTTCTAGTATTAGTGTATATAGATGTGTGTGGACCATTTCCAGTAGAAGCTAGAGGTGGATATTATTACTTCATTACTTTTACTAATGATTTGAGTAGATATGGATATATATACTAAATGAGGTATAAGTAAGAGTCCTTAGAGAAATTTAAGGAATTCAATAATTAAGTATAGAATCAGTTTGGTAAGAAGATAAAGAAGATTCGATCGAATTGAGGTGGATAATATCTAGACCAAGAGTTCATTGACCTTTTACGGGAGTCTGATATTATTTCTCAACTCACCCCTCCTTATACACCATAGTGGAATGGTGTTAGTGAAAGGAGGAACCATACCTTGTTGGACTTGGTGAAGTTGATGATGAGTCATGTAGATCTTCCATTATCCTTTTGGGGATATGCATTATAAACTACAACACACACATTAAACTGAGTACCAACTAAGGCGACAAATGGAATTCCTTATGAGTTATGGAATGGAAAGAAACCAATTTTGTTGCACACACATGTGTGGGGATGTGAGGAATTTGTTAAGTCCTTATAGGGCAACAAACTAGCACCCTGGGGCACAAGGTGTATCTTTATAGGGTATCCCAATGAAATGAGAGGATATTACCTATACAACCCTTCAGACAAGAAAGTGACTATCGCCAGACAAGATGTCTTTCTTGAGAGGGAGCACATCATAAAAAAGGATAGTGGGATAAATATTGACTTCGAAGAAGTTAATGCTCAATATACATAGGAGTTGGTACAGGAACATGTTCCACATTTTCTATGGAAGAGGTTCTAGGAACACAAGTACTGTGTAGAAGCTAAAGAGAGGTAAGGGAACCAGAGATATTTCGTTTCCTAGTCACTGAGGATGGTGAATCATTATTGTTGTACAATGATGAACCTCTATCATAAAAAGAAGTAGTAGAGAGCTTAGAAGATGCAAGATGTCTAGAAGCTATGAATTCTGAGATAGATTCCATGTATTAGAACCAAATCTGGGTTCTGGTTGATGAACAAGTTGATGTAAATCTTGTTGGATAAAAATTGGTATTCAAGAGAAAGATGGACATGGAAGGTCAAGTTAGAACCTATAAAGCAAGTCTAGTGGCTAAAGGATTCAAAAAATGTCAATTAATTGACTATAATGAAACCTTTTCACCAATTTCCATTTTTAAATCCATAATAACCATACTTTCCATAGCAGCTTACCATGACTACGAGATTTAGAAAATGGATGTCAAAACAACATTCCTTAATGGGAACCTTCAAGAAGATGTCTATATGACACAACCAGAAGGGTTTGTGAAACCAGGTAAATCCAAATGGATTTTTAATTTACAGAAATCTATTTATGGATTAAGGAAAGCCTCTAGGTCATGGAACGTTTAATTTGATGAATCCATAAAAGAATTTGGTTTCATTAAGAATGAATGCGATCCATGTGTTTATAAGAAGTTTAATGGGAATTAGGTCATTATCCTAGTAGTATATGTTGAAAAGATATTACTTATTGGAAATGATGTACAAGTCTTACAGTTTGTTAAGGATTGGTTGAAAATGTGTTTCTCCATGAAAGACTTAGGTGAAATAGCCTACATTTTAAGGATCAAGATCATTCGTGATAGATCCAAGAGGCTTCTTGGACTATGTTAGGGTACATACATTGACTAGATACTAAATAGATTTAGTATGAAACAATCCAAGAGGGGATTGGTTCTAGTGTCACATGACCTACATCTTTCTAAGAAAATGCATCCTCAGACACAACAGGAGAAAGATAGGATGAGTAATATTCCATACGCTTCGGCTATAAGATCCATCATTTATGCCATGTTATGTACCATGCTTTATGTTGCCTATGCACTGAGCATGGTAGGTAGATATCAAGAAGATGAAAGATAACAACATTGGATTCTGTTAAGACTATCCTTAAATATATGAGAAGAACTAAGGTTATATTCCTAGTGTATGGAGGATATGAGGAGCTTGTAATTAGAGGGTATGATAATTCTAGTTTTCAAACAGATTAGAATGATATGAATTTGAAATATGGATATGTTTTCTATCTCAATAGAGGAGATATGAGCTAGAAGAGTTTAAAGAAGCCAGTTGTTGCCGATTCTACAATGGAGTTTGAATATATAGCGGCTTTTGAAGAATCCAAGGAAGTCATTTGGATTCATAACTTTGTCCAAGATCTTGATGTAGTGCTTAGAAGTAAAGATAATATCACATTGTATTATGATAATACTACAGCAGTGGCTCTTGAAAAAGAACCAAGGTCACATCAATGGACAAAGAAAATTCTTTGGAAGTATCACATCTTGAGGGATTTGTATCAAAGGGGAGAATTTGGAGTGAGTATACTGTACATGGAAGAGAACATGGTAGACCCCATGAATAAAGGAATATCTCAACAGAATCATGAATATCATGTGAGAGTTAGTGGGTTAAAGGTTGTTAGCAGTTGGCTCTAGTCCAAGTGGGAGTATATTGGAGTTTGTGACCTATAACCAACTACTTTGTACTTTAATCATTAATAAATAACTTATCACATCTTGATTGTTCTTTTACATGACAATTCATGTGACAATGTCCTAAGGATAGCTGTTGCACTAAAGGGTCATAACTGATCCCTGCTATGATAAGAACACAGATGAGCCATAACACTATTCTTGAATATATGTTCTATGGCTGGATGACATTATTTTAGGGACACAAATAATATATGACATTAGGGGTTAGGAATCATAAAACTTTGAGTCACCTTCTCATGGTGTGTTCCCATGGTAATATCCAGGAGGATACTATGAGAACGAGACCCGCCAGTAGGAAATCCACATTTCAAAGTGTTATTAGATGTTTCTATCTGCGGATGTGTGTATTGGTACTTAGAATTTAAGATTATTAATAATGGGTATTACAACTTGAGAACTTAAATGTATTGACAAAAATAGTAACAAAACACTATTCACAATGAGTTAGGATATGTTGGGTGCATCACGAGTAATACTGCATTAATAGATAATGCGAGAAATGATTTGTCCCTTATGTTCCATAACGAAAGTTGATATCTTAGGCCCTTTTATGGAATTAATATATCCTAAATAAATCCATGTACATGGTGAGGAATGGGTGAGTTCAATTTTGGGAAGTTAAAGAAAGAATAATCGAGCACATGGGTTGATGGAATTAACATGCAATCTTCTTGATTCTAGATATCGATACAAATGGATTACATTACACGGTAAGTGTTTGTAGGAGGTGACACGTTATTGCGGCATTAAATTATTTCTCTATGGGTTCCTTGGAATATAGCTAGATTCTAACCTTGGAATTTAGGTAGGATTTTCCTAATGCCACTGAGAAAGAGGCCTAGAGGGTCACACACTAAGTGTGTCCAAATATCTTAGTTAAATATTCATTTAACAAGTTGAATACAGATTATTCTCGATTTTGGTTTAATAATTATTCAAGGTTTCCTGATTGCATTTATTTAGACACTAGTTTTTCGAGAGAATATATTATGGGTGAAATAATATCTTCATTAGTGATTAATGCAGTGATATTTATTTGAGAAATAAATAGTCATTATTCAAGGTCTAATAAATGTGGTGGAAGAAATAAAGAAAATGGAAAAACCAAAGTACACGCCATGTATATTAATATACACATCATGTAGTTTTTCTAGGGATTTTTGAGAAATAATATTATTTATTTAATTAAATAATATTAGGTGTAATTCGCTGGGCGCATGTCAAGTGAAAATAATAGTCAACTGTTATTATTAAACATGTAGTTTTACAAATAATTAAATGAAATGAATAAATGATTTCAGGTAATTAATTTATTTTATTATTCTAAGAAATAAAATCCCAATTACATTATTCTCATTGACCTAGCCATTCTATGTGGTTGTGCACAATGGATCTGAAAAAATCTCTCAAGACAAGAGATAATTCTTTTTCCACCAATAACGCTCTCAAGTTATGAGAGATATCCTCCTCCACCGGATCAAGGGGAGTGCTTTGGAAGCGGCTCTAAAGGTGATCGAAGGTAGACATCACAAGAGGAGGCTCTTCCACGCTAGCACCTAGACATACCTTTGGCGATGTCTAGAGATATGTGGAGCATGTGTGGATCACCGCTAGAGGAAGCCTGCAATTGGCTTTTATGACGCAACGATGAATCACATTGAATCATGACTGGAAAAATCAACAAAGAGAGAATTAAATAAAGGTAATTAGTTTTTTTATTTAAATTAATTATAAAAAACATATGATGATCCTCTATATGGTTCTGGGACTCTCCTATTTTCTTTCATTCTTCGTTCTATTTTGAAGATCTGGCGTTTTATCATCGTGAAAAATCTTGGATTAATCATTGTTAAAGATAAAAATTAAAGTTGGGTACACCCTTCCACATGCTTCTAATATGCCTAGAACCTACATTAATTCCCATGATGATATTATCATGGGCTATTATTCCTTGTTTGTGTGGGTAATCCCTTACTAAAATTCATAATCTCACGTGATCTATGCTCAGTCTACGAAACAAGTAATGAAAAGGGTTCCTCTCACAATATAGAATAAATTAAGGATATTATTGGAGAATTTTATATCATGTGGTGTATGGACCAAGATATAGGATCTAGGAATCCCAAAATATCTCATTAAAATTGAGAATCAAGCCACATGTAGTTCTAGAAAACTTGTACAATTTAATATCATGCAGAAAGGACAACTGCCTTTTAGTTTAATGTCATGTGGTAAGGACATAGGTCACCTGACATGAATGAAGATGAACCACTTGATATTTTGTGTAGTTTAACATCATATGATGAGGATTCCCTCTATGTAGTTTAATTTCATGTGGTAAGGATGAGGATCACCTGATGTGAAAGAAAAGAAGTGTTACAGTAGGTCCCAAGACTAGAGGTTTGGGCATCATTATGTATCATATGATGGTAGGAATCAATCCAAACATAGTTATTAAAACCCGTGTGGTTTAATGTCATGTGGTAGGGTCATTATTCATGTAGTTTAACATTATGTATTAAGGATGTGCTCCATACAATTTAGCATCATGTGGTTAGGACATGAGACACTGTGCAGTTTAAAGTCTTGCTGCTAGGACTTGAGAATCTATGCAGTTTAACATTTTAATGCTAGGATGATCTTATGCAGTTTAACATCATGAAACTAGGATGATTCTCCATGTAGTTTAACATTATGTGATAAGTAATAGGAGTGCTTGATGATAGATGCACAAATTATTTCTTGAGAAATATTACATCGGTGGGGGGGTGTGACATATTCCCCATTTATTGTGTCCAATGAGTAAGTTCTATTGTGATATACCTTATGTATGATATAAGGCTCTTCCCATTTGGATTCCAGCTCCAAAGGTTTCTTTCCTAGTATCATTGGGGTCCTAAGAGCCAACACTAGTTCTCCTCAAAGGAATGAACAGAGGTGAAACTTCTTATTTAAGGCTCATGTGATTTGATTATGATGGGAATCAAGGTTGTGCAATGTATGGAACATGTTCTCATCGAGCTACTCCAATTCATATTGCCACTTTTTGTGATTTATCATTATCTGATATTTTTCCAAAAATGGTTATTCAGAGTGAAGGTAAATGGACTTATATGGGTAATGCTACCTCAGTCCCATGCACCAATGAGTATGGAGTAGCTTGTGTAGTAGTATGTGTTGTGGTATGGTAGGTCCATAAAGCACAGAGGAGCCTGTCTGGCTAAGAATTCTTATCCTTGTTCACCATATTCTAGAGTATATTTGAAATAGTCTTATTTAAGGCCACTATCTGTACATTTTTCACTACATGATAGATAGATGAGTGATTGTACTCAATATTGTACACCCAATATAGTTTCTTCAGCTCTGTAGAGCAGAAGTTGGCGTTTTTGTCCATAAATATTGTCTGAGGGACTCTAAACCTAGTGATGATATAGGACTTTAAAAAGTTAATGATATTATTCATCTTTAATTCCTTGAGGGGTATTGCCTCATCCTATTTGGAAAATAAGTCAGCATCTATAAAGATATACTTTAACTACTTAACTGTGGCTAGGGGATATGGGCCCACAATTTCCATTCCCCAAATGAAAAATGACTTGGAATATTTAGTTATATATAAGAATTATGGGGGTTAATGTATAAAGTTTTCATGGATCTTGAACACATGAAATTTCTTGGAGAATTCCAAATAGTCCTATATCATGGTTTTCCAATGACAACCCAACCTCTTAATTTAGTGGGAGAGCCTGGTCCTAGACTAATGAGCACCGTAGGAGCCCACATGGAATTTTTCCATGATGGTCTGAATATCTCTTTATACTATTTATTAAGGAGGATTCCATCAAATAATTTCTTGTAAAGGTATTTATGCTCATTTGGTTCATCCCAAAGGGTAAAGTTCGATGCACGATTCTGAATATATTCCCTTTTGTATCAGTCTTTTAGGAGAACTCCATTTATAGATAACTGATTAATGGATATATCCATCCAGGGGTGGATATCGGTTCATAATTCTCTAGGTAGGTGTTGACCCGATTGATTTCTTCTATATCGCAGATGCTGATTGATGAGACCATTCTTTGATGTGTGATACGAAAGATCACTTACTCTTGATCAGGGCCATCTGAGACTATGGATACATTAGAAAATGCATCAGCATGAGAATTATGTGACTAAGAAACATGATGCAATTTGGGATCAAAAGGCAACTCTTCCATTAGTTCCTTGACATAGCCAGTGAGAGTGGAAAATTATTCCTTTTTGATGGAATATTTTCCATTGATATAATTTATTACTAGTTCTAAATCCCCTTTTATATTCAGGTAGGTTATCTAAAGTTATAGGGATAATTAAAACCCAGTGATGAGGGCTTGGTATTCTGCCTCATTATTCATGCAACCTTTAGATAGTGAGAAAGAGTAAGTAAAAACTCCTTTTTATGGAGAGACAAATACAATTCCTAATCCAACCCAATTGAGCTTTGGGTTTTCCATTATTTTTATGACAGGTCTTTAGGAGGCACCATAAAAATACATCTACCATGTCCAAGGAGTGTCATGGGCATAAAAGATCCCATAATCTAGGATATTGGTGTCTACTAGAGTATTCTCTGAGGCGGGATGTGCCATGAGGAAATCAGTTCATTATTTCCCTTTCACTCTCTTTTGTGACACAAACAGGATTCCATATTTTTGTAGAATGATCACCCATCAAGCCAAATGCCCAGTTAGAATGGGGTGACCAAGGATGTACTTGAGTGGATCAATAAAAGAGACCAGATATACTTCACAGTGCTATAATTAATGCCTCATCTTTTTTCACTATGAATATGAGTGAAAGGGATTTCTTCTTAACATATGAGTATTGGGTATCAGTACCTAGTGTTGTTCAGATGAGGTAATAGATATTGTTTTCACTCCCCACATAATTTATTTTGAGGAGGGTGCCCAGTGAGAATTCCATAGTGGACACATACGAGATGAGTGTCATCCCTTATATTGGGGTATCATAACTAGTGGGTGTAGTAGATATTACTTGAGGCTTTCAAAGGATTCTAGGTAGTCCCTATCCCATTGGAAAGTGATTCCCTTCTTCATTATCCGGGTGAAGGGGAGAGATTTTCCGGCCAAGATGGATATGAAACACTTAATCTAGGTGAGGTTACCTTGGATTCCCCTCATCTATTTGATATTTTTTGGGGGTGACATTGATAAAATAGCACTAGTATTCTCTAGGTCGACCTCGATGTTGTGGTGACATACCATAAAGACAAGGAACTTCCCTAATGTTACCCCAAAAGTGAATTTCAGTGGATTCATCTTCAGACTATGTTGTCACAGATTTTCAAATATTTTTTGAAGATCTGTGAAGTGATCACATCACTATTAGTATTTTACCACTAGGTTTTTGACATATAATTTAGGTATACATCCTAATAATGTTTTGAAGATATTATGCATGATGGGTTGATATGTAGCACCAGCGTTCTTTAACCCAAATGGCATGAACTAATAGAAAAAAATCCCCTAAGGAACTATTAAGGTAGTGGATTCTTAATCTTTAGGGGATATATTTATTTTATTGTGCCATGAGTACTCTTCTATAAAGGAAAGTGATTGGAATCTATCATTTTCATCGTTCAAGATCTCTATGATCGACAATGAGAAATAATCCTTTGGGAAGTGTCGATTAAGGTCTCTAAAATCAATGCAGACCCTAATATTCCCATTCTTTTTCTTGATAGGGATGATGTTAGAGATCTATTTTGGGTATTTTACTTCTCATAAAAATTTATATTTGATAAATTTTTCAACTTCTACCTTTAAATTGGTGGAATGAGAGGGTTGTGTCCTCCTAGATGACTGCTTTAAGCCTTTGTGCTCAATAGGTAGGATGAGATGGTGTGTAGCCACATCTGGATTCTATTAGGGCATTTATTTATAGCTCCAAGAGAATACATATCAGTGCTTCTTTATAAATTCAATATACATCTCTTGCTCTTCGAGGGGCATGGTGGCACTAATCATTGCAGGTCACGATTCTTCTTCTATTCCCAGATTTACCTACCTAAGCTCATTAATGGTGGTGGATAAACCTTCCTCTAATATAAGATGGGAATTACTAATTTCATACTCTTATTATTCCACCTATAAGTCTATAGAGTAATTCCTAGACATAGGTGGTAATATAGGGGCATCCATGTCACTATCAAGGTGATAGAGGATGTGAGAAGAGACAGTATCACCCCATTCTACTAGTTTCATTTTAGATAGATGCCAAATATGATTTTATTTTACACTATCACTGGGGAAAAGAGGGTATTGGGCCTCTGGGACTTGGTCTATCACCTCAACTAGATTTATGGGGAGCACATAGTCACTATCGATCATACTCCAAGGATTTTTAGGGGCGGTCCCCAAGTCGTTGGGGACTGTAACCTATATATCATAATCCACCATTAGTTGTTTTCATAGCCTTTTATAGAATCCCACTTTAGTATATGTATCCTCTCAAGTATCAAAGGGGGCATTTCCACCATGTAGTATGCTGAACTTTCCAAAAATGGGGTATTTCAAACATTACTGGAATGTTGAAGGTACCACAATGTGACTATGGAGCCCAGGCCTTCCAACCAGGACATTGTATGCAGTGTATTTCTAGATAACCATAAACTCAATGTCATATTTGAAATCCCCAAATTGATCTTTTATCTTGATCTTCTAGATAGGTATTTTCTCATTCTTATCATACCCTTGAATGGTTAGCTTTATGGGACACAAACCCCCTTCACTATATCCCAAAAATCATAGGGATAAAATAAGGACTAGATTGATCTTGGATTCATTTTAAATCATATCCCTTTGGATATAAACATTGTCGAGTCTAACCAAAACATATAGGTGTTTGATGTGTCCCTGGATGACCTCTTCCTAATCATGCTCTATGAACGATATGGAGACATGAAATTCTGATGACATAGTCTCCATTAAATAGACCTTGGATATAGTGTATTCTATCTTGAATTATTGTGGGATTTAGAGGGATTTAATGAGTGCCTCTCTGAGTTCTTTTTAAATATGGAGTGCATCATGAATTGAGATCTTGGCTGGGACAACTGCCAGCTATTTCAGAATATCGCACTTTTGTGCCCAAGGTCAGTGCTTACTGAGGTGGGGTTTCTCTTAGAAATTTGGTTCATGAATCAATTAATTTGAGGTGTATGGGAATGGTTATTATGAATAAGTTGTGGTATCATCTGATTCCAATGTCACAGGTCATATTAGCCTTCCCCATTGTCTGGGATGATCGGATAATTGAACCCCCACTAGGTAGTCATGCAAGACAACTAGGTGTGGGCGACTAACATAGGATTTTAGGAAATATCCATGTAAATTATGGGCTTAATGGAATGATTTACCATGGGAATTAGATGAATATATGTTCTCCATGGATATGTGATTTAAATATTGGGTCCGATCAGGCTTGTGTTTTCCCCCATATCCTTGGTTTTTGTGCATGCAGCCTCCTGTTCCCTGGTTTGGTGTAGAGAACTCATACTTGTAGGAATATTCATTATCATATAGGGGGTATTAGAAGTGTATAATGTTGGAAGAACCAAATATGATCTCTTTTTATGATGAGGTTTTCATTTTATGTGGTGGTGCCTGTGCTTTAGATGTTGCAGGGAAGAAATTTTCAAGAGTCAGAGCTTGCGTTGGAGCAGAATATGACAACTCTTGTTCTGTTTCTTCCTTATTACGATGGTCACACCCAATTTTGGGAGAAATATCTAATTTCACCTTATTGTGTGGTGGATATATTTTGGGTCTACATATTTGTGCTCTCAGGATGGAATGAGCTCAGTCAACTATTTTTTATTTCATCCACTTTTTGAACTTATGTTCATGCCTTACCGGAACTTTCTACCAATCACCCTCTTCTTCTGACTGGGAAATTGTTATGTAGAACACTTGCTCTGTGGATCTATCTAACACCACATATCCATAATAGACCATGCCTTGAAGGATTTCTATAAAGATGAAGTAGTACTAAATATTATGACACAACCTTATATGGAAAGGGAAATAGTTGGGACGGTTGATGAGGTTGTCCTCATTGGGCTTCCTGGCCTGTTGTAGATTGAGTAAGTTATTTTCTATTGTAAAGACTCGTAAAATTCAAGGAAATTTTTTTCTTAATTTTCTTTGGAATTTTACAAGGACGCATTTTCTGACGGCACATGATTCCGAGGCCCGGTGTGCCCGAAATCATTTTCTGAAGTTTGGCTCGGGTACGTTCAGTGAACGAACGAGCGGGTTTTTCTAACTTTTGAACCGGTGCTCGGAATCGAATTCTGAGGGCACCGATGGAATCGCAGCACTGGTATTTTCTTAGAAACGCCTCTTCCGAAGTTGCGTTTGCTCGGGTGTGGTTTTTAATTTTTTTGGGGTTAAGTGAAGAAAATAAAATAAAGTGGTGCGACAACTTTATTTTATTTCACTTAAAGCCACTTAAAGCCACTTAAAGCTGCTTAAGCTGAGTTGAAACGGATAGGGTGGAACCCAAAATATCCTACCCTCTTGGTAGGATATTTGTGAGGTGGGGCCCGCCCGAGCCCCACCGTTTCTTTTCCTCTAAGTAACGCACCTGCGAAAACTCCTCATTAATGAAAGTCAACTGGTGCGTTTTCTAAAACTCTTAACGCTCCTATTAAATGGACTGTTAAGTCATTACAATTAATTCACCAAATTAATGGTTCATTTCTTAACCTGTTTTTCAAACTGTTGGCATAATAATAAAATAAGACCAACACCATTTTTTTGTTGACGGGTTGCTTGTTGAGAGGATTTGGAGAACTGTATCTTCATCCTCCTTCACGAAGAACGCGAAGAACGCGAAGAACGCGAAGAACTCCGGCCTTCGACGAAAGGCGACGAAGAACACCAAACCCTCAGAGATCGACGACGCGACGCCGTGTACCGTGACACCGACGATTCTCCTTCCCCAATGTTCTTCTGCGACAATTCTCCTCCCGTGACAAATCTTCGATCAACTGCTTGAGGTAGGAGATTGCGGATCTTTTAATTTTTTCCTTTTTTGATTTTATCCTCAACATGGATTTAATTCGTGAAATTAAATCTGTGTGTTTTCTTTAACCCTCGGAGATCGTCAACGCGACGCCGTGTTCCGCGACGACGTGACGCCCTTCCGTGAAACGACGATCCTCTTCTTCCGCGACGGTCAATTCCGCGAAGAACTCTCGTCCGATGACAACTACGAGATAGAGGTTGTTCCTTTCAAATCTTTGTGATTTATATCCCCGTTTTTTAAATATGATTGTGGTGAGACTTTAAAAACCGCTAACGCGGTGGGTGCGGACCAACGAACAAGTCTGAACCCACCTCCCTTTTGTTTGTTATGCACGGATTGGCGGGCGATGACAAACGGGGCTGCAAGTTAATTTTGAAGGCTTTGTAGTGAAGAACGGGTCCCGGGACGAGCATTGGAGAAGACCGCGCACAAATCGGGCCACCGGAGCGCGTCTGGTGGTCCTTGGAAGCCCCCGCTGGCGCGCCGCCGGGAAGACCCGCTGCGGCCGAAGCCGCGGCGGCGCTGGACGGTCCCGCGGCCATGTGGGACCATGGAGGAGGGACGCGGCTTAAGCCGTGTCCGGGTGTCACGGAGCGGCCCCCACGCGGAGGGGGGCCGCGGCTGCCTTGCGCGGCGCCTGGCCGGCGCCAGCGCGCCGGCCGAGCCGCCCGGCCAGACCGCCGGGCCGGGCCGCGCCGGTCAGGTCGGATCCGGACCCGGGTCGGGTCGACCCAGTTCGGGCCGACCCAGGGGGGGTTGGGCCGGGTCGGTCCGGGCCCAGACCCCCCGTTTTCGGACCTTTTCGGTCTTTTGCCCGTATCTTGAGCTACCGGCCTCCGATCGACGCGCCGTCAGCGACGATGCGATCCTTGGATCGAGACGATCGTTTCAGTATATCTCACTCAAGGTTTCGGAGTACTTTGGGTTCGGTCGGGTTGGTTCGTACACGAAACCAACCGGGCCCTCGGAGCGGAAACACTCATAACTTGAGCTCCGGACGTCCGATTTACGTGCTGTCGACTTTTATGGATTCCTCTAAGTGAGACGGATCTTTTGGATTACTCCACCCGAGGTTTGGACACAGGTGGAGTACGGTCGGGTTGGTTTTGACTTAAAAACCAACCGGGCCCCTGGGACGGAAAAGTCAATAACTCTCAGACCGGGCGTCCGATTGACGCGCCGTCTGTTGCGTTGAGTTCCTGTTGATGATACGGAACTTTTGGATACATCAACTCCAGAATTTGTGTCAGTTGATGTATCAGCCTCTCGGCTTGTGGAGCGGACCCTCCCGAATGAGCTTGCTATGTGCGGGAACCCTAGAGCTGGTTGCGACTGCGACGATGATGAAAACAGTACGAGAATCCTCCGTGTTTTCGACAGTGAACACTACGGTACATCTTGGGATACATCAACTCCGGACTACATGTCAGTTGATGCATCGACCTCTTAGCTCGTGGAGTGGACCCTCCCGGAACGAGCATGCTGTGTGCGAAAACCCTAGAGCCGGTTGAGACTTGACGACTGCTGATTAAACAACTCGGTGTGTTATGGAAATCCCAGTGGGGAGCGCTTGGTTGTAGTGGCAGACCCACGGTGGAGGAGCGCTTGGTTGTAGCGGCAGACCCGCGGTACTCAACAGAAGGAGTACCTCTGGAGGCTATGAGGGGGAGCGCTTGGTTGTAGAGGCAGACCCACGACGGAGGATCACTTGGTTGTAGAGGCACAGGGGAGCGCTTGGTTGTAGCGGCAGACCCACAGAGGAGGAGCGTTTGGTTGTAGCGACAAACCATGGTACTCAACAGAAGGAGTACCACTAGGGTCTATGAGGGGGAGCGCTTGGTTGTAGCGGCAGACCCATGGTGGGAAGCGCTTGGTTGTAGCAGCAGGCCCACAGTACTCGATAGGTGGAGTACTACAGTAGTCCAAGGTTAGAGGGAAGCGCTTGGTTGTAGCGACATACCCACTGTACTTGATGGAGAAGGAGTTTCCCAATATCTATGGTTTCAACTTCATGACCGATCCTGTGTGGGTCATTGCAGGGGTTAGTACCTATCGATCCTTTGTGGGTCTGGCGGCTTAGATGAATCAGTGGCAGTATCTGATCATCTCTATCATCATACGAAGAAGTACCTGTGTGAGCTGAATCCTGTTTTTCTTTCCTTTGTGGATTGTGTTGTGCTATCCTGTGTGGATTTACGTTTTGCTTTCTTGTGTGGAATGGGTTGTACTTGGGCTCAGATGTTGGAGCCGAATGAGAATTGGTGACTTAGGTATATGTATGGGCATATACCTAAGCAGTGTCAGATGTTACTTCGTGATTGTATCTTTCCTTTGTGGATTATCCTTTGTGGATTCTGGGAGACCTTTGGGGGTCTTGGGATCCCTACTGAGTAGCTTATACTCACCCCTGCACGGGCTATGCCCACACTACGTTGTGTTGGTTGCAGACAACGGACAACGCTGATCGTGGTTGAGGCTTGCGGAGCAGGACGGTACCTGGAGGTGGACCACTGGGCGGGACGTACTCGGAGTGGACGGTTGGACCTGAGGAGCTGTGGAGGATATCTGTACTCACCCTTCAGGTGGGAGTCCTAGTGGACGGATCGAGGTTGCGGCTTTACTTTTCAGTTGCTGTTTTCCCTTTCGAGTTGTACTTTACTTTCAGTTTGGGTTTGTATTCTGGCCCACTTACTTTTCCGCAATTACTGTTGTACTCAATTTTTACTTAGTGTTTGCTTCTTCTACTTGCTTGCTCTGTGGTGTTTGTTTACTTTACAAAGGTAATGCCTTCCCTTTTTACTGGGATTTACTCCTTGGTGCTAGTCGCCAGCCCCTGGCCTATGGAAGACGGGCTTGGGGTAGTCACGGCATGGGCCCCGAGGACGGGTCGTGACATCTGTGGAATCCAATAAATAACTGAGGACTTGTTCATTTTAGAAGGAGTATGCCTTATTCATCTATTCCTCAAATCCTGGACTTTATTTCTTTGTGCTTCTAGCTGAGGCTGATTTTGTAGTTGTCACTTCTCGATAGGAGGTGCTGGGTGGTTCGAGACTTGCCTATGTGCATGGATGTGCACTGTTTCTAGATTGAGAGTGATAGATACAACTTATTCTTTCATAACATTTTCCCCTATTCTGAGGTCATCAGTTGAGATTTGGATCGGGTTTGAAGAATGGAATCCTTAAGACGTTATTCCATTTCTTTGAACTCACGAAACCCAAATAGATACTTCATTGGGATCAGAGGTGTCTGCAACTCATCCTAGAGATTTTCATCATATAATTCTAGTAGCTTCTTCTACAAGAGATGGATACTGATGGAATAGGTTAAACCTTTCGATATGGATATGAAGTTAGACACCCTATAATTTTCATCTTGTTTTCAATTCTTTAGGTAGATGATTGTAGTTTTCCTTAGTGTGGAGTTGAACTAATAAATGAATTGAGGATGAAGGCCTTTACATCCTACAAAAGATCTTTATAGTAGACTTCTATACCAAAAAAAGTCTAGCCCTATCAGAGTCTGTACAAAACACCTTATATTTGTTACATCTTATTGATATCATGGGCCCATTATCAGCCCACATCAGGATACAAAATGTGTGAGATGCTGTTTGGGGTCACCTACACCATCAAAGGTAGAGAAGGTAGGATTACTGAAACTATGTAGGGGAAGGTATCATCCACCCACTAGGTATATGGATTCCTCTCAGTTTGCACATGTGTACATCACCCTTCCATGGATTCCATTCGATTAGCTGGGACTTGATGAAATTAAGAATCTCTATGGGTACTAATATCTAATACACCTACCATCTATATAGAGTGGGTGGGTGCTGATGAGGTATCCACACGTTTGTTTCCTAATGATTATTGATTCTTCTTAAGACCAAATGATCACCTTGGAAAGGGAGAGGTTGTCACTGCAATGGAGGCAAGTCATGATCATGTTTGACTTCCTAATTTATGTAGAATGGATGCCATGATCCAATTCTAGTTTGACACTCATATACCACTCTTACTAGAATATCAAATCTTTTCATATGTTTGGGAGGATGAATATTTTCCTCAGCCTAGATATGATACCCAATAAGAATAGTTATTTTGATTTTCTTCTCGTTGAGTTGTTTGAGAGCTTGTATCTCATTCTCATATTATGAAAACTATTCCTCTATGGAAGGAACCTAAACTCTTATGAGTGGTGATTGGTATGTATCCACACCTTTCCATTTATCTTTGAAAGTGTTCCTCTAGAGAGGTGGAAAGTCGATATTTAGAGGTGCTAGATTTTGTAGGTTTCTTTGGTTTCGGGTGTGTGAAACCTCAATTGGTGCATCCAAATCACCCTCCTCTTTGGTTATATTTTCTATGTTGTGGACTTTTTCATTTTTTTCTTGATTCACAATATCTATCATTTTGACAGTGACAATGTTCATAGAGGTTTATCGAGAAATGGAGGTTGTCCCATTACTTTTGACGCAATATCATGGTTCTTCACCACCTTCATCAGGGTCAGTATTTGAACCCTTGGCCATATTAGGACATTTTGGCTTGCAATCCTAGTGGGGTCTGAGTGCCTTCACCATACACTCCTCCAGTATTGTCCTATGAGTAATGAAATTGAGGGAGTTTCTGACCATGTTTTCCAAAATAGCCCTGAATAGTAGAGGTTTGTATTGCAGTGGGAGGAATAGATGGGATGCCAACCATCTATAGTTACCTCCCAACCTAGAGAAGGATGATTCCTTTTGTGATGATGATGATGATGAAAATGCCCCCAGCCCTGTGGGCTGGTGGTTATTTAAGGCTGCAATTGACATTAATTGATCCTTTTGTTGAGGATCCAATGATTCTTGTTGGGGATTTTATGACTCCTGTGACAGACATTGAGATATAAATGCCCCCATCCTAGTAGGCTGGGGTTGATCTGGAATCACCATTGATTTCCCCAAGACACTCTTTGGAGATGATGAACCTGGTGATGGTGATTGAGATATAATGTAAGAACTTGGATCTTATTTTCAGGTATAGATCTTAATTTCGGGTTGTTTTTGAGGAAAAAGGAAGATTTGGAAATTTTCTATGTACACTCCGTGTACTTTTGAGTATACACAGTGTACCCGGTTGCCGCGGGTAGCCGTTTATTGGATGTGTAATGGCCATGTACATGGTCATGTAATGGCCAAGTACATGGCTGTGTGGGTGACTTGGATGACCACCTAAAGCGGGAGCTGGTTGAGGCTAGTACACAGAGTGTACATTAAATGAACACACCATGTACTTTTCTTTTTAATTAATGAGTCAGAGCGGGGTCACGTCTCATCTCTATAATGATCTTCTTCTAACCTTGGTTTATCCAGGAGTGACCAGGAGCAACGATTAAAGTCTGAGCCACCGTTTCTCCTTCCAAGGTCCGAATAGAACTTCAATGGGTGCGTTGGAATCCCACTGGTGAGTTCTTCCTTCTTCTTGATCCTCTCTTCCCGATTCCTCTTCTCTCATGGGTTATTCAAGGTTGAATGTTTTTAACCTTTTTTTAGATCTATGTCATTCTAGGCTGATTCATGGGATTAAATTCAAGAGTGTCCATTGTACAACATCAAGGTAGGTGGTTTGTGACTTTGTTTGTCTTTGGATTATATATTCTAAAAGTGATGAATACCCATGTTTAGGGTATTGAATGTTTTTGATATTTAACCCTATTTAATACCTTTTATGGTGTGTTTGTTTGAGAAATGGTTTTTGGTTATTTATAAGGTTTATTGCCTTGATTATGGGTGTTTTTCCAATGTTTTATTGATTACGACCATTGGGTATAGAAAGCATTCTAGGCTTGATTTGTTTTTCATTCGTAGTGTTGTTAGGTTTAAGTTATTGTTTATATGAGATGCATGTGTTTTGCATTGTAAAATTATGACCAAGGGGAATTGATTGTGAGAGATTCCTGAGGTACGGCCATTTATTGTATAATTTATTATTATGTTGACCAATAGGTATTGACTGTGAGAGCTACCGGGTGGTCATAGACCAGAGGGGTATTGACCATGAGAGATACACAGAGGGTCCTTATTAAATGAATGTTGACCCAGGAGAACTGACTATGAGAGATTCCAGGTGGTCATTATAGTTATTTTTTTGTTATTCAGACCAAAGTGGTATTGACCGTGAGAGCTACCCAGGTGGTCGTTTGTAAATGTTTAGTGATATGTGGGACTAAAGGGGTTAGACTGTGTGAGATTTCCTAGAGGGTCATTATATTATTTATTGAATTGACTATTAGGCACAGATCTTTTGGTGGTTTCCTACTGGGATTCATCTCACACCCTATTTGGGTCATGCTTTTGGACCCAAAAAGATTATATGGTTTCAGGTATAGATAAGGGAAAGCACCCTTCTTCATCAGGTACTTGATTGCTGTTAGAGCTAGAGAACATGGGATCAAGCTGAGGCTTGTGATGTTGTTGGAGTTTACTATTTTCTATACTTTGGTTTCATCATTTTATTTATAGCATTGTGACTTGTTTTTCTATTTTCCTAGATACACATGACATGTATCATTTATTTATATATGCTGCAGATGTTATTACTATCAGTCTTCCACCGTTTACTTCTGTTGTATAGTATTATTACTTATGTTACTATTTACTATTTGTTTCCATTGTGTTAATCTTCTAATGGGAGAATATTTTCCCCAACATCACACCCAATTACCTCACTACTAGTTGATAGTCTTTTTCATTTGGGAAAATGTGCTTGAGGGCATGTGGCCAACCGGGTATGGGGCACCTTTGGGCGGCACCCGGAACCAAGATGTTACAAAGTTGTATTAGAGGAGTTTCTTTTCTACTTTGTCTTAATATTTGGAGCCTATATACAAGGATAGGAAGGAATGGGTAGTTGGTAATAATCTTTTCCCAGGAGTATCTGACCCGTGTACAGGGAAAGGCCAGTTTACCTCAAATATTGCAGTTTTTATGGTTTTGCAATTGTTACAATTGATTTGATTTCACCATTGGGTGATTCAATTTTTTTTGCTGTTATTGTTGATATTATTGAGGTTCTATTTCAATTAAAACCTGATTAGATGAGGGTATGAAATATCATTCATAATATAGGAACTTCTAGAGATCACATGTAATGCATTTTTATCATTCCATTTAGGATTCATTACTAATTTCATGCTACTGTGATAGATATGCATGTTGTTGTGATAGATGACTTGATATAATACCGACTATTTTGACAGGGTATTGGAAATTATAAATTTTCATTTGGATGGATGCCAAACTTTGGTCCTTGAGGTGTTATGGACCCTCTTGGATTGGAATTTGGTGGATCATGTTTGAACTTTAAATTGAATTTTGTCAAGTTATGATATGAATAAGGACACCAAACTTTTATTTTCAGAAGTATGGGCTCTTATGGGTTGTAATTTTTCATTCCTTGGACCAAATCCCAAGTTTTAGGGGTTCTAGAGGAGTTTTAGAGGCCTACTATCTGAAAACCCAGACAACACAACGTATGGTGTCATGAACACATGCCATGTGTTCTTTTGTTTTGGAAGAACTAACTTTTCTTAAGTTCATGCCATGTACTATTAGTACATGCCATGTAATTTTTAACCGTGTGACTGACTGTATGAGCAGAGACACTGGTTTGGAAAACTTTAGGCTATACACGCCGTGTCAAGGATGAACATGATGTGTAGTGTTACCCAAGATAGAACCATGTGGTTCGAGCCGTGTAAAAGTACTTGGGTAGGGGAAAAATTCAAGTACACACCGTGTCTCAGGGGGAACACACTGTGTGTAGGGGTGTTACACGATCAGGTTTGGAAGAGGTACACACCCATGTTGAAAATTAAGGGAACATGCCGTGTAGGGGTTATACACGCCGTGTGACCCTATTTTTGTAGAACTTGAATATTTATTCTTCTATTCCTTCTTGCACTTCTAAGTTGTTGTCCTTGATAATTTTTTATTGAGGTGTGCACTTGAAATTGCAGAGTCATGACACCAAGATGTCCTCCGGTTGTACGCCAGATATAGGGAAATGATCAGACACTAGGAATGATAGATCAAGGACTACGAGTAGATACTCCCACAGTGTTTGTATTGGCACCAAACGTTATACCAGACACAGGTGCTGATGCATAGTTCCATGAAGGATTTTTGAGGATGATACAAACTTTACAGGGAGCACCGCATCCTGCCTCATCCATTGCAGATTTGACGCTGGTGTTCCAGCAGCAGCATCCTCCCACTTTTTTTGGGGATAGAGGACCACAGGCTGAAAATTCATGGTTGGAGGCCATGATTTCTATCTTTGAGCATCTAGAGATTCCTCCTGATAGGAGGGTGAAGCTCGTGACATACATGCTATGTGATTCCTCAAAGATATGGTGGGATGTTTTCTCATAGGTGGGATGCCATTGGGATATGGCTTGGGAAGAGTTTTATAGGACCTTCTATGATTAATTATATCCCGATTAATTGAGGTATGATCAATCCTAAGAGTTCATTCATTTGGAGTATGGCACTCTTTCAGTGATGGATTTCCCCTCTCATTTTACAGAGCTTCAGCACTTCACACTTGTTCTGGGACGTGACGAGCTTGTCTAGGCAATTTGAGGACGGTATCAAGTATGAAATCCAATCACATGTGAATGTCTTCAGGCTGACTTCAGTGACTGATATAGTAAACCAGTCACTGATTACTGAGCGTAATCTGAGGGAGTTTGGAGCTATGATCTAGGGTGGTTCAACATCCAGTGCTGGTACTCCTTCGATATATAACAGGAAGCACCACATGGAGCTTTCACATGACATTTCTTCAGGTAGCCAGGTGGTATGCTACCAGTGCAAGATGAGTTGGTACATAAAACCTCAATGCCTGAGAGACCCAGTTGAGTGCTGATCTTGAGAAAATATGGGTCATCTTCAACATTTTTTTTGTATGTTTTCACCATTAGAGACTGATATGGGTTCTTCTTTGACTCCTCATTTAGGATAAGGACCACCAGTTTCTCATTAGTCAGAGAACTGGAGTTCGTCAGGCCATTCAGGTCGAGGAGGTGGTCATGGATGTGGTAGCCAAGCTACAGGTTTTTAGTGACAATAGGGTGGGTCAACTCAGGGTAGTTAGCCAGGGTCACAGGGTCACGGTACAAGTCAGAATTTTGTGGTGGAGCAGACCCAACAAGAGTAGGATCCCATACTTCTACATTTAGAGGCACAATTCTAGTTGCCACAGTTTTAGATTCTTCTCTTTTTAATACAGGGTATTCCCATAGTTTTATATCTGTTGCTATTGTAGAGAGCCTTAGGCTATGTATCTTTACATATGAGGATGTTATGACGTTAGACACTCTGTTGGGGATTAGGAAGACCAGTGTAAATCAATTTAAGGAGTTACCTCTTGAGTTTTTTGGGTTTCACTTCTTATAGGACCTCTATATCTTAGAGATTATAGGATTCAATTTAATTCTCATAATGGAATGTTTAGTCTCTTTTTAGTCCTATTTCGATTGCTATCGCCACAGGGTGAGTTTCACATCACCATGGGGTGGGTATTTTCTACACAAGGGTGATTGGTATGTTCATGCGAGCAGATCTAGAACCCGAGCATCATGGGTTATGAGGAATTATAGCCCGGATTGCTAGTTTATATCTGGATGACTAGGGGACTTCAAAGATGGACCTTCCTCCAGTGGTGGATCATTTTAGAGATGCCTCGCTAGATGAATTTTTTAGGGTTACCTTTAGAGCGTGAGTTAGATTTATCTATTGAGCTTGTTCTAGGAGTGGCACTGGTGTCCATTCTTCCTTATAGGATGGGTATACTAGAGTTACAGGAGCTCAAGAAGCAGTTATAGAAGTTACATGAAAAGGGTTTCATTTGACCCAATACTTCTCCTTGGGGTTCTCTTGTCCTTTTCTTGAAGAAGGTGGACGATAACCTCAGAATTTGTGTGGATTATCAGAATCTGAACTAGTTGATGGTCAAGAACTGATATCCTTCACTAAGGATTGATGATCTATTTGATCAACTTCGAGGAGCCCAGGTGTTCTTGAAGATTTACTTGAGATCAAATTATCATCAATTGCATGTTATACCATCAGATATATCTCTTATATCCTTTCGAAGCAGGTATGGTCTATAGAAGTATTTGGTTATTCCATTCGGTCTCATGAATGCACCGATAGTTTTCATGGCACTGATGAACCAAGTGCTCTATCCTTACTTGGATTATTTTGTGGTAGTCTTTATAGATGATATCTTGGTGTACTCTCACACTCGACACAACTATGCTACCCACATTGATATCATTTTTATTAAACTGAGAGATCATTAGTTATATGCTATGATCTCAAAATGAAACATTTGGATGAACTAGATTGACTTCTTTGGTCATATTATCTCAGAGATAGGAGTATCAGTAGACCCAAATAAAGTGAGAGTAGTAGTTTACTGGGACCATTTGAATAATGTATTTGAGGTACAGAGTTTTCTGGGGATGGATGGTTACTACAGGTGCTTTATTCACTACTTTTCATGCTTAGCAGCACCACTAACGGGCCTAACTAAGAAGGGTGTGAAGTAATTTTGGAAAATTCCAACAATTCATACTTTCAGGAGATGAAAGGGAGATTGACTTCATCACCGATACTGGTTTTTCCAGATTTAGGAAAGAGTTACACAATTTACTATGATGCATCAGGTATCAGGATGTGAGTAGTGCTTATGCAAGAGGAATGAGTCATTGCGTATGGGTCTCGGTAGTTAAGGCCACATGAGAGTAATTAACCGACACACGATCTCAAGTTATCTACACTTGTGCATGATTTAAACAATTGGATACATTATCTTTTTAGAGAGCATTTTGTAGTATTCATTGACCAAAAGAGTCTCAAGTATATCTTTACTTAGTGTGATATGAATTTGAGATAGTGAAGGTGGGTTGAGTACCTTCAGTCTTTTGAATTTGATATTTCTTACAAATCTGGGAAAGGAAATGCAATGGATGATGTGTTGAGTAGAAGGAATCAGATATAGGCAGTTCAGGAGGCCATTAGTGAGTGGAAGATTATGGCTCTATTCTTTGAGATGCATTTGGAGGTGACGAAAGATGGGGGAAGATGTTTCTTTCTTCGGTATCTATTACCTCTACTCTTCTGGATCGAGTGAGAATGATGAAGATATCATATTCTAAAGGCTTAGTTCTAAGGGAGAGTGTGTAAGGTGAGGAACCTACTCTTGGGTATACTATAAGAAATGATGAGATATTATGTTTCCATGAACACGTATGGGTGTCATCAGACACACGTGAGGAGTTGATGCGATATTTTCATTCCTCAGTTTGGGAATTTCATCCTGGTGTCACCAAGATGTATAGAGATCCACACCATCTGTATTGGTGGTCAGGTATGAAGAGGGATGTTGCTGGTTTTGTTATGAGATGTTCCACCTGTCAGCGGGTGAAGGTGGAGCATTAGTGAATGGAAGTTATTTTACAACATTTACCCTTTCCCAAGTGGAAGTGGAATGATGTCGTGAAAAATTTCATGATGGGTTTACCAAGGACACCTTAAGGAAATGATTTGGAAGAGTCAGCTATGTTGGGATCTTGTCTTGTCTAGGAGACCACTGAGTAGGTGGAGTTGATTTGTAAGAGGATGGATACTATACAATATCGGATGAAATCTTATGCTGATCGATATAGATGACCTCTAGAGTTCGAGTTCGGAGATCAGGTTTTCTTACATGTTATACTGAGGTTGGAAAATAGGAGGATCAGGAGACAGGGGAAGCTTTCAATGAGATACGTCGGGCTGTTTGAGGTTTTAGAGAGAGTCAGGCCAGTTTTCTATAGGTTGTTGTTACCTCATCGGTACCAGGATATGCACGACATCTTTTATGTTTCTCAGCTATGGCATTACTTTTCAGAACCATATCATGTTTTTCAACCCGAGGAGGTTGAGTTAGAGGTGGATGCATCCTTTAAGGAGCACCCTATTCGGATTCTGGATAAAAACATGAAGGTTCTCCATGGCCAGTCTGTTCCTTTGGTATGGGTGCTATGGTATCATGGGCGAGTATAGGATGAGACTTGGTAGAGGGAGGCCAATGTACAATCATAGTAGACATATTTGTTTGAAGTTTCTTTTTCACCACCCTTTAAGGGGGGAAGTTTATAAGAACCCAAATCTTTTTTTCAGGTATGAATCTTAATTTCGGGTTGTTTTTGAGGAAAAAGGAAGATTTGTAAATTTTCTATATACACGCCATGTACTTTTGAGTACACACTGTGTACCCAGTTTCCACAGGTATCCGTGTACTGACCATGTAATGGCCGAGTACATGGACGTGTGGGTGACCTGGATGACCACCTAAAGTAGGATCTGGTTGAGGCTAGTACACAACGAGTACATTAAATGAACACACGGTGTAATTTTATTTTTAATTAATGAGTTATAGTGGGGTCACATATCATCTCCAGAACACTCTTCTTCTAACATTGGTTCATCCAGGAGCGATCTAGAGAAGCAATCAAAGTCTGAGCCACCGTTTCTCTATCTAAGGTCTGATTAGAACTTCGAAGGGTGCGTTGAAATCCCACTGATGAGTTCTTCCTTTTTCATGATCCTCTCTTCCTAATTCACATTATCTTGTGGGTTATTCAATGTTAATTTTTTTTTAACATTTTTGTAGATCTACGTCATTCTAGGATGATTCAAGGTCCGACGTTCAAGAGTGTCCATCATAAAACATCAAGGTAGGCGGTTTGTGCCTTATTTTGTTTGTATTTGGATTATATATTCTAAAAGTGATGAATACCCATGTTTGGGGTATTGCATGTTTTGGATATTTAACCTTGTTTAATACCTGCTATGGTGTGTTTGTTTGAGAAATAGTTTTTTGTTATGCAAAAGGTTTATTGCCTTGATTTTGGGTGTGTTTCCCATGTTTTATTGATTATGACCATTGGGTATAGAAAGAATGCTAGGATTGCTTTGTTTTCCATGCATAGTGTTGTTAGGATGGAGTTATTGTTTATATGAGATGTACGTGTTTCACATTTTGAAAGTATGACCAAGGGGAATTTACTATGAGAGATTCCCGAGGTAGGGTCATTTATTATATAATTTATTGTTATGTTGACCGAGAGGTATTGACTGTGAGAGCTACCAGGTGGTCATAGACCAGAGGGGTATTGACCGTGAGAGCTACCCAGAGGGTTGTTATTAAATTAACATTAACCCTGGGGTATTGACTGTGAGAGCTTTCAGGTGTTCGTTATAGTTATTTCCTGGTATGCAGATCAAAGGGGTATTGACTGTGAGAGCTTCCCAGGTGATTGTTTGTAAATGTTTAGTGCTATATGGGACCAAATGGGTTATACTATGTGAGCTTTCCCAAAGGGTCATTATATTATTTATTTAATTGATTATATGTGAAATTAGAGGGGTTAGACTATGAGAAATTTCATAAAGGGTTGTTTATTGAATGATTGTATGATTGTGATGAGTCTACCAAGCCAAATCACAAGATTTTACTCAGTTGTACTTGATTGTTTAGATGGAATTTTGAGACATTTGTTTGTTGTTATTATACAAGGGGATATAGATATTAGGCTAGATTACGAGGATACATTATTCAATGATTGAATAATTAATAAATGTAAATGAATGTAATTGAAAATTGTAGGATTTTGTACTTTTGAGTACTCCTTTTTTTATTGCTTCATTTATGCATATTATCTGCTATATATATTCACTGCCTGTTAGGCATAGATATTTTGGTGGTTTCCTACTGGGATTCATATCACACCCTTTTTGGGTCATTCTTTTAGACCCAAACAGATTATATGGTTGCATGTATATACAAGGGAAAGTGCCCTTCTTCATCAGGTACTTGATTTCTATTGGAGCTAGAGAGCATGAGACCAAGCTGAGACTTGCAATACTGTTGGAGTTTACCATTTTCTATACTTTGGTTTTAATATTGTATTTCCAGCACTGTGACTTGTTTGGATTTTTTCCTAGATGTATGTGACATGCATCATTTATTTATATATGATGTAGTTGTTATTACTGTCAGTCTTCCGCTGTTTACTTCTATTGTATAGTGTTACTACTTCCGCTACTATTTACTATTTGTTTCCAATGTGTTACTCTACCAGTGAAGGAATAGTTTCTACACTATCACACCTAAGGCCCTCACTGCTAGTCAATAGCCTTTGAAATTTGGGAAAATGTGCTTGAGGCCATGTGACCAACCATGTACGGGGCACCTTTGAGCGGCACCTGGAACTGGTACGTTACATATAAATTATCCCAACATAGCGGGATAGGTTTTTTTTCATATTCTGATGATATATACTGAATAATCTCACGAATTGATGATATGAGAGGTGGAGGCGGTGGTAGATACTCCCCTAGCCCGGTGAGTTGGGTCCACTCCTGGACAGCTCCTATGGCAGATGCTACTGTGGCCTGTTTGATGCGGCGCAACTATACTCACATAGGATCTAGGTGCAATGGAAGCCCATGATAAGATTAGTTTCTATAGTATGCCTTTGTGTTGATTTAAATCTTTTATTCTATGTTTTAAATTCATTCCTATTGATTTTTGGGGCCCAATTCAAAGAATGTTTGGATATCTGCTTCCTCTATTCATGCTGTCTGAGCATTGTTGAAGTAGGGGAATTCTATTGTAGTGACCAAATGGCTTAGATGTTACCTGATCCTCTGATTTTTCCAAAAGATATGATATTAAAAGATGCCGTATCTGAAGGTTTTTGTTATTCTGAGGACATAGTGAAGTGAAATGATCCATATTTCTCCCATCCTTGGATACACACATCTAACAATGCTCTAGAAATTAGTCAGCAGAGGGTTGTTGCAGTGCAAAGAAAAACATGCATAGGTTTTTTTCATGATCCTCCATTCCTAGGTTTTGAGCTAAGGAAAAGGTGGCCATATCCAGCTAACAATAGAGTGTATTGATGAACTGAAGGTGATATTCATACCATGGATAAGAGAGATGTCTATACTTCAGTCACTAATGAGTATCCCACATATTTTGGTGTAGATAAGGAATGAAATCATTTTCTAGATCATCTAGGACCTCATAGTTAGAATTGGCGAGGGGTCAATACATGATGCATAGTTTGTTTCTTGATAACTCTCTCCATATGTCAATGTCAGCCTCCTCCTCATCAGAATTACATAACTCCACGTGATTAGAAAACCAAAGATACTCCTTAGGGTCTCCTATTTACTGGAGTGGAGTTCTGTTGGAAGTTGATGGGGAACTATATGCGGTTGAACTTGATGTTTTGAGAACCACTCTATATGAAGATATATGAGTTTTGGACTCCTCTCTATAAAAAGGTGTCTAGTCAAGGGGAGGATTTCTTTATCTGTGGGAGATATCACAATGGGGATCTTGACCATAATGGATGTTAGGATTAGATTCCCTATGATACATCTCTACACTACCATTAAGAGGAATATCATGGAAATGATCATCTTCTACTTCGATTGAAGAGTTCTTAGACTATTGAGGTGCTGATAATGTGTCTCAAACAACCTCAAGGACACTGGAATTGAGCAGATTAGGGATATGATCTTCATTCTGTTTCATGGACAAAATATTTCAACCAAACTTCTAGAATTATTCAGGGATATGAGCCTTCTATATGACAATTACTAGAAATTTTTTATAAGTCTCTGGTTTTTTAGGAGTATGATATCGATATTGAGAAGCTAATGGAATATTCCAATGAGATTCTTATTTATTAATAGAAAAATGAGCCTGTCCTGAGGCATGTTCCATTCTCACTTGGTGAGCCTCGGTCAAAATGAGAGTATGATCTTAACCCTGAGCCTTTGAAATATGCTACTAGTATTTTTTGGTAGGGATATGAGCCTTCCCCGAGGCATGTTCTACTCTCACTTGGAAATCTCTAATTGGAATAAGAATATGATCTAAGTTTGAATATTCATTCCCCACCAAAATATGCCGATGGACCTTAGGGATGGGAGAAGGGATATGAGTATTATATTTTATTGCCTCAAAAGGATGCTGGTGTAGTATTTCGTCAACAGAAGTATGAATATGCACTTTTATTATGTAATCTACTAGAATATTCCAATTAGATTAACTAAAAAGAATATGAGACTTTACTAATAAATGTTCCATTCTCACTTGGTGAGCCCTGGATGGAATGATCATATGAGCCAAATCCTGAGCTATTGGAGTATGCCACATGTCTTCTTTGATAGGAATATGAGCCTTTCCCATGGCATGTTCCCCTCTCACTTGGTGATCCCCGACTAGAATGGGGATATGAGCCTGATATCAAGCCTTTGGAATATGTTTCCATTTTTTTTGTTATGCATGTGCCCCTATCCTGAGGTATGTTATGATCTCACTTGGTGATCCCTAGTTGTAATGATAATATGATCTTGGTCTTATGCCTCATCCTTTACTGGAATATATTGATAATCCTCCTGTATAGAAGTAATAATGTGTGCTTTCTCTAGAAAAACTACCTTTTCATAATGATTAGAGTGTTGAGTTTCCCTGGATCTAGGGATATGAATATGTTCCTATCCTTGTATCTATACTAGTGTTAGAATATTCTAGAAAAATTCTTCATCTATTTCTAAGATGTAATGGTATTTTAGAAAAGTGTGTGTAGGGATATAAGAATGCATATTTTTTGTCTCCACTATATACTAGAATATGAATCCAATTGAATTGGGAATATGATCCCACTTCTATAATCCTCATGCCATCAGAATATACTGATGGGATTCATACATGAGGTTAGGGATACACATCTCCCCCATGATTGCTGCAGGAATATGCCTACAGACTTCCTCTAAGTGAGTAGGGATATGAGCCTGCTTACTAGTTACTGTTAGAATATTTCAGAAAACATCATTAGTTGGAGTGGGGATATGATCCAAATCACAGTTATCTAGATCCTTCCTCACCCATTATGTCTTCCTTTTTTTTTGTGTACGGGTATCAAAGACAATAGTGTGTTGGGTGGTACCCTCAAAAGACATCTAATGGGTATTTGTGGGATGGTGCTATTGATGACGGTTGACAGGATCCATCCTCGGTAGCTCCTAAACCAGAAGGGATCCGTACTTGACTCCTTATTCCACCTTCATTAGAAACTGAAGGTGGTGACTACCATACTTTGGGTATAATCTCCCAAAGTGGTTGGCTGTGGAAATAAGGGCCACATTCTTAGTTGCAGCTTTCCTTGGATTATGTGGAATCATCATTTTTAGTATTTGGAGACCCTTGCGAGAAGCTTCAAGGTTCAGGATTGTACCAAATAGATGTTATTTCTAGACCATTGTGTTCGCCACCAGATGTTAAAGCTTTCGGGTAGGTGAGATCACTTTGTGACCCACAGGTCTTATAGCCATAACTAATTTATCAAAATAGTCTCTAGATGAAGACATTATCTTGGATTGGGATGCTGTTGATGAGAGAATTATCTGTAATCATGTAGATAACAAGGAACAAGGTCACCGATTAGTGCAATATTGTAGGCATGATTCATTGTCAATTAGATATGCATGGTTAACCAAATTTTCCTTTTATTCCCGATCCATCCACTCTTCTCATGTGGACTTGTCAAATCAAGGATGAAATTATTCTATGAGAACCCTAGAAATAGAGAGATAATTGTAATATTTATGTCAGACTTATCATATTTGTTTTATATTCCAATAAAGTGTCCTGACACATAAAAAACTGACCATTCTATTATTTTAGAGCTTCATGTCAGGCTCATCATTTTTGTTTTCATGCATTATAAAAAGAAAAATGACCCAACACATGATTAACCAATCATTATGTTATTTAATATATTCACGTTGGGTTCACCATTTTTGGTTACGTGCATTATGAAAAGCAAAATGGCCCAATAAATGATTAATTGATCATTATTTTATTTGATAGATTTATATTGGGTTCACCATTTTTGTTTTGATTGAGAAGAGACAATCACAATGATGCATTCGGTTTGGCCCAACAGTTTATTGTGAGTGAGGGGGGAGATAAATGTGTTGCACAATCATTTACATTGGGTTACCATTATTGTTCTTAATGGAAACTACCAACTGTTAACACATCCATAACTAGGTACAAATCTTCTTTCTAAAGCGAGGCGGTCAGTTGGGGTTTCAGACACAACAACACTTAAAAGCTAACATTGGTTGAGAGGATGGAAGGTCGGGATCATCACACCCTTTTGGGGGGAATTATTTCCTACTCCAGGACTCTCTTATAAATTTAAGATATGTTTGAGAATCTATTCCTAATATTGATACATGATAGGTTACCTCCCAAAAAAATGGTCATAGGTTAACCCCTTTTACGTACAGAAGAATAAGGGGATCTCAACATTGAATCCATCTGTATGTATGCAAGGTTCTTCACTCATTTCCCAGTAATGAATAGATTCTTATATGCTAAAGCTACATAACCAATAACTTCATAATTTGTTTTCATGTTGGGATGAGATTAATATTTATAATAGAGGATTGATCCATTATGAGGTTTTGTACCTATCCTGTTTGTTATAGGAATAAAAATCCACATATTTCATTAAACCCATTCAGTTTAATGTCATGTAGAAAGGACATATGTGCAGGCACTTAAGAACTAAATATTTGAGCTCGAGTATCGAGGATACTTCCTATATATCCTGTTTATAGTAGGAATCTGAGTTATCATAGTTTGTTCATACCCTTGGGACTAGACCCAAGGTAGATGCCCTTATATGTGGGATATTTATTACATCCCACTCATCATGGATTACATACTGAGATTTCTATGGCTGGTAGAGATTCATGATGTGAATGAAATGACCATTGCAACTCCTTAATCCCACGTGAGCTATGATCGGTGTGAGAAACAAGGGATAATGAGTAATCTATCTCACTTTATACAGATGTGGGACTTATATACTTGTATAACCCTAGGGATGTTTAATATGGATCTTAGGCCTTAGGAAGGTGTCCTATATATCATGATTATCAAAATAATCATAGTCATTATAGTTCAATTATATTCTCAGTCTGCTAATGGATGAGGTATAATGATCAACCCATGGGAATGATTGGGTCTTGATGGTTAAAATGTATGAGACATGGGGGGGACTTATACTAAATTGGGTTCCCATTTGAGTTTGGGATCAGGCCATAAGATGGCATCCTATATATCTTTGTTATGGTAGGAATCATACTCCCCATATTTTAGTTGGTCTAGGCATACACACTAATGTTTCCCCTATATACAGGACATATCATATTATTCCATTGATTAGGGATTATACACTAAGGTTTTCCTTATACTGATTGATTTTTTTTCACAATAATGATATGATCATTGCGACTCCCTAAGCCCACATGAGCTATGATAGGTTTGAGAAACAAGGGATGGAAAATAACCAGTCTCATTTCTTGTGGATGTGGGACTTATGTGCTGGGAATTCCCTTTGAATGCTTAATATAGAGACCAATCCTTATGAAGGAATCCTACGTATCTTGTTAATAAAAGGAATTAGAGTCATCATAGTTCAATTAGTTGAGGCTTACACACTGAAATTTCCCTTATGATCGGGGTTTACAAACCAAGTATGGACATTGTTATCCAGTCCTAGGATGTCCTCTTGACCTGGACTACTTCTCTTCCTGGCATGCGTTGAGTGTCTGCTCGATATGCCTTGATTATTTGCTTTAAATTTCATAGGATGTATTCATGACATGTACAAAGACAATCACATTATCTAGTTGACTTATCTTAGGGATGTCATGTTACCTAGATGGCATGTCTGAAGGTTTTCACATGATCAAGGTTGACTTGTCCGGAGGACATCACAATACATTGATGGCTTGTCCTGGAATCCATCGTATGATCTTGGTTAACATGCTTAGAGGGCCTCACATGATCTATATCACTTGCCCTGGTTTCATCATGAAATCAAGATGACACGCTTGAAGGGAATCATGAGAGACAATGTGACATGTCTCGGGGGGTGATGCATGATCCAGGATGACTTGTCGGGGTGTTATTACAAAAGACAGTTGACATTTCTGGGTGGACATCGCAAGAGCCACCTAAGATACTAAGATAGAATCACAAGTTTTTTATGACTTTTACATAGGATTTCATGAGAGCCAATCAACATTCTCTAATGCTATCACAAGACTTATCTGACATATACTGATGTCTCCATATGATCTAGGTGACATTTATAGAGGACATTGTGGGGCCTGGATGGTGATCCTATAGGGTTTTGTGAGACTTGAGTGGAATTTCCATGGGGTTCTATGTGACTTTCTCTGACATGTCTATGGGACTTCACATGATCCAAATAGTATACCAAAGGAGCGTCACTTGACTTGGGAGACATGTCCTGGTGTTGTCTCATGACTCGTAGGGTTCATGTAAAGCACATGAGGATCAACATATATATTCTTCACATAAGTCTCTCGTATTTTAGTCTTTGTTCCAGCCTTTTATTATATATAACATAGATTTTTTCCATGTTAGCTTGTTTTAAGTATCGTATGTTTTAGAAAATACATGGGATTCCATTTGTGTAACCCTCTAGAAGTCATCCATGTGATCTATGAGTGATCATGTGATGTTTTTATGCATGCTACATGATCTATCCAGTTGTTCCCTAAATATTACCTAATGATAAACTTTACAGATTGCAAAATCAGCCGCTATGAGAAATCTACTATAATTCCTGGGTGCGCCAGTGTGAGGTTATAAAAGTTATTACATATATGCCTCTCCCATTTTTCTTTTATACTAGGGTGGGGGATTTATAGGTCTCAATACCCTAGTTATTATCTGCTTTTCATGGTGCGTATCACACAAATCTAGGCTGGAGTTGGTGGAGGGATTTGGAATCATGCGTCTTTAAGAGGTCTTGCTATAGGTCATCTTGGGGGAGTCACATGATCTTCATAGATTACAATACCATCCCTTCGATGCCCCATTTGATGGATTATGGAAAATTAAAGGGGGATTGGTGAGTTACGAAGACATGCAGATAAACTTTCATATTTTTCATTCCAACATGTCTAATGAATTTTGTGAGATCATGAAATTACAGATAGGATTTCACGTTATCCTTGATGCCTTGTTTGGGATATTCCACAAGACAAGGATGGATTTCTTGGGGGAATTTGTGAGATAAAACCATCTTATCAAGGTGTCTTGTGAGGCCTTTATGGTGCATCACATGAGTTTTATGATTGTAAGAGTCTCTCATATTTTCCTTTTTTATTTCCTTCTTTTATTTTCTTCTTTTATTTCATTATTTTATTTTTCGAAGGCTTAGGGATATTGAGACCTTGCACAAGTATTTCCAAATAAAATCACTTACCCCATAATTTATGTTCCATGTAACCAATAAAAATTATTGTTTTGATGAATGAAAACTTCACAAGGTAAACCCTTCCACTTATTTTTGGAGGCCAAGGGGGAGTAAAAGACTGCTTGGAAAATTTTGAAGATTTTCATGCGACGAGGGTGACATGTTAGTGGGGATCTCATGGGGTGAGGAAGACATGTCACTAGGGGTTTGAGGTGTCTTGCTAACCCCTTGGGATGTATTGTATGATTTTCATAATCATAAGAGGCTCCTACCTTTTGAATATTTTTATCCTTATTTTAAAATGATTTTTGAGATCTCATGCAGCCATGCGAGTGTTATCGAAGACAATCACTCTTCTTTTCTATGATGCATTGCATTATCAATAATGAATCTCATGATAGTGCATGATCATTTCCATAAAAAACTATTATGCTGGTCTATGGAAGTTTCATGATCAATGATGGATCTTGCGATGATGTGCAGACATTGTCAGGAACAATCACTCTGCCTGCCTTTGATGCGTCACGTATTCATGGTTGTATGTTTCCATATTATGTCTGAGGATGTTTTCATATCAAGGTAGAATGATAAATGTTGCATAAAAAGTGTTGAAAATTGTCGCATGAATTTCACATAACCCAAGCCACATGAATGTGTTGTGCAACTAAAGGTTCACATGAGGGCATCACACGATGTCCAAATCCTTATGTTATTGAGTGAAGGAGTAAAAGTGACAGAGTCTTGTGAATATTTTTCTGACATGCACATGAAATATTTATTTTATTCACATGGAAGTATTAAGCATGGCATGGGGCTTTTCATGCACACATGAATATTGCATGTGTGTAGTGTGGACCTCCATCAGATCAAAATGGTGCATCAAGTCTTGAATGATATTTAATGATCAAATTTTATGGAACATAAAAAGAATTCTTTAAGACTCGATCATAGCCAAAATACAAGTTTTTGTCCACAATTATTTACATAACCGGGGTTACAGTAATTAAATATCCTTTTAGGAAGAGGCAGGATCATGAAATTCACTCATTTCCATGCTCTCCTGATGCAGTATATACGCAACAAACTCTTCAGATGATATCATATGCGGTTCCATACCCTTTCATAAAATTGGTTATGTGATTCCTTAATTGATTTTCATGAAAGATACCATATAGTCTCATGTGAATATGAGATACTTTGCATAAACCTTACGTGGGATCGTGCAATCTCATTTGCATAACCCTTATGTGGGCTTGCGACACTCTGTTTTTCATAAAAAACAGGAGAAGTTTTCTCCTAACTGGAAGAATTATTATTCAACTCATGATATCCTTGTATTTATAGATGAAATATCACACTATAACTTCTCATCTGAGAAAGGTGGTGTGTCTTATAAACACACTTTTCCATCCAGCACACTAACTTAATCAATCTCTAATTCGAAGATATGCAGTGTCAAGATAAATCTTAAAAACTCTAGAACTCTTAGTATTCTTCATGCATGATCACATAACCTCATAGAGGATTCACGCCATCGCGTAACCTACTCTAGGGGTTTCATGTACATTCTTCAGAGTTTCTTTATGCATAGTATATTTTTGATACTCACTATTTTCATAGTTTCTTTTATTCATGTGATGTATTTTCACATGGTGGAAAACTTGAGGAACATCGTCAATGCATGCTATGTTTTTGATATATGATAATGGTGGGTGAAGATAAGACCTCTTATGTCACACACTACACATATGAATATCCAACATCATGAGCTTCATGCATGTGTTTTAAAGCATATGTGGGCATGACGTTTTCTTCATGTACTGTAGTCACCACACACATGGGATTTCTAAGATAATCATTGCATATCATATGTGTCGCATTCTAATCCTATCTTTAAACCATCATCATGGAATCACATGAAAACATGGAGGGTTTATTTTTTTCACATTTCTTATATAGGGTATTTCATGCATGTGATGTAGAGGTTCTTCACACACAAGATATTCCTGAAGCTCACTATTTGTGCAGTAACCCCTATTCATGTTGTGTATACATGATTGATGGTGGTATCACATGAAGTATTCACTACAAGCCCTATTTTTCACATTGACTTCACTGGTTGATCATATCCTCTTATTCATGAGGGGATTGGCCCCAATGTTTTTTGGCAGACCTGGACAAGAAGGTGTGGTGTTTCTATACTCGCATAACTTTGCATCAGGTTAATGATTATTATTCTTCTCATGATTGGATATTAAGCATGGGGTCTTATTATGGTCATGTTTTATATGGCTATATAGGAATGATGAGCTATGGTGAAATAAAGTTCATCATCTCAAGGTCCTGCTAGTGCGTGGTATCCACTTCAGGCACAAGAAGCATTGAAAAACTCTGATGCCATGATGTTGAATAAGATGAAATACAATGTTGTTTACCCATATACTAATATTCATGTCATGCATCCTTCCATATAAAAGTATGCGATGTGTAATTATGAGCATCAATAATGATGGATGTTGTTTTATTTATGTCAGTGGAATGATGTTTATGAATTTTTGATCCATTATTTCTATTTATACTCTATTTTATTTTTTTAATATCTTAAAATTTATTACTTTTTAATGTTATTTTCCAAATTATGAATTGGTCATGCTTGATTTTCTAGTGAAATCTGTGTAAAGGTTATTCATATTTTGAGTGTGAAATTATTCTCGATGTTGTCTTTTGATACCCTGGTGCTTGTCACCATCCCATGGTAATTTGAAACACACTTTGGTCCTTATGGTGAGCCATAACGAGTGAAGTTCCAGGTTTAACTGAGATAGATTATTACAGTGTCACATCTTATGCATTCCCTTAAAAAAACATTTCATGTCTGTCTAAGATGTGGATATACTATGCATTATTGCACCTCTAGTTGACATTATTCTACTTAGAAAACTTATAGAAATGAAGTGTTGGTAGCTGTCTTGGTACTAATTGAATACAAATTATGCATCTAAATTTACACTTAACTTTATCAGACTGGTGCCACTCAGTAATATGAAAGTGCATGAGAGGAACCACTTAATTTTGATCATAAATCTTAGTAGTTCATTATACAAGAAGTTGTTCAGAGATATGCCAATATAGTTTCCATAAAATCTAAAGTGATTGATGAAAATTTATAAGAAGATCTTGTTATTAATTTCCAGAAACTATAATATTTAGAAATTTATTACACAATATAAGAATTTATATACATATATTAGTAGGTAGAAAACTATCCAACATGAGAAGGCATGCTTCCAAATTATGTCTTGGTGTCACGACATAATTATGTAATTGACTCCACCTATAATGTACAATATGGAAATTGATAAATAATAATAAATTTAATGTAATATAAATCTTATTAATATAAAAAAATAGTAAAGATGAGTTATCATACCAGGATCTATGTGGAGAATCTTGGAGCACATCCATGGGAAGCTTTAGACCATCGATAATAGGGTTTAGGGGAGGGATGAACTCCCATTACCATATTATAATGAGGATAACACATCCACTAATATCAGTATGATCAAACTATAATATAGTTTATAATGATATATATGTGAACAATAAACCCAAATATTCCCAACTGTATCTCCTAGCCTGATTGAAGTCATCAAGTATCCCTAAATACATCATGTGGATGTACACACTTAAGAGATTAGTGCACACTATCTATCCAACGAGTTGTAAGATATATCCACTTACGTAACATATGATGGTCTATGAATTAGCATCATTAGGTAAATTTGTGAAGTGCATGTCAAGTAATCCCATACATAACCGACTACCTTCTATAAATCTCTCATATCCCTTAATGTTTAGGCCTAATAATTGATATACAAGATCAGGAAAACCTATAAAAGTGGGTCCTATAACTGAAGCACCCTGAATAGGAAAACTAATAATAAATTCCACATATTCTAAGGTGATGGTCATATCCCCCTCAGTGAGGTGGAAAGTGTGATAATTAGGTCTCCATCTCTTAGTGAGGGCATGAAGGAGACGATGCTCAATAAATTCGAAATCATATATAGTGATGCTATAAAAACTATCATGATGTAGGTGTGGGATTATAGCACATTCAAGTGTAAAGTGATAATAGTGGTGCACCCTATGCACCATAACCCATTGAACTTCACTCCCATATAGTACCTCATGTGAAACATGTTTTTACTGCTTAGTGATTAGAGTAACATCCTATATCTCTATGCATAAAAATGGAATAACTTTTAAATAATTAGAAAATTTAATTAAATTTTTTATTAATAGAAAGTAGGATATAAAAATTATATTAATTGTGAAATAAGTATCAATAGGATGATTCTAGTGACTTGAGTGATCATGGGTTTTACTAAAATGATGATTCTGTGACTATCACTGAGAATTAGAACTCATTTTAGGAATGTTAGGGAATCTCTTCTTATTATGACCTTCCTTGTAACATATGTTACATCTCAAATGTTGTAATTTTTCTTAATACCAATCCATATTATTCAAAAATCTAATGGGCTTCGTTATAAATTGTTGATTAAACCTACTGATGACATGTATCTATATATGATATTTTTTAGGTATTGGGAAATTACAAAACTCTCTAATAGGAATCCATGATGAACTATAGAGGTTAGAAATGGTGTCTATATAGTACACTAGATCAACATATGATTCCCATGATATGTTCACTAAGTCACATCCTGAAATAACATGCGTGTATCTAAACTTCAATGCATGAAATTTTCCAAAGTCCCTCTCATCGATTAATACAACAAACACTTGACCATAACTACCTATTTTGGGGCCATGACACTCTGTCACTTCAAATTAACTTACTTCTTTTTTAATCAATCACACTCGAAAAAATGAGTGATTCTTCAATGTTCCTACCAATACCCAACTAAATGTGTCTTCTGTATCTCAACCCCTAATGAATTAAATCATTAGTGTGTGTTCTTATTTCTATGAATAACTTCACTAAATAATAAAATATCTCCTGAACTAATCTTATTATAGATTACTTTAATAGATCCTTGAAGATTACATTGATGCACTCCATAATTTTTTCAGTCATGTGTCCATATGTATTCCCCCCATCACACACCAAGAGTCAAAAATCTATTTCTAAAATATTAGAAATGATAGTGGCACATGTGAGTAGTTACCACATTGGGTTTCCATAATATGTAGTATGATAGTTTACATTTCATATATAAACATTCAATAAATCCATATAAACTATTTATAGAAATATAATGTGTAAATACATGAATGAATGACTAGAAAAATAAAAAAAATTTAATGCGATAAGTATTAACCCATTTATCTTGAGAAACATGTTCATTCATATCAAGTTGGAAGAAAAGTTTGTTTTTTTGTCTCAGTATAGATAAAAATTACTAAAACATCTAATAAGAGTCATCCTAGTCACAATAAACCTTAATAATTGCCCTATGTTTCTCCCTACACTCTTTACAATTTAAAATATCATATCCAAAGGTTTGTTGTAACCACTTTTTTATAATGGATATAGGAATATCTTGGAAGGTTATAATCATCTCAATAATAGAAGATGACATGAATTCAATATCCAATGATGTATAATTCTATGTAAGGTTGTGTTTCATGTAGGTATTATATGCATTAATCTTAGATATATTCTACCCTCTAAGAGAAATTCTAGGAATATCCCTTAACAAAATATATAATAATCATCTTTTTTGTCATATCATATGATTTGTTTTTCCCATTTTTACTCCTCAAATAAATATTTTTTGTGTCTCTCTATATAAAATTAGTTCAGTACACTTTTTAGGGAATATTTTTTTTGGAAAATATATTTAAAAGTATAATTTTTTCTCCGTTGAATCAAATAAATCATCTACAACACTAGTAAACTCAGTTGCAGGTGTTATAATATTTTACTCAAATTTAAGAACACATTTCACAACTTCCATCCAAGATGCGAAAAATGGTGGATGATTTATCTTATGTTGATATTAGTGCATAAAAACTGTATTTCAGGTAGCCTCTTATCCAACTTCTTTGTCTTCTTCAACATTGTCACTATTTCCCCATACTATTCCATCATCAGTCACTTTATTATCATCAAATTTTTCATCTATATCATATCTAAGATATGGACATAGTTCTCTCCTTCCATAGAATATGGAATAGTATCATAATCCTAGGATGGACCTTCTTACACAAATATTGCAAGGATATATTATTATACAACTATAGGAAGATATTGGATATTAGAAAATTAATGTTCCAGACATAAAAGAAGTGATGACGGGTCTTTCCCATCTTGAAGATTTATCATAATCAATGATTAATCTAAGATATACATAGAAGATGAACATTGTAACCAAAATATTGAATCAAATATTAATTGACATGATAAAGCCATAACCAAAACTTAGGACCATCATGTGATAAATTTATAACTAATTTAAGTAATTAAAGAATTACTATGAAATTAATTATTTTCTTGTTGATGAATCTGAAAATGTATTTAGGTCATACCATTATTTCATTTATTAAATAAAGTGTAGATTCCCTATAGGAGTGATCCAAACATATACCTTTAACCTTTGAGAACCATCATAGGAATCTTCAGGTGCTAGTTCATTTGATCCTAATGCTTGGATAATTTATCCTTAATCACCATGAGAATAACTTCCAAGAAGGATTATTTTTTATCTCTATAGGATCAAGAGGGGTGGTGGAGGAATATTGCTATATGTTATTGAGAGTGTTCTTGGATTGGTTATCTCTAGGGTTTATAAGGATTCTTCAGAACCATTGTGTACAACCAACATAATGGCTAGTGTTGGGGTTGAAAATAATATAATTAGATTTAAATAGTGATGGGGTTCGAAAATAATAATTACACATGCACCCTTATTATTTTATTAATCCCCATGTAACCCCATAATAATAATAATACTATTATTATTTGACATTCACAAAACTAGTGAATTAAATAAATAACATTTCTTGAATAAATTGTTTAAAATTTATTCAAATATTATTTAATATATATTATTTCTCACCAAACCATTAAACTTAGTATGACGTTCCTCCAAAATAGTCATTAGTCCTTGAATAATGACTATTTATTTAATAAATAAATGTCACTACATTATTTCCAATAAATAAATAAATATTATATTCACTAAATAACAAATAAATATTTATTAAATATTATGCTCACAAAAAATTATTTCGAATAACTAGTGACTAAATATATGTGATCAAGAAAACATGAATAATTATTAAATCATGTACAAGAATAATATTTATTCAACATATTAAATAATAAATAATATTTAATATTTAACTAAAGTTCTAAATACCTATAGTGTGTGACCCTCTAGGCCTCTTTCTCAGTGGCATTGAGCAGAGCCACTCAAAGTCCAAGGTTAGGATCATTTAGCATGCTAAAGAATCCATAGTGAAAGAATTTAATGTCACAATGAAATAAAACCTCATAAATATAATTTCTATGTAATATAATATATTTATAATAGTATCTCTAATCAATAAGGTCGCATGCTGGTGTTATCAACTGATGTGATCGATCTATATTTCTTTTACTTCTCAAAAATAAAATTTTTCATAGAAGATCATGGTCATGAATTTATTTAGTCTATTTTATTTCCATAAAAGAGACTGAGATATAAAATTTAATTAAATAAAATAATGTAAAAACCCTTTATCACATTATTCATTAATGGAATATTACTTGTGACACACCCAATATATCCTACCTTACCATGAACATATGTCATCATGGTTTTCATCAATACATCAAATTACATGAATAATAATATCCATTAATAATAATATTAAAGTATAAGAATCAATATATACATTCATAGATAGGAACATCCAATGAAATATATAAATATGGATTTCCTTATAGCAAGTTTTTTTCTCATAATCTCTTTCACTGGAAATTACAAAGGGAATACACCTTGAGAGAGTACCTTAAAGTCCTACGAGTCTCCACCCCTGATATCCCACATCATTTGTGTCCCATAAAATGATATCATATAGCTATAGAAAATATATTTAAGAATAATTTCATGTAAATTTGGGGTTCTCATTATAGCAGGGAACTATTATGACTTTCAATGCAATAATTACTTTTAGGACATTATCACATACTTTGAAAAGCAGAAGAACAATCATGGTGTGATAAGTAGTTTATTAATATTCAATATAATGCATAAAAGTTATCATAAATTATTTAAAAGTTTCTTCCAGGAAACTAAATCCAATAGAATTCTACCCACACTAGAGCCAATTTCTAACAGCATTTAATCCATTGTCTCTCACATGATATTCATGATTCTGAAAAGTTAAGGCCTTAGTATAGGGATTTTCCATGTTTTATTCCATTGAAACTCTACATACTAAAACTTCAGCCCTCTGAGAAAAATACCTCAAGTGGCGATTCTTCTAGAGTATGTACTTTTTATGTTGATACATACATGTATCTTTTTTGAGAGACACAATTTTATTATTATCACAACATAGTGTGATGGGTTCTTTAATTCTAGGGACCATATAAAGATCCTATATAAATTTTCATATCCAAATGGATTCTTTTTCTTTATTAAAATATACTATATACACAGACTCCACTATAGAATTAAATACCACTAGTTACTTTGAACTCTTCCACTCACAAATCCTCAATTGAGACTAAATACATATCCTTATTGTGACTTCAAATTATTCTAATATGTTTGAAAAATAGTATCAATATAACCCTGGATGACTGGATCCTCATCCCCTATATACATCAGGAACATATCTTTATTTATTTTCAGATACTTAAGTATTTTCTTAACAATAGACCAATAATTTTCACCTGGATCAGATTTATATCTTCCTACCTTATTCAAGGTGCATGAAACATTAATCCTAGTACATAACATGATATACACAATTGATCCTATTATAGAAGCGTATGGGATCATACTTATTCTCTATTTCTCCTCTTTTTTCTAAGGACACATTTTATTAGAAAGATGTATACCATGAGAAGTTGTAACTAATTTTCTCTCAGGTTGTTCCATACTAAATATCTTTAGTATCTATTCAATGTATGTAACATGAATTAGTCATATGAGACTCTTGGATCTATCATGAATGATATTGATCCCTAGAATATAGGTTTCTTCACCCAATTCCTTCATAGAGAATCACTTGTTCAACTAGTCATTAACTGATAGTAATATTGGTACATTATTTTCAATAAGTAATATTTCATTGATATATACTACAAAGATAATGACCACACTCTTACTAAACTTATAAACACATTTTTTACATTCATTATTAATTAAACCAAATTATTTTATATCTTCTTCAAACTGAATGTTTCAAGACTTGGATTCTAACTTAAATCCATACATGGATCTCTATAACTTGAAAACCTTTTTGGAATTAGTTACATCCACAAACCCTTCTGGCTGTGTCATATATACATCTTATAAATATTTCCCATTAAGGAAATCTATTTTGATATCCATCTTCTAAATTTCATAGTCATTGCAAGATTCTATATCAAGTAGAATTTTTATGGATTTAAACATGGAAAATGGAGAAAAGGTTTTGTTATAGTAGATGTCTTGACACTATTTAAACCCTTTAGTTCTAGCCTTGATTTATAGGTAAATAATTTAACTTCCATTTCTAGTTTTCTCTCAAATATCCATTTGCATCCAATTTGATTTATATCAACTGGAAGATCAACCAGAACCCAAACATGGTTTTGATATATGAAATCCATCTCAGAATTCATGATTTATCACCGTCTTTAAACTTCGAAGAACTATACTACCAATTTTTAGGAGAGAGGTTCATTATTTTCAATCAATAACGAGTCACCATATTCAATGACTAGAAAAACATACATTTCTAGTTCTCTTATTTCTCTGGTGATCCTATGTATTATTTGTGCTTCCGGAATAACTTCTTTCATGGGGAATCATAGAATTTTTTCCTGTACCAACTATTGTATATCTTGAGCATCAATTTCATCAAAGTTAATCATTCAACCACTATCCTTATTGAGGATTATCTCCATCTCAAGAAAGGTTGACTCTCTTGTGAAAACCAATTTCTATTAAAGGATTGTATAGATAATATGCCCTTATTTTCTTAGGATACCCTATAAATATATAGTTCATGGATTGGAGTGAAAGTTTGTTGCATGATATGGTCTTAAAAAACACATCACATGACCATACATGAGTGTGTAACAACATATATTTCTTTCCACACATAAACTCATAGAGAATTCCATCTACCAATTTAGTTGGAACTCAATTTAGAATGTGTGCTACAATATATAATTCATATAACCAAAAGGAAAATGGAAGATCTATATCACTCATCATTGGAATTAACATGTTGAAAAAGGTATGATTCATCCTTTCACTAACACCATTAAAATGTGGTGTATAAGGTGGAATGAGTTGAGATAGAATCTCAAAATACCACAAAAGTCAATAAACTCTTAGTTAAGATATTCACCACGTCGATTGGATTGAATCTTCTTTATATTCTTACCAAGTTTATTCTACACTTAATTATTGAATTATTTAAATTTATAAAAAGGCCTCATACTTAGATATCATCAAGTAGAAATATCCATATATACAGAAGTAATTAGTAAAAGTAATTAAGTAAGAATATCTACCTATAACTTCAACTATAAAAGGCCCATACACATCAATGTGTACCAATCCTAGAAACTCTGTGGTCCCTTAACCTAGTCCACTAAATAGTGGTTTTTTAATTTATCCTTATAAAAAATAATGACATATTTTAATTGGTTTTAGTTCAAAAGAATCTAAATAATCATCTTGATAGAGATTTTTTAGAGACTTCTTGTTTACATGACCAAGATGGTGATTCCACAACTGGATATTATACAAGTCATGTGATCTTTATTCATCATATATTTACAATAATTTGTTTTCATAATTTAATATATAAAGGCAATTATTTAGTTATGCCACACCATAAAAAATACTATATTTGTAAAATAATCATTATTTATTTCCAAATTTGAAAATAAATACATACATGTTAAGGAAATAAATATAGATGATGTTATTTGAAACACTTAGAACAAAATAACAATTATTTAAAATCAAAATCATTCCAATTGAAAATAGAAGGTGGCAGTCTCATATAGACAATACATAGAGTTCCGCTTCATTGGTTATTCAAAGATTCACATATCCTCTATAAATATTTATAAATATACTTGGTTCTTATATTTAGATACATACGTGAGCACCATAAGATGTATCTAATACCCAATGTAAAGATATAGAAAGATTACAATTTATAATTAATTCATCTTTATATTTCCCTCGATTTTGGGTTTATTTCCTCTTTTGGTGCCCCAACACTCCCTATAAAAACATACTTCTTCCTTTTCCTTCTCTAGCCTTTGTATCTTCTTTATCTTGGAAGGATGGTGTTTTAGACTTTTATACTTGGGGTGAGTTTTGGTTCCCTTTTACTTGTTCTTCCTTTTCTTATTCACCATAAAGAATACAAGTTTTTCATTCCCCATGTCATTGTCAAAATTGAAATTGAGCATAAGAAGTTTTGATAGAGTTTTATCACCATTACTCATGTTTTAATTCAAAATGAAACTTGATAATGAGTTAGGTAGTTAAGAAAGGATGAGATCAATGTACATATCATTAGTTAATTTAATGACTACGATGTATAATCACTCTATATATCCAATCATTTTGACTACATGAGGCCCAATAGGCATCATATCTTAAAGTTTTCACATGAACAGAGCATTGTAGATCTCATATCTATCTTGTATCTCATTCTATTGATATACACCATAAAGGTGAGAAATCATGTTATAAACATCCATATAATCATGTTTATTTAGAATCTCATTGGATATGAAAGATAGAATGAAACATTATACTTACATGGTATCATCTAAATGTTTCTCATAGAGAGAAAATTCTTCCTCACAAGCCTCTTGGAAAAGCATTTTAGGAATTGGATTTTTTGGAAAATATTATTTCTTTCATGGTGTAAAATAATGTGTAAGTTCCTTTAACATTCTTAGAAATTAGTTCTATTGAGAATGTAATCTATCACAAGTATGGATCACAATTATATGAATGAATTCATGTTAATTTACATTTCTACAATTATGAAGAGTGAATTTTTAGTACTTTATCTAATAAAAATACAAAATAAATATTAAATTTATTAATCTCCCACTATTTTAGAGAAACCTAGTATCCATTACCATTAGTTTTTAAATATCATGTTTCTTGGATATTTTAGTGTCAAGGATCTATATACCCCTCTCATAACCTATACAAAGGTTTTTCAAGCTATTCAGAGGTATTTTGGTAGGTGTAACTTGCCAAATTCTTTAACCCATAGTTCCTTGATCTGTTGAGCGGACTCCCCAACACTCAAATCCTAAATCTAGATTTCATAAACACTTTTCATACTAGTTTAACTAATTATCATAGAGGAGATCAACCCTTAATGTGAACTAGGTTAATATGACCCCAAAATTAATATTCAAATTCTTTGATAATTGAAAGCACCACAACAGAGGTTGGTTAAGCACTTTGAACTATGGTTCAATTCCTACACAATCTAGGGAAGAATATACTAACTTAACATATATAGTTGATAGATTTTAACATTTTATGCATAAGTAACCCATTTTATCTTTATTACATTCTTGTCAATATTAAGGGGATTTAATTAAGTGATTAAATATGTCTTATGTAAATTTTATACACAATCCATTTTATTTTAGTTTTATCTTGCATTATTATTAATCCATCAATTCATGTGATCATGAAAAAACTTCCATAATGAAATTAACCATGAAACTTAATATAATTAAAATAATAATAGTGGTATGATCATAACATTTTACTAAGGGCTATTTTATATAATAGATGATAAAATAACCGTCAACCTAGGAGAAAAATACCTCAAACCATGTCATGGTTCATGTTGTAGCTTTACACTTGTCCACCCACGTATATATTGTACTAATTTAATCTTTGGTACAAATTCAACCACCTAAACTCACTTAGAAGATCCATCTATTAAAAAATATTTTACTCAGATATAGGTGAGTGGATCCAAAATATTATTAAAAGGGGTTTACATAAAAGGAAATTATGGGCATGCATTCCCTTATATATTTAGAAGATGGATTGCACATAGGACATAAATTTAATTTAATAATAAATTAAAATGAAACCAATCACATATAAAGGTCTAGTTTTTTTCATCCACATACATGAAATGAATTACAGATTTAATAAAATAACACTCAATCCAAATCATTATTACTTAAGATAAATCACACTCGAATCAATTAATTATCTATTAATTAATCAATTATTTTATCTTAATTTTCATCTAAAATTTCTTGAGATTATCATATATTAAAATTTTTATAAAATTAAATAAATTTATTTTAAATTGACTATATACAAAAATATACCATGGAGGCAATACATTGAGTACTCATCCGAACTAGCCAGTGTGTATTATATTCATATTATTTTTACTCATTCAAAATATAGAATACACATATTATCACATAATTTCATGGAATATATGAGTCAACTAAATGAAATATAGATCAAATGTTATTTACACAGTATGTTATGTTTTAATGGATATAGATTAATCACTATATTAAGACTTATACATGATAAGTAGTTTTGAATATTATAAAAAATTAATTAGACATTTAATATATATAAAACCATCCCATGGAATGTATGAGTCAACTAAATGACACATGAAACACATATTGATAAGGTTTAAATAGTATAATAAATTAATGTTTAATCATGTGTAAATAAGTAATATACACAATGTATACTATCCAACTACATGTATTGTACAAATCTTCATCATCTATCCATGACACATTCCTAGGGACTGGGCGTGTTGTGTTTACATGAAAATTAATAGGTTACATGATAAGTATATGGTTTACACATCATTTGGTCTCCAATTTACATGGCCATAGGTCATGCTAGTCATATAAAAATAGATGAACTATCTTTGACTAATGGACTACATATCATGTACACAAGTTACACGCCATGTAGTCTAGCTAACTACGTGCCAGACTAGCCAGGTCCACACACTGTGTATTAAATACACACTACTTGTAATAAATGAACATGCTGAAAATTAATTCTAAAATAACTCATGAGTTATCTTGGTGTATTAAACATGGGTAAATGGTGTGTACCAATGGGAAACACATCATGTACTCTTATACTAAAGGTCTAGAATCCATGAAACCTCTAGATGAGTTATTTTAATTCTCTTCATTTAAAATTAATCCATGTATTTATTATATTTTCGAAAATGAAGAGGAAGAAGAGAAGATCTCATGATTCTGATTAAATAATTATTAAACCATAATTAAAAACAAATAATAAATGTGTAAATCAATGAATGATATTTAAATAATTATAAATTATCATGTGACCACCCTAATACCACTTGAAGTTTACATGCATAACATAAGAACCAGTGGATCATGACTAACTTTGATTTTTTTTCATAATCGATGATTAATTGAAGATTTACATCGATAAAGAATTTTGTAACAAATAGATAAGAAAATCCAATGACACATACAAATGTGGATTTCCTAATAACGGGTCATGTTCTCATAATATTCTATATAAGAAATTACCAAGGGCATACACCATGAGAAAGTTACTCAAAGTCCTATGAGTCTCCCCCTTGATATCCTGTATCATTTTTGTCCCCTAAAATGTTGTCATCTAACTATAGAACACATATTTAAAAAATTTTCATGGAATTTAAGTATTCTCATCATAGTGTAGAACTACTATGACCTTTTAGTGTGATATTTACTCTTAAGAAATTATCAAATACTATGTCATGAATGATAACAATCATGATGTGATAATAAGTTTATTAATATTCAAAAAATGGATAAATATTATAATAAAGTATATAGAATTTTTTTCTAGGGCCTATAATTATTATATCCATCGTATATTTTATTTTTATATATACACTATATGATATGATATCTTTTGAACACTAGTTACATCGATAAGTTATTTCAGTCTCTACTATAATAATTTTTTTTGGAATGTAATGAAAATATTATTTAAACTATTTTTTATGCTATATACATATCCTTCTAATAGGACATAGGTTATGTATGACTATCAGGTGTTGGGGGACCATAATCATTGAGACTTATTTCCATGAAATTTTCACCTTTTGATTTCCAAGAAGAGGTGATCTTGAGGACATACTCACTAATAGAAATTCAACATACAAAGCATGTCATTGGATATTACTATATGAAAGAATATATATTATAACTTAGAAATGAGATCATTATTAATTTATATCATAAATCACTTACTTAGATGCATGAAGAAAAGATTGACATATATTATTTTAGTGAAGTTTCTTATGTCAGGTGCATCATGAGTGTTATAACATAATTGAATGATTAATATAGAATTTTACTTCAAAGTGTTCTAATAAGATATGTATAAACCTTTGATTAAAATAATAATTACTGAGAAAAATCCATCATCATAGGGTTTAAAAGTAAGTTTATTTAAGTAAGTCTAAGAAATATAGATCATGCATTAAGGGGTGATGACAAATTTATGCCTACATTATAAGATATTAGTTGATAAATGAATTATATTACATGGTTATAATTTTTCAGAAGGTTTTTATTTATACTAATTTTATCTTTATATTTATGAGACATAATGTATTTATATTTACTATTCTTAGTCTATGAGTTGGACCCATAACCATTGAGAAATAGACCTAGAGAGACACACATTAAGTGTATCCATGAAGTCCTTAGATTCAATTGAATATGATTTTTTAGAAAAGAATAAATCTTACTTAGATGATTGATTTCTATTTAAGTTCTTCTTATAATAATTAAAACCATTATTATTTTGTGATCATAAAAAATTTGAATTTGAATTTATCATAATATTCACAAGTTTTTCTAGAAAGGGAAATTGTATTTATTTTTTGGGAGAGAATTTAAACCAATTTATTCTTCTATGTCCATGTAATTATTTAATTAGATTAATAATTACTTGATATTTATTTAACTATGTCACTTAAAAAATTATTTATTTAATAATTGATAAGTTAAATAAATAATAATTGGCACCACATTTATTTAATTGTCATTTAAATAATAGTTATTATTATTTAATGATAAGTGAGGATTATTTTTTATAATAAACACAAGGGAATAATTTCTTTAATTTCTTAAATCGAAATCCCAACATATTATGTTATTTAACAAGGGTAAATTTATTTACATACCAATATCTATAATTCATGTTTCTGAAATAGATTAAAATAATTTTCCCAAATACTCTCAAGATTTATAAAACACAAATAGATGCATATATGATTGACGCAGGAACATTGGAGTGATATTGATTATTTATTAAATCACCTGATTAATTTAGAACTATATCCCAAAATATTTGGAGCATGTTAAAATATAATTTTAGGTATTTCTATTTATATCCTAGATGAAATAGTGATAAGTACATAGAGAATGAATAAAATATGATGAAAATTGTATGGGGTAATTGTTTATTTAAGTAATTAATTATAAAATAAGTTTTTAGATTCCACTCCTTGAATTTGGGCATTCATATTTGAATGAAATATATAAATATGGGAACCCAATATGCTAGCTTACAAAGTGCATGAATGCTCTACATGATATTAAAGTTTACTTATTTAATTTATTTTGGGTATTTCTAAGATGACCTGACCCATCGATTCCCCACCTAGAATGACAGTTAGGATAAGTGTACCACCCCAAACCTCTCTCTAATAGTTCAAGCACTGGTGACCCTAACTAACAAGGAATAATACACACATGAGAGGTATTGTCCTAATAAACCTTTACAAAACCACATTCCTCTACAACAAGATATAAACAATATAATACTTGGAATATGATCCAACTATATAATAATTGCATGTAATAAATTCTAAATAATTGATGCAATTTAATGGAGTCTTTTAACAACTAATAGAACATGTTTAAGTGATCAAATCCTATACCAAGAATCTATATGTATATAAATATTAAATGCATACAAACTAGAAATGAAGAACATTGATTAATATTTTGTACTTACACTGACATTTCATCCTCCATCATATGTAATTGATGAAGATTAGCAAATAGGAAAAAGAATACCTCCTAGGTGGTGTATCCATTGGATTAAAATGAATCACATCCCACACATATGGTAAAAACAACCTCCATGTAGTTCTAGAACCTTATGTAACAAAGGAAGTAGGTGATGGAGAGCTCTTGAGCTAGGAAATTTGGACGAGCATTAACGATAATCATAGACACTGCTTTTATCCCATCAAAGAGGTATTTATATAGCTCTAAGGATGCTCCTTAGTGATACATGCATTATCTCATGTGTTATAATTCATGAGTTAATTCCTTTCATAGTTTCTAAATTATATGATTGAATGCAACTAGCTCCCCACATTATATCTTCTGCAATTATTAATTAATGATAACCATCATGGGTAAATTCTATCCTCCCAATTCTTCAATGCTAGAAGCATGCATATGCCATGAAAATATGGATTTTTATACCCTAAAACAAGCATTGGTATTGGATTTCGAAATCCATCAATTATATCCTATGATTAAAGCAGTAGAAGCATAAAAACATGTTGTCATGCCTTTATGACTACCCTTATATCATACAATACGATAACATAGGCCTGGATGATAATTATGATGAACCATTTTCAATCATACTATATTCTTGAAAAAGTATATGAAGGAACTAAAATATTTATTCCATATAATATCCCTCAAATCATTGAGTACTATTAGGCCATTGTATTTCAAAAAACGTGCTTTAGGTCATATTAATTCCTTTTGGATTCATAATAGTATAAAAATTTCAAGCTCAAAAAATAAAAGAAAATGAAAAACCCCAATATCTTAAGTAAAGATAAACATAAAAAAGTGGAAAGCATAACTCCTTCCTATTTCAACTCTCTACATGAACATTAAAAAAAATCTTCACCATCAAGCACTACTCAGAACCATCTTCACTTATTTTACATCCTTCATGATCATCCCCAAACTGTATGACATCTACATAAAACACAAAACATGTGGAAAGAACTTCCATACAAGGGTGAGTATAAATAGGTCAATTAATAAACCCCCAAAACACAATATAAAGTACTGAAGGATATCTCAAAGAAAATATGAATACAAAGTGACCTAGACATGCTTCAAATATTGAGATGATCAAAGATGTAATGATGTCCTATTTCAAGAGTCTAGTTACCTAAATATTTTGAAACAAAGGAAACCCAAAGTACATGGTGAATTGTAAGGACTATAATCTCCGAACTACCCAACCTCATATAACCATTCCATATCACTAAATCTATAGTGGGGGACCTGTGCATCCTTGATGTAAGTGCATCGGAAAACAGTTTACTAACCCATATAAAAGACTTATGACTCATTGAGGATACCAAATCTATTGAGGGAGTAAAAACACCACAAATTCAAGACCCACACCCCATCCATAAGGGATTTACTTATCCCATTATTTGTGTGAGGGATCCACAGAATTTCATGGAAGTAGTGATCAAGAGAGTACACAACCGCATGGTTGAAATGGAGGACCTATTCTCTGAGTCCATGGGGGGGGGTACTGTAACAACATCGATTTTAGTAACCTAGAGCCTATAGTTTTTTATTAAAATAATATATAATATATAGATCATAGTATACAAGATCTATATTTTAATAGTATTAAGAGACTAAATAAATACACCATTAGTATATTATATGGGAAACATCATTACAACACATGAAATATTATTATTCCTCCTTTTTTATCCTTATAGAATTTATAGTAATCCTCATGGTTCCAGGGTAAATGGGAAAATAATATAAAGGGGTGATCTCAAATCCTCAATAAGGGTTAATATACAATATAATATATTATAACAGTACTAAGACATATGTAATTTGGAAATAATAAATAGTGAAATAATTCCATATAATTGATAAAATGAGCATAATATATCCATGGATTACATAAAAATGGAAATAAATAATCACATGGATAGAAATAAATAATTTCATCATGATGGAATGCATAATATTGGACATCATAACTATAATATCAAGGCCTTAACCAATACATCATATATAAATGGGTAGGCATATGCTGAATAACCAAACTATTTTTCCTCATGAGACATATTGATGTATCAACAAGCTATATAATTTTCGACCCCTCCCATCCCTTATTGACTATGTTGCATTCTTCATAAGAAAAGAATAAATGGATAAATAATACAATAAATTTTTTTCCCTAAGGAACCTCTTATATAAACATGGCTAAATAATCAATAATTATCTATATTGAAATAATGGTAATATGGATTTTCAATATCCCCCTAGTCAAATGATCAATATAAATTTCTATATAAACAACTTTCGAAATACATTATGAAATATAGGATTATCACATTGTATAGTGTAAAAGGTATCAAATAAACACAATATAAATGGTTAATAATATATAAAATACATAAATGTGATAAATAATATGGATATGGAAGAAAAAAGTTAAAGTTAATAGAGAGTGATAGAGTCATAAGAGAGAAAAAAATGAGTGGGAGAAACCCATTAAATAAATAATATGGGTAATGAGACAAGAATACATAAAAAATATAGGAAAACCTATAAGTAATAATTTAAATACTTTTGGTGATAATATATAAAAGATAAGATATATAATAGTTAAATAATAAATGGATATATTTAGGATTTAAAATAGAGACCCTTAGCTCAAGTTCTAAATCACTTGGATGCACCTCTAACCTCATGAGTTTTAGGATTAAATATGTTAATCACATAATTGAAAATATTATTAATTCTTATTTCATATATTAATACCCATTTATTATCATATTCCATGAAGGACCCCAGAACACCCTAAGAGGGGAGGGGTGAATTAGGGTGTCAACTTTTTCTTTTAAACTGATGGATCTTGTTCCCATGTTGGTAGGAACCAATTAAAATTTTCTGATGAGAAAGTGCAGAAAACAACCAATTACATGCAAAGTGAAGATACAAAAATTTTACTTGGTTCACCACTAAGGGTTATGTACAAGGATCATAAACTGACATGTTTTCAGTCATACCAAATTCCACTAATCTTCACTATTTATGGAGTACAAAGGTTTAGCATATTTTCTTTGTGCCAGACACACTGCCTTTACAAGGTTTTAGGGATAACACACTGTGTCCCTTGGATCACTTCCACTGACTCCCCCTTTCTAACTGTGCTGGGAAGAGTCTGAAATCAATTTATCGACTTGAATGTCACTTCAATGGATTATCATTAAATCATGAATCTTAAACTATAGATAGATGCTCTGTTGAAGTTTTGTTTTTACCCACATATGTAATTCACTTTTTTGTGCACTGGTAGTTCGTGAACCATTCCTCTGCGAACTACTCCTATTCCTCCACATACTTCCCAGCTCCGAATAATTCCTTTATCCCTCCAAAAACTTTTCTGCTCTAAATACTTCTTAGCCTCCTCTGCGTACTACCCAGTTCTGCGTACTGCTGAGCTTCCTATGCATACCACATTGCACTGTGTACTGCGAGTGCTCCACATATTTCCTTCGCAAACCTTGACCGTGTACTGCCTTCACAAATTGTTTCCACATACCGATTATTCTCTTTTGACTAATTACTCCTCTATGGAATATCTTCTGTAAACTGGCCTTCTTCCTCCACATACTATCTTCCATGAACTGGTCTGGACTTCATCGAATTCCTTTTATATTTTTAATCAAAGTCTCCTTTGTGGGGTTTTCATCCCACGAGCCACTTCTAGACTTCACTGAATTCCTCTAAGATTTTTTAATCTCAGAGTTGTTCCCTAAAAATGGAATTAGCGATCCTTATATAGGCAAATATATCTTCATAATCTACTAAACTAATATTTACTAAATCCTTAATACAACACTACCTTTACCGCTTACCATGAATCTCCCATGATTTTTCCATATGCGGTCCGCATACCACCTCTTCTTTCATGACGTACAAACTCTTCTATGAACCAATCTACACCTTATTACCACCAACGACTAGACATCCCGTGAACTATCTCTTTCGTGGACCTCTCAGCCTTGTTTTCGTGAACGACACGCCATCTCGTGAACCCATTTCCTTCCATGAACCAACATAATTCTTGCGAACCTACTTTAATCTTCGAACCGTTCCTCCTATGAAGTCCATGTACTGTTTCCCTCTATAAAACCATTCCCTCATACCTCCTTTTCATCCTATGAATTGTTCTTCATGGTCTACTTACTATCCACTCCTATGCAGAAAAAAAATCCTTTTCCAAAAACCAAACTCCCGATTTTGAGGTCCAAAAATTTAGAAAACACTGGTAAACCATGCCACCTTTAATACTTATTTTAGCCTCAATCATAAGACCAAATTACTTGAAAACTACTTGATCAACCCAATCTATAATGACAACAAAAATAAACCATACTCCATTTCTATAAAAGAACAACCTTGTTCTAAAAATCTCCCCCTTTGGGTTTGTTGGAAATCCATAGATAAATTCAATGAAGCACCAACCACTATCAAAACCTGATATGAAAGAAACAACTCATCCAACACTCTAATTCTACACTCTAAATTCTTAGTGTATAAAAAAAGAGGGGAAGCATGTATAAGAATAGTGAACTGAGTGTGCCGCTGCGTCTTCCGTCTGTATGTTAGGTGGATCGTTGTGGTCTTCACGGGCGTCTGGGATGGCGGCGATGGGATCCGACTTTTGATGGTATTCCTTCCGGCATTTTGGTGATGTTTTTCTATTTTAGGTTTTTTTTCAGTCGATCTTGGTTTGGCGTTCAGCTTTGTTCATGAGCCGGAATTGGTCTCGGATTTGATGATTCATTCTTAGGAAGTGGTTTGATGTTGGTTAAATGTGTTGATGTCGATTGAGGTTTAGTTCCTCGTTTCTTGTTGCGAGCTTCTACGGTCGGGCATCACGGTGAGCTGAGGAGTTGATGGCCAAGGATCTGAGGCTGGAACAATGTATTTTCTTCTCGTGAGGGTTTTTGGATTTTTGGGTGACTTTGATTCTGAATTTTCTTAATGTTTTCATTTGGATGATTTTTGGTATGATGATTTATGCTCTAGTGTTCAGCTGCACTTCTTTAATTTTCTATGCAAGGGTTTGATGATTTTATGTATTGGTATGAAATGTTGGCTGGTTGGGATGTGCGGGATGTTTTTGCGATGATGGTAAAGGAGGAATGTGGTTTAAGGGCAAGGTGGAACTTCTGAGTTGTCTGTGGATCAGGGTCCTAACGACGTCAAGATCTTGTCATCTTAATTTTGGTTTCTTTGACATCCTTTGTGGATGGATTCTTCCTGGAGGTCCATTTCATTTCTCTTGAAGGTTGGGTGAATTCCGGTGGAGTTTTCTGATGGGAGGATTTGGGCCGGTGTCGATGGTCGTGCCGGGGGACGTTCAAGGTAACCCTTTCTGAGGTTTGGCCAGCATTTCTGATGTCCTTGTGCCCTGGTTCGTGTTTTCTTGGAAATTTCCTTTGATTTTTGATGTTTTTGTGTAATGGTGAAAGTGGTTGTATTGGAATCATGTAGTGGGGTACCAGGAACTCATAAACCAGCTTTTGAAAATGAAAAAAATGATTAGCTGAATCACCATTGGCTATTTCACCTCATCACCAATATTATTTAGCTGTTTCTTCATCCACAATAGATAAGTGTAAGACTTCGTGGCAGATAAATACTCATCTTCAATAGTACTGAGATATTTAATTTTCTGTTTTATACTCAACCATCCTACACATTTCTTTCCAATAAATAATGCTCCACTACTTTTGGACTTTCTATCAATCACATCTCCAATCCAATCAGTATCATAAAATGTTGACAGTTCATTATCCTTTCCTGCAGCAAAGTATAATTCATAATTGTGAGTACCTTGAATGTACGTCATGATTCCTTTAATTACCACCATATGTTCTTCCATAGAATTACTTTTAAATGGGTTTCTAAGCATGTTTCATAGATAATATCTAGCAATGTTTTAGTTAAGTACATTAGGATTCTGATGATTCTTCTGTACATGGTTGGATCCATAGAAGTCCCATCCTCATGCTTTCCCAATTTAGTTCCAATTGCAATCAGATTTGACATTGTTTTGGAGTCATGCATATTGAATTTATTCAACAACTCTTTTTCATAATTTTCCTGAGAAATAAATGTGTAGTTTTTCCTTTGAATCACTTGTTTCCCTAATAAGTATGTGACTTCACCAATCATAGACATTTCAAATTCTAATTTCATGTGATTGGAAAATTCATATACTAATCATTCCCTACTTCCACCAAAAATAATATCATCAATGTACACTAATACCATGAATTGATCTTTCTGAGAATTATTCATATAGAGATTGTGATCCACTCCTCCTCTTTTAAATTCAAGTTTACTTAGATAAGAATACTGCCAAGAGTACCATGCTCTTGGGGCCTGGTTTAGACCATAGAGAGCCTTCTTTAATATGTAAACCTTCATTTCATCATTATGTAGTAGAAAACACACTGTTTGTTCAATGTAGACTTCTTATTCAATAACACCATTTAAGAAAGGTTTCTTAACACCCATTTCATACACTTTGTATCCTATTTTAATTTCCATGGAAATAAAATGTCTGATTGACTCCAGTCTAGCCACTAGAGAAAATTTTTCTTCAACATCAACACATTCAATATAGGAATAGCCTTTACACACCAATCATGCCTTATTTATGATCAAATTTCTATGCCCATTGAAATTATTTTTAAAAATACACTTTGTAACAATCAAATTTTGGTTTTTGGGCCTCTTAACTAAATCCCATGTTTGTTTCTTATCAATCTGATCCAACTATTCATTCATAGATTTAACCCATGATTCATTCTTTGCAGAATCCTTGAATAAGGATGGTTCTGCAAACTGATAAGAATGTAGATTGTCCACTATTACTCATTATCCTAGTCTATGTGGGAGTTGTCCAATCCCCAATGATTTTGGATTGATCAATTTCTAATATTCAATTTCTCTTGTGAGGTTCAAAAGTATTTTATTTATCCAGGGTTTCATTTTCTAATTCTCCCTTTGAGATAACATCATGATGTGATTCCTAAGTGTTTTTCACGCCTTCCACTACTTCTATATTTGGATCCATTCCATGTACACATTCTTCCTCATCTTCTACCACATCAGCAGACAAATTCATTAAGGATTTTGTGGTTTTATCTTCAATGATCTTCACATCACTTATTTCCATAATTTTCCAAGATGTTTATTAAAGCATCTGCAGGATTTTCTATTTATTGAATATCTAAGGAATATTCCTTCATCTGAAGAATCACCACACTTTCCTTGATTTCCTTCTCTGTTTCGGATAAATCATTTACTTCCTAAAACACTAAAATACTTCAAAGAGGGATTCCTTCCACGCCATAACTAATAGGGTGTCTTGGTTTACCCCATATAAATCCCTGTTTAGTTTGGAATATAAACTGTAGTTTGAACAACCTCTTTCTAGTAATCTAAATAGGTATGACCCTCAGTCAGTATAGTTTTGGACATTCTATTCACCTATCGATTCCAACGCTCAACAACTCCATTTTTATATGGGGTTCTCACAATAGACACCCCATGCTTTATTCCATGATTCTCAAGGTAGTTTTTAAACTTAATGGATGTGTATTCTCCTCCATTGTCAGATCAAAAAACTTTGATTATCCATACAGTATCATTCACAGTAATTCGGTGATAAGTTTTCATGCAATCAATCACTTTCCATTTCCTATGTATAACCATCACACAAGACATTCTACTATAATCATCAATGAAAATAACAAATTACATTTCTCCATGAGTTTGGATAGCATTTATCAGACCACATACATATGTATGGATGAGATCAAGAATATTTGATGCCCTTTTCTTCTATGGCTGATATGAACTGCAAAACAACTTCCCTCATATTAAACCCTCATAGGTATTTTATTGTTCATGCTTCTAATTGGGGATATCCATGAATATTTTAAGCTTATATATCTTTTCCATGTCTTTTTGATTGATGTTCCCCAACCTTCGACTCCATAAGTTGTTTTCTTCTTCAACTATCAGGTAGAAAATGTTCTCTTTATTATCAACTTAATATATGTTTCCATCTGTCCCACATCCATTGATTAGAGAATTCCTTGTCTTTCCCTTTATAGTGAAACCTTTTTGATTGAAAGTCACTATAAGTCCGGAGTCACAGAGCTGACTCACACTTAGGAGATTATGACGCAACCCATCCATATAAAGAACTTTGGTCTTCTTCATCTCACCATTTCCAGTTCAGTACTTCCACTGCCTTTGATCTTTAAAGCACCATCATTACCGAATATCACTATTCCATCGACCTTTTTATTAACATTCATTAATTTATCTTTATTTCCCATCACATGGGATGAGCATACACTATCAAGAATCCAAGTGTTGTTGTTCTTTTTATATTTTAGAGATACTTATGCAAGTTTGGTTTTTTCAATTTTTTTCTTTTCCTTCCATGAAATATTAGTTTGAGTGAAGGATAAAAATGGGGTTTAAATATCTTTTTCATGTACATATGTTCATCATACTCACACTATTATTCAAGAGGTGAGAAATTATTTGTAAGAACAAAACCGTCTGGTTGGTGTGTATCCACATGTATCTGAGTTCTATAAAAATTGTTCCTACCATTCCTCTGGCTACAATCAATACCTTTATGGCCAAAGTTAGAACAATGAAAATAATATCAATTGAAACTATTTCTTCTATAAGAATTAGGATATGAATTCGTTATCTATTGTTGAATTCTTATATCTTTCCCATTTAAATATCTCCTTGTAAATTCATAGTATCACATGGTATGGACCAAATAGCCATAGAATTGACATTTCATATGTGGGAATGTTTTTTAACTTCTATTCATACTAATGTAAACTTCCCTAGGAGGATAGTTTGATTTTCTATCATCTCAAGAAAATCAAGGATAGTTTTTAGTCCTCCTTTTTGTATGATTTTAGAATTTTATGAATATTCTCTAGTTTTCACACATTATCTTTGATGAAATACAACTCATAACCATTAGATATATCTGATCATAAAGATATGTAGTGAGGGCATTCAATGATTTGGCATCTGCATCAAGAATTTTCTTGTCTTCATTAGTCATAGACATCCCAATTTGATCAATGACCTGTTTTACTTGTGAAGTGGAGAACATGACTTCCATTACAAGAGATCTAGATGAGATCTCATCCTATTCTTCCAGATCTGGAAGTTTCTTCCATCAAAGAGAAGGTCTCCCCTAACATTCACTGTATTCTTCATTGTAGAAATGAAGGGAATATTTAACTACAACAACCTTTACCCTCTGATACCACTTGAAGGACCCTGGAACACCCTGATATGGGAGGTATGAATCATGGTGTCAAATTTTTCATTTAAACTTATGGTTCTTATTCCGACCTTGGTAGAAACTTGTTAAACCTATCTGATGAGAAAGTTTAGAAAACAAACAATCACATGCTAAGTTAACACACAACAATTTTACTTGGTTCCCCACTAATGGATACGTCCAAGGATCATACACCGTCAGGTTGTTGATCATACCAAATTCCACTAACATTCACTAGTTGTGGATTATAAAGGTTTTTCATAGTCACTTTGTGCAAGATGAACTGCCTTGACAAGGTTTTAGGGATAGCACAATGCATCCCTCAGATCACTTATGTTGAATCTCCCTTTCTCACTGAATTAGGAAGAGTCTGAACACAGTTTATCGACTTAAAGGTCACTTCGATGGATTAACATTAAATAAAAATTCTTCAACTATAGATAGATTCTCTATTGAAGTTTATTTTTTACCCATAGATGTAATTCACTTTTCCACGCACTGGTAGTTTGAAAACCATTCCTCTACAAACTGCTCCTCTTCCTCTATGTACTACCCGACTCTACATACTACCTTGCTTCCTTTGTGAAATGACATGCTCCATGTACTTCTCATATTCCTCCATGTATTGTCACCTTTTTCATACTGCTTTTCTTCCTCAATGTACCACATTACACTGCGTACTGCGAGTGCTATGCATATTGCCTCCAAAAACCGTGACCACGTACTGCCTTCACAAACTGTGTCTGTGTACTGCATCTTATCTACGGACCAACTCATCCTTCATGAACTATCGTCTGTGAACTAGCCTTCTTCCTTCTTAAACTTTCTTCTGTGAACTGTTTTGGACTACACTGAATTCCTTTCATATTTTTAATCAAAGTCACCTTTGCGGGGTTCTCATCCCATGAACCACTTATAAACATCAATGAATTCCTCTTGGATTTTTTTAATCTCATAGTCACACCCTAATGAATGGATTAGTTATACTTATATAGGAAAATAGATCATCATAATTTGATAAATCGAGATTTACTGAATCTTCGATACATCACCACCTTTACCACGTACTGTGCATCTCCTACGAACCATTTTTCCATACACTGTCTGTGTACTGCCTTTTCCTTCACGGAAATATAACTCTTCTATGAACTGATATCTGCCTCGTTTTCTCCAATGACAAGACATCCCATGAGCTATCTCTTCCATGGATCTCTTTGGCTTATTTTTGCAAATGACTATCCATCCCACAAACCAATTTCCTTCTGCAAACCACCAGCCTTCCCGCGAACCTCCTTCACTCCGCGAACAATTCCTCCTACACGGTCTGTGTACCATTTGCCTTCAGTAAACCATTACTATGTACCTAATTTGAAATTTTCAAACCATGCTTCATGGTCCATGTACTATCCACTCCTTTGCATAAAATCTTCTTTTTCCAAAAACCAAACTCCTGATTTTGAGGCCCAAAAATTTGGCATACAATGGGAAAATACACCACATTAAATACTGTTTTTAGCCTCAATCATAAGGCCACATTTCTTAAAAACTCCTTGATCAACCCAATCTAGATTGAAAACAAACACAAACCATACTACATTTCCAGAAAATAACATCCTTGGTTCCAACATTCCATTCATTTATTATATTAGTTTACATGCACCGATCATTTGGAGGATTCTAAGTTAATAGTTCCAAAAATTATTCGATGTATTGGTAATAGTAAAAGGTCACTCTCTAATGGATCAATAAACTCTAGAAGTTTAAAGGTACTAGTATTAATTTAATTTTATTAGTTTAAAAAAATCATGTTTGATATATAGTCCAAAATGTACATAGATTAAGAAACCTGTATTGATATTTATATTTTAGGACATTTAAATAGACAATATTGTTTATTATTAATGTCAACATTAAACTGAAAATTTTATCAGTATAAAAAATCAATAATTAAATAAATATTATATATATTTATTAAGTATATTTTTAAAACTATCCATGAAGGGAATTAGTAGCGATTTATAACATCTTCCACATAGGCAGTGAAAAACAGCCATGGTTAAATGAATGTTATAAAACATTATGACATGGATTTTTATGAATTATATGATGGTATAATTCATATTTTAATATAATTATATTCTTAATTTAAAATTTTAATTATATTTTATTATACATAGAAAAATGAAGTGGAATAAATAAAAATAATGGAATTGAAAGAGCTTAAATTAAGAGACATTCTTTCTTACTTGAGAAGGATCCCTGGGACTACACTTTAAGGCTTCTTGGAATGGTCTTTTTATGAGAATATATTTTAAAAAACATGTATTGGAAGGTTTTGGGATGGATTTTTGAAATTATTTTTCAAGGTAAGGTATTTTTGAAGTGGAAATAAATGATGAAACATGAGTATATTTATTGGTGATGTGGAGGGGTGTTTTTTAATAAAATAATGATTAATTTATTATTTTTTATCATGATTATCAATAATATTGATTTTTATGAATAAATATTAAAATTTATGCATGTAAGGTTGGGATAATGGTTTATTACATCATCTAGGATGTAATTAATCATGTATTTATCATATAATACAAATACTATATTTTATTATATATCAATATTCACATACGAATTTCACTATTCTTAAAAAATATAAATACTTCATCCTTATCCAATTTTTAAGTGATGGTTCCAAAAATGAAACCCATTTTTCCAACATAAATATCTAAATTTGGTGAATTTAATATTTAATTATTTTATAAGGGTTAGTATTCTATATAATAATGTAAATCATGTTCTATTAAAAATGTACACTTATATGGATATCATGTTACATTGATTGAGTAATTATTTAATGTTATTTTGAAACTCATATTTACTTATTTATTTTATGGTTAATAATTTTTATAAGGTTAATTCATAATTTACCCTAATAGTCATTTTAATATCCAAACATTCAGATTACTATTATAACGACTAGCATACTATTCTTATTTTCATATTTCCAATGGTCATAGAATTTGAGAAATCCTATAAATACCACTTATTTTCATAATTCGTCATTCAATTAATTTTTTATAAAGGTTATCCATAAGTAATTACAAAAAAAAATCATATTTCTAATGTTTTATTTTATTTTCACAATATTTTTCATAGGAGTAATACTTCTAGGTGACCACGACGCACAAGAATTTAAAATTCTAGTTATTTTATTTGACTGTGATTATTTAATCATTGTACCATTTTCAATTTTATGGAGTGTACCTATACTTATATATAATATTCTATATTAATGGTTATAGACATTCTAGTGAATATAACTCTTCAGTTGTGATGTAACACTATGATTAAATAAAAGAACATATGTTGTAATGGATTATTTATAGTATAATATCAAGTATTACATTCCATATCCTTAAATAATTTTATCACTAATAGTTTGGGTATTCATAAATCCTAGAACAATTATGGGATGTTTGTCATCATAAATTATTCATGGTCCCACATTATTTCCTCCAAAACATGATACGTCTAATTATCTTCACTAATCAAATTGTTTGATTCTGAAACACTTGATATCTAGTATCATGAATCTTGATAGACTCTTCATTATAAAACAAGTCAGTCTCTAGGTAATTATCTTCAGTGGTGAGTATGTGAATTGGGTCTGACATGTACTTCCTTAACATCAATACATAAAATACATTATTCACCTTAGAATGGTTTAGTATAATATCTAAATTATAATCCACATCTCCAATCCTCTAAAAAATCTCAAAACCCCCAATTTACCTTGGGATTAAATTTCCCTTCTTACCCAAACTTATAACTATTAGGATTAATATTTGAATCCATTTAATAGAAATTTATTGAATATTTTAGAAATTAATAACTTCAAAAAATTTATTCTGGTACCAGATGCAAGGTGAATAATTAACCAGAAGTCCAAAACTAGTTTCATTGATAGATGTGAATCCAGATGATGCAAGTGATTATGTTGGTGGATGTGTTTTTAAAGTATAAAACTAATGTAATAGAAAGTAGATCAAAATGAATGGAATAAAATTCAATCCCATTGATATATAAATGTATTAAATATGGTGTGTAAAGGTAAAATTATAGAGCTTCTAGAAGCACATAATGTTCATTGGAAAGACTAATTTTGGTAGTGGATTCCTTTGACCAAATAGAGGGATTCACATGAAGATCGAATATTTGTGGAATTCTCAATGTGGATTTCATATTTTAGTATAACTAGAATTATTGTAAGTTATCTACTATAAATTAGTGTTGGGGTTATTTATATGGGTATAATAGAATAGTTTTTTATTAAGCCTAATATTTTGTTATATTGTTCTATAGGGTTAGTCATTCCATTTTAATTGGGTGTTTACTCTTCTAGTGAAGTTATTATTTCCCATGGATCTAGAATTTGTGAAAACCATGTAAAATCTCTTTTTTATTTCTTTAATTTCTTTACTTTTGTTCATTTATTGTTCCACTTTGAATGTCAACTGTGAGTATTTGTGAGTCTTGGAATGTACATATTCAATGTGTGTGGTTTTATTAGATGTATTATTTGTTTGAAGTATTCCTATTTGTGGTATCGAGTTATTATGGACCTTACAATAACCTTATTTAATATTTGAAGTTATAAAAATTAGGTGGTTTTGAAACTAATGCATCCAATGCAACAAGTGGTATCAAATCTTGGTTTATAGGCCTGAAGTAAATTTTAGATAGTGAATTTTGAAAAGTATAAGTTACTGGTCATTTACTCTTTTCTTATTCAATTTGAATTTTCTTTTTTTTAAATATGGAATTGTAAAAGGGAAATTTGAGGCTAGATAAGTTTGATGAATTAAACCATTGTTTGTCAAAGGTGTAAGTGGTGTAAAGCTTATTTTATAAAGATCTTGATCTTTCGTTGACTAGGATGGAGATAAATGAAATGGAAAGGTAGAGTGGGAACAATTTTATAGAAAGGTGCTAGGTGTTTTTCATATGATGTTGGCCTAGAATTTGGAATTTATTATTTGTGAGTAGAAAAAAACTACATAATTGATGTATAAGATTATGAACATATATGAGAAGCCTTCAATAATGAACACATTGTTTATATTGCGTCATCTTTTTGGCATAATGATTTTATAATGAAGTTTGATGGTTGATCATATGAACGAGTTCAATGTTTTCCATATTCATTTGAATTGTGTTGGATTGATTTTCATTGAAGGAATGTGGGATTTAATTCTTCTATCAATACCTCTAGAATCATGGGATGAGATGGTGAACTTTGTAGTTATTGTTTATTAAAATAAGAAAATGGTCTTTGAGGAGAACCATGTTATGATATTTCATGAAAATAATCATAAAGAGGTGGTTTTAGGTGCTACAAAAAGTTAATTTGGTATATAAGTCAGAGGAAAATAGGAAAAAAAAGAGATAATATCCATGGGAAGTCATCCAGTCCTTACAACTCTACATGTTGGAATTGAAAATATAAGGTGAATTTATGAAGTTATTTCCAAGAGTGTTATTTTAATTTTAGAAATAATACTTCCATTTATTCTAAAAACTTATTAAAGAACCGAATGAACTATATTGGTTGTATTTTTTTGTCAAGGAGCTAGTCAATATGTACTATTTTCTTGATGTATTGGGTGATGGAGTAAAATCCCAATGAAATTGATATAGGTGATTCCATTATAAATGGAAAAGGGAATGAAGAAGAGAAAAATATTGTAATTATCATTTTAATAAATTCAATATTAGCATATTCAAGATAGTAACATATATATGGGATGATTTTGGATATGATCTTCTTAGAAATAAATAACAAGAATTTTTGGATATATGTAGAACTATTTGAAATAGTTACAAATGGATTTTGGATTATTTGGATATTTAAATATCTTGAGAATCTATGATTAAATAAGAGAAACACTGACTGAAGTTTTGAATAATCTATCCAATGATTATTGAGCATGAATCCTATTATAATAAGTAGATAAAATCACTTGGATGAAGTTTTGATAAATATGATTTGAGGCTATAATTTAAAGGGTAATGAAAATTATATTAAATTACTATAAATTGAGTAATTAAATTATGTAAGACATTGGAAAATAGATTAAAGTGGCTTCCAAATATTATTATAATTTCCAAAGCTGTTTAAAGTGTTTTTTGAGTATATTTGGACTGAATATAGATTCTTATAGTATGCCTTAATATATTTTGTATTAATTTGAATAAAATATAGAATTTTGGGTTGGAGATTTAATTTTATAAATTTATGAGTAATCGTATGAGTTACTTTGATGCAATTAATAATAGTTATGTAAGATATAGAGTAAAAACATGGCAAATATTGAATACTGTAAGAGTCATCTGAAGGTTTTGTATGTGTAACTCCAGTTAATCCATAAGAGTTATTCTGAAAACTTGAAGTAAAAATTGTAAAAGTTTCACGAAACACAATAAATTTATATGAGTAACTCAATAGATTAATATGATTTATTTTAGTAATATGAAGCTAAAATCTACTTTGAGTATCAGAGATTCCCTAAGAATGTAAGAGTCATTCAAGATTAGGGAAAGAGAATTTAACAAAGGCATGAAGTTTTCATAAGTTTCATCACTTTTATGAAGAGTGAAATATAATAATGGGAAGATACCCACTAATAACTATAAGATTCATCAAGACCCAACATAAGAGTCATCAAAACTTTAATAAGGGTAAATCTGAGCTAAAGCAGAGGAGTATAACTAATTCTAAAAATGTAAGAGTCTTTTACTCTTATGAGGTGGTTGTTTACTGAAATTTGGAAAAAGAGAAAGACTCATAGTGGTTTATAAGAGTAACTTACTCTTAAAAAAATGGTAATACATGAAACATAATAGTCATCTAGTTAGAATAATTTTTGAGGATGAAGAATATCCCTAATTTAATTTTGAAAGTAAAACCAAGAAATGCTAGCACTATTATTCAAGGAATAAAATATCACAAATTAATTATGATTCAATATGAATAGAATATTTAAATTCCCTGAAGAGATATACCATGAAAATATATATTTATCACTTAATATTTTTATATAGTTATAGTGATTGCTTATTCATATATATTGAGGAAGATTTTAAAAATAATATTCTGGGTCTCCTAGAAATTAAATATAGACATGATGATGAAAATTAAATGAGAATAAAAGTTAGAAGTTATTTTTGATCAGAATAAAATGGATAAAATATTACTACCAAGATTTTTGGTATTTTCATATTTCAAATATGGAAAATATTATTCACGTGGTTTTCTAAATAAATAAAAAAATAGAAAAAGAAGAAGTTTTTATGAACTTGATGTTGTTTCTATCTTGAAGATATTTTAACAGTCGAAGAGGAAAGAAAGGACCCAATTTAGTAATCTTAAAAAATTCCTTTTATATTAAAGGATAATATTCTTATGAGGTTTAGAAATAATAGATCATGTTTGTTTAAGAAAAATAAAAAGAAGAATAAGAAGAATTCATATGATATATTAATATCAAATAAAATGAATTGGAATGTATGATATTGCTACTGTTTTTCATAATCTATGTGTCAAATAAATTAAAGATAATTGAGGAGGAAGATAGTGAGGAGTATCCTATTATCTACAAGTGATAATAATTTTGAGTTTGAGTCAAGATAACAAGACCAATGTACATGCATTGTTATTGATTATTTTATGGTTATCAAAGATCTATTGATTGGTAAGAAGATCTCATTATAGTGATTCCATGACTTTTTAATCAATAGGGTAGATATTTTTCATGGGTTCTTTGAGTAGGAACATTAAATAACTAGAGGCTAAAAGTATAATTTAGTCCCATTCTAGTTAGGGTACTGAAGAGATTTCAGGAGAAAGCTACTACATTGGGAATGGTATAATTCCTACTCAAAGATCTAGGATGATACCAGTCTATATCTAAAGTGTAGGAAAAACACTTGGGAAAAGGATGATACTTTCCCACCACTTGTTCATGTTGTAAAGTAAATAATACCTTCAGACATACTTATAATACCTTCAAATTAAATAGTGATAATTTTTGTTTTGGTTGGAATCGAAAATAGTAAGGAGTAGGTATCCACATTGGTACAAAAGATTATAAAAATACCATGTGTTTGTCATTACTTTATTTCCTACATTGCATATGATATGTGTGTTTTGGATTTATCATAAGTAGATCCAAATTTTACTTAACCTGTAATAGGGGTCTAAATATTTAGAGGGGTTTAAAATGGGTAAATATTAAAGTTAAAAATAATTTATTAAAATAATTCACCTTGCTTCACCCCCTCTTAGGTAACTGCATCAATTCTTATGCACTTCAACTAGCATCAGATCTAACCAGGATACATCTTGATGGATCTACTTTTAAGTACTAATTGTTTTTATGAGACTGATATGAATTTTATATTTGAATATATTTTAGAATATACTCAGTTGGAAAATTTATTTTTCATCCCTATCAAACTTGAAATAGATGTTTTGGCCAAAACTATAAAAATTAGGAAGAAATTAGGGGCAAAGAAGCTAAAAATGTATTCAAAAGTGAAAGAGTTTCCCCCAACTACCTAGAGGCAATCAAAGTTGTATTAATTTAGATAATTTTTTTTGTTTATCCTCTCAATGAAAAATTTTCTAACTTTGATGTGGATGATTATATTAAATCTATAGAATACCTCTTCTATAAGGTCAAGGATTATTTTAATAAAGTTACTTTTTAGGTTACCACTCACATATTTAAATTTATTTGGGTAATACATGGTGATAAATATTTACTAGAACATGAATCCAATTAAATATAGAATACATTGGTTAATAATATACACATATGTAACACTTTCACTAAACTTATTTAATCTAAGGACCAATTTATGTTACTTTTAAATGAAAGATTTCACTGATTGAGGAAGAATTGCAAAGGAGTTTTTTTTTGAAAAATTTATGATTAAGAAACTATTTAAATAAGTGATCCATGAATTAAATAAATTACAATAAATTTTAATGAATTTCAAATATTATAAATGGAAAATTAATTAAAACAAAATAAAGGATCCAGATAATTTTTTATAATGGAAAGTTTGCTGTATAAAGATAAAAATGAAAATGTGAAAAGAGAATGTGGAGAAAGGGTGAAAATACATGAATAATAGAATAACACTCTAAACCTGACATGTATTAATATTAATATTCATTTATGAAATATGGAAAAAATCCAACAAGAAACTTCACAAAATACTAAATGAAGAAGTGAATCCACAAGTTGATGAACCCACTTTGTGTGTGTTTTATTTTTTGTCAATATGAAAGAAATATATATTGAGGTACTTATAATTAGTTGGAATTAACCAAGAATTTTGGTGCGAATAATCATACTATTCTCAATTCATGTGTGTTAAAGAGGCGTATGCCTTGAATCTTTGAAGTGATGTAAGCTACCACCATTGATTTTGTGGAAACAAAATTAAAAATAATAGTATGTGATAACATTTGATTCAAGAATTTTTAGTCATATGGTGGCAATGAAGATTGGTTATATTTTTCTTCTTGGAATCTCATTTGAATATTAAATGAAATAAAAGAGATTGAAGAGGTGATGTAATAACCCAAATTGTTATAAATAAAAATTCCACTTGTGTTTTAATTAAATGTCACATTATGTAATATAGTTGTGGAAAAAACATGCACATATTTGGTTTTATTATATACTATTGGATTTAAAAGATAGTTAAGTATCATTACCATTTATAATATAGTTGTTGAACAGTGATCACATTATTATTATAAACATATGGTTTTTAAAAATCTAATTAACACAGAAAAAGGAAGTGATGTACTCAACCAGTAGGATCGTTCCCTATGAAACCCATTTAACCTAGATTTTGAGGGAGATAACATCTTTGGGATTTTACTTTGACCTATCCCAATATGAGATCCAACAACTTAATCATGATCAAAACTATTTATGAGAGAAGTTCAAGCTCATCGAGATCACGTCCCAAACCATGTATGCCGAACCACCCCATGAAAGTCTCACTGTCACACACCTTACGCTTAGGCAGTTTTATGGTGTATTAAATGGATATGTATCAAGACCCTTAATACTATTATATAAATTATTCTATATATATTATTGAATATATTTTTATCCTATTATTGTTACTTTATAAATTATTTTGATACATTAAAACAAAAAATTGTCATTTTGGGTAATATTCAAATTCAATTAAGAAATTTATTTTGATGAATTAATTTATTTTTTAAATAAATAATATTTTAATAAAATATTATTATTAAATAATTTTTATTAATTATAAATTTTCATATAATTTTTATGAATTCAAATGTAATTTTTATAAGGGTTCCAAAGTAGTTATTGTAAAAAAACCATCATTTCTTAATAAATGTTGATTATTATTTTAGAATTGAAAACTAACATATTTAGAAAAGTATTTAGATATAATAAATATTTTTTTTGGAATTATAATTTCAAAATTATCTAAAGGTGAATTTTTTATATTTTTCTAAGAGTCAAATTTTTGGGTAAAAATTAAATACCATATAAATATATGGTGTGTATTAGGAAATCATAATGACCCAAAAGTGATTTAATAAATACTATAAAAGGCATCCATGAAAAAATATATATTTTACTTTAAAATAATGTGATTTTAATTTTATTTGATTAATTTTATAAATCTATTATGAATTCTCAAAAACTATTAATGTATTTTATGGTTTTAAGACAATTTCTTTAGGAATATGAATCACCTCCACATAATAAAGGGAATTATTTTATTAATTTCAGCCCTTGGACTTATTAAATAATGGAAAACAATCCCATTTTGTAGAAACCATGGGAAAAAATGATGGCAAGGTTTGTGGTTTTGGTTATTTTATTATATAGAGTCCAAAACCTATGTTTGAGAAATATTAAAGAAATACCCACACTTTTTCTATATAAACCCACCCATGATCACTTTTATATTCACTCAAAATATTTATATCACGTCCTTACTCTTCCTCTCCTCTCTAGAGTACTTCTAATGGGCCCAAAAGCTCTTAATAATCCATTACCCAACATTCAGAGTCACACACTCAAGTAAGGGATCTTTTAATTTCTCCTCTTTATTAAAGTATCTTCATTGCCTTATGTATTTTATCTTAATTTATTTATGATGGGATATTTTATTACATACCGTACTTACTGTTAAATTTATTTCCAAATGACAAGATACCCCTTTCTCTCTTATCAAATCATTTTATGAATTTTTAAGTGACACCGTTATGCTGCCAAAATTTCCCTGTGATTTTCTATGCCAAAATAATTGTATAGTAAATAACTTACCCATTTACTATCAAGGGTGTTAACCTTTATACAAATATACTTATTTTAATTAGCACTAACATGTATGTGTACTATACTCCTTGATCTTGGAATAAAATATAATGATGAATGAATCCATGTTGTATGATCTACGTGGCACACTTAAGAATGAGAATGAAATGAAAGTGATGAGTGCACCCAAAATTATATAGAGATACAATTAATTGGGTAATGTTTAGTCTTATGATACATCATGTTGTGATATGGAGTGAACCATATTACTTTATGTGACTTTTTCCATTATTATTTCTTGGCAGTTAGCCTTGACCTATGTTTATGATGTAGTGTTTTAATTTGCTGCCACATTTCCTATGTTGCCTTTATGATTATCATGATATATCACGTCTCATTGTTCATGTTTATGATTCTAATTAATTTTTTCACCATTTATGTGCTTACTTCATAACATGTATTACCTTATTCATGTTATGCCATGTTATTTCTCTTATCAGGATTTATATCTCACCCCTTTCTTACATATGTCCCGAGGTTATCTCAGGCAGTTTTAAGTGTGAGCATTTTAAGGTTGTTTTTAATAAAGATGATGTTTTTACTATTTTAAATTATTATGTAATGTACCTAATTAAAAAATAAAATATACCTCTCAATATTTTGGGTTGTATTAAGTGTAATATTATGAAATAAAACATATATTAATATGAAATAAAGAGCAAGGTTGTTATAGTTGGTATCTGAGGAAAAGTTTAGTTATTTTTGGGATTATGATTAGAAAACTCTAGAAAATGACTTAGGGATAATACTAAGTATATGAAAACATCCAAAAAAATTGTAAGTATATATTAATATGTTTATCATGAAAATACATCCCTGTCTAGATAATACAAGGGGACGTTGTTCTGGCACAAATGTACCTAGGGTAACAACTCTGACAAGGTGCGTCGGGCCAAACTCGGTGTAACCCGGTACATGAAAACGGACCTTACCATGCACATAGTTTGACAATATTTTGGGATATTCTTTATTAAATTTATAATTTCATTAGTAACCATTGTTAAGGGAAAAAAAATTCCCATAATAATATATGTTAATAAATAGATCATGGATAACATAGACTAAAACCTAGAAATTCAAATGTGAAGGAAATAAATGTAAATTATAAGCTATCCCTTTAATGTCATTAAATTTCAATTTATGCATTTAATAGTTTACAAATATTCATCCCTAATTTTCCTTTTATTCTAGATAATGACCACAAATAGGAGGAATTCAGTAAATAATCAATGCGATGGGAAATGTGATGACTGCCCTAATGAGATGCCCAACCCGATGGGAGCGGGAATCACAAAATTTGTGATGATACATTCTTAGAAAACTTAAGTTATGAATAAAAAACTAGATCTAGAGGAGCACCTGGATACCCCTAAGAAAGAATGAGTAGCAATTGAGTCCTTTATGCAATAAAGGCCCCCAAATTTCAATGGATCATCTGATCCATTAATCGTAGAACAATGTATCAACTCCATTGATAAGATATTCTATATCCTTAAATGTTACAAGAAGGAGAAGGTTCCACTTGATGTTTATCATATAGGGGGAGAAAATAATTATTGGTATACATTGATCAAGAATACGAAGCCTAAGGAAGAGATCAAAGAGATAAGGTGGATGGAATTCTGAATTTTTTTTTGATAAGTATTTTCCTCACAATCTCCATATTAAAATGGAAAGATATTTCCTTTAACTCATTTAAAAATAAGATTAATATATCATATATTATGAGGAAGACTTCACAATAATTGCATGATATGCCTATAAATTTGTTATTACCCTAGAATGTAAGGTTGAACACTTCTTTGGTCGGATAAAACCTAGTATACAAAAATCCCTGGTGATCTGTGACTTTGATAACTATGAAGAAATTGTACGATGTGCACTCAAAGTCAAAATAGAGATTGAATAATCTCAAGGTTATTATGGGGATAAGAAGAAAAAAGTTAATTTTAATTCCATCAGTTTGATGGAGAAATCGAACAGTTCCATGAAATTTAAACACCCCACTTATCAAAGGTGAAAAGGAAGTAACCCAGAAATTGATTAAAGGGGATGAGGAAATGATATAGGTGTGGGAAGGAATTAAACCTAGATAGAAATTGATGAAAATAGAAACCCACCAATTTGATAGCGGAAAGGAATTCCCTACTCAACCCTCAAAACATTGTTTATTGCTTCAACTACAAGGAACTATGGCACTTTTCAATCCAATGCACCAAGCTAACGGTTTTCAGAGATAACCAAAAAACTATAAGTCAAAAAGGGATACCTTTTTACATCACAATGACTGAGGTGGATCCTGAAAACAAAGTGGATACATGTATTGTAACACTCCAAGCTTCCACGGTATGCTTCTCTTTGAATAATGTAATAGCTTGCGTTATACGCAACTTCGAGTTCTAGCACACCACGACCAATCAAACTAATAGTTATGAATAGTAATACCCACATTTTAAAATTTTATAAATTTTAATTTTCAAAATTGACTTCATTTTTGGATTAGGAATATCAAAATTATCTTAGGGTGATTTTTTGGTATTTTTCTGAAAACTTTCAATTTTTGATGAATAGTGAAAAACACCGCGTTATTGTTTAAAACCAAATTTTATTTAAATAATAATTATTTTTATTTAAATTTATTTTAAAGTCAAAATAGATACATAATACCTATATTATTTCAATTTAATTCATTATAGTCATTTTATAATAATATTAGATGCATAAAATTTTATTGAACATTTTAACGTCTTTTACCCTCCTTCTAAGCACATTTGCATAAAATGTAATTTTATCACTTCTGTGATTTGAATTTCAAAAATCCAATAGACATTTTATACATAATTAAGTAAAATGTGGTTCAATATAATGAAAATATTTTTTGGTGAATAGTAACTTTTGAATTTTATTTACCACAGTTAAAAGAAAATAAGGCTATTAAAGGTAAAAATGATATTATAATTACCCTAAAACATGTAATAATTCTATTGGGTAAGTGTTTTTTTGACCAAAAAAAACCTTAGGAATAAAATATGATCCTTTCTGATCCACTTGGATTAGATTAAGACATTTATTAATATTTTATTTAAAGAAGAGTTAAAAGTGTAAAATTAAAAGTTTAATAACTAAACCATTTTTAATATAGGGATATACATAAGATAAATTTTTATATAAATATTCATTATAAAGCTAAAAATATTTCCTACATCATGGTATTTTATTTATAAATTTTAGACATTAAAAAATTAAATTTATTTATGACACAATGATGATGTAGTAATTACCTTATTAATGAAATATTAAAATAATTGATATTATGAATATCAAAATAAATGAAAATCGAGACTTTTGATGCATTAAAATAATTTTATAGGTTAATATGACATTTTAGGATTGATTTAATGATTTTTTTCTAAGTAATTAGGTTTTTTTGACTTTCACAAAAATCAAATACTAAATAGTGTAAAAATTGGCATAAATGAGTTTTTAAAACAAATACTATATTATTAAATGATATAATATTACTAAAAAACTAAGTTTTGGTCAAAGGACTTATATAATTATAGATATTTCATTAATGAACAACTTGGGGTTCTATTTTCATTTTATAGTAAGTTTATTAACCATGTAATATAAAAATACTAGAAGACATTGTAAAAGTTAAACTATTTAAATAAGAGTTAAAACTAAAGATAGGGTTAATATGGTGACCTAACCTTGTCTAAAACCTATTGGTTGAGAGGATTTAGACTCATATACACCTTATACTAGAAATAAATCTATTTTTATCCATTATAAACCTAAAATTATTTTAGAATAAAATAATATATCAAGATTTTCCTAAAGTGACCCTCACCTCTCTTATAAAAGGGTACTTACCCTTATCTTAATTTCACTCCACCAAAGCCATTTGGCTCGGCAAAAACCTACTGAAATATCCTACCAACTACCCTCAATTAAACCTAGAGGCCTTACTTTTATTATAAAGGCAACCTAAAGATTCATTTTGATCAAATAAAAAAGGAAGCACCTGAAGAAGATGTAATAATTTCATCACCCCTTTCAAAGTTCTTTTATTCTTATAATTCCTCTTTCTTTGTTGTTTCCATACTAAAATAATAACTCCAATAACTTATACATACTTATATGTTATTATAAATATGGTACAACCATATTAATTATTATATCCATCCTATGAATAACAAAGTCACCATACGTGCGTATGTACGGCTTACCGTCTCTAGGTCGTGGTGTAGTTTGTTATTCAACAATTCATTATTTGGATGGGTATAATAATGAGTATAATTGATTTAAATAATTAATATAACATGTTAATTATTATTTATATGTAATATACCATCCAATTACATTCGATTTAACCATCAATACAATGATATTTTCGCTTGTGCATATGTACATATTACTGTCTCCACAAACACGATGAGATTCATTCCCCATCCTAACCATTCAAGAATAATTTTCATTTTATGATTTAAAATAATTTTTAAGAAATTAATATAATTCTTTATATGAATCAAATAAATCACATCTATAACAAACATGTCTTACGTAACAAAACATATAAAGGAAAATGAATCAGTTAACACCCGAGACATTGATACTACTGCAATATTATTATCAAAGCAATATTAAAATATCATATATGATATCATATTTATGTATGTGGTTCTTTTATAATTTAATAAAAATGATTTAACTATTATACAGGATTTTAACATACCATCTATTAAGTAAAATTACAAGGTAAGGGTTAATTTTATAATCTCTTTATTATCCGAGGTTGTTTTTATGAAAGTAGCTATTGGGACATCTTTATCATCCACATCTGTGTTTCTTAAAAATATATTTCAATTTTTTTTACTATTTACTAGAATATGGGATAAATTTATTTATACCCTTGTTTTAATTTTTATAAAATGTTTTGTAAAGAATATTTCTGTTATTTTCCAAACAAGGTACTTTATGACATTTTCGACAAATTAAGGTAAGAATGTTTTTTTAACTTATACAGTGGGTGTGGATATTTTACACCGTTATAACACCTTAAAAGCTTCCCTTACAATATTATAAGAATATTTTCACAATAAATATTTTCTTTTATAATTATGATACTTTTAAATGATTTCAAAATAGAAATAGATACTTCTCTCAAATAGTTTTGATTTCATCTATGTGAACATCCTTTGGTGGATTTTAAACTTGTTTGAAGTTGATTTATTATGATACAATCTTCCATATTGTATTGATGGTTTTGTGATATTTTTGACTGTGGATGTGCTTTTCTTATACCATTCATGGTTTATGGTTAAAGTATTAGCATATCCTATGATAGTTTTAATACAAATGTTTATGTTATGTTTAAACCTTTTCATATGAGGAATGTATTGGAATTAGTAAGTAATGGGTGGAACCCACTATAGCTCCTCGATGCAACGGTAGGTCTCATGCGACAAACTAGTGTCTTGGGACAAGGCCTTTACAAAATCTTATTTGTAGTCTTGGCATGAGGCCTTGACTATGTGGTTATGATGTCTGACATTATGAATTACATCATTATGAAATTAGCTATTGATATTACATGTGATTATTTAACTATTAGAATATCTATGTGAATAATTAAATGAGATAATTGATTTATATTTTCCATATTATGACTATGTTTTAGATTAAAATTCTTGTTTTTAGTTTTATACATTACCTTAAATGTTTATGCTTATTTATTATAGTTTCCGCTATATTTTTATCCTTACTGAGAACATGAGATCACCCCTTTCTTATGTTTTCTTTTTCACAGGATATGAAGAAGTATATTATGATTGATCTGCAGGGATAGGCTAAGGGATATGAGTGTGTTCACAATGTTATTGTTTTTTTATTTCATGATATAATGTAAAACTCATGTATGTATCTAGTACTTACAAGGATACTAAACTTATTAGTATTTAGAGACTTGATCTTTGGTGGTCATGCCAATGTTATGTAATAATGCACTGACTTTGGGTATCTTGGGTTGGGGTGTTACAGTTGGTATCAAAGGAAGTTTAGTACAATCCTTGGAAACTCGATTTAGAAAAACTCTAATTAGAGAACATTACCCTAAGATATACTTTGGGGATTATAATAGAAGAACTTCATAGAATTTTGGTAATGTATATATTTTGTGATTTTTTCAAGCAATACATCTATGTATGGATAATAGAAGGTAGAGATGGCTCTGGCACATATGTATCTAAGGCTAAAACCCAAAAACACCGCTTTGAGCTAGACTCGAATGGGAACTGGTTCCCAACAACGGTATTTACTACACTCTTGGTTATGACACTCCTAAAGGATATGCTTAGAATAATTCACTTTTTTCTTTACAAGTCATTATAAAGTATTTATGAGTAAATACTTCCTCAAAGAAAAGATTTTTTTATGATAATGGATTATATGCATAAACTGTTGAATTTATGTTAGGTATTTTACAAGTTTGTAATTATGTATTACGATTAATAAACTAATCTAGTGTATGTCATTGTTTAGAAAGGAACCCTAGTGGATGGAATGAAAACCGTATCAAGGAACATAATCCATGTATGAATTTCCATCCTACTCAAGATAATTATAGTGGATCTGGTGATGCAACTGGTGCTGAACAACTTATAACCATATCGAGACAACTCTCTCGGGTTATGAATAATAACTTTACCCATATAGATCATCCTGATCCACAATACAGAAGATCAATGTTAGACCACTTCATAAGGAGACAACCACCAACATTAAATGGGAATACAAATCCATTTGTAGCTGAGAAATGGATAAGTTAATCAGATAAAATATTTCATGCTTTAGGGAGTAGTGAAAGGGAAAATGTTGTCCTGGAAGTTTATCACCTTACAGAAGATGCAGATAAATGGTGGTCATTAATTCAACACACAAAAGAGGATAAAGAAGTATCAAATATGGAATGGAGAGAGTTTAAAGATATTTTCTTAGAAAAATACTTTCCTTTTGAGCATCGAGCGGATATGGAAAGGTAATTTCTGAGGCAAAAGGAGGATGAGAATGTCGCAAAGTATGTGGCTAAATTTATAAGGTTATCAAGGCATGTTACATATTATATATATAACCCAAGAAGTAATATTGTTCAATTATTTGATGGGTTAAAACCATTTATCTATCGATCATTAGTCTCACAATACTTCTCGTTATATGAAGATATAGTCTCATGTTCTATCAAGACAAAAAAATAATTCTATAAGTTATATGACTTCAAAGAAAAGCAAGAGAAAAAGAGATCTACTGAACACTCTAGAAATGGAAATAAGGGTTATAAAGGAAAAGTTTAATTTCCATCCTAAAGTAAATGTGGGAAGAAACACCCCAATACTTGCCTGAAGGAAATGAGAGTCTTTTAGAATTTTGGAGAAAAAGGACACCAAGCTCGTGATTGCAAAGGGAAGAAAAAGGCTGTCAATGTTGAATGCTTCAGTTGTAAAGAAATGGGGAATTATGAAAATTACTATCCTAAGTGTCAAGGAAATTTACCTCAAAAAAGGCCAAGGGAGCAAGGACAAGATTATACGATCACAACTGTAGAGGTTGAAGTTATAAATGATGTGGTTATAGGTACATTAATCATTTCCTCAAATTTATCCAATGATTTATTTGATTCTGGATCATCGCATTCTTTCATATCTTCCCAGTTTTCCAATAATATTAGATATATCCAATTTGATTTAACAAGGGAGTTGTCAGTCAAAAATCCTAAGGGAAGTATCATTGCAATAAAATTTTGTGAATCAATTACCATTATGGCATATAAATGTGATTTATCTACAGATCTCATCATCATACCCATGATTGAATTTGATATAATCCTCAGTATGGATTTCCTTTCAAAACATGATGTGAAATATTTTTGTAAGAAGAAGGAGGTTGCAATTTTTGACGACGATAAGTAATACCTTATCTTTAGAGCAGAAACATCACAATCTGATTCTCATCTAGATCCACCCCCCAATAGCTCTACTTAATTCAATTATTAGGGATGAAGAGAGTGAAATAACTACGGGTGAGGAAAGGAATGTTCAAATAGACGATGTGCCTATTGTGTAAGAATATGTTGATGTGTTTACAAAGAATTTACCTGGAAATCCTTAAAAATGAAAAATTGATTTTTCTATTGATTTAATTTCTAGTTCGAGGCCCATATCTAAGACCCCTTAAAGACTGGACACTGTGGTATTAGTGGAACTAAATAAACAACTAGAGGAATTGAGTAATAAAGGATTTATTCACCCTAGTGTTTCTTTATGGTGAGACCCTATTATTTTTGTTAAGAAGAAATATGGATCTATGAGGTTGTGCATTGACTATAGGGAGATCAATTCTATAACAATAAAGAACAAGTATCCCCTACCTCGCATTGATTATTTATTCGATCAACTTCATGGAGCTCAATATTTTTTAAATATTGACCTTCGATATGGATATAATTAGTTGTGTGTGAAGAAGTAAGACATTTTGAAGACAATATTTTGTACCAGGTATGGGCATTACAAGTTTATAGTAATGCCTTTTGGACTAACTAATGAACCCTATATCTTCATGGATCTAATGAATTGAGTTTTTAGGGAATATCTTGATGACTTTGTAGTGGTATTTATTGATGATATCTTAGTATACTGAAAAATCTACAAAGATCATGAAAATCACTTGTGCACTATTCAAAAGACTCTTGGAAGAAATGAATTATATGGGAAGTTTAGAAAGTGTGAATTCTGGCTTGAGGAGATTTCTTTTCTTGGAAATTTTTTCTCTAAGGATGGAATTTCTGTTTATCCTTCTAATACAATTAAAATAATAGAGTGACCAGCACTGACGAGTATAACCGAGGTATGCTTTTTTATTAGATTAGCAGGTTACTCTCGGCATTTCGTCCAGTATTTTGCTCGATTAGCTAACCCATTAACCAAGCTCACATTTAAAGGGGTTAAATTTGTTTGGACAAAAGAGTGTGAAGAAAGTTCTTAAGAACTATATAGAATATTAGTCAATGCTCCTATCTTGACACTAGAATCCAGGAATGATGGGTTTGTTATTTATAGTGATGCTTCAAAGAGAGGACTTGGTTGTGTCCTTATGCAGTATAACGGAGTTATTGCCTATGCATCATGATAGATAAAAATTCATGAAAAAAACTATCCTACTCATGATCTTCAGTTAGAAGCTAAAATATTTTCTCTTAAGATATGGTGACACTATCTCTATGGTGAAAAATGCGAGATATATACCGATCATAAGAGTTTGAAGTATATTTTCTCACAAAAATAACTCAACATGAGGAAAAGTTGATGGCTTGAACTAATAAAATATTATGATTTCACTATACACTACCACTCGGGGAAGAAAAATATGGTGACATATGCTTTGAGCAGAAAGTATCATAGAGTTCTGAACAAGATGAGAGTTGAAAGGGATCCTATATACATGGATCTAGTAAAAACGGATATGGGAATAATCATGGATGGTGAAACATTGATAATTTTTCAAATGGTTTCCAAACCATCTTTACTAGAAAGGATAAAAAGTTTTCAGACTGATGATGAGGAGTTTCAAAAGAAAATTAAAACGTTGAATGAGGGGAGATTGATTGATTCATATATGAAGATGGAATTTTGAAATTTTGGAAGAGACTTTGTTTTTCTGACATACCTAATCTAAAACGGGAATTGTTGGATGATTCTCATAGATTCAATTTCTCTATACACCCTAGTAGCACTAATATGTATAAGGATTTGAAGGAACATTTTTGGTGGGACAACATAAAGAGGGAGATTGCTGATTATGTGTCAAAATGTATAGTTTTTCAACAGGTGAAGGTTGGAAGAAAACATCCTAGAAGAGTCATGAAACTTCTTCCCATACTTGAGTGGAAATGGGATGATATTACGATGGAATTTGTCTTGGGTATACTAAAGACTCATAGAAGGAATGATGCAATATGGTTCATTATTGATCGTCTTACCAAGTCAGCACATTTTCTTAATATAAGAGAAGATTTACCACTTGAATGTTTAGAAAGACTATATATTAATGAAGTTGTAATAATTAATGAAGTACCCCTATCAATTTTTTATAATCATGATCCCTATTTCACATCAAGATTCTAGAAAATTATTCAGAAATCCCTAGACAGTAAACTTCATATGAGCATTTCCTACCACCCTCAAACTGATGGATAATCAAAAAGGACTATTAAAACCATAGATGATGTGTTGAGTCTCCCTTGAATTTCAAGGTATGTGGGATCAATATTAACCTCTGGTAGAATTTTCCTATAATAATAGCTTCCATTCAAGTATTCAGATGGCACCATATGAAGAATTATATGGAAAGAGATGTCGCACCCCAACTTTTTGGGATGATGTTGGTGAAAGAAAACTTTCAGGCCCAAAACTTGTTGACGAAACAACGGAAAATGTGAATATTATCGAAACCCACATCAAAGTAGCTCAAAGTAGGAAAAAGATCTATACCGATAAACTAAGGAAGGATTTAGAATTTCAAGTAGGAGATCATGTTTTCTTGAAGTTAATCCATGTAAGGGTGTTATACAATTCAGTAATAAGGGTAAATTATGTCCCAGGTACATCAAGAACTTTTGAAATTCTAGAACGAATTGGAGTTATAGCTTACTGTTTGGAAATTCCGCCAAGTCTCTCCAAAGTTCAGGATGTGTTCCACATATCACTATTGAGAAAATACATGCCCGACCCAACACATGTACTCACCTATGAAGAAATAGAACTAGAACCTGATCTATCTTATTTTGAAGATCCTTTCAAGATTCTTGATACCAGAGAACAAGTGTTGAGAAACCAGACGACCCATCTGGTAAAAGTTCTATGGAGAAACCATAAAATGGAAGATGCAATATGAGAACCTGAGGAACTTATGATGAATAACCCCCCTAATCTTTTTATTCAGTAGTATTATAGAAGTTTTGAGGACAAAATTATTTTAAGTAAGGAAGAATGTAACACCCCAAGCTTTCACAATACGTTTCTCTTTGAATAATTCAATAGCTTGCGTTGTACGCAACTTTGAGTTTAACACACCACGACCAATCAAACTAGCCATTATGAATATTAATACCCACTTTTTCAAATTTTATAAATTTTATTTTAAAAAATGTACTTCATTTTTGGGTTCATAATATCAAAATTATCTTATTGTGTTTTTTGGGTATTTTTCTGAAAACTTTCAATTTTTGATGAATAGTGAAAAACACTACGTTATTGTTTTAAACCAACGTTTATTTAAATAATAATTGTTTTTATTTAAATTTAATTTAAAGTAAAAATAAATACATAATACCTATATTAGTTTAATGTAATTCATTGGAGTCATTTTATAATAATATTAGATGTATAAAATTTTATTGAACTTTTTAACGTCTTTTACCCACCTTCTAAGAACATTTGAAAATTTGCATAAAATGCAATTTTACCAATTCTATGATTTTAATTTAAAAACTTTGAGAGACACGGTTGAAATTAGTAAGTAAAATTTGGTTCAATAGGATGAAAATAATTTTTTTGTGAATAATAACTTTTTGAATTTTATTTACCACAGTTAAAAGTAAATAGAGTAATTAAAGGTAAAAATGATATTATAATTACCCTAACACATTTTCTAATTCTATTGGATAAGTTTTCTTCAACCAAAATAAACCTTTGGAATAAAATATTATCTTATTTGATCCACATGGATTAGAGTAGGACATTTATTATTATTTTATTTAAAGAAGACTTAAAAGTGTAAAATTCAATGTTTAATAACTAAAGAATTTTTAATATAGGGTTATACATAAGATAAATTTTACTATAAATATTAATTAGAAATAGAAAAATATTTACTACATCATGGTATTTTATTTATAATTTTTAGACATTAAATAATTAAATATATTTAGGACACAATAATGATGCAGTAATTACCTTATTAACGAAAGATTAAAATAATTGATATTATAAATATCCAAAAAAATGAAAATTGAGACTTTTTATGAATTCCACTAATTTTCTATATTAATATGACATGTTAGGATTAATTTAATGTATTTTTTTCAACGTAATCAAGTTTTTTTTGACTTTCACAAAAACCAAATACTAAATAGTGTCAAAATTGACATAAATGAGTTTTAAAAAATACTATATTATTAAATGATATAATATTCCTAAAAATATAAGTTTATGATAAAGGAATTATATAATGATAGATATTTCATTAATTAAATAACTAGGGTTCTCTTGGAATTTTATAATAAATTTATTAACCATGTAATATAAAAATACAAGAAGTCATTGTAAAAGTAAAACTATTTAACCAAGAGTTAAATCTAAAAGATAACTTTAATATGGTAACCTAAACTTGTATAAAACCTATTAGTTGATAGGATTTAGACCCATACCCAACTTATCATTGAAATAAATCCATTTTGATCCATTATAAATTGAAAATTATTTTATAATAAAACAATATTTCAAGCTTTTCCTAAATGACCCTCACCTTTCTTATAAAAGGGTACTTCCCCTTGTCTTAATTTCACACCTCCAAATCCATTTGGATCAGCCAAAACCTGATCAAATATACTCCCAAATACCCTAAATTAAACCTATAGACCTTAATTTGATCATAAATCCAACCTAATGAGCCCTTTTGATCAAATCAAAAAGAAAGCACCTGAAGAGGAGGTAATAGTTTCATCACCTATTTCAAAGTTATTTTCTTCTTCCACTTCCTCTTTATCTATTGGTTCCATAATAAAATAATAAATCTAGTACCTTATACATACTGATATTTTATTATAAATATGGTACAACTATATTCATTATTCTATCCATCCTATGAATGAAAAAATCACCATACGCACGTACGTACAGCTTACCGTCTCCACGGCGTGGTGTAGTTTGTTATTCAACACTTCATTATTTTTATGGGTATAATAATGATTAAAATTGATTTAAATAATGAATATAACATGTTAATGATTATTTATATGTAATATACCATCCAATTACATACGATTTCATCATCAATAGAATGATACTGTCATTCATGCGTACGTATGAATTACCGTCTCCACGAACGCGACGAGATTCATTACCCATCGTAACCATTCAAGAATAATTTTAATTTTATGATTGAAAATAATTTTTAAGAACTTAATATCATTATATATATGAAAAAAATACATCCTATCCATAACAAACATGACTTACGTAACAAAACATATAAAGTAAAACGAACCAGTTAACACCCGAAACAATGATACTACTACAATATCATTAACAAATAAATATTAAAAGATCATATATGATATCATATTTATGTATGTGGTTTTTTTATAATTTAATAAAAATTATTTAACTATTATATAGGAGTTTAACGTACCCTCGACTAAGGAAAATTACAATGTAAGGGTTAATTTTACAATCTCTTTATTATCCGAGGTTGTTTTTACGAAAGTATCTATTGGGACTTCTTTATCATCCACATCCATATTTCATAAAAATGTATTTCAAAACATCTTTAATATTTCATAGAATATGGGATAAAGTCATTTATACCATTTTTTTACTTTTTATAAATTTTTTTGAAAGGAATCTTTCCATCGTTTTCCAAAAAATGTACTTTATGACCTTTTCGAAAAATTAAGGTAAGAATGTTTTTTTAACTTATATGGAAGGTGTGACTATTTTATTCCGTTATAACACCTTTGAATATTACCTTACAAGATTATAAGAATATTTTCCAAATAAATGTTTTCTTTTATAATTATTTTACTTTAAAATGACTTCAAAATAGAAAGATATATTTATTTCAAATAGTTTTTATTTTATCAATGTCAACATCCTTTGATGGATTTTACACTTGTTTGAAGTTGATTTATTATGATACAATCTTGCATATTTTATTTAAGGTTTTATGATATGTTTGTCTGTAGATGTGTAATTTTTATACCATTCATGGTTTATGGTTAAAGTATTAACATTTTGTATGCTATTTTTAATACAAATGTTTATGTTATGTTTGAACATTTTCATATGAGGAATGCATTGGACTTAGTAAGTGATGAGTGGAGCCCGCTATAGCTCCTCGATGCATCGGTAGGTCTCATGATACAAACTAGTGTCTTGGGAAAATTCCTTGAAAAAATATTATTTGTAGTCTTGGCATGAGGCCTTGACTATGTGATTATGATGTTAGACATTATGAATTCCATCATTATGAAATTAGATATTTATATTACATGTAATTGTTCAACTAATAAAATATCCATGTGAATAATTAAATGGAATTAATTGATTTATCTTTTCCATATTATGTTGAAGTTTATGTTTAAAAGGATTATGTTTTAGTCTTATACATTTCCTTAGATGTTTATGCTTATTTATGATAGTTTTCTCTATATTGTTATCCTTAATGAGCATATGAGCTCACCCCTTTCTTATGTTTTATTTTTCCTAGGATGTGAAGAAGTATATTATGATTAACCTACAAGTATAGGCTATGGTATACGAGTGTGTTAAAAGGAGACACAATGTTATTTTTTATTTATTTCATGATGTAATGTAAAACTTATGTATGTATCTAGTATTTCCAAGGCTACTAAACTAATTGGTCTTTAGAGACTTGATCTCTTGTGATCATGCCAATGTTATGTAATAATTCACCGACTCTGGGTAACTAGGGTCAGGGAGTTACATGTATGCTAGTTATTCGTTCAAGAATAGTGAACATACTTCTTTATTCTACTTATACACATTCCTTCATATTAAGAAAGTTTATTAGAACTATTAAAACACCACCAAAAAGTATGGAAGTAGAACTGTTAGTGGAAATAAAAAATGGGGAAACTATTTCATCCCAAGTATATAAATCCTCCTATATCAAATTTTTTGGGATGGATTTCCAAGCCTAACTTTTCATACTACCTTTGGTGGAATTTGATGAAATTCTAGGAATGGATTGGATTTACCTATATAGAGAAAACATAAATTGTTGTGAGAAGGAAATCACTCTCCGTATCACGAATTTTCCTTTGATTTTATGAAGAAGATGAATATTCATTAGAACCAAAATCTCAATAATGGATATTATTTCCCTATGAGAATGTGTATCTAGCTAAAATGATTAAGTCTAAGGAAAGAACCATCCTCAAAGACATGATTATTTTGAGAGAATATACTGATGTGTTTTCTGATGAATTGAATGGTCTTACACCTAGTCAAGAGGTTGAATTTTCAATCAAGATTATACTTGGGGAGTTACCATTATCCAATACACCATATATAGTGGTTGTTGTAGAACTTCAAGAGCTTAAGAAACAACTATAGGAGAATACAGATAAAGGGTTCATATGCCCAAGTGCTTCACTATGGAGTGAACCAGTCCTCTTTGTCATAAAGAAGGATGGGTCAATTCCCCTTTGCATTAATTATCTTGTGATCAATAAGATCAAAATAAAGAAAAAGTATTCTCTTCCTTAGATTGATAACCAGTTTGATCAACTATGTGGGGCACAATAATTCTCCAAGATGGATGTTTGGTTAGGATATTACCAAGTTGGGATGAAGAAGTAGGATATCCCCAAACTACTTTTCATACAAGGTGTGGGAACTATGAGAACATAGTAATGACATTAAGACTCTCTAATGATCCAACAATCTTTATAGAATTGATGAATAGATTCTTTATATATTATATCAACAAATTTTTGGTAGTATTTATAAATGATATTCTAATAAAATTCAAAACCAAGGAGGAGTATGAGGAGAATTTGAGTACTATTCTAAAGACATTGCGAAAGGATAAGATTTATGAAAAGTGTAGAAAATATGAGTTCTCGATGAAGGAAGTCTCATTATTGGGGCATATCATTACAAGAAATGGGACATCTATAGACCCTTCAAAGAAAAAATCAATTGAAGGATGGTCGAGGACAATATTTGTGATAGTTATCCATAGTTTACTTGGATTTTCTAGGTATTATCACTGATTTGTGATAAATTTATCATGATTATCAAACCCTGTAACTAAGATAACTAGAAAGGGATTCAAGTTTTCTTGGAATTATGAATGCGAAGATATCTTCATGAAGCTGAAAAGAAGGATTGTCATTGCCCCTGTGCTCACACTACCCTCAAGTGGAGAACATTTCATGGTATTCATTGATGATTAAAAGAAGGTATTTTGATATATGTTAATGAAAAATGATAATGTGATAGCCTATGCTTAAAGGAAGTTGGAAGTTCATGAACAGAATTACCCAACCCATGATCTATATTTGGATACAGTGATCTTCGTTTTAAAAATATGGCGACATTATCTCTTTGTGGAGAAGTGTGAAACATATGTGTATCACAAAATCCTCAAGTATATATTCACATAGAAGGAGTTTAATAAGCAAAAATGAAGACTTTTAGAGATGATCAACGACTATGAGTGCTCAATCCACTAATATACTAGAAAAAAATGAATTGGAAGATGATCTAAGTAGAAAGGATCCATAAATTATATCATTTATGAGAATCGAGAGGGATCCAATCTTCTTATATTTGGAAATGATGGATATGATAATCATAAATAAAGGAACATCATCAATCTTTTCACAAATTATTTCTCAACTGTCCCTTCTGAAGAAAATAAAGGATGCTCAAAGAGATAATGTGAGGATTTAGAAGAAAGGGGAAACTATAATAAAGGGGAAATTATTGAAGTTAAATTTTAATGAATAAGGATTTGTAATATTTTGGTCACGACTATATGTACCATCCAATAAATAGATAAAGAGGTAGATTTTGAATGATGCACATAGATCAACCTTCTCTATTCACTTAGGGAGAAAAAAATGTATTGATACCTCAGAGATAACTATTTTCAGGAAAATATAAAGAAGGAGATCACTAAATATACATCAAAGTTCTTGGTATGTTATCAAGTAAAGGGAGAAAGGAAAAATTCTAAGTGGATTATGCAACCATTACCCATACCATCATGGAAATGGGAAAAAATCACCATGAAAATTGTCACTAGAATTCCGGATACATCCAGAGGAAAAAACTCTTTATGGGTCGTTATGGGTCATCTTAAAAAGAATAATCACTTTATTGTGGTTCAATAGGACTTCTCACTTGACCAACTTGAAAGGATATACAACAAAGAGGTGGTAAGGTCATATGGAGTACCACTATTGATTGTATCCAATCAAGACCCGAGATTCAAATACAAGTTCCGTAAAAGTCTCTTAAATGCTCTAAATACAGTGTTGAAATTCATCATGAATTATCACCCTCAAAATGATGGCTAATTTGAGTGGACTATACAGACACTTGAGAACATGTTGAGAGCATACTCAGTTGGATTCAAAGGATTATGGGATCAATATATATATTTGGTCGATTTCTCATGCAATAACAGTTTCCACTCAAGCATCCAAATGGATCCCTATGAATCCCTTTATTGGAAGAGGTTCAGAATACCTACATGTTGGGATGAAGTTGGGGAACACAAACTACTAGGTCTTGAAATGGTCAAGAAAATGTTGGAAAATGTTAAAACCATTCAATAGAACATCAAGGCTGATCAGAGTTGATAAAAGAGCTATGCTGAGAATAGTCAATGAGAACTATAGTTTGATATTAGAGACATGGTATTCCTATACATATCTCCAGGTAAGAAAGTGATGAGATTTGGGAATAAGGGAAATATTAGTCCAAGATACATCATCCCCTTTGAGATCCTTGATCACATCAGAGCGATGACCTATTAGCTAGCACTCCCACAAAAATTATCTCATGTAAATGATGCATCCCATGTATCTATCTTGAGGAAGTACATACCATACCCATCACATGTATTCAATCTAGAGGTAGTGACATTGGAGAATTATCTCTCATATGAGGAGCATTTGTTGAAGATATTAGATCATAGAGATAAATTTATACGAAATAAGATAATGCAACTGGTCCAAGTAATGTGGAGAAATCAAAAGTTTGAAGAAGAAACATGGAAAATAGAAGAAGTTATGAAATATAATTACCCTTCTATATTTTAGAATGGGAAATGAAAATTTCAATGGTGAAGTTTCTTAAGGGGGAGGATTGTAATGACCTGATCAGTTACAAATAAAATTCCCCTTGTGTTTTAATTAAATGTATCATTATGTAATATGGTTATAGAAAAAACATGCACATATTTTGTTTTATTATATCCTATTGAATTTAAAATACCATTAAGTTTCATTACCATTTATAATATAGCCATTGAAAAGTGCCCACATGATTAGTATAAACATTGGATTTTAACAAATCCAATTGAAATAGACAAATGAAATGATGGCCTCAACTAGTAGGATCGTACCCTATGAATCCCATTTATCAAAGCTTATGAGGGACATAGTATCGCTAGGATTTTACATTGACCAATTCCAAACTGAAATCCAACAATATAAGCACAAGTGAAGCTATTTAAGAGAGATGTTCAAACTCATCAAATCACGACCCAAACCATGTACGCCGAACCACCCCATGAAAGTCTCACTATCACACACCTTACACTTAGATAATTTTAAAGTGTATTAAAGGGATATGTATCAATACCCAAGTAATATGAGTATTTCCATTATTCAGTATAGAATAATGAATATATTTTCATCCTGTTATTGTTACTTTATAAATGATTTTGATTTTTATAGAATAAAACAAAAATTGTAATTTTGGTTTATATTAAAATTCAATTAAGGATTTTTTTTTATGAATTAGAGGATTTATAAAATAAATAATATTTTAATAAAATAATATTATTAAATAAATTTTATTAATTATAAATGATCATATATTTTTTATGAAGTCAAATTTAATTTTTATAAGTGTTTGAAAATAGTTATTGTTAAAAACCCAATATTTCTTAATAATTGTTGATTATTATTTTAAAATTGAAAATTCAGATATTTAGAAAATTATTTATATATAATTAATATTATTTTTGGAATCAGAATGTTGAAATAATCCAATGGTTAATTTTTCATATTTCTCTGAGACAATCAATTTTTGTTGGGTAAAAATTAAATACTAAATAAATATATGGTGTGTATTATGACATCATAATAACCCAAAAGTGATGTAATAAATACTATAAAATGTATCCAAGACCAAATATTTATTTTCAATTCAAAATAATTTTATTTTAAATTTATTTTATTAAATTTATAGATCCATTATGAATCCTACAAAACCATTAATATATTTTAAGGTTTTAAAATAATTTCTTTACGAGTATGACTCATCTCCACATAAGAAAGGGAATTATTTTATTAATTTCGTTCCTTAGACTTATAAAAAATTTAAAATACTCCCATTTAGAATAAAACATAGGCAAAAACCATGGGAATGTTTGTGGTTTTGGTTATTTTATTATATAGAATCCAAAACCTAAGTTTGAGAAATATTAAAGAAATCCCCACTCTTTTACTATACAAACCCACCCAGGATCTCTTTTATGTTCACTTAAACGCCTTTAAACACATTATTAATCTTCCATACCATCTCTATATTCCTCAAAAGTCACCCAAACTCCCAAGAAGCCCGTCCCAAGAATTTGGAGTCACACACTCAAGTAAGTGATCTTTTCCTTTCTCATCTTTATTCATGTATCTTCACTACATCATGTCTTTTATCTTAATTTAATTATGATGGGATATGTTATTAAATATCCCTATTACTGTAAATTTTTTGTCCAAATAATTTTATACCCCATTCTCTTTTATAAACCCATTTTATGAATTTTTAAGTGACGATGTTATGTTTCCAAAATTTCACTATGATTTTCCATGACAAAATAATTGTGTAGTGAATACCTCACCCATTTTATATCATGGGTGTTGAACTTTATAAAAAAATACTTATTTTAATTGGGGCTTACATGTATGTATTCCACACTACTTTATCATGGAATAAAATATGTTTATGAATGAATCCATTTTTTTGATCTATGTGGCACACTTAAGCATTAGAATGAAATGAAAGTGACTAGTGCGCCCCAAATTATATAGCGCTCCAATGAATTAGGTAATTTTTAGTCTCATGAGATGTCATTTTGGGATAGGGAGTGAACCTGATTCCTTTATGAGACTTTTTCCATCATGATTTCTTGGAAATTAGCCTTGACCTATGTTTATGATGCACTGTTTTAAGTTGCTTCCACATTTCACATGTTTTCTTTGTGATTATCATGCTATATCATGCCTCATTATTCATGTTTATGATTATCACTCCTTTTATTCCCCATTGATATTACTATTGTATAACATGTATTACCTTATTCATTTTATGCCATGTTATTTTCCCTACTATGATTTATAACTCACCCCTTTCTTTTGTATGTCCCTATTTTGTCCCATGCAGTTTTAAGTACGAGCATATTAAGGGATTTTTCAATAAAAATTATGTTTTTCCTATTTTAAATTGTTAAATAATGCACCTAATTCACAAATACAATAAAATTATTGATCTTATAGGTTGTATTAAGTTTAATATTATGTAATAAATCATGTATTAATGTGAAATAATGTGAAGGGTTATTATAGGTGAAGATAAGAAGAACCCATCCATAGTTTGATGTGCATGGTAGATACTATTATCAGTGTTTAATAATATTTGGATGTTTTTTGGGAAGTATTGTAGAATCCATAATATCATTTGAAGAGCCTATAAGTTAATTTGGAGAAGTTAAGAAACTACATAAAGGTAAATATAGAGTTATTCTAACTTCATATAGGTATTTTGGAAATTGAACTATGTATACAAAGGCAATCCAAGAAATTAGAAATCAGTGAAATGGTACTCTTGATTTTCATAAAGGTATGTTGATACCAACATCAAGGTAATGATGAAATCGAGGACCTATTTAAAGGTAATTTGTAAGTTTTTAGGCTATATAAAGGTATATTGATACCTATATCAAGGTAGTCTGAGAGTTTCACTCATGTTTCAAGGTTACTCTAAAATACTAACAGCCACCATAAAGGTCATGTTGGAGCCGTGTCAAGGTAAATCTAAAATATAGGTTCCACATAAAGGAAAACACAATATTAAATGACCCATGTAAGGGTCATTCCACATTTTTAAAAGCTTCATAAGAGTTCCAATGATATTCTGAAGGCTACTTTAAGGTCACCAATTACCTATATAAGTGTAATACTAGTTTTTGAGATGCAACCACTCCATAAGAAGAAGCTACATGCCATAATACATATTATAAAATTAGTGGTTGGAGGAGGCCACAACACTATGATGACCATGGTGAGTTCACAAACCACCTGTGAAAAATGGTGAGACATAACCATGTCGTAGTAGATTCCATGGGTATTATGGGTTTCTAAAATATATACATTTTTAAGTAATGATAAATAATCCTGACGATGCTTTGAAGTTCCTCAAGGATAAAACAATAGGATGATCATAAGAACTTCAAGATTCAATAAATATTATAAAAGGAGTGAGTTATACATTGAAATGTGGAAAGAAACGTCATATATTACTATGATATGTAAAGTAGAACATAGAATATAATAATGATACAAGCTTAGTTATAGGTTCGAGAAAAAATGGAAAAATCCCCACTAGTATATGTGTCTTAATAAAAAAATATATGTGTGATTAAAGACCAATATTGGCTTATTTTACACCAAAATATATGTGAATGAGGACCATTATACATGTGCCTCCTAAGCATATGTGTGATCATACTAAAAATGGGTGTTGGATCGTTTGGACATGGGTGTCATCGGGCCAAGTGTTTGTGTCATTCGTAAATATGAAGGAGAAAAATAATATTAAAACACACATTCAAGATTAAAAAGATCATGAATCTTCAGTTATAATTGTGATTAGAGAAGAATATGGAAATAAAATACTTGTGGAAGGACTGAAACCACAAAAGGAGTTATTGTAGCCATAAATATAATATGCATAATTTACATGCATATAAGTATTCATTAAAAGTGTTTTTTGTGGAATATATTTATAAATAATTAGATGTTAATTCATCCATATGATTTAATGAAATATATGAGAATGAAGGAATTTTAGAAAACCAAGTCCTTTGGAAGACCAAAGAAGAAGAAATATTGAATTCCTAGATTTTAGGAGATTCAAAGTGAAATAATTATGGGGAATTATATTCACATAATTTAGTGAATAAATATTATAAGAGAAAAAGAGAGAAATGTGTTGATAATATTAATTGTATGTACCTATATATATTTTTCAAGTAAAAAGAATTAAAAAATGAATGAGATGATAATTTACCTATTAAATAATTAAGGCATTAATTAATGGGAGAGATATTAAAGGAGTTCCATATAAAGAAAAATTTCCTTATGTATTGAAGACGAATAAGTGATCTAACACTACATATATAAGATACTTCTTATATAATGAATAAGAAGAAAAGAATAATGTTGTTAGAGTTGGTGACCTAGAACCACCTATTTGTACTTTTATTACATGGATATTTAATTTATTTAAATATTAAACATCTTATTACATATTGTTCATTGTTTTTCATGACTGTGATGTAATAATGTCCTAGAGTATTTGTTGCATTGATAAGGTCATGGTAGTTCCCCGCTATGATAAGAACCTTGAAATTCTATAAAAATATTCTTAAATATAGTTATACGGTTGAATAAAATACTATGATGGGACACATAGAATACAAACTATAAGGTGTGAGTACTCATAAGTAGATCATACTTCCTCTCATGAAGTTTTCACTTAGTAATCTCCAAGATTGGAGATTATGAGAACATACCCACCGGTAGAAATTCTACATGTTTTGGTGCCATCAAATATTTCTATCTGTGAACGTGTGTAATGATCCCTATACTTTAATATTATCATTAATACGTGTCACAACTCACGCACTTTGATTTACTGATGAAAAATGTCACACAGACAGTTGGCGGGAAGTAGGGTATGTTGGGTGTGTCACGAGTGGCATGTTATTAATGGATAAGTCGAGTAAGGATTTTTACCTTCCATTTATGGTAGTTGATATCTCGGCCCTTTGATTGAAATAGAACTGTCATGCGAAATTCCATGACCTTGGTGTAACGACAAGTTTATTTCAGGTAGTTAAACAATGATGTATAAAGCATAAAATTTGATGACACTATCAGGAAACTTGCTTGATGAGATATTTTGACAAAGGTATTATATTACATAGTTAGCATTCATATGTGGATGTCTTTGTTGATACTTTAAGTTCTTTCTCTTGGGTGCCTTGACTCGTTGCAAGATAATACTCTTGGACTTTAGGCAAACCCGCCTAATTCCAATGAGAAAGAATCCTATAGGGTCACACACTAAGTGTTTCTAGTGGTCTCAGTTAGATTCTATTTGAATTTAATTAATAAATATTATTCTCAAGATAGTGGGATAATTTCATTCAACTTAAAATGATTGTATAAATTAAATAAATATTTATTCACTAGATTGTTGGTAAAACATATTTATTTATTTTATTTAATATTTAATAAATATTTATTTACTAGTTTGTAAATAAAATATTTATTTAAGAGAATAATTTATTTGTTTATTTATTCAGGTGTTCAATAAATGAAAGTGGAGTTCAAGCAGACTAAGGCGAATCCAGTAGTAAAATGATTATTTACAGGATGATAAATAATTATTTAACTAGTTGGAACAAATTAAAATAATGCTGCTATTGTTTTGTGACGCAAAATTTTATTTATAATTTTTTTTCTCAAGTTTCCACACCATAAATAATGACATGGTATTATTTTTAATGTCATGGGGTTTCTCTAGGGTTTTGAATTTATTTAATTATTGTTACGTAATTAAATGTTGTAACTGAATCCCTATGTCAATAAATAAACATGTACGTCTATTGTGCCATGTACCGAATGACACACTTGGTGAATTGAAAATTGTTGAGCTAAAAAATTTCCCTCTCTAATTATCTTCCCTCCCCTCTCAAGAACAAGAGATGTTCTTAAATGTCGAAGAACAAGTGATCAAGAACAACTGAAACAATACACTCGCCTCACCACACTAGCATTCGGAGAACGAGTTGTGTTGATCAGAGGCCACCAGAGCACCTGTGGATCACTACTAGAGGGATTCTAGTTTGGATTCTCGCAACCACAATGAGATAATTCATAAGGGTCATTTTAAACGATCAACATCATTAACAAATAAACCACCGAAGATCTATGTATTCTTTTCTTTGGGAAATTAATTAAATTAATTATTAACATGATGTGAAAGATCCTCTCTAAAGGTTTCAGGCCTCTTCCTTCTTTATCTAAATCTTTGATTCTATTCTGTGGAGACTAGAGTTCATCGTTGTATTGATCCTGGAATAATAATTGATCATGGTAAAAATTAAAGTTGGGTGCCGACCCAACCGCACTTCTGCTGCATCCGGAACCTACAAAAGTGAGTTAGGTTTTGATAAATCAGACCACACCTAAGACGATAAGGTGATAATTCCACACTAAAACATACTTATTCTATATAAGTATAATGAACATTGATTCAACCAATTCTATTTTTAAAATTGAGGAAAAATATAATATCCATAATATCTAGCAGGGGCACAATATTTCCATCACTAATCTAATTCAAAAGGTGTAGGACGAATCATATATTATGTAAAACATTATTGGCCAGCAATTTGTTTATTTCTTTGTACCTATTCGGTTTCAAGATAATGGGTTCAAGGTTATACACTTTATCATGATTTATTTGATAATAATAAGGAATCTATGCACATGGGATAATAACCATGATGTACCGAGGATGTAGTCATCCCTAGGGAAACAAACCTTGTTAACAAACCCCAGTGTTCTCTTTTGTTGCTTTATGTTTCTATATCTATATATAGACCAAATGAGAGAAATATAAATAGAGATCCACCCACTAAATAATTATATAGGTGATAAAGGTATAGAATTAAAATTGAAAAAAAAGCATACTAGCAATGTTTCACCCCCTTATCAATGTTGGTCATATCACTATGTGATCCTAATAATTGGTACTAGATTAGGTCACACCTCTATATAGATTATATTATTTTATGTTTTATTTGAAAAATTGTGTTTAACATTTTATTGGTTTATTGAAGTAAATCTCTAAAGAAGCCTAAAAATTCCCTATCAATGAAACTATGTAAGATATTTCTACTAAGAAAATGAGTAACAAGATGGAAAGATAAGGAAATAGTTTGTGAAAGGACCCATCTTTTAATGAAGAGAACATTTACTCTCTACTAATTAGAGGTGGGGATCCATTGGTTGAACCTACCACTAAGGAAGTGGACAATAGTAGATCTCCATATAGTGCATCACCACTACATGAAAATGTGGTAATAGAAATATCTTGTGAAAACTTTCCTATAAATGATCCAATAAAAATTAGGGAAGATCATATTTGTGAAAAAATATGTTATAAAGAATATGATGATTCATGTGCTTATTTGATGAATTCCTTGTAAAAAGTTCATGGGTTAGTAGTCACCATCATTTTTGTCTCTATCAAAATTTTTCTAGAGGAGATCACCTAACATGAGGAAAATTTAGATAATTTAGAGAAAGCTTTGGAATAAAGAATATTGATGTGTATAAATATATAAAAAAATGAAAAGCCCTAAATTTTATGAATGAGGATATTGAAGAAAAATTCTCTAGTTTTAAAAATTAATGGTTCACTACAATTCATTAGAGATAAGAAGCTAAGAAAGTGATTGAAAAAAAGAACCATGAACTAAAGAAATAATTTCTATCAAGAATGATCAGACAGAGGTCAAGGCCAATCCGATTAAATATTTTAAGAATATACTAAAAGAGAAAAAATGTATGATGATGAGTTTGACAATATCAAGAAATCAAGTGAAGAAAAAATAAATATATTAGATAATGAAAAATACATCCTCAACATGAAATGATTAGATCACGAAGTTAGATTTAAGAGTCTAGAAATAAACCAATATATGTCTATACAATAATTTGGAAGGAAATATTTTACCATAAAAACTATTAAGGATGATTCTTATGCTGAAATACCTATCTCTGGTGGAAAAAATATCTTTATATCATTCATTTATAAATATAAAACAACTTCAAAAGGAATCAAACCATCCACCTTTGATAATTATATATGTTTTAAATTCATTTCATTGTACATTATAGGTTAAAAATAAAAATTTGTATAAATATAGATAAGGAAAAAATGTTTAGAATCCCAACACTACATCCATAGTGGATAAAATCAATATTATGAGGAATTTTTCACATAGTAAATCCCACATAATGAAGGAAAATGCACAAAAATGTCATATGTAAAAATCTGGACAACATGTAGTTCATAGAAGAGAAGAATAGCCTATATAAATGGGTAACAATCATAAATTGAAGAAATATCCAAAAAGTATGTTGAAAAATATATCAAAATCAAATAAATTTAAAATTATTGGAAATATATATGAATTTTTCAATGGAAGTGGTGCCAATTAATAATAATGAAAGTATAAATCATGTAAGCATGAACCTAAAACAAATGATATGAGAAGACCACATAAGCTGAAGAATTGAGATAATTCTAACTTAGGGAAGAAATCCAAAGAAACATGATGAATCAAATCCACCAAAAAATAATCCAATGAATAATGGTGAGTTATACTTTGGTAACAAATAGAAAAAAATATAGAATCAAAAAAATAAAATAAGATCATGAAGGATGTCACATCAAAAGGGAGAAGTTGCTTCTACTATGGAAGAAGAGGACATACCATGGTCTTTTGTAAACAATATATAGAATACAAAATTGATAAAATAAAGCTAAATAAATTATGAAATGAATCAATCCATTAAGGAAATAATAGAATTAGTATAGTGGAGGGAATTCCTAAGAAATCATTGGGAGAAAACAAAAAGGTTGATCACATTCCTAAAGCGTGTTTGGAAATATGGTCAGGTTATTTGGATAAAATAAGAGAAATGGAGTCCTAAGTGAAGGAAACATACAAAGTGAAAGGAAAGATTCCACATGAAGGAGAAATTAAATTTCATGTAAGGTTATCCAAAATGGATTACCTAAGATATCAAGAGGATCTATGTGGGAGGTATGAGATGGTCAGACATAATTTAAATCATTATTTCAAAACCATACTATCATAATAAGAAATCATAAATAACATGAAATATACACCAACTGATACATGTTACTTGATGGATCATGTTAAGAGTAAGATACCACACAATATTTGAGGAAAAGAATACATAATTCCCAAAAAAAAACTCAAAGTGTTAGAAAACATTTGTGGAAACATGATCAGTCTATCCATATTTGAAGCTAAATTGAAAGGGAAAAACTAATTAAGAAGAAATTATCAATCAAAACACTCACGCTGATAAACAAGGAAATTTTATTTATTTCTTATAATATGTATAATGATTTTATACTAAACATGTATGGAATTGATGATGATGATAATTCTAAGATGGAGAACAAATAAAGAAAAGTAAGTTGGAATAATAATTAAAGATATAAAAATGACATAAAATTGGTATGTTTATTCAAATGGCATTCTAAAAGTATTTTGATACCTTCATCATGGTAATAATGAAATTAAGGACTTATGTAAAGGTAATTTTCATGTTTTTTTGGCTGTGTAAAGGTATATTGATACTTGCGTTAAGGTAGACTTAGAGTTTCACTCATGAATCAAGGTTACTCTGAAGAACCAATATCTTACATAAAGGCCATACTAGAGTTGCATCAAGGTTAATCTATAATATAGGTTAATGTAAAGGAAACCTAAATATTAAATGACCTATGTAAGGGCCACTCCACATTTCTGTATAAGGGTTTTGAAAATATTTTAAAAGCAACATTAAGGTCACCACTTACCTATACAAGGGTAATGCTAGTATTGGATAAGAAACTATGACATAGTCTAAATTAGAAACTATGACTTGGAATATATCACACCATATTGATGAATGTGGTGATTTAATTAACCACAAGTGAGAAATAGTGATAAAAAAATGACATCATAGTATATATTGTGGTGATAATGAGTTTTCAGAATCCATACATTTTGAAGAAATGAGAAATAACCATGATAATGATTTGTAATTCCTCAAAGATAAAACATCATGAAGATAAAAATCACACCATGATTCAAGATAAATTATATAAGGCATGAGTCATATTATGCAAGGTCTACTGATATATCACAAGATACTATGAGAAGTAAATAATAAGTTTAATAGGAAGAATGATATAGGCTGAGTTACAGGTTAGAAAATACAATGGAAAAGTTCTACAAATAAAGGTTACATTATACAACAACATATGTGTGATTCATGAACTAATACATGTTTCTTTTACACTAATGTATGATTGAATGAGGTCCAATATACATGTGCCTACAAAGAGTATGTGTGATCATATTGAATTTAGGCGTGGTTTGTCTAAAAATAGGTTTCTTTGAGAAGACCATATGTGTCATCCACAAATATAAAGGAATATTATGATTCTAAGATGTATATTCAAGATTCAAAATATCAGGATGCTTTATTTCGAACCTTGATCAAGAAGAAGATGGAAAGAAGATATTTATAGAGAACCTTGCACTTCAAAATGAGTATCTACATTCATAAAATTATTATTCACAATTTACATGCATACATGGATTCTTTATATAAAGATTTTATAATATATATTTATTCAGAATTATATACTGAGTATTTAGGGATATTTAATGGAAACTATGGGAATTAAGGAATTTTGGAATACCGTGTCTTCAGAAAGACCAGAGAAGAAAAAAAATCGAAGTCCAAGATTTGAGGAGATTTAAAGTGTAGTAATTATAAAGAAATATATTCATGAAATATAGTGAATAAATATTAGAGGAAAATAATATAAAGGTATTGATAATATCTTTTGTGTTTAACATTTAATATTCATTAAGTTCAATGAAAGAGTGAAAGGATTTAGCCGACTTTGTTCCTGTTGAATATTTGAGGTATTGAGGAAAGAGAGAGAGAGATAAAACTAGTGATCCATGAAGATAATTTTCCCTGTTAACTGAAAAAGAATAAATAATCCAGAGCTATAAAAAAAAGTTCCTTTCTGTGTATTGAAGAATAAGGATATAAGAAAGCGAGTTTGACTATGCTACATCAGACTACACCCAAAATGAGAAGGTGAGAATTCCAGTCGACAATATGCATATATAATAGAAGTCTGAAGAACAGTAAGGTATCCCATTGGATTAATGTAATTGAGGAAGATGATCACATCCATAATTTCAAGGAGGGATATATGATTTCCATTTCCAATCCAATTTAAAAGGTTTAAATGAAATTCTATATTCTATAAGAAGTTATAGACTATAAATTTACCACCTTCTTTATATATAGTAATTTCTAGGATAATAAGTTCAAGTTAATACCCCTTCTCATGATTTAATTGATAATAAAAATAAAGTTGTTCATGTGTAACAATAACCATGATGTACTTGGGGCGTAGTCATTCTTAGGGAAGAAAACCTCATTAATAAACCCTAGTGTTATATTGAGTCACTTTATATTTATTTATCTATATACCAACCAAAGAGGAGAAATATAAATAGATATCCGCTCATTGAATTAGTGAATAGGTAATAAAAGGATAAAAGTAAAATTATAATAAAATTATATCAACACTATTTTCCCCCACTTAGTTTTGTACACATTTCTATGTGACCATAACACCAGTTTTTCCTATAAGAGTCTTATTTTCAAAAGGATTTTATCTAGGAAAAAATATTGAAATAATCTCTTAATTAACCCACAAAAATTTTGTGAAATAATATAATCCATAACTCAATTAATTTTATTTAAACTAATGCTGTTTCAAGTTTTATATATATTAAAATTAAAAATCTAGAAAAATATGTGTGTAGAAAATTTATGGAAACCTGAAAAATCATCAAATATGGATTTGAAGAAGATTATAAATATTGGATCCCTAAATTAATCCCAAAATAATGGTTTTTTAATCCAAAAATAGGATGGGGATAATTTTTTTCCTAATTGTTATTATAGAGAAAAAAATAAGGTTTGTAAGCCACTAATGGTATTGTTAGAATTTTGGGCATAAGGACACCGAATGTTGGAATTTTTTTTTAATTTATAAAGATTACAAAATGCCTAAATTAAGGGGAATTAGATCTAAATATAAAAAGAAACCAAAAATATGAATGAATAGTTCAAAAAATAAAATGAATCTATCTTCCAAGAATAGATTTTGATGTAGTGAAAAATTCAGGGAGTATTTCAACAAAAATGGCCATAGTTATAAATATTTATAGTTTGGATCAATCAAGAACAACTCATATTCTGATGTTAAAAGATGAAAAAAGAAACAAAGGTAAAATATAGGCAATTATTTCATAGGATAGTGGAAAAAGGATAGTATTGAACTAACCACACCCAAAAAAACATTATAAAGGATGTTACACCTTAAATGAAAATTGTCTTATACTTTATAAGTAAAGTCCATATCTTTGATCACTTCAAAATATCTGTGAATATTATAATAAAAGTGATTAGGGAAAAATCAATGATATAATTAATCTAGTTTTTGAATAACATGATTGGTTTAGTGGTTCAAATCCCAAAAGAAGAATTGAAGGAGTAGCCTAAAAAGGGAAACCCTATGGCTATTGAGAATCTATAGGAAGGTAAAACCTTCATAGACACACTACTAAAAAATTTATGACTATTCTACTAAGAAAAAATTATTTTTTAAGAACAAAGAAAAAAAACTAGTGAATTATTTTTCAAAATTATTATTATGAGAAAGGTATATACACATAAAAAGAAGGATGAGCATGTTCTTAATGAGTACTTAACCATTTGTCCTGAATAGTTTTAATTTTCATGGAATTTACTGTAATAAAAAAATAATGAAAGTGATTTTCTTAATAAAGTTAAAAAGTTTGTTCCATCTAAGAATAAATTTAAAAACCAAAATAAATCCATGATTCTAAAAGAAGTTCATATTTAAAAAATCAAGGGTAAAAATATCATGAGAAGATATCACCATTTTTGAGTTATAATAAAAAGAGTCTCTGGGTTGAGATCCAATTCTCAGACCTATTTATCTCATTAAGGAGCAGATGAAGACTCACCTTATTCTCATATTTTTTTGTTTATGTGAATTTGAAAAGGGAATTTAAGGTGATATATCAAGGATATGAACTATATGAAAGCTATAATAATTATACAGCTAGAAGAATCATCCATCATAGAGTACTTGAATCCTCCTTGAATCATATAAAATAATATCAAAATATTCTTGGAGTTAATTTTATATAAAATCAACCATGATAAATAGATGTTAGAGTGCATCCATTAAGGGGGAAATATCAAAAAGAAGATAATATTTCAGAGTTTTTTTATTCCATATAAATATGAAATTTTATAAAAAAATTTAAAATGATAAATATAAGGTATGATGATCACTTTTCTTATCTGGTTTTGGATAATATTTAATATGGTTTTTAATAGGGAGTGATTTAGAAAAAAGTTTGTAAAGGGGAAATAAATTCTTTTGTTTGAATATTTTTATATGTTTTTTGAAGTATAATCTTGGTATCAATTTTTTTATAAAAAATATCTCAACAACTCATTGAAAGAGATTTTAGGGTTAGTGTCACATTTTGGATAGTTTTTGGAAATTGATTTAGTATAGATTAGAAAATATTATTCTCTACACCTAGAATTTAAAAAATAGAATCAGGATTTATTAATTAATGAATATATTCTAAGTAAAAAAGTGATTCCATCATTCTCTTAATAAAATAAGTTTATATTTATCTCAATTAGTATCTCTCAAGAAAGAAGGAAGAATAAATAAATTGGGATAGCAAAGGGGAGAAGATGATTTTTCAAATCAAGGAATTTAAGGATATTATGAGGACTTTACCTCACACTAAAACCAGTGTATTTATTATCAATAAGGGGGGAAAATGAATAAATTTTAAAGAAATATTGACTATAATTCACTGTAGAGTACTTTAAGGTATTAATAACAAAATTAAATGTGGATATTGAATAACCTAGTGGATTACATTGCTTATAATTGTTTTTCATTGAGATAATAAATATGATTTATTTTTTTGGGTTAATGGGAAATGGAAGAATATACCAATGAATTAGATTGAGGTTCTTCCATTATAAATGGAAAAGGGAATAAATAAGAGGCTACTTATTGGAATTTTCATATGAATATATTCAATAAAAAACATTTATATGTAATTATTATTGATATGATCTTCATGAAAATAAATAACAAGTGATGTTTGATAAAAAGGGAATTATCTATAATATTTTAAAATGGAGATTGGATTAAATGGATATTGAAAGATCTTGAACAATTTTGATTAAATAAGAGAAAAGTTAGAAGATGTCTTTAAAATTCCATCCAAATATTAATGAGAATTAACTTTATTATAATTAATAAAGAAAACCACTTGTATGAATCTTTGAGAAACCCTATTTGAGGTTGGAATTTAAAAGGGAGTGAAATGTTTATTAAGTTACTCTAAATTGAGTAATTACATGTTGTAACACATTAGAAATTAGATTATAGTATCTTGGAAATATATTTATAATTAATAAAATTTTAAAGTTTTTCTTGTGTTTATTTGGAGTAAATGGAGAATATTTTAGTATGGATGAAGATAATTTGAATTGATTAAAAAAAGATCATAAATTTAAAGAGAGGTCTTCAATTTGAAAAAGACATGACTAAATATTTTTGTAACTCTGATGGAATTTTAAAGAGCCAGGTCAGCACCGGATTATAAAATTAAAAAAGGGTAAGAATCATAAGAGAAATATAGTGGTTTTGTAAGAGAAACTCTAGTGAATATATAAGATTCATTCCAAAAATTTAATGTAAAAATATGAAAAGTATCACAAAATACCTTGAATTCATATGAGTAACTTAGTGAATTCATAAGATTCATTTTAGTAGTGTGAAGTTAGAATTTTCCTAAGTATTGGATATATCCCCAGAACATAAGAGTTATTCCATAGTAGGGAAGAAAATTTAACAAAGTCATAGAGATTTTGTAATGGTCATTTATTTTGTGAATAGTGAAACGTGGTAAAGGTAATAGACCATAGAGAACCATAAGAATAATCAAGACCCAATGTTAGAGTCATATGGACATTCATAAGGGTAATTTTAATCTAAAGCATAATACTAAGGATAATTCTAGAAATATAAGATCCATTTAATCTTAGAATATGGTTTTTCATTGAAATTTAAAAAGTGAGGAAAAGTCACTGTGGTTCATAAGAGTAACTTACTCTTATGAAAAGGGTAACACATGGAACATAAGCATCCTTTAGTTAGGAGAATTTTCAAATAAAAATAATATCTAGAATTTACTTTTAAATGTGAAACCAAGTGATGCCATATATATTATTCAAGAAAATAAATATCACAATGAATTGTGATTCAATATGAGTAAAAGTTACCCACACTATGAAGATATTCACTATTTCATAATACAATTATCATTTCATATTTTTAAGGAGATGCATATATTTTTTATTTTTGGATATTTTTGAGAATTTTAAAAATAATATTTTGGGTCTCCTGAAAATTAAATTAAAATTTATTTATTGTAATTAAATAATAATAAACATGGGAAGTTATTATTTACTAGCTTAAAAAGGTAAAAATATCAGTTTTAAGATTGAATGGAATTCAATATTTCAAATATGGAAAATATAATTATTGTGGTTCTATAAATAAATGAAAATAACTAGAATATGAAAGAGACTTGGTGAACCCAAAACTATTTCATTTTTTAGTATTTTATATTAATTAAAGAAGAAAGAACGTGCCTGGTATATCATTCTTATAAAATATCCTTGTATATCAAAGGAGAATAAGTTGATGATATTTATAAAGAAAACATTATATGCATTGAAGAAGAAGAAGAAGAAGAATAACCTTATGATAAATTAATATTGCATAAGATGATTGAGAAGGGATTCTAAAACTACTTTTCTTCAGTATCCATGTGTTGAAATACCTCAACAGGATTGAGTATTAATACAATATAGAGTATCTATTTATCTACAAGTTCTTATCTCTCTGAGTTTGAGTCAACACATCAAGGATGACATGCATAAAGTGTTTTTGATTGTTTTCTGTCAGTCAAATACCTATTTATTAAAGAATAATATCTCATTTTTGTGATGTTTAGATATCCAAATTAAAATGGGATATCATTTTTAGAAGCCTTTTGATTAGGGATATTGAATAACTAGAGGCTACATGTACAATACAATCCCATTCCAGTCAGGTTAATGAATAGATTATGAGAAGAAAGTACTACATCGGGAATTATATAGGACTATCCCCAAGGTCTAGGATATTACTAGAACACATTTGAAATATAGAAAAAATACTTGAGAAAAGTATAATTCTTACCCACTCCTTATGTGCATTTTATATTGGATGATACCTTTACACACACTTGTATGCACGATAAATTAAATAGTGATAATCCATGTCTTGATGGGAATCAAACACAACAAGTAGTAGGTACCCACATTGGGACCGAACCTTAAAAAAATATCATATTTTTCTATTTAATTTATTCTTTACTTTTCATATGGTATATGTGTGTCGGGTTTATCATAAGAATATTCATAATTACCTTAATTGGAAATAGAGGTTCAAATACATTGAGTTTTTTTAAAAGGGTAAAGATTAATGTTGAAAATATTTTGGTGAAATAAGTAACCCTGATTCACACCCCATATAGGTGAATGAGCCCATTCCTCAAAACTTTTCTGTAAAAATAAAGGCGATAGTGGAACGATAGTTTTATTTTTCAAGAGTTTGATGGAGTAATGGTTTTTTTGACTATAGAGATTCATTTCATTCAACATTAAAAAGATGATTCATGTGAAATTATGTGTCCAAAATCCTTTTCAAGATTCACCTTGTGGATAGGAAGACACTTAATGTAATTGGAAAATGAGATGTAATCATTCAAATGGAGAACATATGCTTACTATATTTTCAAGGTTTACAACACATCCCAGGTTTACAGAATAACATAATTTCCATTGGTCAACTTGATAATGTAGGATTCTATAATAATTTTGTAGATAGTGGGTGGAAAATCACATGAGGTTCCACAGAGGTGTCCCATGATATGAATGATGGAATTGTGTACCAAACCAGTGTTTCAGAGGGCATCATGAAATCCAGAGAAACAACTTCTATAATAGAGATGTTATGAAATGACTATTTTTTCACATTAGTGAGGTAGGTTTATGGGCCTTGGATGCTAAGGACTATTGAAAATTGATCACATAAAGTTTGAAACATGTCAGTGTTGAATCCAAGGAATACAAAAAAATGTGTCATCCCATTTGGATGAAAAGACACCAAAGGATAAAAATATCAAGCTGGGTCACACAAATATATGAGGATGGAAACAGGTTCAATATCATGTCTATGTAATATCTTAAATTACCTTCATTGATAATTCTATATAGAAGGTGTGGATGTTTTTCCTAAAAAACTTCCAATTTTTTTCCTATACTTTATTCATATGAAGAGCCATTGTGGAATCCAATACTAAATTAAAGCTAGAATGCCTTTAGTCTAACAATGGTGGTGAGTATAGAGGAAGAAAGTTTCATACATTCCTTTAGATGGTGGGATATAGATGGAGAAGACTATACCCAAAACACTTAAGAGGAATGGTGTTATAGAATGAATAAATCATAAATTTAATGAGATAGATAGAAGAATGAGGTTATGTTACAATTTTTTGATGGAATTTTAGGCCTAAATAGTTATCCATGTAGATTTTTTTGTGAATTACAACCCTTCTAAACCTCTGGCCTAAAAAATTTCTTAGTAACTCTGGCCTAGAAAAGAGGTTCACTTTACTTTTATAAAAGTTTTTTAATGTACTATGTATATCCATTTTGATTCTAAGGATAGGGTTAAATTATAAGATAAGTCTCAAACATGTTTATTTGTTGGATATGGTGATGAAAATTGTATTTTAGAATCTAGTAAAATAGTTATAAAAATGCTATTTGATTCTGAAATATAATCTTAAATGAAGAGATATTTTGGTAAGATTGGAATAAAAAGTAAGATTCTATTGAGAATAAAGAACTTTTATTGAAAGATGATGTTGAGTTGAGAATAGGTCAGGTGGTGATAAGATATTGAAGTATAATAGAAGTTAGTGTTTGAGAGGTAAAACCTTGTTCTAAAATAAGAAGTGTTGATCAATTTTTGGAATTAATATGTTATGATGCACTAGAATTATCAAGGAAAATATAATCTCAAAGAAGGGATTAAAAATTGGGATATCTATAAGGATTTTAACATCAAGATTTGAGGTATTTTTCTAGGCTTTGAAGAAAAATTTTGAAGATTGATTATAAAATTCACTTTCTACTTCTCATGGATGGAGGGGAACACGAAAAACTTGGTGATGTGTGAGGTATAAGTGACTCATTAAATTGGGAGTTAGAAATGAAGTATGTGTTAGATTTAGTGTTTTTTTCTAATTTATATAATTTAACTAAATTATTTTATCATTTAAAGTTGGAATAAGATGGTATAGTTCATTATAATGTGTGACTTGTTGTGAAAGGGTTATAATAATTAAAAGGAGTTGATTTTAGTGAGGAATTATCTCCTGTTGTGAAATAAAAAACTCTTTAAATGGTTATCTAACTATTTTCCATAGAAGGTTTGTTTCTAGAACAACTTTATGTCAATATAGTGTTCCATCATAAATATTTAGAGAAATAAATCTAAATGGAGAAACTATAAATTTTCATACTACAATGGAATGGGTTCCTTGTGTGAAAAATATAAAAAATTTTGTTTGGTCTAAAATTGGGACAATAAAGTAAAATCAAAAGTTTTGATAAGTTTATAATTAAGTTGATGTTCATACATAGAAATGAGGATAATTGTTTTTTACTTTAAGGTGTATTATGATGGATTTTTTGTCATTGTTATTCTCTATATTGATGAATTACTATTATCTAGAACAAATATGGTGAATATTGAAGAGTTGAGGTGTGAATTTTATAGAAGTTTATAGATGAAGGATCTTTGTTCATCCAACATGATGTTCAGAATGAGTATTAGAAGAGACTTGAGATATTAAAATTTGTTCCTTTCTCAGTAAAAACATAGCTAAAAAGTAATCAAATGATTCAAAATTAGTATAATTCAAAGCCTATGAATAATCATCTATATAAACACTTCAAAATTTCAATGGAGAGTAAATAAAAAATAAATGATGTAGATGTGCACATGGTAATGGTTCTGTATGCATCTGCTATGAAAAATATGATGTATTCCATCAATTTTGTTAGGATTAACATCACTCAAGTGGTAGATGTAGTCAATAGGTATATGAAGAATCTAGGAAAGGAACAACCGAATTCTATGAAGTGGATTATCTAATATCTTAATGTTTCAATGGATCTAGAACTCCATTTTAGAAAATATTATTCCTTATAATGGTTTGTAGATGTTGACTTTGGGGAAGATATTGATTCATGGAAGAGAACCATTGGTTTTGTGTTTAACTTTTATGGAACTACCATGATATAAATATCCAAGTTATAACTGGTGGTTTAAATATCAACCATGGAAGTTGGGTACATTTTAATTAAAGATGCAAGGACGATATTGGTGCACTTAAAGGGTCATCTGGACGATATTAGTTCAAGGAAAGAGTATTCATGATATATTATCATATCCAAAGAATGAATCAATTTTCCAATTATGTATCATTTAAATTCAAGAAAAAACACATTCAACTAAAATAAAAATTCATTTGGAAGCTTATAGAGGATGGGGTTCTAGAACTATAGAAGTTTGAAGGGAATCCGAATCCTTATGATATTCTAAAAAAGTAATCATTCAAGAAACATTGAAGTATTGTTTTTCATTGTTGCATTATGAATAACACGTAGGTATTATTATCTCTTAAGATATGATAAATTATATGAAAATAAATAAATAACTAATTTAAAAAACATAGTAATTTTGAACCTGAGTGTCACATCCTAAACTTTTATAACTCTATTTTTTACTAAATTTTGAGTCTCCTTTTTTCCCACTCCTTTTAAGAATATTTTCCAAAAAATTTTGAGTTTTTTTGGTGGTGCACCGTTGGAAAAAATTTAAGGAAAACCATGAACCATATCTAGGAAATCCTGAGGCTTAATTTAGGCTCATAGAGGAGGGAAAAAGGTTGGTTCATGGTTAATAAAAACCATATGAACTTCTCTAGAAACCATACATATTCGGACAAATAAATTTCACTTGGTTGACACATGGTTAGTTAAATAATGCTACCAAATTGTGCAGCCTATTCAGTATATTTGAACCAATTGAACATTTAGAACAAATTTTTCTAAACTGGGTGGGGAAAATGTGTAATAAAAATTAGTTATTCCAAAAAATAATTTAAAAACATAAAATTCCACCCATTTTCCTCATTTTCACCCTCAGTTTTGGGTAAAAAGACTAGCAATTATTCCTATGAAATTTTAGGTATTCTAACCTCTCTAGATATTGATTTTGATGAATCAAGTGGTGTTGGATCTAGTTTTTCAAAGGTACCAAATGGTTCTTCTTAATTCTTAATTATTTATCTAGATATCTCCTATTTTACTTTAATGTAATATTAGAGTGAGGATTTTCACCAGATCTAATATTAGTGTTATGGTCAATCAAGATTTCTCTTATATCTATCATTAGAATAAGTAGAATCTTTTAGATCTGGTTTTATCATTGTGTAAATATTTTAGATTTTAAGGGAAATTGGTCTCTCTCTATCTTATTTGTTGATTTAGGGATTGTTGAAGCTGGATTTGATGTTATGGGATTCTTGGTTTTTTTTCTTATTTTGTTTCCTAGTTCCCTCATCTTATTTGGCCTGCGGATCTCATGGAATTTTCAGTGTTTCCAATTGTTTGAGGTAGGTGTCGCAACCATCTCCCTTTAAAATTAAACCTATTATTTCTTGTTCTTTCATCCAAATATTTCAATGCCTTTTTTTCTACTTATATCTTGCATCTATATCAAGGATTGATGAATTCTTAAGCTTTTGATAAAAGTGGAAAAGGTTATTTTGATATGATATGATATGAAAAGTAATTTTATAGGTATGTAGTCATGTTTTGGAAATTAAAGTGATTAGTTGGTTCTTGATAGATGTATTTTAGATGTTTTTTATTATGATTTACAAAACAAGGATGGAAATAATTTTTTCAAAGCTTAAGTAAATTCAACTATTTTTTATATGGATCTTTTGAAAACTATAATTTATTAAATTTAAATGATTTATGAATTATTTTATAAATGAACTTGATTTGTATGAATGGATCAATAATCTAAGTGGAATGTGAAAAGGTCTAATTTGTACTTAAAATTATTTATTGGAAAATGGAAAACCCACAGGACATTCCCCTTTGTGTGTAATGGAAATGATGAATACTTGAGTAAATTTAATGAGATATAAATTCTTGAGGGAGAAGAATTGAATTGAATTGAATTGATATTCTGGATAAAGGGAAATGTTACTATAGGAGTGATCAGAGGTTTGAGTATGACTTTGGGTTTGTTTACAAATAACATGACTTGATATGAGGTCTGGAATGATACTATATTTGAAATTCACACATCCATTTTATTTTCATGGGAAGAACTGATTTGATAGGTGGAATTCCAAGTACTCATGTTTATTAGTTTAGAATCATGCTCTAGCTAGTGGGCATAGGTGAGACTTAGGTAAAACTAAGGGATTAACCCTCATTTAGGAAGTGATAAGGATGAGTGTTTGGGTGAGTTCAACCGATATGTTGATTGATTTTCTAGTGTATATAATTGTTTCATCGATGAACTTGTTGACTCTATTCTTGATTTTTCCCTTTATCACCTTTGGTTTCCATGATGGTCAACTATGAATATTTTCAAATGCATGACTATTTTGGAAATTTGTGAAATGATATCATATTTTTTACTTTATTATAACTTTAAAACTAATTTAAACAGAAAATAATGAATTATTGTTTAATAAAAATAAATTGTGGTTTTATTTAGGTAAGTTTCATATTTATGAAAATGGGTATTTCTCAAGAAAATATATTTTACTCGATTTTGGAAGAGAACTAGAAACCCTATTTCTATATTTTTTTTAAACTTTTATGATATAAATTCTCTTTTAAAGTACTAAGCTTTAGGTTGGTGGGAGGATTCATAATGAGATTTTTGATCATTCCTATATATATCATAGGTTTAGCAGGTTGATCAGTGAAATGGATATTCTTGTATCTTTAGGTTCATGTTAGGATGGAGGTGCATGTGGAATTGCCTCACATGCACATGGAGATGTTGGTGATTGGTATCTTTTCCCTTATTGTTATTTTTATTGGCCACATACATTTTTTCCTTCTTTTCATCCCTCTATTGATTCTTTACCCTTTTATATCTTAGTTTATGACATGTTTAACCTTCCTTTACATTATTTACCATTTTATGTTGATTTTTTTGGGTGAAATAATTCCCAAATAATTATTATTGATCCATAGGTTCTTCTCTCCAACTTGCAGGGATCTAGAACTCCCTTCAGGATAGTGGAGGATTTATTCAGGTGACGGTTCAAATAGTATTATAGGTTGATTTTTTATAATCAATATCAAATGAGTTTTTTCTTAGTTATTTGGGAATTATAATAGATTAAAGGTAATACTATTGGAATTCAATTAGTCGGTCATGGGAGGGTGCTTGATCACAACCCATTTAAGATTATGCTTGGGTTACAAGGGTTGTCTGAGATGAGTATGTATCTGGTTCAACCTTGGACCTAGATTATTTTTGTGGACTTTCAGATTTTCTTTGAGTGGCTCTTGTGGTTTTAAGATTTGATTATTTGTATATAGAAGATCTAAGTTTTTGTGTAGATATTGGAATAAATCTATAGGGTTTACATTTACAATGTACAATTGGGTAAACTATATGTATTCCATGTAGATAACTCTATATGGATTGCAATAGAATTCACATGATTGGTGTATGGTCCTCCAAACCATGTGGGAAAACCATGGGAAACTAATATCTCTTGTAATTTTTATGATTTTCTTCCTTATAGTGTTGTGTTGCCTTTTTTTTCTCTTTCCTTTTGTTCATGATGATTTTAGGTTCTTATTTTTAGAGAATTTATTAGTTTTTTTGCTTTATTTATGTTGATATTTCTAAATAAAAACCTTTGGTTATTTTAAAAGAGTTGTTAATTTATTAGAGTTTTGAAAAATGTTTTAAATTAAAAAATTTATTTGGTTTCCATTATTTTTAGAATATTTTTAATTTAAAAATATGATAGGTTTTTTTAAAATATAGTTGGTGTGTTTGGGGAAATTCATTATAGTCATAACTATTTCCAATATTTTCATGTGGAGTTAATAATGTAAAATTGGGATATTTTTATGAGTTAAGTGTGAAATGTTTTAAAACCCAGTTTTGTTTTAAAATATTTCAATGATAAGGACTTTTTTATTTAAAAGTTTTCCAGGGAGTGTAAAAATTAGTTTAAAGAGTTAAAATTATTTTTGAAATGAATTTTGGTAAAAACCTCTTAGACCGAATATGTGATTTTATTTGTAAATAAATCAAAACATGGATTTATTGGTTATGATTTTTTTTTCTAAATTTTTATTTCTATTAATAGTGTGTTAAGATCAGTTTTTTTTTATCGTTTTACTAAAATACTCATCTTTTGATATTTTTTTGATGGGTTTTTTTTCTTTCTTATAGATTACACCCCCATTCAAATTTCTTTAAATTTTTGTTTAACTATATAGCACCCCCAGTTTCAAGTAAGAAACCATTTATTTATGTATTTTAAGTATGAAAAGTTTTTGCGTGAATTTTGGGAGGGTTTGGAATACTTTTGGAAAGTTTTGGGGTTTTTATGGAGGTGTATGGTCTGTAAACGGTTAGTAAAAACCATAAAAAGTTTATAAAAAACTATGCAAAGTCAAAAAAAGGCTCAGGGGGAGGCACACAGTTAGGCACATGGGTTGGGAAAACCTTAGGGCCACCAAGAATAAATCATGAAATTTTGGATAGAGGAATTTTTCATGGTTGGAACATGGTTTGATTCAGTGTGCAGGGCAACCGTGTGGTGTTCTTTTTGAGATAGAAGCTGGCGCACAGTTAGCACACGATTTTCCTAACCGTACAACTAACAATGCATGATTTAAAATTTAGATCCTAAAAAACGGATCTCACTCAAATTTACCCCCAATCACCTTGTGTTCCATCAATTTTTACTATAATTTGATTTTTCTTCCCTCCAAAGGCATTGAAGTCTCTCCCCTTCAAATCAGAAGCAATCTGAAGTATTTTATTGGTGCATTGAAGCCTGATTCCCTTGGTAAGTATTAGTTTGTGGTAGTTTTCTTAGATATACTTTACTTCCCGCTCTATAAATCCTAGATATATCCTATTTGGGATATATCTATGATGTTTTTTTTAAAATCATGATGTGATATGACTATTTTGATATTAGGGAAAGAGATCTAAGGTGAGTTTTTGGAGATTCAACTCAGTTTTGTTGAAGAATTCAGGCTATTCTTTGTTTTCTCCATAATTCATGTGGTAGGTTTCTACACTCCTGACTACTCCAATTAAAAAATAAAGTCTTGATTTTAAAATGATTATTTTTCTTGAAATTGATTATGAAATTTTTGTGCAATGTCTGATGGAAACCCACTTTGGTGACAATTTATGGAATTGTAAAGATTAGGTGTTTTGGTAGAAATTGAAAGTGGTAACATGACTTTAAAATGATGATTTCAAAATGGTTGTTTGGTTTTGATGCATGAGAAAGTGTTTTCAATAAAATTATAGTTTAATTGAAATGTTTTGATAAATATTTTTTAGAATGGTTGGCTTAAATGGTTAAGTGTGAGTTGAATGGGATGGATATTGGCTGTGAAGTACCACTATAAAAGGGGTAGATTATAAACATGAAGTTCCACCATAAATGGTAACAAAAATCTTGCATGTTTGTGTGGTTTTGTGTGTGTGTAGGTGTGAAATGCACTGGGTAATGAAAAAGAAAATGTTAAATGGTTTAAAGAGTTGTTTGGTTTCTTTCCTTGGATTTTTTTTGTTATATTAAATATTTTATATTTCAATATAAACTATTAAAATGTTTTAAAGTGTTTTATATAAACTATTTTATATAATTTTGATAGAATTTTCTATCCTAGTGGAATGAGTAGGGAAGTAATTTGGGGAAAGCCTACCGTGTTTAATTACTCACCACTTCTTTGGAACTTTGGGGCTTTTGAAGATCTGGTCTATCAGGACATAGGTAAAGGTAAATTATCATGCTTCTTTAGTGGTGATTTATGATACTTGGTCATGGATGATGGAGTTAGAACTAAGATATTGTTAGGATTCAAATATTTTGTTTCCTTGGAGTCTTTGAGTTTTGTTGGCTTAGTCTTTCACTTTGGAGTTGATGTTGATCTTAGCACTTTGATACAGTCTAGTTGGATTTTTTAAACATCGAGTTGTCTTACATTTTAGAAATACATAATTTATTGGTTTTTTTTATTATATGTTTGATTGTGGTTGTATTAATTTCAATGGGAAAATCGTCCCCCAATTACTAGTGAAGCCCTTATAATTTATTTCCAGCCTTTGGCGCCTTGGGGATTGCTTAAGGCAAAGAAGCAATTCTAAATTGACTCAAGAAAATAAGGAGGGGTAGGATGTTATAAAATATTTTTATCATGGAATGAATAATTTGAAGACTCTAGTATCAGGGCCCTATATTCTTACTCTTATTCAAAATCATGAGGATTACATACAAGGGTTTCAAATCCGGAATCCTCCTCTTTTCTTCAGAAAATTTAGTTCTCATGAAGTAGTCATGTGACTAAAGAATATTGAGGATATCTTTGTCTAGATTGAGATTATATAATATTTTATGGTTAATTTTATGAAATTTATACTTGAGAGTATGGTTTATAAGTAGTGGAATTATATTACAAAAGATAATCCACTTAAGGACCATTCCTGGGTAGCTTTCAAGGCACAATTAGTTCAAGAATTATTTCCCAATTCCATGAATGTATTTAAGGATAAATACAATATTTCTCTCTAATAAAGAGTTAAAAAGGTGTTGGAGTTTGATTTCCATTTTACCGAGTTGGTACTGTATATTCCCCATCTATCGATGGATAATTCTCTAATGTCTTGGTGTTTCCGGTAAGTCCTTCGACCAGTTTTTTTCAGATGAAATATTTTTTCTCATCTATGAATATTTTATAATTTTACTAATACCTATTTTAAATGTTTTATATTCTTGTTAAGATAACTAAAGTTGTTGGATATTTCTTTTATTCCATGGTGTGACGGAGGAAGCTCCAACAATGGAAAAAGGAAGGAAACCATGTTAGACCCCACATGTACTTATTTTAAAAGACCATCTTTTTTTTATTGATAGATTCCTTTGTGAAGAAACATTTTATTTGATATACCTACAAAATTTTGTATTATACTAATCCTCAAAAATCTTGTGTTTCCTATGGTCGTCTAGGTTATCTGAAGAGGTTTCATTGGGTTCTTTCTGCATCTCAACTTGGCCAGGGATCATCTACTTATAAGGGAACTATAGTGCAACTAGAAGCTTCAAGAAAATATGAATTAAATCATATTTCATAGAGTTAATCCTTTTAAATAGTGGTCATGCTTCTAGTGGATGTTGATGCCAGATGATCTTGTTGATCCTGATGTTTGATTGAAGACCGTTTGAGTTTTCTTTGATGTAGTATCTTCCTATTTTGGACCTTGTGACATTAGGAGTTATATTTATGGTTACCCTATTCTCTCTATTGGATTGGTTTTTGTTTTCCCAACCTTATTTTTGTATTATAACTTGGTGATTTATAAATATGGTTTTACTACCTTTCCCTCTTTTTTCCATATGTTTTTCCTCATTTTTGATTATTTGAGTTGAGGGAGTTTGAATCCAAGGGAAATTATAATATGATGAGGAGACCACCATAATTTAATTTCTCATGTTAAAAGGATTTACATTACTTCCATGGGAATTAATATTCATGTTATTACTTTAATGAACTTCCTTGTTATTATAGCTTCCTTTATTTCATGGTTGGGAGTGTTTGGAATGTGTGGGTTTCTTTGATATGGTTTTTCAAGTATTACCAAGAAAAAGTATCGGTAAAATAATATGTGTCTATCTATTTTATTGAGCCAAGTTTGATTTATCCTTAGTAGGAATTGGGTTATTTAGATATGATTCATGTGTTTTTTATTTTCTTTCATGCACCTTTTTAAAACTCTTTATGGGATTGTGGTTATTTTATATATGCATGTTCCTTGGTTCTTATTGTTCATCTCTTCACTCATGGAGACATGGTCCCTATGTTATGATAGTGGTTTTAATTTATTTTTGTATATAGAAGATATTGAGATAATATTTAGGTAACTAGGTGGTATTTTTGACGATGATATTATGTTTCAAATATAATTAGAAAATCCAGTGTTCTAAGTGTGCGATCTCAGGTTACCCTCACTTGACCTATGACTGAACTATGTAGTTCTTAAGGGGGCATGTTTATAATTGATGTATTTCCATTTGTTATCAAATGTTATCTTATGTGATATTCTTGTTGTTCATTCCTAGAATGATAATATTTTTAGTTTTATTATATTATCGTGGTTCCTAAGGTTTTCATGTGAGGTGATTTTGAGGAACGCCTTATAGTTTTGCAGTTATGTTCCTCACTATTTTTATAGTAAAGTTAGAATTCTTGAAGAATTTTCTTAGAAGTGTTTAGCATTATTTTCGAAAACCATATCTCTATTTTTATTTGGAAGTCTCATTTTTTTGAATCCAACCTTTGATGTGGTTATATACTGATCTTAGTCAACTTCTTAGTGAGTTAGTATTATAGTGTAACTTTGATATTGTAGGTTTGATGGTGTATCTTGGGTTGTATTTTTTATTAATATATATTTTTACTCTTTATTATTGATCAAACAATTACCTTAAATATTTATGAAGGTTCTCACTTATTTTCATCTCCTTATGAGTGTCCTTATTTATAATTTTGGATTATTTTGGGTGGTACACAGTTAAAAGGAACTATTTGCTGTCTCTTGGAAACCATGTTACTTGATTTGTGGTTCTAGAGAATTGAACATGGTTATGTTAAACCATGAAAACTTCTCCAAAAATAATTATCACTTTGGAAAAAGGAATTTCACATAGTTAGTGCATGGTTAGTCAAACTATTTGATATCTTTAGTATCCCAAAAGCAAGAACACGATTGGAACATAGTTTTCTAAATCAGATGATAAAACCATAATATGTGAATTTATTATTCTAAAAGTTAATTTTGAAATGAAAAATGACACATGTTTTCCCCATAAATTCACACTTACATTAGAGTCTAGAACTAGAGGTCCTTACTATGTTATTTTTGGGATTCCAATCTTTTTGGAGATTGATTATGACGAATCAAGTGGTGTTGGATGTATTTTTTCAAAGGTACAAACCCATACATTTTCATTCTTAATAATTTCTCTAGATCTATCATTTTTATATGAAAGTAATATTAGACCTAGGATGTTATTACTAGATCTAAGTTTCATGTTATGATCCAAATTTTTTTTTCTATTAGATTAGTCATTGGAATATGTGAAATCTTTTTGATCAAGGTTGATTTTTGTGTGAATATTTGAGATATTCGGGGTAAGAGGTATCAATCTCTTCTCTATTTATTTTGGGACTGTTGAATTTGGATTTGATGTTATGGGATTTTTAGTTTTGGTTTTTCAATTATTTACTATATATCTGATCTTCATTGGTGTGTGGATCTCATCTAATTGTGGTAGTTTCCAATTGTTTTTGGGAGGTGTCCCAATCATCTCCATTTAAAATCGAACCTATGATTTATTATTATTTAATCCTAATATTTCAATTCCTTTGTTGTTTTCCACTTATATCTAGTAGATTTATCAATTATTAATGTATTTTTAGTTTTTAATAAAAGTAGAAAAAGGGGAATTTGATATTATATGATGTGAAAATCATTTTAAAGGTATATAATCATTTTTTGGAAACTAAAGTTCCCAGTTATTTCTTCATATATTTATTTGATATGCTTATGATAATAATTTAAAAAATGATAATGAAAATATGGTTTTCAAATCTTGGGTGCATTCCATACTTTTCTATAAGGATGTTTTGAAAACTTTAATTTATTAAAGTGTAATGATATATGAATGATTTAATAAATGGGCTTGCTTTTTTAATGTCTAGGTAATTTGAGTGGAATTTGAAAAGCACAATTGGAACTTTAAATTATTTATTGGAAAATGGAAAACCCATAGGACATTCCCCTTTTTGTGTAATGGAAATGATGGATTCTTGAATGAATGTAATGAGATGTACCTTTTTGAGGGGGAATAATTGAATTGAATTGAAATGAATGGAAATTCTTGATAAAGTGGAATGTTCCTAAGAAGTTGATTAGTTGAACGAGTAAGAATTTTGGATTGTTTTCAATCATGATGACTTGATATAACATATGGTATGATACTATATTTGAAAATAAAACATCTATTTGAATTTCATGGGAAGACTTGGGGTTCTAGGTAGAAGTCTAGGTACACATATGAACTAGTTTAGTTTCATGATATGGCTAGTGGACTTAGGTAAACCTAAGGGATTCTCCCTTAGTTGAGTATAGGGTAAGAACAAGTGTTTGGGTGAGGTTTATTAATGTGTTGATTGATTTTCCTATATGCATAATTGTTTCATTGATGCCCATGTTGTCATGGTTCCAGACTGTTTCCCTTTAGCATGTTTGGTTTCCATGATGAAGCATTGTGAATATTTTCCAATGTCTATATATTTTTGAAATATGTGTAATGATATATGGTTTTTTCCTTTATTATACCTTTAAAACTGATTTAAGCTACAATTTATGAAGGTTTGTTTTATGAAAATAAATTCTGGTTTTATTTGGTCAAGGTTCAGATGTATGAAAATGGGTGTTTTTCGATAAAATATTTTGTTAATTAATTTTTTAAAAGGGAACATATGAACCTAGTTTCATATTATTATTTTTAAACTTTCATGATATATCTTCTCTTTTAAAGTGTTATTATTTGGTTTAGCGGATGGAGACCTACTGGGATTTTAGCTTATGCCTATATACATTACTATTGGATATATTAGTTTATGGCATGTTTGGATTTCATTTTTTCATTTTATCTTTTTATGTTGTTTTTTTGGGAGAAATAATTCCCAATGAATTCTTGTTGATGCCAAGGTTCTTGTCACTAGGATGTGGGGATCAAGAATTCCCATTGATCCAATGGAAAATTGATTTATGTGTCAGTTTAGATGGTATTCTGGGTTAGTTCATTACATGGAGGACTTAGTGTTAAATTCTAAAAATGATTCTGAAGTTGTAAATTATTAAGATTTCTGTGTGAATTCATTTTCTAGATATGTAATGTGGATTTTAAAAAGGTTTAACTTTTAGAAATTGATATTTGTAGATGATAAAATACAGTTATTGAAAAAACAAGTCAAGATAGAAAAGGTGGTGGTTTTGAATCTAAATAATGAAAATTTTGAAGGTGTAAGATGTGTTTTAGGATCTTGGAAAATATGGAGGTGTGAGAAGATGAAAATTACTTATTAAAATTCAATATTATTAATATGGAAGGGTCTTCAGTATTTTTGTTCCGAAATAAGGTGAATACCCTAAGTGTGTGTGTGTGGGGGGGCATGATTAGGGTATTTATATTTTTAATTAAACCTTTACAATGATCTTGTTACACAATAATCAATGAAACTTTCTCTCCCTTCAAATTGATATGAAGTGTTAACACAATAAAATAATTGGAAGTGATAAATTTACTTAGGTCACCCAAAATGATATAATCCAAGGAGCATGAAATATTGAAGTGTCGAGGCACTTAAAACACTAATAAAATTAGTTTTAATCTATAATATTGAGTGGTTTCTCCAAACCTCTAGGTTTAAAACCTTTATCAAATAGAAATATCATTGATCTCAATCACATGGAAGGCTCACTACTCCTCCCAAGGAAACTTCTTGAACTTCACAAAACAAAAAATAAGTATACACTTGTAGTAGTGTATTGATCATCACTATTTTATCTAATATGATGAATTCCATGATTGTAACACCCCATGAATTTAAAATATATTTCTCTTAGAATAAATTTAATAGCTTTCGATACACACAACACTAGGTTTAAAAAAACAATCTTTAGTCACACTTTGCACAATTAATCTAAAATAAAATTTTAATAGTTTTAGAAAAATTATTTAAAAAAATCATTTTTAAATTAGAATATCAAAATTATCTTGTGGTTAATTTTTTTTTATTTTCCTGAAAAGTTTCTTTTTTTATGAATAGTGAAAACTATTGTATTTTAATTAGAAATTATCTTTTAATTTATATTATTTATAATATTAAAAAATATCTTTAATTGTTTTAAAGTAAACTTAGTTTAATTATACATCTATTAATCCAATTTATGTCATTGATATCAATTTCATTTTGATTTTGGATATAAAATCATTTCAAACTTTTGAACATTTTAACTTTAAAAACCCACTTTCTCATCACGTTTGTGGTATTAATTTTAGATTAAAATTTTCCACCTATGTGAATTTAATTTGAAAAAATAGATTCGATATTTGGGATAATTATAATTTATAATGTATACCAAGGTCAAATTAATTTTTTTACCAATATTAATACCGAATGTAGCAATAATTAATTACCATGGTTAAGGTAAAAATGGGTTTACTGGAGGTTAAAATAAAAAGATAAGGTTAAAAATAGACAATAAACTTGTATAAAACTATTTTATTGAAATATTTAGACCATTAAACCTCTAAGGTTTGATAATTTGTAAATTTTACCCTTTTTTCATATGAAAAACGTGGGAGCACTCAATTCTTTTCAAAAATAATAAGTGTGTCCTCCCCCCAACTTATAAATGTCCACCCCTCTCCTCACTTATTTACACCTTAAGACATATTTGGTTCAGAAAATACCTATGTAAATCACTTCCAAAATTTACTCACCTAAACCTAGAAGCCTTATTTTTGGTATAAATCCTACCTTTAAAGGATTTAGTGCAAACCTAAGGAATATTCCCAAAGAAGAGGTAATGTTCTTCAATGAGCGTCTTTATTTTATTTTATTTTTCATACACCTACTTAAATTTTTATTAAACCATTATAATATAATAAAATAGATATCTTGAATATACTATGATATTTTTATAATTATTTCATGACCTAAAACTATCTCTACTTCCATCAAATGAGTTATGAAATCATCATTCATGTGTACAACGGACTACCGCCTTGCGAACCGATGTCGTTCGTTTTTCCATTTCCACGTATATGGTTTGGGTATGATGATGGATATAAAGAATATATATGATATTTATGACATATATATACCTATATATTAACTATATCATATATATATATATATATATATATATATACCTTCCATTCCATAGGATATGCGGTAATGTCACTTGTTTGTACGATAGACTGCCTCCTTGCGAAGCGATGTGATTCGTCTTTCAATTACACTTCACACAGAAGGTGATAAAGATAAAGTTAACTATTATAGGTCATATAAATGAAATAATTATGATATTAAGGAAATATTTATCTTTCTATAAATATAATATATATCATTTTCTTTCTTTCCTTTTCACTCATGTGAAGATGATAACATCATTTGTGTAAGTGTGGACTATCTCCTTTACGAAGTGATGTGACTCTCTTTTCATCACCAAACAACATGGATGACATATATAAGTATAAAATATGGTATTAACAATGTTATTATAATTATTTAAACATAAAATATTCCTTAAATCCTTTCCGTAATGATCAATGAAAAATAGAAACCTTACTCATGCGTACGTTTGGCCTATCATCTCCATGATTATAACTTACTAGGTTGGTTTTAAAATTTAAATTGATTTAAAAATATGATTATTATTTCATGATTATTATTCTATATATGATATAATTATATAATATTTTCAAGAAACAGATCCTTCATGATAAATAATTAATGATAAAACAAAGAATTTAACACCTGAAATTAAAAAAAATGAAAGATTATTAATAATGGGTATCAAGATGTTATAAAAGGATCATAAATAATATTATAAATATTAATATGTTTATGGTATGAGTTAATAAAATGTTTATAAACACTATAAAATAATTTAAATCATGTACAACCAAAATAAATCTTGAGGTAATAGATTTTGTCTCTATTTTATTTCATTACGGTATATTGTAATGTTATGAACCTAGTTTATTTTATATGGTATATATACTTTCTATTTGACATGTAATATCATGAATAATTAATTATTCATGGTATTTCAATTTTCAATTTTTATTATTTCATCTAATGGGATTTGACTTGAAATTCACAGAGTGGTAAAAGTTATTGTGAAATCTCACTTTATTTTGTGATTGTTAGCATTATCTTGGGAAATCACTTTATTATAATCATTTTTCACTATAAATTAAATCTACATTAAAAATAAATACTATAGAATTATTTATATTATTATTTCCTAAATATTATACCATTTTCACATATGGTGTTTACTTTGAAAGTTATGTGATTAACTGGGAAAATGTTAATAAATCCACACGCTTTACTCAATACAGATATATGATGATAAGGAACTTTTTATATAAATTAAATTAATTATTTGATATATGAGGAATTATTTGAAAAAGTATGAAATGTGTGGGGCACAGTTATAGATTCCCCCTCGATGCATCAGTAGTCCCATGAGATGAATCATTTGACCAATCAAATGGGTTTTTGCCTAGTATTTTTTAAACCATCTTGTGAAAGTTATTAACGGTAAAGCTATCATGTACCTAGGAAACATGGTTTCCAATAATTAACAATTTCATTTATTGAGAATTTATTTATTATTATTATCTATGTTATTTTCACTATGAAATTATTTATTAATGCATTTGATTCTCATTTTATAGATTATATGAAATGTGTTTTCAGTTATTTACCATGAAATATCGATTATGCCTGATCTCACTATGATAGTCAAGTTATCTAAATGGATTGTGTGTTTAGTTATCTACCTTTAAACATTGATTATACTTATTGATTCATGATATTTTATACTTTACTTAACCCTTAACAATCATTTTTGGTCACCCTTATTTTATTTCCTTTACCCGTGATATGAAGATAAATTCTTGGAATGAGTTTCAAGGATGATGAGATTCTACATTTATTATGTTTTATTTTATTTTCCCAATATAAAATAAGTATCATGTATGTAATCTAGTTCTCTAAAACTACTTAATAGTTTAGTACTTTAGGATGTGATTCCTTGTATCTATTCCAATGTAATAATTTAAGGCATAGAGTCTAGGCTACCAGAGTCTTGGTCATTCCAGTTGGTATTAGAGAAAGTTTAGCAGAAACCTTGAAAACATGATTTAGGAGAACATAGATTAGATAACATAACCCTATGATGGACTTTGAGGATAAGTATAGAAGAACATCCCATTGATTTTTAAGGAATATATTTTGTGGGACTTCCTAGAAATATATCCCTGTATAGATACTATAATTGGACGTGGTCATAGAATAAAGGTACATAGGGGTAATAAATCTGGAAAAGGCACATCGAGATCAACTCAAGCATTACCTAGAACCTGACAAAGGAACTTACTGCACACCTAGTTTGAGTAATTCACTAGTTTTGGGATTATAAATTATGATTTAAAATTTATAATTTTATGATCTAATATAGTATACGTTGTTTTTTAGAAATGTCACCTCTAAGGAAGAAGTGTATCAATACTCACAACCAATATATATATTTCCCCATTGAAGGATCCAATACAAATGGTATTGGAACTGAGAAAATTATGTCTATATTAGGGAAACATATTTAGGTCATGACAAATAATAGTTCCCAAATGGATAAAACTATTCCACAATGATATTCTCTTATGATGGATTGCTTTATGTGATAGAATTACACATCATTTAGTGGGACTACTAATATGAATGTAGACAAACAATGGATTACTACTCTGGAGAAGATATTTATTGAATTGGGATGCAAGGAAAAGGAAAAGGTCACACTTTTAGTGTATTGTCTCAAATTTGATGTTGATAAATAGTGGTCATTGATCCAAAATACTAAGGAGGAAGTAGAAATACAAATCATGGAATGGAAATATTTTAAGGATATATTATTCAAAAAATATTCCCCTCATGAGAGACAAATTAAAATTAAGATAAATTTTCTTAGATTAAAGAAAAAGGAAGAAGAAATTAATTCTAAGTATGAAGATACCTTTACAAGGTTATCGAGGTAATATATAGATTACATACACAACACATAGTATAAGGTTGACCATTTATTTAAAGGGATTAAGCCAAGTCTCCTAAGGGCACTGGTCTCTCAAAAGTTTTTCATCATATGATGAAATAGTTTTATATGCCATAAAAATAGAGATGGAATTATCTAGATCCTACATATCCAAGGTAAATCATGGAAATAAAAGGTCCAATGAGTACTAAGATAAAGGGAATGCATCAAATAATAAGAACAAGATTACATCATGTGAGAACCATGGAATGAATCACCCTGGGAAATTCTTAAAGGGATTGGGAGTTTTTTATAATTTTAGAGAAAAGGGTATCACCAATTGTGTGTAAAGAAGGAATAAATTCCAAATATTGTTTTTGAATGAGGTATGAAGATTTAAAGTTTATAATAATTCCATTTGAATTGACTAATTCACCCTTTATTTTTATCAATCAAATGAATAGAGTATTCAAGGAATATTTAGATGATTTTGTTGTGATATTAATTGGTGTTATTTTAGTGTATTCTAAAATATATGAGGATCATTATAATCACTTTTGGATCATTCTTGATACTCTTAGAAGGAAATTGTTATATGGGGAATTTTGTAAGTGTTATTTATGGATTCAAGAAGTTTATTTTCTTGGACATATTGTCTCCAATGATGAAATATTAGTTGATCTAACAAAGAAAAAGGTAGTTAGAGAATAGACTATACCAACAAACATAAGTGAGGTATGTAGTTTAATTGGTTTGGAAGGTTACTCTCAGTGATTTTTTTCCGAATTTTTCCTGATTGTCTGACCTATTAATAAAGATAATATGTAAAGGGTTTATGTTTTCTTAGATAAAGGAACGTGAAGAATATTTTGATAAATTAATAGAAGATTTGTCAATGTTCTGATTTTGACTTTAAAATCTAGAAGTGATAGGTTTGTGATATATAATGATGCATTAAAGAAGGGAATTGTGTTTTAATGAAAAATGATAAAGTTTCTGCATATGCATCAAGGAAATTGAAGACTCAAAAATAGAACTATACAACCCATGATATTGAGTTGGAATATGTCATATTTTATTTAAAGATACGTAGAAATTATATTTATAGAGAAATATGTGATATATACATGAATTAAAGAATACAAAAATATATCTTTTCATAGAAAGAGATCAACATGAGATAGAGGTGATGGCTCGAGTTACTCAAGGATTATGATTTCTGAATACACTACCACACAGGGAAAGAAAATAAGGTAGAAGATGTATTGAGTAGGAAAGATCATGAATTTTTGGCCCAAATGAAGATTGATAGGGATACTATGTTCATGGATCTAAAAAATATGGATATGGGAATTACAAATTATGGGGGGAAATTAATGATTTTCAACTGATTGAAAAACTATATCTATTATAAAATATAAATAATTCTCAATATGATGGTGATAAATTTCATAAGAAAATTAAACATGTGAATGATGTGAAATAATCAGACTTTGTTTGTGAAAATGGTATTCTAAAATTTGGTAAGAGATTATATGTTCCATATATACTTGAGATAAAAATGGAATTGTTGGATGATTCTCATAGCTCAAATTTCTATATACACCCCAGTAGTACAAATATGTTTCGACATTTAATGGTTCATTTTTGGTGGGATTAGACAAAATATAAAATTGATGATTATGTGTCCATATGTTTGGGTTTTAAATAATTAAAAGCTATTAGGAATAATACTAGAGGATTTATGAAATATCTTTCTATTCTTATGCGTAAATGGGATGACATTACTATGGAATTTGATTTAGGAATTCCAAATACTCCTAGAAAGAATGATAAAATATGGGTTATCGTTGATTGCCTAATTGAATCTAAAAATTTCATATCTATAAGAGATTATTTATCACTTGAGTGTCTTTAAAGGTTCCATATTAATAAATTTTTAAGACTTCATGTCACACCTCTATCAATTGTGTTTTACTGTGATCCCGTTTTACATTGAAATTTTAGAAAAGTATTCATAAGGCTCTTGATATTGAGCTTCCTTTGAGAACTTCCTACCATCCTCAAACTAGTGGACAATATATAAGGAATATTCAAACAATGGAAGATATTTTTAGGACATTCTATCTTTATTTTCGAGGTAAGTGGGTTCAATATTTACCTTTGGTTCAGTTTTCCTATAGCAACAGTTTCCATTCAGTTATTCAAATGGAAACATGTGGAGAATTATATGGAAATAGATGTCGTACTCTGACTTATTGGGATGAAGTTGGAGAAAGAAAAATTTTGTGCCTAGAACTTGTTGAAGAGACAACAATAAAAGTAAATTCTATTAAGACTTGCATTAAAGCATCCCAAAGTAAGGAAAATATTTATGCCAATAATCAGATAAAGGATTTGGAATTCCAAGTGGGAGATCATGTTTTCTTGTAAGTATCCACATGACAGGGTATTATAATGTGTGTTAAGAAAGGGAAACTGAGCCCTAGGTACATAATAAACTTTGAAATTCTTGAAATAATTGGAGTTATTTCTCATCGTTTGGGAATGATTACAAACCTATCAAAAGTACATGATGTGTTCCATATATCATTTTTAATAAAGTACCTTCCAACCCAATTCATGTGATCAACTATGATGAAATAGAGTTGGAACATGATTAATCATACCATGAAGAACCCATCCAGATTCTTGATACTCTATAGTAAGAATTGAGGAATCGTATGATGTTCCTAGTGAAGGTACTTTGTCGAAATCACTAAATGAAGGAATCAATGTGGGAACCAGAGGATATTATGAAGAAGAACTACCATCATCTGTTTAGAAGGTAATATAAATGAAATTTCAAGGAATAAGTTTTTTAGGAGGGAAGAATGTAACACCCCAATAACTTAAAATATATTTCCCTTAGAATAAATTTAACAGCTTGTGATGCACACAACAACGGGTTTAAACAAAACACTATTTAGTTACACATTTGAAAAATTAATTTTAAATTAAATTTAAACACTTATAGAAAATTTATTTGAAAAAATAAAAATAAAAATATCAAAATTATATTTGGGTTATTTTTTGGGATTTTTCTAAAAAGTTTCATTTTTTTATGAATAGTGAAAAATACAGAATTTCAATTGAAAACCAACATTTCATTTAAATTATCTTTAATATTAAATTGTATTTTAAGTGGTTTTAAAATAAAATTAGTTCAATTATACATAAACTAATCCAATTTAGTTAATTGGGTTCAATTTCATATTTCATTTGGATATAAAACATTTCTAACCTTTGAACATTTTAACTTTAAAAAACCCGCTTTCTCAACTCGTCTGCGATATTGATTTCAAATTTAAATTTTCCAATTTTGTGAATTGAATTTTGAAAATTGGAATACATATTTGAAATAATAATAATTTATAATATCTAAAAAGGTTAATTTAATTTTTTTACCAAAATTAAAAGTGAATGCAGTAATAATTAATTACCACGATTAAGGTAAAAATGAGTTACCGAGGGTTAAACTAAAAAGATAAAGCTAAAAATGTCCTATAAACTTGTATAAAAACAATTTTGTGGACATATTTTTACCATTATTCCTCAAAGGTTCTATAATAGATCATTTTGGGCCATTTTTTTATATGAAAAACGTGGTAGAACTTAGTTATTTTAAAAAATACAAAGTGTGTCCTCCCCCCACTTATAAAAGGACACCCCTACACTCACTTTTAAACTCCTTAAAACATTTTTATTTTGTAAAATACCTTCCAAAATCACTACCCAAATTTCCTAAACTCATACTATAATCCTTAGTTTGTATATAAATTCATCCTTTGAAGGATTTAGTGCAAACCTAAGAAAGATACCCTAAAAAGAGGTAATGTTCTTCGACAAGCATCTTTATTTTACTTATTTATCCACATCATTAAATTTTCATTAAAATATGATAATATAATAACTTAAGTATATTAAAAATATTTTTATATTTATATAACAAGGTAATGACCTAAAAACCCCCTCTTCCATCAAATGTGTTATGAAATCATCGTTCGCGTATACGGTGGACTACCGCCTCACGAACCGATGTTGTTTGTTTTTGTATTTCCACCCCTCATGGTTGTGATTTATGATGGATATAAAGTATATATATATATATATGATATTTATAACATATTTATACCTCTATAGTAACCATATCAAATATATAATTTAAAATTCTATTCCGTAGAAGATACGATTACGTCACTTGTGTGTACGACGGACTACCGCCTCATGAAGTGATGCAATTCATATTTTACCAACACTTCACATGGTTGGTGATAAATATAAAGTTAATGATTATAAGTGATATAAATTAAATAATTATTATATTAATTAAATATTTATAATTTTAAAAAAATAATATATATCATTTTCTTTCTTTCCTTTTTACTCATGTAAAGATGATAACATCGTTCGTGTACGTGTGAACTACCACCTTCATGAAGTGATGTGACTCTATTTTCATCAAAAAAACACCTAGATGATATATATAACTATATAATATGGTATAAATAATATTATTTTAATTTTTTAAATGTAAAATATTAATTAACTCTTTTCCATAATGATCTTTGAAAAATGGAAATGTTGCCCATGCATAAGTACGACCTACTGTCTGCATGATCGTAACATACTTCATTTTTCATAACCATAGTTCATGATTGGTTTTAAATGTAAAATTTAATTAAAAAATATTATAATTATTACATGATTATTATTGTGGATATTATAGATCTCTATAATATGTGCAAGAACCAGAGTCTTCATGACAAAGAATGAATGAGAAAACAAGGAAATTAACACCCAAAACAATGAAAATAATAAAAGATTATTAATTAATGAGTAATAAGATGTTATAAAAGGATAATATATGATATTATAAATTTTAATATGGTTCTGTTATAAGTTAATTTTTTTTAAACCACCATACAAGAGGTTAAATAATGTACAACCAAAAGGAAGTGTGTGGTAAGGTATTTCGTCTCAATTTCATTTCATTAGGGATTATTGTAATGTTATTCACCTAGTTTATTTTATATAGTGTATATACCACCCCTTTGACATGTCATATCATGAATAGTTATTTTTCATGGTATTTAAGTTTCATTTTTTATTATTTCATCTAATGGGATTTTACTTGAAATTTACCAAGTGGTAAAAGTTATTTTTAAATCTCACTTTATTTTGTGATTGTTAACTTTATCTTGAAAAAGTACTTTATTGTAATAATTTTTCATTAGAAATTACACCTCCCTTAAAAATACATACCATATAATGATAGTTATTATTATTTCCTAAACTACATACTATTTTTTATATACGATTTTTACTTTTAAAGATATGTGATTATCTGGGGAAACGTTGATAAATTTTAACCCTTTAATCAATGCATATATTTTATGATAAGGAAAATTGTTTATGAATTAAATAAATTATTTGGTATATGATGAATTATTTGGATAGGTATGAAATAGGTGATGCTTGGTTGTAGATATCCCCTCTATGCATTGGTAGTCTCATGAGGGGAATCATTTGGCCAATCTGATGGTTTTTTACCTAGTATTTTTATAAACTGTCTTATGAATGGTTTTAACGGTAAATGTATCATATACCTAGGAAACATAGAAACCAATAATTATTTATTTAATTCATTGGGAATTCAGTTATTATTATTAACCAGAACATTTTCACTATAAAATTATATATGGATTCCTTTCATTTTCAATTTATTGATTAAATGACTTGTGTTTTTAGTTATTTACATTTCTATATTAATTCTACCTTATCTCACCATGATATTGAGGTTATATAAATTAAATGTGTGTTCAATTATCTACCTTTCCATGTTGATTATGTTTATTGATTCATGATATCTTCTGTTGTACTTAACCCTTACTGAGATTTTTTTCTCACCCTTATTTTGTTTTCTTTCCCCAGTATATGGATATGAATTATTGGAATGAGTTTCAAGGATGCTGAGATTTTACTTTTTCTATGATTTATTTTATTTTCCCACTGTAAAAGGAGTATCATGTATGCAATATTGTTCTCAAAAAAAGCTAAACTATTCAGTCCTTCAGGATGAAATTCCTTGTATCTATTCCAATGTAATAAATTAAGAGACCGACACTAGGAAGCTAGGGCCAAGGTCATTACAACAATAATCCCGAAATATTAACTTTTATAACTCCCTTACTATTTTATAACTATTCAGTGAAGATATGTAACACCTTTTTCTCTAATTTTTTTCTCTAGTTTGATGATAAAATTAATCTTCCTTCTTTCCATTGTGTTCATTCCTACAATATACACCACACTCCCATTTTTTTAATAGAATAGATATCTATTTTCTAATTTTCTGTCAAGAAAGTATCTTGTCTTATTTTATTTTTATTTACCCCTTTATTTTTATTCACTAAATATCAAAGTGAGAGATAATTTATATATTTGAATATGAAAACTATAAATTAAAATTCATGATTTTCTCTAGTATTGAATTCCAAAAAAAATCAACCAATTATTTGAAAATTAACAAATCCAAAATCTTGCACAAAATCCCATATTTAAATCACTGAAATATGATTTCTTGATCCTCCCTTTAATCTCATTAGGACCATCACAATCGTAGCTAGACAAACCATTAATCATATTTTATATGAACAAAACATTTTTTAATTCTAATTTATGATTACCTTCTCAAAAAATAAAAGGTGTATGAACCTTACATGTTTCTACTCTACTTTGAGATAACTCTTTTGAATGTTGCCTTACAACATATAAATGAATCTCAGGTTTCACCTTTATAGCAGAACATACTCTTACGTAGCGATCCAATGACCCTTATTTTTTCACCCTTTTTTATGAAATATTTTTTATATGTTACCTTAAGCCACCAAAATTACTCTTATATTTTTATACTTTTTCTATTAAATTAATCCTACATGTTTTCTTGATTCACATACTTTACTCTTATAGTCTATAGGAATGAACCTTAAATTTCACCATGAGTTCCCTTTAGAAATTTTCTAATTTATCATAAGTATATACTGGTTACTCTTTCATAAATAGGGAAACTTCAAGAATCTATCAATTATGCATCCAATATTTCCAGATTTTAGTATTATGTTCATAGGGAAATTTGAAGACTTTTTGATTTTTATCTTCTTCCTCTATAACTTACTCTTATAAACAAGACTTAAATAAATTTAGGGAAAACTATTGAAACTAGATTCTTCCAAAATTAATCAAAAACTAATCTATCCTTCAATATAAAAACCATCATGACATTAAAAGATTCCATAAATATTTATTTAACAACATTTTAAACAAAAAAACCCAAAAATAAATCTAAGAGGATTTTTTTCTAACAATCATTCCATTTGGATTTATTGAAAACTCTAAATTAGGTTTGGAAATTCTTCACTAGGAAGCTTTAGAACCAAACAAATCTAACCAATACCACTATTTAAATATATTTACTATAGATATTGTATCAATGAATCAATAAAAATAATCTGTAATCTTACATGAGCCAAGATATTTATGATAAAGTAGAGTTAAAAGAAAATATCCTTATGAAAACACTTCCTTGAACATCATTCTATTCAACCCTTCCTAATTTCTCTATTATTTCAATTGTCTTCCCCCCTAAATAAAAATTTAAATACCCCCTTCTAAAAAATAATAATGGGAAGCTCCCCTTTCTCAAATGTAAATAACACTCCCAACCCAATTCATTTTAGAACATGAAAATCATATCTTAAGTAATCTATGGAAAAAATATCCTCCTTTGTCAACAAATCAATATAGAATCTATCTAATGCTAAAAAGGGTTATAAATATAAACATTTAATACAAGTGATTGACCATACCTTTCTATAAATAGAAAATTACTTAGGGGAGTGTGGGTCCCTTCTCGAAACTAATTAGTTGGTTGGAATCAAATATCTAAACAATTCCTTTAAAAGTGTCCTTATATAGTTCTTTTTTTCATGATATATTCAACTTTATTTTACATTGATATGCGCTTTATCTTCACTAGACCTTTATTGACCTTTTTCTTGATGAATTTATTGAACATAATATCATGACATGTAAAATTAATTATGTTTTTGAATATGATTTATAGCATATAGAAGACCCTGGTCATATCTCAAGGTGTGTTGTAGGTTTAAAGTGTGAATTTTCAATAAGTTTTATAAAAAACTAAAATTGGGGTGGTTTTAAAATAGTTTTAAGTAAACAAATAAAGAAAGTAACATATTTATTTAACTAAATGAATTGGTTTTTGGATGAAATAAATGAAAATTATTATTTTAAGTTTACTACAAAACAAGTCAAGTTCATTGCTCATAAAAGTTCATTTAGGTTTATAGTAATTCTTGGGTTGAGGTTTATTGAAATCCTTATTACCCTCTACCCCCTTAAATCAAGGAACTAAGACATGGTCCTTGGTGTAACCATATTTTAACCAAGTTAAAACTCTTAAAAAAGGTTTTATAATACTGAATAATATAATAATTAAATGAGTATATGATAGAAATTGAATTATATATTGTCTAACCAATGAAATATAAGTTTTCCATATATAATCTTAGTGTCTATCAGTTAAGATAACACCCAATTTTTGTGAAAGAAAATCAATATAAACGTATAACCAAATTATAAATCTAGATAGAAAAACATTAAATGGTTTCAAAGTAAAAAATATAGAAAACCGATTTAGAATTTAAGATCTACAACTCCCTTTACAGGTTTGTATCACCCTCCCAATGACGATACACTATTTAATCATGCATTAAGAGGAAGGGGCTTGAGTATTCCTATTTATTCATTTCATATCTCTATATGATTATCGAGATATCCCAAAAATTTAATTCCATGAGAATAAATCTAAATATATCAAAAACAATAGAGCCTTACCCCTTGGTCTAATTTACAAATGATTCACCCAAGGTTCTAATTTATAGACATTGGAAGGTACTTATTTTTGTACACAGATTTCAAAATAATACTTGAATATCATGTTTTTACAAGTAAACAAGATTATATAGACTTTAATAAAATTAAATCTGTTTTGGATTAACTCTTAACGATATATCTATAAATTTTAGTAGAAATTATAGTTTTAGAATGAGATATATTATTAAAATATTGATCTATACTCTTGGCTTTGAGCAGTTTGAGTTTTTTGAATAGATCATTTCATTTGGTCCCCTATATGGATGAACTAGGATTTGTACTATTTTAAATTATTTTAACCCAAATTTTAGGCCATCCATCCAAAAAAATTAATCCCAATTAGATTGATATATTTTTTAAAATGTGAAAATAAGTTCACATGTGTGCTTGGGATTCCATGTACTTAGGCTCATTTTACTTCAACTTCATATTGGGCTCTCCAAATCACCTCCACCTATAATATAAACATAAAAACAAGAAAAATTTCCATTTTAAATATAATTTATCATGAATTAAATGAATTAAATGTGAAGTGAAAATGATCATAATGTTGATAAATAATATACTATGATCAATTACAAACATTGATACAAAGATGTAAATGAATAGTTAATCGCTACATGATCACACCCCCACAAAAAAAAATTTCACTCATGGGAAATTTAAAATATAAACAATTATATAAATTTATAAATACTTGAATATATTATCTAGTTTATGAAAATTTAATATTTAAAATAAATTCAATTCATGGTAGCATTGTAAAAAAATCAAAAACCACACCAATGAGTCATCAATAGTAAGCATGGAAATGAGTGTCTCATAAATTTTATAAAAAAAATAAGTCAATGTGGTGCATGATTTTATTCCTAGAAATTAAATAAATTACTCAACAAAACCATCAAATCCACACGATTGTGTGTGTGTGTTTGTGAAAATCATTTCATGGAAATCCTTTTGCTTTCTATACAATAAATATATGCTATTTTATTTTTTCTCTTACTGGATTATTTACACCATATCGTACATACAACCCTTGCAATAAAATTTCTAAACACACTCACTTAAGAATTATTATATTTCAAACCTTTTTGGTTTCATCCTATATGTTGTGCTGTATTATTATTTATTTACTTTTTTTATTTTTATTGTGATTTTTTTCATCAACAACATTAGGTATCAACCTCAGGTCAATCTATCATAGTAATGAAATTGATCATATATGAAATGAATATATGAAAAACACATTTTGAAAATGTGAAAAAAATTAAACTAACTTATATATACCTTCAATTAAGTAATAAATATTCACACTTCATGGTTGACTGAAATGATGTGTGGAGATGTTATGTGGAATAAACCAAAAACAATTTCACATAGAGGGTATTAACATCTCAATTGTTTTATATAGATCCATTAGATCAAATCATATAAAAATAACCAATTAAAATAAAATTGAACATTAATGTTAAATTCTTACTCATACTCACATTTTATGAGTGAAATAAATTTTCTTAAAATGTAAAAATAACTTGAAATGGGTAAATACAACATGATTAATTTTATTAAAGTTCAATGAGGTTATGAATGTATGACTTCATATTTATTTATAAATTTATTATTATTGTTATTATTCATAAAAAAATAAAATAAAACCCCACTAAAATATTGGAATGGTAAAATTTTTTATTCAGTATTATTATTATTCTTATTATTTTAACCCACAATAAAATAAAAATATAAAATTAATATTTAAAAAAAACTTACAAAACATGTAGTTTATATATATATAATTTTCATATTTAAATAAATATTTGAGTAACAAACCTTTATCTTATGCTTGGTGTGGGGTTTGAACTGGTGATTGGTTTAATCTTATTGATCTCCCGTAACCATAAGATCAAATTTCATACCATCAAAATTTTATTATCCTTTTGGTATTTCATATTTATTAAACACACACACACACACTACATGATGTATGAGAATATATAGAGGAGTTTTGGATTAAATGGGGAAGATTATAAATAGGGTGATCTTTCGACTCACCTATCTACTAAAATATATCAAACTCATATGATGATTCAACGTTTTAAAGATAAGAAGAATCATCAATGGTCAATTAATCCTTTGAATTTAAAAAATAACCAATTAATAATTTTTTTTGAATTTTTTATATTTAATTATATTATTTAGTTTTATTTCCTTTTATTTACATTTTTATTTAATAATAATAAATAAAAACAAATATTTTAAAATTAAATAATGAATAAAGAGATAAAGGAGAGAAAAAAAAGAAAAAGTGGGGGTAGAGAGAGAGATTTATAGGTTCTTTATATATTTAAATTAAGTGGGACACCTTATCCATCCAATAAGGGGTACTTCTTAGAAGAACTGTAATAATATAATTTTATTTAAAAAATAAAAAACAGAAGAAATGAAATATTTTCATAATATATAATCAACAAACAAAAAATACACTCTACCCATCTTGAAATTCCTATTAAATAATGATAAAATATGTACATATTGTAATGAAATGATAAATTAATTATGTCTTTAAATATGACTTATAATATAGATTATACCCTAGGTATTATACCGAGGTGTGTTAAAGGTTAAAATTAAAAATTTTCTATATGTTTTATAAAACAAAAATAAAAGTCAGGGGGGTTAAAATAGTTTGAAGTAAATGAAGAAATAAAATAATTTTTGTATTTTATGAAATGAAGCGGGTTTTTTGAGAAATAGAATAAATTGAACATTACATGTTTACATCATAAAATTTCAAGTTCATTTCTCTTAGAAATTCATTTTATTTTGGAGTAATTTTTTGGTTGAGATTGATTGAAATAATTATTACCCTCTAGCCCCTTAAACAAATATACTTAGACATAGTTTTTAGAGTGTCCATTGTTTAACCAATTTATACATATTATTCAAGGATTAGGATACCAAAGAACATATTAATTGAATTATCATGAAAAATAAATAGAATCCTATGTTGTCCAATTAAAGAAACATAATTTTCCTATGAATATTACTGGTGCCAACTAGTTAAGAGAACACATGTAATTTGTGAAATAAGTTAAATATAAAATCTAGTTTGTAAAATAAATCAATAGAAAAACACCTGAAAATATTAAAAGTCAAAAACTAAATCAAAACAACATAGAAGTTATATACTATAACTCCATTTACAAGTGTGTATCTCCCTCACAACGCTCACCCTCCATTTAGCATACCATTGAGAGAAGGATGAGGCTCAAGTTGATCTAATTAACTTTTTTAGATATCCCTATGAGGATAGGGAGCTCAAGAACCTAAAATATGAGGAGAATAAACCTATATATCTCTAAAATTACATAATATTTTCCCATTTTCTAACTTATAAATTATGCGCATAATGTCCCAATTTAAATAAAATAGGAGGTATCAATTTTTGCACAAATATTTCACAATACTACTTAAATATTTGTTTTGGACAAGTAAATAGACTTATCTTGAATTTGAAAAAAACTTAAGAGTTGTTATCTAGACTCTTTATTTTATCTATATACAATTTATAAACAATTGTAGTTTTATAATAAAATATATTATCAAATGGATGATTTATACTATTGAACTCTAGTATTTTTGGTTTTATGAATAGGTCACTTCCTTTGGGCCACCAAATAGAATAAATGATATTTTTATTATTATAAATAGTTTTATCCCACATATTGTTTAATCTATACATAAAATTTCATCCCAAATGTATTGATAGATTGTTTGAAATGTGAACATCAGTACACCTGTGTGCTTCAGTTTCCATGAATTTTTCCCATTTTTCTTCAACTTAATATTGGGATCTCAAAATCCCATCCACCTACAATATAAACATAAAAACAAGTGAAAATTTAATTTTTAACAATTTTTATCATGAATTAAATGAATTAAATATGGTTTTAAAATGATTCCAATGTTTAAAAATTATAATTTATAATCAATTTAAAATGATGGTATAAGGGTGGAAATGAATAGAGAATCACTACATGATTTGTAAAACTTTATCTAAATGTTATTTGTTCATGAATGATGAATGAAAGTTTTTCTAAGATTAGTATAAATTGAGTTAAAATATCATTTCATCAAGGATAATATTGATCAAGGGATAATGGTGTTGGAGTATGTGTCAACACAAACTCAAGATATAAATATTATGAAAAAGGCCTCAAGTCATATTTTGAAAGGCATCGGTCATCCCTTAGAGTCCAAACAACTCCAATAAACTAATTGGTTTATGGATGTGAACCCCACTTCCCCATGGTATTTTCTATTCATAGAATTGAAATTTCAGCCTCTTATATTATTATTTTTATTTCAAAACCCTTATGTGAGATATCAGAGAAGTGATCTTTAGGTTCAATGACAAAGGGGGATAACTATACATATATTACTTGGGATTTTTTTGCTATGTTTTTAAATGATATGGGTTTGTGTGTTATTTCATTTTGAGGAAGGGTGAACTTCCCACATCGATTTTTTATAAATGCAGAGATTATTTAATTTTTAATTCAGGGTGAGATACATTTTGGAAGAGATAAAGAGAATAATGTTCAAGGGAGTGTTTTCACGAGGATGGTTTTGTTTAACTCTTATTTTTCAAAAATATATTAACTAATGTGGGATTATACATAATTTTTAGTGAATCATTGAAGTACTTTCTAAATAAAAGAGATTCAGACAGTGAGGTTGGATATATCCGGTTAGTTCGGAAGTTTCCATGTAAAGAAGTGTTGAATATCTTTTTGTTTTTATTGATCCTTAAATAAAATATATTATGTGTAACCCATATTTTTACAATAATAACATCAGATTAATGATTTATTTTTTTGTGTCTTTTTAACACTGTTTGTAACTTCTTAGATATATTTTAATTCATGAAACTCAACTTTCTTCTTAGGATTAGGTTCATATGGTTTCACATCATACGCCACTGATTTTTTACTATGATCAATATCCTTAACAGATATAACTTTATCTTTGAACCAGTTCACTTATGGGAAAGTGATAGATTTTTTGGTTGAAACTCCATGTCATAATTTTAAAGACTCTCTTATCCATCCATATTCCATTGTATTATCATGAATTCAATTTTTATCTCAACAATTATTTTGACACAATCTTTAAATTTATTGGTCAATCCATCAATAATATGGGACAAATATTCTATTTTATTATTTATCTAAATCTAATTTCATATCTTTTTTGGAATGAAAATTCTATGTCATTCAATATCATATTTTAACTTGAACATATATTCTTATTAATATTGTATATAAAGTTTGGAGTCAAGTATGACTCTATTTTCCCACATCATGTCCCTCCAAACATCAATTTCATTAAGAGAATATTCAACTTCAACCATGATGTCAACTCTTTCTCAACTAAAGAAACTTTATCATCACTATAGTATACTTTTATTCTATATATTATATCCATAAGAACAACCTAACCTAGGTATTTACAATCCTCAACCTATTCCAATTCTATTTCTTTTGAGAGGACATCTTCTTTAGAAATGAATTTATTCATTTTAAGGAATTTATGTTATGGTTTTCTATTTCCTTTATCACCCTAAAATTATTTATTCATGGGTTATTAATTTTCATCATCATCTTTGACATTTTTATATCCTATAGTGAGATGTGAAACTTTTCCCCCAAAAATCAAGAAAGTGGAAGCCTGAATTTGAATTTCTATTTAACTCTTTTGAGATTTGAGGAAAGAAAAGAAATCACCTCATAAAAATTCCTATCCTTAGGATTATCATCCACTGTGATTTTATTCATTTTAGTTAATTACACCTCCTAGTAATTATCATTTTTCACAAACTCATTGTCACTTTTCCCCATCTGTTGTGAAATGAGATTGTTGTGAAGACTATTTAGAGTCACCTCCTTTGGTTATTTGAATTTGATTACTAATAATTTTTTATTAAAAAATGGTGGTAATATAATAAATATTCTATTTATGATTTTTATATTTTATAAATTTTGTTTGAGTCCATGCATGTCCTTTATAATTATGTTCACCTAATATAATAATGCATCAACAGACTCATTCAAGTTCTTTATCAATTCCTCATACATTTTACATAGTATCTTAAACATAGGTTTTTGAAACTTGGAATCATTTTTATAAATATTTATAAGTATTTCCTACTTGTTGTGAAAGGATTTACATGAAATCACCTTTTCATATTGAGAACTAGATAAGGATCCTCTTAATGTATTGAATCCTTTTTCATCGATATCAGGATTCATTCTATTTTTTAGATAGAGCTATATATTTCATGCTAGATGAAATAAATTTAGTGATAGTTGTGTAGATATACATTACCAATGATTTAAAATAGTGTTGAATATAATTTTTCCATAATGGAAAATTATTACTATCAAAAATTGGAATTAAATTGTGGTTGATGGCCAAATCCATCACTTTAGAGAGAGAAAAAACATTCACTAAGAAACTCTTCTCAGATACCACTTACTTTCCCCATGTAAGGTGAATATCCTATGGGTGAATTAGGGAATACCTATTTTTAATCACCCCTAGACAATGATCCTATCTCATGATTATCAGGAACAATTTACCTTCACAATATCCTAGGTTTTTTAGTAGGTCAAAAATTACTAAGGAATTTCAAATTTAAATTAGTGTATCAAAATAAATTTCAATTTAAGAACCAAAACTAAATTTTGAGAGTTAAAATGCCTAAATGTGTTTTTTTCAACATTATTTAAATCCCAATAAGTTTCTTAGGGGTTTGGTTTAGTTTCAATAGTGTAGAGATTTGAAAATAAAAATCAAGAAGATAGAACACTTGGTTCACGGTTGGCACACAGTTAGTGCTATCCATGAAGTATAAACTATACAAATCATTTGAACTAGATCATGGTTAGTCCAAACTGTGAAAGAGAGAGTCATGTCCATGCAAATTGGTGCAGAAGTGGGGAGGGACCTTCATGGTTAGGTGTATAGTTTGTCTAACCATGCGATGTAACTGTGCTAGGTGGTTGTCTCTTGGGATATAGGCACTGCATGGTTGGTGTATGGTTAGAAACATTGTTTGTATAAACAATATAATCCATTTAAGGGGTTGAAATTACTATTTTTTCTTTATTACTTTAAAATTTCAAGCCTTATTTTCTTTCCCCTTTTCATACAACACCTCTAGCTGTGGAACTCTCCTCTACCCTCTTCTAGGTTTCTTTGAAACTTTGTAATTTGGGATCTAATTCAAGCACTGTTCATTTCATTGGATAAATAGAGGTAAGGATAATATTACTCTTTCTTATATTCTTTTTTTTTGGAATTCTATTTCCATCCAAGATCATATGCATCATTTTTCAGGTGTTTGTTTAGATTCCCATTTTCTACTATTTTGGCTCAAATCATAGGTAGTTCTTCGACGAGTGAATGCATATGAGTATAAGGAACGTGGTTCCTAGATTTATCCTTTTTTATATGAATTTTTATGTGAGGGCATGAGTTCACATGAGTGGGGAAGTTTGGGTATGACCATTTGTTTACTATTTTTATTGTATATTATTATTATAAGATGTTGATGGAAAATTCAATTCCTTTTTTGATAGGTTGATCATAAAATGGAATTAAATGTGTGAAATAGGGTTTAAAAGTTGGTTGGGAAGGATGTGAAATAGTTTAAAATTAATTTAATTATAATGTGATTATATTCATTCCCTAGGAACATTTTAGGCTTGGATTGTTTGATATTGGGTGGTGATAATCACTGTAATTAAGGCGACATGGTTCGACAGGATGAGGTGGAGGGATATGGCTAGTGCCAAGGTTGGGAGACAAGTTTTAAATGTGGAAATAGAGGTTTTTAGAGATTTTTCTTAGGTTTTTGGTGAATTTTTTTATCACTTTTGTTGGTTGAAATAACTATTGAGGTCATGTGAACACAAGATTAGGGCCTAGTGAGGTGGTTTTGAACACTTGATGTGGGTGGAGGCCTCTGTAGACATAATGACATAGGATATGGTGGTGACCATAATTTAAGGAGGAGGTTTTCACTATAAAAAACCATAGTTTATGGTTTGTTAGACCATAGAATTGGGGATATGACCTTCTGTGATGTTGAGGCCGATGGTCCTAGGCTATGGATGGATGGATATCATTGTGCCTTGGGACACCAGACTGTTGAGCTGACAATGACATATAAAATGGATATCATCATGCCTTGTGACATTAGGCTGCTGAGATGATAGTGAAACAAAAAATGGAATTACAAGGGTACTTTTGATATTCTTATAGACACGCCAATGGGATTTCATGTTCACTTTACATGTTTTATATGTGGAAATGGAAGGCATGTAGTTCCGTGTGATTTGGAAATTCATAGGGAACCAACAATCCTTATGGTTTGGTATATAGTGGATGAAAATTCTATTTTGGCATTGGAAAAAGTAGGTAAATTCTCCCTTATAGATATTGAGAACAAGTGAAGTGGGTTATGTATTATATGTGAGTAGTAACTTTTTATTTACATTTTGAATAAACTGATATAAATGTGGATGTAAGATAGGAACACATTGTTATAGGCCAACTGAGTTCATACTCACACCCTGCATAGGCCCCTCAGGGAACATATATAGTTTATGTCTTTGAGATTTGGTAGGGGATCATACTCATGGGTTAATCCTTAGCGAGTAGGGATGCATCGTGGGACATGGGATATATAGAAGATGGACCAATGATTCTTCTGTTTCAAGATAATGTTCTTTTTTGAGATTTTTGAGTACACACCTATATGATCAACACATAGGTGATCTTGAATATTTTTGTTTGTCTTTTATGAATGTATACATTGTTTTATTAGATTAGATATTGATTTTGGAATTTTTATTGTCATTTTTTCATATAATCTTCCATTGTGTTTTGTTTAGAGATTCTAAAATTTAGTTTACTTTTTAACTTTATTATTATTATCATCACAAGAGGGTATATTCTCCCAATTATCACCCAATATACCCCCATTTATAGTCACCATACATTTTTATACGTGGATGCATTCCTAAGTCCTAGTATCCCTTCATCCCAAAGCACTAGTTAAGTGGCTCCTAGGTCTATCTGCTACAAGTGGTATCTGAGCATTGTTTTTTTGTCTTAATAATAGGGCATGGTAGGTAGGATACTAGGATCTTGTTGAATATTGGTATATATACTATTCTTAGGTGCCTTCAATCCCATTAATGGAGGATAAACCAAGTTTACAGGGGTGGGAAATTAGTGTTCTAGATTTTACTTTTTCTGTTTATTGATTTTCCACCGTGAGTGGTGCACTTAGATGTGATGTTATTGGTTAATGAGGTTTTAACCCTTAACCCGATATATAAAGGCATAATAATTCATGCATCATTACAGGAACTTAGGTTTACATGACAAATTTATGTGATTTTGATTGTGGCTTGAGACTTAGAATATGAGGAAAATGGGTTGGGATGTTTAATGTGCTAGCAATAAGATAAACCATGTTTTACTGTATGGATTCTTAGTTTCATTATACTCATCCAAACCAGGTATATGGTACCTTATGATATTGGAATGTGACCCTATATTTGTCTGGTGTATGTGGTCCTGAGTCTGATAAGTTTAGGTAGGAATAAAGGAAAGGGGTGGGAATTTTAAAGTGTCAACAACAAGCTATACAATATTTTCCTACATAACTTATTGGTGGAATTCTACTCATCCATCCTAGGTTGGTGGTTTATATTATGTTTGATATTTGATTCCTATCTCTGAAATGGGTAGGTAGGGGGCATGAGGATAGATGATATAATATATGGGTGTGGTAGAGATTGTAAGGGTGGTGGGATTCACTTCCTATTACAACTTTTCCTATTTGTGATATTTGGATTGTTATTTTTTGTATTGGTCATGGATTTTGGTTTTCAATGTGATTCCACCTATACGAGCTCCAGTGGAGTGCGGGGAGGGTTGATATGTGGTGCTACCAAGGTGTGTATAGGATGTGGCACCAACTAATTATGATGATAATGAGACAAAGGTAGAGGATCCATGGAATGTGGGGAAGATGAAATAGATATCAGAGTTTGGTCCATGGATAGATGAGAAGCTCGAGGTGATCTTGGTGAGTGTCATTTAGAGTATTGACTGTGGATCATAGGGATATGAGCTGTTCATGAATTATATGATGCAATTGATTTAGTCACATAACCCTCCTTTATTTCATGGTGAGGGTGGACCACATGTAGTATAGTATTCGATCAAATATTTACAGATAATATTTGATTAGATTGAGACACCCCCAAGTCAGAGGGTGAATATGGATATGTATATGCTCAGGGGATCAAAAATGAATTAGTGGGACATATAGGTATATATAGGAATGCATGAAGGATTGATGTGGAAGGACTTTAAGACCAGTTTCATTAAGCATTTCTTCTCGAAAACATTGAGGGCAGACCAGGCCTGCGAGTTTATGAACTTGCAGCAGGGGAACACATCAGTCATGGATTGTATTGAGAGGACGATGGACCTATCTAGTTTGGAACCCTCTATGGAAGGATATGACATCACCAGGGTGATATAGTTCAGGTATGTATTACAATATGAAATTAGGATTCAATTGAACGTATTCGGGTTGACCATTTTCTTAGAGGTGGTGAAACAGACATTGATAGATTATGGAAATTCAATAGAAAATACTTATTCAAGCCAGATGAAGGCTTCAAGTGAGATAAGAAGTAGTGATTAGGGTATCTAGAAGTGAGGCTATGATTTGTATCAATAATTAAGTCATTCCAAATATGTATACTAGACACTGATGAATGGATATTCAATTGTGTGCTTCTAGTGTGAGAAACCAGGTCATGTTTAGACCCAGTGTGACAAAAATCCCAAAGAGTATCAGACATACATGTATATGTTACATCTAAAGAGTTTATATCAAAAGATGTTTCAGATAGATGAGATCTAAGTATTGGGTCAGACTGAGGGGTCTGAGGTAGGATCAAGATCAGTGTAAGGAGTAGGTAGCCAAGATACTAATACACACATCAGTTCTGACAGGGAGAGGGATACCTAGTAGCGGGGAAAATTATAGGTGGAGGTTTCAACTCCATAGGGAGGAAGGTATCAAGAATTTATGATTTAGGCTAGGTGCATGCAGTAGAGAGTATAGGTTCGTAGGAGGTCAGAAATCTGATGACTGTTAGATGTACTCCATGATCATGGGTGCATTTATTTTGATTTTAGGAAGAAAAATATTGGTGCATGAGGTTAATGTGGGATTTTTGAATTAATTAAGTGCTGGTTAAAATGTGGGTTTTGGGTATGGTGCATGACTTGTATGAGAAACATTTTCATCAAAAATGTTTTTTGGGCATTATGTATATAATGTGATATTCTTTGAGAATCAGGTGTGATGTAGATACTCTCATGTATCAGTTGTGATGTAAGATCATATAAGCATCAAATGTGAAAAAGGTATAAAAAGAGCATATGATTAAGTAAAAAAATGAAGGTATATCTTTTGGGGATGTGCATGTTTGGAAGTTGGTCTATGTGGGACCATTGGAATATTTGGAAATTGGTCAAGAAGCCAGCAGGTAGTTAATTTATAAGGTGGGGAGTGATAAAATATTAATCATCCATGAGAGAGTGATTAGGGTAGTCTAGGTTGATGGTTATGATATGGGTATGTTTAGTATCATGTCAGTGTGAGGTTGAATAGATCGGTAATGAGCAATTGTAAGGTGGAGAGGTTATAATAGACCAGGTTTTTCAGTGGGTCAGAAATTCCAAAGGAATTTTAATTTTTAAATTAGTGGATGGGACAACTTTAAATTTAATAATTAGAATTAAATTTTGTGAGTTAAAATGAATAAATTTGTTGTCTTTGAAAATGGGTTAAAGAATAGTAACTGTCTCAGTGGTTTGGTTTAGTTTTAGAAGTGTTGGGATTCAAAAAAAAAAATTATGTAGACATAACATTAGGAGAATGGTTAGTGCTATCTGTGCGACATAAACCATGTGACCCATTTGAACTAGGGACTAGTCATTTGAAAACGTTCAAAGGAGAATCATGGTAATGTGAATTGGTGAAGAGGGGTGGGGGTCCCACACAATTTGGTGTATGGTCTATCTAACCATGTGCTGAAACCATGCAAGGTGGGCGTCTCTTGGGATAGAGGCACCACATGGTTGCAAAATGGTTAGCCAAACCGTGAAAAAAAAAACATGTGGCTCATTTAACTGAATAAAATTACCATTTTTCTCATTTATTACTTTTAGTTTTAAGGACTTATTTTATTTTACCTTTTCATATAACACCTCTATTCATGGAGATCCCCTCCTCCCTCTACTAGGTTTCTTCGAAAATCCTTCATTTGGGCTCCAATTCAATCTATGTTCATTATATTGGATAGCTATAGGTAAGGGTACTAGTCCTATTAATTCCATTCTTCTTTTATTTTTTTCCATTTGGAATGTTATTTTTTTCTGATCTTATATGAAATACTTCTAGAAAGTTTTTTGAGATTATAGTTTTCTCCTATTTAGACTCGAATCAGAGGTTGGTAATCAATGAGTAGACTCCTATGTGTATAAGGTAGGTGTTTCCTATATTTATTGTATTATATATGTGTGTTTATGTGATGGGTTAAATATGCATGAGTGGGGTGGTCTAGATATGACCATTTATTTACTATTTTTATTTTATATTATTATTGAAAGATGCTGATGGGAAATTCCATTCTTGTTTAAATACATTGAGCCTCGAATATAAATACATGTGTAAGAAAAGGTTTGAAGTTGGTTGGGAAGGATGTGCTACTATTTAAAATTAATTGAATTAGAATGTGATTATATTGGTTCCATGGGAACAGGTTGGGAATGGCCCATGTGATATTGGGTGATGAGGATCACCAGAATTGAGGCGACATGGTTCATCAAAATGAGGTAGAGGGTGATATCCAATGCCATAGTTGGGTGACAAGGTTTGTATATGGGAATTTAGGTTTCCAGAGTCGTGTATTAGGTTTTTTGTAAATTTCTTCTCACTATTGATGGATTAAAGCAATACCAGGGTCATGATCTCATAGAATCAGGACCCAATGAGGTAGTTTTTGACCAATTGATGTGGGTGGATGTCTCTATAGAAATAGAATCATAGGATATGGTGATGATAATCAATTAAGGAGGAGGCAATCACCATAGAAATCCCTAGGATATTGTGTGCGATTCCATTATATGGGGCTGAGGCTACTCATGATGTTGAGGCCAATGATCCAAGACTATGAAAGGATGGATACCATTGTGCCTTATCATGTCGAGCTGCTGAGTTGAAAATGATATATTATATGGAAGTCCAAGGGATTTGTGATATACATATGGATATGTCGAGGGAATATTATTTTCACTTCATACATTTCATATGTACAAATGGTTAGAATTATGTTATGTATTGTATAGAAATGGTTGGGGAACCATGAGTCCTTCGAGTTTGAAAGATAGTGGATGCATCATTACGTTCCAACATTGGCCAAAGCAGGAAAATGATCCCTTATGGATTTTTAGCACAATTAAATCTATTTATGTATTATATGTGAGTAGTTTCTATTTATATATGTTTTTATACATAGATATAAATATAGATGTAAGACGAGAACACATTGGTGGTGTCCTTTTGAGTTCTTACTCACACGCTGTCATGAACCAAACCAAAATTCCATCCAACCCAACACCCGACCCGGTCCGTGACATAGACCAAATGGTGTTCTTGATCCTCACGGGATGAAAAATGGTACCTAGGTATCAATAATACACTTTTGGGAACGATATAACCCTTGATAAATAAACATGAACATTACTCAATAATAATAAAACATCACACCAAGATCAATATACATAGTCAAATTTGATACAAAAATTCAAATTAAACATTTTACAACCTTAAACAAAAAAACTACAAAAAGGGTGGAAATATAATGAAACTAAAACAAAAAAATCTACATGTAATGGGAGGTTCTTCACCCTCAATCCACGTCTAAAAAAACCTTCAAGAGAGGAATTCTAGAGATCAAATCCACCATCACTACCATGATATAGCTTTCCATTACCTAGGTCATATATAACAAAGTCTACATACACCCAAGGGTGTGTGTAGAGTGTGATCCAAATCCTAGTAGGATTCCATCCAAATGAAAGATTCCATTCCATAACATTAGAAGAAAAATCACCATGCAAGTTCTAAGAAATAACTTAGAAACACTTTTAATAAAAACATTTTGAGGGAAAATTTCTCAAGAACCAAGATTTGTAATTTAATATAAGGTTAAGGTCCACCATATGTCAATGGTAAGCACCACATCACATGAGAGCACCACATCATAGGAAATCCCTATATGTACTAGCACTAGTGGGACCCTAGGAACCTCTTATCTTGGTGAAACATGGTATAAAAAACATAACCCAAAACATCCTCATGCACGAGCCACTATATGGGAATCCATCCCAAGGTCTAGTGGTCACCAATCATCATCATGTTTAGTTAGTGTTTCTCATCAATCCTATTAAAAGAAATTGAGACTAGGTTCCACCTATCCAACTAGAAAACTAGTCCTAGTCTGCCCACCTAGACACCTAAGATTCCCTTTGTGCTCAATTATCCACTCCACATGCCACATAAATTACCACTTTCACATATAATAATCAAGAATCATGAACACACATGACAACCATCACTTTTCATAGGAATAACCAATATCAAATCCATAGGCATACCAAATCCATTTTAAAACATGCTTTACACCACTTTCAAATTACATAAATATATTTTGAAGCACAAAAAAGAAAACACACATTAAATACAACCATTTATATTTTTAAAACAACTTTTAAAACAATATAAACCATGAAAAATTTCAAAAACACATTTCAAACCTTTAAAAAAATCTGTAGAACACATTCAAAAGCCAATAAAGCATACCAAATTCATCTAATAATTATAAAACATGGAATCACCTACCTTAATCTTGGAAACACTATAATCTAATTTAAAAACACAACCACACCTCAAAATAAACCTATAAAAGAAATATCAAACAAAAAAATAAATATTTTACCCAACAACTCAAGATCGAACCATTATCAGGTCAATCAATCCACTCGAAAATAAGAACTCAAAGAGGGAGGAAGAAGAACCTAATAAGAGAGGATAAAACAAGGGAGAAAGAACTTACTTGATGATTTATTGAATAATAAACATCAAAACCAAATCAAAATTGAAGGTTTAAGGGAAAAAGGAAGAGAGGGAGAGGTTCCTAGGGTTGGAAATCCCGAGTAGGAGGAGAAATGGGTGGAATTAGGGTTAAATATGGGGATGGTAGAAATGTAAGTTTCAAATTATTAATGACCTTGATAGGCCGCATGATTATCCCTCATAGTTTTCCAAACCATTAAGAAACCATGCATCCCTCTCTTTCCAAGAAAAACTAGTCTGCACAGTTTCTTAGGGGAGGGATCACACCCATGTGGAAAGTCGCGCGGCTAGGATTGTGATAATTCCCTAGGTGTACGGTTTCCCCTAGGCTAGCACATGGTTTCCCCTAACCGTGCATCCACTATTTTCCACCTATTGTGGGGTCCAAAAACTAATTTTTATCGAAAAAACTCCCAGGAAAACCAAGGGAAACATACAATACAAAAAATAAACAAAATAATACCTCAAAATAAAATCACGGATGTGACAATTTTCCCCACCATAAAAACTTTCCCCCATAGAAAAGTCATTACAGAGTTTGTTTAAAGAACATAAATGGATACTTCTCCTCAACCCAAGACATCTTCTCACAAGTTTCATTCTCATTACTACCATGATATTAGAGAAATTGGACCAATGATGTAGACTTCACCTGAATGACATTCTCTTGGGAGTCTGTAATTTTTACTAGCCACTAAAACATAAAAAAATCCATCTCCAATTCTAATTTATCCCAATTCAACACATTAGACAGATCTTGATTATACTTATTTAATTGAGAGACATGGAAAAAATCATTAATAGATGTCAATTGAGAAGGAAAATCTAGTCGGTATGACACTTTACCAATCCTCTTAGTAATATCAAAATGTCTAACATACATAGACATTACCTTCCCTTTATTACCAAGATGATGGTGACCTAAATGATTTAACAATTTCAAAAACATCAGGCCACACTAAAAAAATTCTAAGACTCAACATTTTTTTATTTACATAAGACTTGTGATGACCCTGAGATATCAACAATCACTTCCTGATCAACTTGACTTTATCAAACTTCTCCTTCACAAATCTCGGTCCCATCAACGAGGTCTCACAAACCTCAATCCAAAATAAGGGTGATCAACATGGTTGACCATAAAGTTCCTAGAAGGGTTCCATTTGTGTTGAGGATTGATAACTATTATTATAGGAAAATTCAACCAACCCAAAAATGAAATACCATGATCCTATGAAATCAAACACACGTTCCCGAATCATGTCTTCCAAGATTTAATTTTACCTCTCTATCCAACCATCCACTTGAAGATGGTATGCCATACTCAACTTGATCCATGACCCCACTACCTTATGAAGGCCTTTCCAAAATCATGAGGTAAAATGGTCCCTATCTTAAATAATTTCGAACATCAAACCATGAATCCTTAATATCTACTAAATATAAAACCATTTCAATTCATCCACTTTGGATGAATCCTTGATTTGAATGAAATGGGATGATTTGGTCAGATGGTCAATCACTACCCATACGGGATTCCATCCCTTGGGTGTATGTGGAAAACTAGTAATGAAATACATGGTGACCTCATCTAACTTCCAGGTAGGAATGGGTAATGGATGAAGTAAACCAGAGGGTCTATGGAGATCAGATTTAACTTACTTAAAATTATAACATCAACACAAAAACCTAGTTATGTACCAAATCAGACATGTCCACTACAACTATTTACGGATATTATAAAACATCTTGGTGGTCCCTAGTTGAATGGACCACTAATACTGATTGATATCCCACATTACCACCTTCTTTAATGATAATAGAACCATGAAATGACCCCTGATCACATAACTCACTCATGAGACAAAGAACTCCCACTAGGAACCTCCTCACTATTTAGGAACTGCATAGAATGCTGTAACGACTGATCATTCAATTTCTCATACTAAGTCAACTCCAGAAGGGAAGGTGTCAGCTGAACACTGGCCAAGGACATACCTACAATATGATTCTTATCTTCTAGATGTATATGTGAAGAAAGACCCACCATGGTCCACTCATCATGATACTCCTTTAACTATTTCAACTGCAATTTTCTACTCAAAGAATTAGCTACCACCTTACTTTTTCATGGGGTATATGAAATATCAAAATAGAACCCCTGAAGGTTCTCCACCCAATGACACTGCCTTAGATTTAGATATTTTGGGGTGAATATATAGGACAAGTTATTATGATCTGAATAAAATACAAGTTCTCCCCAAAATGATAATGATTTCACATCTTCAAGTAATGCATCACTGCCTCATGGGTATGGTAATTCTTTTCATGTGGTCAGATTTGGCGATAACTATACACCACCACATGCTCTTATTGCATCAGAATACACCCAAGGCCCATACCGAAAGTATCACTGTAGACCATGTATCACTTTTTGGGTCCCAAAAAATCAAAACAGGGGTTGTGGTCAACCTCAACTTAATCTCTTCAAAAGACGCATGACACTCTGAACTCAATTCAAACTTCACCCCCTTTCTGGGTGAGCACCGTCATGGGTGAAGAAAGTGTGGTGAAATATCTAATTAACCAACTATAATACCCCACCAATCATAGAAAACTTCTAATATAAAAAAAGATTATTTGGATGCTCCCATGAAATTATATCACTGATCTTATTGGGGTCCATCAAAACCCCTTGCTCTGAGATCACATGACCCAGAAACTTCACCTCCCTAATCTAAAAGGTTCACTTGAAAAAACATCACATAGAGACGATGGTCATGAAGTGTGCCCAACATGATCATCAAGTGCCACTCATGCTCCTCCTCGGTTCTAGAGTAAACCATGATATCATCTATAAATACCACAACAAAGGAATCAAGATACTATTGAACACCCAGTTTATAAGTTCCATAAAGACTACTAGAGCATTAGTCAATCCTAAAGGAATTAACAAGTACTCAAAGTGGCCATAACTGCTTCATAAGAATATTTTAGGAACATCCACCTCTATAACTCTGACTTGGTTATACCCATAATGCAATTCATTATTAGAGAACCACCTCACCCCTTGAGCTGGTAAAAAAGGTCATCAATACATTGAAGGGGTATTTATTCTTGATTGTCACCTTATTCAGCTTCTGAAAATCAATACATAACTATAGAGATCCATTGACCATCTTAGAAAACAATACTAGGTAGGCCTAAGGTGAGATGCTCGAGTGAATAAATCATTTGGATTCCAAATCATCTAGTTGTACCTTTAATTCCCTCAACTTGGTGGGGGCCATATGTTAAAAGGGAAGAGATATCATCTATTTTTCCAATGCCAAATCAATTGTAAACTCTACATACCACTCTAGATGCAAACTTAAAAAATCATCTAGAAATAAATTTGGAAAGTTATCCTGTACAGGAGGAAATCCATTCTTAAGAATTCCACCACCATCCTCCAACATGAGCAACGAGATATGAAAAACAAGACTACACAACTCCAGAAGTGAAGGACTATAACATCTTCATTGAGGATCACATTCACCCTGAAACACTTGGTTACTCCCATCAGGTTCCAAAAGATTCACTCGCAGTCGATAACAATAGATGTGCACCAGAAATCACACCATCCAATCCATACCAAGGATCACATCAAAGTGATTCATCTAAAAAACCAGAAAATTACATTCTAGCTTGACCCCTTACACGGTGTGTGTGCAAGATAGACACCTGAAACCCGAATCTCTCTTCTCACCTAGTGGACTCACCAACTCCATTGAATACGTCATAAGATTGGTTGAAAACTTCAACAAATCCATGATAAGGGTATAAATAAAATATACAGAAGAACCAATATCAAAGAATACAAAAACTAAATAAGATGAAATAATAACAGTACCTCAAACTATCACAGGTCTTACATCAGATTCCACTGGTGACTAATACAGAACATTAAGATGTCTCATTACTACCTAATATTGATAATGAGAACTAGCCTATGGATCTTCCTTAGGCTGAATATTTTCTGAAAAATATCCATCCTTACCACTATGACCCCGAATTGAGAACCTACTATCTTGGTCAGATCTGATTGGGATAACATTCTCTTGAAGGATGATAAAGTTTTACTAGTCTGGTATAGGAAAGCCATCTATAGAAACTACTTCAAGTGTCCCATAGTTCCACAATGATGACATGGTCTGGGTGGAGCTAAACACAAAGACCATACATGTCCTGAGGGTGATGGCCACCCAAACAAAAGATTCTATAACATAACATTAGAAGAAAAATCACCATGAAAGTTTTAAGAATGAACTTGGAAACACTTTTAATAATTTTTTAAGGAAACCATTTTCAAGAGGTATGGTTTACAATTTAACATAAGATAATGGTCCACTGTATACCAATAATAAGCATCACATCACATGAGCACACCACTTCACAGAAAATCCCTATAGGTACTAGAACTAGTAGGACCCTAGGAACTTCATATCTTAGTGAAACATGGTATATCAACCATAACCCATAGTGTCCTCATTAATGAGTCACTAGAGGGGAATCCATCCCAAGGTCTAGTGTTCACCAATCATCATCATGTTTAGTTAGTGTCATATCATCCATCCTACTAGAAGAAAATAGTCCTTGACCCCACTGATCCAACTAGCCTACTTGTCCTTATCTTTCCACCTAGATACCTAGGATTCCATTTTTTCTCAATTTTCCATTCCATATGCCACATAAATAACCACTTTTACATACAGACATCAAGAGTCATGAAAACACATGAAAATCCATCAATTTTCATATAAAAACCCCATATATAAACAATATGCACACTAAATCAATTTTAAAACATGCTTCACACCACTTGAACATTCCATAAAACCCATTTGGAATTGCAATAAGAAAAACACACTTGAAATCCAACCATTTACATCTATAAAACCACTTTTAAAAACATACACACCTTGAAACTTTTTGGAAACACATTTCAAACCTTTCACACAATCTATAGAACACATTCAAGAAACAAAAAAAAGCACACCAAAATCATCTAATAATGCATAAACATGGAATCACCTACCACAAGATTGGAAACATCTGAAATTCAATGGAAAACCACAACCAAACCTCAAATGAATCCTATAAATGAAATATGAAACCAAAAACATCATGATTTTACCCAAAAACTTAATATCGAACCCTTATTAGGTCAAATAATCTGCAGGAAAATAAGAACAAAAAGAGGGATGAAGAAGAACCCAAGAAGCGAGAAGAAACCAAGGGAGAAAGGACTTGATGATTTCTTGAAAAATACACACCAAAATAACTCAACATTGGAGGTACAAGGGAGAAAGGTAGAGTATGAGAGGTACCTAGGGTTGGAGATCTAGAGTGGGAGGAGAAATGGGTGTAATTAGGTCTAAATAAAGGGATGGTAGAAAGGTAAATTTTTATGTTTTAATGACCTGGATAAGACCAATGGTTAGACCACATAGTTTTCAAAACTATATGGAAACAATGCATACCTAAATTTATAAGTGGAATGAGGGCACATGGTTTCCTGGTGGAGGGTTCATGCTCGTTTAGCAAGTCACGTGGCTTGGAATGTACCACCATCCAAAGTATATAGTTTCACCTGGCTAGCGCATGGTTTCCCCTAACTATGTTCCAACCATGTGCCACATAATATAGGGTCCAATACTCTATTTTTCTACAAAAAATCCTAGGAAAATGAAGGAAAAAGTACAAGAACAAAAAAAATAATACCTCAAAATAAAATCATCGATGTGAAACACCATGTATGGTCTCATTGGGATGCGTGGAGACTTTATGGATTTGAGATTAGGTACGGGATCGGACTCTTGGTATGGAACCTTTGAGTAAAGATATACCACATGTACATGGGCTGGGTGGAAGATAGACTGGGGGGTTCTTTTGTATCAAGTATGAGTTATTTTTTTATTTTTGAGTACGCACATATATGGTCATCCAAAAAGTTGTCTTACATGTTTTTCTATGTTAGGAATGAAATATATACAATGTTTAGTTTGTTTAGTTATTTATTTTGGGGGTTTTATTGTCGTTGTTTCATATATACTTCCACTGAGTTTTGTTTATATATTTTGCAATATAGTTAAGTTTTTACCGTTATTATTATTATCACCTGAGGGTTTAGTCTCCCAATTATCACCTAATAGACCCTCACTACTAATCAAAAACCTTTAGAATATGGGTAGGGATGCCTAAGACCTAGTGGTCCTCCATAATAGAGAATCTGTTAAGTGGATCCTAAGTTAAGGTGTGAAAATATCCCTCATAAATAATATAAAGCATTAAATAAGTAAAATAAAAAGAAACAAACACTTTACATTATTCACCCAAACTGGGATAATACAATGAGAATATAATGACGTTGTGTGGATTCCCCTTAAACTATAAGTGAAATAATTTTCTTATATAATATTTAGTGGCCAAACTGAACTTATGAATTTACAATATTCATTTAAAAGAAATATCACCACTATTAAGAACGTAGTAGGCTCGCTGCTTCTCTAAGAGCTACCACTCAATCTTCATGAACTAGAAAAAAGTATACACTAGAAGTGGTGTACTAATCAATCTAGTTTCCCAAATATGATGAAATACATGATCCTTTAGTAAGATCGGATTATGAAATTACTTTTCTATTCTCTAACTGTCTAAAAAAATATTTGCAACACATTTTTATCTTTTTTATTTTCCAATATGATACTAGAATTACTATTTCTTTTTTTCCCTTGTGTTTATGTCCAGAATCTACACCATACTCCTTTTTTAATAGAAAACATTTCAACATTCACAATTTATATCTTCTATGTCTCTTGTCTCTTTTTATTTTATTTATCCCTTATATTTTTATTCTTTGAGTATCCTTATGAGAGATAATATCCACATTTTAATATGAAAACTCTAAGGTAAGTAGTGTGATTTTCACTAACATTGAATTCCAACCAAATCACATATTTTTTAAATAAATCGATGCATAATATTTAGGAAAATGTAATATTTTATTTCAAATGGATTGTACACTACTATCTACACAACATGAATTCCTTAATCACCTCATATTTCTTGGTCAAATATATGAAACATTGAATCCAAACAAACCTTTAATTTAAATCACCGAAAAATCACAACTTGATCCTCCCTTTAATCCCAATAATACTTTCTCCATCATATTTAGTTAAAAAATTAATCATATTTTTTTAATAACAAAACATATATTAAATCAACTTTAGGATGAAATTATCCAAAAATGAACAAGGTTATAACCCTTATGATTTTTTCCTTTTTTGTGACATGAATATTACAGATGCTCCCTTATTCCATAGAAATTACTCTTATGAATTTTATCTATAGAATAATAGACTCATACATAGTAGTCCAATGATCGTAACATTTTCACCCTTTTCCAAAATGACTCTTACATGTCCCATTAAGTTAAAGAGATAACTTTTATGTGTTAACCCTTTTCCAAAAAATAACTCTTAAGAATTTCCTTGATTAATAGAAATGAATATTATGTTTTCTTGGGAAAACCCTTAAAATTAATTGTGAGGTACCTTTTGTAATTTTCCAATTCTATAAAAGTACAACATAGTTACTCTTACATAGATAAGGATATTTCATAACTCCTTTAAATCTACAACCAAAATTCCCATATTTTACTCTTAAATTCATAGAAAAAATCCAAGGCTTAACCATGTTTCTATTATTGTTTTATAACATACTCTTATGAAAAGGAATTTGATAAATTCAAAGAAAACTATACAATCTATATTATTCTAGGATTACATTAAAACACTTCTATCCTTTATGATACACATAGCTTATAAATTTATAACCATCATTGAATATTTCTTAAATTATATTTTCAATAAACACAACCCAAAAATAAATCCAATAGTATTTGTTTAAACATGTATAATATATAAAGTTAAACTCATAGAGATTTTGGAAGTGAAAAATATTCACTAGAGGACCAATTGAAGTGATGGTTACCTATAAAGAAGCATAGGTATGTCTATAAATATTGGATCTTGGAGTCATTTCCTCATGGATTTTAGAAGTTTATGGAACTAGAATTCCTAGATGTTAGCTATTATAAATTCGTATTGGGTTTATTTTTACTGGTGTGGTGGAATGGATTTGTGTTAAGCATAAGATTTTTCTAGTTTATGGTTTAGGGTTATTAATTCCATTATAATCTATTGTTTAGTCTTCTAGTGAATTTATTGTTTCTAGTGGATTTATACTTCATCTTAACCAAATAAAATCCTTATGTTTCTTTATTATGTTCTTTACTTCTATTTTTTTCTTATTTCTCATTAAATGTCTAATGTGAGTGTTTGAAAGTCTAAAAATGTGAATAGTTGAGGTGAGTGGATATGTGGGGTGTATTTTCAATTCTAGGTACACCTTTCCATGTCATCGAGTTATTCTGGACCTTCTGATTACCTTGTTCCACATTCGAGGTTATGGAAGTTGGGTGGTTTTGAAGCTAAAATATTTTAACTAACAATAAATCTCTTATATGGAAATAAATTCAAGAATACATGACCTCATGAATAAAATTAAAATTCCTTCCTATTATTTTCATCATAGATGTTTCATCTTCATTAATAAATATTGATATGATTTTGGATGGCTCAAACATTCCCAATTGTCTCCTCAACTAGTTATGAACCAACTAGGTTTCATTCCCTAACTTCACTGCAGTAAGTTAGAGTACACTATATTTTACAATAAAAATCTTCAAAATATTCCATTTGAATATAGGACTAAAAAATATTATTGTATATGAATTCCATCAGAGGTAGGTACTGGTCCTATAAACCTTGGAAATTGAGTAAGCAATACCTCAACATGCCCTCTAATGTTCGGATAATTTTTTTAGATTTCCAACCAGTTTGAGGATGATGGGAAGTTCTAAAATATAACTCATTATTTAGAACCTTCAAGATACTCCACTAAATTTTTATGTGAAATGGGGGTCCTAATATGATACAATTGATAGAGGTAAAGCATGAATCTTCATAACCACATTAAGATAAATTCATGCAAGTCTCTCAAGAGGTAGATCCCACCTTATTGCTAATTAATGAGAATTTTTTGAAGGAAATACATGATAAACCATATTTAACCATTCATGTTGTATTTATTTATAAGTATGATGACAAAGTCTAATATGATATTATCCCATTTCTATATTAGTATAGGGAGAGGTTGAAAAACACCATTTAAAAGTTATTTTTAAGCCTTTATTTGTTGACATATTAAACATCCTTACACATAGTGTGACAACCCATGTAATTGAAAATCAATTTCATGATTTATTTATATTCATGAATTATATTTTATATATTTTTATTAATTATAAAAATATAAAGTAATTTCTCAATAAAAAATGAATTTTTTTATTCTTACTAAATTTGTTTTCATCTATTATATGGTTTTATTTTTAAAAATAAATACTAAATTTTATAATTATAATTTAAAAAATGACAATAATTCTCGAAATAAAAATGAAAAAATTATCTAAGAATGATTTTTTGAGATTTTTTCTGAAAATATTTAGTTTTAAGTGTATAGTGAAAGATACCTATTTTTGTAATACTGTTATTTATATTCATTAAATAAAGTAATTTAAGAATCCCATTATGTTTTCAACTTTAAATTAAAGTAAAATAAGTATCCTTTATTTAAAAATAATATAATTAACCATATAATAATCAGTATTATACCTAAATTTGGTAAAAGTTCATTTTTGTGGTTAAAAACACATTTATCTAAAAATTGTTTTTCATTGTGTTTTATGTAGTTATATTAAAATTTATTTAATCCCCATATAGAAATTGAATTTTTAAAATTTTATTTCACACTTGGTATTATGAGGTTCAAATTTTCAAAATATCCCTTTTTTTTTGGTCATTAAGAATTGTAATCATAGACAATATTTGTCACCTCGGTAAGGGTAAAGCGGGTAAAACATGGTTACAAATATGAGATAAAACCTAAAAAATAAACCTAAAACTTGTATTTATTTTATTTTATAAGTCTCTTTCAGCCATAACCATCCAAGTTTCTAAAATGTGGCAATTTCTTACCACTTTTATTTCATAATGACCTTAATATGATATTAAGTATAGAATAAAAACAAAATTTCACTCTTTATGTTTTAATATCTCTAATATTTATTTAATAGGGATAAAAGAGGAGTTTTTTGTTTTAAATGGTTATTTAAAATATGAATGATTATTATTATTATTTTTAGTTATGTAATAATTACCTTAAGTTCTTATGAAACGCCGACAATGTGCTTGTTCAAGTAATAGAAAAATCAAGCAAATGATTTTAAAAAATATTAAAAGTAATAAATTTTTTGTAAATTATCATGTTAGATGAATTTTTTCGATAAATATAACATATAAGAGATTTTTTAAAAGTTTATATTTGAATTCCATTACTATCTGGAAGCCATTAAAGTTAAATTATTTGAATAGACCACAAAATGATGTCAATGGTATGTTATGTTAAATAATATTTTAATAAATGATTTAAATTTTTTAAATATCTTATATTTTTAAATGTTAATGGAATATGGTTTATAATATCAACCATTTTACACTTATTGGTCACTTTCCCTTTTATAGTAACTTTCTTAATTCCTATAGAGTAATTTTTTTTTGATATTGTGGTAATCATCAAAAGGGTTAATAGTGAGTTTAAAGTAAGAGATATAGGTGAAACCATCACCTAAAATTTCCAGATTTTATTTTATGTGAGAATTTAGACTCATCGTGATCCTATATTTTAAATATATTAATTTTTTCCTCTTGAACACAAAAATTAGTTTATATTAATTTAGTACTTTAAGTAATTCCAAGGGTGCCCCTCCCCTAACTTATAAAATGGAACCTAATATACTCTATTTCTAACACATTTTTATCAATATAGTTCATCCAAGACCAGACCAAATCTCTTCCCAACATCACTCCACATGTTATAGAGTTCATGGCCTCAACAAAAGACCAAACCTATAAGGCTTAATGTGTGAGGAAAATAGGTTATTCAAGGAGAAGGTGTAAGTCCTAATCGACCTATTTCATGTTTATTTCTTCTTCTACCTCCTTTAAACCTTCTTTAAACATGATTAAATAATAAAATATGTATATTAAACATACTAAAATAATAATAATAATATTATTATTATAGTAAAACCATTTTTCACATCCTTTTCCATCCTATGATAAATGAAAACATCACTCGTGCATTTGTGTGGGATACCACCTCCATGAAGTGATGTGTTTATTTTTTCTCCACCACCTCAAAACGATGGTTATTATGATATATTTAATTAATATATATGATATTAATTACATAATCTTAATTATATAAATATAATATATCAACTATTCACTTTCCTTTCCATCCATTGAAAAATGACAATTTCATTCATGCATACGCATAGACTACCACCTCTACAAAGCAATGCGATTCATTTTTCATGTACATATTTCATGGATGGTTATAAAATTTCATTTAATGTATAAAAATTATAACAATTAAATGACTAAGATTCTAGGAAAAATGGTACAATGAACCCTTTGACCATGGTAATCCTGCCAAATAGGTTTTTAGGATTATGAACCGAACATCATCAAAACATCAGACGTAAACTTAACTGATTAAGTAACTAAATAAAACACTATCATAAATCAAAGAAAAGGTTTAATGATAATTAAATGAAAGTGGATAAGGTTATTAAGAAATTAGATAACTAATATTATTTTATTATTCTATAGTAATGTAACGTACACTGTTAGATGGTATTTAAGGTAAGGTATTAATCCATAAAAATTTATTTTAAAAGTTTTATGTTTATAATACATTTTCCTCCATATCCATGTTCATTAAAATGTTTCTAGAATGTTCTTATTTACACTTAAAATAACATTAAAGGTTATTTTCAACTACCTTTTACTTTATTTACAAGGTTTAAAAAGTATTATTATTTCCATTTTCTGAATGAGGTGCTTTTACTAAAGGTGTGAAATAAATCATTATTTTAACTTTTATTAAATGAATTAAATTTCACACCATCATGAATTTGAAATACTTTAAAGTTTATTTTTATTCTTTTCATGCTTATTTTCAAATTAAATCTTTACCATGCTATTTTAGGAATTTTTCAATTTAAATATCTTTCAAAATAAAGGGATATTTCTCCCTATTTTTATATGAAAATTGAAATTTCATTGATTATGGGTTCAAAGGAGTTTTCCAAGGGATTTATGATTAAAAGGAGAATGTTTTAATTTTTTTCATGATATGGAACTTGAGAATTACAAATGAAAATGGGTGATCATGTTACATCCCGACCCGAACCACCGAATTCGATTTAGATGCCACATGATCTCATGCACACCTCCCCATAAGCAGGAGACTGCTGACTCATGGAAAGGGTCTAAGTATGTCTGTGAGGAGACTATACCCTTAGTATCATTTCATAGGATCGATAATAATAATAATAATAATAATAATAATAATAATATTAAAAATTCAGAGTAAATGAAAAAACTGAATAAATGACTTACATATAAGAAGAGCTCAAAAAGTAAATAAACAAACATCTATTGGGTACTATTCTATCTGTCCTAGTATGCTCCAGCTCCATGCTCCACCACTCAAATGTCCACCATTGGGACCTTTCCCTTCATCAGATCTCTAGTCATAAAATCCACAAGACACTGAAATTACTGAGTATGGTGTTAGTAAAAGACTGAGTTGGACACCACTAATGTGTCCTTAACCTAATGTACTCAAGTATAAAAGTGTACTCCATAATAATGATTAATGCATAACAAGCATAAAAATACAATCTAAAATTGAGTGGTCATGTGTTAACCAAGAAACCACAAATCCCCAGCCATACCTGCTTCAGCACTATGCTGTATGGATAGTTAAGGTATTAGAATAATCAATGATTAGCCACAAGGATAATGAATCACGATAATCGACATCATTTGATTGTGAAATTTGACACCACTACTCATCAGGAAGGTTATAATATTAGAATCCCCTAGACATAGAGAGCTACTCAACATCCCCTAGTCATCAAGAAACATGTACCTTGACATTTTCTAATCATTGAATGCATATAATCAAGGCTTCATAAGAATCAAAGATTAGCGACAAGGCTGAGGAATCATGCTAGATGTCATTGTGTGATAATGAAACTCAACATCACTACTCATTGATAAGGTTAAGTTCTCAATATCCCTTGGTGTTGAGAGTTACTCAGAATCCCCTAGTCATCGAGTAAGATACCCCTTGGAATTCGTTTTTAATTGAGTTCATCACATTATATCCTCAATGCATCATCATATCCCTATACTATGCATAAGTCCATCATCGTCATTATCTAAAATCATGCGTAATCCCCCTATATGGGATAACATGTCATGATAATCCAACTATCTTGGGCTCCAAGAATAATACTAAAAAAGAATACATTACTTGGTAGGATAAATGACCAAGCATAGAATATCATCATAAGTAAGGTAACATACGAAATACATGTAATCAACATCGAACCTGAATAATAAGATACAAATTATTCATGGAAAAAAGAGTAACATAAGGTTATTAGGGATACACACAAACCCAAATGTGATCATAATCTAGAACGATCATAAAAATATGTCTACACATAATCATATTAAGGAAACATGTGTAAACAACCCCAAAAAGTTAAGGAACATCCTACATTAATGTCATAGTCATTAAAAAAATGGATAAACCACCCTCTGTGGTTCAATACACCCCCTTGTAGCTTTGTTATCATAACAGTTGACACCAAAATGATCGAAGTATGTCAAGGGTTCCTAGAACCAAAACCAATTATTTTATTTCATAAAGAAATAAAATATCACATGTGACTATACATTCTCTCTCCTATATAATTTCTAAATTATCATTGTATAATTTTATTTTGATAATATCTCATAAATTATTCTTTTATAATTTTATTTTGATAATTCCCATAAATTATCCTTTTACAATTATATTGTGATAATTTTCTTAAATTATCCTTTTATAATTATCTTTTGGTAATTTTTCTTAAATTATTATTTTATAATTATCTTTTGAAATTTTTTCATATATTATCCTTTTATGATTATATTTTGAAAATTTCCCTTAAATTATCTTTTTATAATTATATTTTGATAATTTATCATAATTTATTATTTTATAATTATATTTTGATAATTTATCAAAAATTATCTTCTTATAATTTAATATTGATAATTTCTCTTTAATTATAATTTTATAATTATATTTTGATAATTTCTCATAAATTACCATTTTATAATTATATTTTGATAGTTTCTCATAAATTATTAATTGGTAAATACAATAAATTATCCATTGATAATTTTTTTATTCCATGAATTATACTTTGATAAATTTGATAATTTTTCCACATGATAATTACCTTAAAATTATCCCAAAATAAATTGAATAATATTATCTTCAATAAACTCATGTAATTATTCTTTAATAATTTTTTTTTAATTATAGCTTGATAATTATTCCTTATTATCCTTTGATAATTCCTTGTAATTATCTTTTGATAATTATAACAGTTCATCCTTTTATAATTTTATTTAAAATTATCATTTGATATTTCCCTGTAATCATCATTGATAATTCAATAAAATTATAATTCATTAATTATATTAATTATCCTTTGATAAATTTTACAATAGCATATTCTATAATAATTTTTTTAAATAATATCCTTGGATAATTTATTTTAAATTATCCATTTAAAATGTGAAAAATCAGATTGAAAAGACCTCACTACCTTCAAAATCAAAGATAGTATTTAGCTTCTTCTTGTCGAGATGAACCCAACGACACTGATTAAATGTAAATATGATTGGTATTGGAGAAGTTAACGAAGATAGAAGTTTTGTAAATTAAAGAATAAAATAAAATAAATAATTAAAAAGAAATAAACCCCACCTTCTTCAACCACACGCCTGGTGCACCCGCGAAGAATATTGGACAGACCACTAGATCTGGAAATATCCTGTAACAATCAAGTTGCTTCACCAATTCATGAAAAAATGGATCCTAGGGTCGCACAGATAAGATAAATGAATCAACAACGAAAAACAGATTGATTTGGGTTTTCTAAAATCCCAAAACGTATAAAACATTGGTAAAACCAAAACACCCAATTTAGTCCACCAGTTCATTTGAATATTGATGTTGGAGTCATTAATTTCACAAATTTAATGTGTTTCTTAAATTTTTGGGTTAAAATGCATTGAAATATATGTTTTTAGGAAGCTTCCGGCATTGAAAATGGAGGTTCATGGGTTTAGGGTAGAAAATGAATAGTTAAATCCTATTTTTAATAATTAAACTGATAATTCATCTATTTAACAAAAATTAAATAACTTAATTAATGGGTGACCTGATCAAATTCCCACTGCACATGAAAGTTATGCTCCAACTATGGTAAAACCCTTGTTTCAGACCTAACCATGGTCTCACATTTCTCATACAACACACCTTTTGAGAGATATTAATTGTTTTAAAGCAGGATCATTAAATAAATATATATAAAAATGATATTATCACGGGTGATGTGGCCAAACACCCGGAGTGCATAAAAGTTATACCCCTACAAGGGTAAACCCCACATTTCATACATAACTATGGTCTTATATTTCTAATATGATGCACCATTTTGTAGATATTAAATTATTTTTGATAAATCACATGCCTCTAATATAATATATTTAATATTTTTATTCAGTCTATGCCATGGATTTATGGGCCTCAGAATCTCCCACTAACTCAACACGATACACTAAAAATATTTGATAGAATATTCCAATGTGTTAACTATGTTTTTTCCCTTACGTAAAGCCTTTAAAAAATTCATTATTTTATTTTTATTGAAAATTATATTTCCACATAAAAAAACTTATAAATTATAAAAAAATATGGTTTTTATTATATTTAGAAATTTAGGATGTTAAAATTATCCACCTCTATTGTCTTCTCATCCCCAATAATTACCCATATCGGTCTTGCTCAAACAGGTCAGACCAATAATCTCGAACATCAAACTCACGCTCCCACAACTCATCCTAGATCTGTCCATGCTGCCACTGAATCTGGACTAGTGTTTCCATATTTCCTCTCAACAAATTCTCACTTGGATCTATAATTCACTCTAAATGTTCCTCATAAGATGTTGCAGTATCCATGTTAATATCCTCACAATCAATAACATGTGCAGGGTCATGTATATACCTCTGAAGTTATGCCACATAGAACACATCATGCATACCTCAATAGTGATAAGGGAGGCCCAAACGATACGCTATTTCCCCATGCTTTCGATGATCTCAAAGGGCCCAAAAAAATGTGGTGATATATTCACCAACTTCGACAAACATCTATTCCCAAATTGAGGAGTTACTCTCAAAAAAATTGATCTCCCATAGTAAACTCCAAGGGTCTCAACCTACGATCAACATATAATCTTTGTCTATTCTGAGCAGTGATAAATCTATTCCGTATCAGTTTCACTCTCTTGGAAGTACCCTAAACCTTACTAGGGATAAAAAATAATTCCTCACCCCTCATTCCAAAACAACAGTGAGCAACATGACCTCCCATATAGAGCCTCATAAGGATTCATCTGAATCAAATCCTGATAATTTTTATTGCTTGCAAACTCAATTAAGACTAGGTAATCACCCCATGATCCACCAAAGTATAGTGTGAATGATCAGAGTATATCCTCTAATATTCATATAGTCTTATCAAATAATTTTTTGGTCTATGTATGGTATGTTGTGATCAATCTCAGCTGATTACCTAATTCTTTTTACAAGCCCTACCAAAAATGTGTTGTAAATTTTTTGTCTCTACATGAAACAATGCTCAAGGTAACACCATGTAGGTGTCTAATCTCCTTAACGTATATCGTTCCCAGTGCCTCCACTGAGTGAGTCTATTTGAATGGTAAAAAGGAAAAAAACTTTTTTAACCAATCAAAAATCACCTAGACTATGTCACAATTCCTTGGAACCCTGGGTAACCCCATCACAAAGTCCATGGTTATGCCCTCCCACATCTACATAAGTTTCAGGAGTGGATGAAACAACCCACTAGGATGATAGTTCTTATCCTTCACCCTCTGATAGGTAAGGCATCAGGAGAAAAAACCAGAAATGTGTCTCCTTATCCATGGCCTCCAGAACTACTGCTTAAATTCATGACATATCTTGGTCCTACCAGGATGTGATTCCCATATAGAGGTGTGGTAATCCATCCACAGATCCCCCATGATTGAAGTAGGGATTATTATTCTTCTATATAACAAGATCAAACCATCATTTTACATCAAACATCTTATAATTAAGTCACACCATCTAATTTTTCCTCATCACAGGAAACTCTAGGTCTGACTCGTGACTAGTCTTCACCCAATCCAAAAGTGAGAATCTTATCACTAAAGGGGAACAAGTCATCGATACCCGATACTCTGAAATATCCTTCCCCAAATCTTTTAATAAAATCATCAAGCACCAAAACTCCTATAATATCCTCTCACAAAGCTCTAGCTTGATCTGCATCTTACAACTAAGAGAACCTGCAATGATGTTACCTTTCCCTGGTACATGTGATATATCAAAGTCAAACATCTATAGATACTCATACCAGCACATCAATCTCAAATTCAGGTCCCTCTATGTGAAGATATAGTGAAGTCCCATATGGTCTGTGCAGATAAAAAACTTATCTCAAAAGAGTTAATGTCACCAACACTTTAGAGCACGAACCAAAATTTCCTTCTCCAAGTTATCTAGTTATGCCTTGATACCCTTTAGCTCGGTTGGCACCATACAATACATGGGTATTGAACTGGTTGTGCACCTGACATTTTCTTTATCTTATCTTGACTTTTCAATCCTTTATAGACTCTACTAGGTAAAATATCCACAATAATTCCAACCCACAACATAGTTTCCTGAGGGACTCTAGTACCCTAGACGGATGAAGAATGATGGAGTTGAAGTAACAGAATATTTGACCATTATTATGAACTCTTATGCTCAAAACCTGAACTAAGTAAAATACTTTCGGTTGAAGTGGCCATATTTCCTATAAAACATATCAAGAGTAGGAGAAAGAGAAAATCTGTTCTCTTGCATGTCCAGTGGTAATTCTAAAACCCCCTCCATGTGGAAGTATTTCAGCATGGTTCCCAAGTAGTTCCATTAACTATGTCAAGGTGACCTCTTCTATAATGTGAAATAACACTTAAAAAAATAAATATATTAATTATTATAAATTCTAATAATTATATGGTATCACACAAGGCTTATCTTAACCAATATATGGGATCAAACAAGTTTTTTCCTAAGAGTCTACCCTTAACCCAAGGTATACCCCTCCTAGCACTAACCCTTATTTCTTTCCCTGCACATTATTCACAGTCATCATATATATACTAACACAAAAACATGATCAATTCCACGAATTTATTCTAATAATGATATATGACACAATATAGAAAGACATATATATCACACAAGAGAAAATATCCTGAATAGATAGCACAAGAAAAACAATTCCTTAAATTATTGAACTACTATATAAGACAACAACACTATATATATGGAATGTGAACCTAAGTGACTAGTCATGATGCATGAATGCATATGAAATATCATAAATAATATATAAACATCATGTTAAATACCCAAGGTGAATTTAATCAATAGTAACAACAAAACATAAATTTCCCACTTTATGGAAACTTAGAGGTCTATTATGCAATACTGGCCAGACATGGACATAGTTCCTCTGCCCATGTCCCAATGTTCTATTTTCTGTCTAGCATGTCACAACCCCAATTTAAGAAATATTTAGTTAGTCTTGATCCTATGATACCATTTTTTATCATCCAAACATGAACCGTCGTGTCTGATTCAGATGCTACACAACCTCATGTGTGATTCCATGTATGCAGGAGCCTTCCGATTAGAATCAAGGGTATAAGTATGATCGTGGGGGTACTATACCCTCAATATCATGTCATGTAATAAATAATAATCAATAAAAAGTAATGATAAACAATCTAATTAAATACAGAAACCAAATAAATGTCATACATATAATAATAACTCCCAAAGTTGTAAAAAACATTTAAATAAAAACATAAGTGGGGTACTCCAGTGTCTATCTTAGTCCACTTCAGCTCCAGGCTCCACCACTCAATTTTCCACCATAGGGATGTTTCACTTCACTGCATCTCTCGTCATGAAATCTACAACCACACTAAAATTTATAATTATAGTGTGAGTACAAGATTCATTAGGACACCACCAATACATCCTTAACCTATTTTCCTCATGTATAACAGTATATCCCATAATAATGATCAATGCATAACAAGCATAAACATACAATCCAAACCAAGTGGTTATGCACTAACTAAGCCTCAACCCCCCCCAAATGTACTTTCTTTAGTTTTATACCTAATGTATAATAAAGGTGTTATAATAATCAAGGATTATCCATGAGGCTAATGAATCATTTTACTCGGCATCATGTGATCCTTCAACTCGACATCACTGATCATCAATAAGGTTATGGTCTTGGCATCCTCTAAGAATCAAGAGTTACTCAACATCCCCTAGTCATCAAGAAACATACCCCTTGGAATCCTCTAGTCATTGAGTTCATATAATCAATGTTTCATAAGAATCAAGGATTTTCCACAAGCCTAATGAATCATGCTACTCAGCATCATGTGATCGTGGAACTCAGCATCACTCCTCATCAAGAAGGTTATATTCTCATCATCCCTTGATCATAGAGAGATACTCGACATCCCTTAGTCATCGAGTATCATACCCCTTGGAATTATCTAGTCATTGAGAGCATCACACGACATCCCTAAGGTATCATCATATCCCTACCCTGTGCACAGGTTCCTCATCATCATTGTTGCAAGTCAGGCATACTCCCCCTCTAAGGGATAACATGTCATGATGGTCCACCTGTCTTATCCTCCTAAAACAATACCACAAAAACATACATAGCATGGTAGGATATACAAACAAGCATAAAATGTTTTCATAAGTATGGAATCACACACAATACACGTAATAAGAATCGAACATGAATAATAAGCTACAAAGTAATCATGGAAACAAGTGTAACATAAGGTTCACAGGGATACAAAAACACCCACATGAAATTATAATATAGCATGATCATCAAAATATGTCTATTCATAATCATATTAAGGAAATATGTATAAATTATCTCAAAAATTTAAGAAACTTTATACCTAAAAGCTTTCAACATCAGTAGCATGGATACACCACCCAGTGTGGTTCGATACACCCCCTCACAACTTTATTATCATAATCATCAACACCAAAATTCTTAACATTCATCAAGGGTTCCTAGAAAGAAAACTAGTTATTGTATTTCATAAAGAAATAAAATATCCCATGCAATGATACATTATCTCTCTTGTATAATTTCTAAATTATTTTTTATAATTATATTTTGATAATTTCTCATAAATTATAATTTTATAATTATATTTCTATAATTTATTATAATTTATCCTTTTATAATTATTTTCTGATAATTTTCTTTAATTACCTTTTGATAATTTTATTTTGATAATTTTTTATTAAATTATCCTTTTATAATTATCTTTTGATAATTTCCCATAAATTTTCCTTTTATAATTATATTTTGACAATTTCTCTAAAATTATCCTTTTGTAATTATATTTTGATAATTTCTAATAAATTATCTTTTTATAATTTTGTTTTGATAATTTACATTATATTATCTTTTCATAATTATTTTTTTATAATTTCACATAAATTATCATTTTATAATTATATTTTGATAATTTCTCATATATTATACATTGATAAATCCAAGCAATTACACTTTGATAATTTTTTTATTCCACAAATTATCTTTTGATAAATTTGATAATTTTCCCATGTGATAATTACCTTATTATTATCCTTAAATAAATTGAATAATAATACCTTTTCTAAAATCAAGAAATTATTATTTGATAATTTCTTATAATTATTACTTGATAATTCTTTGTTATTATCCTCTTATAATTCTTTGTAATTTTCTTTTTATAATTATAATAATTCTTCCTTTGATAATTTTATTTAAAATTATTATTTGATATTCTGGTGTAATTATCAGTGATTTTTCGATAAAATTAGTATTCATTTATTATATTAATAATCCTTTGATAAATTGTACAATATTATCATTGTTTTTTTTAAAGAATATCATTTTTTAATTTATTTTAAAAAACCAGATTGAAAATACTTCACTCCCTTCAAAATAAAAGATAGTATTTCACTTTTTCTCACCGATATGAAATCAATGGCACTAATGACATGTCAATACGATCATTATTGAAGAAGTTATCAAATAGAGAAATTTTGGAAATTAAAATAAAAGAATAAAATAAATAATTAAAAATGAAAAAATCCCACCATTATTGGCCACATGGTAGGTTCACCAGAGAAGAAGATTGGTCGTGCTATTGAATCTAAAAATAGACCAGATCGACCGAGAGGCTTCACCAACATGTGCAAAGAGTGATCCTAGAATCACTCGTACTTGATGGAAGAATAAAAAATGAATAACAAATTGATTTGGGTATTTTAAAACCACAAAATGTGTAATACATTGGAAAAAACCAAAATTCCCAATTTATTCCACCATTTCATTTTAATCTTGATGATTATGTATTTAATTTCATAGATTTAATAAGTCACTGCTTTTTTGGGTCAAAAAGAGTTGAAATCTAGTATTTTAGGAAGCTTCCAGAATTAAAAATGGAGGTTCATGGATTTAGGGTAGATTACGAACAATGAAATATGATTTTTAATAATGAAATTGAAAATTTTATTATTTAACTCAAATTAAATGAATTAATTTAATGGGACACCTTATCAAATGCCCATTGCGCACAAAAGGTATTCCCTATCTTGGATAGACCCCATGTTTTGGACCTAACAACTGTCTCATATTTCTCATATGACACACCATCTTAGGGATATTAATTATTTATTATTAAAAAAACATTATAAACGAAAAACTAAATATAAAAAGGGTTATATCGCATGCGATGTTTCCAAACACCCAATGCGCATAAAATTTATGACATGTATAGGGTAAAACCCATGTTATGGACCTAATAGTGGTCTTATATTTCTTATAAGACACAAAATTTGAGAGATATTCAATTATTTTTGATAAACTACATGTGTGAAATAGAATATATTTAATATTTATATTCATCATGTGATGAGATTTTACAGGCCTTGGAATATCACACTAACTCAACGATCGACTCTAAAAATATTTGATAGAATATTCCAATGTGTTTACAATTATTTTACCCTTATTCAAAGCTTTTATAACAATTATTAAGTGAATTTTATTAAAAATTATATTTTCATATAAAAACACTTATAAATTATTAAAAAAATATGGTTTTATTATATTTTGAAATTTAGGATACTATAGATATTGATACAACAAATACGACGGGTGAGAATGAAACAACTTATACAGTAGGTGAGACAGATATAGATCTTTAATGCATTGGGTAATTTTCCTTGCATTTAAAGAAAATGATGGAGTTAAGAAAGAGGGTTTCTCCTATTGATTTAATTTGGCTTAAGTTATTTCAAACACAAGTGAACACGAGTTATGAATATAATTCTCTAAAATTTCTATAAGAGTTTCTATTTTCATGCTATGGATTTTGATGGCTATCTTTGAGAAAAAAATATTTTTTCCTTGTGAATATGATTTATTTTAGACACTCAAATAAAAATGTGAAAATTGGGAATATTTTATGGGTTTCCATGTTTTTTACTGAACTAATATATTCATTCCTTTTAAGTCCCTTACTAAGTGTTTTGTGCTTATCCCACAGTACAAAATGTTTTTCATAGGGTTTATGGATGAGTATGAACAAATAAGAAGTCAAGTTTAAATTCAGGAAGATTTATAATAAAAATAAAACATGTTTCATTTTAAACGTTTTATATTTTGGAGAAAAGGGTACTCTGAAGAAGTGTTCACTTAGTAAAATATAGGTTTTTATGTAATATTTATCACCTAATTCTCTAATACTCTAATATATATATATATCCTGGAAATGTAATAAAGTGAATTATTATCTAAAAATTCAAGATTATGTAATTTTTAATAGCTGTTTCCTTATAGTTGGTATTAAATGAATGATTTAGATAACTATAGTTGTTAGGATAATATTAATAGAATACCCATGAGAGATTAAAACATATTATTATATTTAAATTATATAGTATTTAAATATTACCATATTTATTTATCTAATATATGTATGTTCATATGTGTTTTCTATAGAGGAAACATGGAAGATGAAGTAGGAAGGTATCAAGAGGACAATATTCTTCTAAATAAACATCTTGGGATGGTTGGAATTGGAACTGAGTAGTTTTTATAGTGATGTATCATTTTACATAGGCTCTAAATAGTGGTGGAATCTATCACTACTGAAAATATGTGTTATTGTGGGGGATAATTTATAACTGGGTCCTGTAATGCCCCGACCCCTGTTACCCAAAGTCGGTGCATTATTGCGTAACATTGGCATGATCACAAAAGATCAAGTCTCGAAATACCGATTAGTTTAGTAGCCTTGGAAACACTAGATACATTCATAAGTCGTACATTAAATCATAAAGTAAAACAAAACTACAACAACATCTTGTCTTCATATCCCCTCATACTATCCCTGCAGGTCATTCATAATATACTTCTTCACATCCTGGAAAAATTAAAAAATTGGATGGGGTGAGATCAGATGCTCAGTAAGTATAACAATATAGAGGAAGCTTTCATAAATAAACATTAACATTTAAGGCAATGTATAACTAAAACAAAATCCTTTTAAACTTGAACTTCAGCATAATATGGAAAAAATAAAATGAAATAATTCCATTTACTAATTCACATGGATATTCTACTAGTTGAATAATCACATGCAATATCAATAACCACTTTCATAATGATGGAATGCATAATGCCAGACTATCATAACCACGTAGCCAAGGCCTTGTGCAAAGACTACAAATAAGATTTTGTCAAGGCCTCATGCCAAGACACTAGTTTATCTCATGAGACCTACCAATGCATCGAGGAGCTATAGCGGGCTCCACCCATCACTTATTAAGTCCAATTAATTCCTCATATGAATAGGTTTAAACATATCATAAACCATAACATAATCGTATCACATAAAACATGCATAAAGGGAACATAACATTTCCACATTTCAATCACAAGATATCAATACAACACATTGATATAATAAAAAAACTTTCAAGACCATTTTCAATACCAAAATAAAATAAAATTAAAACTTTGTATTTATTTTTCAATTAAAAAAATATTATGGCTTGTAGAGGAAGCCGAAACTCAAATAATAGTCACGGCGGTGGAGAAGTCGTTGTCACCGCATACGTACGACAAAAAAACATTCCGTTTTGTCGTTTAGTAAAATGCTTTGTATAAAAAAAATTCCTTTTGAATAAACATAAAAGTCAAAGGGGTTTATACACCGTATAAAAGAAAGTTGTGTATAAAATAAAATATGCCTCATTGAAAGGAGATTGAGACGAAGTCCTTACAAAGATATTTTTTTTAAATAAAATAGATCTATTATGTGTATTAACTATAATTACACATAAAGAAAGTACAAATACAAGATAGGACATAATAATATCATGACATAATTTGAAAATAGGAGATTAACCCAAAGAACGGAAATTGGGTTATGAAGTTCCCTTACCTCGTGTCCGACTTGACTCGATCGTTCTTTAATCTCCTGAATAATAAACTAGAGTTAATTTCTATTTGCATAAGAACCTTTTTCATGGTAATTATTACTTTTATATCACTTATTACCATGTTATGAACATTATGTAATTATTTAAGTTAATAACGGTCATTTTGTCGATCTTTGGTACTTGAGTAACAAATAACCTTCTTATAATTACAAGTTTTTCATGTGGTGAAATATCCATTATATCCAGAATTATATTAATGATGTAGATATAATATATATCATATATATCCAGTATATACATGCATTTATAATATTACATAACATTTACAGGTAAGACATGAAATGCACCGTTCATGGAGACGGTAAGCCGTACGTACGCATGAACGCTACTTTCAATTAAATTTCATATTTAATGGAATTAAATTATAATTATATAAATTTATACTATAATTACATTATAATATAATGTATAATACCATTTACTCCATCCTTTATACATCCCACATATGTAATTAGCGATTCAAATCACTTTGATGGGGCGGTAGTCCGCACTTCCTAAAATGAAATTATCGCGTTTACCCATAATGGAAATAATAAAGGTATGCCATAAATGAAAAATACAGAATCATAAGGAAAACAAAAAAATAATATATATCATATATAAAAATAGTGTGATCATAATTTCCACCATGAGAGGTGTTAAAATAATATTGAACAATCATCGTTTCGTGAGGCAGTAATTCGCCACACACAGAAACAGTATGTTCTTTAACCATTAGACGACGGTGTGTGTAAGTTTAAATAATATCCGTCTCATAAAAACATACAAGTATATTGAGGATACTGGTTTTGTTACAAAATAAAGTAATAAAAAGATTTTATGGGGTTGGAGAAGTAAAATAAAACAAAAGAACACAAGAGAAGACATTACCTTAAAATCGGGTAACTCTTTTTTATTTGAGCCAAATGCTTCCTTGGGAATACTTCTGCCCAAAGTGAGGATTCTAGGAGTAATAGAGGAAAGTTGGGAGAGTATTTCGGCAGAGTTTTTCCGAGCCAAATGGCTTGAAGGTGTGAATAAGGTGGTAGAGGTGGGGGCCTTTTATAAGAGGAGAGGAGGGGCACTCTTAGAAATTCATGAAGTGTCACTTTATTTTAAAATGATTTTCGGATTTTAAAGGTCCCACAATTATATATTTCAAGAATAAGGTGATAATGTTTCGAAATATACTCATCCAATTGGTTTTTGACAAGTGTAAGTCTTAGATTTTACATTATCAATTCATTTTATTTAAATCGTTAATTAATGAGGTAATCAGTACATCATCATGGTGTCATAAAATATTTAATTTATTTAATGTCTAAAAATTATAAAACAACTATCATGATGTAGGAAATAGTTTTAGCTTTACAATGAATATTTATAGTTGAAAAGTTACCTTATATTACCACATGTAATAATTGTTTTCGTAAAACAAGACATGTTTGTGACAATTTTATTTTTACTTTAAATAAAAAGTTATTAATGTCATTTTCTTACCCAAGTAGCTCCATGGGGTCCCCAATTTGACCCATGGATTTTCTTGGTAGTCCATGAATCATCCAATAAGTTTAGGACAAGTTTCAAGATATTTTCATATTTTTTTAATATCATTTTTACCTTAAATTTCACTAATTGCCTTTAATCGCGATTAATAAAACTTAAAAGTTACTATTTACCAAAATTTTTTTAATCCCATTGAACCAGATTTTACATCCTAATTACAACCATGTATGTTTTATTTTTTAAATTCAATTCATAGAATCGGTAAAGTTTCATTTAAATGAAAAATCAGTTTTTTAACTACCACTTAGTGGTTTCACTATTCACAAAAAATTGAAGTTTTTCAGAACAATGCCAAAAATTAAACCCTAAGCTATAATTGATATTCCAAATTCAAAAATAATTTCTATTTTAAAAAATTCCAATCATATAAGTTTCATTAATTAATTTTATAATTAATTCTCGCTGTCACAACAAATATCGTGTTTTTAAGAAACAATATATATCAAAATATTGACAATTGTTTATGTCCAATTTCAAAGTGAAATTAATTCTAAAAACCACCATTGGATAAAATGGTAAAAATATATTCTAATTATACTTTAAAACCACTAAATAGTATAATTTATCACTATAAATTATTTTTATTAAAAAATTTGTTTTTAATTATTTTTCACTATTTATAAAAAATTAGAAGTTCTCAGAAAATTACAAAAAAATTCAACGTAGGATAATTTCGATATTCAGAATACAAAAATGAAGTCCATTTTGAAATATAAAATTTATATAATTTCAAAAAGTGGGTATTACTATTCATAAATGCTACTTTGATTGGTCGCGGTGTGTTATAACTCGAGGTTGCGTACAACACACGCTGCTCTATTATTTAAAGAGAAGCGTACCATAGAAGCTTGGGGTGTTACATTCTCCCCTCCTTCAATAAATTGCATCCTCACATTTTGAAAATTTTCTTTTAATATAAAAGGTTGAAAATAGAAAATACGTTTGTGGAAAACCCACATCGGAAATAAGGTTAATAAAAATATAACTTTAAAAGAAAGAAAGAGAAGTACAAAGGTCACCTGAGATAGACAATACTAGAATTTTATGAAAACATGGATATGGAGGAAAAAAACATCAAGGTCTGATGGAGAGTTGTATAAAACAGAATTAGGAGAAAGTTTAACTACAAGAAAATCACAAACTTGTGATTGGTTAAACGATCATTGATTCTCCAGTAGGAAAAGTTAACCGACAACATTTTTGTTTTAAGTTACCTTTCATAAAGTTGAGGAATTTATTTAGGATATTTACTAAGAACGTAAGGAAATATACATACTTGTCATGTAGACTTTCATTCTTTAATAAATTTTCACCACAAACCCATATTTCACTCAAAAAGATAATAGAACTCAAAAATATTATATTTATCCTAATCTTATAAGGTTTAAAATATCAACAAATACCATTTAGATTAGGAATACTATTTTGTAATAACCAGGGACTTCCTGTAGCCTAGTGGTAGGTAATAAAGGCCTGTCGCAATATGGTAGTGGGTTCGATTCCTACAGCTTTGTCCGACGCGACAGGTTATCCCCCGACATGCAGGTTGTCCTTTTCCTAAAACTATAGTATTATAATATTCCAAACATAATCTTCATAAATGTTTTAAACTTAAACAATACTACCGAAAGTTCAAATTAATCCATTCCAACCTTTATAGTTATCCAAAATACCTCTGCCCAGACTTTTTCTAAAAGGTCTCTAAATTCCAAAATCAATTGTATCATCAGATTCCTCAAACAAAGTTAAGTTTCTCCTATTATCACATAAAAAAATATTATTACCTTCATCATATTAAAACCTTAATGAAAACAAAAAGTACTACAGTACAATCCTTATATATATCACATTATTCTTATAACCGGAATATAATCCTTTAGTCCAAAAGCACCAATACATTAATTATTCCACTTCAACTATAGTAATAGCATAAGATTTTACTTGATCCCTTGGCCTTTTCTGAGGTTAGTTTCCCTGAAAATTAGGACATTCATTTGCATAATGCCCCATTTCCCTATAATTATAGCATTCAACATTGATATCCTCTTTCTTTCCCTTGCAATCACTAGCCTGGTGACCTTTTTCTCCACATTTATAAAAAACTCCCATTCCTTTAAAGCAAGTACCGGGGTGATTCTTCCCACAATTATCACATAATGGAAAATCCTTCTTTCCCTTTTTCCCTTTATCTGTCTCTTTTTCCACGGTTCTCTTCTTCTCTTGCTTTACTTTATTGTAATAGGATTTAGAGAATTCCTTTTCTTTCTTGATAGCACATGAGACAATATCTTCATATGACGAGAAGGTTTGTGAGACTAATTCTCGACGGAGAAATGGTTTTAACCCATCAAAGAAACTATCAATCTTACTTCTTGGGTTACGTATATAATCTAAAACATGTCTTGCTAACCTTGTAAAGTTGGCCTCATACTTTGCGACATTCTCATCCTCCTTTTGTGTCAGACTTAGAAATTACCTTTCCATATCTGCTCGATGGTCATGAGGAAAGTATTTTTCTAAGAAAATCTCTTTGAACTCCCTCCATTCCATATTCGATACTTCATCATCTTCCTTTGTATTTTGAATCAGCAACCACCATTGATCAGCATCTCCAGTGAGGCAGTAAACTACCATGATAACCTTTTCCCTTTCACTACTCCCTAAGGCATGGAATATTTTCTCTAAGGAATCTATCCATTGCTCAGCTACTAAGGTATTAGTACTCCCACTAAATGTTGCTGGTTGTTGCCTCATGAAGCAGTCTAACATTGATCCTCCACGTTGCGGATCAGGGTGCTCCATACGAATAAGTTTATTATTCATAACCTAAGTGAGTTGTCCCAGTATGGTGATAAGTTTATCAGCACCAGTTGTATCTCCAGCTCCACTATAATTATCTTGAGCAGGAGGGAAATCCCTACATGGAGTGCGTGCATTGATATGGTTTCCATTCCTTCCACTAGGCGCCATTTTTAAACAATGGCATAAACTAGATCAGTTTATGAATCAAAATACATAATTCTATACTTGTAAAACAATTACCACAAATTGAACAATTTATGGATATAATCCATAATCATAAAAAAATTTCTTTGAGGAAGTATATACCCATAAACCCTTCATAATGGTTTGTAAAGAAAATGAGAATTATCCTAAGCATATCCCCTGGGAGTGTTGTAACCAAGAGTGCAGCAAGGCTTGTTGTCGTGCACCAGTTCCCGTTTGAGTTTAGATCAAAGCGGTGTTTTCAAGTTTTACCCCTAGGTACATCTGTGCCAGAGCCGCCTCTACCTGCTCATATCCAGACAGGGATGTATTTCTCAGAAAACTCACAAAATCCCTATAATACCAAAATTCTAGGAAGTTCTTCTATACCAATCTTCAAAGTCTATCTTAGGGCTATGTGCTCTAATCAGAGTTTATCTAAATATAGCTTCCAAGGTTAGTACTAAACTACCTCTGATACCAACTGTAACACCCCGACCCCAGTTACCCAGAGTCGGTGCATTATTGCGTAACATTGGCATTATCACAAAAGATCAAGTCTCAAAAGACCGATTAGTTTAGTATCCTTGGAAACACTAGATACATTCATAAGTATTACATTACATCATAAAGTAAAAAAACTACAACAACATCTTGTATTAATATCCCCTCATACTATCCCTACTGGTCATTCATAATATAGTTCTTCACATCCTGGAAAAATTAAAACATTGGAAGGGGTGATCTCAGATTCTCAGTAAGGATAGAAATATAGTGCAAGCTTTCATAAATAAACATTAACATTTAAGGAAATGTATAACTAAAACAAAAGTCTTTTAAACTTGAACTTCAACATAATATAGAAAAAATAAAATGAAATAATGCCAGTTACTAATTCACATGGATATTCTACTAGTCAAATAATCACATGCAATATCAATAACCACTTTCAAAATGATGGAATGCATAATGCGAGACTATCATAACCACGTAGTCAAGTCCTCGTGCCAAGACTACAAATAAGATTTTTTCAAGGCCTCATTCCAAGACACTAGTTTGTCTCATGAGACCTAACGATGCATCGAGGAGCTATAGCAGGCTCCACCCATCACTTATTAAGTCCAATGCATTCCCTATATGAATAGGTTTAAACATATCATAAATCATAACATAATCGTATTACATAAAACATGCATAAAGGAAACATAACATTTCCACATTTCAATCACAAGATATCAATAAAACACATTGAAATAATAAAAACACTTTCAAAACCATTTTCAATACCAAAATAAAAGAAAATTAAAACTTTGTATTTATTTTTCATTTAAAAAAAATTATGTCTTATAGAGGAATCCGAAACTCAAATAATGGTCACAGAGGCGGAGAAGTCATTGTCGCCGCATACCTATGACAAAAAAAACATTCCCTTTTGTCGTTTATTAAAACACTTCATATAAAAAAGATTCATTTTGAATAAACATAAAAGTCAAAGGGGTTTATACACCGTATAAAAGAAAGTTGTGTATAAAATAAAATATGCCTCAATGAAAAGAGATTGAGACGAAGTCCTTACAAAGATAATTTTTTTAAATAAAATAGATCTATTATGTGTATTCACTATAAGTACATATAAAGAAAGTACAAATACAAGATAAGACATAATAATATGATGACATAATTTGAAAGTAGGATATTAACCCAAAGAACAGAAATTGGGTTAAGAAGTTCCCTTACCTCGTGTCCTACTTGACTCGATCATTCTTTAATCTCCTGAATAATAAACTAGAGTTAATTCTATTTTAATAAGAACATTTTACATGTTCATTATTCCTTTTATATCACTTATTATTATGTTATGAACATTATGTAATTATTTAAGTTAATAACGGTCATTTTGTCGATCTTTGGTACTTGAGTAAAAAATAAACTTCTTATAATTACAAGTTGTTCATGTGGTGAAATATCCATTATATAAAGAATTATATTCATGATTTAGATATCATATATATCATATATATCCATTATATACATGCATTTATAATATTAAAAAACATTTAGAGGTAAGAAATGAAATGCACCGTTCATGGAGACGGTAAGCCGTACGTATGCATGAACGCTACTTTCAATTCTATTTCGTATTTAATGGAATTAAATTATAATTATATAAAGGTATACTATAATTCCAGTATAATATAATTTATAATACCATTTAATACATCTTTTATACATCCCACATATGGCATTAACGATTCAAATCAATTTGAGGGGGCGGTAGCCCGCACTTCCTAAAATAAAATTATCGCGTTTACCCATAATGGAAATCATAAAGGTATGCCATAAATAAAATATAAAGAATCATAAGGAAAACAAAAACATAATATATATCATATATAAAAATAGTTTCATCATAATGTCCACCATGAGAGATGTTAAAATATTATTGAACAAACATCGTTTCGTGAGGCAGTAATTCGCCACCCACAGAAACAATATGTTCTTTAACCATTAGACGACGATGTGTGTAAGTGTAAATAAAATCCTTCTCATTACAACATCAAAGTATATTTAGGATACTGGTTTTGTTACAAAATAAATTAATAAAAAAAAATTATGTGGTTGGAGAATCAAAATAAAACAAAAGAACACAAGAGAAGACATTACCTTAAAATCGGGTAACTCTTTTTGATTTGAGCCAAAGGATTCCTTGGGAATGCTTCTGCCCAAAGTGAGGATTCTAGAAGTAATAAAAGGAAGTTGGGAGAGTATTTGGGAAGAGTTTGTCTGAGCCAAATGGCTTGAAGGTGTGAATAAGGTGGTTGAGGTGGGGGCCTTTTATAAGAGGAGAGGAGGGGCACTCTTGGAAAGTCATGAAATGTCACTTTATTTTAAAATGATTTTCATATTTTAAAGGTCCCAAAATTATATATTTCGAGGATACAATTATAAGGGTTCGAAATATAATCATCCAATAGGTTTCTGACAAGTTTAAGTCTTATATTTTACATTATCTATTCATTTTATTTAAATCGTTAATTAATGAGGTAATCACTACATCATCATGGTGTCATAAAAAATTTAATTTATTTAATGTCTAAAAATTATAAAAAAATATCATGATGTATGAAATATTTTTATATTTCCAATGAATATTTATAGTCGAAACGTTACCTTATATAACCCCATGTAATAATTGTTTTAGTAAAACAACACATGTTTGTGACAATTTTATTTTTACTTTAAATAAAAAGTTATTAATGTAATTTTCCTACCCAAGTAGCTCCATGGGGTCCCCAAGTTGACCCATGGATTTTCTTGGTCTTCCATGACTCATCCAATAATGGTAGGACAAGTTTCAAGATATTTTCATATTTTTATAATATCATTTTTACCTTAAATTTCACTAATTACCTTTAATCGCGATTAATGAAACTTAAAAGTTAATATTCACCAAAAAATTATTTTAATCGCATTGAACCACATTTTACATCCCAATGACAACCATTTATGTCGAATTTTTTAAATTCAATTCATATAAGTGGTAAAGTTTCATTTAAACGAAAAATCAATTCTTTAACTACCACTTAGTGGTTTCACTATTCATCAAAAATTGAAGTTTTTCAGAACAATGCCAAAATTTTACCCTAAGCTATAATTGATATTCCGAATTCAAAAAATGATTTCTATTTAAAAAAATTCCAAACATATAAGTTCCATTAATTAATTTTATACTTAATTCCCTTTGTCACAACAAGTAGCGTGTTTTTAAGAAACAATATATATCAAAAGATTGACAATTGTTTATGTCCAATTTCAAAGTGAAATTAATTATAATGAACACCATTGGATAAAATGGTAAAAATATATTATAATTATACTTTAAAACCACTCAATAGTATAATTTATCACTATAAATTATTTTGATTAAAAAAGTTTTTTTTAAGTATTTATCACTATTCATAAAAAATTAGAAGTTCTCAGAAAATTAAAAAAAATTCAACATAGGATAATTTCAATATTCCGAATAAAAAAATGATGTCCATTTTGAAATATAAAATTTATATAATTTCAAAACGTGGGTATTACTATTTATAACAGCTACATTGATTGGTCGCGGTGTGTTAGAACTCGAGGTTGCGTACAACACACGCTGCTCTATTATTCAAAGAGAAGCGTACTATGGAAGCTTGGAGTGTTACATTCTCCCCTCCTTCAATAAATTGAATTTTCGCAATTTGAAATTTTTCTTTGAATATAAAAGGTTGAAAATTGAAAATACCTATGTGGAAAACCCACATCGGAAATAAGGTTAATAAAAATATAACTTTAAAAGAAAGAAAGAGAAGTTCAAAGGTCACCCGAGAAATCCAATAATAGTATTTTATGAAAACATGGATATGGAGGAAAAACAAACCATCAAGGTCTGATGGAGAGTTGTATAAAACAGGATTAGAAGAATGTTTAACTATAAGAAAATCATAAAATTGTGATTGGTTAAACGATCATTGATTCCCCAGTAAGAAAAGTTAACCGAAAACGTTTTTGTTTTAAGTTACATTTCATAAAGTTGAGGAATTTATTTAAGAGATTTACTTAGAACGTAAGGAAATATACATACTTGTCATGTAGACTTTCATTCTTTAATAAATTTTCACCACAAACCCATCTTTCACTCAAAAAGATAATAGAACTCAAAAATATTATATTTATCCTAATATTATAAGGTTCCAAATATTAACACATACCATTTAGATTAGGAATACTATTTTGTAATAACCAGGGACTTCTTTTAGGCTAGTGGTAGGTTATAAAGGCCTGTTGCACTATGGTTGTGGGTTCAATTCCTACAGCTTTGTCCGACGCGACGGGTTATCCCCCGACCGGCAGGTTGTCCTTTTCCTAAAACTATAGTATTATAAAATTCCAAAAATAATATTCATAAATGTTTTAACCTTAAACAATACTACCCAAAGTTCAACTTAATCTATTCCAACCTTTATAGTTATCCAAAATACCTCAGTCCAAACTTTTTCTAAAAGGTCTCTAAATTCCAAAATCAATTGTATCATCAGATTCCTCAAACAAAGTAAAGTTTCTCTTATTGTCACATAAAAAAATATGATTACCTTCATCATATTAAAACCTTAATGAAAAAAAAGTACTGTAGTACAATCCTTATATATATCACATTATTCTTATAACCAGAATATAATCCTTGAGTCCAAAAGCACCAATACATTAATTATTCCACTTCAACTGTAGTAACAACATAAGATTGTCCTCGATCCCTTAGCCTTTTCTGAGGTAAGTTTCATTGACGCTTAGAACATTCATTTGCATAATGCCCCATTTCCCTACAATTGTAGCATTCAACATTGATAGCCTCTTTCTTTCCCTTGCAATCACGAGCCTGGTGACCTTTTTCTCCACATTTATAACAAACTACCATTCCTTTTAGTCAAGTACTAGGGTGATTCTTCCCACAATTATCGCATAATGGAAAATACTTATTTCCCTTTTTCCCTTTATCTGTCTCTTATTCCACCGTTCTCTTCTTCTCTTGCTTTACTTTATTGTCATAGGATTTAGATAATTCCTTTTCTGTCTTGATAGCACATGAGATAATATCTTTTTATGATGAGAAGGTTTGTGAGACTAATGATCAACGGAGAAATGGTTTTAACCCATCAAAGAAACGAACAATCTTACTTCTTGGGTTACGTATATAATATGCAGTATGTCTTTATAACCTTGTAAAGTTGGCCTCATACTTTGCGACTTTCTCATCCTCCTTTTGTCTCAGACTCAGAAATTGCCTTTCCATACCTGCTCGATGGTCACGAGGAATTTATTTTTCTAAGAAAAGATCTTTGAACTCCCTCCATTCCATATTCGATACTTCGTCATCTTCCTTTGTATTTTGAATCAATAACCACCATTGATCAGTATCTCCAGTGAGGCGGTAAACTGCCATGATAAACTTTTACCTTTCACTACTCCCCAAGACATGGAATATTTTCTCTAAGGAGTTTATGCATTTCTCAGCTACTAAGGGATTAGTACTCCCATTGAATGTTGGTGGTTGTTGTCTCATTAAGCGGTCTAACATTGATCCTCCACATTGCGGATCAGGGTGCTCCATACGAGTAAGGTTTTTATTCATAACTTGAGTGAGTTGTCCCAGTATGGTGATAAGTTGATCAGCACCAGTTATACCTCCAGCTCCAATATAATTATCTTGAGAAGGAGGGAAATACCTACATGGAGTGCGTGCATTGATACTGTTTCCATTCCTTCCACTAGGCGCCATTTGTAGATAATGGCATAAACTAGATTAGTTTATGAATCAAAATACATAATTCTATACTTGTAAAACACTTACCATAAATTGAACAATTTATGGATATAATCCATAATCATAAAAAAAAATTCATTGAGTAAGTATATAATCATAAACCCTTCATAATGGTTTGTAAAGAAAATGAGAATTATCCTAAGCATATCCCCCGGGGTTGTCGTAACCAAGAGTGCAGCAAGGCCCGTTGTCGTGCACCAGTTCCCATTCGAGTCTAGGTCGAAGCAGTGGTTTTGGGTTTTACCCCTAGGTACATATGTTCTAGAGCCACCTCTACCTGCTCGTATCCAAATAGGGATGCATTTCTCAGAAAACTCACAAAATTTCTATAATACCAAAATTCTAGGAAGTTATTCTATACTAATCCACAAAGTCTATCTTAGGGATATGTGCTCTAATCAGAGTTTATCTAAATATAGTTTCCAAGGTTGGTACAAAAATGACTCTGATACCAACTGTAACTCCCCGACCCTAGTTACCCAGAGTTGGTTCATTATTGCGTAACATTGGTATGATCACAAAAGATCAAGTCTCGAAAGACCGATTCGTTTAGTAGCCTTGGAAACACTAGATACATTCACAAGTCTTACATTACATCATAAAGTAAAAGAAAAATACAACAAAATCTTGTCTTCATATCCCCTCATACTATCCCTGCAGGTCATTCATAATATACTTCTTCACATCCTGGAAAAATTAAAACATTGGAAGGGGTGAGCTCAGATGCTCAGTAAGGATAAAAATATAGCGGAAGCTTTCATAAATAAAAATTAACATTTAAGGCAATGTATAACTAAAAAAATCCTTTTAAACTTGAACTTCATCATAATATGGAAAAAATAAAATGAAATAATTCCATTTACTAATTCACATGGATATTCTACTAGTCGAATAATCACATGCAATATCAATAACCACTTTCATAATGATGGAATGAATAATGCCAGACTATCATAAACACGTAGCCAAGGCCTCATGCCAAGACTGCAAATAAGATTTTGTCAAGGCATCATGCCAAGACACTAGTTTGTCTCATGAGACCTACCAATGCATCGAAGAGCTATAGCGGGCTCCACCTGTCAGTTATTAAGTCCAATACAGTCCAAATATGAATAGGTTTAAATATATCATAAAAAATAACATAATCCTATCACATAAAACATGCATAAAGGAAACATAACATTTCCACATTTCAATCACAAGATATCAATACAACACATTGATATAATAAAAACACTTTCAAAACCATTTTCAATACCAAAATAAAAGAAAATTAAAACTTTGTATTTATTTTTCATTTAAAAAAAATTATGGCTTGTAGAGGAACCCAAAACTCAAATAATGGTCACGGCGGCAGAGAAGTCATTGTCGCTGCATACGTACGACAAAAAAAACATTCCCTTTTGTCTTTTAGTAAAATGATTCATATAAAAAAGATTCCTTTTGAATAAACATAAGAGTCAAAGGGGTTTATACACCGTATAAAAGAAAGTTGTGTATAAAATAAAATATGCCTCAATGAAAGGAGATTGAGACGAAGTCCTTACAAAGATAATTTTTTTAAATAAAATAGATCTATTATGTGTATTCACTATAAGTACACATAAATAAAGTACAAATACAATATAGGACATAATAATATCATGACATAATTTGAAAGTAGTAGATTAACCCAAAGAATGGAAATTGGGTTAAGAAGTTCCCTTACCTCGTGTCCGACTTGACTCGATCGTTCTTTAATCTCCTGAATAATAAACTAGAGTTAATTTATATTTGAATAAGAACATTTTTCATGTTCATTATTCCTTTTATATCACTTATTACCATGTTATTAACATTATGTAATTATTTAAGTTAATAACGGTCATTTTGTTGATCTTTGGTACTTGAGTCAAAAATAATCTTCTTATAATTAAAAGTTGTTCATGTGGTAAAATATCCATTATATCCATAATCATATTCACGATTTATATATCATATATATCATATATATCCAGTATATACATGCATTTATAATATTACATAACATTTAGAGGTAAGAAATGAAATGCACCATTCATGGAGACGGTAAGAAGTACGTACGCATGAACGCTACTTTCAATTAAATTTCATATTTAATGGAATTAAATTATTATTATATAAAGTTATACTATAATTACAGTATAATATAATGTATAATAACATTTAATCCATCCTTTATTAATCCCACATATGGCATTAACGATTCAAATCACTTTGAGGGGGCGGTAGTCCGCACTTCCAAAAATGAAATTATCGCGTTTACCCATAATGGAAATCATAAAGGTATGCCATAAATGAAAAATACAGAACCATAAAGAAAACAAAACATAATATATATCATATATAAAAATAGTTTCATCATAATGGCCTCCATGAGAGGTGTTAAAATAATATTGAGCAATCATCCTTTCGTGAGGCAGTAATTCGCCACCCACAGAAACAGTATGTTCTTTAACCATTAGACGACAGTGTGTGTAAGTGTAAAAAAAATACTTATCATAAAAACATCCAAGTATATTTATGATACTGTTTTTGATACAAAATAAAGTAATAAAAAGATTTTATGGGGTTGGAGAAGCAAAATAAAACAAAAGAACACAAGAGAAGACATTACCTTAAAATCGGGTACCTCTTTTTGATTTGAGCCAAAGGCTTCCTTGGGAAGACTTCTGCCCAAAGGGAGGCTTCTAGGAGTAATAGAGGGAAGTTGGGATAGATTTTGGGAAGATTTTGGCCGATCCAAATGGCTTTAAGGTGTGAATAAAGTGGTAGAGGTGGGGGCCTTTTATAAGAGGAGAGGAGGGGCACTCTTGGAAAGTCATGAAATGTCACTTTATTTTAAAATGATTTTCTAATTTTAAAGGTCCAAAAATTATATATTTCGAGGATAATGTGATATTGGTTCTAAATATACTCATAAAATAGGTTTTTTACAAGTGTAAGTCTTAGATTTTACATTATATATTAATTTTATTTAAATCGTTAATTAATGAGGTAATCACTACATCATCATGGTGTCATAAAAAATTTAATTTATTTAATGTCTAAAAATTATAAAAAAAATATAATGATGTAGGAAATAATTTTATCTTTACAATGAGTATTTATAGTCGAAAATTTATTTTATATAACCCCATGTAATAATTGTTTTAGTAAAACAACACATGTTTGTGACAATTTTATTTTTACTTTAAATAAAAAGTTATTAATGTCATTTTCTTACCCAAGTAGCTCCATGGGGTCCCCAAGTTGACCCATGGATTTTCTTGGTATTCCATGACTCATCCAATAAGGGTAGGACAAGTGTCAAGATATTTTCATATTTTTTTAATATCATTTTTACCTTAAATTTCACTAATTAACTTTAATCGCGATTAATAAAACTTAAAAGTTACAATTCACCAAAAAATTATTTTAATCCCATTGAACCAAATTATACATCCTAATGACAACCATGTATGTTGGATTTTTTAAATTCAATTCATAGAAGCGGTAAAGTTTCATTTAAACGAAAAATCAGTTTTTTAACTAGCACTTAGTGGTTTCACTATTCATCAAAAATTGAAGTTTTTCAGAACAATGCCAAAATTTCACCCAAAGATATAATTGATATTCCGAATTCAAAAATGATGTATATTTTAAAAAATTCCAAACATATAAGTTGCATTAATTAATTTTATAATTAATTCCCGCTATCACAACAAATAGCGTGTTTTTGAGAAACAATATTTATCAAAAGATTGACAATTGTTTATGTCCAATTTTAAAGTAAAATTAATTCTAATGACCACCATTGGATAAAATGGTAAAAATATATTCTAATTATACTTTAAAACAACTCAATAGTATAATTTATCCCTATAAATTATTTTGATTAAAAATTTTTTTTTAAGTATTTTTCACTATTCATAAAAAATTAGATGTTCTTAGAAAATTACAAAAAAATCAACTTAGGATAATTTCGATATTCCGAATACAAAAATGAAGTCAATTTTGAAATATAAAATTTATGTAATTTCAAAAATTGGGTATTACTATTCATAACGGCTACTTTGATTGGTCGCAGTGTGTTAGAACTTGAGGTTGCGTACAACACACGCTGCTATATTATTCAAAGAGAAGCGTACGATGGAAGCTTGGGGTTTTAAAGGTCTGGTCGTAAATGACTCGTTGTGGAAAAAAACATCACAAATATTAATTTTTGGGATGGACCATCGCAAATATTACTTTTTGTGATAGAATTTTGCAAAAACTTATTAGTTGTGATGGGAAGTAGAACTGTCGCAAAAAAAAAATCGGCAATTTTCTTAAGAAACTATTTACGATGGACCAGTGACCTGTCGCAAATAATTTTTCATTTTTTAAATTTTGCGACAGTCCATCGCAATTTCTAATTGTGACGGACATTCTCAATTACTTCTCGAAATATAAAAAAATAAACACTTTTGCAATGGGCCTGTCGCAAATTGTTGAAAATTTTCAAAAAATTAAATTAAATAAAGTAAATAATATAATATATATAATAATATAATATTAATAAAAATAATATCATAATATTAATATTAATAGAATAATATTATTTATAAAATAATAAATATAATATAATATAATATAAAGAAAATAATAATATTAATATTTGTAAAATAAAATTAATTGTAAAATAAATAATTAATATAATAATAATATTATTAATATTAATGAAATAATAATATTAGTAATATAATAAAAACCCAAGTATTCACAAAAATATAAAAAAATATTAATTAATAAAAAAATTAAATAAATAATAAAAAACTATAATATTTGAGACAATATAAAATATACCCTATTTAAAACATTAAATAGTTAATATTAAAAAAAATACATTCAAATATTTCATCATAAAATAAAAAATACATCCATGAGGGAGAGGGTCATCTGGAGGAGGTGGGAGAGATGGTGGAGGGAACTCTATCCCTAAACAATGAGTTAGACGTCGCATGTACTTCATATGATTCTGCTCCTACTCCTACCACCATTGACACATCTCATCCTGCATCTGGTGCTACTGCTACTGCTGCCACTAACACATCTCCTCCTGCCTATGCGTAGTCTCTATAAGCTCACTCTGAGCTCACAGCTTCTCCTGATACTATGCCTCAGATGATGATGACTCTCCATGAACACCTCTCAAGCTAGACGCTGATATCGTAGAGGTGACATAAAAACATGCAGTGGTCACTCGAGAGCCGATACCAACAACTTTGCCTTTCTCGAAGCCATAAAGGGTTGCCTACATCCATGTTGCCTCATCAAATCAGGGGGGCACTGGTCTAACCATTGGTCTCAGCCTGACTCTCAACATATTTCTGAGACATCGTAGCTTCATATGACTCTTCAATTGTAATTTAATATTAAAATAGTTAAAATATTATTTATAGTTAAATTTAAAACTCAGAAAAAATCTATACTAACTACAATATGATGCTGGAGAGAACCTATAATCTTCCGAGTCGCTGGATTACTGTACATCCTCCTATAAACATCATACTCCATAATATTGAGTTGTGCAACTGCCTATATGAATATAAAATAAACCGTTTATATTTAATGTTATGTAAAATATTTTAAAAAATGTACTTACCATATTATCCCTATGTGTACTAAATGTATGGATACCAGCTCGATGTGTTACCTCATGTCTCCCCCAATTTTTTCAACCTACTAATGATCTACATTGAAACCACCTTCTCAACGAGTGGGTAAAATAATCCATCCCAAACCCGAGATGAAATATAATCAGGCCAGTGGATGCAACATGTCTCATTAAACTCCTTCACTCATGCTTTCTCCATTTCTTTCCTTTTTAAATTTTTCAAAAAACTGAGTATAATGTGGACACATAACTCACTGCCATACCTTCCAAATAGCCTCATGCATGATCTCTTCAATGGGATACAATAAACACTACAAATAATGTATTATATCAAGTTATTAATTAAATTAATTTCAAAATAAATATTATTTATTTACATACTGACCAATGCCCGAACATGCGCTCCTGAACATCAATGAGAATGTGGTCTTAAGATACCCATACATCAAAAAAATATTTGTTTAATATAGCGCTCCCCTGTCCAACAGCTATACACATAAAGTTGTAAAAAAACAATTAATCAAACAATTAGAATATAAATAAATTAATAAAAATTAACTAAAATAAAAAGGTAAACATACCTATGTGTACGTAGATCGAACCCAAGATGTGGACGTCACTTGGGAATAGGGTCGGGAATCATCAGTCAGGCAAGGCCACACCCCCTCTGAGTGCACCCTAAACCACCAGCCATCTGAGGGTCTGATGATCCGACATCCTGCTTGTCTAAAGGTAGATCTCCCTACTATAATAGATGAAATATATCGCCATACTTTTGAAACAAAAAATAATTATTATTAGAAAATAATTGAAAACAACTATTATATATAGAAATATTTTATATTTGATTATAACCAGCATTTTACTATGTTAATGTCAATCATCATCCTCATCTTCATAGCTATCGATGTTAATGTCTATATCTTCCTCCTCAACATCATCAATTTCCATATTAGTTTTAGTTTCATCATCTATTATCATTTCAAATTTAGTTGAAAAATCATTAACATCATCATCACCATCAACCATTAACTATGGGGTGTCATCAATGATATTCATGTCTCTTCGTGTAAAAGATGGATTCACAAAAGTATCTTGGAAGATTTCAATTCCTTTCACTTTAGCAGAACCACATTCAATTTCAGTAAACTAATTCTTTTGAGATTTATTTATTATTATACTCCACCAATCAATCAACTCCCTTAAATTATCATAGTAATATTCATAATAAATATGATGTGCCTAATGATCCAATAAAAATGGTTAATTTACTTGAAGAAGACTTTTATATTTAATATCAATGATTCCATGGATCTGATGAACATGTAAAACTCTCTCAATATCAAACCACTGACATTTAAACATTGTTGCGTAATGTTTTCCCAAATATCACAGTTCAATGATTTGTTCTAGCATGCCATAAAAGTCAAATTCAGTTTCTCTATGATGAGGTCTTCTCAAGAAAACACTACTATTAATTTTTTTTATGATTCCCCATATGCCCATGTATAAAATCGGTAACCATTCACCACATATGAATTATAAAATTTAACCATTTTGTATGGTGGGTTACTCAATACAGACAATAAATTATTAATTTTATCACTATGTTGAGATACCTGAAAAGTTATAAAACAATTATCACTATAACAAGTATTAATTTTTTTTAATTTATATAAATAATAATTTATGTTCCCAATTTTTGAAATTGTTGGGACAATTTTTTTGATGAATTTCTTCAAGAGTAGATGTTGTAATTTGTGGAAACTGTTTCTCAATATGAATATTATATAACCTATAAATAAAATAAGATTAATGTACTACTATAAAAATTATAGAATAAGTGATACGAGAACTCAAAATATGATTTGTTTCATTTATTCATAGTTCATCAGAATATATGTATGAGCTCTGCCAATGATCATGTATGTAATGGCCCGAACCCACCTGGTCCATTACTTTTCCAAAACACAGCTCCACTGTGACGGTGGCACCGTGAGGGTGGCACTGTGATGGTGACACTGTGATGCTGGAACCGGTCACGATGGCACCATGACTGTGGCACCGTGACGGTGGAACCATGAAAGTGGAATAGTGACGGTGGCACCGGTCACGGTGGCACCATGACGGTGGCACTGTGATGGTAGCACCATGAGGGTGGCACCGTGACGGTGGCACCGTGTCCTCACCAATGATCTTTGTTCTTTTTCCAACTTCCAACTTTTTCCTTTCACGCAACGTATCTTTTGACGTAAATATTAATTAATTCCTTCTTTCAAAACCATTTAAAGCCCATAAATAATATCTAAAATCCCCCCCAAGAGTCAAGAAAACCTTAACTTTCCAAAACATGTGGTTTTTCCTCGGTATCACGCCCTTCCTCGTACCTTCCAGATCCGGCCCTGTTAAGTGTTTCCTTATGGTTAAAGAAAACGGTTTAATGCATAGCTGTTATGACCACCTATCTGAGGAGAATTGTTAAATGAAAATTAATTCCATCGTGCGTAACCACCCAATTGATTGGTGAAACCAAAATCTGACTTTATAGCCGTTCAAAATTCCATATTCCATAACAACCAGATCTCATCTTTATATCAAGCTAGAAATTCTTTATTCTTCCTCTTGGCTAGTCTCCTTTTCTTCTCTGTGCGTTTGGAGTTCCCCTTCCCGAGGAAAGTGGTGCGCCTATGCTGGAGCCTTTCTTCTCACCCTTGGAGTCCCCGACATTCCTCCCCTGCAAGTCACACATCCCCAGTTCTTGGCGCGTGGAAGAATAACTTCGATCCTTGATCAACCAAGTACAAATTTTCCTTAGTCTCTCTTTACTGTGTATCATGAGGGGTGGGTACACTACTGTTTCTGTGGTAGTGGATGAAACCAAACCTTAACAAAGATAATAAACAGACTATTAAAGAATTATGGGGCACGTTTGGAAATTCTGTTTTACTCTTTTATAATTTCTATATGTTGTGAACTGTATGGGATTATGCTCGCTAAAAATCATGGTTGTTGGTGGTATTTCCTTGCTCACTAATGAACCCTTGTCTTATGTGATGATTAAATGACTGTAACAAGGAAATTGTCTAATCACCTAAACTCATTTGGTTAAATGGATTCCCAGTGAACATAAATCCTTGTGTGGTAACCCCGGTTAACCAATAGAAAGAATAACCTAATGAATGGTGTGCTTGAACCTAGAAGTTTCCCTACTCTGTTTTGGTAGTAGGTGTGTTGTTCTGCTTGATGCTTATGGGGTGATGTGGATGGGGATGGGATCCTCTATTGTGGCACGATTGTTGGTTGTGAATATGAAGATGTGTGGGGATATATATCGAGGTTTGGTTTGGTTCCAGTACTTTTAGGGATCTCACAGATCCCTTTGTTGTTGTGACTTTACAAGAGAACCGGGTTTGAATGCTTAAATTTTTGTTTGGGTGTTTCTCTTTCTCTGGCTTGTGGTTATGCCTGTTAGTTATCCAGTAGTATAGAATTTACTTAAATGGGATCACTTGAACATGAAAACAAGAATATTCTCAATGGGGAATTATTTTCTGGGATGAGTGGTGACATGGTCATGGGTTCAGTGTTTCTTATGAATGAATAGTAACGAGGGAGTTTGTGCTTAAGCTGGTTTTGTAACTCCTAGGTTGGGATGAGTTCTTGTTATATATATTATATAATTTTAGTTCTTATGTCTCTTATTCGCGCCCCACCCAAGTTGATCACCTAGTGCCGAACACCCCCATTTCATGGGGGAGGTTTTTTTTTCCAACACTCCTATGAGTGGCTGGTTATAAGCTCCTTTCTGCTCCATTTCCTGAATATCCCCAAACACTTCGGGCAGGCTGTGATGGCTTGAGGTCCATTATATCCCAAGATTATTTGGGCAGGGTAGTTGTGGTTGTTGGCCCAGGTGTGTGTGGGCAGGTTGTTTCCCAAGAGTCTTTGGGATGAGGCCCAGGTGTCTTCGAGTGTGGCAGCAGTTGTTCTGGACCAGGTGTTTGCGGGCGTGGTTATGGATGGTTGTTGTGTCCCAGGTGTTTGCGGGAAGGATGTGTGGTAGTGATGGCCCAGGTGTGTGCGGGCGGGGAGTGGCAGTGGGACTGCAGTGAGAATGGAGGGAGAGGTTTGATGTGTAGGATGTCTTTAATAACTAGTGGGAAAGTGGCGTGGGGTACCCAAATATCAATGTGATATTACTATACATTACTTGACTTGCGTTATTTGGTGATTGTGCCTTGGTGAGGCTTGGGTGGATAGTTTTACTTGCTAGGTGTTTTGGTTATATCTTTTCTCATGGGACATTAGAATGCATCCCCACATGTGCATTAGAGCTTTTGTTTTTCCCAACTGAGTATAATTGTATGCTCACCCTACGTATATAAAACTTTTTTCAGGTTTCTAGGAAGACTTCGGGGATTGTGCAGGGTCATAGTAGTTCAGACGTTGGGCAATTTATGTTGCCGTTTTTCTTTCTATTGGTACTCCTTTTTTGGGGGTTTCTTTTACTTTTGTATCATTTTATTTTGGAACATGCATATGAGAATGGTTTGTTTTGGATTTACATGTACTTCCACTTTTGGTGTTGTTGGGATTTAATATCTTATCTCCCAATACTATTAAATAAAAAGGGTAATGCCATCCATATTGTGTGTGATTCTATACCCTTGGTGGTAGTCACCACTTCGGGGCCTCTTAAAGGCAGGTCTCGGGGGTCATTATCTCTCCTTCAACTCGAAGAAGGAAGGGTCTAGAAACCTGCTGTCCCTTCTCTCATCTTGGTGAAGGCGGGTCGTGAAAGAATGTTATCAGAGGAGGAGGTTGAGAGATAGGATGGAGTTCTGAGTTAGGAACAATGAGGATTACATGGGATGGTAGGTAAATAGTGTTCGACAATCTTGGTGCGTGAAATAGGCTAGGGAAGACCAGCTAGGACACATGATTTTAGGGCCCCCCGTGATTTGATGCAAGGACTCTGGGCCTACCGAACGACCAAGTAAGGCTACACTAATTGCAGGGTAGAGACCCTTGGAAAGGTACATGAACCATAATTACTTGTGTTCTTGTGTTTCATGGGTATTTGGGGATTTAAAATGTATAATATGTCTAAAAAAAATATAAGAACAATATTCTACACTACTCGGGCTTAGGCATTCCTTGTTTACCTTATAGCTATGGGACCTGGGAGAAGACCACGAGTAATGTGGGCGATCGAGGCCCAGGAGGTTGACTTGGACAATCGAAAGAGGGCTAATTGAGAGGAGGAGGACGATCAGTGGAATAGGAAGCTTCGTGCTTTTCAGTGGAAGACCCTCGGGAAGTACGAGGGTAGCATCTCAGACATGGAGACAGAGAGCTAGCTAGAGGAGTTGGTGATAGATTTCAGCTTGATATGGGCTCTGATAGAGTACTGGGTTACTCTGGCTGTATGCCAAATGTGGGGAGCAGCGTGTCAGTGGTGGACTCTCTACCTTTGGGAGAAGAGGGAGGCTGAGGTTACGTGGGATGACTTGGAGAGGGAGTTCCGAGCAGAATTCCTCTCTTCCACAATGACAGCTGAGAAGAGGCAAGAGCTACTCTCCCTCCAACCCGGGAGCATGTCATTGAGAGAGTTGGGGGTCAAGTTCAAATATCTCCTCCGCTTGGCTCCAGACCTCTTTCTAGATGAGGAGTCTCAGGCGAGATGTTTGGAGGAGGCACTTCGACCTTTTCTTTAGTATCCAGTTACTCCCTTCACCCTATTGACATACTTGGAGGTTTAGAAGAAGGATGAAGTGGTGGAAAGGATGCACAGACTGGGAGGTGTACCGTGAGAGGGAATCTGGTTGGGCACATCTAAGGGGAAATTCGTCAGCAGTAGGCCTCCATCATCAGGGTCCCCTAGGTTCCGACCAGTAGGGAGCATGCCTTAGCAGTTCCAGTTCCGATATCCTAGTCCTCACTCTTTCCATTCAGGCACAGGACCAATATTCTACATCTATAGAAGCCATGGGCACCTTCGGAATCAGTGCTTGGACAGAGTGCAGTACAGTGGGGGTGGGAAGGTTCAACGACCACCTCAGCAGCAACTGTTTCCATCTAGGACCTTTCAGTATCAGCAGAGGCAGCAAGTTCCCTCCCCTCCGAGACCAGACGTGGCGAGAGGAGGCCAACCACAAGGTTCCCCTCAAGGACCTCGACCAGGGTGTGGTCGGGGAGGTGGCTGACAACCTAGAGGTATAGGAGCTGGGTGTGGGTAGTTTCACACTGTAGAGGCAGCAGTTCCAGTAGATCCAGAAGTCGTTCAAGGTACAATCATCTTGTTTAGTACTCTTGCCAATGCCTTGTTCAATATTGGAGCTTTGAACTCCTTTGTTGCACCCAGTCTAGCCCGTGCTCTAGGTTTAGATGTTGAGAGACTTCCAGTGCCCCTGGTGCTGATCACACTAGTCGGAGGTCAGACCGAATTGCTTTATGTTTTCCGAGGGTGTAGACTGATGATAGGGCCACATCAGTCTATCAGGGATCTTATACTATTACAGATACAACCATACAATGTCATCCTAGGAATTGAATGGTTTTTCTATGTGTGTACCATCATTGACTGCTTTTGAGGAAGGTTCATGTTTTCAGACTTGGGCGGCTGATGTGTAACTTTCATCGGTGAGCAGGATTACTAGAAAAGCAGCAGGCGAGAGGCGCCCCTCCTTTCATTGTTAGCTGAACTATCAGTGGAGTCGGTGGATGCAAACATGGTAGAAGTCACATGGATCATCAGTGAGTTCATGGACATCTACCCTAAAGAAGTGGTGACTCTACCCCCTCGACGTGATGTTGAGTTCGGGATATACTTGCAACCTGGTGCCCATCCGATCTCGATGGCTCCCTACCGAATGGCACCTTCTGAGTTGCGGGAGTAGATGATTTAGATTGATGATCTGATGAAAAAGGGTTTTGTTCGACCAAGTGCGTCACCATGGGGTGCTCCTGTATTTTTTTCAAAGAAGGTAGATGGTAGTCTGAGGCTGTGCATAGACTACAGGAGACTGAATCAGGTGACAGTCAAGAATTGCTACCCCCTTCTGAGGATAGACGATCTCTTTGACTAGTTTAGGGGAGAAGGATGGTTCTCTAAGATTGATCTGTGGTCTGGATATCACCAGTTGAGGGTGAAGGAGGGCGACATCTCAGATACTGCCTTCAAATGTAGGTATGGACACTTTGAGTTTGTAGTCATGATGTTCGGTGTTACGAATTCACCAGCTGTGTTCATAGGAATCATGAAATCTGTCTTTCGGGAATACATGGATTGGTTCATATTCATGTTTATTGATGATGTCCTGATCTACTAAAGGTCATAAGAGGATCACGCTGAGCTCCTGAGAACAGTTTTAGAGGCCCTTCGACAGCACCAAATCTATGGGAAATTGTCCAAGTAAAAGTTATAGACGTGAGAAGTTCACTTCCTTGGGAACGTGGTGTTTGAGCAGGGAATAGCGGTGGACCCGTAAATGGTCGAAGTGGTTGTTTCTTGGTCAACACCTAAGAATGTGGAAAATGTTCATAGTTTCCTTGGACTGGCAGGTTACTACCAGAAGTTCGTACCCAACTTATTCTAAGTTAGAGCACCTTTGACAGCTTTGACCAAGAAGGACTAGGCTTTCGTATGGGATAGGTAGTGCGAGGTATCCTTTAGCTATCTGAAGGAGAAGTTGGTAAGTTCCCCAGTGATGAGATTTCCAGAAGAAGGGGCGGAATATGAGGTGTTATGTGATTCTTCAGGACAAGGCCTCGGGTGTGTGATGATGAAACAACAAGGGGTGATATCTTATGGGTCTATACAGTTACGTCCCCATGAGTGTAATTATGCCACCCACGATCTGAAGTTTGCGGCGGTCGTGTTTGCACTAAGGTTGTGGCGGCATTACCTCACCAGGGAGCGCTTTGTGGTCTTCACAGATCACAAAATATTGAAGTATATCTTCTCCTAGTGGGACCTGAACTTATGGCAGCAAAGTTGGATGGAGTTTCTTCAGGACTACGACTTCAATATTTCCTACACCTCACGAAAAGGGAATTTGGTGGATGATTCCATGAGCAGGAAGTCGCAGAAGGATGCGTTTTTATATTCGGTAGATGCTCATAAGGCGATGGAGGAGTTGGCTGCCCTGCACCTGGATGTAAGGTAAAATGATGGTAGAGGTTGTCTGTTTCAGATGACAGTGAAATCCTCTCTCCTATGGCTGGTGGAGGAGTCTCATTGGAGAGACATAGAGAGTGATGTAATGCGTGACTAGGTTAACCATGGCGATGCTCTAGAAGGGTAGAATGAGGATGGTCAGAATCAGATGCTTTTCAGAGGGAAGTTGTTTGTTCTGGAGATGATGTGCGAGATAGTTCATGGTGAGTTCCACAATTCACCCCTAGTGGTGCATCTGGGAGTATCCAAGATGTACCAAGGTTTGAGGAGTCAGTTTTGGTGGCCTGGGGTAAAGCGGGAAGTGGCAGAGTTCGTGGCCAGATTCCTAGTATGTCAACAGGTGAAGGATGAACACCGTGTTCCAAGAAGTCTATTACAACCTTTAGATGTCCCCAAGTGGAAGTGGGATGACATCTCAATGGATTTAGTCACAGTACTACCCAAGGTTCAAGGAGGTTGTCATGCTATCTGGGTAGTGGTGGACCGGTTGACGAAGTCGGCTCACTTTCTGGCGATCAAGGAGTCGGGTGCAGTGGATGCCTTAGCTCGGAGGTACATGGATGAGGTGGTGTGGTTTCATAGAGTTCCGAGGTCCATAGTCTCGGATAGGGATGCGTTTTTTAACTCACGGGTCTGGAGAGGATTGCAGCATGCTTTTGGCACCCAACTACGTCTTAGCACTACTTTCCACCCCCAGACAGATGGACAAATGGAGCGCACCATCCAGACAGTGGAGGATATGATACAATCATGTATTCTGGACTCTGGGGGATTATGGGTGCGACACTTGCCTCTGGTATAGTTTTCCTACAATAATAGCTATCACTCTACAATTGGCATGGCTCCATTTGAAGCTTTGTACAGAAGTCCATGTCGCTCACCCGTATGTTGGACCGAGGTTGGGGAAGTAGGTGTTATTGGCCTGGAAGTGGTGCAGAGCACGAAGGAGAAGGTTCAGCTTATATGGAAGAGGATGAAGGTGGCCCGAGACTGACAGAAGTCATACACTGATAATAGGAGGAAACCATTAGAGTTTGAGGTCGGGGACCACGTATTCCTGAAGGTCTTCCATCGGTGTGGACAGCGGAGGTTCGGTATGGGGAGTAAGCTTTCTCCCAAGTTCATCGGACCATTCTAAGTACTGCGGCGGTTCAGTGGAGTGGCTTGTCAGCTAGCGCTACCACCACCGCTACTGAGATTGCACGATGTCTTCTATGTGCCTCAGCTCTGGCGATATCTACACGACGATTCACATGTCCTCAACTGGGGAAAGATGGATATTGAGGACGACGTGACTTTCGTGGAAAGACCAGTGATGATCGAGGATCGTGAGGAGAAGGTGATCTGTGGACGGACCATTCCTTTGGTTCCTATATTGTGGAGGCATGGCGGGATCGAGGAAAGTACCTGGGAATGGGAGACGCAGATGCGCGACCCGTACCCGGAGCTATTTTGAGTTCTGTTCTGTTCTGTTTTTACTTATTTGTGATGGAAATATTTATCTTGTTAACTATAGAACATGCAGTTTTCTATATTCTGTGGATGTGTGTGAAGATTCCTGACTATGGGGAGGGGAGGACTCGATCCCTAATCAAGAAGCCTTAAGGTGGATGCGATTAAACTCGGGAAGGCGAGTCAGTTCCACCCAAAACGGATAGCATCTTGATATGGAGGAAGAAACTCCCTAACCCATATGACTGGATAGTTTGACCCTAGAGTGTTGCCTGGTTACTTGAGGGAGAGGTGTTCCTAGATGTCGATGAGGTTCACTCCTGAGAGGTATCTTTCGAGGTGGTTGTTCAGAACCCCTCTTTTCGTCGGGTCTAGTTTTGAATCTCGAGGGTGAGAATAGTTTGAGAGGTATCTGATGTAATGGCCCGGACCCACCTGGTCCATTACTTTGCCAAAACACGGATCCACTATGACGGTGGAACCGTGAGGGTGGAACCATGACGGTTGCACTGTAACGATGGCACCGGTCACAGTGGTACCGTGATGGAGGCACTATGAGGGTGGCACCATGACAGTGGCACCGTGACGGTGGCACCGTCAGGGTGACACTGTGAAAGTGGCACCGTGAGGGTGGCACCATGAAGGTGGCACCGTGTCCTCCCCGAGGGTCTTCGTTCTTTTTCCAACTTCTGACTTTTTCCACTCCCGCAACGTATCTTTTGATGTAAAGATGATTTAATGCACTCTTTCAAAACCATTTAAAGCCCATAAATAATATCTAAAATCCCCCCAAGAGTTGGGAAACCCTTAACTTACCAAAACGTGTGGTTTTTACTCAGTGTCACTCCCTTCCCTGTACCTTCCAGATCCACCCCTGTTAGGCATTTCCTTATGGTTAAAGAAAACTGTTTAATGCATAGCCGTTATGACCACCTATCTGAGGAGAATTGTTAAATGACAATTAATTCCATCGTGCGTAACCACCGAATCGCATGGTGAAACCACTATCCGACTTTATAGCTGTTCAAAATTCCATATTCCCTAACAACCGGATCTCATCTTTATATCACGCTAGAAATTATTTCTTCTTCCTCTTGGCTAGTATTCTTTTCTTCTCAGTGTGTTTGGAGTTCCCCTTCCCGAGGAAAGTGGTGCACCTATGCTGGAGCCTTTCTGCTCACCCTTGGAGTCCCCAACGTTCCTCCCCTATAAGTCATGCATCCCCAGTTCTTGGATCATGGAAGAAGAACTTCAATCCTTGATCAAACAAGTAGGGATTTTCCTTCTTCTCTTCTTAATGTGTATCATGAAGGGTTGGTACGCTACTGTTTCTGTGGGAATGGATGAAACCAAACCTTAAAAAAGATAATAAACAGACTGTTAAAGAATGATGGGGCGCGTTTGAAAATTCTGTTGTACTCTTTTGTAATTTCTATATGTTGTGAACTGTATGGGCTTATACTCATTGAAAATCATGGTCGTTGGTGGTCTTTCCTTGCGTACTAATGAACCCTTGTCTTATGTGATGATTAAATGACTGTAACATGGAAATTGGCTAATCACCTAAACTCGGTTGGTTAAATGGATGCCCAGTGAACATAAATCCTTGTGTGGTCACCACAGTTAACTAACAGAAAGAAGAACCTAATGAATGATGTGCTTGAACCTGGAAGTTTCCCTGCTCTATTTTGGTAGTAGGTGTGTTGTTCTTCTTGATGCTTATGGGGTGATGTGGATGAGGATTGGATCATCTGTTGTGGAATGGTTATTGGTTGTGAATCTGAAGATGTGTGGGGATGTAACTCAAGGTTTGGTTTGGTTCCAGTACTTTGAGAGATCTCACGGATAATTTTGTTGTTGTGACTTTACAAGAGAATCAGGTGTGAATTCTTAAATTATTGTTTGGGTGTTTCTCTTTCTTTGGCTTGTTCTTATGCCTGTTAATTTCCCAGTAGTGTAGAATTTACTTAAATGGGATCACTTGAACATGAAAACAAGAATGGGCTTAATGGGGAATTGTTTTACAGGATGAGTGGTGACATGGTCATGGGTTCGGTGTTTCTTGTGAATGAATAGTAACAAGGGTGTTTGTGCTTAAGTTGGTTTTGGAACTCCTAGGTTGGGATGAGTGCTTGTTTTATATATTATATAACTGTAGTTCTTATGTTTCTTATTTGCGCCCCACCCAAGTTGAACACCTAGTTCCGAACACCCCCATTTCATGGGGGAGGGTGTTTTTTCCAACACTCTTTTGAGTGGCTGGTTGTTAGCTCCTTTTCTGCTCCTTTTCCCAAATAGCTCAAGACTCTTCGGGTAATCTGTGATGGACTGAGGTCCATTATAACCCAATATTCTTCGGGCAGGGTAGTTGTGGCGATTGACCCAGGTGTGTGCGGGTAGGTTGTTTACCAAGAGTCTTTGGGATGAGGCCCAAGTGTCTTCGGGCGTGACCGTAGTTGTTCTATCCCAGGTGTTTGCGAGCGTGGTTACGGGCGGTTGTTGTGGCCTAGGTGTTTTTGGGTGGGATGTGTGGTAGTGATGGCCCAGGTGTGTGTGGGCGGGGAGTGGTAGTGGGACTGTAGTGGGAATGGTGGGAGAGATTCGATGCGTAGGATGTCTTTAATAACCAGTGGGAAAGTGGCGCGGGGTAGCCAAATATCGATGTGCTATTACTATACATTAATTGACTTGTGTTATTTGGGGATTGTGCCTTGGTGAGGCTTGGGTGGATAATTTTCCATGCTAGGTGTTTTGGTTATCTCTTTTCTAATGGGGCATTAGAATGCCTCCCCACATGTGCACGAAAGATTTTGGTTTTCCCTATTGAGTATAATTGTATGCTCACCCAACGTATATAAAATTGTTTTCTGGTTTCCAGGAAGACTTCATGGATCGTGCAGGGTCGTACTAGTTCAGACATTGGGAAAATTTATGTACCCATTTTTCTTTCTTTTGGTACTCCTTTTTTTGATGTTTTCTTTTACTTTTGTATCATTTTCTTTTGGAACTTGCATATGAGAATAGTTTGTTTTGGCTTTACCTGTACTTCCACTTTTGGTGTTGTTGGGATTTACTATCTTATCTCTGGATCCTATTAAATAAAAAGGGTAATGCCTTCCATCTTGTGTGTGATTCTATACCCTTGGTTCTAGTCGCCACTCTGGGACCTATTGAAGGCGGGTGTCGGGGGTCATTATATCTCCTTCAACTCGAAGAAGGAAGGGTTTGGCAACCTACTATCCCTTCTCTCATCATGACAATGTAACCTAGTTATAAGGATCCTTATTGGCATCCAAGAGACCCCGGTTCAAAACTGGATGGAGGAGAATTTCTAGGGTACTATAACAGTAATGTAGCAACACTATAGTAGGTACTGTTCAGCACTATAAAAGCTGGAACTTTTCACCTGATTTGGGCCTTTGAGCCACTAGTTTGGGCCTATAGGTATCAGGGCCTTTGGGTCATCAAAGGCCTTTGGGCCTCAGGGATTTCGGCCTATAGAGACCATGGAGTAGCCTATTTCATACAGAGCAAGCTTCAGAAGAGGATCCGAGAAAAGAGCATCAGTCACCTGAAGCAGAGCTAACCAGATTGGAAGAATGAGAGGGTATGGAAACAACCATTGGGACCAGGAAACGTGCAACTTTCTATGGGGAAATTATATCTGATCAGAAATTCAAGGTGGGGAGCTAGGCGATCAATGATGCAGAAGCTGGGGAGGGGAAGTTCTAGTGGGTTGGGCCTACGGGTCTTTTAATGGGCATAGTATTCCTTTGGGCATTGGGGTCATGTATTGGTCTTTAGGTTGTTTTGGGCCTTGTTCCTTGGGCCTAAGGGTCATTTAAGGGTTCCCCTTCAACCCTTAAAAGGGTGATTATCCATAATAAAATAAAATAGAAGGCCTTCGGGCCATTCAGGTATGAGCTCTGTGATGTTCATTATCTAAAATCCATCGTTAATGAACTCCACTGAAGCTAAGTTCGGTCTGATTGAAAATTGATAATTGATTGATCATGTAATTGTCAACATTTCTCTAGTTATGGCTCATGAAGTTGTGTTTTGAGGGATATTCAGATTGAAAGTAATGAGATAAAAAAAGATATTTCCTCTTGCAAATAAGTTTCAACAATTAAGATTTCAATTGATGCTTTGTTACGTACTTTTTTTCAATTTCTGCATGAATTTATCAAATGGGTACATCCATAAGAATAATACTAGACCTCCAAATTTTGTTTCTTATGGAAAATTTAATATCAAATGTTCCATTTATTCAAACAAACCTCTTGGTAAGATTCTTTCTAGTTTACATAAAATTAAAACGACATCTTCTTGCAGTTTTATTACATCATCACAGTCTGTTGTTGAGACAGAAATGTCTCAAAAAAATATATGAAATGTCTATTATCACATCCCAAATCATTGTATTTAATAAAACTAATAATCTAATTGGAATAAGTCTTTCTATTAAATAAATACAATCATGACTTTTGAATCTGGTAATATGACCATTTCTGACACATCTTCCCAAATTAGAAGCATAACCATCTGGAAGTCACAAATCTACAATCCACTGAAAAAATAATAAATGATTCTCTTTGGACAGTGTATAAGCTACTTTTGGCTTCATTAACTTCTGTGATATTACATTTTCAAACAGTTCATGTTCTGGTCGCTTGCAAATTTGGGTAAGATCTAATCATGCCTTTACATTGTCTTTGGTCTTACCTAGTGTATCCAAAACTGTATGAAATAAATTATCAAAATAGTTCTTCTCAATACGCATCACATCCAACATGTGATGGACCAACAAATTAGACCAATATAGAAAATCCCAAAAAATGCTCCATTTTATCCAATTGTGCTCTTTTCCAAACCCATCAATTTTCTGTTGGTTTATTGTTGTTCCAAATGTGATGGGAGGTAATGAAGAGATAATTGATTTTAACTCTGTACCTAAGATCGTTTTTGGAGGCCCATATTTTAAAACTGTTCCTTTTCTGTAATGATATTTTTTTCTTCAAAAAGGATGATCGGTTGGAAGAAATCTGTGATGACAGTCGAAAAACAAGATTTTTTTTCATTGATGAGCATAAATGATTTGTTGTCTATCATACAGTATGGACATGATTTTTGACCATGTTTACTCCATACATATAACGTTCCATATGTTGGGAAGTCACTAATTGTCCACATCAATGCATCTTTCAGTTGGAAGTTTTGTTTCATAGCAACATAACATGTACATACACCATTACTCCACAGTGAATTTAAATAATCAATCAATGGTTCCAAATAAACATCTATATTAATTTTCAGATGACCTGGAATTAATAAGTTCAAACAGATATATGGATCCTTCATCAACATCCATGGAGGTAAACTATACGGAGTTATAAAGATAAGACAACATAAATATTGACTACCGTAAGAACCAAATAGACAGAAACTATTAGTAGAAAGACCAAATAACACGTTTCAGGATTCTAAAGTAAGCGATGGATACACTTGGTCAAAATGTTTCCATGAATAACCATAAGAGGGATGATTTAATATTTTACTGGTTAAAATTTTGGTTTTGTTCCATAACATCAATGATGTTGTGTTTTGGGACATAATTAAACGCTGCAATTTGGGTGTGAGCGTGAAATATCTCAATTTTTTATATGAAAAAAATCCAGAGTTCCCTGGTTGAGCTTTTTTATACCTTGATTTTCCACATGTAGTACAACTATCCAACAACTCATTTTCACCATAATATAAGATGAAGTCATTTGAACATGTATGAATCTTCTGATAATCAAGACCCAAATTAAAAACCAGCCTCTTTCTTTTATATAAATTTGCAGGCAACACATTGCCTCTAGGTAACAATGTTTTTAGCAAAGATAATATCTGATCAAAATAATTATTTTATATTCTATTTTCTGATTTAATGGCCATAAATTTAGAAACTACTTCAAACATGCTTATCCTACAACCAGGATATAAGGAATCCTAAACGGACCTCAACAACTCATATAAATGATACAGTTCCAACTCAAGAGTTAAATCAATATAATCCAGAGTTTTAGTTTGTTGAACATATGAACCAACCACATCATGTACTAAATCTTGAAATAGTACTAGATCTGGAACCAAATTATTAATATCTTTTATGGAACCACGTTCACTATGTTGATACAAAAAAAACATAATCTAGTTGAAACAAAAAATGCAATAAATGACTTCCAATGTTTTCAAATGTGTCATACTTTCTGAGAGCACATTTTTTACAAAGAAACTTAATTGTCCCTTATGAAACAAATTTTGGTTTTGATGATGCAAATGATAAGAAAGTTTGAACAACCTCAATATATACAGGATTTAAAATAGAAGTGTTTAGATTCTTACACTAAGTTATCCAAGCATGATCATCTAATAATGAATGTTGTCGACTTCCTCGTTCAATATTTTTCTAAAGAATATGAAATAATTAGTTATTTTTTATAATTAGATATAATATAAACACTATCCAAAAAATAGAAGATAATTAAATTCTCTTTTCTAACAATTTATAATAATTTCATTTATTTTATAGTTATTTATACTATTTTTTAAACTTTTATATTAATCTACACTCATTTATAAAATTTATACTAATTACCACTAGTTATTATTAATTTCAGGTATTTTATACTAATTATTATTAATTATCGGTGACAAAATTTCCAACGGATTGACGAAAACACTTTTTCCCAATGACTCACCCCTTTCCAACTTTCTATGACTAAAAGCACTATGAAATGTCTATTCCGATGTACGAATATCCATTTCTGTATACATGAGGATGGATAGTATGGAGGCCTCACCACGCTGCCATCCTTTCTCTCCTACATACGAAAATTTATATTCATACATTAGAGCAAACTATTCATAGTGATTTCAGCTGTAAAAAGTAGCAAGGGGATGATCCGTCAGGCAAAAGAGCCTCTTTTGTCTGAAAGATCACCACCTTGCAACTTTATGTGTCATAAATCACTATGAAAAATCTGCCCCAATGAATGTCTGAGTATATTTTTCATATTGATTTCAGTGTAAGAAAGTTGCAGGAGTTGAGGAGTCGATCAAAAGGATTGCCGCCAATCTGCTGGAATTATTCCAGTTTATAAATGACCTCAAATTTATTATGATTTATTACTAATTATTACTAATTATTACTAATTATTACTAATTAATCCTAATTTCGACTAATTATTACTAATTTTTATTAATTATTACTAATTATTATTAATTATTCATAATAATTATTAATTATTCCTAACTATTCCTAATTATTACTAATTATTACCAATTAATCCTAATTTTTCTAATTAACCCTAATTATTACTAATTAATCCTAATTATTTCTAATTAATCCTAATTATTACTAATTAATCCTAATTATTATTAATTAATTCTAATTATTAATAATTAATCATTATTATTTCTAATTAAGCCTAATTATTACAAATTATTGATAATTATTACTAATTATTACTAATTAACCCTAGTTAGGGATAATTATTACTAATTAATCCCAATTATTACTAATTAATCCCAATTATTACTAATTATTACCAATTAAGGATAATTAATCCTAATTATAGATAATTAATCCTAATTACTACTATTTATTGATAATTATTACTAATTATTGATAATTATTACTAATTATTACTATTTATTACTATTTATTACTATTTATTATTGTTTATTATTATTTATTACTAATTATAACTAATTATAACTAATTATTACTAATTATTACTAATTATTATTATTTAATTCTAATTATTTAGAATTATTGATGATTATGGATAATTATTGATAATTATTGATAATTATTGATAATTATTACTAATTATTACTAATTAATACTAATTATTATTATTTCTTATTATTTTTTAATGATTATTACTAATTATTACTAATTATTACTAATTATTATGGATTAATCCAAATTAATCCTAATTATTACGAATTATTACTATTTATTACTAATTATTACTAATTATTACTAATTATTATGGATTAATCCAAATTAATCTTAATTATTACGAATTATTACTATTTATTACTAATCATTACAAATTGTTACTAATTATTACAATTTATTACTAATTATTACTAATTATTACTAATTATTACAATTTATTACTAATTATTACAATTTATTACTAATTATTAAAAAATTATTACTAATTCTTACAATTTATTTCTAATTATTATAATTTCTTTTTAATTATTACTAATTATTATTAATTTTGATTGATTATTATTAATTTTACTAATTATTCCTAATTATTCCTAATTATTACTAATTAATCTTAATTATTCCTAATTATTACAAATTAATCTACATTAATCCTAATTAATACTAATTACTACTAATAATTACTAATAATTACTAATTATTACTATTTATTACTAATTATTGATAATTATTACTAATTATTGATAATTATTACTAATTAATCCTAATTTTTTATAATTATTACTAATTATTGAAAATTATTAATTATTACTGATAATTATTACTAATTATTGATAATTATTACTAATTATTGATAATTATTACTATTTATTGATAATTATTATAATATATTGATAATTATTACTATTTATTTATAATTATTACTAATTATTATTAATTATTACTAATTAATTATTCGGAATTATTACTAATTAATCCTAATTAATCCTAATTATTCCTAATTATTACTAATTATTACTAATTATTACTATTTATTACTATTTATTAATATTTATTGTTATTTATTACTAATTATTGATATTTATTACTAATTGTTGATAATTATTACTAATTACTGATAATTATTACTAATTACTGATAATTATTACTAATTATTTCTTATTATTACTAATTATTGATAATTATTTCTAATTAATCATAATTATTGGTAATTATTACTAATTATTGATAACTATTACTAATTATTGATAATTATTACTATTTATTGATAATTATTACTAATTATTGATAATTATTACTAATTACTGATAATTATTACAAATTATTATTAATTATTACTAATTATCGATAAATAATACTAATTGTTACTAAATATTACTAATTATTGACAATTAATCCTAATTATTACTAAATAATACTAATTATGAGTAATTAATCCTAATTTTTCCTAATTATTACTAGTTATTCCTAATTTTTACTAATTAATCCTAATTATTACTAACTAATCGAAATTATTCTTAATTATTACTAATTAATCCTAGTTATTACTAAATATTACTAAATATTACTATTTATTTCTAATTATTGATAATTGTTAATAATTATTGATAATTATTACTAATTAATTCCAATCATTGATAATTATTACTAATTATGGATAATTATTACTAATTACTGATAATTATTACTAATTATGGTTAATTATTAATATTTATTGATAATTATTACTATTTATTGATAATTATTACAAATATTGATAATTATTACTAATTATTGATAATTATTACTAATTATTGATAATTATTACTAATTGTTGATAATTATTATTAATTATTATTAATTAATTATTCTTAATTATTACTAATTAATCGTAATTAATCTTAATTATTAATAATTATTACTAATTATTACTAATTATTACTATTTATTACTATTTGTTATTATTTATTACTAATTATGGATATTTATTACTAATTATTGATAATTATTAATAATGATTACTAATTTTTAATATTTCTTACTATTTATTACCATTTCTTACTATTTATTACTAATTATTGATATTTATTGCTAATTATTGATAATTATTACTAATTATTTATAATTATTACTAATTATTGATAATTATTACTAATTAATCCTAATTATTGATAATTAATCCTAATTATTGATAATTATTACTAATTATTGATAATTATTACTAATTATTGATAATTATTACTAATTATTGATAATTATTACTAATTATTGATAATTACTACTAATTATTGATAATTATTACTAATAATTATGAATTATTATAAATAATTATTAATTATTACTAATAATTATTAATTATTACTAATTATTAATAATTATTACTAATTACTGATAATTAATCCTAATTATTACTAAATATTTCTAATTATTGATAATTAATCCTAATTATTACTAATTAATCCCAACTGTTACTAATTATTACTAATTATTACTAATTAATCCTAATTATTACTAATTAATCCTAATTGTTACTAATTAATCCTAATTATTACTGATTAATCCTAATTATTACTTATTATTATTAATTATAACAGTTTTTTTACTAATTATTGCTAATTACTACAATTTATTACTAATTATTCATAATTATTGATAATTATACTGACTTATTTCTAATTATTACAAATTCTTTCTAATTATGACAAATTATTTCTAATTATTTCTATTATTTCTAATTATTACCAATTATTACTAATTATTTCTAATTATTACAAATTATTTTTAATTATTACTAATTAATACAATTTATTACTGATTAATACAATTTATTTCTAATTAGTACAATTTATTACCAGTTATTACTAATTAATACTAGTTGTTACTAATTAATACTTGTTATTACTAATTAATACTAGTTATTACTAATTATTACAATTTATTACAATTTATTACAAATTATTTAAAATTATTACTGTAACGACCCGAAATTTTGAATAAATCTTGTATCCTAATTTAGTGTGTTATTTTATTTTTATACTCAACAAAAATGTTTCATTTGATAACATGAGTATAATTAAAATGAGACTGTTGAGTTTTGACTGTTATATGACCATTGGTCAATATGACCGTTGGAAACTAAACGTTTCAATTTTTGTTTCTAAATACAAGTGATCTTGGTTAATTAATATAGAAAGAAGATTCGATGGCCTCATCCAGTAGTCTCGGGCCAATCGAAGCCCATCTAATGGAACTTGGGAAGGAGGTAGCACCACTGGGCTTTGCTCTGGACCAAACCCAAGCCGAACTTCATCGTGTGAAGCTAGGACGGAATCGCCTTCACGAGAAGTTCAAACTGATAGAAATTACTACTCGTGCAATGTTGGCGGAGCCGCCCTCAGATTCCCTCACCTTAGCACACCTTACACTTAGGTCCTATGCTGGGGTTATAAGGGGCTATGTAAGTAGACCATAACTGCCTTGTGTAATCCTATATTTTAAATAAATTTTTTTATTTCTTCTTATGATGAAGTTTATGAATTTTCAAATGTCCGGATAAATATAGCATGCATATTTTTGATGAATTTTAGAGAAATGATATTTTAAAAATGTTTATGTAAACCTTAAATAATTAAAAATGTGTAATGATTTTCAAAAAATGGTCTTCTACAATTATGTTCAGTACGAAATTTAGAGTCTAATAAGATCAACTTAATTTTTGATGAATAGTAAATTATGAATAGTGATTTTATGCTTAGGATTAGTAATGTGGCCAAATGGATTAGTAATCTCACTTAACGAAATTATTAATAAAATTTAGGCACCTTGATTAAGTAGTACGATTCAATAAAATGGTTAAATAACGATTTCATAAATTATTAGTCAAGTATTAGTTTTTTTCAGGTGAATAGTGTTTTTTAATAAAAAATTAAATTAAAAATATTTAGAAAATTATTTTTATAAAATGGACTTTATTTTTGAACTCAGAGCATCGATATTATGTTATGGTATTTTTTGGGGATTTTTTTGAAAAAAAAGAATTTTTGGTGAATAGTTCATTTATTTAAAAATTAAATTAAAAATATTTAGAAAAATATTTTTATAAAATAGAGTTCATTTTTGAAATCAGAGCATTGATATTTGGTTAAGGTGAAATTTTGGGATTTTTCTGAGAAAGTTGAATTTTCAGTGAATAGTAAAAATACAGTTTTAGGGTTTTGATATGTTTAATGACATCATAACTATGTCATGATGATGTCATGAGATATTTTAAGGGTTGGCCGACCAAAGGTGATGAATTATTGTATTGGGGGCCCCATGTGGCCAAACTCCTTGGGAAATACCATGGGAGAGCCCATGGTTTTGAGAAAACCACTTGTGAGGTGTCCCTTGGCCATTAATGCCTTTTCCCCTCACATTCCCTATAAATACCCACCCTTTCCTCCTTTAGTTTTCACTCCCAACTCTCCCCCAACGAAGCTCTGGTCTCATTACTTCCCAAGGAGTCCTCTCAAGGTGCCCCCAAGCCCTCAAGGTCCCGACCTTTGAGTTTTAAGAGATACGTTTTAAGGTAAGGGATCCTACCTCTCTCTTTCTTTTCAAGTAATCTCTTTTATGTCATTTTTTTATGATCTATGATCTTATGTTGGAGGATGTTCTTTTATATTTATCTTACTGCCCTTTTCATGTTCATATGATGAGAGACCCCCTCTTTCTCTCATCAATTCGTTTTAAGAATGTTTAAGTGGCACCGTTAGGCTGCCGAATTTTTAAGGGATTCTTTCACCTTTCTCATTTTTCAAAGTTCTACTTTCATGTCAAGTCTTTCATGTTCCTTTTTATTATGTTGGGGTATGATATCTATATCTATCATACTTAAATTTTATGTCCATATGATGAGAGACCCTATTTGATCTCGTCAATTCATTTTTTGAAGTTTTATGTGGCGCCGTTAGGCTATAGAATTTTTAAGGGATTCTTTCACCCTTCTCATTTTCAAAGTTCTACTTTCATGTCAAGTCTTTCAAGTTACTTTTTATTATGTTGGGGTAATATCTCTATATCTATCATACATAACTTTTTTGTTCATATGATGAGAGACCCTATTTGATCTCGTCAATTAATTTTTTGATGTTTTAAGTGGCGCCGTTAGGCTGCCGAATTTTTAAGGGATTCTTTCACCCTTCTCATTTTCAAGTTCTACTTTCATGTCAAGTCTTTCAAGTTAATTTTTATTATGTTGGGGTATGATCTCTATATCTATCATACTGAAATTTTATGTTCATATGATGAGAGACCCTATTTGATCTCATCAATTCATTTTTTGAAGTTTTAAGTGGCGCCGTTAGGCTGCCGAATTTTTAAGAGATTCTTTCACCCTTCTCATTTTCAAGTTCTATTTTCATGTCAAGTCTTTAAAGTTCCTTTTTATTATGTTGGGGTATTATCTCTATATCTATAATGCTTATCTTTTATGTTTATATGATGAGATACCCTATTTTATCTCTTCAATTCATTTTTGTTGAAGTTTAAGTGACGTCGTTAGGCTGCTGAATTTTCATAAGAGAAATCTAATTTTTTTCTTCCTTCCATGTTTTTCATTTCAAATGGTATTTCCTTAAAATTTCATTACCATGTTCATATATCCTTCATATTCTGTACCTCTACTATTTTATGGGTCATTTATGAATGTTTGACCCATGTCCCCTCTCTTTTCAATGTTTTCTAAAACCCCGATGCATAGCCATTATGCTGCAGAATTTCCATCTCAAATGTCTCTCTCTTTTTCTCAAATTATTTTATTTTGTTAAGTGAATACTCAAAGATCTTCCTTCTAAAGGGGTATTCAAATATATTCCAAAATGTTCTATTTTAAATTCTGGGATTTACATACATGAGACCCGCTTTCCTTTTCCATGGGTTTAAAGTGACATAAACATCATGTCTTTAAAGAAGTTTTTAAAACATTATGATTATAAAATCAAACCCATTTCTTTGATGCTATATGGGTTGTTTATGAAATTATTGATGATTATATATGTGGATCACATGATAATAAATACAAATTAAGGGTGCTCCTTGATAGCGCTCCAATGCATTGGGTAAAGACTTAATCTCTAGAGATGACCATTTTGACTGATACCTTGGTGAATAACCTTGGTAATTTTATTGACACCTTAGGGATGGACCTTGGTGAAACAGAAATGATTTTCAATGTTAAATGTTGTATCCACATCTTCAAGTTATGAAAAACGTTATTTTTATTATGATATGACACATGATTTCTTTCTCATGCCTTTTTGATGACCTTATTGAAGTATCTCAAGTTCACATGTAAAATGTTTCTCTTGTTTCCCTTACTGGGCCTTCGGATCACCCTTTCTTTTGATGTATGTCCCCAGGTTATGAGATGCAGTAATGAACCTAGGATATACTTAAGGATAATCCTTTCAAGTGTTTAAGAAGAATGTTTTTTTCCCTCATGTAATAAGTTCTTGGTTTCCAAGACACTAAACCTTAAAGATCCTTGGTTTTGTATAATGAAATGAAAGTTTATGTAATAAAAATGTGGGATTCTATAGTTGGTATCAAAGGATGGTTTAGTTATTTGTGGAAATTAGGATATGAAAACTTTTGGAAGAATCCTATATAAAAGTTTAAATATAGGAAATCTTCCTGGTATTTTGGTGAGTATTGAGTAAGGGGTTGCCAAGAAAATACATCCCTGTCTGGATATGAGCAGGTAGAGGTGGCTCTGGCACAAATGTACGTAGGGGTAAAACCCGAAAACACCGCTTTGATCTAGACTCGAATGGGAACTAGTACACGACAATGGGTCTTTCTTCACTCTTGGTTACGACACTCCCGGGGGATATGCTTTGGTAAATTCATAAGCTTAGTATGAACCATTATTAAAGGAACAAAGATAAAATAGATTAACGATTCACATAAGAATATATGATCATGGATAACCTAGTTTGGGACCTAGGGGATCACAAGTTAGGGTATAATTTTCTTCTACAAGTTATCCTTCTATGTTTTAAGTTCAATTTCATGATTATTGGCTAAGTATTTAAGCCCCTAATTGTACTTTATTTTCTTAGTTAATGGCGGGAAATGGAAGAACATGTCCCAACAACCAATGTGATAGGAAATGTGACGATTTCTATATTAATATGACAGAGATGATTAGGGGATTAAAAGATGATTATTATTTTGGAAGACATTCACTATTTTGGGAACCCTATTTGATCGAGGTAAATAGATTACTACGGTATTTTCTTTGAAGAGTAAAGGTTGACTTATATTTTGAAGAATTGATGAATTTAAGGTGGACTTATAGTAATTTAGGTTACTTATGTAAATGATTAACCTATCTTGGGGAAAATATGTTTAGGTTAGCTACTTTTGTTATAAGATGTTAGGGGTGGTTGATGTTGTTTGGAGATGAACGATGGAGTTTATTTTGGAAGACTATGTTATCAAATCCTTCTTGTATTTGGATTTCAATCTTAGTTTGGTTTATTTTGAGGAATTTTAAGGACAGTTATTTATGGAATGGTCTATGATGAACTTTGGGTAGTACCGTGGAATTTTGAAGATTTAAAGAAGTTTCCCTTCCTATAGGATTCTTTCTTTTTGAATAGTTGTTTTGTCTTACCCTTTCTGTTTTTCGGATAATGTTTAAAGATAGAATAAATTGATAGTTAATATTTTGTGGATTACGTGACTCTCAAGAAGATTATTCTTGCGCATTTGATGAGACAAAGTGTTTTTGAATGCTCATTGTTTGGAGAAAAGATTTGTTTTGGTAGAAACTTATAAAAGGATTAAACTCTACTTGAAGGTAGGCATATTTCCTTATGTTTTTATTCTATGTATTAAATGAATTCTTCAAAACTATGAAAAGGAACGTAAAACAAAAACGTTTTCTGTTAACTTTTCTTACTGGGAAGTCAAATACCGTTTAACCCATCATAAGTTTGTGTTTTTCTTGTTGTTAAATTTCTCCTAATCATGTTTTCTATCACTCTCCCTCAGAACGTGACCCTTTGTTTTCTCCTCCATGTCCATGTTTTCCTACATGGAATCCTAGTATGAGTTAACTCAGGTGACCTTTTTTACTTCCCTTTCTTTATTTTAAAGTAATAGTATTACTGACACTTTTCCGATGTGGGACTTTCAATGAAATTTTAAAACCCAATTTTAAAAATTGCGAGGATGAAATTTCTTAAGGGGGAAGATTGTAACGACCCGAAATTTTGAATAAATATTGTTTCCTAATTTAGTGTGTTATTATATTTTTATACTCAACAAAACTGTTTCATTTGATAACATGAGTATAATTAAAATGAGACTGTTGGGTTTTGACTGTTATATGACCATTGGTCAATATGAATGTTGGAAACTAAACATTTCAATTTTTGTTTCTAAATACAAGTGATATTGGTTAATTAATATAGAAAGAAGATTCGATGGCCTCATCCAGTAGTCTCGGGCCAATTGAAGCCCATCTAACAGAACTTGGGAAGGAGGTAGCACCACTGGGCTTTTCTCTAGACCAAACCCAAGCCGAACTTCATCGTGTGAAGCTAGAACGGAATCGCCTTCGCGAGAAGTTCAGACTGATAGAAATTACTACTCATGCAATGTTGGCTGAGTCTCCCTCAGATTCCCTCACCTTAGCACACCTTACACTTAGGTCCTATGCTTGGGTTATAAGGGGCTATGTAAGGAGACCATAACTGCCTTGTTTAATCTTATATTTTAAATAAAAAATTTTATTTCTTCTTATGATGAAGTCTATGAATTTTCAAATGTCCGGATAAATATAGTATGCATATTTTTGATGAATTTTAGAGAAATGATATTTTAAAAATGCTTATGTAAACCTTAAATAATTAAAAATGTGTAATGATTTTAAAAAAATGGTCTTCTACAATTATGTACAGTGTGAAATTTAGAGTCTAATTAGATCAACTTAATTTTTGATGAATAGTAAATTATGAATAGTGATTTTATGCTTAGGATTAGTAATGTGGACAAATGGATTAGTAATCTCACTTAAAGAAATTATTAATATAATTTAGGCACCTTGATTAAGTAGTGTGATTCAATAAAATGGTTAAATAATGGTTGTTTCCCTCGGAATTTGGGGATGACCTCCTTGATTGAAGGTTCAAACATTCCAATCGGTTTCTAACGGGTTTGTTCGTAGAACCAGAAACATCCAATGATTACACATCTATTTGAACCTACTTTCCAAAGGTAGGTGCTCATTAGTTTGTGGACTGATGAGGCTTAGTAATTTTCATTGGTCGAGAGGATGGGAGGTTGGACTCATCACACCTTTTTGAGGGGAATTATTGTCTACTCCGGGACACTCTTTATAGATTTAAGTTATGTTCATGAATCCTTATTACATTACCAATTATAAAATGAGGTTTCCTTTAGATCTGACAATCAATGATTGATATGTAGGAAATTTAGAGAATCTTTTATATGTATTCGAGGTTCTTCATTGATAGAGAATCATCTGTATTTTTTAGATATTATTAATCAATGGTATCCTTTGACACATTTATATAGAAGTCTCTTGGTCATTATGATGACCATGCTGGTTTTAAAGCCACTCAGTGGGACACTTGAAGTTTATTTTCATTTAGAAGGACATGCATTATTTCATAGTTAGGATCGAACCTGCAGATGGGCTACCTACGTATCCTTTGTTTAGAAAAGGAATCAGAACCCACGTAGTTTGAGTAAGGGAGTATGATGTTTATGATTGATGGCTCAAAGTAGGATGTCATAATTACTTTTACACTTTAATCTCATGTGAGTCATGCTCGGTGTGAGAAACAAGAGGTATTGGTAAAAATCAGACAATTGTGACATGAGATATGCAACCATAAGAAATAATGTGGGACTTATGTATGTATGACTGCCCAAATAAATGATGATTATGATTTACATCAGGGAAGAAATCCAGGAATAGGGTCCATAAAGGTATATGTAGTTCATGGAGATTTGAATACTCTAACTTGGGGCTTACTCCTGAAAAGGAGGCCCAAATTAGGAGAGGACTTATGATTGGGTTTTACTCCTGAGAAGGAATCCCAGATCAAAGGTAAATTAGGGCTGGTTAAGAGAAATTAAAACTCAAGATTACTCGTGAAAAGGAGACCTAGGTTAAGAGACTTGAAAAATTAAGGTACTTGGGGCTTACTCCTAAGGAGGATGCCTAGATTTGAGAATTATGACCGCGGCTTATTCCTGAAAAGGAGGCCCAGGTTAATGAGGACTTGGGGCTTACTTTTAAGGAGGATGCCCAGATTTTAGAATTATAACTGGGGATTATTCCTGAAAAGGAGGAACATGTTAAGGGGTTCTCTCATCTTAAAGGATGAGGTTGAATGAATGAAATCTCAATATTTAGTGACATAAAGATGTGTAAATCACTAGGTTTTTGAGAGATATTCCACAGAGTTCCTTTCAGATAAGGAAGTCAAATCAATAAATCATGTCATAAATGTATTTGAAGAGTGTCTTGAAGATTGAATCTTCAATAGGAGAGATGGAATGGCTTAAGAGGGGTGAAATGGACAAGAAGGGAACCCAAAAAGGCAGGGGCACGTAAGTCCTGGCAGGCGCGCAGGTACTGCAAGGGCGCGCAAGTCCTGGTCACGCAGGTATACCTGCGCGACACATGGGTACTTGCGCGATGGTTAACCAGTAGTGTAATACTTGAGCCACTCTTGGTTAAAGCCTTTAGAATCATCTTGAGGTTCTTCCAGAAGAGTGGAACGCAAGTTCTATTGAAGTATTTAGGCGGCGCGCAAGTGTGGCCATTTCCCTTAAGGGATGGACACTCAGGCACGCAAGTGTTGATGAGTTTCAACACTTAGGCCTTCCTCCCCCTCTTTAGATCTTCCGTTATAGGTAATAAATTACCTTAGAAGTGTTTCAGAAGGTTTGAGAAGAGACTAGGGCGCTGGGAGCTCAAATATGGATTCTGGAAAAATTTCCTCTCCTTTAATGGGGGGCCCACTGGGGTTATTTATATGCTGGGGAAGACCCCAGGTGGTTATTACTTAGGGCGTGCAAGTGTACTTGCGCGATCATGGTGGCGCGCAAGTGTACTTGCGCGACCATTGCGACACGCAAGTTTCCTTGAGAGACCATTGTAAAACTTGCGCGATCCTTATAGAATGTTATTCTTATTCCTTTCTTTGTCAATTTTTGATATTTTTCCAAAGGTTGAATCACTTTGAGCTAAGATATTACCCTTTTCCAATCTTTAGATTCTGTGATGAAAGGAGCATCAACAAAAGTCCCCCCTTAGTGTTGGATCCGGATAGAAAAGAGGATTTTTCTCTGAGGAAAAAAGAGAAACCAGGGGTCTTTGTGGTTATTGGCAGTTTAAAGTCATGCATGTCGGACATAAAAAGGCTAATTTTTAAGGTCGAAATATCTTTGACCGAATGAATTAGAATTGACTCGATTCCTTGACAATTTATCTGAAAACATATTACCATACTCAAGTATGAGGAAAAATATGTAAACTATGACTTAAGAATATTTGAATCCGTGGAATGATATGAAAAAGAGATAAAAAGGCATTAGAAGAAGTAGTTCCCAAGAATGAAGTTACCATTATTTAACAAACCCGTTAGGGGGTTGAATTATGCAGGGCCACTTAAGGGCATTGGCTGTATATTTAAATAAATAGCATCTTTTGGCTGACAGGTGTGTTATGTAGACTACTTATGCAAGGCCAACTAAGGGAACATGCTGCATATTCAGGCAAAAGAACTCTCAGAAATTTACCTTTCTACTGCTAAAAGACAGTGAAAGTTTATGAAGATTCAAATTTTCCAAAGTATAGAGTTTTTTGTATGGAAAGAGCTACTTGAATATGGAGAATATATTTTCAAACAAGATTATCAAAGAACTGGATGAATATTACTCCTATGAAGGTCTGTCCCAAATGTAGGGAAGGAGAATATAAACCATAGACTTGAATACTTTTAGATCATGAAAAAGGATATGGGAAAAGTATGTTAAGGATGGATATTTTTGTGGATCCCTACATACTGCCATTTAAGACCAATAAGGACAAAAGAGGCTTTCTTCCCAAGAATGAAGTTACCATTATTTAACAAACCTGTTAGGGGGTTGAATTATACAGGGCCACCTAGGGAATTGGCTGTATAGTCAAATAATAATATCATTTGGCTGACAAGTTTATTATGTAGACTGTTTATGCAAGGCCGCCCAAGGGCACGTGCTCCATAGTCATTAAAAGAACTCTCAGAAATTTGACATTTTTGTGACTAAAAGTCAATAAAAGGGTTATGAAGATCTGAAAATATTTAAGGTTAGGATTATGACACATAAATATGGGTATTGTATAATGTATACAAATATACACAGATCAATTCTAACCATAATCATGTTGTGGTGGGTCCTGAATGGAAATGTTGGACTTCACTACGTATCCCATAAGGATGGAAATCAAGCCATATGTAGTTCTTAAACTACAGTTTAACGTCGTGTGGGACAAAAGGATTAGAGATATTAGTTTAGGGTCATAGAGCATGGACCATTATAAGAAATACACAGTGTGTGTTTTCATGGGGACTTTTCAGCTAGGGGATTGAAAGTGGAATTTGGGGTTAGGCCCAAAGACTTGGGGCTGGATTCAAGGGACACTAGAATATTCCTACGTATCCCATAAGGATGGTAATTAAGCCCACATAGTTCTAGAAATACCCTTTGTACAAATTTGGTTCATACATGTGAAGGGTGAAAGTGGACTTTAGTACAATGATGGTTTAACCCAAGATAAAAGGTTTGGTCATTTCCATGTATGCATGTAGTCTTTGAAATGAAACATGATTGAAAAATCAATGTAAATAATGGTTTCCTCTCAGGTGAGGGTATCAAATAATATTGTATTTTATTGTCATACTGGAAAAAAGTGTTGTATAGTTTAACGTCATATAACAAGGACGAAAGTGAACCAATGTGAAGATATTGATTTTAGGGGCAGTATCACGAATTAACATCGTATGAGATGGAGGTGAACCGATGTGAAGAGATTGGTTTTGGGCTTAAACCTTGGGAGGTTTACTACATACCCAGCCTAGAAGGAAAGGATCAAAGTCAGCGTAGTTCAATTAAATAATGAATTAACGATCACGTTTTTCTTGGGGACAACGACCTAAAAAATGATGTTGTTGGGACTTACACATGGTTAGTAGCCCAGAGAGAGTGTTATGGTTGAGGTTTTCTCTAAGATCACGTGAGTCATACTCGGTGTGAGAAACAAGAGGTAACAACAACCTTAACAAAGTACAGTTTAATTTCATGCATGACGTATCAAGGACTTTCTGTACAGTTTAGCATCATGTAGTTAGGACGATGGGGACAATATAGTTTAACGTCATGTTGGACGAAAGGGGGACTATGCAGTTTAATGTCATGCAGTGAGGACAAAAGAGTACAACATTTAACATCATGTTGGATGCATTGGGGACTTTTTTCACAGTTTAACATCATGTTGGATGAAAAAGGGATGATACTATTTAGCGTCATGTTAGACTAAAGTGCGAATAGTTTAAGTTCATATGCATGGACCGTGGATGATGCAGTTTAACGTATTTTTGAATAGTGGTGTAGTTTAAGGTCATACCGGACCATGGATGATATATTTTGTGTTTATACAAAATACTTCTTCAAAAATCTGGCATTGGTTGGAGTAGTGATGAGTTCTCCATCCATCGAGAGTAATGAATAAGCTCCATTGGAGTAGACCCTATGTATTGAGTAAGGTCCTTCCCATTTTGGCTCAAGTTTGGGAGGTTTCTTTCCTGGTATCATTTGAGTTCTGATAACTAATACCAATTCTCCCTGAGTGAATGAATGAAGACGGACCTTTTTGTTAAAATCTCATGCTATTCGATTCTGATAGACTTCCAAGTGGTGCAAAGTGCACAATCTTTTCTCATCTAACCGTACCAATTCATTCAATCGCTTTTGAGATTGTTCATCTATAGATGATTGATCACAAATGGCAACTCTGAGCAAGGGTACTTGAACTTCAATTGGAAAGAATGCTTCAGTTCTATATACCAATGAATATGGAGTTGACCGTGTTGTAGTGCGGGTGGTAGTCCAATAAGCCCATAAAGCATGAAAGAGTTTATCAGGACATGAATTATTATCTTTATCCACTATCTTTTGTAGTATATTTGAAAGAGTCTTGTTGAAGTCTTATATTTGTACATTGGACGCTGCATGATACCGAGATGAATGGTTGGATTTGATGTTGTATTCTCGATACAACTTCTTCACCTCGGATGAATAGAAGTTGGTGCCATTGTCTGTCAATATGGTATGAGGGACACCAAATCTGGTGATGATGTTAGACTTGATGAAGCTAAAAATGCATTTAGAACTGACTTCCTTGAGAGGTATTGCCTATGCCCATTTGGAAAAGAAGTCAGTAGCAGTAAGAATGTACTTAAACTGCTTGGTCGTAGCTGAAGGGTAAGGTCCCACCACATCCATTCCCCATGTGGAAAATGGCCATGAGTATTTAGCTGTATGAAGAAAATATGGAGGTTGATGAATGAAGTTGGAATGTACTTGGCATTTAATTGGCATGAATGACACTTCTTTGTGAAATCAACATAATCTTGTATCATTGAAGGCCAAAAGTATCCAAGCCTTCGAATCTGATCAGACAGTCTATGTCCAGACTGGTGGGCACCACAGACTTCTGCATGCAATTCTTTCATGACAGCCATTGTCTCTTCCCCATCAATTCATCTGAAGAGAACTCCATAAAAACCACGTTTGTAGAGAATTTTCTCTAGGTGATTTGGGCTATCATAAAGAGTAAAGTTGACTACACGTCACCAAATTTATTCTTTCTCGGCTCTATCAGGTGGAAGTGTTCCATTTTGAAGGTATTCCCTGATAGGTGACATCCATCCTGTAGTATGACCATACTGTTCAGGAATGGGACTAATTTCATTTATTTCCTCTGTTCTGATTTGAACATAAGGTGAAATTGAAGGACAATGGGAAATATTGATGGTTGTCTCGTCCCGATTTGAATCTTCCAGAGCTATGGCTATATTAGCCAGTGCATCAGCATGATCATTTTTTGATCTTGGGACATAAGAAAATGTCGGTTCCAAAGGTAATTCCGCCATTAACTCTCTGACATAATCATACAAAGGCATTAGTTCTTATTTTTTGATGGCACAATCCCCATTGACTTGTTTGATTACTAGGTCTGAATCACCTTTCACCTTTAAGTGATTCACTTGTTCTTGAAGTGCTAATTCTGTAATGAGATCTTGGTATTCTGCTTCATTATTGGTACCACCTTCCCACAATAAGAAGTAATAAGGTAACACTGCCTTTTCTGGAGAAATGAGAACAATTCCTAATCCATCTTTGTTGAATTTAGGATTTCCCATTTTTCTCCCTATTGGACTTCTGGATGCACCATCAAAATACATTTCCCATGCTTGAGGACTTTCTTAAATAGAGAAGAATTCCTCATCAGAGAGTTCAATATCTGAAGATGTGTCTTCCACTGAAGGGTGTTCAACCAGGAAATCAGCCCGAGCTTGGCCCTTTATCACCTTTTGAGACACATACTAAATGTCGAATTGCTGTAAAATAACTGCCCACCTTTCCAGACGTCCTGTAAGCATTGGAAGACTAAGGATGAATTTGAGTGGGTTATTGCGAGATACCAATTGGACCTCATGATGTTGCAGGTAGTGTCTCAACTTCTGAACTGCAAAGATTAATGCCAGGCAGCACTTCTCAATACTTGAATACCGGTTTTCTGCTTCAAGCATAGTTCGACTGAGATAGTAGAGGCTGTTTTCATTCCCAACATCATTCTTTGGAGCAAGAAAGGCACCCAATGATCACTCTAGAGCTGTCACGTAGAGGATAAGTGGTCTTCCTTCAACAGGTGTCATGAGTACCAGTGGACTCAAGAGGTATTTCTTGAGAATATCGAATGCTTCTTGACATTCTTCAGTCCACTGGTAAGTGACTCCCTTCTTCATCAATTTGGTGAAGGGTAAACTTTTTCCTGCCAAATTGGTGATGAAACCTGGAATATAGTCTAAGTGTCCTTGAAGTCCTCTTAATTATTTCAAATTTTTATGAGGTGACATACTAAGGATTGACTTGGTATTCTCAAGATCGACTTCAATACCATGATGGCGTACAACAAAGCCGAGAAATTTTCCTGTGGTTACCCCAAAAGAACCTTTTAAGGGATTCATCTTAAAATTATGTTGTCGAAGCTTGTGGAATATGACTTCCAAATCAGCCAAGTGATTAGAAAGTTGTTTGGATTTAACCACCAAATTGTCTACATAGCATTCAACAAACTTCCCTAAGAAGGGTTTGAAGATACGATGCATGGAACGCTGATATGTTCCACCTGCACTCTTTAAGACAAAGGGCATTACCTGGTAGCAAAACACACCCTGAGGGGATCTGAAGGCTGTGGATTCCTCGTCTTTTGGGGACATTCATATCTAATTATATCCTAAATATCCATCCATGAAGGAAAGTGCTTCATAACTAGCAGTTGCATCAATTAAAATTTCTGTAATCGGAACTGGGAAATCATCCTTAGGACAATGCTGATTAAGATCTCTGAAGTCGATGCAAACTCTAATTTGTCCGTTCTTCTTCTTTACAGGGACAATATTAGCCAACCACTTGGGATAATGAACTTCTCTGAAGAAGTTATCTTTGATAAGATTATCCACTTTAGATTCAATTTTGGAAGCATAAGTTGGGTGTGTTCTGCTCGTGGATTTCTTAAATCCTCGATGTTCTTCTGATAAACCAAAATGATGAGTAGCAACATCAGAATCAAGCCTGGGAATTTATGTATATTTCCAAGAAAATATATCTCTATTTTTCTTTATAAAAGAAATATACATCTCTTTCTCTTCAAGAGTCATGGCCATAGTGATTAAAGTGGGGCGTGGATCTTCTTTTGTACCTAGATTTATTTCTCTGAGTTCATCCATAATGGTAGAGATACCCTCTTCAAATTCTAGAGGAGCATCTCTGAGATCTTCCTCTTCTTCTTCATCATGTGTTATTTCTTCCATTTCTACTTGCATAGTAGATGATAAAGCCGAATTTTCATGATCATAAGAGATGTCAAAATTTTCATATCTTGAAGAAGAAGCTTCCATTTCCGACCCGATTGATGATGAAGGGTCTTATTTGGGTAATAAAGAGGAGATGATGGATTAAGGATCAACATCATTGTTCACCTCTGATGTTGCTATAACTTCTTATGGCCTAATTAGCGAATTATAGACTTGTTGGATTTCAGCAGATGAAATGAAGACGTCACCATTTGTGCTTTCATCACTGCTGGGTGGGTTACCAATTTCTCCCATGTTGTATGGCTCGATTGCCGTAATTGACATTATGGATCTTTCCATAAGAGTATTTTGATTTGGGTCTATCTTGTCAATTTGAATGATATGCAACACATAATCTGTACTCATATGTGTAAATGGATTTACTAGAATTTTCTCCAAACCATATGGAGCATTAACTTTGGTAATCTCTTTTTTTGTGGATTTCTCCCTTCCCTTCATGTGATAGAATTACTCCTCAATGTATTGAGACTCACATATCTTGAACGGGGCCTTATCACCATACAATCTCCCAACTTGAACATCGAAACAATATTTGAGACATTGATGGTATGCTGAAGGGATAACCACATGTTGATGTAGCCAGGGTCTTCCAAGAAAGATGTTGAAAGCTGAGTCTTGATCAACAACCATGAAATCTGAATTGGATACAAGATCTCCAAACTGAGTTCTGAGTGTAAATTCACCCAGTGTTTCCTGTTCATTTTTGTCATATCCTTGTAACATCATGGTAGAAGGAGATAAATCATATTCTGTGAGGCCCAATCGACGAAGTGTATGAATGGGCATGAGGTTGACTCCTGAACCATTGTCAATGAAAGCTCTTCGGACGTCTACGCCATTGACCCTGCCAGATAATTACAAAGTTCTAATATGTCCATGCACAACATCATATTCATCTTCATCAGTAAAAGATATTATTTCATGGCATTCTGAAGGATTATTCTCTATGTGATAGACTTCAGCTGCAGCAATTTCATTTTCAAACTCCTGAGGACTTGACAAAGCCTCGATGAGTGCTTCTCGAAGATATTTTGACAGATTCAGAGCATCCAGAGTTGATAACTTGGCTAGTAATTGGGCCAAGTGTTTCAATATATCATAATTTTGATATAGAGGCCTGTGTTTCCCAACAGAAATATGTGGTTTATCAGGTACCTTGGAAGCATATGCTTTGGAAGTTGATGCATCTTGTATTGGGATAGGACTTGACAATATTCCTGGTTTTGGAAGATTAGACCGATTAGATCCATTTACTTGCTGAGAGGAAGAAGATGGAACCTTCAACCGGTCTTCCAAAATAACTATGACATGACTGAATTTGCTATTGGTAGAAGAACTTGCTTGTTCTTGCTGAGCTCGCTGAAGGGATCTACCATGAGTTTCTGCTGCATACACAGTTCTAGCAGGGGTATAATTGGAATAGTGGCTTCTGAAAGATCCACGTTTTCCCCTGTATCCTGAGCCTCTGGAACTTCCTCTGATTACTCTGTTTGATATAGGGAATTCAGGCTCATCGAAATCGAAACTGCGACTGGAATATGGATCTGTTAATTGAATCATATTAACAGAACCGAAGATTAACTCTTCGTCTGATGAAGACTCTACCTGATTAGCTTGTTTAGGCTATGCCGTTTGTTGGGGCGGTGCCCGTGGCTTTGAAGTAGATGGCATGAAGTCTGCCAGAGTCAAAGCCAACTTAGGCTTTGACACATACTCATCTTCTTCTGATTCTTTTTCTTTCTTTGAATCATGCCGTTTCTTTGAGGACTTTTATCTCTGAAGAAGAGGGTTTTTCCACAACATTCATGGTAGAAGACACAATCAGTTTCTTTAATTGTGTTCACAAAATAGCATGAGTTCGGTTGATTGTCTTTCTGACCATCCAATCATCATACTTCTATAAATTTTTTCTTTTGAATTATTTCCATTTGCCTTCCTCCTCTGAAACTGTAGCAGTAACACATGCTACCTGAGCTGAAGAGCCTTTCAGTTTGACTTTTCCTGAGTCAACCATCTTTTGCATGAGGTCTTTGGAGACAAAACACTCCTAGATGGGATGCCCCGACATTTGATGAAAAGGGAAATAATTGGGATGATCTTCATCTCCTTCCTTATTTGGCCTCTTAGGCCTTGGAAATTGAGCCGGATTATTTTCCAGAGCCGAAATGAAGTAACCAGGAACTTGATCATTTCAGAAAGAGTATGTTTTTCTCTTCAAATCCTTAAATTGTTTTCGTCTTTGATCTCTTTGATCATCTGGATGAAACGACCTTTATTGTTGGTGCTCAGGAGGTGGAGCCCTTCGAGAAGATGATGGTTTTGAAGTAGAAACAAGTACAAGTGCTTGTTTAAGCATAACTGTAGCAGTTTATGCTTTACCCATTATCCTTACTGGAACTGATGAAATTACATGAGATTTAGCCATAGCCTATATAAGGGAATCTTCAATCTTCTGAGTGATTGAAGTAAGGTCTCGAAACCCTCCTGTGTATTTCACAGGGATTAACATCGTGCGTAATTCATCACGAAGATTTTCCAGAAATATTGGCAACAATTATTCTTGAGGGAGTGCTAATATTAGGGAATATGTTAATCCCTTCTAGTGAGAAATGAAATCTGAGACCCTTTCATTCTCCCTTTGCTTACAGTTTGTAAGATCAAAAACTGTTGTCTTTGGTAAAGTTGAGCTGAACTGAAGAAGGAATTGTTGACGGAGATCTTCCCATCCAGTAATTGACCGGGATTGCAAACTTGTATACCAGACAAAGGCTGGTCCTTGCAAGGTTCGTACGAAGCATCTGAGTTTTACTGCTTCTTGATGCTCCGAAGTTCCCATCATAGGATCACAAAAAGATACGTAATGCGTTAAATGTTGTTCAGGGTCGCCTGATCCATTGAAAATAGGGAATACAGGGTTTCCAAAACTGGATGGAGGAGAGATTGAATCTACCCATTCAGGGTAAACATTTTTTCTGGTTGAAACTGTTCACATTTCCCTTCTATAGTCTCTAACCGAGCTATTAATGACTCAACAGTAGTTATTAACTTTTGAGAAATATCCGGTTGAACTTGGAATTGGGTAGGTGTAATGATTGGAGCTTGGATAGATGTGGTGGTTGGTGCTGCAACTGATGGTAACACTGCCAACAGTTGTTTCACTTGACCTTTAGGATTAGACTGGTGAGGGTGTACTGATAAAGGATGATATTCTTGATCCATCTCAGTAGCTGCAACAAAATCCCTTAGCTGACTGACTCCAGCACGCTTAGGAGGAAGACTACCCTGAAGTAGTTCTGCGTTCAACCTCCTTAATTCCTTCATTTCTTCCTCCTGTTGTAAAAACCTTTGCTCTAGTGAGAGAGATTGGCCTTCTCTAGAGGAAGGATATGTAACCTGATTCTTTCCCCTCCCTTTGTTGGATCCTTTTCAGAGAGGGGGAAGTGGGTTACTTGAAGAAGTACCTAGGTTCTGAGTAACCCTTTGATTTAGTGTACGCACACCTTCTTCATTTGTGTCATTGCGTACATCTTCTTGAGCAGGAACCTCTTCATATGAGTCCCCTGAGTGAGCCTCATCTGGTGGATCAACAACAATGGTATTGATGACATTTATTGATGCATAACGCATCGCATCCCTTATATCATCATTTTTGTGATATTTTCTTCTTCCATGTCTTTGATGAGACATTTCCTTTTGTTGATTCGATCCCTCAGGAACTTCTTGACAAACCGTAATTTGGATAGAATCTCCTAATAATTTGTCTTTTCGTTCCTCTTGAGGCTTATTCCCCAATTAAGAAAAGACCGAATTTCTCAGAGGAGGGGATTGATGATTTGAAAAAGTCCCCAGTATGGTGGACTAGGGCTGTTCCTACTATTCCCACTCAACTCTTTGAATCCTATTTGTTGATTCTGAGGGTTGGTTTAAAAGAGTCCCCAGTATAGCAAACTAGGGTGGCTCTTGACATGCTATGTCTGAGACTTTCTTAAAAGATCTCCTGATCTTGCGAACCTTAGTCCGGAAATTAGCTGGATGCATTAACTTGTATCCACTTTTATCACCTGGTTCAAAAGACCGTTGGATGATTTCTGACACTTCTGTCACTGGATGATGTGCTTGCTCCATATGAGAGGCCTATTCAACATTCTCGTTTGCTTGATGCAGGAGTAATTCAACAACTTGTTCTCTGTATTCTTGATTTTGAGAGGAACTAGTTAAGGCCTGTTCTTGGAAAAGATTTTGATTACAAACAAATCCCATTGACTGTGGCCGACCATGGGCAATAACATTGCATGAGACAATTTTCGGCGGTCTTTGCTGACTGGAGAGCACTGTGAAATGCAGTGATCCATGAACACCCCATCCCTTGACATGAATACCAGACGGGGCATTGGAAATTAACTGGTGAAACTTTCTTAGGGTGCCAAGGCATGAATGTTGAAGGGCTCTCTACTGATTTTTAGCCTTTGGATATTGAGAGACTGATAGAGATGCCAAGTCAATTTGGCGTTGTAACCCTTCTATTATCTTAACATGATTTTTAAATTCATCATAAGATAATACTTTATTTTTCAACTGAAAAAGAGTTTCCCATATGTTGAGACGAATATAATGAATTCCATCTTCCATCAACATATCTGGAATGTCATACTGAGAGTCAGCCAGAGGCCAAAACATGACTGTCACCTCACCTTTTTCTAGTTGTTTCTCATGTTCAACATTTCCTCTTTATCATTTGATGAAGATTCTTCTACCCGTTTTTACCAGTGCTGGTGCTTCCTTGTTGATTCATTGTATTTAATAGGATTGGTAGAGAAATCACTAATTATCCTAGAAGATGCATGACTTAGGGGTGGTTCAGAGAATGACCTACACCCTGAGCTATCTTCCCATTGATAAAGTATTTCACCTTCCAGCGATGAAACATCAGACATGACTGGTTTTGCATTTGCAAGTTCCTAAATATAAGAGGGCTTTCTCGGCACTAAATTGTCTAATGGAGCATTTTCCGGGCAATGTGCATCACTACTGTGGAGAGGAATTTCGCAGTGAAATTCATCATCATGGGGAGGACCACCATGGTGGGTTACAACAAAAGATGAGATCTCTTGATCCTTGGTCTTCTGGCTACACATAGGGTTATTGTAGCTCTCATATGAAGATGAAACTTCGAGATCGACCGGATTGTCATGAAGCAAGCCTTCATGAGGAAGTGTTTGTTGAAGACCTTCAGAATTAATGTTCCCACTATTGGGAAATGAGGGAGTAGAATCTTGGATTCCAATAGATAATTTTATGAGGGCTTCAAGAAATCCAGGATCGAGCAAGGACTTGTTACAGATTGGCTCTTGATCTCTTGTTTGTGTTGGGCGGGTCTTTTTCTTAGACGCCTTATTACTCAATTTGGAAACCACTTGTTGATGAAAGTGGCTGCTCTGAGAAGGTGTATGTGCCTGATCAGGAAAGATGGTCAGGTTAGGCTGACGATCTCCACTCAAATCAGGTGTATGTGCCTGACTTGGCTGTCCGTATGATATGAGGGAGTATGCCCCACAACCCTCTTGGACTAGAACTGATGTGTGTGTCTGTTCCGGAGTGAACTGTTGATGTGTCACTCCACTGGTAGGGATAGATTTATGTGTCTTTCCCTGAGATTCTGCTGAAGCTATTATAATATCCTGACAGGCATCCAGGATAGGAGCAAGAATTTGCTTCTACTCTTTCACCATTGATATAATATGCTTGGTGACTTCAGCTATCGGAACGAGGATATACATTCATTCCATGCTTGGAGTAGGTGTGTGTGCCTGCTTCTGTCCTCCTTTTTCTGTCAGTGAATCCAAACAGTACTCAAGTGTAGGGGCAGAGAGTTGAGTTTGCCTCCTGTTTTTCGCCGGAGCTTTTTGACTGACTTCTCTGAATGCTACCAAGCGAGACTGTTGGTAGGCTTGATCAATACTAGCGGGTGTATGTGCCTTCTAATTGCAATTCACCGAACGTGGTTGACGAGATCTGTCATATGTAGTCAGACGAGCCTGCTGACTAACTGATGACGTATAAACAGGTGTATGTTCCTGTCTAAAATACTCCGCCGGAATTTCCTGACGGGATTGGCGTGCTGATGCCAGACGAGTCTGCTGGACAACAGAATTAAAACGGACAGGTGTGTGTCCCCACTCGTTGCTTTCCACCAAGTTAGGTTGGTGGACATCTCCGAAGATAGCAGAGATGAGAACCTGCTCACTATTAACCGGATTTAGCCTCTGGCGATTCGTCTTGCCTGCTCGGGTTCGAGGAACCTGATCCGAATTCTTGGAGTCGGTACCCTCATCATGTTGAGGGCGCATTTCCGCACGAGTCTGGCGGCGATTGTTGGTGGGAGACCTCGGGAAGGACTCCTGTCTGCTTGAATTAAGGCCCTGAGGGATCTTCTCATTCACCTCCCCAGAATAAGGGAGTGAATGGTGATTGCATTCCGGGGATAACGACCAAAAACGGTTGGAGATGGTAGTTAACACTGCCTGCTTCTTGATCACTGGTCATCATTGTCCGGACGACCGGTGTGAGTTGTTCACTTGGAGGGATTGTTGGGCAGCCTCCAGAGTTGGGATGGTACCGTGTTGATGGTACTCCTTAACCAGTGCATTTGATACCCAGCGTTGAAGACGCTAAGTAGGTGATGTCATCCTTAGAGCGGATGACGATCCACCAGGAGTAGCAGTAGTGGAATTATCAGCAGTAGTATTCACAGGTGTGAACTTGAGAGCAGTCATTCTGGAAATGCAGAGGATCTTGGAAAAGAGTGCCTGTTTGATATAACAGACATAATCAAGATGAATTCAGCCACTATATCTTTTGGATGAGCACATATGTCAATGATTTTTTTGTTGGCCCTCTCATTGAGTTTTAAATAGGGGCCTAACAAATAGGTAAAGCATCATTTTAACTTGATTAAGGATTCATGTCGGGTTCACCATTTTTTGTTTCCCTCGGAATTTGGGGATGACCTCCTTGATTCAAGGTTCAAACATTCCAATCTGTTTCTAAAGGGTTTGTTCATAGAACCGGAAACATCCAATGATTCCACATCTATTTGAACCTACTTTCCAAAGGTAGGTGCTCATTAGTTTGTGGACTGATGAGGCTTAGGAATTTGCATTGGTCGAGAGGATGGGAGGTCAGACTCATCACACCTTTTTGAGGGGAATTATTGTATACTCTGGGACTCTCTTTATAGATTTAAGTTATGTTCATGAATCCTTATTACATTACCAAGTATAAAATGAGGTTTCCTTTAGATCTGACAATCAATGATTGATATGTAGGAAATTTAGAGAATATTTTATATGTATTTGAGGTTCTTCATTGATAGAGAATCATCTGTATTTGTTAGAGATTCTTAATCAATGGTATCCTTCGACACATTTATATAGAAGTCTCTTGGTCATTATAATGACCATGCTCGTTTTAAAGCCACTTAGTGGGGCACTTGAATTTTATTGTCATTCAGTAGGACATGTATTATTTCAGAGTTGGGATCGAACTCGCAGATGGGCTACCTACATATCCTTTGTTTAGAAAAGGAATCAGAACCCACGTAGTTCGAGTAAGGGAGTATAATGTTTACGATTGATGGCTCAAAGTAGAATGTCATAATTACTTTTACACTCTAAGCTCACATGAGTCATGCTCGGTGTGAGAAAGAAGAGGTATTGGTAAAAATCAAACAATTGTTCCATGAAAGATGCAATGATAAGAAATAATGTGGGACTTATGTATGTATGACTGCCCAAATAAATGAAGATTAGGATTTACTTCAGGGAAAAAATCCAGGAACAAGGTCCATAAAGGTATATGTACTTCATGGAGATTTGAGTACTCTAACTTGGGGCTTACTCCTGAAAAGGAGGCCCAAATTAAGAGAGGACTTATGATTGGGTTTTACTCCTGATAAGGAATCCCAGATCAAAGGTAAATTAGGACTAGTTAAGAGAAATTAAGACTGGGGCTTACTCCTGAAAAAGAGGCCTAGTTTAAGAGACTTGAAAAATTAAGGGACTTGGGGCTTACTCTTAAGGAGGATGCCCATATTTGAGAATTATGACTCGGGCTTATTCCTTAAAAGGAGGCCCATGTTAATGAGGACTTGGGGCTTACTCCTAAGGAGGATGCCCAGATTTGAGAATTATAACTGGGGCTTATTCCTAAAAAGGAGGCCCAAGTTAAGGGGCTCTCTCATCTTAAGGGATGAGGTTGAATGAATGAAATCTCAATATTTAGTGACATAAATATGTGTAAATCACTAGGTTTTGAGAGATATTCCACAGAGTTCCTTTCAGATAAGGAAGTCAAATCAAGAAATCATTCCATATGTAAAGACCCGTAAAATTCAAGGGAAATTTTTTCTTAATTTTCTTTAGAATTTTACAAGAGCGCGGTTTCAGACGGCACCTGATTCCGAGGCCCGGAGTGCCCGGAATCAATTTCCAAAGTTTGGCTCGGGTACGTTCAGTGAACGAACGAGCGGGTTTTCCTAACTTTTGATCCGGTGCTCGGAATTGAAATCCGAGGGCACCGATGAACTCGCAACGCCGAAATTCGCTAATTGAGACCTTTTCAGAAGTTGCGTTTGTTGCGGGTTGAAAGTTAGTTTTGGGGATTAAATGATAAGTAAAATAAAATTGTGTGTGAATTTTATTTTATTCGTGGTGGTTAGACTCTCTCATGGGAAGTTGTTGGTGGGGCCCACAACCACCCAACTTCCCATGTGTGGTTATGAGGGAGGTGGGGCCCACACGAGCCCCCACCTTTTCAAATTCCCTAACCCCTCTAAACCCCCTCTTAAATTATGTGGCTCTCCCCTACATTAATTCTTGCCAACTTATCTCTTCTTTTAATTTTTTGACAACTCTAGATTTTAATTAATGTAATGAATTCAACTTTTGAATTTTGAAAGGTTGGCAAAGTGAAAATAAAATAAGGTGTAGCTTATTTTATTTTGAGAGTTGCTGTGTTGTGGGGAGATTTGAGAGAAGAAGAGTTCTACACTTTGAAGAACTTCATCTTCCTCCTTGAAGAACGCGAAGAACACCGACACGCCGTTCTATCTTCTCTCCACGTCAAAGAAAGGGAGACACCGCTTCCTCCTCGGTTTTCCTTCGTCGACTTGAGAAGTTTCGCCAACGACGTATCGCATCGGACGCATCCCTTCGTCAACGGATTTGACGAACGACGACCGCGACGCCCGACCTCCGCGACGTCGTCTTCCGCGGAACGTAGACAAATCTTCGAACCTTATACCAAGGTAGGGGTTGTTGATTTCTTTTTGGTTTAATTATTTTATTCTTGATCGTGAATTTAGCAAGTCTAACGTGTGGCTTGAATTATTTAAAGATGCGTTATTGCTTAACGTGAGGGGGCCGGACCACATGAACACGGTCGAACCCCCTCCATCGTTCTTGTTGTTTATTCTTGCGGGTGGAAGCAAAGTGGCGTGGTGCCGTCGCACCACGCGGATGATCGTGCAATTATTTTACGCGGCGCCGTCGCGCCACGCCGAGGAAGAATCTTCAAGAACGTGATGCCGTCGCGCCGCGTTGAAAGGTATCAAGGCACGGCGAAGGGGCGCGGTGCCGTCGCACCGCGCCGGACGACGAACACCGCGGCCGGTTCCGGGCCGCGGCGAGACGAGCAGACCGCGGCCGGTTCCGGGCCGCGGCGGGAAGAGAAGACCGGCGGCCGGGCCGCCGGCGTCGGAAGCCGAAGGGGGGACCGGAATTTCCGGTCCCGTTGGAGAAAACCGGCCGGCCAGCTGGCCGGCCGGAAGGCATTAAAACCGGGGGAATTAATCCCCCGATCAACACATAAAACCCCCCCTCTTTATGAGGGGGGCGGTTCTTTGAAGGGAGGGGGGCAGCCGGCCCCCCCGGTTCCGCACAAGCAGGCCCCCCACGTGGGGGGGGGGGGGGGGGCGTTTTAAAAAATTGGGCGCGGCACAAAGGTCGCGCCGCTTTTCCAAATCAGCGGGGGCTTAGCCCCCGCGTGCAGCCACCCCGCGGCGACAAGCCGCCGCGGCCCCCGCGCCGCCGCTGCGCCGCCGGCCTGCCGGCCGGCCGGGCCGCCCAGGGGGGGGTCGGGTCGGGTCGGCCCGGACCCGGACCCCCCCGTTTCGAACCAGTTCCGATCTTTTAACCATATATTAAGCCTCGGACCTCCGAATGACGAACCGTCTGCGGCAACGCGATCCTTGGATCGAGACGGTCATTTCGGTATATCGCACTCAAGGTTTCGGTTTACTTTGAGTTCGGCCGGGTTGGTTCGTTCACGAAACCAACCGGGCCTTCGGAGCGGAAACGCTCATATCTTGAGCTACGGACGTCCGATTGACGTTCCGTCAGCCGTGTTGTGTTACTCTTTACGAGACGGATCTTTTGGCATACTCCGCCCGAGGTTTAGACGTAGGTGGAGTACGGTCGGGTTGGTTTTGCCTTAAAAACCAACCAGGCCCCGGAGACGAAAATGCCAATAACTCTCAAACCGGGCGTCCGATCGACGCGCCGTCTGTTGCGTTGAGTTCCTGTTGACGATACAGAACTTTTGGATACATCAACTCTGGTCTTTGTGACAGTTGATGTATCAGCCTCTCGGCTCGTGGAGCGGACCCTCCGAACGAGCTTGCTGTGTGCGGGAACCCTAGTGCTGGCTGCGACTGCTACGACTACTACTGCTACTGTGACTGCGACGACGACAGTACAGAGATCCTGTGTGGATTCGACGACGACGACTTCAGCACTCAGCGATCCTACGTGGATCAGTGCTACAGGTCCTGTGTGGGTCCGATCATGTGTGGGTCCGATCCTGTGTGGGTCCTTGCGCTCAGCGGTTCTGTGTGAGCCAGCGCCTACAGGTCCTGTGTGGGCCCGATCCTGTGTGGTCTTTGCGGGGGTTAGTTACCTATCGATCCTTCGTGGGTCCGACGACTTAGATGGATCAGTGATCATCTTTATCATCCTTGAAGAAGTATACCTGTGTGAGCTGAATCCTGTTGCTTTCCTGTGTGGACTGTGTTGTGCAATCCTGTGTGGATTACGTTTTGCTTTCCTGTGTGGAATACGTTTACTTTCCTGTGTGGACTGAGTTGTACTTGGGCTCGGAGGTTGGAGCGTATTTTAATTGATGACTTAGGTATATGTATGGGCATATACCTAAGCAATGTCGGTTGTTACTTCGTGATTATTCCTTTCTTCGTGGTTTATCCTTTGTGGATTTTGAGAGACCTTCAGGGGTCTCGGGGTCCCTACTGAGTAGCTTATACTCACCCCTGCATGGGCTTTGCCCGCACTACGTTGTGTTGGTTGCAGACGACGGACAGCGTTGACCTTAGCTGAGGCTTACAGAGCGGGACGGTACCCGGAGGTGGACCACTGGGCGGGACGTGCTCGGAGCGGACGGCGGGACCCGTGGAGCAGAGGAGCTATCTGTACCCACCCTTCATGTGGGATTTCCAGTGGACAGCTCAGTGTAGCGGCATTTACTTTTCAGTTGCTGTTTTCCCTTTCGAGTTGTACTTTACTTTCAGTTTTGGGTTTGTATTCTGGCCCATTTACTTTTCCGCACTTTCAGTTGTACTCTGCTTTTGTTTAGTGTTTACTTTCCGCTTGCTGACTCTGTGGTGTTTGTTTACTTTACAAAGGCAATGCCTTCCCTTTTTACCGGGATTTACGCCTAGGTGCTAGTCGCCAGCCCCTGGCCTATGGAAGGCGGGCTTGGGGTAGTCACGGCACGGACCCTGAGGGCGGGTCGTGACAATTGGTATCAGAGGAGTTCGGTTCTACCGCGAACTCTGATATTTTCTATGTGAAGCAATAATGTTTAGCGTATTGAGTGTGGTTATCAGTCCAGGGAATCCAGTGTTGGTGCGGCGGCCGACGTATCCGTACACCAGGACCCTGACTTCTGATTTCCGACTTAATGCACGAAAACATTGATTGCGTGTGTGTTTCAAAGTTTTCTTTGTGATTACTTATATCAGCTCACCAGGTATACTGTCCTAACCGTGGCGCACCTGTTTACTTTTCAGGATGGCCCCACGACGACAGCCAGCTAGGGTTCCGAGAGTCGAGCGAGACGACAGCCCACCGAGCGACGAGGCCTCGATGCAGGGCCCTTTGCCAGTAGTGGCACCGGCGGTAGCTTTACCCGCCGAGCCCCCGATGCTCCCAGCAGCAGCCACTGACGATGCACGTCGCCTCAGCGCACTGCATGAGTTTCAGCGCCAGCGACCGCCCAGGTTTCGCGGGGAGACGGATCCCCAGACAGTAGAGGACTGGCTGGAGGCAGTAGTACGAGTGTTTAGGCTAGTGAGGACACCAGCAGACCTCATGGTGATCCTCGCTGCGAGCCTACTACACGCAGCAGCAGGACGATGGTGGAGCCTGATGCTCCAGGTGCACGATGAGGCATCTCTTCTTTGGACGGACTTTGAGAGCCTCTTCCGCTCGGAGTTCGTCCCATCCACCCTTCGTGCGGTGCGTATCCAGGAGCTTCTACAGCTGCGGCAGGGCAGCATGACAGTCGCTCAGTACTCGGCGAGATTTACCGATCTCTCGCGCTACTCGACCGACATGGTACGGGACCCATTCTTCCGGGCCCGGACCTTCGAGCAGGGTTTGAGACACGAGATCAGGGCATCGCTGATCTCCCTTAGCATACCGACTCAGACAGGAGTACTGGAGCGGGCCCTTCTGATCGAGAGCTTCCTTGCTGAGTCTACACCAGCACAGCGACCCACCGCAGGGCGGCACGTAGCAGAGACATCTGCAGCAGGCAGTCGACAGATGACTCAGGGGTCCAGATATACCAGACCTTCGGGCAGACGACCTCAGGACACTGGCTCAGCAGTGCGGGGCACACAGCGCGGAACCAGTCTTACGAGAGGCAGACAGTGCTACTCATGCGGCGGGCAGGGCCACATGGCTCGTGACTGCCCGACCCGCCGTGCCGAGGAGCAGCAGACTGTTGAGGGACCACCGAGGCAGAGGCAGAGGGTCGACCGTGGCGGTCCGCAGGGAGGAGGCGGACGAGGCAGAGGAGCTGGACGAGCAGCCGGTGGTGGCCGACGCTTTGAGGCTCTACCACCACCACCACCAGGAGGTCCACCCCGACCACAGGGAACTGGCGGGCAGCGACAGGCACAGCTCCAGGCAGCAGAGGCCTACGACCACGGCGTACCCGAGATGATTCGAGGTACTATCTGTGTCTATTCCACCCTTTCTGCAGTTCTTATAGACACAGGAGCGAGTCACTCTTTCATAGCCGCTGCCCTTGTTCGGAGCTCGGAGATTCCGACAGAGCCGTTGGCTCGATCCTTACGGCTAGAGACTCCTACGGGAGCAGACTCGACGATTACGCACTGGTGCCGACAGTGTGAGATTACTCTAGGAGGCGAGAGCTTCGGCTGGGATCTTCTTGTAGCAGCGTCGAGGCCTTACGACGTCATCTTGGGCATGGATTGGCTATCTACGGTTCATGCACAGATTGACTGTTTTAGGCGCAAGGTGCGATGTGTACGCACCGACGGGAGCAGGTTCACCTTCACCGGCGAGAAGGGAGCCTTAGCAGCACAGGATGGACATCCGCGGAGGAGAGGGCAGCCCATCACTCATCAGTTGGCTAGCCTTATCCTTGGAGTAGTTGACGTGCGGAGTCCTGGTTTTCCTGCAGTGGTAGATCAGTTTGCGGACGTTTTTCCCGACGACGTTCCAGGGCTACCTCCTCACAGAGAGGTAGACTTTTATATTGACTTGTACCCCGGGACAGCCCCGATATCCACTCCAGCATATCGGATGGCCCCCGCCGAGCTTCGAGAGCTACGGGTACAGTTGGAGGACTTGCAGGGCAAGGGGTTCATCCGACCCAGTGTTTCACCCTGGGCTTCCCCGATTTTATTCGCCAAGAAGGCGGATGGGAGCTTGCGACTTTGTGTTGACTATCGTCGCCTGAACCAGGTGACAGTGAGAAACAAGTATCCGCTACCGAGGATTGATGACCTCTTTGATCAGCTCAAGGGAGCACGGTGGTTCTCGAAGATAGACCTCAGGTCAGGCTATCATTATCTCAGATTCAGAGACGAGGATGTGAAGAAGACGGCCTTCAGATGTCGGTATGTCCACTATGAGTTCTTGGTTATGCCTTTCAGTGTAACCAATGCTCCAGCAGTGTTCATGGCTCTCATGAACAGGATCTTTCAGCCATACCTTGATCGATTTGTCTTGGTCTTCATCGACGACATTCTGATTTACTCTACGACAGAGGAGGAACACGCCTATCACTTGCGAGTTGTTCTTGACACACTCCGAGAGCACCAGCTTTATGGTAAGCTCTCGAAGTGCCAGTTCTGGATACGTGAGGTCCACTTTTTGGGACAAGTTATCTCTGAGGCGGGAGTTGTAGTGGATCCCGCGAAGATTGAGGCTGTGTTAGCATGGGAGCCACCCAGGAGCGTGACTGAGGTTCGGAGTTTCTTGGGACTAGCTGGATACTATCGGAGATTCATGCCAGACTTCTCTAGAGTCGCGGAATCACTCACAGCTTTGACGAAGAAGGGGAAACCCTTCGTGTGGTCAGACAGATGTCAGCAGAGCTTCTAGGAGCTGAGACAGAGATTGACTAGTGCACCTATCTTGAGGTTGCCTGAAGAGGGAGTAGGGTACGTAGTCTACTGCGATGCATCAGGGACCGGACTCGGATGTGTTCTGATGCAGGAGCGGGCCGTGATCACCTATGGATCACATCAATTGAGGCCGCATGAGCAGAACTACGCTACCCATGACCTGGAGTTAGCAGCAGTGGTCTTCGCTCTGAAGACATGGCGACACTATCTGATGGGCGAGCGATTTACAGTCTTTTCCGATCATCAGAGTCTCAGGTATATCTTCTCGCAGAAGGACCTGAACCTGAGATAGCGGCGATGGCTCGAGTTCCTCCAGGACTATGACTTTGAGATAGTCTATACTCCTGGGAAGGGGAACGTAGTAGCCGATGCCCTCAGCAGGAGGACGGGCATTCAGCTACTTGAGGAGGTGACGGAGCAGCTAGCCTCTTTGCAGATATCCTTCGTGGATAGAGATGGAGCAGCCTTTCTTCAGTCTCTCACAGTCACTCCTCCACTACTACAGCGGGTCAAGGAGGCACAGCGTGAGGACACTGACTGTGAGACACGGCGTGCATAGATATCCTCGGGACAGGCACTTGATGGTTTCTCCCTTGGAGTAGAGCACGACATCCTTTTCAGAGGACGTATCATGGTACCAGTCTCTTTGCGAGAGGAAGTGCTGAGAGAGTTTCACACTTCTCCTTTGGCGGTACATCCTGGAGTGGCGAAGATGTACTAGGACCTCAGACGACAGCACTGGTGGCCGGGCATGAAGAAGGCAGTAGAAGAGTTCGTTTCTCGATGCCTCACCTGTCAGCAGGTAAAGGCAGAGCATCAGGTACCAGCAGGCTTGGTACAGCCCTTGGAGGTTCCGGAGTGGAAGTGGGATGGCATATCTATGGACTTCGTGACTGGACTTCCACGCACTTCCAGAGGTCACGACTCCATCTGGGTGATTGTTGACCGACTCACCAAGTCGGCACACTTCTTACCCATCAGAGAGCAGGGCTCAGTAGAGAGCTTGGGACGTCTCTACATTCAGGAGATTGTGCGGCTCCATGGCGTGCCATCATCTATCGTCTCCGATCGAGATGCCCGCTTTACTTCCCGGCTTTGGAAGGGGTTGCAGGAGGCGTTCGGGACGCAGCTACGTCTTAGCACAACTTTTCACCCTCAGACGGATGGTCAGACGGAGAGGACCATTCAGACTCTCGAGGACATGCTCCGCGCATGTGTCCTCGACTTTGGTTGTAGCTGGGAGGACCACCTACCCTTGGTGGAGTTCGCATACAACAACAGCTACCACTCCACCATCGGGATGGCACCGTACGAGGCGTTGTACGGCCGACCATGTAGATCTCCTTTGTGCTGGACATACCCTGGGGAGTCAGCACTCGTGGGACCGGAGATGGTGCAGGCCACGACAGAGAAGGTCCAGGTCATCCAGGAGCGGATGAGGACAGCTCAGTGCCGGCAGAAGTCATATGCTAACAGGAGGCGGAGGCCACTGGAGTTCGAGGATGGTGACCACGTCTTCTTGCGGGTCTCACCTCGACGTGGTATTCGGAGATTTGGCCGAGGCGGCAAGTTATCTCCGTGCTTCATCGGACCCTTCCAGATTCTCAGCAGGATTGGTGAGGTGGCTTATCGCCTGGATCTACCACCTCAGTTGCACCGGGTGCACGACGTCTTCCACGTATCCCAGTTGAGGAGATACGTGCACGACCCGACGAACATCATTGATCATGGGGAGCTTGACGTTGACGATGGGGAAACTTTTGCGGAGGTCCCGGTGGAGATAGAGGATCGACAGGAGCGGGTCCTGCGTGGGCGATCGATTCCTCTTGTGCGCATCAGATGGCAGCACGGGAATCTTCAGGAGAGCACATGGGAGCGGGAGGCTCAGATGCATGCTCAGTACCCTCATTTGTTTCCCTAGTTTTTGATGTATCTTTACGGGGACGTAAATCCCTGAGGTGGGAGTAATGTAAAGACCCGTAAAATTCAAGGGAAATTTTTTCTTAATTTTCTTTAGAATTTTACAAGAGCGCGGTTTCAGACGGCACCTGATTCCGAGGCCCGGAGTGCCCGGAATCAATTTCCGAAGTTTGGCTCGGGTACGTTCAGTGAACGAACGAGCGGGTTTTCCTAACTTTTGATCCGGTGCTCGGAATTGAAATCTGAGGGCACCGATGAACTCGCAGCGCCGAAATTCGCTAATTGAGACCTTTTCGGAAGTTGCGTTTGTTGCGGGTTGAAAGTTAGTTTTGGGGATTAAATGATAAGTAAAATAAAATTGTGTGTGAATTTTATTTTATTCGTGGTGGTTAGACTCTCTCATGGGAAGTTGTTGGTGGGGCCCACAACCACCCAACTTCCCATGTGTGGTTATGAGGGAGGTGGGGCCCACACGAGCCCCCACCTTTTCAAATTCCCTAACCCCTCTAAACCCCCTCTTAAATTATGTGGCTCTCCCCTACATTAATTCTTGCCAACTTATCTCTTCTTTTAATTTTTTGACAACTCTAGATTTTAATTAATGTAATGAATTCAACTTTTGAATTTTGAAAGGTTGGCAAAGTGAAAATAAAATAAGGTGTAGCTTATTTTATTTTGAGAGTTGCTGTGTTGTGGGGAGATTTGAGAGAAGAAGAGTTCTACACTTTGAAGAACTTCATCTTCCTCCTTGAAGAACGCGAAGAACACCGACATGCCGTTCTATCTTCTCTCCACGTCAAAGAAAGGGAGACACCGCTTCCTCCTCGGTTTTCCTTCGTCGACTTGAGAAGTTTCGCCAACGACGTATCGCATCGGACGCATCCCTTCGTCAACGGATTTGACGAACGACGACCGCGATGCCCGACCTCCGCGACGTCGTCTTCCGCGGAACGTAGACAAATCTTCGAACCTTATACCATGGTAGGGGTTGTTGATTTCTTTTTGGTTTAATTATTTTATTCTTGATCGTGAATTCAGCAAGTCTAACGTGTGGCTTGAATTATTTAAAGATGCGTTATTGCTTAATGTGAGGGGGCCGGACCGCATGAACACGGCCGAACCCCCTCCATCGTTCTTGTTGTTTATTCTTGCGGGTGGAAGCAAAGTGGCGTGGTGCCGTCGCACCACGCGGATGATCGTGCAATTATTTTACGCGGCGCCGTCGCGCCACGCCGAGGAAGAATCTTCAAGAACGCAACGCCGTCGCGCCGCATTGAAAGGTATCAAGGCACGGCGAAGGGGCGCGGTGCCGTCGCACCGCGACGGACGAAGAACACCGCGGCCGGTTCCGGGCCGCGGCGAGACGAGGAGACCGCGGCCGGTTCTGGGCCGCGGCGGGAAGAGAAGACCGGCGGCCGGGCCGCCGGCGTCGGAAGCCGAAGGGGGGACCGGAATTTCCGGTCCCGTTGGAGAAAACCGGCCGGCAAGCTGGCCGGCCGGAAGGCATTAAAACCGGGGGAATTAATCCCCCGGTCAACACATAAAAACCCCCCTCTTTATGAGGGGGGCGGTTCTTTGAAGGGAGGGGGGCAGCCGGCCCCCCCGGTTCCGCACAAGCAGGCCCCCCACATGGGGGGGGGGGGGGCGTTTTAAAAAATTGGGCGCGGCACAAAGGCCGCGCCGCTTTTCCAAATCAGCGGGGGCTTAGGCCCCGCGTGCAGCCACCCCGCGGCGACAGGCCGCCGCGGCCCCCGCACCGACGTGTCGCCACGCCGCCGCCGGCCGCCGCGCCGGCCGCCGAGCCGCCCAGGGGGGGGGGGGGTCGGGCCGGGTCGGCCCGGACCCGGACCCCCCCGTTTCGAACCATTTCCGGTCTTTTGGCCATATCTTGAGCCTCGGACCTCCGAATGATGAACCGTCTACGGCAACGCGATCCTTGGATCGAGACGGTCGTTTCAGTATATCGCACTCAAGGTTTTGGTTTATTTTGAGTTCGGCCGGGTTGGTTCGTTAACGAAACCAACCGGGCCTTCGGAGCGGAAACGCTCATATCTTGAGCTACGGACGTCCGATTGACGTGCCGTCAGCCGTGTTGTGTTCCTCTTTACGAGACGGATCTTTTGGAATACTCCGCCCGAGGTTTGGACGTAGGTGGAGTACGGTCGGGTTGGTTTTTCCTTAAAAACCAACCGGGCCCCGGAGACGAAAATGCCAATAACTCTCAAACCGGGCGTCCGATCGACGCGCCGTCTGTTGCGTTGAGTTCCTGTTGACGATACGGAACTTTTGGATACATCAACTCTGGTCTTTGTGACAGTTGATGTATCAGCCTCTCGGCTCGTGGAGCGGACCCTCTGAACGAGCTTGCTGTGTGCGGGAACCCTAGTGCTGGCTGCGACTGCTACGACTACTACTGCTACTGTGACTGCGACGACCACAGTACAGAGATCCTGTGTGGATTCGACGACGACGACTTCAGCACTCAGCGATCCTACGTGGATCAGTGCTAGAGGTCCTGTGTGGGCCCGATCCTGTGTGGGTCCGATCCTGTGTGGGTCCTTGCACTCAGCGGTTCTGTGTGAGCCAGCGCCTACAGGTCCTGTGTGGGCCCGATCCTGTGTGGTCTTTGCGGGGGTTAGTTACCTATCGATCCTTCGTGGGTCCGACGACTTAGATGGATCAGTGATCATCTTTATCATCCTTGAAGAAGTATACCTGTGTGAGATGAATCCTGTTGCTTTCCTATGTGGATTGTGTTGTGCAATCCTGTGTGGATTACGTTTTGCTTTCCTGTGTGGAATACATTTACTTTCCTGTGTGGACTGAGTTGTACTTGGGCTCGGAGGTTGGAGCATATTTGAATTGATGACTTAGGTATATGTATGGGCATATACCTAAGCAATGTCGGTTGTTACTTCGTGATTATTCCTTTCTTCGTGGTTTATCCTTTGTGGATTTTGAGAGACCTTCAGGGGTCTCGGGGTCCCTACTGAGTAGCTTATACTCACCCCTGCACGGGCTTTGCCCGCACTACGTTGTGTTGGTTGCAGACGACGGACAGCGTTGACCTTAGCTGAGGCTTGCAGAGCGGGACGGTACCCGGAGGTGGACCACTGGGCGGGACGTGCTCGGAGCGGACGGCGGGACCCGTGGAGCAGAGGAGCTATCTGTACCCACCCTTCAGGTGGGATTTCCAGTGGACAGCTCGGTGTAGCGGCATTTACTTTTCAGTTGCTGTTTTCCCTTTCGAGTTGTACTTTACTTTCAGTTTTGGGTTTGTATTCTGGCCCATTTACTTTTCCGCACTTTCAGTTGTACTCTGCTTTTGTTTAGTGTTTACTTTCCGCTTGCTGACTCTGTGGTGTTTGTTTACTTTACAAAGGCAATGCCTTCCCTTTTTACCGGGATTTACGCCTAGGTGCTAGTCGCCAGCCCCTGGCCTATGGAAGGCGGGCTTGGGGTAGTCACGGCACGGACCCCGAGGGCGGGTCGTGACACCATAAATGGCTCTGAAGAGTGTCTTGAAGACTAAATCTTGAATAGGAGAGATGGAATGGCTTAAGAGGGGTGAAATGGACAAGAAGGGCACCCAAAAAGGCAGGGGCGCGCAAGTCCTGGCAGGCGCGCAGGTACTGCGTGGGCGTGCAAGTCCTGGTCGTATAGGTATACCTGCACGACACATGAGTACTTGCGCGACGGTTAACCAGCAGGGTAATACTTGAGAGACTCTTGGTTAAAGCCTTTAGAATCATCTTGGGGTTCTTCCATAAGAGTGGCACACAAGTTCTATTGAAGGAGTTAGGCGGCGCGCAAGTGTGGCCATTTCCCTTAAGGGCTGGCCACTCAGGCGCGCAAGTGTTGATGAGTTTCAACACTTAGGCCTTCCTCCCCCTCTTTAGATCTTCCATTCTAGGTAAGAAATTACCTTAGAAGTGTTTTAGAAGCTTTGAGAAGAGACTAGGGCGCCGGGAGCTCAAATCTGGATTTTGGAAAAATTTCCTCTCCTCTAATGGGGGGCCCACCAGGGGTATTTATAGGCTTGAGAAGACCCCGGACGATTATTACTTAGGGCGCGCAAGTGTTCTTGCGCGATCATGGCGGTGCCCAAGTGTACTTGCACGACCATTGTGGCGCGCAAGTGTCCTTGCGTGACCATTGTAAAACTTGCACTATCCTTGTAGAATGTTCTTCTTATTCCTTCCTTTTTCAATTTTTGATATTTGTCCAAAGGTTGAATCACTTTGAGCTAAGATATTCCACTTTTCCAATCTTTATATTCTGTGACAAAAGGAGCGTCAACAACAGTTTCATAAATTATTAGTCAAGTATTAGTTTTTTTGGGTGAATAGTGTTTTTTAATTAAAAATTAAATAAAAAATATTTATAAGATTATTTTTATAAAATGGACTTTATTTTTGAACTCAGAGCATCGATATTATGTAATGGTATTTTTTGGGGATTTTTTTGAAAAAAATGAATTTTCGATGAATAGTGTATTTATTTAAAAATTAAATTAAAAATATTTAGAAAAATATTTTTATAAAATAGAGTTCATTTTTGAAATCAGAGAATTGATATTTGGTTAAGATGAAATTTTGGGATTTTTCTGAGAAAGTTGAATTTTCAGTGAATAGTAAAAATACAGTTTTAGGGTTTCAGTATGTTTAGTGACATAATAACTGTGTCATGATGATGTCATGAGATATTTTAAGGTTTGGATGACCAAAGGTGATGAATTATTTTATTGGGGGCCCCATGTGTCCTAACTCCATGGGAAATACCATGGGAGAGCCCATGGTTTTGAGAAAACCACTTGTGAGGTGTCCCTTGGCCATTAATTCCTTGTCCCCTCACATTCCATATAAATACCCACCCTTTCCTCCTTTAGTTTCATTCCCAACTCTCCCCCAACGAAGCTCTGGTCTCATTACCTCCCAAGGAGTCCTCTCAAGGTTCCCCCAAGCCCTCAAGGTCCCAACCTTTGAGTTTTAAGAGATACATTTTAAGGTAAGGGATCCTACCTCTCTCTTCCTTTTCAAGTAATATCTTTTATGTCATTTCTTTTATGATCCATGATATTATGTTGGAGGATGTTCTTTTATATTCCTCTTAATTACCTTTTCATGTTCATATGATGAGAGACCCCCTATTTCTCTCATCAATTCATTTTAAGAATGTTTAAGTGGCGCCGTTAGGCTGCCGAATTTTTAAGGGATTCTTTCACCTTTCTCATTTTTCAAAGTTTTACTTTCATGTCAAGTCTTTCAAGTTACTTTTTATTATGTTGGGGTATGATCTCTATATCTATTATAATGAAATTTTATGTTCATATTATTAGAGACCCAATTTGATCTCGTTAATTCATTATTTGAAGTTTTAAGTGGCGCCATTAGGCTACCGAATTTTTAAGGGATTCTTTCACCCTTCTCATTTTCAAAGTTCTACTTTCATGTCAAGTCTTTCGAGTTCCTTTTTATTATATTGGGGTATGATATCTATATCTATCGTACTTAACTTTTATGTTCATATTATTAGAGACCATATTTTATCTCGTCAATTCATTTTTTGAAGTTTTAAGTGGCGCCGTTAGGCTGCCGAATTTTTAAGGGATTCTTTCACCCTTCTCATTTTCAAGTTCTACTTTCATGTTAAGTCTTTCAAGTTCTTTTTAATTATGTTGGGGTATGATCTCTATATCTATAATACTGAAATTTTATTTTCATATGATGAGAGACCCTATTTGATCTCGTCAATTCATTTTTTGAAGTTTTAAGTGGCGCCGTTAGGTTGTCTAATTTTTAAGGGATTGTTTCACCCTTCTCATTTTCAAGTTATATTTTCATGTCAAGTCTTTCAAGTTACTTTTTATTATGTTGGGGTATGATATATATATCTATCATACTTATCTTTTATGTTCATATTATGAGAGACCCTATTTGATCTCGTCAATTCATTTTTGTTGTTGTTTAAGTGACGCCGTTAGGGTGCCGAATTTTCATAAGAGAAATCCAATTTTTGTCTTCCTTCCATGTTTTTCATTTCAAATGGTATGTCCTTACAATTTCATTACCATGTTTATATATCCTTCATATTCTATTCCTATACTATTTTATGGGTCATTTATGAATGTTTTACCCATTCCCCCTCTATTTTCAATGTTTTCTAAAACCCCGATGCATAGCCATTATGCTGTAGAATTTCTATCTCAAATGTCTCTCTCTTTTTCTCAAATTATTTTATTTTATTTAGTGAATAATCAAATATCTTACTTCTAAAGGGGTATTCACATATATACCAAAATGTTCTATTTTAAATTCTGGGATTTACATACATGAGACCCACTTTCCTTTTCCGTTGGTTTAAAGTGACATAAAGATCATGTCTTTAAAGTAGTTTTTAAAACATTATGATTATGAAATGAAACCCATTTATTTGATGCTATATGGGTTGTTTATGAAATGATTTATGATGATATATGTGTCTCATATGATAATAAAGACAAATTAAGGGTGCGCCCTAATATCTCTCCAATGCATTGGGTAAAGACTTAATCTCTAGAGATGGCCATTTTGACAGATACCTTGGTGAATAACCTTGGTAATTTTTATTGACACCTTGGGGATGGACCTTGGTGAAACGAAAATTTTTGTCAATGTTAAATGTTGTAGCCACATCTTCAAGTTATGAAAAACATTATTTTTATTATGATATGCCTCATGATTTATTTCTCATGCCTTAAAGTTCTTTTCATGACCTTATTGAAGTATCTCAAGTTCACATGTAAAATGTTTCTATTGTTTCCACTACTGGGACTTCTTCTCACCCTTTCTTTTGATGTATGTCCCCAGGTTATGAGATGCATTAATGAACCTAGGATGAACTTAAGGATAATCCTTTCAAGTGTTTATGAAGAATGTTTTTTTCTCATGTAATAAGTTCTTGGTTTCCAATAAACTAAACCTTAAAGATCCTCGGTTTTGTATAATGAAATGAAATTTTATGTGATAAAAATGTGGAATGATATAATTACTAATTATTAAAATTTATTACTAATTAACAATTAGGTATAACTATTCATAAAAATAAATATTGAAAAAACAAATGTCTAATTGTAATTTAATGAATTTACATCTAATTAACAAAAATTATAAATACTTTAAAATAAATTAAAATAACTAAATAATAAAAAATAGATAAATACGTTGAAACTGAAGCTTTCAGAATATTAAAGTCATAGATAATGCTCTAATTTAAAAGTTTAAACTCTGAAATTTTTTAGAAGAAATGTTTTCTAAAGAGATAGAGAGAGAAGTTGAGTAAAGAGTGGAATTTATGGAAAAACGGATGGGGTATATAGAGGTTAGATTATTTGCGACGGGTTACCCATCACATATAGTGGTATTTGCAATGGGACTATCAAAAATGAATCTGCCCACATTAATTACAGTGGGCCTATAAAAAGTTATTTGCAACGGGCCCCGTCGCAAATGGTTCCTGCCGATAAAGTATTTTCCACGAGACAAGTATCCCGTCGCAAATACAAAAAACCGCCGCTGGGTATTTGCGACGAGAATAGGAACCCGCCTCAAATACCCTTGCCTGTGGTTTGGTGCGTATTGCGTGTCAATCCTTTTGCGATAAGTCCTTTGCGCTCATCACAAATAATAGTTATTTGTGACGGGATAATCGGCCCGTCACAAATAACCCGTCGCCAATAACCATTTTTCCTGTAGTGCGTGTTATTGAGAAACCAGATTTTCTATAGAGGAACATGTTAATAGTTGAGAATTTTATGAAATAGTACCCTCTGGTTTTTGGTGGAACCTCAAATCTAGTTGTACCAAAAGAATGGATCAATGCTTTCGAAAAGATATTCAATGTAATGAGATGTTTGCTATATCAAAAGAAAAATCTTTCCATTTATCTTTTTAAAGGTGAAGTTGATCTAAGATGGACAATGGTTAAGAATACTAAAGAGACAGATAGATAAGAGACTGATTCCATGGAATGAGATACATTTATTAATATTTTCATAGGGAAAAATTTTCATAAGGTTGTTTGACTTAGAATGGAGAAGAAAATATTAGAATTGAGGGAAAAGGAGGAGGATTCAGTAACCACATATGAATCAAATTTTACAATATTGGATAGGTACACATAAAATTGTATTCAAAAACAACATGAATGCTCAGAAAAAGAACGAACTTCACGCACCTAGAGTTTTTTGAATTGTGCCGACCGTTAGGCCTCCTGGTGCTGGTTCCCCGGCGCCGCCTCCTTCCTCGCCGGCCCTCAATCTCATCCCTGTTTCCTCGGTGGCTTGCCCCTCCCTTCCCTAGGTGCCTCCCGGCCCCCCTCCATGGCCTCAGCCTCCTGCTTCCTTAAAGGAGGCGTTGAGCTCCTCTTCAGTCAGTTATCAGAAGTCTTGCTTCCCAGATGTGCGGTCGGCTGTTCCACGGGTGTCTCGAGAAGGTTATGTCTTGTCGCTGGAGGTCCCTGCTGAGTCCTTTGTAGGCGTTGCTGGCTGCTTGAAGTGGACCCTTGTCTCAAGGTTTGGATCAGGGAAGCCTCCTCTCCCCGTCTTCAAACGCTTTGTGTATTATTGGGGGATGGAGGCCTCGGTTCGCATTTCAGCGGTTCATCGGAACTCATTTTGTCTGGTGCTGGCTTTAAAATTGGATTTTGTGCAGGTGTGGTGCAAAGCTCCCTAGATCTTGGGCCGCTGGCGCTTCAATCTGAACCGGTGGTCGATGGAGGTCCATAAGGGGAAGGAAAGTCCCCTCACTGCTATTTGGGTCTGTCTTCCTGGTCTCCCGCTCCCCTTTCATAATGGCAGTCTTCTCAAAGCCATTGGTGATTCTCTTGGTGGCTTTCTCTGTGCGGATGACCGCACCCGGTGCTGTGAGGAAGTTTATGTGGCTAGGGTGTGTGTGGAACTGGATTTATCCCTCCCGGTGCTAGAAAATCTCCTCGTGAAGGTGAAGGATGGGGTGGAGTTGATCCAGGAGGTCGTCTTTCTGGTCTTCCCCACATTCTGCCCTCACTGTCTCCTCCAAGGCCACTTCCCCAAAGTGTGCAGGAAACAACTTCCAGTTTTTGGGCACCAAGAGGCTAGGGGCGTTTGGGGTAAGGGTCTCGTGCCAGCGGTGTCCTCAGCTGGGCCCTCATCTAGTGTTCAAGCATCGCCTCGGGGTCCTCCGGGATGGTCTACCTCGGTTCTACCCCTTGCTGATGATCCCTCCTCTGCCTCTTCTCCAATTAGCGCGGTCTCCTCTAGCCTGGCTCTTGTCCCTTTCATCCCTCAGGCATCCTCCCCCCTCGTGCTCGGCCTCGTGGAATGTTTCTTCAGTACTTCTCAGATGCTTTCAGAGGGACGTATGCTGGAGTTCCTTTTGATTATTCCTACCAGTCCCCTTGTGTCTCCAGGTCTATCCCCTCTGGAGTCAGCGCTCATTCTAAGTGATATAGGGGGAAAGTCCTTGGAGACGGGTTCCCAAGTGGCATGTTCCTCTCTTGTTCTGAATGCGGTTCACGTCCTTGAAGATAGAGAGCATGCTCTATAGGGGGACCCTGCCCCTCCCTCCCCTTGGCTTCAAACCTCACCGTTCCAATCTCCTCCAAGCTCTGTGAGAGGGAAGGCTCCAAAGCTCCCCTCTAGAAGGTCCCACACTTCTCCATCCCCCTCTCTAATGTCCTCGGGGGTGTGCAAGAGGCTGCGTTCAATCCAAAAGTAGAGTCAGAGCAGGGAGTGCTCCTTCTCCCATCCGATAGGGACCATAGTTCCTGGGGCCAAAGCCGGGCCACACCCTGCCCAATGATTCCTTTGATCATCTAAAATGCTCATGGCCTTGGGGCACGAGTCAAAACTAATTAAATTTCTTCAGAGACTAATAAGAAAAAGGTACAATTAGTGGCCGTACTCATACACAATCAAAGCCCTTCTAAACTTAAGGAGTTCACTCAGAAAGTCAAGATGCATGCATCCATTCATGAAGATCAAACGAACCGGCACATCTGGATATTCTGGAAAAAAGAGACAGTGGTGGACCTGGTGCAGGCGGGCAACCAATTAATAACAACAAAGGTTACCCCAGTACTAACCAATTCTTAATGTCCTTTGTGTATGGTAGCTGTGATTGGAAAAGGAGGGAGTCCCTATGGAATGACCTTAGTGCTTTCAACCCATGGGATATCCCTTGGATAATTGGTGGAGATTTCAACACAGCCATGAAATTTTCTGAAAATAAGGGCAGATGTGCTTTCCCTCTGAAAGAAAGTATGGATTTTTCCCAGTTTATGGGGGATAACGACTTAGAAGACATGGGGTATTCTGGTGACTGCTTCACCTGGTGTAACAATCGAAAAGGGAATAGGCGGTGCTGGAGCAGGCTAGACTACTGTTTGGAAAACTTGAATGCCATCTCTAGTTTTCCCAATGCCACGGTCAGTCATCTTGTGTGCGGAATATCTGAACACACTCCTTTGTTAGTTTCTCTGTCTTCCAGGAAGGACTCCAATAGTGGGTTCAGGTTATTGGATCACTGGACTCGCATTCCCAGTTATCAGAAAATGGTGACCGAGTCCTGGGGAGGTCCAACCCAAGGCCACTCATGGGTGGAAATTCATAACAAGCTGAAGCAGCTCAAGCCTAGAATGCAGGCATGGGTTCACGCTCTTCCTCCTGCGGATCAAAATATGTAGGAGCTAAAACAGGATATCGACCGTCATGAAGTTAGCTTGGAGGGTAGCTGGAATGAGGTGACCTTTGCAACTTTGGCAGCGGAAAAGAAAAGCCTCACGGAGTTGATCCTCCAGAAGGAAAGAAAGGCTCAGGAAAACTCAAGAATAAAATGTCTACGAGAGGGGGATAATAATTCTTCATATTTCCACACACGAATTAGGGAGAAAAGGTGATTTTCTAAGACAAATATCTTACTAGAGAATGGGTCCTATACCGATGACAGAGAGATTTTAGGGGCCATGGCACACACGATCTTCAAGGATCTCCTGGCATGCCCGAATGAGAGGATGCTGAATGGTTACCTGGGTGGTAGTGCTAGTCTCTGGGACGTGATCCCTCACCTGGTTTCCACATAGGATAATGACTCATTGGAGTCTATACCAGATGAGAAGGAAATTAAAGAGGCAATGATGCACCTCAGCCATGAAATCATGCCGTGGCCTGACAGCTTTCCAGGCTCATTTTATAGAGGATCATGGGATCTGGTTATAAGGGACATTGTGGATGCAGTTCAGGACTTCTATCATGGGGGAACTCTTCAGAGGGTGGATATTGCTACAACTCTGGTGCTTATCCTGATGATCAAGAACCCCTACTCCCTTCTTGACTATAGTCCAATGAGCATGTGTAATTTTCCATACAAAATTCTGGCCTGCACCATCAATTTGAGGCGGTCCAAGTACCTCCCTCGTTGGATATTGCTGGAACAACATGGCTTTGTGAGGGGTCGATCTATCCAAGGTGCCATTGCCTTGTCACATGAAATTCTGAGAGATATCAACTTGAAAACTCATGGTTCCAACATGGCTGTCAAGTTGGACATGAGTAAGGCTTACGACATGATTGAGTGGGGCTTTATCAATAGAGTGCTCGTGAGAATGGGATTCTCCTCCCAGGTTGTCAATCTTCTCTTCATATGATTCAGTTCCTCATGGATGGTGATTTCTTTCATGTGGATAACTTATGGTTTCTTCAAGGAAACACACGGTCTCCGGCAAAGAGACCCCCTCTCTCCAAGAATTTTCATCCTCATGCAGGACTTCCTTAGTCGGCTCATTAATAAAGCCATATCTAGTGGGGATATCCTCCCCATGCATAGAAAGTTGAACCGCCACTCCATATACTACTTGATATTTGAAGATGATACGATAATATTATCAAATTCTAGAAAACAATCAGTGTGTAGCCTTAACAAGATTATGGAGGAGTATTGTCATTGGAGCAGCCAGATTATCAATAAATCCAAAAGCAGCCTTTATATCTATAATAAATGTTCTTCCCGCAGGGCCTCCCACTTGTGCAGTAAGCTTGACATGCAACGCGTCTCTTTCCCGATTGAGTATCTTGGTACCCCGTTATCTTCAGGAAGGGTGAGAATCCGTGACTTTGATTACGTTGTGAATAGGATTACGAGCTGTGTCTTCAACTAGAAGAATCATTTCCTATCCTTTGGGGGCCGGATAGCTCTAGTGAACAATGTCTTTTCTGCCATCTTTATGCATGCACTGGCCTCATCCTCTGTGCCGAAGGGAGTCATCAATGCCATTGACATGGTCCTGGCTAGCTTTATTTGGGATGCTCTATCGGAAGGTAAAAGGCATTGGATATCCTGGGACAATATGGCTAGACCCATCTCTGAGGTAGGAATAAATCTGAGAAGTTTGAACAATACGATTCAAGGCATGCATGCTAAGCTCATGTGGGAAGTCATTGAAGAACGCACACTATGGGGGAAGGTTATGTCCCAACCAGCCAGCGGCACTGGCAACACAGATCTGGGGGGCACTCAAGGCTCTTATATTTGGGCCAGGATATGCCCTCTCATTTCAAGCCTCAGGATGCACTCCCGATGGGTTGTTGGAGAGGGTAACATCAGTTTCTGGCATTGCAACTGGGCAGGGGCTTAGCTCGGTTTCCCAGGGTGTTCGGCCCCTGATATCTTCTTTAGGGAGGCAAGCCAGTACCTTCAGTTCATCAAAGCTGTGTCGAATGGGGAGTAGATTGGTACTTATGAGTTAATCTCCTTGAACGCTGAGCCAGAAAAATGTGTCTTCACACCATCTACCTCGGGGAACTTCACGAAGAGGGACTTGCACATGATCTCCACTCATCAAGACCATCAGGATACATGGAATGAGATCTTGTGGAGTGGCAAGATTCCTACAAAATATAGCTTCCTAAACTGGAGACTAAGGAACAAAGAACTTCCCATGGATGACAACGTCAAAAAACTGGGTATCCCTCTGGCCTCGTGCTGCCAATGCTGCAAGAATAAGAAGGAAGAGAGCATCACCCACATTTTCTTTGAGGGCGAGTCGGGTCAGGCTGTGTGGACATACTTTGGTGGATTCATTGCTACTTTCTCCAATGACCCTCAGGATGGAACGTTACTGCATCGCTGGTTCTAGGGAATAACAGATAAGGGACAAGAAAGGGTATAGGCTTCACTCCGTGGGCGATCTCCTACATGATCAGGAAGTGCATATCCCTCATCAACAACAATGGCTGTATGTCCCACACTTGGAGGGAGGGGAACAAGTTTTCATCTTTGGTCGTCCAAGGCTCCAATGTCACCTGACTTCAATCAATCTCTTGTTTTAAACCCGAGGGGGTGAATCTGATTCGAGGGGATGCCCTTGGTCTCCACTACTTTAGACCCCCCTAGGCCTCTATTGTTCTGCCTGTGTCCTTTGTCCCCTTCCCTATTGGAATAAAAACATAATGTTATGATGACCCTGATAATAAAATTAATTGATTTTACTTATGATTAAAACCAAGTTTACAAAGAGATTTAGCCTTAAAAAGTTTTTAAAATTTATGATAATATTGTTCATTCTACTGAGAAAGTTGAGATGGATTTTACTGACACTTATGTTCCTCGTTATGACAAGAGTAAGAGGTAGTTAAGGTGGAAATAAATAGAGAAGTATTTAATTATGAAATATAGAGGTAAACCCCCAACATTTTCAAAGTGTGGTAAAATAAATTTTAGGGAATGTTTTATAGGATCTGGAAATTATTATCGGTGTGGTAAGTTTGATAATATGGACCATAAATGTAAAGAAAATAATCTTGATCAATTCAAGTATGGAATAATATATATCCATCCAATGGTGAGATGTTTTAATGTCAATGAGTTGGGGTATTATTATAACATGTGTTCAAATTTAGTTAATCAGGGTGGAAATCATATAGATCAAAATAAAAAGGAGTAGAAAAATCATTTACTACTACTACAGTTGATGTTTGGTTGTGCAATAAAGTGGGGAGATTTACGTTAATTGTTTATTAGAATTATTCCAATGCCTTTTTTGACTATGGATCTTTACATTCCATTATTTCTAGGAAAATTTCTAGTAAAATGGAATTATCATGTCATGAAAATAAGATAGAACTTTTGGTGAAAAATCCTGGTGGAAGTATTAAATCAACCAAGAATTATAGGAATATTCCTATTGTTTTTTGTGGGATGGTTTTTACTATGAATCTTACTAAGATTCCCATATTAGGGTTTGATATTGTTATAAGTATGAATTTTCTTTCAATTTATCATTGTAAGATTGATTATAGAGATAATAAATTAATATTCAATGATTTCATAACTTTGATAACATATCAAGAAGCTATAAAATTGATTAAATATGGTAGTGAACTTTACCTAGCACATATTATTGAATAAAATTAAATTGTCCAGAATAGTGATGTGTTAGTTGTAAATGAATATGTGGATATATTTCTTGATAATTTTCCTAGAACTATTCATGATTGGGAGTTTGAATTTATTATTGACTTTGCTTGAATGGCCTGAAGTCCTTAATTTTTATTGATTTTTGATAAGCCCCGTTTTAAGGGATGGGGGGGAACCCTTACAAGGCCCGTAGGCTCAGAGATTACATGGCCTGTAGGCTTAGGAGATTATATGACCCGAAGGTCTTAAGGAATTCAACCGGACTATCTACAAGGAACTACCCCTCCCCAGCATCTGCATCTTGATCGTAACTCTCCACATTTGCATGACCGTCTAGCTAGGCTTCCTGTACAAGAACATGCTGGTACCAATGGCATAGCCATACCCTCTCATTCTTACAATCCATTTGGCTCTACTCTGGTGAATGCACCTGCTCTGAATCCTCTTTTGAGGCTGATCCTTTTTTTTAGTGTGTTTGGGGCCTGCATTCATGTGGCTTGAAGGCCTTAGGGTGGACCTAAGGCCTTAAGGTGGACCGAAGGCCTTGATAATCAATTGGGCCGAAGGCCTTGGGTTGCCCAAAAGCCTTGCAGGACCCGGGGACCAAACCGGTGGCCCGAAGGCCCAGATGGATGAATAGTTCTGGCTGCTACAGTACCGAACAGTGCCTGTTACAATGCCTGCTACAGTACTGCTACAGTGCTGCTACAAATACTGCTACAGTACCCCCGAAAATATGCCTCCACCCGGATTTGATCTCGAGGCCAATTTCGAAACCCCCTTTTTAATGGATCTAGTAGAACTTTTGGAAATGAAAAAGAAGTTACATGGGTTTCTTGAAAAATGTTTCATTAATCTAATCACTTAACCTTGGGGTCGCCCTTTTTTATTTATTAAAAAGAAATATGGTTTAATGAGGATTTTTATTGATTATAGAACCTTGAATAACATCATTGTTAATAAAAAGTGTCTTTAAATTAATATTAATTATTTTTTTGATCACTTCCAGGGAGCATAGTATTTTTCAAAGATTTATCTCAAGTTAGGATACCATCAGTTTAAGGTGAAGGAGGAAGATATTCTAAAGATAATATTTCTAACTAGATATGGGAATTATGAGTTTGTGGTTATTCCCTTTGGTTTGTATAGTGCACTAATTGTGTTGATGAATATTATTAATAGAGTTTTCCAGGACTATTTAGATATACTTGTGGTTGTGTTTATTGATGATATTTTGGTATATTATAAAAGTCATGAGAATCATTAAAGACACTAAAGGATTGTTTTGGAAACATTGATAGAAAATAAGTTATATGAATATTTATAATGTAACTTTTGGTTGTGCAATACATTTCATTCCTCTGGATATTGTTTCTAAATATTTTATTACTCTTTAACATCTTAAAACTAAAGTGGTTAAATAATAGACAAGACATAAAAACGTCATAATGATTCTTAGTTTTCTTTGTTTAGTTGATTAATACCAGAATTTTGTTGAAAACTTTTCTTGGTTATCTATCCCAATAACTTAGTTTACTCAAAAAGGAGTCAAATTAATCTTGATAAAAAAGTGTGATGAATGTTTTTAGTAACTGATAAAAAAATTTGTTAATTCTCCAGTTTTTTTCCTTCCCTCTAGAAATGGTGTATTTATTATCTTCAATGGTGCTTCTTTTAGGAGACTTGGTTGTTTTTAGATACTAAATGATCATGGAATTTCTTATTCTTTATACCAATTAAAACCTCATGAGATAAATTCTCCTACACATGATCTAGAGCTAGATGCTATTTTTTTTTCATTTAAAATATGGATAAATAATTTATATAGAGTAAAGTGTGAAATATATACTAATAATAAAACTTTAAATTATATATTCACTTAGAGTGAGTTGAACATGAGGCAGAAAAGATAGCATTAAATAATATTGGATTATGATTTAAATATTCATTACTATCCAAGAAAAATAAACAAAGTAGTTGATACTTTGAGTTGAAAGGATACTATATCATTAACTATGCTATGTATGTAACATGATCCTTTGGTAAATGATTTAATTAATAATGTACTAGAATTGGTGAATGATGGAGCTTCATCTATTTTTTAGGTGTTAGTGCTATCATCCATGTCAGATATAATTAAGAAAGCACATAAGGAAGAACATGATTTATAATAAATGGTGGAACTCGTAAATAAAGGTAAGTTACTTGAATTTCATGTTGATAAGGATTTTGTTTTGATATTTGGAAAATGGTTGTGTGTGCTAGTTATCTCTCAGTTGGAAAAGGAATTCTTGATTGGAGCTTACAACTCTCTCTTTTCTACTCATCCTTGCTATAATAAGATATACAAATTCCCTTATAACCATTACTGTGTTAATGTAACGAAGAATTATATTGTAGAGTTTACCTCGAAATGTTTTACTTGTAAATTGGTTAAAATAATGAAAAATACTAGAAGGGATGATTCATCCTTTTCTGGTTCTAGAGTAGAAATAAGATAATATTCCATGGATTATGTGGTGGAATTGGCCAAGACATATCAAGGTAAAAATAAAATTTGGTTTATTGTTGATCTATTGACTAAATCTTTACATTTTTATTAAATGTTGTGATCGAAGCCTCATTTTATTATTAAATAAAAGACCTCTTTTTGACTGGATAGAGGGAGACCCATTACATAACCCAAAGGCTCAAGGCCAAGTGTCCTGAATACAAGGCTTGAAAGCACATTTTTTGACCCAAAGGGCCCCTCAGTGAACAATACTTATATAGTATCTTAGTTACTATAGTGCCTGCTACAGTACCACCGCAGCTATAGTGCCTCCACTGCTACAGTGTCACCTCTGCTACAGTCTGTCGGGTTACATGGAGTTCCTCTCTCTGTTGTATTCAATTGTGATCCTAGGTTTACTTCTAATTTTTTGAAAAGACTTTAGAAGCTATTAGGTAATAAATTAAATTTTAGTTTAAATTTTCATCCTCAATTTAATAGAAAGTCATAGAGAATAATTTAGACTTTATAAGGAATTATTCAATCTTTTTTAATGGATTACCAGGGAAGTTAGGTTCAATATCAATAATTATTTTAATTTTCTTATAATAACAGTTTTATTTCCAGTATATAGATGGAAAATTTTGAGGCATTATATGGAAAGTGGTGTCATATTCCATCTTGTTGGGATGAAGGACGAGAAAGGAAGTTATTGGGATTAGAGTTGGTAGAAGTGATAGTTGAAAAGGTAAATATTTTTCAACAATATATGAGGGTTTATTAAAGTAAAAAAAAGAGAGTTATGAAAATAACCAAAATAAATATCTTTCATTTGATATGGATGATAATATTTTTATTAATGTATCTCTATGGAAAAGTGTTATTCTATTTTTAAAGTTAAAGTTAAGTACATGGTTTATTATTCCTTATGAAATTATATATAAATTTAGATTAGTTTCTTACTGATTTGGGTTGCATATGAGTTTATCCTAGATAAATGATGTGTTTCTTATTTCTATATTAAGGAAATATGTGCCTAATTCATCTAATGTTTAGATCCCTATAGTAGTATAGTTGGAAGGGAGAGATTATAAAGAACAAGATGTTCAGATCCTTGACCATAGAGAGTAGTTATTTGGAATAAGTTTATTAATAAAGTTATGGGTTTTTTTTGTAAAACCATATGATTGAGATAAAACATGGGAATCAGAAAATACTATGAAATAAAAATATCCCCACTTGTTTAAGTAGTGAATAAAATTGCGAGGAAACAATTTCTAAAATGGGGGAATAATTTTATAGCCATAGTAAATCAATTTTGTGCCCTATTAATATTCATGAAATTTATTTTATATTTTTATATTCATTAAAATAATATAAAGAATATTTTCAATGAAAAATGAAATAATTTTATTCTTACTAAATTCATTTTTATATATTATATGGTTTTGTTTTAAAGACTAATTTCAAAATTTTAAAAAATTCATTTGAAAAAATTAAATTTATTTTTCAAATAAATAAGTTAAAATTAATGTAGAATTGTTTTTTTGAGATTTTTTTTAAAATATTTCTTTTTAAGGGAATAGTAAAAACACTGATTTTTGTAAAAATGTCATTTTTCAATAAAAAATGTAATTTCAAGTGAAATTATGTTTTTAATTTGATATTAAAGTAACATCAGACTCCTTTTACTATAAATAATGTAATATAATTATATTTTAATTTTAATTATAGCTTATTTTTGTATAAGTTCTTTTTTGGATTAAAAACACAATTTTCTGAAAACTATTTTTTGTTTTATTTTAAAAATCAATATTAAAATTGATTCATTAAACTTTTATAAATTTAATATTGAAAAATGGATTCCATATTTGGAATTATTGGTTTCAAATTTGGTAAATATTAACATTTTATTTTTAGTTCTTACGAATAAAAGTCATAGTGAATATTTGTCTCCTCAGTAAGGGTAAATGGGGAAAACTGGGTAAAAACTATGAGATAAGGCCTGAAAATCTCCTTAGAACTTGTATTTATTTTATTGGATATTTATTTTTCTAACATAAATATCAAAGTTTCTAATATGTAGTAATTTATTACCACTTTTCTTTGATAATGACCTTAATATAATTTTTAAGTAAAAAATACAAACAAAATGCCGCTCCATTTGTTTTAGTATATGTCATATTTTTTCATAGGGATAAAAAGAGGTTATGTTTAGTTATAAATGTTTATTTAAAATAGAAATGTATTTTTTATTATTGTAATTTATTTTTAATTTTTTTGATGTAATAATTACCTTAAGTGCTTATGAAACTCTAACACAATTCTTCTTCAAGTAGTAGAAAAATCAAGTAAATTATTTTAAAAAACATTAAGAGTAATAAAATATGTATGAATTATTATGTTACATGATTTTTTAGATAAATATAACATATTATTGTTCTTTAAAAAGTTTATATTCTAATTCAATTACTATCTATATTTCCTTAAATTCAAATTATGTTCATAGTACTGAAAATGACCTTAATAGAATATCATGTTAAATAATATTTTAATAAATGATTTAAAGTTTAAAAAAATATTAAGTTTCGAAAATTGAATGTGATATGGTCTATAATATTAACCATTTTCCAATTATGGGTGATTTTTCTTTTTATAGTTTCTTTTTTTACTCCCACCGTGTAAAAAACATTGATATCAGAGTATCATCAAAATGGTTAATTTGGAGGGGGGGGGGGGGGGGGTTAAAACCATGATATAAGGGTTGAAAAATCACCTCAAGTTTTCTAAATTTTATTTTATGATATTATTTTTACTCACCCCTCCCTATATTCTAAATATATAAATTTTATTACACTTGAGCTTGAAAATTAATTTATATTAATTTAATATTTTATGTAATTCCAAGGGTTCCCCTCCCCTAACTTATAAAAGAAACTTCCTCTCCTCTATTAATGAAACCATTTAAAGAATATATTTTATCCAATTACTAGAAAAATATCACCCCAACATAACTCACCATATCCTATAGGCCTTGGTCTCACCGAAATACCAAACCTATAATGCTTAAAGTGTACTCCAAAGAGGTTATCTGACCAGAAGGTTTAAGTCTTGATCGACCTATTTCAACATTATTTATTCTTCTACCTATATAAAATAATCTTTAAAAATTATGAAATAATAATATCATTTTATTCTATATACTAAATTTATTATTATTATTATTATTATGGCATAAACCATTTTTATCTCATTTTCCATCCTATGTGAAATTAAAACATTGCTCACATGTACGTATGAAATACCACCTCCATGTAGAGATGTGTTTCGTTTTTCACCACCACCTAAAAAGGATGATTATAACAACAAATTTAATTATTTTTTATGATATTCATGACATAATTATGATTCTATAAATATATGATCAAATCTACTCTCTCACCTTTTCATTAATTGATAAATGATAACGTTGTTCATGCATATGTGTGGACTACCACCTCCATGAAATGATGTGATTCATTTTTCATATACTCATTTAATGGATGGTTATAAAATTTTATTTAGTGTATAAAAATGATAAATATTTCTTGATTAATATTCTATATATTATGAAATAATGAGCCTTTTTACCATGGTTATCCAATTGATTTTGTTTTGGGATTATAAACCAAATATCCTCAAAATGTACGATGTAAACTTAACTGATTACATAAATAAATAAAACATGGTAATAAATGAATTAAAAGGGATAATACTAGTGTAATGAACATGAAAATGTTTCTTAAAAAAATAAATAAATAATAATATTTCATCATTCTAGAGTTAAATAATGTATTACGCTAGACGATATTTAAGGTAAGTGATTTTTATTTAAATGATTATTTTTAAAGTTTAAAAATTTTTATTAAAATTTTCCTCTATATCTATTTTCATTAATATATTTCAAGATTTATTTTATTTACAATTAAAATAATTTTATACCTCATTTACAACTACCTTTGACCTCATTTACAATGTTTAAAAATGAATCTTCTTGTCATTTTTCAAATGACGTACTTTTACTAAAGGTGTGAAATGAATAACTGTTCTAAATTTTATAGCATAAAAAAATATCCCAACTTTATGATTTTTCATTGAATTAAATCTTAATTGATAATTTTTCATATTTATTTTCAAATTAAATAATTTCTAAAATATATATATTTTTAAATATTTGTCAAAAAAGGTATATTTCACCCTACTTTTATGTGAAAATGAAATGTTCTTTAATTATGGGTTTGAAGGAGTTTTTAAAGGGGTTAATGATAAAAAGAATAATGATTAAAAATGTTTTGTTCATGATATAGTACTTTAAAATGTATATGATGACATGTGATCATGATATAACTTATATGACATGTGATCCTAATACAACATTTATAACGGGTGATCCAAATATATCTCTCAAATTCATTGGGTGATGTTCCTTTTCTTCATAGTCAAGAAGAGAGTTAACTAGAGAGTTTTTTTCTATGTATTTAACTAGGATCCAGTTATTTATAACATGATTGAACACGATTTATGAATATAGTGATCTAAAATTACTACATGACTTTTTATTTTATTTCAATGGGTTTTAAAGATTTTATTTGATAAAAAAGTTATTTTTCTATGTGGATATTATTTATTTCATATTCTCAAAGAATAATGTGAAAAGGGTAAAAAATTTATGGGTTTTCATTTTTTTCACCGGACTAATGAATTTATTTCTTTTATATGCCTTATTGATATTTTTGTGCTCATCCCATGTTTTCAATTATTTTTCACAAGTTTTAGGGATTAGTAGGAATAAAGAATAAGTCAAGTTGAAAGTCATGAATATTTTTCATGAAAAGAAAATGAGTTTCATTTTAAAAGATTTATATTTTAGGAAAATGGATACTTAGTAAAGGCTTCTAATTTAAAATATACAGTTTTTTATATAATAGTTATGATATAATTATCCAAAACTCTAAACCTTAAAGATACTAAAAATGTAAGAAAGTATATTATGGTCTAAAAACATAAGATTATATAATTTTTTAAGGATGGGTCCTTAAACAACACCATAAAATTACTACTTAATTTTACCCCACTATATATTTTTTCTTAAATACCTATACATATTTCAGCTACGATGGTGAATAGATAAATTTAATCTATGAGCTTCACCTATTAATTCCATATTTAGCTCTCATGCTGATGTTACACATAACCTCATTCTAAATTTCAAAACTCCATATTTATAGATAAATATTTTTAATTTCCTATTTTTTGTATATTTAACTTTATACATTAGACCCTTTTCTTCTTATTGAAACCTCATTATATTTTCTAGTAATTATTGTTGGGAATTAACTTGGAAAAGTAATGATTTCCCCCTCACTTAATAATTTCCATGTCTATTTTTACTAAAACCATGAATATTGGATATCTACCCATCCTTGTCATGGAAAAATCTGTATGATCCTTCCTACTCAAGGGATATTCCACATTTTATTCATTACCATGATTATAGGTTATTGTACAATCATAATATCTGAGTAGTTCTATCCATATCCTTTCCTCATATTGATAACTTTCTACTTGAATATATACTTAATACTCTTGTGATCCATATATATGTCACATATTTCACCATATAGATAGTTCCTACATATATTCAATTGAAATAATATTATCTCTAACTATAGATCTTGATTTTTATAGTTTTTCTCCTAGGTCATTAATTCCTTTATACAAAATAAAAAACTCTATCATTTTTCATACAGATGCATCCCAATCCTTTATTTAATGCATCATTGAATTTAAAAAACATTTCATTCCAAGCCAATAGACTTTATATCAATGCATTGATTAGTCCCTTCTTCAATTCTTCAAAAAAATATTTATAATCATTTTAACCTATGAATTTTCCCCACATACATGTCATCATAGTTGACATGTTCTCCAATAAAGAAAAATTTTCAACAAACCATTGATAATTACCATTTTACCTAAAGAAATTATGCATTTAAATAATTTTCATTAGGTTTAGCCATTCTTAAAAAACATTTGTATTTTAAGGTTAACTATATATTCTATCCTTAGAGACAAAATGTATAAGAAAATAAACTTGGTGAATCCAAAATTCTCACATTATAAATTTCTTATGTAACCACTTCTCTCCCAAAGTATATAGGACTATTTTTATATAGTTATAATTATCCTAATAGATCATAGATTATAACATTATATCATCAAAAAATACCAAATAAATTTATCAAGGAAATCCTTGAATACTATATTCATCAATTATTTAAACATAGAGGGTTTATTTGTTAATTAAAAAGGAGTTATGTGAACTCATAATATACATACCACATAAAAATTCCATCTTTGGTATATCATCCTTTATAACTTTTAAATTTATGATAATCAAAATGAAGGTTAATCTTTGAGAAATATTAACCACCTTATATTTGATCTAATATATCATCAATGAGTGGAAAATGATACTTTTTCTTAATATTAACGCATGTTATTTCCCTATAGTCACTACACAACCTCAACAAAATATCCCTATTATTTATAAATAAGATATTTCATCCTCACGGTGAGGAACTAGGGAATATGAATCCCCTATCACAAAACTCTTGAACTTGCTTATGTAATTCCACCAATTACATTAGATCCATTATATAAGATGGATTGGATATGAAATTTTCAATAGTGATGATATTAATAGATAATTCAACTTCATGATCAGTTGGATATCCATGAAATTCAACAAGAAATACATCAATGTAATCTTATAATACCAAGACATATTCAGTTCTTGGGATATCTTTATATTTTATATAATGAATTTTAACTTCATATTCAATATGAATATCATTAATATTAGATGATGGATGTGGTTCCTAACATGAATTAGAAAATAAAATCTCTCCTAAAAAAATAAGAGATTTTATACCAAAAAAATAAATTTCTATCTCTGTATCTCGGTAGAAAATCCATACATTATACTTTGAGATCCAATCCAACCTAAGAATTGTGTCAAAGTAACCATTATAATGAAAACAAGGTCAACAAAAAGACAACCTCTATTCATTATAATAGAGAAATACCAATTTTTTTTCTAATAGAATTTAAATTATGAGTTTTAATTGAAAACTCTTTCCTTCATACCCTAGAGGATTATTCAAAATTCATTATAAACTTGAAATATATAAATGAGTGAGTAGATCCAAAATCAAATAATTCATTATCTAAATTTGATTTTATGATCAAAGTTCCTACTATTAGATCATTTTAAACCCCAAATACTATTATAGTAATTATATCGACCTTACTCCCTTGGCCACTTTATATATAGATTCTATTAATGATTAGAAAAATATTTTGAATAGAGACCCATATCATTTAAATTAAATCATTTAATATTGGAATAATTCCTATTTATTTTCCACTTATGATATTTTTTACCTCTAGCTCCAAAATTGTAACAAAATACCAATCCCTTTAAGAAATTCTCATGGTGTTTTATTCTATAATTATTAGGTATTAGAAGTTTTAATATTACATTCTACTTTTACAAATTACATTCTACATGATGATAATGAATACCCTTATTTTCTTGTTTTTATTTTAAAATTTAATACATGGAGAAATCATTCTTAGTTTGGATATCACTTCTCACTATCTTCTTATATGAATAAAATATTCGGTGAACTAATTCCCTGCAAAGGCTTGGATTTATCTCATTAAATATGAAAACAATATCTATTTATTAACTGCATATATATTGAAACATGTATTTCCAACCTTATAAATTCATCTTTATACTAAAAAATTGTTTCCCATTCCTTTCATCATAAATTCAATAATTTTATTTCTTTTTCATCTCTTTAATCTTGAGAATTTTTTCGAGAAATATTACTTTAAAATATTCCATTATATACCATCTACATCTTATTCATTATTAGTGTTTGAATTGATGAACACCATTGATAAACATATCTCATTAGATGATATATAGTCATTACAACCTTATCCCTATAACATCTTCATAAAGTAAGTAATATATTCTCTAAATAATTTATCCATTTATCTTACACTAATAGATTAATCATTTCGTGAAAAATTTGGGGTTCTGTCTCATAAAATGATCCAAACTTACTACACATTGTTGGAACTAGGCATGTAGTAGAAGCCCCAAATAGGTGTGATTTTAAAATTTTTCCACCAATGATCGATGTAAACTTGTTGATGTTGGTGAATAGATGCCCTGTTTTATCCGAGGACCATGCATGAAGTTTTTTAAGCACAAAAATAAACTGAAAATACCTGGTTTAAATCTGAAGCTGCGCATGATGTCTACTCATCATTGGAAATATATACTTTAATAATCTGACATCAAAATCTTCTATACCATCCTCACACACTTCAATAAAATGTGGGAATTCTTTCTGTCAAAGTCCGGGTGCTAGCACGGAATTCCAACGATGCCTTCAACGCTCTAATGATCACTGCATTGCTCTTCTTGCAATGCTTGAGAGAGACAGCCGGATCCAAGCTACTTGGATATAGAGAGTCTCTCTCTAGAACAAAGGAGAGTGGAGAGGAGAGATAATTCCCATGAATAGTACTTGGAAAAATCCCATCCTCTTCTGTTTATAGTGTTTAATTAAAATACCTAGTGTAGCCTCACTGGCTCGAATACGTAACGCACTATCAATGATATTTTAAGACTACTAAAATGTGTCATAAATATTATTATCATTTTCTTGTAATATATTAAATATATTACATGGCAATAATTGATTCCAAAACACGACTTGTCATTCCAATAAATATAAATTGAACCTAGAATAATTTAATATTCGTCAATTAATATTTTTTCATGTATTTACTTAAAACTCATAAATACATTTAATAAATAAATTAAATGATCATTATTCTAAAATCAAATAATATGAATTTATTTATTGCATTGGTGGTCGTTTAACATTGGAGAAATCCTTGACCCTAGTCGTGGGTCCCACCAAGTCCAAAACTCCTATTCAACTAAATAGGGTAGATTCTCGAATACAATATTGTGTGTAACCATCTAAACCCTTATCTTGATAACAGTGAACATTATTCACAGACCAAGAGTGGGATCTAGCAACCCATCATGGACCCTAAAGAGATAAGGATTGTCATAGAAGTGATAAACAACCAACGAACATGAACTGTGTAATATAATATCTTTGTTTGTAATATCTCATAAAGTTGGATGCACTCATGTGTCATTTCCCTTTTCTTGCTTTATCGTTTGTTGATTTAACTGGATGAATTTACCCTAGACTGCCATAGCCATGGTCTTATGAAGGTACTACCATCCTAATCAACATGGAATGAGATATATCACTTTCATTACATAGAAGAGACAAATCCTTTCTTGACCATTTTACCAATGTCATGCTGCCAATGATGCACCCAACACAAACTACCTCTCCACGACTTCATTGCCATGGTTTTCATCTTACATCAAAGTATGCAATAAAATGATATACATTGGTAATGATCTCAATTCAAGAGACCTTTACACATGATCATTGATAGGAACATCCAATGACACCTAAAACATGTGGTGTTCCTATTGGCAGGTCAGTCCGCATGATCGCAGTACTAGAGATCACGAAGTGCGAACTTCATGAGAATACGTCTCAATGCTTATGATCCCCCTACACCTGATAGTCAAACATCTGCTATGTCTAATCAGTAATATGTATCTAGATCATAAAACATATATTTAATATTAATTTCATAGTATCTATAGGTTCTCATTATATATTGGGATCTTTTATAACCTTTTGATACGATAATTAATCTTTGGACATTACCGTTTCAATAGTGGAAACAGAGAATTATACACTTTAATTTTAAGATGAAATCATGTATATCTACATGTATATAAAATATAGTAATCAAAATAAATTAATAGTTGGGTCTAGGGAACCCACTATTTCAACACTTCCACTTTCACTAGAGCCAACTTGCTGACCAAACTTGTTAGCTACTCACATGATGAACCTCATGTATCTTCTGAGTAACAGCTTTTGCTACTAGGTCTACCATGGTTCTTCCACATGGAAATTCTGCTATAGAGACCTCATCTCTTAGAGTAAAACTTTTCAAGAGATGGTATCTTGAGTATATTTCACTTTTCCACCATCATTACTTGACATCTAGGCTAGTAAGAATATCATAATTTACATTATGATAATTATTTTCTCACCAGGTGAGATTCCAAGAACCGGAACAAATCATTTCATTTAATAACTGGATCTTAGCTGCCTCAAAAGCTGCAACGTACTCAGTATTTGTAGGTATAGATACCATTGGCTTATATGAGCTTAACTAATCATCGTTTTTTCCTAACTATGATAGTAGATCACATTTATCTATGTAAGACAAGTTTGTATCCCCCAAAACTAGTATCCTTTATTATCCACTTACTAGGTACATATCTTTTGTACTTTCTGAAGTATAATTAGATAGTTCTGACTGCATCCCTTAGAGTTCTCCTGGATATAACTGACATTTTCCTAATATAAATTATGTCTTGGAAATATCAATTTTGTACATATTTTGGCATGCATGATTGATCCATCACTTCGATATATGGATTTTAACTCACCACTTTTATATCTTCCCATGTCCCGGACATTTCAACCTTAAGATATTATTACTTGTGACATAGGAAACAATTCATATCTTGAATTTTTTCATCTTGTATTTTTCAATACAATGTCACTATATGTACAATTGACTAGGACCAAGCAACCTATAGATCTACCTCAGTAGATCTTGTTCCCTAGAACTTAGGTTTCTACTTTAAGTTAATCACTGGAGAATAAATTTCATCTTGGTCTTATCTAACTATATGAACAAAGTCTGTTTCCTATATTTTGTCGAACATACTTCTTTCGGAAAACCTTGGTGATTACGCTAACCTTTGGTAGACACATGGAAAAAATTTATTGAAAATGTATATTCTATGATATTGTTGTTTACTTTAATCTTAAACTAAATTCTAATAACTTGAAACCTTTATTAGAATTCTATGATGTGACCATCCCTTTATGGTTGTTTCGTATAGACACCATCCACCATTGGTGTTCATGACATACAATGCTAAATAATATGATCATAAAATAAGCCGTGACAAGTAAAATTCTAACAAATTTAGGAAAAACGACTTGGTCAACCCATTTGAGCCTTATTGGTTCCAATCTTGTACCTTCCATGTATCAACTCACTTGAATACCCACTACAGTATTCAAAATAATAATCCCCTTTTGTACTTTGATACATGGAGTCTATTAATTGAATTTTAGTTGGTCATAACAATTTTAGCTGATTGCTATATACTGCTTACTTGTAGGTAAAATTATTCATATTGAATAATAAATCATCGACCACAGTGAATATAAAAAACCCTCACCATGGTTTTATCCTTCCTACGCAGTATGTGCCTCTAGAACATACTCTATTCCACATGCACTTGTGGAACTAGTTTGTATGCCAACTATTTTTGAATTTTGAGCATTGACTAAACACAAGTCAATATAGCTCCCACTATCTCTAATAGAGATTTTAAACCTTATAAGATGTTTAGTCTATTAATTGACCACCTAATTTTCTATATTAGGGTTTTATGTAATATCGTAATCAATCATTAGGATTATTACACTAAATTCAGAATATGTTTGTCTTGATGCATGTTTGTTAATATCCTAACTAATTCTTTGCATCCAAACACATGTCCTTATGACATAATGGATTTACATCATACTATGAGTTGTATGATATTCGTTTTTCATTTACATTTTCCATATGGTTATGGGATATCTCCATTATATAAAAAGTATTTCATGAAATATAATGGAAGTTGTTGCAGTTTGTAACATTGATACTCCATACATCAGGACTCAGATGTATAAAATGCGTGTTTAGGAATTACTCCATGCTACATTTTGTTGATCAATGATAACATGTAAGACTTCATCATAGATCATCCTCATTAACATCAATGTCATGATTTGGATAAGGTAATGTGAATTTAGGAATTACTCCATGCTATATTATCATGATCGATGATTGCACTACCAAGATATTCTTCAGCATGCTGGCTCAAAGCATCTCATATCTTCTGACCATGCACTTACTTAATTTTACCATTCCTTAATTACTTAAAGTAGTCGTATGAAGTACATATACCTATATATTATACATGTAATAATTCATGTTCACTTGTTAAACTATTTCCAAAAGCTTTGTAACATACCTTTATTTTAAAGGTTCCTTTGTCCAAACTAAAGACATCGATAATACCAAAAGTATTTAGCTATGAAAAGACTAAATACCATACTCGGTATATTCATGATGTCTAACCTTAGTATTACTTGACAAATATTTATTTTTGTCACAATTGTGTATAAGTATTACATTTATATTCATTACTAATTTCCTGTGATTCATGTATTACTGAACTAGTGATTGAGTTTTGAATACCAAAAAACAACATTCATTCTAGAACCTGAAAGATTGTATTATTTCATTCAAGGACACATTAGATTAATATTTTTGGTTATAATCTATAAAATTTCAACACGAATCTTTCACTTGTAAATTAAAGAAGTCATACACTTCCCACCACTGTCCTAGGTATCACCCTTTCACAACCACTTGGAGAATACACATGACTTCTATTAAGATTTCTATACTTACTTGGTTACCGTATTAGAATAGTCATATGTAACCAACATATTGTATTTAATACCCAAGTAGTAAAACGGAAAAATTAAAATTGATGAATATTTTTTAAGAAGAATCCAGTAACTTGCTTATTTAATTCTGTTTATTTCTTTTAAACATCCATTGTTTTATTTTATAATATGAAATGAAAATAACCTTTGTTAATACCTCATTCATTGATAGATGTTGTGAATGTTCCATTGGAATTACATTCCTTTTGGACTTTTTCCCTGCCTTTTAATTTATTCAACATAATAATTAAATATAAAACTGTCTTTGATATTCTTATTCACTTGGCGAACCTTACCTGGATGGGTAATGAAGAGTTTACTCAATACTGGTTCATATTATAATGAAACTTGAGTAGAGGGGTGAAAATGATATGATAAAGGGATATATTTAAATATCAGGATTAGTCTTTCACTTTACACATGTTGATGCAACATCTCCTTATTTATATCATTGCTTCACTTTCTCTTTGAAAAAATCTCGGAGATGAGACTTTATGTTTTATCATCCACGTCTTGGTGTAGCGACCGCAACTGACACCAGACATTGATGAAAGAATAATGATATAAATATCATATTCTAGGTACATTAGTTTCCTATAAGTAATTTTCACCCTCACTTATTGAGGTAGTTTAACAGTGTTGCGGTCACTGACACATTTAGTTTCCTATATCATAGTACTATGCACACACACCTGTACTATTCATGGATACTCGTGTCAGTGAGGAAATTTACTTTTTTCAATATTTATCACAGTTTAAACTTGTGGTATAATTTTTCATTGTAATACAAAAATTAATTTTAACAGATTAGTTCTTTTACCATGATTCCCCGTTAAGGCATTTTTATTAATTAATTAAATCATTTAATATCTCCCATTATTTTATTGGATTCTTGGAACCCTCTATGGTAGAATCATAATAATCTATCACTATAGCATTCTAGTGGGAAGGATCCTGAAACCACCCCTAATACTCTACATGCTATGGCTACGCCACTACATGGAGGGTTCAAGGTAGGATTTTGGCTAACCCACCACTTTAATTTGCGGTTCTTTAATCTGTTGAGTGAAGTCCCAACTTCTAAAATCAGAACCTGATTTACTCAATGCTTGTCTCTAAAATTATAGAAAGTTAGATATGGATAATCCTTACTATCACTTTAGTTAAGTCGAACCATCATTCTTATAAGGACTCCCCGGTAAGAGGAACCCTCACCTATGGCATGACCGACACCTCAAACAGTCGGTTTTGTCCAAATTTGAATGATGGAAGGCGATGATGACTTAATATATCTGAGAGGGTTTTATTATTTTTAATGTAATGGAAGAAATCATTTTCTTTTATTATAAGCACGTACTATATGATCACACTCACAACTGACCATGCATGAGATAGGAAAATATATCACATCACATGTTCATTTTATCTTGCATGTTTGGTTATTATTATTCTATGTGAGAGTCCTCTCACTACACATTCACAAAATAATAAAACATGAAAATTAAAAGACAACCTGATCATGAGACGGTTCTAATGGTTGATCCGATGAGTGAATAACAGACCAACCTGAACCCTAGGTGTTTGTACCTTAAGTTGCATGGCTTGCAACTCAATTTGCAACGTCTTTCCCTCAAATTCATCGAACTCCTATCTGGTGCATCACCAAGACTCGGCATAAACTACGTCACTCGTTGTCTCGTCATTGTACAACAATACTCACACACAGGAAAGGGGATCTTAGGGTATTAAATGACAACACTGAGAATGGGCGCACATACCCTTATACATATAACGACTTTGAGACGACACACATATCTCTTTTAAAATAATTAAACTAATTATTACAATACCATGCAATAATTAAATAAATAAATTAAAAACACGCACCAAATATAAATTGGTAGGTCCACGGATCATGACCAATATACCCATTAGCTTGGTTATATAAACTAAATACAGAATAAAATTAAACATGCATTATAAATAAACTTGAGGGCATTTAATTTAATTAAAAACTTCACTCTTGTTTTTAATTATATTTAATGAAATTCGATCCCAGTTAATTAATTTAATTTTGAAACTAAAAATAAATAATTAAATTAATTTAATTATCACAAAATTAAATTAATTATGCCACAATAATAATTAATCCAAAAATTAATATTTAATTAATTTAATTATCAACTGTAATTAAATTAATTATTTTAACTATCTATTGATTAAATTATAATTAACCGGACCCCTCAAACCCCGAGAAGGCCTATGAAGGTCAGGACGAACCTACGTAGGCCCATCTCGGGCTTTGATAACCCCGTTTAGGGGTGATCTTGGGTAGGCAGGCATGCCCAAGCCCATTCTGGACTGAGTAGACTCGCACGGGCCTGTTTTTGGACAGATTCAGCTCAACACATGATTAGCTGATAGGTCCCTAGGACGTGGTTTGCAGATTGGATGGTGGAATCATGGGACACAGTGGTTCGGTGAAGGTGAAACCACATGGGCTGTGTGGACTGGGGTTCAAGATCAGCGGTAGGTGTCCCTGGCTGATAGATTAGGCCACAAACAGTGGGGTTAAGCCGCGCATGACGGAAACGCCGCTGTCCGGGTGAGGGGGGAACAGATCATGTTGGTTTCAGCATGGAAGGGGCCATGCTGGCCGCACACACAGGACATGAGACCCAGTGTGGCGTCAGTGCGGAGGTCCTCCATGGGAAGAGGCTGGAGGCAGCTGGAGGGAGGTGGCCAGACTGAGGTAGGGGCAAGGGCCGGCAGACCTCCTCCACAATCTGGAGGGTGGATGGGTTAACCAGCACTGGCCTGGCTAGGGCAGCTCGAATAGGGATTTAAAGGTGAGCCCGAGATATCGACGACCAGAGGTGTGCGCCTGTGTGGGAAACCGCTGGAGCGTGCGTTGCGTCCCTACAAAGGAGGTTGTGCGGGTGCTTTGGGGTAGGTCAGCTATGCGCGGCTCCGTAACATGAGGTATGGAGGCCTAAGGCTAGGGCTAGAGCTGTGCGACGACCTGGTTTTTACCTGAAACCATTGTGCTTGTAGTAGAAGGACACACCACAAAAGTGTGGATGTGTGTGGTGTAAGGAAGGAGACAGACCGGTCCGGTGGGCGGGTCTGAGGAAGGTGGCTAGGGGGATAGAGGCGGGATACCAGTGTGGTGTCACCGACCTGGTGCGGGTCTGTCGTGGCTGGTGGCCTGGTACGGGTTTCCGCAGTGCATCAAGAATACGGGGGGCCACTCGGCCCCCAAACCCTTCATTTTTTTGTATGGAGACCTGGAAAGTAGGTCACCATATTTTTATTTTGTTTGACCTGAGACTTGGAAAGGTCTCCCTTTTAATTTTTTTTAAATTAAACAAGACCCATGAAAAGTTATCCATCCCCTCCTTTTTTTGATTTCTGAAGATTATATTTATACTAGAAAGTATAAAAACTTATAATAATAAAATATTAATATAATAGAATACTATAATAATAAAATTATTATTCTAATCAAAATATTATTATAATAATTATTTAATAATAATAATAATAATCATTAAACATAATTAGAAAATACTATTCCCGTAATAGGATATCCACTCGGTGGTTATAAAAAAACCAGTTTAACTCTAATTTTAAACTTCAAATAACCACATATGGGTTATCCAATATCATATTCAAATGTAGTTTGCGGCATTGGGACCGTAAGAATTCCATCTTCATAGATTAATGAAAACATAATTCTTTTGGCTTAAAATCGACACACGCTCGCACTGATACCATTTTTTGGAACTGGGCATGCAGCGGAATCCCTAAACAGGTGGGATTTTAAATATTTTCCATTGAGGATCGATGTAAATGTGTCGACGTTGATGCATAGAAGCTCAGTTTTATCTGAGGACCATGCATGAAGTGTTTTTATCAAAAACATAAACTGTAAAATACCTAGTTTAAATATGAATCCATGCATGACATCTGCTCTTCGTTGGCGATCGCTTCTCAAATAATTCAACATCAAACTCCTCTAGATCATCAAAATGTGCTTCAAGAAATTTCAGGAACTTTATTCATTGATGTCTGGGTGCTAGGGTGGAATTATGATGACACCTTAGATGCTCAAATGATCACTGCATCGCTCTTCTTGTGATACCCGAGAGAGAGCCCGATCTGAGCTACTTGGATCTAAAGCATCTCCCTCTAGAACCTGGGAGAGTGGAGAGGAGAGAGAATTCCCATGAATATTTCTTTGAAAAATCTCCTCCCGTTCTATTTATAGTGTTTAATTAAAATACCCAGTATAGCCTCACCGACCATGAATACTTAACGCACTATCAACGAAATTTTATGACTACTAAAATGTGTCATAAATATTATTATCATTTTCTTGTAATATATTAAATATATTACATTACAATAATTTAGTCCAAAACTTTACTTTAATTTCCCATAAATATTAATTGAACCTTCAATAATTTAATATCCACCAATTAATAGTTTTTCATGTATTTACATAAAACTCATAAATACATTTAATGAATAAATTCAATGCTCATTATTCTAAATTCAAATAATATGAATTTATTTATTGAATTGGGGATAGTTTACCATCAGAGAAATCCCAGACCCCAATAGTGGGTCCCACCAAGTCCAAAACTCCTATTCAAATGTATAGGGAAGATTCTTGAATACGCTATTATGTGTGACCCTCTATGCCCTTATCGTGATAACTGTGAACATTATTCATAGACCAAGAGAACGATCTAGCAACCCATCATGGCCCCTAAATAGATAAGGATTTTCACAGCGGTGACAACCAACCTATAAACACGCACTGTGTAATATAATCTCTTTGTCTATAATATCTCATAAAGCAGGACACACTCACATGTCATCACCCTTTTCTTGCTTTATTGTTTATTGATTTAACTAGATGGATTTACCCTCATCTACCATGGCCATGGTATTATGAAGGTACTACCATCCTAATCAACATGGAATGAGATATATTACTTCCATAACCCAAAATCGAAAATTCCTTTCTTGACCATTCGACTAATGTAATGCCGCCAATGATGCACCCAACACAAAATACCTCACCACGACTTCATTACCATGGTTTTTGTATTGCATAAAAGTAAGCAATCAAATTACATACATTGGTAATGATCTTAAGTCACGAGACCATTAAACATGATCATAGATAGGATCATCCAATGACACTCGAAACATGTGGTGTTCCTATTGGTGGGTCAGTTCTCATGATCTCATTACTATAGATCACCAAGTGCGAACTTCATGAGAAGAAGTTTCAATGCTTCTGAGCCCCCAACATATGATAGTCAAAAATCTACTATGTCCAATCAGTAAGATGTATCTAGACCATAGAACATATATTTAATATTAATTCCATAAAATCTAGAGGTTCTCATTATAGCATGGGATCTTCTATAACCTTTCGATACGAAAATTAATCTTTGGACATTACCATTTCAATAGTGGATGCAGAAAATTCTATACTATAATGGTAGGATAACATCATGTATATCTAACAGTATACACGATATGGTAATCAAAAGCACTGAATAATTGGGTCTAGGGAACCCACTATTTCAACACACATTATTAAGGAAAAATATGTTTTTTACATACAGTAAAAGTTATTCATTATATCCGGATTCAACTTCCCTAATATAAGGATAATATTATCATCTCCAACAAAAAAATCAATGGTTCATTTAGGAAGAAAATATATACATTTATTACATGTTTTCACATATTTTTAGTCCCATTCATTAGGTTTCATTTTATATGTAATGACATATATTAATTACTCCATGAATAAAATTATTAATTATGAATCATAGTATATAATTAATATGAATTTAATAAAAATTATCACAAAATATTCTGTCCATTCAAGAAATATTTCTATAATTCCCTAATGGTTTTTCAATTTTTTTTCTAAAACTATGTTATTATAAATCCGATTCCAAAGGTTTCTACTAAACATGCTTCAATAATAACAATAACAACTCTAAATCTTCTATCAAAGATATGTTGGTTATTTATTACAATGGAATATAATACTTAGATCATAATAAACAATATTCAAAGTTTAGTTGTCTCAAGAGACTGGATGCATCATTTATATATTTCATGGGAAAAATCATCAAAAAAACATGTAATATTATCTTTCTTATTTTCTTATCCATAGTTCATTTGTAGTAATATTAATTATTTACGAGGGAAATGGGAAAAAAATTGACAGGGGTGAAATTATATTATCATTAAAGGGTAGCATAAAATGGATGTTATCATAACATCAATAATACATACATAATACGGATGAAATTAATAACAAAAAAATCCCATAAAACTGATAACATGAGAATAATATATCCATGAATGAAATAAAATTATAAATAAATAATCATATGGATAATAATAAATAATTTCATTTTTATGAAATTCATAATTTCCAATGTTATAACTATACTATCAAGGCCTCGACTAAGACATCATCCATAAGTGGGTAGGAGTATACTAAATATCCAAGGATGATTATAACTTAAGACCAATCAATGCATCGAGAGGCAATAAAATTCTAGGACCCACACATTACTTAATATGTCGAATGAATTTATTGTATAAAAATAATATTGGATAATATTTTTCCATAAGGTACCTCTTATATAAAAATTTCCTCATAATTAATAATTATTAATATTAAAATAAAAAAAATAATTTTTTTAATATTTCCCCAGTCAAATGATTCATAAAAAATTCTAGGTAAACACCCTTCAAATTGAATTATATAATATGGGGTGATCACACCATATAGAGAAAAAGGTGTCAATATAAATGGTTAATAATATATAAAATAAATATTTGAGATAAATAATATGGATATGGAAGACAAACATGAAGTCAAGAGAGAGTGATAGAGAATATAATCACAAGATAAGAAAAAGAGTTGGAGAGACCCCTAAAATAATTAATAGCGGTAATTTGACAACAATACATAAAAATATTGGAAAAATATTAATGAATACTTTCAATACTCTGGTTATAGTATATAAAATAGAATATATACAATTGTGAAATAATACATGGATAGATTGAGGATTTGGAAGAGAAACAATTACCTTGAGTCCCAAATTGCTTGGATGCCACTCTAAACTCTTAAATAATTGAATTTATTATGTTAATTTCACAATTTATAAACTTATTAATTCTTATTTAATATATTATTACCAATTTATGATCACATTTCATTCATTTTTTGATTAGTTTTCATGTGTCGGTCATTTAGATGATATTTGGTTCATACTTCCAAAACCACTTTGATGTAATAGAAATGTTAGGATTCCATTTTATATGGTACCATATGCTTAAAAGTTTAAGGTTACTAGTATTAATTTCATTTCTTCGGTATAGAATTATCATTTTCAATATATAGTCCAAAATGTATGCAGATTAAGAAAAATGTATCAGTGTGCTTGTTTTTGGCGGTTTAAATGACCATGATTTTTTATTATTCATATCATTAATATATTGCCAATTTTATCTTTCTATAATCATAATAATGTCATATATATATATATATTAAATACATTTTTAAAATAATCTATTTAAGGTGACAATAGTCAATTCATAACATCTTCTATATAGATGGTTAAAACATTCCATGATGTAAGAGATGTTATAAAGAACTATTACATGGAATTTGATGAATTATATAATTAATATTTACGTATAATTATATTCTCAATTAAATTATGGAATTAAATTTTTTTAAATGTATGAAGTAGATGTTGAAGAAATAAAAATAAAGGAATTTAAAGGGATTAAATTAGAATACATACTTTCCTTATTATAATGGATCCATAGAACTACTAATTAAAACTTCTTTGAATGGTCACTCAATGAGACTAAATCATAAAAAATGTGTATAGTAGGGGTTTTTGAGGTATTTTCATTGATTTTTATCAAGTTAAGGTGTTTTTTTGTCAATAGAAATGGGTAGAATAGGTGTATATTTATTTGTGTGTGTGGGGGGGATGTTTTAGAATAAAATATTGACTAATTAATTTTCCCCCAGACTATCAATAATATTGGTTCATGTGAAAGGATATGATAATTGTTTCTTACACTATCTAGGATGTAATTAATCATATAATAAAAAATACCATATTTTACTTCATTTCACTATTCACCTATGTACTTAATTATAGATAAAAAATATAAAAACATCACCTTTACCTAATTTCAACATGATGATTCAAAAAATTCATCCATTTTTAAAAATAAATCCATATATTTTCTAAATTTTATGTTCAATTTTATTACAATAAATAATGTTTTATTTAATAATATAAAACATGTTTTACAAAAAATATAGGTTTACATCTATATTATATTACATTGATTGGGTAATCGAATCATGGTATTCAGATAATTATATTTACATAGTTAATTTATGTCAATAATTTTTAGAAAGTTAAATCTTCATTTAACCTGTGGTTATTTTATACTATAAGGTTCATATTACTATTCTAATGGTTATGTTTCTATTCTAAAGATCTCATTTATAACCATCATATAATTTTAAAAATCATATAAATACAACTTTTTTTTAAATTCATAATTAACATAATTTTCTATCAAGTTTACATATACTTTATTTATAAAATCACTATCATATTTTAATTTTTTTGTTTCCCTTTAATAGTGTTATTCAAGGGAGGAATATTTTTTGGGGACCACAACACAATAGAATTTCAAATTCAAGTTCTATTATTTATATACAATCATTTTATTGTTATACTATTTTCAATTTTATGCAGTGTATTTATACTTCATATGAAATTTTATACATAACAAGTCATAGTTTTTATAGTTAATGTAAAATTGTTGTTTAGTTGTATAACAATGATGAAACAAAAGAATCTATATTGTAATGAAATATTTATAGTATAATATTGTTTCTTAAAAGTACCAAACTTCATAAATTATGTAGGGGACCCATGTCCAATCATCAATATGTCATGATGAGATTATCAAATCCCATTTATATTCCAAGAATATCACCTGAACCTAGTTTTCATTCTTTTGGAGCTAAAATAGTGAAACTAGAAAAAATCTCATAAAAAACCTCTTATGGTGAATATGATTTCTCCATCGGGTTTAGATGTAAAAAATATTAGGATGGACAACACACTAATCTGATTGCAATAGTTAAGAATAAGGGTGTAAAAAATCCGGAGTGATCATTTACTAGATTATGTGGTGACCCAGGGCATTCCATATAGAGCTAAGAAGAGGGTGTGTTTGTGTGTCGGGGGGGGGGGGGGGGGGGTTGACTGTTCCTCTATGGTGCATGGATTCCCATATGTAGGAAGGGGAATATCATATGGAACTTCATGAACACCACCTTGAGTAGGTTTGGTTAGAGATGACCCAACCAATAGTCTAGAAACCTCCCAACCGATGGTACTGCCCACTTAGAGGGGTAGGTCGGTCTACTAGATGACCCACACCCCCCTCAGAACACCTTGGGAGAGGCTAGTCAATGGGCCAGATCACACCCCATCAAGACAATCCATTAATCCAGTCGGTTGAGTAGGGGTTTTCTACTATTTTGGTTGGGTCTGATTGTGGTGAACCTTTGGGGATTTCCCCACCGGTATCCTCCACTCCACCCATCAACATAGCAGATAAAGAAATCATTCATCCCCAACTAATATAAGGGTTTTGTGAACCCCTAATATTTATACCCCATGTAGAAACCCTAGCTATAGTCCTTCTACACTAAGTTGTTTTCACCTCATTAAATGTGAACCCCTAATATTTATACCCCTTGGGGAAACCCAATCCATAGTCCTTCTACACTAAGTTGTTTTCACATCATTGAATCACTGCTGATACCCCTACTATTCAACATGTCACCAACGCCACACTGATTCAACATCACTTCCTTCATTGCACCTCCTTGGAGCTATTGTCCTGAATCAATAGCCACAATGTCTATCCTCCAACACCATTCTTTATGAACCATTCCTCACCAAGCTACCTTTCTTGAGAATTTTGAGCCACCACACCTACTACCAACTTTTCCAAGGAATCACATTCCAACACAACTTAGCTTGCAATTCCCAATCCAACCATCTTGGTTCACTACCGGCCACCATAAGGGATGATAAGGAATCATTGTACCAACTTGTGACATGAGAGGAGGTAGAAAGGGAGATCGTTAGAGATAAAGAAGATGATACATCAATAACGATCAAATTCCCTTCACAAAATATCATTATCTTGAAAAAATGGTACCATGCTACACTAAGGGGCTTACAATATGTGGGGCGAGAGGGGTTGGTGTCTAGTGGATGTTTCCACTCATTATTCCTTCCATGAACATCCTCCCTTAATCATCATTTCATGAAACCCAAAGTTTCGTAAATTAAATTTAATTTCATATGAAATGATAAAGAGATTAAAATTCCCAAAATATAATATTGATTATAATTAAAATTGAATAGGAAGTGGAGAAAGAATAAAAAATGAAATCCTACCTTGGAAAGGTTTGTTGTTTCCTCATGATCTTCCTCCACTCTAATTTAATTTTCACTCCTATATAAGGAAACCAATCCTCCAATCTCATCAATGATTCATATTAAAATTTACATACCCTAACTATAGATATTAAAGAGATATTTATATTATTAGGTCTAGTTAAATCATATAATTTTATTTAAATCATGAAACAAGATTGTTCCAGGAATAAAAACTCAGACATAATTTATACCACACCTTGTTAAAACCCCCTTATTGCAAGAAAATATGGGGAGTAGAATTTTCCATATGGGGATCTATTTAAAAGAATTTTCCAATTCATCTTATTCACAGACATGGATGAAAAATAATATATTTTATTAAAATATTTAAAGGGATCCAATGAAAAGTTCTATTTAATTATATCCTCCCCACTGTAAAGGATTTTAACCTCAAAGAGAACAACTCACTTAAAGAGGTGAGGGTGCTGAGCTCGCATCTAATACTTAAACTCTAATGAGATATCCTAAATATTCTTATACCAGCACAATAAACTCATGATTGATATCTCCTATAATAGAAGGGTTCTTTCTAATATATCCTAGATCACCACCAGTCACTCTAAAATAGTAGATTTATCCTCAATGTAAAAATCACTTCAGTTGATAATTTTTTAGGGGTTGTGTACCCATCTATTTAGTGGAGACACATGGAATACATTGTGTACATTGAATAATTATGAGGGTAACACTAGGTGATAAGTAAACTCTTCTACCATGTATAGGATATGGAAAGTCTTGATAAATATTGGGGATATATTTCTCCACTAACCAAACCTCCTTAAATAGCGTCATGTAGAGGCCTTTAAAAACACATATTTTCCCTCCATAGATTCCAACTTTCTCTATAGTTAAATAGTTTATGAATTTTGATGGATCTGTGTTATCCTCAAACACTTCTATATTAGTTACTCCTTCTTTGTCATCAATCAAACCTATTCAGTCCCCATAAATAATCAATTTAAATATCTATTCAATAAATTAATAAACATAAGGGTCTCCCATATAATGAAATTAAAAGGATTCATGCTGATGTTGGAGTGGTAAAATATATAGTACGTATACTCTACTAATTGTTAGTGATCATCCAAGAATTTTCTAAAATCAATAAAATAGGATGATAACATGAATTTGAGAATATAAGTTGTTCTCTTAGTATGGTTTTCTATCTAGGGATGGAATGTCATACTAGTTACTAAAATCCTAATATAAATACATCTATAATAATGATGTGAATTTATCATCTTGAATAAAATTTATCATTAAGGGAAATCTCTACAATCTAATAATCTCATCCATGTATAGATATAAAAATACTTCCACCAAACATTTCTCTCAGATAGAGTGGAACTAGGATAACTTATTAAGTAAATAGATGATGAAACATAAAACATCATGAATATCCAATGAATATGAATGTCCTTTAATGAAACCACTAAATATAAAATCCCACTTCCATGATGTAAACTCGATAGAATATCTCAAAATATATGGAACTAGGTGATATTCATTCAACAAAAAGAAATTTAGGAATTAGGAAATAAACTCTACAATACTCTTCTTTATGCCTATATGTTAATACTGGCATATAAACTATCAGTACATATTGGTAACAACGAGATATGCCCCCATGGGGGAGGCATGAAACCCCCTCAACAAATCTTCACAGAGACTAACAAAAACCACTATCCACCCATGACAGAGGATGGAATTCTCCCCGTATTTAGATAATCCCTCAAGTGTATCACCTAAGATTAAAATTTCATACAATATATCACAATCTATATGTCCCCAATATTGGTATAATCTACTCTGTGAAAAAGTGTGGGGACCACTATCAATTGAAGATAATTTTCTTTCAGTCTTTTGCTATAACCAACTATATCGAGGTCAACTTTCCATAAAAAACACTCTTTATTTGCATTTTTTCCAATTTACATTGATATTTCCTTCAAAGGGGATTATTCAATATGTTTAGTTTTATAGGAGTATAAAAAATATAAAATTGATAATCTTGTAGAATCTCTCTCCATGGACTCTATCTCAATTAAAGGACTCATTGAGATAAAATGTACCTAAGACTCATCTAATCTATATATACTATAAATGGACGATAAAGAAGGTATTTCCTCTAGGTATTAATGTTGAAAAATAATACCATGGGCTCTAGGAAATGGGTTACATAGTTCTACTCTAAATTTCATTGCTGATTAGATCCATAAAAAATAATATCCTTCTACTCAATTAGTACAAAACCAAACCTGGTTCTAAAAGAACTGTAAGAAACCATGTACTTGACTCTATACTTTACTAATCATAACATTAGATCACTAGTCAACCACTATTTAATCTACTTAAATGTTCTATAAAAATTATAGTAATATATTAAAGGTATACCTTTTTTTGAAAAGGGAAGTCATGGGAGTTTCAATCCTAGATAATTGCACCAAAAATCCCTGATGACATCTTGAAAACCCAAGAAATATGTGTACATAAAACACATTCTTAGGAGGATCACAAGGGATAATTTATTTTATCTTAATATTTTACTATTAATCCACCCTCCAAGATGTCGTTCCCTACGAAATAGACTTTCTTAATCTAGAATTTTTACTTAGATAGTTTACCTTATAGGTGGTTATCTCAAAGAAAGTATAGAAAAATCCTTAAATACTTAGCATAATCATCCTTTCATGAAAAATAGACGAGGATGTCTATAATGAAGGTTACTATAAACAAATACAATAATAGTGGGATGATAGGCTATATGAGTTTCATGAATATTTTTGGGGAATTCATCACATAGAATGATATCACCAAGAAATCTTAATTATGAAAGAGAAATATAAATTTCATCTTTGAGATATCTTCCTTACAAACCCTAGACTAGTAGTTGGTCTTTAAGAACAAATTTTCTCCTTTTATCTGGTCAAAGAGGCATTTAATCCTCAGTAGAGTGTATTTTTTCTAGAATGTCACCTTGTTTAGATTAATATAGTTAATAGAATTGTTTTATATACCATCTACCTTCATAGTTAGCAGAATAAGTGTTTCCTATGGGGACACAATAGGTTTGAAAAGTGTTTACCCAATGATCCTATAACTACAACTTCAACTACCTAATCTTAGATAAATACACATAGTCGGTTGAAGATGATACTTCTGTCATATTAGGATAGAATTTGATATATATTTTGACGTCTCAATGAGGGATAAACCTTGGTAAAACCTTTAAAAAAATAGAAATGTACCCTTCTATAATTATGGAATGATGCTCCTCTGATGCATCCAAACACAAAAATACGAGATCTCTAACTAGTGGGTGATCAACTATAACTTACCACATGAAGACCTTAATCATTTAAACTGAAGAACCCACTCACCCATAAAAGATAATCCTAATATATGCAATCTATTTAACAAGACCCAATAATGATAGAAGTTTATTTGGTAAGGCATTGGATATAGTTACTAATGATCTTTGGGGATTTTTTTGTAAAAAGTTTTGTATTTTTTGCAATATATCATTTTATTAATGTTTTTATTATTCAAGTCAGAAAGGGTTTCTTGAAAATTTAAGGATGTTTTTGTAATGATTTTTATGGAGAGGGTGAAGATTGTTTCCTTAACTTTTTTAAGAAAAATTTCTATAAGTTAGACGATGATACATTGTTCTTCAAGTTCCCAACATCATGAAGATTATTATGATCCAAGATGATATTTTAAAGCCTTCATATAAAGGGATATAAGTACATCAATGTTTCTAAATGAAGGATACCAAACATATATTACCATAATGAGGTGATCTGAAATAGAGATGTTGCTATCCAGGGCTGGAGTTTCCAGATGAACAATCCAAAATATTATCAGATGTCCAAAAGAACAAGTTACCAGATGGACCGGGGTGGTCATTACTTGTTAGAAGTTTCCATAATGTTCTCAATAATATTTTCTACACACTTTTAAAAAGAACATGAAGTCCAAGGGGAGAGAATTACATCAATTTAATCAGACAAACCAAGAACATTATGACCAGATGAAGAACTCCAAGAAGTCTAAAAAATGAAATAATTAAACTTTTTTGAGAATTTGAAGTATGTGTGGTAGTAAAAAGGATGTGAAAAGTTATATAATCAGAATCATAAGGGTACTAATATTTTTTTTAAGGATATATAAAGTTATAACTCACTTTTATTACCTATATGATTGTATACAAGGCACCACATAAAGTTAGAATCCTATTAATTTGTAAAGGTACTGAATGTATCTTGTCAAATATATCCAAAAATGGAAATCTGAGAAGAGAACTAAGTATAAAATTCTTCAATGAAATAATAATTTATAATATTAAATATGTTTTTGTCATATGAAGTCTCCTAATATATAGTTTTTATCTCATTAAAGTGGAAAATATTTTATTAAATCTTGTATGAAGTTTGAAGTTCAAAAATCATGAATATCACTACTAAAGGAAGGATATAATATTGAGATCATTAGATGAAGATCTATTTGAAATAAATTCATAAAATGGATGAACATCAAACAAACATTAATATTGTATTCAAATGGATTATCCTGAGAATTTTGTGACGAGAAGAGTTTTTGTTGATTTGGGATGATCATACATAAGGAAGACAGAGTAAATTTAGATGAAATTCTATTAATATTCATCAGAAAAAAATCGACAAATTTTTTTTCTTAAAAATATTTACATAACATTTTAGAGCCCATTTTTTAGTAATTTACTTGAGATATTAAAGTTTAAATAAGTTCTTTAACCCTGATGTTAAGGAAATTCAAAAGAGTGTGTGGATTATAGAGTCTTTATAAAGCATAAGGAATAATCTAAAAGGTTTTATAAGATTTAAGTGAATTTAATTTGAGTATAAAAACTAATTTGGCTTCCAACCATTTCCAATTGGAGTGTACATATAAATATCTGTTCCAAGTATAGTATGTATAATCACTTTTTATAAATATAAAATTTGACATGTTTATTTTTTTGAGAATTAGTAGTTTCCAACCAAATTGATTGAATAGAATATAATACCAGTCCGAGTCATAAGATATAATATTTAGTTATTAGTAATTAGTTTTATTTTTAGTTCATAGTTACCAGAAATAGGCTTATTTATTAGTGACATCATACAAATCACAAAACAGAGTAATTTTATAGAGTTTTAGAGTATTGATTTGCGGCATAATGGTTTTGTTAATTGGATAGAATACACTAGATTAAGAAAGGAAACATTAAAAAGACACTTACTGGGAAAATAAAATCAAATGTATGAAAGTTTCTTATACTTATGTTAGTTTGGTTTTTCATAATAAAAAAAATTATAACTAATGGGAGTCAGTATAAGAATACCTATGAGGAGATAACAGAATTATAATTGGAGTTGAATCATGTTATTCAATTATCATTATAGTTAATTTTCATAGGCCAATTGAAGTTTCTATGGGAAGGATGTAGTCACCCACACTGGGGAAAAAATATATAGATATTATTTTCTTTAATTTACTTTCCTATCTTTGCAATATTATGTGATTTTTATATAAATTTAGGAAGGATAAAATTATAAAAAGTTGTAGGTGTTCATTTTTAAGTGAAAATAAATTATAAAATATCAGCATTGATTCAATCCCCCTTTTCAGTGGTTCTCATGATACTAAAGAACTTCAAGTGGTATTATAAAAAAGGACCCCTTATTAAATCATTATCATGAATAATATCAAATCAATAAATATAACAGGAATTCATAACTTTGAAGGAAAAAATTTCAGTGGATAGAAAAATAGAATGATACATTTTCTTATATCTCTCAAGAAAGAGATTATAATGATGAGGAAATAAATTGGAAATAAGAACACAGAAAAGGTAATTTTTTTAATAAATAAGATGTGTACATTGAAGATATTAAGAAACTCAAGATTAAAATTATAGAATAATAAAATATGGTGGAAGAACTAAAAAAGAAAATTATTTATAAGGAAGATAAGGTTCGTAAAATTAAATTGAAATTTATTAAGGTTGAAGAAACTTAAAGAAAATGAATGAAAATTTAAACTAGGATTTAGAGGTTAAGACTGAAACATAACAAGTTTATGAGAAAACTCATTCCAACAATTGGGTGACATCTTTACACATTAAACATAAAATTTCATCTGATCTTTACAACTTTAGAGGTTTTAGAAAAAACTTTGTAAAATCATAAGTTGATAAAGGATGTGAAGAATCCATCACATCATCAAAAGTTGAAAATAACCTATATAATATTTTTTCACCATGATAAGGGGAATCATGTACATAAAAATGTTACAAACCTCCACAATATTTCTATAAGAAAATATCCCACTTCTACCAAAGATTGAGATTTGATGGGGTTTTTGGTGTTTTAAAATTTATGGGCATAAATTGTAAAATCATATTACTATTCTAAATTATTATGAAACCCATATTTTTATCAATATTTGGTTGGTTTTTATTTAGGGTTATTTTGGTTTATTTTTTTTAAATTTTTGGAAGTTCTTGGGTTGTGCACAATTGGAATATGGTTTTCACAAACCGTTCACCATGATAGTGAAAACTGTGAAAACCGAGACAGTGAGGGTTTTCATGGTTTGTGCATAGCTTGAAAAACCATTTTCCCTCCATGAAAAACCTTTAAAACTTATATAAGGGAGTTAAAATTTAGGGAATACCATTTTTCTAACTATGATTCCCTTCCCAGTTATCCATGCGTATGACAATGGTTTTAATTCGAAAGATTATTTTTAAAATCTGAAAACCCTTAGTTTAAGTGCCTGATGATATCATTAAACCCTAATACATTTTTTTCTTACATGGAGGCTCCCAAGATGTAATTTTACACTCATAACCCCTTAAGAAGATAATCAAAGCTATGTGAACGATTTTCAATATCTTCCTTGTAATTTTCCTCTTTCTATTATCTTTATCCCACTCTCTCCTATCTCCTACATAGGGTTTCATAGATCTTTGTGTTGTTGGATTATCTAAAACCCATTGTTTCAGATCTTCAAAATAGGTTTGATTAACAGATCTCCATTGATGATGTTCTTCATTGGAGAATTCTGATTAGGGTGTTGTGTTTCGAGATCTCATGATCCTAAGGTAGGTGGTTCCGTTTATGATGAAAAATTTGATTAACCCTAAATTGATTGATTTAAATTAAATTGTTTGATTTAAATGTAATTTATTTCAATATGTTTATTAAAAATTTAATCCCATTGAATTGGGTATTTGAAATTGTATTAGGAATAAAATTGGTAAAAGCCTCAAATTCCATTGAATTGGGTTGTGTTGTGAAATTGGATTTAAATTGTTTAAATTAAACTAGAATTTAATTAAGAAATTTAAATTGTGAAATTGATATTAAAAATATTATTTCAATGTTTTATTTTTTGAAAATTTATACAAAATTATTTTGAAATAAACCTAGTAGTTTAATCTTAGAAAAAGGAATGATTTAATTAAAAGACTATAATTTTCTTTTTAAATGGAAATTAGCGTATTGAAATGGTAAATGGGTTGAATTTTATTTTGTATAGCTATGAAATAAATTTCCCACTCATGAATTTAGTTAGTGAACATGAAAGCCAAGTTAGTTAGTGACTTATTGGGATAACATTATTTGGATTCTTTACAACTGAAACAAAACCAAGTGCGGTAGGTCACATCCCTAATGATATGGTGATGAGTCATCTTTGAATAGTGTCTGAGGGACGTGTGTATAGAAATATTTCTGGGATTCACCTTTGAGTACGTGAGGATCCCATAGCTAGGAACTATCATACCTCATAGAATATGACCATGAATCTTGTTGTTTGTATTTTGAATATATGCCATTGTTTGAAAAATGTTTTATAAATCCCTAATGAACATATAAAAACTTTTTTATATAAAATGTTTATCAATCCATTTATTTAAAGTATTTCCATCATTTGAAATGTAAAGCCTAATTTGTTTTAAATATTCTTTTGCAATTACATGTATGTTTATTTAAAATTTAAATCATTATTTGGTTAAATAAATGTGGAATCTTGTTATTGAAATACTTCATGAGACCCTACATGGATTTTATCTCTTTTACTACTCATGAATACGGGTGTTTTTAGATTATATTCTTCCAAGTTTGAGAAAGGGTAAAGAAACACTTGGAGGTGGTAGTAGCTATTGATCCTAGGTCTTGGAGAGTTGTGTCCATTGGTAATTTGGTATTTTATCCTTTTTTATAGTAATTTTTTGTTTCACTTCAAGCTATTTGTGACAGATTGAATTTTGGTATAGTTCTCCCTGTGGAGTTTCTCTTTCATACATACAGACTTGTTTATATTCCTTCAGTAGAAGACACTAGTGTTGAAAGGATATAATGATCCTCAAGAGTATGAGGAATGGTTTAGTAGGATTGAGTGTTTTTTTGAGTTATTGGAGAAACCTGATGAAATCATGGTGATGTGTGGCACCTTCATACTGGAGGGACTGAGCAAGATATGGTGGGACACAATGGTGACACTGAATAAACATTTGGGATTAGAGTGGAAAGACTTAAAATTTCATTTCACTGACCAGTTCTATGTATATTTTATGATGTTTTCTAAGGATATTGATTTTTTAAAACTTGATTAGGATGACAAGACCATGATTGAATATGAAAATCACTTTTCCGATCTTGTGCAGTTTGAACTTGACATTGTATTGAATGAGAAGATTAAGACTTGATAGTTCGAGATGGGAGTTCAATATGATATTCGTTCTCAGGTTTTCCTACTAAAGCTTACTTCTTATAATGAAGTTCTTTATTAGGCATTGATGGTCAAAAAATACCTATCTAGCATGTCATGGTTGATGATATTTACTTTTTCTCATTGTGATAGTTAAGTGAATCCCTATAAAGGGATGATGAAGCATGGCCATTCTCATGGTGGAACTTGACAGAAAGGTTTTCCTAGACCTGATAAATTACATGGAATAGGCCCTTTAATTTTATACCAGTGTTAAAAGATAGGGTACTCAAAGAGGGTTTTCACTAAGGCACCCAAGGTATGTTGTTCATGGGTGTAATGCCCCAAAATTCTAAAGTAAGAATGCTGTATTAGATATTGTGTATGACACACAACACCAAGTTCATATGGTAATATAATATCCTGAGACTTTACAATATAATTACTATATTAAATAAATTAAATATATGATATAGCTTGAAATTCATAAAATAATTAGTTAGCTTGTGTCGCATTAAATGACAAGTTTCTTTGATAGTTTTCGTTACACACAAGAACGAGTTTTACCTAAATATAATGTATTATTAAAATATTATTATCTAATATAATAATATATAACATATCCATTAAATTAGTGGTTATGATTAGTATTAACTAAATTATAAAAATATATATTTTATACAAATATAAAATTAATTCATTAGTTAAAAATTATTGGGAAATGAATATAAGAACTAATTTAATACAAATGGAGTGTTTTTATAGAAAAAAAATTTTATGCCCACAAAGTTTCTTTATTATAAAAAATTTAAGTAATTACAATTAGCGAGTAATATTAATTTTATATATATATATTTTTTTCAATAAAATACTTTTTAGATTTATCCAATATATTTGATAATAATAAGATAAGAACAAGCCTAATATTTGGCATAAAAATCAATATTTTTATAAATGCATTTTACCGCATTTTAATGGAGAACCTATTTTAAATAATTTTTTTTTGGTATTTTTATAAATTTAAAATGAAAATATTAACTTCTTTTTTTGAAATAAAAAAATAAAAATTATCTTAGGGTTAATTTTTGGTATTTTTATATGAAGTTAAATTTTTTAATGAACTGTGAAGAATACTGAATTTTAATTAAAAATTGTTTTTTCATTTAATTTATATATAAGGTTAAATTATATTTTTGATTATTTTTAGAGTTTAATTAGATAAATTTTATATAAATTGATTCAATTGAGTTAATTTTAATCAATTTAACATTGAAATTGAATATAAAAACATAGAATTTTTTTTTGAACATTTTACTTTAAAGAACCGCTTTGTCATCCCTTCTGCGGGATTAATTTTAAGTTAATTTCTATCACTTCTGTGATTGTAATTTGAAAAAATGGATCCCATATTTGGATTTAGAATAATTTATAATATAATAATATTAAAATTGTTTTTATGAAAAATTATTAGTGAATGTGATTAAAATTAATACGACAAAGCGATGTGTATATAAGATAACATCATTTGTGGAAGTGTGGACTACCACCTGCTCAAAGTGATGTCATTTGTTCACTCTATAAATGGAATATATAAAGGTTGGTTTTAATAAAAATATATAACATATATGAAATATATATAGTACTTTATTAATTCATACATATATATATATCATTCAATTTTCATTCTTATAATATAAGAAAGAAATAAAAGTTGAGTTCATGCGTACGTACGACCCACCGTCTCCATGAACAATTCATTTCATTCCCAATCTCAAAAAATTATTAATTACTAAGAATAAATATATAATTAATATATATGATATTTAAATTATGTTTTACATTTTAGATATGGTGAACCCGTGATCTCATTAACAAGAACAATGAGTAACAAGTTAAAACATACTTGAAAAACTAGACAATTAACTCCCAAAATTGAGAAAATAATGAAATAATATAAAAAATTGGGTAATAATATATTACAATAAGTTAATATATGATATTATAAATATTATTATGGTTATTTTATAATTTAGTAACATTTTTAAAACAATTATACATGATGTTAAAGGATGTTCACCCAAAGGGAAACATATGGTAAGGGATTCCTATCTTACTTTTCTTTCCGTGAGGCATAATCCATTTTGACCACTTACTTATTTAGTGTGGTGTATCTAATTATAATTTTGAGATATTATATCATGAATTATATATATTCATGTTATTAAAATTTTTCATTTGAAGTTATGTCTTTCAGGAGGTTTGTGATTCAAAAGTTACTAAGTAGTAAGGGATTTTCATATCACTTTCTACATATGTGATACAAATGTCATATTCACCACTTACTTATTTTGGGTGGTGTATATACTTCCCATTTTGATATATTATATCATGAATTATTTTTTTATCTATGGTATTTTGAGTTTAAATTTGAATTATTTCTTCTAATGGTATTGTAATTAAATGTTACCAAGTGGTAAATAATTTCATAACCGGATTTCTTTTTATTGGGTTATATCACTTCCATATTGTAATTAATATTTTAAGATTATGTGTATAATCACTTTTTACTATATATTTTTCTATTTCCAATTGTTTTATGTGTATTTAAATTTGAAATTCATAATCTATCCATTGATTGATTCTCACATCAATGCTATGATCTTTTCGAGGGTTTACTTTTTTCAGGATTGTTTACACTTAAATTTACATTAGAGAAAATTATTAGATACTTATTTAATAAATATTTTAATTTTCTTCTCCTCTAGTTATTCATGAAATTTTCCAAGTAATAGTACCATTTTACCACTCTTTGGTACTCATTTTTTTGTAAAATGTTTTAAAGAAAACCTGAAATGATTTCCCTCTTTATTTAGAGAACCTATTTTATTCTAAAAATCATGTTTTATTAAAATGTTTTTAATTTTTTTAAACATTTCAATTTTTTTATGGAATAATTTTTTACACCTTCTCCCCACCGTTGGTGGTGGGGTGGTAAGGGTTTGGGGGGTGAGGGGTAGGTCGAGAGGTCAAGTCTCTAGGCTTGCAATTTAATGTAATTTTCTTCTTTGCGCCGTGTGCTGCTTTTGCGGTTGTACCTAATTTTTTAAATTTTTACACCTTTTGTCTTTTATAAATGTTTTCAATGGAATATTATTTTCAATTTCTGAACAAGTAACTTTTCTTATCTTTTTTACCTAAAAAAGTAATATTATTTTTACCTTGCACAACAAGTATAGATTTAACTACCCTTATTTATTTAAATATTCCTTTTTCAAGTTTAAATTGATCATTTTTAAATAAAATGTTTTAAAAAGTTTTTTTCAATGAAATGCATTTTGAAAAAAAAAGAAAAGGATATTTTAGTCAAGAATGTTTTTAAAAGATATTTTTTTAGTATTTCCATTCATAAATAAAAAAACCCTTTATTTTAATCCACTTGGGATATTTTTTATTGATAACATCCTTATTCTTTTTTTGGATGGTTTATGAATCCTTTTACCAAGGATATTATTGACATTCACTACCTTGATTTCTTTGTTATTCTATTTAAAATATTCAATTTCCTATGATTATTGAACCTTAAATTTCTCCTAAATATCTATATCATTTATCATGGATATGATTATTTCCTAAAACCTATACCATTTTTCCATATGGTTTTCACTTTGAAAGTTATTTTATATAAGAGGAAATATTGATAAATACACATATTTTAATATATGTAGATATTTGAGAAGGAATATTATTCCTGAATTAAATCAATTATTTGATATATGAGGAATTATTTAGATAGGTACAACATGGGTGGGGACATGTTATAGATATCCCATTGATGCATTGATAGTCTCATGGGATAAATCAGTTGAAAAGACTAAGAAAATGGGGTTTTCACCTAGTATGTTATAAACTGTCTTGGGAAGGATCTTGACAGTAAAGGTAATTTGTACCTAGGAAAAATAGAACCCAATAATAAATAATTTAATTCATTTTTATTCAGTTATTATATATCCATGAGATTTTTCATTGACATATCTTTAGATGCATTTCATTCTGGGTTCATTGATTAAATGAAATGTGTTTCAGTTATTCACCTTTCTATATTGATTATGCCTTATATAGTTATTTGAATGGAAAGTGTTTTCGGTTAGTACTTTCGATTTTGTTTATTCATTTAGTTTATTGATTACATGGAATTTTTGTATAGTTATTACCTTTCCATATTGACTATTCTCATTGATTCATTATTTCTTCCACTATACTTGACCCTAACTGAGAATTTGAGCTCACCCTTATTTTTTTTCTTTCCCCAGGATTCCCTGAAGTGTACTAAGAAAGTTATGCAAGGATATACTAGATGGAATAAATTTTTTATCCTTGGAAGGGAAAAAATTATATTGTGATTAGTGTATTCATTTATAAAAAAAGACTCATATATGTATCTAGTTTACCATGACTAAAAACCCTTTGATCCTTCAAGATTTTATTCTTTGTAGTAATTCCAATGTAATGGAAGTAGACACTAGCTCTGGTCTTCTGGGGTCATACTGCTATAGTTGTTATGATAAGAATTTTAGTACCATCCTTGGGAACTAGGTTTTGGAAAACATAGATTTCAGAACATAGCCCTAAGGTAGACTTTGAGGATAGGTATATAATAAAATCTCAAAATTTTAGTATGGTGTAGATTATGTGGTTATTCTTTGTAATACATCTCTATATGGATACTACAAGTATATGTGGTTCTATAAAATATATACCTAGGGGTAACAACTCTTACAAGGTGCGTTTGGCCTGACTTGAGCATAACTTGGTATAAGACAACAGGTATTACTGCAAACTTGGTTTGACACTCCTAGGGGATATACTTAGGATATTCACATTTTCCTTACTAACCATTATGAAAGATTTTAAAATATAATGAAAATTATTTAACTAGGTTAAACCATACAAAAAGGAATGAATTATGTTGAATTAAAATAGTTAAAGTATTTATTGGGATTATAGAATTAAATTGTAGAAGTATTTTTACAAATAAAATTTTAGTTATTAGAAACATGAAACATCTATGTATTTTTTTAATAATTTAGAAGAAAATATGTATTAATTAACTTTAGAGTGATGAATACCATCATGGGATTATGATATTATCATTGACCATAAGTCCTAAGCTATAAACATATCCTCAGTTTTTGTGATTAACTACATTTTAGATAAATTTATGGAAAGTGTATATTTTAGTGGAAACTTCATTTGAAGAATAATGACATTACATTTTATAGACACATGTTTAAAGGGATTGATAAACTTTAGCGTTGGAATGAAAATTATAATATTAATCTTTTTAAAAAAAATGTTTTCTTGAAAACCTTAGATAAAAGGATATTTAATAATTAAATTTCAAGGATGTCCATGATACTTTTTGAATAGTTATAGGTATTATATTATTATTTTTTAGAAAAAGAAAATATGTAAATTGGGTGACAACCCATCATGTCCGAAAAGACCATAGGACTTGAACCAATGACCGGAAGATGATAAGGGTTAATTCCAACCTATAATGTGCTAGTTAAATTGTAATTGTTTTTAGTTAAATTATTTGATGAATAAATTTTAATGATGAACAAGTAGCATTACTTTATTGTTTTGGAGATCAATATATTAACCATATTAACTTTGGACAATATTTAGAGGCAATTAGTTATAAATTTTTCTCTTTTTTGGGCCTTATGATCCATTAAAACTGTATTTTAGTGATTTAGGAATCAGAATTAATTTTTTGATATCCATTTCTTGAAGTAATGGATGATTTTGAAATGAATAAAATCACAAATAAAGGATGAAAATTGTATAGAAAAAAATCAAGTAAGTATATTTCCTTATATACATAGATAGTAAAATAATTCTTCAATATTATGAAAAGGATATTAAAACAAAAATGTTGTCATATTACCTTAATTATTATTGAACCGATGGTATTTTAAATAATCATAGATTTATGGATTTGAGGCCCTAAACTTTCCATTTATCATTAAATTATTTATTATTGATGAAATCAATAACTACCTATAAATATTTATGATTTTACTCCATGTACATATCTTTACTTGCCGCTAATGTTTTCTTACTTAGAGACCTCGTTAAATGTTAGTCCACTTGGCCTTTGTAATTCTCATTATCTATTTTCCAGAGGATGTTTTGAAAATTCTTCCCATGATGTGGTATTTCAACATAGGTAATATCAAACAATATGTTACCATGACCGAGTTTAAATAGTGAGGACAAAATTTATTTAAGGTGGGGGAGAATGTAACGCCCCAAAATTTTAAAGTAAGATTCTTTGTATTTGATAGCATATATGGAACACAACACCAATCATGTAATGGAATATAATATTCCAAGTCATTAAAATATAATTAATATATTAAATAAATTTAATATAGGATATAGATTGAAATTAATTCAATAATGAGTTATCTTGCATCACACAAAACAACGAGTTTCTTCAATAGCTTGTGTTACACGCAAGACTGAGTTTTACTGAACAGTAATATATTATTAAAATATTATTATTTAATTCAATAAGATATAAAATATCCATTAAATTAGTTGCTATGAATAGTATTATATAACTTATGAAAATATATGGTTTACATAAATATAAAATTAATTCATTGGTTATAAATTAATTAGAAATTAATATAAGAACCAATTGAATATAAAGAGGGAAAACTATTTTTATACTCGAAAGATATTTAATACTAATAAATTAAATTTATAAAAATTATTGAGTGATATTAAAGTAATATAAATATATATATTACATTCAATCAAATATTTTTTACATTTATACAATATATTTTATAATCAAAAGATAAGAACAAACCCAATATTTTTCATAAAAATCAATATTTTTAAAAAGGCAGTTTAACACCTTTTAATGGAGAACCTATTTTAAATAAAATATTTATAACTTTTATAAATTTAAAATTATAAAATAAGGTTATTTTTATAAATATAAACATAAAAATTATCTTAGGTTGAAGTTTTGGTATTTTTCTATGAAGTTTCATTTTTTAATGAATTGAGAAAAATACTGAATTTTAATTCAAAACTAATTTTTCAACTAATTTATGTATAAGGGTAAATTATATTTTTGATTGGTTTTATAGTTTAATTTTATAAATTTTAGATCAATTAATCCAATTTATGTCAATGGAATCAACTTCACTTTGAAATTTATTATAAAATCATAACAAGCTTTTGAACATTTTACTGTAAAAACACGATCTGTCATCCTGTTTGTAGGATTGATTTTAATTTAATTTCTGCCACTTATTTTATTGGAATTTGAGAAAATGGATTAAATATTTGGAATCATAATAATTTATAATTCCTAATAAGTTAAAATTAGTTTTTGTCAAAAAAATATGAGTGAATTTGATTAAAATTAATTATAGTGATTAAGAGAAAAATTGTCTTAACAAGGCACTAAACCTTAAACTTAATGGCCAAAATGACCTATAACCTTTTTAAAAATCCATTTTATGTCCATATTTAGACCACACACCCCCTTTTGTCGAAGTGTTATCATTATTAGAGCAACTCTCTATAGAAAAACATGGGTGAAATTCTTTTTTCAAAAATTTACATGAATGTCACTCCTCCTCCACTATAAAAAGACGCTCACACCCCCCACATCCTCATATATCTATAGACAATTTGGATAAAAAAATTATACTCAAATAATCTCCCAAAATACCTCCCATAAACCTATAATCATCACCTTGGTCATAAATTTATCCAAGGAAGCACTTTGGTGAAAAACAAAACGAGCTACCCGAAAAAGAGGGAATATCCTTGCACAATCTCCTCAATTTTATTTTCCTTCTCCACTCATTCAACTATTCATATTCCATAATTATACAAATACCTAAGTAAAATAAATATAGTTATTTTTTATTAATAGTGTTATAGTTACACTTACACACACTTATATGTAACAGTTAATGAAATTATCAATCATATACGACAAACTATCGCCTCGTGAAATGATGATTGTTCATTTTTTACTTTACCACCTTTAATGATTGGTAATTTTGAAGGAAAATATGTTAATATACTATATATATAATATTATTTATATATTTATGCTTCTTTAATTTTTATATAACACATTACTTTATGATTTTCATTTTCTGTAAATACGATAACATCATTTGTGGAAGTATAAACTACCACCTCCTCAAAGGGATTTGATTCGTTCACGCAATGAATGGAATATATAAATAATGGTCTAGTAAAAATATTTAACATATAAGACATATATATGATATCTTATTTATATATATAAATATATATCATTTAAGTTTTATTTTTTTAATACGAAAAAGAAATGAAAGTAGTGTTTATGCATACGTACGACCTTCTGTCTCCATGAACGGTGCATTTCATTCCCTATCTCCAAATTTTATGAATTATTATAAATAAAAATATATTGAATATATATGATATTTAAATAATTGTTTAAATATGGATATTATTAAACCATGGTAAAATTAATAAGAATAATGAGTAACAAGTTAAAACATACTCAACAAACAAGACAATTAAAACCCAAAATAGAGAAAATAATGAATGATTGTTAACAAACAGGTAATAAAATATTGTATGAAGTTAATATATGCTGTTATAAATATTATTATGGATATTTTTTAAGTTATTTACATGTTTAAAACTATTATATAAGATGTTAAAATGTGTTCACCTTAAAGGAAACATAGGTTAGGGGATTCTGGTTTCACTTTTCTTTCTCTAAGGTATACACCATTTTCACTACTTAGTTCTTTTGTGTGGTGTATATACTAAACCATTTGATATATTATATCTTTAATTATTTTATATTCATATTATTTTAAGTTTAAATTTAATTAATCTCTTTCATGGGGCTTGTGATTAAAAATTTACTAAGTTGTAATGGCTTTTCATCTCACTTTTTACATTTGTGAGATAAATATCATATTCACCACTTACTCATTTTGTGTGGTATATCTAATGACCATTTTAATATATTATATCATGAAGTATTTTATCTTCATTTTATTTTGATAGTCAATTTTAGTTTTTTCTTCTAAGGGGATTTAAAATAAATGTTACTAAGAAGTAAATAATTTCACAACCCGATTCCTTTTCATTAGGTAATATTACATCCTCATTTTCGCTAATATTATAAGATTGTGTGTATAATAAATAATTAATATTTTTTTTATTTAATATTTTTTATGTGTGTTTACATTCTACACACATAATCTATTCATTTATTGACTCTCATATCAAGTTTATGGTTCTTTCAGGGGTTTACTTCACAATCTCATTTTTTATGGATTATTTACACTTGAATTTACATCAAAGGAAATTATTTTATCCTGGTTTAATAAATCATTTTTTTCTTCTACTATTGTTATTCATGTCCTTTTACAAGTAATATTACCATTTTCCCACTCTTTAGTACTCAAATTGTTTTTAAGAAAAGTTGAATTTATTTTCCCCTCTAGTAGGAGAACCTATTATCTTCTAATAACTATGTTTTATTAAAATGTTTTCAAATTTTTTTTTGACCTTTTCAAAATGATTTATTAAATTATTTTCCCCCTTTTTTATTTTTTGAATGTTTTCAAAGGAATATTCTTACCACTTTCTGAAAAAGGCACTTGGATAACCTTTTTACCTTAAAAAAGGAATGTTCTTTTTACTTTATACGACATTTATGTATTTACCCACCATCATTTCTTAAAAGATTACTTTGTAATTTTAAAAGGTTAATTTCTAAAAAAAATGTTTTTAAAAGTGATTTTCAATGAAAATTATTTTAAAAATGCTCAAAATGAAAAGGATATTTTTCTCATACACGTTTTTAAAAGATCTTTTTATAGAATTTAAATTATTTAATGACAAAAACCCTTTATTTTACTCCACTTGGGATATGTTGTATTAATACCCTCCTTATTCTTCATCTGGATGGTTTATGAAACCTTTGAATAAGGATAGTTTTGACACCCACTACCTTGATTTCTTTGTTAGTCCCCTTGAAATATTAAATTTCCTATAACCATTGAACATTGAATTTACACTAATATCTATATCATTTACCATGGATATGATTATTTTATAAAGCATATAACTTCTTTACATAGAGTGTTCACTTTTAAAGTTATTTGATATCTAGAGAAATTTTGATAAATTCTCATCTTTTACTCAATGCAGATATTTCATAAGGTGCATTATTAATGAATTAAATTTATTATTTGATATTTTAGGAATTATTTAGGCAGACATGACATGGGTGGGACCAATTATAGATAGATATTTAATACATCAGTAGTCTCATGGGACGAATCAGTTGTCTAGCTTAAGCTAATGGGTTTTCACACAGTATGTTATAAACTGTATTATGAAAGTTATTGATGGTAAGGTACCATATACCTAGGAATCTTGGCATCTAATAATTACTCATTACCTTCGTTTTTACTCTATTATTATTTATCCTTGATATTTTTCATCAGCATATCTATGGATTCATTTCATTCTTAGTTCAATGATTAAATGGAACGTTTTTTAGTTATATGCCTTTCTATATTTATTATTCCATATCTAGTTATTTGAATGGAATTTTTTTGTAGTTATTACCTTGTAATTTTTTTTATCTAATCATTTTATTGATTATATAGAATGTGTGATTTATTATTACATTGATATATTTAATATTTTTATTGATTCATTATTTTTTCTGTTATACTTGTTCCTTACTGAGAATTTGATCTCACCCTTATTTTTTTCCTTTCCCCAAGATTCCATGAAGTGTACTAATAAATTTATTCAAGGATACTCTAGATAGAATAAAGTTATTATGCTCAAATGAAAAAAATTATGTTGTAATCAGTGTATTCATTCGTAAAAAGAAGACTCAAGTATGTATCTTGTTTACCAATAGTACTATAATCTTTTATCCTTTAGGATTTGATTACTTGTAATCATGATAATGTAATGGTAGTAGACACTAAATATGGGCTTTTGAGGCCGAGTCGCTATAATGTAGATGCTCATGATACTCTCAGAAGTTCTACTATTTATTTTCTACTCCATGTAGTGGAACATGATCATCAGTTCCTATCAAAACTGAAGAGCAATCAGATGATTCAAGGAATAAATGGTTCCATCCATAGGCATCAAAAACAAATATTATTCATTATAGTGGAAGTTTTTTTAGATGAATTAGATACAGTTTCAGTGACCGTGAGATGTACTATCACTATATCGTCATCATTGGGGACTGATTTATTTGATACTTGTTCATCTCATTAATTTATTTCAACCCATATATCCAATCTTCTAAATATTGCAACGAAGAACTTATCTTATATGATGGATATTTCTACAACCTTTGGAATAAAGAGGGATAATGGTCTCTATAGTCATGCTTCTATTTTCTCTTTATCAGATGATGAGATCACCTGGGATTTTCTTATTCTCGACATGAAACCTCTTGACGCCATATTTGGGATGGATTGGATCATTTCCAATAAATCCCATATTGAATTTTATCATCGACAATTTACCTTTACCTCACTTGATAGGGTTTTCTAAATCATTCAAGGATAATGGGACCCAAGTTTGATTAGAGATGGACCTTCTTATAAATATTTGGGGAAAGTAATATCAGTGCTTTCTTTTGATCTGGTGTGGGAATATTTGAGTGGCGATCTCTCTACAATAATTTTCAAGTATCTCAATGTTTTTCTTTATGAATTATTTTGTTTTCTACCAGTAATGTAGGTATAGTTATCTATTGATTTAGTGGATGGTACTCAAATTGTATTTATTCCTTCTTACTATAAGGAACCAGATTAAATTAAAGAGTTGAAGTCTCAGTCGGATGATCTTCTAGAGAAAGGATTTATACACCCAAGTGTGTCTCCTTGGGCGGCTCTGGATCTATTTTCTATGAAAGCTGATAGTTCAATTTACCCTTTTGTGTCTTAACTTATACTCAATCAAGTTATGGTAAAGAAAAAGTATCTGTTTCCATGGATTGATGATTTGTTTTATCAGTTGAAAGTGGAAAATTAGTCCTCAAAGATTGATCTTTGAACTGGTTACCATCAGTTGAGAATAAAATAATCTAACATTCATAAAACTACCTTTTATAGTAGTTATGGCCCTTATTATTACCTTATCATTCCATTTGGTTTAAATGATGCTCCTATAGTTTTTATGAATTTTATGAAAAAGATTTTTCATGAGTACCTTGATACATTCATGGTAGTCATTGTGAATGAAATCCTTGTTTATTATATGTATGAGGAGAATCATTTATGCCATATGAGAAGAGTTATAGAATTTTTGAGGAGCTACAAACATTATGAAAATATTTCAAAATGTTATTTCTAGATTTTGGAAGTGAATTTCTTAGGTTATGTGGTGTTGAAACATCGTATTTACTTTTATATTGAAAAGGTGAAAGTTGTTATGAAATGGGAACAACAACAAATGTTTTTAAGATTTAAGGATTATTGGGTTTAAATAGATATTATCATCATTTAATTAAATTAATTCTTAGTGTTGGCTTCTCTTATGACTATTATGACTTGTATGGGAGGAAAGTTTTATTTGGATGATAAATGTAATAATTAATTTGTTGAGTTGAAACAAATTTTTACCACCACTCCAATGTTGATTATGATAGAGGCCAGACATGGATATGTGGTATTCTATGATTTATTAGGTTCAAGTTGGGTTTGTGTTTTTATTTAGGGTGATTATGTCATTTCTTATGGATCTCTTCAACTTAGGCCACATGAGAATAATTATCTGACCCATGACCTTTATCTTGTAGCTATGATGAACATGCTTAATAGTTAGTAGAATTATCTTTTAAGAGAAAGGTTTAATGTACTTTTTGACCATAAGAGATTGAATTATATATTATCTAAAAAATATTTCAATCTACTTCAAAGGTGTTGGGTGTAATACCAACAATATTTCACTTTGGGATAACCTATAACCCATGAAAAGGTAATTTCACCACAGATGCTTTAAGTAGGAAACTTCTAACCAAGGTTGTAAAAGAATTCCCAAAATAGAGGAAAATAATGAATCACTTTGCACAGTTTTATATTTAAGTATAAGAATCAGTGGCCTAGGTTTCTCTGGCCTACGTTCTATTGAACTTTCCTCTTCTCGATATGATTCTTTAGGAACAATAGCTTGATAATGAGTTCTATAGTATTAGAGACTCTCTTTATGGTGGGGATACTGTGCCAAATTGGTCAATCTCCACCAAGGGAATTCTATGGTATCTGAATCACTTTATTGTACTGTTATCCATAAGGAAAGATGTGATGGGGGGATTTTCATAATTTATAGTGGGAAGTACATCCAGTAACCATACTGATGTTCTATAACATGTGGCTACAATTATGGTGTCCATGTAAGAGATAGAGCATTGATGAATTTTTCTCTAATTGTTATACGTGACAATAGTTCAAGGTCAAGCACCAGAGACCTTAAAGTTTTCTTCATCCACTTGCAGTGCCAACTTGGAAGTGGTATGAGATCTCTATGGAGTTTGTGGTTTGGTTTCCGCGTACCTAGAGAAAGAAGAATGTGATATGGGTTGTGATCAATATGCTGACTAAATTGGCTTACAGTATACCAAATAATGATACAACCAAATTTTAGGATTTGGGAAATCTATATGTAAAGTATAATATTCATATTCGGGGAGTTACATATACTATAGTCTATGATAGGGATCCTCAGTTAACTTCTCATTTTTAGAGAGGCCTTCTGGAGGCACTCAGATCTTAGTTCTGTTTGAGTATGACATACCATCTTCAATCAAAATTCTAGAAAGAAAGAACTATATATATTCTTGAGGATATGCTTCCCACCTTAATTGTTGACTTTTGTGGGTCTTGGGATGACCATCTATGACTGGTTAAGTTTTCTTATAACAATAATTACTAGTTATCTATAAGAATGGATCATTTTGATGCCTTGAATGGACGACCATATAAATCACCTTTGAGTTAGTTGGAGATTAGTGAATGTTTTTTTGGTTGAACCAAAAATGGTTCATGATATGAAAACAAATGTTTTGTTGATTTGTAAAATAATTTTGATGGAACAGAGCCGATATAAGTCTTATTATGATCATCATTGCATATTTCTAGAATTTATAGTTAGAGACCTTGTGTTCGAGAAAGTTTCACCTCGTTTGGGTCATCTATGTCTTAAGAGGAATAGAAATCTTAATCCTAGTTTTGTGGGAACTATTGAGGTTATTGAGAATGTGGGAAAAGTTTTATAACATTTAGCACTTACACCACAACTAAAATTGATAAATAACATGCTCTATATATCGAAGCTACAAAAGCATCTTTCTGATCCATATCATGTTTTGAGATAAATTGATCTTGATGTCAAGCCTTATTTAACTCTGACTGAGAATCCAATTAGGAAAATAGTTTCTAAAACCAAGGTGTTTCATGGGAGGATTGTACCTTTGGTTCAAGTGCTATGGAATCCCATTTATGATTCTCATGAGATGTGGGAGAGAGAGGCACTGATGAGAGAGCAGTGGCCTTATATTTTTTACATAGAATATTCTTAACAAGGTTTATGGGGACAAAAATTTCTATGGGTGGGTGGTTGTAACATCCTATTACTATTTTTAGGTATTCCTAAACCCATATTTTGACGAATATTTGTTTGGGTTTCATTTACGTTTGTTTCGAGTGAACATTTGTAAGGTTTTGTAAGTTCATGGGCTATACGTGGTTAGAACATGGTTTTCCCAAACCATGAACCCTCCTTGTGAAAACCATGAAAAATGAGATACTGAGGGCTCTCATGGTTGGAACGTGGTTTGAAAACAATTTCATCCACCAAAGATAAATGGTGTAACCTTATAGTAGGGAGCACATGTTTAGGGCGCACAGTTTTTCCAATAGTACAGCCCTACCCAGCTAATCATGCATATGATAATTTTTTAATCTGAAAATCATTTTCAAAATATTTAAACCCCCAGTTCAAGTTCTTGATGGTATCATTCAACCATAATACATTTATTTTTCCTTAGAGGCTCTCAAGAGGTGATTTTTCCCCTCTACACCCCTCAGGAAGCGAATTGAAGATAGGTGAATGATGTTCGATCTCTCCCAGTAAGTTGTATCTTCCTGTTCTCTTTCAACTACTCTATATTTTATCTCCCTATGGTTTCATAGATATCTATGCTATTATAGGATATAATATCAAATTTTTTATGTTGAATCTAGTTTTGATTCTCGGATCTTCGTTGCTGATATTCTTCATTAGAGTTTACAGATTAGGGATTTGTGTTTTGAGATCCTATGATCTCGAGGTAGGTGTATCTATTTATGATGGCCAATTTGATTAACCATAAATTTATTGATTTAAATTAAATTATTTTATTAGAATTTAATTAATTTAAATTGTTTTATTAAAAAAAATTCCATTGAATTGGAGATTTGAAATTAGACTTGGCATGAAATTGTGGAAAACCCCCTATTCCATTGAATTGGGTTGTGTAGTGAAATTAGATAAAAATATTTTAAATTTGATTATTGAATATAATTGTGGAATTTAAAATGTAAAATTTATTTTATGAAATTTATTTCAAATTTTAATTTGAAGAAAATGTATTAAAAATGGTTTTGATAGAAACCTGGTGGTTTTATCTTCAAAAAAGGCATGATTTTATTAAAAACACACATTTTGGGTTTTAAATAGAAATTGTCATATTGAAATGGTAAATGGGTTGGAATTTATTTTGAATTGTTTTGAAATAAATTTCTCATTATTAAATGTTGTTAGAGCACATTGAAGCCTAGGTATTTAGTGAGTTATTGGGATAATAGTCTTTTAATTCTTTACAACAAAAGAAAAACCTAGTGCAACAAGCCACATACTTGATGAGATGACGATGAGTCCTCTTTGACCAGTGCCTGATGGAAGCATGTAAACACATATTTTCACGCTTTACCTTTTAGTGTGTGTTGATCTCGTAGATTAGAACTTTCGTACCTCTTGGAAGATGACCAAATTTCTCATTGTTTTTATTTATAAATATATTTCATTGTTTCTTATCTATTTTACAACTAACTTATAAATTTATATAAACTATTTTATATAAAATGTTAATTAATCCATCTTTTAAATTATTTACTTCATTTGAAATGTAAATCTTTATTTGTTTTAAATATTTATTTGAAATTACATGCATGTTTATTTAATATTTAAAAATTTATTTGGTTAATTAAATGTAGAATCTTGTTATGGAATCCTTAGTGAGACCCTATTGGGATTTTAGCTCACACCCTACCTGTGACTTAGGGTGTTTGCAGATTATCTTATTCTAGGTTTGAGAAAGGGTAAGGTTCTACTTGGAGGTGGTAGTAGATGTTGATACTTGGTCTTAAAAAGTTATTTCTATTTATAATTGGGGTTTTATCCTATTTTTTAGTACTTTTTAGTTTCACTTCGGGTTGTTTATAACTTTTTGACTTCTATTATAGTTCTTCCTATGGAGTTTCTATTTTATGAATATTGAATTTTTTTGCTTTGTTCCATTTTGTTTGTGGAAAATTCATTCCCAATTTTAAATTGAATGATTCCAGGTTTAATTGAAAACCTTTAGGGATCGATAACACACTTTTGTCTATCTTTGGACTGACTTGATTATCAGTATACTAGGTTATATGTGCTGGTTTTTGACAAAATAATATAAATGTTGGCACAATATTCCTATTTTGAAAAATTGGTATAAACTAAGGGGGAGAAATGATGGAAGAAAAGAAATATAACTTTCCTGAGCTGTAAGAGGAATGAAAATTAAAATCACCAGATGTTAGGTAGTTTCCTATGAAAAATAATCTTGATTACCTGGAAGAATTTTTTTGATGATGTGACCAACCCGTATACTATGAAAAAGAATATTTTAAAACTCTTACAATTTTTTTTCCTATTCTAGGAAAAAAAAGGAAGCTAGAAATAATTTTTTTATGAAAGATATATTTTGTTAAGACAACTTAAAAGGTTATAAAAATGAAAAAACATTAGATTCTTGATAGTGTTTGTTCCCTACTCCTGAAAGGTGACATGAAGATCCTGAAAAATGTTGAAGAACATGAAGGGGGAGTAGTTACTTTCAGAAATGATAGTTTGATAAAATTAGAGAAATAGGAATTGATGTGATTGAAGCTCTTAAACTGAAATCGAAGGATGTTTTATATCTTTGTAGAACATTATACCCAGTTCACTCCTATGTAAATGAGTTTGATTTTCCACATGGACTTAAGAGTTCCTCCATATATACAAGAGTCTACTAATTTGGAACAAGGGCCTAGGATGTTCCCGTGGGGAGACCTTGCCCTCTGGTCAGAGTGGAGAAAAATGGTGAATAATAGATAAATCAGTGGAAGCATCAATAAATCATTCTGTTAAATATCACTAGTGACATGTAAAAAATGATAATCAAGTATTAATGCCACACAAAAGGGAAATATACGGGATAAAGAGCAATATGCATATACAACATGCTATAGAAAAAGGAAACAAAAGGCCTAAGCTATCTCCAATAGAATCATGAGCATAATATCGGTCCTCTACTCCCATACTCCATTCTAGTACAGACAATAAAGTGTCAATAACATGACCCTTTCCTTTATCCCTAGTTATAAACAAGAATTATATTTGGGTACCAATCGGTGGTATGAAAATGATGTCATATATACTCAGTAATCCACCACTAATGATATCTAGTATGATCAACCCAATGCATATAAAATTTTAGTGTACATATATAAAAATGTAAAGAAGAGATGTAAACTGTAACCAGGTCAGTATGGGTTCCTTGAGGATACCCTCATGACTATACCTTCTTTGGACTAAGTCGAGATACCTCTAAACATGTTTCACTTAATATATATTTAGATATATATATATTTATACACACACACACATACATATATATATATATATGAATGTATATATATTCACAATATATATAGTAATATTTACAGCCATATATATAGAAATGTCGTATTATCAAGGGCCTGAGGAGTAACTTAGGCATCCATGAATAATTATAAGTGTCACATGTTATAGATAAGGTACCAGTCCAAGAATTCAAACAGAGATACAGATTTAATCATATCCATTAACCCAATGAGTGAAGTGAAACATTATTTCTGACAATATCCAGGGGAATGTGAAACATCATTTCCAACATTCAATAACTAATGTGAGATTTCATGCCCGACATCACATATCAATGAAGCGTGAAACATCATGACCAACTCAATCCTTAATCTGCTCTCAATATACATTATATATGGGTGAATAATAATAACAATCCAACTTGTATTTAATGATTTAGGATAATCCAAGAGATGGTTTACAACCATTTAACATTTAATTATTCATGGTCATAATCCACTATTTATATAAGGCAGGTGACATGGTTATAAAATTGACATCTATTTAATTAAATTAAGAAATTTAAATTTAATTATCAATCCATCCCCACTAATAGGGTGTCTTGGTTACATAATAAATTATTTGGTCAAAGGCATTTTATAAGCACACCTCATGGGGTGGAACTCATTGAAAGGAACATCCTATGAAAACAATAAGAGTGTAAGAGGATTTTATAACATGAATAACCATTTAGATTAAGAAAATTTATATTTTTAATAAAACACAAGGAAGGTCTAGCATTGATGCCTCATGGTGTATGGTATATAGGAACAAGACTTTATGTATAAATACTAGACCACCTACCTTATGGGGTAAACAAATCCTCATCTAGAATCTACTTCATATTTGAGCTTGAATGGAAGGAAAAAGAGTAATAGAAAAATTCCATGAGTACAGGTAATATTAGATCTTATAGAAATAAAATTAATAAGGGTGAGAGAAATGAAGAATGGAAGGGATAGGATTGAACAGATTACTATTATCTATCCAACTTAATCAGTAGTGAGTGATTCCAATTCTGGATGAAGAACCTAGTTCAAAGACTAACATTTATGGAGGAAGGAGCTCCCAACGTGAGGGAGGAGGCTGTTGTGTGATTTAGAGAAGAAGAAGAAGGTGATAGTCATAATATAAGGAGGTAAAAATTGACATTTAAATCATTTTTAAATGGAACATGGTTTGGATACATAGTTGGCCAAAATGTGCACCAACCATGCACTGGTACTACCTAAGTGGAACTGTCTGCGTGGGATAGGTGTATCATTTAGAAAACTATGCATATCTTGTGTATAACCTATGGAGTTTTCTAAATTACCCCCACATAGTCATGTTTCTTACCCCACATAGTTTCTCAAATCATGAACCAACTCTATGGTGGAAAACGATTGAACCACATGGTTACTACTAATAATGCACCAATTGTGCGCCTCATCTGTTTCCTCAAAAAATGGATCTATGGATACCGTGTTGAGTCAATAAGGTTTTCCTTATGAATTTTCCATTCCTTCTTGTTTTGAAAATCACAAACACCTTATCTTTAAGAAAATTTCTTTTATAAGGAAAATTGCTTTTATAAGGAAAATTGCTTTTATAAGGAAAATTGTTTTTATAAGGAAAATTGCTTTCTTAAGGAAAATCGCTTTTATAAGAAAAATTATCCTTATCAAATTTTCATCCATATTTTTCTTAAGTATGAGATTCAGATTCATTTTCTCGGAATCGTTGAAACTTTGATATAAAGCATTCTGTTTTAGGATTCGGATTCTGGACAAGAACTATAAGGAAGTTTCATTCCGAATTCCGGATATGAACTCTGACTAAGTTCTATTCCAGATTCAGGATACGAATTCTGAAGAAGAATTCTCATTACGAATTCTAATGAAGAAATCCCATTCCGAATTCTCATTACGAATTCTGAAGAAGAATTATCATTATGAATTCTAATGAAGAAATCCCATTCCGAATTCTCATTACGAATTCTGAAGACGAATTCTCATTACGAATTCTAATGAAGAAATCCCATTCCGAATTCTCATTACGAATTCTGTAGAAGAATTCTCATTACGAATTCTAATGAAGAAATCCCATTCCGAATTCTCATTACAAATTCTAAAGAAGAATTCTCATTACAAATTCTAATGAAGAAATCCCATTTCGAATTCTCATTACGAATTCTAATGATGAATTCTCGTTACGAATTCAGATGACGAATTCTCATTCCGAATTCTCATTCCGAATTCACCTATTAAACAGAATCTGATTATCTTTGTTTTATACACTCTGAATTTATTCACTCCGAACCTTCACTCCGAAGTTTTCATTCCAAACCTTTATGTTAGAGTTTACAACGATGTCGTACATTCTGTTACACTTGTTTTGTTATAAAACGATGTCGTCTGTTTTGTTATAAACTAACCGTTGTCTAAGTGACACGTGTACAGGTCCCTACGATCTTTAAGGAAAATATGACCGTTGGAGAAGGATATGACCTTACCTATAAATAGGAGCTCATTTGAAAGAGCTCGATGCTGATGGCTGATAGCTAATGAAAGTGCTGAAAGGCTGAAAAATTTGCTTGAAGTGATTTCTAGAGAGAGAGGCTTTTATTAACTCTCAAAGCTTCGTGCGACTCCGAATGTTGGTGATTACATTCGAGGGCTTCCGGGGATAGGAAGACAGAGGTGCCGACTACCTTGAAGTTCGAGGGCTTCCTTGCTAAGGAAGACAGAGGTTGCCAACTACCTTGAAGTTGAGGGCTTGCGGGGATAGCAAGACAGAGACTCCGATCTTCATATCGAGGGCTTACCCTGGTGTGGGTAAGACAGACTTTCTTGAAAGTATAAATCAAGGGACCTTTATCCAAGGTTGTTGGATACCCTTCTCTTTGGGTTAAAAGACTATTATCTTGTTACTAGTAGTTCTACTACTTGTTTTTATTCCGCTACATTTTGTATTATAAGGAAAGTATAACTTTCTTATACTTCCTTATTTGTACTCTGATTCATTTAGATTCTATACGCTTTAAGGTAGAATCTCATATTGCAATTTTTTGTTAAGTTTCAATCTCCGAAACCATATTTCCGGAACCTACTTTTGGAATCACTTTCCAAGTTTAGTTCAGTGTTAGAGGTGTTGTGAATTTGCTTAGTTTAACTTTGTTAACTTAGCCTTTTCCTTTACTTAAGGAAAACATAGTTATTCTTAACTAACTTTAAAGTTTCCAAAGGAATTTTTAAAGTATACAATTCACCCCCCCTCTTGTATATTGAGCATCTCATACTATATTTCGATCCTACAATTGGTATCAGAGGTTGGAAACCTCTTACTCTATACCAATCTTACAATTGGTATCAGAGCAGGTTACTGAAATACTTTTACTCACATACAAGTTTTTCTTGCTCACTTTATCCTTCCGAACTTTGTCATTCCGAATTTGTCCATTCCGAACTTTTCCCATTCCGAACTTTGTTATTACGAATCTTTTGCTACTAACAAGTTTGTGTGAAAAGTTATTTTTATTATGACAGGAATTAATGTTGGATCTATTGACAATCTAAATCCTACAAGACCACCTATATTTGATGGTAATGACTATGAATATAGGAGAGATCATATGAAGACATTTGTTATCAATACTGGAGTAGACAACTTTGTCATCCTTACTGGTGATTATAAAATTCCTGGCAAGGAAGTCAGAACTTTCACTAACCAGGAAAAGCAAGAATATCAACTCAACTATAAGGTATGCAATACTTTACTATGTTCAATGACTAGAAATATATATAGCCAAATTTCTTCTTGTGAAGCAGCTAACTGTATATGGAGGAAGTTAGAAGTTACACACTTTGGGACTTCCAAGGTGATTGGAACTAGAAGATCTATGCTTAGAGCTGAATATCATGGCTTCAATTTTCCTTATGGAGAACCTATCTGTAAAGTTCAACAATGATTTAAGACTATCGTCAACAGTCTACAATCTTTGGGAGATAAAGGTTTAGATGGTGAAGATCTCGTGGACAAAATAATTGACATTATGCCCAATGAGTGGGAATCCAAGAGAACAGCTATATATGAGAACAGGAAGGTCACTCAAATTACTCTTGATGAATTATTTGGAACTCTTATACAACATGAAACAAGAATGAAGAGAGATACTGACAACATCATGAAGAAGAATGGAAATGGTACTGTTGCTTTTACTACAACTTCAAATCAGATGAAAGCTAAGACTCCTGAGAGAGTTACCAGATCCAAGTCTAAGAAAGTCATTTTTCAATCCGAATCTAGTGAGAGTGAAGTCTCAGAAAATGATTTAGCCAATCTTGCTCGAAGGATGAACAAGATAGCTGGGCAGAGAAACTTTCAATCCAAGTATAAGAAAAAGGACAAGAAAGATAAGAAAGAAGGAGAAGTTACTTGTTATGAATGTAAAAGAGCTGGACATATTAGACCAGATTGCCCTATGATCAAAAAGAAAGAAAGGAAGGAAAGACATTCAGACAGGAACAGGAAGAAGTATTATAAAGCTAAAGCTAAGAAAGTTCTGAAAGATAATGACACCTGGAGTGCTGGTGGTGGTGACTCTTCAGATGAATCTTCTGATTATGAATCTTCAGGACAGAAGAATCTTGGTCTTATAGCCAGATTACCTATTGATAATCATTGTCTTATGGATAAGGTACGAAATTCTGAATCATTGACCAATGTTTCTTTAAATCCTAATGATAGTAAGTATTATAACTCTTCTGATGAAGAATCATCTTCTGATGAGGAAAATACTTTACCTACTTATGAAGAAGTCTCTAGGTTTTCTGAACTTCTTGAGATTGAGAATTCCAAACTCAACAAGAAACTTGATAAGGAAAATTCTAGGAATTCTATTCTTACAAAAGAGATATCAGATCTTTCTAAAGATCTTGATAAGAAAAATGCTGATTTTGAAAATATTTCAAAAAATCTTGAGGAAGTAAGTTCTGAGAAGAACAAACTTTCTAAAGAGTTAGAAAAAGTAATTTCTAATAAAAATGTTTTCGAGCCTAAGACTAGTTCAAAAACTAATGATTTTGAGGATAAAAACTTGGTTGTAAAACTGAAGTCCGAAATTTTTTCCTTAAAGAAGTGTTTATCAAACTTTACCCATGGTAAGGAAAATTTTGATAAGATGTATTCTCAAATACGACCTTTAAGAAATAAATCCGGACTTGGTTATACCCATGCAAAACCAGTTTTCAGTAAAAATTATTTTGTTCCTCAAAGTGCCCCATTTTGTACTAAATGTCAATGTGGAGGTCACTGGGCAAAAAGTTGTTCCTTAAATAAAACCCAATCTCTAGGTTTTCACAAAGCTTACTTTTCTAAGAAAATATGGATACCTAAAATTTTATTGTCTGGAAATCTCGAATCCAAACAAGTTTGGATTCCGAAAGTCTAATTTTCTTCTTGATTTCAGGATAATAAAGAAAGTACCAGCAATAATACATGGTACATGGATAGTGGATGTTCCCGGCACATGACTGGTAACAAAAGCTATTTTGAAAAGATTATCAAAACTAAAGGAGGAAAGGTAACTTTCGGAGACAATGCTAAGGGAGAGATTGTTGGTATTGGTAATATTGTTCTTTTAGGTAAAACCTTGATTTCAAATGTTCTTTTTGTTAAAGGTCTTAAGCACAACCTCATTAGCATAAGTCAGTTATGTGATGAAGGTTACCTTGTGAATTTTAGGAATGATAAATGCTTAGTTCACAATTCCAAGGAAGAATTTATTCTCTCAGCCAATAGGAAAGATAATGTCTACACTTTGAACCTAGAAGTCCTCAGGAGCCAAGATTTACCTTGCCTAAGTGCAATGGAAGATCATTCTTGGTTATGGCATAGAAGATTAGGACACTGTAATATGAGAAACCTATGTAAACTCTCTAAGAAGAAACTAGTTAAGGATCTACCGGAGCTTAGATATGATTCTTCTAAAGTTTGTGATCCTTGTCAGTATGGCAAGCAACATAAATCTAGTTTTAAGTCAATCGGTGAAGTCTCAACAACTGATGCATTACAGTTAGTGCACATGGATCTTTTTGGTCCAACACAAACTGGAAGTATTGGAGGCAAATACTATGTGTTTGTTCTAGTTGATGATTACACTAGATTTACTTGGGTCTATTTTCTAGCAAAGAAATCTGAAGCTTTTTCTTATTTAAAAAGTTTTAGAGCTCAAGTTAAAAATGAGAAAAACCTTCCATTGAAAACTATTCATAGTGATCATGGAGGAGAATTTCAAAATTCCGATTTTGAAACTTTTTGTAGTAAGAAAGGTATTACTCACAATTTTTCAGCACCTAGAACTCCTCAACAGAATGGTGTAGTTGAAAGAAGAAATAGAATTCTTCAAGAGATAACTAGAACCATGCTGAGTGAATATTCTATTGCTAGACATTTCTGGGCTGAAGCTGTAAGTACTGCTTGTTATACTATAAATCGAGTTTTGATTAGACCTTTTCTTAATAAAACTCCTTATGAGTTATGGAATGGTAGAAAACCAAGACTTTCCTACTTCAAGGTTTTTGGTTGCAAAGTATTCATTTTGAATACTAAAGATAACTTACATAAATTCGCACCAAAATCAGATGAAGGTATTTTCTTAGGTTATTCCACAACCTCTAAGGCTTATAGAGTTTTTAATAAAAATACTTGTACTGTTGAGGAAACAGTCCATGTGAAATTTGATGAGTCTGATCCTTTTGTTTTTAAACCATCTCAACTTACATCTTCGGATGTGTTTTCAAAAACTGATTATCAACCTTTGATAGAAGAACCTTCTGATAAGGAAATTATTCAAGAAGATACTTCTGAAACATTTACCCCAGAAGAATTTCTACCCTATGTTGATGAACATGTTTTACAAAACCCAAATCAGGTGTTTCTTAAGAATCATCCCAGTGATAGTATCATTGGTGATGTACATCAACCTGTAAGGACTAGAAGTTTCTTACGAAATGAAGTAGAACATCTAGCATTTCTTTCCCAATTAGAACCTAAAAGCACTGATGAAGCTTTAGGTGATGATGATTGGATTAAAGCAATGCAAGATGAACTAAATGAATTCGAAAGGAATAAAGTCTGGACCTTGGTTGAAATACCTAAGGAAACTTCTGTTATTGGAGTAAAATGGGTTTTCAGAAATAAATGTGATGAAAATGGAGTCATTGTTAGAAATAAAGCTAGACTTGTTGCTAAAGGCTATAATCAGCAAGAAGGAATAGACTATGAAGAAACCTATGCTCCAGTAGCTAGACTTGAATCTATCCGTATTCTACTTGCCTTTGCAGTATTATTTAATTTAAAACTTTTCCAAATGGATGTGAAATGTGCTTTTCTTTACGTTTATGTTCAAGAGGAAGTTTTTGTTGAACAACCTCCTGGCTTTGAAGATACAAAACATCCGGATCATGTTTTTAGACTTACCAAAGCTTTGTATGGCCTTAAACAAGACCCACGAGCATGGTATGATAGACTCACTGGATTTTTACTTCAAAATAACTATGTTAAGGGAAATGCAGATCCAACCCTTTTTATAAAGAAAGATAAGAAAAATGTTTTGATTGTTCAAATTTATGTTGATGACATTATATTTGGTTCAACTCAGCAATCTCTGACTGACTCTTTTGCTAGTCTAATGAAATCTGAGTTTGAAATGAGTATGATGGGTGAGTTAACATTTTTCCTTGGTTTTCAAATTTCTCAAAAACCAGAAGGAACCTACATATCTCAACATAAGTATATTAAAGATCTTCTTAAAAAGTATGGTTATGACAACACTAAGAGTATAAGTACTCCCATTGGTACCTCAAACTCTTTAGATCTTGATGAAGCTGGGAAACCAGTAGATCAAACATCTTTTAGAGGTATGATAGGAAGTCTACTTTACTTAACAGCTAGTCGACCAGACTTAATGTTTTCAGTATGCTTATGTGCAAGATATCAATCCAATCCTAAGAAATCTCACTTATAGGCAGTAAAAAGAATTTTTCGCTACCTTAAGGGAACCATGGATCTAGGATTATTTTATACTTCTGGAAATGATTTTGTTCTAAAAATCTTTTCTGATGCTGACTTTGGTGGATGTAGAATGGATAGAAATAGTACATCCGGAACTTGTCATTTCTTAGGAGATTATTTAGTTTCTTGGTCATGAAAGAAGCAACATTCTGTAGCACTCTCCACTGCTGAAGCTGAATATGTAGCAGCTGGAAGTTGTTGTGCACAAGTGTTGTGGATGCAACACACACTCACAGACTATGGCTTGAGTTTTACTAAAACTCAAATTTTGTGTGATAACACAAGTGCCATTTCCCTAAGTAAAAACCCTGCACATCACTCTCGTGCAAAACACATAGATATTAGGCATCACTTTCTTAGGGATCACACACTAAAATGAGATATTATTCTTCAGTTTATCGGAACGCAATATCAACTTGCTGATATTTTCACAAAATCTTTGTCTTCCGATAGACTTGAATATATTAAACAGAAGTTAGGAATGATAACCGTAAGGTAATCTTTCTTAATTAACTTTCTGTTGAAAAATTCTCCTTACAATAATAAACTCCTTTTCATAGGGGGAGTACATTTGATTGATTGTTTAACAAAGTTTTTCAAAATTTGTTTCCAAACTTTTCGGAACGAATATTTCTGGAATGGAACTTCTGGAACTAAAATTTTCCAAATTGAACATTCTCGTATAGAACACTTCTGGAATGGAAGTATTCGTATTGGAAATTTCCGGAATGAAAATTTACGTACTGGCAGTTTCATAACCAGATATTTTTGTACCAGTTGTTTTTCGTACTAAAATTCTTCGTAATGTATTTTTCGTACTAAGTTCTTCGTACTGATTTTCTTCTTAAGTTTGTTTTTCGTACTGAGTTTTCCGTAATGAATGTTCCGTAATGAGTTTTTCGTACTAAGCTTATTTTTCATCTGTCTTCTCTCAATAAAGTTTTTTTTCTAGTCTGTGTTATATTACTCATTACGAATAATCCTCCTAAGTCAATCCGAAAGATATGATTTCCTTACTCATGTTTTCGTAGTCATATTTTACTTGCTGGCATTTTCTTGTATTATGTTTTCGGATTATAGTTTTCTTAACTATTTGTTTTAATAAAAAACCTCAAAAAGATCGGATTCAAGCTTTCAACCGTCAGATCTGATCTCAGCTCATTCCAACCGTTAGATTAACCGTGGAAGGTGAACCGTCATCTCGTTGCCTATATAAAGGGGACCCAATTACTCGTCCCACATCGATCTCAAAGCTCTCGCGTCCCGAATCTCTGCCTCTCTGATTTAAGGCCATTCCGAATTTCAGTCTTCTCCGTTCCGAACTTCTTAGAGAACTTCAGATCCGAATGTCTGCGGAGTTAGCATCTCAAGAAATGTCATCTACTAAGCCTATTTCTCAGTGGTTAGTTTACAGAGAAAGGTTAGTTCATCCGGTTTTCTTCAACAACTATGATTCCCTTATCTCAAAGAACATCAAGTTGAATAGCTGGGAAGATGTTGCAGTATCAAAAACCAGGAATCAAGATGAAGTATATTCAGACTTACTTATCGAGTTTTATGAGTCAGTTTCTTTCTTCAAGGAAGATAATAGGGAGAAGTTCTCTTTTAAGTCTTATGGAAAGACTTACAAGCTTTCTCACACTAAGGCCGCAAGCCTGGTAGGATTGTCTTATGAAGGAGAAGCAGAATTTATTTCGCATGTTTTACCGGACTCTAAGGGTAGCTTTGACAAGGAAAAAGCCTTAGAAACTCTCGGACTTGCTGATGACAAGGCTCCGAAGATTGCAAGTCTATCTACAAATTTCCGGATTCTGGAGTTATGGGTAAAGGACTTATCGTACCGAGGAAAGGTGATAAAGATAGCTTGAAGAAAAGTGAGATCTATATCTTAGATTTCCTGATAAATCTAAGGAAGTTTAACTTGATGAAGCATATTCTTCTTACTCTTGAAAATTTGAAGAAAGGAAATCTGAGAGCTCAGATTATTATGTATCCAGCAATCATCTCCAAGTTAATTGTTCGGTGCCTTGAGTCTTTCGAGGAGGCATGCAAATCTAAGCCGAGAGTTTGCAAGATAATGCTGGTCAGCGATGGCACTCTTAAAAGAATGAATGTAGCTTTTGACAAGAAGTCTGGAAAGTTTATTGATCTACCTGTTCAAGAAGAAGTGGCTCCGAAAGTTGCTGATCCGGAATCATCTAAGCCAATAAGGAAGAGAAAGCTGAAAGAAGTGGAAGTTCAAGCAGAAAATCCTAAGTCTAAGGAAGTCCACTCCGCACCACCAAAGCCAAAGAAGAAAAAAGCCTATCCTGATGAGGTTGTTACAAAGTGGAGAACTGATAAAGAGAAAAGGAAAGAAGGGGATCCGCAGTTCGGATTGGACCCTGCGGAGGCTAAGGCTTTGAAGGAGAGAACTGCTGATGAGCTTGAAAAACAATCAAAACAAAAGAAGCTCAAGAAGAAGATGTCCGAGGCTGAGGTAGCTCAGGCCTTGTTAAAATTCAATGAAATGGTTTCAGCAACTATTCCAGTTCTGAGATCTTTCTCCTTGGAATCTCTACCTGAGACTCCAGGAAGGAATTTCGCTGCTCCGGAAGAGGTTGTTGCTAACAATTCTGAGGAAGTTGAGCAAGTGGAACAAATAGAAGAGGGTGCTGAAGGAAGTGGTGAAACCGGAGATTGGCTGAAACAAGTAGATGATTACAAGGGAACACCTTCGGAACACTTATCACTCCGGACTTCAAAAGATGAATCTTCAAAGTTAGTTACTCCAGCAATAGAAGAAGAGAAAGGAGAAGAAGAAGTTTCCTATCATGGAGAAGAAGAACAACGTTTACATGATATTTCTCAGATGAAAAACGTAGAGGAAGGTATTCAGGAAGTTGCTGATGAGGAAGATAATTTCGTTCAAGTTTCTGATAGTGAGAAGAGAACTCCGAAACAGGATTCTATTCCAAAAAAAGATAAGGGGAAGAAAATTCTTGCTAATACTCCGAGTTCACAAGAGAGGAAGAGAAAGGAAGCTGATAGTTCTTCAAAGAGAAAGTTGGAGCTTATTGAGGAAGAAAACTCTCCAAGCAAGATTTCAGATTCGGAGTCATCCTCGTTGGGGCATGAATTTGTTGTTCAGTCCTTAAAGAAGTTGGTGGGAACCATTCCGACCTTCTCAAGTATTGATTCAAGATTCCAAATGCTCCAACATTCCTTAAATCATAAAACCGACTCCGTATCTATGGTTATGGATAAGTGCGTTGAGATTGAGGCTCAGTTCAAAACCTTCTTTGTTGGTTACGAAGCCCATAAAAGATCTTCCAAGAGGATGACAAGCTGGTTGAAGAAGAATGTGGAAGAAATGAGGTTGCTTGATGAGTTTTAAGAAAATGTTAAAGATGCCTTTGAGACAGAGGACAAGAAGATAAACGAGCTGACTTCCTCCTTTGAAGAAAATTTGACTGAAGAAAAGAACTTCCGGATTCAAGAAGCCAGGGATCTGAATGGGAAACTGAATTCTATTTCTCAGAATTGGAAATTTGAAAGAGATCATCGGATCGATTTTGAAGAAAGGATGAAGACTCAGGAAGAGAAGATCAAAGCTCAGGAAGAAAAGCTGAAGGCTCAGGAAGAAAAAATTGAAGCTCAATCCAAAAGAATAGTTGCCTTAGAGAAGCAAGCTGAAGAAGATCATAAAGACCTGAAGAAGATCAAGACTATTCTTAAGGGGCTCATGTCGAAGGAGAAAGATCCGAAATAACCAAATCTGATCTTTTTGTTGTATTTCTTTGTTGTTGAGATTCCAAATCTAATGAAAATTGTGTATCTTGTTTCCATTATTGTCATTACTAATCTTTCAGGTATTTTTTTTTTCTTTTCCATTCCCTCCAATTCTTTTTGAAAATCACAAAGGGGGAGAAGGAAAAGATCCTTAAGAAAAAGAAAAACTCTAATAAGAGTTTATCAAAGGGGGAGAAAGGAAAAAATACCCAAGGAAAAAGAACTCTAATAAGAGTTTGTTTAAGGGGGAGTTTTTCTTAAAGAAGACCTTCTTATGAAATATCACTCCGGAAATATGAATACGATCCTTAGAGTTTCAAAGCCTGAGGGGGAGTTAGTCGTATTCATCTATATCCTTAAAACAAGGGAGATAAGAATTAATTTGTTTCTTTCTTCTTAGAATTTTTTTCTTTCGTAAGGATGTTTGTGCTTTCCAAAAAGGGGGAGATTTTTGAGTCAATAAGGTTTTCCTTATGACTTTTCCATTCCTTCTTGTTTTGAAAATCACAAACACTTTATCTTTAAGAAAATTGCTTTTATAAGGAAAATTGCTTTTATAAGGAAAATTGCTTTTATAAGGAAAAATGTTTTTATAAGGAAAATTGCTTTCTTAAGGAAAATCGCTTTTATAAGAAAAATTATCCTTATCATATTTTCATCCATATTTTTCTTAAGTATGAGATTCAGATTCATTTTCTCGGAATCGTTGAAACTTTGATATAAAGCATTCTGTTTTAGGATTCGGATTCTGGACAAGAACTATAAGGAAGTTTCATTCCGAATTCCGGATATGAACTCTGACTAAGTTCTATTCCAGATTCAGGATACGAATTCTGAAGAAGAATTCTCATTACGAATTCTAATGAAGAAATCCCATTCCGAATTCTCATTACGAATTCTGAAGAAGAATTCTCATTATGAATTCTAATGAAGAAATCCCATTCCGAATTCTCATTACGAATTCTGAAGAAGAATTCTCATTACGAATTCTAATGAAGAAATCCCATTCCGAATTCTCATTACGAATTCTGTAGAAGAATTCTCATTACGAATTCTAATGAAGAAATCCCATTCCGAATTCTCATTATGAATTCTGAAGAAGAATTATCATTTCGAATTCTAATGAAGAAATCCCATTTCGAATTCTCATTACGAATTCTGATGATGAATTCTCATTACGAATTCAGATGACGAATTCTCATTCCGAATTCTCATTCCGAATTCACTTATTAAACAGAATCTGATTATCTTTGTTTTATACACTCTGAATTTATTCACTCCGAACCTTCACTCCGAAGTTTTCATTCCGAACCTTTATGTTAGAGTTTACAACGATGTCGTACATTCTATTACACTTGTTTTGTTATAAAACGATGTCGTCTGTTTTGTTATAAACTAACCATTGTCTAAGTGACACATGTACAGGTCCCTCCGATCTTTAAGGAAAATATGACCGTTGGAGAAGGAGCCGACCTTACCTATAAATAGGAGCTCATTTGAAAGAGCTCGATGCTGATGGCTGATAGCTGATGAAAGTGCTGAAAGGCTGAAAAATTTGCTTGATGTGATTTCTAGAGAGAGAGGATCTTATTAACTCTCAAATCTTCGTGCGACTCCGAATGTTGGTGATTACATTCGAGGGATTCCGGGGATAGGAAGACAGAGGTGCCGACTACCTTGAAGTTCGAGGGCTTCCTTGCTGAGGAAGACAGAGGTTGCCAACTACCTTGAAGTTGAGGGCTTGCGGGGATAGCAAGACAGAGACTCCGATCTTCATATCGAGGGCTTACCCTAGTGTGGGTAAGATAGACTTGCTTGAAAGTATAAATCAAGGGACCTTTATCCAAGGTTGTTGGATACCCTTCTCTTTGGGTTAAAAGACTATTATCTTGTTATTAGTAGTTCTACTATTGTTTTTATTCCGCTGCATTTTGTATTATAAGGAAAGTATAACTTTCTTATACTTACTTATTTGTACTCTGATTCATTTAGATTCTATATGCTTTAAGGTAGAATCTCATATTGCAATTGTTTTTTAAGTTTCAATCTCCGGAACCATATTTCCGGAACCTACTTTTGGAATCACTTTCCAAGTTTAGTTCAGTGTTAGAGGTGTTGTGAATTTGCTTAGTTTAAATTTTTTAACTTAGCCTTTTCCTTTACTTAAGGAAAACGTAGTTATTCTTAACTAACTTTAAAGGTTCCAAAGGAATTTTTAAAGTATACAATTCACCCCCCCTCTTGTATATTGAGCATCTCATACTATATTTCGATCCTACATACCGAACACCCCTAGACACCCCCAAAACTGTAAATAATAAATTTGGAACATTTATTAGAGTAAAATGAAGGTTCTGTACTTAAATTTAAAGGATACTTACCTTGCCTAAAAATTTAGGACATTGCAACCTCCCCTATTTAAAAAACTCATCCCTAAGTTTCCTTTTTAAGGGTGGTAGTACATTATCTGGTAAAATCTCTATCCATTAAGCACGGTTGTTGACCACAATCTCCTAGGTATCTTCTTATACATGTCCAAGATTTCATATCACTTGAACTAGTGGAACTAACCTTCCTTGGTGATCTTTCATGCTCTGATCAATGATAGGAATATGATACTCCTAAAAAGAAGCATCATCCTCCAGCTCAATATCTTCATGATCCAAAGAATGAGATGTGTAGAAATAACAACGTTGAAGTTGTGATACATGGAAGACATTTTTCATGCCCCGGTACCTTTGAGGTAAGTCCAAATTATAGGATAACAGCCTAAATCTTTCTAAGATATCAAAAGGTATGACATAACAAGGTGATATCTTGCCCTATCTTTGAATCCATTTATTACTCAACCAATAGTAAAATTGTGGAATGACCCAATGTACCACCTCCAACTCTAGAGGTTGGTAGTGATGATTATTATAAGACTTACAATCTTTCCCAGCCAGGATCTGATTATTACTGAGAGTGGGAGGGGTAAATAAATGATATCATTCTCTTTTATGTTTTCTTCTTCTTGAAACAACCTTCAACTCTTATTAAAGAGTTATTTCTCTATTAAACACAATGAAAACACACATCCATAGGGAGAAAAGATTTACAAGGTTCACTAATGAACAACCTTGGTGTATAATGAAAATAATAAAATACAACACAATCCAACAGAAAAAAAACTTAGATATGGAATACAATGAGTACGATATACCCTTACACTCATGTAGTACTTGGAAAACAATTTTTATGTTCATAGTCACCCTCTTAGCACAAAGAGGATAATGTAATGTTTCGGCGCTTCTTGACAAAATTTTAAAAATCTGATATCTTAATACAATTCTTCTCTTTTCTACCAAGAAGATGGTAGGAACTTTCTGGACTTTGCAATGATACTTAGTCTTATACCCCAGTCATGTCTTGATTTACTTAGAAAGCACTTCCCACTTAAATTGGGTACTAAAATCTTGAACTCGTAAAGCTCCTCCACGAATCTCCCAACTTTACATATCACTCTAGTTAACAGAAATCGCTAGTTTGAAGGGATTACTAGCTCACAGAACTCACTATTTTGTAGACACTAAGTTGGTCTTTGTGAATTTCACTTCATTCATAAATCTCAATGGCCCACTGCAAAGCTCCTTCCCTTCATAGATCTTACTGCCATCAAATAGATCACTGCCTTTGCAAACCTTATTCACAATTTGAGAGTTCTAAAAATATCATTGAGTATCTCTACTCTTATCAAAGATGTCAAGGTCTAATTATAAGTGATTCCCACCAACTCTATAACCTTCTTCTCCACGTCAGTTTCAGGTAATCCCATTTCACAAAGCTTCGAAACTTCCACCAAAATTCTATCTTATTCACAAAGATCCTCTGTAATTTTCCTTCATCACAAAGTCCATTTTAATTGTGGAAAGATCCATTAAAACCTTTGTTCCATCACAATGTTCCACTCACAATTCTCTTCTCCATTACAAAGCTCTCTTGAAAATCTCTTCACCTCTGCCATTCACGAAGCTCGTTGTAGTTGCATTGATCATCGTCATCTTTCTTTCTTCCTCCGTGAAACACTCTTCATGAGTCCTATATTTGATAAACTAATCATCTTGACATATTTTGAATATTTATTCATGGAAATCCACTTTTTTCAATGTTATCCAAAATCCAAATTTTGGGCCCCAAAAAATTGGCAATCAATGGAAAACTATTCCCCCTTACACACCTGCTTCTTCAAAACCAACCATGCTAATTAACAACATCTTTTCTCACCCTTTCCTTAATAAATCATGAATCACATTTTCTACAAAAACATTTTGATCTTTGTGAAATATAGACTAGAAAATCATCATAATACTTTACGATGTAAAGTATTGTAACTTCCCTATCTTCCATCAAACACTTCTAAAAAGTGAAGTGATTTTCTTTCTTCTCAAACATCCTTGACAACAAAAGAAAATAAATGAAAAGAGAACACATCTCAATTCTTTTTCCATCAAAATTGGACCTAATAAATTCTCCCGATATTGTTCTATAGACATATCCTTCTAGATAAGCTATACATACTCCAATGTCTCTTGAACAAGATGAGGTCCCAGTAGCATTGTCTCACCTTCCTCTGACCAGAATAGAGGCTAACAACATGACCTACCATATAAGGCCCCATGAGGATCCATCTGAGTATTTTTAGATAAGCTACTATTATAATAAAATTCAAATATAGGAAGGGGTTTCTACTAATAACCTCTAAAATAAAGGATATATTCTCTAAGAATGTTCTCCAACACCCATAACATATGCTCAGAATGACCATCGGTCTGGGGGTGATATGTTGTAATCAGAAGGACCTGTGAACCCAGTGCTTTTTGTAACCACTTATAGAGCCATGATGTGAAACAAGAGTCCCTATATGAAATGATATATTGAGGAACACTATGAAGGTGTATAACATCTCAAATGTAAAGCCTACCAAGCTCATCCACTAAAAAGATCTATCTAATAGGTAGAAAGTGATTGACCTTGGTTAACTCATCGATGACCACCCATACCACATCAATACCTCGAGAAGATATCTTAAAACCCATCACATAATCTATATTAATGTCATCCCATTTAAACCTTATAATAGATAGAGGATTTAAAAGTTTAGGAGGCCACTGGTGCTCCATCTTTACCCACTGATAGGTGGAACACCATCTAATAAAACTTAAAATCCGCCTCTTCATACCTTGACACCAATAATTGCATCATATATCATGGTACATCTTGGTAATACTAGGATGAACTTACAATTTAGAGTCATGAGATTCCCACATTCAATTATAATAGAATGTATGTAGGTACCCAGACACACCCATGAATGTGAAAAATCTCATCCCCATTGATAACCAAACAGGATGGTGGGCCTCACCTGAGACATTCCCCCTTAAGAATAATCCCCTAGAATCAGAAAAATATATCATATTCACTCAAACAAGGAGAGAATATTTCACTATAAAGGTTACTAAAATAGGATTCCCATGATATAAATAAACCTCCATATGAATCTCATAAAATTGAGACATCAACTTCCACTCAGTAATGGAATCTTGAATGACCTACGAATAATTCTTCTAGCTTAATGTGTCAGCCACTACATTTATATTCCAAGGTTCATAATAATTTTCAAAATATAATGACTATTTTTATTTTATCCATCTATTCTATATGAGATTCAATTCACAATGAGTGGAAATGTATTTGAGACTTTGATGTTCCATGTAAATGATGAATCATTATAAAAATAAATAATTCCTCCAATAACATAAGGTATAAACCCCAAATACCAACTTGAAGTCAGGGATTCGGTAGTTATGCACATGAGGCATCAACTGATGAGACCCATATGCCATTACTCACTCTCTATAAATTATAGTAACTCCCGGTCCAATTCCTACACTGTATAACCTCTTCCAGGTTCAGGAAGAATCAGGATCAGTGCTGAATTTAGTCTTCCCTTTATCTTCTAGAAGGATTTATCGTAATATTTAGAACACATAAACTTAAATAATTTCTTCTTTCAAGCCTATAAGAGGTTCTTAAAGGTGTGAGAAGTCCTAAATAAAGCATCTATAATATCCAGCCAGCCCCAAGAAACTCTATATTTCAATGATGTTATTGCGTTGCTCCCAGGATACCATCACTCTCACCTTCTCTAGGATAATAGATACTCACATATCTATGATAATATGACCTAGTCAGTGAACTTTATTTATATGAAAGTTGAATTTTTTGATTTTTGAAAACAACTAGTGCTCTCTTAGTGTATTGAGTATGACCTTAAAGTTTTTTTCATGGTCGTATTAAGAGTGAGAATACTGAATTATGTCGTCAATGAATAATACCAAAAATGAATATAGATATGAGTAAATAACCAATTAATAAAGGCCTTGAAAACCATAGGAACATTCATAATATTGAACAGATTTACTAGATACTCATAAAGTCCATATAGACTGCATGAATCCATTCATGTTATATCTGAAGGCCAGACTCAAACATGATGATAATATTAAATTAGATAAATCCTTGATAAGACCCCCTATCCTTAAATCTAGTCTAATATTGTATCTATGTTCGGTAGAGGATATTGTTTGTTGACCATAAGATGATTTAGATGTCAATAGTCTATATAGATCTTAAGGTTTTGGTTTTCCTTTTTGGAAAATAGCACAGTTAAACCCAAAGGAGAAGCACTAGGTCATATAAAATCCTTCGATTCCAAGTCCACTGACTCTGTCTATAGATCCTAATTATTTTTAGGAGTAATTATATATGGAGGAATGGATACATGTTCCACTTATGGAACTATCTCTTTTGTAAACTCTACCAATCTATCCAGAGGTAGTCTATAAAATTCACAGGAAATATATCCCTAAAATTATCCATTATTAGAGGGAAATAATTCCTTCACACTTCCTTATCACCCATAAAATACTAGAAATTTGGGTTTTCACTTTACACATCCCATGATGCTCGTGTCCAGCTCAGGTTTCCTAGACATCCCATTCTCCCTTATACAAGTCGTTAACACCCTCAAGTGATAACAAAGTAACTCTCCATCAATAAAAGTAAATATGGGATTGATAAATGGATATCCAATCCATAATGATAATGATTTCAAAACTGATCATCTCTTATATGAAGAGGTTATATAAGAAAAAAAATCTTCCATCCTTAAGGGGACAATCCTTGAATTGGTGAAAACTCTCTGATCACATTCTCAATAGAGTATTTAGAATCATTACCCCCCAAAATTAATCAATTTCAAGGCCCAAAATTTCCATAATAGTTTTAGAGATAAAATAATGTAAATAAACTACTTCATAGAGTGTAGAAACTAATTTATAGGTAAATAAAATCATACCTTATACTGTATAAGGCCTAATGATCTACTCTTATGGTGCAAGCTGTGCTATGCGATGCTGGATAGTACCACTGACCAGAGGCACAACCTGGATAGCCTAATCATTACTGATCTACTATAATCATATCTCATAATACTAGATCTGATGGCCATGTACACATCCTCATCCTAATTTATTGGTAGTTGTCCAGCTTCCTTTCTGAAGTGAAACTACTGGTCATACACTCGAACACGGATTCAGTGCATTCCCCTTATCACTAAGTAATTTTGGAAAGGCTATGAAAAAATAGTGAAGATGGGCCATTTTCCATAGTCTTGAAATTAAATTGGGTCTTTTTTATTGGGTATTCATGTGACCAAGCTTCCCACATTGGTGGAATATCAATAAACTGTTAGTACTTTTTGTCTAAATGGAACCGCCCCCATGAGTAGACTCAAGGTTCCACTTCCTACTACAAGATGAGCTACTTCCCTATGTCAGTGTTGAACGTCCATAGCCCACCTCCATCATATTCCCTCAAGTTCCACTCAGTTATGAATGATTAGTTTACTATATCTAAAATGATAGTCAACAAAAATATATTAAACTAAGAACAGATGGTGTATACTAGCCCATCCTCAAACCATTTCACTTCTATTATCTCATCATCATTGAGTTTCATCTTGAAACACTGGAGCTTTGTGAAAGGAGTAGAATAATCAATAACTAACAAATCACCCTATTAAAGGTTAATAAATTTCCTATCTCACTCAAATAAAATTATCTATAAGAAAAAGTAGTCATAAAATGCTATCTATAAATTCATTCAGACCATATCCTGACGCCGACCATCTCAAGTAAAAATGTCCCACTATTTCCTAGAAGAATCATGCATCAAATAGGTTATGAGATTATCCCTATTTTCCATTGGAACATCCAATTCTCAAATATATATAGCATGACCTTTCACCATGGCTTAGCTACATGGGTTCCACCATCCCCTAAGAACGTTAGTGGATAATGTTTCTAGAACTCCCATGTCAATTCTTCCATAAAAGAGGTAGGTCCTGGAGCTCCCTACATAGAATGCATAAACCATAGGAAACTCTCTTGTAACTGAGCATCGACATCTAGCATGGGAATAACAAGTGCTTCTATAAGTGGCACTGAAATATGTAATATTGGTTGATCAGGGCCCACCACTTCCAAATCATGATAATTTACATCTTCCTAACTCTTGACCCAAGGTGTTCATGGTGGAATATTTCTACAATTTACAGTTTCATGCCTCAAAAAAATTTATAACTAAAAAGATCACATATAAAGGAATATGATAAGTACGATGACTTTATATATAATATTCGACACCCATCGGCATTTTCCTAAATATAGTTCTATGTAATTTTAGAAGATCAATAGAGTCATGAGAGATACTCCCCATTGACCACTATTAATTTTGGGTTAGTTTAAGGTTCCATATCATATAATTAAGGTATCCATATTTGGGGTGTCAATTACAAGGTATAAAGGAAAGAACCCTTTAAATTTCAACTGGATTCCACATTTAACAGTAACTGTCATTTAAGAGTTTAAAATTCATCCCATTTATGTGTGTGTGTGTGTCTTTGTGCAGTTAGATTCTTCTTCCATTCCCAAAAAATATAGTTTTGTGTTTTATATGTTTCAATTTTGTACTTCGTGTAACTAATAATATCCTTTATAATAGTTTTATTACCATAATCACTAGTCCAAATTCATAAAGGCCGATACACTTTATAAATTTCAATTGGAATCCATTTCATTTTAACCACTAACGTTTCATCCCATGTGACCAATGATCAATGGATCAAACATTCTATAATTGTTTAGTTAGAGTTACACCATCACAATATATGGGAAAAAACCATTTACGCTGATATAGAAACTTTAAATGACCAATTATTTATCTCCCTAAAAGAAATGTTAGTGACATATGAATATAACTATGAAGGAACTTACAGTAACAACATGGAATACAAGTTATTCAAGAAATGAGTTACACCTACATGGAATGGAACAATTCATGATATTTGAATCTATATATACCTATGATGATTCATATATAGTACTTACTTCCCTGACCAGGACAAGGGTAAATGATAAATACCTAAACTTCACATTATAAAACATGTCTTTCACCCAATTGTAAAATAAGTATAACTATAAAATGAGAAATACCAAACAACAAGTCCCATCCCAAGTAAAACTGATTTTATCTCTACAAAATATAGCTACTCACAAACACATGATCATTACCAAATTCCAACACAACCTAATCTCCTATCTAACCATTTCCAAATAGCAGAACAAAAGGAATAGGAAGCTTCTATGATACCACTTTTTAGCATCTCGTACCAGTTCACTACTAATTCAAAGAATCTGATTGTCTAGATGGCCTCAAGAACAACTACCCATATTCCAGAGGTTGTTAATTACCAAAGAGGCCCTAGGGTGTTTCTATGCAGAGACCATTCCCTCTTTTCAAAGTATATAATAGTTTCGAATAATAGATAAATCAATGGAATCATAAATAAATCATCTAGATGAATATCATTAGTAAAATATAAAAAATGATGATCATGTCAGGATACAATACAAAAAGGGAAATATAAGGGATATAGAGAAACAATTATATACACCATGATATAAAAAAATATAAAAAAAATTCCCATGCTATCTCCAATATCATCTTAAGCTTAAGCTCGGTCCTATTCTCCCATACTCCATCCTAGTATAGACAATCAGGCATCCATATCCATACCCTTTCTTTTGTTCTTACCTATAACCAAAAGGTATGTTTGGGTACCAATCATTAACCTGAATAGGGTGTGATATATACTATGTAGGCTATCAAAAAAACATAAAATATTCTATATTCACTGTATATAAAATGATAGTGTGAAGATATTACAATGTAAATAAAAAAAATGTAAACTGTAACCAGGTTAACTCGGGTCCCTTGAGGACACCCACCTAACTATACCTGCTTTAGCCTAAGCCGGGATACCTCTAAACATGTGTCACCATATATATATATAACTAGATGTATATATGTATATATAAATATATATATTTATATATATGTAATATACATTTAGTAACATATATAGCTATATATATATAGATATATAATACTAGCTAGGACCTAATGCATAACTCAGGCACCCATGCATAGTCATAAGAGTATCATGATATAGATAAGGGTGCTAGCCCAATAATTCTACAAGGGATACATATGTCATGATATCTATCAACCCAATGAGTGAAGTTAAAAGTCAAGTCTCGCAACCTCTAAGGGAATGTGAAACATCATATCCAACATTCAATAAATGATGTGATACATCATTCCCTACATCACAAATCAAGGGATCATGAAATACCATGTCCACCACTGGCCTTAATCATGTCTCAATGTCCATTATACATGAGAAATAAATAAAAATAAAAATCCATAATGTATTTAATGCTTTAACATAATCCAATGAATGGTTCCCAACTATTTAACATTTAATTATACAATGGTGTGATCCACTATTTATATTAGGCACATGAAAAGTAGTACCATTCACTTTAATTTAATTTAATTAATAAATTTAAATTTAATTATCAATAAATCCCCTGTATGATGGCAGGTTGGTTATATAATCAATTCTATGGTCAAAGGAATTTCATAATCACACCTCAAGGAGTTACACTCGTTGAAATGAACATCCCCATAAAAAAAAGACTGTTAGTGGTATTTCAAACATGAATAACCATTTAGATTAAGGAAATATATTATTTTAATGAAACACATATAAGGTAAAACATTTATACTCCATAAAACATGGTATATTGGAATAAGACTTTTTGGATAAATACTAGACCACCTACCTTATATCGGTTATGGACTCTTCATCCAGTATTAGCTTTGTATTCGAGCTAAAATGGAAGGAATCCTCGAAAAAGAAAATTACCATGAGAATAGGTAATTTATCTCTCCTAGAAATAACATTCATATGGGTTAGAGAAATTAATAAAGGAAAGTATAGGATTGAAGATCTTACCATTAGTTATCTAATGCAACTGAAGATAAGTGATTCTGAGTCCATATGAAGAACCTAGCTCTAATCCTAGATTTGATGGAGGAAAGAGATCCCAATGTGAGGGAGGATACTGTTGTTTGATTTATAGAAGAAATAAAGGGTGATATTCTTAATATAAGGATGGAAAAATTAACATTTCACTCTTTTTTAAAGGGCACATAGTTGGAAAAACTTTTCTTCAAGCGTGTACTCATATTTCCTAAGTGGCACTACCCGTGTGGGATAGTCACGTGGTTTATAAAACTATATATATCCTGTGTAGACCCTATTTAGTTTTCTAAAACACCCCCACATGGTTTCTCAAACAATTCACAACCCCTTAGGTGCACAATGTTGAACAAAACAATTACTACTAACCATGAATCTCACGTGTTTTCTCCAAAAAACCAAAGATCTAGGCTCTAAATGAATTTGAATACCCCCAAACCCTTCCATAACCACTTATGAACATTTATTACAGTAAAAAGGATGGGTTTAAACTAAAATGTAAAGGATATGTATCTTTTTTGAATGTTTTGGATGTTACATATTGATGATCTCAAACACAACTTACTAAATTTTAGCCAACTTTGTGATGATGGTAAGAAAGTTATATTTAGGAAAGATTATTGTATCATAAGAATCATTAAAGATGGATTTTTTTACTAAGGGATAAAAACTATTAGAAGTATGTTTTATATAGGAGATCTTAGTAACTCATATTACTTAAGTGATGAGGATGAAAATAAGTTGCAACAATGAAGACTTGTGAATCTTGGGTAGAAAAGTATGAGAAAAATTTATATGGAAGATGCTGTAATTAACTTAAAAAAATATAGAAGCAAGGATTATTTGGTTTTCAAAACTTCTCTGAAACAAAAGATACTTAGTAGTAGACATAATAAAGTTGAAATCAAATCCACCTGACCTCTTGAACTTACACACTCTAATACTTGTGGGATAATGGGGCATCAATAAATTAATGAGTATTTTTACTTAATTAATTTTATTGATGAATTCAATAATATGACCAACCTAATGTTCATGAAACAAAAGTTTGAGGGTGTAGAAATTTTTAGATATTTTAAAAGTTATATTGAAATAGAAATGGGAGTTTATATACTGAAGTTAAAATCTGACAATGGAAACAAGTACACAAGGTATGATTTCAACTCTTATCTAAAGTAACATGGAATCAGACATCTATACAGTGATCCATACACTCAAAAAATGTGTTGGAATAAATGAAAAATTAGATTTTAGTGGAAATGGAAATAATAATTCTAGATAAGTATAAAATTTAAATGTTTTTCTAGAGAGAAGAAGTTAGTAAACATTTTAATGTATGAAAAAAATGTTTAATGTGCCTAGAATTCAACATGACACCCTATGAGATGTGATATAATAAAAATAAAAAGTGTACTATTTTAAGGTTTTCAGGATTCCTTACCTTCTAAAGATCAAAAATAAAGATCTTGGAATGTTTTATGAAAAACAAGGGGAAGGAATTTTCCTGGGATATTCATCCAAAGGAAGAAGTTACAAATACTGGAATAAAAGTTAACAAATGTTGGTGGATTTTTATTATGTGAGAATTGTTGAAAATAACACTTCCTTAAAAAAAGTTTTTGAGCATTTTATAGAAGAAAAATTAAAACTTTCCAAACAAGATAACAAAAGGGAAGATGAATATGTTCAAAAATATGTACAAAGTGAATCAAATAAACTCTATGATAAAGAAAGGGAGATAGGTATAAAATATCTTAAATTTATTACACTATATAAATATGATGAATATGAGTACATCATTAGATGTTAGAAAAACACACTTTTAACTAGAATAAAATTGATATTAGAGAATCAGACATCACTAATTTCATAGGTGGAACCAGAGATAGTTTTAGATGTAGTTGAACATAAATAGTGGTTTTATAATATGAATGAAAAGTTTGATAAAATAGAGAAAAATGAAATGTGGGATCTTCTTCCATGAGTATTAGGAAATAATCTTATAGAAACAAAGCGTGCGATCATAAAAATATTGTACGAGCATGGAAAATTTCATGAAATAAAGAAATACTTGTTTTCAAAGGTTACACATAGGTGGTAAGTGTTGATTTCAAATGCACATTTTACTCTATTGAAAGACATGAAACTATAATATTTTTTAGTAATTAGGATGCCTCATTGTTAAAAAGTTTATTAGATGGATGTTAATTCAGCTTTCTTAAATGGAAATATTGTAGAAGAAGTTTATGTTGATAAAACTAGTAGTTTTTTACATCAAAAATATAGAACCATGTTTTGTAATCTAAAGAAATATCTGTGTGGGTTGATATAGGATCTTCATGCGTGGTCCTATAAATATGATAGTTGCTTAAAAAAGATGATTTTTTCTTAAGGAAAAGTTATAAGTAACTAGGATGTTAAGTAAATGCATATAGGTACCCTTATTTTTATTTTTCACATTAATGAAATAATATTTTTTCTGAGAGGAACAAATATTGTGAATAATGTTCCCGAATAAATTAATAAAAACATTGAAATTTCTACACTAAGATTGTTAAATTTCTTTATGAGTTTACAATTTTAAAAGAAGGATAGATATAACTTTATATCATAATAAAATTATACAAAAGAGTTATTAAAAAAGTTTATCCTGATGAATTCTAAAGAAGTTTCTAATTCCATTACTATTTACATGAGGATGAGTAAAGAATAATATAAGAAATGTGTGAATTATAATGATTTTTGGAAGTTTATTGGAATATTTATCTATATTAATGTTTCAAGGCCTTAATTTTTTTTTATATTTTTACCTATTTTTAAAGATATTAGAGTGATATAAATGAATAAAATATGTTGGAAGAAAAAATAATTATCTCATATTTTAATACAACATCTTCTCATGGTATTTTTAATAAAATACGTTTTGACATAAAATTTATGGGAAACACTGAGGATGATAGAGCTAGAGATTACAATGATGGAAAATAAACATCGGGATGTATTTTTTTGGGAGAATGTTTTTTGAGAAAGAATAAAAATAGAAAAAAGTTCATTTACTTTTAGTACAATTAAATAAGGATTTTTTTCTTACACCCAAGATTGGAAACAAATTATATCGATGAATGTTCACTTGGAAGATTTGATTGTGGCTGTTAAAAATCCATTAGAGATGCCTTTTTGTAAAAGAATTTAAATTTATCTTTCTAAAAACTATTCACAACATTTTAAATCAAAGAACATTGATATTAAGAATCAATTTATAAAATAGAAATTTGATAGTAGATATTTTATTCTTGAGTAAATTTCAACAAAGTATGAAATTTATGATTTTTTTCTAATGCTATTCCAAGGGAAATATTTATGGAATTGAGAATAAAAATAAATTTTCAGCCTCCACAAATGAATCCATAAAATTCTTATAGATATTATCCCACCATTATTTGGATTATATTGTTAGAGGTTGAGAGTATTTACTACTTTATATGAATAATTACACTCTTTATTTTTAGAATATAAAGATGATGATATTATAAAATGGAGGGGAATATAAAATTGAGTAGGAGTTTATCTTAAAATGGCCGTAAAATTGTATGCAAATGAGGGGTGAAAATCCTTTGAAAACATTACTTTATCTTATATGGTGCTGTTAGGATATTTTCATTGATAATGGATGTGGAATGATAAAAAATTTGAGAAAAATGGAGAAAATAGTTGTTTTAAAAAATGAGTTGTGAAAAATATTGAGTTATTAAAAGTGGCTTGTGAATATTTCCAACAAATCCATAAGGGAAGACTGAATATCCTTGGTATGTTTTTGTAATTTTTTTGTATAATTTTTTAACATATATTGTTATCAATGCCTATGCTATTAATCTAAGAAATATTTTTTGGAAAATTTATGATTTTTTATGTAGTTTCTGGAGGAGGTGAAGGAATTTTTTCTTTAACTCTGTTAAGGAAAAACTCCTTATATAAAATGATGTTAATATATTATTCAAGTTCCCAAAATTTTCAAGAATATCATGATCTAAAAATTTTTTATACTATTTTATACAAAGGGATATATGTAAATCAATATTTCTAGACATAGGATAGTAGTCATAGATTTCTAGATTGATGTGATTGGATAAAGAGATATTGCAGACTCTCCCATGGAATGGTCCGAAGGCCTTCATTTTTATTGATTTTTGATAACCCCACAGTCAATGGATGAGGGGAAAACTTACAAGGACCATAGTCTTAGTGATTAAATGACACATAGTCTTAAGAGATTACATGACCCAAATGTATTAGAGAATTCAACTAGACTATAAATACAAGGAACTGCCCCTCCTCAGCATCTGTATCATGATTGTAGCTCTCCACCTTCACATGACCATCTAGCTAAGATTCCCGTGCAGGCATAGGCTAGTCCAAATGGAATATACATACCCTCTCATTCTTTCAAATCCATTAGTTCTACTCGAGGGAGTGTGCCTGCTCTGAATCCTCCTCTAGGGATGCTCCTTTTTGTAGGGTCTGTCTGGGGAAACTGCATGTGGCCCAAAGGGCTTGAGGTGGCCCGATGGCCTAAAAGGTGTCCCTAAATCCCTACTGACATGAAGTCCTAGGTGGCTCAAAGACCTTATGTACTCCAAGCACAAACCAGTGGCCCAATATGAATAGTTTCAGCTACTATAGTACTGAATAGTACCTGCTACAGTAAATGTTACATCACCTGCTACAGTTCCCACAAAGTGCCAACTACAGTGACTACTACAGTACTTCTATAGTACCCAGAAATCTACCTCTACCTGGTTTCAAACCTGGGTCCCATGAATTAACTTAATGATACCTCACCAACTGGGCTGAGGCTCCTGCACAAGATGTTGTAGTCTAGGGATATAGTTTATGGATGAATAATACACATTTTTACCAGACAGATAAAAGGAAAAGTTATGAGATGGACCATTTTATTTTTACCGGAAAGAAGTTTACATTAAGTTCTTAGTATTATGTTTTTACACACTTTTATAAAGTATATGATGATCAAGGGGAGATATGTAAATTTTTTAATTAGATAAATAAATCACATTGTGACTAGATGAAAAAGTATACATAGTCCGAAGAATGAATGAATTACAAATCCTTGAGAAGTTAAAGTATGAGAGGAAGTAAAAAGAATATGTAAAATATTATTATTAGTTTTGTATGGGTACAAGAAGATTTTTTAATTATGCATAAATGTATCTCACTGTTTTATTTACCTAAATAAAGGTATCAAAGGTTATGCGTAAAGGTAGAATTATATAACTACGTAATGGTACTAAGGGTAGATTTTCAAATCTATCCAACTAAGGAAATATGATAAGAGTTCCAGAGAAATAACCCTTCAATGAAAGAAGTATTTATAAGTTGCAACAATTTTTATGGTAGTTGAAGTATTTGAAAAGACAGTTTTTATGTATTTCACTTGGAAAATATTTTGTTACAAGCTGTATAAAGTTCAATGATGAAAATTATTAGAGAGAACTGCTGCCAAAATGACATCAGATCAATTCCATCAAATAGATATCCATCTGAAAAATAGTATTCAAATGGACAAAAATAAGAGAAAAATTATTATTTAATCAAACATATGATTCCTAGAAGTTTTTTATGAGAAGAGTTTAAGTTAATGTAGGATGATCAGATAGATGGAAGAAACAGTTGAGTGAGAAAAAAATATCTTAATAAATTCATCATACAGAAATCCATCAGGAAGATTTCTTGAGATGCTTTACATAACTTTTAAAATCCTATCATTTTGTTATCTATATGAGATAAGGATGTTTAAAGGAGTTCCTTAATTGAAAGGTTAAGGAATTTTGAAGAAGTTTGTGGATTATCTAGTCTTCATAAAGCTTATGGAATACTTTAGAAGTTTTGAGAAGCTTTAAGAAAATTTATTTGAGTGGGAAAATGAATTTTTTACCTCTTACTTCACCTAGAGTGGACCTATAAATTATGGTTGCATTTAAAATATGTATAATCAATTTTCATAAGTTAAAAATATGGCAACCTGAGATTTTTGAGTATTACTAATTTGAAACTGAATTGGTTAAAGAAAATTGAATACCATATGGAGTTATCAGAAATGAGATTTAGTTATGAGTCTTTAGATAGATTTTCTGTTTAGAGTTACCAGGCAGAGGCTTACTGAGTAGTGGCATCAAATAGTGCACTGGACAGAGTAATAAGACAGATTTTTTGATAAATGTTATGAGGAATTGTTTTTTTTCATTATACACAATTATGGTTAGAAAAATATGCACAATTTTAGTGATAGGGGTTAATTTACATGCTTTTTACATTATCATATAAGTTTTATAAGGATAAACCTCTAACAATTTATCGGGGTTAATTTCTATGTAAAAATAAATTATAAAAAAGAACCACTTATTTAAATCCCCTTTAAGTGGATCTCAGAATCCTAAGGAACTTTATCTACAAATGATTGAATTATGGGGCCTCATTCCAACCATAATAAGGTCCCACTAAAACCTCTCTCCACTAAGTTAAATCTTTCCCCATCAATAGATTTAGGTGATCATGTGGTCACCTCCACTATGATTCTATAACTATATAGGTCATTCTTGGAGATCTACTTGGATATATAACACTCAAATAAGGCATGAAAAAAATAAGATAATGGGGAAAATAGATGTGAATATGTATAGGTTTTAGAGTAGATAAGATAAATATCATATCTCAAACTATATTTGGGAATGTATAGTAAAATCCTTACATAGAGTTTATATATCTATGACCATGGATTCCTATGTCTCAAGACCATTGAGGCTCACATTAGGGTGGTGACAGTGGAAGTGGATCAAACCTTCTTCCACTTATAGCTCAAATTATTTAACTAAAAACTCCTCTATCAAAACCTCATTCTAGAGGTCCATCCTAACCATGATGTGAAATTACATGACCTTGAAACTACATCTAACATGGTAGTATATAAATTATTATTCCTTAACTACCCTTAAATGCTATTCTTTCCAAATATCCTAAAGCCATGCAGATTCAACCTCTATAAGCTCATAAAATACTATCTCTATATTTATTTGACCCTCCCTGAGAGACTCTCTAGTTTTATATCCTTAAGAGTGGGATAGGGCATGCATACACATATAATGGTGTAATGGAATATGTATTTAGGTGAGGTATTTTAGATTCAATTCTAACCTAACCAAATGAAATTAGGATAAATTATGGTGTTAAAAAGGTCCCAGATTCAGTTTCTGGGAGTTATCCATGTTGAGAGGTCTATTTACTTGAACATAGACAACACCAGCTACTTGATGGACTGTACCAGGTACCTACTATTTATAATAAGAAGCTTAGTCTCCTCTAGAGTGACATTAAGTGGCTGATGAAGCTAGGGTGGGTACCTGATTGGGAACATGATACCCAGTGTGAGGTGAGATGATACCCAGTAGGCACATGGTTTAAAAAAAACATAAACTAATTAATTAGGATATATTTTTATTAAAAAGTGGGATCAACCTCATTTCTCCCTAGAATGGTTTTTTGGACATATTTAGTTCTCTCTCATTCTCTTATCCTTACAATGGATATTTTTATTATTCATGGTCTATTTATCATAAGATATATTATAGGTACTTACTGTGGGTAAGGATCAATGCTCTCCTTTATCTATTTCTGTTTTTTTCAACATGGTAGTGATTTTATACTAAAATATATATTTTAAATAATCAACTAATTATTCAAGATTTCTTATTCATTAGGTTTAATAAATCCATATAATCTGATGAGTAGTCTCTTACTAGTACCATATATAAAATTCTTATCTATTGACATGGTTTATATAATTTCTTACATTATGTGATGTTCATGCATGGGTATGGATGTGCGAGTTTCTTGGAATAGGAATAGATGAAGTCTTTGTGACTCTAGGTAGGTTTCATAGCCCTATCAAGTGTAGTAAAGTGATCTCATGGGTAGTGTTACAATGGTATCATTATGTGGTGGTGGATGGATCTAGATCTTGATTGAGTAACTAATTTTTCTATTTATTATAATTATTATAATGATGATGATTATATGAATACGTGGTTTAACATGGTGGTGAGATATCATTCACCGATGACGGGGAGATATAGTTTCCAAATATCCATGGACATATGATGTTGGTGTTGCTATAAAACATTGGGGTTGAGGCTATGGGATTATGTTCACATGGGGGGGTATTGGTTATCAGTTTTTGTGGGATTCTCTATATATGTGTGTCTTGGGATAATGATTTTCATTATCAAAGAAATTTATAAATTAATCATAGTTGTTTTTAATGATTTTTTAGGGTGATTTTGACCACTATTCCAGTATAAGGGGATCATCATATATTTGTTTCCAATGGGGATATTGAGTAGGGTGTCATGATGACTGATCAGATGAAATGGTTGAATGGGAGGTATGGATTCATATTACTCTATGTGATTGTAAAACTGATAATGAACTATGATATACTCTAGTTTTGTTTAGAATATGGGTACATCGTCCTATTTTTGGACTTGACAATGTATGTAGGCTACTCACCTATGGCTTGTTGAGCCCAATGTGGAGTGGGGTTTCTTTTATCATTTGGTTGTGACGTGTTTTCCTTTTAATGCACACATATATGTGTGGATATTATGTAGGTACACCATTGTTGTTGGCCTATCGAGCTCATACTCACACCCTACATAGACACCCTGGTGTTCATATAGAAATTATGATTCGTGACACATGAAAGGGAAAGGTCCCTGTGAACAATTTATAGTGGTTTTAGGTGTGGTGGATGTTCATATGAGACATTAATGGTTTTTATATATGGATTATGTATATCCTTGGTGCTTCATGGTAATTATTCCCTTTTTGTAATTTTTATTATACTATATATGATAATCCCATAAGTGGTATTTATTTATATAACTTGTATGAAATCATATTTACTCATTTTTTAGTAGGTGATATGGTATTAAATATATTTTAAAATACAATTGAAATTAATGTTTATTATTATTGATTCCATTTTGGTTTATGAGTATCTATATTAGAGGGTATGTTTATCTCATGATCAACTTTATAATAACATTTCTAGTCATCAACCTTTGGCATATGGGGAGATGCTCTTAAGGTATGTGGTGTTCTGGTATGGTTATAGTAAAGGTGAATCATGTTGGGAATGTTATAAAGGGGAATCAAAGTAGGTTTTTATTTCATTATTTTATCACGGTAGGTGATAGTGTATGATAGATATAACTTGGAAACACACCGTATTTGGGGAAATGGGTAACTCATTTTTAGGGGATACCCATGTTAATAAGGATTTGGATGTTTCTTTGTGATTTTAATATTAGGTTTTTTTGAAAATAGTATATATTTGGTGGTTATGTGGTTTATGGTTTAAATCTCGGCCTATAGAGGTATGAGGTTGTGTATGTTAGTTAATTATTTTTGGTATATTGGGATCCCATGGAATGAGTGTACATATATTTTATTATTTGGTTTCAGAAAAAGTGTGTTCAGTTGTTTAAAGTTTCAATAATAAGTTAAATATTTTTTTCCTCTATAACTTATTTATGTAATTCTGCTGAACTAAAATAGAATATTTGTTTTTTATATTATCAGGTATTTAGAATACTATGTGTGTGTCTATGGTACTTGACCCAGATTTGGGTATCTAAGTTCATGAGGCTTGATATTATGAGACCTGTGTGTAGGTAATAAAAGTGTATGGGATAGTAAGATGTACTTATTGCAATATCTTTCCCGATTTTTGATATCTTCTTGGACATGTGTATTGAGCATGGTATTTTGTTTTCAGTGTTATTCCAGAGATATATGTACCTTTTGGTAACCTTGAGGGTAAAGATGACGACACAACCTATACATTCATTTTGGGGAAGATAAAATATCCAGTTGAGTTAGAAATATTATTTGATAATCAGATTAAGGTTAGTTTATTTTTGTGGTATATAATGTTTTGATTGGGGTACTTGGGGAGTTAATATATCCATGATAAATTTATATAGATAGTTCCTTTGTCAACAAAATAATTTATTCTAGAGGGAGTGTAGACCCAAAGTAGCTGAGTATTAAAAAGAGTTAGTTTAATTTTTTTTCAATTTGATGGAGATGTATAAATATTGGTTGGTGGACATAATAGGATATATTATAAATATTTTAAAAAGAAGGTATTTGAAAATTTCTTTCTTAATATACCAAGGGAAGAGTGATCCCAAAAGCTGAGGCATTTGATGCATAGGAATATGTTAGTCATGTATTATTATACTATGTTCACAAATCAACTTCATTTAACATTGGAAATAGACAGAGATGATATCACCAAGGTGTAATGATTTAAGGATGGAACTCAATAGTATTTTTGGTTTTAGATGATTATTTTTATGGTAGACTCATTTCCCAAAGTAGTGAATTAGAAATTGATAGAGGATTTAGATTTGAATGATGGTAGGGCAACCTTCGAGAAATCTATATCTTGTGGGGAAGGTAGTGGAGCTTTGGATAGTAGGAGGTTTGGGTATGTAGAGTATCAATAGGGATATCAGTGCAGTGGATAATATTTTGATCCTCAGGTTAGGTCAACATCCAGGTGTTATCACTTTGGGTAGACATATCACTTTTTATGTTATGTGAAGAGAAATGGTTAGGTGGTGGTTGAGGTTCATCCATTGAGTATGACATGTGGTGAATGTGTATTTAGTAACTAAAAAGTGTCAGTTTTTGGATAATGATCAAGTATTATGTCATTATCATTTTAGGTTTATTTTTGGTGTGATCAAGTAGGTGATTCTTTTGGTAGGGATTTACCATAGTTACATTTGTCGATTATTATCTTCTCTCAATGTAGTTAATAAGGAATTGATATAGGAGTGAAATATGAATGATGGTAGGGGAATCATAAAAAAATACATATCATTTGGTTATGGTAGTGGGGGTTTGGTTAATAGGAAGTGTGGGTATAGGGAGTCTCAAAAGAGTGATCAGAATAGGGGATAATATTTTCCACTTTGAAGTGGGGAAACATCTAGGTGTTATCACAATGGGTAGACAAATCACTTTTATGGTTTATGTGTAGATAATGAACTGTGTAATGGTTGATGTTTAAGAATTGAGTATGATGTGTGGTGAAAATGTATTTATTTACTATAAATTTGGAGGTCTAGGATAACTATCATAAATTATTTTGTTTCCATGTCATGTTCTTTATTTGTGGTGTGACCAAGTTTGTGATTAATATTGTGGGGAGTATCCATAGTTGGAATTGGGGTTTATATGTTTATTTTTAAGGGTGATTTGGAATAGGCAGATTTTTTTGAAATCTTACCAATTAATTATGGTTAAGAAGAGTGGGATATTTGGGTTTCATTTGTGTTGTGTCTAGTGATAGTTAAGGGATGAGTGGTCCTATGATGGGGAGGCTATAATGGTAAAATTTTTCATTATAGGGATTGAAATCCGAAACTAATCTAACAATGTGTAATTAGGATAATTTGAGGGATTAAAGGTGTTTCCAATAGTCAGGAGTCTATTTCGGGGCGTTGGATCTGGTGTATGATCTATCACCTTTTTGAAAGACAACATCAGGTCCCTGTTGGACTGTACTAGGTACCTAATGCACCAAAGAGGAAGGGGGTCCCCCAGAGGAAAAGTGGGTAGTCGGTGACCCTATTATGGGAACCTAAAAGGGTATTGAGTACACAATGTGAGGTGGTTAGGTACCCAATAGGCACCGATGTGTTTTTTTTATAAAATTTTAATTTAATTAATTAATTAAGTTTTATTTTTTTTAAATGTAGGCTCATATTCATTTATCCCCAGTAGGGCCACATGATCCCCTTATATTTTCTCTCATTATCTTATCCTTACAAGGGGGATTTCAGCTATTCATGGTTCTTTCTTCGTGTGGTTTGTACCAGGGAGTCACCACAGGTATGTCTTAATGAACTCATTTATATATTTGTGGTGTTTCTTCCATTATTGGAAATTTCAGAAAAATTATCCATTTCGGGGAATTTAATTTTGATTCCAAATTTCTTCTTACTTAGGTTAAATTTGGATGTATAATTGGATGAGAATGAAGATGATAGTACCGGGTAGGATATACATAGATATTATTATTATTTATATGATTTCTTAAATTATATGATTTTTGGGCATTGGTAGGGGTGTTTTAGATACTGGTAATAAGACTAGATGATACCTCTATGATTCAAGATAGATTTATTATAGATTTTGAGTATAGTAAATTGAGGGAATGAGTGGGGTTTTAATGGTGTTGTATTATGTGGTGATCAATGGACCGAGGAATTAGTTTGTTAAAAAATAGTGAGATTGGATGAAATAATTATGATGCTCTTAGTTGTATTGTGATGTGGTTTAACATGGTAGTGATACATCATTCAATGATTATGGGGTGATAAAGGTTCATCAGGTTGATGGATATAGGATATTAGTGTTGTCACACACTATTTGGGTTGAGATCGAGACATTATGTGTGTATGGGGGGAGGTAGGATTAGTTACCCATTTTTGAATGAATACATAATAGAATTTTTTCTTAGGGTGATTGGTTGCACCCAAATTTACCCTACTGGTAAAAGCGGTCGTTGAAGTACAAGTAGGGATCGAATCCACAGGGACCGAAGAAGTAACCTTGAGACGCTATGATTTGGTGCGGGATGGGATTTGAAGTAGCCAAATTTGGGTTTGATTTTAATTGGAGAACTAAATATATAATTTAAATAAGATATAATAAAAAATTATGTGAACTAAAAAATTATTGATGGTGGGTTGATCTTAGGGTTTTGCTTGGGGTGGATTGGATGAATTTCTTTTCTTAGAAAATTTCATGTCATTAATTCAAGACATATCCAAACAATGAGATAATTCTTCCAAATCATTCTCCAATTTAATCCCTACACAATTCCAAGGCCAATCACTAATTCACTTTGAGGATCAATTTAATGAGCACTCAAAGGAAATAGATCATACTAGCACTCAAAATGTGTCATCATTAAAGTTGGCAAAGATGAGAAAGAATGTAACTCATCAAATGGAAATCCTAAAATAACGAATAGATTTAAATATTAATTACATGAAATAACATTAAATCCATGACCTTGATACTCCCTTGGATAAACCCTTAAGAGGTTAGCCCTCCATTTATGCTATTCTACCAATGGAAGCGGGATGTAGACTTATGGGGGCGGAATTGAAGAAGAAGAAAATTATTAAAAGAAAGAACACTCCACCGTTGTGTGATGAATTCACAAGTGCGGGTGTGAATAAATTCACACCTAGATTCAACGGTATCAACGTGTGGATAAAATAAAAAGAAAAAATAAAGAAGAAGAACAAATTTTATTAAGATACTCAACGTGAAAGAAAAACTTACATGGGAAAAAATGACGATACGATTACAAAAGGAAAGCAGAAAATTACAATTGAAAGGAAAATATGGATTCAAAGAAAAATGTTAGATGATTATTACCTTCACCAACAGATCCTTATATAAGAATATTAGGAGCCTTATGTCCACCCCCAATAATAAATTCACCCCCAACAATTAAGAGAGTCAAAATGAGGGTGAAGAATCAAAAGGAAATTGATGATTCGAATTTGACCCAGAAAACTGTCCCGATTCGTCCACCATATTAACGTGTGAATTAGAAAATTAAGAAAGCAAAATACGGAGGGGTTGTAGAAGAGACATATCTTCTTCGATGTGTCTTATAGAAGCTCTAAAAATGTTAGGACATTTAGCTCAGCCGTTTGAAAGTTATGGTCGAAATGGTGGGACGGATTTCTGTGCATTAATGACGAGTCCTCCATTTAAATCTCAACTTCAGATCCCTTTATCATCATGAAAACATCAGAATTAGCTCCGGTCACAGTTTAATAAAATGATCCTAATATTTTTATATTTTTACTGTATAAATTTGAGCCTCATTGGGCTTGGTTTATGGGCCCCACAATTGTTTGATGGGCCTTAGGCCCATTATGCTTTTTCCAGCAAGTTTCTGCCTTCAGGCGCAAAATTCTCCATCTTCCTTTGGGATTCATCCATCGAACCTATAAGATAAAATGTTCCAAAAAAAGTGATAAATCATATCCCAAAATTTCAAATTAAAATGATGAATATTTTAATTTCCAAAAGAAAATTATTGAGTGGGCCCAAATTGACATTTTAAGTATGAATTGCACAATGATGGGAAATGAAGTTCAATTTCTGAATTGGACTAAAATTGATGTTTATGAACTTTTAAAAAAATTAATATTAAGATCTTAAAAATGAATATTAGCCACTTTCAGTGACTAATCACACCCCCCAACTTGAGTTTTTCTAGTCCCGAGCAAAATAAATTACAAATATGAAATCCAAATCCCCTTTTCCAAAAACATTTAAATACACATTTCTCACTCAAAAGACCTCATATTAAAAAAATTATGGAACCCATCAAAATCATTTAAAAAAAGATAGGTCCATAAGCATATCCCAAGCCCAAGCCCATTCCTTTGTTCAAATTCATTGCCACATTTCATCCAATTCCAATTAAGCATGATAAAGTGTTGTGCATCATAAAAGATATGGGGCCCATTTTATTGTTCAAGGGGAAAAAATGGAAGCGCTAGGTGGGAATCACATTAAACCTTAATATGAGTATCCATTTTTTTTGATTTTGTTTTGATGATTTTTTATCCACAATAGATATGAAAAGGCTAACTCTGGGCAAGACAACTATGGAGTCACGATCCCCAAGTGCCGGACGCCACACATATTGTCAATTTCATGATCTATAATAGAGATATAAAGCCTAACTCTAGGAAAGAAAACTATGGAGTCACGATCCCCAAGTGCCGGATGCCACACATTTAGACAAAACATTGCTCTATGTGGTCATTTTTTTTGTTTTTTTTTGTTTTTTTTTTGTGTTTTTTTGGATACTCAAATTAAACTAAAAGTGACCCCAGAACCCTATGATATAATGAAAGGGACCCAAGAACTCAAATTTACACCCACGATCCAGTAGACGTGCATTGTGGCATTTTTATTAAGAGGATGAAAATGTAAACATTGAAAAATCACATCGGACAACCGCACTTTCCAAAAACTATGCTCATGAACTTAAACTTACATTAAAATCAGAATGAAGGAATGCAAAATTTATTTGATATCCAATTTTAGAGTTTGCAATGTGTGTTTATCATGTTTAAGGTTAATGGAATTTTTGTTTTCATGCATGTTTTTATTCAAAAAAAATCATTTTTTATCCCCCCCAACTTAGAATGACACTGTCCTCAGTGTTTAAAGAAAAGAAAAGTTAGAAGGGGGTAGGAGAGGAGTTCAATGAAGAAATTTAAAATGAAAATCATGGAATGAAGTCACCTGGTGGTTGATGATGATAGCGCATGCCATAGTCTCCCTTCAATCCTGGATTTGAGTCTCAGCGGCTTGGATGGTGGTGAATGGATTTTCCTTATGGATTTCAACATGTCATTTTATTTTTTTTAACCTATAAAAAAAATAAAACAAAACAAAATAAACTGATGATACATTGTCTTCTTTATATTTTCTGGGTAAGGTATTACTCAGAGATCACACCACGTGACACGGATGAATATGGCGCTCCCCTTTCATACCCATCCTTACTCATAAAATAAGAACAAGTCAACAACTTATGGTAATTTATTATATGAAAAATAAAATGATTCAAAATGATTGGAAACAAGAAAACCATGGGTTGCCTCCCATGTAGCGCTTTTGTTTAACGTCGTTAGCTCGACTTGTACCCCCCAACTTATCCAATTCCAACTTTCAAAATTTTAATTAACCCATATTTCTCCACTTCAACAAGATTGAGATTTATTGTTTTTTTTTGAAATTTGTTTCGTATGAAATCCTATTTTCTACAATGATTGGTAAAATCCAAGGAATATCTAAAATGGTTGATCGTGTTTTATCCGGATTATTTCCTATGATTTCAAGGTTCATTCCTACATGGTGAGATTCTTGATGAAAATTGATGATAATTGAATGGTCTTGGTTATCATAAATAGAGGGATAATTGAGTAGGGAAGGAAGTATTAAAACATCGAGTTCAGTTTGATTGAATTTTCCTAAAGAAGAATGATAATTTGAATCAAAAATTTTTTCTTCTTTAAAAACATTTGAAAGAATTGGTTCCTTTTGAATAGATGATTCATCCACAAAATTTTCCATTTTAATATCATGAGTGGGTATAAACAAAATATTCTTTATATCTCCCAATGGTTCAATGATCGGTGATTCTAAAAAATTGTTATTGGAGAAATATTCCGAACACTCAATCCATGAAGACAAATTCTCCCCTTGTGAATTAATTTCATCCTGATTTAAATACCCTTAAACATTTCTTTGATCTTGTTCAGTTATCCCATATCCAAAGGTTAGTTCTTTTTTCAATTCATGGGAGGTTTTTGGGATAAAAGATTCATCTATCAATGATGAGGAAAGAACATCTTGAGTGGGAATGGGTTCCTCAAAAGTCTTAAAGCTTTGTAGTTCTAATCTGAAAGATGAAACTTATGAATTCATTTTATCCATTTGTTCACACAATTGTTCAAGAATTTTTTCAGGATTAGGCTTGATATATGTTTGTATATCATGTACTTCCTCATTATATATCTTTTCAATCATTCTTGATAGGTATGGAAATTGATCTTGTAAACATTCAGCATCCCATTGATTGTACATCTCATCTGGTGTGGTGTATTCAATTAAGGATTGGTCAATGAAATTCCCTATGTGAGGTGTTTCCCAATATTGATTTCTGACTTGATTACAGCATTGATTTATGAAGGGGTATTTTGGAGGATAATCCATTGGAATTGATTGAAAATTAGTTTTGGGGTTTTTTTGGACACACAGAAATAGAAAGGGGAAAAGAGAAGAGAAATTAGGGTGAGAATAGAGAATTTGGGGTAAGAAAAGATGATTTTTTGGTCTAAGGAACTTACTTGGTCCCTGGAAACGGCGCCAAAATTTGGTTGTTCCCAAATTTACCCTACTGGTAAAAGCAGTCGTTGAAGTACAAGTAGGGATCGAATCCATAGGGACCGAAGAAGTAACCTTGAGACGCTATGATTTGGTGCGGGATGGGATTTGAAGTAGCCAACTTTGGGTTCGATTTTAATTGGAGAACTAAATATATAATTTAATTAAGATATAATAAAAAATTATGTGAACTAAACAATTATTGATGGTGGGTTGATCTTAGGGTTTTGCTTGGGGTGGATTGGATGAATTTCTTTTCTTAGAAAATTTCATGTCATTAATTCAAGACATATCCAAAAAATGAGATAATTCTTCCAAATCATTCACCAATTTAATCCCTACACAATTCCAAGGCCAATCACTAATTCACTTTGAGGATCAATTTAATGAGCACTCAAAGGAAATAGATCATGCTAGCACTCAAAATGTGTCATCGTTAAAGTTGGCAAAGATGAGAAAGAATGTAACTCATCAAATGGAAATCCTAAAATAATGAATAGATTTAAATATAAATTACATGAAATAACATTCAATCCATGACCTTGCTACTCCCTTGGATCAACCCTTAAGAGGTTAGCCCTCCATTGATGCTATTCTACCAATGGAAGCGGGATGTAGACTTATGGGGGCAGAATTGAAGAAGAAGAAAATTATTAAAAGAACGAACACTCCACCGTTGTGTGATGAATTCACAAGTGAGGGTGTGAATAAATTCACACCTAGATTCAACGGAATCAACGTGTGAATAAAATAAAAAGAAAAAATAAATAAGAAGAACAAATTTTATTAAGATACTCAACGTGAAAGAAAAACTTACATGGGAAAAAATGACGATACGATTACAAAAGGAAAGCAGAAAATTACAATTGAAAGGAAAATATGGATTCAAAGAAAAATGTTAGATGATTATTCCCTTCACCAACAGATCCTTATATAGGCATATTAGTAGCCTTATGTCCACACCCAATAATAAATTCACCACCCAACAATTAAGAGAGTCAAAAGGAGGGTGAAGAATCAAAAGGAAATTGATGATTCGAATTTGACCCGGAAAACTGTCCAGATTCGTCCACCATATTAACGTGTGAATTAGAAAATAAAGAAGGCAGAATCATGAGGGGTCGTAGAAGATACATATCTTCGTCCATGTGTCTTCTAGAATCTCTAAAAATTTTAGGACATTTGGCTCAGCCGTTTGAAAGTTATGGTCGAAATGGTGGGACGGATTTCTGTGCATTAATGACGAGTCCTCCATTTAAATCTCAACTTCAGATCCCTTTATCATCATCAAAACATCAGAATTAGCTCCAGAAACAGTTGAATAAAATGATCCTCATATTTTTTATCTTTCTAATGTATAAATTTGAGCTTCATTGGGCTTGGTTTCTGGGCCCCACATTTGTTTGATGGGCCTTAGGCCCATTATGCTTTTTCCAGAAAGTTTCTGCCTTCAGGCGCAAAATTCTCCATCTTCCTTTGGGATTAATCCATCGGACCTAAAAGATAAAATGTTCCAAACAACGTGATCAATAATATACCAAAATTTCAAATTAAAATGATGAATATTGTAATTTCCACAAGCACATTATTGAGTGGGCCCAAATTGACATTTTAAGCATGAATTGCACAATGATGGGAAATGAAGTTCAATTTCTGAATTGGACTAAAATTGATGTTTATGAACTTTTAAAAACATTACTATTAAGATCTTAACAATGAATATTAGCCACTTTCAGTGACTAATCAGTGATGGTGTTTATCATTTCATGAATAAAAGGGTTCTCCATAGATTATGTCTATGGGTTTTATAGGGTGATTGTGATAATTATTCAAGGTTGAAGTACTCACTATATGTGGGTTTCTATTGGGGATTTCAATACATCCGTGGTGATGTATGATTGGTTAAAATGGTTGAATAGGAGGTCTAGAATTATTTGTGCTGTAAGATTTGAACTTTTTTGGGGGACTATAAGAGACACAAGTTGTGTTCACATTATGGGTTCATTTTTCGTTTATATCACTAACTGAATAATTTAGTCTTCTCACCCATGGATTATTGTGAACTGAGTAAATAGTGGTTTAATTTATCATTTAGTTGTTATAAGTTTCACTATGAATTCACCATGTTTTGATATCATCTTGGTACACCATTGGTGGTGGCCTACTAAGTCTAAACTGACACCCTCTATTGGTCCCTTGGTGTGCATTCATACATTATGGTTTTTGACATAATAAAGGGACATGACATTGTGACTGATTAATAATGGCTTGAGTTGTAATTGATTTATAGGTGGGAAATTGATGGTTTTTGGAGATAGGATAGAAATATCCTTAGTTCCACCTGGGAATTTTACCCTTTGTTTTATTTGGTTTATGCTGTAAATAATCACCCCACATGGGATCTTGGTTAGTTTTTTTTATGAAATTTATGAAATCATAGTTGCTAATTTTTTATATCATGTGATATGTTATCATATATATTTTTGATTTTATTTAAAAATGACCATTTATTTTTATTAATTTAACTTTTTTTTCATGATTATTTATATTAGAGGGTATAATATCCTCTTGACCACCTTTATACAATTAGTACAATTTAGCAGCCTTTGGTATATGAGAGGGTGAACTTGAGGTCTTTGGAACTATACTCTGTTCATAGTAGAGGTGAATAAGTTAGGGTATGTTACAACTAATACCATCATATTACCTATTATTGACTAAATACTATTGATAATTGGGCTTTGAGTAATTGATAACCAACATCAATCACTATGTACATCCTCTTAGTAAACTCTAGATAAAAATTCATCACTCCATAAATCCAACATAGTTTGGGATTCACAACAGTAAAACCTCATCTTGAATCTCCCTTAGGAGACCTCATTGAAACTTCTATGCCCCTAGAAATACCTCATGTATCATTGTAAGGGAGTAACTCATGATGTTTCTGAACCTCGACATGTAAACATCTATATTCATTCTACCTAATTAAAGGTCCAATAACATCTACACATGAACCATTCTCAAAGTCTCTTGGTAGTAAGTCACCCTGAATAGGTGCTCACACTCCAACCAGAAGAGAGTAGCCTCATCTTGTGTTTGAATATTAAAATCCCACCAATGAGTCACTACACCACGAATGAGACTTACCATAACCAAAATTTAATCAGAAATAATTCAAACCAAGAAAAACACCTAGGTCATTACCACCATCCAATTCTCCATGTCATGTGGGACAACCTCTCCTTGGAACACAAGTGGCCTCGAACACTAAAACTCATAAAAAAAAATAAATTTATTGGTAATATCATTATAATAAATAAAAATTGTCCTATACTCCTTAGGTGGAGGATCTTCCCATTTTACAATGGGTGAAAGATCTTATCTCTACACAATATGTAGAGGGTTTGGCCTCTAGTTTCATATAAGAGACCCCTCGTAGTCATGTCCCTAAATTGATACCTTATAACTCAAATTATCTATAGTAGAGTCCTCAATAGATTTACTTGGATCACCATGATCCTACCAATGAATCTAGGTGAATTGTTTATGGTATTACATCCTTTAATAAAAAAGATGAAACAATGGTTAATGAAGTATATTTGGTTGAGATGACTCAAAAAGGGATTGGAAAATCACAATAATCATTTTACATGTTGCATATACCATCCTTTTCATACCATGAAATGATTCTATATAGTCATAAGTTCATAAAAAATTATTAGAGCCTAGTAAAAAGGATACATTAACCAGCCACACCTATGATAGGTTCCTTTGTCCACAAAAAAAACTTAAGACCCTGAGAAACCATTAACATAAATTTCCAAAATCAACCAAACAAAATCCTAAATTGTAATAATATCACCCATGACTAACAAAATTACCTCAATACCATCTAATATGATCAAAACCACTAGATAATCACTTAGACAGACAATTATTATAAGCATGACACAACAATATATACTCTAATAGGACATGGGATATGTACAAGAACCACTAAGGCTTAACACACATGGGATGTCTTAGACTAATGAACCTATAAAAAACATATGTCTTTATAAAAAAAACCTAATCAATGAAATAGTATAAATAAAATCCAACTATATAATAATGTGTATGTAACAAATTTCAAAGATCTATAATAGTATAATAAACACAAACATCAGAAATAAAGGAAAATGCCAGAGCTCAAACTCCCAAGTAAATATGGTTCAAAAACAAAAAGAAAGGGTAACTTGTCATCATACAATATTCCAAAAATAACATCGACAATGATGGTCACTGTAAATTACCAAAAGCACCAACTCTTCTAAATCCATATCTTCTATAATCACCCCTTAACTACACATCATCTTCATAGAACAAAACATGTGTGTGTGGAATTTATATGATGAGGTGATTATAAACATACCCATTATGATTATCTAAAAATAAAATATAGAGGAATGAATAAAATTAAATTTAAAACTAATATGAAGCCTAAAATACCAAGGCATTCTTTCGAGATTGAGAAAATTGATATAGTGAAGTCCCATTTTCGTAGACCAGTTCTATCAAGATCATGTGTCAAAGGAAACAAAAAGTAACCGGTGAATCATATAACCCACAATATTTGAACTAACCAACATCCCAAATCCATTCTATCTCACTGAATCCATAGTTAAAGACCTATTCCTTACCAATTTAAGCATGTGGGTTAATAGATAAATAACCCTTATCGAGGAATCATGCCTCATTGAGAATAGTACATCACTTGAGGGATTTCTAACTCCATATATAAACGAATAATAACCCATATTTGGAAGATTTTATTACCCCATTGGTCCTTTTAGGTATCTGTACCTTGTTATAAAAGCGATGACCAATAGAGTACTAGAACCCATGCTTAAAAGGGAGGACCTACACCCCAGCCCCATGAGAAGTACCAAACTCTATAAAGTATGTTGGGGTGAGGGTTATAATGTATCATTTGTATATCACTATGAGATTACTAACCCCAAGTTCACCCTAAGTGTTTTTCTTGAATCCAGCCATTGTCTATACCAAAATAATGCAATCAAAATTCCTATAAAACACCTTGTAAATGTATATTAACCAAGAAGAGGATTTCCCCCATCATGTTCTATAAGGAAAAATGATCAATATGTGCAACTCATTTTTTTTATTCCAACAGCAGGTGAAAGGGTGAGAAAAAGTTACAGAGGTCTTGTTCTAAGATTCAAAATGGACCTTGGGTCATACCACATGAAATTGAGATGCAGGGAAGAAATTTCATCCCATCACATTACTACCAATACCCATATTAGGGAATTATACTTGGTTGTATGCATTCCCCACCCTATGTGATTCTGGATATAGTGGATTAAACCCTAGGTCTTTTTCTTACCCAACCGAATGGATGAGTTTCTTGGCTAGGGTGGTCAGCCTGTAGGACCCTGAAACACCCTATGAGAGATCAGTAGATAGACCATTTCATGTATCCCTTGGGTGGGTTGAGTTAGATTTTCTAACCCACCCAATCCCACCAACCGATTAGTCCTAAGTCATCCACTGCGCATGGTTGGGTATGTGCTAGCTTGTTAGTGTGGTTTGACCCATTATATGGCTTCAATATACCCTCCATCTAGTGAGTGAATTCAAAGATATCCCCTTGAATAATATAATAGTGGGTGTGGAAAAAAATACTTACCCCCCCATAAAGAAACCCTAGTCCTCACCCCTCTTCATTGAACTTCTATCAACTCACCGGATGACTATCACTACCCCAGATGTTCAACATGCTTCCTCCTCCACAATAATCTAACAACACTTCCATCACTATACAACCATAAGGATATTTCTACATGACCCCACCTATTTTATGTGTCCTTAACACTACTCATCACCAATCCACTTTCATCATTCCCGCAACATCCACCACTACCTTGACCAAGCCACCATCACTTGACACCTCTTAGACCACACCACCCAAGCCCTTTTTCTTCTCCCAACACAAACCACAGTAATTTATAAGGGGATTAATCCTTCTATATAATCTAAATATATAATAGATAAAGGGATATCAAGGGAAGGATATGGGAGATATAGTGTCATAATGGACTAAATTCCCTTTATGAAAAACCAATGGTTTCAGTTATTGGAATTGTGATGTACTAAGGGGTGCATGACAGGAAGGGGGAGATGATTATTTTACCAGTGGATACAACCACCCATTCCTACATTCATGATAACCCTTCCTTTATTATCATTTCATGAAAATAAACTTTAATAAAATAAAATTAATTTTATAATGTATGATCATGAGATTCAAGTAACCAGAATATAATCATGAGAATAATTAAAATTTTAAAATGAATGAAGAAAGAACCAAAAGTATTTTCCAAACATGAAAAGTTTTACTTTTTTGTTGAGACCCACATATACTCCAACTATTGTGTTTCAAATCATCATTAAAGAACATGGTCATTCCATCTCCTTAGAGGTTTATGTCAAAATTGGATCACCCTAATTAGATAGATTAAGGAGGTTTTCATAATTACAGGGTTTGGTCAATTGGTTGTTTTTCTTAAAGATCTGACATGGGAAAGGTTTAGGGATCAAAACATCACTATAAATGATAATACCCAAAGTCAAAACTCTCAATCTGGATTAAAATTGAAGTGATATATTTTCCATATGGGGATCTATTTAGTATATATTAATGATTTATTTCTTTCATGTGAATATAGAAAAAACATATTATATTTTATCATATTAGATACATAAGGATATCCCATGAAACAAAATAAAAAATAGCCAAGTGAATACTTCATTAAACATCAATTAAATATTTAAAAGGGTCTAGAAAAAACTTTTGTGTTTCAATAGTTTTAAATATAATTCAATAAATTTTATTTTCCTCCCAGTCATTATAATTTCCATAGTCTAAACAAAATCAAAATTTAGTTTTGATTTTCTAAAAATAAACAAATTAAATTTGATGATCAACCCTATAAACATATATGGTTAGGATTTGATAATAATAAGAAAACTAGTTCTAATATTCCACCATAATAGTTGACCCATATTTATTTCATAGAGAGTAGGTAAAACAAGTATTTAAAATTCTAATTTAATGGAAGATATACCACTTAATGATGAAGACACATAGATCAAGATCTATTTTCCTAAAAAAACAAAATAAAAATATGAAATATTAATTTGATGACTAGATACACCACTAGAAGATGGAAATGTAAAAATCTAAATATATTTCACCTTCAAAAAGTGAAATAGATATAGGAAATTAGAATATGATGGATAGATCTAGAATTAAATTAGGGAGACATAAAGATCTGGATCTATTTCACCATGATCACAAGAAATAGATATTGGAAATCCTAATACATTAAACAGATTAACAATCATATGAGGAAAACATGCAAAGTTATGGTCCACACAGTTAGATATCCTATATTGGGTCTACTAGATATCCACATTCCACCATGTAAAGTCATAACCCATTTATGGTATCACTGTGGCCATCCAATGATGACTAGGCCACACCATACACAACACTATCATAACCACTAGGACTAATCATACCGAATTATGTTTAGGTCGACACCATGGTCCATAAACCCTAATAGGCTGTACAATTCCATGAACCCTATTTTAATATATTAATTGTTTTTTATATGTTTGTGTTGGGTAAAAATAAACAAAATAAATTTAATACTTTTTAATACTAACTTATTTTGTAATTATTAAAGGGGATATATCAAGGACCATAGACACAAAAATTCAATAAATTAATTTTTTTATTTAAATTATAATAATTTAATAAGATATGTGAGATATTTTTATAGTTTTTAAATCATTGAAATTATATTATTTTAGGGTGAACGATCATAATCTTAATTACAACTTGTTAATGTTTGTTTTTATATAATTATTTAATTTTAACTATATCCTACTTTAGTGCGATGGTTATTAAATAAAATAATGATGATCTGTGTATCATCCATCTATACTTTACAAATTTCAATATTTTTTGTCTCTGGTTCATTTCATGTTACCACTCACCCATGGTCCCTGTCACTTTCATGCAAGTATCATTATAATAGGTGGTGTTCCATGAGGTGGCTGCTCAAGTGAAAGGATAAAGGATAACTAAAAAAGGAAGATTATAGGAGAATAGAGGTGATGAAAGTTGAATCTAGATATATTCAATGTGTTATCCCCCTAGGGTCTAGGTTGCATCATCAATGGTTGATAAAGTAACCTATTGTTCAAAATATCATAATAATTTCATTTTTTTATATATGGATTGTTAATTATTTATTCATGTGATATTATAGATTAATATAATTAAAAATCATGCCTAGATATATATGGACTATACTTAAGATTGTTTTTTTGTCTATGGATAATTATTTTTTAAAATCTTAAAGAAAATATTTTACAAGAATTATTAGATAAAACCATATTTGTTATATCGAAATTAATACCCCTAAAAAATAATGATATTAAGTATAATATACAATAATCATTACGTGAACTAGATTGTATCCCTAGATTTAGGTGCTTATATGGAATTAGTTTTTGGTTATTCTACTTATCATGGAGGTTTGATGATAATAATGGATCAAATTAACTAATCTAGAATCAAAGGTAAAGTAAATCTTCTAATTAGTGTAATTTATAGGCAAGAATCAATATAATTCAATTTTTGGATTTTTCAATCGAAGATTCTAGTAAATTGATTAAATATCCTTAAGTAAATTTATTTAGAAAGATTAAATCCTACTCAAGGAGATTTCATTAGTAGTAAGTCCATCGTCTATATTATAAAAAGGGGAATATAGATCCAAAACCATTGGAATATTTTAGTGACTGGATATTTTAAATCCAATAGAGATAAAAATTTATATTTGATAAAAATAGTGTGAGATAAATTATTAAATAATCAATAATGTACTTGATTTTTAATCCTGATAAAGTAATAAAATGATTTAATTATTTTGATTTAGAAAATGGAATATGAAACAACAAGTTTATTATCATTCAAATCAATTATAAACAAAGAAATATTTCTTAATGAAATAAATTCATGTAAATAAAATTATAAGTTAGAATATTTGGATTTTGTTCATTGATAAAATTTGGTTATAATTCCAATAAATAAATCAAATAATCATTGGGAATTTAGTTTTCAGAGTTTCTTAGAGTTTATATGATGTTAAAAATGTATACATTAAATTATAAAAAATCACATCACAATAAACTATACATAATATCATTATATATCCATTACAGAGTTTAAGTCAATGAATTAGAAGTTTTATTGTTATTTCTTATGATTATATCATGATTATTTAGTAGCATAATTTTCTTGGAAATAAAAAGAAAATAGAACACCACACTAATAAAAAATTATTTTTTAATTTTTCATGTAGGGTTGAATTTTAAATATTGAATATAGATTTGTGTATTATGATAATATTATCATAGTGAAACTAAACTAGATGATTTGTAGTTGAAAAAATTTTCTGGGAAGGGTGCGCAAGTTTGATCATAATGACCCACGTCTTATACCTTATATGAAGTTCATTATGTAAATATTGTGTCACGATAATATGTATTACATAAAAATTTATATCATTGATATATTTTTTAGATTTAGTCACACCTTATAGTTTAGGGAATAAATACAGATTATGTCCTGTTATTTATAGTAGTATGAAGTTTGAAATAATTGTGACATAATGGTTATCATTTTATCTTTATGTTGATGTTATCAATAGATTTTGAAGAATTCAAAATCTTTTAAAGTTGATGGCTTTAAAGGAAGATAAGAAGATATATTTGGACCCCATTGGATGTCTATGTCTATCTAATAATGGGAAATGACATGTTTCATGATCATAGAGGCTATGAAAAATATTAAAATATTATATTAATTGGTATTTTCTTAAGAAGTTGAGAAAAATATTATAGGAAGGTTAGAATTGGAGTGGGGGAAAAGGATGAGGGTATTAAAGATAACAAAATTTTATAAAATAAGTATTTTGATACCATTTAAGTATGTATGTAAAGGAGGATAAGGATAAGGAGTTTATCAAACATGATGAAAATCATGCATATTATATCACCAATGAAGGTGTAATATTTTTAATTTTAATTTCTGAAGAGAAAACCTATACATTTTAGGGATAATTATCCTATCTTGTATGAGAGAGTAGTCAATTATAAATGTGTGAATGGTTTTAAACCCATGGGGATAGTGTTTTAACTCTATGACCTGTATAAGGAGTGTGATTTAGTGATTTTCTTACATCAACATATCACCAATATATGACGCTTGGATGTTTCCCAATGAGGGTGAACCAAAAAAAATCCCTCATGTCTTTTTTTGACTCTATCATATTTAGTGAGAAAAATTAAAGTGATTTATCCAATCAAGGAATAATATTATTTATGTTGACATTTTAAATTGACATACCTTGATTTACTCCTATTTGGGTATTATCACTTTATTGGAGCAACAAGTGGTATCAAAGTAAAAGGTTCAAAGGTGAAAGTTAAATTAATATAACATATTTTTTCAAATGTGTTTTTTTCTCTTTAGTAAATATGGAATAAATCATTACCGAAAAAAAGATTATGAATTTTATGGAAAAAATTAATATCTATAAAAAAATAAAATGAATCACTACTTTGGATCATTCAATATGGATGGGTATTTGTATTTTATACATATAATTTCTATAAAAGTGGAAAGTGGTGAACTCATAGATAGAGATCTCAATTAATTGGATAATTATACCCAACTAATTGATGATGAGGGGAGATATTTTCCCAATAAAATAAATAAAAAGGTGAAACCAGGTAAATACCCCAAACACCATGAGAGGAAAGATGATAAATATTTATAAAAGTGACTCAAATGTAAGATGAGATAAATTAAAAGTTATTTGGTGTGAGATACTGACCCTTTTAGAGATGTATTATTATTGTTTTTAGGTTTTATTTTATCCTTATTTAGATAATACCTTGGTTGTATTTTTCTTTGGGGTTGTTTTAAGTAAATTTGGAAACATTTTTAAACCCATGGGGCTATGCACAGTTATATAAAATCATGAGATTTGCCCAGGAAACTCCATGGTTTTCCCCCAAGAAATTTTTTCCCCTTTTTGGAGTCACGAGAGGTGGTGCATGGTTTGACCAAACCATGTGGCCCCTCCCCAAATTGTGCACCCTTAGACATATGTGGTTTTCTCAATTGGTTCATGATTTTCAAACCATGCTCCCTTATAGGGGTAACCATGCATCCCAAATAGTAAGGGTGCATAGTTAAGGAACATAGTTTGGAAAACCATGCACCCCGCCCAAGAAAACGTGTTCAAGGGATTTCAAACCCCCAAAAATTTATTTAAAAATTATTGAAACCCCAGTTAATATCTATAATTACCATATTTTGTCCTAAAAAGATTTACAATGATTTTTAAGGCTCCATAGAGGGTTCCAAAGTTCATAGAAACCCTTACCTTGAGAATTAAATATCTGGTAGTAAAAGATTGGATCTCGAGTAAGATATTTTCCTCCTGATTTAGATTCCTTTCTTTCCCATATTTTTTCTCCATTAGGGAGGGATGATTTGTTTTCATTAATTATCATTGGTTTAGATCTATGTTTTAATGGATCTTGTTTCATTGGATATTGGTCCTAGGTTTTGATCCTAAATGTCCCCTTCCATTGTGAGTTTGAATGTTTTACATCGAATTGAGGGTTACAGATTGGTGAGTGTTCATTAACAATCTTGAGGTAGGTTGTCAATTTTCAAATTCTCACAGTCATGATTTAAATTTTGTGTATGTAATTGTAAAATTGCATCACTGTGTTTGGAAATTTATTTTTAAGTAGAGTTAATAAATTGACCCCGTTTGAATATATAACCCTTCAATGATCTTGTTAAACCTATTGAAGAATATGAGACCCAATTGGATGGAAACCCATGGGGTGAACCAATACAATTAAAAAAATGATTTATGAATTATAAAATGGGGGATATTGGGTTATTATAATTGAACTAAATTCTTTATGAAATTTTGATAATGTGATTTAAAGGGTTGATTGGATTAACCTAGAGGGTTAATGAGTTGGGAAATAAATGATGAATATGGTTGATGAATGAGTTATGAATTTGTGTTGATGATATCCAAATGAGCATAAAGAAAATCACAAAGGAGGAAATACATGAATATGGTTATTATCTGTCCTGAAAAATAAAAGTGGAAGAATATGGAAAAAGACTTGTGGATCTCATGATAGTCCAAGATACACATGATCGCATGACCACAATGAGGTCATGTGAAGGATCCATAAGCAACACTTATCCCATAGAAGTCCCTGAAGAGTCCCTTCAACAAGGCCTTTTTCTCTTGGGAAGGAATTCTAGACAACCACTGATTGTGTGGTGGTATCCAAATAAGAACCACTTTGTCACATGGATTTTAAATTGACGAGCACCTAAAAACCGATCCAAAATTCACTTTAAAATAGTAGGAAAATATCCAGAAGGCCAAGTCATCTTGTGGTTGTAAAAATGACATGACAAATCACTGATGGGAAGAATTATTGTCATTGATAACATTCAAGAAAACACATGAGACCCCCCATGTCTTTAAAAAATAAAATAACGGAAAGAAAAGGGGAGGAGACAGAAGCCTTTTTTGGTCGAAACACCACAAGACATGCACCTGGTGATCCACAAGATGCCACAAGCACCTGAAAACATCCACACATCATCTCAAAAAATTCATTTAGTTTGTAATCCTAGTCACATGAAGGGCCTCATAACCCTTTCTTGGTCACAAGATGCATCATAAAGAGGTATAATGGTTTTCCTTTATTCTATTCAAACAAACTTGTGAACTCTCCAAACATTATAAAATAAACAAAGGAAATAAGTAGGAAGGAGGAAGAATCCTATCGTGGTTGTAAAACTCTCACAACATTCTAAGGCTGTCTGTAGGATGGTATTGAATGAACTCTTAACATGTAGGAATAATCCCATGAAGGCACCTTGAAAATCCATCCTTATCTTGTAGAAATCCCCAGACAAGTCACTTGAGATCACATAAAGGCCTTCTCTAAAGGTGCCCCAATCTCAGGAAGAATCATGGAAATGTCAACCTAAAAACATGAAAAGTACCTTGAAATGCATTTATGATTCAAGAAATCCCCATTTATTATAGATAATCCAATAAAGGAGGCATTGATAGGATTATCCTATGGTCACTGAAAATTAGGGTACACCCCCAGAAAGATCTAAGATAGGAACTCGTGGAGCGTGTGATGATAAATCCATCCGCCAATTCCAACCTAGATTCACATGATATGTGCCATGAAAAGTAGTGAAAGATTGTGGTGGAAAGGACTATAAATCCCCTAAAAAATCTTTAAAAAATTCACCAATACTCACAGGATGAGAATTTGTCCCATTTGCGTCTAAACAATAAAGAAATTTTTTAGAGTGGCTAATATCGTGACCGACAAGTTTACCCATAGGTAAGATACCAACGGATAGCTAGATAAATCATGCATCATGCATAAGAACGTTGCATGATCACTATAGATCATGAAAAGGACCTCTATATGGACACACAAAGAACATCCCACACATCTTCTAGATCACGCTAGACTTAAAATAAGATAACACTATATAATCTAAGTAAATTTTAAAAATAGGCTGGAACAAACACTATAGGTGGGGGACTTATGTGAAGAACATATACAATGACCCTAATGCACTTCGTGTGAACCACCCAGGGCATGTAAAAACACTAGGATGTGTCACCCATATTTTTTGATGCTTCTTCAGTATACTATTTGGTTCAGGTGAAGTCCTCTAGACATGGAAAAGAAAGTCTCATAGTACCCCTTAAAAATGCCAACTGAGTCTCACAAAATCCTCCAGGATCTCCATCAAAATATTGATATGTCCTTGATACATGTTGTTTGAACCATATAGCAGAACCAATTCTTATTAGAAAAGTATCATCCGAGCACCAAGGCTTGTAGAATGACTCTCATGACACCCTATGAGAATTTAAGTAAAACCTTGTGACATCCCCCAGGCATGCCATTCAAGCTTCAAGATTTCCTCCATACATGTCATCCAAGACATGTGACACCCTCCGAGACACATTTCATCAAATATCGTGAAACCACTCAAGTGTGGTAGAAAGATCTTGTGATGACGCTAGGGAATTTCAGTCGGATCACGTGACACCCTATAGACAAGCTAACAGAGATCATCTGATGGATTCCGGGATCAACCAGCTAAGTCTTGTGATGTCCTCCAGAAAATTCATCCTTGATCATGTGATGACACTTACTAATACCATCAAGGACATGTAACATCCCTCAGACTAGACAACTGAATCATACTATTATCTTTGGACATGTTTGTAATATAACCATACACATTCAGACATCCAATGACATGTCAAACAGATAGTAAAATCATCTCAGTCAGGAAGTGAAGAATGTTAGGTAGACCAGAAGTCCATGTCATAGGGCATCCTAGGTCTTGATAACCTTTTCCACCCCAGTTGTTAGGCCTTAACCATTTGGAAACATAAGTGTGTAAACCCAAATCAATAGATTTCTGAGGAATCTGATTACTTCCATAATCATGATACGTAGGATACCTCTCTATGGCATGAGGTCTATATTAATATCCATGGGATTTCTCATCATAAAAGTCATGAATACTTATGAAATAAGTCCCATCACATTTTATCCCTTGTTTCTCACACTGAGCATAGATCATGTGGTCTTAGGGAGTTGGACTAATTATATCCTTCACATCATAAGCCTCTATAAAGGAAAGGGAAACATCAGTGTGTAAGTCCCAATCAAAGGAACTATGAGGACTCTAATTCCTTCCATAACAAAGATATTTAGGAATAATATCTAAGGACTGAGCTCTATATTAACTATATAAAGGAAAATATAAACATGTAATCCCCAGTCAACAAAGGAAACCTTAGAGTAGAAGCCCTAATCAGTGATATAATTTGATATGTCCCGCACATTGGGAAACGTAAGTTTGTAATCCCCAAGCAACTTAACTATGAGGATTCTATTTCTTAAAATAACCAAGATACATAGGAAGCTTTCCTAAGGACTAAGATCAAACAGGAATCCATTTCGATTTAAGACACATGTCTCTAACATTTCAACAATTGGGACCTGATCATTCCCATGGTCTAGTCACTCTACCTCATCCCTCAAAAGAATTATAAATAAATATAACTATGAGGACCCCGATTCCTACCAAAACTAGGATACATACGACACCTCTCTGAGGCCCGAGATCTATATTAATATCTAAGGGTTTTCTTAGAAGAAAATTCATGTATCCTTATAAGATGTGGCTGATCAATTGTTATTAATTGTCTCTCACACTGAGCATAGCTCACATGGGCTTAGAGAGTCACAATGAATGCATCATTGACATCATGAATCTCCACCAGTTAGGTAAATCTCAATATGTAATACTTGACGATTGGTACGATATAAACATCCCTCATAAAAGGGTATCTACCTTGGGGCCAATCCAAGGGACATTATGAATTTATGATAACTGTAATTCCTACTATAACCAGGATAAGTAGGATATATCCTTGAAAATAAAGATCAAATATTTGGTACCTCTATTCCCGCCAATTTGTCCTCTTTGTTTAATGCTAAACTACATAGGTTTAATGAACTACATTGGTTTTGATTCTTATACTAATCAACACACATAGGATATCTCATAATGGCTCAATCCCCTCCTCAGAATATTAAATTCTTCACTATATCATAGAAAATTTGAAAGTTCTTGTCTATAAGTCTTCAACATATGAGCATAAATTCATTACTAGGAAACATATTAGAGACCTATAATACATATAGATGGATTCAATACTGTTATTTTACTTTCATTTGTATACAAAAGATAAATAAACTATAATTGTTTTGTTAGGGTAACCAATACCATATAGAGATTGTGAATAGTTTCTTTAACATGTATTAAGTTTATAAGAGATTCTCAAAGTATCCAAAAATTCACCCTAAAAAGGTTGTGATGAGCTCATCCTCCCATCCTCTAGACCAATTCATGTCCCTAAGCGTCATTGGGTTTGAAACCCCAATTGACCACTTACCTTTGGAAAGCAGGTCCATACCTAGTTATGGGTGAGGGAACCATTAATAGTTTCCATCAATAAAAAAAATGCTGACCAGATATAAGTGATTGTGCAAGAAATGAACCCCCAACTATCAACCATTGAGACAAACTGAATAGACCTTGAATGGGGGTTCTTGGTCATCTCTTCTCCATCAAAACAAAAATGTTTTTCCCAACAAAAATCTCTTAATAACAAAATGACGGAGTTATCATTTGTCAAACCATTTTTTTCATACACCATATGAAAAAAATGGTGAACCCTACATGAATCTATTAATAACAAAATTAATTTTTTATCATGTGTCGAGCCACTGTGTTTTCTAAATCCTATGAAAACAAGGATGATAAGCTTGGAATAAATCATATAGTTAACCCTATTTAATCAGGGTTTTCATAAAATAAGTCCATCCTTGCTTTGAAAATTACAAGTGAGCAGAATATCCAAATCAGGAATAAAAGGAAAACTATTTTAGCCATGCATATCTAATTGAGGACACATCATTCCTCTGATATTGTACTAATTGGTGACCTTGTTCCTTGTTGTCTGTATGACTACAGATACTATTGTCACCAACAAAATCCCAATCTAAGATAATGTCTTCATCATCAAGTGACCGTTTCAGTAAATCACATATGACTACAACTAATGATGGTTGTAAAATGATCTTACATGCTCGAAAACATCAATGTTAGTTGGAAAACACAATTTACGATCTTGAACCTAGAAACTTCCTATGTGGTCCTCTTAGCATGAAAACTAGCAAGGTCATATCATATAGGGAATGTTTTAGCTAATACAGTATCCCTCGTCGCAATATACAACCACTTCAGGATCTTATCCTTGGAGCATGACAAATACCACATTCAGTCTATAATGAAGATGGAATAGGGATTCAAATACAACCCCATCTGGTTTAGGTGTCGCTAAGGAGGTAACCTATCAACTGCCATTATCATCATCATCACACTGGTACCCATTAGTCGCCTACTGAGGGTTCCACCCGACACGCTTACAACTATGACACCCACGAATGGGTAGTAAGGAAGAAACACTGAGCTATAAGATGCTAGATATCTAAGAGAGGTCTCATATCACCACTTTTTCTGATGATGTTTGCCAACATATTTCGGCGGTAAATAGTAAGTAGGATCATACCTCAGCTCACTAGGAACAAATATATGGCCATATTCCCACATAAGGCACGAAGAAGGTGCATATCTCTCCCCCCACACATGAAGTCCATTAGCATATTCTGTTTCCACAAGGAGGTCATAAGTGGGTGCATATCCATACTTCAATTGAATCTATATTCTTGTATATAGTGGAGATGGAAGATGTGCTGGATTATATCCCTACACACACTTTTTAAAAATTCCAATATATTTAACAATAGCTAAATAACTCCACTGACATATTCTAACACAGGTTTAGATCAAGGGATATGTTTATATTCCCATTCCTATAACAAGGACAACTCAACACTATAATCCTTGAGCACATGTGGCTACTCTAGTGCAAGCTTAAATTCTTGCTCCCATCCTGGGGGATTATTAGCATATTCCGATAAAGGATGTAGCATCAGACCAGGATCATATTCTCGTTCCAACTGGGGAACACTAGGTGAGAGTGAAACATGCCTCAGGATATGGGAACATGCCTTTCGAAGAAGTCCAATTACATATTCCAAAGGCCCATGATTGGGATCAAATTCCCATTCTAGTTGGGGATCACTAAATGAGAGGGGAATATGCATCGGGATAGGCTCATATCATGTCAATGAATTCCAACAGTAAAGTACAATGGCCCATGATCCAGCATATATCCCCATTTTGATCGAGGATTACCAAGTGAGAATGACATATGTCTCAGGATAGTCTCATATTCATATTACTGAATCTACCTAGAATATTCCATCATATCATGAAATCCAAGCGCATATTCCTACTTTCACCGATGAATGATTCCACCGGCTTCATTATGAGGAAATATAAGAGGAGGCTCGTATCCCTTCTCCCATTCCTATGGTCTATCGAAATATTTAAGTGGAGAATGAATATTCATACCAGGATCATATTCATATTCCAATCGAGTCTCACTAAGTGAGAGCAACACATGCCTCGGGGAAATCTCGTACTCATACCAAGGAAGACCAGTTGAATATTCCAAAGGCTCAGGATCAGGCTCATATTCCTATCCTGACTGAGGATCACCAAGTGAGAATGGAAAATTCCTCAAGATATGCTCATATTCCTAAAAGTAAAGAGATATATCATCATCATATTTCAATAGATTCTCACCAGAAGCTCATATGCCTGCAACACCAGATGGTTATAAAGAGGTTCTGGATACTATAATACAACATGCTCATATCCCTACACAATTCCCAAAGGTATTTAAGAATATTCCAACCATGATGTATAACATGACCCACATTCCTAATATGATCAATGCCAATGTTCTTGAGGTTGTTCGAGACACATTAACAACACCACAAGGCTCTGTTAACTCTTCCACCAAAGCATAAGATGATCATTACCATGATATTTCTTCTCATGGTAGTGTGGAGATGGATTGCTAGGACTATACTTATGAAATCCACAGTGGACAACATTCCCACAATGATATATTCTACAGACAAGGAAATCCTCCCCTTTCCCATAAACCATTATATAGAGAGGTGTTTAGAACTCATACAACTTCATATAGATATGTTCTCAAAACATTGGGGTCAACTGCATATAGTTCCCCATCAACTACCTTCATCACTCCACTCCAGTCAATAGGAGACCCTCAGAAGCATATTATATGGTATGAATGGATGGAGGTGTGTAAGTTTGATGAATAGGAGGATGAAATTAACCTATGGAGAGAGTTATCCAAAAAAACCTACCCAGCATGTTATGGCTCCTCTCCACTTCTGACTATAAAGTCCCAGATGAGAAAGGAAAGGTGTTCATTACTTATATACAATAAAATATGTTGTGTACTCAATAGTGATTGAAGGTTAAAAACCTCCCTTATCTAGGATACAAGGTTCACCTTTATACCATCAAGGTACTTTATTTTCATCTAGATCTGACTACTATCTCCATAAAATGGGATCTAAAATCATAAAATCACAACGTAAATCTGTAACATGCTTGCCGACATTTCATCACAACTCTTCAACATTTGATCTATGAAGCCACATTGTGCATATGTATTCTTGGATGGGGAAGTTATGTAGTGTTACACTTTTACTAACCTATAGAACAACAAAACACTTTAGATATAGTGTCCTACATTGTCATTGCCTCCACAGAAATTAGGGGACCGAGTAGCATTCAGGCCAGTTAGTCACTACAACATAATTTACATTCTTCAAGGGTTCTAAGACATCATGAATGGAGGGATTGGATATCCAAAAAGTCTTTGAATTTGGACCCTCAAAGCAATGATAATTCATTTCAGACATGAATATTGAACTAGCGGTCACCCAGACAACTTACCTTAAATAATGGTTCTCACCATGGGCTACCATCACATCCAGCTACTATGTGAGAACAATAGTAACGCATCAAACAAGTTGTATTAGAAATTGTCATATCTGTCCTCTAGTAGAAAACCCAACTCAACAGACCTGGGGAATATCTACCACTACCTCCACCTCTCAGATCATGAATTCCTACAACGATTCATGATATACTACCAACAGCTTGAAGAAAACCCCATACCACTAGGATGGGGGAATTTATATCTCAATCACGATCATTAAGTTATTCATCCACTAAGAGAGCCCTTTGGAAATGAATGGTTATTCCATATCAATCACACCCATCTAGGCTAGGGGAATTTATATATTCATTTCCTTCCTGAGAGTCATCAAATCCTTGACTAAAATAATGGTATCCTCAACAACTGGACCAAACAATGCCAATTTTGGCCCCAAATAACCCCCACCCTATAAGGATGGGTGAATTTTCATCATAATTATCATCACCATAGAGGGAATAATTCTTTACTAGGATGGGAGGAAAAAATCAACAGTTGGCATCCCACATGTTCCTCCCACTATAAGACAAACATATACTGGTTGGGGACCACTTGACAATCACTACTGAAAAATACCTTAGGGAAACTATTCATAGATCGTGTCTAGAAGATAATAAAATAAAGGTGATTAGACCCCACTGGGTTTTCAATATAAAATGGGTCAATATAGTCAAGGGTTTGAAGAATAACCCTAATGAAAGCAGTGCATAATCAGTTTGTTGCGTCGAATGTAATGGGAAAAACACCATTGTCTGATATGCCTCTATAAATTTAATCACTTTCAACATGACATACATTATGGATCAAGATGCAGATAAAGATGTCCGAAATATGAAAACTTTACCCCTAGGGGAGGGTGATTTGGATGCATCAGTCGAGGCTACATGCACCCAGAACCAAATGAGGCTCCAAAATACAAAACCTTCGAATATTGAGTTTCCACCTCTATAGAGGAACACTGCTAAAAATAAAGAAAATTGTGTGGATACATCCCAATACCCACCCATAAGTGTTGATGTTCCTTCAATAGAGGAACAATTTTCATAATATGTGAGTAATATAAAAAATCTCATAGGATTCAACGAGGAGCTACTCAGGGGAAATATTTATACTGGGTATCATCTTTAGGCTAAAGACAATATTCTACCTCCCATATCCAATCCACCAGCATAAGAAGTATCTGAGCATCATACTAGCTCTGGATCCTGGCATCCAGTCTATATAGACAAGGAAGTCAAAAATTATCATGAATTTCCTCCATTATGGAAAAATCCTCTCCCTCACCAAAGTATTCATTCTATCTTTGGATGAATTGATAATTAATGAGATACAAAGGTGTTTCCACCTTATCAATACCCAAACACACCCTATTGAAGATATATATCTTAGACAACAGTCCCCCGTAGCTTCTTAATGTCATTGTACCCCAAGATTCTCAAATGGGATACCAGGAAGGGAGACACACACCTGTTCAGACTAAGAGGAAGTTGTAACCATAGAGGGTGGATGAAAATTTTCCTCTACCCAATTTTGTAAATCCTATATTCTACACTTTTGATGGTGCAAGTGACCTTGAACACCATCTCATATAATTCATACCTTGATGTAGGATGATGATAGTCCCTCAAGATCAATAGGATGTAAAAAAGTTGAGATGTTTTGTATGGAATCTGGCAGGGCCAACCTTTCTCTAGTATAACAGTCTACCAGTGGGTTCCGTAGTTGGATAGGAAGACCATTTCCATAATTCCTTTATTAGTTAAGCTCAATTCAAAGGAAATGAAAATCATCAACCCTAATAAAAAAAATAAAGATGAAAAAATGAGAGTGTGTCTGAATTCATAGCTAGATGGAAAGGTTTAACCTATTCACTCAGTATCACTCTATTTCTAGAGTAGCTATTAGAAATAAGTTTTGAAAATATCTAGGATGAGTTGTAGAAAAATATTATCCCAATGAAGTATCCAAGTGGGTTCAGTTGGTTCATAGGAATGGGAAAACAAATATAAGATTCTATTTAGTGAACCCAATCCACACCTCGACCCATGCTCAAGACGTATGAAAAAATTATAGGAAAAACAAAAGATGCAAATTTCACTCTCAAGCGAGTATAAGTTTCCTATCCAAGTGCCTTGGCTATTCCCGAACCACCCAATGCCTCCCGTTGAGTGGGGAAACCACGTAATCTCTATATACTAGATGAACAAAGAAATTATGTTTGACCAATGTTTGAGGAACATATTAATATAACATAATACTTTTGAAATGAACAAGTCCCTGGTTATTTCTTAGGATCTGTGCACAATATCCAGATCATTCTACCATATCCTAGGAAACCCTGTGAGGTCAACCTCACTAACTGTCTTGATTAATTCCCTTTTCAAATATTTCTAGGTCATAATATATTTGGATACTTAATCATCAATGACGTCCTTCATGGCATGGTAAATTCTCGATAGGTGATGTCAGATAACTCCTAAGAGTATTTGGCCTACATAACTGTTTCCCAGTCAGATGAAGATCATGGTTTGAAGAAAATTCATGCTAGGCATAAGAGGAAGTTAAACAATTGGATGACTTGAAAAATAGTAGACCAAGATAATGCCACCCTAAGAGCACAACTACACAAAACTAAAATAGATCCACCACATAAGGAGGATACATAAAATATCTCTCCCAAAAGTGGGTGAGACCATTGAAAGTAGGAAGAAACTGAAGATGAAGAGTTACATTATGCTCCAATGAAATATCTCACTCTTGCAGAATTATTCTCTATGATATCTATAGTATGGGAAATTCTCCACTAAACAGAACCCTCATTTGATGAGGAGCTAATAATTGGTACTGTCAACATGATACACCTAGAAAACAACTTCTTTGATGATTAAGATTCCTCAGAATATGAGTTCCTCACATAGAAATGAGGAATGAGATTCCAGATGTAAAAGAACGTAGGATACATGGAATAGCCTGGGTGTGGTCAGACCCAATATTTCAGTCCCATCCCCACAGTGTACACATATGCACCTGAGACTCATGGTAAAGTGCTCCAGCAGACCAAAAAGTGACATGGAGGTGTCTCAAAAACCTACAACGGTCATCCACAACTAGTTTTCCTGCATGACTGTATAGTGGGGGTTTGATTATCCAATAAAACCAAGCAACGAGGACAGTCGGTGTGGCATGGGCCAATGGAAAAGGATGATCCTTCAACCTATGCACAAAACCCAGGTCCATCCACCTTAAACGTCTCATCTCATGAGTTTCATGTTTAGGAGAAACCCCACACTGAGAATCGTTGACCTCTAGTATAAAAGTATAACATTCTGAAATAGCTAGAGGCTACCCCAACCAAGATCTCTATCTTGTATGTGCTCTATCTTTCAAAATAACTTAGTGAGGCACTCATTGAATCCCTCCAAGGCCCACAAGAATTTGAGATTTAAGTTGTGGTAGCCGAGGTCTATCGAATGGAGACAATGACATTAGAATTCCATGTTTCCATCTCGTTCACCAAACATGATCAAGAAGAGGTCATCCAAGGGAACATCAAGCCTCTATATGTTTTAGATAGACTCAGTAATATCAACATATTAAGGGACCTAATTGATAATGGTTATAGGATCAAACTCATCCCAGTTCAAACCCTCTGACATTTGGGATATAGGGAAGGAGACCTATCTCCCACAAATTTGACCATTAAAGGGTATGATAAATGTGAGAAAAACCTCTCATGAAGATCAATCCTAAAGCTTAGTTTTTGAATCTCACATGTGATATTGAGTTATCCAATAAGAAACCGCATACAAAGTAATTCTTAGAAGGATCTGGCTCTGTATCGACTTTGCGGTACCTTCAAAATTCCATCAATGTCTGAAATACCCCATTGATAGAAAGATCAGCATACTTCATGGTGGAAACACCCCCTTAGAGACTTGTAGATCCACACATAATGAAGATGATTTCTAAAAAAGAGGAGGAAAACAAACCACAATGGATGATGATATACATGTTGTATCCCCCAATGGATTGAGGACTACCACTCCAAATCCATGGAGTATGTTCGACTGTGACTATGTGCTCCCCATAAATATAATTGAGGTAATATATTTGAACCTAGAGGTCCAATATCATCATGTTACCAATAATAGTGTAGAAAACAACCAATTCCAACATCTCTCTGCAAAAACTCATGAAAAAGAGGATGATAATGTCTCTTCTCATAGCCTATCTCATTCTGATATGATAGAGAATCCCCAAGATTGTCAAATTTCATCTGGAAATATCTCCAGAAACTCAAAAGTGGAAGAATATGAGGAAGAACTCAAAAAAACTCACCCTTCATTCGGGGAAGGTGTCTCCACCACCATTGATGAGCTAATACAGGTAAATCTAGGAATATAAGAAGACCTATGCCCTATAATGATTAGTGCCGCCATGCCCCTCAAAGAGTCAGATTTGTGTATTTCTTTTCTCAAGAAATATGGATATGTGTTATATTGGATCTATATAGAAATTCTCATACTGAATCTAGATATGGTTTCAAACCATCTCAGATTTCCCAATGAGCATCGAGGCTTCAAGAAGTAAGCTAGAAGGATTCCCCCTATCATGCTACCAATGTAGAGGCTGAAGTTGAATGGCTAGTTAAATACACCTTTTTACAAGAAGTAAAAAACCCAAGATGGCTTGACAACATCATCCCTATCAAGAAAAATTATGGGAAGATTAGATTCTAAATTAATTTTAGAATCATTAATTAATATTTCCCAAAGGAAGATTTAGCATTTCTGATCACATAACTCTTGATCGATGCGACTAATGGATTTCAAGAATTCTCCTTCATGGACAGATATTTAGGTTACAATCAAATAAATAAGGCCCTTGAAGATGAAAACGCCACCAATTTCAGAGCATCTCAAGGGATCTTTTTCTATTAGGTCATTCCATTTGGATTTAACAAAGCTAGTGGCACATATCAAGGCATCATGTATTATATATTTAAGCCATTCTTGGTAAGGTTAGCCGAATATTATGTCAAAGACCTATTCTTCAACTAGCAGTAGAGATGTGATCACTTCATAGAACTTCAATAAGTCTTAAAAAACTACAAAAACACATTCTAAAGATGAATCCACTAAAATGAGCCTTTGGGGTGACATTAGGTAGGTTCCTCGGATTTTTTGGTAAACCACAACTGCGTCGAGGTCGACCCAGAGAATACTAGAATTATTCTAGCAATGTCACCCTTAGAAATCTCAATGAACCAAGGGGGATCCAAGGGTACCTCTTCTACATTCAGTGTTTTATATCAAACCTAGATGAAAAATCTCTCCCCTTCACCAAGATAATGAAGAAGGGAATCACCTATCAGTGGGACGATGAATTCCTTGAAGCCTTGGAGATTCTCAAGTATTATTTACTACACCCACCGGTTCTCATGCATATAGTGTAAGGGAGGCCACTCATCTTGTATATGGCCACCAAGTAAGGCTCACTTGGTGCCGTCCTCTCATAGAAAATTGATGAGGGGAGTAAGAACAATCTATACAACTTTAGATGAATGATGCTAGGTATAGAGACATGATACTCTGATGTTGATAAGAACTTCCTTACACTCATCTTCATAGTGGAAAAGAAGAGGAATTACTTACAACACCACAAAGTTGACATAATCTCTCGTATTTATCCACTAATGTACATCCTTGGAGATCCTATGTTGATTGGGTATCTGTCCTGATGGGTGGTCATTCTGTAGCAATACAACATTTATTTCATATCATAGAAATCAGTTAAAGGGAAAGCCCTAACTGATTTTCTTGAAGCACATCCTGTCCCATAGAATACACTGGTGGAAACTTAGATTCCATAAGAGGAAGTATTCTATTCCCATGACACTCCCTAGACATGGTCGATATAATTTTATAGTCCCTAATAAAGTCTTATAGAAAAAAGGATGGAAAACCCAAAGCTTAATTGGGTTCGATTAGGGATTGTATTTGTCTCTCCAGACAAAGTAGTTTTTCTATACTCTTTCACACTATCTCAAGGCTAAATGAATAATGATTCGGAATACCAATCCATAATTGATGGTTTAGAACTAGACCTACAACTTCATATAGATTACTTGAATATCCAACGGGATTCATAACTTGTGATAAAGCAGATCAATGATGAATATGCCATGAAAAGAGAAGAACTTCCCCCTCTCACATTCTATATCAGAGGAGTAATGACATATTTACATTTTGAACCCATGTTACATCATGCTCCCTGATCATAGAATGCTTACATCGACACACTGGCTAATGTAGCCACTTTTCTAGTCGAACCTAATATGGAGAAAGAAATATTCTTTATTACACACTGAATAATGGTCTCATCGATCGTCGTCTATGATATGGAAGAAATCAATATGGACAAAACCACCCCAAATCATGTTAACTTGATGACCACCCCTTGATGGATGGATCCCATACTTGATTATTTCCAAAACCGAGATCTTCTAATAGACCGAACTGGAAGGGAATAGGTTCAACACTGTGTAGTGAACTTTACCCTGCAGGATAGTCCAAATGAGACAAAAATACTCAAGAAGCAAATATTTTACGAAATACTCCACATATTTATAGTATAAGGGATTCCCACCATTATGGAAGAATTCTATGTCATCTCCTATAGTGCTCATCAGTCTAGGACAAGGCTCTCCTACCAAATCAATAGGTTTTGATATAATTGAAAAACCATGAAACATGACTATGTTGAATTCAACGAGAAATATCATGCATTCTAGATCCACGAAAAATTCATCCATAAACCCTGGAATTTATAGATATAGCTAAATATTCTAATATATTTTCCATTTAGGGGATAGATGTTGTGGGTCCATATCCCCCAAACACAACTAAGCAGTTGAAGTATATCCTTACTTCCATTGAATTATTTTTGAAATGGGATATTGAAATACCCCTCAAGGATTGTAGGATGAAGAATATCATAAACTTAATAAAGTTCCATATCATTACTAGTTTTGGGTTCCCTTACACAATATTGATAGAAAATGACACCAACATCTATTTTATAGAGTTAAATAAATTATACCAAGAGTAGAATTTCGAGTCCAATCACTAATCAATGGGCTGATAGAGGCCTTTAATAAGACTCTTTCAAATATAATCTAGAATATGATGAACATGGAAAAAAAGTAATGGATAGAAAATCTAATCCATGCTTTATGGGCTTACCATACCACCACACGTACTGCTACACAAGCAATGTTGTATTCATTGGTGTATGGGACCGAAGTAGTGTTACCCATATAAGTCTAGTTACCTTCCCTCTAAATATCCATTTTAGGAAAACTATAAGATGATGATAAATCAAAAAAGTAGATGGATGTATTGGAGTAGCTTGATGAGAAAAGGTTTCCTACATTTCACAACCTCAAGGTTCATCCGAATCAGATCGCACGATCCTTTAATAAAAATGTTCTCCCCCATTCATTCCTCCAATGAGAACTGGTACTGACTCTGAGAACACCAATGATACCAGGAAAGAATCCTACAAAGTTATAACCTAAATTAGAAGGGACTTGCATCATACATAAGGTCTATCACAACAGATCTTACTCATTAAAAACCATAAATGGGGAGCATGTTACACCACCCACAAATGAGAGATTTCTTAAGAATTGCTTTGTATAGCTTCCATTATGCATGAGTTTATCATAGAAGAAAGAAGTAAAACTACAGGACTTCCTACATCCTAACCACATAATGTTAAACTATATGGAGATTTCATAACCATATTATACTAAACTACATGGAACAAGTCCTCACTGCATGATATTAAACTAAATATCTAAAGTCCTCACTGAATTATGTTATACTGCATGGACAACACCATATCACTAGAAACTCACCACACACAAGTCATATTTGTGTGAAGGAAGATTGAAATTAACCCATCACCATATGAGAGCTAGCTCAACCAAGGGAATATATTTTACCAAGAACTATTTGTACTTAGATTTCTATCCTTAAAGGATATGCGGACACCTAAACCTACAGTCTTTGGCCTAGCCACAACCCTCATTTTCCATCACATTGGGTGATCGATTTCCTCTTTGTAAAACAATAAAATTCATGGGTTTCTATAACTTTGTATAGATTTATTATAATTTTCAATGAGGTATCTATAGATTCCATGATCTAATATCTTGGTCAAGCCACCAAATGGAATAAAATAACCCTTTCTTATACTTAATTACCTCTACATTGCAAGAGGAACCCTTTACATTCCATATTTCTCATACCGATCATAGCTCATGGATCTTAGAAATTTTGGTATAGGATTTCCCACACAAAGAAGGAATATGATATTTTGAGAGATTCTTGATATTATTAAATGAAATATCATAAAATTCATACCATGATTCCTCACCACATGATAATAAAATTCATGGTTGATGTCCCTTGCATGACATAAAACTATACATCCCTGCGTACCCTACCTGAGAGGACAACCGTTATTGGTGTTGGTCTGCTCCCACACCTCCATTATAGAAGTACATTTTTCTTGATTATAATTTTCAATTAGATATATAGGGACACCTTCATCCTATATCTTGGTCCAACCACCACATGATACAAAATTTCATTTCTCTTCTTATAGGACAAACTTGCGCAAGAAATTCATTCCTCAAGTACTACATTTAGCTTGATTCCTATTATCATAAGATACATAGTGATTTTTAGACCTCCGTATTTGGGCCTAGCCACAATTCCCCTTTTCATTTTAGAAATCCCATGCTCTTTTCACATGATTTTAAACCAAAAATTTCCTCAGGAAATATGTGTGTCTTGTTTCCTATCATCATAGGATACGTAGTGACACCTGGATCTAAAATCCTAGGGCTAGATAAAAAAATCAATTGAAAAAATTACCGCATTTTTGCATGGGTTAGAGGTGTGTGTAGATTATATCATTCAAAAACTACGTATGTCTTGATTCCTAACATCACATGATATATAGTGAGGTTCGAGTCTCCAATATCATGCCCATCCGTAACAACAGATAAAAAATTCATCCCAACCACATAGGGACTAAATCAAACAAGCTCATTTTTCCTATATATGAGCCAGATCTATGTATGAATTGTTTTTTCATGCAATATATCATGCATGAAATCCTCACGTCAGTTCAAACATCCTGATCGCACGATGATAAACTACCGAGTAAACATCCTTATTACATGATGTTAAACTATACAAAGAACATACCCACAACATGACATTAAACTATGTAAAACTTCACCCATGTTACACCCTTTATCGAAGGACTAAAAGATCCTTACCCCAGTCAACCAGATTATAGAGTTCATTTTCTATATTTTAAGCACCTCAATCTATAAATCATACTTCACATATATATCCCCACAAGTTATAGTAAACCTTTCATTTCCCTTGGAATAGATACATAGCTTCAAGTGACCCTTTGTTTGACTATGCACATATACCTATGAATCCTGTATATGAACATACGGTCGTCATCCAAATATATCACTCTATAAAAAATTATTTCTAATCCTTGTGAGCCCTAACATCTCTGTGGTAGAACTCATCACCTCAGTGTGATCTAAAATACTACCAACATAATTATCCCAGACCGTCCTCATGGATCGAGAGCCTTGATCCATGATTTATAGTAGTCTCATCTCCCACTTGAAAGGAAATTGGGGTACTCTTAACCTAGGGTATCCTAATTATACTCTTTTTTATCATTCCCCATATTTGTTCCATGTGTGTCATGGCCATAAAATACCCGCACTATTGGTCAAAGTTGTACAACCTTAAACTCTATCCTATAAATGGTCCAAATCACAAGACCTTAAATTGCTGGTGAAAGAGAAAAAAAAATTTAGGTTGAAAACCCAAAAAGGTAAGCCTAAGAAGAATTCAAGACTTTACTTGCTAAATTATTCATCTTTAGTGTTTATGCTAAAATTATGGTGCAAATAAACAAGACATAAATCTCATAGGGCATACTCTCTGGACCTAATAAAAGAATTACCCTGATCTCTAGACCCCTTCATTTAGAAAAAAGTTAGAGTAATGATTTGTCAAATTTCATTTCCATTGGAAAATGTTTTCCAAGTAGTGAAACAACATTAAGGGCTCTAAAACCCTTCTTGGATATTACAAATTTTAAAAATCACACTTCATGATTTGATTTAATCGGATCACCGCAATCTTACATGGACCTTTGAATGGATACCTATATTAAAGGGACTCTTTTCTTAAATATTCATGAATTCCTATGTCTCTTTAATATGTGAATATGGTCTTCAAACAACCACGTCACTTTGAAAAATGGGATTTCTTATCGTTTTGAGTCCTGAAATCAATTCAGCAGAACTCAACACCTCAATGTGATCTGAACTACTCCCGATATAACTATCCCGTATCATACTCTAGACCCGATCAATTTGGACCATGACTTACAATATTCGTACCAAACTATCTATTTGTATTTGACATCCTAGACATTAAATCACCATGTTTTATACCCTTTCTTAAGGAAGGAATGTGAAACTCCATTTCCTGAAATTTTATGGCCCACAACTCATGATTCAAAACCACAATGCATAGGGCTCAAGCTTCATAATAAAGAGATAAACTTACCTAGGGTTCCATCACCCTTCCTAGATATTTTTCCTCCCATAAAAAATCTCATCATATGGATGTTTGAGTCTTTAAAAATCTTTCATGTCCCTCAGAAGGTAGTGGAGATCATTTTTATTGGCCATCTTATCGATGCCTATCGGACTTGACCCACCATATAAAGGCATAACCTATTTTCTAGAAAGGAGATTCAGTATTTCTGAGACTTAGAAAAACCATAGAAGAACCTGACATCTCAGAGTGTTATGGGACATATCCATCATGTCTTCTCTATCCCATATTCATTAACTCAATCTTTTGGGGTCTGACATACATCACCCATGTTCCAAATATCCAAGAAGACCCAACATACATTTTTTTTTACCCGTAATAATTATTACCCTCATAAACCTTGAAAAACCCTTGTAAAATAGAGGAGACACATCTGTTTGGTAATTTTATTGATGCATAATGGATTTAACCTACCAACCAAAGGAACCTCCTCCTTACAGGAAATGATCTTTGATCCTTGTGAGCCTCAGAAACACCACGACAGAACCCAACACCCCAGGGTGTTTTGGATCATTCCTAGAATATCTTCATTATATCCCATGGCCATTGATCAGGTCTGAGCTAAAATAACTTGAACTAAAGAAATTGAAGGTCTGATCCAAATGACCCTAAACTAAATTAATAGAAGGTCTGAGCTAAAAGACCATAAACTATAGAAAGAGAAGGTTCGAGCTAAAAGATACAAAACTACAAAAATATTATGATTGTGCTAAATGAACCTAAACTAAATCAATAGAAGTTATGAGGTAAAATATGCTAAAATACAACAATATATGGTCTGAGCTAAAAGACCCTAAACTACGACAATAGAAGGTTCGAGCTAAAAACCCCCAATCTAAAGCAATAAAAGGTCCGAGATAAAATACCCAAAACTAAAGCAGTAAAGGTCTAAGCTAAAATACCTAAAACTATAGAACATTGACAATATAATCTTCAATTATGGAAAATCTAGTAAGTCCCATCATATAGACTTGGAAAAAATCATTCTACACTCACCAAGACTATCAACTTCGATAAAAGAATAAAATTCTCTCTTTAGGACATATATTCTACCCAATTGTCCTAATATAAAATAGGTGATCCCAAGATTAGTGGAACATATATATCAATAAATAATATTATGTTTGTGGGAAATAAAAATAACTTCTCAAAAGATAATATATTTTTATTTAAATATTTTGATCCAAATATTCTGGTTTACTTGATATTATGAAAAGGATGGGTTTTATTGGAAATCCATATAATATCAGATAAATAAAAAAGTCATGAACATCATGAATGAAATAAAAATAGGATAACACATATAAGGTTTAGAAAATATAATCATTGATAAAGAATTCAATAGGAAGATCCTCCAAATTTTGGAGTCTCTCCAAGGATATCCATAAAAATTAGGGTATATTGAATTACAATAAGATTTGATCAGATGAGTTATCCAAGTTGGAAAGATTCCGGAGAGAGGTTTCAATTGAATGATGAAGTGTCACTCACCCTACCTCTTTTGATTGCACCTTGGTATAGAGAGTCATGACCAAATTAGTCATCTCGTCAACCGTGCAGGATACCAAACATCACCTGATAGACTATGTGTCACCTAATAGAATGGTTCACAACATCATCAAAGGCTTAAGAGGGAATTTAATTTTCTCATAATTGATCCCTTGTCCTTGTGAGAATCACTCCTGAGGGGGGGGGGGGACATTTCTTTACACCCACCAAATAAGTACCTGTAAAATCACTGAGGAGGAAATACCTGAATATGCGTATTATATTTCTTTCAAAAAAAAAGAGGAAGAAGGTGACCAAAGACTCATGGATCGCATGAGACTCCAAGGTACACATGATCATGTGACCATAATGAGGTCTTGCGAAGGATCCATGTGAAGGTAATAGCCTATAGAAGGCCCCAAGGAGTCCCTTTGACATGTCCTTTTTCTCTTGAAAAGAAAATCCAGACAACCACTGATCACGTGGTGGTAGAAAAACAAGCTTTCCCAGGTCATGTGACTTGTCAACCGAAGATCACCTAATAACCCATCTAAAATTATTTTAAAATATGATGGAAATATCTAAAAGGTGTAGGCCTATTGTGGTCACAAAACTCACCCAACGGATCACCGATGGGGAGAATTATTGTCCTCAACAACATTAAAGAAAACTCATGAGACCCCTATTCCTTTGTAAAATAAAATAAATGAAATAAGAAGGGAGGAGGAGGAATACTATTGAGGACATAAACATCATGTGATGTGCCCCTAGATATTTTCAAGACACCACAAGCACTGTCAATGTCCCCATCCCATCTCATTAAATCTCTTTATCCTATCATCTTATTCACACAATGGGCCTCAAAAAAATTTCATGGTCATGAGACACAACATAAAGAGGTATAATGGTTTTCCTCAATGACATTAAAACATACTCACAAACTCCCCAACCGTTTTAAAATAAGGAAAGGAAATAATTAGGGAGGAGATGAAAGCCTCTTGTGGTCATAAATCTCTCATGAAATGCTAAGTCTATGGAAAACATGATCTCTCGAGACCCCTTTACAAGTCATCATGATCTCGCGAAGGCCCCTTGGAAATCCATCATTTTTTCACAAAAATTCACAAACAAGTCATCTTAGATCATGTGAAGGCCTTCTAAAGGTTCCCTGATCTCTTGAAGGCCCTTTGACATGTCAATCGGACAACATGAAAAGTCCCTTGACACGTTCATATGATTCTGAAAATCCCCATTATTTGTAAATAATCAAATAAAGGAGGACTTGATGGGATGATCCCATGGTCTCTAAAAATTAGGAGATTCCCTTAGAATGATCTATCGTAGTAGCTCACAAAGCAAGTGATAATGAAGCCCTCCATCGACTTCAACCTGGATTTGCATGATATGACCCATTCAAAGAAGCAAACAACTGGGGTGGAGAGGCCTATAAATCCCCCACCCCAGAATGAAAAATAACCTCTAATATCCAAATGATAAGTTACTTATTTTGTATTAAGGAACAAAGTGTATTTCTTAGAGTGGCTGATCTCATGACCGGCAAGTTTCCCATCTAGTAGGATACCAGTGAATATCTAGAGAAATTATTTGGTAAGTATAATCACTTAATTTGATCACCATAGATCATGAAAAGTACCTATGGTAGGGTATGAAAAGAACATACCATGAATATATTAGATCACAAAAGATTTAAGACAAGATAAAACTAAATAAATCTAATGCATTTTCGATAAAATGATGGATTAAAGACTAAAGGTGGGCGACTTACTGGAAGAACATTTATGCTAACCCTCAAGTGCTTTGTGTGAACCAACCATGGCATGTGAAAAAACCAAGAAATGTTTCCCATATTTCTTGATGCTCTTTTGGTATAATATTTAGGTCATGGGAAGTCCTCTGGACATGATAAAGAAAGTCTCATGGTGCCCCTTGGGCATGCCACTCGAGTCTCGTTAAACCCTTTGGTCATACCATCAATGTCTTGACATGTCCTTCATACTTGTTTCCTGACCCATATGGAATCACCAATTCATTTTAGAAAAGACTCATGGTAGAACTTAGGAATTTTGAATGAATATCGAGACACGCTTCAAGCATGTTGGTCAACTCTTACGATGTACCTCAAACAAGACATCCAGGATTTTTGATGTCCTCCAGACTTGTCAGCCATGACATGTGACACCCTTCAAGACATGTCTAATTTAATCTCACAATGCCCTTCATGTGTGTCAGTCAGCTCTTGTGATGACACTAGAGAATGCCAGATGGATCATGTGACACCCTCTAGACAAGACAACCGAGATCGTGCAATGATTTCTAGGATCAATTGGCCAGGTCTCCTGATGTCCTCCAGAGAAGTCAGCCTCGAACATATGATAACCATAAAAAACGCCATTCAGGACACACAAAATACCTTAGACAACACAACTGGATCATAAAATTGTTTTTGTACATGTCTGAAATATAACCATACATGTAGATACATCCTTAGACATGTCAAAAAGGTAGTCAAAAAATATCAATATGGTATTCAATAATGTTAGCTAGAAAAGCATGAAAAGTCATAGGGCATCCCAAGTCTTGATAACTTTTTCCAACCTCAGTGTGTCAAACCCAACCATAGGGAAATATAAGTGTGTAATCCCCAGTCAATGGAACCACGAGTAATCTAATTTCTTTTTTAACTAGGATACATAGGATACCTCTCCAAGGACTAATCTCTATTTTAATATCCATGGATTTACTTAGTACAAAATTATCACATACATATGAAATGAGACTGATCACTTTCTATCCCTTCTTTCTCACAATGAGCATAGGTCACGTGGCCTTATGAAGTTGAAATAATCATATCATTTTCATCATAAGCCTATACAAAGTCAATTGTAATGTAAGTGTGTAATCCCCCTATCAAGGGAACTATGAGGACTCTAATTTATACTATAACTGGGATACGTAGGACGCCTCTCAAAGGCCCGAGCTCTATATTTACCATCCAAAGGGAAATATCATCATGTAAGCCCCATTCCACTAAGGGTAACCTCAATTATAATCCCCGATCAATGACATAATATGATATTTACCACACATAGGGAAACATAAGTGTGTAAGACCCAATCAAATGAACTAAAAGGAGTCTGATTCCTATAATAACTTGGATACATAGGATTCCTTCATAAGGGCCGATCTCAATTAAGAACCCATTCCAATATAATCCCCTTGTTTCCTAAATTTCAACCATCGGTACTCAATCATTACCATGGGATGATCACTCTACTTAACCCCTTAGAGAATTATAAAATAAACGCCATTAGGAGGAATCAAATTCCTATCATAACCAGGATATGTAGGACGACTCACTGAGGCCCAATATCTATATTAATATCCAAGGGATATCTTAGTACACAAAACCAATTTCAATAATAAATGAGGGTTGTTACATTCTATCTCTTCTTTCACACATAGAGCATAGCTTATATGGGCTTAGAAAGTCACAATAAACACATCATTGACACCATGAATCTCCACCTTCTAGGTAAATCTTAGTATGTAGGACCTGATGAGTGGTACAATATAAAAATCACTCATATAAGGGAATATACCTTAGGGATAGTCCTAAGGATGTGATCGAACTATGATAACTATGATACCTCCCATAACTAGGATACGTACGATGTCTCCTCGTGACTCAATCTCAAATATTAATTGCTTTATTTCTTACACATATGTCCTCTCCACATGAATCTAAACTACAAGGGTATAAAAAAACTAAATTGGTTTTGATTCCTATAATAATTATGATACATAGGACGTCTCATAATGTCTAAATCCCATCCTCAGAATATTAACTTCCCCATGCATGGCAACAAATTATGATGTTCTTGGCTACTCAACTATAGCATATAATCACTTATTCATTATAGGTAAATGGATGAGTAACCTCAGGTACATATATACGGATTCAATAATAATATTCCCCCTCATTTTTTATACAAAAGAGACTTAACCTATAATTGTTTTTAGGGTAACTGGTATCGTATTAGGATTAGGAAGAGATTCTTGAACATGTCTTATGTATATAAGAGAGTCCCAACGTAGGTAAAAATTCCCCCCAAAAAGTGTGTGATGAGACCAAACTCTCATACTATATACCAATGTGTGTACCTAACAACCATTGGTTCTGAAACCCAATTGACCGCCATCCTTTGGAAAGAAGGTCAATACACAATTATGGATGAGGGAACCATTTTTATTTTCCATATAGAACAAAAATTGTTACCAGATGTTTGTGATTATGTAATAAATGACCCCCCCAAAATTATCTATAGGACCAAAATGAATACACCTTAAATGGGGGTTCCAGATTATCTCTTCTCTATCGAAACTATGTGGAACCATGATATGTGATATTTGTGAATTATTGATAATGATTTGTGGGTCAGGGACTCCTACATGAAATAACCAAGGGGTTCCAGACTGCTGCACTAGGCCCCATGATATATATATATATATATATATATATATTCATGTGAAAAATGAGTTGTGCGATAGGGAATGCTCCTCAAAATACTGAAGGGGTGTTAGAATTATTCTATATGGATCAAATTTATGAATGTGAAATTGGAAATTGAAACGAATAATGAAATTCCATGGAAAAATGAATAGTGATATCCCTTTGGAGTAAAGTTTAGAGTCTGAAACGAGATGAATGATGTATGATTAGTTCGAGTGTCACCATGAACATGGGGGCCTATATGGTTGATTAAATAATAATGAAATGTGAAAAATATTTACTTTGTCATGTATTCATTATAAAATTTCATACACTATTTTAGAATGGAATTTTCTTTTGAGTCTATTGGTGGTGGCCTACTGAGTTATAATCACACCCTACTGAGGATGCTTGCTCGGTCCCAAAACTAACTTCATGTTTTCAAAATAGGATACGAGAAATAATCCTATATTATATTGATGATTTTAGACTTCATGATGGAACATAGCTAGAGGAACTAGACACTATATAAGGACCCACTAGAGAGTTTTTAGTGTGTCTTTATTTGGGGTTTCCATAAGACACTTTATATTATATGGAATGACATCTCTATTGCTTTGTTTTAGGGTCATTTTCTCTGTTTTAGATTTATACATGTGATTCTTGGTTTTCTATTAATTATAGTTGATTATTAGTCATTTTATTACTTGGTTATTTGTATATTTATTTTCACCATTATGATGATTTAAAAAAGAGGGTATAGTCTCCCAAAATTACATATTATAAATTCACTTCTATTCAATAGCCTTTAGAATATATGGTTCCATGCATGAGGTCACGTAATGAACTGGATCGGGGCGGTGATATGTGGCACCCAGGTCAGGATGTCACAATGTGGTATCATATGAGGTTTTCTATTCTTTTAATTTTTTTATTATTTGGGAAATTTATAAAAGATACTAGAATGAGTCTATTCTTGATCATGAGCTCATTCATGAGATTAGCAAACCCATGTGTGGGGAAAACCCAAGTTCCTTGGGTAGGATTTTTTTCTTGATGTTTTCTACGACAATTGAATGTTATTTCACCATGGTTGATTCTCTTGTTGTGTGATGTTATATTTTTTATGATATTTTACTCATGGCCCAGTATGAAATGGGATTTGACTATAAACTCATCATTATAATAACTCATGATTTTATATGACATGCATCATTTTAGGTAGGCACAAAAAATTAGGATTTGGGTGAGTTTATGAAATGATAATGTTTTTATTTATTTCAGTATTATAAAAATAATTAAATGGTTCCTATTAAGAGCTTCATAATTGAAAATGGTGCTAAAAATGGTAATTATAAATAGATTAAATGGGTTTATAATTAGAAACATTAAAGTATTTAAGCATTTTATCCTATGTTAGGCATGAATTAAGAGAGTTATGGTTGTGGGTAATGATAGTGGCTCACTTTTGACCATGTTTCTAAGTATGGGGGATGACATTTTATAGCCTTATGTAAATACCTCTTGTTATAATGTGATAATGATGTGTTATGTGTACTGATATGTGTGTTTAGAATTGTATATACATGCCTCTAGGACAACTTTTATTGGTTGGATGATAGGATGACATGGATCTAAATGTACCTCCAGTAGTGGAACTGGATCCCCTGATAGTTTTGGGAGGAGTGAAAGAGTAGTTCCATGAGAACTTTGCTCGATTTATATAGTTTATGGAAAGAGAACTAGGTCAATATATGCCAAATATTTCTGATCTGACAGGGGAGTTCCAGTTTTAGAACCCTCCGACCTTCATCATAGAGGGTGTACTTGAGGGATATGGGTTTTGGATCGAGTCTATCCAGATGATCCTTTACCATTTAGATACACATATAGAGAAGAGAGTCAAATTGGATTATTATATGTTGAATGGATTAATGAAGCACTAATGAGATATTTAGACTCAGGATGAGAAGCTGGATAACATGGTATAGAAATCTTTTCTGGATAAGTTTGTGGAACACTTTTATCTATATATTCTTAGGCATGAGTGGGACAGTGAGTTTATGTTATTGACCCAGGAGATTATGTATGTGATAGACTATGTTGGTCACTTCACGGATTTGTAGTGCTTTGTTCTAGTATTGGTGGGAGATGAGGCAACTACGATGAAACATTTTAAGAATGGATATAAATATGATATTAAGTCAAAATTTAACATATTTTGATTAAGGAAGTTTTCTTAGGTGGTGAATCAGTTCCTCATTTCTTAGGGGAAAATAAAGGAGATTCTAGTGGAATGCTGGTGGTTTCTACTGGAATACTAGGAGGTACTTATTTCAAGAGTATTATATGTTTCTATTAGAATTTAAATCTTGGAAATGAAAAATAGATTAGCCAAGGAGAAGCGTAAGTTACTCAAATTTGTATCCAGGTATACTACCACTAGTGTTATAGGTTGGGTAACATTTTTATCCAGTTTCCATGAACACTAGTGGAATAATGATCCTATGGTAGGATGGATCCTTTACAGAGGTATTGTATAAAACCTTGACTGATGGGTAGTGATGGAGGAGCTATGCTGAATTAGAGTACTAGAAGGGGATCTTCTACCACTTATTAGTTGGGCAGTTGGAGTTCTTTTAGCCATGGAAGTTGAGGCAGTTGATGTGGTACTTCACAGAACGAGCACCTATATTAGCAAGGAAGTTTAGCTTAGGGGCCTCAAAATGAATCATAGGGTTGAGGGATAGGATATTTTCATGTATATCATGTTTCACATATGGATAGTGAGGGTTGATCATCGATACTTAGGGGTATTATTCTTGTATCTTTTATGCTTTCTAGTTCTTTCTTTGATATAGGAGACTCATAGTATTTTATATTTGTTTATCAATTTAATGGTTTGAGTCTAAAAATTGATTTTTTCAGTGGTTTATGATGATAAAGACACTCTTGTGAGTGTGGTCGAGAGATATCTATTTATGAAAGGGATATTCTCTCAAGGTTGGGGAGTATCATTTGTTTTGGGATCTTTACATAAATTACATGTAAGATTCTAGCATGATTTTGGGTATGGAATGGTTGGTAACTTATTGATCCCATATTTATTTTTACCATAAGAGAGTATCATTTATGTCTCCTGAGGGTAATAGTTATGTTTATCATGGAGAGTGATATATCCAGCTAGGCTATGTAGGACTAGTTCATCACTAATTTGGGGGCTCACTTCAAAATTTTCAACTATTTTTCTAGATTATGGGGGGTGTAAAGCATGATGTATTTCCACCCATAGTGGATGAGTTTCCGGACATCTCAGGCCTTCCAACTTAGAGAGATATTGAGTTTAAAATTGAGATCATACTAGGATATGATCTAGTTTTTATTCCACCTTATAGGATAGAAAAAACAGAGCATCAATAACTTAATAATTAGATGGAATAATTGATGAATAATAGATTTATCCATCAGAGTACACCACCTTGGGGTTATCTAGTTTTTTTTTGATAAAAAGGTTGTCAGGATGTTGAATTTATGTGTATATTACCATAAGTTTAACTTGATGAAAGTGAAGAACCGATATCCTCTTCTGAGTATCAATTATCTCTTTGACCAATTGAGATGAGCATGTGTTTTCTTCAAGATTGAATTGAGGTCGGGGTATCATCAGTTGATATTTAAACCTTATGATATACCATAGATTTCATTTAGAAGAAGGTATGGCCTATATGAGTTCATTATGATTCCATTCAGAAAAACCAATTTTCCAATTGTGTTTATAGACACGATGAACTAAATCATTCACATGTACCTGGATCAATTTATAGGTGTTTTTGTTGATGAAATATTGGCATACTCCAAGACTCGTGATGATCATGACCAACACCTTAGCATCATCTTGAATTCACTAAGAGAGCATCGTCTATATGACTAGCTATCTAAGTTTCATTTCAAGATCAACATGGTACATTTTTTTGGTCGCATCATCTATGAGTAAGGTGTGTTGGTGGAACCAGAGAATTTTCATGCATTGGTTTCTTAGGATAATCCCAAGAATGTTTTTGATATTCTTAGTTTTCTGAGGTTGGTGGGTTATTATAAAATATTCATAAATGTCTTTTCCCATTTTCTATCACCAATTATAGGCTTTACCGGGAAGGGGATGAAGTTTGAATGATCTAGATCATGTGATAATTCTTTCTAGGAGTTGACGAAGTGTTTGGATATAACAATAATTTTGATCATACCTAAGCTGAGAGAAGATTATAACATATTTTATGATGCATCCAGAATCTTAATTATAGTAGTTTTTATGTAGGTATATTGAGTTATGGTTTGTAGTTCTTGGAAGTTGAGGCTATATGAATGGAATTACACTATGCATGATCTCAAGTTGGCTGCGCTGGTTAATACCTTAAAGTGCTAGCAGCATTGCATGTTAGGTGAAAAATTTACTTTGCATATTGATAATTTTTTTTAAATTATATCTACTCATAGTTTAATTTGAACCTCCAAAATCAATGATGGGTAGATTATATTCATTCATTTGATTTTGAAATATCCTATACACTGAGTAAATGAAATAGTGTTGATGGCGCATTGAGTAAGAAGACATAGACTCAGGCACTCCTTGAGTCTAGATCTAAGTGGAAGATGATTAACTTACTGGTACAGATGTATATTGAGGTTGAGAAGGGATATAAGAAGATGGAAATTATATCCATATAACTTGAATGCACACTTCTGGGTTTGATCAGGGAGAGGTAGTATGATGTTCTGGGGTGATTTTCCTTGAGGTAAATCCTTAAAGGTGTAGGGTCACCTTCAAATTGGAATATAGATGAGGATAAGATCATATCTATCTGGAATGGTGTTTTTGTGACTACATGTTTGTGTGTGTAGATAATGGATGAATTTCATATCTCGAAGTTGGTGGTGCATCATAAATTGAACAAAATTTACCATAACCTACGTCCTGGGTATGAAAAAGAAGATTACATGTTTCGTGATCCGACGGTACACATGTTAACGGTTGAAGGTAACGAATCAATGGCCTGGTGGTTTACTATAGTCATTGCCCATTCCGGAATGGAAATGGGATAAATATATCATGGTGTTTTTGGTGGTTCTTATGAGGAGGTCTTGGAATAATGACATGATTGTGGTGAATGTGGATCGGTTGATAAAAGTATTCCAATTCTTACCTCTCCAGGAGACTATTATCGTGGTCCAGTTGGATGAGATGTATGTTCGAGATTTTGTTGGTTTTCATAGGGTTCCATGTCGTATAGTTTTATCCCATGATTCATGATTAACATCATGCTTTAGGGAAGGATCACGTAAGGCATATGGTACATAAGTGTTCTTGAGTACAACTTTCCACCCATAGACTAACAGGAAATCAATGCGTACTATCCAGGTGCTAGAGGAAATCCTGAGAGTAGGTGTCCTTAATTTTGGTTGGTGTTGAGAGAATAAATTAATGCTTATTTAGTTTTCCTATAAAAATAGTTATCAAGATACTATTCATATAGAACCATATGAGGCTCTTTATGGTAGGCCATGCAGACCACCTCTATGTTGGATGGAGGTGGGCTAGTCAAAGTTGTTGGGACCAAGTCTCATGCAAGAGACATTAAAGAACGTTCATCAGATTCAGAAATGTATGGCTATGATAGAGAGTAGGAAGAAGTTATATGTTTATTGATGTCATCTACCACATGAGTTTATAGTGGGTGATATTTTATTTTTCATGTTTCATTGAGATTGGGACTCCATCCATTTTAGAAATAGGGAAAGTTAACACCCATGTTTGTTGGAACATTTTAGATAATGAATAGAATCATACCAGTCGCATATCTATTGGATATTACATAGATATATAGTGATATTAATGATTTTTTCCCAAGTTACATGGCTCTATAGTATCACCCAACCCTTTTGATGTGATTTATGTTGATTATATTGAGCTTGAGGCTAATGCGTCCTTTTCAGAGAATTAAATTTGTTTTGTGGATCGCAGTGAGAAAGTGTTGTAGGGAAAAACCATGCCAATAGTTTGAGTGTTTTGGAAACATGGTCCTGTTCAGGAGGAAATAAGGAAGTGGGAATTATATTTTTAGGCACATTGGCATGATCTTTTTACCCTAGAACCATATATTTTCTTGGGAGTACAACACAAGGAAGAGATATTATAAGGTGGGTAGATTTTAATATTCAAACATTTCTAGAGATTTATCATTATTATTTTGAATAATTGTTTTATCCTTTCTTTGATCATACTTTGGTTGGGTATTTTTTTTAAGTGAATTTTATGAAATATGGAATACCATGGGGCTATTTACAGTTGACACATGGTTACGAAAAACCATTCGGTTTTCCTAAGGAAACCATGCACACCTTTTTGGAGAAATAGAAGGTGGCACACAATTTGATCAAGATTGTTCCCTTATCCTCAAACCTTGCATCCTCATACATAGGAGGTTTTTATGGCTGGAACACTATTTTCCAAATATATGCCCACTTAAGCGTAACTATGCACCCTAGATAGTAGGGGTGTGTGGTTTGGGAAACCATGTGCCCCGCCCAGGAAACCATTCAAGATAGACTTTAAACTCCTAAAAAAATATTTAAAATTTCCCAAACCTCTTTTTCATATCCCAAATCACACTTTTTTTCAAACATGTTTTATAATGGTTTTAGAGGCTTCTAAGAGGGTTAAAAACTTCATTTAACCCCTTACTTTTCGAATCAAAGATCTGATGGAAGAAGATTAGCTCTCCGATAATAGATTTTCTTCCTCATTTAGATCCCTCTCTCTACCTTCTTTTTCTCCTTTGGAGAGGGATTATTTTTTTATTTATTTCTGAATGTTTTAGATCTAGGTTTTAATGGATCTTGTTTCATTGGATCTTCGTCCAATGTTTTGATCCCATATCTCCTCTATTATTGTGAATTCGATTGTTATACATCGAATTGAGGGTTACATTTTGGCAAGCATTCATTAATAATCTTGATCAAGGTGGTCAAATTTTTGTCTTGATTAAAATTGTGTGTATGTAATTGTGTCTCCACGATGGAAAATTTCAATTTTAATTGAATTAATGAATTTATCCCCTTTTGAATGTAAAACCCTTCAGGGATTCCATTGTAACCATTGGAAAATATAAAACCTGATTATATGGAACCCCATGGGGTGTACCAATACACTTGAAATAATGATTTATGAATTGTAAAAATGAGAATTATGGATTATGGGAATTGAACTAAATTAATAATGTATGTTTGATAATTTGATTTAAAGGGTTGATTGGATTAACCTAGAAGGGATAATCTTTTGGGAAATAAATTATGATGATGGTTGATAAACGATTTATGAATGAGGAACCATGATTTGTAGTATTTGTGAATGATTGATCAATGAGTTGTGGGTCGGAGAATACATCTCCAAATACCCATGGGATCCCAGACTGCTGCTCAAGGCCCGTGAGACACACACACACACACACACATATATATATTCATTAGAACAATGAGTTGTGGGACAAGGACTATTCCTCCAAATACCCATGGTGTTTTAGACTGATTAAACGGACCCCCAATATATGAATGTGAAATTAGAAATTGAAATTAATAATGGAATCCCATGAAAGTATGAATAATGATATCCTTTTAGAGTGAGGTTCAAACTCCAGCAAAGGTTGAAGTAGGTATGATTGCTTTGGGTCACACCTTGAACCTGGGCCCTATGTAGCTGATTAAATAATAATTGAATTTAAAACTTGTTTAACTTTTCATTTTTTTTGTTATTATTTATAAAACTATGATAACTATTTTAGACTAGATTTTTCTTTAGAAATCACTGGTGGTGACCTAATGAGTTGTACTCACACCCTACTCGGACTGATTGATTAGTACCCAAATAGACATCATGTTTATAGTATAGGATAATGGAAATATCCCTAAATTATATGGATGAGTTGTGATTTCCGGATGGAGCATGGATAATGGAATCAAAATCTATTTTAGGACCTTATTAGGATATGTTAGTGTGTATTTATTTTGGATTTCAATTTGACACTTAATACTATATGACATGACATATCTAATACGTTTTATGATTATTTTCCCTATTTTGAATTTATATAAGTGATTATCAGTCTTATATTGATTATTGTTCAATATTGGTCACTTAATTATCTTGGTTATTTGTATATTTATTTCTACCATTGTGCTAATTTTATAAAGAGGGTATAGTCTCCCCATGTTACATATTAGACCCTCACTTCTAGTCGGCAGCCTCTGGAATATAGGAAGGTATGCCCGAGGTCACGTAACAAATAGGCTTGGGCACCTGTATGTTGAATCTGGATCAGAATGTTACATTTAGAGTAAGTATGAGGACTTGAGGGTTAAACCAAATAAATTTATTATAATATTATTTTATTGTTAGAATGAAATTATAGAAGGAATTTTAAGACTGATAAATAATTTTGAGGAATTAAATATCGTGAGAAAAACATTGAAAAATTATCTACCTATATTTAATCTAATTTTTTTAATGATTCCAGAAAATCATCCTAGGATCAAAACTTTTTATAAATTGTATGGTATAATTGAAGCGTATGAGATGAGAAAAAATAAGGATGATCTTATGGTAAATGGTATATCTAGAGATGTGGTATTCAATGAAATAAGAAAATATTAATTTTAAATCTGGACTAGATATGAAAAAATATGATAATCGATATTATCCCATTTATTAAATCTTAAAATGTCATGAAAAATTCAAAGGAAATTTATAACCACCTTTTTTAATTGATAAAATTAGGAAAATTCCCAATCAAGTTCCCCAAAAAGTCCCAAAAGAAGAATAATAAGATATACTCACGACGAAATCTTATTTATATTTAAAACAAAATAAAAGAAGAAACAAAATTTTCTTTAAAAAGAAGATCATTTATCACAAGAGATTAAAAATATGAAGGAATCAAAAAATTAGAGTTTAATTTGATGAGAAAAATATTGTTTGTAATAGTATAACCCTTTTCAAATCGGGAGTGATGAATTATTTATAGAAAATAAGGCTTTTATCTTAATTATAGGCTAAAACATGTTGTGAGGATACTAAAGAAGAGAGTTGTGTAAAGGATATAAATGAAGAGTTAGGAAAAATTGAGTAAAATGTGATATGTGATATTTTTTTGAGGATAAAATATAAAAATGTTATCAGAAACTATTGGGTTTTTTAGAAAAAATTAAAGGAAGAAGCTGAGGATATTCAGAACAAACCACCACTAGTGTGAAACTAGTTTTTCAGAATTGAAGGCATTGATGTGGATGAAAAATTTAATATCATTATATGATTAGATAATATTAAATTATTATTGGACAAACAATTCTAAAATAAGTTCACAATATTTCAAATGAATGTTAAATAATATTTTCTTAATGTAATTCTTGAAGAAATGTACTTAATAGAACAATAATATGTATTTATCATATGTGGAGATTAGAAAAAAAGTGTGTATTTAAGAAATTAAACTTTATGTGTTGAAGTATGCACTGATTCTAGGCTTGATTAGGGAATAAAAAGTGTGGATTCAAATATATAAGAGTTTATATTAATCTCCATGTAAATTATTACAATAAAAAGATGATGGTATTTTTTATAAGTATGAAAAAATTTTAGAGTTTCTAATAAAGCTCAAAAAAAGGAGTTCATATAATTCATGATTGTTGAATTTAAATTTCTATGATTAGTGAATGGATTTTTTTTGAATTTTAATAAAACACCCCAATATTTCAATACCTAATTTACACTTAAATATTACCATGTTTGATAGAATGTACCACATGAAAAACCGATCTTAAACACAACATTATATACTATAAAAATATTATTATTTAAATACAACCATTATAACCCACCTGTTGGTTTCATGGGTATTAATAAGAATAACCATAATATAAAATATATTTTGAAAAATTTTCTTAATAAAAATTTACTAATTAATTATGTGGAAATTAGAACTCGGTTTTAAACAAAATAAAAAATATACTAAAGGATTTAATTTTTATTAAAACTATTTTATATGTGAAAAGTATCTATACTAAAATAAATTAATTTAATCACTATATATTAATGGTTTAAGTAAATTTATAGATTATATATTTAATAATATGATATAACAATCATCTAATGGTTGTTACTAGATAATGAATCGGTATAAATTCATTTTTTAATTCAAAAATACATTTTCATTAAAATTGGTTTCTATTTTTGTGTGTGCAAAGATATTATAATTAGTTTACACCAATTTTATAAATTTTATTTAATAAAATGGACATAATTTTTTAAATTGACATTTTATAATAGGCTAAGGAGGATTTTTTTATTTTTTAAAAATATATTTTTGAGTGAATAGTGAAAATTGATGATTTTTTCAAAACAATCATATCTTTTATTTAAAAAAATTAATTTAAAAGTATAATTATATTTTTTATTTTTTTTAAATTAAAATAATATCCATTTCATTAAACTTAATATAAATAATTCCATAGGAATCAACATTATATTTTATTTTAGTAAAAGGTCATTTTTAGGCTTAAAACTAGATTTTCTAAAAACTGTAATTAGTTGAATTTTGCATATATATATTAAATTTAATTTCTTGAACTTCTATAAATTGAATCTTGAAAAATGGATTCCCTCTTTGGAATCAATAATTTCATATCTATTAATGAGTTCAATTTTATTTTTGGTCATTATGAATAGTAACTATGGTAAAATTGTATCACCACAGTAAAGGATAATTCCAGCTAATTAAGGTAAAAAATTTGTGGTTAGGAAAACAAATATTATATTAATTCATATTTGACGATTTAATTTATAAAATTATCACTTTATGTTAAAAATTTGAAATTTATGTGCTACATGATCATGAATAAGACAATTTTAATATTTATATGTTTAGAAAAATTAAAAGTGGGCCACTCTCCTTAATTATAAATGGAAACCTCATATACTTTCTTCCACACAAATTTTAAGAAATATATCTAGGATAATAATAACAAAAATATCTACCCAAAATCTTTCCTCATGTACTGGAGTTCTTGATCTCATGAGAAGACCATCCAAGAAGGATTAAGGTTTAAGGCAAAAGAGGATTTCCAAAGAATATGTATAATTATTAACCCAGCTATTTAATTGTATTTATTTTTATAAATCCTTCAATTTTATCATAATATTGTTGATTTTAAATGAAAAATATATTCTATATACTAAAATTTTATTATTATGATGAAAAAATCCTTATTTATCTCCTTCTCTATCATATGGGATATGAAAATGTCGCTCATATGATTGTGAGGACTATAACCCCCATGAAGTAATTTGTTTAATTTTTCACCACCACCTCAAAATAATGGTTATTATTATGAATTTAATGAATATATATGATATTCATGAAATAATTATTTTTTTGAAATATAGAATATTACTTTCCATATTACACATCCACTCATTAATAAATGAGAATGCCACTCGTGAATATGCTTTCGCTACCACATCTACGAAGCGATGTGATTTATTTTTAATGTAATAATTTCAAGGGTGATTCTAAAATTATAATTAATGTTTAAAAATAATAATTATTTCATATTTAATATTTTTTTAACGTAAAAACCATGTAAATACTAACCTTGCTAATACCATAACTTCATCATAATTGGTCCATTATAAAGCCCTAAATGCATTCCCAGTCACCAAGGTATGGTGAAAAGTACCGGGGTATTAAAAAAGATAATATGGGAATGAGTTCACCCTCAATAGAAATATTATATAATATAAATAGATTAATATATTGGATAAAAATATATATCACATGTCAGAACAACATCCATAAAGGTAACATCAAAGATCAAGATAAAAAGGTTTTAAAACATAACAGGAATATCATCAACAACATTTATCTTGACATAACCCAGGGTTACATCTTCACATGACAGTAATGTTTGAATACTAATGTTATTCCTAAATATCACATATAATTTATGTTTTTATGATCTAAAATACACTTTCATATATTACTGATGATTTTTTTAAGTGTGTTCATATGGTTTTATCTTGTTCTAAGTGTTTGAACTGTAAATTAATTAAGTCTGAAATTTTTAACACTTTGGATGAAATTTTCTTATGCTTGGAAAAATAAGTTACGTTAGACATTTGGATACATGGATAAATGGATATGAATAACATTCAGATATTTAAATCACCTTTTTGAATGATTCACATATATAAATTTGATATATCAAAAATTTACCTATGTTGATAAGTCACCTGCATGAGCAATCAGGTACATTAATAAACCATCTATGTAAATTGGTTATGTGTGAAAATAAATTATATGATTTTTATATTTTTTGAAATAGAGTATGTAGACCCAAATAGATACAGAATAAATTTCAACAATGTCAGAATTCGGCTGTGTGAGTAAAAATCCTACACGATCAAGAAAGGATATGTGAAGTAAACCATCTACGTGAAGAATGCCTATGAAAAATTAGTTTTGTGAATAACTGGCTATGTGAAAAATAGTAATGTGGATAAATTCAGCTCTATGAATTAAATTATGAATAGTTTTCTATGTGGTCCTCTATAATTAGCTACGTCATGCTGCAACCTGTATTTATTTCCCTTAAAGCAATTATGTGATATTTTAATTATATTGGGCATTCTTTAATGTAATATTACTTATTTATGATAAAAATGATTATAATAAGATTTAGGTAATAATAAAGGAAATGATTAAAATGATACTTTATTAGTCTTTATTGTTTTCATGGTATTTCCAAGAAAATGACATGTGGTTTTATATTAATAACCACATATTTTATATATCAGTGTCATGTGATTAAAAGTAATTATTTTTCATGTGTTTTATATGAGTTCAAAAGTAAACAAGGATATGTTGAGGAGAATCAAACCACCTGAACTATATTCCAAGAACTCTTTTTATCTCAAATCACTTCAATGTTAATCTTTTTTACTTAATAATAAGAATAGTATTTATGATATACAGTTGTACTATATTGTTCATTCTTGCTATAGTTTTATACGACTCTCCTCATTCTGTTATATATTACCATTATCTATCTAAGATATTCCCTCATTATATCAGTTTTATTTTACAACTCTGTGTTCGATCTATAAACACTATGTTTTTGTCTATTTCATTATAAAAAGTTCATAGTTAAAGAACCATAAAGGATGTTGTTTGTAAAACCTTTATAGAGCCCATTTAAAATATCATGTGTTGTTGTAACAAGTTTTGGCCACTTTCAATCAATTTTGTAGCCCCTAAAAAATAGAAGGTAGTCCTCAAAAAAATATTGTTCTAGTGACAATCACTAAACATGTGGATAAAAGTTTTGGTGGATTAGACTAGGGGATTTCTATTAATTAAACCACTATACTTCTCTATTTTTGATTTTATTCATTTTAATTTTATTTTTTATTCCTATTATGTTAAATAAAATATCAAAACTTATTCTTATCTAAAAGAGGTTATTTTTTCAAGTAAATAAAAATTCGAAGAACAAAATTCAGCCTCCCCATCTTAATTCTTAGTGTAGTACTCTCAGGAAAAAAATCATATTAGAGTAAGTGACTCTTGAGTTCTCAATAATCATATAATTAAGTCTAAATATCATCTTTCAAATAAACTCAATTACAAAAAATATATATGTTATATTGATGGTAATATCTTCCAATTTTAATCGTGATAATTATGATTTTTGGAAGGTGTAGATAATAATCTATTTAAATAAACCTGGTATAAATTTTTATCTATAAATCATGAAGCCTTATGAAATTCCAAATATATGATGAGAAATTTGGTTTTATAATATTGAAAATAGTCATTATTTAAACTCCAAGGTAATGAATTATTTTATTTGGGGACCAGGTCCAGATTAGTTTAACTGAGTTTTGAAAAAAATAGCCTATAAATTGTGAACCACTATAGAAGTTCCTATTAAGGTACAAAAAAGTACATACACTAAAATATAATAATCTAAACTGAAGATTTATATGTTCAGAATGATTTAATGAGAGACAATCACACAATTCAGTGGAAGACTTATTGAAATTGTGAAAAATGCTGTAAATTTTGGAGATCCTTTTTACAAGACAAATCATGCTTTAAAAATTATCAAAATTAAACAACCAATATGGAGTGGGATGTTGGATTTTTTTAGAAAGTATGTAGAGGTTAATAATTTCAAAACTAAATATTTCATTAGAATTTTAATGATTTATGAGTTAGAGATGGAAGATAAAATTGGAGACCACAATTTAGTTAAAAAAATAATTCTACCTTTAAAGTCTCAACTAAAAAAGACATTAAAAAATGAAAATAAATTCAAATAACCGAGTCATATAAAGATACATAAAGTTTTTCTTCTTCAAATAGTGAAATTTCACACTTTTCTAAAATTTAAAAAAAAATTATAACAAGAGATGTGGTTTTAGGAAACCTTCAACAAGAATTTATTTTATGGAAACTCTAAATAAGTGAGATTTTATAAATGCAAAAATGTTTGGACATATAAAATGAAATTTTCCAAAATATCAATACAAAAGAAGTTGTAGAAAAAGTACTTCAATAATATTTTCTAAAAAAGAAACCAAGAAATCCATGAAATCCATAAGGAGTGATTCAGAATATTCTAGTGATGTTATATCTTTCGAATCAGACACTAAACATTCTAAAAAAAATACCAACATGTTATTTATGGAATACAATAATGAAGTACATTTATATTATACTATTTATCATGAGTTTGAATAAAAAAATATTGTTTCTCATCTAAGGAATAAAATAAATATTATACCATGATGGAAAATCAGTATGAATATTTGAAAAAGAAAAAACTCTTAAAAATTACTATGATGTTATTTATAATGAGAAAGAGGACTTAAATAAACAAATTTTAGATTTAAAAAACATTCTGGAAAATTATTCCACATCATGTATTAATAATGGTAATAGGATTGAAAAATTGAAAAAATAAGTTTAAGATTTCAATGTTTTTGAAAGTGTTTTAAAGAAAAGTGAAAATTATTTTATTAAAATTACTAGAAATAATAAGTCTCATAAATTTAATTTTGGAAAAGGAAGCCAAGGTTAGTATCCAAAGATTTTCAAAACTATTCTGTGCCCAATTATAAGAACATAAACCTATCTAAAATTGGTTGTTTCTATTGTGAAGAGTTATCAAATTTTGATAATTTTTTTGATGAAAAACCATAATATAATAGAGATAAAATATTATTTTATTTAAAAAATATTTTCAAAATTTAGTATTGGAATTTTAGGATAGTACAAACAAATTTAGCTTCCGAAATATCTAGTTTCTAACATCACCAGACCAAAGAAAATATGGGTACCAAAAAAATTTCTTTTTTGATTTTTATTTTTATGTAAAAAGGTCCAATAGTATCAATAAAAAATGGTACATTTATAATGGATATTAAATGAATATTAGTGACTATTTTTCTAACTTCTACTGGTTATTAAAAGTGGATTGAGTCTATGCCAATTTTGTTGATAATGATAAAGGTAAAATTATGGAATTTTGATTTTTTGGTAATATAAGTTTAGTCCTCATCAACAAAGTTATTTATTTGAAAGGTTTATAGAATAATATGACATTTATTTCTCAAATTTGTGAAGAAGGTTATTTTTTTTATTTTCCAAATAACTCATGTTTTCTTTTAAAGATAAATTTCTTAAATTTAATGTACCTAAAAGAGATATAGTCTATACTCTAGATATTAATTATTTAACTAAATGAAATGTGAACTATTTAAATATTGAAAAAAATGAATCTTGGATTTGGAAAATAATATTAAGACATTGTTATGATTATTATTTGATAAAATTGTATAAAAAAAATTAGTTTTAGATTTACCTCAACTGAAATTGACTAAAAAGAAACTATGTGTTGCATTCCAAATAGGAAATAAAAACAAGTCATATTTTAAATCAATTAAAGATGTTTCTAATTTTAGTCCCCTAAAACTTACTCATATGGATTTTTTTGGGCCATATATAATTTCAATACGAAGAGTGAAATGTTTTGTTTAGGTGTCAATTGATTATTCTTTTATATTTAATTTGGTTTTATTTTTTGATTATTAAAACTGAATATGGTTTTGTTTTTAAAAGTTTCTATAAGTTTTCTAAAAAAGTGAAATATTCCAAAATTGTTTCTTTGAGAGTTGATTATAGAGGAGGATTTTAAAACCATGAGTTCAATTCCTATTTCTCAAAGAATGTATGAAACACACCTTTTATATCCCCAAGACACCTCAACATAATGGTGTTATTGAAAGGAGGAACAATACACTGTAATAAATTACTATAACAATGTTATGTGAATATAACCCACCTAGTAAATTTTGGGATAAAGCTATAAATACAACTTTTTCTTTCATAAAAACTGTTCTAATAAAATATTTTTTGAAGAAAATACCCTATAAGATATAAAAAAATATAAATACAAAAGTTTGATACATTAATGTGTCTGTATGTAAGGTTTATATTATAAACACCACGGATAATCTTGGAAATTTTATCTAAAGAATGACGAAGGAATATTCCTAAGCTATTCAACTACTTATAAGGAATATATGTTGTTTAATAAAATTTGAAATATTATTGAATAATCAACTAATGTAAAATTTTATGAAAGTGATTAATTTGATCACAAAATGACTCAAATTAATGAGCTAATTGATTTTTTTGGAAAATATGAGACCTGGATCACTATTTGATAGTAAAAAGGATAATGATTTGTAACTTAATATTTTTTGAATCAAATCCTTAAAGGATGGATACCATTGAAGTAGAAAGTTTACTAACTAGATAGCCAAGAACCCTTTGGAACCATCCCTTATAAAGTGTTATAGGAAGTATAAACAAATGGATTTGGACTAGAATATGTTTAAGAAATCTTGTATAATTTTCAGAATTTTTTATCTCAATTGGAACTTAAGACTATAGAAAAATTCTTATTATATTAGAGTTGGGTTATAGAAATGTAAGCGGAATTAAACTAGTTCAAGAGGAACATGGTTTGTCAATTAGTTGATATAACCTATGACTATCATGTTATAGGAATAAAATGGGATTTTAAGAACAAATTGGAAGATCGTAGTGTGATTACTAGAAATAAGGATATACTAGTATCTAGAGGATATAACCAATAAAAAGGTATATACAATGAAGAGACCTTTTCAATTGTATATAAACTAGAAATCATTATGATTATCCTATCCTATGCATCACATATGAACTTTATATTATATCATATGGATGTAAAATCTGTTTTTTAATGGTATTCTTATGGAGGAATTTTATGTTGGACAACTTCCAAGAATTGAAAATCCTTATTTTCCCAATTCAATTTTTAAACATACCAAATATCTTTATGGAATTAAATAAAAACCAAGATCATGGTATGAACATTTTCATTATTTTCTTTTAAATTTTTTTTTTCAGTAGGAGTGCATGATCCTGATCTATTAAAAGAATATTATCTTTAGTTATTTTTTTATTTCAAATATATTTTTATGGTGTGATTTTTGGTTTAACAATTTAAAAATTGTGTACTGAATTTTCAAAACTAATCTAAAAAGAAATTTCAATGATCATGATGGGAGAGACAAATTATTTTATTTTTTTCTGATTTATCAAAAATATTTTTGAGATTGGGCTAAATTAAATAAAATACATACTAGACTTACTTAAAAGGTTTGGTTCTGAAAGTGGTAAAGTGAATACAAATCCTATGATTTCTATTAAAAATAATGACTTGGGTAATTATAAAAAACAAGTTTAAAATAATATATAAAGAGGAATAAATGTATGTTTATTGTATTATACTGGTAGTAGACATGAAATTATGTTCATAGTATGACCTTGTTCTTGGTTTCAAGAAAATACTAAGCAATACCATTTAAAAATTACCAAATTAATTTTGAGATATTTAAAAGGAACAGTTTCTATTTCCTTATTTTTTTCAAAAAATTTGTGTTTTAAATTTAACTACATATTAAGATGTTGACTTTGGTGGTTGTAGACTAGATAGGAAGAGTACCTCAGGATCCTGCCATTTTCTTTTTAGGTCATTTATATATTGGTATCACAAGAAACAACGCTCTGTTTAATTATCTACTACTAATGTAGAATATAATATTGCTGGTGGTTGTTGTGAAAAAGTATTATGAATGAAATACACCCTAATGGATTTTGGACTCAAATATAATAAAGTTTCAATTAAATGTGATAACAATTGTGCTATAAAAATTTCAAAAAATCTAATAAATCATTCTTGAATATAGAATATAGACTTATGGAATCAATTATTGATATATCATACTGAAAATGGTAATATTAATCTTTATATTATCTCTACTATGAATCAGTTAGTATATATTTTTACTAATCCCTTTTCATGTAAACATTATTATTTTATTAAAATATAATTGATTTTATTTGAATTTAAATTAAATTATTTTATTTTATTTTAAAAAAATTAATTTATGTGTTATTTGATATTGATTTATTTTTTCAATTAATTTTTTGTATTCTATTTGTTTATTTAAATTTTTTATTTTTTATAAAATTAAAATTATTTATCTTTTATTTTTTATTTTATTTATTATTAGTCAAAATCGACCCAAAAACAATCAAGTACATAAGATTTTTTGGACCAAGTTACATCCCTAATTTTTATTTGGCACCTGAACAATTCACCTTTCTCATACAAGTATTCTCCAAAAATCCAAACCATCTCCTATGACCTCTAGATAATTGTTCATCCTCCAACCAACCTATCATTCATGCATAAATAAAAGTTTGGAGATGAGGGAAGTACTAGTTTATACAAGAAATACATAAGCGGTGGCGTTTCATGTAATTTTATTACTGGAAAGTCCATCAATATGGCATAGATAAAATCTACGAAGATTCTACTAAAAAAGGTACTTCTGTTTCATGGTTGTAATTTCATTTTTTACGAGAATATATTAGGATTCTTGTTTAAAGAATAGTTAAATTATTTTTTTTAGAAATGTTGAGTTCCAGTTCACTAGACAATAGATTTTTATATCATCAAATATAAATGGTAAGGATATTCTAGTTTCATCGATTGAGTTGGATAAATTCGTTCACTATCCCCATACGGGGGAGTATTATTTCAGTTAAATTCAAGTGGAAAAAGTTCTTTTTTTCCTAAAAAGGTGTTCATGTTTCTATTCAGAATCTCTTCTTTCAAGAAAAAATCTAGTTAAGGAATGAAAACCTGAGTGAAAGGTTCTATGTATGTTTGTTAAAATTGGGTTTTCCAAGAGAGAAGGATAGATGGAGAAGGTTTTGTTTTAGGATATTTATGAATTATATATTCTGATTAAAACTCTTAATCTCAACCATCCAAGATACATGATGTGATTTATGTATCAGTGCTGCAAATGGAAAGGTAATACAATTTATTATCCTTATGGTATGTTGATCTCCCTTATTTTGAATAAAAAGGAATTTGATATGAATGAAGGATAGGAAGTGAAATCTTATAAGATCAATACCTTTTTTAGTTCTTTTAAAGACCACTAGGTACTTCTGGGACTCTTCTTGAAATTTCTTGAAGCCTGTTGGTCAAGAGAGAGTGTCTTAGAGGGAGCCATCCCAAACCTCAACACTAAGTGATGCAGCACCTGTTAGGATGGTGTCTAATAGGGATGTGTAGAAGTATCAAGATTCCATAATAGAGCCACTTTTTCTTGAGGTTGGTCCTAAAGGGGACGACCCAACTATGAGTCAGGTTATAGAAGTTTTTAGAGTTATTTAATTTGTTGAAAGTGATTAGCATATGGAACAAATTTTTGAGAACACTATTCTTGCTCCCAAAGAAAGAACAGTTGTGATTGTTCCTAGGGTTTCAGCTACTGAAGGAAGAGAATAACTATAGGGGGAACATCCGTTTTTGGATTCAATTCTCCCTGGATCACCTAATAATGGAAATCGATCTGGTGATGTGGTTATGTAAATTTCTTGACATTCTCATACCCCACCTTCACCATCACAACCTCCTATTGTTCATGAGGAATGACCCTCAGTTAGTAAGAGTTTATAGAGTTCTAAAATGAAATCATTTACCTCTTCTCTCTTAAAAAATATTTATAATATTTGAGGTGATTATAATGATAAAAAAATTGAGTTAAATTCTTTTAAGGATGATATTAGAGCACTTATGGAGTTATCTATTTCTAAGTTTTACATTGAAAAGTTAGTTGGGTTAATAGCAACCCATATGGAGATAATTTGTAATCTTTATATAGCCCATCATGTTTGGAAATATGGGTATAAAGTAAGTGAAAAAGAGATTATGGATAGGAAATATCTAGTTATACATATGAATGTTTCTACCCAACCAAATATAAGTTTAATAATCTTGGTGGTATAGTTTTATCTCAAAGAGACATGTCCCAAAATATTCCAATGGTGCTATCAGACATGTATTAAGATATTCTGTATGTGACTTGAAATAAAGAAAATATCACACACTTTACCAAGTGTTTTATTAATACAATATCAATTCATAAAAAAGATTCATCCCTCTATAACTTCCACCTTAGAACCTTCAGTTATTTCTAATTTTCAGAGAGGAGTTGATTAGTTTCTCTTAGAATTAAATTTTTGTCCTTATATATTCAATCCCTATAGTGTGACATGTTCACAATATTTATAATTAAATATTTCAATAAGAATATTATGGGTGATTTCCATGATTCAAAAGAAGTTATCAAGATTCTTGATATATGAACTAAGAGGTCCTTCAATGGTGTGGTGTTATTTTATGTTGAATTTGATGGGAAACTGAATGATAACCTAAATAACTCTATGGATACTCAAGGTATGGTTATTATAACTCTTATTATAGTATCTATAAACCAACAATATTTATTTTACATGTTGAAAATGGAATTTGAAGAAGTTTAAGGGAGGTATCCAGACTCTTGAGTAAGGGAATACTGTGTAGAATCTAAAGAAGCTCTAATTATGCCAGTTTCTATCATAGGAAAGGGGTTGGTTGTCTATAAACCTACAAGGCTTATAACTTATATTTAGCTAGATCATATTCTAGTTTCCCTTATTAATTATGTATAACTTGTACCCATTCCTACTTTACTTGTTACCATTAGTTCTCTATTTCCTCAACCTCAATTCTATGATATTCATGAATTAGTAAAAATTATGATAGAGAAAGTGGATTGTATGGATAAAAATCTGAAATATATGAGTAAGAGAATGATTAGTATGAAAAGATTTATGGATCGAATGCCAAATAATTTGTTATTGGAACATCCATTTGGTCCATATACTACTAACCTTTCACCTTTTCTTAGTACTCCTTCAAGATTCTCTTCTGGTCAGCTATATTCCTTTTAAGGACTTCTAAGAAATGGTATTCTCTCTATTTCTCAAATTCATAGACAATAATAAATGCTTGTTCTTTAGTTATTCAAATAATATATCCTTAATATGATATAAATGTTTGAATATTGTCTATATCATCTAAGAGAAATTAGAACTCAAGGGAATGCTCTTATAGATACTTATAAAGGTACTAGATAAACGGTGGATGTTGTTTATGATCTAAGCCCAATATATCAGAAAGAGAAATCAATTGTGTATGATTCCATAGAAGTGGAGAACCTATAGATATTGTGAAATAAGTGATTACTTCTCTAATTGAAACTCTAACTCCCTCTATAATCGAAAATACCTACAAATTACCTCCATCCAAACCACCTTCTTAGTTTGAACCTATTCATAGGACAATCTTATGAATGATATGTTATATCTGTATTTTTGTATCTATTTGGTAGATGTATGTTTGTATATGTTGAAAATTAATGAAATTATTCTTTATTCAATTTTTATGTTTTTTCATAGATTTTTTTTTTCATTTTGGGTTCTTCATCTCTTAATTTTATTGACTAAATTTTATTCTTTCCATTATTCAATATTCATTTTCAACACTATAATTAAATAGTTCATTAGTTAATGTTCTATATTAATAGTGTTTCCCTCCACTTTACACTTCCTTTTAATGAAATAAAATAGGTAGTAGTTCAAAAATCATACACTAAGTTTAATTAAAGGGTGAAAAGTGTCTAACTAAGGGGGAGAAACTCTACATTTTAAAATCAATATATATTATATTTTTTTATTAAAAATCTTTTCAACCCTTTTAAACTTTCTTATTAAAGGTATTATGGGTTTTTTATCATAAAAAAGTATATATTTTTGGACAACTAATGTATGTCCCATGTATAGCATGTAATTTAGATTTTTATGATCTCAAATACCCTTTCATATATTGCGTATATTTTTTTAAATTCTGTTCAGCATGTTTTATCTTATTTTAACTATTTCATATATTTAATTCATCAAGTCTACAATTTTAGATAATTTAGCTAAAATTTTCCTAAGCCTTGAAAAATACACTATATAGGGAATTTGAATATGTGGAGAATTGGTTACATAGAGAATTTTGGTATGTAAATCACCTATGTAAAGGATTCACTCACATAAATTGGATACATAGAAAAGGCACATATGTTGAGAAGATTCATATATGATAAATTAGCTACATAGATCAAACAACTACATAAATTGGTTATGTGGGGTAATTAGCTATGTGAATTGGAATCATGGTGAAATCGGCTATGTGGATCCAAATAGATAAGTAATTCATTTCAACTATGATAGAATTTGGTTACGTGAGTAAAAATACTACATTATAAAGAAAAGCTATATGAGGTAAATTTTCTATGTTAATAAGGCTTATGAAAAATAGTCTATGTAGATAATAAACTACTTGAAAAATGACTATGTTGATCAATTTAGCTATGTGAATTCAAATATGTATAATTATACTACATGGTGATCTGTAATTAGCTACGTAATGATATAACCTATATTTATTACCATTAAAAAATTATAGTGAGATTTTAATGATGTAGTGAATTCTTTATATAATAGATTACACCCTTATGGTAAAAATGATTATAATAAGAGTCAAGTACTGAGAAAATAAACAATTACAAGGATATTTATTTGGTCTTTATGATTTCTGATAAAAGGGTGTGTGTTTATAAATTATGAGATATAGATTTTATGGATATGTGATTTGTGATTAAAACATATGTTTTTTTCATGCATTTTTCAAGAGCTCATAAATGAAAAGGGATATATTGAGAATAATAGAAGTTCCAAAACAGGATTATAAGAACTATATCTCTCTCTCAAATATCTTCAATGCTACTATTTTTTACTCATAAATAAGAATCAGATTAATGATATATAGATGTTCTATATTTTTCATTATTTCTATAATTTTAGGAGAATATCCTTGAGTTGTTATCTATAACTATAATCTCTCTTAGAGATTTTTTTTTTCTGTCAGCTATATTTTACAACTATGTGTTAAATATATAAACACTATAACTTTATCTCTTTAATTGTAAAATGTTCTTAAAAAAGACCCTTAAAGGCAACTAGTTTTAAATCCTTGCTGGATCTTGGTTGAAATATCCTATGATATTGTAACAATTTACATGTTCTTTCACTCAATAATTTTGTCCCTAAAAAAAGTATTAGCATTCCAAAAAAATAGTGATGTTCTAGTCAAAATCACCAAACTCATAGAGAAAAGTGTTGGTGATGTAGAATATGATATTTATTCTCCATGAACCACTATAATTCTCTTTGTTTGATTCCTTTCTTTGTGATTTTATTTCCAATGATTCTTGTTTTAAGTAAATGATCAAAAGTTAGTCTAATCTAAAAGAGGTTTGTTTTCCAAGTGAATAAATTTTAAAAGAACTCAATTCACCCCCTCTTAATTTTCAGTGTAATCCTCTTAGGAAAACACATAATTCACATCCATCCCAACCCACTAGTAGGAACCATGAGAAATGAGTGTATTCCTATATGATGATCTTCTATTTACTTGAATCCTATAAAAACAAAGTTACAAAAAAACAATGATAAAAGTAGGTTGTGATAAAAATTACACTTTAGGTTACCACCATGGAATCTAAAAAATGTCTAAACATATGAATCCATTTGTTCACATTAAAAACATAATTATAAAACACATAATAAGAAATAACATTCCAATTATAAAACAGTATTTGATTTTATTTTCAAAATCATTCCATATTAAATAAAAAAAGTAATATGAAAATACCACATTTCCAATGGTATAAACGGATAAATAAGTATTTTTCAAGCATCACATAATATAATAAGAACAAGTGCGAAAGTAAAAAAAATAAAAATACTAGGAGAATAATTTAATATAAAATAAACCATGTGGAATATACATGACATGATGGTGTACACAAAAAAATTACTACGTCCCTAAAATTAACAATAAAAGGTATACATAAATCCTATAGTCTCGAAACCTCATTCCTTCAGAAAGTCCACCCCTCATCACCATGACATCAAGGGAACCTCCAATAGCGATTTCTGGATCTAATAGGGCAAGTAATTATTTATTTTTCCTTATATCTGAATGTATCCCAAGAATAATATTATATCATAATTTCAATAAAGGAAACCAAAAAATATTCCATAATAATTTTATAAGGGAAAATCCAAAACCATGTTTCATAAAATTTTTCCAAGGAATAAGAAATTTCAAATATAGACCCAAAATTTTATAAAAACAATTTTCATTGAGATCCACATTATTTTCTATTTTAAAACATCATTAAGGAAATATAACAAACACATCAAAAGTATGAAATAGGTTCTATCAAAAATCCATTTTTGAAAACATAACATAGTCCCCAAAGAATAATTTCATCATTAAATATAAATTTCATAATCAAAACCCAAGGAAAGAATAATTGAACATAAGGCATGCCAAGGGTTTAACTATAGGATAGAGACACCTACCACATGAATGGTGAAACAATGTTTCTTCTTCAAGTCCGGTGATGGGAAATAAGGAAATTAGATCCTAAATAAACTAAATCTAATGAAAACAAGGTCAGTTACCCATTTCTTTACTAAATGTAATGATATAGTCCCAAGAGACAACAAAATCATTGAAAAAACGAAGAAAAAACTAGAATAAAAAGATTCATCTTGCCAGATTATAAAGAAAAGAGATCCAAGTCTTCAATCTACACAATTGTTCTCTAAAAGAGGGGGGAGAGCTAAATAATCACTAAAGAGACTTTAAAATAAGGAGAAATAAAATTGTTTTCAAAGAGTTGGATTAGGTTGGATTAAGAAAACATTTAAAGATAAAATTAAAATTATTCCCTTACTAATTCACGTCCCCTGTGATGCCGCCAAATAGCTTATGAATAAAGGTAGTGATCCTTTAACTCCAAGACTCAATTAGATTTCTAGGGAACCTATAGAAATATATGAGTTCTTAGAAAAAGCATCAACTAGTTAGTTCCATTAATATTCTAGATGGTGGCATCATGCTTCCACCAACTTCTAAAATTACCACTACCAATGTACAAGCCACTCAAAAAATGAAAAGACTAAAAACATAAAAGGATCCATGATTGGTTCTACATAACTAGTTCTGACAACTCTCCTAGACATAAAATCTTTCCATCCTTAGAAAGGTATAATAGTATGAACCTGAGAAAATATATGGTCATTACTACAACATAATGGCCTTTCACTCCAATTCTCATGTATTTCCTTACTTCATTTCCATATCACTCGAACCAATGGGATCATATTTCCACACACCACTATATCTTATTGGTCCATTATCTAAATAGGTCTTTAAACAAATGAGGTGTCAGGTTCAATCAGAAACTCCTCCCAATAAAGCACATGGGATGGGTTTGGATGATACTTTTTCATATAGGAAATATGGAATAGCTATTTGATATATGTAAAACAAGAAGGTAAGTCCAAATGATAAGAAAATTTCTTGAGTCACACCACATTCTCAAATGGGACGACATAACAGGGTTCCATCTAACACTACTTCCCTAAGTGTCCATGTATAAACTAAGGTGAAACTCTAAAAAAACCCTAATCACCTACATCGAAGTATAAAAAATGACGATTCTGATCTGAATAAGATTTATGGTGACTCCAAGATACTAATAATATATTCTTGATTAGTTGTATGATTTTTTTCTCTTGAACAATACCCAGTTTAACCATGGTCCCTTCTCCAACTCCTTCCGAACAAAGAGGAAACCTCAATGGATTCCCAGACAACACAACAAACAACACCATTTGGATTAAAGCCTAATTACTATAGTTATAAGAAAACTCTAGCAAGGGTATATAGTACTCCAATGGTCAAATAATTTCAATAAGATAAGCCTAGATAATGTATTCATGAATCTTGATGGATTTCCCAATTTGAAAATACTTCTATAGATAAAAATTCATGATTAACTTAAACTAAGTAACTATTATAATCTATAAATTACTCCATAACTAGGATATACATAGAGTGTATCTTTTGGAAATGATATCAGGTGGCACCCCATGAACACTAAAAACTCACCTTACATACAAGTTCCCATGATCCTTTAATTTTTTAACTACTTAATAGGTAATAAGTGCATTGATTTCATGAGTCGGTCTATAATCACCCAAATTGTATCCTTATAACTAGGAGTCCTTGGTAGCCCAATCACAAAGTCTACGAATATTGCAACTCATTTCTACACTAAAATGTGTAAAAATTGTAATATCCTGAAATGTATCTAATTTTTCACCTTGATTTGCTAACATATGAGACACCACAATACAATACCTGCAATCAACCAATGAAATCCCAACCACCAATAATGACCTCTCTAGTCATGGAACATCTTGGTATATCTAGGGATTATGGAACAACATAATAAGTGACCATTATACATTAACTCATATGTTAATCCTATTATAAAAAATATCCCACCTCAAAAGAGTAGAGCTCCATTAAAAGATCAAAATCAATCACTTCAGGTCTCCCCACCAAAAAAGGCCCTATTGAAATAGTGATAATTTGTATCATCTGTAACGTCCCTATTTTTCTCCAAGGTATAGACCATTTTTTAGGATTTAATTCCTTCATTCGGCTTTAGTAATGTTTCTTAAGGGAGTCATTGAGGCCATGAGGGTGTCTAGGGCTTGTTCGGAGCCCAGATCCCTTGAAATTGGAGAGGCGGACTGTGACACATATTTAGGAGAAACTATATAGCCCAGCCTGCACAGTTTCCCTGACCATGTGGAAGTGTGGAATAAGGGAACAAGGGGACACACTACCTCTCTACAAACATGAAAAATGGGGCACATTCCCATGCTGAAATTGCAAGTCCACTTCATAGTTTCATTTCACATGATTTGAGCATGGTTAGTCATACCGTGCACTTAACCCATGCAGGGTGCTCACCTATGCAGTGAGGGGTGAACATTTGGTGTATGGTTTTGCAAATAATGATGCTAAACCTTGTGGAACAATATATGAGGTAAAAATTAATCATTTGACCTTAATGAATTAAAATACCTACAACCCTTTCCCCACTTATTTCCAAGTGGACTTGAGCTCCTCCTCATCTGTCATGAGTTCCTCCTCAATCCATCTTAGGATTTTTGATATCTCCTCCTTCTAAAATCCAAATAATTCACTATAGGGTGTGTTGGAAATCTTGAGGTAATCTCTACACTCCTCTTCCTTCTATTTTTAGTTTCTCTCCTCAACTTTTGCACTATTTTGGTGAGATATAATTTTCCTTATTTTTAGGGTATTTGATATATTTTATGATATCTCTTGTCCTAGCTCTATTCAAGGGATGAAAATGAATTAGTGGTCTTGTAAAAACCTAGGGTAGGTGTTTTAGATTCTTTACCAAAGTTTCATCACTTTCAATATGTTGTTTCATTATTCTATGTGCGGGAATCCACTAGAAACACCCCCAAAATGATAAATAAATTAATCTAAGTGGTCTTTCATGCTTATTATGACCTTAGATAATGGTCAACCTCATACGAGGTCATTTTCCTTGGCATGGGATACACCTTTGGGTGTACCTTTCCTTGAAATAATTTTGTACCACTGATATAAATTGTTTAACACCTCTTGAGTTATTTTACCAATGAAATTAGTGTTTTGAAATAATAAATGGAATTGGGAGAATGGTTTAGGCTTAATTTAGGCCATTGGTTATGATTAAGATTTATGGCACATGCTTTATTCTTATTCCCATTTTGTGTACCTTATGATTTTACACATGTTTCTTAGTCCTCTATGCTTATTGACTTGTGATCATTCCTTGTATCCTTGTGTTTAAGATTATGCTTAATGCCTATTTACTTATTCTTTATGACATAATTGTTTGAATTGAATTAAATTATTTAGATAACCTATTTATTATGTTATAAATATGATTCCTTTTTATAAAAGTGATATTGGTTTCTATTCTTGGAATGGTTACGAGATGGTCACGAACATGGGTCCCGACATAAGGATGTCATGGATTGACTCACAGTTCATAGTTTTGGAACTTCTAGATGCATTAGGATAGACACTTGTCTATCCTTGTACATGATCTCCAGGCGGTTAATTATACCCATTTGTGACACCGGCTCCCTAGGGGAGGAACTGTTGATGGACTCATTGGAATGATGGTTATACCATGACTCATGTGATACCCAATATCATATGTGAGATACCTAGGATGGGATTAGTGGTTATTCATACACCATGATGAGAATGACATGTGGGATGCCTTTATTTATTTTCCTTTGATAGGATCTATAGTAGTGGGTATTTCAAGAGATCCTAAAGTGACCCTTGGGATTTATTTATGAATTTCCTTGGAAGGGATTCAGATATTTATATTGAATTTGATTATGGGTTTTCCTTATTTACCCATGATTCCTTATTACCAAATTATGTCGATGTTTATTTGATGTCATACGGACTCTTCAGCCCAAAAAAACAAAATATTGGGGTTAGTCCACACCTGATGCCTTATTTATGATGACCCATGTACAAACATTATCATAGTTTCATAGTTTCCTTGGTTTGGACATCTAGCTTTATAGAAGTAGGAACTAGCAGTCAGGTATCCAGGTGGACCCCAGGTCATCATGTTTTTATTTATTTGATACCATGCATTTACTACTACTGGCACACTGTCATTTTATATTGCATATAATGGATTTACCTAGACACCATTGGTGGTGTCCTACGGAGTATATCTCACACCCTGATTGGGTTGTACTTGGTACCTAAGTAGACTTTATGATTGGAGATATAGATAAAAGGGAAGTGTTCAGCTTTCGATGCATGATTGACATTTCTTGGATAGATTATAGGAGAAGAAGACTAATCTTATTCTCATCATGCTAGTAGTATCTTTTTTCCTTTTTATGTTTTTTATAGCATGCGATATATGCATGTGTCCCCTATTTCCACCATATACTCATTATGTATAGTTACATGACATCATTATCGTAATCTTTTATATTTATTTACTTGTTCATCTTCCTCCTATTTTTTATTATCTTGCATGGTTTATTATTATTCTGATGTTGTCTGTTTGGTGTTACTGCTTGATCTACAGTGGGTTACTAGTCCAGTTATTATAGTGTCTAGTTTCCTTGTTCCTTATTTGTTTTGTGTTACACATTGATCTATGGGGAATAGTCTCCCTAGAGACACAAACTAAGACCCTACTTCTATTCAGTAACCTATGGTATATGGGGAGGAGATCATGAGTTCTTGTAGCCCACCATCATGGGGAACCACTAAGTGGAAACCAGGGTGGGATGCTACAAAGTGGTATCAGATCAATTTTACTTTTGTCTAGTTTGTCAGTATCTTAGGGCCGCAGTTCATGCCATATATATAAAGTGCATCATATACTATAGGAGAAGAGTCCAAGGTTTTCTACCATATGAGGTACTATTATAGTAGTCTTGAATTTAGTCTATTTCCTTTTTGATATTGGTGTATCAAACTCTTATATATTTACTGTGACTATAGAAGGTTTGGGACTAGAGATTGAATACTTTAGTGGAATTATATATCTTGATACACTATTAGGTGTATTAAAAGACAGTATACTCCAGTACAAAGAGTTAATCCTTGAGATAGGTGGGTACCATTTCTTATGGAGTTTCTTTAACCATGATATGACCTATTTTGACATCATTCTAGGTATAAACTGAATAGTGTCTTATAGAGCCCATGTAGATTGCTATTGCGAGTAGGTTTCTTTGACATTACTCGAGGGTGGATCCTATATTCATATGGCTGAATGTGATATTCAGGCTAATTGAGCCAGAACCAAGCATCAGGGTCTATAAAGGGTGAAAACCCAAATAGAAAAACTCTTTATAAGTGATCCAGGAATGGAACATGTAGAATTACCTCATATTGTTGATCATTTCAGGGGCCTCTTCCCTAGTTATTTCATTAGTTTACATATTATGAGAGATGGTGCGTTCTCCATTGAGATAATTCCAGTTGAAACCATAGTTTCCATTCCCCGATATAGGATGGAACCTATAGAGATCTAGGAACTCATAAAGTTTCATGAGGATATGAAAGAAAAAGGTATTATCTTATCCAGCACATCACCATGGGGTTCACCAGTCCTTTTATCCAAGAAGAAGGACTATAACCTCAGATTGTGTATGGATTAAAACCAACTAAACTAGATCACGATAAAGAAATAATATCCACTACCTCGTACAGACAACGTCTTCAACCAGTTCCATGGTTTGACAGTTTCCTCTAATATCCATTTGATTTCAGGCTACCATCAGGTTCATGTGATTCCATCATACATACCATGTACAATGTTCTAGAGAAGGTATGACTTGTATGATTATTTAGAATTTTCATTCCTCCATACGAACATGCCTACAATAATTATCTCTTTTAGGAATCAGTTTTTATACCCATACTTGGGTTCTTTGTTCGTGGCCTTTATAGGTGAAATCTTATTTTATTCTCACACTATACATGACCAGTCCAATTATCTTGAGATATTACTTAATACAATGAGATAAAACCATCTATATGTGAATTTTAGAATATACCACTTTTGGATTAGTAAGGTTCACTTCTTGGGTCATATAACTTTAGAGGAAGGTGTATCTATTAACCTAGAGAAGGTGAACTTCATGGTTTCCTGTGAGCAACCAAAGAATGCGTTCGATGTAAACAATTTATTGGGGATGTCTAGTTATTTCAGTCAATTCATACAAGACTTATCATTCCATACAACACTATTTCAAGCATTAATGATAAGGGGATGAAGATTGTATGGTCATATTCTTATGAGGAATATTTTTAGGAGGTGAAAGTGTGATTGACTTCAACACAGATCCCGATTCTTCCAGAGTTGAGAATAGGATATACTCTATACTATGATTCTTTAGGGATCGGGCTAAGAAGTGTGTTGATTCAAGGTGATCAGGTTGATGTGTAAGAGTCCCTCTCACTGAGACCTTATGAGTGTAATTACAATATGTACGGCCTCGAGCTAGCCTCCATGGACCATGATTTATGATGCTGGAGGCACTATCTATTGGGTGAGTGATTCACTATTTATATGGATCAAAAGAGTCTCAAAGACATCTATAGATAGTGAGACATTAATATCATGTAGTACAAGGTGGGTAGAATACCAATACTTGTTTGATTTTGATCTTTGTTATACAACAAGTAAGGGTAATGTCGTGGTTATTTCATTGATTCAGGAGACTTAGACACATGTCGTTCAGGAAGATAACATTGAGTGGTAGTTGATGGATTTGTTTTGTAAGATGTACATAGATGTTCAGGAACAACATGGGAAACCTATTTAGCTGATATAGTAATGAAATCATCTCTTCTATAGTGGGTGTGGAAGATACTTCTTTATAACCCCAAAGTCTTGTTCCTAAGGAAGAGTTTCACTTATGAGAGCCTACCTCATGGTTGGGTTTTTTATGGGAGTGAGACACTATTATACCCTGAGTGTGTTTATGTGTATTCTGATATATGGGAAGAGTTGATGTGGGAATATCATGCATCTTTTTGGGTAGTTCACTATGGGATTACCAAGATGTACTGATATGTACACCTTCTGTATTGGTGGTTGTGTATGAAGTGGTTGATTATAGGTTTGATTATATATTTCTCCACCTTTTAGCAGGTGAAGGCTGATCACCAGGGTCCCATGGGACATTTACAACCTCCATACATTCCTAAGCTAAAATGGAATGAAATAACCATATATTTTGTGCTGGTACTACTGAGATCCCCTTGAGGAAACAATATAGTATCGGTTATCATTTACAGGTTGACCAAGGACGGAAACATCCTACTGATCCTGGAGACCTTATTAGTTGATGATCTAGGGAGGATTTGTATCTTGGAGATTTTTCACCTTCACAGCGTTCCCCATTATATTGTATCAAAAAAAGATGCATGTTTTACATCACAGTTCTGGTAGGCACTTCATAATTCACAAGGTCCACAGGTGCTCACGAGTACAATATATCACCCTCAAACCGATGAGTAGTATGAGAGGATCATACAGGTGTTAGAGGACATGCTATGATCATGCATCCTTTATTTTGTTGTTTCGTGGAAAAAACATATACCTATTGTGGTGTCTTTATACAATAATAGATTTCCGGAAATGATTCAGATGGATTTATTTGAGTCCCTTTACGATAGGTCATTCTATTTACCTCAATGCTGATAAGACGCTGGTGATATAGCACTGCTGGGTCTTCATCTCATTCAAGAGATTTCAGAGCATGTACAACTAATTCAGAAGTGTATGGTTATAAATTAGCCTAGTCAGAAGTTTTATAATGATAATCACCATAGAATTATGGAGTTTGAGGTGGGACATATGGTATTTCTACAGGTATCACCTAGATAGGGTCATAGACAAATTCCAAAATTGGTAAAGTAATCATTTCAACATTTCAGGCCATTTGAAATAGTGGAGACAGTCAGGCCAGTAGCCTATCGGTTGTAGATACCATAGAGGTTATATTCTAGACATGAAATATTCTATGTATGATAGATTCAATGGTATCATCCAGACCCATCTCAATCTTTTGACACTGAGGATATAAAGATGAAGTATGATGTGTCCTTTGAGGAACATGTAATATGCATCATTTATTGGAGCACCAAGGATCTCTAAGGCAGGCCAGTTCCATTGTTCGGGGAGCTATGAAAGAAAAGATGCATACATGAAGAGAAATGGTAGCGGGAAACTGATGTATATGTGTAGTGGATGGAACAGTTCTTAGATGAAGTTTCACCACCCTCATAAGGGAAACTAAGGGATGAGTTTTCTTAAGGAGGGAAGGTTGTAATATATTATATTTTTTAACAATGTATAGACCATTTTTTTCATCTTCATTTCTTTGGTTCGGCCCAACTAATGTTTCCTAAAAGATTCATGGAGGTCACAAGGGTTTCTAGGGCTTGTTTGGAGCCTAGTAACCCAAAAAGTGGAGATGCATACTCGGCTACACAATTTCCCTAACCGTGCAGAAGTGTGGATGAAGAGAGTAGGGTGGCAGACTGTCTCTCTGCAAACATGAAAAATGAGGCACATTCCCATACAATAATTGTAGGCCCACTTGACAATGGTATTTTACTCAGTTTGAGATCAGTTAGTCAAACTATGCGTTTATCCTTTGCGAGGTTCCCCCATGGTTAGTGCACTATTTGGACAACCGTGCGGCCAAACTGTGTGGCCCAAAAAATAAGGGGAAAAAATTATTTTTCCCTTAATGAATTAAAATACCTAAAACCTTTTTTCTCCTTTTTTTGCAGGAGAATTTTTCTCCTCATTTCCCATGGGTTCCCCCATAACCCATCTTAGGATTTGATATATCCTCCATCAAAACTCCAAATTCTTCATAGTTAGGTGCGTTGAAAATATTGAGGTAATATCTATAATCCCATTAATTCTATTTATAGTTTCTATCCTCCACTGTTTCACTATTTTCATGTGAGATCATTTTCCATATTTTTAGTTCATTTGATGATTTCCCTGATATATCTCAGCCTATCTCAATTCAAGCATCGACAATGGATGAGTGGTCTTATATGAACCTATGGTAGGTGGTATATATTATTTCCTAAAGTTTTATTACATTATATATGGTTCTCCATTATCCTGCATCCCAAAACCTTCTGTTTATGCCCCTTAATTAAGAAATAAATCAATATAAGTGTCCTTTCATGTGTAATGTGACCCTAGTGATTGACGAGCTGTATTTGAGGTCATTTTCCTTAGCATGGGACACCCCTTTGGGCATGCCTTTTCTTAACAGCCTTTTGGCCCACTGAAATAAAATTTTGAACACCTCTTGAGGTGTGTTACCCATGAAATAAATTATATTAAATAATTAAGGGAATAAAGATAATGTTTTAGACTTGTTTTAGGTCCTTGGTTATACTTACGGTTTATTACTTATGATTTATGATTATTTTCATACCATCTACCTTATAATTTTATGCATGTTTCTTAGTTCCCCATGCTTATTTCCTTGTGCTCATGCCTTTTAGCCTTAGGATTATTCTTATGATTAATTCCTATTATATTATGAATTATTCAATAATTTTTTGGCTTGAATTAAATGCTTTGGATGACTAGTTTAGCATGTTATAAATATGATGCCTTGCTATAAATGTGATCTTGGTTGTTATGCATGGACTGCTTATGGACTAGGAGAAAACATGGATCTTGACTTAAGGATGTTGTGGATGGACTCACCGTGCCCGGATTTGGAACTGATAAAATTGCTTGGAGAGACACCTGACTCACCTTGTACGGGCTCGCCAGGAAGTTTATTATACACATGAGTGACACTGGTTTTCTAGGGGAGGTACCATGGGAAATCTTATTGGAAATATGGTTATACCATGACTTGATTTATACTCGATCACCTATGTGAGATACCAGGGATAGTGTTAGCAGTTATTCTTACAATATTCTAATATTGATATGAGGGATTCCTTTTATCAGTCTCCTTGGATGGGCTCTATGGTGTTGGGTCTTTAGGGAGCTCTTGTAGAGACCCTTAAGAGTTCTAATGGATTTCCTTGGATGGGATCGGGATGCTCATATTTAATTTGATTTTTCTTTTTCTCAGTTTACCCATGATTCCATATTATAAAATTTTGAGTATGTTTGTTTGATGTCATAGGGACTCATTCAACAAGCTGAAACAAAATCTTGAGGTCGATCCTCACCGGATTCCGTATTCGTGATGAAAAATGTATATACTTTATCATAATTGTAAAGGTCACTTAGTTCAGACATCTATCTTAAGACAATGTAGGTACTGGTTTTTGGGTATATAGGTGGAACTTAGACCATCTTGTGTTTATTTATTTTATTCCTTGAATTTACTTCTACTTGCACACTTTTCATTTATATTGCATGGATTGGATTGATTTTGAACCATTGGTGGTGGCCTGCTGATTATATCTCAAACCCTTATAGGGCCGCCTTTGGGACCCTAGCAGACATTGTGAATTTTTTTATAAATAAAGGGAATCATCCATATTTTGATGCATGATTAAAATTTATAGGATATATTATGGGATAAGAGGACCGAGCCTATGCTTGTGATGCTAGTAGTAGCTTATTTTTGTCATTTTTTATATAAAATGTGGTATATGCCTATATCACTTGTTTTCCCCATGTACTCAATATGTATAGTTACATGACATCATGATCATCATATTTTGCATCTATTTTTTCATCTTCTTCCTGTTTTTTATTATCTTATATGGTTTATTATTACTCCACATCTCTCTATTTTGTGTTAATGCTTTCTCTACTGTGGTTTACGGGTCATGTTATTATAGTGTCATATTTCATTATTCATTATTTCATATATACCATTGTGTCACACTATAATATATGAGGAAATAACCTCCCCATAAACACACCCTAGGCCTTTGCTACTAGTCAGAAGTCTCTAGCTTTTGGGGAGGTAAGATTGAAGTCTTGTATCCCATTGTCTCGAGGCACCGCTAAGTAGCATCGAGGGTGGGATGACACATCCTCATATTTTCCAAGTAAAATTTGGTCATCCATGTGTGATATATATATATTACAAGATATGAATACCTATAAATCAACTATCTCTTCTTAAAAGTGCATCTTAGAGAACAAGATCGTCAAGTACCACTCTTCCACTAATTCTTCCACTGCATATGTTGGAAATTTACTGCTCAAAGCATCTATGACCACATTACCTTTACCAGGGGTTTAAGAATTATCAAAATCAAAGGATTGAATATAATATAACAAAAATATATATCTATGGTTGAGATACATCTAAGTGAAAATATACTTTAAACTCTTATGCTCTAAATACACCATAAACTACTCCCCAAATAGGTGGTGGCACCATGTTCTGTGCTCATGAAAAACCACCAACAACTAAAGAACATGAGTGGGATAGTTCTTCTCATGTGGTAATAATTGAGTGGGATAGTTCTTCTCTAAGGGACTAAAATATCAAAGTGATAACTTTACCAATCACAGAATTCATCTATGAACTAATCTTTGAGATACATGCCGAAAGACTCGAATTCCCACCTCGAACTATAAAGGCTTATGATGATGATTGGAATAATACATCTAACTAGATTGAGCTATATACATATGATTATAAATTATCTTTACTTGATCTGAAGCCTCCTCAAAGATATGAGGATCTAGTAGTGCTTCCTCACCTACCATTATCCAGCACATAGGTGAACGACATGACCTACCATAAAGGGCCTCATATAGAGCTATCTGAATTGTTTCTTGAAAGTTGTTGTTGTAGGAAAACTCAAACATAGGTATATGATTTTCCTATGAACCTTCAAAATCAAGGAAACATTCCTAAAGCATATAATATAACACTTGTATCAGATACTTGTACTTCCCATTTGTTTCAGGGCGAGATGTTGTACTTAAGAGAAACTGTGAACTCGGTGCCTTCTATAACCCTTTCTAGAACCGATTTGCATAGCAGGTGTCTCAGTATGAAATGACAGAATGAGGAAAACCATAAAGTCACACTATCTCCCAAATTTAAATTCTTCCTATCTCATCAACATATATGGTCCCCTGAATCCATATGAAGTGTCAAACCTTATTCAACCTGTTGATGATCTCCCATAATGCGTCAATTCCTCGAGGGGATCTTAGAAATCCCCATCATGAAATCCATGGTGACAATGACGTATTTCTACTATAGAATGGATAGAAGATATAAAAGTCTAGTAGGACATCTATTCTTTGTATTCACCTACTGATAGGTGGATCACCGAGTGATAAAACCAGCTATCTTCCACTTTATACTCAACCAACAATACTGATGACACATGTCTTTTTACGTTTTGGTAAGCCCATGAAGAACTTACCAAACATAGGAATTTGATTAATTTATAAATTCTTCCCATATAGATGAATTCACCTATACACAACTATAGAAGATTAGGGTTTCATTTCCCTCAACAACCCATACAAGAGGTGGGTTCTCACTTGTGATGTTATCCCTCAAGAAAAGGCCCTAAGAATTAGATAACTGCCTCATTCAGACCTACTCTAGAAGAGTGGTCATCACTTCCAAAGATAATAATATTGATTTCCCCTATTGTTCCAAAAACTCTAGGTGAATCTCCAAAAATAGATCCATCAAATTACACTCACTGTTGTCCTCCTTGAAAACTTTTGTATGATTCTTCTTGTTCATGAAATTAGCTAATACGTTTCCACTTCCTGGTGTGTAAGCAAGCTCAAAGTAGATTGATTTACTATATTACAACCACTTGTGCTACCTCAGATTCAAGTCTCTATGTGTGTATATGTATTTTAGACTTTTATGATCCATATAAATAATGAACTGCTCCCCCAATAAGTAACTCCTCCAACAGTATAGAGCATGAACCAGTACTTCTAGCTCAAGGTCATGTATAGGGTATTTTTTCTTAGGAGGTCTCAGCTGGTGGGACTTTAGGATACTACCCAATCACTATGTATCAGAATTGCCCCTATCCAGATTCTTGAAGCATCCAAATAAATAGTATAGACTCTTCCTCACTCATGAAGAATCAGTATCAATGCTGAAGTTAGTCTTCCCTTTAACTCTGGAAGAGTTGTTTCACATGTTTCAGCCCAGCTGAATTTCACACCCTTCTTGTTCAAGTCCATAAGCAAAGATTCCATACATGATAATTATTGGATGAATCATATGTGATATCTAGATAGCCTTATGAAGTTTCATATGTTTACCACATTCTTAGGATCCTCCTAGTAAACCACATCTCACAACTTCTATGTGTTAATAGATATGTCTACTTTAGATATGATATGACTCAATAAGTGAACCTTGTCGATCCAAAAGTGGCATTTGGTGAAATTTAAATAAATATGGTTCTCTCTTAGTGTTCTCAACATGATCTCAATATGATTAGAATGGTCTTGCATGGAGTGTGAGTACACTAAGATGTATTCTAGGGAGACCACCATGAAAGAATCAAGATACGGGTGGAAAACACAATTCATAAAAGCCAGGAATACTTTTGATATTTTCTTCAAAAAAAATGCATGACCAGATGCTTTTACAAGACGTACCTACTCTGGAACACTATATGTGGTTCTTATGATTACCTCAATCACACCTAATGGTAGCCCAAACTCAAATAGATCTAAATGAAATTTATGCACCTCAAAGATGATCGAAGAGGTCATCTATTCGAGGTAGTGTATACTAGTTCTTTAGTTTAAGCTGGTTCAGTCGGTGATAGTCTATGAAAAATCTAAGGGTACCATCCAATATCAGGTCAAAGAGTATTGGTGAACCCAATTATCATGTGTTGGGTCATATAAAACCATTAGCCTCTAGATCTTCAAGCTGTTTCTTGAGTTCTGGGAGCTCTGTTGGGGTCCTCCTATATGAAGGAATGGAAACGGGTGTTGCACCTAGAAAAAGATCAATGGTGAACTCAATATCTCTATTAATAAGTAATCCAAATAAATTATCCGGGAAAATATCCCTATAAAAAATCCCCAATAGGTGGAAACTCTACAACTTTCATTCCCTAATTGCTCATAAAGAGACTTCCCATATGGAATGTCACTTGGCCTATCCCAGTATGCTTAGGTCTAGCTCAACATTCTTAGATATCCCAATCTCCCTTATGGATATACGTGTTTCCATCGGGTGATGTAAATGATTCCAGATTACAATAACAATCCACTTTGTCTTGATAAGACACAAGCCAGTCCATACTAACAGTGGTGTCGAATCTAGTCATCTTGAGGATAAAGAAACTCTATAGAAAATAGTACCTTCTACCTCTATAGAACACTCCATTCACTTGATTATACCCTCTTATCAAACTCCTAATAGTGTTTCAAGAGTCATAATACCACTAGAGTACTCTATCACTAGACCATTAGTTCCCATAATTACAAATGATAGAAAATAGTGTGATGTACTTGTATCAAACAAGGAATATAATAAAGTTGAGGATACTATAATAATTTCATTATCATTAGATGGTACTAGATTCTAATCCTATGTAATAGGCTACACAACCTACATATGGTCTTAACGATAGCCTTGAGATGATGACTGAGTAGCCTGAGCAGGTCTACTCAGCTGATACTAAAACTATGAGGCCTAAATGCCTCACCCATGACCACCTACTCGGCTCGAAGGGACAATAGGAAATCAAATTCCAGCATGGCATAGTTTTGATGATATTTCACTTGAGGGAGGTGATGACACAAATCCCCGTTCTATTGGAATGAGAATAAAGGATTATTAGAATCAATGGAAGTTACCCATCCTACCACAAGATCGGTACCCAACTATGTTTCTTGTACATAGGGGTCTTTTATGGCATGGCCCACCACACTGATGACAGACCAAAAAACTATCTGTGTGTGACACCTAAATGGTACTAACACTACATGTATATTCTAAATGTCACTTTATGCTCCTAGATAAACCACTACTTATTTTGGAAGATGATATGACATATCCAACGCCTCCTTATTCCCTTAGGTTCTTCTCAGATATCTCTGAAATAGTGGTCAGTATAAATATGTTCACCTGCGCGCAGATGGAAAATACAATCCCATCATTGAATTTCATTGTAGTAGTAATATCATCATCAGACAAGGACAATGTGAAATGTTGTAATTTAGTGATGTGAGATAAATATTCCATCACTAACTTGTCTCCTTGATAAAGGTTTATGAACTCCTGAGAATGATCCCTTCTAAAGGTATGCATGATTAAGTTGTCAAAGAAAGATATCTTAAAGTCTACCTAGGCCATACCCTGATGTTTACCATCCTGAGTAAGAATTTCCCACCAATATTTGGTGGAGTCATGAAACATGTAGGTCATGATATTGACTCTCTACTTTGTAGGAATCTCAATATTCTTAAAGATCAATTACATGGCCTCAATCCATGACTCAAAAGACTGAGGTATGTTATCCCATGAAAATGTGGTAGGATGCTACTGGAAATCCCTAGTAAATTCTACTATAGAAGGGGTAGGCTGGGGAGTACCCTTAAAATACTACATGAACTAAAAGAAACTCTCCCAAAACTGAGCATCGACACCCATTTAAACATCTGAAGGAGGTGTCTCAAGTGGAACTAGAATAGGTACTATGGGTGGCTTAGGACCCACCACATCTAGAGTATTCTCATTAACACTTTCTCAATGTACAACATGAGGATGGAAAAATGACATAGATCTATAGTTTCTAAGTATACACATCATATATGATTTATAATGGATAAGGAAAGTGATAAATAAAGGACAGATATAATAATTTCCTATAATCATGTCACAAGCCTTATCCAACTCCTAAAAACAAGTCTAGGTGATCAGAAAATGTTGAAGAAAGATCATAGGAGACACGAACTACTTCCCACTACAAGGTCGGGTTAGGTTCAATTTCTCGTATCACACTTACAAGGAATACATTTCAGTTTATAGATCATTTTAATTTTAAAATATTAATCATTTTAATTTAGTATTCATTTAGGTATTTAAAACTCTTTAAATGGAAGAATTTTATGGATCAATAATTTTAATTTATAAGAGCCCATACAACTTATAATTTAAAATGTGGCATCCACATAATCTTAACCATAAAAAATTATATACCTTGTGATAGATTTTCAATGGATAAATATTCCATAACCATTTTCATAAGGTGTATTCTCTACCCAGTTTAGGAAAACACTTTTAGGTTGAGGTAGGTAATTCAAGTGTCATTTATGTTTTTCAGTACTGAAAGTAATGTTTTCACAATTCTATATATTACAACAAAATAAATTTAAGTCATAATAATGAAGATAAAAACATAAATCACATTAAATATAGGAAATGAATATATAAAGTAAATACGACATGAAATAATGCTTGAAATTTTAATCCTAAGGTTCCTAGTATGATGCATTATTCAAATGTTTCCTCAAATCCCCAGGATAAGGATAAAAAACCCATATTAACAACATAAAAAACAATAAAAATGAAAATAAGTGCATCACCCAATGGATAAATCCATGAAACAATATCAACACAAGAAATAACAACATTTACTAATCCCATGTAATTAGGGTTTCACCTGTACGTGGGGTAGCTACTATTGAGAACATGCTCATTACCAAATTTTAATTTCTTAGTCTCTGGTCTAAAAAAAATAGATAGAAAAAAAGGAAACTCCTTTGATACCACTTTGTAGTGTCCCACCCTAAATTCCACTTAGTAAGGCCCTAAGATGCTGTCCACAAGTCCTTGAGCACACCTCCCTAAATGCCAGTGGTTTTCGACTAGTCGTGAGGGCCCATGTCATGTCTGTAAGATGACTATTCCTTCATAGATAAGAGTGGAGCATAATGAGATGTAAATAACCATAAAAACAGAAGAAGAGACTATATGACCAGAATAGTAACCTGCCATAATGGAGGTGGTAATCACAAACAAATAGCAGTGTAAATCTAATAAACCAACATGCAAGATAAATAAATAACTGGAGTAAGATAAAGAATATGTATGCACAATATGAGGATGATGATATGTCATGTTTCTATATAAAATTATTCACAGGGTTTAGGGGATACAATCTTATATCACATGAAAAAAAATATACAGAAAAGGCCAAAAATATCTACTACTATAATCCCATGCATAGGCTCGGTCCTCTTCTCCCATGCTCCATCCTAGAAAATCAGTCAAGCATCGGAAGTTGGTCACTTACCCATGTATATACCTATAACAATTAGGTATTTTTGGAGACCAATGGTGTCCCAAGAAGGGTGTGAGATATAATCCCAATAGTCTATCAAAAATGGTGTCTACATCAATCCATTCGTGAAATATAAAATGAATTATGGGCTATAATTAAAAACATAAATAAATAAATTAATTAATCAGACTCGGTTCCAATATATCACCCTTCTAATTTTTCCTACTTTGACCTAATCCATTGAGTCTAAAATAAGATAACCTTCTAGGGTAAAGTTAGTGATTAATGTATGAAAATATGTTCTTCCCCCAATCTTGTGATTGGGATTGGAGGAAACATCCTAGAATTTCAATGTTTAGGTTTTATTTCTCATTTTAAAACATTCACTTACTTTTAATTCCACTTAACCTATTTATAAAATATTAAGATTCATTAATATTTCACCCATTATAATTCTAAAAGAATTCCATGTATCTCTATAGGGGCTCTGTATGGGTCGAATTCTAAGGTAGTCCATCCAAGGTGACCCCCGAATGAGATCCAAGTGCCACTCTATGCATGGGGGGTAATGATAGCATGAACTAACCTCTAAGTTTGTACCTTGTATCAGACACAGGGTACCAAATATATATCATGTTATGGTAAAACCATCTTGTCATTGAGCACATCCAAGGGGTCTCCCCTAGTGAACCCGTATCACTCATATGGAGGTAAAAAGAAATAATTCTTATCTAGCCTATCCTAGGCATAACTAGTGTTTCCCCTAGTGTTTTTACAATGTATTAAAAACTAAGTCATGAAGAGTCCATCCAAGGGGTCCTTAAGTCGAAACCCATTGTATCACCCTTGAAATTAAGGTGGAAGTAATTGAAGAATCATTTATATCATAATAAGCATATTTTCAAGTAATTTTCATTCGACAAAACCATTTATAGCATAAGGAAAGATGTATATGGTCGAACCTCTTAGAAGACTCAATTAGTTCAACAAATCCAATCATAGTAGGAAGGGTAGTGTCCTAACTCATGGATTAACATTAGATTTAAATTAATTAATTAAATAAAGGCGTTAATAATGTGTAAACACACCTCAAGGTTGGTTTATACAATTAGAAAAAGTCCTTAAGGATGTTGTACACCTAAAGGGATGGAATAAATGAAGGTGATCAACCCAAGAGGTTAATTCTCCATTTACTTCAGTCGCAAAAGGCATGATAATACATTATATTTAATTTAATTTTTAATTATAAGGAATCACTATAAACTTCCAACTCGTGTTAAAATGAAGAATATTATATAACAAAACAAAATGAGGGGAAAGAACCTAGAACACCTATCTTAGAATTATATTTATTCCCTCATCCAACATCAACCTTTGATTCAAGCTAGAACAAAAGAAATCAGAGAAATCTTAAAATGATCTGAAAGTGGGGAAATTGAGATTGAACAGAAATATAATAACAGAGATTAATTAGTTCTTGAAATAGAAGGGAGAGGTTTGAATAACATACCTCTTGCTTCCCGATGGATATGATGATGAGTGAAATGTATACCGGATGGAGGAGGTAGCTTGATCCCTATTAAGGAGAAGAATTAGCCCTTATAAAAGGAAAGGAGGGGAAGAAAAATACTAGAGAAAATGGTGGAAATGAAAAGGGGTTAAAATATTTAATGAGTGAAAAATTCAGAAATTCACCAACATAGGAAGGGGTGCAGGGTTTGGCCGAACTGTTGGCCAAACTATGTACATTCCATGTGCCAAGATATTGTTCAAGATTACCCTCACATAGGCTAGATTCATGGTTTGGTTAAACATGTGTATCCCATGATAAATTCCTATGTTAAAAATTTTAGGTGGCCCACATGGTCATCAACCTAGGTCCAAATTGTTGAAGACAAACTATGCGTTCCCCTGTACCCCAATACCTCAAGTCGCATGGATAGAGAAACTGTTCATGTTGGGTGGAATGGTTTCTACTAACCATTATTCCTGGTCTATTTCATCAATTTTATAAGATTCGAACAAGCCCCAAAACCCCCTAAGACCTCCTTCAATCCCTTAATAATCATTATTAGGGCCAAAAAAATGAATTTAAACCAAAATAAAATGGTCTGTACATTTCATAAAAACTGGGATGTTATAAACTCCATCTGATATTTGGTGAAACTTAAGGCTATGTGGTAGCTGAAGGATTGATCAATTCTCTAGAAAATATATTTCATATGTTGGGCTGGTGTGGGGATCATAGGGAAATTATTTCCCTTTATTATTTTGAAGTCTTCTTCAACTACTGTTGATCATTGGTTAAAAATACTATGAGAACACTAAGATTGATTCAATGGAGTGGTCATTATTTATAGATGTTTTCGTTGATATGTATTTTCCCGAGGTTATTTGAAATTGGATTGAAGGAAAAATTTGGATAACATGAGTAGAAGGAGGATGAATTTATTTCTACCAATGAATTCAAATTTACCCGATTGTCTTAGTAAACACTAAATTTTAATATGACTATAATAATAAAACCAACAAATTTAACTTAAGAATGAAATTAATTTTATGAATTTCTTATCATATTGTGAATTTAAAATCTAGAAGAAAGTTGTGTAGTGTATTGAGAAGGTTGATATGGTTTTTTTTTTGAATTTTATAACAATAAGGATGAGATGTGGTCTATGTAGAAAGTAAATGGGAATAACCCATTGAAGAAATCAGAAGGCAAGACGATTACGTTTATTTGTTTTGATAAGTGTGGTAAGAAGAATCTAGGTGGTTGTCTCTTGAAGTATGTGATATGTGTTTGGTGTGGTAAGTTGGGGAATATATCTCATGAATTCAAGGGAAAAGGTAAAAGTAATGGAATTTTTTAAATCATTAATGATAATCATGTAGTAATGTTTTATAATTGTAATGAGATGGTCTATTATAAATATACTTGTTCGAAGACAAACATGAATGGTAAAAATCATTAATACCATAAGAAGTAGGGTTTGAAACATTCATTTGTGACTGCCTCTGAAAATTATTTATGATTGAATGACGTGGTGAAATGTATACTAAATGTTTACTAAGATTATTCTATTAGATTGTTTGATTTGCGGTATATGAATTCTTTTATTTCTAATAAATTTTATTGTAAAATAGAAATATCACCTAAAAAGAAGATTCAAATTCTTGTAAAAACTCATTCTTGAATTACTAAAGAAACAAGTATTTATAGGAATATTCCTATGATTATTGGTGGAATGGGTTTTCATAAAAATCATGTTGTATTTCCCATAATTGTTTTATGTAAACCTGGGTATAGATTTACATTCAATATATCATACTAAGATATATATTGGAGCTAAATAAGTTATATTAAATTTTTAGAGTGATTTTGAATTTATATATAATAATGTGTTCATTCCTATGATATAATATCAGGAATATGAGAAATTTATTAATTATGGTAGTGAAAATTTCATTTCTCATATTTTTTAAAGAAAAGACAGAATAAAAATTAGTGATGTTCTAGTAGTAAATGACTATATGGATGTACTTCTTGATGAATCAACTAATTTTATTCATGTCATGGAGATTGAATTCACTATTTACTTATTCATGAAGCTAATCCAATCACAAAAACCTCTTATTGATTGAATCCATTAGAGTTATTGGAATTGAAAAAGTATCTATAAGAGTTTCTTAATAAAGGTTTCATTATCCTTGATATTTCACCTTGGGGTGATCCTATTTTTTTTCAAAAATAAGGATGGTTCTATGAGGATTTTCATTGATTATATAGAACAACATAAAATCATTTTGAAGAAAAAGTATCTATTTCATCATATGGGTGACTTGTTTGATCAATATTGAAAAGTACAGTATTTTTTTATGATTGATCCCATGTCAATATATCATTAGTTCAAAGTGAAGGAGAAAGTAATTCTAAGGACATAATTTCATACTAGGTGTGACCATTCTTATTTTATGGTTATTTGTTTTGGATTATTAAATTCACTAGCTATATTTACTAATAATATGAATGGAGTTTTCCATTATTATTTGGTTAAATTTTTGGTGGTTTTCAGTGAAGACAGTTTTATTTATTCTAAAACTTATGGGGAAGATATGAAACATCTATATTTTTTAGTATCGAATTTTAAATAAATGAGGTTGTATGAAAAATTTGGTAAATTTGAATTTTAGCTACATCATATTTCTTTCCTTGGACATATTTTTTCTAAATATGATATAAGTGTAGATCCTTATGAAGCTATGGTGATGAAAGAGTGTCTAAAAACTACAAATGTCACTAAGATTCTAAGGTTTTCTATATTATCAGGTTAATATTGATGATTTTAAAAAAACTATTCTTAGTTATATATCACACTAAATAAATTAACTCAAAAAGTGGGTTAATTAAAATTTATAAAAGTGTGTGTTGAATATTTCAAGAAATAAATGGAAGATTGATTAATGATCCAATGTTAGAATTTAAAACAAGGAATTGCGAATTTTTCATTTATAGTGATTATTCTTTTAAGGGACATGGTTGTCTCTTGATTAAAGATGATTGAGTAATTGTATATGCTTCACATAAAATAAAACACTATGACTATAATTACCCTATGCATGATCTTGTTCTTGCACTAGTGATTTTTTACTATAAAAATTTGGAGGGACAATTTATATGGGATAAAATGTGAAATATATATTGACCATAAAAGTTTGAATTATATATTCACTGAAAAAGAGTTAAAAATGAAGCATAGAATATGGTTGTAAGAGATAAAGGATTATGATTTCACAATTCACTATCATCTATGTAAAGGGAAAAAAGTAGATGATTACTTGATATGAAAAGATAATGCATCATTATCTATTCCATATTTGGAACATGATACTTTGGATAATGATTTAATGAATTTTTTCCTAGAAATTGTTCATATATAACTCCCTCTATTTTGGTTCAGGTGTCAGTTTAGTCATATTTTTCTAAATAGAATGAAGAATACTCAAAAGGATGATCATGGTTTGTAAGAAAGAGTAAGGTTTATTAGGAAGAGTAAGTTATCTAAATTTATAATTATAAAATATGGTGTTATAAAATTTGGAAAGAGGTTCTGTGTGCCAAGTTATCCATTATGGAATAATTCATTATTAAGTGAAGCTCATAAAAATCCATTTTATATTTATCCCAATAACACTAATATGTATAGAGAACCTCAAAAATTATTAATGCTGGGAAGGAATTAATAAAGATATTGACTATTTTACCATGAATTTTTTTTCTTATCTATAAGTTAATGGTGATAAAAACAATTTAAGGGGATGATTCAACATTTTGTAGTACCTAAATTGAAATTTTAGAATATGTCTATGTATTTTTTGGTGGGGTTACCAAATAAATATTGAGGTAACAATATAAATCGGGTTATTATTGATATATTGGCTAAATCTATAAATTTTATTCATATTTGGGAAATTAATTATTTATATTATATTTCTAGAATTTATCTTAAGGAGATAGTTAGGTAAGATGGAGTTGCTATCTAGTGTTTATAGTCATGATCCTAGATTTAGATCAAATTTTCAAAATGGACTGAAAAAGTCATTAGGCACTGAATTAAATTTTATTAAAAATTTTCATCCACAATATGATGGAAAATGATAGTGTGTGATTTAGACATTGGATGATATGATTCAATATCACTCATTAGATTACCAGAGATTTTGGTTCAATATCCTTTACTAGTTTAAATTTATTACAATAATAGTTATCATTCCAATATATAGATGGAACCATTTGTCGTATTATATGGAAAGCACTGTAGAACACCAATATGTTTGGATGATGACAATGAAAGGAATTTGTTGGGACCAGAACTGGTATATGAAATAGAAGAGATGTTAAAGATGATTTTAGCAGCCCTTGAGGGTGGCTCAGAGCATACATAATACTTATACATTTAATAGGAGGAAACTTATTTCTTTTTAGGTGAGTGAACATTTATTTCTTTAAATATCTCCATGGAAAGATGTTCTATAGTTCTTAACTAAAGGAAAGTTAATCCCATAGTTTATTAGACTATATGAAAATTTGGAAAAGGTGGCATAAGTTTTTTACTATGTAGCTTTGGCTCCAAATTTATCTTAGATACTCAATCTGTTTTATGTTCTATTGTTAAGGAAATATATACCTGATGATTCATATGCTTTGATCCTGGATGTGTCACGTTTGGAAAAAATATTTTTTATTCATAAAATCTTGTGAAAAGTATAGATCATTGAGATGATATTTTATATAATAATTGGTTAAAGTTTTTTAGAATTACCACATGATTGAGGAAGAAACCTAGGTACCTAAAAAGGCTTTTAGGGGAAAATATCCCATCACAGTTAAGTGATGAAAAAAATTGTGGGGATTGAATTTATTTTAGGGGAAAATGTTAAAAAAAAGTAATGTTAAAAATAAATCAACTTCATTCCTTATTAATATTCATTATTAGATTTTATTGATTCAAATTCATTTTAATAATTTTATATGATTATTCAAATAAAAAAATAGTTTTATTCTAACTAAAGCGTCTCCCATATATTATATGGTTTTAAATAAAATTAAATTTTCAAAATTTTATAATTTTAATTTGATAAACGGTAATTAATTTTTTATATTATCATATAATATATAGTTTTTTGTTAATTTTTTGGTTTTTTTGAAAGGATTGATTTTTAGGTAAATAGTGAACATATCAATTTTCATAAAAATTGTGACTTTCTTTAATGAGATAAAGTACTATTTTATTTTGGATTAGTTTTAGATTAAAATTCTACCCTTTAAATAAAAATAATCCAATTAATTCCCTAGTAATTATTATTATACTTTATTTTTGTGTAAATTTGTTTTTACGATTAAAAACACATTTTTTAGAGAAAAACCGTTTTTGTTGCATTTTTCATTATTATAATAAAAACAATTTTTTTTGACTTATATAGATTAAATCTTGAAAAATGGATTTTATATTTCTAATTAAGAGATTCAAATTTCTTAAAACTTTAATTTCATTTAGGATAATAATTAATAGTAACCTTGGAAAAAATGTTGTTAACATGGTAATGAGGTAGAACAAGTTAACTAAGGTTAAAAATTTGGATAATAATGAAAAATATAATTTTATTTTTATTGGATTAGGGTATTTGGACCCTTATCATCTTATTTTAAGGATATATTTTTTTCATGGCCACTTGGCTAAGAGTAGGATGCTTAAAATTTTTAAAAGCTGAGAATAATTACAAATGTTCCACTCTCCACACTTATAAAAGGGAACCTACCCTCCTCATTTATACACACAAGTTTTTCACTTTAGATCAAAAAATACCTATAGAAATTCCTTATAAACATTACACCCAAAGTTCTATAGGTTCTTTCATCATTGAAAGACCATCCTAGAATGCTTAAGGTGTAAACCAAAATAGGTTTTCCAAAGATAATGTATAACTCTTAACCAAGTCCTTTCATATTTATTTATTCTTCTAGATCTTTAAAACCTACCGTTAACATGATTAAATAATTGTATAAATCTATAAAATATACTAAAATTGTATTATATTTATGTTAAAAACATTTTTCATCTCTTTTTCTATCATATGGGAAATGAAAACATCGCGTGTGCGTATGTGTGGGAAACCACTTATATGAAAATATGTGTTTCTTTTTTCATAATTGCCTCAAATGGATGGTTAATATATTATATTTAATTAATATAATACATTCATGAAATAATATGATTCTGTAAATATAATATATTACTTACCTTTTTAATATCTCATTCGTTGAAAAATGATATCATTGCTTGTGTGTACATGTGGACTACCACCTCCACAAAGTGATGTGAATAATTTTTCTTGTCCACCTATGAAGGATGGTTATAAAACTTTATTTAATATATAAATAAAATAATTATTTTAGGATTAGTATCCAATCCATTTTAAAATGATATAATTTCTCTCTAATCCATTGATTAAATATTTCTTTCTCTAGAGAATTATACAAGAATTTACTGAGTGGGTTACTCTATTATAAGGGTTATTAGAAGGGTTCATAAAAGGGTTCTATGAAGATGATGTTCCATGTCATCAATGTCACTTTTCTATTCTTGGAAATATTTTTTTGTAGAAATTTTATGATTTCACATGGTTATCAAATAATCTTATGTTTTAAGAGGGTTTATGACCATTTTAAGTGTGAAAGGTATCTTTTTCAAGAAAAACATTTTTAGGGGTTATAATGTTTCCTAAAACACCATCAGTATTATGATTTTCTCTTCATTATATATTACAATTTTTTTTTCAGAAAAACTATGTGAATTAAAGTTGATTTCCCGAGGGATTAAATGAACATTTCACTTAAAATTTTATTTTGTAAAAGGAAAATTTTCTTATGGATTCCTATTTTTTCAATTTAAAAAAAGACAAAATTTCCATTTTATATCAATTATTGAGATTTGTTTTCTCATCCCAAGTTTTAAAATGTTTTTATAGGGCCTAAAGATGTGTAGAAACTATATAAAGGTCTATTTTTATGCTATGGTGGCATGTATTAAAATGGAGGAAAAAAATACTTGAATGGAACAAAAATTTAAATCTAATGATCTTGTTTATATTTTAAAAATGAATATTTGCTGGAAGCTTGACCTTTATAATATATTATTTTTGTATTTATTATTTTTCATAATTCTCTAAAAGTCTAAACATGAAATATCATGGGAGTGAAGAAAGTGAAATCTTTTCTATTAAACTCAAAGTTTTGGGTTTTAAAAGGTATAGGTCATTATAATTAGTACCAGAGAAAGGTTTAGATTAATTTAAAGGTTAAAATGTTATTAATAAAATAAATTTAAGGTATTTTTATCTATGAACTATATAATCAAATGGAAAATTTTTATATTTCGATGTTTTTTTCATCTAATATATTTTTGTTTCAGAATTTTTTCCCATAGAGGAAACATGGTTAATGAATTTTAAAGACATTAGGAGGGTAATATACTTCCGAGTCCACAACATGGAATGGTTAAATTTTGAAAAATGTAGTTGGTAGTACTATAAACATAGTTGATGCTAAATATTAATGGTGTTACGTATATTAGATATTTAAAAAACTCTCTATATAGGAACATGTTAATAGTGTACCATTTCATTAAACAACATCCTTTGATGTTTGGTGGAACCCTATAACTAGTGGTAGCCGAAGGATGGATCGATTCTCTAGAAATGAAATTTAGTTTTTTGGGTTGTTTTGAATATCAAAAGGTAATTATTTACATTTATCTTTTTGAAGGTGAATCTGATCAGTGATTTTTATTGGTTACAATTACCAAGAAGAGATATGACATTGATTCTATGGAGAGGTTGGTATTTAATGATATTTTCCTTGAGATGTATTGTTCAATTTTTTTTTGAACTGGGATGAAAAGGAAATTTTTGGAACTGAAACAAAGGGAGGGGATTATGCTGCTTCTTATAAATCTAATTTTACTAGATTTTCCTGGTATACCCTCAATTTCATTTAGAACCATGTTAGAAAAATTGACAGGTTTTAATTAAAATTGAAATAATGTTTATGTATAGATTTAGATTCTTGTAAATTTAAATACTATGAGAAATTTTTTCAATGTTATAATAATGTCAAGATAGTGTTGGTTTATTTTTACAATAATAAAGATAAAAAGAAATTTGGGTTTCAAGTTATAGGGAATAACCCCTCAAATAAATCTAATAGTAATAGGAATAAATGTACTTTTAGAGATATGTGTGGTAAGAAGCATTCAGGTGAGTATCTCATGAAACCTAGGAAATATTTTCACTATTGTAAGTTGGGACATATATCTCATGATTAGAAGGTAAAAGGAAACGGTAATGGCCAAACCAATAAAGGTAATCAAACAGTAAGGTGTTATAATTGTAGTGAGAAGAGCTGTTAAGAAAATGTGTGTTCAGAGATAAACATGAACGATGAAAATGATATAGACTATAAGAATGTGGTTGTGTAAAACTCATTTACGACTACTTTAAAAAATGAAGTATCATATAATGAAGTGGTGAAAGGTACACCACTTATTTTCTATGATTATTCCAATGTATTATTTTATTCAGCATCAAAATATTATTTTATTTCTAGGAACTTTTCTAGTAAAATGGAAATATAACCTCAGGAAATGGGTATATAAATTTTGGTTAAAATCATAGTCAAATTTTCAAAGATAAAATGATTTATAAGAATATTATCATGATAATATAGTGAGTGATTTTTCTTATAAATATTATTTTCTTACCCATTGTTATGTTTAATGGTATCATGGGTATGTAATGGAATTTATTTTATCATGATAAGTTAGATTGTAGAGAAAATGAATTTATATTCAATCATCAATGTGATTATATATTTTTATTTAATAATGATTTCATAACAATGAAAACATATTAAGAATCTACAAAATTTGTTAAATATAGTAGTGAGAGTTATCTTACTCATACTTTTAAAAGAAAATAAATTGTATAGATTAGTGATGGGAATGTAGTAAATGAATATATGTATGTATTTTGATGATTTTACTAGTTTAATTCAATAAAATGAGTTTGAATTACCTAATGTCTTAGTTTCTTAAGTTAATAAAGTTTTAAAATCCCCTTATTTTATTTCTCAATTATAGTTATTAAAATTGAAAAGTCTGTTACAAGAGTTTCCTGATAAGAATTTCATTCTCCCCGGTACTTCACCTTATAGTGCACCTATTTTATTCTAAAATGATGGTTCTATGAAGATTTCCATTGATTATAGGAAACTCAATAACATCACTATTAAGAAAATATATTAATTTCCCCATAAAGATGACTTGTTTGAACAACTTCAATGAGTATAATGTTTTTCAAAGATCAATCATAGCTCTGAATATCATCAGTGAAAAATGAAGGAGGAAGTCATTCTAAGGAAATCATTATATACTAGTCCTGGACATTACTAGTTAACAATTATTCATTTAGAGTATATGAATTCCACTATTATATTTATAGATCTTATTAATAGAGTTGTCCATGAGTATTTGGATAAAATTGTGATGGTTTTTCATGATGATATAATAGGTTATTATAAAAGTTATTAGTCTCATGAGAAACATCTAATTATTTTTCTGTATACTTAAATAAATATATTGTAAAAAAATTAAAAAAAAATTAAATTTTGATACATTAGATTCCTTTTGCAGGAAATATTACTTATAAATATAGAATAATTGATGATCTTTCTAAAATTAAGGTGGTGAAAGAGTGGAAGACCTAGAAATTTCATTGAGATATGATGTTTTTAGGGATTATTAGGTTATTATTGATGTTTTTTAAAACATTTGTATCTTATTTGTACTAATAACATAGTTTAATAAAAAATAAGTTAGATTCAGTTTGAAAAAAGAATGCGATGAATGTTTCTAATTATTAAAAAATATTTTTTATTTCTCCAGTATTAGTCTTCCCAGAAAATATTGGTAAATTCTTCATTTATAATATTTATTCTTAGATGGTACATGGTTTCCCCTTAATAAAAGATGATTGGGTAATTATGTATGCATCATATTAACTAAAACCTCATGAGTAGAATTACCAAATACTTGATCCTAATATTTTAGTGGTGGTTTTTTCTTTAGAAATTTAGAGACATCTTTTATATAGGGTAAAATGTAAAATATATACTCACCAAAAATTTTAATGCATATATTCTCTAAAAAAGAGTTAAACATGAGTTAGAGAAGATGGTTATAAGAAACAATGGATTATGATTTCATAATTCACTATCATCTCGGTAAAACAGAAAAAGTAGTTTAGGACTTGAGTGGAAAAGATAATACATCATTAACTATATTATATTTGGCATTTTATCATTTGGTTAATGATTTAATGAATGTTGGTCTATAAATTATTCAAGAGGGAACTACCTCTCATTTTGATCATCTGTCAATATACTCGTTGATGTGGCTTTAAAAACACATGTTTTTTCACATCTTTTTAATTAACATTTATCAATTTAATTAATTATTTAACACTTTTTAATAAATAATTTCTCTTTTTTATTTTTATTATTAAAATTTTCATTTAATCAATTTTTATAATTAATCGTCTATTTTATTATTTAAATTAGTTAATTTATTTCTGACTATAATTTTATATTCTAATGCCATTCTATTTAGTTTGGTGTTTTTGTTTGCATGTTTAATGATTTAATACTTATAAGTGGAATAATTAATTCTTCTTTGTACAAAAATAATGAAGTTTTAATTTAGCATTTCATGTGTCATATATTAATTAATTGAAATAATTTAATCTAATTGTAAGATGCCTTTTATCATTTCATTAATTATAAATTTATGATATTACACTTTTTACATAATAGTGTAATAATAGAATAATTATTTGTATACATTAATTAATTTAGTTTTTTATAGTAGTTATAATTTAACTATGTTTATCATTGAATAATTTAAATAAATTTTATTTTAGAAGTTAATAATAATTTAATTTATGTTTTATTTGTTTCATATAATTTATTTATTTTTATGAGTTACTCAATTTCTCATTTGATTTTATTAATTATTACTTTGAAATAATTATTTTGTTAGTCTTAATTTTACTTTTAATTTTTTTTTGTTTTACAGTGTTTCGGTAAAACAATTTTTCTCTTTTGCGCTGCCACCGTGACTCTTCTATTGACACAGTCTCACCGTACCACCTTTTGTTGTGACACCATATCCCCTTTACTATGTCATTGTAATTTCAGACACTGCAACCCTGTCTCACCATTCCATTATAGTGCCTTATTTCTATTACTATATTCCCATTATGGTGTCACCGCACTTCCTCATCCACTATTTCTCTCATCCCCCTACCAACTCCCTACCCCCTCATCGACAACACACTGGTTCCACTCAATGGTTATCTCACCGTGGATCCGCTTGTACCCCAACCTATTCTACTAGTGATCTTGCCATTATAGAATCTGGTCTTTCCTGCTAAATCGAATCCTATATGAAACCACACAACTCCCCAGTTTTCCACTTATTAGTTCCATATGAACCAGTCCAATTGGAGATGATGTAACCCCCCGAACTTCCATGATACACTTCTCTTTCAATAATGCAATAGCTTGCATTGTACGCAAGTTCGAGTTCTAACACACCACGACTAATCAAAGTAGTAGTTATGAATAGTAATACCCACTTTTTAAAATTATAGAAATTTTATATTTGAAAATGGACTTCATTTTTTTATTCGTAATATCTAAATAATCCTAAGTTGAATTTTATGTAATTTTATGAGAACTTCCATTTTTTTATGAATAGTGAAAAATACTTGAAACAAATTTTTTAATCAAAATAATTTATAGTGATAAATTATACTATTGAGTGGTTTTAAAGTATAATTAGAATATATTTTTACCATTTTATCTAATGGTGTTCATTAGAATTAATTTCACTTTGAAATTGGACACAAACAATTGTCAATCTTTTGATATATATTGTATCTTAAAAACACGCTATTTGTTGTGACAACGGGAATTAATTATAAAATTAATTAATGCGACTTATACGTTTGTAATTTGGTAAAATAGAAATCATTTTTGAATTCGGAATATAAATTATAGCTTAGGGTAAAATTTTGGCATTGTTCTGAAAACTTCAATTTTTGATGAATAGTGAAACCACTAAGTGGTAGTTAAAAAACTGATTTTTCCGTTTAAATGAAACATTAACACTTCTGTGATATGATTTTAAAAAATCTGAAATACATGGTAGTCATTAAGAATTAAAATGTGGTTCAATGGGATGAAAATAATTTTTTTGGTGAATATTAACTTTTAAGTTTAATTAATCGCGATTAAAGGTAATTAGTGAAATTTAAGGTAAAAATTATATTATAAAAATATGAAAATACCATTAAACTTGTCCTACCTCTATTGTATGAGTCATTTCCGACCAAGACAATCCATGGGTCAACTTGGGGACCCCATGGAGCCACTTTGTTAGGAAAATGACATTAAAAACATTTTATTTAATTTTAAAATAAAAATGTCACAAACATGAGTTGTTTTACTAAAACAATTTTTAAATGGGGTTATAAAAGTTATATTTTTGACTATAAATATTCATTATAAATCTAAAAATATTTCCTACATCATGATAGTTATTTTAAAAATTTTAGACATTAAATAAATTAAATTATTTATGACATCATGATGATGCAGTGATTACCTCATTAATTAACGATTTATATAAATTGAAAAGATAATGTAAAATCTAATGATTAAACTTGTCAAAAACCTATTTTATGAGTATATTTAGAACCCTTATCACCTTATCCTAGAAATATATCATTGTGGGACCTTTATAATCAGAAAAGCATTTCATAATAAGGTAACATTTCAATCTTTCCAAGAGTGCCCCACCTCTCCTCTTATAAAAGGCCCCCACCTCTACCACCTTGTTTACACCTTCAAACCATTTGGATCGGAAAAACTCTGCCCAAATACTCTCTAAACTTCCCTATATTACTCCTAGATGCCTCAATTTGGTCAGAATTCTTCCCAAGGAAGCCTTTGGCTCAAACCAAAAAAGAGTTACCCGATTTTAAGGTAATGTCTTCTCTTATGTTATTTTGTTTTATTTTGCTTCTCCAACCCCTTAAACTATTTTTATTACTTTCTTTTGTAAACACACAAGTATATCAAATATAATAGGATGTTCGTATGAGAAGGATTTGATTTACACTTACACACACCTTCGTCTAATGGTTAAAGAACATACTATTTCTGTGGTTGGCGAATTTATACCTCATGAAACGATGATTGTTCAACACTCATATAACACCTTCAAAGGTGGCCATTAAGATGTAACTATATTTATATATGATATATATTATGTTTATGTTTTCCTTATGCTTCTGTATTTCTCATTTATGACATACCTTTATGATTTCCATTATGGATAAACGCGATAACTTCATTTTAGGAAGTGCGGACTACCGCATCCTCAAAGTGATTTGAATCGTTAATTCCATATGTGGGATGCATAAAGGATGGAGTAAATGATATTATATATGATATTATACTGGAATTATAATACACCTTTATACTATTATGATTTAATTCCATTAAATACGAAATAGAAATGAAATTAGCGTTTATGCGTACGTACGGCTTACCGTCTCCATAAACAGTGCATTTCATTTCTTACCTCTAAATGTTTTTTAATATTATAAATGAATGTATATACTGGATATATATGATATATATGATATATACATCATGAATATAATTATGGATATAATGGATATTTTACCACATGAACAACTTTTAATTATAAGAAGTTTATTTTTGACTCAAGTACCAAAGATCGACAAAATGACCGTTATTAACTTAAATAATTACATAATGTTCATAAAATGGTAATAATTGATATAAAAGAAATAGTGAACATGAAAAAGGTTCTTAAGTAAATATAAATTAAATATAGTTTATTATTCAAGAGGTTAAAGAACGATCAAGTCAAGTCGGACACGAGGTAAGGGAATTTTTTAACCCAATTTCCATTCTTTGGGTTAATCTCCTACTTTCAAATTATGTCATGATATTATTATGTCCTATCTTGTATTTGTAATTTCTTTATGTGTACTTATAGTAAATACACATAATAGTTCTATTTTATTTTAAAAATGATCTTTTTAAGGACTTCGTCTCAATCTCCTTTCATTGAGGCATATTTGGTTTTATACAAAACTTTCATTTATACGGTGTATAAAACCCCTTTGACTTTTGCTTTTATTCAAAAGGAATCTTTTTATATGAAGAGTTTTTACTAAATTACAAAAGGAATTTTTTTTCTTACATATTCAGTGACAAAAACTTCTCCGCCGCCATGACTATTATTTGAGTTTCGGCTTCCTCTATAAGCCATAACTTTTTTTAAAAGAAAAATAAATACCATGTTTTACTTTTCTTTTATTCTGGTATTGAAAAAGGTTTTGATAAAGTTTTTATTATATCAATGTGTTGTATTGATATATTTTGATTGATGTATGGAAATATTATGTTTCCTTTATGCATGTTTTATGTGATAAAATTATGTTATGGTTTATGATATGTTTAAACCTGTTCATATGAGGAATGCATTGGACTTAATAAGTGATAGGTGGATCCCGCTATAGCTCCTCGATACATCGGCAGGTCTCACGAGACAAACTAGTGTCTTGGCATGAGGCCTTGACAAAATCTTATTTGTAGTCTTGGCCTGAGGCCTTGGCTATGTGGTTATGATAGTCTGACATTATGCATTCCATCATTATGAAAGTGGTTATTGATATTGCATGCGATTATTCAACTAGTAGAATATCCATGTGAGTAAGTAAATGGAATTATTTCATTTTATTTTTTCCATATTATGCTGAAGTTCAAGTTTAAAAGGATTTTTTTAGTTATACCTTCCCTTAAATGTTAACATTTATTTATAAAAGCTTCCGCTATATTGTTATCCTTACTGAGCATCTGAGCTCACCCCTTTCAATGTTTTAATTTTTCCAGGATGTGAAGAAGTATTTTAGGAATGACCTGCAGGGGTAGTCTGAAGGGGATATGAGTGTGGAATTGGAGACTATGTTATTGTATTTTTTTCACTTTATGATGTAATGTAACATTTATGAATGTATCTAGTGTTTCCAAGGCTACTAAACTAATCAGTCTTTCGATACTTGATCTTTTGTGATCATTCCAATATTACGCAATAATGCGCCGACTCTGGGTAACTCGGGTCGGGGCGTTACAGATGAAGCATATGCTGCAATGTGGAGTTCCTACTGTATCTTCTATAGATTTGATGAACTTCAAGCCACCATGCCATGGAAGAGTTGATCCAGTTGAACCCACAACTGGTTGAAGATGCGCGGAGAGGCCATGACCTGGAGTCGTCGTTGCTGTCTAACTCATGCTACCATGGGATTTTGAGGAGATGTGTATGTAATTCTTGAATCGTAACCTCATTCCACCAAAATTAGAAGGATGAGTCCCATCCGCCGCAGCATCAGGCCACCTGAACCATTTACACTAATGTCGAGAGTCGCACGCCACTATGTTGTTGAATAGGAAAGCCACTTTGGAGTCCGTGAAGTTGCCATCACCCACTGAAGCAATATCATAGGGAGAGGAGTTTCCAACTCTAGTTGTGTCGTCGCCATGGGAGGGTGTTGCTGGAGAAGGAGGAGTGCGCTGCCGCAGCGGATTAACTGCAGTGACGAAAAAAACTGGCCCCCCTTTAGGGCAGAGTGGATTGAGGGTGTGTGGGGGGGGGTGAAATGAAATTTAATTAAAAAAAATATATAAATAACCTAAATTTAAACTAATAATAAATTATTATAATGATAAATTAATAATAACATCATTATCAAATAATAAATAATTAATCATGAAATTAAACTTAGATTTAAAATAAATTAATTAAATAAAACATATTTAAAACTAAAATATAATTAACTCACAAATCATAATAAATAAATTTAAATTGTCTTTATAAATAATTGTTATTATAAAAATATTTGTAAACTAAATATAATATTTAATAAATGATTTCCTAACTCCAAAATTTCATTATTTTTTAATAACTATTTACTAATAATACTAACATTAATAAAATAACCAAATAGTTAATATTTAATAAAAAAATTAATAACTTCAACTAATTAAAAATTTAAAAATAAATTAATAATCATAATAATAATATTTAATAATATTTAACAATTAAGTTATTTATTAAATAACTTTAATTACGTTTTACTAATTTTTATAACATTATACTAAAAAAATAACTATTATTTAAATTTATTCATGTTGTAACTATTTTTTTTTAAAATTTATAGGTTCACAAAAAAGTCAAAATTATGACCAGGTTTACTCAACAGACTCATGGGTAGTTAGTTACAAGAGAAAAGCTAATGCGACGTGCCAGTCATGAAAAAACACACGTGTGTAGTGCATAGGTGAAAGACATTTGAAGTCGGTGGGAAAAAATTGGTGATGTGAAGTAGGTGAAAATAATTTTAAAGTCGATTAGAGAGAAGAGATGAGGGGGATTCTCATTCACTCGAATGAACGCACCATTTTGAGAGCAAAGACTCTTGGGAGATAGCAGAGCAGTTCTGGTGAACTAGAGGCGCAAAGGAGAAAACACCAGTACACGATCTTCATCATCAAGGGTAAGAACCTTATTCCTCTATTTTAAATGTTTTACTCACTATTTCTACTGTTATATTGAATATAATCCTAGAATAACATTGATTTTTTGGGAGTTTTGACTTTTTACTGATTATATTTACTTTTTTCTTCATCTTATTTCTCTCATTGAGAATCTGATTCTTTCAGCAAGATTGAATCTAATTCTCAAATATTAAATTGAATCCTCACTATTTTGATTTTAATTTCAAAATCAATGATATTTGGGAAAGATTGATCATTGAGTCTATCCATCAAAATTTCAATTCAATTGAACATCTTCTGAAACTTTCGGTGAGAAAATTTCTATTGATATCTTTTTATCATTTTTCTGACTGAAAGTATTTGAAGTGGTGAACTTAAAAAACATACAGAGTATTGTGTTAATATCTTGGAAAGTAAGCATTAACTAGAAACTTTAAGGAAGCATTAACTTGTGATCAATCCTCAGCACTCCTGTTCCACTACATTTCTACTGTTACTTTAAATTTTCCTTATTTTGTTGTACATTTAGTTTAGTAAATAGGAAATCTTCAAATATGTTTCATTAATTCTTAATAAAAAAAGAAAATATAAAAAGTAAGAAGATATTAACTTACTTCACTGCTGAATATAGTGGAGTTTAATAAATATAAAATTGTATAAAACTCACCTTCCCTCTCTATAGATCGACCCTGCACCACTATGCTAGTGTAAGTTTCTAAATTTAATTTTGAGGGCCGCGAGACCTCTGGCCACATCATAATTTGGATCCTTTTCTAGGTAAGGCACACTTTGAGGGTTCTATGTTTCATAAAATTTTAAAAAAAATAAAAAAAAACATAAAAAAATAATATAAGAAAATATGCTAAAAAACTGTCAATATTTTCTTCTTGTGTTGTCTATTTAGGTTCTGTTTGAATTTTTTGTGTGTTTAATCTGAAAATTTTAAAAAAATAGAATGTTTTGAAGTCTAAAATTTTTATAATGGACCTTGCTATGTTTGTTGTGGCCATTATGGGCACACTTCCTGGTAGTGTGTCCATAACCTACCACAACAGATTGATTACATTAAGAAAAATGAATATTTTGTGCCTAGTCCTGACACCCTATATAAAATTGACCTAATTTATTCTAATTTGGATGCTATGGTGGAACTATTGAAAACTTGGTTAACTAAAACATGTAAAATTCAACATAGAGATTCTAAAAAGAAAAAAAAATGAAAAGATTATAAAATATGATTTTGGAATTACAAAAAAGGTTCAAGGAACAATAAGAATTTGAAGAAAATGAAAAATAAAACATTTATAAAAGATTTGAAAAAAATGAAGAATAAAGTAAATCTAAAATTGGGAAACAAACCATTTACTTTGAAGAATATGAAACTGGGAAACAAACCATTTAATTTGAAGAATATGAAACTGTTGAACCAAATCTTGAAACCACCGACTGACTGAATCAAGAACACATTGATAAAGACCCCAAAAATAACTTTAATGGAGTTGAGTCAGACAATTATGAAGATGAATTGAAACAGATTGAATAGTAATTCCCAGTTCTTTTCATAATTCCTACATTGTAGAAAAATCATTGTTTTAGAAATTTTGAGAATGAAGTCACTCGGGTTGAAGTCAAACTTGAAACTAAAAACAGGAATGTTAAAAACTCTTTACCAAATTTTTCTATCTTTGTGAACAATGAGGTTGAATTTGATATTGGGTATAATTTGGATGAGAACATTAAACTGGATAATATAGAATCTGGAATTTTTGAACCTCAATTGAAAAGCACTCTTACAGGTTTTGAACATGTAAACCCATATATTTCTGAAATGTTGTTGGATAATGAGGATAAGGGAATTATATTTGAAGAAAGACTAACTGATGAGTTTTCATTTCCCTATTCTCATAGTAATCACTTTTATGAAACCTTGTGTATTGAAATGGAAATTAGTGTTTTCATTTCTGGGGAAAAATGTTTGAATTTCAACAATATAGAATTTCAATATATTGATGTTGAGTTTAACAATACTTCCCCTAAACTGATCTTTTTTGGAACAGACTACAAAATTTCTTTTGGAAAGTGAGCCCTCTAAACCTGACTTAGAAGTAAAGGTTGAACACACACTGTAGTTAGGCAGAACTGATTTGTTTGAAGTTGTAGATGTTGAGTGATCATTCACTGATGATTAACTTTTGGATGAGATTTATAACATTGTTAAACCTGAATATATTTGGGATAAAATAAATTCTCTTCCCTGTCTGTCACTTTCATCCTCAACTATGATGGGTGTTGAGTCTTCTCATGATACTGATAGTAGTCTAGAGGGGGAATCACACTTGAGTTCCATTGTACATGATTATTTTCAACACATTATTGAATCTCTTCTTGAACCTACTAATCTGAACTCAACCTTTAGCACCATTGAACTTGAATATAATTATGTTGATGTTGATAAGGTTAGTTTAGAGGATAGTGCCACACCCTTTGAAGCACCTGCTTCGTCGTCCCTTCCAAAAAAATTTAAATATGTCAAATCTAAAATTAATCTGGAAGTGGATAACATTATTCTCACAACTGCTAAAGGGTGTTTCTTATGTATTTTTATAATCTATGAGAGTTTGTTTGTGTTTATCATGGGATCCCACAATTCTTATTGTTCATTTAAAAATATTTCGACCAAACACATGTTGTGTCTTCTATTAAAGAAACCACATCCACCTAGTGACTACAGTTAGTTTCTAGGTGAGTCTGGCTATGGAATATAAATCTATCGCGGCTTGCGAGGCAACCCATAGTTTTGTTTGTCTTAAATAATATACAAAAAATGTTATTAAATAATTTCTAACTGAAGACTTTAAATTCAGTTCTTCATGTGAGTCAACCCATATTCTTTTTTTTAATTTTGTTTTTTGTTCTTGTTTTACATTGAATAAAATGTTGTTCTGTTGTCTTATATATTCTCTATCTCTGTTGGATTTTTCTTCCTAGTTTACATGATCTATGTTTTTAGGATGCTTCTGCTATATATAAAAATATTGGAATCCCTTTATTGATGGATTAATGAAAAAAATATTAAGTTAGGGAAGTACCTTACTATTAATGTCTACTTTATTATCTAATCCTTATTATTTTTTATAAAAAATCTACTGAATGTCTTGCATGAAATTTCTACTGTATATGTTGCTGCTTTTAAAAATTCTTCTTGTATTAGAAAATTATGATACATGTCTTGTTAGTGAAATTAAAAAATTCTACATAAGTTTAAAATTATGATCGTTTTGGAATGTAAAAGTCTACTTCTTGTCACTTTTATATACAAAAAAAACTACATGTTTTTCTTTTTATTAGAATTGAATTTCACTATTGTTAAAACCATTCACTGCTTGACTTTAGTGTGTGGGGGTGGAACATGCTACTGGTATTTTGAATCTTCTTTGGGTTGGGGTGTTTAGCATGAACTTTTTCTGTTGTATTAAACATCAAACTGAATCATAGTTTTTGAACATGCTTACCCTCTATCCATAATGCACCCACAAGTTTTAAGCTAATGAACCTACTATAAAATTATTCATTGGGGAAAAAAACATTAAGTTAAACATCAAGTACACCCTTTTAACATGTTATGAATATTCTCTATTTAAAATCTGTTTTCAAACTTTATTGTTTAATTTTTCATCTTCACATTATAAGTCAACATTAGGGAAAAAGTTGGGTTTTAAGTGTGGGGGAGGGGGTTAATTATTGACTGTTCTAAACTTTAATTAATTGTAAGCCCATCAATTCCCACTCCACTTCAATACTTTTGTAAAAAAATGTTAAAATCTTCCAAAATTAGTTCATAATTTTAGTCTTCACACTGTTTGTCATTTGGGTCTTGCCTTTGAATGATACCTGATTAATAGTTAAGAGTTGCTTTAAATATGAAATTAACATGGGTGGATGATTGCTGAGTAGTCTTTCTTAGTGAGTTAAATGGAAATTTGGTCTAGGGTCTATTTCTGAGAGTAATATTAGTGACCTATTAGTGGAGTTATGATCAGAACCCTTTGAATTGGAAGTTTGATATTGATTCTAAAGGATTCATTTTTCTTTTATTTATTAAAGTATTCACTTTTATGAGACCATGTAAATGATTTTCATTAAATTATTTTGAAACTTGGTTAATTTGGGCATCAAGGATCCCATGGTGAATCTCTGAGATCCTAAATGCTGAGTGCGTTTCTATTTACTATATGCCCTTTTTTACCTTGAATAAGTGCATTACACAGTGGTTAGAAAATGATACATGGCTTTGGAAAAATAAATAAATTGTCTAAGGACAAAAACAAATTCATTAAGGTGAGGGGAATGATGAACGCCAAATGAAGAAGGGGTAAATTGGTTTATATGGGAGTCTTTTAGATTGTATCATTTAGGTGATTCACAAAAAAAATATTTATTTTTGGAAACTAGGTGATAAGTCAAAGTATAAAGTTCCTTGGTTATGTTTTTAATTCCACTGATATTTTACCTCTTGTCACTCTTGGACTTAGAACCAAGTTTTGGATTGAAATTATTCGTTATATAGTACTACATATGAGGCAAGAAATATTCTTTGATTGATGAATCATTGTTGTTTTAGTTACCATTGATAGATATTTCAGACAATATTTGTTTGAAACAATTCACTTTCAAAAAGCCTAAATCAATTTTCAGTCCTCTGTTTTAAAAGTGTTGGACATGTTTCATTTTAGGAAAGATAATAAAAACACTCACATATGTCTTTCAAAGACAATAATGCATGGGATTGTTTGAGTACAAACAATGCTTAAGTGTGGGGGAATTTTTAGTGGACTTAAAGACACATGTTTTCCACATCTTTTTAATTAACGTTTCTCAATTTAATTACTTACTTTAAACACTTTTTCATAAATAATGGTACTTTTGTATTTTTATTATTAAATTTTCTATTTAATCAATTTTTATAGTTAATTGTGTATTTTCAGCTTTAAATTTGTTAATTTATTTCTGACTTTAATTTTATAGTCTAATGACATTTTATTTAGTTTTGTGTTTTTGTTTGAATGTTTAATGATTTAACACTTTTTAGTTAATTAATTAGTTGTTCTTTGTACATAAATAATGAAGTTTTAATTTAGCATTTCATGTGTTAAATATTAATTAATTTAAATAATTTAATCTAATCATTAGAATACTTTTAACATTTCATTTATTATAAATTTATGTCATTAAAATTTTTACATTATTTTTTAATAAAAAAATAATTATTTTTATACATAAACTAATTTAGTTTTTTTATAGTATCTATAATTTAACTTTGTTTGTCATTGATTAATTTAAATCAATTTTATTTTAGAAGTTAATAATAATCTAATTTAAGATTTATTTGTTTCATATATTTTATTTATGTTTGGGAGTTACATAATTTCTCATTTGATTTTATTAATTCTTACATTGAATTAATTATTTTGTTAATCTTAATTTTAGTTTTAATTTATTTATTTTTTCTATTTGTTTTGCAGTGTTGTAGTGACACTATTTTTCTCTTTTGTGGTTCCACTGTGACTCTCCTCTTGAAATGTTCTCACCGTAGCACCTTTTGTTGTGCTACCGTATCCCCTTTACGATGTCACTGTAATTTCAGACACCGCAACCCTATCTCACAATTCCATTACGATGTCTTCTCTCTACTACCGCATTCCCATTACAGTGTCACCACACTTCCTCATCCACATTTGTATCATCCTCCTACCAACGCCTTGCCCCCTCATCGACAACACACCGGTGCCACTCGAAGGTCGTCTCACCATGAAGCCGCCTGGACCCTAACCTATTCTACCAGTGATCTTTCAACCATCAAATCTGGTCTTTGGAGCTAAATCAAAACTTGTTTAAACGTACACAACTCCCATTTTCCCCCTTATTAGTTCCATCAGGACTAGTCCGATTAGAGATGAAGCCTATGCCGCAATGTGGAGTTCCTACTGCATCTTCCACCGATTTGATGAACTTCAATCTGCCGCACCGCAGAGGAGTTGAGCCGGTTGAACCCGCCACTGGTTGAAGACGCGAGGAGAGGCCATGACCCAGAGCCATCCCCGCTATCCAATTCTTGCTATCATGGGAGTTTGAGGAAATTGGAAATTAATTCTCCAATCACGACCTCGCACCACTAGAAGTAGAAGGAGGAGTCTAGTCCGCCACTGTGTCACACCACCTGAACCATTTGCACTGCGCCACCTAGATCTCCAAAGACGAGAGTCATGTGCCACAGGGTTGTTGAATAGAAAAGTCGTTGTGGAGTTCATGAAGCCACCATCCCCCACTGAAGCGCTGCCATAGGGAGAGGAGTTGCTGACTCTATTTGTGTCACCATCATTGGTGGGTGTAACTAGAGAAGGAGGAGTGTTCCCCCGCAGCAGCTCTATTGCAGTGCCGAACCCCCCCCCCCCCTTTAGGGTAGCGTGGATTTTGGGGGGTGGGGATGAAATGAAATTTAATTAAAAAAACTAAATAATTAACCTAAAATTAAACTAATAATAAATTATTATAATGATAAATTAATATTAACTTTATTAACAAATAATAAATAATTAATCATAAAATCAAACTCAGATGTAAATTCAATTAATTAAATAGAACTTATTTAAAACTAAAATAAAATTAACTGACAAATCATAATAAAAAAAATTAAATTGACTTTTTAAATAAACTTTATTACTATAAAATTTGTAAACTAAATAAAATATTCAATAAATAATTTTGTAACTCTTAAATTTCATTATGTTATAATAACTATTTACTAATAATACCAACATTAATAAAATAACCAAATAATTAATATTAAATTAACAACATAATAACATCATCTAATTAAAAATTTAATAATAAATTAATAAACATAATAATAATATTTGACAATAATTATCAATTAAGATATTTATTAATTAACTTTAATTACTTTTTATAAGTTTTATAACATTAGACTTAAAAAATAATTATTATTTAAATTTCTTCATATTTTAACTGTTATATTTTGTTTTAACTTTGAAGGTTCACAAAAAAGCCGAAATTCTGTCCGGGTTCAGTCATTCACTCAAATGAACACACCATTTTGTGAGAAAATACTCCCAGGAGATAGTAGAGCAGTTCTAGGGAACTGGAGTTGCAAATGAGCAAGCAGTAGTACACGATCTTCATCATCAGGGTAGGAACCCTCTTCCTCTCTTTTTAAATGTTTTACTTAGTATTTTAGTAGTTATATTGAATATGATACTAGAATAACTTTGAGTTTTCAGGAGTTTTGAATTTTTACTGGTTATATTTTCTTTTTCTTCATCTTATTTCTTTCAATGAGAATCAAATTCTTTCAGCTATATTTAATCTAATTCTCAAATATTGAATTGAATCTGCACTGTTTTGATCTTAATTTAAAACTCAATGATCTTTTGGTGAGATTCATCATTGATTATATGCATCAAACTTTCAATTCAATTTAACATCTTCCAAAACATTCGATGAGAAATATTTCTATTGATATATTTTTATCATTTTGCTGATTGAAAGTATTTGAAGTGGAAAACTTCAAAAACATACATAGTCATGTGTTAATCTTCTGGCAAGGAACCATTAACTGAAAATTTTAAGGTGTGAATTCAATAAGATAAAGAACATACTTGTAAATCAATATAATTCAAATCTCTTTAGTAATCATTGTGATCAATCCTCAGTACTCTTGTTCCACTACATTTCTAATATTACTTTCACTTTTCCTTATTTTGTTGTACATTAATTTAGTAAATAGGAAATCATAAAACATGTTTCACTACATCTTAATAAAAAAGTAAGAAAATATAAAAAGTAAGAGGATATTAACTTACTTCATCGCTGACAATAGTGGAGTTTAAAAAAAATAAAAACATAGAAAACTCACCTTCCCACTCTGTGGATTGACCATGCACCACTATGCTAGTGTAGGTTTATAAATTGATTTTTGAGGTCCATGGGACCTCTAGAAACATCATAATTTGGTGCCTTTTCTTGGGAAGGAACCCTATTTAGTGTTCTATGTTTTATAAAATTTAAAAAAAAATAAAAAAAACATAAAAAATCATATAAAAAATATGCTAAAAAACTGTGAAAATTTGCTTCTTGTGTTGTCTGTTTAACTTCTGTTTGAATTTTTGTGTGTTTTAAATCTGAACGTTTTTTAAAAAATGGAATGTTTTAAAGGCTCAAATTTTCATACTGGACCTTACTATGTCTGTTGTGGTTATTATGGGAACACTGCCTGGTAGTGTGTCTATAACTAACCACAACAGATTGATTATATTGAAGAAAATGAATATTTTGTGCCCAGTCCTAACACCTTAGCTAAAATTGACCTAATTGATTCTAATTTGGATACTAAAGTGGAACTATTGAACACTTGGTTAACTAAAACATGTGAAATTTTACATAGAGATTCTCAATATGAAGTTAAAAAAATGAAAAGATTAGAAAATATGATTTTGGAACTTCATTAAAGGTTTAGGGAACAAGAATAATTTTATGAAAATGAAAATGAAAATGTTTATAAAAGATTTTAAAAAAATTAAGAGGAAAGTGAATTTGAAACTGGGTAACAAACTATTTACTTTGAAGAATCTGAAACTATGAAACAAACCATTTAATTTGAAGAATATGAAACTATTGAACCAAATATTCAAACAACCAACTCACTTAATCAAGAACACATTGATAAAGACCCCAAAAAAACATTAATGGAGTTGAGTAAGAAAATTCTGAAGATGAATTGAAACAGATTGAAAATGAATGCCTAGTTCTCTTCGTAATTCTTACATTAGAGAAAAATCATTGTTTTAGAAATTTTGAGAATGATGTCACTCGGTTTGAAGTCAAACTTGAAACTAAAAACTTGAATGTTAAAAAATCTTCTCCCAATTTTTCTAAATTTTTGAACAATGAGGTTTAACATGATATTGGGTATAATCTGAATGAGAACATTAAACTGGATAATACGTAATCTGAAATTTTTGAACCTCAGTTGAAAACCACTCTTCGAGTTTTTGAACTTGTAAACCCATCTATTTCTGAAATGTTGTTGGATAATGAGGATGAGGGAGTGATATCTGAAGAAAGACTAGCTGATGAGTTTTCATTTCCTTATTCTCATAGTAATCACTTTTCTGAAACCTTGTGTTCTAAAATGGAAAGTAGTGTTTTCATTTCTAGGAAAAAATGTTTTAATTTCAACAATCTAGAATTTCAATATATTGACGACTCTTCTAGGAGGATGAGCCTGTAAGGGGCGACGCATTATAGGGTTCCCTCCTTCTGCCGCCTCCTTCTTTCATCCTGCACCGGCTCAGATTCACTCCCCATGAAGTGTTGTTTGTGGTGAAAAATCCTATCTTGCGGTAGTGGTTTCTGGGTCAGCCTTCTCGGTGACACTCATCATTGGCCGTTATTCTTGCTCGACGCCTCTTTCAACAGATAGGGTTCCTCGGTGGCACGGTGTCAGACCAGAGGCTGAGCTCCACTTCTGCAGTATGAGGGAGGCGATTCGTCCTCCAATGCATGCGTTTGGTAGTTAGTCATGGCCTATGTGGGTGTTATGGATGGAGAAAGTGGGATCTTGATCTGGTTTGTGATTGGGTTTTCTTTCGGTGTACTGGTGACAGTTTTTTTTCATTCTGCATTTTTGCATATGTTATTTTGTTTTGGATGGATCTTGGGATGGTGTTTCTTGGCTTTCTCTGGTGTGCTTCAATACGGCGGTGGTGGTTCGGCGAAGATAGGGTTGGCTCCCTCTTGTCAACATGCCTGATTCTGGTGAAGTATCTTTTGATTATTTATGAATACAGTTTGGGTAGAATCGGTTTTTGGATCAAGTTTTGAACTTATGTGATGATTCGGTGTTACTGGGGTGGTGCGTCGGTTCCGACGATGATGGTGTCAATGTTGATGAGTTGCGGTGATAATGAAGATGGCATTGTGTGGCATTGATTCAAGGTAAGGCGCAGGGCTGGAGGAGTGCTTCTGGATTTCGAATTTTTAAATTTGAATGTGGAATTCTAGGTGGGTTGTTTTGAAGGTTAAATGTTGATTTTTGGGATGTTTTGATTTTTGAATCTGGAATTTTGTAAGGTTCCCACTTTCCCATAAAGTGGATATTTGGAAAATTAAAAAAAAGGATTTAGCTAATATATTGATTTTGAGTTTAACATTAATTCCCCTAAACTGAACTTTTTGGAACACACTATAGAATTTCTTTTGGAAATTGAGCATTTTGAACCTAAATTAGAAGTAAAGTTTGAGCATACACTTGATTTAGGCATAACTGATTTGTTTGAAGTAGTAGATGTTGAGTGTTCATTCACTGACGAGGAACTTTTGGAAGATATTTATAACATTATTAAACCTGAATCTATTTGTGATAAAATAAATTCTTTTCCATGTGTGTCACTTTCATCCTCAATGGTGAAAGGTGCTAAGTCTTCTCATGATACTGATAGTAGTCTAGAGGGGGAATCACACTTGAGTTTCATTATACATGATTCTATTCAGCACTCTATTGAATCTCTTCTTGAACCTACTAATCAGAACATACCCATTTACACCCTATAATTTGAATATTATTATGTTGATGATGATAAGGTTAGCTTAGAAGAAAATAACACACCCTTTGAAGCACCTATTTTTTCATCCCTTCATAAAAAATCTAAATGTGTCAAATCTGAAACAAATATGGCAGTGGACAACATTATGATCACAACTGTTAAAGGGTGTTTCTTATAGATTTTTATAATCTATGAGAGTTTGGTTGTGTTTAGCTTGGGAGCCCACAATTTTCATTGTTCTGTTAAAAATACTTGGGTCGTACACATGTGGTGGTTCTTATTAAGGAATCCACATCCACCTAGTGACTATGGTTAATTTCTAGGTGAGTTCAGATAGGGACTAAAAATATAGCGCTACTTGGGAGGCAACTCATTGTTTTTTTTCAATAAAACAAAAAAATTTGATTAAATAAATTCTATCTTAAGAATTTAAATTCATTTCTTCATGGGAATCAACCCATGTTATTTCTTTTGTTTTTACGTTTACTTTTTGTTCTTGTTTTACTTTGTGCAAAGTGTTGTTGTGTTGTATTCTATATGCTCTATCTATACTATATTTTTGGTCCTAGTTAACATGACTTATGTTTTTAGGATGCATCTACTATGTAATAAAGTATTGTAATTCCCTTATTGAAGGATTGATGAAAAAAATATTCTGTTTGGGAAGTACCTTACTATTAATTTCAATTTTATTATCATTTCCTTATTATTTTTTAAACAAATATGATGTCTGTATTTCAAGAAATTTCTACTGTATATGTTGTTTCTTTTGAATGTTATGCTTGTATTAGAAAATTATGCTACATGTCTTGTTACTAAAATAAAAAAATTCTACATATGTTTAGAATTTTGCTCGTATTGGAATGTATAATTCTCCTTCTTGTCACTTTACTGTACAAAAAAATATACATGTTTTTCTCTGCTTAGAATTGAATTTCACTATTTTTAGAACCATTAACTACTTGAATTTAGTGTGTGGGGGTGATACATGCTACTAGTCTTTTTAATCATCTTTGGGTTTGGGTTTTTTGCATGAACTTTGTCTATTGTATTGAACATCCAACAGAATCATAGTTTTTGAACATGCTTACCCGCTATCCACTGTGCACCCACAAGTTTAATGCTAATGAACCTGCTAAAAAATTATTCATTGTGAAAAAAAACATTATGTTAAACATTAAAGACACCCTTTTAACATGTTATGAATCTTCTCTATTGAAAATTTGTTTTGAACCTTTATTGTTTAATTGTTCTTCTCCACTTTAGAAGTGAACTTTGGTGGAAAATTTATGTTTTATGTGTGGGGGTTGAGGTAAATTATTGGATCTTTTAAACTATGCATAATTGTAAGCCTATCAATTCCCACTTCAAGGTCACTTCCTGAAGCTGGCGCAAGACATGGTTGATCTGGTCGCTGCGCTAACACTACATCTCCTGATCTGGTAAGAATATTTCTGCCACTAAAGGTATCTGGCTCCTTTGTGTTGTGAACCATGGATGTAGCCGCCACACTGAAAGAGGATGACTAACCTTATGATAAAAAGATCTGTTGGAGTAAATTCCATTTCCTTGTGGGGAGGATCCCATTCCTTTGACAGTCGATCCGAATCCATTTTTGACTCTATCGTCGCCGAGGAGCCACTAGAGGAGGTCAACCCGCGTCTGAACGATGCTGCAAGGATGAGCCGATACCGAGCGGGGAGCCATCAGCATTGTTCGAAGGAGTCGAACCCCCCTCCCTTTGAGTTGAAGTGTAATGGGGGGGAGATAATCCTAATTATAATATAAACTAAAATAAATAATAACAATAAAATGAATTTTAAAACTAATAAATAAATAAATTTTATTATTAAAACTTAAATAATAATAATAACTTATAAATTTAAGTTAAGATAAATAAATTTAATAAAATACTTTAATGAATATAATAATTATAATTTATCTTCTTTTTGAATATAATAATTATAAATTTAAATAACTATATACAAATTTATAAATTGTAATAATTAAAATAAAATAGTTTATTATGATAAATTTAAATAATAATCAGAACAACATAAATAGTCAAAAAAAATAAAATAAATACTAAACATAAAATTTAATATAATTATTAATTAATCACATTTATAAATTAATTAAATAAATAATAACATATATCAAAGAAAATTAATTATCAATAATAATTAAAATAATAAAAAATAATTATTTAGTTTTACATTTTTTTTATAAAAGTAAAATTTTAACCTTGAAATATTTATTTATTTTTCTTTCATAGCTATTTAGGTTCATTAAAAAGATGGGAAAATGTCCATATTCACTTAACTAACTCACCAAAATTTAGTTACATGGGAAAAGATAGTGTGGCATGTCATTCACGAAAAAAGCCCACCTGTGTGGTGCACAAGTGAGGGAATATTGAAGTCGGTGGAAACGTTTGGTGACATAAAGTAGATAATGGAAGATACAAAAGAATATCAACAACATAATTTGGGGGGGGGGGTAGGAATTCATTCGATTTATTCGATCATACACTTCCAAGAACAGGGGAACCAAAGGTGAATCTTGGAGCACTTCTCAAAGAACCACTTCTTGGAAAACATAGGTTCTAGAGTAGAGAAATTCGTGATAGAAGAGTGATATCTATTCCTCTGTTTTTTTAAACTCTCTTCCTTTTTAATTGGATGATTTTAGTTTACGTAATAGAGATGATGTTTGGATAATTCTTCCAATTCGGGGTTAAAATTGAGTCTACTGGTTATCTTCCTTCCTCCTTCCCACTATAAATTTAAATGTGATTGTAATTGATCAGTGAGATTATCTTTGAACGCATTCAATTGGAACGTACCATTGGAACTTAAACTCGTAATTCCACAATCATTTGGTGAGTTTGATTGTGGATTAATTTTCTTAAACATTTAAATTTAAAAGAAAACTACAGAACTTATAGTGAGTTTGTTCTTTCATCTTTTTCAAAACAGAATTCTCACAGTTGATTAATCTTAGAGCATCAAACTCCAAAATTTATTGGCTTGTGAGATTTAACTCCTATAAAGGTAAATAAATAACTCCTTTTTAGTGGTACTAGTTGTAGTCAATTTTTTGAGAAGGAATGTTTTCTATATTAGTAGAATTGATATTTTCCCAGATGTACTTCTGTTGATTATTCACTTATCATCATTTTATATCTCTGTTACTAACTGTTTTTAGTTTGTTTTTTTCATTACAGTTTATAACAAAAACTCCTAAAAATTATGATGTTTCATTTGTATTTTTTAATAAACATAATAAAAAAATTGGATGTTTTTCTAAAAAATAGAAAATCTAACCCACTTCTGACAACAATGGGGTCTTTTGAATGTTTTTTTAGAAGAAAATCACATTTTTTAGAAAGAGTAGAGTTTGATAAGATGAGTAAGTTTCAATAATTTAACATTTAAAAAGAAAGTCTTATAATATTTAAAAAGAGTTAGTTTTTTTCAAGTGATCACCGGTTGAAGATGGAGTTTTTGAATGAATCTTATAGATCTATGTTTTATATTTGTCCCAAAAAACTAAGATTTATAGAGACCTTTAAGAATGTTATTGGTGAGAAGAAATAAAAAAGGGTATGGATTATTTTACCATGAAATTTTGGCTTGATAGTAGGATAAATATTAGTGATAACTGCCGAAGGGGTTTCTTAAACATTTTATAGAACCCAAATGGAAATGATTTAACATATCATTTGATTCATGGTGAGGTTACAAAATACATATTGAGGTAATAATGAGTTTTAAGTTATTATTCAATGATTTACTATATATTTTCATTTTATACCTACTTGATATACTATTTCAGTAGATCATATTTTCTAAATATATCTTGCTGATATAGTTATGTTACATGGAGTTATAATCTATATTATATAAGACTCTGAACCTAGATAAACCTCTAATTTTTTAGAAAGTAATAAAACAGTCATTTGGAACAGAATTAAATTTTAGTAAAACATTTCATCCATAATTTTATAGAAAATTAGATCATATGATTTATTATTTGGAAGATATATATAAGGTTTTTTATTAGAGAACCTGGGATCTTAGGATAAGTATATTCATATGTTGAATTTTTTTATAATAACAGTTTTCATTCGAATATATAGATGTTAACTTTTGAGGTATTATAAGATAACAGTGTCGAACTCTAGCATGTTGTAATGAAGCCAGTGAAAGAATGTTTTTGGAACTAGAACTAGTATATAAAATAGATGAGAAGGTAAAGATGATTCATTAAAACATGATGGAAGCTTAGTACTGGTATAAGAGTTATGTAAATAATAGTAGGAAAGACTTTTCATTTGAGGTAGGAAATCGTGTATTTCTTAAAATAACTACATAGAAAGGTGTTCTTGCTTTTAGAAATAAAGTATATTTAAGCCCATGTTTTATTATACCATAAAACATTCTAGAAAGGATAGAATTAGTTGCTTATTGGGTGGATTTATCTCTTGGTTTATCTCAGTTACTTGATGTGTTTTATTATTCGATGTTAAGTAAATATGTACCTAATGCCTATAAGGTTTTTATCCCTTAGGTGGCGAAATTAGAATAAATACATTAATATATGTAAAATCCTATGTATATTCTAGATCTTAGAGGGAATATATTGTGTAATAAGGAAAAAAACATGTTCATAGTTTTTTAAAAGAACCATATCATTGGGGACGAAACATGGAAACATAAAAATGATAAAAATGATAAATATACATACCTGATTAATTGGGGAATAAAACTATGAGGATACGCTTTCTATAAAGAGGGAAGAATGTGAAAACTCAAATAATGTTAATAATAAATCAATTTCATGTATTATTAATATTCTCAATTATATTTTATATATTCACATTCATTATAATAATTTTATATCATTTTTAAACAAAAAAGAAATAGTTTTATTCTAACTTAAGTGTTTCCCATATATTAAATGGTTTTAATTAAAAGTAAATTTACACATTTTAGAAATTTATTTTAATATATTGGGATTACTTTTTTATATCATCACATCAAATATAGTTAAGGTTTTTTTTTTGAATTTTTTTGGAAAAGATTTATTTTTGGGTGAATAGTGAGAAATACATATTTTTATAAAAATTAGCATTTATTTTCAAAAACATTAAAATTCCAATTATATTTTGGATTGGTTTTAACATAACATTAGTCACCTTTAAATAAAAATATTCCAATTAGTTACATATTAATCAAAATGATACATGATTGTAGTATAATTTCATTTTTATTCTTAAAAACACATTTTTCTAAAAAACAATTCATTGATTTTTCATTCTTATATTAAAATTAATTTATTCTACTTATATAGATTTAATATTGAAAATTTTATTTCATATTTGGAATTTTTATATTCAAATTCATTAATTTATACACTTTTATTTTTATTCATTATGAATTCTAACCTTAGTAAAAATGTTGTCACCATGATAAAGAGGTAAAATAGGTAATGTATGGTTAAAAACATGTGTTAAGGTCACAAAATCTCATATTAATTATTTTGTATGAGGTGATTTTGACCCTTATCACCTAATCATGTAAATTTAATATTTTTAGTTCCACTTTACCAAGAGTAAGATACTTATAATATTTAAAATTTAAGAATAATTACATGTTTGCGACTCTCCTCACTTATAACAGGGAACCTCCAATACTCACTTATTCACACCACATGAGAAATTTATCTCTTCCAGTAACTTCCAAAATTCCTCCCCAAACCTAATCCCCATTCTCTATAGGTTCTATCCCCACTAAAATACCAACCTAGAAGTCTCAAGGTGTAATCAAAAATAAGTTTTACAAAGAAAATGTATAACTCTTAACTGAGTCCTTTAATCTTTTTTTATTATTATAAACCCTTAAAACCTATCATAATCATGATTATATAATAATATAAATGTTTTAAATATATTAAAATTTTATTATTTTTATGTTTCAACCCATTTTCATATCCTTTTCTATCTTATACTAAATGAAAATACCACTCATATGTATATGTAGACTACCAAATCTAGGAAGCGATGTGTTTTGTATTTCCTCATTGCCTCACATGGATGGTTATTATTATGGTTTTAATCAATATATATAATTTTAATGAAATAATTATTATTATTTAAAGATAATACATTTCTCTCTATCTTACCCTTCCATCCATTGAAATATGACAATGTCACTCATTCATATGTGTAGACTACTATATTCACGAAGTAATGTGATTAATTTTTCATGTATTTCTTTCAATTATGGTTATAAAATTGTATTTAATATATCAAAAATATAATTATGTCATTATTAATATTTTCCGAAGATGTAACCTTGATATATTTGATTTTGGTCAACCTACCAATTTTTTTTTCCAATTATGAATTGAACGTCCTCAAAATATCTGACATGAACAAAATTGATTTCGCTAATATATATGAAATAATAATAAATTAAATGAAATGGATTATGGTAACTTAATAAATCCAAAAAAATGTTCTTAATAAATTAAATAATTATTAGAATTTTATTGTAATGGAGTTAATGAATGTACGTGGTGATTCGGACTCGAGGTGTGATATTTTTCTATAAAACCTTATTTAAAAAGATTTTAAGTTTTCTTATATTTTTCCTCAATTTATATAATCTTTAAAATTCTACATTAAAATTAATTTAACACCATTTTTTGAATTTATTTATGATTTTTTAAAATAAATCCTTTTTAACATTTTCCAAATGGGTTATTTTTACCTATTTACCAAAGCGTAAAATGAATATTTTTATAATATACAAAACATTAATGAAATTTAATTCCATATTACTATTTTTATTTTTAAAATATTTATATACATGTTTTATGGTTTTTAAAAGAATGTCTAATTTTATGTTCTTATTGGAAAATCTAATTTTAATATTTTTCTTAGGAAAATTATTTTTTTCATTATTTTTTACATGAATCTTAAAAGTGATTTTTCATATGTGTTGAATATATTATTTTATGAGATTTTTTGATGAAATGGTAAGATTATATTCACTTTATGTATTATATGGTCCTTGGAAATTGTTTATGATGATTGGTAAACTTGATATATCCCTCTAATTCATTGGGTAATGATTTTCTTGATATTTTTGTTTGAATTAACCACGTAGGTTATTCCAATTGTAAGAGTTTTTTAAGGGTTCTATAAAGATGATGTCTATAGGAAACTATGTGAATTTTCAATTATTGTAAAATATTTTTTTATTGAAATATTTCCATTACAAAGGGTAATAAAACAAGATTATGTTTTTTGAATCTATATGAAACATTTAAGGGTGAAATATATTATTTCAAGAAAAAGTTTTTCATGGGTTTTATTGTTTTTTAAGAAACCATAATGATTATGATTTTACCTTAATTATTTATGATGAAATATTTTTTGAAAAACTTTGAGCAATAAATATTATTTCGTGGGTAAGTGCAAGAATATTTGAGCTCAAATTTTATTATGTAAAATGGAAAATTTCTTATGGATTCATAGTTATTCAAATAGAATAATGCGTTCCTTTCCTTTTTAAATCCCTTACTAATATTGTTGTGCTCATCCGAAGCTTTCAAAAAAATCACTATGAAAAAGGTTGAGTATGAACTATATTCCGGTCTATTTTTATTATATGTTTTATCCTTTTTAAATGAAGAAAAAAAATATTGAATGAAACAAAAGTTTAAATTTTAGAATCTTATTTTTGTAAAAAATTGGACATTGAGTGAAAGTGTAAAATTTGTAAAGTATGGTGCTGGATATTTAATATTTTTTCCTAATTATCTAAAAATTCAAACCTAAAATATAATTTTAATGTAAAAAATTGAAATCTATTCTATTAAACTCTTAATTATAAGTTGTTAATGGAATGGGTTTTTATAGGGAATTTAGGCCATAAATTCTAATAGGCTAGGTATATAGTGGGTAAAACCATAGTGAAGGTGTGGCATTACCTTTATATCCTAGGGTATGTGTGTTGTTTCATTTCATATATCATAAAAGACTCTATATATGTGTGAGTGTGTGTGTTTGCGCGCGTTCGCGTGTGCACATGTGTGCGTGCATGCATGCCACCTATCTGCAACACCTCAAAATGGGAAATATAAACAACCCATGTATGTCTTAAAACAATAACCCTTTGTTTCACCCGTGTAAACAGGTGAATGAAAACTCATTCTCATGTCAACAAATAATTCATATGAATATGGAACTGAAGGTAGTATCAAAGGTTCTAACTAACATATTGGATAAAACACAAGCGATCACACCACTCGACTGATGTCACAGTTGTAATAATTTTGAAAATATGTCAATGGAATAAACTAAACCCTACATTCCTTCATGTTATTTATGATTGATTAAATTCTATCTCAAATGATCATGTTATATAAGGTGGATGTTAAATTCATCTCATATATATTGTATTAAACATTTATTTTTTATATTGACATTATATATTAATATATAATAATTTTATCTACTTATTATAATATTACACACACACACACACACATAGATATATATATATATATATTATATTTGTTGTAATATTATAATTAATATATACTAATTCCATCTTAAACTAATTATAATATAAATAACATTATTATTGCATAAATATTTAAATAAATAAATAAATAATATTATATTAATTTTAATATAAATAAAATTAATTTTATTAATTTTATTGATATGTATTGAGACACCATAAGGGAGAATGAACTATAGTGTATGTCAATTTAACCACTTCTTCAATGTATATTTTTCTAAATAGGGATGAACTATGTTCAACGAATTTATAACATTCTTCGTTAACGACCTCACAAAATTCATTCAAGTGAATGTAGTGAATGGAATATGAATAGGACATAGAGTATTTTTATTCGGTTCACCCAAATAGGATAATCAAAGCAGCATATGATCGAAAGTGTGTCGATGCTCTAATTAACCACTAACCTCAATGATTAATGGTAGGTTTTTGGCTAGGTGACTACTGATTGGGGTTAATCCTCATATAATAATTTTAGGTTTGATCATTACCACCTCATGACCACTACCTCACACTCCCTTCTTCATTTACTAAATAAAAGAGAGAACCAGCTCTCATAAGGAACAAAAACAATGTCCCTCATTGTTTTAGATACACTGAGTATGAATATGTGTTTTTGAACTCTTTAATACTATTTCAAAAATAAGTTGTGAATATATCTTTGAAAAAAATCAAAACCATTACATGAGATTTCATGGATAACCATTCTTCATATCTTTTAGTGAAAATCCCAAACTCTCATTCTTCTTGCATGAGTATGGAAGATACAACCCTTCTAGTGCTACGATTATAATGTCCTCAAATTTGATACACAACATAAATTTTCTTTTCATTCAACTACCAAATATAGAAGTTAACACCTTACACCTTCCTCATTATTATTCTTCTTTGATATGTAATTGAATGTATATATGACTTATTAGTAGTGAACACACCTTGCATAAGGGGTTTCAATAATGATAGGGTCCATCCTATCTCTTATTTCTTAGATTCTTCTTAAAACGGTCTAGAACAACATACGATATTTCATTCCATATTATAAGAAATATTGTAACATAATTCATTCTTATATTCTTCTATCTCTAATCCTTGAATCAAATCATCTCTTTGTAAGGTGAAAGATATGAAAATATTTTATTTCTAATATATCATCCATAATATCTTATTTAGAGTTGAGTAAATACCTCATAACTCATATAGAGTTTCCTTTTCCCAAAATTTGAAATTTAACCATTTCATGATGTGATACTCAACTAAAAATAGATCCATAAAAAAATAAAAATTATGTATTTAAAAATAAAATCAACCATTACTGTAATAATCACCACATCACCACTTTTTTCTTCATGAAATGATGTGTTCTTCCAAAATAAGATCCAAAAAATCATCTTTAATCTATATTAAAATAATATAAATATTATTGATTAAAACTCCCTCGAATTTTGGATTTATTATCACCACTATTGGTTATTTCATTTGTTAATAATATTTTATAATTATTGAAAAAATTACAACAACTGGTGAGAAACCATCTTCCAAAAATACACAAAGGGAATAAATCATACAAAAACACATGATGACAAATACATAGTTGGTGAGGATTCATAAATAGATTCCACTATATATGGAATAATCATATGTATATTCCCAGGAATTCACCAAATTATTATACCATAAACATAAAAAAAATTACTCGCCTGACACATAAAAAATAGCTAATGACTCACACATAAGTCCCACATGACTCATATCTAGAAGTTAAAATGACTCAAATATAGTACATAATTAGTCAGTTTTTCAGATGATTCATATAAAATATTATATGAATCATATGTAGAGACCAAAATAATTATAAACAATCTTGTAATTGACTCATATGTAGTTAAATTAGTATCTTATAATTATGAGAACTATTTATTTATGTAATGATCCATGTTCTATTACTTTCCTTTATCAATAAATCCAAAAACTACTTCTAAAACTATTTCAATCCTTCTTTATTATTTATGATAACCTGAATCCATGTATTTTTATTGTAGATTCCTAAAACATTATTCATTAAGGATTAATTATAATATATATATATATATGTGTGTGTGTGTGTTTTATATAAAATTATACACCACCACATTATTCGGCCACTATATTAACATGCATTACTTCTAATCCCAATTCACCCTTGCAAATCCTATAATAATTAACCTAGTATAATCGTCCACATGTCACTACTTTCTTTAACAACTTCATTATCAATAATATCATCCAAATATCACTCCATACAATATGCTATATATTGTAAAAAAATACAACACAAATGAGTATGTTTTCAAAAATTTATCTCTTCATATTTGTTTTGATAATATGAATATGACCTTAAATCTAACATCACTAAAACAAATTAATCTTATTCCTCTAAAAAAAATTTGGATTTAAAGTTAATTATGTTGTTATTATTATTGAGAATGAATCCAAAACATAACTCTTTATATATTAACCATCAAAGATTCTCCCCCTTTGTTAATGTAATGCTATGGGTTTCTTCGAAGATTATACCCCCTTATGTTTTTTTGAGATTCATGTGGAAAATTCAATAGCTTGAAAAATTCAAATTTTTCATTAATCTCACCGTATAATTTTATTTCAGCTCCAATTTATTATTTTTATTCATCCACCTATTGAGTATCCTTTATCACCACTTACCATTTGTTATAAATTTATTTTTGGTCTATCTAATTCCCAAAAAACTTCTCTTAGCTAGTTTTAAGCCACTCAATTTTTAGATAAATTATATACTAGAATTATTATGAGTGAAATTACCACTTATAATTGTATTCATAAAAAAATAAACTAATATTAATATGCTTGGATCCATATAGGAGATAGGATTTTTAATAAATATCATCAATGTTGTCCATTTCACACACTATGTTTCCATTAAAACATTTACAGCTAAAAACCACTTATATTCTCTAACTAAACCTAACATATAAACTCACTCACATTATTTAAAAAACAAATACCACATAATATATAAAACACCAGGATTTGATACATACCACAAGTTAGAAAAATTTATTCCACTCATTACTAATTAACAAGTGATACCACTTGAATACCATGTTCTTCCACACTTGATATGGATCTTTTACATCAATATTAGACTTCAAAACATTAGTGAATTATCTATTAACTCTTTATAAACTTTAGTATCTTTTATATTGAAGTGGTCTAAATATGAGGACACCATTTTCTGGAAATAATATCTCAAATAAAATAACTTTTAGTATCCTAAAAATACAAATAACTGATACTAATTGCTATAATATAAATAGAAAAATAGAAATACATTCCTATTATTGCCTCAATAAATCCTAATTTTTAGGGGTCTACTACCATTAAATTAAAGGCATGAAATCACTTATTATAAGGAATATTCAATATGATATCATAGTTTACTTCAAATATACCTTAATTTCCAACCGTTTCTAAATAGGATTCTCCAAATTTATCCTCCACTTTTTGTTGATTGTTAATAATTAATTCAAGTACTGATATGAATTGTAATCACACAAATTTATCAGGATTATAATGATTTTATTACATGATTATTTGATAGTATATTTAATTCTAGATTATTATATTATTTTTCAATTTTAGATATAACAATCATGATTGTATAAAGTTTTTAGATTTCTATTATTCCAATGGATATAATCGATTGTCCATCTTCAATATTCTAAAATAAAATTTCACCTGACTTTAAGATTCATCTGAAGAACTATTTTTATCATGAATACTTTTTAAAAATTTCTAAATATATCTATGAGATGGGATATTTATAAGAACTTTTTTCCCAGGGATTGTATCTCTCTATAAATTCAGTACCTCAGCAAAACTAGTTAGAAATATTTAAGTAGATTGGGAGAGGGGTACCATTATTTTCCCTAATTTAATGAATATCCTAGGTCATATTAGAGATATCCTTTTTTAACATTGTTCTAGGATTTTTATTTATTTTTAATCATTGAAATAACACTTGTACATTCTTATTTTTTGGTATAATATATATTTTCTTTCCTCAGATTGGCCTTTCTTCAATTGTGGGTTTTAACTCATTGTACATGGTTTATTTTGAGATATACCACACATACAGTCCATGTTATTCCTATTTATCCATTTATATAGAACTCCAACTTTCTTCTTTTCATAATATTTAATGGTATAAATGAAAATACTTGTTAATAATCCATAATTTCTTCTCTAAGGTCCATCCAAGCCACTTATGCCTTTTTCATCAAGGTTGAATCCTTCATCGGGTGCATGATCATTTCACTCAAAGTTGAGGAAACTCCCTCCCAGTTATTCATCCGCTATATATATTTATTTTCATTAAAATAATTTTTTTGAGTGAAAATGATAATAGGTTCTTGGAACACCATATTTTGAGTTCCACAATTATATTCCAAACTATTGATCCAATTTTCTATCACTACAAAATTCTTTCATAGGTACACCATATCCTTTTATGTCACAAGAGTAGAGAGACTCCTTATGACTTTTCCTTCTCCCTTCCTGGTTAAATGACTTTCAAAATTACCTAGATTAGAACATGTACAAAATCTACCATATAATTCACACCTTGTGAGATTTCTTCTTGGTTGATATATTAATTCAGTATGGTTTCGTTCATCATTAGGCTTTTGGGATTTAAAACAGAAGACCATAATTTTCCAAAATCTTCTAAAATAAAAAAAAATAGAACTACCTTCATTTTTGGATATTTCACTTTATATTTTACAATAATATTATGGTTATCTCTATATTTAAAATCTATAATACTTATTATTTTAGTTTTCAAGGTTTTTAGTGAGGGAACTTCCATAGATTCATTTCCCATTATGAAAATGAGCATTATTTCAAGTTCCTTAGTCTATTTTTTTCATTATAGTCTTGAAGGATGCCTATTTTATGTTTGAGGTAGTTTCTATTCTTAATTTTCTCCTTTATTTATGTTCTTCCATAAGAGGGATAATGATTCATTTTAATTCTTTATTTATAATTATCTTATTACAATTCTATAGTATAAAATTTTCATGTACATCACATTGGTATTTCATTTTAACTCCAATATTATCCATTCCAAAATTCAAGGCCTCTTTAACATATTAGACTTTTGTTTCCATGAGAAAGTCTATAATGATTACAATATTAAAATCATTTATAACATCACATTGATTCAAATTTCAATGTAATTATTAGAACTTTTCTTGGTGGTTTCATAAAAAATACATATTTGTATCTTGATGACATTATCATTTTATCATTTAAATTGTTATTTTTTAACTCATGGGGGATTCAAAACATTATAAGTGAATGTATTACTCAAAACCATGGTAAGAATCAGAAAATAAAATAGTTTCAAAATTGATTACCTCAATTATAGATTTCGTATTATTGGGAGTCTTCTTTTGATTTCTCCTCTTATTATTACCTTTAAACATGAGGCATTCTTCCCCACCAATATTCATTGTTTCCCCTTGAAGATTTTATCATTATATCTTCAACAAAAATTATTTACCATATAGAGCTTCTAGTTTATTCCATATATCACTACAGAACTTCGAGTGAGCTGTTATCTTAAGAGTATATTATTTTAAAGAAACCTTTAATTAATTGTTGAGAGGATAAAAAATATATGGGTTTCTTTTATGAGTCTCAAATATTATTCAATATCATCTTAACAGAACATTTTTTTCTAGAAATATTTCATGAGGGTCATCCATACAAGTTTCTATGTATACCATGATCCCCTTTTTTAATCTAACGAATTTAGTTTCATTGAAAATTTATATATTAACTATTGGATTCATATATTCAATAAATTTTAATATTGAACACAAATAGAGAACCTATAGTCTCTAATTCCACATTTTTTTTGTTCTGAGACACCATGATATGGAAGGGGTGGGGGTGGTGAATTAGGATGTAGCTCAATTTAAGTTTTTCTTCGATGGATCTTTTTTCATAAATGGTTGGAACTATGTTCAACCATTTTCTCAAGTTATTAACTCACAACTACACCTAATTACTCTATGTGAATGAAGTAAATTAAATACTCAAGGTATATGAAGGATGTTTTACTTGTTTCATCCAAAAGGTAAAATTCATGGAGCATGTGATTGATAATGTGTCGATGAACCAATTAACCACTAACCTCGGGAAAGGACAAACCTACACGGGGTCACTCCCCTTACCAATTTTTTGGGTTTTCTTAAAATAACCCAAGGATCACTAACTAAAACTCCATCATATGCTCACTACTCTAAAGGGAAAATTATTTTTAAGCAAGAACAAAATAGTGTCACTTAAGTTTTTTAATAAACTGAGGATAAAAGTGTGATTTTGAATTTCAGGCTTTCCCTTCATGTGATGGCTGTGAATTTATCCACAAAAAACATTAAAAAAATTCCATGATATGCCCTTGAATACCCCTATTTAAATCCTTTGGTGAAAGTTTGAAGATCCCTTATTCTAGTACGAGTATGGAAGACATCAACCATCCATCAATGTGACTCAAATGTTCTCAAATTTGTTATGATACAACAATATTATCATCCTTGAACTTATGTATGTGGAAGTAAACACCTTCCCCGTTACATATTATTTTTATTCTCATAAATATAAGTGAATTTATATTTTACTACTATATAGAAAAAATCAATCATCCATGTTTTTCAAGAAAATAAATTATGATCCTCTTTATCTTTATTTCTATGTTTTTATTATAGATACCTCGTCTATATGAAATATTACATTCCATATTATATAAAATATAGAAACCTAATTTCTTATCCTATTATTCTATTTATAATTATTAGATCGAATCGAATCATTGAAATTATATAGATATGAAATTTTTTATTTCCACTATATCATCCATAATCTTTTATGTAGAGTTGATTTATCTTCTCATTCCTCACACAAAATTTAATTTTTCCAAAATATAGAAAATAAACCATTCATGATTAAACATTTATCCAAAATATAGATCCATAAATAAATTACACCTCATTTATTTGAAACTAAACTCAAATAGTGATGTAGCAGTCTCCATAACACCACCTTCATTCATCACAACATGGTGTGAGTGGTTAAAAGTGGTTCCATAAAATCATCCTTAATCTCTCCTAAAATAATATAAATATTATAGCTTAAACCTCCCTTGATTTTTTACTTGATTACTTTCTCTATTGGTTAGATGCTTTTGCAATCATATTTTATTATTAATAAAAAACCTATAATAACTTTTATCTTTCCATATTAAAAAAATCCACAAAAAATAAAAACTTAAACACAAACCCCCAATGAGTCATAAGCAGTTGTTGATAATTTATACACAAATGTCATTTCGTCAAAAATAATCATACACAACTTCCTACTACTTTCAGAAAACACCCCTAAATCTTTGAAAACATTATCACAAATTAATTTTATTTCTTTTATAGCTTGTGTTATATTAAACATTGAGTTCAAACGAACCATGATATATTATTAAAATAAAATTATGTTACCATTATAACCTGACGTTAAATTTTCTGATATGAATACAATGAAATAATTTATGAGATATATAAAAATATCCAACCCAATATAAATGTGTTGATTAACTATTAGTAAATAATAAGTCAATTTTTATAAAAATTATATTATGCTTAAAAAATATATTTCCTTAAAAATGTCATGTATTTTTTTTAGAAAATATTATATTTATTTTTTACACTTTTAAAAAAATTATTTAATAAAACAAACTATATTTTTGAAATCATCCTATCAAAATTATCTTAGGGAGAATTTACAGTATTTTTTAAGAAAATGTTGATTTTGTAGTGAATAGTTAGATTATTGATTTTTATTGAAAACTATATTTTTGTTTCAATGATGTAAAAATTTACATTTTGTTTTAAAATTATTTCAAAGAAAAATTAGATCTCTTATATTTTAAATAATCCAATTTAGTTTATTGGAATTAATTTTATGTTTTAATTTCATATAAAAACATTTTCATATGTAAAAAGGCATTTTTATGGAAAAAAAATTAGGCTTGCAATGTGTTTTTTATTAATAAATTTATTAGATAAAAATTTCAGAATTATTTTAATCAAATGTATATATTATATACTAAATTTTGTTTATCATTCATGTAATATTTTTATAGTAATTGGATAATAATAAATGTGGTTTTATACTTAAAATTAACATTTTTCTAAAAATTTGGTTTTGTCGCATTCTATACACTTATTTTAAAAATAATTTCTTCCACTTATAGGTGTTTAATTTTATAAAATTGAGTCCAAATTTTGAATCAATAAGTTTAAAATTTTAAATTATGTTTTTTTATTTTATTCAATACGAATACTAACCTTTGTAAAATTTATCACATTGGTAAAGAGTAAATCGGGTTAATCTAATTTAAAAATAAGTAATAAGGCCATAATTTCTTATCATAATTTTTATAAGTTGAAGTTAATTATACCATTATCACATTAGTCTTTAAATTTATAATTTTAATGGAAACATTTCCTTGAAAATTATTTATATGTTATTTAAATCTATGAAAGTTACAAAATGTTATTCTCTTTAGTTTAAATATACTTTATGTGTTCACATAAGAAAATAGTTACAAAATAATATTAATACTCATTTTGTACATAAGTAAATTAGTTTCATGATGGTAATTTATTTATTATTTTTAGGTGTTATAAAATTACCATAAATGCTTACACAATACCTAAATAGTAATTATTCAATTGATAAAAAAATAAAATATTTTTTTGAAATATTTAATTTGATAGTATTCCATGAGTTTTATAGGTGTATATGACATATTAGTGTTGTGATAAAATATTATATTCTAATTTAAAATATGTCTCTATATCTTTGAAGTCAAATTAAATGAATATTGTAAAAATCAACAATAATGATATTTGACCAAAATAATAAATTATTAAATTACTTAAAAATCATAAAAATTATGAAATAAGACATGTTGGGAATGATATAGTCTAAAATTTCATATAATTTCCATTTATGGTCTAATTTTTACCTGATAAGTAAAAATTGCATCCCATTAATATTGAAATATATGTTATAGTAGTTAAAATTAAAATTGGTTAACTATTGGTTAGTCAAAATTATAGAAATATTTTTATAAATTATATTATTTTATGGGATTACAACCATAAACAACCTTATATTCTAATACTAATCCATTTTGAGGCATATTTCTTGAAAATTAATTTATTGAAATTTAATCTTTTGAGAAATTCCAAAAGTTCCCATCACCTCAATTATAAAAGGTCACTGCCTACCTCACTTCTTTACATCACATTTATACATCTAGATTAATAAAAATCTACTAATTTTCCTCATAATATTTTGTAGACACATTCCATAGGTTTTTTACTTCCCAAAAGTATAATCCTAGAGCCATTTAGAGGAGATATAATGGATTTCAAGGAAGAGGTAATCTTCTTACTTGATCATTTTATTTTTCTTCTCATACTTAACTACTATAAATTTATAGTTTATATAATTTAATAATAACCTAAGTATCAATAATATTATTAAATGTTATTATGATTATAAAAACACCATTATACACCCTTTCTTCCATTAAAGGAGAAGTGAAAGTATCGCTCGTGCATACATACATTACCATCTCCACATAGCGATACAATTCATTGGTCATAAAAAACTTTTATGGATGGTGGTTATGATATGTTTAATTTTTAAATATTATATTTATCATATAAATATACTTATTTAATTATAATATCAAATCTACCTACTTATCATTCAATCCTTAGGAAAATTATAACTACAAATGTGTGTACGTCTAGAATACCACATTCACAAAGAAGTGTGACTGGTTTTTCATTTATATTTTAAGTGGATGATAAGTAAGAATAATTTGATGAATATAAATTATATAATAATGATCCTATAAATTTTAATTAATATTTATCTTTCTTTCGTTCCATCCATTGAAAAATGAAAACAATTTTCATATATACGTATGGCCTACAATCTCCAAGAACGGTGTAATTCATTTTTATATCTCTGATTTTATGAATGAAACTAAACATTCATAATATTAATATCTATGAGTTTTTTATTTTTTAAATTATATATAATATTTAAAATTCTTTGGAAACGTATTTTCTAACAAATATCACCTTAATTTATTCTTAATTATTAAATCACATAGGTTAGAAAACTATTTACCTAATTAAAAAAACAAAATAAAAATATAAAAGAAAACTAAAAGACTAAGGAATAAAATTATTAAAATGAGCATATTTTTTGTGGTGGATATTTGGTTAGAAAATAATATAACGTTATTCCATTATTTATTGAATTTGGAAGCACAATAGTTAAGGGAGACTTTCCATTAATTATTATCTTTTGGTCTTTATAAGAATGACACTCCTCCTCTACTATAAAAAGGCAATCAACCCTAACCCTTATTCCCACCTATAAGACCACTTTGGATCACCCAATATCTTCTAAATTAACTTACCAAAATACCTCCCTTCCACCTTGAATCCTGCCTTTAGGATGAAATCCAACCAAGGAAGCCCTTTGGTCAAACCTAAAGGAGTTACCCAAAGAAGAGGTAACATTATTCCTCAAGCTCCTTTCCTTTATTTTCTTTCTCCACCACCTAAATTAATCTTATTTAATGATTAAATAATAACCATAATTTCCAAAACATACTGATTTTTTATATTAAGGGATTGAGATACACTCACACACACATACATGTAAGGGGAAATGAACTTACTATTTTTGTTACGATGAACTATCGCCTCGCGAAACGATGTTGTTCATTTTTTCATTTATTTCCTCTCTTGGTTATGAATTATGATAGAAATTATGTTTTTGTATGATATATATGATATCCTTGATTTATTTATTTATCTAGAATTATTATATAACACATACCTGCATGCTTTCCATTTTGTGTAAATTTGATAATTTCATTTGGGGAACTATGGACTACCGCCTCCACAAAGAGATGTGATTCATTCACAGTCTACATGGAATGTATTAACGATTGGTTTAGTGAACTTATATGATATATATGATATAATAATCCTACTATAATAATGATGTATATAATAAATATATGTTACTTATTTTATTTCTTTCAATACGATAATAACACAGACACAACGTTCATGTGTACGTTTGGCCTACTGTATTTATGAATAATGTATTACATTTCAACTTTCTATATTTTATAGAAAATTATAAATATTTAAATAATGTATATATATATTTTTTATATAATTTTTATCAATATGGAAATTTTGATATAAGTACATGTGGAATTGTTATTCCAAATCTATTTTTTTCATTTTCTGAATGAGAAAAAATTTTATGGTTGATTGGGAACCTCACAAGATACACCATTAAAAAAACACATACATCATACCAAAATCAAAATGAGGAAAGTATCACAATGCCTGAAAAACAGATTCAAATTTTATTAGTTAGTGGGATATTATTCAAAAACATTTCCCTATTTCATAAATTAAGTAAAAAAAAGGCAAAAAAGGAACTTTCCTAACCTTAAATATTTGTAAAAATCTAAATTAAGGAAAAGTAGCATATTTATAGTTACACATATCCTTTTGAAAGATAAATGTGTTATTTTTTCATTATTATTTATCATTAATTTTTAGATATGAATTAGTTACATTAAATGCGTAAGAAATTCTAACACATGGATTGTTTAGTTAATAATTTAATAGAATAAATGATTATAAAAACATTAAAAGTAATGTACATTTAATGAATTATTATGTTCCATTATTTTGGTACATGAATATATCATGTCAAAAAATATGAAATTAATAATATTTTAATTCCAATATTATTTTTATGTTTTTTAATCCAATTTAAATTAATAATGTAAAAAATGAAATTAATATCATTTTATAATAAATTCTATTTTATTAATATATTTAAAATTAATAAAAATAATACCTTATTCTAATTCATTTTTAAGTGTTAAAAACTGTAAAATATGGTATATTAATGGAATAAATGATCTTCTATAATGAACATATATACCCCTATAGCGTAAAAATATTTTCACTACGATTCAGGTTAATGTAGTGTTTTCCCACATTACATGCGATTATTTTAAAATTAATTTCCAACACACCTGATATTTTAATTTTTTAAATTATATATAATATTTATAATTTAATGTCAACATACTTTCTAATAAATAACATCTTAATTTATTCTTAATGGTTAAATCACATTGGTTGGGAAAATATTTACCTAAATAAAAAAACAAAATAAAAAATACAAGAAAACTAAAAGACTAAGGAACAAAATTAAAAAAATGAATATATTTTTTTGTGGTGTATATTTGGTTAGAAAATAATTTAAATTACTCCATTATTTTTTTCATTTTGGAAGCATAATAGTTAAGGGAGACCTCCCATTATTTCTTACCTTTCGCCCTTTATAATAATTCCACTCCTCCTCCAATATAAAAATTCAATCATCCCTACCCCTTCTACACACCTATAAAACCACTTAGGTTCACCCAATATCTACACAATTAGCTTACCAAAATACCTCCCTTCCTCCTTGAATCCTCTCTTTAGGAATAAATCCAACCAAGGAATCCCTTTGGATAAACCTAAAGGAGTTACCCAAAGAAGAGGTAACATAATTCCTCAAGCACTTTTCCTTTTTTTTCATTCTCCACTGCCTCAATTATTCTTATTTAATGCTTAAATAGTAACCTCAATATTCTAAATATACTGATTTTTTATATTATGGTTTTGACCTACACTCACACATACATCTATCTAATAGGCAATGAACTTACTATTTTTGTTTACGGTGAACTACTGCTTCGCGAAACAATATTGTTCATTTTTTTTACCACATCTCTTTGTTAGAAATTATGATGGAAATTATGATTTTATATGATATATATGATTTTAATGACGTATTTATGTATTTTTAATTATTATATAACACATAATTTCATGCTTTTCATTTTGTGTAAATATGATAATTTTTTTTGGGGAAGTATGGACTACCGCCTCCTCAAAGCGATGTGATTTATTCACACCCTACATAGAATGTATTAAATATGGGGTTAGAGAACTTATATGATATATATGATATAATAATACTAGTATATTAATGATTTATATATAAATATATGTTACTTATTTTCTTTCTTTCAATATGATAATAAAATGGAAACAATATTCATTCATACGTTTGGCCTACCGTCTCTATGAATAGTGTATTCCATTCTATCTTTCTATATTTTATAGAATATTATAAATAGATAAATAATGTATATATATATATATATATTTTATATCATGGTTATCATTATGGAAATTTTTATATAAGTATGATGAAAAAATATATGACAAATTAAGACACGTGTAAGAAAAACAGTGTAGATATTACTCGAAGTGTAACCTTAACGTGGAATTGTTACTCAAAATCTATTTTTTTAATTTTATGAATAAGAACAACTTTTATGGTTGAGTGGTAACCTCACAAGTTACACCAAAAAAAAACATACACCATACCAAAATCAAAATGAAGCAAGTATCAGAGTTCATGACAAACACATTCAAATTTTATGAGTTAGTGGAATATTATTCAACAAAATTTCCCTATTTCATAAGTTAATTAAGAGAAAAGACAAAAATGAAACTTTCCTTACCTTTAATATTTGTAAAATTATAAAATTTGGAAAAAACAATATATTTTTTATTTACACATATCATTTTGAAAGATAAATCAGTTATTGTTTTCATTATTATTTATCATTAATTTTTAGAAATCAATTAGTTACATTAAATTCTTAACAAACTCTAACACCTAGAATATATATTTAATAATTTAATAGAATAATGATTCTAAAAACATTAAAATTAGAGTACATTTAATGAATTATTATGTTCCATTATTTTGGTACATGAATATATCATGTTAAAAATATAGAAAATTAATAATATTTAAATTTCGATAATGTTTTGATATTTTTAAATCAAATTTAAATTAATAATGTCAAAATTGAAATTAATGTTATTTTATAATAAATTCTATTTTATTAAAATATTTAAAATTAATAAAAATACTACCTTATTATAATTGATTTTTAAGTGGAAAAAATATAAAATGTGGTCTATTAATGGACTAAATGATCTTTTATAATGAACATATAGACCCATATAGAGTGAAAATATTGTTAGCATGATTCAGGTTAATGTAGTGTTTTTTCGCATTACATGCGCTTGTTTTGAAATCAATTTCCAACACACATGATATTTTTATTTTTTAAATTATATATTAAAATTTTAATTCAGTGGGAACATATTTTCTAATAAATATAACCTTAATTTACTCTTAATGGTTAAATCACGTTGGTTGGAAAACTATTTACCTAAATAAAAAAACAAAATAAAAAATGCAAGAAAACTAAAAGACTAAGGAAAAAAATTATCAAAATGAACATATTTTTTTTGGTGGATATTTGGTTAAAAAATAATTTAACTTTACTCCATTATTTTTTCATTTTTTAGGAACAATAGTTAAGGGTTACCTCCCATTAGTTCTTACATTTTTGTCTTTATAATAATGACACTTCTCCTCTACTATAAAAAGGAAATCAACCCTCCCCCTTCGTAACACCTATAAAACGACTTAGATTCACCCAATATATACTCAATTAACTTACCAAAATACCTCCCTTATTCCTTTAAGTCTCCCTTTAGGAATATATCCAACCAGGGAATCCATTTTCTCAAACCTAAAGGAGTTACACAAAAAAGAGGTAACAACATTCCACAAGAACCTTTCATTTATTTTATTTCTTCACCACCTCAATTATTCTTATTTCATGATTAAATAAAAACCTCAATATCCTAAATATAATAATTTTTTATATTAAGGGTACGACCTACACTCACACACACATCCATCTAATGGGAAACAAACTTATTTTTTTTACGGTGAACTACTACCTCTCAAAATGATATTGTTCATTTTTTAATTTACCTCCTCTCTTGGTTTGGAATTATGATAGAAATTATGTTTTTGTATGATATATTAGATATATATGATGTATTTATTTATCTATAATTATTATATAAGATGTACCTTCATGATTTCCATTTTGGGTAAATATGATAATTTTGTTTGGGGAAGTGTGGACTACCGCCTCCTCAAAGCGATGTGATTCATTCACACTCTACATGGAATGTATTAATGATGGATTTAGTGAAATTATATGATATATATGATATAATAATCCTAATATAATGATGATATATATATAACTATATGTTACTTATTTTCTTTCTTTCAATATGACAATAAAACAGAAACAACGTTCATGCGTACGTTTGGCCAACCTTCTCTATGAAAGGCGTATTCCATTTCATCTTTCTATATTTTATAGAACATTATAAATATGTAAATAAGGTATATTTTATTTATATCATGGTTATAAATATGTAAATTTTTATAGTATGACAACAAAAAATATGAAAAATTAAGACACGTGTAAGAAAAACAATGTAGATATTACCCGAAATGTAACCTTAATGTGGAATTGTTACTCAAGTTTTTTTTTCATTTTCTAAATCATAAAAAATTTTATAGTTGAGTGGGAACCTCACAAGATACACCATAAAAAAAACACATACACCATACCAAAATAAAAATGAGGCAAGTATCACAGTACATGATAAATACATTCAAATTCAAAAAATATCAAAATCAACATACATAATCATCATTATAGACTATAATCCTACCATGATATTCGCACCCTATGAATTAGTCCCCATCAACATTGTATCTATCCAAAAAATGGTAAATACCTATAAAATATCGATGTAAATAATATACAAAACTGTAAACATACTGAAAATTCATCCATCAGTAACCACCACCATTATTGTGAAGAAACAATTCCGCATCAGAGCATACCTTCCATCAAAGATCAAATATATGTGGCATCAATCAAGAAAAGTTGAATCAATTATGAATTCATGAGTGAAATAGAGATTCACTAGACCAAGGAAAACTCAAAAACCATCTTCTAGGTTGTACATTATGTAATACCCTCTATAGATCAAACATCACCACCCAAAAACCTTACGAGGTTCCATTGCACCAGGTCGAATTGGCTAGGAAAGAAGGCATAGGAGGTAAGGGTAGAGTCTAAAGAGGGAATTCCTAAACAGGGAGAGGCGACCTTAGACAGAACCATAAACGAGATTCTTCAGAACCACCAAAAAGATAGATAGAATTGGTTCATGAATGTATAATTAGACGAGATATATTGAAGAATAACCGAGAAGGGGAACAAACCAGTAGATAACATCATTAATAAGGATACACACCAAACCAACACTAGACCATTTGATTGAATCAATGACCATAGCGATGGATTATACGAACTGCAATGAAACCTCGATAAAGAATGAATCCCCCAACACCATAATAAGCCACCAAAAACACCAACATACCAAACCAAGAAGTGGCCCAGCACTGAGACATGGGTAGAAAGATATGAGGAGGTCAAACGATCCAGTAAGAAAGAGAAACTAGGCACAACAACCACTAAAAACACTAACCACTTGAGATTCTTTGTGAAAAATTAATATGGGGTTTTATCATAGAGATTATGGAAATACAAGTTGTGGTATAAGTCTTCATTATCCCAAAAATGACAGGGAATTTCTAGCTGGTAGGGAACCAACAAAACCAAACAGCCGCAAGAATAGGCGTGAAAGACAGACAGAGAGGGAAAGAAGCAACGCCTCAAATAGAGATGAAGGGAATGATGATAGGGTGATGAATTAGACATACCAATATATTTCAATAGATAGTATGAATAGAGGCATCAGAGATAGAAATGAATAAGAAGGTGAGAGGGAAGGAAACCTAGAAACTGATAGCAAGATATCCATTTGAGAAATCCTCCATAAGTGATGTGTATTAAGATTATTTTTTGGGGGTGGAAAATATGGAATTGTTAACATGTGGGTAGTATAAATTCATAATCAAACCATATATTTTATAATATATAAGAATATGGTTCTGTAAAATATTTATAATAAACTTATATTAATTATACATGAGGTTTGTATGAGTAAGATGAGAGTCAAGACATAAATTAAGGGTTTTCTCAACTCACATTCTATATCTGTAAGATACATGCCTTATTCACCACTCATTTCATTTGGTGTGGTTTATATGGTTCTTGAGAATGTACTATATGACTATTATTCTTATATTATTGGGTATTTAAATATTCATTTTATGAAATCTATTTCATGGGGTTTATGTTTCAAAAGTTACCAAATCGACAAAATAGTTTTTTATAAATTTTTCTTTCTTTGAGACACAATACATGAATTTAAAAAACCATGTTTTCAAAAATGTTTTTAAATATGATCTTTTATGTTCATTTTAAAGGGAAAATCATTAAATTTTATTTGTGATTTTCAAAGATTAATTTATAAAATTCTAAAATATTTTTAAAGAAATGGGTTTTCAAAATGTTTTCAATATTTCTTTATAAGTTTCCAAAATGTATTCAAAGAAATAGTGTTCAAAACGTTTTCATGCATCCTTTATAATATTTCCAAGTGTTTTAAAATAAATTGTATTTAAAATTTTTTAAAGCTTTATTTATATGTTTTCAAATTCTTTCCAAGTAAAATGGTTTTCCAAAGGGTTTATGATTTAAAAAAAATCAAAGAGGAAAGGATATTTTTTTCAATAAATGCCTCCAAAACATCTTTCCAAGATATTTTCCATCTAAAAAAACGTAAGTTGTTATATTTTATGCTTTATTGAGAATATGATCCAAGAATACCATTCATATTATTTCTTGAATAGTTTATGTATAGATGGAATGATTTTTTTGACACTCATTACTCTTCCAAAAGTTATGCTCTCATGAAACTAATTTATCTTCAATGAGTTATACCATGATAAATTCCTATAAAAAACATTTCTATTCAATGGGATATTCCATGTTTACTAATTATGAAACCCATTTCCTATCACGGTTTTTTCTTGGATGAAATGATTATGAAACCTATATAATTTCCATAGGTTATGATATGATTAAATGATAATGATACCCATTTCATTTTATGGGTTTTATAGGATTTTTATGAAACCCATTTCTTTTTACAGGTCATGATATGATGAATGTTTTATTATCATATTCCACATGTGTGAATTATTTTAATATGAGATGTGTGAGACCTAAATATTCATTCAATGAATTGGGTAATCATTTATATATCGTGAGATAATGATGGGAATCAAGTCTATGGACTTGAAATACTATGGGAGTGTGGGGAAACATGATCCCTTACAAGTAAAGGAATTCAACTGGGGATGGTGGTGTGTCCTGCCCAGTAGGATTAGTCCCTATGAAGATGGATAATGAGGAAACCTGATCCAATTTGGGAAAATGGGAAACCCAATCCACTTTAGAAATATAGGTAAACCCAATCCATTACAAGGAAAATACCCTGACTAGGGATGGAGGTGTTCCCTACATAGTAGGTGTAGTCCCCATGATCTTCCCTAATAAGATATAGCAATGCATCTTGATTTATATTGATTGATAATACATGTTTTTATGTATTCCACAATTCCAAGTATAATTACTATGTTATGATTTCTTGTATTATTCTATTTTTACCTTCTGATTCATATCATATCTACTAATGACCTTTATTCCTTGATTAATTTTTATAATATTTGATATATAGGGTATGATATTCAAATGTTATGATCACTTTATCACACCATTATGTGCATGTTTATTCATTCATATCACCCTTTTTAACCCTTAATATGTATTTGAGCCTGTCCATTTTATTGTTTCCTTCCCCATGTTATGAACGCATGTTTCATGTATGATATTTATAAGAGGGTTTATAGTCTTGGATAAACTAGTGGGTGATAATTTAGCTCGCTTATGTACCAATGTTTATATTAACATGTTTCAAAAGTCACTAAACTAATATGGTCTTTAGGCATATGTTTGTGTAATCTTTTATGTATTCCAAAAATATGATGTAATTTTTGTATATATTAATACTGTTTCTTTATAATTGGTATAGGAGTTAAGGTTTAGGGAGACTTTTGAAACTAGGATTAGAAAAATTTACTGAGATCCCTAGGTATATTTCTAAGGATATGTTAAGGGATGTCTCTAAGGGTAAGTATAAATATGAGTTAATGTTTAGAAATATTTCCTAGAATTTTGGTAAAGGGTATAGGAATTGGTTTCATAGTAAGACATCCCTCTCTATATAATACAAGTGAACACAGTTCTGGAACAAATGTACCTTGGAATATTAACTCTGATATGGTGTGTCAGGCTTCACTCGAGCATAACCTGGTATATGACAACAGGCCTTACTGAACACCTGGGATGACACTCCTCAGTGATATGCTTTGGGAATTTACATAATTTTTACAAACCATCATGAATGATTTAAGTTGAAGATAAATATTAATAACATTGGATAAACCATAGATAAAATATATTTAACTAATAAGATCCACGATTTAGACATCCTATATGTTTTTTTCATGAGTATGTGGTTTTCCATTATGATAAATGTTTCTCACACTATGATTTATGGTTTTAGTCAATGGAAAGAACTAGAAGGAACATGGTTAACATTTAATGTTTCATATGTAAAGTATGGTAATTATAAAAATCTATTTTATAAGTGGAAATCTCATGAAGTAAATTATGAAGGTGGTACGAGTATTGATTATACTATTGAAGATAATGAGACTGTGAATGACATGTGAAAGGTATGTGATGTTCTTACAATATTTTTTAAATTAAACATAAGAAGCATGATTGGATTGAGTTTTAGGATCCTTAATACATGATTCATATTTCATATTCTAGGAAAGAGGTTTTAAAGAATAATGTGATGAAACCTGAGTAACAGTTTAGAATAATTTTGGATGAATTAACTATTCATGTTTTGGAATTCAAATATTATGTTATATGAATCATGAATTAGATAAGTATTTTTAGTATAAATTTTTCATTAAGTATTGAAAAGGATATGTTGAATGGTGATCAAAACTTATGAAAGTGATTTAAAGGAAATGTGATATTTATATTAAGGGAATGTAACCCTTAATTTGTTCATGATATATAGAACAAAAATTTAGTTTAGGTAAATAGATGATCGTTTTGCATAAATTAAATTTTATAGTATCAATGACCTTAGAACCAATCAAATATTTGTTAAAAAAGTAGTGTATGTAGTCATATATGAAGACTAAAACTTCTTGGAATGATGGAATATATCCAAAAATCTTTAAAATAAGGGATAATTCTTGTCTTTCAAAATGATTTATAGTAATTTAGGTTATTATCATGTTTCAATAGAATTTATGATGTGGGTATTCACATGTTTGTAATGTGACAACCAAGATATACTTTGTGATATATTGAGGATCAATGTTAAGATAACTTTGTGACTTTCTTTCTAGAGATTTTTATTTTCATCTATTGAAAGGGTTATATGGTTAACTATTTAGGGAAAGATAAAGTTAAAATTTGGATGAATCTTGTGATATTAAAGTATTATATCATAACATTAGGATTTATACATATTGGGTAACCTATACGAAAAACATTGTGTGGATGATAACTGATGACATATGGGATGTCATATCAGGGATATCATGATTTGTTAGTGCTTTAGGAATGAAAATTTCACCTTCTTTTTTGGAGAAAGAGGTGAGGGGGATCAAGGAACAATAAAGGGTGAGGTTGTCCTGAAATCATTATAGGATATATTTTCATGAAAATTATTCAAATTTAGGAAAATTATCTAGAAATAAAATGTTTTCCTAAAACATTAATTATTATTGAACTGATGGCCTTTAAAATCACCACAGATTTATGAATTTGAGGCCCTCAACTTTCCATTGATCATTTAAAGGTTTCTATGACTTTAATCACTCAATATAAATATGTACTCTTTTCATCCATGTTCAATCCTCACTCCCTACCTACATCCTCTTATGTGGAAACCTTATTATGAGTTATGTTGGGTAGCCATTATGTTTCCAACTTTCCCTATTTAAAGTACGTTTTTCTGTTTATTTTTACGATGTGGGTTTCTATGAAAGTAACTTTCAAGTATTAAACCTTTGATAACATGGAAAATTTTTAAGGGAGAAATTATATTTAAGGGGGGTAGAATATAACACCCTGAGATTTTGTGAAATATGTTTTTTGAATTAATTTTATCTTTTTAATATTTTGAATTTCAAGAAACACTTAAAATAAGATTTTTATATTAAAGAACTATGTTTTCCATGAATTATATGCAACACCATGTTAAACATTAAATTCCTGGAACATAATTTTTTCCTTGTGATACACACAACACCAACTTAGCTTGTGCTACATGTTACACTGAGTTTCAATGAAACAACGCTTTATTATTATAATCATTTGAACGAGATAGTTATAAAATAGACATTAAAATTAGTAATATTAATATTAATAAATAATTTTTAAATTATAATTATAATGGCATGATATAAATAAAAAATACTGATAATGACATACATAATTTTTGGTAAAGTCCTTATATGTTTTAAAATACTATTTTCTTACAGGAACTGCTTTTTATATCCCTTTGTGAACAATAATAAAATTAATTTTAGAAACTAATATAAATTTAATTTGATAAAATAAACTTTATTTTTGAATTAATAAAGTTAAAATTATCTTAGGCTGAATTTTTTTTATTTTTCTAAGAAACATTCTTTTTGGATTAATAGTGAAAAATAGTGAATTTTAATTCAAATCTAATTTTTTAATATAATTTATTTATATAGTTAAATTATAATTTATATTGTTTTGAAAGTAAAAATAGATCAGTAATTAATATATTAATACAATTTAGGTCATTATAATAATTTTTATATTGAATTTAGATAAAAAATCTTAGTGAACTTTTGAAAATTCCCACTTTAAAAACCAATTTCTCACCATGTCTATAGGATTAGCATTAAAAATACTTTTCAAATTATGAGAATTGAATTTCAAAAAAGAAATAAATAATTGGTTTTAATAATTATGATATTTATATTATAATTATATAAACTTAATTTTTTACCTAAAATATTAGTGAACGTGATTAGAATTAATTACAGTGACTATGGTAAAATTAAGTTTAACAGGGGACTAAATCTTATGCTTAATGGAATAAATGAACAAGAAACTTGTCTAAAATCCATTTGATTCCCATATTTAAAATATATACCTTCTTGGTTCAAATTTTATGTGTTATTGGAATATTATTCAATAAAAGTTACCTATTTCATAACATAAGTAAGGAAAAAGAAATAAAGAATATTTCCTTACCTTTTGCATTTGTAAAACATTGAGATATGGAAATAATAAAATATTTTCGGTTATAAGTATCATTTTTAAATATAAATGATTTATTGTTATCATATATATTTATCAATAATGTTTATATATTAATTAGTTACATTAAATGATTAACAAAGGCTAATGCGTGGATTATTTAGTTAATACTTAAATAGAATAAATAATACTTAAAATAATAAAAGTAAAGTAAAATTAATGAATTAATGAGTTAAATTATTCTTGAACATGAATTAATAATGTTAAACATATTTTAAATTAATAATATTTTAATTCTAATAATGTTTTATATTTTTAAATTAAAATTAATTAAATAACGTCAAAATTAAAATTAATGTTATTTTACAATAAATTATATTTTATTAAAGGATTTAAAATTTAAAAAAAATTATAACTTATTACAAGTAATAATTAAGTGTTAATAAATATATAATATGATCTATTAATGGAAAAAATTAACTTTTATAATGAACATATATATCCATAAATAGTAAAAGCATTGTTAGTTTAATTCTGGTAAAAGTAGTGTTTTTGCATGTTATATACGCCTGTTTTGAAATTAATTTACAAAACACATGATTTTTTATTTTTTATAATTGATAAAATATTTATAAATTATTGGGACTATATTTTATATTAAATCACTCATTAATATAGTCTTAATGGTTAAATAACATATGATGGAAAACTAGTTACCTAAATAAAAAAAGAAAATAAAACATATAAGGAAACATAAAGACTAAGGGAAAAAATTATAAAAATGAACTTATTTGGGTGTGGTAGAGATTTGGTAGGACCATAATTTCACTTTTCTCCATTATTTACTATTTTTTAATAAAACTAGGTAATGTATACCTCCCATTAGTGCTTTGCTTTTGGTATTTGCAAGAATGCCACTCATCCTCTACTATAATAAGGCACTCAACCCTCCACCTTATTAACACATATAAAATATATTAGTTTAGGCCAAGATGTACTCAATTAACTTACCTACATACCTACCTGACTTATTAAATCCTCCCTTTGGGCATAAATTCAACTAAGTAATCCCTTTGGGAAAAACCTAAAGAAGTTACCCAAAAAGAGTTAACATCCTTCCTCAAGATCCTTTCCTTTAATTTCTTTCTCCTCAACCTCAATTATTATTATTTAATTTTTAAATAATAACCTATAAATAATCAATAAACCATGATTTTATTTAATTCAGTTTTCTACCTACACACATAGACACTTCCATCTAATGGGTAAAAAATTTACAGTTTTCGTGTATTGTGAAATACCGCCTCACGAAATGGTGTTATTCATTTTTTACTTTAACACCTCTCATATTTGGGAATTATTATGGACAATATGTTTTTGAATTATATATATGATATTAATTAGGTATTTATTTTTATATAATTTTTATATAACAAATAACTTCATTCTTTCCATTTTTTTAAATATGATAATTTCGTTCGAAGAAATATGGACTACCGCCTCCTCAAATCGATGTGATTCGTTAAAACTCTAAATGAAATTTGTTAAGGACGGGTTTAGTTAAATTATATGATATATATGGAATATAAATTATACTCTAATTATGATATATATATACATATATTTCATTTACTTTCTTTCTTTCAATATGATAATAAAAAAGAAACAACATTGATGCGTACGTGCGACCTGCCGTCTCCCTGAATGGTGTATTCTATTTCATATTTAAATATTTTATATATTATTATAAATATTTATAAATTGTATATATATGTTTTTTATATCATGTTTTAAATTCTATTAATCATGATATAAGTATGAGGACCTAAAATATAACAAATTAAGACTCATGTAAGAAAAATAAAGTGGATATTGCCCAAAGCGTAACCTTAACATATAATTTTTAACAAGAGGATAATATAAAGTAATAATAAAACCATATATGTTATTAGTTATTATAATATGAAAATGAAAAATATGTATAATAAACTTATATTTGTTATACATAATGTGTGTACAAGTATGATGAGCATCAAGACATAAGGTAAGTGTCTTCTCATCTCACTTTCTATATCTGTGATATTTATGCCTTATTCATCACACATTTCTTTTAGTGTGGTGTGTATAATTCCTCTGAATGTATTATAGTATTACTATACTTAAACTTATTTATATTTATTTATCCATTTTATGAAATTACTTTCATGGAGTTAATGTTCCAAAATTTACCAAATCGATAAAGTCTATTTGTCTCAATTTTCATTCATTGAGACACATGAATTAAATTTCAAAAACCCTGTTTTCACAAACATATTTAAAGATGATATTTTAGGGTAATTTTAAAAGAAAAATAATTTTAATTTTTTTATGGTTTTCAAATAATCCTTTATAATTTTTAATTTTTTTTTCAATGAAATGGGTTTTCAAAATGTTTTCAAGATCTCTTTATAAGTTTTCAAAGTGTTTTCAAAGAATTCGGTTTCAAAACATTTTCAATATTTCTTTATAAGTTTTAAAAGTTTTTTCAAAAAAAAATTCAATAAAAATTCAATTTGTATTTATAATTTTTAAATTATTTTCAATGAAAATTGTTTTCAAGAGGTTTTATTTTTTTTAAAAAAAATCAATGAAGAAAAGATATTTTCCTCAAGAAATTTTTTCAAAAGATATTTCCATGATAATTTACATATAGGATGACATACTGTTTTCATTTTTATGATCTAATTAGGATATGATCTAGTAATACCATTCATATTATTTCTTCAGCATTTTATGTTTATATGGAATGATATTTATGACACCCGTTACACTTCCACGAGTTATATTCTCATGAAACCTGTTTCTCTTTAATGGGTTATGCCATGAGAAGTGCCTAAGAAACCCATTTCTCTTTAACAGGATATACCATGTCAAATGTTTATGAAACCCACTTCTTGTCATGGGTTATTATATGGTTAAATTATTATGAAACCTATATATTTTCTATAGGTTATGATATGATTAAATGTTCATGATTCCCATGTAATTTCATGGGTTATGATAGGATGTTTATGAAAACCATCTCTTTTTATGGGTCATGATACAATGAATGTTTTATTATCATGTGTTATATGTATAAATGATTTTATTATGATATGGGTGGAAACTAAATCTCCCTCAAATTCAAGGGTTAAATATTTATATCTCATGAGATAATGATGGGAATCAGGTCGACGATCTTAATCCACTATAAGAAGATAGGGAAATAAAATCCATAAATAAGTAAAGGACTATAACTAAGGATGGATGTATTTTCCTCCAAGTATGTGTAGTTACCATGAAGATGGAATGTGCGGAAACCCAAACCAATATGGAAAAATGGAAAAACCTGATCCACTTTGGTAAGATGGGGAAACCTGATTCCTTATATAGAAAGGACTCTTACTAGGGATGATGGTGTGTCCCACCCAATAGGTGGAGTCCCCATGAAGTTCCCTTGTAATGTCCTAGAAATTATGTACAATTTTTTTTAATTATTCGGAATTATTATGAGTCTACAAAAATTGACAACACATGATTCTAAGTCCCAAAGTTCCCATAATGATCCATCAAAAAATGTTAAGCTTTAAATTGCATGTGTGAGTGGTTTTTATGAAAAACTCTAATAACTCTTAAACGGGTGCCCATATCAAAAATCTGAGGTCACTGTTGCCTTCAGGATAGCGGGTTTACCTTAAGAGTGACTTAAGTTTAGCCGACGCAGGCCTCCGGTGATAAAACCTGAAAATGGAATAATCGTAAATAAAATAAATAAATAAAATTAATTTATTTTTCAAATTCTTATAACTCAAGAATGGAGACTCAGATTAAAAATCTGAGACAACCACTGAACTCGTGAGGGTATGATTTACTTAGGGAAGATCCTAACTTTGGCCAGGTTGGGTCAATCCGACCGGACATGACCGTACCTGGACCCCTTTTTTCCCAGTTACGCTTAAACTCGCGTATCTCCTAAACAAGACGTTCATTTGACAAACTGTCTATTATTATGGAATGCTTAAGATGAGGAGTAACTTTTGAAATAATCCGACAGAGAATCAGAAAATGTTGGGGTTTGGCTGTGTAGAATCATACCAGAATCCAATCGGGCCCTTGACACTAAAATGCCAATAACTTACAGATCGGGCATCCAGATGATGCACCGTCTATTTTGATGGAACCCTTTTGACATGGAAGATCACCAGGTTAATTATTTTTGGGACTTCGTGGTAGCAGAAATACGACCAATGGCTTAAGGAGTGGTCCAATCAAGAGCACTATGTGCAGAACCCTATGACTGGATGAGACTAGAATACTGCTGGCTTTCAACTCTGTGTGACTTAACGACCCAGTGGGAAGCACCTCTGTGTGACTTTGTAGGCCCACAGTGGGGAGTGGCTCTGTGTGACCCAGAAAACCCATGATACCCATAAGGAGGAGTACCTCAGCTGTCCATAGTAGGGAACGACTCTATGTGACCCAACACACCCATGATACACAATGGGGAGAGGAACTTAAGCAGTTCAAGGTTACTGGGAATAAACTCTATGTGACTTGGTAGGCCCACTGTACTCGATAGAGGAGGAGTTCTCTGGTAACTGAGGTGTTCAACGATGTGACTGATGACGCTACTGTTACTACCCTAGAATATACCTAGTGTGAGAATTCATTTTCTTTGTTCTTTGTGATTAGGATCATGCTTTGTTGTTTTCCCATTGTGGAATTATGAGAGACCTTCAGGGATCTCAGGGTTCCTACTGAGTATTGTTATACTCACCCCTGCATAGGATTCGCCCGCACCATGTTTTGTCTTGTTAAGAAGATAGATAGATTGACTGATTCATGAGGATTCAGGTCCAGACAGTGCTCAGAGGTGATTGGAAGATGGTTCACAGAGGTGATTGATTGATATAGAGAGCCTCAGTGATAAGTTGTACCTACCCTTCAGGTAGGATCCTTGGTATATAAACTCAAGAGCTATTTTTCCCTTTATCTGTAATTCTATTTTAGTTGGGCTTGTATTCTGGCCCCTTTACTTTCTATACTTACTTATACACCCAATGGTGGTGTTTAGTTGTGGTTGTACCATTCTTCTTATTCTGTGTTTTTCTTGTGGGCAGCTTTCCATATATGTGTGTGTACAGGTTTTGAGGCAATGCCTTCCCATTTTTTGGGATATGCCTTTCCGGTGCTAGTCTCCATCTCTTGGCCAATTGAAGGCAGACATGGGGTACTCATGAAATAGGCCCTAGGGGACGGGTCGTGACATCCCTGATAAGTTCTTTTAATGCATCTCTACTTATAGGTAATGATATTAAATGTTTATATGTATTCCACAATTATATGTATTATTCCTATATTATTATTTCATGGATTAATATTTTGTTTCTATTATGATTCTTATACTAGAACCTACTAATCTTTATGAAAAGATTCATGTTTATGATCTTCGATATATAGGGTGTGATATTAGAATGTTATGATCACATTATCATACCCTTATGCTCATGTTTATTCTTGCATATCTTCCTTTCTTACCCTTACTGAGCATCTGAGTACACCCCTTTTATTATTTCTTTCCCTAGGTTATGAAGATATATTTATTTCATGATATTTCCAAGAGGGGTTCTAGTCTTGGATAACCTAGTGGGAGATAATTGAGCTCTCTTATGTACCGGTGCTTATGTTTCTATGTTTCCAAATGCACTAAACTAATACGATATTTGGGAGCATTTTGGTGTAATGTTTTAAGTATTCAGAAAAAGTGATTTAATATCTATATATGTTAAGACTAGATTGTTATAGTTCCAATGCATATGAAGGAATTCAGGCCAAATTTAAGGGATTTACGTCTATCTTTTATTCCTGTGGGACACATTCTAGATTCCCCACTTTGTTTTTTAGGGTATATATACCTCTCTTGAATGACCTTATGAAGCTTAATAAGCATTTTATGGGTACATATATATCTATATAAGTAAATTTATTCCATTTGTATTATTATTTAAGTTTTACCACAACACTTATGATTTTATGTTATAATCTCACTGTTTATCAGGATTGTTTACGATAAATTTTCCAATGATAAAATATTATCATCTACCTCTCAAGGAAATCATAAATTTTATTATCCACAATTTATTTCTTGAAAATAAAATTTTTTATTTAATTTTATCACTTTTTGTAATCAAGATACTCAAAATATGTTTTTAAAGAAAATCAACTTTATTTCTCTCGTCCCTTTAGAAAGGTTTTTCATCAAAATCCATGTGTTTTTTTAAAATGTTTTAAAGATGGTTTTTACTATTATCCTATGATTTTATTAACTCATTCGTTACACTTGTTTGATTTTTTACAATATGGTTTGAAAGGAATATTATTTTTATTTTCTAAATGAGTTACTTTGTGACTTTTTCATCAAAATTTTTGAAGGATTTTTTTAAAAGAATTATAAAGAACAAGAAGATTTTCCCACCATCATGAATAATTATTTCTTTGAAGCTTCCTTAAAAAGATAACATGGATCATTTTAAATAAAAAAATTTCCATTTTCTTTGCCCATTTTTTTAAAATAAGTGATTTCAAAATGGAAATATTATTTTTATAAAGAAGTTTTTAATGATCATTTATTGGTATTTATATTTATCAAAGACAACAACCCTTGATTTAACTTTTGATTTTTGGGGGATATAATCCAGTGATACCATCTTTATACTTTCTATGGAAGGTTTATGAATATGATGACACAATGTTTATGAAACCTATTTTTTTACATGGGTTATAGTTTTATGAAATGATGTAAAGTTTATGAAACTCCTTTATTTTACATGTGTTATGTAATGGAATGAACATTTATAAATGAAATTCCCTTTTTTGAATGAATAAATACTTTATTTTGTAATAAATTTGTAGAAACACATGCTATGATTAGGTTATTTTGAACCGCCATATGGGCTGCCAAATTTAAAAGACCGCCAAACATCATAACCATTGTTAATATAGTTGTGGAACAATAATCGTACGATTAATATGTATATAGGTTTATGATGAAGTACAATTTATATAGATGAATGAAGCGATGACCTCGACCAGTAGGATCATACACTATGAATCCCATTTATCAATGCTTTTAAGGGAGATATAATCATAGTAATTTTACATTTATCATGCCCATGATGAAATTTAACAACTAAATCATGATAAAAATTAATTATAGTAGAAGTTCAAGCTCATTGAGATCACAACCCAAAACATGTTTGTCAAACCGACCTGTGAAAATTTCTAAATCAGTCAACTTACCCTTTGGGCATTCACTGGTGTAATAAATGAATATTTATCTAGAACCTAATAGTATGAATTTTTATATTTTATTTTAAAAAAATATTATATTTATCACTTTAAATATTACTTTATAAATGGATGAATAATGATTTTGATAAAAATTAGGTCTTAATACGACAAAACAATTTTTTTGGGAAATATATAATTTCAATCATGAAACTCAATTTGATGAATTAATGAATTTGTTAAATAAATTATATTTTAATAAAATCCTATTATTATATAATTTTTATTAACCATAAATGATAAAATAATTCTATGAATTGAAAAATAAATTTTCTAAGGGTCAGAAAACTTTTATTATAAAAAATCATTATTATTAAATAAATATAGATTATTGTTTTAAAATTGTACATTATCACACTTATAGATTTATTTGGAAAAAATAAATATTATTTTTTAAATAAAAATGTTAAAATTATCCTATGATTATTGTTTCAATATTTTTTTGATAAAGTCAAATTTATATTTGAAAATGAAATACTGAATAAATATACGGTGTGTTTTATGACATCATAATGACACAGAAATGATGTAACATATTCCATAAAGGGTATCCATGAAACAATATATATTTTCCCAATAAAATAATTTTTTTAGGTTATTTTATTACTTTTATAATCCCTTTATGAATCCTCCAAAACCTATATTATATATTAAGGGTTTTAAATCAATTCTTTATGAAGATGACTCACTTCCACATCACCAAGGTTAATATTTTAATCTTATAAGTTATTAAAAAAGTAAAATATTGAAAAACACTTCAATTTAGTGGAAACCATGTGAAAAATCCATGGTAAGGTTTTTGGTTTTTAATACTTCATTATATATATTCCAAAACTTATGTTTGGGAAATAATAAAGAACTACCATATATTTTCCTCTACAAACCCACACAATCTTCCATTCCTATTAACTAAAAAGCCATGGAACTGGAATATGAACTTATAGTCCCTATATATATACCTCCTAATTTTCACCCAAGATCTCAAGAACCTCCTCCCATGATTTTGGAACACCCTCTCAAGTTTAGGGATCCTCTTCTTCTCCACTTCATTCAAGCACTACATTTTTATTATTCCCATTCCCCTATATTTCTCATGTTGGGATATGAATTCACACATACCTATTACTTACAGTATTATTTATAAGTTATTATATATCCCTTTCACTCGCATTAATCCTTCTAATGAATCCTTGAGTACCCTGGTTTTTCTACTGAAATTATCCTATGAATTTACATACCAGACATTTGTTCTGTGAATACTCATCCCCATTTACACTAAAGGGTATTCTCAAAGATTTAACTATCCTTTCTTAATTTTTAAATTCCATTTATTTATCCCAAACTCCTTAATCATGGGATTAAATTTAATGAAATATGATCATATATTGAATTATCTATGTGGCAGACTAATGCATGTACATGATATGAAAGTGGTGGGTGGGATTAGAATTGTATAGCCCTTCAATACATTGAGTAATGTATTAATCTCATTATATTCCAGGTATAATATACGCGAGGTTATCCTAAGAATAATATGTAATTATTTTCGAGGAGTTTATACTTGACTTATGTTTATGATGTGATGTTTTGAGTTATTGCCCCATTCCCATATTACCTTTAAGATATCATAGTAAATCATACTTCTTTGATCATGTTTATGATTTTCCACAATTTTATTTCCCATAAAAATTATTATTTACTAACATGTAATTAATTATTCATGTTATGCTTCATTTATTCCCTTATCGGGCTTTATATCTTACCCATTTCTTATGAATGTCCCCAGGCTATCCAGTGGTGTTTTAGAACAAAAAAAGATTTTTATATGCATCTTAAGAAAATTTTCAATAATGTTGTTATATACTTGTATTAGATTTATATTCTATATAACTAATCCCCTAAAATCTATTATACATTATCTTTTGGGATTTTCTTGCATACTTTTATGTAATAAATCATGAAATAAAATTTACTAAAATATGATTTATAATAGGTTATGCTATGATGAAATGTTTATGAAGAACATTTCCTTTCATGGGTTATGATATAATGAATTATTTATGATCTTTGTTGAAAAAAAGTATTATTTTAGTTATGTGATGTGTTGGACTTATATAACCCTCCAATGAAATGGCTATAAATTAATATCTCTTGATATAAACACGACTAAAATTGGGAGTGAACCCAATTCAATAAGGGACTCTATCAAATATGATTGTCTTCTGAGTGGACCTTGAATACTACTATGATTTGGGTATTGAACCTATTTTACTATTATTTAAATATAAATTAGCCTTAACTACTAAGGAAATAATTTTTTTATTCTTATGTGTATAAAAAAATCAATGTCTTATGGTTATGTTAAGATTTTGTGGTTTGTGTTCTTTAATTACCTTATGAATCATGTCTTATGATCCACCAATGTTTATGTCAGGATATAATATTATGATATTTTATTTGAATGATATGGTTTTTAAATGTTAAAATCATGTTCTAATACCATTTTTCTCATTTTTATGATTATGTGATCATTGATATCTTTGTTGTTTACCCTTAATGAGCATCTGATCTCACCCTTCTATTATGTTTGTTTTCCCTAGGTTATGAAGAAAGGTATTAATTATGATATGTCTAAAAACGTTTATCATTATGAATATATAAGAGAAAGATGATGCAGATATTTTATGAACCATTTGTTCAGGTTTCCACGTTTACAAAGCTAATAGACTTAAATGATTTTGGCATGGATGAACATGTTATGTAATGAGTATTCGTATATTAAAATGTAATATCTATATTTGTAAAGTATATGTAACTATATTTTCCAAATTATTATACCTAAAAAGTAATTAATCTTATGATGAAATTTTATGATAGATATACAACTATTGATGAATCATACACATTTCCCACACAAATCATATGTAAGTGCCAAAATGAATCAAACACAATCCATACATAGAATTGTTTTCTCAAATGAATCATGCACAAAAACTAGATGAATTTTCCACAGGGAACAATTAAATAATACACTATATGAAAATCAAACTGAACACAAATCTGTAACTCTTCAGTAGATGACTCATTAGTAGTTTAGATTTTCCAAAAACCAAAACTTGTTCTTAACCGGATTTAAGAAAAATAATTCAAAAATTAATCCAAAACATCATTAGTGTTTTCAAATAATCCCATGAACTAATACAAGGGTATCAAATGAGTATACAATAATTATGACTGTTATTCCTTCATGTCATGCCCCCTTTTTCAGGACTTTACTTTATCAACAAATAAACTAGCTACAACTAAAACTATTTCAAACCACTATTAGCCTTCATGGTAAACTTAATACATGTATCTTATTGAATATACCTTCATCTTTATTAATTTATTATTCCGTCCATAACTTACATTTACATATTTGATGTCTTTTAAAAATTACCACTTTCTATAGAAGATTATATATCAAGAATCATATCCAATAGAAACCCACTATAATGATTCCAATATGGATTAACTCATAATAGTCCTCAAAGTATACGCACTTTATTTATAATTTTCATTATTAGGCATACCATCAAATTCTCACTCCTTCTAATATACCATATATTCTAAAACAATCTATTATAAACCATTAATTTTTCAATCATAAAATAATATTTATATCTCTATATTTATATGTGTGTGTGTCTAAAAATGTTAACATGTTTTATGCCTATAAAATGGTTTGATATCTACTGAAACTGAGATATTATAATGTTATTTATCATTGAAAAACATTTCTTTTAATATTTCATGTTTTAGGTCAACCTGGTCATGTTTGGGAAGGACATATATTTTTTATGGGTTTGGCCATTAGGTGATGGTGCATAGTGGGGTGGGTCAAAGAAGGCTAGGCCTGAGTGGTCGGTCAATTCATAGGGTTATAATAGGTCCATTGGGCCAGGTAATACTATTTTATAGGTCAATTTTATTAATATATTGAAAATGTTATTTCAAACGGGTTATTATATCCTTGATAAAAATATTATAAAAGACATATTAATTCATCCAAGTTATAATTGCTATATAGGATGGATTACCTTTTCCTATATTAAAGCTTCTTGGGATGGATTACTCAGTCCTAGATAAAAAACTAACTTTTATAGTTTACCCCATAGTAGATAAATGTGACAAAATTTATATATATTTTTAATATATAATTATTTTTATCTTTCTAAAACATATTTTATATAGAATAATTCATCTTATATAATTTTGTTTTTTCTCTATAGAATTATCTCTGAAATATTACATCCATCCAAGATAAAAAAATTTCTAGTATGGAAATAAAAAATGTCCAAAATAATAATATTTATGATTTCATTTTCATGGATGTATTTTCTAGGGTTAATTTTCGATTATTTGTAAACTTATAGTTTCATTTCATATAGATGAATTTATTATAGTGATGTCCATAGATATATGATTAAAAATTGGTTTTCATGTTCTTTCAAATAATATCTTTTGGTTATGAATTGATATTCAAATTTTATACCCAAAAAATGTAGTAATTGTGGTCCCTTTGTTTTTAAAACATAGAGGTTTAAACTAAGATAAAATTTTTCACATTTTTTTTCATACTATTTTATAATACATAGAAAATAAGGGTTGGTAGAGTTTATATAAGAATGAAAAAATAAGATTAATTAATAGAAGTGTGTGATCATATTAAGAAGAAAGGCTGTAATGGAGTTTAACCTTTTGACACACCCTTCTCCATTCTATATAAATTTTATCCTATTGAATTCCTCAATATATACACTATAACCCTAAAATGTACACCTAATCATACCTATGAATCATATCAAAACCTTTTTATGAGTTTTTTACACCCCTTAATGTTATTTAATTACTAAAAAACCATTAAGAAATTAAACCTAATCAAATCCACTAGACTCCTGAATAACACCTCGATTAACAAATTTAAACAGTGAAAACAATTATATTAACTTTATGGACAGAACAAAAATTCAGAATAAAAGTGGATGAAAAATTTATTCTAGAATAAAACAATTAGTTAAATATAAGAACACTAAATTTTAGACGAGTTCAATATAATAAAATATAGTATAATGTTTTAAAAAGGATGCCAGCTAGTCTACACTACTCACTATTTCTAGTGACATAACCATAAATGAATAAGAATACTAAAGACTCCATTTTTTCTTTATAATACTAACCCAAGTCATGTCATGTGCTCATCTTCTTCCCATTAATATTGATTCATATACCCTTCTTATAGTTCTATCTATGCTTCATATATATCCTTCAAAGTATGGTAGGTTAATTTTAAAATAGTAACGGGCTTGACAATCACGTGGGATGCTTCCATGGATATGGTGAGCATCCATATCGTTTTTCACCATATAGAAGTAAATTTTTATTATAATTCAGTATCCTCCCATGATCTTCAACCTTTCTATAATATCCTTTGAGTTTAATCCTCTAATTTAACTATCATTTATTAGATAAAAACCCTAGAAAAATGTTGTATAGTTTTTTTAATTGTGTCACACCATGAATGAGGGTTCAACTATGAATTGTTTCTTAAACAGTTTCTTGTGAAATATAAATTAATATTAAAACAATGAGACATCCATCTACATAGTTTTATCTTCTATTATTTTCACCCATTGTTTTGGTGATAAAGTACATTATGGTTTGGATCTAATCTTTACAACACTATGCTTGATATTTCTCACTTTTTAATTTATAAGTATTCACTTGAGTAACTTGGTCAAAATTACAAAAGTAATTTGGCTTTATATAGGACCCTTTAATATGAAATGTTCTTTACATATCACTAAGAGGTAAAGAATTTTATCAAATTTTCTTACCATTTTCCTAAAGTTACTCTTATATGTGACAAACATAACTCATATATATATAAGGTACTTTGTCCATTTTTAAATTTTCAATTTATTTGCACTATCTTACATCTTATAGATACATAAATTTTGTAAAATTCATCTCACTTAATTCATTTAATATATAGTTACATAATTTTCAGATTTTTTATCTTCATTTATCATCATCCTTTTACTACTATAAAGGGTTTGGATTTTATACAACTTAGGGAAGTAACAAAATAACCTTTATATACTGGTTTGTAACCATTATGTATTCCAGGTTGTTATGGACCTTCATTTATAGTTAAAAAAATCCTGAATCTTATGCATGAATGGAGGACCTCTACATATCATTTGAGATTCCTTTACACGTTCCTAGAATTTTTTAAGTTATTGGTAATGGTGTCAATATAACTCTTAAATATTCTAGGGAATGACCCTTATATATTTACTTTTTGATTCTGAGGACCTTTTAATTTTATCAATAGGAATCATACATATTAAAGGGTTGATCTTTCCTTTACAAAATTTATTCTTTAATGCTTCTGAAATATTTTTATTCATTAAAAATGTGATTCTTATATATTAATATGTAAGAGTCTTCCAATTTAAAAATTATTCATTTCCTATAACTTATATAACTCATCATATGGAATTTTTAATTGGAAAAATCAAAACATTTATGCATTTTAAGAGTTAGTTTTACACATTCCAATCATGTTTTATATTTCTAAATCACTTCTATAGTTTTCCCTTATGTATTAAGACAATAGTAGAATAAAACTTATGTAATAGCTCTTCAATTAACTTGAAATTAAAAAAAATCAAAATCAAATGAATTACTTGCCCAATAATTCCACAGTATGAATAAAATATTAAAAATTATTAATTTATCCTTTATTTAATAAATAAAAAATTATTTCTATAAAATAAATATGATGTTATTTCCCTTTTATTATAAAAATGGTGGGAATAAAATCAACGGATTAGAAATAAAAAAGTAATGAAAATATATGACCAACTAACCCCCCCCCCCTCCCACACACACACAAATACATAAGATATAGATTCCAAGACATGTAATCATAAAAAATATTATTAAAGTAAAATTCAAAACTTTATCCAATGAGAGTTACTTTTCTAACAACCATGGAATCCAATCTTATCATGGCCCCTCAATGTTACTAATTATATTCCTTTATTAGGTACATTCAATATATTTACACTTTTCTCCTCTCCCCATGCACATTAATACCAACCTTATTAGAAATATTTTTTTATCATACAATTATTAATTTAATAAAAACTATTTCCCAATAAAAACCCACGTAAGGGTCACCATATTCTTCCTGAGTTCCTAAGTCTCCACCCATTAAGTCAAGTACCTGTTTTTATGATGAATATTTTTCATAGATGTTTTTTAATGACCCATATCATAATGATTTAGTAGGAAAGGGATATAATTTTATTTTTTATCTCAGAGTGAGGTATGGTAGTTTTGATCAGGTTTATGATGGTTTATAAGATGTTCACAAAGTGGTATTTTGGTGGATGAACACTTAAATCAGGTTATCGAGAGTTAGAGAAAAATATATTCAATAAGAAAACCATCACTCCATGATGTTTGGGTTCCAATACATTATATTTTACTGAACTAAACATAATTCACTAGACATCATGATACCATGGTGTGAATTTTAGAAGAAGTAGGGGCTCACACAATGTCCTTTAAGAACTATGGGGAAATATTTTTTGTAAGAAAGGAAGTTCAATCTTGGACAAGGTGTGACATGGAATGATTCATAGAGGTGGTTAATTAGTAAAGTCTTAGTATGTAAGGCGCACTTGATTATATACATGTTTCAACCCTTACGTTTGGTTACAATGTTGAAAGGCTTCCGCAGTGTGACAGTTAGTGTGAAGGTAGGGGTGAAGGCGGTGTACCACGACATGAGGGGTAATTTAATAGTATGATAGTGATATCTAGATGGTAAAATCCTCTAACTTATTAGGTATAGTTTCACTATGCTCTGGGGACCATACCACATTTTTTCTGGTTGGGAGGTTCCATGGAGCTACTATTATTGTTCACATTATAACCTAGTAGCTGGGTAGATTTATAGAGGGTCATTTTTTGTTAAATTTTTAGGAGACCTTTTTTATAATACCTTGAAATTTTTTGGGTTTAGTAACTTGGAGGATAGGGAAAAATAATTTTGGATCACATTGTTCCTCCTCCTTTTATCCCTTCGATTTGAGTGGTTCAATATATGTTGGTCATGCATATTTAATTAATCATAACTCTACTTATCCTAATTATTCTTCTCCCTCATTTTTCTAAAAATTCTAGTTTTACCAGTTGGGGTTTCGTGGTGATGATTCCACTGACTCATGGTGGAATCATTCTGATTCATGGGTTTTTGGTGTGTTACTTGTAAAATATGTCTCTTATGGATGTATTTATTTCATCATTCATCATTTACATTGATTTTTGTTATCAAATATTTATTTTGGTTTTGTAAGTGTTTGGATAATTTGGTCAATGATTCAGAGAAATAATTTGGTGATATTTTATCACTTAGGTTTAGATACATGTTAGGAGTAGACCAAACCCCATTTTACTTAGTTCTAGAATAAAAATATCACCTGGTGAGTTTGTATTTTATCGTGAAAAATAGTATTTTAGTTTTAAATGTTTTTTTAAAATGATGTTTTTTAGGGTTGAGATAGATTCTTTTGGACTCTGAGGATATTAGTATGAGCTTGGGATTTATTTATGGATCACTGAGTGAGTTAGGTGTCCTTGAAATTTTATAATCTCTTTTACTTTTTACTGAATATTTGATAATATATAACCATTATAATAATTTTCATCATATTGCATAACTTTTTTTATCTTTACCCACATATTGAGATAGGATTACATTATATTAACAGTCAAAAATAAATATATAACTTTATAAATGGTTTTTTGTTTCCCGTTTGTAAAATTAGTTCTTATGGACCTCTTTATGATTTTTGGTGGAATGTGTTAGATTTTATAATGTAAAATGGGATTATAATTTAAAATGTGATTTTAAAAATGAGATTATTCTAGAAAAAAATTTAAAGGATAAAAGTAGTGATTTGAAAAATAGGTTTTTAAATGGAATTCCAAAACATAATTGGTGTTTTATAATGAATATTTTTATTGGGATTTTAGGTTACGGTCTTAGTGTGAGTAAAATGTAATATAATTCCTTTTCTAAATGTTTTATAAAAAAGATGTTGTCTTGGTTTTTAAAGGGATACTGGAATGGAATGGATTGAGATTGTTTTGGCCATTTTATTGTTTTTGAGCAATGGTTTTATTTATAATGAATGGTAGTTTTTTATTTTACTCCCTGATTGTGATTTCCTATTGAATTGTGTAATTTTATGGGGATATGTGATTGGGATTTTTGGTTGGAATGATTGTATATTAATATAAAATTTTTTGGTGGGTCTCGATTTATTTAGTTGAGCACATAGAAAATAGGGATGCGTAAATTGGTTAAGGTCTGAAAGAACCTTGGAATCTTAAAAAACATGAAGAAGTGAAGTGATATTAAGTAAATTTGGCCTAGTGTGCGCTATTTAGTTTTAGTTAAGACTTTAGTGATTTTAAGGTTAGGCACACTATCTTGAGTGATGATTTTCTTCACTTGAGAGGGTGTTAGCTGTAATATCATGGTTAATGAGAATATCCAAGAGGGGTTGATAGTGGAGGAGATAAGAGTTATCCCTAGAATATGTAAGTTCTTAGAATATTCCATAGGGCTAATTTGGAATGTTGTATTAATTTCTTGATCATTCTCATTAAATGACTTTTTTATGTCAAGAATGATGGATGTGATGGTTAACACCCAAAGCTTTTGAAAATTGGAAAGGGGAGAAGTGATATCATAGGGCTTCCTACTAGCACCATCCATCAACTACACACCCACAACATGATTTGTTGATGGATAATTCTCATGTAACCCCATAAAATAGGTATCTGATCATCAACCCATCAACTGTACACCTACAGCATGCTTTGAGATAGGAACACCACACAACTACCCATCAAACTAGTGTCTCCCTACACCCATATGATGCTCTCCCACTATTCACTCTACAGGTGGAACCACAACATATTCATGAACCATTTTCTTCATGGATTAATATTTTCCGAAATTATTTAATTGATCCTCTCCCATAAATACTCAGTTCAATTATAGGAAACATATATGGAGAGTGAGTGGATTTCCCATAGAAAACTAATATGTAATACTTGAATCCCAAAATGACTTCCTCCATGAAGAATCATATGCATGTAGACTACATTATAATAAATTATTGTGGTACTTCACCATAAGATCATGCTACTCATGAATATACTAGGTGGAATGCACCTCTAGAATAACTACAAAATGGTTACCCCCCCATTGGTCACTAATTGAACTCACACCCTTAATGAGTTCCTCAAATGGGAAAGCCTTCCACACACCTATATAATATTTTAGAATCTTACCTTATGAATTGATGAGGTAGATTATCCTTCTCTATGATACAACCACATGGATTTGTCTCCCTATGAACTTATTGTGTGCATATAACCCTTCCACATGCCTACCACATAGGTCAACCTTCCACCATGGAATCCCTAATAAAGATCAACCTTTTTATGTGTTCTCTAAGTAAATATTCTCTATGTTCACTTACCACATGAGATTTACCCTATAAGTGTGCATCTCACATGTGGTATGGCCCCTTTTTTATAGGATTATTGTGAAAGATTTCCACTCTTATAATACCCTTACAATGCATGATGATCCCATTTTCTTTCCAATCGTGATGTTTGTCTTCATTTAGAGATTCCAAGCTCCACCTTCCATGTAAATATCTACACTAAGTATCTGATAATCCGGTAACACTCTTTTTTATAGGAAACAATGAGAATTCTGAAATTATATTCCTTATAATACCATAAGACTCACACGATCAGGATATACACGTTAATAAGAATTCCTTTGATCAGGTATTTAAATCACAAAATTATGGTACAAGTTGTTATAAAAAATAAGAATAGTCGTGAAGGAATGAAGAATCATGGATTATCTTAATAATAGGGGTCCTTTATTGAAAACACAAAGGTGACCCCTCCTTGATTAATGATAGACTTCTTCTCTATCTAATGAGCCAGGTAAGATGAAGAATCCCTCATTCAGTGGGACCCCATTATTTTTTATTAGATTCCATATTCCTTTTTCCTTCATAAGCTTCTCAAGTCTACTAATATATAAGAAGATATAAGGTTTTTCTTACTATTTACTTATAGAATCCAATATCATTTCCATCAATGATTCCATTACCTTGAATCATCAATGAGAATGGGATACCCACATTTAGATTATTACTAAGGTATAAGTCTCATCCAAATATAAATTTTCACTATCATTCAATGCGTTTGATATATATATATATATATATATATATTATCACATTGAACATGAAGAACAAGGAATTATAGATTTGAGTAGATTATTCCACTATCACAATTATAATTCCTCCCACATAGGATTCCTACATGGTGTTATCCCTAACCTATCTCTCGGTTAGCCTCATATGTGTAAGCCCCAGTCAATACATTATTATTCCACAATTCATGAAAAAGGAATCCCCACATCATGATGTGAAACTTCATGGAAAATATTCTAGTCAAATGATGTTAAACTTCATATCAATTTCATTTCTTGATTACATTAAATGGTATGGTATGATCCTACCGTACGACCGTAAATTTTATATCATGAACTATATGAGATTTAATTGAATTTTCTATAGGATAATTGGGATGCCTCCTAGAAGATCAAACCCAATATCATCTCATATTTATATCCTCATTATACCATATTCCTCATATGCTCATCTACGTCTTTCCCTCACATGGTTATATTACTGTGAACATGAATGTCCCCTCCTCCTTGGACATATTCTATAGGGAATTTTCAAAATGGGATATATTCCAAATGATATCATGAATGAATTCATAACCCTAATTTTAAATCCATATTATCGCAAAGACTTATCATATTACCCTCATCCGGCCAGATTCATATTAAGACTCATTTACACAAGGCCATATTCCTTATGAGGCTAACCCAATCTCATTAATCGATATTCCATTCAAGGTTAACTGGAAAGGTTATCTCATATGCATTTCTCACACAAACCATTACTTGAAACATTTTTAATAAAAATTATTTCTCCATGATGATAAACGACATGGATTGGTCTTTATCACACCTCCATAAAAGGTACAACATGCCCCGTTAAGTGGAATCAAACTAAATGGGTTCTGATTTCATTCATAATAATATGTAAAAAGACTATACCATGGGATTGATCCCAAAAATGTGAAACATTACCACTTTCTTTGATGGAGAAAAACTCTAGAGTGGCCATTTATGTGGCTTTAAACCATAATCCATTAAAATTAAGAATCTCTAAATAATAAAAAATAAGAAGATGAACCTATGATAAATATAGATGGTGAAATTAATGGAGACCCTCTTATATATATAGAGGTTCACATTGATAGATAACCAATTATATATATGTATGATCACATTGATACATGTTAATGAACAAATGATAGAATATGGGTAACCTATTCTAAATTGGGATATGGGAAAGATTCATGAAATACATCTTAAATATATAATAAATTCCAAGAGTATTTCAGAATAACCTCAAAAGGGTGTGGTGATCCTAAACTCCCTCCCTATTGACCAGTGTGGATTCTAAATCATCATCGGAAAACACCCCTGATGGCCACCTACCCTTGGAAAATAGTCTTGTATCTGCAATCATACCGAACCATAAAAGACGCTTGATCCATTGGGTGTTTCTTATTCTGAAAACACATTCCCTTTAGAAATCGACCAAAACAATGGTGGACCCAATGTAAATATTTCAATTGTGATATCTTTTCACAATTGGATGGTAAGCCATTATTATATATATAATAATAGTCAATGTGAATGATTTAACCATGAAATAGATTGTTCAAACATTCATTATTATTTATTGTGTCACATTGATGGGGTTTCTTGTTCATGTTTTTTGATATTCTTGTGATAAACTCAAAACTCTCTTAAATCAAAACACATATCATGTTTCCAATGACTAATGTATGTGTTGATAGTTGAAAACATTATGGCCCCATCAAACCAGAATATATTATTTCTCAGCTAGTGTATTCAGTAGCAAGTGATGGAGGCATTACTTTTCGAATACCACCTTAATGGTATAATCCCAATGTTTGAGGTTTTAGGAGAAGACCTATTCTACATAAAGCCTCACTGATCATCCATTCAAGGGTGGTATGTGAAGGAAATGGTGTCACCTACGACCACCTTCAATTATTCCAACTGATTATCCCTAGAATACAGTAACATGAACCTACCTTATCTCAAGAAGATGGATCAGGATGTCGTCTAAGACTTCAATATAGTTCATAAGCCACGTAAGAGGGATCATATCAACTATTGTTCAGAAAAATGAGTGGAATTAATCCCTGAGAATCTGTTGAGGATTCCACCTAGGAGGTCCTTGGTTTGGCCATGTATCCCCAAGAATCCAGAAGAGATCACTAGGCTTAACAAGATTCCGACCAAAGAGATAGAACCATATCCCCACTTCCCCTAAAGAATCCACCAACATATACTTATTGTAACTAACAAGTATGTCCATATTCTAGATTATACTCATCGATCCAACTATCATGTATTAGTAGAATCAGAGGAACCATTTTGGTATTTTCTAATAAATAACATGGGTTATCACATATTTCTTTATTGGTACATCATAACCGTTATCATATACTATCAGAAACTCGAGGATAATAGTGAGCACATATTCTTTCTCTCACTAAAGAATGATAACAAATTACCATTCCCACTACAGAATCATGTCAACCCATTTGTTCATAAATTAATGGGTAAGAATATATACCTATCCATATCATAAAAAATACAAACAATTACTGGAAGTGGGAGTAGGAGATGGTCATTATAATATACTAAAAAATTAGAGAGTATGCATATTTTATTTCCCCTAAAATAATATATTCTCCTCATAATACATTAGAAGATACTTATGATTAAGAACATATTCCTACTCCTATTCAAGAGAACCATTGACACATCTCAAAAAAACTATTCAAAACTAGACTGGGTATGCATTTCAATTAAAATAAAAGATCAGTGGCCCATTTCAATATCCACATTAGGGTATACATGAATTACTATCAAATATTCAAGGACTTGTTAGAATATGTTGATAGATACTCAGGAGTAGGAATGAATTCCTACTCCCCTTCAAAGCATGGGATTTCATCAATATATCTTGATGGAAACTATGATGGATGCCCACACTACAACAAACTAAGTATTTTGTGTTCGTTTATTAGCGGAGGTTTACTAAATCGCTGCCAACATTTTTTTTAGAAACTATGCTATGGTTTTCTATAAACAGATGCTAAATAATTACATTTTTTAACAGTCGACACTCCCCCCTCCCCTGACACCCCTGACCCCCACATCGTGACTCCCTAAAGCCTTAGCCTCCCCCATCGTCGATCTATACCGACCGTCGTCGTGCCAACCTTGTCACTAGAAGTCGCTGCCTATTACCGCCCCTTGCCTCGCCTCACCGTTCTCCACTCACACTCACCACCCCTCGGCTGACGGTCCCTACCCACATCTCTATTTTCTAGTTATGATGTGATTATTGTTTTTTCTTCATTTTAAATATTATCTGAAGATATAATCTATATAAAATGTCTTTGATATAGATGGTGTGTTTAATGGGATATTTAAACACATAAACCAGGTAGTGGAAGTGATTATAAACCTCTCTTCCTAAGATCACCATGTAATATTTCAACTGAAAACTTGTATAATATAAAATTAAGAAAACTATTGTGTATACCTCACAATGAATAACTCTACTGAAAGTGTATTCATTCAATATGATTAATTATGATATATAAGAGGCATTTGAATGAAATCCCTCCACCATGGTGTATCAATGATTTAAAGATAAATCACTAATCTCATGGGTGTGACCCTCTCATATCTCATGGAATTCTAGTGCCTCATAAGGTAATGAGAGGAGGAAGATAAGTATATGGATAGAGGGAATCATCTTGGAATTCCCACGGATAAGGAAAAATACATATCATAGTGTTTATATCCTTTATACAGGCCTCAATGAAACTCCTCGGGCCTTTTAATAATTTACTCAATCATTGTAAAATGTTCAAGTAACATATTAAATTATGAAAATATCATAGCCTATTGACATAAAAAACCTATATATTTTGTAAACAGGCGACACTCTCCCCCTTGGCCCGCGGTCCCCCGTCGCGCCTCGCTCCGCTAGGTATTTGACATGGATATCAAAATTTAATGTTATATATTACAAATATTTTTATTTGAAAAATAATTAATACACACATTTAATATAGTATCTAATGTGGGAATACTTAGGTTGTGTTGGATTAATGAATAGTGTATGGAGACACATTACCCGCAATTGAAGGTGGTCATGTTTAGGTGATTCCATGAGTCATAGGGGTGGACGAATGACTGTGTTTTTTAGTGGTTAAGTCAATGTGTTAGCTAAATTAACAAACATTGTTCCCATTATTAGGTTTTTGATCAATATATTAAGGGTTTTACTAGATCTTAGAGTGTTTAAAAGTTTTTAAATGACCCAATCATGCGATCAGTTGCTCACAGGGTATTCCATGGATCAGTTATGCGATAAAAAAATGTCAGAAGTCGTATGATTGGGGTCAAAAAAATTGATTCATGTGAAAGGATGTGATTCCATATATCATATTAAATGTTATATCTTGAGTATGCATCATGAAGGAGATATATTCCTAGGGTAACATATATAGGCTCTTGTAGGGAGAGTTATACATTATCAGTCACATGAAGGAGTTATATGCTCATGGTTATGTTTCACAATGGTTTTGAAAATTAAGTTTCTCAAAAAAGTATTCTCATGTAAAAGTACTCAAACATGTCATTATTGGTGAAATCATGTAGTATTGAACATATAAATTCTTTTATTTTAAATATATTTTAGAGTTCTAAGTCATTTTCTATGATTTATTATTGTAAAATTTAATTGTTTCAATTATGTATAACATTAAATTCATGAATTAAAATTTCATTTTTATTTATGTATAGATTTTATTAGTGGAATTTCATCTTATCTATTGTTCATTTTAATTTATAATGAAGAGGGAAATGACACCGATTTAACATTATATACCCCCAGTCAATGTTTATATCCAATGTTCATATCCTATGGGCATTATCCCTCTATTATATGTTGAAAATTCCTTCCAATGATGAATAAATACAGTCTAACAGATCCATCTATCGGTATAAGTTTGGTGGTATAATACTTTTAAATATATTTTTTGGTGTTTTATATTAATTTTTTGTGCCATATTACATACATTCCTTGTGTTTATCTTAAAATAGAGAAACCCCAAAATTAATTGTTGGAATTAAATTCTAGACATGATAGGAGACCTTGATATCTAGTTGGAGGTTGATTAACTCCACCAAAACACCACATGGGTCAGTTTAACTACATTACTTAATGACTTATGTTCCCTTTGTGACCTAATCACCACTAATTCATTTTAGGATTCTATTTATCTAGTGAACTTTGATAAAGTGAGTTAATAAAATGATGTAGTGGAACATATTATACACCATGTCCCCTCATATTATTTAAACACTATTTGGATTAAATGATTAAATTAATTGGATAATGGATTGAGTCTTATTTTTTATCCTTGAATGTAGTTTGGAAGGGATGTGATTACATCATCAATAAAATCTATAATATACATGAAATTACTTATCATTATTATTAGTTTAAGGACATGACATTCATTAACTTTCACTTGTAATATATAGATATGATGTTAATTATTTCAAATTGGAATTAATGGAAATGATACTTTATATTATTTATTTGGAATCTCTATACATTAAATTCTTATAAGTTATTCATAATTAATTGTCATGATGTCCCATATTGTCCAAAATTAATTAATGGACGTGATGTTACACATTTTCCTTTTTCAAATCGATAGGCATGAAATCCTCTTAAAACACAGCACTGTCACAATGAAATAGAGGTAACTGAATTTATATTACCAATAAAGATAATTGGAATATCCTATGTAGTTTTAAATCCATCATGAAATGTGGAAAATATGGTTTCAATACATCCCCTCATATAGGGAATTTATTTATTTATATAGGAAGACCTTATTTAATATATTTATATTTTTTTAAACTGTATATATGAATCTATTTTTTTTTATTTTGTAATAGTTATGTGTTTTAATATTTTTAATAATATGTAGGTACATTCTGATATATATGGATAAAAGTTGGATCATATTACCGAGGAACACACCTCAGTATGCTAAGGGTTTGGAAGAGTTTTTTGATTTTTCAATTACCTACTCAATATTTGTTTTGGATTAGGCATGAAGAATTTAATGTTACAGAAAGGTTGAGAACTAAAGAAAATCCATAGAATGATATCCCAACATCGTCAAAAATGGAAAATGAAATGAAAAACCTTATAAATGTTGCATTAGGAATTGCAAGACAACAACATCAACATCAAAACATATCAGAACAACCAGATGAGGGTGATACAAATAACAATGTGACATGTGATGTTTTTTAGACTATAGGCCAATCATATCAAGATTGTAAAATATCATTGGGTCCAGTTCTTGATTCGGTGGAAACTAATGTTGGATAAAACTTCACTGAAAAAAATTAGTTTCATGGTTTAGTTGATGATGTAAATAAAAAGTTTTATAGTGGATTTTTGAAAAATTCAAAACTTTTTTTTCTACTGAAGTTGTACAATATCAAATGCCTATGTGGAATTACAAATAAGGTGATGTGTAAGATATTAGAATTGTTGTGTGACACATTTCCTAAATCAAACATCCCTGATACTTTTTATGATATGAAAAAGTTTTTAATCAGATTGATCTGCATTATACAAAAATACATGTCTGTCCCAATGATTGTATGCTTTATTGGTTGGAGGATTCAAATAAATAGGATTGAAAAAAAATGTTCTTCTTCCAGATGGTAGTAAATGGGTGATGTTGGAAGTCTAAATCAATATACTACTATAAAGAAGAAGAAAAGAAACACAACTAGAAAGTTTTTACATTAATTTCCTTTAAATCTTCATTTGCAGTGATTATTTATGTCATCAAAATCCTCCGAACATATGAAGTGGCATTCTGTAGATAATAAAAATGATGGGTTAATGCGACATCCAAGAGATTTAAAATCATGTAATACATTTGATTCATTACATATTGATTTCTAATATGATCCTAGGAATATTATATTTGGATATGCTTCTAATGGATTTTACCCATTTGGGACTTTGACTACCGGTTATAGAATTTGGCTAGTTTTTTTGATCACTTATAATTCGTATTTCTGGATGTGTATGCAATAAACGTCATTTACCATTTCAATGATTACTCCTAAAAAACCGGGAAGTGATATTGATGTATACTTGCAGACTTTAATTGAATAATTAAAGTAGTTATGGAGCAACAATGTTGAGACATATGATGCTTCTTCTAAAACAATGTTCATAATGAAAGAAGCTCTAATGTAGACCATTAATGACTTCCTTTGACTTGAGAATTTATCTAGTAGGAACAATTACATGGGTTTGGCTTGTCTCATTTGTAACTTTTATTTTGATCCCAAACAACTACCTCATTGTAGAAAATGGCTATTATTCTTCCATCGAAGATTTCTCAATCCATCTCATAGATTTCAAATGAACCAGCAAAAATTTAATGGTTTCATTGATCGTAGACCACCTCCAAAGTTGTTAACTAGTTCTGAAAAATTGGAACAACTTGGAAATGTGGAAACATAAATTGGGAAGGTGGATCATTTGAATGAAAGTGGGTAACGTGTTTGAAGTGCATCATCAAGTGAAATCAGAATGGAAAAATGGAAGAAGAAAAATATATTCTTCAAACATCTGTATTAGGAATTTAATTTTTTGAGGCATAATCTTGATGTGATGAATATTGAGAAGAATGTTTGTGACAATTTTATCTTCACATTTCATAATGAGCATGGAAATTCGAAAGATCATCTCAATGCTTAGAAAGACTTACAAGCAATGAACATAAAGCATGATCTTTGTCCATATGAGAATGAAAAGTATGCTCTAAATATTTTTGTAATGAAAAATAGGGATAAAAATACATTCCATAAAATTTTAAAACTTATGAAGGTAACTGATGGGTATTCAAGAAGCATCTAAAGGTTTTTTGACTTAAATAATCTTATATTACGTGGATTGAAAATTCATGACTCACATATTTTGTTACAGTAGTTACTACCATTGGCATTGCATACATTATTACCTGAAAAGGTTACTACTGTTGTACTCCATTTCTGCACATTTTTTTCGACAACTATGTGAGAAATATCTACATCCATTTGAGCTTGAAAACTATTAAGAGATATTTATATTGACACTTTGTTCTATGGATATGTTCCTTCCTCCGTCATTGTTTTCTTTTATAATGCATTTAACTATGCATTTGGTTGTGGAAACAAAATTTGGAGGCCATGTACATTATCGATGGATGTATCCAATTGAGAGGTACTTTATTTATATGTTTTTTAGTTAAGTAAACAATTCTTGGAACTTAATTAAATTCATAATTATGTTTTTTTATTTTATTTCACATATATCTTGGGAATTTGAAGTCATACGTGAGAAATCAATCTCAACCAGAAGGATCTATTTCTGAGGGCTACCTTTTTCAAGATATATGGATGATATTTAGACAATATTTAATTGAGTTGGACATGTGGATGACACATCAACTGAATCTCAAATACATGGGAAATAAAAAATATTTTTTTTATTGGTCGATTAGTTAGGAGGACCTAAAATGATGCACTTATAGAAATGGAATTATTATAGGCGCATAGATATGTGCTGTTGAATAGTAAAATTGTAGATCCATTTATTTAATAGTTGAGAATACAAACAAAGAGAATAATGAGAGGACAAACAAGAAATGAGAAATATATAACAAAAGATGTTAATAAAGAGGTTGTAAAATGGTTTTCAAGATGTGTAAGTTCATAAATATTACAATAAATACCGATATTAGTTTGACACGTATATTTTGTAAATATAATAATTTCTATTTCTATTTTTAGATCATGAATATTGATACTCGATCAGATTTGTTAGAAGATTTTAAGTTTCTTACGGGAGGTTCTATAAAAGAATCTAGAAATATCGATGCTTACAACGTGAATGGATTTAGATTTCTTATAGTCGATCGAGAAGAGGGTTTGAAAACATAGAATAGTTGTATATTTACATTTTATGAAGTGGGATAGTATGTAAAGTTGACTGATATTATCAAATTAAACTACCACAAGAATTTTTTAGTTGTTTTATTCCAATGAAATTGGGTCAATATTATTAGAGGTGTTAAGAGAGATTCCTTGTAATTTACTACCGTGAAAATCTCTCGCTTGATGGATATTGGGGACCTTGAACTATATGATTTTTATATCTTATCATCATAATTGAAAATGGAATATTAAGTGGAATATGTTGTGGATGAAGGGTGGAGTGTAGTTTTTCACGTAAAATAAAGATATTTGTATGATATGGGAGATGAAGTGGAAAAAGTTTTCCTCTAACATTGAATCTCATCAACAGTAAGAAGCAGACTTATTTGTCCATCATGATATTGAACATATTAGTGTTACATGGGTGGATGAAGTAATGGAGAAATAAACTGACATGATTGATGGGTAAAATGATTGTATGTATAGTTATCCATTCATTTATCAACCAATTATGTCATTTGTGAAGTCATTCATTATCATTTTTATTTATATTTTGTTTGCTAGTACTTTGCATATGTTATCATTTTTATTTTTTCCCCTACATAATTTTTTAAATATATGTTCTGAATGTAATTTCATTTGATTAAATGGTAGGAATTATAATTAGGAAGCATCCCATTGATTCATCGACCACATCAACAGATGACGATCCATCTATATTCCTCTCTATAGTATGTAAGAAACCATCTCTTTCACCTTGCTCCATCTCTCACACCCTCCGTGAGAGTCCCTTTAGTAGCTCAAGAGACACCTTACCCTTCAGGAGCCTCAACAGTGAGAGAGTGGGGTGTGGCTTCTTGTTCTTCATGGTGATATTTGAGGGTAATGGTTATAGGTAAATCTTATAATATGAATAAATTTATTTCACTTTTTTTATACTAACAGTTTGTTCATAAAAGATGGAAACAATGCAAGTATGGATAAAAATATGAAAAGTTTATACATGTGGAATCTGACCTTAGAGAATATAGTTGTCCCATTTGATTATTATGGCGTCCCAATAGATGACGCTTCAGGAATACTTTGAATGATTTTGGGTCAGCTAGCCATGGAGCTGGTCTCACTTCCTATTACTTATGATGATTTGAGGCATATACCTTCAAAATGGAAAAATGATGTTTTTGATTCATAAATAAAAGTAATTTTAATACGTTATGGTCTAATTATATTTAATTATGTTATTAAATTATAATATTTTAAAATTTAATTTCTATGTACAAATGTTTTTCCAATTTATGGTTGCTGATGTGTTAGCACGAAAGTGGAAATTTAAAATTTTGGGCAAGAAATGACAAGACTTTAAATGGAGATTGTGGGGGTGATTCCAATGATTCTTCATTGATCACCCAAAATATGTAAGACAATGTAACCAATGGGCTACCCAAATTGAAATAGAAAGTCTTTATTGACAGACATCCTGATGAGAAGCATATGATATTTAAATATCTTTTATTATATTAATTTAATTTGTCATTTATAAATTTATACTAAAAAGAGATGAAATTTCATACATTACTATTAAATTAAATTTTATTTATTTCTATATATTTCAAGGAATAATGCATCAAGCCGGTCTAAGAAAATAATCCTTCACAGTACAGAGTCCAAGAGTTTTTCTAGAATTAGATTGGATATGGTAATCTTTTAATTAGTTTAAATATTTATAATACAATAATATCTGTTTAGTATACTATAATTGTTGATTTAAAGTTTTTAATGTATTTGAGGAGTTTAGGGACCCCAAAATCTAGAACAAAAATGTGGTTGGATGTTTATAAAAAATCTGATGGAAGTTTTGTTAATGAGTTTGCCAAAGAAGTTGGGGTATGAATTCATTTTTTCATTATAATAGCTTATATTAATTTTTCACTATGTTAATATATATCGCTTATAATATGATTGAAATTTTATTTATTGGTAAAAATTAAATAACTATGGGGTGCCAATCCTGCGCAGTCTTACTCAGTCTCTTAGACTCACTCATTTGGTTAAGTTCTTGGGAAGGAGCATCCTGGTAGAGTGCGTGGGATGGGTATGGGACACATACCATTTGAGGTATTTGGAAGACCATGGGGTATTGATGCTATATATAACATTGGTTGTAGTCACTCCCTATCCCATGATTCTCTAATATATTTTGTTTCAACACAAAACAAAATTGTGGATCAGGGGACTCAGATATCTTCTTTACAAAAAGCATTGATTCATTTATATCCAAAGATGATCGGATCTGTCCCAAGGGATATTGCATCGATGTGGGGTGGTTGTGAGCAGTTAAATCACAAAAATTAAAAATAATTTATTTTTCAAACATTTATTTATTTGAAGTTTAAATATGAACACACAACATTATTTAATTTTGAAGATAATTGTCTTATAAGTGCTCTTACCATGAATTAGAGATAGTGATGGAGAGGTTGAGGAGATGTATTCATCATCGGAAAATGATTAGTAGTTTTTTTTATATGTTGGACAAATTTGGAAACAGTTGGTTTGTTTATGAATCATGTATGGCACAGAGTAGTCACCAACATATTTTGTTTATGTATCATGTGTGGCACAGATTATTCACCAAAAACATTTTTATTTTTGTTATGTTAGGAGGTTTATATTAGTATTTTAGATTGTTTATTCTAGAATACTATTATGTAGATTATATTATTCTATTATATAAACTCTTCACGTGGTTTTTTTTCAGGGTACTGGTACTAGGGATGCAGAATAGGAAGCAGTTTTTTATTTATAAATATAATTTAATAGCGGTTTCAACTGTCGCTATGTAAATGTCGCTTATTTTGCATATGTTTTAACCACTACTTAAATGTGGTAACCTATTATTGGTGGTGGTTTAAAATACCACAAAATTATACATTTCATGTATTATACCAGCGGTTCTGCAGTTTTAGCGGGGAAAATTGGATTTTTTTTATCGACGGTTAAAACCACCACTAAAAAAGGATTCTACAATACTTGTCAAAAACCCCTGCTAGATTGAATAAAATTTCGCGTATTGGTTGATAACACCCAATTTAGTGGTAGTTTAAACCGCCGCTATGCATTTATTTTCTTGTAGTTCCATAACCGCAATCATTCTAAAGAATCCCATTGACATAGTCTAATGGAAATAAATGAGTCGCCTACGTTGAACCCCATATATAATGGTATGTATACACCATACAAGACTCAAGACTCCCATCATGGAACATCTAAGAAGAATTATTTATGGGGGTAGCCTAAGGTATAGGAGAAGCCACATTTCTAGGCCCTACTCAATTATAACATCCTTTAGGAATTTAAGTATATTTTAATGGAAATCCAAGATTGTTCTAACACATCATTTGATAGATAGAGAAGTTGTATTTCTAAATAGCCCACAAAAATTTATCTTCTAGTGGCTCTAGAGGTCATCCCCAAAGTATCTTCCTCGAAGGTCCACCACAGATAAGTATCAAGATCAATTATGAGAACTCCTATCATAATAAGAACTACGAAAATACTCTTCATAGTCAGAAAATAAACCAATAAAAGGTCCTAACCTTTCCATTATCAACCCTGAAATTCATCCACTAGGTATATAGATTATAATTCCCCCATAAACTAGATATTTAACCATGATGGTAGTCCTCTCCATGGTGGCATAAACTAAAAAGGTCCTCCCTATTGGGACATCTCATTTATAAGGGGAATTATTCCCCTTTTAAAAGGTGTATGGAGAAATCCTACATAATATTAGGAACTTGAAAGACTAAGGCTGGCTATACCAATCACCCTATCATTAATGAGAGATATTATTTCTCAACGGAAATATAGATCAAGGTAGTACTCATTTTCCCTACTTCCTTAGGATATCCTTGCCTATAATGTAACAAAATATATTACAATAGATCCCACTTTACTTAGTAAGGTATCTAGTAAATAAAAACTCTGGTCAGATCAAGTGGAGTAATCTCTCATAGAAGATAAGTAAAATTCTATACTTATTAGGAATTAATTATCCAAAGACAAAATAATGAGCATGCTTTTGCACATCACCTAATCTCAAGATGATATTTAAAAAAAATGATAGGGGAATTCATACACTATATTATTCGGAATCTAGGAAATATCTTTCATAATTTTGTTGAAATAGATTTATCTTATGTAGAATTTACAAATCTTGTCAAGTAAATATAACAGCTTCACTTTTAGAATGACTTGGTTTCCCTTTTGGTTTCATGGTGTCCAAAATTAGCAAGGAAGTATGGAGACCTTCAACACACATTTCAAAATGCTCTGAGTACACTTTATTAATTGATCACATAAAATATATCTGATGTTCATATTAGAGTCTAGGGTGAGCAAGGATAACATAATCTCATTATTCTCCTCATTCAGTATATACCACTACCAAAAATATGAGTGCATATCACGCACCTTCAAGGTATAATAAGACTCTCACATATCTCTTAGATAGTTAATTCTCCACCCCATTAGACAATAACTACACAAAATCACCTCCTTAGTAATATACTTGCATGGTCTAGCCTTCCATGAACCTATATAATACAAGGTAGTTTTCCTGACACAATGATCAAGTGGGTTTTAATCTATTAGGAGCCAACTATGAGGATATGACTCCCCCATAAACATCTCATGCACATTGAACCCTTTAACATGCCTATAATGTGGGTCAACCTTCCATAGTGAACATTAAAAGGGGTTATAACACCCCAATATTTTAAAATAACACTATTCTTCATAGCGTATTCAACACACAACACTGAGTTTAAGCGAACCGTGATACAATATTAAAATATTATTAGTTAAATGTGACTGATATATCCTATCCATTGAATTAAAATGTATCAATAGTATTAAACTATTTATGAAATATAAACAAATTTCTAACTCAATATAATTTTATTTAAAAATTATTAATAAATTAGCGCTCAACTTTAAGAAAAATATTCCACTATACAAAAAAATATGTTTCCTTCAAAAATGATTTTTATTTCTTTTGCAAGAAAATATTATAATTAATGATGGAACATTTAGAAATTATATCTTATAAAATGAAAATATTTATTTAAATCACTATAGAGATATAAAATTATGGTGAACTTTTGGGATTTTTCTGGAAAATATTGATTTCTCACTAAATAGTGAAAAATAGTGATTTTTTTAAATCATTCATTTATTTTAATTAATTAATTAATTTAAAAGTACACTTATTATTTTTATTTTATTTCAATGTAACATAATTATTATTTATATTTATATAAATCAATTAAATATATTTAAATAAACTTTGTACTGTATTTTTGTATAAGTTAATTTTTTGGCTTAGAACGCATTTTTCTGAAAACTGTTTTAAAGTGAATAACGATCCTATAATTTAATTTATTAAAATAAACCATAAATATGAATTATTAATATTAAATATAAAGATAATATATCTTTACATGTAAATTAAAATTTATGCAATTATAATTTCTTATCATATTGTTAATATAAGATCATATTTTCCTTGAAAATGTATTTTTTGGAAAACTAATTTTCATCACGCTTATGGGTTTAAATAATAAATTAAATTATATAAATTATATGAATTGAATTTGAAAAAATGGATTCAATATTTATAATTATAATAATTAATCTTATATAGCTAGTTTAACTTGATTTATTTTCACAATGGTCTGTAAAAACAGTAAAACTATTATTACCATGGTAGAAAAAATTAAAATGGTAAAAGTGAAAAACCTTATTGGTAAAGAGGATAACATGTTAAAAAAAATCATTTTTATACATTTGTATCATAATTATATCACTTCCATTACCTTATTTTCAAATTTTTTATTCACTTGTCATGAGAGTGACCACACATTATTGAATTATTTTTGGTATTTACAAGAATGTCATTCCTCAATTATAAATGGGACCCTTCCCTCACTTATTCAAAACTATCAAGAAATTTAGATCAACCAAATAATTTAAAATTTTCTCCCCAACATCCATATACACATTTTAAATATTCATCTTTTTCTAAATTACCAACCTTAGAGTCCTTAATAAGAGATTCAAAGATGGTTCTTCTGACAGAAGATAATCATCTTCACTAAGATCCTTATTTTTACTTAATATTTTTTCACCTTAAATTATGTCTTAACGAATAAAAGATAATAATAAAATTATCTCAAATATATTTATATTTTATTATTTTTATGTAACATTTTTAAATTGTCTCCTCTTATATCAAATGGGAAAAAAATCCTCTATAGTGTGTACGGCGGACTACCACCTCAAAAAGTGATGTGATTTGTTTTTTATTAGAAAATAAAATAGATGGTATATATAATTTAATATAGAGAAATAATATGGTATTTATCATATATTTATCATTATAGATTTATTAAACAAGACTTACCTTCTTTCCATCATTATCTTTGAAAAATGGAAATGTTACTCATGCATACATAAGGCCTAACACATCCATGATTGTTATGTAGTTCATTTTTTCATAACCGTATTTCATGGTTGGTTTTAAAAATATAGTTAATGTAAAAAAATGAGAAATTATGTAATTATTATTATTAGTATAGATTTTATGAAACAATTACCCTTTTGACCATAGTCAACACACCAATTACATTCTGAATTTATGAACAGAACATCCTCAAAACCCATGATGTGGATGATACTGATTATATAATTAAAAACATTATTTAAATAAATGATGTAATTGGTTTAAATAAAAATGATTCAATCTGTAAAATATTTTTGATATAAAAATATTTGATATATTCTTATTACATAGGATATAAGATATATACACGAAAAAGGTTGGACACAAGGTATGGGTTTCTGCCGCAAAACTTCTTTCTTTGAGACACATGTTCTTTTATTCACCTAATTTATTGTATAGGGTGTATATAATTACCATTTATATATTATATCATTAATTCATTATAATTAATTCTATTTTATGTTAAAATTTACTTACTTCATTCATGGGTTTTATAATTCAAAAGTTGCCAATGGGTTAAGGGTTTATACTTTAATCTCATTTTAATTAGGATTTTTGATGCTTGAATTTAAATTGAAAGAAATTATTTTATCATTTTCTATTAAAAAATAATTTTTTTTCATATTTTCATTCATGATATTTTTTGGTAATAGTACTATTTCCCTCTCTTTAGTATTTAAAATTACTAATGATATTTTTTTAAGGAAAATTGAATTTATTTTTCTCTTCGATCGAAAACCCTTTACCTTAAATGTCCATGTTTTCTTTAAAATATTTTAAATTTTTTTGAATATTATTATACTATTGTTTAAATTTATTTTTACCCATGTTTAATTTTTTTTAAAAATGGTTTAAAATTAACACCCTTTTCATTTTCTGAATGAGGAACTTTTTTAATTTTTACCAATGTGTGAAAGGAATTTTTTAAATTATACAACATGTAAAAAATTTCCAACCATCTTGAAAATTATTTTCATTGAATTTCCATTTGTATGTTTCTATGTACATTTTCAAAAAAATATTTCCAGGAAATTTTTTTAAACTTTTTTAGTTTTAAAAAAGGTATTTTCATAGTGGAAAGGCTATTTCCTCTAAATTTTATTAATATTTTTAAAATTATTTATATTAGTCAATTAAAACAACATTTAATGAAATTTAATGATTCTAAATTATATATAAATATCTCTTAAATATATACCCATCTTACTCTACCTTCATTTTATGGCATGATTCATGCCTTATGATCATTTCTCCAATATCTTCTTTAATAAATCTCTTTTGATTATTATATGAGGTAAGATTATGAATCCCATTTTCTTTACATGGGAAATTTTTATGTCTTTTACTTATGATTTATTTCATTATATAGAACACAAATTCATGTACATGAATTAAATTTTATGGGAGAGCCCAAAATAATATATCCCACCAATGCATTGGGTAATTTTTTAGTCACATTAGATGTCATGTCTAGGATTAGGGAATGAACCTAATCCATTATGGTTCATGAAATCATGTTATACCTTTAACTCACATATTATGTTTCCTTATCATTTTTATTCAGTTAATCGGATTTTAAGTCACCCCTTTTTTATAAGTATTACTTAGGTTATCCATATTAGTTTTAGGAGTGCGAAAATATTTATGAGCTCATTAAGGATAATAAAATTAATTAGTTTTATTTTATCCCCACTTTTATGTATTATCATCGTAGTATTCCAAATATTCTAGGCCTCATGATATTTGGGTTGTAATTAATTTATGTTTATATTAAAAAACACATAATGATATGTGTAAATGGATTGAGTTGTTATAGGGGTCACCTTAATCCTATGGTCCCCATGTGAAGAGATTCCATGCACACTTATCACATGGGAAAACCCCCATATGAATTCATCTCCTATTTTAGATGGACCCTTCTATCACATTATTTTTTCAGATGATATACCCTCTTATAATGAAATTACCACACTAGATATCCCATATGGTTTCCTGTCACATAGTTTTTATTCATTTATAGTTTCAAAACTCCTCCTTTTATGGATATCTCTATAATATGTATCAAATCATCCTCAGACACACTTTATTCCATGAAATAATGAGAAATACAAAATAAGACTACTTTAAATACTCCCACACACACATGATTGGGATACACGCATCATCCCTCAAACCTTTTTTCTTGTATTCCATTGATAAAAGGATGTTCTGGGTTTTCATACCAGATTAGTAGATCCACTAAGAAATAATAATCATGGATTCCAATGATAATAGGGGTCCTTATTTGGAAAAAACGTGAGTGTTCTCTCCTAAATCAATGATGGATTTCATCTCCATCCAATAGGTCATGTCAGATGGGGATTCCATATTGGAATAATCCTTGAGTCTTTCTTGAGGAATAAAATATTCATCCTTCATTTATACACTTCTTTGGCCTACCAACAGATATGAATATGGGTGGTTGATCTTCCACTTTAGTTATAAGAACCAAGATAGTTCCCATTGATGATTTTATTACCCTAAATCATTAATGAGAATGGGACACCGAAATTGGGCATCCTCTTATGGTATAAGTCCCATCCAAATATAATTATTCACTCTCATAAAATGTGTTCAAAATTCTATTATCTCTTGTTTATCACATATAATATAACTCACATAGTCTTATATATTTGATTTTTTTGTTTAATTGGAATAATTATAATGCCTCCAATACGGGACTTCTACCACATGTAATCCCCAACATATCTCAAGGGAAGACCCATAGAAGTAATCCATATTCAATCCTATATTGTTTCAACTTTCATGATTTAGGAGTCTCTAATTCATGATGTTAAACTACATGACCAATGTCCTAGTTTCATGATGTAGAACTATACAATAATGTCCTTACGACCTGAAGTTAAAATGCATATTATAATCATATCATACAACCATACACTATATATCTCAAAAAATATGGGATTTGATTCCTATTTCAAAAGAATATGTAGGAAACCACCTTGAGTCTCAAACCCAACATCATCACTCATTTACATCCTCATGGGTGTGTATTCCCCATGAGATCATTTAATTCCTTTCTTTACCTGGTTAAATTACCAAAAACCTAGATGTCCATTTCTTCTAGGTATATTCCCTAGACACTCTTTAAATTTTGATGTATTATAAATTAAATCATTCACCTACCTGGAAGGACATATCCTATCTAATTCTTATCATGTTACCCTATTCGGGTCATATTCCCTATGATATCCATCTTCACTAGGCCGTATTATTTAAAAGACCAACCCAATCTAGTTGGTCCATATTCTCTTTGAGGTTTACCAAAAAGGGATTCTCATGAATAATTTCCTCACCAACCATATCAGGGAACCTTTAACTTAAAAATCCATATCATATGATGTTATGGATCGGTCCTTGTCACATGACATTAAATGGTATGACATTTCCTGTTAAGTTTCATCAAACTACATGGGTCCCGATTCCTAAAACAATGATACATAGGAATCCCTTTCTATGGGATCGATCCCAATACCATTAACATATACCAATTTTCTTGATGGTTATAATCTATATATTTCCTAGCTATATGTATTTAAACTATAAAACCTTAAAAGTAAGCATCTCTAATTAATAATAAAACTAGATAGATAACCTCTAATACATATAGATGGTGTCTTTGATAGAGAACCTCAGACACATATAGATGTTAATTTTTTAATGGAAAAACTCTTGGATATGGTTCCATTGATGAACAACCTATGATATATATAACTATTCACATTGATAGAAAACCTCTGATGCATACAAATATTCACATTGATACATGTTAACAAGTGACTTCGAGGACAAGGGAAACCTATTATAGACTAGGATACGTGAAGGATTCAAGAAATACATCTTATATATATAGTATAGTCTAATAATAAGAAATAATTCCTTCAAAAATGAGTGATGAGTCCAACCTCCCACCCTCTTGATGAATATAAATTCTGAAGCATCATTGGAAAAGCCCCTTGGTGACCACCTGCCTTTGGAAAGTATGTTTAAAATGATGTTTATAAACAATCATGTATATAGGATTAATTTAGTTTTTCTAATTCCATTAACATATTATCATCATAAAATAATTGAAATGGTGACCACATCTTGGATTAAAGGAGATATGGTTGTAATGTAATGGGTTAAGAACAAGTTTGGATAGATGAAATCCCCTTTCAATGAGGGAATGGTCTAGGCATTTATGGGTTTGTTTTGGGTATTTTTCAAGACCCATACCCTACATTAATGTGAAATGGTTGGGAACTATTTGATATCCCTACGCAACATTAGTGGGAGAGGTTAAATATTATATGAATTCCCTACCTTGTACTATTAGAACGTTGGGGTTACTATATGACCACCCCACCCTAAATTAGTGAGTTGGGTTTGGGTGATATATGTGTTACCTCTACTGAGAGGGGTTGAGTTGGGTAGTATATTTATGTCTTCCTTTGAGCAGAGTGGGGTTGGGTACTATATGTGTGATCACCCCTGAGATGGTTTGGTTTGGGTAATTGAATGATTCTGACATGCCAAAGAGTAGCTATGAAAATGTACAAATTTTATGGGATTCATATTTTTTTGAGTATAATAGACATAATACTAGATATGACCAAAGAAGTTTTGGTAAGGTTTCATATTGTCCAATTTTAAAAAAGAAAATTACACCTATGTTCTTATATTTTCAATGTGTGTTATGCTTCTGGGTGGGTGTGTAAAAAGAAAAAAACTTGTACACCTTATATATGTTTTATAATCATCCATTTGATAAAAGAGGTATTCATTGTGTGTTTCATTGTGGATTACTACTAGGTTTTTGGAATCAACCAATACATATGTACACAACAAGAGATCTAATTTATGTGGTTCGACCTTCATGTGTTCTTCCAAGGAACATTTTCCTTTTGGATCTAGAGCTTAATGCTTTGGCATGTTAGATTATGTAGCTCTATTAATAGGATACTTTAATTTTCAATTGTTATTTAGCTTTTGTTTTAGATTGTTCCCTTATTTCATTTATTCTTTGAGTCATATTATATATATTCATCTTATCTGGCTACTCAGTTATGTTTTGATATATCATTTAAAATATTTAATACATTTAATTATGAATAGTGGGTCCTCTTGAATCACTATTTATTTTTCCATAGGTTTTTTGGATGTCTATTATATGGATGGTACATACTGAATTTATGGTAGAATAATTCATAAGTGTATAGAGTCTATTTTGTAGGAATAATTTCCCCAATACTATTTTATTTCCTCACCATTTGTTTATAGCCTATTGAATATTAGAGGAGGGGAGATCTTGTGGTCATATAGTATCCCAACTTAGATGGAATCTTGTAGATCCAAGTAAGGGAATGAAAAAATGGAATCAAATCATTTTTTGGGTTGATACAATATTATATTGTGGCGTATACAAGTTATATGGATTTTATAGGTAGACAATGAGAATTCTTTGTCAGTATGACATCAGTCAAGGACCATGTTGTTAAGGTATGTCTAGTGATCATATTTGGCACTATATGATGGTTGAGGTGTCGAAATAAGAATATAAATGTGGTTTGAATGATAATTTTTATGAGTTGTATATCTAATTCTAGATCCATTTTTTTATTCATGCATCTTGATAGTGGAATTCCTAGGGCTTTATAAACACACCTTTGGGAGGAGTTATTTAACATGTCGCCTCATTGTAATCCATCAATAATTGAAAACAATTATAATACAATTGATGTTTTCTTTAATAAATTATAATGGGTAATTAGATTATTTTGTATTTTAGGGGCTTTTTTGATTTATTTTTATTATCAAAGATTAAATTCCATAGGGAAACAGATTTTTTGATTTTTGATTTTTGATTTTTGAGAAAAAACACCTTTTTTGAAATAAAATTCATGTGGTTGAACATGGTATTTGAATAATTTTTAGTGTAACATTTTTTCAATTAAAATAGCCTATATATAAATATTTTTTATTTTGAAATGGTTGGTATTTTTTTGTTTTTAAAAAATATGAGAAAAAATATTTTCTTATTTGGCTTTAAAATGAATTTATAAATGGATTTAGTTTCATGAAATGGATTGTTTGGGCGAGGTTTTAATTATTATTATTATTTTTGTTTAAATACCATAGATTGCATTGTATGTTTTAGAAAACATGAGTGAGATTTTATGAGTATAAAATGATTTTATTTAGTTTTAGAATAATTATCCAGTTCCTAGGTGGACCAAAATACTTAGATTTATATGTTTTGGATAATTGTAAACAATATTATTGAATTGTGTTCTTGGATAGTGTGACATGTTTTATTAGGAAGTTCAGGTGATATTTAAGGGTTTTCATAAGGTGAAGTCTGGTGTGGGGAAATGGAAACCACTACAAATGAAGGTAAGTTTTTTTTAGAAAATTAAAGGGGATGTTACAGTTACAGAGGGATTCAATGTATATGTCAAGGATATTATGAGAGTGATATGTGATATAATCTTATATGATTGATATTTTATGTTTTATTGAGTTATTAAATCAAATATTTTGATAGTTACTTTTGGATTGATTGATTTAGGTTTTCATAGTTGTTTATTATTGTTAGAAGCACCATTAGTTTGAATTGGACATTATGTGTCAACTTTCTTTGTGGGAAACACTATAATTTTATATATGGATTTATTGTTGGATCTTTGGTGTATTGGGATCAATGGGTGTGGTTGGGAACCATATTTTTGTTTAGTTATTGATGAGTAATATTGGTTCTTGAGTATGGGTGAGGACACATACTTTAATTATATTCAGTAATGGGAGATATGTGTGCCTCAAAATCCATGTGTATCAGTTTGATAGGGAAATGATAATGATACTCCCATAATAGGGAGTATAAAAATGTCCATGACTTTATAAACCTCATGTTAGTTGGGGTCGTGGATATGGATGAATTCTTGAACAGTAATAATTAAATATTTTTTAGTACATATGGGTGGAGTATGATGGTGGAATTGGCTAGTCAATTAACCAACCATGGAATTACATAGAGTGTTGGTTTATAATTTTTTTGGGGTATTTGAGGTATTATGTGATTCTAATTAGAACTAAGGGATAATGCTTAAAATATGTGAGGTGATTTGGTAGGTGAGTTTGTGTTTTGTTTAGGTAAGTAATCTAGAGGAGGACCATATTGTGTTATTGTAATGAATTTCTTATGGTGAGGTGGAACCCAAACCAAGAGCGCATATTGACATCTCAAATTTAAAATATCTATAGATGTGAGGGAATTTGTGGATAGATATTTGGGGATCTTGTTGAATTGGTTGATCGACTTTCATTAAAATGTATATGTTAGTGGTTGGAGTTGTAAATAAGATTCACATTGGGAATCCAGTGATGAAACATGATGCGTTAATAGATAAATGATGACCGAGTAAGGTTGAGATGTATGGTTATAGAACTAACATGTCTTCTTAAGGACTTGAATAATTATGATGGGGGGTTTTTAATAACCAAGTCATTATGGTTCAGTAGGAAATAGAGGTAAATTGAACTTTTTTTCCCAATTCATGATTGTTGTGAGTTACGGTGAGAGGGGTAGATGATCTAGGGATCACACTATGTCTGTCAGGGTACCATGGCATGAAGGCTAGAAAAAGGATTTGGTAAGGTCATGGTCATGAGGTAATACAACATGAAAATTTATACAAGAGTTGAAATCATAGGATGTCATAAGGGTTCCATGATGTAAATCTTGGATATGGTGAATTGGTTATGGATTGGTATATAAGGGTTTCATGGTCATATATAATTATTGAACAATATGTATATTCATGGATTATAGACGGTTACATGGTGTAATATTTGGTGTAAAGGTAGTGGTGAAGTTGTGGTGCCACTACATGGTGGGTAAGGCTAAGCCATGATAGTGTTCTATATGGGATTGAACCCTATCCCTTTTTAGTGGTGGGTTTTCCATGTTCTATTGACCATTCCACAGCACAACCATGTGGTGAGGAACAATGGAATAATTATTTTATAGAGGTTCATTTTTTATAATTTTCATGGAGTCCCATTTTGGAACCCCTTAGGCATATTTGGGTTTAGCCGCTCAGAATTGGGGGTTTCATAGTAATTAGCTCCAATTCTCCCCCTTGTATCCCTTCTATTTGGGTGGTTCAGGAGAGGTTTGTAATGTAGATTTTTGGTAATGTCACTCTACATCTCTTCATTATTCTTCTCCCTTGTTTTTTTATTTTTTCTTACCAAGTTAGTGTTTTGTGGAGACAATTTCATAGATTCATGGTGGAATCATCCAATTTCTTGGAGTTTTCTGTGCAACTTTTAAAGGAAGTTCCGAGAAAAATTATTTATTTCATCATTCAGCATTTTCCTTATGGTAAGTTTCTAATAATTTATTTTGGGTTTTTACAATCTCATATTAAGTTGTTCATTGGTTCTAGTAAATAATTTAGGGATTTTATTACTTATTTCCTCACGTATTTTGAGAATATATTTCACCGCATTGCTTGTAGTTTTACCACTACTGTATCACCTGGTGAAACTAGAATCAACTATTCCAAATTTGGGTTTTTATTTTAAATGTTTGGTTTATTAATATCATCGATTTTATGGTTGAGATTTTCAATTGTTGACTCATAGGAGATCATTACCATCTTGGAATTTTTTTACAGATCACCATTTAACTTTGATCGCCTTTGCATTAAAAAGTATCTTTTTTGTGATTTTATATTTTTATACTATTATTAAACATTTCCATCAGGTTTATTTCCTTTTTTAATCATTCCTCATATATTAAGAATTGTTTGTGTCTTCCTAACAGTCAATACAGATCATATAGCCTTCCAAAAAATTTGTTGGTGGTTTCATGGTTAAATAAGTGTTAGTGGATCTCTTTATGGTTGTTTGGTGGCATGTTTTCGATTGTTAAAATTAAAATAGGTTTCTATTTTAAAATTTTGTTATAAAATGGGGTTTATTCAAGTAGTATTTTCAAAATAAAAAAGTTCTAATTTGAGAAATAGATTTTAAAGTAGCAATTCAATACAAAAGTTGGCTTTGACTAAGAATATTTTCATCAGGATTTCAAGATAAAGGTCTAGTGTGTTTAAAATTAAATATTATGACTTTTATAAATGGTTTACTAAATTAGTTTATACTTGGGTTTAGAAGGAAATACATATGATAATGGTTTGAGATTGTTTTGGTACATTGACCTCATATAGGTGAGTCCCTACTTTCAAAAGCATATGGGTTTTTAAATATACTTACTTGTTATAATTTATTTTGGATTATGTTTTTTAATGATAACTAATGATTTTTTTCTTATTAGTGATGTTTTTCTTAAGGTGTTAGATCCATGATTGTATTTCAAGTTGATAATCAATAGGGATTGATTGAGGAGGATCCAAGGGCAATCCCCAGAATGTATTTTCAATTAGAATGTGCCATCAGGATAATGTGGATTATTGTTTTTCATTATTTATAATTCTTATTTTTTTGTGTGAGAGTATTTATAGTGGTGAACAAGAATAGGATTAAAGGATACTGGTTTGTGATGAAATGATCTGGGATCATGATTTGATGCAAAAACTCCCATGTGAATGCAGGGACAGTCTGTGCCAAAATGTGCACCCTCTCTTGAGAGGATTTGGGTGGGGTACTATATGAGAACCTTACCTTTCACTTGAGATTAAAGGTTTATTAATACATGATAACCCTAAGTGTCATAATCAGGTTGTGGTTGGGTAATATATGAGTTTTATACCCCATATTGGAAATTAGTGGTTGGGTATTACATGATAATTATACCGTACATTTGTCAGTAGTGGTTGGGTATTATATGAGCTCCCTATAGAATATTAAAGGGTAATATTAGGGTAGTACATGTTCTCCATACCATGATATGGGTTGGGTTGAGTGCTACATGTTCACCCTCCTCTGATGGGGGATGGGTTAGTACTATATGTGTCGCCTCCCAGGAGAGAGTTTGGTTTGGGTACTTGATAGATTATGACATTCCCATGAATTGGTATTATTATTCCTTTCCTAAATGTGATTCATATTGTTGTGACTATGGTATACACAATAATATCATTTACTGAAGTAAGTATGCCCATGTGTCATAATGGAAAAGTTATCACAAGGAAACTTGACATTTATGCTTGAATGTGAATTATGTGTTCTGTTACTATGTGGGTGTGTCTTACGAGCACACCATATTCAAAATATATGTTTTTCATGAATATCCATTTGATCAAAATGTTATTTAGTTTCTTGAGGAATTATAGGTTCTTACTAAGTCACTAAACTCACCCCTTTTAGGGTACACGAAAAGGGTTTCTATGTACATGGTAGACCTTTATGTTTCCTACTAGGGAAGAGGCGCTACTTAGAGTTTTTAATAGTTTTTTGAGTCCTTTTATTTGGTACATTTAATTGTGTGAGTCGGGTTAGAGGATGGTTAAATTTTTAGTTGTTATTTAGCTTATGTATTTGAAAATGTTTCATTAATGTATTCATTTTAGGATGCATGTTATATATTTTTTATGTGATTATACCACTCTATTCTGATTTAATTCATCACATGTATTATTCATATCTTTTTATTATAAACTTTGGGGGCCCTCTTATTTCTCTATTTTTATTAGAATGGTGTAGCTCGATACATTGGATAATTTTTGTCCAAATGTTAGTGGACTAGACTATACACTAGACCACAATAGTTTTTATAATCTTGGTGGTTTCATTACTCTATAAACAACATGGAATTTCACATGATGTAGAAATTATAAGCATGGATATGGTTATCCTAGGAAGGAAACATTTCAAATATTAAAAGTTGAATAACATATGGATTGAAAGTGACTCCACTACTATCGTTCAATCCCTTCAACATGGGGTGTTTCACCATGTGTGGCCCCTCATTGCAAGATGGATGATTTTCCTCCAACATCTGACAGAGCACAATCATATTATCACTCATGCTTACTGTGAGGTGAACAAAGAGGATTATGGTCTTACCAATACAGTTAGTAGCGAAATTATGTGGATGGATGACCTACTAGAAGATATTATCTATTTACATGATAAACATTGTAATAAATTTCCATCTTTCATACTTCAATAATTTTTTTCTTTTATATTTATATATTTTAGTGCTTTAGTCTTTTGACCAAGGCATCATAATTTAAAAAAAATATCGATGCACACCTTATAGGTGATGTCGGTGACTGGAGGACTCCCATATTTTTTTTGTTTACTTATGTAGGAACCTCATTAAGATGGAAATATCAGTTTTAAGTGGTGTAAATATCCACAACATAGGCAGAAATCATTGTTATAATAGAAATAGATAATGATATGGTTTGTCTGAAGAACTTCTTAGAGGTTCCAGATAGAGAGTAAGAGGAAAGTGTATTACAAAATGATGTTTAGAGTCATTTAAATCTTTAAAATAAACTAATATTTTGTGATAAAATTAATAATATTCACTTGAATTTTCATTTTACAAGAGGCTTAATACCTGAAAGGTTACTGACATTACACAAGATTCGTGAAACTAAAAATTTGGTAGGTATATTGATGAATCCAATGGTAATTGAGATTATGACTCACTATTGTGCCTATGTTGGTGTTCATTGACTAATATATGATGAGAGATAAAATAAGATAGAAAATAGAGGGGTATAGAAGGGAAATAATATGGTATATCATGAATATTTATCATGAAATTTAAGCAATGATGGGAAAGCACCAACTAGTGGGTGGAGAATAGGATCTTAGATTAAGTTTTCTAAAGTTCTAACCTTGTATGGATGTTAGATTGTCAGATCATACTCTATGTGGGAGATTATAGGAATGGTTTTCCTGAACCATTAGATGAAATTAATATAACTACTAATGGCCTAAAACATACACCAAATTGTAACTCTGGCCATTTGTAGTAGTGTTGACCAACAACATCAATATTGGTATTATAACTGTTAAAATTTGACATGGAAATTGTGGAATCATATATTTTTAACATATAAGTATTGTAGCTCTTCAAACTTTGTCCCACTGGTCACTGAAGCACAGTGTACCGTCTATGCTAATCGGAACTCTAGAAACCCATGTTAATTTAGCACCAATTTTCATTATGAGCTCATTCTAGCTATAGTTTCAAAACTACTAAATTTCTCAATGTGATCTTACTCCCAAAATTAGTGAAATTGTTTTCCATATCCTCACACATAGATATTGTTTTTGAATCTTGTAGATCTCTATGTCTATGATCATATTATTTTTTATTCTACCTTAGACTATTTTTCTTCAAAATTGACTATAATGGTAGTCCCTGGAGATTGTATATCATTTCATTTATCGACGAGTTTTGGAATATATGTTACACATATATGTAATGTTTAATTTTTGGTAGACTTATCCATGATCATAGGGATTTCATTTTAAAGTTATAGTCCTGACATAACTTTTTCAGTCCCTTTATTCTATTCAAAATCCATTGAAAAAAGGATGTGAGAATAAGGTCAAGTATAATCCATGAATGAGTGTCATTTTGGAAATATATATCAATGTGTGACTTGTTATTTTTTTATTATCTATAAGGTTTCAAATTGTTAAAAGTTATGAGGAAGAATGAAGAGTCTTGGATTTATTTGAAGAGAAATATTTGATACCAAATTTATACAAAATAGTGGAATCCTTCTCGCTCTCCATTATAATAATTCAACTCTCATAACCTTAATTTTCCTTTAATTTCAAAAAATTCACCGTTATAAAAGTACTATATTTGTTTTATCTCTCAACCTCAAATAGATTTGTAATTTTTTTGTTTTTTTTTCAAATTTGGAATATATTTAATATATTTATAAGGAATATAGGCTTCCTTGAACTTTTGATAGTGGTTTGAACTTAATTCCTAACTCTAGAATGATATTTTCCATTTTAACTTACCCTATTTTTAATTATTTTCCCCAAATAAAATTTAAACCAACTTATTAACAAAAACATTTCTTCCCAATTTTTCTAAATACAACTTCACTTGATGCAACACCCACAAAAAAACTCCCTCCCCCACAATTGAGTCCAACTAGTATAATCCTCTTACTTCTAATCAAGGTTCTTGAATATTTCATGATTATAATTTGGATTCATAACATGGATTTTTTTGAATAATTGGGGTTAAAAAGGTCAGATCTAAGTGTAGTTCATAATAAAATTTTATTTGGAAAAGAGTCATTGAACCAAAAATATGCATCAATAATTTATAAAATAAGATATTTAATAATATAAGGTTTAAAAATAATTCATACCAAGTTCAGGTTAATAAAATATGGCTTGGTTCTCTCAATAAGTGATTGTATTTTAAAAAAATTAAAAAGGATTTGAAGCCCCATAGCTAAGTGATTTTAATATTGGAAAATATTTCATGGAATGGGGTTCCAAAATCAATGTTATTTTCATGAATTTCCCATGTTTTTAATTTAAAATAAAAGTACATTTTATTATCCATCTATGTTTAATTCCATGATCTAAATAAAACCCACAAATTGTCATAGATTCCTGATATTTAGGATATCAAAAGTTGAAAAAAAAATAGAATATGAAACAAAAACACACACGAAAATAAAAATAAAAATATATAATATAATAAAGTATATCCCCCCCCCATAGACTCACACTTTTTTGAGAAATTTCATCATTGTGTAATAATTTATTTTTAAAATATAATTCAAAAATTACAATGATGATAATAATAAATTTGAAGGAAGGATGTAACATGCCCTCATATGTGCTCAATAGCATGAAGAATAAGAACCTCATCTTATTAATTCATGGTCAAACTTTCTGTCTATAGATTCAGGATAATCCCACTAAATTTGAATTGTATATCTTTTTGGGTACATTAATATTCCTTGCACCAATAAGAAAATATTATTAACAGTAAAAGGTTCAGACCATTCGGAATAAAAATTACCAGGAAATAGCTTGAGTCTTGAATCAATTAATAGCACTTTATCTTCCTCTTTAAATTCCTTATTAAGGATCAATTCATCAATGAAATATTTTATTTTCTCTTTTAAAGCCTAGATTTTTCAAAATAATTATTTTATTTCTCCTATCTTTTGTTAGCATACTTTTTTTATAGTTTGAAATAAATTTAGGTTACAACTCATGATATCCCAAAATCCCTTATGTTCTAACTCTGAGGGTAAGTTACCAACTCTTTGATACATTATCCTAAAAGGTGAAATTCCAATTATTGTTTTATAATCATTCTTATAATACCAAGGCATATCATCCAGTCTCAATATCCAATCCTTTCAATTTTTTTGAATAGTTTTAATAATAAATTGTTTGATCATTCTATTTGATATATTAAATACACCATTTTTTTGAGGGTGGTAAGGAGTAAAATCATTATGAAAAACTGTATTTTCCCATAAAAAGCCACTGAATCCCTTTTGATTTTTTTCCTTGGTTAGTGATGAAAAACCACAACAACCGAAACAAGTAAAACAGGTTGACTCTCACAAATTTGGAGACAACATTATAATCATTATTTCAAGTGGGAATAAATTATACCCACTTGAAAACATTGTCCAAATCTAAAAAAATATAAATTTATCCAAATGAATTAAGAAATGGGCCCATGAAATCTATGCCACAAACAAAAAACACATCAAAAAACAAGATATATTATTGTAGCATCTCATTTCTCATAGAAATATTCCCATGAAACTAATAAGTTTTACAATTTCTACAAAACTCAAAGGCAACCTTGAAAATATTATACCAAAAAAATCTTATACCCAAGTAATTTTATACTTATTAATTATTTTCCAAAGTGGAAACTATGACTCAAAACATAGAAAAATTATTGAACTGATTTTATTTTGGAATTTGGAATGCATATCCAAATTGTTTTGTCACTTATAAGGTACCATAAATAAAGATTATTATTTATGTACTTTATTACTTCACTAACTAATATGGAAACTTTTTTCCCTAAAAACCAGTGGGGAAATTCATTGGAATTTATGTGGCTTAAAAGATCAATAAATCATGGTTAAAAAAATCAATGTTATGAAGTTTCACATCTAGAATGGTGTCTCTAATAGGTGGACATATTTGAATTTTTCACTAAGAATAATGTGTAGTCCAATAAAATATAATTCCACTAGTCTCTAACTTCCCTTACTATATTTTATATATATATCAAATTATTGAAGCAATAAAATCCATCTTAGTGACTATGGTTTTGATTTATGTTTCCTTATATAAAATCTAGTGTCATAATGGTCAGTAAAGGAAATCACTTTGGATCCTAGAAAGTATCATCTAAAATTTTTAGATTCAAAACAATTTTCATTAAATCCTTCTTAGTTGTTATGTAATTATTTGGTGATGAATGTATAAGCTATTACATGAGATCTCCTTTAAAATTTTTGACTCAAAATAGACACTATAAAAAATATGAGGCATTATTCATAATTTTAAAAGGAATATCCTATATAGGTTGATGGATAATGTGTGGAGAAATAAAAATCTATTTCAACTCCATAAATGATTATTTACAACTCTAATTAATCAAAAATTGGGACTTTTTTGTGTAATAATATGAACAGAATTAAGTCAATCTTGTTAAAAGAATTTTTAAACCGATTATAGAATGTAACATGGAAATGTAAAGATCTCACATCCTTCACTATTTTTGAGTATGGAAGTGGGGAAATAATTTCAGTATTAGACTTATCCACTTGGATTCTGTCCTTATATACATAATTCCATATTACATTGACTCTATTCACCATAAAATGTAATTTATCATAGTTTAGAATATGTCTTTTCTCAATTAATGTTTTGATAACACAGTAAGACTTATGAAATAACTCAAAAAGGGGAACCAAACATTATTAAATCATCTATAAATCACACCATAAATTATTTTAAAAACTAATAATAATATACAACATACACATTTGATAGGTTATGAGAGAATTACCCAATCTAAACGGAATCCTTCTATAAGAAAATGTATTAAAAAAATATGTAAAAGTGGCCTTTTATGATCTTCAAGTGTAAATTTAATTTCAAAATATCTTTAAAAAGTCAAAAAATAGTAATGGGATTCCACTTAAAGTGTCTCAAAAAATTGGTCAAAAAATTAAGTGGTAATTGATATTTCCATAAAAAGTATTTTCATTTCTTGTATTCTAAATACAATATCCTTTTATTTGTAATTATAACAGCGAAAATTTCTCTAAATTTATTATTTTAAATAGTAAAACCAATATTTTTAGGTAGTATTTTAATTGTACTAACCAATTGGCTATTTTAATTTGGAAATATTATATCAGCAGTCATTAAAGTGTACACATAATTTTTAAATTCCTCCAACCATATAGTATTTAATCTAATTTAATACTTCTTTATAGGTTTATAATCATCCTCTAATAAGATTATATACATGAAATTGAAGTAACAATTCTTGGGAGGTCTATTATGGTCCATCATATAGATTTATTATTCTCTTTAAGGACTCATAAAAGTTGATTTTACGGATCTATGGATATCCCTTTAGTAAAAATTAGATTATTTTTCTCATTTCCTTAAAGAATGAATCTTTGATATTCATAGGCTATTGTTTTTTTAAATCAAGTGGGTTGCTTTCACTTGAAAAATATGTTTTTATTAACTCAATACAATTTTTATTGGAATATATAATTCTCCCAAAACAATCATGTTTTGAATATTTTGTAGAAATAAAAAGTTGGTCAGCAGGCCAAGAAAGATATTCATTTTTCTAAAAGATTCTATATTTAAATAAACATTTAGCATGTGAATCAAATGAATCAATTTGAGCAATTTTAGAACACTCATCACTTGGTTCACATGAAAATTTATTTTTTTATTTAATAAAAAAATAAACAAATTAATTATATTCAACATTCCCATACTTTTTATTAATATTAAGAAAAATCATATATTTAGAAGAGTCACATGTAGTAGTTTTAGCACTAAAAACCTATCCACAAAGAACATTTTTAGAGTCATATAAAGTTTCTTTATATATAGTAAATGGATCATTTTCAGAATCAAAAATTTGTGGTTCATTACTTGTGAAATATGGAAATAACTCAATAAAGAACTAATATATCATACGTATTTATTCGGATGGGTGATCCTCTTTTATATATTTCATGGACGTGAAAATTTTTAAGTGAAACATTTTATTTCCAAATTCAAGGGATCGTGTGCTTTGTGAATTTTTATAATTTTTTGAGTAGTTTTAATAAATGGTATTCCTACAAGTAAAGGTTTATGTGTGAAAAACCTATCATCATCCATGTCTAAAATAGAAAAACTATTTGGAAAAACTATTTCAATTATGTTTACTAACACATATTCAATGACTCCTAAAGTCTTATTTGTGAGTTATTTGGATAATTTAATCATAATCCCAATAGATTTTAGTTATCCATCCTGTAAAGTGTAGTAAATTGAGTGAGTCATCACATTATAGAAGATCCTAAGTCTAACATGACAACTTTAAATTCAAACTCTCTTATGATGCATACAATAATGAATGGTTCTAGATCATTTCACTTGATAGGGAGATCATGGTTAATCAGGGGGGAAACATTACTTCTTAGGTTCAACTTCTCTCCTCCCTTCAAATTCCTCTTGTGAGAGAATATCTCCCACTATAATTTTCCATATTTAGGATTATGTTTCACTCTCTCCAGTATATTAATTCTAATTTGCAATTTATTAGATGTTCAAAAAATATCCTTATCTAATTCGATCTCAACATTCTTATTAATTGCATGAATACCCCAAGGGCAGGAAAGTGGTGTTTTAGGAATTTCAAAGTCATCCTTATAACTTCTTTGAGAAAAATAAGATCCCATAATTCTCCTACTACCTCTATGAATTCTCTTAAGAAAATCATTATATTTTGATATTTATTTTTATTTTATAAATTTTCTAAATTTTCATCTTTATAAACATGTGTTAGTTTCACTTTAATAGGTTCTAAATAAAATGTACATGGTTTGGAACTATCCTCAAAGGTTTAAGTCCACAAGTCACATCTAGAGTGTGGTTCAACTAAGTTCGCATCTTAGTTTCATAGAACAAACAATCTTCTTTCCCTATACCTGGTAATTTACATCAATCTACAAAGGAAGGACCTCCACTCATTTTATTTCTTATACTATTGATGTAATTAGAAATTTAACCCGTTTTAGTAAATAATATCTTCAACATAATCTATCAGTTTTAAAAAATTAACATAAGGTTTTATTAATATTTTTTTGTATGATTTTTTTATATTAAAATCCTTTCAATCTGAGCATTTTCTTACTCCAAAAGTACCTATATTGTGGGATACTTATTTATTTTTTGATAAAAATCATTTTTATTTAGGGTGTTTAAATATTTCCAGTTATTGGTTATTACATACAAATATTTTCGTAAGATTTGTTCAGAAAGGTTAAGGGTAGTTATATTCTTTAAAAGGTCTCCCTAGAAACATAGAATTGCGAGCTTCAGAATATTCTTGAATTTGTGGGAAATATTCACTAAAGTAATCAATTGAGGAAAAAATTAAATAGTGAAACTGGGGGTGGAAACTTATTTCAATTTATGGTTGGGTTGGTAAATTGTTGTAATAAATTATATACATCACCATGTTTGTAGGTTTACTAAGCTATATCTCAATCAACATATCTTTAGAACTGGAAATAGCTACTTCCAGGGATGTTTTACCATGGATAAGGTCTCTAGTTGAAAATCTTTAGGCATTTTAGGCCATGGTAGAAATAATATTCCTAGTATAAACTGGGGTTTTATCCACTATATCACCCCCTATAACAACATACACCATGATCTTATCAAACATAACAAGTCCATTATAAAAATATTGAAGTAACAATTCTTCATTAATCTGATAGTGGGGGAAACAAAAACATAATCTATTAAATTGATCCCAATACTCATGTAAGGTCTCAACTTGGGTTTTTATAATTTCATATTTTTCTTTCATAAGGTATGTTATCTTATAAATAGGGGGAAACATTCCTTCAATTCATTCAAATACCTTATTAACGCGGAGTGAGAGCAGTTAAACCACTCATTTTCCACTCGATCATAGTAATAAAGATAATATATAAGATTTATTTGGTCCTCATTTAGTTCAAGTGGTTTCATGTTAATATAAAATTATGATCTTGAAGGTTTTTTTGTGAATTATCCCTAGGAGGCCCATGGAATTTTGGATGTTGTTAAATGAAACATAATTTTATTTCAAAACTAGTAGGTTCCTTAGTGTATACCTATTTTTTTGTCGATTATCCTAATATGAAAAAAAATAATTTCTTAAGAGTTCTAACTTCCACCATGTTTCCTTCAAGTCAATAATACCTTCTTCTGGGTGATTTGATGGGTTCAGATTGAGTATTAGAAGTTTTAGTTTTATCTATGAAATTTTTCTCTATTTCCTCGTATACATTTTTTAATTTTTCAAATAAACCTTTTTGAAATTGGTTCAGGAGAATCCATATATGACTCTTAAATAAAATTTGGGATAAAGGAACCTATATGCACCTTCCATTTTGATGGGATAGGGGAGAACATGATATTTGGGATAGTAAAAACTTAGAATGTACATGGGTCATAACCAATGTCTTGAACCAACCATCTAACCTAACCTACCTACACCATTGAGTGAGTTTCTAAGAATACAAGGGAAGTTTAAAAAAATACCTAGAGCTGAAATATTCCTTTTCAGTAGATCTTGGACATTCCTATGACAATCATTTGTGGAAATGAACACACCCATACTACAACAATTCATGGAGAACCAAGGATAATAGAATAAGGAAGTAGGCACCGCAAGTCACTCCCTCAGGAAAAATAGACCAACACATGAATAAGATCTCAAAATTCCATGGAGGATATTACATCAGACCAAAATGGGAACTAAAATTGTAAATCAGGTAAAAAGAATGGAGAATAAAAATTTTATGACCCTGATAGTAATCAACGAACGTAGTGCACACAACCACTAGACAAAAAAACAAGAAACCATGGCAAAAAAGGGAACCTACACAATACTCCATAATAATAATCTCAAAACGCCAAAAAAATTATTAATAAAACTAGGTTGGGAGTTAAAAACTATATATTAGGAATGAAGAGTGGAGAATATGTTAAATAGGACCTTCGGCTATAGAAAGAGACCACAAAAAAAAAAAAAAAGATAAATAAAAAACCTAACAACTTCCATCCGAGGGAAGTTACCACAAGAAAATAGAGCATTATTATAGAACATGAGCACCTATAAAACACAGCAGTCATCCATCCTCCATAATAAAAGAAGATAAATATTGTATTAGGGATCAATGACCAAGGATGTCATTGGATCTTGGAATAAGGTTAATGGGAATATTGAAGAAAAATGTGTCATTTTTGGGAAAAAATACCTCAAGGTATCATTGAAGCATTTTTGAGGTGAGTGTGTTTTTTGACAAAGTGGATGTATGTGCTGTGATTTTTGATGAAGAAAACCATGACATACAAATTTTTTGACAAAGGGGATTTAATAGTGTAATGTCGAGTTCAAGATCTATGGTTAACGATCCATGTTTGATTCAAAAACGTCGAGAAAGAGATGGATGATTTGGAGGAGGTACAAAAAGAATAGATACAAGATGGCGCCATTTTCCAGTGTTTACAAAATTTTTAGGCCTGAAAATCATCAAATGAAGAAAAGTGGTTTTTGGAAAAGGTAATTGAGCACCGTATACTTGAAGGCATGGAAACTTGTGTGCCATATGTTTTTCAAGATCATATCATCAAAATATGGAAAAGGGATAAGTTTCGCGCAAGTATTGGTGGTGTCGTGCAAGTGACTTGCACGCCGTGAAAGAGACTTGTGCGTTGATGTATTGGAAGCTTAAGAACTTGAGTGCCTATGGTTTTTCAAGATCATAAGATCAAAATATGGAAAAAGAAATAGGTTCAAGCATGTTTTGAATTGTGTCGCGCAAGTGACTTGCAGGGGGAGAGACCTGCGCGCTGAGACTTGCGTGCAAAGAGGTGACTTGCGCGCCATCGTACAGGGGTGAACAAATGCCTATAAATACTAGACCACCCCTCCTCATTCTTTAACAGAGTTCAAAACTTTGAAAAATCAGAGCTCCCGTCGCGCAGGTGTGGTGGTCGCACAAGTGGTGTGTGGTCGCGCAGGTGTAGTTGTGTGCCGGTGTTTGAAGTTGCGCGCCAGTTGGTAGTTTCGTGCCAATATTGATTTGGGCGTAAAATGAAGTGTGTCGTGCAAGTTTGGAGTTGAAGAAGCTTGTGTCGCGCAAGTGTGTGAGGTAGAACCGTGTGCCTATTGTGACTTGTGCATAGATACTTGGGTGCCGAGATAGACATCTACGCCAAGTAAGTTTGATTCCTAGACCGTATTTTCAGGCTATGTGGAAGTTGGATGTTTTCCCGATACCTTCGGTGTAAAGAGAGATTCATCTACGGGTGAAAGTTGAGCTTCAACAGAGCAGCTACATAAAGAGAAAGATGCATTCCTTCATGAAAATGAAGAGACCTATAGGTCTATAAACTGTGAGTGGATTCCTTCCAGAGTAGGGAGAAAAGGAAGAGGAAGAAGGTGATCCTCTGCACCGACAGTGAGCCAAAGAGAGAGAAACATGGAGTGACCCTTGGGAAAGCAGTGAGATGACCCTAAACCTTTTAAAGGCAGTGAGCCTGGGATAGAGTTACTGTTCCCGAATCCTTGTATCCACATCTAGTGAAGATTAGTAGAATTTTGTATGACCGGCAACTTGTCAACGTATTCTTCTTGGATGTAGCCCAGTGATGGCGAACGAAGTAAAAATCTGTGTGTCTACCTGCTTAATTCCCTGCATTGAATTCAAAGCATCATCATCAGATAAATGATCAAGTGATCATAATAAACACACAAGTGCAAACAAAGTGACCCTTGTAATAAAGAGGTCAAGATCCAGTGGGGTAGGATGAATTTTGAAAAAGAATATCCATACCCTGATTCACCCCCCCCCCCTCTCAAGGTATGTAGGCCCCTATTGGTCCTAACAGGAATCAAATGATGTGATGAAGGTGATAATGAAACCTGGATGAGGGAATCTGATGAAGGAGTAGAATTCTTATAAGGACCCGACCTTAAAACATTACATAATCTTAAATTAAATGAATAATTCACATTGATGATATTTTTAGGTTTAGAGTTTTATAGAATTAGGCCATAACTATTACATTACATCTCAATAATTACCAAGTTGACACTTCTACACAGTTTCCATTTTTTCACAAATGAAAAACTCTTTAAATAAAAGTTTCATGTCAAGTTCCATGTTTTAGACAACATGACTTTTCATTGATCCCATCCTTGACCCTATTCTTCTTTAAGTCATGTGAAAAACATTTCAAAACCTAAGATGAGCATAAAAAGCTCAGTAAGGGTTATATAAAAAAGAAACAAAACATTAGTTCTTCAATACATACATAACATAAGATTTTTAACATACCTCATGAAATCATAAGATTTATGAATTGTACATATAAAATATAAATCATAAAGGTAACTTATGGAATCTATATCAAACTTACATTTTAGCTATCACAGCTACATAGGGATCTACATCTGGAATACCTATCATAGTATATTACCTAAATCTCTTAAGAGAAACATTCGTGTTTACCTCCATCACGTTACCCAATTAATTGAAGAGTTAAATCAAGATCACGCTCCCTAATTTTATCATGGAACCACCCGTATATGTAATAATTCGAAAGAACCATAACATATTCAAAAAACATAAAATAAAAACAAATTTAAAGATTAAATTTCCACATTTCAATCACAATATAAAATTTAAATATATTGACATAAAAAATAAATTATCATAACCATTTTTAATACCAAAATACATAAAAGAGTATATAGTATTTATTTTCCTTTAAAAACATTATGACTTATTAAGGAAGCCACAGATCAAATAATACTCGCGGCGGCGGAAAATGTCATTTTCACCGCGTAAGTTAAAAGAAACATTCATTTTTGTATTTTAGTAAAATTCATAGTAGAGAGAAAATTCCTTTTTAATAAAAGTAAAATTCAAAGGGTTTTATACACCGTATAAAATAAAGTCATGTATAAAACAAAATATGCCTCAATGAAAGGATATTTAGATGAAGTCCCTTACCTCATGTCTGATTTGACTCGTTCATTATTTAATCTCCGGAATAATAAACTAAAGTTAATTTATACTTTCTTAAGATCCTTTTTCAACTTTATTATTCCTTTTATATCACTTATTACAATGTTATAAACATTATGTAATCATTTATGTTAATAACGGTTGTTTTGTCGATATTTGGTACTTGAGTCGAAAATGATCTTCTTATTATTACAAGTTGTTCATCTTGTCAAATATCCATTATCTACATAATGATATTTATGATGTTTATATCATATATATCTACTATATTTATGTATTTATAATAGTACATACCATTTTGAGATAAGAAATCAAATGCACCATTCCTGGAGACGGAAAGTCATACGTACGCATTAACGCTACTTTCATTTCTATTTCTTATTTTAATAAAATTAAAACATAATGATATATAGGTATATTATAATTAAAGTATAATATCATATATAATATCATTACATCCATCCTTTATACATCCCACATATGGCATTAATGAGTTATATCACTTTGAGGGGGCGGTAGTCTGCACTTCCTCAAATGAAATTATCACGTTTACCCATAATGGAAACCATAAAGGTATGTTATAAATGGAAAATACAGAAGAATAAATAAAACCTAAACATAATATATATCAAATATAAATAACGTTACATCACAATGTCCACCATGAGAGGTAGTAGGAGATAATTGAACAATCATCATTTCGTGAGGCGTTAGTTATCCATCCACAAAAACAATATGTTCTTTACCCATTAGATGAAGGTGTGTGTAAATGTAGTTCAAATAATTCTCATAAAAACATCCTAGTATATTGAAGATACTTTTTTTTTATAAAATAAAGTAATAAAAATATTTCAGGGGTTGGGGGAGTAAAATAAAACAAAAGAACTTAAGAGAAGACGTTACCTTTAAATCGGGTAACTCCCTTTGGTTTGAACCAAAAAGGTTTGTTGAAGTTACTTATGCCCAAGGTTAGGCTTCTAAGAGGGGGATAGTGATTTAGAAAGATAAATTTGTCAGAGGTTGGAAGAGCCAAGAGGCTTTAGAGGTGTGACTAATGGGTTAGAGTTGAGGGATTTTTATAAGGGGGAGGAGGGGCTCTTTAAGAAAGTGTGAGAATATTATTTTATTATATAATTATTTTTGGTTTCTAAAGGTCCAAAACTTATTAAAGTTGAATATAAGATGACTCATGGTCTAAATAAAATCACATTATAAGAATTAGATAGGTTTTGGGTATTATTTTAATCTTTATAGTCTTATTTATTTAAATCATTTATTAATGAGGTAAACACTACATCATTATTGTGTGACAAATAATTTAATTTATTTAATGTTTAAAAAATATAAAAAAATAAAACGTTGTAGAAAATATTTTTATGTTTAAAAATAATATTTATAATCGAAGAGAAAACTTATATAACTTAATGTAACAATTAATTTACTAAAAGATATTTGTTTATGTCATTTTTTTCTTCACTTTAAGTTAACTAAAATAAAGTGTCATTATCACTCCCAAGTGGCCCTATGGGGTCCCAAAATCGGCAAAAGGATGATCATGGTCGTATGTGTATCAACCAATAAGATTATTACTCATGTTTGGGTAATTTTATATTATTATAGTAATATTGTTTTACTCTTATTTAAGTGATTTACCCTTTAACCATGGTAAATAAAATATTTACTGAAGTAAATATTCTTAATGTCAAAAAATAAAAGTTTCCTATTTAGAAAATTTAGACCTCCTGATCCCAAAAATGGAATCCATTTTTGAAAATTCAAAACACAGAAGTGGCATAAATTAATTTAAAATTAATTCTCGTTGTCAAAACAAAAGGCGTGTTTTTGAGAAATAACAACTATCAAAAGATTGACACATGTTTATGTCCAATTTCAAAGTGAAATTAATTCCAATAACCAAAATTGGATTAAATGGTAAAAATATAATCTAATTAATCTTTGAAACCAATTAAAATGATAATCTAACAATATAAATAAGTTATATTAAAAGGTAGTTTTGAATTAAAATACAGTATTTTTCACTATTGATCAAAAATAAATTTTTATGAGAAAAATACCAAAATTATACCCAAAGTGAATTTTTATGTCCCAATTCTAAAGAAGAATTTTATTTTGTCAAATTAAAAATTTAAAAGTGACCAAAACTATATTTAAATAGGGTTCTCCATTAAAAGGCGGTAAATCGACCTTTTAAAGAATATTAGAGTATTTATGCTTAAAATCGGATTCTTTATTATTTTAATCCTCTAAATTTTTATAGGATAAATGTAAAAACATTTAACAAACATGTATAATAATATTTTAGTTAGTTATATTTATTCTCATTGTTACAATGGATAGGCGTTAACTAATATTTAAAATAATAATATTATATTATTAGTGTGCAACATAAGATTTCAAAGAAACCTGTTGTTGTATATTGGGTATTTCATCGAACATATAAACCCATTTTAAAGTAAAATTAATATTTAATTCACAAATATTAATAGAAATGAAAATTTATTATTTCTTTATTTACTTGGGATGTTACATCCCCCCCTTATAGAAATTTCGTCCTCTCAATTTTATTCACTTGTCAAATAAATGGGGGTATTTATCTCTCCTAGGATTTTCAGATTCCCACGTTTCCTCCGCAATCATATGGCTTTTCTATAAAACCTTTACCTGGTGAATTACCTTATTCGTCAATAATTTCTCTTTATGGTCATGAATCTGGATTGGTTGTTCCTCATAAGAGAGATTCTATTCCAACTGAACTACCTCTGGGCCCAAAACATGAGATGGATCCGGAATATAATTTCTCAACATTGAAACATGAAAAAAATTGTGTACCTGGGATAAACTTGGAGGTAAAGACACTTTGTATGGAAATGATCCAAATTTTCTTAAATTTTATAATGTCCAATGAACCTCATAGTCATCCTTCCTTTCTTACCAAAACACATCAGGCTTTTCCATGCAGAATCTTTGAGAAAAACATGATCACCTACCTCAAAAGAAAGATCCTTTCTCTGATTATTCGCATACTTTTCTACTTGGTCTGAGTTTCTCTGATGTTCTTCGGAATCAACTAAACTTTTTCTTCCATCTCATCTACCAATTATTGTCCCATCAACTTCCTTTCCCCCTACTTCATCCAAAAAAGTTATAGTTAGACACCGCTTCCCATATAATGCCTCAAAAAGAGCCATCTGTATACTGGAATGAAAACTGTTATTATATGAAAATTCAACCAAAGAAAGATTTTGGCACTAACTTCCCTAGTAATCCATTAATAAATAACATAAAATATATTACAAGGTCTGAATTGTTCATTATGATTTCCCATCTGATTGTAGATGAAAATTTGTACTAAAATTTAATTCAGTACTCGAAGACTTCTAAAGGCCTTTGAAAAAGTTATAAGTAAACCTGGGATCACGATTAGATACAATGGATAGGAGAAAACCATGTAACATAACTATCTCTTTAACATAAAACCGAGAAATTTTATCTTGAGAAGTATCTTGAATATGAAATAAACGAGAAGATTTAGTTAATCGATAAACAATAACTCAGATTGCATTATTACCTCGAGATGTCTTTGGTAATCCAAAAATGAAGACCATAAATATATCTTACCATTTCCACTCTCGCACTGGTAAATACTGAAGCATCCTTTTAGGTAACTAATGATCTACTTTAACTTACTGACAAGTCAAACACTTCACAGTAAAATCAATAATATCTCTTTTCATTCCATTCCACCAGTAATACTCCCAAAGATCTCTGTACGTCTTAGTACTTCCAAGATGAACTGAAAACGGGGAACTATGGGCTTCACATAACAACTCATTCTTCAACTGTGAATCACAAGTCATGTAAAATATTTTCCCAAACCTCAAAATACAATCATTATTAACATTAAAATCAGGAAAATTTCCCTTATGAACCAGCTCTACCTTTTTCTGCAACTCATTTTCTTCCTTCTACACTTGCTTTATTCTATCTGATAGAGATGATTTCACTGACACCTGAAACAAAATAGAATAATTTCCTACATGAACAACTTCTATTACAAATTTTATCAAATAAAAAACCAAATAATCTCGTTCCAAACATACCATGGTTAATAAAGCATTACTTTTTCAACTCAAAGCATTGGACACTTTATTTTCTTGTCTCGGATCATAATGGGTCATTCAATCATAATCCTTGATTAATTCCAACCATCTCCTCTGTCTCATATTTAATTCTTTCTCAGTGAATATATACTTTAAAATTTTCTGGTCAGTATATATTTCACATTTTACTCCATACAGATGACACCTAAAAATTCTTAAAGAAAAAACAACAGCAGATAATTCCAAATCATGTGTACGGTAATTTAACTCATGAGGTTTCAACTGAAGTGAAGAATAAGAAATTACATGATCATTCTACATAAGGACATATCCAAGTCCTTTCAATGAAACATCACTTTAAATAAAAAACTCACCAGTTTTGGAAGGTAGTTCCAAAACTAGAGCATTCACCAATCTTCTTTTCAATTCCTAAAAACAATCATCACATTCTTTTTTCCAAACAAACTTAACACCTTTTCAAGTTAACTTAGTAATTGGACTAGATAACTGTGCAATAATCACAACAACCCTCCAGTAATGACATGCCAAATCAATAAAACTATGGATCTCGGTTATCTTTATGGGTCTTGTCCATTCTTCAACAAATTCTATTTTTGCAAGATCAACAGTTATGCCATTTTTGGAAATAATGTGACCAAGGAAAGAAATTTTTTTTAACCAAAACTCATACTTTCTGAATTTCCCAAATAGTTTATTTTCTTTTACGGTTTTCAAGATAACCCTTAAATGAATTTCATGCTCCTTTTTACTTTTAGAATAAACCAAAATATCATCCATAAACACAACCACCATATATCACATGAATCAACTGATCCATCACTGCAAAAAATTGTTCAATTATGATTTTGACCATCTCAAGATTCTAATTTGGAAGTTCATTTCCCTCTGTATTCCTTCCCAACAATACTTCCATATTTCCTCTTCAAAAATCCATTCTGAAAATAGAAATATCTTAGGTTAAGAAACATGGTAATCTGTAAATGCGATATCATTTCAATCTTACCATAAATTAATTTATAGACATTAATTTATCAATATTCTAACACCTAAAGTTGTCAAAACTGACCTTTGATACCAACTATAAGGACCCGACCTTAAAAAATTACATAATCTTTAATTAAATGAATAATTCACATTGAGGATATTTTTAGGTTTAGAGTTTTAGATAGTATGACTATTCATTGATCCTGTCCTTGACCCTATTCATCATTAAGTCCTGTGAAAAACATTTCAAAACTTGGGATGAGAATAAAAAGATTAGTAAGGATTATATAACAGTGTTAGAAACATTAGTTCTTCATTACATATATAACATATGCTCTTTAACATACCTCATGAAATCATAATATTTTTGAATCACACATAGAAAACATAAATCATAAAGGTAACTTGTGGAATCCATATCATACTTACATTGTAGCTATCACAGCTACGTAGGGAGTTACATTTGGAATACCCATCACAGTATAATTCCTAAATCTATTATGAGAAACATTCACGTTTACCTCTGTCACGTTACCCAATTCATTAGAGAGCTATCTTAGACTCACCCACCCGAGGATTATTACAGAACCATCCATATATATAATAATTCCCAAGAACCATAACATATTCATAACACATAAAATAAACAAAAAGGGAAGATAACATTTCCACATTTCAATCACAATATATCATTTAAATATATTTACATTACAAATCCATTATCAAAAAAATTTCAATACTAAAATACATAAAATATTATATGGTATTCATTTTCCTTTTAAAAAAATTATGGCCTATTAAGGAAGCCATAGATCAAATAATACTCATGGCGGTGGAAAAGGTTATTTTCACCGCGTATGTTAAAAGAAACATCCATTTTTGTAGTTTAGTAAATTGATTAGTATAGAAAGTATTCATTTTGAATAAAATTAAAAGTCAAAGGGTTTTATACAATGTATAAAATAAATTCTTGTATAAAACATAATATGCCTCAATGAATGGAGATTGAGACGAAGTCCCTTACCTCATGTCAGATTTGACCCGTTCGTTCTTTAATCTCGTCCCTTACCTCATGCTTTCATAAGATCATTTTTAAATATTAATATTTCTTTTATATTACATATTACAATGTTATAAACATTATGTAATCATTTAAGTTAATCATGGTTGTTTTGTCGATATTTGGTACTTGAGTCAAAAATGAACTTCTTATAATTTCAAGTTGTTCATGTGGTCAAATATCCATTATCTACATAATGATATTCATGATGTGGATATCATATATATCATATATATCCAGTATGTGTATGTATTTATAATAGTACATAACATTTTGAGATAAGAAATGAAATGCATCGTTCATTTAGACGGTAAGCCGTACGTACGCATAAACACTACTTTCATTTCTATTTCTTATTTTAATGGAATTAAAACATAATGATACATATTTATATTATAATTCCAGTATAATATCATATATAATATCATTAACTCCAACCTTTATATGTACCACATATGGCCTTAACGATTCATATCACTTTGAGGGGGTGGTAGTCCACACTTCCTCAAATGAAATTATCACATTTACCCATAATGGAAAACATAAAGGTATGCTATAAATGTAAAATACAGAAACATAAAAAAAACACAATATATATCATATATAAATATATTTATGTCATAATGTCCACTATGAGAGGTCATAGGAGATAATTGAACAATCATCGTTTCGTGAGGTGTTAGTTTTCCATCCACAAAAACAGTATGTTCTTTACCCATTAGATGGTGGTGTGTGTAATTTTTGTTTGAATATTTATCATAAAAACATCCTAGTATATTAAGGATACTATTTTTTAGAAAATAAAGGAATAAAAAGTGTTCAGGGGGTTGAAGAAGTAAAATAAAACAAAATAACTTAAGAGAAGACGTTACCTTTTAATCGGGTAACTCCCTTTGGTTTGAACCAAAACAGTTTGTTGAAGTGCCTTCTGCCTAAGTTAAGGCTTCTAGGAGGAGTATAGGGATATAGTGAGATTAATTGGTAAGAGTTTTGATGATAAAAGGGGATTTATAGGTGTGATTAATGTGTTAGAGGTGAGGGTTTTTTATAAGGGGGAGGAGGTGCTCTTAAGGAAAGTGTGAAAATATTATTTTTTTTAAATAGTGATATTCAGTTTCTAAAGCTCCAAAACTTATTAAAGTCTAAGATAATATGACCCATAGTCTAAATAAAATCATCCAATAAGAATTGGATAGGTTTTGAATGTTATTTTAATATTTATAATCTTATTTATTTAAATCATTTATTAATGAGGTAAACACTACATCATTATTGTTTCATAAATAATTTAATTTATTTAATGTCTAAAAATTATAAAAAAAATACCATGATGTAGGAAATTTTTTTATATTTCCAAAATAATAATTATAGTCTAAAAGTTATCTTATATAACCCTATGTAAAAAATTAATTTACTAAAAGATATTTTTTTGTGTCAATTTTGTCTTTACTTTAAGTTAATTAGAATAAAGTGTCATTATCACTCCAAAGTGGCCCCATGGGGTCCCAAAATCTATCCAAGGATTCTCATGGTTGGAAGTGTATCATCCAATAGGATTAGGACACATTTTAGGGTAATTTTACATTATTATACTAATATTTTTTTACTCTTATTTACCAGATTTACCCTTTAACTATGGTAAATAAAATATTTACTGAAGTAAATATTCATAATGTCTAAAAATAAATGTTAAATATTTACAAAATTTGTAACTCATGATTCTAAATATAGAATCCATTTTTTCAAATTCAAAACAAATAGGTGGAAAAAATTAATTTAAAATTAATTCCCACTATCAAAACAAAAAGCATGTTTTTAAGAAATAATAACTATAAAAAGATTGACACTTGTTTATGTCCAATTTCTAAGTGAAATTAATTCCAATAACCAAAATTGGATTAAATGGTAAAAATATAATCTAATTACACTTTAAAATCAATTAAAAATAAAATATAACCATATAAAAAAATTATATTAAAAGGCTTCTTTGAATTAAAATACAGTATTTTTCACTATTCATCAAAAAATAAATTTTTATCAGAAAAATACCAACATTTTACCTAAAGTGAATTTTGATGTCCCAATTATAAAGAATAATTCTATTTTTTCAAATAAAACATATAAAAGTTACCAAAACTAGATTTAAAGAGGGGTCTCCTTTAAAAGGTGGTAAATCAACCTTTTAAAGAATATTAGAGTATTTATGCTTAAAAGCAGATTCTTTTTATTTTAAGCCTCTAAATTTTTATTCGATAAATGTAAAAAAATTTAAAACACATGTATAATCATATTTTAGTAATTTATATTTATTCCCTCCATTACAAATATTAGGTGTTAACTATGATATAAAATAATAATATTATATTTTTAGTGTGCAACGTAAGATTTCAAAGAAACTTGTTGTTGCGTATTGGGTATGCCATCGAACATAGAAACACATTTTAAAGTAAAATTAATATTTTATTCAAAAATATTAATATAAATGAAAATGTATTATTTCCTTATTTACTCAGGATGTTACTGTCCTAATGAGAAAAAACGTTGACCAGAATTAGGAGCTGGTGAAAGTGGAGATAGTTCCACCAAGAGTGTCTGGAATCCCAAGGTAAGTCATGTTTATTTTGGGGTATAATGGCTCTAAATCAGTGTTCAGAATTTAGTACATTCAAAATAATATTTAATAAACTTGGTAAAAATCCACATAAATGGACCCAGTTGAATGTATATATTTTTTATGAATCCCTTTAAAAAAAAATTCCATAAATAATGAAGTATTTATATTTCCAGGGGTTGTATCACATTGAGGTTACAACTAACAAAAAAATTTCACTTTTTATTTTTTTGTTTTCATTTCTTTTTTTTTAAGAATAAAAATGTTCATTAATTGAGTTTTTGAAAGAATAAATAAAAAAATTAGATTAATTAAGGGAAATGTGTGATCATATAAAAGAAAAAGCTATGAACTAGTTTTTTCCTTTGGGAAGTTCCTTCTTCATCGCTTATAGAAGTTTCTACTATTTAAATCATTGCTATACATTATAAAAAATTAACATTTACACCTAATATTTTTGAAAATCATATTGAAACCTTAGTATGAGTGTTTTTCCTCCACTAAAAGTTATTTAATTACTCAAAACCTCGACAAAATTAAACCTAACAAAATCCAATATACAACTAAACAAAACATTGATTGATAATTTTAAATAGAAAAAACAGTTGCCATAATTTTTTGGATTGAAAAAAAAAACAAAAAAAAAGTTGAAAAAATTTTCATTCAATAGTAAAACAACTAGTTATATTCAAGAACACTCATTTCAAGAAGATTTCAGTGGGACACAAAGGTTGATAAAGTCTTAGATTGGAGGTTTTCCTATCTCTAAGACTCACTATGGTTATGGGCCTTAAAATACAAATTTAATAAAACTGGAGACTCGTTATCTACTTGATACTTATTGCCTTCGTCTCGTTAATTTTTTATCCTCTTTCTAGTTGTGTTGATTTATCTCCCCTTCCAACAATTCCACTATTATTATATATATATCCTGCACAATGAACCAAAAGTAATTTTAAAATGGTTGTAGTATCTATAGTCATGTGTGATGTTATAATGCATGCAGTGATCGTTCCTCTCCCAATCATCCAATTGGTTTCAAGATTTCATTATACATTAGAATCATCCCATGATCTTATACATTTCCATATTATTATTAAAATTTAATGCTTTATCCAAATGATCATTTATTGGTAGAAAACCCTAGAATTCATGTTATTAAACTCTTTTAATTATCAAATTCCATGAAATAAGTATAGACCACACTATGGTTCATAAAAATATCTTTGAAATCACAATTCATCTTCATACGGATATATCCCTCACCTTAGCATGATCTTATATTTGTTCCTACCACAGGTTTGTCTAGGGAATTCATTATAATATTTCTTTGATCCTCACAATGATAGGCTTGATTTTTTTGATTTTGAGAAGTATAATTCATCCATTGAAAAATTTGGTATAACATTATTAAGTAACTGATATTTATACATTCCCGTTTAATCTATAATGACCTTTACATTTCATCAGGAGGCACAACACCTTGTCAAATTTCCATACCTTCGTCCCAAAGTTACTCTATCGTATGAGAAAATTTACTCAAATGTATATAGGGAACTTCATACCTTGATAAATTATAAACTCTTTTATATAATATTTCATCATCCGAACACATAACTTTTAGAAAATTAATCTACATTAATTCCTATAACATTAGAGTACTTAACATTTGTATGGGTTACCTTTACATATAATCATTATATTTTAGCAATAAAAGGTTATACTTTTACACATATCATAGAATCAGCATATTATGCCTTGCATACTAATATGTTACCTTTTTTTATTCTAGTGAGGAAATTATCTTTCATTCTAATGTAAAAAAGAATGAATCTTATGCATGAAGTAAGAACCTTTATCAAACAAAGTTCATTTACACATGCTAATACTTTTTGAAATTAAAATGTACAGTGTTAAGATAACTCTTACATATTCCAAGAAATAAAACTTACCTATTTCCTTCTTAATTATGATGACCTTTTTGTATCAGCTGAAGAACTCATGTTAATCATAGGTTGGATTGGCCTCTTTGATATTTCTTCTCCAATGTTTCAAAATGACACTTACAAATATAAAAATTCCTCATACATATTAATAAATAAAAATATTCCAATATCAATTCTAGACATTCCTTTTCTAAATTTTTTCTTTCCTTCCATAGATGGCCCTTATGTATTAGGGACTTAAAACAATAACCTAATTGTATGAGTTACATACTTAGAATGAATTTTAATAAAAATAAAAACTCAACATATGGATCATCCAATAATTCAAGAATATGAATAAAATAATTAAAAATAAATAATTTATCGATATTCAAAAATAAATCCGAATTTTTCTTTGTAATGCCCGAACCCCAGTTTCCTAGAGCCGATGCATTATTTAGTTTCATTGGAATTCTTATAAGAATGTTGTATCCCAAAGGACTAAGTAGTTTAGTAGATTTGAAAATAAGATACCTACACAAGTTCAACATTTTAACTTGAAACGAAAAACAACATAGAAATTCCTTGGAAAACATCCATATCACTTAAATTATCCTAGCAATTCATTCATAAAAAACTTTTTCAAACCCAAGGAAAAATAAAACATAAGAAAGGGGTGAGGTCAAATTCTTAGTAAGGGTAAACAATATAGCGGAAGATATCATAAACATAAAAATTAGGCATTATAAATAACTAAAAAACATGCCATTAAAAAATAAACTTGACTGCCTTATGGTATTAATATGAGATGAATAAATAATTCCATAATGAAACCTAATCATGGGTATTCTACTAGTTGAATAACCACATGAACTATTGTAACGTCCCGTTTCCGGAAGCCACCCAGAGGTGCCCTGTACCCGGTTGGTCACATGGCCTCAAGTGCATTTACCCAAATGTCAGGGGTTGCTGACTAGAAGCGAGGACATTGGGTATGATAGTGGGGGAAACTATGAACTCATTGTAAGAGTACACAATGGATGTAAACAAGCCAAACAAATAGCGGAAGCATAAAATATCCAAGAACAATAAAGAGTGGAAGACTAAAACAATAAACAGCTGGAGCACACATGTATATATGAAATGATACATGATACATATATCTAGAAAAGCATCCAAACAGGTCACAATGCTGAATAAAATACTAAACCAAAGTAAAAGGAAAAGTAAACAGAAAAGAACTCCTCAGCATCTCAGGCCTTCGCTTGGTCCCATGCTCTACTGCTCCAAAGAAATCATGTACTAGAAGTCGAAGGGCATTGTCCCTTGTCTATACCTGCAACAACATAGTCTTTTTGGGACCAAAAGCATGACCCAAACAGGGTGTGAGACTAAATCCCATTAGGCAACCACCCGAAGATCTATGCCTAATAGTCAGTGAGAATATGGCAGGTAATAGTACAGTAAGAAGTAAACAGTAACAGTAAACAGCATGTAGTAAACCGTAAGCAGTAATAAGATGATATACAATGGAAATCCATCCAGAGAACAACAAGAAGTAGTGAAGAAAACAGATAAACACAACAGGAACCCCTCTGGGAAGTACTCATAGCCAACCCCTTTGGTCCTATCTAAGAAGTACCAACAACCCTCTGGGAAGTGCACTCAGCCTAACCCCTCTAGTTTGGTCATACAAAATTATAAGACTCTCTGGGGAAGATTGCTTGGTCAATTCCCCTTATAGTCTAGGGTAGTCATGGACTCTCTAAGGAAGATCATGCGGTCTAACCCTCTTATAGCCCCAAGGTCTAGAAACTCTCTGAGGAAACTCACTCGGTCAATTCCTCCTATAGTCTCAGGTCTATCATAGACTCTCTAAATAAGCTTGCTCAGTCAATTCCGTCTCTAGCCTGGAAAAAGGTTATAAAAAAATCAAACAAGTAAAGACTCTCTAAGGAAGCTCACTCGGTCTACCCTCCTGTATTCTATAATATCCATGATTCTCTAGGAAGCTCACTTGGTCTATCCCCTGTAGTCTATAATGTCTAAGATTCTCTAAGGAAGCTCACTCGTTCTATCCCCGTATAGCCTATAATATCCCAGACTCTCTGTGAAGATCACTCGGTCTATCCCTTACAGTCTATAGCACTAGGTTCTCACGGTCCGGTGCCAGTCAGTGCATAATAATTCTATAAGGCCAAAGTAAACCTATAGATCTACTTGTCTATCTAGTCTACAACAAAATAATCATGTCCAGAAATATCATTCAATCCTACAGTCACAAGGCATGGATAATAGGTATAACTGCCAAAGGCTAACAAGACCCAAAGGTAGTAACAAGAAAAAGGGATGGGAAAAACATCCAAGAACAAAAATTATCCACAAACATGATCAAATTACCTCTACTCAAGGATACAAGCAAGGCAGGTAAACAGCATGGGAAAAAAGGTAAACACACAATACCCCGTTCACGGGTATTGGTAGAATATGCACATAAAACTCAAAGAATTTGAAAGGTAAGGCACAAACCACCTAGCTTGACACTAGAAGATCACTATACTAGACCCACGAGGCTTGATTCTCCTTAGAACTTCATAGATCTACGAAAACTCACAAAACATTCAACCCAAGATAACTTGAGAAAGAGGGAAAATCATGGAATGGAACTCAAGAAGAAGGAAGAGCTCACCGCTGCGGTTCCAACGTAATAGACGATGATCAATTCAGCAAACAGATGGAGGCTTGGGGTCTTGAAGGATGTTTGTGGTCGTACGGGTCGCTCTAGGTCGAAGAACCTAGATAAGAATACGTTTTCATCGATTAGGCACGACCTTGGTCCGTTTAATGAAAAAAATAAAGTACCTGGCGTGTACCTCTCGGGTACACGGCGTGTACCTCTTGGGTACACGGTGTGTACTTAGCCTTTCCATACTCTGCTTTGAGCAGCCTCCACATCCCTCCTACACACCGTGTGTGTGGCCCAGACATGGCCAGCACACAGCCTGGCACTGCATCAAAGTAGACAGTGTTTACCTATAAAGTACAAAGCGTGTACTCTGAAAATTTCCAGATTTTCTTCTTTTTCTCAAAATCGACCAGAAAATGAAAAAACATACCTGAAATAAAGATCCTGGTTCTTAAAAACTTCCCCCCTTAAAGAAATTCACCCCCGAATTTCCCTAGCGAGGTGTAGAAGAAGAAACCCCGAACAGCTTCGGCCACTGCGATCGTACATCGGCCTCCCTCTCCTTTGTCTCATCATGTACTCGCCTGTGCTGCCATAGCACCTGTACCAGAGAAACAGACTAGCCACGGAGAACCTTCGTTCTGCGATAGAAAATTTGGATAGGATGCTCCTCAAACGACTCATATGCTTCAAGCTCAACCTCCTCGGGTTAGAAGACATGATACGGGTCTAAAAAGTATCATCGGAGATGAGAGATGTGGAAGTCGTCGTGCATAGCTCGGTACCTCTGAGGTAACTTCAACCGATAGGCAACCGTACCCACTCTCTCTAACAACTCAAACGACCCAACGTACCATGGTGAAATATTACCCTATCTCTGAATCATCTTTTGTCCCAACCTTAGTGCGACACGCAAAAAAACCTAATCCCCGACCTCGAACTCCAGAGGTCTTCTCTACTGATCAGCATAAGACTTCTATCGAGACTGTGTTGTAGCCATCCTATTCTTAATCAACTCTATATTCTCTGAGGTTTTATAAACAAGATGATGTCCCAGCAAAGCTGCCTCTCCTACCTCCATCCAGCACAAAGGTGATCAGCATGACCTACCATACAAATCCTCGTAAGGTGCAATCTGAATAGTCGCCTGAAAACTGTTGTTATAGGCGAACTCCACTAGAGGAATATGCTTCTCCCAATAACCTTCGAAGTCTAGAATACAAGATCGGAGCATATACTCAAGCACCTAAATCTTACGCTTGGACTGGCCATCTGTCTAGGGATGGTATGTTGTACTCAAAAGTACATGTGTACCCAAATCCTTCTGAAGCCCCTGGCAGAACTGAGAAGTAAAACGGGCATCCCTATGTGAAACAATGGAGTGTGTAACTCCATGCAGACGTACAATATCTCGGATGTAAAACCTCCCCAGTTCATCAACACTGAAGGTCTCCTTGATCGGCAAGAAGTGAGAAACCTTCGTAAGCCTGTCGATGAAAACCCAAAAAACATCACTCCATCGAGGTGACCTCGGCAACCCAGCCATGAAGTCCATCGCGACATCATTCCACTTCCACTCAGGGATGGGTAACTGCTTTAAAAGCCCTATTGGTCACTGATGCTCCGCTTTCACCTGCTGAAAAGTAGAACATCTGATGACAAACCCAGCAACATCTCTCTTCATACCTGGCCACCAGTACTAGCGGTGTATATCATGATACATCTTGGTGACGCCAGGATGAATTGCCCAAATTGAAGACTGAAAATCCCACATCAGTTCTTCACGTATGTCTACTGGCACCCATAAGCGTCCCTGTAAATACAAGATCTCATCCTCGCCCACTATCCATCAAATAAGAGGGTCCTCTTTTGACACACCCTCCCGCAGGACTAGGTCATCTGAGTCTGATAGCTTCATTATTTGTACCCGATCAAGAAGGGTAGAGGTAACAGCTATAGAAGAAAGAAAATTCTTCCCCTATTTGTCATGAACCTCCAAATTCATATCAGAGAACAGAGCCATAAGCTTCCACTCACTGCTGGCCTCCTAACCTACGTGAATCTGAGTTCTCCTGCTCAACGCATCAACCACTGCGTTGCACTTTCCCGGCATATAAGCAAGCTCAAAGTTGAAGGACTGAAGATACTCGAACCACCTACGCTATCTCAGATTCAGATCACGTTGATTGAATATGTACTTGAGACTCTTGTTTTTCGTGAAAACCACAAAGTTCTCTCCCAAAAGGTAATGTCTCCAACAACGCAAGGCATGAACAACAGATGCCAACTCCAGATCAGGTGTCGGGTAGTTCCTCTTGTGTGACCTCAACTGCCGAGACCCGTACGCAACGACTCCATCTCTCTGCATAAGCACAACTCCCAAAATGACACCTGAAGCATCATAGTAGACAGTATAGCTCTTTCCCGGCTCTGGAAATACTAGTATCGGTGCTGATGTCAATATCCCTTTCATCTCCTGAAAGATTGACTCACAGGAATCTGACCATAAGAAATTCACACCTTTCTTGGTCAGACCTATCAGTGGTGGTGTAAGGCATGAAAAGTCCTGTATGAAATGCATGTAGTATCTAGCCAGCCCTAGAAAACTCCTCACCTCAAAGACATTCTTTGGATGCTCCCAAGAAACTACAGCTCTCACTTTCTCTAAGTATACTGATACTCCTGTCTCTGAGTTAATGTAACCTAAGAAGTGAATCTTGTCCATCCAAAAGTGGAATTTTGAGAGCTTAGCATATAACGGATTCTCTATCAGTGTACTCAGAATGATCTCAAGATGGGTAGCATGGTCATGTCGAGTGTGAGAGTTCACCAAGATTTCATCCACAAAAACCACCATGAAGGAATCCAAGTATGGATGGAAGAATCGGTTCATCAGTTCCATAAAAACTGCTGGCGCATTCGTGAGACCGAATGTCATGACTGTATACTCGTATAGACCATACCTACTCGTGAAGGCTGTAAGAGGTATATCTGATGGTCTAACGTGCAACTAATGATAACAGGACCTCAAATAGATCTTCTAGAACACCAAGGCTCCTTGAAGCTGATCAAAAAGGTCATAGATCCTCGGCAAGGGATATCGGTTCTTGACCGTCAACTGGTTCAACTTCCGATAATCCACACAAATCCTAAGGGTGTTGTCTGTCATCATCTCAAACAGGACATGCGAACCCCAAGGAGAAGTACTAGGTCAGATGAAACCCTTTTCTTGAAACTCCTCCAACTGTTTCTTGAGCTCCTGCAACTCGGGTGTATCCATCCAATAAGGACGAATGGACACTGGTGCCTCCCCTGGAATGAGCTCAATAGAAAAGTCTACCTCACACTCTGGAGGAAAACCTGAAAATTCCTCTGGAAATACATCCCTGAAACGATCCACCACTGGAGGAAAGTCTAACCGTATGGTCCCCTGGTCATCCAGATAAAGACTGAAAATCTAGCGGGTAACTCCCCCTAGACCATGATGCTCTGGTCTATCTCTACCCACCTAGACATCCTTCTCGCCTATATGAAGAAAATATCCAACCTCTGGTGATATGAAACCAACCCTGTTGTGATAGAAATTAATGATTTTATGGAAGGGAACTAACCAGCCCATACTGAGAATGACATCATAGCCTGTCATCTGTATGACATAGAGGTCTCATAAGAATTGACACCCTACAACCTCAAGAGGGAACTCTCTGCACTGACATACGCTAGACGTCCTCATTCCCAACAGTGTATCAAGAGTCAACATGTCGGCAGACGAAAAGATACAGAGCTCAAGGCTCTCCACAAAAACAACAGAGATAAAACTATGAGAGGCACCAGTATCGAAAAGAGATGAAGATAAAATTTAGGCTACTAAGATCGTACCTCAAATTGTAGAAGGGTCGAGATCCTGATCCTGATAGGTCTTCTCCATGGCGAAAGTTTGGCCGGTACCGCGGCCATGTGCCCCTGCCTGACCACTCTAAGCTGATCTACTCTGCTGTCACTGGTAACCTAGTGATTGGCTACCACGACCGCGACCTCCACCTCAGCTCGAACGGCAGGACGAACTCCAGTTCCCAGACTGGTGAGAAACTGGCGATACATCTCTTATATGCGGGGTCATAGAAAAACCCCTACCTCCAGCTGTAGGCAAGAAGATCTGAAAAAAATGCTGAAGATGGCCCATCTTTCCACAAGATCGGCACTCCATCAGGTCTCTCTGAAACTGAGGCCTAGTATGCCCACTCCTACTACACTGGTGGCATATTACCTGGATGCCCGAAGATACATTCTGCCTACCATGATCTCCTCGAGTAGACTCCCTGTGACGCTTCCTTCTATCAGTAAGAGGAACACTGACTCTGGATGTTGAACTGCCCTAGCTCACTGCTCCCGAATCTCTCAGATTTCACTCAGTGATCAGCACCAGGTTGATGATAGATGATATCAAAGTCAACCTGAAGATATTCACCTGGGAATGGATCTCCTGCATGAGACCATCCTCAAACTTCCTAGTAAGTAACAACTCATCACCTTCTGGAATCGGAGTGAAGCGCTGCAGCTCGGTAAAGTGAGACGAGTACTCCATAACAGAATGAGTACCCTACTTGAGACTCATAAACTCCCAGGATCGGTCGGACCTCATGGTCTTCAGATAAAATTAATCGTAGAGGATGTGCCGAAAATCATCCCATGTCATACTCTACTAGTGCCCTGACTGTGAGATCACCTCCCACCACCTCTTGGAGGTGTCTCAGAGCATATAAGTGGAATAATTTACCCTTTTCTCTGGAGGTATCTCTAGGTTCTCAAAGATCGGCAGCGTGGCCTCTAGCCACCACTCTATAGCCTGGGGTCCTCCATCCCCTGAGAAAGTAGGAGGATGATGATACTGGAAAACCTATGTCAACTCAGCCATCAACGGGGTAGGAGGCGGCGCTCCCTGAAAGGTATGCATCATCCTCAGGAAGTCCTCCCTGAACTGCACATCGGAACCTTCCATGGGTATAACTATTGGTTCCAAGGCTGGCAGAGTAGGAGGATCTACAGGAGGATCTGTAGGAGATCCCTGATGGGCCATATCTGATGTCTGATCACTGTCTGGCAGCTGACGTACAACCGGAGGATGTCTCGGAGGCATATCTCTGAAATATCAAAAGCACACCTTAGATCAGAACTATCAAGGATTGAGAACACAAGAGCACAAAACAGGAATAGGAGAAAAGAACAAACAATTTCTATAAAACACGACTACACAACATGTATAAAACTACATGGAGAGTCCTCTTAAGCTAGACACATGAGCGTGTACCTCTGCCACCTATGGTCATGTAACACCCCCAACTACATGGTTAGTTGTCCCCACACATGGCGTGTACGTGACCTCCATTCCCTAGCCCAAGTCTCTTTACATAGCTAACCCACACGGTCCTCTTAACCCTAGACTACACGACGTGTTCACTTAAGGACATGGTGTGTAATAGATGAGGTTTCAGCGGCCGTGTTGTTAGTTACACAGCCGACTACATGGCTGACCCCTTACACGGCGTGTTCCGAACAAACACGACATGTATAGGAGAAGATAACACTGTCCCGTGTTGTTCGTGACATGTCCGGGTATCTAGAGAGAGGCTACAAAGCATGTTCATACCCAACATGGCGTATACCACACGAGCTTCCCCAGCCCATGTTGTTAGTGAAATGGCTGGGTACACAGCTCACTATTACGCGGCATGAAACTACAGTACATAGCGTGTTTTCAAAAAAAATTCACCACCTTATGTTTCTGCTCACATAGTCAGTGACACAGTTTAACACTACATGGTGTGTAGTCAAGTACACGCCGTGTATTCTGGGTTTTTCTAGGCAGTAGCTCAGAAACTACACCGAAACCCAGAAAACACTGAAAAACATGCATGGAGGTGCTAAATTCCAATCCATGAGGGCCCATACTCCCTGCAAATCAAATCTTGGCATCTCCCACATAACATATAAAACATAAACAAGTCAATGATCCACCAAAATTCAATTAATGAGGGCCCATAACACCTCAATAATCAAAATTTGGCATTAATTTAGGTAAAGGTACAATACAAACAACTTCTCTATCAAACTGCAGGGATTCTATCAAATCATCTCTCACAACAGCATGCATAATTTACACAACATCTATCACAACAACATGCAATTGCTAATGCACCCTAGATGGCATGGGAAGAATGCATGGCCTGTGATTTCTAACAAGTCCCTATATGATGAATGAGATGGAATACCCTCATCTCATTGGGTTGCAACAGAAATAGAACCGAAATAGTAGCAGTAATAACAACACAAGTCATGTGAGTCACTCAAGGGGAAATCATATCAACCGTAAAATCTCAAAACCGGAAAACTTCAATAAATGAGGTAGATTGGCTTTTCCCTGTACACAGGTTAGCTACTTCCGGGCACATCTTATTACCAAATACAGAATCCATCCTACCCCTGGCTAAAGGCTCCAAACAGTAAATCAATAGAAAAGAATTCCTCTGATACCACTTTGTAACATCTCAGTTCTAGAAGCCACCCCGATGCGCCCCATACCCAGTTGGTCAAATGGCCTCAAGGAAATTTCTCCAAACATAAGATGTTTCCAACTAGCAGCAAGGACCTTGGGTGTGATAGTGGGGAAACTATGCCCTCATTGAAAGAGTACACAGCAGAAGTCAACAAGGAAAACAAATAGCGGAAGTAGTAAATATCCAAGAACAATAAACAGCAGAAGAATAAAACAATAAACAGCTGGAGCACACATGTATATATGAAATGATGCATGATACATATGTCTAATAAAGTAGCCAAAAAAGTCACAATTATGAATACAATACTAAACCAAAGTACAAGGAAAAGTAAATAGATAAGAAACTCCTCAGCATCGCAAGCCTCGGATTGGTCCCATGCTCTCCTGCTCCAAAGAAATCAAGTACCAGAAGTCGAAGGGAACTTTCCCTTGTCTATACATGCACAAACATAGTCTGTTTAAGACCAAAATCATGACCCAAACAGGGTGTGAGACTAAATCCCAATAGCCAACACCCCGAAGATATGTTCCTAACAGTCAATGAGCATATTGAAGGTAATAGTACCGTAAGTAGTAAATAGTAACTAGTAAATAGTATGCAGTAAACTGTAAGTAGTAACATGATGATATAAAATGGTAATCAATCCACAGAACAACACGCAGCAATGAATAAAACAGCTAAACACATCAGTAACCCCTCTAGGAAGTACTCACAGCCAACCCCTCTAGTCCAATCAAATAAGTACCAATAACCTTCTATGTAGTGCACTCAGGCTAACCCCTCTGGTTTGGTCATACGAAATTATAAGACTCTCCGGGGAAGCTCGCTTGGTCAATTCCCCTTATAGTCTAGGGTAGTCAGGAACTCTCTAAGGAAGATCACACGGTCTAACCCTCTTATAGCCCCAAGGTCTAGAAAATATCTGAGGAAGCTCACTTGTTCAATTCCTCCAATAGTCTCAGGTCTATCGCAGACTCTCTAGGGAAGCTCGCTCAGTCAATTCCTTCTCTAGCCTGGAAAAAGGTTTTAAAGAAAATAAAACTAGTAAAAACTCTCTGAGGAAGCTCACGCAGTCTACCCTCCTATAGTCTATAATATCCAAGACTCTCTGGGAATCTCACTCGGTTTATCCCCTGTATTCTATAATGTCTAAGACTCTCTAAGGAAGCTTACTCGGTCTATCCCTGTATAGCCTATAATATCCAAGACTCTCTGGGAAGCTCACTCGGTCAATCCCTTACTGTCTATAGCACCAGGTTCTCATGGTCCGGTGCCAGTTAGTTCATAATAATGCTACAAGGCCAAAGTAGACCTATAGAGCTAATTGGCTATCTAGTCTACATCATAATAAGCATGTCTAGAAATATCATTCCATCTTATAGTCACAAGCCATGGATAACAGGTATAACTACCAAAGGCTAACAAGACCCAAAGGTCGTAACAAGAACAAGGCATGGAAAAAACATACAAGTACAACAATTATCCACAAAAATGATCAAATTACCTCTACGCAAGCATACAATCAATACAGGTAAACAACAGGGGAAAAAAGATAAACACGCAATACCGCATTCATGGGTATTGGTGGAATATGCACATAAAACTCAAAGACATTGAACGGTAAGGCACAAAACACCTACCTTGATGCTAGGTGATCACTATACTAGACCCATGAGGCTTGATTCTCCTTAGAATGGTGTAGATATACAAAAACTCACAAAATTTTCAATCCACGATAACTTGAGAAAGAGGGAAAATCATGGAATGAAACTCAAGAAGAAGGAAGAACTCACCGCTGCAGTTCCAAAGGAATCAATGGCGGTTGATTCAGAAAACAGACAGAGGCTCAGGGGCTTGGAGGATGTTCGCGGCCGTACGAGTCACTCTCGGTCGAAGAACCTATAGAAGAATACATTTTCATCGATTAAGCGTGACCTCAGTCTATTTAATGAAAAAAAAGTACATGGCGTGTACCTCTTGGGTACACAACGTGTACTTGGCCTTTCTATACTCCACTTTAAGCGGCCTCCACATTACCCCTACACACCGTGTGTGTAGCCCAGACATGGCCAGCACACTGTCTGGTGCTAAATCAAAGTACATGTTGTGTACCTATAAAGTACATGGTGTGTACTTTGAAAATTTCCATATTTTCCTCTTTTTCTCAAAAGCGACCAGAAAAGGAAAAAAACATACTTGAAATGAAGATCTCGGTTCTTACAACTATCAATTACTAGCTTCATAATGAGGTAATTTCATATGCCAAACACTCTGAAATATACCATCAAGTCATCGTCCAAGACATCTAGAAATTATTAAGGCCTCATCCAAAACCATGTCTAAAAATTGGCAAGGCCTTGACTAAGTCCATATCTATTTGTCTCATGAGACCTACTGATGCATCGAGAGGCTATAGCGGGACCCAACATTCCCATAATAAGTTCAATGCATTCCTCATGTAAATGGGGATACACATAATCAACATATTCATTCATATTGAAACTAACATATTAAATGTAAATGACATTCCCCATACATTAAATATAAACACTAACCATTTGTATTAAATTGGATAATGGTATCAAGATAGAACATCCAAATTCAAATAAATTAGAAAGCCTTAAAAAACACATTGTAGATTATATGATAATATATATACCAATATTAAATATATGATTCATTAAAGTATGTTGACATAAATAAAAATACTTTTAAATGATAGCATTGAGTCGTTCTTGAGAAAATAATCCTTAAAAATTCCAAAGTGTCTTATGCCACCTTGAAACATTCCAACTATAATACCATAAAATATAATGAGAATAATGAGACTCTTGATATGATATAACAAGGGTAAATACATACACCACATGAAATGAATTAGTGGTGAACAATGCATGTATCTCATAAAAGTTAAAGTGATGTGAGAAAAATATATTTTAATTTGGAAAGAAGAGTTCTTTTGGAAAATCATTAGTATTTTTCATAAATATGGTTTTAAACAAGTATATACTAGAAAATAAAAGTTAAGGACATTGAGATTTCATTTTAGGCATAAATGATGTCCCACTAAAGTGAAATCAGGTAAAACTGTTTTTAATGAAGCTTTAGACTTAAAACATTTTAGTGCAGTTTAAGAAATTCGTTAAAGAGATTTCAAAGTGCAAAGGCATGTTTGTTTTCATAAAATTAGAAATGAGCCTAAATAGATTTTTTATGTTACAATTTGTGATTTTAGAAAGATAAATCTAGCGTAAAATAGATTATATAGTGAACTTCAAAATATGTAAGAATTAGAGAAGTTCCTTGAATCGGGCTTGCATTTTAAAATAATTTTTGAAAGATTCTTTTAAAACATGTTACTCCCCATAAAATAAAGATTTATTATGATAGGTATACTTATATAGAATATTCACACTAAATTTATGGGGAATACATAATAATAAATAAGAATTTATTTGAGGTTAGTAGAGAATAAGAGCAACTCGAATGAAAATGGAGGTTCGGGTTAAAAAGACTAACAACATTGTTATCAATTGAACCGTATGCCCCAAAATTAATAATCATAAAATGATACATTTAATATAAATAAAATAAATATATTTATGATACAAAAAATCAAATGGTAGTGTAAATATACCATACACAATTAATATTAGTGAATATAAAATATCTCACAAAAATGGAAGTGAGATGAAGAAACCCTTACCTTAAGTCCGAAGGAGTTCTCCACATGGTCTTAATGACCTGAATAATCAAATTTAGGTTCATTAATTAATACATCTAGAACCATAGATGAAACATAATACATATATTATAGTCTAGTTAAACCATAATAATGGTTTTATGACCATAATTGAAGACGGTAATAGAAATTGAAAACCCATCATCCTTGAATGTGGTTAATTAGCACATCTTGGATGGTGTTTTTTTACTACAAGAGTAAAACAAGCATAAAAGAGAGATGATAATAAAAATTAAAATAAGCATAAAAAAATTAAATTACATGTAATGTACTGGAGTTTTCATAACATTTGGATGAGGAGAGGTGAGGATATAAAAAAACAAAGGAACTTGAAAAGAAAGTAAAAGAATTCAAAAGAGGAATTTACCTCTTGAATTAATCTTCCTTGAGAGCCTCTCTAGGGGAGGGGATTTGGAATTTTTATGATAACAAGGGCTTCTAGACTTGGGGGAGGATCTTGGGAGGAGATTTGGGAAAAATTTAGAAAAGGCAGATGTCTTAGAGGAGTGAAGAGAATTGGGGAGTGTGGGTGGTTTTTATTGAGGATGATAGGAGGGTTTTCTTAATATTTTAATCATTAGTTTATTATTCTTCCATAAGACAATAAATAATGATGATTACCTGAAAAAAATATTAATATGTTCTTTTGGGATCAAAACAAGGGTTCTTACATTAGCGATGATTCTGGTAATAGTGTATTTAACTCGTAATGTATATATACAGAAAGTTACAATATTTCACTATTCATAAAAAATTCATGTATTTTAGAAATATAAAAAAAAATTTACCCTAACCATTTTTCAATGTGTAGAATACAAATATAAACTCCATATTACAAAAATAATTTTATAAATGTGTGAAATTTAATTTTTAAATAAAAACCTCATTTACTAGTAAAATACATTTTTAAGACTTAAACTGATCTTGTAATGCCCTGAAAAATTAACTATGGTTTTATTGAATTACCCCAAAATACTAGGACAACACAATTTTGATTTAGAAATTCATTTTATGAAAAATTATTTTCCTTTTAAATCAATTTATTAATTATAAAATTGTAATTAAATATTTACTACTCACAAAAATACCAACACTTAATTATTAATTTTAAAAATATTCACTCTCATTTATATTGTGCCAAAATTTTATTTATAATTAAAGGGGTAATGTTTCTATTCATAAGGTCACACTACTATTTATAAAGGCACAATACTAATCATAAGGTTCATGTTACTATTCATCAAAAATTTTGTTTGTTCTATCAGACTCCAAAAATCACCCTGATCGCAACCCTGTATGTCAGATTTTTGAAATTCAAAACACAGAAGTGAAAAAAATTATGTTTATTGGATCGGTTACAATGAAGTGTTTTTTATAGAGACTCGGTGTTTCATGCATTCAATATTAAATTTATTTGTAAATCCTTAGGGTGGTACATTCTCGACTCCTTATAAAAATTTCATCCTCGAAATTTGAAGTTAAACATTGAAGTTAATGGTTGATACTTGAAAATTCCCTTGCAGGAAATGCATATCAGAAATATGGTTAAAATATCCTCGTAATAAAAGGAAATGGGAAATGCATCAGTTACTAAAAAACTATGCATTCTAATTGGTCAACACGGTCATGGAATAATAATCAATCCATCATGTTCTGATGGAAAGTGATAGAGAACATACTCATATGAAATGTCATTACCATAGAACCATAAACTACAGTTATGAAAATTTCATTGATATCAGGAAAAAATATGATAATAGGACAACATTTTTATTTAAGACTCTTTTTTGAGAGTTGAGTAATTATCCCACTCACTAAAAGTATAAATATACATTTCTATTTCATAAACACAATCTTATAATTTTGTTTTGACCTGAACTATGTATACATCATCTCTTAGAATAGGCTGCATCATGTGGGGACAATAAACTCTAAATCCTCATACAATGATCAACTTAAACCATTTCATAAATAGTTTAACTTTCCAAAAGATCATGATCCAACACTTTAGAATCATTCCCATATCCATCCTGGCTAGATCCATGTACATGGGGTCCTTAGAAACCCTCATTTTGTTTAGAACTCCATGATCGATCCATCTCAATATATTTGCTACCATATTATCCTCTAATTAAGATGAAGAGACCCTGAATTTTTACATCCCAAACATGTGAATATCTTCATCATGTGTCATATTGAAATATGCTAATAACTAAAATTACTATAAAACTTTATTGGGATATATGCATTCATCTTAACAAATGCTATTGGATATATTCCTTATATCCATAATTATTGTAAACTCCATCAGTGATAGCATAGACAACTTGTAGACAAGTCAATAATTAGTTTTAGATGTAGTGAGTACTTATCCAAATCAATCATTTCTTCATCATTATCTTAATCATCAGCAATATATTTAGGGTTGTCTTTCCCTTATCAATATACTTTCCCAATATATTAACTTTCTACTAAGTCACTTATCCTTGGTACAATTCATCATAAAACCTCAAATTCTTACTGAAGTGGTATTAAAGAATAATCCCCATATATTCTATAATTATTATAACTAGTATATTTTTGAAAAAATGTTCCAATTAAATGATTCTTTTGAGGAATATTAATCATTTTACTTCATCTTCTCTAGTATCATGACTTCATCATTATCTAGTAACATGATTTAGGGCATATTCCTTTGAAATTTGGGATATTGATTTGCATAGTGTCCCATTTCCTTCTAATTGAAGAACTGTAAATTGTAAACCATTTTATTACCCTTACAATCATGAACGTTTTGGACCTTTTTTCCACACTAGTAACAGACTCCTTTTCCTTTTAAGCATGATCTGGGGTTTCTCATTCCACAAGTACCACATATTGGAAAACTACCATTTTTATTATTCCTTTTTATCCATTATTTCCACCTCCACCCTCTTCTTCTCTTGCTTCTCTTCAAATCCATAAGACTCGGAGAATTATTCATATACCATGTTAACACATGATATTATCTCCTCATATGATGAGAATACTTTGGAGACTATCCTCCTTCAAAATTATGGCTTAATATCATAAGATATATGATCATTATTACACTTTTCATCACGTGAATTGGTGAAGTTGTCATTCCTTCTTCTAGGAACCATTTGTAATCAATTCCATACACTAAATTAGATCCTAAAATTAGGAACTATATATAACCATAAACATGGTGTAGTACATAACATAAATTTAGGCATAAAAATCCTAGGACCGTATTCTTTGGATACATTAGAGGTATAAATACTTCATATTAGTTTATAAAAAAATATGAATTATCCTAACCATATCCCCCAAGAGTGTCAAACTAGCTGCGCAGTAAGGCCCGTTACAATGTACTATGATACCTTTAGTCAATCCCAAAACTCCTTGTCAGAGTTGTTACTCTTAGGTACATCTGATCCGAAATCACTCCTTGTTAGAGTTGTTACTCCTAGTTACATCCAAAAGGTGTGAGATCAGATGCTTAGTAAGGGTAAGATATATATTACAAGATATCATAAACATAAACATTAGGCATTGTGAATAACTAAAAACACATTCATTAAAAAATAAAATTGAAAAAATTATGGTAGGAATAAGAGCTGAATAAATAATTTCATAATAAAACATAATCATGGGTATTCTACTTGAATAATAACCAAAATAACAATCAATTACTAGCTTTATAATAAGGTAATTTCATATGAAGGAAATCCTGAAACATACCATCAACGCATCGGTGAAGACATCTAAAAAATATTAAGCTGTCGGCCAAAACCATATCTAAAAATGGGCAAGGCCTCTTCCATGTCCATATCTATTTGTCTCATTAAACCTATTGATGCATAGATGGGCTATAATGGTCCCCACCAATCATATAATAAGTCCAATTCACGCCTCATATTAATGGGGATACACATAAACAACATATATATTCATATTGAAACTAAAATATGAAATTTAAAACATTAAACATAAACACTAACCATTCGATGTAAATTGGTTAATTGAATCAAGATAGAACATCCACATTAAAAATATTCCGAATCCCTTAAAAAACAAATTTTAGATGATATCACAAGATATAAGAATCTAGTAAATACAAGATTCATCAAATTATGTTGACATAAACAAAGATACTTTTAAATGAGACCATTGAGACATTCTTGAGGAAATAATCCTTAAACATTCCAAAGTGTCTCGTACCACCTTGAAATATTCAAATAATAATCCCTTAGAATGTCATGAGAATAATGAGATGTTTGATATGATATAAAAAGGTGTAGGGAATGCACCACATTCAAGTAATTAGTAGCGAATAAGGCATATATCTCATAAAAGTTAAATTGAGGTGAGAAAAAATCTATTTTACTTTGGAAAGAAGGGTTATTTTGGAAAATCAATTGTATTTTTCATAAATCTAGTTTCAAACATGTATATCCTAGAAAAGAAAATTGAAGGACATTGAGATTAAATTTGTGGCATAAATGATGTCCCACTTAAGTAAAGTCTTGTAAACAATGTTTTTAAAGAATATTTAGAATTAAAACATTTTAGTTCATTTTAAGGAATTCGTTAAAGATATTTTAAAGTGAAAATGCATGTTTTCTTTCATAAAACCAGAAAAGAACCAAAATAGATTTTTCATTTTAAAATGTGTGATTTTATAAAGTTAAATGTCTTGACCCATCCTCCAGGGCCCGGGATGTGACTACCCATAGCCCACCTTCCATAGCCCAGGGGATGACGACTAGCACCGAAAGGCATATTCCCTAAAATGGGCAGATGTTTCCTTTAATCTTGTACGAACACATGGTCCGAGAACAAGACAAGAAGAAACTGTGGAGTAAAGTAATGTAGTAAAAATGAGTGCTGAAGGAGGAAGTATGTGGAATACAAGCCCAACTGAATGTACATGTACAATTGAAAAGTAATAATACAACTGAAAGGAACAATACAATTGAAAAAGGGAAAATCAGCTCATGGATCATTCACCATGGATCCTATCTGAAGGGTAGGTAGAGCACATGATCCGTAGTCCCTGTGTCACATCACAAAAAATGGCCCACCTCAGTTCCTACCAGAATGATAGGTACAACTCATGATCAGTAGTCCCTACTTCGCGTCACGCCAAAAGGTCCACCTCCAAGCAGCTTCTAGTCCTAGCTCCCTCATCCTCGATCAATGCCATATGTCGCTTGCACAAGACACAACAATGTGTGGGTGAAGCTCATCCCGGGGTGAGTATAATGATACTCTGTAGGGACCCCAAGACCCCATAGGTCTCCTAAAGTTCCTCAAAGGAAAAACCGCAAGGCATGATCTCAATCAAAAATCATAAAGCAATAGACAGAGCATAATTAATGTCTCAGATCAAACTGGTATACAACTCAGAGAAATAGGATATGATGCTGACCCACATAGAATCGCAATGAATGCTGATAGCTAGAAATATATTCTCTAGGCCTAGAAACAAATAACATTCTCAATAACAATGTCTAACACCTCAGCTATTGGAGAACTCCTCCTCTATTGAGTACAGTGGGCCTGCCTCTTCACACAAAGCCGCTTCCCACTAACCTTGAACTGCTATGGTACACCACCCCATCACGTATCGTGGGTCTTCCAGGTCACAAAGAGCCGCTCCCCTACTATGGCCTACTGAGGTACTCGTCCCCATCACATATCGTGGCTACTCCCCACTGTGTCCTACTGAGGTACTCCTCCCCACTGCATACCATGGTCATTGATTCACTCCAAGTCGAAAAGTCAGCAGCCGTCAGGTTTAAGCCAGTCGTAGGGTTCCGTACATAGCGTGCATGAGAGAACCACTCCCAAATCCATCAGTCCTATTCAAACTATCATGAAGTCTCACAATGAAGTAACCCGAAGATCCATCATGTCACAAGGGTTCCAACACAATAGACGATGCATCAACTGGATGCCCAGTTTGTGCATTATTGGAATTTCAGTGCCGAGGGCCCAATTGGATTCGACTGCGATCCAACCCGTCCATACTCTAAGTTCCTCAAAAACTCTGATGGAGTAATTCAAAAGGATTTCCTCACTCCAAGTAACCCAATGCCATTGATGGTTCATGAAACGTACATCTGGTTCTCGAGATAAGGCCCTTTAAATGTTTATGGGCCCGGGTTTGGTCAGAATCGTTCGGACCGACCCCACCAAACCCAGTCTGGGTTGGGCCACGACGGACTCAGCCTGTAGGGCCGAGGTCCGGACTGGCCCGCAAAAAGGGGTGGACCACAAGGGAGACTCGGCCCGTGGCAGGGCGCATCCTGGCAGAGGGGACGCGGCCCAGCCCACTGGCGGTGGCCCACTAGAGGGTGTTCCATCCCCGAATGGTGCGGCCCACGGTGCTTTTGCCAGGGGGATTGAGGGATCCACTCCCCCGAGATCCCAAATACTCAATGGTCATTTGGCCTTTAAAACAGCGGCACCATGTGGGCGTCGCCCGTTTTCCGCGCAACCTGCCGGAGGCGCGGGTTCTGCCTCCCCCACCGCGGCTTCGTTCGTGGTCTCCTACTCATCGGCGGCGCGCCGCCCTTCCCTTACGTGGATGGCTGCCTTCTCCATCTTCTACAACTGATGATTCGTGGCCCCTTTGCACACCTGTGGCGCACTACGACACACAACCTCCTTTGTGGCATGCCGGTGTTGACCGCTCTGATGTCCACCGCGACTTTGTGTTGGGTCCTCCTCTAGAGACGTGTGTTGGCGTGTTGCCCCCTTCATAGCCGGTTGGTGTCATCGCGCCGGTGGTCTTCCATAGAAGGTGAACGGGTAACAAAGTTACATAGGGTTCGGGCTGGGTTCATTAGGACCGCACCCTCTAAATTAGCACGTCATCAAAGGGAGGATAAAATGGTTTTAACAATTTTTTATACTGAATAATCACCAAAACCCCATAAGGATACCTCATAAAAACTTCCCACATAATGAATGATTCGTGGATCAACACATTAGTGGGTTGACCCGTGTTTTTCATATAATTATCAAGAACGATGAAGAGGTAATATTTTAAGGAAACGTAAACAAATAAACCCCCTACCTCGAATTGTTGTAGAAATGCATGTGCTTGAAGGAGGGTTAGTTTTCTTCATTCTCACATCATGTTTCTAATGACACCGCTCGCACGTCGTCCTCCGGTTTGTGGATCAGTGTCACCCATCACCTTCTGTTGGGATCAACTCTATCTTCTAAGGGTCTAGCGTCATGATGCTCCTTCAGGAATTCATTTCTTGTAGAAACTGTGTTGATACCCCTCTCCAAGATCAATATATATAGGATAGGGGGAGGGTATGTAACGATGTGAGAATTTAATGGGGCTCCTTAATTAGAAATTTTACTAATTCTCCAACAACTTTATAACTTAGGGTTGGCAGGTCAAGACATTTATTGTCTTTACACATCACTGGACCCACCCCTTTACTTATATGTTGGAGGATATGAAATAAAATAATAAAATTGTTTTATTTAATGTATTTTAAAAAGTCACAAAACATAACTTTTTCCCCGGAATTCCTGCGATCAAAGTAAAGCCTCCCTTAAGAGAATATCGACGCTGCAGATTCAATGGTTCCCTCAAATTTTTAATCCGAGCAATGGTTTAAAATTTAGAAATTGTCGCTCACGAATTTACTGAACGTACCTGAAAAAAAGTTCAATAAATTACTAGTGTTATCCCTCAACCCGTGTTGTCCAATGTTAGGATCTACCTAAGGAGAACATGCCCCAATGAATCTAATGGTACTCTCAGATATTCAATCTAAGTTACCTTTTAGAAGTTATGTATTTTAAAATAAAATAATTTCCACTTAAATATTTTATTTATGGCCAAAAAATAACTTTCACTGGTGGCCTGTGTTGGACAATGTTATTATCAACCAAAGGAAAGCATACCCTCATGAGTTTAGTAGTGTTCTCAGATTTTCAATCTGAGTTACCATTTGTGAGTTATAAGCATTTAAAAAAATAATAATTTTATTTAATAACATTATTTACGGTTATTCCATTTTTGAGTTTTCTCACAGGAGGCCTACGCCGAATAAACATAAGTCACGCCTAGGGTAAACCTACCATCCTAGCACAATGGTGCCCTTCGATTTCTGATCTGGGCAACCATTTAAGAGTTATTACACTTTTTCAGGAAAACTGCTTACGTGAAATTTTTAATGTTTAACAAAACTTCGACGGATCATTTCGGGCAATCTGGGCCTCAAAATCCCACGCAGTCAAGTTTCATGGTCTCAAAATAATTCTATATAATTAAAAAATATATACAGAAATTCTGGGACACTATATTCTCCCCACCTAAAGACTTTAAGTCCCCAAAATCCAAAACAAAAGTAAAACAAAAAATGAGGGTACTGAGCACGAATCTGAGCCTCCCGCTTCCATGTGATCTCCTGGAGGTTCCAATGCTACTAGTGAATGTGCACCAGATATTTTGACCACCCATGAAGGACTCGCTCATGTCGATCCTCAAACTCCTCCAGGAACTCTGTAAAAGTCACCCCATCATTAAATTTCAACTCACCCTTATTGATAACATGTGATGGATCATGCACGCATCTCCACAGTGGCAACACATGGAAAAAATATGCACTTGGTGCATCTGTGGGGAAATAAATAGACAGTACACCACCTCGCCCACTCTACTGAGAATCTAGAAAGGTCTGATAAACTTCAGAGATAAATTGTTTCCCCGACCAAATCTCCACAAAACCTCCTTAAGGTGAGACTCGTAGGAAGACATGGTTTCCCTCCTCCTGTCGATATAAGACTTCTGCCAGCTCTGTGTAGTCTTCACTTGTTAACAAGTGAGGCATCATGATACAAACTCTTCCACTACTTCCTTCATCCCTGGACATTAGTACTGACATCAGAGGTCTTGGTACATCTTTTCCACTCTAGGATGTACTGTTAAAGGGGATGTATGGATCTCCTACAACACCTCCTCCCAAAGCATCACTGGTACCATAGTGCATCCTCTAAAGAGGATGACGTGCTCCCCAACATCAGAGAGTATTTCAGGAGACTGTCCTAAAGATATCTGAGAATGTCAGGTCTCACAGTCAACATCTCAAGCTGTGACCCCCTGAATTTGTTGAAGAATTGGGGGAGTGACAATCATAGATTGGAGGTAAGCTACTCCATCCTTATCCACAAAGGGTATCCGCAACACGTATAGCTGCTTTGACACCTCACTCAACAGTTGTCGACCAGAACTCTTACTGATTTCATTTGTTTCCATGTTCCCCTTCTTAGGTGTATAGACAATCTCAAGGTCATAGTCCTGGATTAACTATATACTTTTCCGTTGTCTCAGGTTCAAGTCATTCTGAGAGAAGATATACCCAAGACTCTTGTGATCAGATCTGACTATAAAACGGTATCCCATCAAGTAATTTCCACTACATCTTCAACACAAATACCACTACTTATAATTCTAGGTCATGGGTTGCATAGTTTTTCTCATGTTGTCTCAGTTGTAGCGAGCCATAAGTGATCACTGCTCGCTCCTGCATCAAGACACACCCAAGTCCGGTCACTGATGCATTGTAGTAGACTAAATACCCAACTCCCTCTTCTGTTAGCCTTAATATGGGGTCACCCATTAGTCTATACCTCTGCTCCTAGAAACTATGCTAGCATCTCTCTGCCCATTCGAAGGGTTATCCCTTCTTTGTCAAAGCTGATAAGGGTGTCACAACTCTGGAAAAGTCAGGGACTAATCTCTAGTATTACCCAGCCGAAGAAGAAGTCCCTCTCCCTTTGGGGAGGTAATTCTGGAAACATCTTTTGAAAATATGTCCCCACACTCCACCACTCCTATTGGGAAATGAAAACTCAAAACTCATGTTGCCACAAGGGTAAGTCTAGCCGACTCAAGAGTGATCGACTGAACCCTCATATGCATGAGTTTATCATGTACTTCCTGGTTCTCCTTCTTTTCCAAGCAAGGAAAACACTATTCCAACATTATAGATAAACCTCATCCTTTTTCCCAAATATAGCTAATCTGAGTATGAACTGTGGATGTCCAGTATATACCCAAACTAACGTCATAAGTCCTCGATGCATCCACCAAGATGTTCCTTTCATAACTCGTGCCTGAAGGGTCATATCACACTATTGGCGTAAATATGATTATCGACTCTCCTATCAAAGGTATCTCTAGATGTGAGGGTCAAGTCAACGGTTTAATAGGAAACTATAGGTCTTGTACAAGATTTGTGGAAAGATGGAATGACTGGTACCTATGTGTATTAGTGTGGTACCTAGTAGTAGACACAGGCCATACTTTGAATCATTCCTAGAGTCGTGGGGTCGCACTCCTTGACCGCATGTAGCTACTCCCTTCCCCTGTCCTCCAGCTCCCTGAGCCTGGTGGGGACCACATAGGGGGGGGGGTTGTAACATGTCAAAATGTACACCACCTCATGCTTCTCTCCTAGATATTCTACCTCGTCTGTAGCCCTGCAGATTCCTCTGTCCCTATCACATCATCTTCCTGAAAAATTTTACATGCCCAAGTCTCTGATACTGGTGCCAGTTTCTTGATTTCCCACTCCTAACATTAACTGGTTGTATATGCTCAGCTAAATAACATTCCACCGTAAAGGTTCTCTCTAAAACCCTAATATAAGGTAGGAATACATAGAGGAATAGTGCTAGCTCAGATTCCCTTAAACACACCTCGCTTGGAATTCTGAGCCCCAAAGAACTGATCCTATCGTATTCATAGAGTGCCAGGAATGGTCAGTACGCCTTGATGAACACTCAGCTATCGATATGTCATCCTACTGAAGCTATAGATGATCTAGGGAACACTCATCCCTTAGATCTTTATAAAAAGAGCCCCTCCTCTGTGGAAGTTTCTCAATCTTGTCTATAGAAAAAAAAACTCACCTCTTCACAAGATCAGGGTAACCTAAACCCTGTCATCGTTCTGCTGAGCCACGTAGAAGGCTCTCTACCAGGACCACCATCTAACTGAATGGTTCCATGGCTAGATGGAAACTCATCCACCTCCTCAAGAAAGTCCTTAACCACCTCTGAGTTGGGATTTTCTCAAAACCTAATGGGTATCTGATTCTTAAACACCTATAAGGCACTAAGCCTTCATGTGTCCTCTACCAGTATCGCCGGTTGTAACTTCTGACCAACTAGTAGTAATATAGCTGACACACTACCCGAATGTACTATATTAGGAAACACTCCACTTACTGAAGCCTCATCACATTGTCTACCATCCTCATGGTTATTCATTGAAAAAGACTAACAAATAAAATCACTATATGCTCTACCAGTGTCTCAACTAAGCAGAAAACTCTATCCATAACCTCTATCCAGTCATCAACAGTTTGGGAATCTATCTCACCATGAAACCTTGGGGGCCTCTATAGTTGGAACTCATGCAACGTGCTCAGTTGGTGTGAATCCTCTACTAGTGAAGCTGGTGTTAACAGCTACCCAATAGGTAGTGGTGCTACCGATACACCACCCAAAGGTGCTAACGCCCTAAGAGGGCCCTGCACCAAGGCCTCATCACTCGGTGGGCCATTATCATGTACACTCTCAGGAATCCTAGATGGATGTCTACACAGTAGCATCCTGATAAGGAACAAGTGTTCCAAAGTCATTAAGTTATACATGGTGAGCTGACTCCAATAAATCACAAGAAAAACTTTTTGAAAACACATGCAATCAATGCTTCCGTGTGCTGAGTTGGAAATCATAATTTCGGGTCCTGGTGTATGGAAACGTCGGCCACCACAACTACACTGGACTCCCCAAACTGAAAACCACACTCATAACACTTAACTCTATTTCCACACATAAAAGACCAGATTCCTAGATATTCAGAAGAACAAAACTCCTATAATACCACTTCATCAAGACCCATCCACCGGGGCTCGTGACGTGGCTACCCCAAACCCGCCTTCCATAGGCCAGGGGCTAGCGACTAGAACCAAAAGGAATATTCCCTAAAATAGAAAGGTTTTTCATTTAAACCTATACAAACACAAGGTCTGAGAACATGACAAGAGGAAAATGTGAAGTAAACTACCATAGTAAAAAAGAGTGCTGAATGAAAAAGGGGCTGAAATATAGGCCCAACTGAAAGTACGAGTACAACTGAAAAGTACTAATACAACTGAAAGGAACAATAAAATTGAAAAAGGGGATAGAAGATCCTAGATCTTCCACCACGGATCCTACATGAAGGGTATGTACAACTCATGATCAGTAGTCTATGTGTTTTATCACACCAAACGGTCCACCCCGGATCATAATTGAAGGGTAGGTACAACTCATGATTAGTAGTCCATGCATTGCATCACACCAAAAGGTCCACCTCCGAGCACCATCCAGTCCTAGCTCCCTCAGTCTCGATCAATGTCGTACATCATCTGCACAAGACATAACAAGGTACAGGTGAAGCCCGTACAGAGGTGAGTATAACAATACTCAATAGGGACCACAAGACCCCGTAGGTCTCATAAAGTTTCACAAAGGAAAAACCACAAGTCATGATCTCAATAACAAAGAACAAAGAAATAGGCATAGCTCAATTAGAGTCTTAGCTCAAGCTAGGTATATAACTCAGAGAAACAAGATATGATGCTGACCCACACAGGATCGCTATGAATGCAGATAGCCAGCCATGGATTCTCAAGGCCTCAGAACAAATAACATTCCCATTCACAATGTAAAACACCTTGTCTGCTATAGAACTCCTCCTCTATCGAGTACAGTGGGTCTACCGCGTCACAAAGAGGCACTTCCCTCCAACCTTAAACTATTGAGGTACTCCTCCCCATTGCATACTGTGGATCTATCAGGTCACCCAGAGTCGCTCCCCCAACGTGGACTGCTGAGGTACTCCTCCCCATCACATACCGTGGTCTCTCCCCACTGTGGACTACTGAGGTACTCCTCCCCATCGCATACCGTGGTTGTCGAGTCACTCCGGGTCGAAAAGTCAGCAGTCGTCAAATCTCTACCAGTCGTAGGGTTTTGTATGTAGCATGCTTGGGAGAACCGCTCCCCAAACCATCGGTCATATTTTAACCCGCACGAAGTCTCGAAAAGAAGTAACCCAATGATCCGTTGTGTCACAAGGGTTCCAATGCAACAGACAACACATCATCCAAACACTCGGTCTGCGCGTTATTGGCATTTCAGTGCCAAGGTCCTGGTTGGATTCGGGTGTGATCCAGCCCAGTCATTCTCCAGGTTTATTCAAAACTCTCATGGTGTAATTAAAAAGGAATGTCTCTCTCAAAGGATCCCAACGCCATATACGGTTCATCAAACGGATGGATGGTTCTTAAGATAAGGCCCTTTAAGTGTTTCTGGGCCCGGTTGGGCCTCGGCCCAGTCTGACCCGGTCAAACCCATCCAGCCCGACTCGGTTTGGGTTGGGCCATGGAGGACTCATTTCGTTGGGCCAAGGTCTATCTAGGCATGCAAAAAGGTGTGGCCCACAAGGTCCACCCATCCCGTGTAGGGTGGCTCCTTCCAATGAGCAGCCCAACTCATTGGGTAGGTGGCCCAGCCTACTTGCGGCGTCCTACTGGAGGGCAGTACAGCCAAGAAGGGTGTGGATCACAGTGATTCTATCTGGCGGATCATGGGAACTGCTCCCCCAGATCCTAAATGGCCAAAGGCTGTTCGGCCTTTAAATTTGATGCGCCACGTGGGCGCCGCAGAACCTGCCTGAGGAGTGGGTTCTATATCCTCCACTAGGGCTTCGGTCGTGGCCTCCTTCTCAGCAGCGGTGCGCGATGGCGCGCCACCCTTCCCTTTCGCATCCGGCCAATGAGTCGGTCGCCTTCATCATCTACTAAGACTAATGAGTCGTGTCCCCTTTGTACACCAGTAGCATGCGACGGTGCGCCACACCTTCTCCACAGCTGGTCGTTGTCGTCCGATCTGATGTCCTCTGTGGCTTCATGTTGCAGCCTCCTCTAGCTGTGTGCATTGGCGTGTAACCTCATTTTAGATGGTAGGGGTCATCAGGTCGGTGGTCTTCCACAGAAGGCACAAGGGTAAAAAAGTTGCGGAATGTTCGGGCCGAGTTCTTTAGGCATGCACCATCTGTGTTAGCTCGTGATCAAAGGGAGGATAAAATGGGTTGAATAATTTTTTGTATTAAACAAAAAAACCCCACAAGGATACCCCATAACAACCACCCTCAAAATGAATGATTTTCGGATCAACCCATTAGTCGGTTGACCCGCGTTCTTCATATAATTTTCAAGAATGGGGAAGATGGAATATTTTACGGAAACATAAATGAATAAACTCCCTACCTTGAATCATCGGAGAAATGCTCGTGCTTGAAGGTGGGTTGGTGTTCTTCATTCCAGCAATAGGCTTCAAACGATGCCGCTCACACATCATCCTCTGGTTCATGGTTCAGTGTCACCCATCACCTCCCACTAGGATCAGCTTCGTCTTCTAAGGGTTCAGCATTGTGGTTCTCCTTCAGCACTTCGTTGCTTGGCGAAGCTGTGCCGATACCCCTCCTCAAGTTCCATATATATAGGAGAGGAGGAGGGTATGTAATGATGTTAGAATTAAATGGGGATCATCAATTAAAAAGTTTACTAATTCCCCAACGACATAATTACTTAGGGTTGGCAGGTAAAACAATTTATTGGCTTGACACATCGCTGGCCCCACCCCTTTACTTGTCCGTTGGTGGATATGAAATAAAATAATAAAATTATTTCATTTCATTTCTTTTGAAAAGTCACAACACATATCTTTTAATCTGGACCAACTGTGGTCAAAGTAAAGCCTCTCATAAGTGAATCCAAATGTTGTGGATTCAATGGTAACCTCAGATTTTTAATTCGAGCAACGGTTCATAAGTTAGAAAATGCCTCCCACGTGTTTACTGAACATACCCGAGAAAAAGTGCAATAAATTATTAGAATTCAACCTCGACCCATGCCGGTCGATGTTAGGATCCGCCTAAGGATAACAGGCCCCAACAAACCCAATGGCGGTCTTGGATTTTCAATCTAAGTTACCTTTTAGAAGTTATGGATTTTACAAAAAAATAATTTCCACTAAATTATTTTATTTAAAGCCAAAAACTAACTTTCAGAGGTGGACCGCTTCGACCAATGTTAGTGCCTGCCTAAGGAAAGAATACCCTCCCGAGTTCAACAGTGGTTTCAGGTTTTCAATCTGAGTTAGTATTTGTGAGTTATAATCATTTGAAAAATAAAATAATTTTATTTAATTATTTTATTTACGGTTATTCCATTTTCATGTTTTCTCACAGGAGGCATGTGCCGACTAAACATAAGTCGCACCTAGGGTAAACCTACCATCCTGAGAAAAACGGGGCCCTCAGATTTATTATCCAGGCAAAAGTTTAAGATTTTTTATAGTTTTTTAGGAAAACTACTTACTTGCGCTATTTAAAGTTTTACAAAACTTCGACAGATCATTCTGGGCACTCTGGGCCTCAGAATAAAACGCTGTTAGATTTCGCGGTCTCGAAATAGTTCCATATAATTAAGAAAATTATGTGGAAATTCTGGGACATTACAATAAATCTGGATTAAAACATATTATAGAGTGAACTTAAAAATAGGTAATAATTCAAGAAGTTCCTTGAATCGGGCATGCATTTCATAAGAATTTTTAATAGATTCTTTAAAAACATGTAACTCCCCATAAAATAAAGAAGGATTCTGATTAGTAAAGATATATATAATATCCACAATGAATTTTTGAGTAATAAATAATAATAAATAATAATTTCTTTGATGTGAGTAGATAATAAGTGCATCATGAATGAAAATGGTGGTTCGAGTAGAAAATACTTACAACTTTGTAATCAATTAAATCATATTCCCCAAAACTAATAATCATAAAATGATACATTTAATATAATTAAAATAAATATATTCATGATATGAAACGTCAATGTGAACTATACATAAAACATACACAAGTAATTGTAATGAATGTGGAATATCTTACCAAAATAGAAGTGAGATGAAGAAACCCTTACCTTAACTCCGAAGGAGTTCTCCACATGGTCTTAATGACTTGAATAATAAAATTTAAGTTCATTAATTAATAAGTATAGAACCATAGATGAGACATAATACATAAATTATAGACTAGTTAAACCATAATAATGTTTTCATGACCAGAATTGATGACAGTAATAGAAATTGAAAACCCATTGTCCTTGAATGTGGTAAATTAGCACATCTCGGATTGTGTTTTTTACTAAAAGAGAAAAAGAAGGGTAATAGAGAGATGATAATAAAAAATTACATAATCATGACAAAATTACTATACATGTAGGGTAATGGATTTTTCAAAACATTTGGATGAGGATAGGTGAGGATATAAAATAAAACAAAAGAACTTGAAAAGAAAGTAAAAGAATTGAAAAGATGAATTTACCTCGTGAATTAATATTCCTTGAGAGCCTCTTTAGGGGAGAGGATTTGGTATTTTTATGATACCAAGGGATTCTATACATGGGGGACGATATTGGGATGATATTTGAGCAAAATTTTGACAAATATCAAGGCTTGATAGGAGGGAATAAAAGAGGGGAGTGTGGGTGGTTTTTATAGTGGAGGAGAGGAGGGTTTTCTTAACATTTAGTTTATTGCTTTTCAATAAGAAAAATAATAGTGATGATTCCATGAAAAATAATAGTAATAATTTATTGTTAGTTTGAAACAATAGTGATTACATTAGTAATAATGCTAGGAATAGTGTATTTAACTCATAATGTATATATACAGTAAATTACCATTTTTCACTATTCACAAAAATTCATGTATTTTAGAAAAATACCAAAACTTCACCCTAACCATTTTTCGATGTGTAGAATAAAAATATGAACTCCATATCATCAATATAATTCGCTTAATATGTGATTTTAATTTTTAAATAAAATCATCATTTACTCGAAAAATACAGTTTTAAAACTTAAACTGATTTTGTAATTCTTTGAAACTTTAACGAAGGTTTTATTAAATTACTCCAAATTCCTTGGACAAAAAAATTTTGTTTTAGGAATACATTTTATGAAAAATTATTTTTATTTTAAATCAATTTATTAATTATAAAATATTATTAATTATTTACTGCTCATAGAAATACCAACACTTAATTATAAATTTTTGAAATATTTACACTCATTTATAAGATGCCTAAATTTTATTTATACTTACTTGGGTGATGTTACTATTCATAAGGGTACATTACTATTCATAATGGTCATGTAGTTATTCATAAGGCTAACCTTACTATTCATAATGGTACATTACTATTCATAAGGATCAAGTTACTATTTATAAGGGTTTGTTACTATTCATTAAAAATTATGTTTGTTATGTCATACTCCAAAAAACACCTTGAACGCAATCGTGTATGTCAAATATTTGAAATTCAAAACGTATATGTGGAAAAATTTTGATCAATGGAAAGGTTATAACAATGTTTTGTTTTGTAGAGACTCAATATTTCATGCATTCAATATTAAATTTATTAGGAAATACTTGGGGTGTTACATTCATATAAACTAAAAAAGATGAAAGGGGCGTATTATTATCAAAATGGGGAGAATAAAATCATAGGATTTAAATATAAAATTAATAAAAATATATTCTCGATCACTCTTCATGACATATCTTATGTCGGGTGTATCGTGAGTGGTGTGACATTAATTTATTTATCATGATTCAATTTATCACTTCTAAATGTTGGTAAAATATATATATATATATCCCTTTAATAAAGATAAACATTCCTGAGAAAAATCCATCTCCATTGTATTTATAGGAATATTTTAAAATAAAAAAAATGAATTTATATGGAGGTATATCAGGAATTAAGGGATGATACCATGATTATGAATTTTGATAGATGTTATATAATTTGATAAAGAGATTATATTACATGATTATCATTTACAAGAGGGTTTTCATCACTATAAATTTTATCTTTATCTAGGGGTTATGATTTATTGTTAGATACCTTAATTATTTTTTTCAAAATGTTTCATCCCAGATTCCTAAATTTTCTATATTGGCATAATTTTATTCATGGTGAAAACCTTGACATATATTCCCTTGGTAAAATTGCTAATGTTATGTGCATGAAGATTGGTATGACATTAATTGGATGATAAAGATATAATTGGTCCATTCCAAGTGTATGAAATATAAAAATTTGTACTGTTCATTAAGATAAAATGTTCTTAGAAATATATATATCTCTCTAGTATTTATATGAAAGCTTATATTGATAGGTCAAATAAAGGTAGATCAAACATTAATAGAACGTGAAACTTTTATACATTTGATTATATATCAGTTGATAAAGGGATTATATTATACAATTAGCAATTTTAATAGGGTTTTTTTAGCATTAGATTTCTTGAAGTGAAATAATTAGACTCATGAGGAAAACTATGACATATATTCACTTAGTTAAGTAGTTTATGTCAGGTGCAACATGAGTGGAATTTCATCAAATGAATGATTATGAAAAAAATTATCCCATGCAAGATTTGGGAAAATATATATTTTCCCTTTAATTGGGAAATAAATTCCTAAGAAAAATTTATGTCTATAATATTTACAAAATTTTTCTCTTGGTTGGTCAAATAAATATAGATCAAACATTAAAGGATGATGAATTTTTTTCATTCCACTTGATAAGGGATTATATTACATGGTTATAATTTATAGGATGGTTTTAAATTATATAAAGTTTATCTTTATCCATGGGGATCCTTATGTGTTACAAGATACTACTATTTTTCTAGGGGGTTGGCCTATAACCATTTAGAAAACGAGGGCCACACACAAAGTTTATCAAAAATCTAATCGCATTTATTTAAATTTTTTATTTTTTCAAACAATTAATCTTAATTACTAAATCATTATCAATTAATGATCTCTCAAAAATAATATAATCCCAAATTATTTTATTATCAAAATAAAGAAATTTAAATTGAAATTATAAATACCATAAAAATTTATTCAAATGAGTAAAAGTGAATATTTATTTATTAGGAGAGTTTTTTTAACGAGATAATGCTCTTAGTCCATTTAATTTTTTAATTTGAATAATTTTTACTTGGGATTTATTTAATTATGTCAATTGGATAATTATTGATTTATGAATTGGTAAATTAAAAATATTAATTCAATCCATATTTATTTGTGTTATAAATTAGTAAATATTCTTAAAAATACAAGGATAGGATACTATAATTAATTAGGCTGGATTATGAGTTGATAATCATGATGAAGTAAGGGATTGATTATATCAAGATATTTACTGCGCTTTGATGGGTTGGGTTTCACTATGAGTAAAATTGATATTTTATTTTATTTATTTCATCCTATAAATTAATTTTTATGCTTGGATAATAATGAAATTTATGGGGATATAAGAGGAAACTATAGATTATACGTATAAACTCACTACCATTTTAAATATATATTTTTTCTAATTTCTTGTTTTTATAGTGATTTAGTAGTTTATATGGGGTGACTATTTTTTTAGTTTTATTATTTGAGGGTGAGCCAGAGATTCTTGATGAGAGATGACTAGTATTCCATTTGATAAAACATCTAAGGAAATGTAATTTTTTTTCATTTCTTGTATCAATATGTAAAATTATTATAGATATCATACAATATTCATTTAAATTATTTGTGATCTTCATTTGTTTAGAGTTTGATATTACATGTTTTCTCTAGTTATAAATGTATCCCATTTCAGAGAATTATTCCTTTTATGCTAGAAATCCACCCATTTCTCATTAGTGGTGGATTTGAGAGGACATCCTTGATTTTATTACCTACTTGGGTGGTGTCTATATGGTGTAGGACCATGAAATAATGGTATCAAATACAACTTAATTATAATTCATTTTGGAGTTGATGCATGATATATTTTCATTAGGATAGTTTCATTATAATTTCTTTTATTATTTCTTGATTCTTTTTTGGGGTTCATTTGATCTTTGGGGTATTTTTACTACCCCATCTTTTTTCCCTTTTTCTTCTCATTTTGTGAATTCCATCCTCTACAAGCAAAGAGGGTGTATTTCTGATTTATCCAAAAATATTATAGGGTGGTTGCTCCAAGGTTATTTTTATCCTAGGAAATTAATATTCATTAATTACTTCACACCCCTATTATTTTATCTCTTATGTATTCAAATTCTATGCATGGTATACCCTAATGATTTTTTTCTATTAAAACTTCATCAGTTCTCCATTATTCCTTATCATAAGACCTTGTGATTTTCAAAATAGGAACATCCTGTTTGATAGTGTGTATGAAATGAAACACCAATATTAGTAGAAAATATAAATCCCTGATAATTTAAAATATATTTATTTTTAAATAAATTTAATCTCTTTGATATCTTTCTATGCACGCAAAACTGGGTTTAAACGAAACTAAACACTCTGTTAAAACATTAAGCTTTAAACATAACCATTGTAACATAGTTATTAAGTTAGAAGGAATAAATAATACTAATTAAATAATGAAATTAACTTATTTACACATGTATAAAATAAATTAATTAGATATTTATTAATTATAAATAAATTCAAAATAATTTTAAATAAAAAATAAATATTTAATGAAAATCATAATTTTTTCTAGTCGTGTATATGGGATCACTTTTAAATTAATTTTAGAAAAATTTTGGAATGCATTTTGTAAAAATGGATTACATATCTAGAATAATAAAAATTTATTTTATATAATAATTTCAACAGAATTTTTTACCATAATGAATAGAAAAAACAGTAAAAATTATTTACTACAATTAAGGTAAAAATGGGTTTACTTGGTGTTAAACTAACAAGATAATGGTTAGAAATAGAAAAAAATTTCCAAAACCAATTAGATGGAAATATTTATAAATTATATTTTATAGTTTCTATACTTTACCATTTTTATCATTTTTTCAGGTAGAAAATGTGGGTACACCTTTTTCTTTTAAAAAATTACAAGTGTTCCACCCACCTCACTTATAAAAAACCACCCCCTCTACTCTTCTCTTTACACATTCAAAACACATTTTTTTGGAGAATACCAACCCAAATAATTTTTTTATTTTCTTAATATCATCCTATAAGACTTATTTTGGTCATAAACCCAACCTAAAAAGGATTTTTGTGCAAACCAAAAGAAGTTTATCGAAAAAGATGTAACTTCTCTAACTGAGCATTTTATTTCATTTCTTCCTAAACCTCCTAAAATTATTTTTCAAGAATGATTATATAATAATATGAATATATTACATATACTAAGATTATTTTATGTTAATGTTATTACTTATTTCCATCTCCTCTTCCATAAAATGTGAAACCAAATCAGCAACCATGTGTACGGTGGACTACCGCCTCGTGAACTGATATAGTTTGTTTTCCATCACCACCTTTGAAAAATAGATATAATGATGTATTTAACATAGGTATATTATATTTTTAATATTATTATACTTATGTAATTATAATACCACATATTCATTTTTACATTCCATTCCATTTCAAATATGATAATATTGCTCGTGTGTATGGAAAATTTCCATCTCGCAAAGTGATGTGATTTTTTTTCACTTATATTTTACATAGAATTTAATAAGGATAAAACTAATTAATATATGTGATATATATGAGATTATATTTACCCTTTCAAAGTAATATATCACCCACTTAATTTCCCTTTCAAAAATTAAGTGAATTATATCATTGCTCGTGTGTACAAACAACCTACTATCTCCACAAAGCGATGTGATTCATTTTCTTTGTACACCTTTCATAAATGGTTTTGTTAGGTCAACTAGGCTTGATACATTAAGAGGGGGGTGAATCAGGGTATGACAGATTAAAACAACTACCCCTTTTTATCTTGTTTTGTGGTTAGATAAAACCCTCTTCTCTCTCCTTCCAGTTGCTCAGTATGAATAAACTTTAAAGAATGCATAGGACATAGTAATTTTTAATTGTTTCACCCTCAAAGGGATAGGTAAAGGGAACATACACCAGAAATGGTTGGATTTAACAAAATCCAATATAAGCGCACTTTTGTTTTCAAGTTTGAAGTGGACTCAATGTCCCTTCTGTTTTACAACCAATCACGATATGAAAGCTCACTCGTCTCTCAACTAAAGTGTGCTCACTACTTCTTCAGAAGATCCACTTAAAATTTATAGACTTGTAGGTCTATTCATTATCACTAATGAAATTTTCATCTTTAATATTTGATAGATGTTCTTTTGACGTTCAATGTTCACCTGCAGATTAATCTCACTTTCCACCCAGTGTACTGGGGAACCCCACTTTTTACAGGCTGCCTTCACTATGTCTTGCATCCAATTCCTTATTCTTGCAAGAAATTCATTTTTCGCACTATAAATTCTTTTTTGTGCAACGACCTCAATTATGTGTAACCATTTCTTTATGTGCGACACCCTTCTTTACATGTAGCCATGGATTTCGCACAACCACTTGTTTTACTTGTAGCCTTATCCTTTCACGGAACACCTATCTTTATGCACAAACTTGATGATTATGTAAAACTCCCTTGATAAATCCAATTTTGCACGCCACTACTCAGATATTCTCTAAGTCTTAAGCTATCTCAAATGAGGGGGGTCATTTCATATTTATAGGCAAAATCGAACCTTGTGCGAAAAACCCTCCTTTCGTACGTAATCCTCTTGAGCACAAAAAGCTCATCTTCTATGCAATAATGTATTTCACATAATGCTCCAATTTTTCATGATACTCATTACTTTTTCAATTATCAAGATTCTAATCTTGAAATAACTCTATCATGAAAAACTCAAATCTTCTATTTTGTGCACCATGACAATATTTCGCGCACCACTTTCCTTTTCACGCACCACTCAAATTTTGCGCACACATCCCTTTGTCGAGTTTCTTAAATCAATTATGGATTGTTGAAAAAATCCCTTGAACCTTAAAACTCACCTTGTAAACCCCCTTTGTCAAAAAATTCATACAGCATGGTCTACTTTTTCAACAAACACAATAGGGAGGCCCACCTTTTCAACAAACACAATCACCTCAAAAATGCTTCAATGATACCTTGAGGGATTGTTTCCCAACAAGTTCCAAAAAATGTATCTTTGGAGTAAATATGAAATCTATAAAATTATTATCATTATGGAGTTGTTATATATATATATATATCCTATGTACTAGAAATGGACCTTTCATTACAAAATGTATATGAAAAAACAAGTCAATTAACACCTTAAATAGTGAAAATAATGAAATATTATTAACAAATGGGTGGTAAATGTTATAATAGGATCATATATGATATTATAAAAATTATTACGGTTCTTTTATAAATCAATATAATGTGTAAAACCAATATACATGATTTACATACACGTACAAAAGAAATCATACCAAAGGCAGAGGTTTCTCATATCACTTTTACTTTTGTGAGACATACACCATAATCACCACTTATTCCATTATTTTGTGTATATAACCCCCCTTTGATATGTTATATCATGAATCTATCTATATTAATACTATCAAAAGTTTCATTTTATAGAATTTATTTTATGGGCCTTATGATTCATATGTTTCCAATGTGGTAAGTGTTTATTTCACAATCTCATTATTATTCAGGGTTGTTTATTTTTACGTCTCCCTTAGAGGAATTATTTGAAATTTATAAGACAAAATAAATTTATATTATTAAAGTATGGTTATTCATGAATTTTTTTTAAATAATTATACCATTTTCTACCATTTAGAACATGAAACTATTGTGAAAACGTTTTTCAGAAAATCTGACTTTATTTCCCTATTCGTTCAGAAATTATTTTTCATCAAAATCCATGTTTAAAAAAAATTAAAAATTTTTTTTAGCATTTGAAAAATGATTTATTTAAAAAAAATTACCAATTTTTACTTTTTATGAAGAAAATTAAAGAAATATTTTTATCATTTCCAAAGCATTGGTTATTTGGCTTTTACTGAAAATGTGAAAGGAATATTTATTTTAACATGTATGATAGGAATGAAAATTTCCACAATCATGACTAATTAACCTTTTAATGATTATTTTAGAAGTTTTAAAAGTATATATTTAAATAAAATTATTTTAAAAGTGTTTTTTGAACTTTTTATTTAAAACTGGCTTTTGAAATGTAGAGGTAATTTTTCTCAAAAATGTTTTTAAGGATATTTTCACGGTATTTATATTCATAAATCAAATTAACCCTGTATTTTATATATGATACATTGAGGATATGTTTTATTGATACCATCCTTATTATTTTTGTATATTTTTTTATCAATTTGATCTGTAATGTATAACTTTGTTATCATTCTCCACTTTACTCTGGGTGGTTTATGATTATGTTTAATAATTGGGGTAAGTATAAAATTTCATAAGTTTGTTTTTCAATATGAATGTTTATGTTGAATATTATTCACCTATTTCATATGAGAAATGAATTGGAATTAGTAAGTGATATACAAGGCCTATTATAGCCTCTCAACACATCAATTGTTCTCATGTGACAAACTAGATTGAGTTTTGAACAAGGCATTACCTAATTATTTTGATGTATTAGCATAAGGGCTCAGCGAGATTTTTCAGAAATATATAATTTTACATTACACTATTATGAATTAAAGTATTGATATTTCATGTGATTGTTTGATTGTTTAGAATACATGTGGTTATTTTTCCAGCTCATGTGATTATTTATATGGAATTGTTTGACCATCATTTATTTCGGCCATATTATGCTCAAGTTACTGATTAAATAGAATTTATTTTATTTATTAACCTTTTCGTACAGATAATTCCTCACATATTCGTAACATTCAAAGTATTCTTACCCTTACTAAGAATATGAGCTCACCCCTTTCTTATTTTTTATTTTCCCATGAAAGGAGGAAGCATTTTGTGATTCATATGCATGGATACGCTATAAAAAATAATTGTGATCTCAAATAAAATCCTTTCTATATTTTATATTTTCAAATATATTAAGAATTTAAATTATTTATCTAGTATAAAAATACTACTAAACAATATAGTCCTTCAGGATGTGATTCCTTGTATCTTATTTAAATGTAATAAAGTTGACACCACTACTGAGCTACAGGGTCACAGTTTCTATAGTTTCTATCAGATTGAGGTTTAGTAGAAACTGTGGGAACTATATTTAGAAAACATTGATTAGGGAACATAACCCTATAATAGACATTGAGGATAAGTATATAAAATCATCATAATGTTTAGTTAAGGTATAAAGTACGTGGTTTTTTCTTGAAATATATGCCTCTCTAGATACTATATGTGGATGTGGTTATAGAATAGATGTGCCTTGGGGTAATAACTCTAAAAAAAGACACATTGGGATTGACCAAATTGTCCCCTGGTTCATGACAAAAAGTCCTACCGGTTAGTTTGTTTGAAAATCATAGTAGATATACTTATGATAATTCATGTTTTTCTTACTAGACATTATGAAGGATTTGAAAATAAGGATATCCCTAAAGAAACAATTTTTTCAGATTATGTTATTACATATGCATAATTTTTTTAATTTAAGTTAAATATTTCACTAGTTTTTTAATTATACATTATGTTTCATAATTTCATGATCTAATATAGTTTATTCCATCAATTATAAATGTCTCATAGTAGAAGGAATAAAAAATTCATCAACGCACGTAATCCAAAGTGTAAAATTGATCATTTATTTAATGGGATTAAGATAATCACTCGAAGGGAACTAGTCTCATAAACATTAACATCATATGGATACATAGTATCATGTTCTATCCAAATAGAGATATAATTCTAAAAGTAGTATCACTTTGAAGGGAAGCCAATGAAAAAGAGGCATTACTACAAAAAAAGATTTTAATAGCGCTAGAACAAGCCTTTATCAGTGCTAGAAAAGAACTGATAACCTTAGAGTGGTTAAAAGTCCATTTCTTTTTTCAAAGCTAAAAAATCATTGATTAAGGGTATATTTATCAGCACAATAAAATTCTTGATAAAAGACCCCATTTATCAGCATGTGTTTTAGCACTAATAAATAGTACCTTTATCAGCGCTTTTAAAAGTACTAATAAATAGGGGCTTTTACCAGTGATTTTATTTACACTGATAAAAGTATGATTTATCAATTATTTTTTTACGATGATAAAAAAATATTTTCTCAACGCTTTTTAATTTTTTGATATAGATAAACTTTATTAGCGCTTGTATACACCCTGATAAAGGATTCATTTATCAACACTTCTAAAAGCACTAATAAACGGATAATTTATCTGTACATTTAGTAGCACGGATAAAGGTGAAAACTATAATGTGATGTTGCAACACACTACATCACAAGACACTGGTGAAATGTGGTGAAACAACTCATTGTATCAACAAAAACAACAAAAAAAATTAGAAAACCATGATACAAATTCTGAATTTAAATGAAATAAAATTTCTAACACAAATACAAGAAAAATAAAACACTATTATAGAGTATGTCAATTGTTTTTTTATTAAAATTAATGACACTTTTGAATAAAAAAGTTCCACATGGGGTCATATCGATCACATCGTGCATCTGATTGAGTTGTGGCTAAATTTTACACATACTAAATGAGTCATAGGTCATTTTCCTATTGAATAAAAATAATCAGAAATCATTTTCTCTATTTTGAGTATGTTAGTTGTTTTATAATTAAAATTAATATCAGTTTTGGATAAAAAGATGCACTATGAGTCATATCTATCACATCATTCATTAGATTGAGGTACGATTGATCCATACACGTCACAAATTAATGTACTAAAATAACCGGAATGAGTTTTTTCAGTTTTGAGTATGTCAATTATATTTTACTAAAATTAATGTCAATTTTAAATAAAAAATATACACTTGGACTCATACCGGTTATATTGTGTGTCATATTGAGGTGTAGTTGAATTCCACACATTCTAAATAACACATAGATTATTTTACTAAAGTATCAAAACAATTGAAATGTGTTTTCTCATTTTTGAGTATGTTAGTTGTTTTTTGATTAAAATTAATTTCAATTTTGAAAAAAAAGACATAGTTGGAGTCACAACGATCACACCGTACATCAGATAGAGGTGTGGAAGATCCCTAAACATAAAAAATGACTTATGGGGAATTTTCCTAAAGTACCAAAATAATCTGAATGTGTTTGCTCAGTTGTGAGTAAGTCATTTTTTTGACTAAAATTAATGTCAATTATGAATAAAAAAGATGCACTTGGAGTCACACTGTGCATTAGATTGAGGCGAAGATGAATGATACACATCTCAAGGGACGCATGGATCATTTTCTTGAAGTATCAAAATAATCAGAATTTGTTTGCTTAGTTTTGATTATATCAGTTTTTTCAATTAAAATTAATTTTAGTTTTGAATAAAAAGATGCACTATTAGTAAAACCAGTCACATGATGTGTTATATTAAGGAGTGGATGATCCCTACACATCCTAAATGAAACATGAATCATTTTCTTAATGTAACAAAATAATGCGAATGCATTTTATTTGTTTTGAGTATGTCAGCTGGTTCTTTTCTAAAATTAATGTCACTTTCAAATAAAAAAGTTTCACTTGGATTCATACTAGTCAATCCATGCATATGATTGAGGTGTGGCTGATACATACTTGTCAAAAATGATGTATGGATAATTTTATTAAAGTATCAAAACAATCCAAATTTTTTTCTCAATTTTGAGTACAACACGTGTGTTTTAAAAAAATGTCATTTTAAACTAGAAAGATGCACAATATCTCTTATATTAAGTGATATGTTTTGTGTGAACTTTTAAACAATTGATCTAACAAATCATGGTATGATCCTTATTCTACTTCATTTCCCAACAATTTTATTGTTTTCAATTCATCAATTTTTATCCTCCTTCGCCTCGGTCTCCGCCTCAGTCTTCACCTCTATCTCCTCCTCTATGTCAGTCTATGACTCTGAATCTACCTACACCTTTGCCTTCACCTATACCTATACATCTTCCACTGCCTCTTTGTTTCCACAACAATTGTATCATATGCTAGTTAGCGCTTCTAAAAAAATTTATCTCCTCCATTAATATTCTCCAAGAGAAAGAGATCCAAAATCATATATAAGCATTTTGACACTAATTATACAAACCCCAAATATCTTTTGAAAGTCATAACTTGTACTAGATCATAAAAATATTATGTAATCTCCTAAATTTATCATCTGCATACATTTTGACAAATATTATTCTTCCTACTCATCTCTAAACAAATTGATTTCTTCTTTTGAGTAACTCTTTTGTTGGAAATCTAGATAGTACTAAGAAAATATAAAAAAATAAATGATTATGAAATATATTTAGTGAAATTGTAATTAACTTCATGTATTACCTATTGGGTATTCTTGTCTTTTCATGCTGTATTATTTCTCTCATAAATTTTAAAACATAATATCCATAATCGATTGCATTATCTTGTTTCAAACACTCCAAAAACATTGACCAAAATAGGTAATTTTTTTTGAAATGTATTGATAGTTAAATATTTCTATATATACCTTAATTTTTTTCATATGTTGTAATCCATAGGTTTCATCTTTTCATCCACCGAACTTTTTCCATGATTTAGCATGTATTTAGAAACTGCCCTATCATAACAAATTTTTTGTTAAAACACAGACTAAATATATAATTCTATGTTTATCTATAAAATATTGATTGTATTGTATTACATATTCACAATACACATCATGTGTGATATGTTAGTTGAAGATTCATGCATCGAATCAAAAAAATAAATATTCTGGGTGTCAATGATGACTTCTATCATCATCGAGTTCATACTAAAAAACAAAAAACAATTATGTAATGCAAAAATTAAAAATATATTTTAGATGATTAGATCATAGATTTTTACCCTTTCACTGTAGGCATCAAAAACAATATGTCTTATGATGTTTTTTTATTAAAGGATTCAATTAACTCTTCTTTTTTCTTATTTATTTCATTCTTTTCCAAAGTAATTTCTATCATATAAATGATACTGGGATCAATGAATCCAAATCATGCTTCTCGCAATATTACCTTTATATAGTTGTAATATAAATGCATGTAAAAAATATGAATAGTTTATTAACTTTAATAAACATATTTACCTCACTATTTTTACAGACGTATTATGGAAATGTAACTTATATATGTAATCAAAACTGAGACACCCAACTATTCATGCTTGAGAATCTCATTTAGAGACTCAAGACAGATTCTTTTTGTAATGAAAGCTCAAAATATTTCTTCTGTCTAGTGAATGTAAAAAAATTGATTTATCTTTAAATGTGGTATTTATATGAAGTTATAATGTTAATAATTGTTGCACTGGAACTGGTGGAGAGAAGGCACTCTCGGAAGTTCATTGTATTTTCTTGGTTGATTCGATAGATTTTCTTGATTCATCCTTTCATTTCTTCACTAATTTATCCATCTATAATATCATACCACACTTCAGACCTTTTATGATCAATTGTTAAATTTTTTTCATTTGAAAAATTTTGTTAAATCATACCTCATGTATCTTTATAAGATTATATGGCCAGGCTATGAAAGTTCTAGTATCAGATTCAACTATTGTAATATCTAGATCATCAAGTAGAACCGGAAACTCAGTAGTCAACTCATAAGATATATCAATCCCTGATCTCATGTGATTGTTTGGGAGGGTTTGATTGTGTACCTTGTCTCTCGGGATGTTATACATTGTACCCTTCACTACAAAGCGGTACATGGTTGTTGATAAAAAATCACATACAATCACACCATGCAGAATTTTAGTAAAATAAAGTAGTCAGATGTTGTTTGGTTCACATTTAGGAGAAAGATTAATGAAAAAATTGATTACCCCTGGTAAGGTTTTGAGGGAATGACTAGCCTAAAATCTAGTGGGATCATTTGGATCATGTGAAAATATTTTATCCACCTCTGGTTCACTTTGATATTTTCGTATACATTGGTATGTCAAACCAGATCAAAAAATAATATCTTGTAGTGAGTCTATTTGTGTCTATATATGTCTCATAATATTATATGTATCTTCATGTGATTTAATCTTCTTGAAATATGTTCGAGGAGAGACTCCAAAACCTAATCCTCTAATGTGACCATATTGTTCAGGCTGCTTCAAAGCTACAGAAAGTCACTGTTCTTCTAGTACGATCATTGCTGATTCTTGTGTCTAAACGATATAAAAAAATATGAACATATTTATTTTTTGTAATATTGTTATAAATCATAACTAATTGCAATTATGTCATACTTAAACATGATTCCCATACTTCTTATGTGCATTTATCAACTAATATATCATCCTAATTTACACAAGACTCCTTCCATAGCACATGATATGGGATGGAATTGGATTCAGATTTTGATTCATCAATATGAATATAAACAATGCAACATATGTTGTTTCATATCACAAAATTAAACTTTTATTTTTTATTTAAAATACAGAACAATTTCTTCTCTAATTAATCCCACCCCATCTCTCTCTCTCTATTGATGGCTGAGAGGACTTCTCAAAGGGCATTAAGGCATGGTACGAAATTTCATATGGATGAGGTAACGTCATGAGAGGAAGTTTATTATAGTTGTGTGGAAGGAGTTCATCAAGCCTGTAGAGATGGGGGCTTTGGACTCAAAGATCTTTGTACCCTTAATGATGGTTTGACTGGGAAATTCGCTTGGAACCTGATTTCTCATGAAACTGAGGATGGATTCTTTTTTAATAGAATACCAAGGAGGTTTATAAATGGTTACAAGTATTATCTTGCCTCATTGGTTTGGGCATCTGTCAAGAAGGAATATGTGAAGATTATAAAGGATACCAAATGTTTGGTTTGCAGGGACTCCACTCTAGAATGTTGGACCAAAAAGTGGGTCACACAACCCCTTTGTGATCTAAATGTGTCACCTGATGCAGCCCGTTTGTCTATCTCAGATTTACTCTACTAGATGCACTCTCTTAATATTCCTATGAAAGTGGAGGTTTAAATCAATAATTATGTTTTTATGGATCATTACACATTGATTTTGACCTGTAGCAGAAATGGGTAGTTTAATTACATGGATTTTTACAGAAATCTATGTGGGGGTCAAGCTTCTCCACCTTCTTGGATAATACAATTTAGAGCTCTGTTTATTATACCTTCTAGGTTCTTTCTAATTTAGTGAATCTGAAAAATTCATATTCCCATAAATGATCTTCTCAAGAGGGCCGGTATTCATATGGCCTCCATGTGTTCCCTTTACAAAGCTGAAGAGTATTCTATAAAACACGTTATCACCGGGTGTAGTCAAACCAAGAAATTATGGGATTATATTGGATTTGTGTTTGGGGTTGCGTTTGATACATGTGGGATAGTTCTAGAGATGTTGTCTGCCCTACTTCGTGGTTGTTTCATTGGGTAGGTTTATAACCTACTATTAGCTGCTATTAATGCTGTTATTGCAGCCATATGGGAAGCCCAGAATTTTGTTGTCTTCAGTGGTGTGAACTCCACGATACAGCAAGGCATGGTGGCAATACACAAAGAGGTTTTTGATACTTCTCTTGTTTAGGATGGTACCATGTCTAACACAGTTTTTGACCTCCAAATTCTAAGAAATCTTGGTGTTTCAGGTCGGCCATGCAAACCTCGAATGCAGAAATATATTCGATGGATACCACCCATTGTGCCCTGCCTCAAGGTAAATGTTGATGGGGATGAGTTGGGTGCACCAGGTCTTTCAGGATGTGGGGGAGTGTTTGGAACCTATCATCGGTTTGTAAAGGGACTATTCCACTATGCCATTATAATTGGAACTGCCTTTGAAGCTGAACTATGGGAAATGATCTATGCTATTAGGTACACTATCCAATTTAATTGGGAATCTATATGGATTGAATCTGATTCTTAGACTGTAGTTCATGCTTTGAGAACCAAGATTCATCAAGTCGCATGGTGTGTGCTACCTTATTGGGTTGATTTCCTCAACTAGATCTCTCAAATGTGAGTGGATGTCTCACATTTCTACCGTGAGGCCAATCAGGTGGAAGAAGCATTGTAAAAGCGGCGCTCATTGATCTAGGGGGGATGAGGTCTTTCATATCTCTTGACTATTATGTCCCACTAGATGAAGCAGATAGATGCGGTGTGATGCACACTCATTTATGTAACAACCCCTTATATTCCTAACTCAGTTCCTTATTTTATTTTATTTATTAGGGCTGGATTCCACCAGTTCCAAGATTTTCTGGTAAGCGTACCCCATACATTCTTTGTGTTAGAGGTACACCTGTTTTTATGCGTGTTCTTTATTTTTCATCACTCTTTTTCTGTTCCATAAATTAACAATTTTAAATCAAGTCTAATAAAATAAATAATGTTAAATAATATATTATAGATCACAATGTACCTGAAATAATTTCTCAATATGACGATTGTTGAAAGAAATCAATGTTTTCTACTTTATAATGTGTGCATAACAATGAAATGTGTAGAGATTTATTTTCCCCTCAGCATCCCTAAGATATAACTTCGTTAGAAGAGTCTGGAAGCCACTATGGGCTTTTCTAGCAGCCATTAAGATGAATTTCTTATAGAAAAATTCGAAAATAAATGAATTCTTCATGGAATAAGGAAAAATAAATCAATTTTTCCTTATATAAATTTTTGGTAAAATTGAGAAAGTATGTTGTAACATTACCATTATATCTCTTAAAAGGATTTCATTCATTACCGGTTGGACAAGGCGCCATGGGTCAATACCAATCAGCACATTCTTCCTTGTTGTGACCCCGTGATAATTAATAAATGTTGACTTGTTTTGGTTAATATGTTATCCATGCTGATTCAAACCAACCTCAAATTTTTTCCCTAACTTCTTACATTGATAATTTTATTCAAATATGCGATGTTTCATCATAATATTCTTTATTTTTTTAACAAAATTTTTTCGATGCCCTAATAATTATATAGTTTCATCATCAACAGTATGTTCTTTCTCCGGATTGGAAACATCATCATGTTCAAAATCAATTGTATGCAAGAGTAGTAAAACATTTAATTTGTATTGAATAAGAACAATTCAATACACTCCAGGAATAAAAGTCCACAATTTCCTACATTATGTAATAAATCTAGAATAGATGTATCATAATTCAATACTACAATAAAACTATCCTTCACTACCTTTATTTAATACATCCTAAGATGCATGATTTCCTTCCAACTCTTGATGATAAGAGGAAGGATAGTTTAAAAGTGGGGTCCAACCAATCATTAATAGATGGAAGACAATCATGAATATAAGGATTAAAGTTTTCAAAGAACCTATACCAATGGAATCACTCAAAAAGTCTCATAAATTAATATATAATAGCTATATGCCATGGATGAACATAGAAATCTTTCATATCATAATATATGATATTTAAATAATACAGTATGACATTAATTTATTCGAAAAACCAATAGATTAATAGATTGTGTCCTTGAAGAACTAGTATCTGATACCACTTGTGAGTTTTAGGGTATCATCATATGATCATTAGAGGGACAAACATCCTAAAAAAGGGATGAATTATCTCAAGGATAAATGTGAATGGAAACAAATAAAAAATCCCTATGGAATACTTGTAATATAGTATCAGTGGAATCCATATTTAAACTTTAATGGAATATGTTTGATTTATAACACTAAAGAAGAAAACAAAGTATTCTAGTCTTTAAGGAGAATACACTATCCTTTAATCATAGAAATATTATTGAGGACCATCGATCACCGAAGAAGCGCTAACACCTTAACATAATGATAAACAATGATAAAAGTAGAAGAGATGTTTTTCTATGAAATGAAAAAAAGGGTTAAATACAATAGGGGGACTATATCTCTATTTTGTGCATTATGGACATGGATAAAAAATTATCATGACTCATTGGAAATAAAGATCTAAACCATAAAAATTATATTTTAATCAATTTTTGTTCTCTCTATAGTTATTCACCATATTAGATGGATTTCCAAATTATTTTTTTCTCCTATAAATTAATTACCTCTCTATTTTTATTAGTAAATATGTTAATAAATCACATCTCATCGTTTTCCTAATCAACTATGTAACCATGTATAACTCACTTACTTTTGGGAAATACACTCTTTATATGTTGTTGTATGTTTATATGTCTATTTACCCATTGATTTCTCAAATCTATCCAATATCGGAAATTTTAAAAAAAAACATTTGAGCATAATTTTCTCACTAAAGAAATTCCCCATCACACTTTGTAATCCATGGTTAAATTTTAATAATAATCTTGAATTAATTAAAAAAAATCACAACATGCATCATTAAAAAATTTTTTGGAACGTGACTAATTAATTCAATTTGTTTTTGAATTCAATAAAAAATTATTCATCAAAATCATAAATATAAATAATTCATTTTAGGGTTTAACAATTTACATGAATAACCCAAATACAAACAATATGTTTTAATGTTTTTTACACTTTCCTTGGTACCTATATGTTCATCACCCATACATGAGGGCCATAAATTGGTATCGCCTAATCCTTAAAATCCTTGATAAGTATGACAAGAGAATCTATAATCCAGTATATAGAAAGAATTAAATTTGATAAACTACCTAGATTTGGGAACCCAAAATTATTCAAATGAAGAGGAAACTGATCAGGATGAGAGGTCTCCTTGTTAATGTTGAGATGAGAGTATACCATCGATGCATGTCTCTAGGTACAAATGGGTTGGATAATAAAATACAAATGAAAGGATAAAAAAAGATTAAATAGAACAACAGTCGTTGTATTTTAGTGGTGATTAGAAGAGATGTAGGTTTCTTCATATTTAAGAATAGCACAAAAAACGCAAAAAAACAGAACCCAAAACATTAAACGATGATATAGGAAGAGTAGAAAATAACATATATTAGATTCTAGCCTTGATTAATATGAGTTAACCTAACAAGAAGCATAGGATTTCCATTAGATCTTGAGAATCGTGAGTGACTGAGTAATATTTTGAGTTTTTTTAATAGATTGGGGACACTTTTAATAATACTTTCAAAAAAGCACCGACAAAGATCCCTATTATCAATGATGAATTTATAAGACCTGATAAATATCTCTTTTATCAGTTCTTTTTTAGAAATGATAAATCTTGAGCTTTATCAGCGCTACAGTTTAAGCAATGATAAATATATCTTTTAACTACACTTAATTAGTACTGTTAAAGATTGATCTTTATCAGCGCTACGAAAGCGCTCTATTTTTTTATAATTATAATTATTTATATATAATTACGAAAGTTATTATAATTATTTATCTAACATTATTATAATTTTATACTTATTTAATATATACAATTATTTATTTATAGTTATATAAATACATATTTAAAAAATAATTATTATTTATTTATAATAATTATTAATATAGTAAATATACATTTCCATAATAGGTGTGGCCCAGTGGTTGGGTCATTCAATTAGTTCCTCATAGTTGGGGGGGGGGGTTTGATTCCCGTTATTTCTATTTAGGCATCATAATTTCACCACTACTGACATAATTCCCTCTTTTGTAATGGGTGGTATGGAGAAGGGAGAAGGGCGAAGGGTGAATGGTTAAGGGAGAGCCTCGGATCCTTAACCAGTTTAACAAGGGTGGGCTACTCAATTGGAAGCTTAAGACATGTAATGGGGGTGTTGTGGTTTCCATTCAAAAAAAATAGTTAATATACATTTATTATTTATTTCTAAATTTTTATTTACAAATATATTTTAAACATTATTAGTGGAAATATAATCTTAAATACATGCATTTTAAAAATGAGTGAAGATGACTAATTCAAAATGAGTACACTTTAAAAATACTGAAAAATGGATATGTTTTATTAATTAAATATAAGTTATTATATATATATATATTGAAGTGGATGAATATATATTAAAAATACTAAAACACAATAATTAAATAAATATTAATAAAAAATAAATAATGATCAAATTAAAAAAAAATAAGAAATAAAAAACACTAAAAATGAATACCCTAACTGTATTGTTAAAAATAAAAAATAAAGTTGAAAGATTAAAAACATAATATATATTAAATGTATCATGATATAATGAAATTATAAAATATAATAAAATTTGAATACATTATATAAATAATAGGTGTATGTGTTTCTATATATCCATAAATATATTTGTGTGTGTGTTTGTGTATACAAACACATTAATATATATTTGTACGTGAAATAATAGCAACACACAATGTTTAAAGTAGGTTAAATTGAAAAATCAAACAACATTAAAAATGAATAAGACATTAACATTTTTTAACTACCATTTTATATATATTATACTTACTCATTTTATATATCTATATTTAACATATAATATTTATTAATATTTATAATCTATATATATGTATATTGAATTTATTATTTTTTATCAATAAATATTTAATTAATAAACAATTTGAAATTTTTCTTAATTTACTCATTTTATTTTTATTTGTTTATTTTTCATTTTATTCTTGACCTTTATCAGTGCTATAAAAGCATTGATGAGGAGAAACTTTTATTTGTGCTAAAGTCATGATAAAAAAAAGGAAACATTTTATGATTTCTATAAATGAAGAACTAATACAGGTTTAATTTATCAGAACTAAAATAAAGCAATGATAAAGGTTAAATCTTATCAATGCTAAAAAATAAACGCTGATAAATGGTGCATTTTATCATCAGTTTTTAGCACTGATAATTGGATTCTTTTATCAATGATTATTTTAACACTGATAAAGATGAACTTTATTAATAAATTTTATGAGTGCTGATAAATGTCAGCCCTATTGTAGGTAAAATTTGTAGTAGTTAGGTTGGAGGAGAAAAATATGGAAAAAAGGAACAAGGGAAACAAGAACTTTCCCATCTGTGATAATTATGGAAAGAAACACTTCAGTACTTTCTTGAAGTGAATGAGATTTTTCTACAAGCGTGGATAGAAAGGATGACATTTTCATGATTTAAAGGGTAAGAAAAAAGTTTCCAATGTTCAATTATGCAACTATAAAGAGATGGGGAACTATAAAAAATCACAAGTATTAAGGAAATATACCCCATAAGAAGCTAATGAATCATGGTCAATCTTTTGATATTAATATTGTGGAATTAGAATGATAAAATTTATTTCATTGGGATTCAATATATATGTTTTAGATGTATTTTATCAATGTTATTATCATTATAAGAATCATAAATATTATAAATATAGAACTATAGTATAATTTCTTAAAGGATTTGAGAGCATATGTTAAATGGTACTGATAACTAAGAAAAGTGATTCTGTGATAAGTTGAACCTCTTGGAAAATACAAGATTGAGGGATTATATCCATTAATTTATTCAAGATGTTTATATAATAACGAGATATTTATAAAATAGTATTGGTGACCATGATATTAGTTATATGTTTAATGGATTATGTCACTATTGTTAGATTTTACTACTTGTATTGATTTATGGAATATATTATAACAACCATAGATTTTATATTTGGAATAATTAATTTTATCATTAAGGTTTTATGGTGATCAATTTATTCACATATTTAAAATTTGAAATTAAGATCCACATTATTTTTATGGGGACTATAATTTTAATTCAATGAAAATCCTTTAAAAAAATTTAGACATTGAATTTAGAAAGAAAATAATTTGATGAGTATTTGGGTTAACTATTAATGGAATAGATTAAGTTGATATTTGGGTGTTATCAGATAAGTTTTGCTAAGAATTTTGGCCTTGGAAAATATCTAGAGATAGGATTAATGACTTTTCATTCTTTTTTGGATATAATTATTGGTTATTTATTAATTTTAGTTTTCTAAGAATAACAATTTCTATTGAATATTCAATTCATAAAGTGAGAGATAATGTGTGAATTGATAATACCAAATCCAAAAGATTAAATGGTGCCTACGATATAGATAGATATCAAGTAAGTATATTTTCACATATTTTTCATCTATATGGTAAAGTAATTCATCAACTCTAGTAAAATGATATTAAAATAAAATGTTATCATAATACCTTCATTTATGTTGAACCAATGGACTTTTAAATCATCACAGATTTAGGGTTTTGTGGTCCTTAACTTTTCACTGATCATTCAATTTCTTGTGATCAATGACCTATATCACTCTCTATATTTATTTATTCTTTTATTCCATGTCTATATCTTCACTTTTGACCAATGTTCTTCTATATAGAAACCTAGTAAAATAGTATTTCATATGAACTTGGTACTTACCTTTATATCTTATTAAGAGGACGTATTATTAAACCTTTCTTGATCGGGGTTTTCAATGAAGGTATTTTCAAATTTCAAACCCTTGATTATCAAGATTAAGATTAAATTGTGAGGAAGAAATTTATCTTCGGGGAGAATGTAACAACTTGAGATTTTTAAGATAATAACATCTTATTCGATGTCGTGTACAAAATGAAAAATCCAGAATAGAAGAAAATATAACAACCTGATAATTTATGATAAATTAATTTTTAAATAAATTCAATCTCTTAAATATCTTGTAATTTACGCAACCCAGAGATAAAATGAAAAACAGTACTCTATTAAAATATTATTTTTTAAGAATGGCCATTTTAACCTAGACATTAAGTTGGTGGGTATGAATAGTACAGACTAAATTATGAAAATATATTTCTTAAACATCTATAAATTAAATTAAATGTATATGTATTTATTATAAAGAAAATAATAATCTCTTTAAATAAAAAGAAATGTTTTCATAAAAACTGTATTTTTTAAAAATATCGGTCTAGTCGTGTTTTTATAAAATAATTTCAATTTAGTTTTTACGACATTTATAAAATTTTATTTGAAAATATAAACTACATTTTTGAAATATAAATTTAAAAATTATATTTTTTTGAATTTTTTATAATTTTCTATAAATATAAAATTTTAAGTGAATAGTGAAAATACAAGTTTATTTTATAATTATCATTTATTTTAAAGATATTTAAAACATAATAATTGTATTAATGTAGTTTTAAATGTAAAATTAGTTCAATTATATTTCTATTGGTCCAATTTATTTCATTGGAATCAATTTCATATTGAATTTGGATATAAAATCTTTGTAAAGTTTTGAATATTTTCTCTTTGAAAACTTCCACTCTGATCACATCTACGACATTAAGTTTAAATTATATTTTTCAATTATGAGAATTAAATTTCTAAAAACTGGATTAAAAATTTTGAATCATAAAAATATATATTATCTAATAAGTTCAACTTAATTTTTTACCATAATAAATAGTTAAAAAATAAAAAATATTTATCACGGTTTAGGTAAAATGGGTTTAACAGGGGTTAAAATAAAATGATAAAGATTAAAAATGACCTAAAACATATAAAAAAAATTATATACGTATTTTAAAACTATATATTTAAGGCTATATAATAAATTATTTTAGTTCCTTTTTCATGTGAAAAATGTGGCTACACATTTTTCTTTTCAAAAATTACAACTGCGTCACTCACCTTACTTATAAAAGACCACCACCTCTCTTCTATTATTCACACATCCAAAAACAATTATTTATCCAAATACATACCCATATAACCTACTTAATTCAAACCTCTTATACTATAAGCTTTATTTATTTCATAAATCCAATCTAGGAAAGATATTGGTGCAATCGAAAAGAAGTTGTCTAAAGAAGAGGTAACATCCCTAACCGAACATTATATTTTATTTCTTCCTCCACCTCCATAAATTATTATTAAAAAAATATGATATAATAACCTCATTATGTTAAATATAGTTAGAAATTTTTATTTCAAGTGTATAATCTATATCCACGTCCTCTACCATCAAATGCGAAATGAAATAATTGATCATGTGTATGGAGGACTACCACCTCACGAACCACTGTTATTCATTTTAAATCACCACCATTAAAGGATAGATATAATGATGAATTTGAAACATTTATAGTATATTTATGATACTATTATACTGGTGTAATTTTAATATCACATATACCTTTTTATGTTTCATTCCATTTCAAATATGATAATGTCTATCTTGTGTAAGGAAAACTACCATCACCCAAAGAGAAGTGATTCATTTATCAATTAAGTTTTACATGGAATGTAATAAGGATAAAATTAATGAATACATGTGAAATAAATGAGATTATATTTATTATGTAAAACTAATATTTCACCCACTTACTTACTATTTAATTCACTAAGGGAATGATTTCATCACTCGTGTGTGTGTATGGCTTACCGTCTCTACGAAGCGATGTGATTCATTTTCCATATCCAAATTTCATAAATGGTTATAAAAATGTATCTAACAAGTAAATATGATATTTATAAAATTATTTTAATTATTGAATATATATATATATATCCTATGAAAAAGAACAGTAACTATTATGACAACACGTGCATGAGAAAACAAGGTAATTATCACAAGAAATAATGAGAATAAATAAATATTATTAATAAATGGGTGTTAAAATGGTATAATAGGATATTATATGATATGAGAAATATTATTAGGGTTATATTATAAATTAATATCATTCATAAAACCATTATATAGGATTTATGGAGGCATACAAAGGAAATTGGACACGAGGTAAGGGTTTCTCATCTCACTTTTACTTGTGTGAGACATACACCGTAATCACCCCTTATTCCTTTTTTGGTGTATAAAATTATCAATTTATATGTTATATCATTTATATATTTATATTAATTCAATATTTATTTTATTTTATTTATTTTGTGTGTCTTACGATTTAGAAGTTAGCAAAGTGGTAAGGGTTTATTTTACAATCTCATCATTATTCGGGATTCTTTATGTTTACATATCCCTTGTGTTAAATATTTTATATTTATATATTAAAATAAATCTATTTTATTCACCTCTAGTTATTCATAAATATTTTCCAGTAATAATACCATTTTAACACCATTTGGTAGTTAAAATTATTGATAAAATATTTCTAAGAAAATACGCCTTTATTTATATCTTCGGTAAGAAATCTTTTTCAAACAAAATCCATGTTTTCTAGAAATTTTTCCAAAAATTATTTTATAATTTTAAAAATGGTTTATAAAATAAATTTTTATCCTATTTTACTTTAAAAAAATAAATCCATTTAATTTTCAAAACAATTCATGTTTGTATTTTATTTAAAATTTGAAAGAAATATTTGTTTTAATGTGTATGGAATGAATGTAATATTATATAATCCTGACCAATAAACCTTTTAATTAAAATTTTAATAGTTTTAAAAGGTAATTTTCAATGAAATTTATTCTAAAAATATTTTATAAACTTTTTTTAAAAGTTTATTTTCAAAATGCATAGGTTATTTTTCTCAACAATGTTTTTAATGATATTTTCATGATATTTCTATTAATAAACAACATAAAAAATCTATTTTAATTATGATAAACTAAGGATATTTCATATTGATATCATCCTTGTTATTTCTCCAGATGTTTTATGATCAGTTTTACTAAGGATTTATAATTTTATTACCATTCATTGTTTAACTCTATATTGTCTATGGTTATGTTTATTTGTTGGGGTAAGCACTAAAATATCGTATGTTAGTTTTTAAATATGAATATTTATGTTGAATTCGTTTCACCCATTTCATAAGAGTAAATAGTTATAATTAATAAGTGATGGGTGGGGCCCACTATAGCCCCTCAATGCACCGATAGGTCTCATGAGACAAACTAGATTGGGTTTTGGAAATAGTTTTACCCATTTATTTAGATGTATTAGAATAACGCCTCAATGGTTTGCTTTACATGTCTATAATTTTGCATTCCATCATTATGAATTGAGTTATTAATATTCCATTAGACCATTTGATTAGTTAAAATATATGTGGTTAATTTTTCAAGCACATGTGATTATTTATATGAAATTATCTTATCATATTTTATTCCTTCCATATTATACTCAAGATATTGATTAAATGGAATGTGGTTTAGTTATTAACTGGGATATATTGATTATAATTTATTTATTCATATATTTTAAGATACACTTACTATTACTGGTCATCTAATATCAACCCTTTATTTTGTTTTATTTTACCTGGGATACCAGGAAGTGTTTTCTGATTGATATGTAGGGATATTCTATGAGTAATGACGGAATTCTCAAAGAAAATACTTTGTGTATTTTTTTTTATTGTAATAAGAATTTCAATTATGTTTCTAGTTTACCAAAACTACTAAACTATTCTATATTTTGGGATGTTATTCCTTGTATATTCTTCCAATGTTAAAAAGTAGACACCAAATTTAACCTACTTGGGTCATGGTCACTACACTTATTAAAATATCCTTTCCCTTTTTCCAAATCACTCATTTTACTAGCCTGTGTGAAAATAATATTTCGATTATTTTCAGCACATTATCTAACTCTTCAAATTAGAATTTACCACTCTTCTATGCCTCTATCTATGACAACCCTTATTATTGAAATCATGTATCACATCCCAAAATATTAATATGATAACAATTAAATCTCACCTCTAATAGGTTTGTGGTTAGTGACCTACACTTAGTTATCCCCCTAAAAATCATGTGAGGAATTCCTCAGCTCAATACTTGTAACTTATTGAGTATTTTTCAATAAATCACCAACCACAACATAAAAAAATTCACCACACCATGGTCAAAGACTTTACATAGAATATGATACCACATGGGGTTTTTATGATTAATGATATAAGATATCATTAAAACACTATTCACAAAATAGTTATCATATTTATTTCCAAATATTAACACATCATATGATAATGTGTAGAAAAAACACTAATTATTGAAGGAGTTAAATAATAAAATTAATCAATTGAGAGAAATTGTAATGATTGTCCATTTAAAAATGTTTGAATCATTGAAATATATGAGGCTCCATCATTAAATCAAGGAGGATAGTAAAATAGAGTCTCTTAGACCTTATTCTATATACAAGAGATCATTATATATTGATTCAATAGTGACCCAACATTTTTATAAATTGATATTACATATTTTAGATCAATATTACATATATAATATCACTATATATGCTATAATCATAAAGGTTTATTTTAATTGGAGACTAGATATATAAAAATATATTTTAGATACATTAATCATCATCAATAATAATGTTATTGCAAATTTTTACCCTTGACATTCCCCAATTAAACCATTCTTTATAACATGGGTAAAATAAACACAAGAAAGAGTGAGATCAAATTATCTATAAGGGAAAATTTGGGAGATATCAATTGATAATCATATGAATGTATAAGATAACAATAAAGATATGAGATCATAAAAATAACCTATAGAGTTCATACACAATTTTTAAAAGATAAATACATATATCATGGAATAAATCATTATTATTTCAAAATACTTGAATCATAAAAGTGATAATTATTCATAAATCAATCATAAACCATAGGTTCTTGTCATAAAAGTGTGGCACCATCATAAGTATCAAAAACATTTCATATGTAAACTTTAAAAATTGATACAATAAAATAATAAAATATTAGGCATCAACACCAGTTTCCTAAAGTGGATCAATCACATTGACTTATTTCCCATAGAGGATCAATTACATAAACTTGTTTCCCATTATAGATCAAGCACATAGAATTATTTCCAATAATTATATCATGAGATATAATAATTTAACCAACATATTAGAGGGATATATAATTCGAGGAACTCTCATTACATAATTAAAACCATAAATATGTGTTCCAAAATATCATAAAACATTCACTATATCATCTTCACATAACCTAGGAAAATAAAATGGGTTTCATAAAAATTTCATCAATTTAACATAGCATAACCCATGAAAATAAATGGGTTTTATAAACATATCATCATCATAGAAATAAATCATATTGAGAAAGAATAAGGAATATATCATTGGATATTATCCCTAATAAGTCACAATTAACATCAAATTATTTCATCCTAAATGAAAAATCCTTTAAAATATCACAGAAATTTCTATTGAGGAAAATGAATTTTCCACAATGAAAATAACTTTTAAAAATAAAAATATTTCCAAAAAATATTATTGAAATAATTTTATTTAAAAATAACCTTGTAAACTTGTAGATATAACTTCAATGTATTGAACTATTATGATGGTAGGAAATTCCATTCATGTTTTATAAGTTTAAAGAAACATTCCTTTCCCAATTTTGTAGAAAAACTCAAAGAGTACTTCACTCAAAAAATTATAAAAATATTCCTTTTAATTTTTTTTATAAAACTTTAATCATAGGTAAAAATGAAATCAATAAATAATAAAAAAAAATATTAAAGTCATTCTTGAAAACGTTTTTTATAAAACATGGATATTAAAGAAAAATGAGTTAAGATCGAAAATATAAATAAATTCGGTTTTACTTTAAAAACACCCTTTTGTTATCTTGAATAACTAAAGTGATGAAATGAAAGGAAAATATAAATTCTCAAGAAATAACTAAAGGATAAAAAATTTAAATTGATTTATTATATAAGAATCATATAAATTCCTCAATGTGAATTCAAGAATAAGCAATCTTGATTAAAAATATAATTGAAACAAAAATGTATTTCCTTGAGTTCCACTTGCTTAGAAAGCACTCTAAACTTTTCTATATTAAATTTAAATTTATTGAAATTATATAAAATAAAAAGTTACATACTTATAATAATATATATTATCCTTTTATGACTTTTTAATACCCATTTATCAATAACTACTTATTTAAATTTTCTTTTTCATGTGTTACATGTTTCATTTACCATGAGTATTTTAGTTATATAGTTATGATTCTTGTACTTTTATTATGGTTCCATCATCTTAAAAATGTTAATAATTACTTAAATATAAAATATATTTTTTATATTTATATTTATATTCTCCTATAAAATTTAGAGATGTAAAAATGAATTTTACCATTCTTGGACATGATAGGTCATACATACACAAAAATATTCTTTTCATTTTTTGAAAGATGGAATGAACGAAAGGTAAATAAAAAATCGCCTTTAAAAATGGTTATATATAGTATAAATAATTTATATTATTTAAATATACCCTTTCTAACATCCATGTAAAATGGTAATTAATATCAAATCACATCACTTCATGGAGTTAATAGTCCACATGTACGCAAAAGTGCTATTATTGTTTTCTAATATATTAAAAGTTAAAAATACATATGGGATAGTATAATTCCAAAAGTATAATTATATAATAATTATAATATATTAATATTAAACTCATCATAATAATCATCCATGAAATATAGTTGTGGAAAATTATTTGTATCGCTATGTGGGAATTTTAAGCTGTACGTACACACAAGAAAAAATTTCACATTCAATTTGATGGGAAAGATGTTGGATAATTGTGATTTAATTATAATAACAAAATTTAAGTATATTGATGATACTAAAGTTATTTTTTTATGATAAATATTATATATTTTTAGGATGTAAATAAGAAGTAAAACAATGATTGGTTAAGTTAATTACTTCTTCTTTGAAATAACTTCACTAGATATCCTCTTAAGGATACAAAGGTTGTTATTTTTGGAAGAATATAACCTATATAATTTGGATAATGATTTTGGAGGAGAATGTTTCTAGGTTTTGGTATATATTTATGGATAAATAGGCATTAATAAGGGAGGGGAGGATGTTCTCTTTTGTAATTGAGTTTATGGGAACACTTGGAGTTTCCAAAAACATTAAATTATACAAAATTCATTCTCAAAGAAAATAATTCCAATTGGATATATATTCAAAGATATTTTAGTATTTGGTTTTAATTAAATAAAAAAAATATAATTTGGTATGGTTTATATGGTGTTTTAAAACTTATTGTTTAGTATAACCACTGAGTTAACTCATTTTAACCTTAACCACAGTAACAAATTTTTCATTATTAAAGGGTTATAATTTTACATAAATGGTAACAATTGACTCATAAATGGAAAAAATATGACATTTTCAACCATATATTATTTTTATTTTCCTATTGCAATATTTTTTTAATATCTAAATAATTTAAAAAAATATTATTTCTACAAAATATCATTAATACCATTTTTTACATTATTCATTTAATTTTAATTTTAATAACCTTAATAAAAATATTAAATTAAAATATAAACATTTCACACATTCATAATAATAGGTAATTTTTTTCAAAATTCATTTTAGACCCTAATTTTTCCAAATTTCATTACTTTTAATATTTTTAAATTTATTTATTTTATTTTAATTTTAATTGAATAAATATTGAATTAGTATTGTATAAGAATTTATGGTAATTATTTAATTTCTAAAAATTATAAATAAATTACTATGGTAAAAAAATTCTATTTAAAATATCCATTTGTAATCGAACTTGTACTCATTTTACCTCATGTAATGATTTAGGTGATAATAATGTCAAGAAAATTACATCTTCGACTTTATATTTTCTTTAAATATTATAAATGTCATTATAATGATAAAATGGAACCAAATTAACATAAATTAGTTCATTGGATTGAATTAAAAAAAATTAACTCATAAAATTTGATAAATTTACGTTTTTGGATGATTTTTAGAACTTATTATATTAGTTTAAACCCTAATTAACTGATTTTACATTTACTCTTATAATAAAAATTTATTATGGATACTATTTATTTTAAAAAATGTAAGGGTATCATATTTACCAAATTCAGACCTCTTAATTCCAAAAATAGAACCCACTTTTCAAGATCCAATTCCTAGAAGTATAAGAAATTAATTTAAAATAAAAACGCAAAATGAAATGAAAAAGGGTTTTTCAGAAAATTTCCTTTTATGAATAAAAATGTTTTCATATAAAAGTAAAATATAAAATTAATTACAAAGGCCACAATTGGATATTTTTATTAAAGAGGAAAAATTAAATTTTAAAACTAATTAAAAATATAATTTTCTTTATAAATACTTAAAAATATAATACATTTTTAAATAAAAATCAATATTTTTCACTATTTATTAAAAAATAAAATAGTTTAGAAAATTATCTAAAATTAATCAACTGATTATTTTGATATGATTAATTCAGAAATTATATTTTTTTATCAAATAAAATCTAGAAAATTTTCCAAAATTAATTTTAATATTTTCTCACAGAAAAAAATAAAAATAATTTTTTGAAGAAAACATATATTTGATGCATAAAATGACATTATCAAAATTCATTTCTCATTTACAAGGAATTAGTCAACCTGTTTATATTGAGTATGTACCTTATATATATATATATATATATATTATTATTATGGTTAATCCTATTAACAAATAATTATTGTATTTCAGTTTTGTAGTTTTGGTCCCTGCATATTGATCATGGTTCCAAAATATAAAAAAAAATTAATAATTATTTAAATATAATAATTATTTGTTATTATATAGATATATCCATTCATAAAATTTTGTAATAGAAAAATTAATTACAAAGTTCATGGATATGGTAGGTTGTATGTAAGCATGAACGCAATTTTCACTTTTCAAAAGATAGAAAAAAGAATGGTAATAATAATTAAAATTTCATTAATCATTATTATATCATATAAAACATTATTATTAATTAAATATTTACTTATTACCAACCAATTAGAACCTAAATTAAAAAAATAAATCATATCACTTCGTGGAGGTGGTAGTCCACACAAACACACTAGAAACGTTATTGTTTTACAACAGATTGAAAAGGTAAGAAATTAGATGTAATAATTGAATCATTTAAGTTTAATTATGAAATAATTATAATATATAAACATTAAACCCATCATAATAACCAACCATGAAATATAGAAGTTGAAAATTAATTGCATCACTATATGGAGATTGGAATTCGTACGAACTCACGAGTGATACTTTCACTTCTCATTTGATGGAAAATTGGGTGGATAATGTCGATTTAATAATAATAATATTTAATTATATTAATTATACTGAATTTATTATTTTATGATAAATATTATAGATTCATAGGATGAAAATAAGATGTAAAAAAAGAAAGTGATTAGTTAACACACCTAACTCTTCTTTGAAGAAACTCTATTAGATATCCTCTAAAGGATCCTATGGTTGGTATTTTGGGAATAGTAAAATCTGTATAACATGGATAAGGAATTTTTGGAGGGATTTGGGTGGTGTTTTTTTGATCTATATGGCTCAAAAGGTGTGAATAAATGAGGAAAGGAGGTACCCTTTCATAATTGAGGCGAGGGGCACTTTTGGAATTTCTTAAAAGATTAAATTATAATAGTCATTATCAAGGGAAATGATTCCAAATATATCTATATTAATTGATAACCTAGTATATTATTATAATCCTATAAACTAGTATAATTTGGGTAGGTTTAAGTTGTGTTTTAAACCTAATTTTTTGGTTTAACCCCTTAGTTAACCAATTTTTACCTTAACCATGGTAAAAAAAAATCACCCTTGAAGAGTTATAATTTTACTTATAAAGTAAAAATTGACTCATAAATGGAAAAATGATGAAATTTTAGACCATATATTATTATAACTATCATTTGGTAAGAGTGTTATAAATTTTAAAGAATTTTATAAAATATTATTTCCATAAAATATCATTAATGTGCTTTTTGGAACTATTCATTTAATTTTACTTTTAATGACATAAATAAAAATATGAAATTAAAATAAAATAATTCACACATTAACATTAAGTAATACCTAAAAATAAAATTCATGGTACACAATAATATTTCAGAAGTAAATAAATTTTAATATATTTAGAATCATTTATTTTATTTTTTTATTAATTGAATAAATAATGTATTAGCATTTCATAAGGATTTAAGGTAATTATTTCATTCCTAAAAACTAAAAATAATATAACATGAAAATTTTTCTTTATATTTAAATGACACATTTTGAATTGAATATATAATTGTTTTCCCATATGTAATAATTTAAGAAATATTGTCAAGAGAATAACATTTTTGACAATATATTTTACTTAAATATTATAAATGTAATTCTCAATGTAAAATAGAACCAAAATTCTCTATATTATAGTCTTTGATGAAATTTTATAAAATAAACTGATAAAACAGGATAAATTCAAGTTTGGGGTCGATTTTGAGACCTTTGTATATTAGTTTTATTCCAAATAACCAATTTTACCTTTATCTTGATAATAAAAATTAATTATGATTACAATTAATTATTAACAAAAGTAAAAGAAAATTATTTACCAAATTTGGACTCCTGATTAAAAATATAGAATCAATTTTTCAATATTTAATTCTTATAAGTGGCATAAATTAATTTAACATGAAAACAAAAAACACAATGAATTTTTTTTCTTCATAAAAACAACCATGTAAGTATACAAATGTTTTTATGTATAATTCAAATATAAAATTCATTTCCAAGGCCATAATTATATTTTTTTTTTAAATTAATATGAACTAATTATATTTTAAAACTAATTCAAAATAAAATCCTACTTTGTAAATACTTAAAAATAAAATCTTGAACCCAATAAATATCAGTATTTTTCAATATTCATTGAAAAATCAAAAACATATAGAAAACTATAAAAATTCAATATAAAATTATTTTGATATTATAAATTCATAAATTATATAATTTTTATCAAATAAATTTCTGAAAATTTCCAAAAAATTAATTTTAATATTTTCTTAGAAAAAAATTAAAAAAATGACGGAAACATATTTTTGAAGCATAAAATGAAATAAAAATTGAATGCCCATTTCGAAATAATTAATAAATAATTTTTTATTGAGTCTATCTTCATATATATATATATATCATAATTTGGTTATTTATATTCATACCCACCAATTCAGGAGCTAGGTTATAATGATAATATTTCTTGATTCGTTTAAACATATTGTTGTGTATCTTATACACTATCAAACATAGTGTTCTTTAAAAATATCTAGGTTTCATAGACTAAATCTCTCATTTTATTTATATTCTATCCATTTTACATCAAGGATGAGGGTCTATCACACCATTATAGATAATATGTTCTCCCTAATAATTCAATACTTTTAGTGGCAGGTGACTACCATTAGAGGGAAAACTCATTTGGTGGATGCTGAGAGAACACCATTAAACTCAATGCCATAAAAGGTAAATAGTTGAGATAGTGAGTGGTAAAAATATCATTTTCTAGTCAAGAAATAAAAATTTTATCCAAGTTAAAATGTTGTAAGTGGTGTGACATGATTTATCTCATGGATAAGTAGGATCGTCAGTGTTTATTTCTATTGAGTTTGGGTTTGATTGGTGGTGGAAAAAACAGATAATCAAAAGTTAATTTAGTGAAACATAATTAAAAATTGATTAAAATTATCTTTGAGATAGTGTTATCACCTTATATATTCCCTTTTTATTACCTACTAGATTGTAATTCACTCGTATTAAACAGTACTTCAACAAAAACAATTGTATGATACCTCAACGAATAACCCTCTTTTAGTGTTTCATTTCTATAAAATATATATAATAATCAGTGCATTACATTATTATTCCTCAGCAATTGATACGATATATATTATCACTCATTAACCTATACAAACACCCTTTCTAATTATGTGAAATAAATAAAAACCATGAGTCATGTGAACCAAGAATAATAGGATGAATATGAATTGAAATGTAATAAACAATAGAAACAATATACTGCCAACAGAAAAAGAACACTTGTAGCATGATCAAGAAAGTTTGAATTGAATATAAATAACTATAATTAATTTTCAAATAGTGGGATAAATATAATAATTTTGATCACAATAGGTCTAATTTAACATCACTAGGGAAGAATAAGCTAATATATAAGATAAATAATCCACAACCAACCCCTATTTCTGTGAGTTACATTTCCTTTTATAAGGGTAGGATAAATTCTATAGAATACTTACAAAGTTGGGATGGTCTACTAAAAATAAATAAATATTGATCACCACCCCAAAAATGGTTGGCACAGACTTCATTAGAATGATGGAGTAAAAAATGCACTCCCTTGATCCCAATTGATTTCGTATCCCTCTCTAAGATCATTCTCCATAAGTGATTTTACACTATCTTTTTTCTACATCTTGAATGAAATGAAAATGGAAAATTATAGTGGAACCTAATTCCACAAATGAGCTCCACATTTCCTCCTCTTTGATCATATCTTTAAGGTGAATTTTTGAAAGCAGGGGATGTTACTTCATCAAGAACTCACCCACTAATTCATCATATGAAGTTGAGTTTCTTCTGAGTAAAAATTATTTACATATTACTCTATACTTGATCATCATGATTTGAAAAATGGAGGATCCTTTTAATATTAAAATAATCTTATGAATGTATCACTACTTCGAATTAATCTTATATAGAAATTATTTCAAACAAATTCAAAAAAATAAATACTTATGTTTTACCTGGAATTTGGGGTTATTTTTTCATATGATCAAATTCAATCTCATGGAAAAGGAATTATCTTTACATTTCACTCTATTTTTGAGGTTACTTTTACATATATATATATATAATCAACCCTTACATATGGGAAGGTGTCACTCCAGTGGAAAGGGTAATTTATTTTACAAATTTAGTGCATATGTGGGGATACATTTATGTACAACCCATAGACTCTGCTTCGACAAAGAAATTTCTTTAATCAACTTTGAAGTACCAATTTGTGAATACATAGATTTATATTTACATATCACTCACCCAAAAAAAATGATCCTCACCTAAACCTTTCATAGTTTGATTTTTTTTTCTCAGGATTTAGTTGTATAACCCTTACACATTAGAATAAGATACTTACATATGGGTTAACCCATACATAAGGGTATTCCCTTAACCTAAAAATTTTTAATACATAAGATTTAAAGAAGGATTAATCAAATTTATTTACCATATGATATTATCAATAAAAGATCCTAAAAATTATGCATGTTTGTAATATATTAAAAATTTATAAAAAATATAAATGTGAAGAAATATATTTAGAATTAAAGAAAAAAATAAAAAACAATATAATATCATAAAAATTTTAAAAAATTCTTGATCACTCCCCCAAACATGAATAATAAATTTTCCTCATGTTTATAGATATCCCACTTATTATAAAGTAAAATTTAAGATTCCATGATTTTAAAAAAACACAATTTTGTGGAATTTAAACTATAATAATTAGAACCATCATAAATACCTCTCAGGTAATATTTTTATTCCACTAATCATTTTTTCACTTCCTTGATATTTCTTATGTGAAATTTATTTGTCTCGCCAATCCCTTATTCATCCATGTTCAAAATTACCCAACCATTCCATTCCCTTTTACAAATACCACTTAATAGATTTTATTAGCCATGCTTTGTGAAAATAACTTATTAGATGAGTGTAGATAAACCTATAATAAACCCATCCCAAAATAGAATGAATCCATAAACACTAAGTTAAATTTCCATCGAATGGAATAAATTCTTAGATAACCTGATCCTAGGATTCTAGAAATCTTATTTAATGGATTACTCATATGCTCATATTCTTTTTTGACATGGGGAGGTTTATTTATCTGTTACCATATACTTATTTAACTTCAGTTTCTATGAGTAATCAAAATTTTATTTAGCAGGTATCCCTAAGATGTTAGCCATTTATTGTGGATAGGTTAACCAAGGTAATGTTCAAAATTCCAAATTCCTCAGGAAATGTTTTTTATTAAACAATGGTTTTTTATCCTAAATCACATCCATAATTCCAAACAATTATTCCACAGTTTCTAATGTGACTTATTATTTATTACAGTAGGGAGAGTGAAATGTTAAATCAAATTTAATATTTTTATTTATATTTATTAATCTATAAATGCACAAAAAACAAAGAAATCATAGAAAACTATTTACATCCTAAGATAACTTGCCTCCCCTCTCACACACACACACATAACCTTGACACTACACTTAATGAATTTCGATGTGTTGTTGTAAATGAAAAGTAAAGATCAATAGTAAGTCTTAAAAACATGATTTGAGGAAAGGGAAAAATGTGTACCTTTACTGATGTGTAATAAGAAGTACCTTATACACCTCTATGTGTTATTCATAAAAATATTCCTTAATTTTCTTTAGTTATTAAACATTCACCTACATGGGACTTTTCATATTTTAATTATTTAATTTCAACTGCACCCAATGTAAATACATTAGCCACACTGAATGTCCCAATATATCTAGAATATATCTTATCTATAATGTGTTTCAAATGGCAGGATAACTGTAAAAACTTTATCACCAACTTAGAAGTCGTTATTTAGAATTATTTTTTCACTGGAAGATTTATGTGATCCAAAATATTCCAAATTTAAATATATTTGCATAAATAATCAACCCCATAATATAGATAAAATCTAGAAAAAATCATTGGGTTTTTTTATGTTTGTGAAATATGGAACATTATTGTTTAATATCTCAACATTTTATTTTTAATATTTTATTCATATTGGCATTTAAATAATAATACATACATTGATTTAGATATCTATAATTTAATTATTTAAAGGTTATTTAATTCAGATTTTCATTTCTTTAATCCATTGTGATACAAATTCATTAAAAGCCTACATTGAGTGTGTTTTTCACTATTACAAGTCTAGAAATTGAAAAGGAAATATATTTTGTAAGTTTAGTAACTATGGTGTATGATCAACTATAATAAGAGATCTTATCTATCATTTCCCTCGAATAACCATTCTATGATTGACCATGTGAGAAAATTTGGTAATGACATCAATTGACTACAAAGTGTTCCTAGATTGATAAAATATTAATTCTAAATGGTTCTCTTATCTGACTGAACACAAGTGAAATTTCGATAAAAGACTCAATCAATTGTAATAAGAGAACCAATTAACCATGAGACTCAAGAAACTACAAGGAAAAAACTCAAATAGACCACTCATTCATTTCATGATACCATAGAGGTCTAAGATTCCACCAAAGTGGAAGTTTACCAGTGTTAATACCAATCATTTGTGGATTAACCAACTATTTAATGGAGTCACAACACTATCACATTTTCAATCAAACACATTGAAAAAATTATTTCATTGGATATCAAAATCCAAAAACTACCAAAAATGGGAAACACCCCAAAAATTACTATTTACATTGGTTCATTCAAATAATTATGAGCTCAATTGAGTGATATACATTGAGATCATTTAGAAAAATAAAGTCAAATTCATCATGTTAGAATCCATAACAAAGTCAAAAGATTCAAGATGTGAGGCTCCAAGAATTGTGAACAATGATTTTTTCATGTGTCTATCATCCAAGAATGAGGGAGAGTTTGGGCTCACAGTACTAAACACATGGGGGAGGATACAGAAGGAGATGATGCTCTAAATATTTCAATCCATTTTTATAAAAATATTTCAAACCTTTCTTTTGACCTCATCTAGATTAGATTTTTTCTTTTTAATTTCTACAATTCTAATTCTGATTTTATTATTCTATCTTGTGTTGTATCATTCTATTCTTACTCAATTTATTTGTATTTATTAAACCCCCTGTGTTGTAATTATAGTCTCTAAAACTCTATTATATTGAAGAACTAAATCAAGGGAATTTTTCCAAATGATATTGTTGGGGAATTATGAATCCTTGTTCATCATTTCTACATTTTGTTCTCATCCTTAATGAGGCAATGAGTGAGAGTAAGAGGACAGACGACCATCATCAACTCTTCCCGTTAATTGTTAAATCTTTTTATATTTAAACCTTATCTCCATCCATTCTATTGGTTAACATATAATATTATTAGAGCTATATAGACAGGTATATTAACCAAATACAATTGAAGTTGGGTGTTTGGATATAGGATTCCTTAGTTGAGAATATATATTACCTCTAAAATATGGAGGAGGTGAGATGAGTATGCATAGGTTATCCTCATGTGTGTTCAGTCTCACAATTCAAATATAAGTAGCAATAAAAGATTTTTAATGACTCGATTGTTGGATAAGAACACTTTTGGATAATGAATATCCCTTGTGATCAATCTTGGATCAAATCTCATTAAACTTTAACTTTATTCCTAATCTATATAACCAAATGAGCACTTCATTTATTCTTAATTTCAACACAAAGAAAACAAAACAAACAAATATAAATTTTTAGGAAAGTGAAGAAAATAGGCACAAATATTTAAGATGAAACCATAGTCATCCACGGGGTATTATTCCATGTTTTAATAAATTCTATTTTATGTGGACCTATGATACTCATACCATAAATTATTTGGTCCTTTTCTTGTATAAAAATTAATTTTTGTAATTTTATCTCCTCAAATTCCTATGCTCCACTTATTAAAACCTCTAATTCTTATAATATTTTCTCAATTACATGTTCACATGATTAATATCCTTGTAAACAATTGTGTGGAAACTTAGTAGGTAGGTGAAAATGCTAACTGTAAACTATTCTATAATGAGACATTCCAAGGGGGTTTTAAAGAATTGTTTTTATACCCATAGTGAATCTTCTAGCTTCCTAATTCTATTTTTGTTTGATTGGGTTGAACTAAATTTTCTATGATTTTTTTCAATTCCTAGTTTGATACTTCAAACTATGCATAATTATTTTTTTGATGGTAGTAGATGTATTATATTTCACTTTATACCTTCTCATTAATGCTTCCAAAATATTGTTACAAAAATTAAAACATCACTTATGATTTCTTGAGGTATTCCAAACTTATAAAAAATATGTAATCTGAGAAAATTTATAACCAATCTAGAGTCCTTAGTTCTTTTTATCTTGGTCCTCATTCTATTAAGATACATAATATACTACCTAGATAATATAGGAAAATCCAAAATGAATAGGAAACATCCCCATGAAATAAATTCACTATACGTCAAATATTTCAATAAAAATATAATATATTTAGGGCATTTCATTTATTTTAAAAATCCATCTTATGAACTGGTATATTTTACATACTTTGTAGAATTTTAGTTTCTTAAAAATTGTATGCCAAACATTTCCAACCTCAAACACTTTCTTAATTGTGCAGTGATGTTCAAAATAGACTCCACATGCAGGTGTGTGACAATAATGTAATGATAGAAGATACATGATCATCTAGAACACACCTTCTAATCACTATATCATTTTATATATTCCATAAGTATAGATTAGCCAATACATTGAAAAAAAATTCAGAATTCAGTTTTTTGGAATTTATGCTTAGAAAATAAGGAAGTTAAATTTTAGGTGACTAAGTAGTTTTCCATGTCTCCATACCATGGAACCATACTAGTGGTCTCATAAAGATTATCACCAAGGAGTTCATAATTCAAAGGAGTTTCTATAGGTATTTATACCTTGGTAGTGTGGGAATATTATATAATATTATTTTTAACTAGGATCCCATAACCATTATTATCCTTAATTTCTACATTGAATTCTTTGAGATGAAATATCCACTACACTATCCTTGGTTGTGCATCAGATTTATTGATCAAGTACCCAAGTTCTGTATGGTCATAGTAAACAATTACTTTATTTTATAGAAATTATACATAGAATTTTTCAAGTTAAAAACTATGCACACAATATCCTTATTGATGACTGTGTTATTAATATAGTTTGAGTCCAAATTTTGAGAAGCATATGCAATCACAAATGAATTTCCATAAATATTCTGGTACAGAACATCTCGAAATTATTGGTTTTAAGCACCTCATATCACCTCAAAAGGTATATCCCAGGATGGTGACCTGATGATATGGGTTGTTGTTATGAAAATGTACCATAGAAATAATCGAATATACCTTTTTTATGGTTTTCTAATATAATAAAAACTTGAAAATATATAAATAGTTCATCAAGGAAATAGTGATGACCCTTACCAACAAATATTTTAAGCATCTTAACTAAAAAGGGAATGAAGAAGTGGTCATTCTTGGCCACATGGTTTATTTTTCTATAATTAATACACACAATACAAATATATTTAATCCTAGTTGGAAATAATTAATTATTATCATTCTTAGTAATGGCTATTCTAAACATTTTTGGTTCAATTTCAAAGGGGTTCAAAAGTAAGAGTCTAATATTTGGTAAATGATTCCAACTCCAAATAATTTTTCAACCAAATTTTTAACTACTTATATTAATGTTTTTTAATCTTATATAAGGATACCTCACCAATTTTGATTCTCCATCAAGAAAGATCTAGTGCATAAAAATAGTAGGATTTATTCCATAAATGTTCTCTTGTGTACATCCTAATTCCTTAATAGGTTTTTCAAAATAGTTTTCAATTTTTTTAATTGATTAGGTTTCATGTTATTTGAAACTATCATGTGTAAATATTCATCTTCTATATGATATTAATATTTAATATTTGATGGTATTAGTCTTAATTCCCGCTTGGGTGGTTGTTCTAGTAATGGTTTTAACTTTATTTCACCCATATTTTCCACTTGTATGTGAAAAGAAGAAGAGTTAGTGGAAAATTTAATAAAATAATGTAGATTATTAAAAAATTATACATCAATATAATATTAAGTCTAGTATTTAAATTGGTTGAGAATCATTTCATTTTCAAAAATAATATCATTCAAGTAAATTAGAGACATTACAATCACTCCTAGATTTATTATTTCATCCAAAATCTAGGATTCCTAATCAAAATTGGAATTATTTTTAGAGTAAGAGAGATTGAAAAAAAGTAATGTTGTTGAGTAAATTAAATAGAGTCTAGAATGTAAATTTTTATAGTGTCTCTACCAATTCCATTGAAATAGTTCCTCCATGTACATTAATAATGGTCTACTCCATTTTCATGAATTGCCTCCCTCAGATAATAGTGGAATGGGTTGAAAATTTTTCTCCATCCATATCTTGGAATGAGAAATTAGCAAGAAGTAGTACCCCTATAATGACTCAGTTTTAATATACATTTATATTACATCATTTTAGATGAATATTCGTAACATAAAAAAATGCATGCTTGCGGACCGTAATAGTTTAGTGTCTTTGGATACACGGAAACAAAATATTCCACCATGGTGAAAGATATTCAAAAAGTTACATAAATATCACCACCATTAGTAATTCTACCTAAGACCTTTCTTCATAACCTAGGGAAAGGAAACATAAGAAATGGGTGAGCTCAGATTCTCAATAAGGGTAAATAAAGTAAATGTGTAAACACAACATGAAAAAAAGGTTATGGAACTTTAGAATAAAATTTGAATTCCATTCCATGTATATTAGAGATTATAAAAAATATTGGAAGTTCATAAGACATAGATCATAAGAGAATTAAGAGAATAGGTCATGAAAGAAAAACATTGGAATAATACTTAGAATTTTTGGAATGTACATTTTTTATAATGTTGTGAACATGTATAAGTAAAAAAAAAATCACTCATAAAGTTAAGGACATGAAATTAAGACCTTACATCAAATTATAGACATGAAACTAGGTACATACATAACATTGTGAACATGTAATCACATTCATGCATAACCTTATGGAAATGAAACCTGATCCATGAATAACTTTGTGAAGATGTAATCAGGTTCTCATATAATATTGTGAACATGTAACGGGTTAACGGATAAACTTATGGATATGAAGACATGTCCATGCATAAAATTGTGAACACATAAAAGGTTTCACTCATAATATTGTTAATACATAATCAAGTTATCACATAAACTTGTCAACATACAACCAGGTCCATGCATAACATTATGAATGTATAATCAGGTTCATGAATAACATTTATACTAATGAGTTATAAATCATTAACAAATACATTAGAGGGAGACATAGGTACCACCAATTAGATAATAAAACCATACACACATGTTCCAAAAAAACATTAATCATATCTTGATTCATGAAAAGATATGGGTTTCATAAACATCAAATCATAACCCATGAAATGTAATGGGTATGATTAACATTTCATCACATCATAACCTATGGAAAATAGATAGGTCTTATAACCATTTCATCAAATAATAAATTATGAAAATAATAAGGATTCATAAACATACATCCTTTGAAAGAGAAATGAGTCTCACATATTCCTTGATATCAAGAATAACCCATTCATAGAAATAATTTTAATAAAACCTTTAGATAATTTCCTATAAGGCATGAGTAACATCAATAGATGTCATCTTAGATGGAAAATAAGTTTAAAAAATATTTCATAATAATTTCCTAAGTAAAATATCTTTTATCCTTTGGAAATTTATTTTTAATTCATAAAACCATTTTAAAATAATTTTCTTAAAAAATATATTGAAAATTTATAAAGAATACTTGAAATCATTTTAAAACCATTTTCCCAGAAAACTTATAGAATAAGCATCAAACCATTTTAAAAAAAATTATTTGAATAAACATTGAAAGAATTAAAATAATGAAAAAATTATATTTAAAAACCATTTAGTTGAATAAACTTTTAAAACTAATAAATAAATCTTGAATATATTTTTAAAAACATTTCTTTTAAAATAACTTTGAAAACTCATAATTAAATCATGAAAATGATTTTAAACCCATTTATTGGAAAATAACATTGAAACCTTATATGTAAGTATTTTAAAACCATAAAAAAAATTAAAATCATTTTTCATTGAATATTATCTACAAATATCATTTGAAAACATTTTTGAAAAAATGGTTTTTAAATAAAAACATATTTTCGACCAAAGAGAGAGATAAAGATATATTTCTCTTAAAAAACATTTTATTAATTATATCTAGTTCCAAAGAGTGGAAAATGATACTAATACATGGTTATATATTTTATAAACAGAGGATAAATATTACCTTTAGTTTTTTTGAGATATGGATCATAATATTTTATCAAAAGAAGAATAATCATTAACAATCTCAAAAAGTGATGATATTGTTTCAATAAACTCTTACCACTTGGTTACTTGGGATCATAATCTTAATTTAAGAAAGTTAAATTAAATAAACCATAAAATATCATGTAAATAATGACATAAATTATACAACATGTCTTTTTTAATTATATACACCTCGTTAAGGAACATAGGTTCATAACAAAACTTGTGTCTCAAAGAAGGTAATTTGAGACAAAACTTCTATACCAATTTGGTAAATTTTGAAACATTGAACCCAAAAAAATAAAGATAATAGAATGGATATGTAAACACACACAAATTTAATTATAATAATCATAGAATAAATCCATGGTCTTTATAAACACAATAAATAAATAATGGGTGGTGAATAATGCATTTATCTCATAGAAATAAAACGTGAGATGAAATTCCCTTACCATGTGTCTTGACTCTTGTTGTACTCATTGAAACCTACTATATTAAAAAAGTAAATTTATTATACATATTTTGATGATCCATATTTTTATATCTAATACTATATATATTTATTTATTTATTTATTTATTATTCTATTATATTACCCTCATGTTAACAATTCTATATCAAGGTTTCACTTCAGGTGATATCCCCTTTGTTTTTTACATGTGTCTTAATTTGTTATATGTTTGATCCTTATATATATATATATCATTATTTAAATAATTTAAACCATGATGTAAATATAATTTAAATTAAATATATTCATATAATAATAATCCATATAATACATAAGTATGAAATGGAATACATCGTTCGTGGAGATGGTACGACTTACGTACGTATGAATGCTATTTTTTTAATTGTCATGTTAAAAGAAAGAAAGTAAAAGTAATGTATGTATATGTATGTATATATATCATTACTAAAGTAGATTTAATATATCATATATATTCACTAAACCCATCCTTAATACATTTCAATCAGTTTATGAACTAATCACATCACTTTGAGGGGTGGTAGTCCACACTTCCTCAAACGAAATTATCATATTTACACTAAATTGAAAATAATGAGATATGGATTATAAAAATAATAAAAAGGCTTAAAGAAATAAAAAATAAAAAATAATACATATATAAATAGATTATACATCAAAATTCCCACCATTAGAGGCGTAATGGAAAAATGAATAATCATCATTAAGTAAGGCATTAGTTCATCGTACACATAAATAATACGTTTGTTACCCATTAGATGCATGTGTGTGTAATTATAGGTATGAACCTTAGAAAAAAAACAACCTAGTATATTTAAGATGTTATTTTTGTTATTAAATCCTATAATAAATATATTTTAGGGGGGATAAAGAAAATAAAAGAAAGGATCTTGAGAGAAGACATTAAATCTTAATTGAGTAACTCCTTTTGGTGTTTTCCAAAAGGCTTCCTTGGATTGCTTTATGACCCAGAAAAAATTCTAGGAGGAAGGGAATTATTTTTTAAAAATTATTAGGTATATCTTGTCTGAACCTACATTTTTTTTATGTGTGAATAAGAGGTATATGTGGTGGCCTTTTATAGGGAAGGAAAATGACTCACTTGGAATTTTTTAAAACAAGTTTGGTGTACACATTTTATTAACTAAAAAAGTCATACCAGACAAAAAAAAATAAATAATGGATGTTTTCTGGAATAATTATATCCATATAAAGGGTTTTTAAAATTGGATAGGTCATTTTGTCCACAAATATAAAGGTTTAGTCTCTAATTAATTTTAATTTGACCTTAATCAATATGAGTAATTTTAACAACTTTTACTAATATTCTTGGTCAAAAATTGAAATAATATAATTCGACAATAAATATTATACTAATTAATTTTTTGTATCAATATTTTTTAAAATTAAATTCACCTAATTGAAAAGTTAAGATAAATTTTAATCCCGTAGACAGAATGAAATAAGGGGGTTTTCAAGTAGAAAAATGTTCAAAAGTTTGTTAAGTTTTTATATTCTATTTCTAAGAGAAATTTATTATAATGACCTAAATTGTATTAATAGATGTATAATTGATCTCATGTGACCATAAAAAAATTAGTGTACAATTTAACATTAATAATTATTTAAACAAAAAGACAATTATTAGCTAAAATGCAGCATTTTTCACTATTCATGAAAAAATAATGTTTCTCAGAAAAATAACAAAAAAATCACACTAAGATAATTTCAACATTTTAAATTCAAAAATTATGTTTATTTTATAGAATTAAATTTCTATATGTGACTAAAGTTAATGTTCATGTTCTATATAGAAGGACATGAAAAAAAACTCACTCGAGAAAATAGTATTGTTAAACATAGAGAGACATTACAAAAAATTATATTTTTCATTATCAATATGTTATATTTATATAAAACCATTAAAAAATATTTGAAAAGTAGTTATTTCTATTCATATTACTATGTTTTAAATACTAGGTTATAACTAACTCGTTTAAATAATTATAAAAATAAAATGATGTTTCATAGAAACTCAGTACAACGTGTAATATATATAACGACCCATACTTTACATACATTGTTAATACTTCAAAATTGAAGCATACTTATTACAACATATAACAAAACCACGAAAGGACCGTATAGGTATAGTGTCTTTAGAAACTGGGAAACATAAACAACTAGTTCATAAAGCGTCTACACTGTCTCCCATTTATTTCATCATATCTATAATCCCTTTTGGCATATCTTACTTAATAACCTTCTTCCTGACCTGGGGAAAGAAAACATACAAAAGGGTGAGCTCAAATTCTCAGTAAGGGTAAACAAAATAAATATCAATCACATCATATACATAAGCACATAACTTTTGGAAATCTTAACCTGCAAAAGAGATCATAATTTCATAACATGGGATAAATCATGGCAGTGAAATGTAATCACAATAATCATAACTTAAAACATGAAACTTTGTGCCATATACACATAATCATAGAGAATCATTTCTTGTTAGTCAAGACTCATTGCTAAGACTATCTTAGTGGACAAAGTCCCCTTCTGAACCGAGTCACCCTCGTTTCAGTCCTGTTTCACTGAACCGGTATAACCTACTGTTCCAGCCATGTCTATCTCATGAGATATAAAATCTTTACCCAATTCATTGGAGGGAGATATAGGTCCCACCCATCGCATAATGATACCATTCTTATGTGTGCCACAAAATCATAAATCATACATCATTGCATAACCCATGTAATACAAATGGGAATCATAAACATCATGACATCATAAAACAATTCATATAAGATAAAGGAATTCATAAAAATAATTCCATCACAACATAATCAAATTAATGTAATAATAGGGATAAAAACAGAACCCTTTATTATCTTAGATGGAAAATAATTTTGATAAAACACTTGAACTCCATTCTTGAGGAAAATATCCTTTCTACTTCAAAAACATTTTTCCTTTCTTAACATGTCATAAAATTATAACTAAAAGAATTTGATTAAAAATAAACATGAAAACTTGTAAAGGAAGATTCTTGGAAATAATGTTTTAAAAATACATTCATGCCGTATAAGTTAAAAAAAACATTCTTCGCGTACTTTTGTCGGAAAAGTCAAAAAAAAGTACCTTATATGGTAACCAAAGGAAAGATTCCATTCATACAATGTGGTAAAAAGTCAATAAAGGGTAAAAATGACTTTAAAAATTCATGGAATAATGTTAAACATTTTATAAAAACATTTTTAGAAAACATGGTCATGGATGATAAACGTAACCCCAGTAAATACTTACGTATAAGCAATCTCAGATAAAAATGAGATTGAAAATTTATACCTTACCTTAGGTTCGACTTGATTTTTAAGTGTCTGAACCTCCTGTATAATGATTTAAATAATGTTATTGACTTATTCCAGAATCATACTTATTTTTATGATATCATATATGGTCATATTCTTAGCTTATTAATAGTAATATTTCATTGTTACTTGTTACTCGGGTCTTTATTGCCTTTTGTTCTTATGCGTGTTTTGCCGAATAAATTATTATTATTCTTTTAAGGTTATAGATACCTTATATCCAGAATGGTATTAGTGTAACATATATCATATGTATTCATTAAATTCATTTATATAATCATTATGAAATGAAGATCATGTAGAACGAGTCGCATCACATCGTGGAGACGGTATTCCGTACGTACGCACGAGTGATGATATCGTTCCTATGATCGTGGAATTGTATTGTAGTATATGTATACTATTTCAGAATCAATATCACTTTATAATAGTCATATATGGTCATTATTTACACCATTATACCCATCCAAGTAAGGTGGTGGTGGAAAATAGATTACATCACGGCGTGGAGACGGTGTTCCGTACGTACGCACGCGCGGTGATTTCTTTTTCCGTATGATGGATAGATGGTGAAATAGGGTTGTTTAATAATTATAATAACATATCAGTATATGAGTGATACTTATTTTATTACTTCATAATGAAACAACTAAAGAAGAAGATGTGGAAGAAGAAATAAAGATGAAAGAATCGGTAACGGACATTACCTCTTCTTTGAAGTGCTTCTTTGAGACCTTCTTTTAGGGCACTAAAATTGGTCTTTGAAGAAGACCAAAACCTCTAGGATGTCTCTAGGGAAGTGGAGAGGAGAAATTTGTAGGGTTTGGCCGAGCTTGAAGGCTCCAAGTGGTGTGAGGAAGAGGGGGAGGAGGTTTCCTTTTATAAGGGAGGAGAGGGGCACCTTTGGAATATCTCAAAATATTATTTTATATTAAAGTCAAAATCGGTTTATAATGGTTCGAAAGGGTCTTATTTCGGAGATAAAGTGGGGATGGGTCTAAATCCTATCAACCAATAGGATTTAGACAAGTTTAGGTTATTATTTTAACCTTATCAATTAGATTTAACTCTAAGTTAAATAATTTAACTTTTACCGTGTCTTTTTGTTTTCTTACACTATATGGTTAATACACTTACTATAACATGCCAAACGAACCCCAAGTTGTTTATTATTAATATATATATCCTTATCTAAGTCATTTTTCCGAACCTTAGATTTTTAGGAATAAAATAACAAATAATAATATAATATTTGATTTAAAAACTATTTTGTGTCAATTTTGACACTATTTGATATATGATTTTTGTGAAAGTCATAATAGAATTATATGTTCGAACAAAGTTGACTAAATCAACACTAATATATCATAGTAACCTATAAAATTAGTGTAATTCATAAAAAGTCTCAAATTACATTTATTTGGGCATTTATAACATCAATTATGTTAACATTTTCTTAAAAGGGTAATTACTGCATCATCGTTGTGTCATAAATAAATTAATTTATTTAAAGTCTAAAAATTATAAATAAAATATCATTATGTAGGAAATAGTTTTAGATTTATAATGAATATTTATAATCGAATTTATCTTATGTATAACCCCATATTAAAAAAAATTTAGTTATCAAACTTTGATTTTAACTATTTTAACTATTCATTAAATAAAATAATATTAAATGTCATAATCTAATACAAGTGGACATAAATGGTCATATTATATTCATAAGGTTGTTTTGGGTAGAATTACACTTATCCAATAGAATTAGGACATGTGTTAGGGTAATAGTAATATCATATTTACCCTTAGTTACCCTATTTACTATTAACTGCTGTAAAAAAAGTAAAAAGTTATTATTCACCAAAAAATTATTTTCATCTCATTGAACCACATTTTAGTACTTGATATTAATCGTGTCTCTCAGATTTTCGAAATTCCACTCACAGAAGCGGTAAAATTAAGTTTTATGAAAAATTCAGTTTTTTAACTACCACTTAGTGGTTTCACTATTCATCAAAAATTGAAAGTTTTCAGAAAAATACCAAAATTTCACCCTAGGCTAATTTCGATATTCCGAATCCAAAAATGAAGTCCATTTTGAAACAAAAAGTGGTTATTACTATTCATAACGGCTAGTTTTAATAATATTTTAATAGTATATCGTTGTTTAGTGAAACTCGGTATTGCGTACGACGCACACTATCGAGGAAGGTCACGATTTCGTGTAAAGAAAGCCAAGAAAGTGTTGTGTAGAAAAAGATTCCTTTGATGATTTATATAACATAAAAGTCTCGGGTGTTACATTCTTCCCCCCCTAAAATGAATTTCTCCCTCGAAATTCGTCACTTTCAAATAGATGAGGATACCTCTCCCTCATCATATCCTCAAGTTCCCATGTAGCTTCTTCTAATTGGTGGTTCCTCCATAAAACTTTTACCAAGAGAGTGGTCTTGTTTCGTAAGACTTTTTCGCTACGATCCAGAATCTCTATCGGCCGTTCTTCATAAGAAAGATCTTGCTCTAGCGGTACAAATTCTGAGCTGAGTACATGTGAAGGATCAGGTATGTACTTTCTCAGGAGAGATACATGGAACACATCGTGAACTTGAGAGAGATTCGGTGGAATCACCAATCGGTAAGCTACCTTCCCAACACGATCCAGTATTTCGAAAGGACCGATATATCTAGGGCTCAACTTCCCCTTCCTTCCAAATCTCATAACCCTCTTCCAGGGAGATATCCGTAAGAACACTTTATCGCCCACTTCAAGCTCTAGGTCTTTTCTTCGGCTGTCGGCATAACTTTTCTGTTGAATCTGAGCTGCTCTTATGTGTTGTTGAATAGATCTGACATTTTCTGCCATTTCATCAATGAGATCAGGTCCTAATAGATTTCTTTCCCCAAATTCATCCCATCAAGTTGGAGTCCTGCATTTCTTTCCATAGAGAGCTTGAGATGCTCTTATGTGTTGTTGAATAGATCTGACCTTTTCTGCCATTTCATCAATGAGATCAGGTCCTAATATATTTCTTTCCCCAAATTCATCCCAGCAAGTTGGAGTCCTGCATTTCTTTCCATAGAGAGCTTCATAAGGAGCCATCTGAATACTGGAGTGAAAGCTATTATTATAATAAAATTCCAACAAAGGTAGGTGTTGATCCCAACCTCCTTTGAAATCCATAGAGAAAGCTCTCAAGATATCTTCTAGGGTTTGAATTGTTCTTTCAGACTGACCGTCTGTCTGAGGATGATAAGCAGTGCTGAAACTCAACTCTGTATCCATAGTATGCTGAAGACTTCGCCAGAACTTCGAGTTAAATCTCGGATCCCGATCAGATATAATAGAAAGTGGTACTCCATGCAATATTTCCACTTCCTTTACATATATCCTGGAAAGCTGATCCAGAGAGAAATCCTCTCTAATAGCGTTGAAGTGTGCAGACTTTGTAAGACGATCAACTATGACCCAGATAGCATTATTGCCTTTGGATGTTTTAGGAAGTCCTGTGACAAAGTCCATAGTAATGTTTTCCCATTTCCATTCAGGTATGGGTAATGGTTGTAACATCCCCTTAGACTTCTGTCTCTCAGCTTTAACTTGCTAACAAACCAAGCATCGAGAGACATATTCAGCAACATCTCTTTTCATGCCATCCCACCAGAAGTACTCTTTCAGGTCCCTATACATCTTCGTGCTTCCAGGATGAATAGAGAATGAAGAACTATGAGTCTCATCCAGCAGCTCCTTCTTTAGTTCGGGGATGGGAGGAACACAAACCCGATTCCTGAACTTTATTATCCCATCACAATCAAGGTTGAACTCAGGAACAATTCTCACCTTCTTTTGTAACTTGACATCTTCTTTCTGTGCCTCTTTAATCTTCACATGTATAGATGGTTGAACATTCATTTGAGAAAGATATGATTTTTCCCCTTCCACTATAATTCCAAGATCCATCCTTTGTAAATCCATAAATATTGGATCTTTTGTGATCCTCATCATGGATAAACTAGCATGGTCTTGTCGACTTAATGCATCTTCCACCTTGTTTGCTTTCCCAGGGTGGTAATGGATTGAGCAGTCGTAATCCTTAATCAGCTCCAACCATCTTCTTTGACGCATATTCAGCTCCTTTTGTGTGAAAATATACTTTAAACTTTTATAATCAGTATAAATATCACACCTTTCACCATAAAGGTAATGCCTCCAAATCTTTAATGCAAAGATTACCGCAGCTAACTCCAAATCATGTGTTGGGTAATTTTGCTCATGGATTTTCAACTGTCGTGAGGCATAAGCTATCACCATATCATTTTTCATAAGAACACACCCTAATCCCTTCTTGGATGCATCACTATAGATCACAAACCTTTCTCCACTACAAGGCAGTGTGAGCAAAAGTGCACTGGATAACCTTCTTTTCAACTCCTTGAAATTCTCTTCACATTCTTCCGTCCAGACAAACTTAACTCCTTTCCGAGTCAACTTGTTGAGTGGATTAGATAATCATGAAAAATATTTCACAAAACGTTGATAATATCCAGCCAAACCAAGAAAACTTTGGATCTCAGTTACTGTTGTTGGTCTCGACCATCTTTTGATAACCTCTGCTTTTGCTGGATCCACAGATATCCCCTCTTTTGAGATTATGTGACCCAAAAATGCAACTTTTTTAATCCAAAATTCACACTTGGTAAATTTGGCATAAAGCTTTTCCTTTCTCAGGGTCTTCAATATAATTCTCTAGTGATCTTCATGTTCTTCCTTGCTCTTTGAATAGACAAGAATATCGTCTATAAAGACTACCACAAATTGATCAAGATAGTCTCTAAAGACTCTATTCATTAGATCCATGAAGATAGAACAGGCATTAGTAAGACCAAATGGAATCACTATAAATTCATAGTATCCATACCTTGTACGGAAATCTGTCTTTGGTATATCCTCCCGTTTGACCCTTAATTGATGATACCCTGAACGAAGATCAATCTTGGAAAAGTATTGAGCTCCGCGTAGTTGGTCAAATAGGTCATCAATGCGCGGGAGAGGATATTTGTTCTTGATAGTGATCTTGTTAAGTTCTTGATAATCAATGCAGAGTCTCATTGATCCATCTTTCTTCTTAACAAATAGAACAGGTCCTCCCCAAGGTGGTGCACTAGGGCGTATGAATCCTTTATCAAGATTCTCTTGGAGTTGCTTCTTCAATTCCTACAACTCAATTGGGGCCATTCTATAAGGTGTCTTTGAAATAGGAAAAGCACCCGGTACGAGTTCTATTGAAAACTCAACTTCACGATTTGGTGGAAGACCCGGTAATTCCTTCGGAAAGACATCATCAAAATCCCGTACAATGGGCATATTCTTAATCGTGAGTTTCTCACCAACCATTTGAGATAAATAACCTTCATTTAGTGGAATCAAGACCCATAAGATGGAAGAAATTTCCACTGGAAGGTTATGTTCATCCTTGCATTGATAGACGATCATAGATTGATCTGGAATATAAAATGTGACTTCCCTTCTTTGGCAATTGATATGAGCTCCATATAAAGAAAGCCAATCCATGCCAAGAATCACATAAAATTCCACTATAGGAAGGATCACAAGATTTGCAGGAAGCACTTTCCCACAAACTTCGATCGGAGAAGAATTATAAACTTTTGATGCGACTGTTGTGCCATTAGGTGTTGTCACAGCTAACTCAACATCTAATTGTTGAGGTAATACAGTGATACCCTTAGAAAATTCTTCAGAAATAAAAGAGTGGGTGGATCCAGAATCAAATAAAACATTTGCTACTTTAGAGTGGATGGTAAGTGTACCTTTCACCACATCGTTATCGTACTCCACATCGCTGATAGAAATTGCATGTGACTTTCCTTTGTCTTTAGCCTTGAGAGTTTGTTGACGATGACCATCATCATCAACCCTTGGATTAGGGCATTTATTGGCATAATGCCCCATCTCCTTGCACTTGAAACATTGAAGTGTAGTAGGTTCATTATGTGTATCCCTTAGTTTGTTTGCATCATTAGACATCTTCTTCCCATCATCGCGGCATTCAAATGCCCGATGACCTTCCTTTCCACATTTGAAACATTTACTTGTCCCTTTAAGACAACTCCCTCCATGTTTCTTTCCACACTTTGAGCATAAGGGAAAGCTCATCTTCTTTTCAGTGTGCTCTTTATATTTTCCTTTGAATTCCATTTTCCTCTTCTTATCAAACCCATATGACTGATGGGTTACTCCAATCTCCATCTCGACTTTGAGAGCACATCGAACGATTTCCTCGTAGCGATTGAAGTCACTTATGGCTAACGCCCTTCGAAGACTTGGTTTTAAGCCACTAAAGAATCAATAGATCTTACTCTCAGGTTGGATAATAATACCAGAAGCGTACCTTGCAAGTCTTGTAAAATTTGCTTCATAGGTACCAACAGATTCATCATCCTTTTGCTTTAGTTCAAGAAACTCTTTCTCCATCTTTGTTCAGAGAATATGAGGGAATTACTTATTGAAAAATAATTTCTTGAACTCGTCCCATTCCATGGACTCAATTTCATCCCTTTTCCTCGTATTCTTAATAAGATTCCACCATTGATCAGCATCTCCTTCTAAACGATACACTGCTAGGATGACTTTATCATGTTCAGAACATTGAAGAACTGAAAATATCTTTTCAGTAGTACTAATCCATTGTTCAGCAACTAATGGATCAGTAGACCCGCTGAAAGAAGGTGCACGCTGCCTCATGAAGGATTCAACAGAATGTTGCTCCTTCCTTTGCTCGTTTGGAAGTCCTGCATGATTCATAGCTTGAGAAAGTTGTGTGAGCATGGCTAAAAGATTTTTCATTCCATCTCCCATAACGTTTGGTTGCTCAGGGGTACAATCATTGCATTGCCCGTCGCATTCCGCATTAACACGGTTCCTTCGGGTTCCAGCCATTGACTAAAACCAAGAAGAATAGTGTGAGCAACACTAATTATAATAGGAAAACCACATAATCAAGAATAAAATTTCACACTTAAGGTCTTATCCTAGGTTATTCATGGCCATTTCTAAAACACTAAGATTGTGTTCTATGCTTAGACTTATCCTTAGGGTTCTTACTAAGGCTTTCACATCCTAGTTTCCAAAGGTTGACTATACCTTTCCTCTGATACCAACTATAATGACCCATACTTTACATACATTGTCAATACTTCAAAATTGAAGCATACTTATTACAACATATAACAAAACCATGAAAGGACCGTATAGGTATAGTGTCTTTAGAAACTGGGAAACATAAACAACTGGTTCATAAAGCGTCTACACAGTCTCCCATTTATTTCAACATATCTATAGTCCCTTTTGGCATATCTTACTTAATAACCTTCTTCCTGACCTGGGGAAAGAAAACATACAAAAGGGTGAGCTCAAATGCTCAGTAAGGGTAAACAAAAGAAATATCAATCACATCATATACATAAGCACATAACTTTTGGAAATCTTAACCTGCAAAAGAGATCATAATTTCATAACATGGGATAAATCATGGCAGTGAAATGTAATCACAATAATCATAACTTAAAAAATGAAACTTTGTGGCATACACACATAATCATAGAGAATCATTTCTTGTTAGTCAAGACTCATTGCCAAGACTATCTTAGTGGACAAAGTCCCTTTCTGAACCGAGTCACCCTCGTTTCAGTCCTGTTTCACTGAACCGGTATAACCTACCGTTCCAGCCATGTATATCTCATGAGATATAAAATCTTTACCCAATGCATTGGAGGGAGATATAGGTCCCACCCATCTCATAATTATACCATTCTTATGTGTGCCACAAAATCATAAATCATACATCATTGCATAACCCATGTAATACAAATGGGAATCATAAACATTATGACGTCATAAAACGATTCATATAAGATAAAAGAACTCATAAAAATAATTCCATCACAACATAATCAAATCAATGTAATAATAGGTATAAAAACAGAACCCTTTGTTATCTTAGATGGAAAATAATTTTGATAAAACAATTGAACTCCATTCTTGAGGAAAATATCCTTTCTACTTCAAAAACATTTTTCCTTTCTTAACATGTCATAAAATTATAACTAAAAGAAGTTGATTAAAAATAAACATGAAAACTTGTAAAGGAATCTTCTTGGAAATAATGTTTTAAAAATCCATTCATGCCGTATAAGTTAAAAAAACATTCTTCGCGTACTTTTGTCGGAAAATTCAAAAAAAAGTACCTTATATGGTAACCAAAGGAAAGATTACATTCATACAATGTGGTAAAATTTCAATAAAGGGTAAAAATGACTTTAAACATTCATGGAAGAATGGTAAACATTTTACAAAAACATTTTTAGGAAACATGGTCATGGATGATAAAGGTAACCCCAGTAAATACTTACGTATAAGAAATCTCAGATAAAAATGAGATTGAAAATTTATCCCTTACCTTAGGTTCGACTTGCTTTGTAAGTGTCTGAACCTCGTGTATAATGATTTAAATAATGTTATTGACTTATTCCAGAATCATACTTATTTTTATGATATCATATATGGTCATATTCGTAGCTTCTTAGTAGTAATATTTCATTGTTACTTGTTACTCGGGTCTTTATTGCCTTTTGTTCTTATGCGTGTTTTTCCGAATAAATTATTATTCTTCTTTTAATGTTATAGATACCTTATATCTAGAATGGTATTAGTGTAACATATATCATATTTATTCATTTAATTCATTTATATAATCATTATGAAATGAAGATCATGTAGAACGAGTCGCATCACATCGTGGAGACGATATTCCGTACGTACACACGAGTGATGATATCGTTCCTATGATCGTGGAATTTTATTGGAGTATATGTATACTATTTAAGAATCAATATAACTTTATAATAGTAATATATGGTCATTATTTACACCATTATACCCATCCAAGTAAGGTGGTGGTGGAAAATAGATTACACCACGGCGTGGAGACGGTATTCCGTACGTACGCACGCGCGGTGATTTCTTTATCCGTAGGATGGATAGATGGTGAAATATGGTTGTTTCATACTTATAATAACATATCAGTATATGAGTGATACTTATGTTATTACTTCATAATGAAACAAATAAAGAATAAGAAGTGGAAGAAGAAATAAATATGAAAGAATCGGTAACAGACATTACCTCTTCTTTGAAGTGCTTCTTTGAGACCTTCTTTTAGGGCACTAAAATTGTTCTTTGAAGAAGACCAGAACCTCTAGGATGTCTCTAGGGAAGTTTAGAGGAGAAAGTGGCAGGGTTTGTCCGAGCTTGAAGGCTCCAAGTTGTGTGAGGAAGAGGGGGAGGAGGTGTCCTTTTATAAGGGAGGAGAGGGGCACCTTTGGAATATCTCAAAATATTATTTTATATTAAAGTAAAAATCGGTTTATAATGGTTCCAAAGGGTCTTATTTCGGAGCTAAAGTGGGGATGGGTCTAAATCCTATCAACCAATAGGATTTAGACAAGTTTGGGTTATTATTTTAACCTTATCAATTAGATTTAACTCAAAGTTAAATAATTTAACCTTTACCGTGTCTTTTTGTTTTCTTACACTATATGGTTAATACACTTACTATAACATGCCAAACGAACCCCAAGTTGTTTATTATTAATATATATATATCCTTATATAAGTCATTTGGCCGAACCTTAGATTTTTAGGAATAAAATAACAATTAATAATATAATATTTGATTTAAAAACTATTTTGTGTCAATTTTGACACTATTTGATATATGATTTTTGTGGAAGTCATAATAGAATTATATGTTCGAACAAAGTTGATTAAATCAACACTAATATATCATAGTAACCTATAAGATTAGTGGAATTCATAAAAAGTCTCAAATTACATTTATTTGGGCATTTATAACATCAATTATGTTAACATTTCCTTAAAAGGGTAATTATTGCGTCATCGTTGTGTCATAAATAAATTAATTTATTTAAAGTCTAAAAATTATAAATAAAATATCATTATGTAGGAAATATTTTTAGATTTCTAATGAATACTTATAATCGAATTTATCTTATGTATAACCCCATATTTAAATTTTTTAGTTATTAAACTTTGATTTTAACTATTTTAACTATTCATTAAATAAAATAATATTAAATGTCATAATATAATCCAAGTGGACCTAAATGGTCATATTATATTCAAAAGGTAGTTTTTGGTAGAATTACACTTATCCAATAGAATTAGGACATGTGTTAGGGTAATAGTAATATCATATTTACCCTTAGTTACCCTATTTACTATTAACCGCGGTAAAAAAAGTAAAAAGTTACTATTCACATAAAAAAAATTTCATCTCATTGAACCTCATTTTAGTCCTTGATATTAACCGTGTCTCTCGGATTTTCAAAATTCCACTCACAGAAGCGGTAAAATTAAGTTTTATGAAAAATTCAGTTTTTTAACTACCACTTAGTGGTTTCACTATTCATCAAAAATTGAAAGTTTTCAGAAAAATACCAAAATTTCACCCTAGGCTAATTTCGATATTCCGAATCCAAAAATGAAGTCCATTTTGAAAAATAAAATTTATAAAATTTCAAAAAGTGGTTATTACTATTCATAACGGCTAGTTTTAATAATATTTTAATAGCATATCGTTGTTTAGTGAAACTCGGTATTGTGTACGACACACGCTAGCGAGGAAGGTCGCGATTTCGTGTAAAGCAAGCCAAGAAAGTGTTGTGTAGAAAAAGATTCCTTTGATGATTTATATAACATAAAAGTCTCGGGTGTTACAATATATGCCAATTTGGTGTTCATGTAGTAAAAGAAAAGTCAGTGTTGTGTGTAGTGCAGGCCAAGTTAGTGTTGTGTGTAGCACAATCCAAGTTTCAACCATGTGAAAGGAATTTTTGACATAGTGTTTTAATATATATATATATATATATATATATATAACAATTTTCAGTGTCACTTGAAATGAAAAATATCAAGAAGATAAACTAATTCAAAAAAATATTTCACAAAATATTGGGGTGTAAAATTCTATTTCCATTAAAATGAATTTATACCTCAAAATTCATCTAGGTTATCAATGGTTTAATACTTGAAAGTTGATTTCATAGAATCCCACATCATAAAAATTAATAAAAAAACATTCTTTAAAAACAAGAAGTTAGAACCATAATGGTTACCCAATGTAACAATATCTGTGTTTCTACATAAGATAGCATAGTTTTCAAGTGAAAACATTAACATGGAAGAAAACTCTAACTATCATGTTCTGTAGGATAGTGATAGTGAACTTTTTCAGACGATATCTAACAATCACAAAGCCATAAATCTATGATGACTTAAGAGACCTTATGATTCATCAAAAACAAATATACAAGGACAAAAATTTTGGATCAAGAATACTTTTTAAATAATTTTCATGAAGAGATATACTTGAATGATTTCTGGTCAATGTCAACCATTTTATTTCATTGATCCACTTCACCTCCTTATCTAAATAGTAAGGTGACTTTTTTCATTCTGTAAGTACAGAAAGATCATGAGACATATGATATTCAATCCCATCAGTTATCATCAACACAAAGTAGTTTGAAAAGTCTATCCAATATGCATAAATCCTCATGTGAAAATATAACACTTTAATATTACTAAATTAATCTCAATTTTAACTTAAACTTTCAATAAATGGTTAACCTTATAACCCATCCAAAATATAATTCATTCTTTATTCCTTAAATAAGTTATTATTTTAAACCAAAAAAATTTTTTAGCGGATATTTGGGTTCATCCTTGATTTAATATAACATTAAATGAGATTTTATTATTCCAAAATCCTTGTAGAAGGATATAATCACATATTACTTCACTAAATGTTGAACAACAAGATTATCATAGGGCTTATTTATAAAAAATAAAACATGAACTTCTAAAATAAGGGGGGAAAGGATAATTTTTCCCTAATTATCATTATTCACTAAATCCATTGTTATTGCATTATATTTCCTTTTTTAATTTTTCATTAGATGTTTTGTATCTTAATATATATATTTTACCTTATATTGGGGAATTTATTCACATAATTCCCAATATCCATGCACTTGAAACACTGAATCGTGGGTGGTTTAGTCAATTGAGATTTCTGTCCACTCATTTCATTTAATTTTCCCTTATCATCACTTCAACATTATTTTTCCCAGTGGACAGGCTTCCCACACTTTAATCAACTTCTTATTCCTTTCAGTCACTCTCTAAAGTGTTCTTTCCCAGAGTTTTGTAAAGTTTGAGTTTGAAACTTTTTATTCTCTCTATGGTTTTTAGATTCCCCCTTGAACTCCATCTTCCTCTTCTTGTTAAAACCATGAGATAGATATGTAACTCTAACCTCCACTTCAACTTTGATTGTATAAAAAATAATGTATTCATAGATAATAAAGTATCTTATGTCCAATTTCCTTATGAGAATTGAATTTAACCCACTATAGAACCTATAAACTTTACTTTTAGGTTGGATGATAATACTAGAAGCGTACCTCTCATGTCTTGTGAAATTAGCCTCATAGGTATTCAAAAATTCATCATCCTTTTGATTCAACTCAAGGAAATCATTTTCCATATTCATATAAATAACATGAGGAAAGTACTTATTTAGTAATAAGTTCTTGTACTCATCCCAATACCAAGATTCAATTTCATTATGCATCCTCGTATTCTTGACTAGAGTCCATCACAGGTCCACTTTACCTTATAAATGATAAACATCCAAAATTAATTTCTTATGATCTGAACAATTCAGAATAGAGAATATATTTTCAGTGTAACTGATCCAATGTTCAGAAACAAGTGGATCAGATGACCCCCTGAAAGAGGTGAAATATTCCTCATGAAGGAATCAATATATTGTTGTTCCTTACATTGCTCATTTGGAAACTCAACATGATTCATAGCTTTAGAAACCTATGACTATATAGCAACAAGGTCTTATATTCCTGCCCCCACAACATTCATATATTCTGGCTGACATTCATTTAATTTTCCAGCACAATCACAATTAATGTGGTTCCTCTGGGTTCCATCCATTAACTAAAACAAAAAATGATAGATTAAAAAATATTTATCATAATAAGGAACCACATAATAATTAAAAGTAACTTATAGTATTTCTAAAGTATGACACCTTCTTTAATATGTGACACCATAGTTATATCCTAGGTTATTCATAGAAAGTTCTTTTTTAATCATTCACGACAGTTCATGAAGAGTTTATGAATTTCTAAATATTCTCCCATGGGAGTGTCAAACTGTGTGTGCAGTAAAACCCATTTTCATGTACCATATTACCCAGAGCTAGGCCCATAGCATCTTATCTAATTTATTACCCCTAGGTACATCTTCTCTAGATCCAAATCCACTTTTAGTATCTAGAAAATGATGTATTTCTAGGAAACCACTCACTCTCTCCTTTAACAAATTTTAGGGACATTTTCCTAAATATTGAATCAACCTTATACTTATCCTTAGTGAAATCCATATATATATCATATAAATATACCCAAGGATCTCACTAAAGTTTTATCATCCTAGGATCTAAAGGATGACTAATCCTTTCCTTCGATACCAACTAAAGTTATCTAGGATAAACATACATGGATATTAGTACATTACAAAAATACATTCTTGAGGATCGTAATAGTTTAGTGTCTTGGGAAATAAGAAAACAAATCTTCAATTCTGGTGAAAGATCTTCAACACCTCCCATAAAGATCTCCACCTTTATTACTTATACTCAATACCTTTCTTCATAACTTGGGGAAATGAAACATAATATGGGGGGTCTTTTATTCTTATTAAGGGTAAATAAAATAAATGCATATGAATAACATGAAAAAATGGTACGGAACTTCACCATAACATTTGAAGATCATACTCCACATAATAGAAATCATAATAAATATTGGAATTTTATAATACATGGATCATAAGAGAATTAATTTAGTAGTCCATGAATGTATAACATAAGAAAAAGACATGGAATTTATGGAATGCACATTTTTTCACAACATTGTGAATATGTATAAGTACAAAAAGGTCTACTCATTAAGTTATGGACATGAAATCAGTCCCCCATGTTAACTTATGGGAATGAAACCATCTCCATTTATAACATTCTAAATGTGTAATAAGGTTCATTCATAACTTTATGGATATAAAACAAGGTCCATGAATAACATTTTGAAGACGTAATCATGTTCACACAAAACATTTTCCACATGTAATCAGGTTCACACATAAACTTATGGACATGCAATCAGTTCAATGCATTACATTTAGAACACATAATAAGGTCTAATTATAACATTATGAACATGTAATCAGGTTCACACATAAACATATGGACATAAAACTAGGTTCATCCATAACATTTTGAATGTGTAATTAGGTTCATGCATAACATATATACTCCTAAGTCATCCATCATTACCCGATGCATTGGAGGGAGATATATGTACCAACGATCACATAATAAAATCATACATACATGTTCCAAAAACATTAATCAAATCTTGACCCATGAAAAGAGATGGGTTTTATAAACATCATATCATAACCCATGAAATTAAATGGTTATCAATAATATTTTGTCACGTCATAACCTATTGAAAATAGATCGGTTTCATAACCATTTCCTCAAAGAACAACCCTTGAAAAGAAGTGGATTTTGTAAACATATATCTTGTTAAAGAGAAATTTGTTTCATAAAGACCATTACATCAATCATAACCCATTTATAGATATAATATTAATGAAACCTTTAGATAATTTCCTATAAAGGAATAAGTAACATAAATAGATGTCATATTAGACGGAAAATAATTTTGAAATACCTTTCTAAATTATTTCTTGAGTAAAATATCCTTTCTTCTATAAAAAAATATTGTAAATCCATAAAACCATTTAAAAATAATTTTTTTATAAAACACATTGAAAACATATAAATAATACTTGAATTCATTTTGAAAACCATTTCCCTTGAAAACTTATAGCATATGATTCAAAATAATTTAAAAATATATATTGGAAAAACTTATTGAAAGAATTAAATTAATGAATGGAATTTTTTTGAAAACCATTTCATTTAAGATACATTGAAAACTTATAAATAAATTTTTAAAATGCTTTAAAAATAATTTATTTAAAAATAACTTTGAAAACTTAATAAAAATGATTTTGAAAACATAAAACCTTTTTAAAATTATTCTTATTTGAAAATTATATTCAAATATCATTTGAAAACATTTTTAAAACATGGTTTTGAAATAAAATCCGATTTATCATCGAAGGGAGAGATATAGTCATATTTTTATTAAAAAAACATAATTATCTTAAGTAACAAAGAGTGACAAATGGTACTAATAAATGGATATATCTTGAATAAATAGAGTATAAGGAACCTCATTAGTTTTTTTTATATATTGATAATAAAATTTCATCAAAAGAATTATAATCATTTATAATCTCAAAAAGAGATGAGATTGTTTCAATGAACTCTTACCAATATGTTACTTCAGATCATACTAGTCATGTGAGAAAATTAAATTAAATTAAGCATAAAATATCATAAAAATAAAGATATTATTTATATAAAATTTCAATTGGAATCATATACACCTCATTAAATAACATAGGTGCATTACAAAATATGTGTCTGAATGAAGGCCATTTGAGACAAAACTACTTTAACAATTTGGTATATTTTGAAACATTGAACCCTTGAAATAAATATAATAGAATGGATAATTAAATACCCATAAATTTAATTATAATAATCATATAATGAATAAATGTTCATTATAAACACCATACAAAAGGAATGGGTGGTGAATAAAGAAGGTATCTCGAAAAAATAAAAAAAGTGAGATGAAATTACCATACCTTGTGTTTTGACTCTCATCATACTTGTTTAAACTTCATGTATAATAAATTTAAGTTTAATATAAATATATTAGATAACCATATTATTATATGTAAAACCATATATTTATTTATTATGACCTTATATTACCTTCTTTTTAATAATGATATATTAAGGTTTCACTTTTTGTAATATCCACTTTGTTTTTTGCAGGTGTCTTAATTTGTTATATCATTGGTCCTTATACTTATATCCTAATTTAAAGAATTTAAAACATAATGTAAATATAATTTATATTCAGAATATTCATATTATAATAATCCAAATAAAATAATAATGAAATAGAATAGATCGTTCATGGAGACGGTAGGTCGTCTGTACGCATGAACGTTATTTCCGTTTAATTGTCATGTTTAATAAATGAAAGTACAAGACATATATATATATATATATATTAAATTAGTTTTATTATATCATATATATCATATATATTCATGAAAACTATCCTTAAAACATTCCATGTAGTGTATGAACAAATCACACTACTTTGGGTGGGGGGTAGTCCACACTTCCTTAAACAAAATTGTCATATTTACACCAAATGGAAATAAAAATATATGTATTTTAAAAGGAATAAATAAGATTAAATATATAATAAATAGAATATTTGACATATATAAATATAGTTTCATTAATAATTTCCACCAAGAGAGGTGATAAAGATAAAATGAGCTATCATCATTTAGTGAGGTGGTAGTTCGTCATACACATAAATAGTATGTTTATTACACATTAGATGGATGTGTGTGAAAATGTAGGTATAAACGTTCTAATAAGAAAATAATATTATATTTATTACAATGTTTTTTTATACAATCATGGAATGAGGGGAGTGTAGGGGGTGGTGAAGAAAAATAAAATAAAGAAGCATGAGAGAAGACATCACCTCTTAGTCGGGTAACTCCTTTTGGTTTGTAACAAAAGGACTCCCTGGATTTTTTTCTACTAAAGTAGAGGATTATAAAAGTAAGGTAGGGATTCTTAGAAGTTTATTGGGAAGATAATTTCTGAAACTAAGTTCTATGTTAGGTTTTAAGAATATGGAGAGGTGGTGGCCTTTTATAGGGAAGGAAAATGACTCATTTGGAATTTTTTAAAATATGTTAGGTGTACACATGTTCTTACATAAAAAAAGTCATAAAAATTTGACAAAGATATATAATGGAAGGTTTATGGACTATTTATTTCCATATAATTCTTATTGGACAAGTGGATAGGTCATTTTATCCACTAATATTAATGTTCATCCCCTAATTAACCTAAATTTGACCTAAATTGATGGGATTAATCTTTATCACTTTTACTAATATTTTTGGTAAAAAATTAACACAATATAATTATAATATAAATATTATAATTATTAAAATGGTTTAAGTATATTTTTAAAAATTTAATTCACATAACTGTTAAAATTATTATTAATTCTAATCTTGTAGACAGGACAAAATAAGAGGTTTCTAAAGTGGAAAAATGTTAAAAAGTTTGTTAAGTTTTTATATTCAATTTCAAATAGAAATTTATTATAATGAAATCAATTGTATTAATGGATGTATAATTGATATAATGTGACCTTAAAACAAATTTAAAGTATAATTTAACTTTAATAATTTTTTAAATGAAAAGGCAGTTATTATCTAAAATGTAGTATTTTTTACTATTCATCAAAAAATTAAGTTTCTCAGAAAAATCCCAAAAATTAAACCTAATATATTTTAACAATTATAAATTAAAAAATAAATTTTATTTTATCAAATTAAACTTATATATTTGACAAAAATTAAATCTTTTTTTCTTCACATAAGGACATGAAAAATAGTTCACTTAATAAAACAGTATTTTGAAACATGTAATGTCTTTACAATAATTTTTTTTTAATTATAAATATGTTTTATTTATATAAAACTATCATAAAAATATTTTAAAATTAGTAATTACTATTAATATTAAAAATTATTAAAGTCTAAGTTATAGATATCTTGTTTAGATAATTATAACAACAAAATTATGTTTCTTAGATACTCGGTATTGTGTGTAACTTATGCCAAGTTAGTGTTGTGTGTAGCACAAACCAAGTTAGTTTTGTGTGTTGTGAAATATAAGTTAGTTCAGTGTGAAAGTAATGTTTGACTTAGTTTTTTAATATATATATATATATGTGTGTGTGTGTGTGTGTGTGTGTAAAACTACTTTCAATGTCATGTGAAATGAAAAATATAAAATATATAAACTAATTCAAAAAATATATTACACAAAATCTCATGGAGTTACAAACCCCTTAAATATTTAAGGATATCTTTTAACATTCCCATATTATAGGTTTTACATATATTGTCTAGTTTTAAAAATACTCAAATTGTCTTGAGCACTCTCGCCTATAGTGAATAATTGATCGAGTGAGGCATACCATTAATTATTGTCCCAAAATAAAATTAATTATTAATTAACTTCATATTTCCTATTTTATAGTGAATAGTAAAAAATACCAAGATCTCAACATTTTCAACGTAACATTTGGGAGATTAAGGGAAAAATTACAACCTAATTTTATCCTTTAATCTTCATATAGTCGTGTCATATGATTACACAACTCTTTGATAAATTTTCTTGTGATTTAGAATCAAATTGATTAATTCTAGTTGTGTACTATTGATTGGAACCTTTTTTAAGGTATAAAACTACTATTTTTATCAATCCTTTTCTTTATCTTTCATTTTTGGAATTATCCTTGAGGGGACAGGTGGAAACAGATAACAAAAATCCTTTATATTATATTTTCATTTGTCCTTATTAATTTTTTATGTCATGATAGGTGCCTACACCTATGGATGGATAGGTTCTTGTTTCTCTTCACTTGATTATTTAGTCACATGTTCAATTCCCAAGGGTGACTCCTCACTACCCAATAATTCTATACTATTTTACAATGAAATAGTACTTATTTGGCTCCTTGGGTAAGGAATTTATTAATCATGAAGTTTACATAAACCTTGATTTACCAATGCATTTAAAGTGTTAAGGATTTTTCCGTAATATATTTCGTAACTCCTTAAGATAAAAACCATGTGTTTTCAAATTATATTATTTATTACCTTGGTACTCTACTCATTTGTGGATGGATATTGAGGTTTATAACTTATTAAAGGATGAGAGAAATTTCATACATATTAGAAGGGTGGTGGATGAAATATTTATCAGAAATTTTACTGGAATGTTTGACTTTATGGATATTAGTTTTTGGCTCCATGATGGACTATTGAACACCCCATTAAACCTTGGTTGTTTACTAGTTTTTTTCACTTTTTTTCATACACATCTCCATATTTTTAGGGTTTTTGACTTGGAAAATAGTTCATGAAATTATTTAAAAAATTCCATAATTATTATACCTATGGGGGGTGTATGGTGCTTGATTAATTTTATTAAATTCCAAATATCTTGCAATAGTTTCTATTTCTTCAATTTTAGATCCAAGTGAAAAAGAATTGAAACTATTTACCTCATACAAACCTCTGGTCGTAGTCCCTTTACTTAACTATTAAAACTTCTAGAAGATCTTATATATCAACTCCTTGGCCTTATTTGGATATTTTTATATGAGATATCCTCCTAAAGAAGCATCCTGTAAGTTCTTATCACTATCCAAAAGGCCTTGATATAAGAAGACGAAGAAATGGTGATAATTTATGGATTGATGTGGAAAACTAGTATTTAACTTACTGAACATCTCCCGATACTCATTAATACATTTCTCTATCATCCTTCCTTATAATATATATATCCTTACTTAGTTATATTATTATTTAAGGTGGGGAAAAAATTTTGTATAAAGGCCAATGAGAGACCATCCCATTTTTTTATCTTAGTAGGTTATAGGTTTTATAAAAAATCCTTTACAGAACCCTTAAGAAAAATAGGCAATAAATTCTAATTTATTTCAGATTCTAAAACACATTTCATCTTGATAATGATACAAACACCACACAATTCATTCAAATTCATATAAGGGTCTTAACATACAAAACTATTAAACTGTGGTAACATTTGGATTAAATCAATATTTAATTCAAATCCTACCTAATTATTTGGTAACACCAATTGAATATTTAGTTATATAAAATTTGGTGAAATAAACATATTTTTTTTTGTTGAATTGAGCTCATATCTCTTCCATATTTTTATAAACCACTAAATCTCTAGAAGAAGTAGATGGGGATTCTATGTCTATTAATGGTATATTATAAAACTCTCTACCAGAACACTCAATACCCTAAATTTTCATTACCTATTCTGGAAATATCTCTTAATATAATAATAAAAAAACAAAGTGATAAGTAGAAAAAGATTTGGTTATATGAAAAAATCATTTCAAAAATGAAAAAATCATGACAATGGCTTGCCTCACTAGTAGTAACATCAATTTATAAAAGAAGTTATAGTGGGCATGAAAGGAAATGAAAATTTTAACCCAAGTAAAATATAGTAAGTGTTGTTCCTTAAGTTTTCTATTGGATAAGAAATATTCTTTTTGTTTATTTATGTTGAGTACAGGTTTTATTATTGGTGGAAAAATATATATCCAAGTGTGTGTTTTAGTGAAATTTAAGTAAATGGTGTTTAGAATCATCTTTGAGATAGTGATATCACTCTGAATATTTCCTATATCATACCTAATAAATCATAATTCGCTCAAATAAAACTATTTACTTTCTAACTAATTAGATGATACCTAAAATTATTACCCTCTCTTAGTCTTTTAGCTCAAGAAATGATAGGAAATAATCAATACCCTATATGCTCTTTCCTATAAAAGTGATTAAAGGACATAGATCACTATTAAATTAATCCCCACTTACCTCCATCATATTATAAATCGAAAAACATTAATTGGTTCCTATGGGAGAAACCAATAATAATGAAAGTAATATGAATTGGAATGCAATTAAAAACATAAATCTCCCACTATTTGAAATAAAAAACACTTTATGCATGATTGATCAAGTGTGAATTGGATATAAATAACTAGGATTTATTATCAATGGGTGGGGGAAATATTCTCAACTCAATATAAATTTTCCCAATATGAAGTCACTATAGAAAAACACACTAACTGATAAGATAAATAATCCACAAACAGCCCCCATTACAACAAGTTTTATTTTATTTTATAAGGGTATTATGAATGATCTAGAATACATCTGATGATAAGATGGACTCCTCACAAAATAGAATCATGTATCTACCCTATATATGTGGAACAAACGTATTCCAAATAAATGATGGAATAATGGATTACCTTGATCACAATTGAATATTTATCCCTATCTTGGTTAACAAACCATTTTTTTAGTTTGAAATATCCCTTTCCTAATTTGGAAAGAAACAATAATGGAATATTATTATTACAAGACATATCTATACTACACCATAATTCATGATTAATTATATAAAGATACATAAAATACAATCCCAGAGTATCGTGAGGACTGGTTTATTAGGTAAATTAGAAAAATAGAATATTATATTGAAACATGTGCATAATAACATTATTTAAAAACTCAAAAACATGCCCTTATATTCTAATAATATTTTAATACTCCACAAGATAACTGGGGGATGTAAATAAGAAGAGTGTGAGATACAAAGCCAAATAAGGGAATAATAAGATCATAAAATGATGAAAGAAATAAATTTTAGTCAATAGGCATATCAAGGTGACTTAAATGGGTTAGAATCATAAACATGATCATCGAATCATAATATAATTTGATAACATCAAGGGAACATTTGGATGCGACAATGATATAAAACATGAAATCATAAGAAAAAATTGAGGATAAACACTAAGAAATTATTACATAGTTTTATTAGGATAACCTCCCATGAACCATACATGGCATCTCATGAGATAAAAATATTAACCAATTCAATATAGGGCTCTATAATTTTGGCCCCATCCATTACATTCATATAATTTACATGCATTTATATACCACATAAATCATACAAAATAAGAAATCCTTTCATCAATTTTAATTAGATGATTATAGAGTCTGGGTTATATATATTGAATTTCCTAATCAATTAATTATAAGAACATCTAGGTAAATACCCTTAAGTGTAATTGATGATGGGTATTCTCTAAACAAATGTTTGTCATGGAAAAGTCGCAGCACAATTTTGGAAGCATGGCGACTGTACATAAAGGTTTATGGAAGGGGGGAAGGAGAGTGAAAATTGATCTCTCATAACATGGGAAGAATAATGATAGAAAATTTATGTGTAATAAATCATTACAAAATAGAAACTTGGAAATAAAAATGGATTAGTACAAAGAAAGTACATGAAATTAAAAGAAGAGGGGAGAGTCTCTTAACTTGTGAGGGAACATCTAAAAGATTTGGAAGAGATTAATAATATCATGGGAAAAACTTTAGAGTGATTTAAAGAGGTATAGGGAGTTTAAATGTTTTATCCATGGTTTTTAGTGAAGAGGAGGGGGGATGACTAGATAATTATAGAAAAAGAGTAGGAAATTGTTTATTAATTTCTAAACATTGGTATTAGACTTTATATGATAAAAAATAAAAAAATAAAACATACCATTTTTTCTTCCCATGGTTTCTTATAAATGGAGAAAGTTTAAAATATTTTATAAGGCCAAAAACCTAACACTATAAAATATTATCCATGGTGATGTATAAGTGTTCCATGTTCATATATAATTGATTTTAAAACAATAAAATATATTATATGTTTTGGAGGATTCATTAATGGTTTATAAAATTAATAAAAATAATAAAAAAACAAATTATTTTAAAGAAAAAATATATATTTGGTTGTAGAGTCCTTTTATATCATTTATTACATAACTTTTTGGTCATTATGATTTCATAATATAGTCCATATATTTTTACCATATTTAATTTTAACAAAAAATTTGACCACCTCAAAAAATTATTAAAAATAAACCATTGTATAATTTGAACATGTTGATATCAAAAAAATATTTATTTAATGAAAGTAATATTCTAAATTTTCGAATTTTTACTTTTAAATAAAAACCCATATTTAATGAAAAATACTAGTATTTACGATATTAGCCACTTTCTGACCATTATAAAAATTACATTGGAATTTATTAAATTTTATTATAATTTATATTAAAATAATTATTATTTAATAATAATATTTTTTAAAAATAATATTTATTTCCAAAATTTTGGATTTTATTAAAAGAGATTCTAAATTGAAACTATATATTTCCCAAATATAAAATTTTGATTTCTTCATGTCAAAATCTATTTTTTATCAAACATATTATATAATAATTGATAAATTAATAATAAAAAGATATAATTATAATCATTATTTTATTAAAATTAGAATATATAAATTCTTATTACTATGATTTAGATACATAAACCCTTATTACATCAGCGTATTCCCTAAGGGTAAGGTGTGTAATGGTGGTACTTTATTGAGGTGGTTCAACAAAGATATTTCTGGTCATGGCCACAAAAATCTTTAAATTCTATAATAAATATTTTTATTTAATCTTTAGTTATTTTATCTCGAATTAGGCATCATCAAAGGAAAATATCAGAGATTTTATCTCCCTCATAAGAATTCATAAATGGTCTTTTTAAGGTAAAATCCTTCTGGTTGGGGTCATCACTTCTTTTATCTATTTCCATTAGATTTTAAAATAACACTTGGTATATAATAATCATAATGGTAACTATTCAAAGGATAAATTATTGATAGTTTATATTCTAAATGGTGTTTTAAATATGAAAGGCTATATTTTATAATGGTCTAAAATAACTAAAGTAGTTCATGTGTTTTATATAACTAAAATAGTTAAAAAGAATTTATTTATTCAAATGGTAATTACATTTATAAAATTCTGGGCCATTACATTCTTCTCCCCATAAAAAATTTCACCCTAAAAAATATCCTTTCAAACACAAAAATAGAAGACAATGATTCTTCTTCATTGACTCTTTTGGTTTCCATATTTCTTCTTCTAACTTGTTTTTTTTTTCACAACACTTTGATCATGTGAGATTTATTATTTTTGATAACTTTGTACCAATAACCTAAGATCCCCACTGAATCATCCTTCAATGAAATATCATTCTCCAAGGGTACCACATCCATATTGAGTAGATGTGAGTGGTTCAGTTTGTACTTTCTGAAAAGGGATACCAAGAACACATCATGTACTTTATAAATACTTGGTTTGAGTGATATTAAATATTAAATATCTCTAATGTGGCCAATGATATGAAAGGGTCCAATGTATCTTGAACCAATATTTCCCTTTTTCCAAAACCTCATGAATTTATTCCATAAGGATATAGAAAGGAAAACCATATCCCAAACCTCAAACTCCAGGTCTGATCAATGATTTCCTACATATATTTTCTATCTAATTTATGTGTATTTAATATTAATTGGAATGTTTTTAACCTTCTATGTTGTCTATTGGATAATATCAGTTCCCATAAACATCCTCTCTCCAAATCCATCCCAACATACGGATGTCTGAAACCTCATCCAATTCAGTGCCTTCTAAGGTGTCATCTAAATGCTAGAATGTAAATTGTTTTTATTTGAGAACTCTACCAGGGGAAGGTATTGATCCCAATATCCTAGTAAATCTATTGAACAAGATATTATATTATCTTATAAGGTTTGTATGTTTCTATTAAATTGACCATCTATCTAAGGGTTATAAATAGTATTAAAGCTTAGCTCTATATCTAGTTCTTGTTCAAGGCTTCTCTTGAACCTCGAAGTAAACCACATATCTTGATAAAATAAAATTTACAATGGTTCTCCATGATGTCTTACCACTTAGATTTTGTATATCTTAGTGAGTTGGTCAAGAGAGAAATATTCCTTAATAGTAATGCGTTGAATTTTTAATGTGATCGACTACCACCATGATGGCATTATTTCCTTTATATATCTTGGGGAGTATATGATTAAATCATTGGTTATATTTTACCATTTAAGTTATGTTATTTTAAATGGTTGAGTAATACCCTTAGAATTATACCATTTAGCCTTTACGTGTTGGCATACCAATCATTGAGATACAAATTCTGGAATTTTCATCTTTATTTTATCCCAAAAAAGATTTCCTTTATATCTCTATAAATCTTAGTGATTTATAAATGAATATATAAGGATGATATATGAACATAACCAAGAATTTCCCTCTTTAGTTTTGTTTTTATGAGATAAATATCAGGGCTCCAACCCTTATAATTCTATAAAAAAAGTTAAACTCTAGAATATTCTCTACTTTTTTCTGTAACTCCAGACAAAATTTTAATGATCCCTTGATCATATCAAGAATTGATGGTTGAGAAGTTTTTTATAAAGTTAGTATAAATATCCATTTATTATTACCATTACTATCATTTGAGTGACAAAGAATATTTAATCCCTTTAAATCATCATCATAGATAGGGAAGAAAGATCCTTTCTAATCATAGAATATAACACTTTGTTTGTATTAATAGGATGGTAATTGATTTATCCATCATGATAATTTACTAGATCTAACCACCTTTGTTGGAACATATTTATCTATATTTTTTTTAATATATACTTTAGGATTTTATAATCAATACATATTTCACAATTCTCTCTACAGTGATAATTTTTCCAAATATTCAATGTGAATATCACTAATTCTAATTATAGATCATTCATTATGTTGTTATTCTAATAGATATTTAATTTTAGAGAAGAATAGGCAATCAATTTTTCATATTGAATGATTAAAAAACCAAAACCATTTTTACATGCATCATTATAGATCACAAATCCTTCTCTACTGGTTGGTAATGTGAGTAAAGGTGTGGTGATGGACCTCTTATTTAACTCCTTAAATCCCTATTCTCATTCACCATTCACTAAAAACATCACCACTTATGGTTTAGCTTGGTTGGTGGGATTTAAATTTAGGAAAATGTTCTCAAAAAATAAATGATAGAACCCAGTTAGTCCAATGAAACTAGAGATATCTGTCACTGATATTGGTCTGGGTTATTCTTTAATTACCACAATTTTTAAGGATACCTTTATATACCTTAATTAGATATAAAATTCCCTCATAATGTTGCTTTCTCCATCAAAAAAAGAATTTACTGTACTTTTAATATAATTTTTCCTTCTCTAAGGTCTCTAATACTGTGTTTAAATACTCCTCATGTTCCTCCTAACTCTTGGAGAGATAAGATATTTTTTTATAAATTTTACCAAAATTTTATCAGGGTAATAGCTAAATAATATATTCATTTTGGTCCATGAATATATAGGGATAATTTATGTGTCAAAATGGAGTCACTATGAACTCATATTGTCTACACATTGTAAAAAAATCAATCATAGGGAAATCCTCTTTCTTTACCTTTACTTGATAATATCCCATCCAATGGTTCAACTTCGATAAGTATTGTGCTCCATGTAGGTGATCAAATAAGTCATTAATACATATAAGAGGATACAATTTCATTATTGTAATCTTGTTGAGCTTAAAATAATCAATTTAGAGTTTCATTGGACTATCCTTATTCATGAGGAAGAGGACCAACACACCCCATAGTGAAGCACATGGGAACATAAACACTTTATCCATATTCTCTATTTTTTTATTTTTTATCTCTTTATGTTCGATAATAGACATTATATATGGTGTCTTTGATATTAGAAAAGATCTGGGTATAAGATCAATTGATAAATTAACCTCACAGCTTAGAGGAGGACCATGAAATTCTTTAGGATACATATTAGTAGTCTCTTACAATGGTAATGTCATCAAGTATGGTATTTTATTTTTTCTAAATCATTTAATATAGATTCACTTACTAATAAAGAAGTAATATCAATATTTGAGATGATGATACCAAATGAGATTCATCCTTATCCCTATACTTTTATATAATATGAGGTGAATTCATAATACATATGGTGTTTTCATTCTCCCATTAATTTATTGTGTCTTAATATACTTATAATCCATACCTAGATTACATAAAATTCCTCTAAAGGGTGTAACATAAGTTTAACTGGGAAGTTCATAACAAAAATATGGATAAGGGAGTAGTTATATACTTGGGATATAATAATTTCCCCATTTCTAATTTCTAAATATAGATATGATTCCTTGTTTTGAGGTGGTGTTTGAATAGTTCTATCATGATATAAAAGAATGAGTAGAACCAGAATCAAATAGAACATTCCATATTATTGAATGAATAACCAGTGTACTTTTGACTACATAATTTTCAGGATCCACCTCAGTTTTTGGGATAGAATTATATCTCCCTAGATATCTTGGCCTTGGAGGTTTTTAGAGTTATTTATCATCAGCAACCCTTAGCTTAGTGTATTTATTTGCATTGTGACTTTATTGATTATAGTTGAAACAATGGACATTAGTCTTCAGGATTTTTGGATCATTCCATTCTATCATCGCATTGCTGGTTGTTTCCATTAGAAATTTCTAGTTAGGTTCATTTTTTTCTAGCACTTAATGTATTTCCTTGTTCCACTTATGAAATTTCATAGAAGATTTTTTCCAAACTATTCAAAAGTGGGATGTTAGAATCTATTTCCCCTTTAAATTTCTCTATCACACCAATATAATTAAAATTCATTCTCTATTTCCTATCTCCTAACCCATGAGACTCATGAGATTCACTAATCTAAATTTCTACATTAATGTCATATTAGAAAATTTCCCTATAGTTTTCAAAGCCTCAATTTTCTAAATATTTTTGTCGAATCTACTTTTAACCCACCAAATATGTGGTTAACTTTACTTTTGGGTTTAATAAAAAGATAGAAACATATCATGAATGTATTTTAAATTTATCCTCTTACACCTCCATGGATTCATAATCCTTTTTATCGAGCCAAAGAAAATCCCTTTTCATTTTATGTCATAGAATTTGATGAATTTATTTATCAAAAAACAATTCTATAATTCTTTTTACTGCAACACTTTAATATATTCCTCAATCTTTATATTTATTATCAATTCCATACATTGATCATGTTATCCTTCCATGTAAAGAATATACCACAAGAAAATATCTTACTCAAATAATTGAAGGATATAGATGATCTTTTTAATAGATTTTGTCCATTATTCTATGATTAATGGATTGAAATAACCCCTAAAGTTCTGAATCCTTTGTCACATAAAGGCCTTAGTTAAATCATTATCTATATTTAATTGATGTTTTTTTCGACATAATTCATGTTTACATTCAATAATTTAGATAAATGAGAAATTATTGTCATGAATATCTTGATTCCTTTTCCCATCGGGTTGGGCATCTCATTTGGGAAATCATCACATTACCACTCAAATTGTTTATTGACTTAGTTTATCCTATTTACATCCATTGAACAGAACAAAAGGGAAAATTTGGGATGATAATTTTCAAAATATTAATCATATAAATGAGTAACTATGAACATTTATGAGATAAAATATTAATAACTTACATTCCTTAACCTATGAATTTCTAGGATTCAATATAAGTTATAAATGGTCTATTTACAAAAAAAACAATTATGGGAATTTTTGTTCCCTTCATAATGGATCATAAACAGCTTGTGAACTTAATGAATCATATCCAATTGGATTATTAAACCAAATTTTGATAAATTCCATTTTTTTAGAACCAGTTAATGATTGAGCTAATTTTTAATGAACACTTTTTTATGTTATTACCCCAAGGTACAATTATACCAGATCCATATCAACTTATAGTATCCAAATAGGGATTTTGTTTTATAGAAACCACTAACCCTATAATTTATAATAATGTAAGGATAATTTACAATGTAAAGTCATATATATAATTATTATCTAATTTTATCTAATCTTAATTCCCAAAATAACTATGCTTTTTCTAATACCAACTAAGACAACCCATATCTTTAGTACATGTTAATTCGTTATGTATCACAAAAAGATACACATAATTAAATATAAAAATAACAGGAATCCTAGTATCTTTTGGAAAAAGGTACATATAACGTTATCTTTAAAATTTTGCATTAAACATTATTTAAAAACTTAAAAACATGCCCTTAAATTCCATCGATCTTAAAATAATCCATAGGAAACCCATATGACACACCTAAGAAAAGGGCCACCTATAAATCCAAATAAGAGAATAATCAAAGAATAACATTATAAAAGTAATACATGTTATTCAAAAGGAATATCAAGGTAAAATAAAAGTGGTGATAATCATAAACATGATCATCAAAACATGATATAATATGATAACACCAAGGAAATATTGGAATGTGGAAATAACATAAAACAAGACATCATAAGCATATGTAAAGGTTAACCACCAAGAAATAATAACATCATGTTCTTATAATTTCCTAAAATAGACCATACATGGAATATCATGAGATAAATAAATTACCAAATTCATTGGAGGACTATATAATTTGGGTCCTACTCATCACATTTATATAATGTACATGCATTGGTTCTCTACGTAGATCATACAACATAAAAATAAATTTCATCAATTTTAATCCAAAAATTAAGGAGTGTGGGTTATATAAATGGAATCACATAATAAATTAAGGATATTTACAACTAAGTTAATACCATTGATCAGAAATTGTTATGGGTAATTACTACACAAATGTTTGGCATGGAAAAAACAAGCGATGATTCTGACAGCATAACGGGTGCACATAAAGTTTTATGAAAGTGGTGAATGAGAGTGAAAGGTAGTATATTATTAAATTGGAATCATAAGGATAGTAAAGGTATGTTTAAATACATATTAAAAATAGTAAATTATTAATTAAAAGTTCTAAGTATAAAGAAAGTAAATGAAATAAAATGAATAAGGGAGAGTCCCTTAATTTGAGAGGGTTCTTTTAAAAGATTGGGAGGATATTTTTAAGATCTTGGGATCCACATTGGGGGGATCTAAAGACGTTAAGGGACAGTAATTTCATTCTCAATGGGTTTTGAGTGAATATTAGTGGGAGGAGGGGTGGGTATTTATAGAAAAAAAGAGTGGAATTTTTTATTAATTTGTAAAGTTATGTTTTGGACTATATATGATAAAATAATCAAAACCAAAAGCCTTTCCATGGATTTTATTGTGTTTTCATCCAAAAAGGTGTGATTTTAAATATTTTATAAGTTTAAGAACCTAAATCTATAAAAAATTCACAAGATGATGTGGATGTGAATTATGTTCATAAATAATTGATTTTAAAATTTTAAAACATAATATAGGTTTTGGAGGAATCATTAGGGGTTTAAAAAACTAATAAAAAACATTGAGAACAAAATATTTTAAATGAGAAATTTCAATTTGTTCATTAATGGATTTATGGTATTCATTACATCACTTTTTCTCCATTATGATGTAATAATATAGCCCACATATTTATAATGTTTTAATTTTTACCCAAACATTCAGTTGTCTTGGAAAATTATGAAAAATTCACCATTGGATAATTTTGATGTGCTGATTTAAAAAATATTATTTATTTTATGAAACTAATTTTATAAATTTAACAATTTTCTCTTTTGAATAAAATTCATATTTACTAAAAAAATACTAGTTTTTACTATATTAACCACTTTCTGAACCTTATAAAAATTAAACTGATCTAAATTAAATTATAATATCTTTTAAATTTAAATAATTAGTATAAAATAATAATATTTTAATAAAATATTATTTATATAAGAATTTATTGAATTTATTAAAAGAGTGTCTTAATTGAAACTATATATTTAAAAAATGAAATTTTGATTTCCTTCTATCGAAATATAATTTTTACCAAACACATTATGTAATCATAGTTAAAGTAATATTAAAAGAGGATAAGTAAAATCATTATTTTATTAAAAAAAATATATAAATTCATATTGCTAAGGTCTAGAAATATAAGATCTTATTACAACATATTGTAGCCTAAAGCTAAGGTGGGTGGTGTTGGTTCCTTCTTGGGGTGGTTCATCTAGAATAGTTTATCTTATCATCTCAATAAGCATGAACTTCTCACATAAATGGTTTCCCTCAGTCTTTAGTTATTAGATATTGAATTGGCATTGGTTAAGAAAAAAAACAAGTGAATCTATCTCCCTCATAATATCTAATAAATTGGCATCATTTTTCATGATCCTACTCGTCTAGGCCGTCACTCCTTTTGACTATATCAATTGGATTTTATCATAACCCTTAATATATAATAATCATAGAAGTCACTATAAAATGGTTGTATTATAAATAGTTAAGATTCTTAATGGTCTTTTAAATATTTCAAGCTATATTTAATAACTTTCTAAAATATCCAAAGTAGTGCATGTGTTTTCTATAACTATATTACCTAATAAGATATTTATCTATTTAGAGGATACTTTCATTTATAAAATTTGGTGATTAAAATTCTCATGGACCTTCTGAAATCATATGATTTTCACATGTCCTCTTCATCAATCCATGGCATTAATATGAATTTCATTGGGGGGATTTTTTTCTTCCAAAACACTTCAACTAATTATTTATATATAGGTGATCCAGATTCTTCTGAGTATAAAAAAGTTAATTATCTCTACATAATTAAGCACTAAATTTTTAAAAAGGTTGAAACCATTATAATTAAAAAAATGAAACTTATGAATGAACACATCTATAAATAAATCTTACATATTAGGTATTTCATAAAAGATGAATGAATTCTTATGTATCACTTGGGAAATTTGATAGATTTTATATTTGGGATGCTTAAATGCCATGGTAAAGGCATTAACTTTATGGATCACTTGGGATATGAGGTTAATTTTTCATATGGATACCTTCAACCCTTACTTATACATAAGGATCCCTCTAGTGGAAAATCAAAGAAGTTTTATGTACTCAGCGCATCTATAGGGTTATTTATACATACCTCCCCAAGAATCTTCTATTGAAAAGGCATTTATATAGTCCACTATTATGTATCATCTTATGAATCTATAGAGGTAATTTTTATATCACTCTCCCAAAAAAATGACTCTTACATATTCCCTTAGGATTTGGATGTTTTTTCTAAAAAGAAAATTATAAATCCTTTACACATTATCCTAATATTCATATATATATATATATACCTGTATGTAAGGGTCTTTTATCAACCTGAAAATTATGGAAAATATAAATTTAAATAAGGATTAATCCAAATTAATTCCACTATGATAAAATCAATAAAAAATTGGAATATTATCCTAATTTTTAATTAATTAAAAAATAAACCAAAAATAATGATTTAAATCCATTTTTAATAGTTAAATGAAAATAAGGGTAAAAAATATATAAAAACATAAAACAAAAAAGTCCACAATTGTAGTTTAATTAGTGAAGTAGAATTTTTTATGTTTTTTATAATTTAATATTATTAATTACTTTCATTATATCCTTCCATGGATTTGGTGTATTCTTACACTACAAATAGATATAAAGATTTCACAAAAAATCTCATTTGGGGTATCAGATCATATGTCATAGATAAATCAACAAGATGTAATTAAAAAAACAAGTTTAAGTGTTATTATATAACCATGATTATTGTTATTTAACTACTTTCTAGTTTATGAAATTTTCACTAAAATGGTATTGTTTTTCCATCACCACAGCCTGGACTATCAAAATTAATAAGAAAATTTTATGGTAAGTGGAAACATTCTTGACTATTTCGACTATAAAATATAGTTTTAAATTCAATTTCACCACATTGTGGTCAGCTAAACTCCGTGAAAAGGTTATAGTTATCTGAGAGTCTAACCACATCATGGTGGGTATCAAATAGCCATTTTGGTTCTTAGTGAGACTAAAACATTGAAATGGAATACAATATTAATTTTTTATGTGGTCCTTGGTGAGACCAAATAACTAAATTGGTATCAAAAATGATTCAGAATATGAAGTAGTCCTCACTGAGACCAAATAACTATAATGAAATGTGGAATTTCATTTTGAAATAGTTCAAGGAGAGTCTGTAAAAGAAGAAAATAGTTAGTATTAGATCACAATACTATGGTGGTAACCTGTGGTGATTATTAAAACTATTTTTTTTCAAAACCCATCATTAGAACAGACCCTTTGGTCAAGAGAAAAGTCCATGTGGATTTATAACATATCAAAAGTTATTTTGATTAAATTGATTGTCAATATTATTTATATAAAATGAATAAATAATTTAATTATTCATTTATATATGAAATCATTTTTTTAAAATATTCATCTATATAAATTATTTATATAAAATTAATATTGCATTCTTTATTTTAAATTATTTAAACTACTTGTTATAAATTTTCATGCCATGTATATAATAGTTACATGTTAATCACCATAAATAACAATTTAGTTTTATTCTACTATGAATTTCATTTTTTATATTTTCATGAGCATGAATTTGGAAGATCATAATAATATAAACATATTATGTGTTAAGGTTATGTTGGAATTAATGTCACTATTAATGAAAGAACAACTAATAGGGGGAATTTCGACTGGACTATTCAGTGACCTAGAGGAATATGCTTTATCAAGAAAAGTGGATATTAGACTGATTCACCTAACAATCACTAGAATATAGAACCCAAATACTAACACAGATAGAAACCAAGGACCATAAATTACTAGATCAGAATAATCCCATCAATATGATGTATTGAAACTTAGAAAACATATCTCACCATAGAAACTGCACCATATTTCTCTATTAACAAACCAAAGAACTTAAATAAATAACAAGTAGAAAAGAAAAAAACTTGAAATAAATGAGAAACACACAACACATGGAAGTTAAATTATAAAAATGTTATTCATACTTTAGATAAAAAAACACCGCATCTTTCCATTAATAGAGAATAATAAGTTATGATCCAGCCCTAAATTTTTTCAACCCAACCCAACACGAGTTACAAGGTACTCCATTGTGACACATTACTTGAAGGACAATAGAAATTTCCCCAGTGAAAAACACATGTCACAAACATTTAATTGGTAAGACAAACTTTGGGGGTGTATGATATATTTTCTTACATAGGATTTACAATCCTTTAGCAGCGTAGCCTTTCGAGAAGCTCTACATAATGCAATTTAAAATGTGACCCGAACATATCCTTTATTTATGATCATTACTACTATTAATAGGTAACTTCTAATTACACTACTGTTTGATCTCTATATAGAGAGTATCCCTGGATCCAATCACCACATGAATCCCTCTAATTGGTTAAATGAAATTTCCGCCCCAACTAGTCCCTCTAGAAAATATTATTCTATACTAAAAACACCATGATCTTACTCTTATATATAATTCTAATGACCCTTACAAATTCACTTTATTGAAAAATGACCAAGGTAAAAACATTATATACCCTTTATAAATACTCTAACATATTTTAAGAGTTACTCTAATGTAAGTCTTCTATATCTTTTCACTTACTCCTCAACCAGGGATTCCTGCTACTGACATCCACTTCATCTAATACTTTTTTGCCACATATGGAATATAAACATTTCATATACATCACTATAATACTTTTTAATGTGGTTTCCCATTAAGTTCACACATATGGACATTCATCCTTCCATATTGACCAACTTTAACACTACTGCTTCTCCTGAGCTTCTTATATTATGTCACTTCCACTTATATAAAATTGGTACTCCATAGTGGAGGAAAACCTTTCCCAGATTAGTTTTTTCATTTGTAAGACATATAGTATTAACTTTTAAAAATCACAACACATATCCAGAAAATTATTCAAACACCAAAACCCAAAAATCACACACTTGAGAATTTGTTTTACAGGTTAATCCCAAAAATCACTCATAAGAAGACCATTCTTAGGTATTTCACTAAATTAAATCCAAAAAACCATATAACTTCATAAATATTTCTTTATATTCTTCCCTTTGTAATGTCACATGGTTCTACATCATTCTTCTTATCACATGAGAACTAAGAAGATAAAAGCACCCCAATCATCAGAAATCCAAACTTCCATTCTATTACATTGAAATATTTGGAATATATCCATGGAATTGGGAAAAATTAAATTGTCTTTAGATGCATATAAATTTGTTAAACATTATCCATAAGATGTTTTGTGTACCAATTCCTGGGCCCCACTCTTTCAAGAATAATAATCTCTTAAAAAATCTACCAATAATCTCTTAAAATAAAATATTTTTCTAGTATAAATGAAAATAATTGATTCCACATATACAAACATATATTTAGAAAAATAACTTCTAAAAATTTTGGGATCGTGTAAATAAAAAACTCCTACAGTAATAATCTTGACATCTTATAATAACCATTGATTAGTAAAACAAAGGAAAAATGGGTACTTTTCTCTCAATTCAATTTAACCAGGTTCATATTATTCAAGAACCCCCCTTAAATATCATAAAATACATTATATAAAACTTTCAAAAAAATTGAAAGTCGTTTCCTTAGAATCTGAAACACCAAATTATTCATTAACATTCCTTATAAATGCTACAAAGATGGGACTTAGGGTTATACCTCTTCAAGTATCTATGTGGTCATAGTCAACTTTATTAGATACATTGAAAGTGAGAGAAAAAACTATCTAAATTCCAAACTTGGAGTATTTATAGAAAACAAAACCTAAAATAAAGTCAACATCAACTCTATGACACCTTTAGGTGTTCTAGGTTTAGTTGCCTCAAACTATTGGCTTCCCCATCAGAAAATATTATGGAACTCCCACTACTTCTGAAAACACTTATATTCATATATTTGAACTATAAATTTTTTTAAAAAATTTATTTTCCTACAATAATTCATGTTTCTTATTCAATGAAGTTTCCAATTAAACCTCATAATTTTTATTAAGGAAACAACACCCACCCTTTCAAGAAACCTCATCAATGAAGGTACAATATATAATGGGACTTTGAGAAAAATAAAAACTATATAAGTTACAATTCACTAGTTCCTATCATTATATAAAAATAATACATCTCCTCTCGCATCCATATGATTAATATACCTAAGCCACCAGGCCCATCTTCTAAATGACTACTTCTCCAACACTAAATTCACCTTTCGAAATATCCTTATCTAAAAGAAAACAACCACCGTTCACAATTTTTTGTAACCATGTGACACTATATGAAACCCATATCATCCAAATATCTTCATTTTCTTCTCCAGCTGAACATCAAATTCACCTTGATTTATCCATACCATGACATCATCATCACTACTTTTTTTAAAAAAAATGAACCATAATTTATCTATTAATCAAAATATCTTTCCAACTAAAGCATATATAAATATACACTTTATCCCTTTCCAAGATCTTGAGAAATGAGAACCCTAGATCCAAAAACACTAATTCAAGTGGGTTTGAAAACACTTGGTAAAAAAATCTACCCCTTATCAAGAATGACTGTAATGCCTCCATATTTATGTATATATCTTTATTTTAAGTAAATGTAATATGTTTGATATATTTATCCACACATAATAATAAAATAAAACAAAATAATGATAATTTAAAATAAAATCCTTTATTTTTTAATTCAATAATATATCCACTAAATTAGAAAGTAAAAAAAATAAGTAACCATATTATGAAAACTATGAATAAAAAAGGAAGGAATGGCATTGCATAGTTGATGTATCTCTAATAAAGCTCCTTTTTTAGCCTGAAAAGAAGTTAGATTCACTATGTTATTCCCTATACCAAGACCAAGGTGAACTATTACAATTATGGTATGAGGAAAATTATTTGGGAGTGAAATTAAAGCTTGTGGAAATTTCAAAAAGATCCTACTTAGTGGAGTCACCACTTATAACTACCACCAGATCTTAACTTATGCTTAGGTATTATGTACAGTTCTTGAGGGGATATGTTACTTTAAAATTTTAAAATATGATAAGGTAAATATTATTACGGTATGTTATTTATCACATTTATTTTACATAAAAAGAAACATTATTTACAAATAAATTGATAAAATTAATGAGATCATTTTGTTCTTTAAATGTATTTTTCTAAAAAAAGTATCAAATATATCTAAGAAAACTAAATAAATTAAATATTTTTTTATATGGATAATATATCATCAATCTAATCAGTAATATATAATAAATAATAATAATAATAGATTATATTTTAAAATTTTATTTTCCAATCAAAATAATATTAACTATATTTTTTTTATTTTTTTTAGATGTTAAATTCTTAAATTTATAATTTTAATTTGAAAAAATTAAATTCATTTTTAAATTAATCAATTCAATATTACCAAAAAAATATTTTTTTTATTTTTATAAAATAGTTTATTTTTACATTAATGATAAAAAAATTATTTTTTTTTCTAAAACTATAATGTTTATAGATTTATCAAGAAGTATGTATTATTTAAAAAACAAATAAAATATTTTCTACCAAATATATATGTAATAATATAAATTATTCACTTAAATATACTATTTTAAATTAAAAAAAACATGTTTAACATTTTTGTAATCCTAAGTTATAATATACTCTAAAAATTGTTTTTATTTTCATATATAAAAAAAATTATTTACAAAACTTGTTGAAGTTGAATTGAAAAAAAATGAAGTTCATATTTTATATCAACAATTTAAGGTTATGTATTATTTTAAATTCCATTTTTAGGAAAAAAAATATGCTAACTATGATTATATTTAATGATAATGATAACTGTTAAAGGGTTATTTTCAAAGAAAAGATTTATTAATGTTGTGTAATTATTATCAAATAAATTAAATTGATATGTTTTATATAATGAAATCAATATTATATTTTGACATATATAAAAATATATTATCAATAATTTAATAAGTAATTAATTTTTTATAAGATTAAGAATATTTAATGGTTAAAACATTGTTTCTCTACAAAATGTTTTTCTATATATTATACAATTTAATTTAAAAGTTATCTTCATATTATTTAGAAATTGAATTTGATTATATTAAGGATAAATTTTTTAGAGACCCAAATCTTGACGTACATAGACATTACATTAATTTTTTGGAATATATAATACATAACAAAAACCAACACTCAAGGACCGTAATAGTTTAGTATCTTTGGAAACACGGAACATAATCTTCTAATCATGGTGAAAGATGTCTAACATCTCCCATAAAGATCTTACCCTTTTGTTTTCATACCTATAACCTTTCTTTATATCTTGGGGAAAAGAAAACATATAAATAATGAGCTTAAATTCTCAGTAAGGGTAAGCATGGAGAAAGTAAAACAAACCATACACATTTGAACTTAAAAACCTGAACATTATGTTTAATCATAAAATTCTTGAGAAATGGAATAAAACATAGCAGTACGTAAGGAATAGATCATAATGGAACATCAATAATTATAAAATATCATGGGAATAAATAATGTAATTGTTCAAACCATTAATCACATGATATGATTTCTATAGTTGTCAAGGCATTGCTGCCAAGACCATCTTAGTGGACAAAGTCCCTTTCTGAATCGAGTTCACTCCTCGTTCAAGTCTTGTAACACTGAACCGGATTAACTTACCATTCCATCCATGTCTATCTCATGAGATATAAATATTTACCCAATGCATTAGAGGGAGATATAGGTCTCACACATCTTATAATGAAATCATTCTTACGTGTGCCACAACATAAACATAAATCATTCATCATAACCCAAAGAATAAAATGGGTTTCATAAACATCATCCCATCATAACATAATCATTATAAAACAAATGGATATAATTTAATCATAAGAAAAGTGAAACCATGTAAATCATAGAGACATTATAAATGAAATATACACATATGAAATAATGTTATCTTAGATGGAAAATGGTTTTGATAAAACACTTGAAATGAATTCTTGAGGAAAATATCTTTTCTTTTTCAAAATCATTTTATTTTAACAAAATGCCATGCAATTTTAAAAGAAAAGGATTTTGTTGAAAATATTCATGAAATATTGTAGAGTAATCTTCATGAAAATTAGGCTTTATGAAACCGTAAAAATCCATTCATGCCGTATAAGTCAAAAAAACATTCTCCTCGTACTTTTAATGGAAAAGTCAAAAAGTACCACGCATGGTAAACAAAAGAATGATTCCTTCCATAACACAAAGTAAAAGTCAAAGTGGGGTAAATATGACTTTAGACATACATGGAAGAATATTAAACATTTTACGAAAACATTTTGAGAACATATGGACATGGATGATAATCATAACCCCATTAAATATTTACGAATAAACAATCTCGGATAAGAATGAGATTGGAATAATTATCCCTTACCTTAGGTCTGATATGCTTCGTATGTATCCAAACCTCCTGTATAATGATTTAAATAATGTCATTGACTTATTAAAGAATCATATTCATTGTTATGATATCATATATGGTTCACTTATGTCTTTATATTACCCGTTATTTTGTAAATTCCATGTTAAAGCAGTGTTTTGGGTAAAATCATATTATTTATCGTATATGTTTGGGATTGTTGTTCTTGATATTATTATTACTTATATCAGGACTTACTTACTTACATAATGTAAATAATGATTTATGTATCATTTATATTCAGTATATATTTATAATAGATAGATAAATGAAATGAAATACACCGTTCATGGAGACGGTAGGCCGTACGTACGCATGAATGATGTCTTCCTTTCCTGTTGACTTGAATGGAAGTAAGTAGATGACATATATAATCACATAAATCCAGAAGATTTATAATGTCATATATTTCATTATTATCCATTATATATACTTTATAATCATTCTTTAATGGTTAACATGGAGAATGAATCTCATCGCGTCGTGGAGACGGTAATCCGGAAGTACGCACGAGCGATGATATCGTTCCCATAATTATTGAATGATATTGGAGTGGATGATATAATATCTCATAATCAGTATGAAGTTTTAATAACAATATATAGTTATTATTTACACCATTATACCCATCCAAGTAAGGTGGTGGTGGAAAAAAAATTACACCACTGCGTGGAGATGGTATTCTGTACATACGCACGCACGGTGATTTCATTTTCTGTAGGATGGATAGATGGTGAAATAGGGTCGTTTCATATTTATAATGACATATCAGTATATAATTAATACTTATGTTATTACTTTATAATTAAACAACTAAGGAAGAGGAATTAGAAGAAGAAAGAAACTCGAAAGAGTTGGTAGAAGAGATTACCTCTTCCTCGACGCACCTCCTTTAAAATTCTTCTTAGGGCACTAGAGTTGGTCTTTTGAGAAGAACAAAACCTCTATTATATAAATAGAGAAGTTAAGAAGAGGAATTGGTAGGGTTTTTCCAAGATTAAAGGCTCAAAAGGGTGTGAAGAAAATAGGGAAGCGGTGCTCTTTTTATAAGGGAGGAGAGGGGCACCTTTGGTAACATAAGAAATATTAATTTATAATAAATTCAAACTCACTTAAAAACCACCAAAAATAGATCAAATACAAAGATTATATGATATAGGGTTGTAATCGCATCAACCAATAAAATTTAGACATGTTGGGAATTTATTTTAAACATTATCAACTTGATTTATCCTTATTTAATCTATTTAATTTTATTCGTGGTAATAAGATTCTAATTTTTAAATTGTTATAAATAATTACTTATGTGTTTTTAATTGACCATAATTGGATAATTTATGACATTTTAGACCATATAAATTTCAATTTATAATTTTTAAATATTTTTGTGATTTTTAAACAATTTTATAATATGTTATTTCTATAAAATAACAATAGTGTGAATTTTGACATTATTCGTTTATTTTAATTTAAATAAAATCCACACAGAGGATATATTCTAACCAAAATATTTAATAGATTTCTAACATGTAAATTTTGTCTATAAAATTCTTGGAGAACATTAAATAGTTCATATAATATTTATTTTAATATTTTTAAAACCATTTATTTGGTATATCTCTTAATAAAATAATTAGTACATCATTTTTGTATAATTATTTAATATACTTATTTGTTGCATAAAAATTAAAATTAAAATATTATGATAAAGATAAATCTCATATATTTTATAATAATACTTTTACTATAATTTATCATCTTAAAATCACAACATGTAAATAGTTATATTTATTTAATTATGAAGGTGACAACTTTGGAATCATTTAAAATAAAATAATACAAGTGTAACAATCTTCTTTATAAGGATCCAAATGGTCACCAATTCAGCCATTGGATGTTTAAGGTTTATATTTACACTACCTATAAGTCATGTTTAGGTTTTTTGGGCCTTTTTATGTGTATTATATTTCAATAAAAACTATATTATTCATTTTTCACTAAATAAATAATTTTTGCACCATTAATGTATAAGCTAATAAGGTAAATAAATAATTTTAAAAATTACAACTAAATTACAATGATAATTAAAAACATTTTATATTTCAAATGAGTATTTATAAAAAAAATTATATTATGTATAACCTTAAATTAAATTAAATTTAATTATGAAAGTTTGAATGAGACATATTTCACTTTCTTTTAAATAAAATAATTTAAAGGTCTTAATCACATCCAAGTGGGTTCCAATGGATTCCATTTCAACCAAAATATGCCATAGGACGAAATATAATAATCCAATTATATTAAGACAATTGTTAGGTTAATTTTATAATATTATATTTACCCTCAATTACCCAATTTACCTTTAACTATGGTAAATAAAAATTACCATAGTTACTATTCTTAGTTCCCAAAAATAAAAACTATATTATTAACATAATTTGGACCTGCTAATTCCAAATATGGAATCATTTTTTCCAAATTCAAATCACAGAAGTTGCAGAAATTAATTTAAAATTAATCTCGTTGTTAAGAAAACGTGTTTTAAAAGTTAAAACATTGCAAATGATTGAAATGATTTTACCTATGAATTCAATGTAAAATTAATGCTAATGTATTACATTATATTAAATGGTAAAAATATATTCTCTTTATTCTTTAAGACCATTCAATATAATAATTTAACCATATAAATTATTGAGATGAAAAAAGTTATTTTTAGTTAAAATATAGCATGGTTTTACTATTCATTAAAATATGAAAGTTATCAGAATAATATGAAAATTTTATCCAAAGTAAATTTTTATATCCTGATTCCCAATAGGGATTTTATTTTTTCTAATTGAACTTATAAACATGTAAAAAACTAGATTTAATGTGGGTGCGCCATCAAAAGGCGGCAAAACTTCATTTTTTGAGAAATACTTATTTTACCCAAAAAAAATTATTTTGTTCTCATACCATGTTTGAGAAAATGTGTAAGATGAATGATAATGTTAAAAAAATTCAAAATTTTGTTAATACTATTCCTAATGGATAGTTCATAATATTATAACCATATGTCGTTGTTTAGTGAAACCCAGTATTGCGTACAACACACGCTCTGGAGGAAGGTCGTGATTGCGTGTAATGCAAGCCAAGTCAGGGTTGCGTGTAGTAAAAGACTCCTCTTTTTTTGCATATAACAGAATCCAACCATATTTCATTTATACATTAAATATATATTTATATATATACACATAGTTTTTTGTAGAATAACTACTATCAAACAAACTTGAAATTGTGTGTAACACAATCCAAGAATAGTGTAGCGTATACTGTAAGCTAATACGGTGTTGCGTATAGTGCAAGATAATCTTGGGGTAGCGTACAATAAAAGATATGAAAGAAATTAAAAGGAATCTATCTCATAAAATATCGGGGTGTTACATTCTACCCCCCTTAAAATTAATTTCGCCCTCGAAATTCTTTAGGGTTATAAATGGGTTATTACATGAGAGTTTCTTTCATAGAAACCCACATCGTAAGAAGGAATACCAAAACTAATCTTTAAAAACTAATGTATGAAATGTAACGGTTACCCAAATTAACTAATCATTGGGTTTCCACATATGATAACATAGGTGAAAATATGGATATGGAAGAAAAATCTAAGCATCAATTTCTGATGGATAGTGGTAGAGGACATGGCTATGATAAAGCCAACAGTCACAAAGCCATAAATTTGTGATGATCTAAGTTATCATCTGATTCATCAGATATGAGAGCACTAGGACAACATTTTTGGTTTTCAAGATCATTTCCCTAAGGTTGAAGAATTTTTGAATTAAAATAAATACTTACTTGATTTTGGTAAAATCTTATTGTTGTTCGTGCCTTGAACAATTTCCACTTCATCTCTTAAAGAAATTAAGTTGAATTTATCTTCCATGAAGTGTTAACAGATCATGTGATAGAATGATAGGTCATTATATTTGTCTCAAATAAAATGTTAGAAAAAGTTGTTAAGTTTACATAAGTCCATCTATAGTGAGATTAATCGTATATGGTTCCTAAAATGGAAGTATACTTCATATAGAATTCCACTTAATAAATTAAAACTAATTTATACTAACTAGGGACTTCCTGTAGGCCAGTGGTAGGAGATAAAGGCCTGTCACACTTCGGTTGTGGGTTCGATTCCAACTTCCTCGTCTGACGTGATGGGTTGTCACCCGTTCTGCATGTTTTACCTTTTCTTAAACTACACCATGATAACATTCCATCAATAATATCGAAAAAAGTTCTAGCCTTAAACAATACTATCTTAAGTCTAACTTAATTCATTCCAATCATTATGCTTATTCAAAATACATTTGTCCAATCTTATAGTATAAAGAAAACGAGTACATCAAAGGTCACATAACAATCACGTGAATACCATCATTTATCCCCCATATATCATAAGATATATCTTGTTGATTGCATTACAAACATGTGAATACCTTAATCATGTATTCTCTTGAAACATAAATTATCATAGAACCATAGTGATATCATTAATGATTTCAAAAGTTAACTCTTTCCACATACTAAAATCCCTAAAATTCTATATACACAAACCATGATATCACTTTGTCCTTATATCAGTCATGAGCTCATTAATACTATCAAAAATTTCATTATCTCCTTATCCCTTCATTATGCGCATATTAGGTTCTTTCCAAAAATATCTGAATAAACTTTCGTGGTTACTGGTACCATTCAACATATACTTTCAAAAACATAAGGGAAAATAATATTGTAACAATCCTTAGATGTCTCTTTATTCTATTTTACCATGAGATTACTAATACAACATTACTCTTGATAAATATGTAATCATTCCGCTACCTTCTTAAACCATTGACCGATATTGAAAAATTCTTTCATCTCACATATCATTTGTAGTCTCTTCATCATCATCAACATAAATACTACCCATATGATCATGATTATTCTCTTCATGAGACTTTCTCTTAGGTCATTGGTTTGCATAATGCCCATACATTCCACATTTAAAACATTTAACCATTTTTGATGTCTTAGCAATACCATTATCCATGTAAATGGTGTTAACTGAAACTTTTCCTTTACAATTACTGGATTTGTGTCCTTATTTTCCACACCCAAAGCATCTTCTAGTTCCTTTAAAACATTATACCTGATGCCTCTTCCCATATGATTTACATGAGGGAAATTGAACTTTGTTTCCTCTATGATCATCATGGAACTCCATATTTCTCTTATTAGCTGAGTCGGGAAACTTACTAAAGTTGAGATTATTGATCATATTATGAGATTTCTAATTAGGAATAATAAAAATATGTGGACCTCCAGATCCAATTTCATTTGGTTTCTCATGAAGAATATCATTCCATTGTCCATCATATCCTCCATTATTGTGAATCTTCCTGTTTCTAGCCATTTTCAAAAACCCAAAAAAAATAGTGTGGGAAGCAAAAATCATAATCAAGGGGGATTACCTTCAATATCTAACATCTTAAGTTTAATTCTAATATTGTTACCATAATTATAGGACTATAACCTCTACTTATAATTAACCTTAGAGACATCCCTAGACATACCTTAGAAATATCTCTAGGGATTTCACTAAAGTTTTCACATCCTAGTTTCCAAAGGTTGACTAAAACTTTTCTCTGATACCAACTGTAGAGACCCAAAGCTTGACGTACATGGAAATTACATTACTTTTGTGGAATACATAATATATAACAAAAACCAACACTCAAGTACCGTAATAGTTTAGTGTCTTTGGAAACAGGGAACATGATCTTCTAATCATGGTGAAAGATCTTCAACATCTCTTATAAAGATCTTCCCCTTTTGTTTTCTTACCTAAAACCTTTATTTATATCCTGGGGAAAAGAAAACATATAAAGTGTGATCTCAAATGCTTAGTAATGGTAAGCATGGAGAAAGTAAAACAAACCATACACATTTTAACTTAAAAACATGAACATAATTTTTAAACATCAAATTCTTGAGCAATGACATGAAACTTTGCAGTACGTAAGGCATAGATCATAATGGAACATAAATCATCATAAAATAGCATGGGAATAAATCATGTAATTGTGTCAAACCATTAAGAACATGATATGATATCTATATTATCCAAGGAATTGCTGTCAAGACCATCTTAGTGGACAAAGTCACTTTCTGAATCGAGTTCACTCCTAATTCCAGTCTTGTAACACTGAACCAGATTAACTTACCATTCCATCCATGTCTATATCAAGAGATATAAATCTTTACCCAATTAATTAGAGGTTGATATAGGTCCCACCCATCTCATAATGAAATCAGTCTTATGTGTGCCACAACATAAACATAAATCATTCATCATAACCCAAAGAATAAAATGGGTTTCATAAAAATCATCCCATCCTAACATAATCCATATAAAACAAATGGATATCATTTCATCATAAGAAAAGTTAAACCATGTAAATCATATAGACATTATACTTGAAACATAAACATATGAAATAATTTCATCTTATATGGAAAATGTTTTTGATAAAACACTTGAAATGAATTCTTGAGGAAAATATCCTTTCTTTTTCAAAATCATTTTCTTTTCAAAAAATGCCATGCAATTTTAAAGGAAAATGATTTTGTTAAAAATAGTCATGAAATCTTGTAGAGGAAGCTTTAGGAAAATTAGGCTTTATGAAACCGTAAAAATCCATTCATGTCATATAAGTTAAAAAAACATTCTCCTCATACTTTTAATGGAAAAGTCAAAAAGTACCACACATGGTAAACAAAAGAAAGATTCCTTCCATAACACAATGTAAAAGTAAAATAGGGGTAAACATGAATTTAAACATACATTGAATAATATTACACATTTTATGAAAACATTTTGAGAACATATGTACATGGATGATAAACATAACCCCAGTAAATACTTACGAATAAACAATCTCGGATAAGAATGATATTGGAATAATTATCCTGTAACTTAGGTCCGATATGCTTCGTACGTATACGAACCTCCTGTATAATGACTTAAATAATGTCATTTACTTATTACAGAATCATATTCATTGTTATGATATCATATATGGTTCACTTATGTCTTTATATTACCCGTTCATTTGTAAATTCCATGTTAAAGCAGCGTTTTGGGTAAAATTGTATTATTTATTGTACATGTTTGGACTTGTTGTTCTTGATATTATTATTAAATATATCATGATTTAATTACTTCCAAAATGTAAATAATGATTTATATATCATATATGTTCAGTATATATATATATAATAGATAGATAAATGAAATGAAATACATTGTTCATGGAGACGGTAGGTCGTACGTATGCATGAATGCTGTTTTCTTTTCTTTATTGACTTGAATGGAAGTAAGTAGATGAAATATATATATATATATATATATATAAATCCAGTAGATTTATCATGTCATATATTTAATTATTATTAATTATATATACTTTATAATCATTCTTGAATGGTTAACATGGAGAATGAATCTCATCGCATTGTGGAGACTGTAATCCGTACGTACGCACGAGCGATGATATCGTTCCCATAATTATTGAATGAAATTGGAGTGGGTGATATAATATCTCAGAATCAGTGTTATTTTATAATAACAATATATAGTTATTCTTTACACCATTATACCCATCCAATTAAGGTGGTGGTGAAAAAACAGATTACACCATGGCGTGGAGATGGTATTCCGTACGTACGCACACACGGTGATTTCGTTTCCCATAGGATGGATAAAAGGTGAAATAGGGTTTTTTCATATTTATAATAACATATCAGTATATAATTAATACTTATGTTATTACTTTATAAAGAAACAACTAAATAATATTAAGTATAAGAAGAAAGAAACTTGAAAGAGTCGGTAGAAGAGATTACCTCTTCCTCGACGCACCTCCTTTAAACTTCTTCGTAGGGCACTAGAGTTGGTCTTTTGAGAATAACATAACCTCTATTATATAAATAGAGAAGTTGAGAAGAGTAATTGACAGGGGTTTTTTGAGATTCAAGGCTCAAAAGGGTGTTAATAAAAGAGGTAAGTGGTGCCCTTTTTATAAGGGAGGAGAGGGGCACCTTTGGGAGCATAAGAAATATTAATTTATAATAAATTCAACCTCACATAAAAACATCCAAAAATGACTAAAATCCAAATATTAGATGATATAGGGTTGTAATATTATCAAACAAAAAAATTTAGACATGTTGGGAATTTATTTTAAACATTATCAACTTGATTTATCCTTATTTAATCTATTTAATTTTATTTGTTTTAATAAGATTCTAATTTTTAAATTGTTATAAATAATTACTTTTGTGTTGGGGATTTTCCATAATTGGATAATTTATGACATTTTAGACCATATAAATTTCAATTTTTAATTTTTAAATATTTTTGTGATTTTTAAACAATTTTATAATATGTTATTTTTAAAAAATAATAGTAGTGTAAATTTTGACATTATTCATATATTTTATTTTAAATGAAATCCACACAGAGGATATATTCTAAAAAAAAATTTAATAGATTCTTAACATGTTATATTTTCCTATAAAATTCGTGGAGAACATTAAATAGTTCATATAATATTTATTTTAATATTTTTAAAACCATTTATTTGGTATATATCTTAATAAAATAATTACTACAACATTTTTGTTTAATTATTTAATATACTTATTTGTTGCAAAAAAATTAAAATTAAAATCCTATGATGAAGATAAATATAATAGATTATATAATAATACTGTTACTCAAATGTATCATCTTAAAATCACAACATGTAAATAGTTATATTTATTTAATTATGAAGGTGATAACTTTGGAATCATTTAAGATAAAATAATATAAGTCTCATAACCTTATTTATAAGGATCCAAATGGTCACCAATTCGTCCATTGGATGATTAGGGTTTATATATAAACTACCAATAAGTCTTGGTCAGGTTTTTTTGCCTTTTTATGTGTATTATTATTTCAAAAAAAACTATATTATTGATTTTTCACTAAATAAATAATTTCTGCATCATTAATGTATAAGCTAATAAGGTAAATAAATAATTCTTAAAAATTGAAAATAAATTACCATTATAAAAAAAACATTTTAGATTTAAAATGAGTATTTATAACCTCATTTATATTCAGTATAACCTTATATTAAAAATAGTTTAATTATTAAAGTTTGAGTGAGACATATTTCACTTTCTTTTAAATAAAATAAATTAAAGGTCTTAATCACATCCAAGTGGGTTCCACTAGATTTCATTTCGACAGAAATATGCCATAAGACTAAATATAATCATAGAATTATATTAATACATGTTTTAGGGAAATTTTATAATATTATATTTACCCTCAATTACCCGATTTACCATTAACTATGGTAAATAACATTTACAGCAGTTACTATTCATAGTGCCCAAAAATACAAAGTAGCCTATTAACATAATTTGGAACTACTGATTCCAAATATGGAATCCATTTTTCCAAATTCAAATCACATAAGTTGTAGAAATTAATTTAAAATTAATCCTGTAGTTAAGAAAACGTGTTTTAAAAGTTAAAACATTGCAAAAGATTGAAATGATTTTTCCTATGAATTAAATGTAAAATTAATGATAATTACTTAAATTATATTAAATGGTAAAAATATATTCTATTTATACTTTGAGACCATTAAATATAATAATTTAACCATATAAATTATTGCGATGAAAAAAGTTTTTTTAGTTAAAATACAGTGTGTTTTTACTATTCAATAAAATTTGAAAGTTATCAGAATAATATGAAAATTTTATCCAAAGTACATTTTTATATCCTAATTCCCAATAATTATTTTATTTTTTCAAATTGAACATATAATCATGTCAAAACTAGATTTAAATTGGGTGCGCCATTAAAAGGCGGAAAAACTGTATTTTTTGAAAAATACTTATTTTACCCAAAAAATTTATTTTGTTCTCATACCATGTTATAGAAAATGTGTAAGATGAATGATAGTGTTATAAAACTAAAAATGTAGTTAATACTATTCATAATGGCTAGTTCATAATATTATTACCATATGTCGTTGTTTAGTGAAACCTGGTATTGCGTACAACACACACTATCGTGGAAGGTCGCGATTGCGTGTAATGAAATCCAAGTCAGGGTTGTGTGTAGTGAAAGAATCCATTGTTGTTGCATATAACAGAATACAACCATACTTAATTTATACATTGAATATATATATATATATACACTCTGTGTTTCGTAGAATAACTACTATCTAACGAACTTGAAATTGTGTGTATCACAATCTAAGAATAGTGTTGTGTATACTACAAGCTAATATAGTGTTGTGTATAGCACAAGATAATCTTAGTGTAGAGTACAATAGAAGATATGAAAGAAATTAAAAATAATATATATCATAAAATCTCAAGGTGTTACAAATTTAGTTTCAAAAAATCAAAATTTGGTATTAAGGGTTAACTTGTATTTTTAATAGAATATAAATTAATTAGGTAAAAACTAGTTAACAAGGAAGAAACAAAAATGGTAAAATTTAAAAATATAGTTGTAAAATAATTGAAACATGTTTAAATCATGTGAAATAAATAATTTTAGATGGTTTATTAACCATATATCATTCCAAAATTCGTTATTTACCACTTTGGATCCATTGAATCTTGAATAATTTCATTCCATCATTGAAAAAGAAATGGTTCATTAAAAAAATGTCATTTCTTTCACTTATAAAATGGGATCACCTCCACCACATTTACCAACCCTTTAAAAAGAATTAGATCTATCCAAATTCTAAACTATTATCTCCTCACCTTTCCCCTACCTCTGGAACGTGTTGTTCTTTCTAAAATACCAATTTGTGGTGCCTTAAGGTGTAACCTAAGGGGGCGATCCTGTAAGGGGAGCTACTTGCGGTAGGGTTTCTTGTCGTCCCATCTTCTGTTTCAGCATAAGTTTATCTTCCTTCCATCTCCATGATGTTCTTCTCAGTGAGATCTCGCATGTGGTGGTATTTCTTCCCTTCTCTATTTTAGTCTCGTTCGACTTCAGGAATCTATTTCTCTACATAGAAGATTTGGATTTCTGTAGTTGGCTTTGGAAGCCGGTGTTCTCCGTGTCGGTCTTGGATTTCTCAGTGGAGGTTTTGAATTCAAGAGTTTTTCTTCAGACATCAATATCTCTAAGCGGCGGCCTCACGGTTGGATTTCTATATTAGCGTATGTCAAGAGGTTTTGCATTGGATTTTTCCATCGTCAGCTCGGCTTCGGTGGTCTGTAGTGGTGAAGGTTTAGATGTAGTCGGTTGTGGGGGATTTCCAATGTCGATCTGAAGTTTATGACCCTGATCGATGATTCCATATATGTGCTTCGTCCATATTTGGTTCTATTTTGGGTTGCTACCCAAGTGATTTTTCTCGATGGAGTGTATTTTGGGTGGATCGTTGTGGATTCTGCATGCGATCTGGAGGGCGGAAATGGGTTTTTTGAATCTGGATTACTGTAGAAAATTTTAGAAATGGTTTTCTGCTTTCATTATTTTTTTACTTTGTGGTTGAATTTTTTCAGTGTATATCTACTGTGATCGGTGGTGTTGTGAGGATTCTTGATCTTCAAGCAATATGGAATGGTGTTGTAGACAAACTCGACCACATGGAACAGACCCCAGAGGAGCATCCCGATTAGGTGATTTATCTTCGAAGAGCTTTTCAAATTTGGATGTTTGAGAGGTATGGTGTCATACATAATATCAGGACTATACTATTACATAGGACACTTTCTTTCTGAATAGCCATGAAATGGTGGAGTGCTTCGTCACTATCAAATGCTGGGGAGGGGTAGATCCATGTTGTCAATCTGGTTTTAATCTATTCGACCTTTGGGTCATGATTTATCATTAGTTCATGAAGTCTGTTTAGGTTCTCCCCATATTACCTTATAAGGGGGTTTTATTATAATAAAAAATGAAAGAATTTTAGATGTCATATAGAGGTGTTACCTAAGGGAGAACATCCAAATGAAAAGAAGTATTGTTATCAAACAAGAACTCTTAATTTTTTTTCTTTTTCTATCACCTAGAAAACTAGAACAACGCTGAAATTATGATGACATTAGTATTAATAATATTCTTAAATTTTGTTATAAAAATTTAATATCCATTTTTTACCCACTTGATAATCCAAAAAATGAAAATTTCACTTGTGTTTCATATGGATTGCTGCCTCCATAAGTGATGTGATCCATTTTTCATGACTGCCTTATGAATATTATTCAAATAGGGTATGAAATGAATAAATATGATACAAAAAAACATTATTACTATTATTATGAAAATATCTATCAATTCTTACCTCATTTATTCTATATGTAAATGAATGTGTCACCTGTGCGAATAGGTGTACTACTGCCTCCATGATAGTGATGTATTTTATTATTCACCTGAATATTTTATTATTCATCTGAATACCTTATAATCTCATTAACCAGCCTAAAAAACTAAATGAATAACATTAATATTATATAATTATTATATTATTTCATAAGAATCACTTTCTTAACCATACTCAATCATAGATTATAGTTTGTCATTTTTTGGGTTGGTTTAACCACCTAATCGAACAATATTATAATTTACTATCATGGATGACTATTAAAAATTAAACATTGATGTTATGATAAATTAATGAGAAAATAATGTCTTATTTGTGGTTCTGGAAATATGATATAAATATTTAACATATTTTTTATAGTGACCCATGCTTTTCATACATAGATATTATATCTTTTTAGATTAATACTCAATAAATTACATAAACATGTGCCTAAGGAACACAATATTTTAGTGTCTTTGAAGACTAGGTAAAAAATATTAAAATTTATTAAAATAAATTGTACATCTCCCAAAAAGATCTTTTCACATAGTACTCCTCTTAGGCATACCCTACCTAAACCTTTCTTCATAACCTAGGTAAGGGAACATAAGAAAGGGTGATCTCAAATGATCAGAAACTATAAACCTAATATACGAATATTTATGAATATATAAAATTATAATATAAGAATAAAGGTATATAACATATACATAACATAAAAATATCGTACATAACATGTAATAGATCGTAAACATGATTCATGGTATAAAAATTATTATTTCTAAAAAAAATAGCCCATAAGGGAGATAAATCATCATAAATCACTCATACAACATAAGATCATTACATAAAAGTGTGGAACCGTCATAAATATTGAAAAACAAACTTCATATTTCAAGGTTAACTAAAAATACCATCAACATAGTAGATCAGGGCTCCGGAACCATTTCCCACTATGGATCAGGACACACATGTTTCCCATAGTGTATCAAGTTTATCAAAATGTTTCTCATTATTATGTCATGAGATATAAATCATTACACTATGCAATGAAGGGAGATATAGGTCTCATCCGTCACATAATGAAAATCATACATATGTGTTCCATAATATCCTGAAAATTTATCATATCATAACCTTTGAAACAAAATGTGTATCATCAAAATTTCATCACATCATAACATATGTCAAAGATATAGGTTTTAAAATAATTTAATCATTTCATTCATAGAATAATGTGTCGAAAATGAAGTGGGTTTCATAAGAATTTTATCATGGTATCACTAGTGGAAGATAAAAAGTTTTATAAACATCATGTTATAAGAAATAGAAATCATTAATAGAAATAATAAGAATGGTATCCTTGGATAATTTCCTCAGTAATTCATATGTAACATCAATGGATGTCATCTTAGATGTAAAATGATTTAAATTGATAATTTAAATAATTTATTGAGGAGAATACCCTATCCAATTTTCAAATAAAGTTGAAACATAAAACATTTTAAAAATCATTTTATTTGATAGTAAACCTGAAACCTTATAAAGTAAGATTACAATATAATAATGGTCATGATTATGGGAATTTTCATTCATGCAATGTAAGTTAAAACAAATACTCGTTTACATTTTTTTTCAAATCCAAAAGATCATTACTTAGAAAATGACTTGAATATTCCTTTCCAAAACATTAAAGTGAAAAAATATCAAAAATGTATTTTTAAAATCATATGAGAAATGTGAAACATTTTTGCAAACATTTTTATAAAACATTGGTTTGAGAGAAAACCAATTTTTAAATGAAGAGAAAAATAAATTCAAATTTTCTTAAGAACATTTTCTCAATTATTTTAAGTACCAAAGAGCGGGAAAATGGCACAACTAGTTGGAAATATAATTAATTACAATAGGAGAAGAAAATTAATGATTTTATTGATATATTGATCCAAATATTTTATATTCAAAAACATAATCATAAATTATACTAATAAATGATGAGATTGTAACATAAAATATTCACCACTTTGGTAAATTTGAAAATAAATCCCCATAATGGGACATAATTAAAAGAATATTAAAATAGAATGTGGATAATTAAATTCAGGATATGAAATGTCAAAGGGGTTATATATAAATATCATAAAAGAATATAGCTGCATAACATAGCATATTCCTTAAATAATGAAAATTGAGATAAAAATTCATTACCACTTTCATAACTTTTGAACCACAAACCCCATGAAATAAATATCATCAAATGGATATGTAAATCCCAATGATGTTAGGGATAAGAATTATAAAATACATTCATTGGAAGCATATAAACCACATAAAATAAATAGGTGGTGAATATGGTATGTCTCTCGTAGAATAAAAAAGTGTGATGTAATAGTGGGTTCCCTAGACCAAACTTTATCAGTACTTTTGATTACCCATTCATATATATTTTGACATATACATGATTTACTCTTACCGTTATAGTCTATAAATTTGAACATCCATAATTTAAATGCTAATGTCTATAAATTAATTATCATATCAAAATTTTATAGTAGATCCCATACTATAGTGAGAAGATAGAGATATTATGACATTAATCATAAATATATATCCTATTGTATAGATACATCATGCTAACTAGACACAGTAGATGTTTGACCATCAGGTGTTGGGGCCCATAGTCATTGAGACTTCTTTATATGAATCTCTCACTTTTTGATCTATGGTAGGTGAGATCATGAGGACATAGTTGCCAATAATAACACCACATGTTTTAGGTTTCATTGGTTGATCCTATCTAAGGACATGTGTATTGGTCTCAGGACTTGAAATTATTATTAATGTGTTCCATTTGATCAGGTAATTTGATGAAACTTAAAAACCATGATAATAAAATCATGGTGACATAGCTTGTTTTGGGTGCATCATTGGTGGTATGACATTGGTTGAATGGTCAAGATAGAATATTTTGCTTCTGAGTAGAGAAAGTAATATCTCAAGCCCGGTTGATTAGGATGGTAGCGCCTTCATAAATACATTATCATGGTATTAAAAGGTAAATTTATCTAGTTATATCCATAAATAATAAAAAAAATAAAGGATAAGGACACAAGTGTGCTTCCTATTTTTTGATATATCTGAAGATAAAGAGATTATATAACACAATGTGTCTTAGTAGGTTGGTTTTCATTTCTATGATTATTTCTTTTCTATTTAGGGGCTTTTATGGGTTTCTAGACTCCACTCTTGGTCTATGAATACTACTCATTGCTATCGAGATAAGGGCGTAGATGGTCACACAAACTAGCTCATTTGGAATCTTCCATATTCAAGTGAATAGGTATATAGGACATGGTTGGTTCCACCACAATTTCTGAGAGTTGTCCAAATTCTATCGATCACCAATAAATGAATAAATTAATTATTATTAAAATAAATAATAATTGGGTTGAATTAATTTATTAAAAATATTTAAATTTGTATAAGTGAATTTATGGATAATATATTTTGAATGAATTGTTTTTAATATTAAAGGTTTATTTAATATTTGCGGGAATGATGAGTCGATTTAATGAATAACTTTTATCACATAATAAATTTATTATAATATAAGTGATAAATATATAAACTATAGTTATGAAATGGTTATAAAATAATAATATATCATCTATAGTTTATATATTGTCTAAAAATATTCAGCTGAGGGGGATTCTTTTTCAAATAATTTCGTAACTCACTATATATAGAAGGAGAAAAGCTCTCACATGATGACTATTCACTACAAGATCTTGAGATATACTCTCTCTTATCCTACATTTTAAAGAGATACACTCTCAATCCAAGTGATCTGATCGATCTATCCCTCATGCATCTCATGAACATCGATGTGGTGATCTTCAGAAAATTTAAGGGATATTCAAATCTCCATGAAAGCATTGGGAATTTGATGATTGAGAATAATGTAGATTTATAAAGTGATTATTGATGATCTATAGAAATTCAAATTCATATTATTCCAGAAGCGATCATAGTAAATTAATGGATGATGAATGCATAGATTCATATAGAACTAGGTATTTATGGTTTAATTTTTGTTCTTAAACTTCTTCTCACATGATCCTTAGACTTAAACTGGGGTGTTTCTTTATGAGGGATGACATTGTTATGTCGATTTCCAGTGAAAAATATTAAATCTCCATCCCACTGGATTCTTCTATGCACCTTGGTACCTTCAATTGGTATAAGATCAATGTACAAAAATTTTAAGCTAATAAAAGAGTAACTAAATTGTAAAGAGGGAGTTGTTGTGGTCACCCTCACTGGCAGAAAGATCTGGTGTGTCATGACACCAACACCTATGGCCACACCACCCTCCTCCATTCATGGGACCCCATCCTGCCTTCTGATCGAGAACCTCCAAGACTAGAATCCCTCACTATTATGGCCTCCAAGTTCCCATTTATCTACTGAATCCCCATCATCCTGCAACCATGGATCTCTCTTGAGAGACCATTGTGACTGGACCTACTTCCTTATCTAGATCTAATGGTCACAACCACTCATGAGCAGAACCCCCCTATACCATTGTGAACTTACGGGTACCTCCCAAATCATTCTCCACCCTACCCACTTGGTGGCGCCCCTGCCACAGGTTCTTGAGGATTCAATAGGTCCTACTGGACCCGGCCATACCCAAAGTGGGTTGGGTGGGGCTCCCAAAAAACAATGGGTCTGTTGGCCCTATCTAACCCAAAATAACCCTCCACATGCTATGCATGGTCTGGTATGGGCCTACAAGGGTTTTTCCTGACCCTAGATGCCCTAAGCTAGTTTTTGGGGTCCGAGTTTTTTTTTTAATATCGAAAATTAATTGAATTAATTGATTTAATTTAGATTTAAAATAAATTAATTCAATATTATTTTTTGGTTTAAAAATTTATTTTTTAATACTATAAAAAAATATTAATTTAATTAAGGTATTAAATTAACTTAATTAACTAATATTATGTTTTTCCTTAAAATTAAATTAATATCGGGAGAGAACAACATAATTTTTTAAATTTAAAATAAGAATGAATTTCTAATTCAATAAATCTTCCCTCAATAATAATTTATTATAGATTTTAATTTTTATTTATTCAATTATTTTTAAAAACAAGTTTAATGCATATTGACATATCATTAGTCATAGACCAACCAATTCATACCTTTTTTCCAACTATTTATTTATTTAATTATTGGAATTCATGTCTGTACTAATAAGTTTAATAGACGATCTATGTGTCATCCTTGCATCATGATTTGTATAAGGGATTTCACGCCCAGATAAAAAAATTATTTATACTATTCATTCTTGGGACCCCTCGCCATCATGGGACTATTGCTTTATAATGATGAGAAATGGCATTGCCGTAATTCACATTGAGATTTTGTGATGCACCATAAAAGTGTTTAAAATATTGGATGGGTGAGGGGTGCAACTCAAGTTGCAAGTGATGTGACTCAAGTACCTACCCCAAGGGTCTATGTTGATCCATTATTCACTCAATGGATCAACCATCAGTATCGGGTCAAGATCACATCATATTATTTTCTTTATTCATGATTTATTATTTTATATATGTTTAATTTTATGCACAATCACAAAAAAAACTAGAAAGCATGCATAGACAAAATAAACATGTGATGTGATGAATGTTTTCTATTTATTTTCTAGTTAGTTATGAGTGTGATCATATAGTATGTGATTATGAGATATAAATGATTTCATTTTTCCATGTAATTTAAAAACCATCAATGTAATATTAAGTCAAAAATGTCTTCAATCATTTGAATTTTAACAAAACTAGGTGTTTGGGATGCTTGTGAGCCAAAGTTGAGGGTCTCTTTTACTATTGAGGAGTTCTTATGAGAGTGATGGGTTGACTGAACTTAATTTGGCATCAAATAAGTATACCAATCTATATTACTTAAATTTTAGAGACAATCATTGCGTAAATCAATTTTTTGATTTTAGAAGCCAAGAATTCACTCAACCGATCAAAGAGGTGTGATTTAATGTGGTTGTCCAGTCAAATTAAAACCTTGAACTCTCTGAGTAGTGGTGTAGACATATATTGTATACAATTAGGGGGGAAGGGGTTCAAAGATCCTTTCCATTAGAAAACTCAAGTGATGGAGTATTCTAATTCTAGTATATAGGGTTTCTAGAGTTTGATAAAATAGTGGTATACATTTAATAATTTAAATAATTGGTAATGTATAATAAGTATTCAAGATAAAAAACAATTATTCTAGGTTTTTTTCTAGAAAATATTAAGTAATACCACAAAAAGATTGTGATATCTAATGGACAAAGTAAATTTCCACACTAGAATGAGTTTCTAAAATATCCCGAGTGCTTTCATAAAGTACTACAATATCACAAATTTAAGTTTATGGTGTCCCAAATATGTATTAGTCCGCCTAAGAAAGTGAGGGTGATAAAAAAAATTACTGAAGATTCATTTTTTATGGTTACAACATCAAAACATAAATTGCTTTACATGTAGTCTCATATCTAAGAATCTTGCAAGGTGAATGTGAATCACAAATATTAATAGGTGATGATAACTATAAAATGTGTAAATTTAAAGATATATCATGACCTTTGAATAAATACCATTATTATATAATTTTCACCCATTTAATCGAGTTGTATTAATATTAAAAAGGAAAACGTATAGACAAAATGATTCATTATAATCTAGGTAAGGTTATCTAAGCAATAAGATCATTTAAAAAAGATTAATATTTAGTTCCTATGGAGAAAAGGATGAAAGGAGAGGAAAAAATGACAATGGAAAGCATGGAATTAAAGGAAACTCCACAACATCCTTCAAAGAAAGAGTATGGTTACTAAATAAGAGGTTATCTACATGTAATATAGTGAGATAAATCTATAGAAGTTTAAACACAATAAACTGAAGTGTGGAATCAAGTAGTAACTTATTCTTCAGTTATATTCATCATTTGTAAGTAATGTTTTGGCTATATATATTTAGTATTAAATATCATACGCTTATCACATATTTGTATCAAAATACAGTAAAAAAGAAAGTATAGAAACTTTACTATGGTAATGGGTATTATCTAAACCACTAAGAAAGGGTGGTTCCTAAGTTAGTGGTGAGAAGCACACAACTTCTAATTGCCAAGATTAATGATTCTAGTGAGTATTACTGAAAATTTTATCTCACATGTCCTTTAGACACAAGGAGATATTATTTCAGTTTCAAAAATAAATTATTTTGGGTGGTTTTGAATACTAAATTAATAGTTTAGGGAAACATTAATCATAGAAAATATGTGGTGGATATAAAATATACGACTTATATATCCAGTTGTGTCCAGATAATTCATTATCAAGTAAAACTAAAATTGTATTTCAAGGATATAACCAATGTTTTATTTAGACTCAATGGAGCTAAAGAACATGGGTATTATTAGTGTATATACATATTTATTTTTAAAAAGAAACCTTTAAAAATAAAGGTATTCCGTAAAGATTTCAGAATTAGTTCGGATAGAGACCATGAACTATTTCAATGATAAGGTAGTGGTAAGTATCCTTCGAAATATTCCTTTAAGTGTTTCAAGAATTTGAAAGTGAATTATTGTATATGCATGGTAAGAAGATATAAGATGCTTTGGGCTAGTACTCCAAAGAATATCTTGACCAAGCATTCATCGATCATTATAATGTGGTATGGAGTATTTCTTAAATGCACAGTACATTATCTAAATTATGAATATGATGCTCATAAGAAGTATTAATGATGATTTATACATGTTAACACTTATAAAAAAATATAGCATGGAGATATTACAAAATGAAAATTTCCTTATACACATCAGAGTCACAATTTCAGTAAAAGGAGCATCAATGATAAAAACTCAAACATTACAAATACTTCTATTTTGAGAGCCATTATTTGAAAATAGTGATATTATCCAATAAAAATGTTAAAAATATAATTAAAATTAGATATAATATAATTTTAGTATGATATAAATCCATTATGTCATAAGAACATGTGTTTCGATGCAAGAGTTTTTTTAAGATAAAACAAACTTTCATCAAGGAAAAATAAAATGTGCATCCATAGTAATGATCCTAAAAAATTATAAAGACATTATAGAAATCCCTATGGTATAAAATATATATTCAAATTATATACTTTATTTCTATAAGAGTATTCACATCTCTATTTGAGAAAGTGGCATCCAATTTGACTAGGGTTTAGTCAATACCAAACACACATAAATAGTTGGCATAGGAATGAGTTCCACAAGAGGTGTAGAAGAGAAATGTTCCAAATATAAAAACTAAATAAAAAAGTTAAAAACATTGGGATGGTTTTATATTCGTGATGGATAGTGATACATTGATTTAGAATTATAATTCTTATAATTTGGTAGTACATGTAAATTAGTTAAGATTGACAAAATCAATTAAAATTCAATAATGGGTTCCATGTATCAAATTATAAGGGGAAAATTATTTGTAATACTATGGTGGGAAGTCAAGTGAGACTAAACATGAATGTAATAAGTTTGGAACTAATATGGCTCTATTGGTGACACAAAGTTGTTATTCTAAAATCTATTAGAACTTTACTTGTCATAGATACATTCTATTATCATTTAATTGAGCATTGTATGTCAAGAACATCGATCATTGAAGGTGTTTATACAATGCAAACATAAAGAGATGATTACAACATTGAATGCCAATAAGGGTTCAAGTTTTTTAAATCACATTTAGGATTGAAAGTAATCAATAATATCTTAGAGTATTCATTTGGAATAAATCATTTCCATGTGTCAACCAGTGTTTAGTGGGAGCATGACTGTTTTCTAAGTAAAATATTTTTGATAAAAAAATGGAAAAAACAATTGGTATAATAGTAATTCAAGACTAGGATGAAAGTATATCTCCAAATATTGACTTAAATTAGCAACCTGAGTTCTAGGAAATAAGATCTATTGTAATAGATACCACAGTTTCTTAGACCTAGTCAATCGTACAAATATTGACATAGTATTGAAAAATAAAGGTTGAAAATATTAGAGAGACAATTGTTACCAATGTCATATGACATAAATATATCCAAGAAGCCGTGTATGGGGATAGGAGGAGATTAATGTGTTGCGTTGAAATTATATATGCTCCTACAATAGATCAAAAACGTTTTTCATGATATGTAAAAAAACTTATTTAAAACATACAATTAATGTTAGTAAAATGTCAATTATATCTAGTATAACTACAATGAAAGCAATAAAAACTATCCAATAGTACTGGTGTAATTAAAAAAGATATGTACATAGTATGTGGAGATGAAGGGATATTATTTTTTATGGGTCATAAACTAGTATTCCTTGGATTAATGTGATATAATATCATAGTCTGGATAAGGTAATGAGCAATATGAGCTCTTTCAAGCTATTGGTATCCATATCTATAAATACCGAGTACATTATAGATTCTCTTGTAACTAAAGAAGAAGTGAAAAATATGAAATTATTTATTCAAGTTCTTGGAATCATACCTAGTATGTACAATTTTATCATTATAATAATTATATTACTATCACTATCCATGATGTGAAGTTATGGTTGTGAAATAACAAAAAATGTACTCAGGTATAACATCTCTTGAGGAGACTTATTCAAGGATGTGAGGTCTCACATAGCAGAATATACATATATCAGAGACATGGAAGGCCCAGCAACCAAATCAATGACTTATCAGCAACATGATCAGAATCATGTGTGATCTAACATGGATGGTTAGAAATTTTTTCTCTAGTGAAAGTGGGAGTTCTGTAATAGTGAGTTCTCTAGACCCAACTTTATCAACAATTTTTATTACCATTTCATGTATAAAGTGAGATATGCATGATATAATCTTATTGTTATAGTCTTTAAATTTATGCATACACTCTTTAAATGGTGATGTATATAGATTAATTTTCATATAAAATGGATATAACATATCCCATGTTATAATTAAAACCTCAAGAAATTATAACATTGATCTTAAATACATTTCACATGTTCTAGATACATCATACTGACTGAAAATAGTATATGTTTGACTATCAATGTAACGACCCAAAGTTTCATTAATGGAAATCCCTCTTGATCTAATTAAATGTCTATTTATGTAAAATGTTTATATAAAATGTCAACTTCTTTGGTTTTATGTTAAGAATTGTGATCGTTGATTTTATAGTCATTGAGCAGTGATCACATAATTAATATAAATATAGGGCATTAACAAATCCAATTTACTCATACAAAAGAAGCGATGGCCTCATCCAGTAGAATTTCTCCATAAGAAGACCATTTGTCAGAGCTCAAAAAATTGGTGGCATCCTTGGGCTTCTCTCTTGACCAACCCCAAGCTGAGCTTCATCATGTCAATCTCGAACGGGACCATCTACGGGAAAAGTGGATGTTGATAGAGATTACCACTCAAGCGATGTTATCTGAGCCACCCCAAGAGTTCATCACCATCGCACAACTTACCCTTGGGTCTTATGCGGCTGTTTTAAGGTGTTATGCAACAAATCTCTAGTACTATGTTCATGTACATTATTTTTTCTATATAATAATTAATATACTTTTTGTCATTATTGATACATTGTAAATAGTTTTTAAAGTGAAAATAGTGTTTTTTAGTAATTATTTAATTAAGAATTCTATTTTATTAAATTAACAGATTTTAGAATTAAATAATATTTTAATAAAATATTATTATTATTATTATTAAATTAATTTTATTATATATAAATTATCATATAATTTTATGAATGCAATTGTAATTTTTATTAAGGTTTGAAATCCATTTTTGTCAAAACACGTGAATTTTCAATAAATGTTAGTTTTTATTTTAAAAGTGAAAATTAACATATTTAGAAAATTATTTAGATAAAATAAATGTCATTTTTGGAATCATGATGTTGAAATTATCCAACGGTGAATTTTTCATAATTTTGTGAGACAATCAATTTTTTTTGGGTAAAAATTAAATATTGTTTAAATATATAATGTGTTTTATGAAATCATAATGACACAATAGTGATGTAATAGAAAACGATAAACTTTATGTTCAGCCAATATATGTTTTAACATTAAAATAATGTGATTTTGGGTTTTTTTGACTTACTTTTCAAAGCATTAATGCACCCTTCAAGACTTATTAAACACCTTGTCTTTTTAAATTGTTTTTCATGGGAGTGTGACTCACCTCCACATAAGCAACCCTATTATTTTAAGAAGATTGGAATTTAGCCTTATAAAATATTATTTTCCTCTACCCTTTTCCAAAAACCATGGGCAAAAACCATGGTATGGTTTGTGGTTTGGATTAATTTAATATAAGGGGTCCCAAACCTAAATAATAAAGAATTCCCTCACCTTTCCTATATTAAACCACCCAAGCTCACACTTCCTCCTCACTCAAATCCCTTTGATTTTGTCCAACCTCTGCCTTACTCTCTATAGAATCCTCTAAAGGTGCCCCAATATCCCAATAATCCTCTCTCAAGCCTCTCTCAAGCCTTTGGAAGCACACTCCCAAGTAAGGGTTTTTTTCTTCCTCTCCCATTTTTATCCAATTTTCTTTAAGTTGTTTTTCCCTTTTAATTTCAATTATGAATGTTGGGGTATGGTTTCACACCTCTTTCATAGTTCCCTATTTATGTTTTAATGATAGGATACCCCTTTCTCTCTCATTAAATTCCTCCCATGTACACCCATTACTATGCCGAAATTCCAAAAGGAACTTCTCTCTCCTCTTTTACATTCAAGCAATACTTTTGTATAATGAATCTAAATTCCATTACAATTGTTGGTACATGTATCTATATGACCTCCTTACTGTCCATTACATGTAGATATTATGAGGAACCCCTTTCTCTCTCATCAACCATTTTTATTAATTCTTATGCCAGATCGTTACGCTGTCGAAATCGCACCAATTTTCTAAGCCAATGCCATTGTGTAGTGAATGCCATTCCCATTTATCCATCAATGTTATTCACCTTTATGCACATTTACTTATTGATTATAAATTTTCATGTATGAATTCCACATTCCTTCATCGTGGAATAAATGATTATGTTTTGTGAATCCATTTTTTATGATCCATGTGGCACACTTATGCATGAAATGAAATGTTTAAGAAGGGTGCGCCCTTATAGCGCTCCAATGCATTGGGTAAAGTATAGTATCATGATACGTCATGTGAAATGAGTTCTGAATCGTTCTAATTCAAGTGGAATGAGGGTTTACTCATGGTTCATGTGCAATGAGGATTTACTCATGCTCCACGTGCAATGAGTCTTGGCTCATGCTAATTGCATGTTAAGTGTTTTTGTCACATTTCCATGTTATGATTATCATGCTTTATCATGCCTTTATGTTCATGTTTCTCTTATGCTCTTTTGATATTCCTATTTTATAACATGTATTGTACTCCTCATGTTATTCCATGTGTACTCCCTTACTGGGCTTTATAGGTCACCCTTTTCTTAGGAATGTCCTCAGGTTATCCCATGCAATGCTAAGTACGAGGGAATGTAGTGGTCATCTAAAGGAAGTTTTCAATAAAGATGTTGTATTTCATGTTTTAAGTTATTATGTAATGATCCTAATCTCCAATGCCACTAGACCTCTTGATCATCCATATTGTATCAAGTGAATGGTTTATGTAATAAATCATGTTTAAGTTTGTAATAAAAGCAGGGTTGTCATAGTTGGAATCAGAGGATAGGTTTAGTTATTTTTGGGATTAGGATTAGAAAACCCTAGTAAATCCTTAGAGACAAGACTAAGAATAATAAAAACATCCCTAAGTTTTAGTAAGTACTGAGTTAGTGGTTTATCAAACAAATACATCCCTGTCTGGATATGAGCATGTAGAGGCGACTCTGGCACAGATGTATCCTAGGGGTAAAACCTGAAAACACCGCTTTGAGCTAGACTCGAATGGGAACTCGTGCACAACAACGGGCCTTGCTGCACACTTGGTTATGACACACCTGGGGGATATGTTTTGATAAATTCCCAAGCTTAGTATGAACCCTTATTAAGGGAATTAAAAAAAATTCCCATAAGAATATATGTTAGAATGTAGATCATGAAAAGCCTAGATTGAAGCCTATAGACTCATGAGTTAAGAAAATAATAGTTTATTTATAAGTCAACAACTTTTTCTTTGGATTACCCTTTATGTGTTACCCCCTAACTTTCCTTTTATTCCAGTCAATGGCCGGTAATAGGAGGACTTAGGAAAACAACCGATGTGAATATCAGTGTGATGACTGTACTATTGAAATGCCCAATCCAATGAGAGCGGGAATCGTGAGACAAAGGTCTCCTACTTTTAGTGGATCATCTGATCCCACGATTTCTGAACAATGGATCAACTCCATTGAAAAGATCTTCTCCATCCTTCGATGTTTTTAACAAGAGAAGGTTCTCTTGGTGGCTTATCATATGGAGGGTGAAGCTGATCAATGGTGGATGTTGATCAAAAATACGAAGCCTGAGGAGGAGATCGAGGCGTTGGAATGGAAGGATTTCCAGAAGATGTTTTTCGATAAATATTTTCCATGCACCCTCTGGCTTAAGATAGAAAGGGACTTCCTTTCCCTCAAACAAAAAGAAGAAGAATATATTGGTGCGTATGAGGAAAACTTCACAAGGATTGCACGATACGCTTTCGACTTTGTCGTTACCCCCGAATGAAAGGTTGACTGCTTCTTTGGTGGGCTGAATCCTAGCCTGCAGAAAGCATTAGTGATCCATGACTTCGAAAACTATGATGAAATTGTCTGATGTGCCCTCAAGGTCGAAATGGAGATCGTGGAATCACAGGGGTATCATGGGGAAAAGAAGTGTAAGGTGGACTTCAAAGCTAGAGGTCTGATGGATAGATCCAATGGTGCTAAGAAGATCCAGCACCCCACTTGCCAAATGTGCGGAAAGAAGCACCATAGAAATTGCCTCAAGGGGATGAGGAAATGCTTTAGGTGTGAAAGAGAAGAGAACCTAGCTGTTAACTGTCAGTAAGAAAGACCCGCGGCTCTGACAGAGGAGAGGAATGCTCCGTTCGAAACTCAACGCGTTGTTCATTGCTACAAATGAAACGAACCGGGGAATCTTGCAAATCAGTTCCCTAATCCAAGGGGTTTCGGAGGCAACCAACAACCTCCAATGCAGTAAGGAAGAGCTTTTTCCATCACTTCTACCGAAGTGAACCCCGACAACAAAGTGGTGACAGGTACGCTACTTATTCATTCAAGAATAGCAAACTCACTTTTTGACTTAGGTTCTACGCATTCTTTTATATCTCAAAAGTTTAGTAGAACAATCCCAGCACCACCACAAATCATTGAAGTGAAGATGTTGGTGAGTACGGAAAATGGGGAAATCATTGCATCCCATGAATATAAGTCCTCCCCTGTTATAATCTGTGGATTGAATTTCCCAGAGAACCTCATCATACTTCGTATGGTGGAATTTGATGCAATTCTTCGCATGGATTGGCTTTCCTTATATAGATCCAACAGAAATTGTCGAGAGGGGGAAATCACACTCTATATGGAGAATCGACCCCCGATTCTTTACAGGTGTAAGGAGGAAGATGAATCTCCTTTAGCTCCATCATCTCAAGAATGGATATTACTACCCTATGAGCATGCATATCTGGTTTAGATGATTGAGTCCAAGGAAGAAACCATCCTTGAAGAAATGCCTATTTTGAGGGAATTCGCTGAAGTGTTTCCTGAGGAACTGCCTGGTCTTCCTCCTAGAAGAGATATTGAATTCTAAATTGAACTTATACTAGGGGCACTACCAATATCCAAGACTCCATATAGAATGGATGTCGTGGAGCTTGAAGAGCTGAAGAAACAACTACAGGATAATCAGGATAAAGGGTTTATACGCCCAAGTGCTTCACCATGGGGTTCACCAGTTCTCTTCGTCAAGAAGAATGATGTGTCAATGCGGATTTGCATCGATTATCGTGAACTTAAAAAATCACGATAAAGAACAAGTATCCTCTACCACGGATCGATGACTTGTTCAATCAGCTGTGAGGAGCACAATACTTCTCCAAGGTAGATTTGCGGTCGGGATATTATCAAGTGAGGGTGAAGAAGGAAGATGTCCCCAAGACTGCTTTTCGTACAAGATATGGGCACTATGAATTCATAGTAATGCCTTTCTGACTCACCAATGCTCCATCAATATTCATGAAATTTATGAATAGAGTCTTTATAGATTACCTAGACAAATTTATGTTAGTATTTATAGATGATATTCTAATATAATCCAAAACCAAGGAGGATCATGAGGATCATTTAAGAAATGTACTAGAGACTTTTCGCAAGGAGAAGATCTATGAAAAGTACAGAAAGTTTGAGTTCTGGTTGAAGGAAGTCTCATTATTGGGCCATATCATCACAAGCAATGAGATATCTGTGGATCCCTCCAAAATAGAGGCCATTGAGGGATGGCCAAGGCCAGCAACGGTAACAGATATCCGTAGCTTCTTGGGGTTAGCTGGATATTATCGATGATTTGTGAGAAATTTCTCATGATTTTAAAACCCTCATACCAAGATAATTTCAAAGGGAGTAAAGTTTTCTTGGAGTTATTAATGTGAAGAAAGCTTCAAGGAGTTGAAAAGGAGGCTTATCACTGCGCTCGTGCTCACTTTACCCACAAGTGGAGAACTTTTTGTGGTATTCAGTAATGCTTCAAAGAAGGGAATAGGCTATGTTTTGATGTAGAATGATAAAGTGATATCCTACACCTCAAGGTAGTTGAAAATCCATGAGCAAAACTATCCAACGCATGATCTGGAGTTGGCGGCTGTGATATTTGCCTTGAAAATCTGGCGGTATTATCTCTATGGGGAGAAATGTGAGATATATACTGACCACAAGAGTCCTAAATATATATTCACACAGAAAGAGCCTAATATGAGCCAGAGAAGATGGATATATCTCATCAAGGATTATGACTATTCAATACATTACCACCATGGGAAAGCAAACAAGGTGGCAGATGCCCTAAGTAGAAAGGACCCAGTGATTCTATCAATGATGAGAATTGAGAAGGATCCAATCTTCTTAGACTTTATGACGATGGACATGGGAATCATAAAGAAGGGAACATCATCAATCCATTCACAAATTATTTCTCAACAGTCTCTTTTGGAAAGGTCAAAGGATGCTCAAAAGGATGATGTGGGAATTTAGGAAAAAGTAGAAGCTATCAAAAAAGGGGAATCCTTGGTGTTTAATGTTAATGAACAAGTAATTGTATGGTTTGGGAAAAGACTATGTGTTCCATAAAGTACGGAGCTGAAGAAGGAACTTTTGGATAATGCACATTGTTCAAATTTCACTATTCACCTAGGGAGCACAAAGATGTATCGAGATCTCCGAGAAAACTTTAGGTGGGATAATATGAAGAAGGAGATCACTGAATATACATCAAAGTGTCTGGTGTGTCAGCAAATAAAGGTAGAGAGGCAGAAGTCTAAGGGGATGATGAAACCATTTCCCATACCAGAATGGAAATGGGAGAACATCACCATGGACTTTGTCACCGGACTTCTGTGGACATCTAAAGGAAAAAATGCAATCTGGGTTGTTGTGGATCGTCTTACAAAGACTGCACACTTCATTGCTATTCGGGAGGATTTCTCATTGGATCAACTGGCACGGATATATATCAGGGAAGTGGTAAGGATGCATGGAGTACCACTATCTATTGTATCTGACTGAGATCCAAGATTCACCTCTATGTTTTGGAACAGTCTTCAACATGCTCTGGATATTGAACTGAACCTTAGTATGGCCTATCATCCTCAAACTGATCGCCAATCCAAGCAGACTATCTAAACACTTGAGGACATGTTGAGAGCGTTCTCAATGGACATTAAAGGAGGATGGGATCAACATCTTCCTCTGTTTGAGTTCTCTTATAATAATAATTTTCACTCGAGCATCCAAATCTCACCATATGAAGCCATGTATGGGAAAAGGTGCAGAATACCGGCATGTTGGGATGAGGTCGGTGAACATAAGATGCTTGCACCAGAAATGGTCAAGGAAATGGTGGAGAAGCTGAAAACCATTCAACAACATATCAAGGCAGCCCAGAGTCGACAAAAGAGTTATGTAGATAATCATTGACGAGACCTTGAGTTTAAAGTTGGAAACATGGTTTTTCTACACATATCTCCATGCAAGAAGGTCATGAGGTTTGGAAAGAAAGGGAAGTTAAGTCCAAGGTACATCGGCCCCTTCGAGATTCTTGATCGTGTCAGGGCTGTGGCATATCGACTAGAACTTCCACCTTCCATAGCCAATGTACATGATTTCTTTCATGTATCCATCTTAAATAAGTACATACTGGACCCTTCACATGTAATTTTTTCTAAGGTGGTACAGTTGGAGGATTATCTTTCTTACGAGGAGAAACCAGTGAAGATATTAGATCATAGATAAAAATTTCAACGAAATAAGACAATACCCCTCGTCAAGGTGTTGTGGAGAAACCACAAGTTTGAAGAAGAAACTTGGTAGTCGGAGGAAATTCTGATGTTGAGTTAACCACATCTGTTTTAGTGTGGGAAAAAGGAAATTTCAAGGGTGAAATTTTTTAAGGGGCGAATATTGTAACGACCCAAAGTTTCATTAATGGAAATTCCTCTTGATCTAATTAAATGTCTATTTATGTAAAATGTTTATATAAAATGTAAAATTCTTTGGTTTTAAGTTAAGAATTGTGACCGTTTCTTTTATATCTGTTGAAAAGTGATCACATGATTAGTATAAATATAGAGCTTTAACAAATCCAATTTACTCAGAAAAAAGAAGCGATGGCCTCATCCAGTAGAATTACTTCATACGAAGCCCATTTGTTAGAGCTCGGAAAATAGGTGGCATCGTTGGGCTTCTCTCTTGACCAAGCTCAAGCTGAGCTTCATCATGTAAAACTCAAATGGGGCCATCTACAGGAAAATTGGAAGTTGATAGAGATTACCACTCAAGCGATGTTATCTGAGCCACCCCGAGAGTCTGTCACCATTGCACACCTTACCCTTAGATCTTATGTGGCTGTTTTAAGGGGTTATGTAACAAATCTATAGTACTATTTTCATGTAACTTATTTTTTTGTATATAATAATGAATATAGTTTCTTGTCATTATTGATACATTGTAAATAGTTTTTGAAGGGAAAATAGTGTTTTTTAGTTATTATTTAATTAAGAATTCTATTTTTTTTAAATTAAGGGATTTTTGAATTAAATAATATTTTAATAAAATAATATTATTATTATTAAATTAATTTTATTATATATAAATGATCATGTAATTTTATGGATGCAATTGTAATTTTTTATTAAGGTTTGAAAGTCATTTTTTTCAAAACACATGAATTTTCTATAATTGTCAGTTTTATTTTAAAAGTGAAAATTAACATATTTTGAAAATTATTTAGATAAAATAAGTGTTATTTCTGGAATCAGGACGTCGAAAATATCCAATGGTGAATTTTTCATAATTTTCTGAGACAGTCAATTTTTTGGGTAAAAATTAAATACTGTTCAAATATATAATGTGTTTTATGACATCATAATGACCGAATAGTGATGTAATAAAATACTATAAGCTTTATGTTCGGCCAATATATATTTTAACATTAAAATAATGTGATTTTGGGTTTGTTTGACTTACTTTTCAAAGCATTAATGGACCCATCAAGACTTATTAAACACATTGTCTTTTTAAATTGTTTTCCATTGGAGTGTGACTCACCTCCACATAAGCAACCCTATTATTTTAAGAAGTTCAGAATTTATCCTTATAAAATATTATTTTCCTCTTACCTTTTCCAAAAACCATGGTCAAAAACCATGGGTTGGTTTGTGGTTTGGATTAATTTAATATAAGGGGTCCCAAACCTAAATAATAATGAATTCCCTCACCTTTCCTATATAAACCCACCCAAGATCCCACTTCCTCCTCACTCAAAGCCTTTGGAGTTCTTCCAACCTCTGACCTACTCTCTCTATAATCCTATCAATGTTCCCCAAGCTCCCAAGAAGCCTCTCTCAAGCCTCTCTCAAGCCTTTGGAAGCACACTTCCAAGTAAGGGTTTTTTTCTTCCTTTCTCATTTTTGTCCAATTTTCATTAAGTTTTTTTTTCCTTTTAATTTAAATTATGAATGTTGGGGTATGGTTTTTCACCTCCCTCATACTTATATCTTTATGTTTTAAGGATTGGAGACCCATTTATCTCTTTTTAAATGCCTCCCATGTACACCTGTTACTATACCGAAATTCTGAAAGGAACTTCTCTCTCCTCTTTTACATTAAAGATATAATTTTGTATCATGAATCCAAATTCTATTACCATTTTTGGGACATGTATATATATGACCTTGTTACTGTCCATTATATTTAGATATTATTAGGAACCCCTTTCTCTCTCATCAACCATTTTTATGAATTCTTATGTCACGCCGTTACGCTGCCGAAATCGCACCGATTTTCTAAGCCAATGCCATTGTGTAGTGAATACCATTCCCATTTCTCCATCAAGGGTATTCACCTTTCTGCACCTTAACCTATTGATTATAAAGTTTCATGTATTAATTCCACATTCCTTCATCGTGTAATAAATGATTATGTTTTATGAATCCATGTTTTATGATCCATGTGGCACACTTACGTATGAAATGAAATGTTTAAGAAGGGTGCGCCCTTATTGAGTTCCAATGCATTGGGTAAAGTATAGTATCATGATACGTCATGTGTAATGAGTGTTGACTCATGCTAATTCAAGTGAAATGAGGGTCTACTTTTGCTTCATTTGAAATGAGTATTTAGTAATGCTCCATGTGCAATGAGCCTTGGCTCATGCTAATTCCATGTTAAGTGTTGTTACCACATTTCCATGTTATGATTATCATGATTTATCATGCCTTTATGTTAATGTTTCTCTTGTGATCTATTGATATTCCTATTTTATAACATGTATTTTACTCCTCATTCTGTTCCATGTGTACTCCCTTACTGGGCTTTATAGCTCACCCTTTTCTTATGCATGTCCTCAGGTTATCCCATGCAATGCTAAGTATGAGGGAATGTAGTGGTCATGTAAATGAAGTTTTCAATAAAGATGTTTTATTTCATGTTTTAAGTTGTTATGTAATGATCCTAATCCCCAAAGACACTAGACCTCTCGATCATCCATGTTGTATCAAGTTAATGGTTTATGTAATAAATCATGTTTTAGTTTGTAATAAAAGAAGGGTTGTCATAATCAGGTGCTGGGGGATTATAATAATTGAAACTTAATCTCATGAATTTCTCACTTGGTGACTCTGGTAGGTCAAATCTTGAGGGCACACCTTTCAATAGAAACACCACATGTTTCGGGTGTCATTGGTTGTTCCTATATACAGATATGTATTTTGGTCTCCTAAATTGATATCATTATCAATGTGTTCCATTTTATCATGTACTTTGAGGCAAGGAAAAATACATGAAAAAGAAATTGTGGTGAGGTAGATTTTATTATTTCCATAATTGGTGGTATAAAATTGGTTGAATGGTCAAGATAGAATTTGTATCTTTCAGGTTTGGGAATTAATTTATTAGGCCATATTAATCAAGATGGTAGTACCTTCATAAATTTGTGTCCATAGTAGTTGAAGATAAATCCATCTAGTTATATCAACAAATAATAAAGTAAGAAAATTATGATGATAGAAGTGTGTGTTATTCTTTATGAGATATTTGAAGACAAAGAGATTATATTACACACTGCATCTACATTGTTTTATTTGTATTTTAAACATTATTTTTTATCTCTTTAGGAGCCTTGATGGCTTGATAGACTCCACTCTTGGTATGTAAACACTATCCACTAATATCAAGATAAGGTCTTAGAGGGTCATACAAAATATTGAATTTAAGAAATCGCCTTATTTTGGTGAATAGGTATATAAGAAATGTTGGACCCCACCACAGGGTCTGAGATTTTTCCATGTTTTATCTATAACCGATAAATAAATAAATGAATTATCATTCAAGTAAACAATAATTGGGTCAAATTTAATTATTAAAATTATTTACAAGTGTTTTATGTAAATACATGGAGAATATTATTTGAATGAATATTATTTTACTATTCAAGGTTCATTTTACATTTGTGTGAATAATGAGTCGAGTTAATGAGTCTCTTTTATCATGTAATATATTTATTATATTACACATTAAAGATAAAAAAATAAATAATATTTATGACTCAGTTAGACAGTCATGAAATATGGTTTATAGTTTATATTGTGTCTAAAAAAATTCAGAGATTAGGGATACCTTTCTGGGTAATTTCATTACTCACTAAATATAGGAGAAGATAGGCTCCTTCATGATTAATATTCACTATGGTATATTGATAGCTTCTCTCTCCTCTCCCAATTTCTAAAGAGATGAGCTCTCAATCCAAGTGATTGGATCAATCTCTCTCATATGCATCTAAATAACTTTGACGAAGTGATATTTGGGATGCTGAACGGTTCATCGGATCTCCACTCTGGAACCAAGAATTAGATGATCAATTCTCCCATAGATTTTTGAAGTGTGTGTGGAATATCTAGAGGAATTTGACTTCATATTCAACGACTAGAAATATCAAATGATGAATGAATGATGAATACACAGCTTTATATTGAACCAGGTATTTTTAGTTTAATTTTTCTGCTTAAACTAATTCATTCTTGATATTCAAGCTTAAAATAGTGTAGTGATTTACCATTGATGATGTTTTTCCATTGATTGTAGGTGAAAATTTTTAAATCCTTACCCATTGACTTCCACTACATTCCCAAGTACCTTCAAAGTGAGATGAAAATACCTCACTACTTTAGTAATATTTTCAGTCACAATCCCTAATAAAGAATAACATAAAATTGAAAAATAAATACCATGAAAATATAGATATTCAGGATATAACTTGTCAATAGGGCAGTATATACACTACACAAAATAAATGAGTGGGGAATTTTCATTTTTCTTCCAAAAATTAAATAGAAACTAGAAATCCCTTACCTTAAGTCTTAACTTCTTTTATACACATTTGAACCTCCTATGTAATAAATAAAACTTTATTATACATATATTAAAGAACTATACTTATATATACCATACCATATATGATTTATTTATGATATTTTGTTACCCATTTACTAACAATTCTATCCTAAAGTTACATTTCTGGCCATAAATGATTTGTTTTTACTATATGTTTTGATCTGTTATTTTTATCCCACTTACTTTGATCATGATTTCATAATCTAAAGAATCAAAACCATGATATAAATATCATATATATTTATTAAAAACATTATATTGCATGTAACCCAATCTAAACACAGAGTTTCATGCAATGAAAATTTTTAAAAAAATTAAATTCCTTTCAAACAAATAACAAAATCTTATGGTATAACATTCTAACCCCATTAAAGTAAATTTCACCCATGAAATTAAACTCGTGCATTAATGTTTTAATATTTGAAAATTATTTCATAGAAACCCACACCGCAAAAATGTTTAATAAAAAATCTTATTGAAAAAGAGAAATAGATATGTGAAAGTATTATGGAATAACACACACTATGTTTTCAAATAAGATAACATAGGTTGGAAGTGAAAACATGGTCATATAATAGAGAAATAGGACTCAAATATTAATAGTGGTGAAAGAGAAAATTGATTATAAAAAAGTGAATGATAAATGAAAATTTAAGGGCCTCAAAAATCATAAATATGTGATGATTTAAAAGACCATATGTTCAATAAAAATAAAGGTATTAGGATAACGTTTTTCTTCAAAATCCTTTTCCTAATTTTGGGGAATTTATTTTCTAAAAACATATCAACATGTACTTACTAGATATCTTTTTTATTCCATAGGCACAATTTCATCCTTTGGTTGATCCTTGATCAATTTCCACCTCATTTATTACTACAATAGAATATTTTTTATCTGTTTGAAGCCTTAAATGAGATCCAAAATATTGTGATAATTTATTCCATCTAACTCGAGTAAAAAACGGTAAAATTGGTCATCCAATATGGCTAAATCTTATTATGGTGTAGTAATATGTTAATCTGTAAAACCACATTCAAAGTTCAATATAAAACATTAAATTAATGTCTAACCTTATAACACTTACAAAATTTAAATTTTACAATATGGTGACTATATTTATAAAAATAAACTTAACATTAATCCCCCATATGTTTTAAAGTGTATCTTAATGGTCACATGCCAAATATGTGAAAACATTGGTCATATATTCTACTGAATCTCAATAATATCCAAAATTACCCTAAAACCTAAAAAAGGAGTGTCAATGACTTTGAAATTACATTAGACATTAAACTCATTAATCCATTATGGTATCCATAACTCTGAAGGTAATTTTACATAGAGACATATATACTTACAAAAGTTAATTCGCCCTTTATCCCATATATAAGCTCTTATATTATATAAAAACATTTTCATTGGAATCTTGGGTTTATACTTATACTGATTGAATATAATATTTGATTTCAATATTCAAAAATCCATGTAGAGGGATATAACCACATTAAATTTCAAAAATGGATGAATAATAATATCTTCATAGTGCTCAATCAAAAAAAATATGAAATTCCCAACTGAAGAGGGGAGGATAAGTTCTTCCTAATTATCATGATTCACTTCATCCATTGTGATTGAATAAAATTTCCATTTTCTTTTTTTCACCAGATTTTTATGTGTATTATCTTCCATATAAGACCTTGTATTGGTGAATTTATTCACATAATTCCCAAAATCCTTTCACTTGAAACATAAGAGTGTATGTGTTGAATTAGTCTGTTTCCTCTTCTCCTCTATTAAAGTAAGTGGTTCAATGATACCATTTTAAAATTCATGGGATATATAACCTACCTTTAAATTTTTAAAGAATATCCTAATTCCATTTAAGAAATTCCCTTGATACTTCTTCTCACATTTCTAGCATGTATATGATTGTAATTTTTTTCACCATTTTATTTTTCATGAGACTTGATATTAATTTTCTCATAAAAATAATAGAAATGGTGGTAAAAAATAATTTCCATTTCTACCTTCAGTTCACTTCAAACTAATTCCTCATAGATAATCATATCTCTTATTTCGAAGGCCTTTAGAAGACTTGGATTTAGGCCACCAAATAATCAATCAATTTTATTTTTAAGGATTATGATTAAACCAGAAGTGTAGTTTCAAAGTCTTGTAAAATTATTTTCATATGTACCAATATATTAATAATTTTTTTACTTATGTTCAAGTAATTAATTCTACATATTTATTCATATAATATTAGGGAATTAATTACCAAGAAATGTCCCCATAAACTCTTATCATTCCATATATTGAATTTCTTCTTTTTCCATTATGTTCTTTATAAGTGCCCACCACTGATCTATTTTACCTTCAAAATGATAGACAACCAAAAAGAATTTTTTAGGATCCGTACACTTAATAATGGAAAATATATTTTCAATGGTACTGATTCATTTCATAGAAACTAGTGTATCATTGGAAAAACTTAAATATGTTGGACATTGCCTCATGAAAAAATCAACAGAATTTTTTCCCTCCTTTGATCATTTATAACTTTAATATGATTCATAGCTTAAGTAAGTTGTTTGAGAATATTAATAAGATTTTATAATCCATCTCACATAATGTTTGGTTTATCAAGAGGATAAATATTTCATTGTTTTTACCATTAAGCATTAACATGGTTCCTTTGGATTCCATCCATTGATTAAAACCAGAAAGTATGGTGTGAGAAATAATAATCATAATAGAAAACCAAATAATCATGAAAAATCACTTATAGGATGTATAAATTATAATTCAATCAATTCAAACTATAACACCTTAGGTTTATCGTAGGTCATTCATAGTCTTAATCTGTTTAAATCCTTCATGATGGTTTACAAAGAGTTTGTTAATTTCAGAAGTATTTCCCCTTGGATTGTCATATTAGGTGTGCAACAAGGCCCGTTGTCATGTACCAGCTAAAGATTGAGTACATCTCAATGTTCCATTTTTGAATTTATTACCCCTATGTAACTCTATTCTATATCCGCATCCACTTATAATATATAGGTAGGGATGTAATTTCTTGGAAACCACTCGATTTATCCTTTACAAAAATTCTAGGACATTTTCCTATACCTTGAGTCAACCATAGACTTATCCTTATACATATCCTTAGATTTATCCCTAGTTATTTCACGAACAATTTATCATCCTAGTTTACAAAGGTTAACTAAACCTTTCCTATGTTTCCAACTATAGAGACCCAATCTTTTCATACATAAATATTACATCTTTTTAGATAAATATTTAATACATTAGTCAAAAACATTACAAAGGACCACAATAGTTTATTTTCTATGGATATTAGGTATATAATATTCTAATTTGGTGAAGGATCTTTAGAATATCCTAAAATTATTTCCTAACATAGTAATATTGTTAGTCATACCCTACCTAAACCATTCTTTATAACCTGGAGAAGGAAACATAAAAAGTGAGAGTTTAAATTCTCAATAAGGATAAATATAAAACATATAAATATAGGATCATATGAAATATTAATTCCAAACTAAGGGAATTTGATCACTAACGTAATTTACAAAGTTCAAACCTAGCCTATTATAGATCATAAACATGAGTCATGGAATAACACTTTACTATTTCTAAAAACATGGCCCATAAGGGTGATAAATCATCATAAATCAATCATGAACTATAATTTCATTCCATAAAGTTGTGTCATCATCATAAACATTGAAAAACATTTCATATTTCAAGGTACACTACTAAGACCATAAACATAGTGGATCATGACTCATCAATTGTTTCCTATTTTGGATCAATACACACCTATTTCTTAGAGTGGAATAGGATAAACTTGCTTCCATAGTGGATCAATCCCATTGACTTATTTACCACTGTTATATTATGAGATATAAATATTTACCCAATGCATTGGAGGTAGATATAGGTCCCACCCATCACATAATGAAAATCACATATATGTATGCCAAAAGATCATAAAACATTCGTCATATCATAACCCATGAAATAAAATGGGTTTCATAAACACTTCATCACATTTTAACCTATAGAAAAGATAAAGGTTTTATAATCATTTCATTATTTTATCATAGTATATTCAATGTAAAAAACAATTGGGTTTCATGATTATTTTATCATGGTATAACATGTAGAAGAGAAATGGATTTTATATACATCATTCTCTTATAAACATAAACCATTGAGATAATGAATAAGAATTTTATCCTTGGATCATATCCCTATAAAGGAATAGGTAACATAAAAATATGTCATCTTTTATATAAAATGATTTTTATTGATCATTTAAAACATTTCTGGAGAAAAATATCCTTTCCTCTTTAAAAATAATTTTTAAAACATAAAAAACTTAGAAAATAATCTTATTAGAAAATAACCGTGAAAATTATAAATGAATATTAAATCAAACTAATGTTCATGATGACCAAAAGTATTTTTCATGTCTTACTTAATAAAATAAATATTCCCTACACATTTTTGGTAAAATCCAAATGTGAATTTTTTAGAAAATGACATGAATATTCATTTCAAAAAAAATCTGTAAAAAGTAAAACCTTGGTAAATATGTATTTTAAAATATTAAGTGAATATTAAAACATTTTTGAAAACATTTTTTAAAAATTTTATTTTGGAAGAAAACAAATTTATGACCAAAGAGATAAATAAAGCCGAATTTTCATTATAATATTTTATCAAATATTTTATGTTCCAAAGAGTGGAAATGGTATTGTTACTTTTAAATATCATGAATAATCATAGGTTATGAAAAGTAAAGATTTTATTTAGATATATATCTTAATAATTTATCATCAAAAATTTAATCATAAACAATCACGATAAATAATGAGATTATAACATAAAATATTTACCACTTTGGTAACTTTGAAATGTAATAACCATTAACTAAAATCATTAAATGAAACTTAAAATATCATTAGGATAACTAAATTCATGATATTAAATTTCAAATTATCAATATAAAAAACTCATAAAGTAATATAGATACATAATATAACATTTTTCTTAACTAAGTAAAATTTAGATAAAAATCCATTAATGCTTTGGTAACTATTTAAATGTAAACACCATAAAAGAAATATCCTAGAAATGATAAGTAAATCTAAATAATTTTAGGTATAATCATAAAAATATATATTTATGGGAATTATGTATACTATATAAAAGAAATAGGTGGTGAATATTGCATGTGTCTCACAGAAGAAAAAATGAGATGGAAATCCACTACCGCTTTAGAAATATTTTGAAATGTAAGACCCAATAAATCATAACATCAAATGAAACATTATATATAATTATATTATGGATTTTAATGATATTAAAATTAAATCAGAAAGTATATACACCACCAAAAAAAAAAGAAAAACGTAATGAATTTTCAAACATATCCTAGAAATAAATGTGAGATTAGAAATCTTTTACCTTAAGTCTCAACTTCCATATTACGCGTTCGAAACTCCTATATAATATATATAAATTTTATATAAATATATTAAATAAACCTATATATATAATACCATGTATTATTTACTTATGACCTTTTATTACCTGTTTATTAACAATTCCATGTTAAATTTATGTTTTCTGTAATTACTGTTTTTTTGTATATTTTCTTATTTGTTATTTTTGGTCCTCTTACTTTGATCATCATTTAATAATATTAATAATTTTATCCATGATATATATATCAAATATACTCATTATATATTTATTTATATCAATCCATAAAATTTAGCAATATAAAATGAAATACACTATTCATGGAGATGGTAGGTCGTAACTACTCATGAACATTGTCTCTATTTTCTTGTCAGATTGAAAGAAATAAGTAAAAGATGAAATATTATCATTATAGAATCATTTTTATTTCATATATATATATATATATATCATATATTCATTAAAACCATTATTATTACCTACCATGTAACGCATGAACGAATCTCATCATTTCGCGAGGTGGTAGTTTGTTGTACCCACGAACAACGTTATCATATTCCCATGGAATAGAAAGAAAAAAATAAACATGTGATATTATGATTCCGTAAGAATATTAATATAATATACTTAATATATAAACATTTAATACATCATTATTACTAATTGTGAGAAGTTTTAATGGAAAAATGAATTACATTGATTCGTGAGGTGGTAGTCAGCCGTACACACGAACAATGATTTCATAACCCATTTTATGGAAGTAAAAATATTTATAGGTTATTATATTAACATAATAACATATAAGTATATAATTGATAATTTGTTATATTATAATATTTAATACATAATTAAATTCAGAATAAGAAGAAATAAAAATAAGGAGCTTAGTGAAGAAAACTACCTTTTTTTAGAAGCACATCCTTGTGATCTCTTATTAATATTACTAGTGTTGGTCTTTTGGGGGAACTAGATGCTCTATGAAATGTATTGGTATTTTAGTGAGGTATTTTGGTAGTGTTTTATCAAACTATATAGATTGGTAGGTGTGAATAAGTGGAGGGTTGTGGTTTCCTTCTATAAGTGTGGGAAAGAACCCACATGAAAACAACTTTGAAAATTTCCCAAAAAAATCCTAAATAAAAAAGGCTTTTCCCAATTCAAAAGCTTCTAAATATCCATATATTAAAATATTATGAGTATGAGATTAAAATATGGTCATAAAATAGAAATTTTTCAAGTGTTATATTCATTTTAACCTTTATCATCTTAGTTTAACCCCCTGGTAAACCCAATTTTACTTTAACCGCGATAATTAATATTTATTATTTTCACTATTTATTTTAGCCAAAAATTAATTTCAAATTATTAGATAATAAAAATTATTATGATTCAAAATACTAAATCCATTTTTCTAAATTCAATTCATAGAAGTGGAAAATTTTAATTTAAAATGAATCTTGTAGATGTGATGAGAAAGCGGGTTTTCAATGAGAAAATGTTCAAAAGGATACAAAATTTTAATATCCAATTTCTTTATAAAATTTATCACAATGAACTAAATTGGATTAATATATATATATATATATAATCTAACTAATTTTTCTTTATAACAAATTTAAATTATTATTTAATGTTATAAATAAATTAAATAATAAGGCACTTTTAAATTAAATTCAGTGTTTTTATTATTCTTAAAAAAAGAAACTTATTAGAAAAATACAAATATAATTTTGATATTATGATTTAAAAAATTAAAATTAATTTTTAAAATTAATTTTCTAAAAGTTTTAAAAATTATTTTTAAAATAATTGTACAAAAAAGGTGACAAAATTATTTTAAAAAATGCAGTTTTTAAGCATGAAATTGGCTTTATTTTTATTTCTTATTTAGAAAACACAAAATAAAAATTTTAGTTAGTTTATTTAATATATAATATTTAAATTTCATTAAAATCGTTCACTAAAATGAGTTTTTTAATCTATTAAGGTTAAATATGCTTTTTCTTAAAAATAGATTTCTAGAAAATATTACTTTTATTTTAAAATATTTTCGACTTCCCTTTATAAACAAATTGCTCACCAAAGAATTAATTTTATATAGATTTGTAAATCATATATTTTCATATTATTTTAATTCATATTGATACTTATAATTCTAATGTCTAAGAGATAACAATCATAATAATATTTTAATAGAATGTCACATTTCATTTAAACATAGTGTTTCATGTAACAGAAGACAAACCCCATTTAAGGTGTACTGAAATTTTTTGAAAATATTAAATTAATTTTAAAAAAATCACAAAACCTCAAGGTGTTTCATTATTAATACCAATATTTTTTCTTTAAAAAAATTATGCAAAAAATCTCGCCACCAACTTCATCATCATGAATCATAACCACAATACATTTAAAAAAAAATTGAACATTTTAAATAATTATAAAAAATATATTATAGAAACTATAATGAGTTATAAATGATAAAATTTAAATATATAAATATTAATCCACACCTCCATTATGAAACTAGTACTAAAAAATAATCAAAATTTGCAAAATTTGATGATGGAAGTAAAATACAACTAATTAATGTAATTATAACAAATGATTATAAATTAAGTTTATAAAAAAACAATAGTTTTGAATAAGGTTCTTAAATAAGTTATTAAGACAGATATTTTTATTATACATGAGGTCATATTACTATTTTCTAAGTGGGCTTAAAGTTTGGCGTTATTTTTCTCTATTTTGAATTCCATAATACATGTTTGATATTGTATGCCATCATTTTTTATATGGTGTATTCAATAACAAATATTAAATTATTATAATTAATATATTTCATTTTATGATATTTTAATATCATTTTTTTGGTAACTGTCTTCTTTTATTTTTATTCTTTTTCCCCACCATCATAGGGGTTTATATTTCAATCTCAATTTGAAATCATGACTATTTTCGACAGATAATCCACTTGGGGAATCATTATACTATTTATTTCTACCACCCACCCGTAATTTTATTATCATTCAATTATTTTTTTGGTTTTATGTGTATTTCCACTATTTAATTTTTCCATTGTCTCATTATTTACCCATTGTAAGGAAAGAGACATGCATTTTTATTTCATTCGGTAATCCTCCTCTTCGATGAACATATTAATTTATTTCTTTCATGAAAATAATTTTATAAGACTCAATAATTGATTAAGTCCATTTTATACAAATTTAAACTTATTTAAAAGTTTTAAATAATTTTTTAACGTTTTCTATATGGTACATTTTTATCAATGTGTGAAAAGAAACATTGTATTTTTTTTTAGGTGAACACATCTTTCCACCATAATTTTCCTTTTCTGTAAAACTTATTTTCTAAATTTTAATATTTTATAAAAAAATTATTATTATTCTAGTTTTAAAAAATATTTATATTTCTTTAAATATTGTTAAAAATATCAATTATCAGTCTTATTTTTCAATTAACTTTCTTAATGCTCATAAAAATAATTTTCATCTAATTAAACATATTTTAACATATTTTATGCTTGATTAATGACATTCTATAGAAGATAACATCCAACTAATTTCTCAAGATTTATTATGAAATTTTCTTTTCTATCAAAGTATTAATCCATAACTACTTTTGTTGCTCCTAGAAATCGACTATATATTAAGATTATTTCTGGTTCAATTACTTTCCTATGTAAACACTAAATTTCATTTCTTTGATTGATGGGTGTTTATCTAGATTCCATGCATTGATTGACTGATAAAATTATTGACTTAATCATATACCCATTTTTCTATATAGTGTAAATTCCATATACCTTACCTTATTAATTTATGGGTATTTTCCTATAACTATAATTATTATCTTTGGATACCAATTTATTTTCTATATTTTTATCATGTTATGATTATTGATGAAATTCTAATTGATTTCTTTGTATGATTACATTTTTAAATGATATGAAACCCATTTTATTTCCATGTGTTCTTTTTGATATAATGAATTATTGATTTGAAGTGCCACCCATATGCATGGATTATTGATGAGGGGGGTCTTATATAACCCTTTAATGCATTGGTTAAAACTTCATATCTCATGAGGCATGTATACACAGAAAACATTTAGTTTCTTACAAATATAGCCCAAAGTGTGTGACTCACAAAGGTGATGTTTCCCTATGATAATGTTTTTCATAATTTGTAGGGTATTATAATATTACACTCTCATATATCATGCTTACTGGATAATATTCCCGAACTCTTTTTATTCATGTATTTTTGTATACCAAACCTTATGTCATGACTCATGATTTGTGATCTACGCTTTGTTGGGTATGATTTTATTATATTATGTCCAATTACCATGATTATACATATATGATCATATTATGCTCATATAATATCTTTAATTGGTATTCTTGATGTCCACCCTTACTAAGCATTTGAGATCTCCCATTTTTTATGTTTTCTTTTCCCATGGGTTATGAAGAGGGGTCTAACTTATTAGAACTATAGAAGGTAGTATAGTGTGGATCAATTATGGGTAAATGTTTATAGTGTTTTGAAACAATTTTCTTAGGTATATATTCCTCAATGAAACTAAACCATCCATTCTTGGGATTTCTTTTTTATTTGTGAGATGTAATGTCAAACATACATAAATTATGTAAAAGAAATATATGTTTAGATTGTGTTGCTATATTTGGTATTAAATCAAGGATTGGTTATTTTTTTTTATTAGTTTTCTTATTATTTATAATTAGTTTAGTTCTATTTTGGTAATAATAAAAGATAACTTAGGTTAAAACCCAGGGGACAATTCTAACGGATAAGTCTAAGTGTCGGATATAATCCTGAAATTTTTGTTATGTTTTGAGTAGGTATTTTTCCTAGAAATTATATCCTTGTATTGATAATAGAAATTATATGGGGTTGTGCAACATGTTCCCCTAGGGTAATCATCCTGAAAATTAACTTGAGTATCAATTAGGCCATCACTCGGTGTGGGGTGAGTGGGTTTAAGATTGTACACTAAGAAAGACACTCTCTGGGGATACTCTTTGGAAATTCAAATAATATTTATGTACAATTATAAGGTATTTAAATATATTTTGGTTAAGAAACTTATAGGAAAATAACTATGGATAACTTATATTAAAACATAGATATTTATATGTTAAGTTATTTATATATTTACATGTGATTTTATAGATAGTATATCCATTGAATTCTTAGAGAATAGATTTAAATTATATTTGCGTATAGAATATTATAACAAAGTTATTGATAATTTTAGGATATTTATTTAAGTGATTAGGTTAATAATTCTTAGTGAATACAATATAATGAAAACTAGATTGAAATGGAAGTGATTTAAGATTAATTGAAAGCTACTATTGTGGTTTCAAAGAATAATACATTTTCTGGTTGTGGTTTTCATGAGATTATTTATGATGATTAACTTTGTATATCAATTGTTCATCACTCACATTAATTTCCATTTATTTTGAGTAATGGATGAGTCCCATATGAACTATCTTAACAATAGATTCCATGGACAATGTGAATATTTTTTATAATAGAAACTATATGTTACAAGATATGGAGTGAGAAATATAGTGATTATGATAAACAAACTTTCAAGAATTATGAGTAACAATTTGAACTATGTTCATTTTCCAAAATCACCAAATAAAATAAGGATAGAGTCTCATGGAATTTCAAGTGATAAATATAATGAAGGTAAAAAGATTTACTTTACTTCATGTTAAAATGTGGGAAGTGGTACCAAAGGTAGTGTCTCAAAGGAAATGAAATATGACTTATATATAGAAAATTAGGGTATTAAGAAAATAATTTTTGAGAAAAAAGAATAATTCAGTGGAAATGGTGAAATAGAAATGAGTCGTTACTAAGATACCCCTAATAGATTTGAGTTTTAAATGTCATAAATTTGTTAATTACCCAAATAAATGTCTTGATACAAGGTTCTGTGAGGAAAATAAGAAAAACAATATCATGGTACATAGTCAAAACTACTGAATTGAGTTTATAAAATAATATAGATTGAGGAATATCAATCATCCACAAAAGAATTGTGATTATTGTACATTATTATTTTTCTACTTACTCCTTATAAAATAATATAGTGTGGGGAATATATGTGCTTTTGGTAAAATCGTATTATCCTTTCTTGATTCAGATTCGATGTGGTATTGGGAATGGATTGGATCATTCTACATAGAGACCATGAAAATTTTAATGATTGTAAAATCAAAATTAAAATACTAAATTAAAACATAGTCACTAATTGGTACAATGTTGATTATAAACTCCATAAAAAAATAACTCCCAATATATCGGTCTTAACACTAAATTGTGACATATTTTTTAACTGAAGCTGTTAAAGGGAAACTCAATATCCATGATAGGCCTACTATAAGTGGAATTATGAGTTCATAATTCCTATCAAAGATAATAATGAAGAAACCTAATTAGAAATAAAATCCTGAGTCTTGGAAATTCTTAACAATTTTTATTAGTGAGTAGTGATTAAAATTATGATGTCATAATTTATTTAAGGGGAGGGAATGTGACACCCTAAGATTTTTTATGTATATTTTTCCTTTAAATAAATTCAATATGTTCGATAGCTTGGTGCAAAAACAATACTAAACTAAAATTAAATCATGATATTTTAAAATTAAATCATTAATTTTGACTATTATAATATTACCATTAATTTAGTATGTATAAAATAAAGTAACAATAATACAAAATCTATGAATAAAGGGAAAAAAATAAATGGCATCAGGTAGTAACATTCTACCTTATAAAACTAATTTGTTAAATATTTTGAAAGCTTTTTCTTAACTGGTGTTTACCCTACAGTAATAAAAATTTCAACTCCAATAATTACAATATGATAGAAATAATATGTGTGAGAAATCCAAGCTAGTGGTGACTGCCATAAGATCCAAGCTAGCAGAATCACCAATTGTGATTTGCACCATAGCTAACCTTAGGCTTAGATTTTACATAAAGATCTTGAGGGAATATGTAACTAAAAAATTAAGATGATAAAATCATTTAACTATTAATTTTCTAACTTATTAACCTTAGGTGTCTTATAGAGAAAGAATATTTATTTACTAATAAATTGTTAAAATTAACAATATCATTTTGTTCTTAAAATTATTTTTCAATAATTTAATTTTTATGATCTATATTCAATTAAACTAAATATATTAAACAAATTTTTGATGATGAAAAAATAAACCTAATCTAATTAATAATTAATAGAAAATAAGTGTAATAAGAGTTTACATTTAAAAAAACACTTTGAAAATATTTTCAATATATTTTTAGGTTTTTATTTAAAAGTTAAAAAAAATATTTTAATTTAAATTTTATAAAAATAACTTAATTTTTTGTATAAATAATTTTAATATTATCTTAATATGGATATTTGGTATTTTTCTAAGATAATTTTTTAGCGAATAGTAAAAAAATATTATTTTTACTAACACTATAATGTTCATATATTTTTTATGAAATAAGTATTATTAAAAATATTATAAAAATATTTATAAAAAAATATATATTCAAGTATTAAAATTATACACTTAAAAAAACTATATTTGATTTATAAAACCCATGTTTAATATTTCAGAAACATAAGTAATTTTTTAAAGTAATTTTTTTATTTTCTTATATAAAAATTTAGTTTTCATAACCTATAGAAATTAAATTTTATAGAATAGATTTAATATTTTATATTAACATTTTCATATTATTCAATAATTTTAATTTCATTTTTGGCATAAATGTATGATTGCAAAGATTATTGTTAATGGTCAAGATAATAGTGAAAGGGTTTTTTTAAAAGAATTATCTTATTAATGCAGTGAATTTTTATTGAATCTATTAAATTGAAATATTTTATATGATGATTATTATATTATATTTAAAAATATAAAAAAATTTATTCCCAAACATTTAATTATAAATTAATTTTTTTATAAAACTAAGGACACTTAAGGGTTAAAACAAAATTTTCAACAATATAATTTATAAATATATTATATGATTTAATTTAAAAGTTAGTTTACACTTATTAATAAGTGGAACTGGATTATATGGATCTTAAAATTAGGTTCATAATTTAAATATTCGTTTAAAAGTTTTACCTTAAATTTTTAATAAAAAAATTACCAGGGTAAAAACTAGTTAATAAGGTAAAAACCAAAATGGTACAATTTAAAAATATGGTGGTAAAAGACATGAAACATGTTTAAAATATGTGTGAAAGATAATTTTAGAGGATTTATATACCATATATGACCCTATATTTCTTTATGTCCCACTTTCAATCCATTGAATCTTGAGTATTGTCATTCCATCATTGAAAAAGTAATGGTTATTTACCAAAATACCATTTTCTATCACTTAAAATATGGGATCACTTCCACCACATTTATCTACCCTTTACAAATAATTTTACCTACCAAAAAACTTCCCAAATTGATCCTCAAATATATCTCCACTTACTGGAAAAGATTAAATGGTGGTATTTAATTAATAAATATGATACTTAAAATATTAGTAATATTTTCAAAATAAATATCAATTCCTACATTATTTACATTCTATGTAAAAGGGCACGTCACTTGTGCGTACATACAGACTGCCACCTCTATAAAAGTAACATATTTCATGTTTCCCTCTAGTCTTTTGTTATTTATAAAACTCTATTTTAACATAATTTAGAACCTTATAAAGTATAAATAATATCATTATGGTTCTATAATGATGATATTATTCCAAAAAATAATCTCTTTCTTAATCATACTCACCCATAGATTATAGTTTGTCCTTGTTTGTGTCAGTTTAACCTCTTACTTAAAAAATGCTATAATTTTCTATCACAAATTTCTATGGAAACTTAAATACTAGTGTTATTATAAATTAATGATTAAATTATGTAATTTTTATGTTTTTTGAAATATTATATTGATATTAACTTATTATTAATACCAATCTTTTTTTATTAAAAAAATATATTGAAACAATATCGCCAAACAAATTTTCATCATGAATCTAAACCAAAATACTTATGAAATGAAATGAGAACATTATAAATAACAATAAAATATCTTTTCCAATACCTATAATGATATCATCATGATAAAATCTGAATATATAAATAATAATAAACAACTCCATTTTGAAACTAATATTAAGAAAACAATTGAATCTAATAACATCCAATAATGGAAATAAAATACTACTAACTAATATATTTATAATAAATGAATATAAATGATGTTTATAAAAGGTTATAATTGTGAATAAGGTTATAAAATAGTATATTAATATAGTTATTTTTTATATAGAAGGCTAGATCAATATCAACTAAGTGGTATAAAAGGTATGAGTTATTTTTCTCTATTTTCAATTCCAAATGAATTATTTGATATTTTACACAATAATTTTCTTTATATAGTGCATTCACTAACATAATAAATTTAAGTATAATTAATATCTTACATTTAAATATATATTAATTTCCATTTCATGTTAAACCTCTAATATTTTTTTAATTCTTATGTTGGTGACACGGTAAGGGCTTCTTCTTCAACCGCAATTTCAAATCAAGACTATTTTTAAAAGATAATCCATATGAGGAATTTTTATGATCCTTATTTATAATACCCACCCAAATTTTTATTATCCTATGATATTTTTTTGGTTTTACATGACTTAACACTATTTATTTTTCCACTTGGCTAATTATTTACCGATTTTATGGAAACTGGCCCTACCACTTCCTGTCGGTCGAGAGTCTTTCTGTTTGATGATTGTATTCATTGGATGCTTTTATAAATCTTATTATCTAAGAATCAATGATTGATTAAGGTCTTTTTATACTAATTTTTAATTATTTAGGGTTTTAAAATAAATGTTAACTTTTTTTATATGGGTAATTTTATTATAAGTGTGAAATGAATCTGTTTTTAACTTTTCCTTGTGAACACATATTTCCATCATAGTTTTATTTTTATATGAAAAGTCCCATACATTGTCATGTTTTCTAAAAAAAGTTATTGTTCTCATGGTTTTACAACAAATATTTCTATTTATATATTTCATTCAAGAAGTTTAATAATGATTCTTATTTCAAAAGATATTTTCCCAACACTCCTAAAATTATTCTCTAATATAAGTCAATTTTCTTAGAAATATTGTATACTTTATCAAGTATATTCTTAAAATTATACCATCCACTTTATTACATAATATGACTTATGAAATGTTCATTTCTATTAGATTGATGATCCATCACAACTTTTTTATTTCCTAGAAATCCATTTTATATAAAGAGTTTCTTTATTCCAATGAGTTTCTTCTGTGAACACTCTATATTTCCATACTTAGATTAATTGGAGTTTACCTAGATGCCATAAATAAGTTGAATGAGGGAGTTATTAACATAATCATATACCACCTTTTATCCATGGTTTAAATTTAATTTACAAAATCATATTAATTGGAGGTTTTTTCCCTATATAATTACTGAATATATTTCTATACCTATTTATTTTCCAAGTGTTTATGATGTTATTATTATTAATGCAATTATGAATGATATAATTATGTGATTTTATTTTAAAAGTATATGAAACCCATTTTATTTCCATGGGATCTTTATTATATGATAAATAGTTTATTTTAAGTGGCATAGATATGTATGGATAATTGAAGGGTGGAGTCTTATATATCCCTCCAATGTATTGTTTAAAATTTTATATCTCATGATAAATGTATATGCAGACACAATTTAATCCCTTAAAATAATAGGTAAAATTCTATGACTCGTGAAGGTGATATTTACCTATGCTAATGTTTGATACACATTTCTAATTTATCTTTATGTTACACTCTAATGGATCGTGTTAATTGACTAAAATTTCCAAACTATTTTGATTCAAGTATTATTTTATGACAATCCTTGTTCCATGAATAATGATTTATATTCTATGTTTTTTGGGGTATGATTTTCTTATGTTATGTATGTGTACCATGATTTTAACCATAGTCTCATCTTAATCTTGTATAATACCTTTAATTGGCATCGCTTATGCTTACCAATATTAAGTGATTAAGCTCAGTGCTTTTTATAGGTTTCCATTTCCCCAGGTCATGATGTTCAGTATAACATATGAGAAGTCTATAAGAGAGTCTACTATGGCTTAATTATGTAAAAATGTTCGTAATTATTTTAAAATAAGTTTCTTATATAGCTCTTACTTAATTACACTAAACCATCCATTATTCTGATTGTGTGTTTATTTTTTAAATTTAATTTTTAACTTGTGAAAATGATATCAAATAAATATATGATTATCTTGGGTAGCTATAATGAGATTTATAAAGCCTCTAAAAATTACCTTCCTGAATGAACTTTCATATCACCAACTTTTCTTACCAAAATTATTTCCTTCCAAAAATTCGTGATTTAAAATATATCCCCATATAAATTTCATTGACTCACTATTCCTCTACTCTATTATATTGTTGTATTGGACATCTACTTTTCTGTAAAAAACATCCTTCTTTAGAGTCATACACCACTTATCCTTGAAAAACCTTCCCAAACATTTTACCTGTGCATCCCTACTGTGGTTTCTCATTCTATTAAACACCTAAATTCTTATTGAATCACCATCAATGGAACTTTCAAAACCTTCAAGAGTATAAAAATTATCTTACTCAAAATTTTAAAAATTTCATCATTTAAACACCTTCCTTTGAAAAAAAATCAACTCCCATGAAAACCAGAAAGCGTTAGAGATTAGGACCCTATTTGGGAAATCATTTGTAAGGTTGAATATAGACTAATGATACAAAACCAAGATCTGGAACACATTGTATATATTTTGGTTGTCCAAAATATCCAACTATTCTATAATAACAATTACAGGGATTAACGTACCCCACAATCATTGGAAGTTAATGATAAAAAACAATCATATTTGGAAACCAAGAATAAGATATTACTATATAAAAATGAAACCATATCAAAACATAGATGAAAAATTGCAACTAAGTCACCACACAAGATTTGTCCTTGAAAACATTGTACAGGAATTACCATAATTAGTGGACAATAAAAGAAAACAAATCATATAAATAAGAAAGGATAAAAATACAAAAATTACATGGTTCAAACATTATTCTTACTCTACGGGGGAACACACTACATCTTTTCATTAAGGGAGACAATGATTTATAAGGGAACATTATAATATAAAAAATCAACCCAACATAAGTTACAAAGTAATATTTTTAGACACCTTACTTGAAAAACCACAGTAATTACTCTAATGATGAACACTCATCGCAAGTGCTCCATGGTTAATCCATGCCATGGGGATAGTAAATATTATATCCTAATTATAGATTTAATGGCCACTGAAACTTAGTAATATAGAACATGTGCCCTCAGACCATCCTTTATATATGATATTCATATATTCTAATTGGTAACATCCAACTACACTACCTTTTGATCTGCATGGATAGTGTTCATTGTAATCCAATCATCAGGGGAATATCTACAACTGGTTAACGGTAACTTCCACCTTAACTAGTCTTTCTAGTTAATAATTCAAGCCTCCTAAAACATCACGAATAGGGGAAAAACTTATGTATCCTTTATAAAGAGTTGTGTGTATTCTCAGAGTTACTCTTACGCAAGTTCTTTGCATCTTCACACTTTCACCTCACCCGGAAACAACTAGTATTGATATTTACTTCCACTGGTACTTTTGTGTCATATCTGAAAAATACACCTTCCTTCAATATCATTATTATCCTTTTGAAAGTGGTTTCCTTCAAAGTACATTTATCCAAGAATTCATCCTTCTACTTACCACACTTTAACAACACTTATTTTTATGAGCTACTTTCATTCAACTTCATTCACTCGCCTACAACCATTGACCTAAAACTAAACCTCCTTGGTGATAGTGAACCTGTTGTTATCTGGTTTCACTGTCTACAACATCTTTAGATTTAAATTCTAGAAATTAAAACACTTAACCAGAAAATATTTCCAACATCAAAACCCAATAATCTCAAACTTAATATTTTTTTCACAGGTTAAGCCTATCATTTATCTCTTATTACTCTTTTGGAGATTTTTAGTTACATATAAATATAAAAATTTATATAAAAGAGTTTCACATACTTTATACATAGGATTAATTTTTATATATTTCAATATATTAAAATTTTATTCTTGGTATACTAAAACAAACCATTTTTTTAAAAAAGTTTCACTTTAATATGATTAGAATATATCAACTTGGTCGAAATAATAGGAATTCCAAAACAAAAATCCTAGAAACATGCAAACTTATATGGTTTAAATGAGATGAAAATATTTTATGGGATAGAATAGTTATGTATGATATGTATAAGATGAATATGAGAAAATTATGATTATGAAAACACTTTGAAATTATAAGTGTGAGATTCTTTATAAATAAAAAAACCTAACAAGACCTCAATTATTTAGTATTGGTGACCCTAAAATTTAGGTACCTATGGGTTATCATGTTTGAGTCATGAAAATTATAATGTAAACCTAAAAATTAGGTGCCTATATCTTATCTAAGATTTGGGTTACACTTTACTAGGAATCCCTAACCATTAGGATACCAAAGGATTAGAGTTGAGTGAATCCCTACGATAGATTATGATAAGCATTTATCCACTCAATTATCCAAGAGTCACATGTGATATGATTGAAATGATTTTCCACTAGATCTATTTATGGATTATGTTACAAGATTATTTGAGATAACTCATGATGAGATATGGATCATGGATCACTCTATGTGTATGATTTATGGGGTCATCATTTTTAGTGGGAGAACTTTAAAAAAATACCTTATTAAAAAATATAAAACATGATACTCACTTATATATATATATATATCTATTATATTGTTTACAATGTAACACTCCAAGCTTCCACGGTATGTTTCCCTTTGAATAATACAATAGCTTTCATTTTACGCAACTTCAAGATTCTAACACACCACGACTAATCAAATTAGTCATTATGAATAGTAATACCCACTTTTTGAAATTTTATAAATTTTATCTTTCAAAATGGAATTCATTTTTTGATTCGGAATATAGAAATTAGCCTATGGTAAAAAAAATTATTTTTCTGAAAACTTTCAATTTTTGATGAATAGTGAAAAACAATAAGTCATAGTTTAAAACCGAATTTTTATTTAAATAATTATTTATTTTATTTAAATTTATTTTGGGTCAAAATAGATGCATAATACCTATATAATTTCAATGTAATTCATTGGAGTCAGATTATAATAATTTTAGATATATAAAAAATTTATTGAACTTTTCACCGTCGTTTACCCACCTCCTAGTAGAATTTGCAAATTCACATAAAATTTAATTTAACAGCTTCTATGAGTGGAATTTCAAAAATTTGAGAGACACGGTTGATATCAGTAAGAAAAATTTGGTTCAATAAGATGAAAATATTTTTTGGCGAATAGTAACTTTTTACTTTTATTTACACGGTTAAAATTAAACAGGGTATTTAAGGGAAAAATTATATTATTATTACCCTAAAACATGTCCTAATTCTATTGTATATGTATAATTAGATGAAAAAAAATTTAGGAATAAAATATTAACCTCTTTGGTCCACTTGGATTAAATTGGGACACTTATTATTATTTTATTTAAAGAAGAGTTAAAAGAGTTAAAATCAAAATTTCATAAATAAAACATTTTTAATATAGGGTTATACATAAGATAAAATAAACTATAAATATACATTATAAAGATAAAGATATTTCCTACATAATGGTATTTTATTTATTGTTTTTAGACATTAAATAATTTAATTTATTTATGACACAATGATGATGCAGTAATTTCATAATTAATGAAATATTAAAATAATTCATATTATAAATATCTAAATAAATGTAATATGAGACTTTTTATGAATTAATACAATTTTTTAGGGTAATATGATATATTAGGGTTGGTTATATTATTTTTTTCTAAGTAATAATGCTGATATAAATTTAGAAAAAACAAAATACCAAATCGTGTCAAAATTGACATAAAAGAGTTTTAAAAAAATATATTATCTTATTAATTGATTTTATATTCATAAAAATATAAGGTTCAGCCAAAATACTTATATAAGGATATTTTTATCATTAATGAACCACTTGGGGTTCTCTTGGAAGTATATAGTAAGTTTATTAACTATAAAAATACAAAGAGACATGGTAAATGTCAAACTATTTAACTAAGAGTTAAATCTAAATGATAAGGTTAATATAGTGACCCAAACCTGTCTAAAACCTATTTTTTGAGTGGTTTTTGACCTATATCCACCTTATCCTTTAAATAATCCATTTTTTATCCATTATAAATCGAAAACTATTTTATTATAAAATAATATTCCTAGTTTTTCCTAAGGTTCCCCTCACCCCTCTTATAAAAGAGAACTCCCCCATATCTCTAATTAACACCTTCAAAGCCATTGTTTTCGGCAAAAATCTGCCCAAATACCCTCTAAACAGTCCTAACGTCATCCTAGAAACCTTAATTTAGTCATAAATCCAACCTAAGGATCCCTTTTGATTAAATCAAAAGGAAGAACCCAAAGAAGAGGTAAATATCTCACCACCTCTTTCAAGTTCCTTTCTTCTACCACTTCCTCTTTCATTGTTGTTTCCATTCTAAAAGAATAACTCTAGTATATTATACATACTATTATGTTATTATAAATATTTTACAACCAAATTCATTATTATATTCATCCTTTGAATGACATGTCACTATACGTGCGTACATATGGCTTACCGTCTCCACGTCGTGGTGTAATTGTTATTCAATACATTATTAATTGGATGGACACAATAATGATGTTTAATTGATGTTAATAATAAATATAACATGATAATGATTCTGTATATATGATATACCATACAATTATGTATTATTTTAATATCAAAAGAATGATATTGTCACTCGTGCGTACGTACGGATTACTGTCTCCATGAAAGTGACGTGATTCATTCCCCATCGTATCCATTCAAGACTAATTTTCATTAGATGATTAAAAATAATGTTTAAAGACATGATATAATTCTGTATATTAATAAGATACATCCCATCCATAAAAAATATTATTCACATAACAAAGAATATAAAGGAAAACGAATCCGTTAACACCCGAAACGACGATAATACTAAGATATTATTAACAAGGAAATGTTAAAAGATCATATATGATATCATATTAATGTATATGATTATTTTATAATTTAATAACAATTATTTCAACATTATACAGGAGGTTAACCTACCCTCGACCAAGAAAAAGTACAAGGTAAGGGTTAATTTCACAATATCTTTATTATCTGAGGTTGTTTATACGTAATTATCTACTAGGACCTCTTTATCATCCACATCCATGTTTCTTAAAAATGCATTTAAAAACATTTTTAATATTTACTAGACAATGGGTTAAAGTAATTTATACCCTTATATGTTTTGGAAAGGAATCTTTCCATCGTTCTCCAAACAAGGTGCTTTTTGACCTTTTCGAAAAATTTAAGGTAAGAATGTTTTTTTAACTTATACGGCGGGTGCAGCTATTTTCTGCTGTTATAACATCATGAAAGCTTCCCTTAAAAGCTTATAAGAATATTTTCAAAATAAATGTTTTCCTTATAATTATGTGACTCTTAAATTATTTCAAAATATAAAGAGATATTTCTCTAAAAAAGGTTTTGATTTCATCTATGTCAACATCCTTTGATAGATTTTAAGTTTATTTGAAGTTGATTTATTATGATACAAAACTTCCATATTGTATTGATGGTTTTGTGATATGTTTGACTGTGGATGTGCTATTTTTATACCATTTGTAGTTTATGGTTAAAATATTGACATTTCTTATGCCAGTTTTAATATTAATTTTTACGTTATATTTCAACCTTTTCATATGAGGAATTTATTAGACTTAGTAAGAGATGGGTGGAGCCCGCTATAGATCCTCGATGCATTGGTAGGTCTCATGAGACAACTAGATGTTTAATTGGCCGAGGCCCCTTCCCATTTTGATATATGGTTTTCGCCGAGGCCTTAATCATTTTTAGACGTCTTGTCCAAGGATTTGACAAAATGTTTCAGAATGTCCGACATTATACATTCCCTAATTATGAAAATAATATTGATGGTTCATGTGGTCATTCGACTAGTAGAATACCCATGATTATGTTTTATTATGTTGTTATTTACTCATCTCATATTCCTTCCATAAAATTATTCAAGTTTATTATTGGTAAAGTCATGTGCTTTCAATTATTCACCATGCTTAATATTTATGTATCTTTCGCTGTATTGCTTACCCTTATTGAGCATTTGAGCTCACCACTTTCTTATGTTTCATTTTCCCAGGATATGAAGAATTTAGTTATGAGTGACCTGTAGGCATAATCTAAGATTCTTGGATGTTTCTAATGGAATAAATTCATGTTTTATTTCTTTTCAAGTTGTATAGTTGAACTTATGTATGAATCGTGTTTCCAATAATACTAAAATTATCGGACTTTCGATACATTATTTCTTTGTGATCATGACAATGTTATGTAATAATGCACCGACTCTAGGTAAATAGGGTCGGGGCATTACATGTAACATGTATCATGGATGTGATTTTGAGATTACATATTGTTTTGACCTATAAAGTAATTATATATTGGTATCTAAGGTTGATAAGTGTTCTCAAATAGACACATTATGATCATATTGGTATGAATTTTAGAGAAATCCATTTCTCACATTTTAAGTCATTGATATTGGAAACCAGGTTTGCAGCACTTATTTGTGTTTATAAACACAAACATAGAAATTTGATATAATTAATTAATAGATAAGTAGATATACATATTAAAAATAGTGAAATAGTTATTTCATTATTGGTCATTACTTATGTTCTAAGTCTACCTATTGGTTTAGTTCTAGAATTTGAAAACAGTTACTATGTATCAATCATAAACTAAAATTTGATTACTATATATTTTTTAGATAACATAGGAATCTAATCCACTATAAAGAACAATAGATATTATATTTTTATAAATGTAATTTATTATAAAATGTGGAATATATTGAATAGTTTTTTATTATAGACATGGATAATATAATCTATAATATTCAAGACAAAATATTTAAGGTTGGCTATAACACTAGCTATTTTTGGAGTTTCCGCCTTAGATTCATTCTGCTACGAATCATTAGAAACATGTGAATATTTATTATTTGGTAAATTGACCAAAAAACCTTTTAGTGGAAAAGTTTGTAGGATAAGTGGAATATTAGATCTCATACATAGTGATGTATGTTTACAATGAGTAATCAATCAAGTTGTGGTTATAGATACCTCAGAAAATTTAATAATGTCTATAGTTGGTTTGGTTATGTGTTTATGATGGGACATAATTTTTAATATTGTATAAATTTTAAGATATTCAAAAGTGAAGTATATAATCAACTAGTAAAAATTAGTAACACTCTCTAATCAGATTAATGTGGTGAATATTTGATCAAGGACCAAACTAGTTGTTAAAGATATTGCATAATTGTTTCCCAACTCACTCCTCATGGAACATCATTTTGGAAAGGTCTATCTAAGAGGATGAATCCTTCCTTGTTAGACATGTTTTTATTAAGGATGAGTGAGTGACACCTTTCTATGTCATTGTAGAGATATTATCAGGAAGTAACATCTTTCATACTAAACTCCATTCTATATAAGCCAGACATAAAGACACCATTTTGAATATTGATCTGAAAGTATCCTGATTTTAATTTTTAATTATTTGAGGTTGTAAGTAATACATATGATATTTAGATTCTAATAAACTTGACAATAAATAAAAAATAATTTTTATTTTTTATTCCAATGATATTGTGGTAAAAAACTTTTATAACCCTACTAAAATAAATTTTTTGTAGCTTGAACCAGTGCCTTCATAGAGGGGGAATATATTTTTTGAGGAGTTAGTGATAGAATGTTTAAACATATAGAATTCAAAGATAAAAAAATAAGTTTTTATAGATGCAAGATGAAAAGGTTCCACAATGAGTTATTGAAGAAAAACTAACTCATGTTACACATAAATCTATATGTACTAGTAAGATTATTAAATATCCTTATATAAATGGATTTCTTATATAAAATTATTATGAATTAATATTCATATATCATAAATCTTATCCTTTCCAAGAGGACATATAGATTTTTTATTATAAGAAATGGTTAGATAATTTGAGATATGAGATGAAATTTCATGACACACACCCCACTAGTACCCCTTTTGGAAAAATAGTGAAAGTGGGGATGACCTTCGCAGCCCACCTATAATAGGACACGATATGGAGACTATCGCTGAGGGTATAGCATGCATACAAATGTTAGGCATTACCCTCAGTATAAAAATTTAAGGGTAAGATATATGATGAGATCAACCAACAACCACCATCATATAAATAATAGATGGATCATCCCAATATAATAATTTCATTCTAAAAAAATGAAAAACACCTAAAAATATCATGAATAACACCTAGGCATCGACCATGAACTCTAGAAACTTCAAGAGAACTCCAAAGGATAGTAATTCATAGTTATATCACCAACCAACTCCAAAGAATAAGGAAAATATTTTTTATGTTTATGGGCTGAGTATAAATGTATATTTTGTAATATCCTACAGAAACCAATCATGAAAATATGAATCAAGTAAATTAAAATCTAGTGAATTAGTAGAGGAGACCAGGTCATAACCTAAAAGGATAAACCTGTATCCCATCCTCATCAAGTAGCACATAAAAGTATGTCATTATTTATTAAAACCATATACATAATAAAGGTAACCCTCTTCCACTTCCTGACTTATTTTCCTATAAATCCCCAATTCCAAACATCATGTGCTATGACCCCTTATAAAATAAATCATACACCCCATGGACTCATACGTCATCCACCTCTAATCTTCCACTTCATGCACACATATCTAAAACATATCTCAGTACATCCAAAACATAGCAAAAAGTCATAAATCCCTAACAGAGTGTGTATAATGCATTATACCTCAATCCAGCATATCCCAAGTAAGTTTAAATGTGGTAATTGATTTCACTATAGTCTGAATACAGGTATGTGTTATAAACATAATTCATTATAGTTCAAAAAACATATATGATAAAACTGAGATCTATCATAAACATTTACACGTGTAACCTATAATTTAAGAAATTATATCCTGGATACACCAAAAAATCATTTGAATTCTTAAGAGAGAGTATAGAAGAGTGAAATTTTTTCCATTTTTTCCTCACCAACCTAGATGATAAATAAAATACCTAAAACCCAAAACATTTAGGTGTCGACTTCCTATTTGACTCAGGTGGAGAAGCCTATAAAATTAAAAAATACAATGAATAATATATCACAAAACCAATATAAGGGAAAACACATATCCTTAGAATCAACTATAAATGTCATCCCACGTGAAACCCATGTTCCACTATTAAGGTCTCAGAAACAAGATTTCATACAAGCACATAATCACCAAAAAATCAACATAAAACAATTCAATTTGTAAATTAGAAATTTACATTCATCAAACAACACCATTATAAATTCTAGTTTATTTATTCCATTTTATCATAATCCAAAATTATTTTATAATTCATATTCTAATTTTCATATTTCTATTCTATACTATTATAGCACCAGTCAAACTACCCCCATAGTTCTCAGTTAAATAATTTATCATTACCATCAACAACAACAACCAACCCCATGAATTCATTTATAATTCATTTATCATTCTATAATTTAGGTAATTAGGAATTTAACTGAAATGACATAAATAATATGCACCCACTATTACTAGACTAAATTTAGTAGGTAGTTGAAAATCAGTACAAACAATCACTATGAAACAGGCCATCAAAAAAACAAGCATGCTGGAAACCCCGTCTCTCAACCCACACTAAAAAACCAATCAAAAACCCTGTAAAATAATCAAAAAATGTGTAATTCCAACTCTCAGCCAATATTATTGATCCTAATAATAGATTTCTCTCAACGAATAATAAATAAGAAATTCTCACTCTCATCTTGATCTATCCATCCCGTGCAAAATATCACAACCATATATATTCCACAAAAATTTACTAAAATGGTTTTATAATATCAAAAGGCATCAATATAACAAAAATAATATTTTTATCAAAGAAAACTAAAGGGGAAACCAAGTCCATAACACCCAGTCATGCAAGCTTATAACAAAAACAAGGATGGTCTCCCATTATCCCAAAACATTTAATTCTAATAAATAACCATTTTCATTATTATCTTTAATTAACTGACTCCTTATGATCAAGTTTTATCAACAAGAAACCTTATTTTCAACAACTAAAAATATTGACAACAACTAAGAAGAGTACTTATACAACATTTACAGGTACAATGGTTTACAATATATAATTATGATTAATTCACATGATCCTTTTATCACTCACTTTATCAATCAATGATCATATTTTTTTAAATAATTTCATGAATTTAATCCCTAAAAATTAACAAAAAGAATCAAAATAATTAATTTTACACTACCTAGAGAATATCAAGAGGCATCCAATAATATAATAATTCACATGTGATCATTTTATCTCATTCCCTATTTCATTCTTAATGAGGTATCATGATTATTATCTTCATTAGATTGATTCCACCATTACACAAGTAAGATAAATAATATTAATCTAACACTTTCATATAAAATAAAGATAATATAGAGACAAAAAGTTTTCATACATATACATTATAACTAGGATGATGAATATTCATTACATAATGTAATGATCCATTCCAGAATCTTATAAGTATAATATATTTGGAAACTTGGATACATAAAAAACTTGTTCATAAGTGAACTAAATCATCTCCCACTAAATTTTTCATAAGTACAACCCTTCTGATACATATAATGCTTAATACCTTTATTCATAAAATGGGAAAGGAAACACAAGATTGGGTTATTTTAGATGCTCAGGAAGGGAAAATAGAGGAGATATAAAAGATCACTTAAACATAACATAATCATAAGAGTATGATAACATGAAAATAAAATTTTAAAATCATACCTTGTATATCATAGATCATAATATTGAATCATGGTATAAATATTGGTGATTTATAAGACATGAATCATAAAAGATTCAAATAACATGAGCCATGAGAGCATACCATTGGCATACGACAGAAGTTTGTGGAATACACATTAGTATAGAAAATTATTTCCTTATTAGTATAGGATCACTACCAAGACAATTATGGTTGATTGGTTTCGCTCCCATAACCATTATAATAGTAAAGGTTCACTGCCAACACCATCATAGTGTACAGAAACCTTTACCATACTGATTTACCTCTGTATTCCATTCTATTTTATCTCATGAGGTATTAATCTTTACCCAATACATTATAGGAATATATAATTGTAGTTCCACCATTCACATAATTAAAATCATACATATGTGTGAAAAAATATCATAAAAAAGTAATAATATCATAATCTATGAAAAGGAAATGTGTTTCAGAAAAATTTCAATATAACATAACCCATGGAAAAGAAATGGGTTTCATAAACACTTCAGTATTTTATCATAGAATTACCCATGTAAAATAAATAGTTTTTATAAACAATTTAACATTTCATCATAGCAATACCTATGGAAAATAAATGGGTTTCATAAAAATCTTTTTATCATAATCATAAATCATCAATATAAGTAATAAAGATTGTTTCATTTAATAACATCCCTCTTATAAAATCATATATGATAAAATGATATCATCATAAATAAAAAATTCCTATAAAATATCACTTGAAGCGTGTCTGGGGAAAATTTTCATTTTCACTTTGTGATCACCTATTTAAAATCTAAAAAATCCCAAATAAAAATAAAACATTTCAATTCAAAATAACCATGGAAACGTATAAAGGGATATTCAAAGTATTTAGGGGTCTTTATAGTGTAAAATTCTATTCAATTGGGATAAGTTGAAATAAAACATTCCTTTCACAATTTTATAAAAATTCAAAAAGTACCTCATTCAAAAAAATGTTAAAAATATACCTTTTAAAAAAATAGTAAAAAATTAAATCGTGGGTAAAAAATAATTTAAAAAAAATATTAGAATGCTAAAAAAAATTTGAAATTTTTTTTAGAAAACATGGATATGGAATAAAAAATATTTTTGGCTGAAGAGAGAAATAAAGTAAGTTTTCCTAAAAAATGTTCTTTTGGTCTCTTGAGTATTTAAAGTGAGGAAAATGAATGAAAAAAATGTAATATATAGAAATAAATAAAAATTTACTATAAAAATATTATATAAAAATAATAATATATATCATACCATATATTATTTACTTATAATCTTTTATCTCCCATTTATTAACATTTTTTATTAAAATCATTATTCTAGATGATAACTTCTTCATTTTTAGGTATGTTTTTATTCGGTTGTTTGGGTTATTGTACATTGATCATGGTTCCAAATTCTAAATAATTTTAATCATGATATAAATATAAAATATATTTATATATTTATACTTATATTTACACCTAAAATTATATATAAAGAAATGAATTCCACTATTCATGGAGATTGTAGGTCGTACGTATATAGTATTTACTTTTTGATAGATAAAATTAAATAAAGATAAATAATAATATAAAAAATTACAGAAACATAATTATATCATATAAATCATATATATTCATAAAATTCACCCTTATTATCATCCATGTAAAGATAAAATGAAAAATGAATAACATCAATTCGTAGAGGTGGTAGTCCACAATTATTCAAGAGTGACGTTATCGTCTTCCTATGAGTTGGAAAGTGAGAAGAAATATATGATATTAACAATAAATAAGAATTATTAGGTCATAAATATCATTTAAAAACATTGAACCCATCATAATACTCATCCATAAAATATGTTTATGAAAAATGAATTTTATCTCCATGTAGAGACTGTAAGTTGTACGTATGCATGAGCGATATTTTCACTTCCCATTTGACGGTAAAAATGTGGATAATGGTAGTTTCATAAAAATAATATGATTTAATTATATTTAGGATACTGTAGTTATTATTTTTTCGATAAATACTATAAATTCATTGGGTGTAAAATATGAAGTAAAAAAAGAAAGTGATCAGTTTTGTGATTACCACTTATTTGAATGAACTCTTTTAGATACCCTATTAAGAACCTTGGGCTTGGAGTCTTTGGGATACAACAACATATATAATTTGGATATTTATGTTTATAAGTTAATTTGACAGGGCATTATTATATAAATAAGTCTTGAATTGATGTAAATAATAGAAATTATGGCTGTCCTTTTATAAGGGAGAGAGTGGAAACACATGGAATTTATTAAAAGATTAAAATGTGCAAGGGTCGTTCTAAATAAAAAAGATTCAAAATGGACATTAATTAGTAGAAAAATAGTATAGGTTTTAACTTAAATAAACTAATTAAATTTAGATAATTTCTTGTGTCATTTTAAACCTTATCTTTTTTATTAACCCATTCATTAACCAGTTTTTACTATATCTTTGGTAACAACTATTTCAAACTTAAAGAGTTAGGAATGCTTCCAAAAATAGACTAGTGTATCATAAATATACCAATATTCGTATTTTCAATCATATTACATTAAATTTTCTAAAGATAATATTTTTATAAATTTTAAATCATTTAATAAAATATTATTTATTATAAAATATCATTCATGTCAATTTTGAAACTATTCATTTAATTTGAATTTAAAGACAAAGATACAAAAATGAAATTAGAATATAATATTTTCAAAAATCCATAATATGTCATATTTATCTATAAAATTTTAAACGAGATAATTCAATTAAATTGTATTACTCTTAATGTTTTTAAAATTATTTATTTTAATTTTCTATTAATTAAATAAATATTATGTTGGTGTTGCATAAGAATTTAAAGAAATTATAAAATTAATAAAAATTATAAATAAATTACTACGATGAAAAAATATTTATATTTAAACTAAAAACATATAACAAAACATATCCTCGTTTAATTCTTATGTTAAAATTTTAGTGATATTAAAGTCAACAAATTGTTATTTTGTATTTATTTTTTCTTAAACTAATATAATGGTCATAATCAATGAAATATACCACCAAGTGACAATATATTTGAGAATTAGATGGAAATGAAAAACTACACTAACAAAATAAGATAAACAAAAGTTTTAGATAAATTTAAAAGCCTTATCCCAATGTTTTAACCCTATTTTACTTATTTTACCATTATCAGGATGATATAAATTTACTATGGTTAAAAATCAAATTATGAAAAAATAAAAGGGAAATATTTTATAAATTTCAAAATTTTAATTAAAAATATAAAATTTAGTTTTCTCAATTCAAATTCTATAATTGGATGAAATTCATATTAAAATAAGTGTGTAAAACACAACAAAAACTGATTTTTTATAAAAATATATTTTTAAGAAAAAAACTGGATTTATTCCTATACCATGCCTCGAAAAAACATAATATGAATTTTAAAAAAGATTATTGACAGTATAATATATAAATTTCACTAAAATAATTAAACAATCGTGATCCATTTAATTTATTAAGATCAAAACGCATTTCACGTATAAAAATAGTTTTTTAGAAAAGCATCCCCTTTATTTTCAAATGATTTTTATTTTCATTTATAATTAACTAATAACTAATTAATATATTTTATAAATTTTTAAACCATAAATATTTAAAAAAAATTATTTAATCTAGTTTTTACTCATCAATCCAATATCTTGGTGATAATTTCTACATTAAATAGTAATATTTTAAAAGTATATCGCAGTTCTTTTAAACTTAGGGTTTCATGTAAAGCATGCTGTCAAAAAATTTATATAGTAATATATAATAAAATATAGAGGTTTTATATTATACCCAATTTAAAGTTAATTTAACCCTTTAGATTCCATCACTTTGATACAAACAAATTAGGATATCTCATTTTCATCATATCCTAAAGTTCCCAACTAGTGTCTACGAATTTTTTATTCTTCTAGAGAACTTTAACCAAGTTAGCAGTATTCTTACATAGATATTTAACTTTATGATCTAATATTTCTATGAGTTTTTATTCATAAGAAGGATCATTATTTTGTGGTAAAATCTCTATGATTAGTATATGTGAAGGATTGGGTATGTATTTTCTTGGGAGAGATACATGTAGCATGTTGTGATCTTGAGAGAAGTTCGGTGTAAGCTCCAAGTGATAAGTTATTGTCCATAATAAATCAAGAATATATAATGGGAAATTATACTTAGGGAAAATATTTCCTTTATTTTCAAATCTCATAACATTATTCTATGTATAAATTCATTGAAACTTCTTCTCCCTAACTTTGTAATCCCTATCTCACCAATAACTGTGATCAAAAATTATTTATCAACTCTAAGATGCCTTGATGTGATGTTGAATATATCTAACTTTATCATCCATTTCCACATATATATTATGTATAAATATATTTCCTTTTCCATCTTTATCCCAAAACTTTGGAGTTAAACACTTTTTTCTATAGAGAGCTTCATCTGAAGCCATATAAATTCTCATGTGAAATCTATTGTTTTCGGAAAACTCAACTAGGAGAAGGTGTTGATCCCAAATAATATTAAAAGTCATATAATAATATATCATAATATAATCAAGTTTTTTAATGGTTCTCTTATAATAACCATCTATCTGAGGATGATATTTTATAATAAAACTCAACTCTATATGAAGAGCTTGTTGAATACTTCACCGGTACTTAAAGTTAAACCTTGGATACCGATCAAATATAATAGAATGTGGTACTCAATAAAACTTTACCACTTTCTTAATAAAAATTTTATATATCTTATTGAAAAATACTGAGATTTTATGAAAAAAATTTCTCAAATAGATTAAATTTCTTCGACAGTGTGCATCACAGGCAATCCCGAGTTTCAATGAACATCATCTAAACATGACTATTATAACCTAGTCATTAAAAATTACATTATAAATATTAATATAATTTTTTTTTAAATTAAGTACTTTATTTTTATATAATGAAAATATATTAATAAAAATGTAATTAAGTTTTATTAAATCCTTTATATACTTCGAAAATACTATTTTTTTCAAAAAAATGTTTTTATTTATTTTTATGAACAAATAAAAAAATATTTTTTTACACTATTATAAAATTTATTTGAAAAAATAAAATTAATTTTTGGAATATAAATTTATAAATTATTTTTGGGTTAATTTTTTGGATTCTTTAGGAAAGTTTAATATTTTAAGGAATAGCGAAAAATACTCATTTTTATTAAAAATGTTGTTTTTATTTAAAGAATTTATAAAGATAAATTTTATTTCAAAAAATTTTTCATATTAAAATTACTTAAATTATATTATTATTAATACAATTTATGTCATTTTAATCAATTTAATGTTTACTTTTTATATAATAACATTTTATACTTATGGAAATTTTTTCTTTGGAAAACCGTTTTTTATTACATTCACAGATTTAATTTTAAATTAAATTATACCACTTCTATGAAATGAATTTATCATAATGTATTTAATAGTTTCAGTCAAAATAATTAATATTAAATAATAATTTTTACTTAATTTTATTCATAATGAGTATTAAAAACAATAAAAATTAATTATCGTGGTTATGGTTAAAACAAAATTATATAGGGTTAAACTAAGAATATAAGGGTTATAATGAAATAAAACTACTCCAAATCCCATTTACTAGAAATATTATGAAATTATATCATATAAGGTATAATAATGATCCATTTTTAAGACTTTTTCATGTTTAAAATGTGGGTATAGCTTTTTTCTTTTCAAAAATTCCAAGTGTGTCCACCCCCTAACTTATAAAAGAGAACCCCTATCATATCCTATTCACACTTAAAAATCCATTAGATTATAATAATTACCAAAAAATCAGTTACTTCCCCAAACACTTCCTATAGTTAGTATTTTTATGACTAATCAATCCTATAAAGGGTTTTGGTTCATACCTAAATATGTTGTTTGAAGAAAATGAGTTGTTCTTAATCCGTTGTTTTTGTTTTATTTCTTCTTCTACATCCATAAAATCTTATAAAACTATGATAATATAATTATTTCACTATTTTTCATATAATTATATTTTATTATGTTAATGGGACACCCTATATTCATATGATCCTCCATTAAATGCGAAACAAACATGTCAATCATTTGTATGGTGGACTACCACCTTGTGCACCGATATAATTCATTTTCCATCACCGCATAATAATAATAGAGATAATGATAGATTTAATGTAAGTATATTATATTTATTACATATTTATAATCTTATAATTAAAATATCACATCAACACACATACCTTCCAATCCATTGGAAAACGATAATGTCTCCCCTACGTACATGTGCACTACCACATCCATGACGTGATGTGATTTGTTTTTCATTTTCTTTTTAAATGGATGTTAATAAGGATATATTAAATGAATATATATGATATTTATAAAAAAATGATTCTATAAAGCTGATATATTCTTCACCTTTCTTTATTTCCATCCATCGAGAAAATAGAAACAACATTCATGCATACATTCGGCCTACCGTTTCCATGATCGATGTAATTCATTTTCTATCTCTAAACTTTATGGATTACACTAAACACATATATAATGAAAATATATGATATTTATATTATTATTAGAATACTGAAAAATATGTAAATATGATCAAAGTAAAATAACCAAAACAAATGAACCAAAACATACTTGATAAATAAAGTCATTGTTATAAAAATCTATGATTTTAACCAATAATTTTTTATAAACTAGTGACAAAATTTTGTAGTTAAATCATATATGGTATGATATATATGATTATGTTTTTGAACTAAATTTAAAATAATCCTATATTTAATATATAGTAGGTTTGAACATGTATGAAGAAATTCAATACTTGAGGTAAGGGATTTTTTTCTCAAATTATCTTCTTTGGTACATAAGTTATGTTATACACTAATTTTATTTTGTGAGTTGTATATATATACCATATGTAATTTTATGTAATAAATTTATTTATTTTAATTATATTGAATGTTTCATTTAATCTAATTATTCCATGGATATTATGATTCAAAATTTACCAATGTGGTAAGTAAATTTAATCTCACTTTTATTTCTATGGGATATATGCCATTTTCACTACTAGTTTCTTTTGTGTGGAGTATATTCTTCCCATGAATTTATTTTGTGATAATTATTACTAAAATTATTGGATACATGTATCCATATAATTTAATTTATTTAATAAGGCTTATAATAAAATTTTACAAAAGTATTTTTCATTTTATGATTCAATCTCATTATTTATCAGGATTGTTATGATTATGCGTCTGGTGATGAAATATTATGATCTATCACTCAATAAACTCAAAATATTTGTTATATTATAGTTATTGTGACACCCTGACCCTAGAATCCCAGATCTAGTGCATTATTTTAATAAATTGGCATGATTACATGGAATCAAGTCCCAAAGGACCGATTAGTTTATCACACTTGGAAAATAGATTACATACAGGAACCTTACAATAAAATTTATAACATAAAATACAACATAGACAATACTTTGATAATTCCATTATTCTTCTAGCTTAAACCAGCATATAAATCATAATACACTTCTTAGCATCATGGGAAATTAAAATATAAGAAAAGGGTGAGCTCAGATTCTTAGTAAGGGTAAATAATTTAGCGGAAGCTATAAACTTTTAAGGAAAGATGTGTAATAAAACAACAACCTTTTAAAAATAAACAAAAACATAATATGGAAAAAATAAATCAAACATTACCATTTAAACATGAACATGGATATTCTACTGGTTGAATAATCACATGTAATAACTACTTTAATAATGAGGTAATGCATAATGTTGGACATCATAACCACATAGTCAAGGCATTGTGCCAAGACTATAAATAAAAATTTTGTCAAGGCCTTATGACAAGACACTAGTTTGTCTTATGAGACCTACCAATGCATCGATGAGCTATAGTAGGTTCCACCTGTCACTTACTAAGTCCAATTCATTCCGCATATGAAAATATTTAAACATAACATACACATTCGTATTAAAACTAGAATATTAAATATTAATACTTTAACCATAAACCATGAATGGTACAAAAATAGCACATCCATAGTCAAACATATCAGAACTCATTCAATACAATATGGAATATTGTATTATAATAAATAAACTAAAATAAAGATTAATATCTATAAAATAATGATGACATAGTTTAAAATGATCAATAAAACTCTTTGAGAGAAATATTTCTTTTTTTAAATCATTTAAAGTCACGCATTTATAAATATATTCCTTTAAAATATATTTTTAAATCAAATTTTTTCATAACACGTTGAAAATTTTGAAAGGAATAAACATTTTAAAATAATCATTTCCATATAAAAAAATCCTTAAAATCATTTTTAAAATATGGACATTAATTAAAAAGATTTTGAAAAATAAATCATTAAAAAATTTAAAATGATGATCTTGAGAAAGAGTCACTTCCAAAAAACCTTAAAATATTCATTTGGAAATCATTTTTATGAAACATGGACATGGATGATAAAAATTTCCTATTAAATACTAACACATAAAAAATCTTGGATAATTAGATTAATGAATTAACCCTTACCTTGAACTTTCCTTTGGTCAAGGGTATGTTTAACCTCCTCTATAATGACCAAAATATGTTATTAAATTATAACATAACCATATTCATATTAATGATATCATACTTGATTCATTTGGGACTTTATACTACCCATTTAATAATAATTTCTATGTTAAAATAACCTTTTGGGTAATAATCATTTTCTTTATCGTACGTGTTTTAACCTGTTATTCTTGATCGTATCACTTATATCATGATTTAATTGCATAAATATTATAAAACATTATTTATGTATCGTATATATTCAGAATATAAATATGTATAAAATAAAGATATATGAAATGGAAGACACCGTTTATGGAGACGGTAGGTCGTACGTACGCATAAACGTTGTTTCTGTTTTCATATCGTATTGAACAGAAGTAAGTGAATGAGATATATGTAAATACATATATACATATATGTATATATATTTCTAGTAGAATTATTATGTTATATATTACATACTTATTAAATATATATATATTTATAATCATCATTGAATGATGAACGTGGAAATGAATCTTATCGCGTCGTGGAGACGGTAAGCCGTACGTACGCACGAGCGATTATATCATTCTATTGATGATGAAATAATATGTAATTGGATGGTGTATTATATACACAGAATAATTAACATGTAATATTTATTATTTACATTATTTATACACATTGCTATACCCATCCAAAAAATGAAGTGTTGAATAACAAACTACACCACGACGTGGAGACGGTAAGCCGTACGTAAGCACGTATGGTGACTTTGTCATTCATAGGATGGATAACATAAGGAATATGGTTGTAACAAATTTATAATAACATCACAGTATGTATAAGGTACTGGAGTTATTATTTTGGTATGGAAACAACAAAGAAATAAGATGTGGAACAAAAAAATGAATTTTGAAAGAGGCGATGATGTAATTGCCTCTTCTCCGAGTTCTTCCTGTTGATTTGATCAAAAGGGATATTTGGTTGGATTATGATCAAAGTAAGGCATATAGGTTGAAGTGAGGGTATTTGGGAGGATATTTTATCAGGGTTTTTCCAAGCCAAATGGCTTTGGAGATGTGAAATTAAGATAAGGGGAAGTACCCTTTTATAAGAGAGGTGTAGGGCACTTTTGGGAAATCTTGAAATATTATTTTATTGTAAAATAATTTTCAGTTTCTAATGGAACCAAATGGATTTATTTCTAGGATAAGGTAGGTATCGGTCTAAATACTATCAACCAATTGTTTTTTGACAATTTTATGTCTTCGTATTAACCTTATCTTTTAGATTTAACTCTTAGTTAAATAGTTTAGTTTTTACAATGTCTTCTGGTATTTTTATATTACATGGTTAACAAACATGCTAAAATATGTCAAGTGAAACACAAGTGGTTGATTAACGAAATATATATTATTATATAAGTACTTTGGACAAACATTAGATTTTTAATAATATTATATCATTTAATAATATAGTATTTGTTTTAAGAACTCATTTATGTCAATTTTGACACTTTAGTATATATTTTTTGTAAAAGACAAAAAAAATTGATTACTTAGAAAAAATACATTAAATAAACACTAACATGTCATATTAACCTAGAAAATTTGTTTAATTCACCAAAATTCCCAATTTACATTTATATTGATATTTATAATATCAATCATTTTAATATTTTGTTAATAAGGTAATTACTACATCATCATTGTGTAATATATATATTAAATTAATTAAAATCCAGAAATTAAAAAAATACCATGATCTAGTAAAATATTTTTATATTTATAAAGAATATTTATAGTTGAATTTATCTTGTGTATAACCCTATATTAAAAACGGTTTAGTTATTAAACTTTCAATGTAATGCTTTTAACTCTTCTTTAAATAAAATAATAATAAATGTCATAATCTAATCCAAGTGGATAAAAAAGGATTATATTTTATTCCTAATATTTATTTTGTCCAAAAAAACACTTATCCAATAGAATTAGGAAATCTTTTAGGGTAATTATAATACTATATTTACCTTTAATTAACTTATTTACTTTTAACCATGGTAAATAAAATTCTGAAGTTACTATTCACCAAAAATTATTTTCATCCTATTGAACCACATTTAACTTACTGATGTAAACCGTGTCTCTTTTATTTTTGAAATAAAATTCATAGAAGTGGTAAAATTATGTTTTATGCAAATTTGAAAATGTGCCTAAAAGTTGGGTAAAAGACGTTAAAAAGTTCAATAAGATTTTATTTGTATAATCTTATTATAAAATGTCTCTAATTAATCACATTGGACTAATATATGTATTATGTATCTATTTTTATTTTAAGATAAAATTTTATTTAAAATTTTTTATTTAAATGAAAAGGTCAGTTTTTTCTACAACGGAGTGTTTTTCACAATTCATCAAAAATTAAATGTTTTTAGAAAAATACAAAAAATTCACCCAAAACTAATTTTGATATTAAAAATTCGAAATGATGTATATTTTTCCAAATTAATAAAATAAGAGTTTCATTAATTAATTTAAAATTAATTCTCATTGTTAAAACCAGAAATCGGGTTTTTGAGAAGTAAAAACTATCAAAGAATTGATATGTGTTTATGTTCAATTTAAATGAAAAATTACTTCCAATGACAAATATTGGATTAAATGATAAAAATATATTCTAATTATACTTAAAAACCATACAAATTTATAATTTAACACTATAAATTATTTTTATTAAAAAAGTTGTTTTCAATTAAAATTTAATATCTTTCACTATTCATCAAAATTTGAATGTTTTCGTAAAAAAACCAAAAATTTATCCCAACTAAATTTTTAGGTCGCACTTCTAAATAAGAATTTTATTTTTTTCAAATTTAATATATAAAAGTTTCAAATATTGGATTTAAAAAGGGTTCTCCATTGTAAGGTAGTAAAATCACATTTTTTTGAAAAATACTTATTTTATATGAAAAATTGAATTTGTTCTTTTATTATGTCTAAGAAACACATAATATGGATTTTAAACTCATATGTAGTATATAAAATTCAAAATGCAGTTAATACTATTCATAACTTCTTTTTGAAAAGCTAGTTTGGTAAGTCATGGTGCGCTCGAACTCGGTGTTGCGTGTAGTGGAAACTATTGAATAACTTTAAACAGATAACGTACTATGAAATCCTGGGGTGTCATATATATTAATATAAAATAAATTTTTTCCTTTTATTTTACTCTCATTGTGTACTCAATATTACAAAATATTTTTTTAAGTAAAACCATACTTTATTTCTCTATTTCGTCGAAAACCTTCCCATTCCATGAACATGTATTCTAAAAATGTTTTAAATAATTTTTTTACTATTATCCATATATTATTTAAATTATTTTTTACCCATATTTAAATTTATAATAAAATTATATATATATATATATATATATATATTAATTCATAAAATTAGATATAAAAAATGAATAACATCATTCATAGAGACAGTAGGTCATACGTACGTGTGAACCTTGTTTTCACATTTCCATGGATGAAAAAATATAGGTAATTAATAATTAACCTTTAAATAAAAATTAATATATAATATACATCATCTATGTTTATAAAATTAATCCTTAATATCATCCATCTAATTAATTAATGAAAAACAAATCACATCTCTTCGTGGTGGTGGTACTCACACGTACGCACGAGCGACCTTGTAGTGTTCCAATGGGTTGAAAGGTAATTGAGTAGATATGATATTATGATTAAAAAAATAATTATTCCATAAATATCATGTATAAATATGAAAAACTTAATAATACCCATCCATAAAATATGTTTATGAAAATAAATTGTATCGATGTGTGGAGATGGTAAGTATTATATGTGCACGAGAACTACTTTCACATCCCATTCTATGGGAAAAGTGTGGATATTGGAGGTTTATTAACCATATTAAAATTTTATAATATTTATTATATAGTATTACTTAACTTATGATAAACATCGTAATTTTATAGGAGGTAAAACAAGAATTAAAAAAAGAAAAGTGTCGGTTAAGGTGATTACCTATTCTTCCAAATAACTCCTTCAGATATACTCTTAAGGACCATAGGGTTGGTCTTTTGGGGAGAAAAAACCTCTAGAATGTGGATAGTTAGTTTTAAAATATAATTTTTTAGGGTTTTGTTGAGTTATATTGCTCAATGTGGTGTAAATAAGAGAAACTATGGGTGTCATTTTATAATGTAGGGATTGGAAACACTTGGAAATTCTTAGAAGATTAAAATATAAAAAGTTAATTATAATGAAAAAATATTCCAATTGACCATAAATTTTAATAAAAATATAATATATATGAAATTAAATCATAAAATTAAATTTATATAGGTTTTGGTATCATTTTAAATCTTATCTTTTTTATTCATCCCTTCTTTAATCTTTTTTCACCTTAATCGTGCTAAAAACTATTTCAATATTAAAGGGTAAATAATGTTACCATAAATGGAAAATTTTCTCATAAATGGACCATGGTTGATATGTTAAACTATATTCCATTAAAATGGTTGAAGATAAGATTTTTATGAATTTAAAATCATTTAATAAAATATTATTTACTTTAAAATATCATTAATGTCAATTTCGGAACAACTCATTTAATTTAGCTTTAAAAACACAAATACAAATATGGAATTTGAATATAATCTTTTAAAACATCTATAATATGTCATATTTATCTAAAATATTTGTTAAACTCTATAATTTTATTTTAGTTTATTAATTTTAATAGTTTTATTTTAATTGAATAAAAACTATGTCGGCATTGCATAGCCATTTAAGGTAATTATTCAATTAATAAACATTATCTATAAATTAATATTATAAAAACAAATTTAAATTTAAAATAAATTTTCATAACTAAAATTATCCTCTTTTTTTACTAATGTAACAAATTTATAGATATTAAAGTCAAGAGAGTGACATTTTATATTTACTCTTTTCTTATATTTATATAGAGGTCATAATCAAAGAAATATGGAACCAAGTGAGAACATATTCATTAATTGGATGGAAATGGCCTACCTCCACACATATAATTAGATAAAGTCAAGTATTAGATAAATTTTAATTCCATATATATAATTTGATACCCTATTTTCCTTATTTTACCCTTACTGAGGTGACAACAATTTACTACGGTTACTGTTCATTTTTTAAAAAAATAAAAGGGTCCTGTTTGAAAATTTTAAATATCTGGATTCAAAATATGTAATCCATTTTTCACAATTCAAGTTATATAAGTGGTATAAATTCATTTTAAAATATGTGTGCAAAACATGTCAAAAAATGTGTTTTTACAAAAACACATTTTTAAGCATAAAACTGGATTTATTCCTATCCCATGTTTAGAAAATATATTATATGAATGATAAAAAAATATTTAATGTATAATATATAAATTTCAATAAAACCATCGCCAGTAGTTATTAATTTAGTCTAATTAGATAAAAATACATTACGTGTATATAAATAGTTTTTCAAAAAAATAACTCCTTTATTTTCAAATGATTTTTATTTTAATTTATAATTAATTTAATACTAATAAATTAAATTTTTACATATTTAAACAATTGATTGTTTATAATTTAGTTATTCCTATTATTACCCACCAATCCAACTGATATGTCATAACTATCACATTAAATAGTAATAATTTAATAGTATACTATGGTTCGTTTAAACTCGATGTTGCAAGTAAATCTTTCAATGTTTTTTTTAAAGATACATATAATAAAAAATGATGGGGTTATAGATAATACACAAATACCATACCTTAATAAAAATATTTTAATGTTATCTAAGGAAGAAGGGATGAAAAAACACATATCTCTAGTCACCTCTCCCACAAGAAATTTTTGATCCCTATGGACATCCTATGATGGATCAACTATAAATCACTAAATAAACTACAAAAATTAGAGAAAAATTTTGATATAGAAGGCTAAGAGGTAATATGATATAATTGAACCAATGAAGAAGAATAAACTCATATAATATCACCATTGTAAGATCCCTATTAGTCTAGGGGTGTATCTTAGTAAAATGGGATGAAAAGACTTTGAAAGGGGTCCTTAGGCTAAATAAGAATATAAAAAAAGGTTGAAATAATATAAATCTACTAGGTGTAATGAATTTGAATATTTTTTTAAAATATAATACCACAACACAACACCCTTAAATATACCATAATAGTTAGGGTTTCTCCAGACCTACAATGCAACAAGGAAAGATACATTGTAAGGGGTCCTGGTCTAAACTCCTTTGTAATCAAAGATACAATCCCAACTATATCTCCAACTAATCCTATACACCTTGGGTAACACCATGATATGTCCCCAAGCCTATGACAAAGTGACCCTTTAAAATAATAAGATAAAAAACCCAATCACTAGGGTTCCATATGAAAACCTATTCATTATGCCGTAACGATCCCTCAAGAGTCAGGAAGAAGATCCTAAACCCTCAAGATCCATGGTGTATCCCTAAGCACTATGCCAAATTATCCTCTAAATAAATAGACACTAAAAAATTCATCCTGATCCTCCATTCTATAATGAACATGGTTATTCCAAAAGGCACATCTCAATAATTACACGACTCTTCAATCCTCTTCATCTACATAAAATTTCAACTCAAAACACATTACGAATCACCCAGCCTCCCCCATACACTTTTAAACACCAAAAAACACAAATTAAAGGCTCAAGAAAAAGAATTATCTTGCGTAATATACCACTAAAACAATAATTTTCCATTATAATTTAAACTAAACCCTAGGGAGAAAAATAAACAGGAAAACATAGAAACCACCTCATAAGATACCCATTAGGGATTTCTCTATTATAAGAACATAAAAAAGCATCAGAGTAGTAAGGTATATAAATATACAACATCATCACTTATCACATAAATCAATAAGGGTCATACATAGAATCTCAAAAAAGATCAATCATCAAACAAATTGGGTTATTGAGCATGCATATGTGACTCCCACTCCGAATTACTCATTACCAAATGACCATGATACCATAGGACACGAACCAAGGGAATATTATGCCCATGAATAACCTTCACATCATGGGACTGAATCTCAATAGCATGTTCCTAGAAGGATGAATCATCTTTAACTTCTATATCACCCTAGTAAATAACATGGTTATCATCCTGATGAGATTATAATCTACAACACCTGAAAGAAGTCATGAATCTAGCACATATGTGGTAAAAGTACTAAGAAATGATAAGTAACTCCAATATACGACAACACCTCAAATGGTCTGACAAATCAAGTTGAAATCTTACTGGCATGAACAAACCTTAACTACCCTTGATGGTGATATATATTCACGATCATATGATATCCAATATCAAACTTCTATAGAATACACCTATGATCAACATAGGAATTATGTATACTCTGAGATGCCTTTTTCTACTCAAAAATCACTTGCATATTTTGTATCACGCTCAACACCAATAATGATCTGAGAATAGATGACTCTATTTACATGGTCCAAAACAATAAAGATCCAAAATTTTGGTCAAATGATGATTCAAATGGATACATGCCAGTAGTGGAGTTATAACTGATATTAAAAGAAAAATAGAACAAGGATTGGTGCCTCACCCGTGATCCTCCAAAATCCTAAATAGAGGAAAGCAACATATCTTCTAAAGTCTAGATAGTCCAGTTTTTCTGACCATCTATATAGGGATGAAAAGTGGTTATTAGTCAACATTGAGAACTAAAATAATTCTAGAGACCTCTCTAAACCCTATAGGTAAAATAGGGATCATGATTACATAATGCACAAAAATTAATGTTTAGATGCAATTTATTAGTGGTAGTTTATAAAATCGTACACAAAAAATGAAATAATTCAGTGTTAATTTTTTAGAAACTGTTTAATTTTTTAAAAAAAAATAAAAAATTCACTCCCCACCCCCATAATTCATCCATCTAATACCCTATCTTCACCAAGAACTTGTCGCCACTCCTTTTCCACCTCACTATTATTCCTATTTCCCCCTGACCACCATCACTGCTCCCCTTTACCCCTTTCCACCACTACCACTCCCATTTCTACCTAATCATTGATGCCCCTCCCCTCACAAAGCCACAACCACCCGTTTCCCCAACCCGAGCAATCGATGTCCCTCCCCTCATGGCACCAGAGACCTCGAATCCCCTACCTGATCCATTTATGACCCTCCCATTTCCGCTCCCCAAGACTTTAAATCCCACCCTTGATCTATAAAATATCTTCCCCTCACCTCTTCATAAAACCCTTGATTACTATTCTTAATCTATCATTTCCACTACCCTTTCAACTTACCCCCCTTATGTCGATCTATCAAGACCCATGCTCAAAATTGTGGCCCCAATTCGGCTAGTAGAACCTATCCCACACCCTCCTCTCCTTCTTTAAACTCCATTAGGGATCACCCTCACACACAGCCTATTTTTACCACCATTTTCATGCAATCAAGACTTTAACAGGAACCTACAAGTCGTATTTCACCCCTTCTTTATTTCTTTTAGTTGATAGACATCGCTTAGAATTTTATTCTAATATATCATATTTTTAAGGATTATTTATGGTTTTTTAGGCAAAACATATAGCTGATATTGGGTAATCCCTCTAACCATTACTATGGATACCTCATCATAGAGCCACCATTTCCTTGCCATTTCTCCTGATCCATCACCGTAGTATAAATTAGTAATTGTTTATGTTGTTGATTTTGAATAAATTAGTAATTGTTTTCTAAATGACATAATTTTTTTATGTTTTTTAATTTTATTTAACAAACTATAGTCACTTTTTTGAACCCTCACCACAGAGCCACCAAGCCCTCGCCACCACTCCAAATCCCTCTCCCTTGAATAAATTTGTAATTGTCTATATTTTTATTTTGAATAAATTAGTAATTTTTTTTAATGACAAAATATTTTTTATGTGTTTAGATTTTATATAATAAAGTGTGGGCACTTTTATAAGCCCTTTCTGTAGAGCCACTAATCCCTCACTTTCAATCCCTTTCTCTCGAATAAATTAGTAATTATTTATATTATTGACTTCAAATAAATTATTAATTATTTTTTAAATTGAATAATATTTTTTATGCGTTTTAATTTTCTATAAAAAGGTGTAGGAACTTTTATAAGCCCTCCTGAAAAACCATTGATCCCTCACCACAACTCCTGATCCCTCTCCCTAAAATAAATTAGTAATTGTTTATATTGTTGATTTTAGATAAATTAATTTTTTTTAAATGAATTAATATTTTTTATGTATTTTTAATTTTATTCAAAGAAGTGTAGGAACTTTATTGATCTCTCACCATAGATCCACTGATCCCTGGTCACTACTCTCAATCCCTTACCCTTGAATAAATTAGTAATTTTTTATATTGTTGATTTCAAATATATTTGTAATTGTTTAAAATGGAATAATTTTTTTATGAGCTTTAGTTTCCTATAAATATGTGTAAGAAATTTTTTGATCCCTCGCCATAGAGATACAAATCCCCCTTTTCCACTTCTACGGCCTCAACCTTGATGAAATTAGAAATCTTTTATATTATTTATTTTTAATATATTAGTAATTGTATTTTAAAAGAATAAAAAAATTATCTATTTTAATTTTATTTAACAAAGTGTAAGAAATTTTTCATATTTGGATAAAAGCTTAATCACATTACCAAGTAACAAATCTAAATATGATAAGGGATTCGAAGAGTTTTTAGATTTTGAAACATCCATGCCTGAAATTTAAATTTAAAATATGGTTAAATCAATATGAAATTTATTGAAACTTAATATTGAATTAATTATCTACTCAATATTCATGTTGGGTTTTTCATAGAGAATTGAACTTTAAAGAAAGTTTGAGCACTGATTTTAGTCAACATAATGATCTCCCAACATATTCAACAATGGATAATAAAATGAAAAACCACATAAATTATGATTTCATCATTGCAAGGAAACAACACAAAAATAAAAACATTTCAAAAAAACCAGTTAAGGGTGATAAAAATAGTAACTTGAATAATTATGTCTTTGGGTCTATAAAACAAATAGATCAATATTTTAACATATATTTGGATCCTTATATTGATTATGCAGAGACTAATGTAAGGGGGAACTTCAATAATTAGAAAAATGAATTTCATGATTCAGTTTATGATGGAAATAAACATATATGTGGAAGATTTCTAAAATATTCAAAAAAATATTTTCTATTAAAGTTGTACCATACCAACTGCCTATGATAAATTAAAAATAAGGTGATGTCCATGATATTATAATTGTTTCATGACACATATCCTAAAGCTAATATCCCTGAGTCACTTTATGATATGAAATAAAATCACAAGATTGGTCTTAATTATATAAAAATACATTTGTGTCCCATTGATTGCATACTTTATTGGGGATAGGATTCGAGACTAGAGTAATAAAAAAAATCGTATCCTAGATGGAATTCAATGGGTGATGTTGGATTTCTAAATCAATATATTACTATAAATAAAGAGAAACATAACACACCGGAAAAGGTTATATGCTACTTCCCTTTAAAACCCTGATTCCAAATTTTATTCATTTCTTTAAAAACTACCAAGAACATAAAGTGGTATTCAATAGATGAAAACAATGATGGGTTAATGTTATATTCAAGAAATTAAAAATCAAGTAATACATTTGATTCATTACAACCATATTTATCATATAATCCTAGGAATGTTCAATTGGGATTGTTTGTTATGGAATTCAACCTATTTGGGAAGTTTAGTACAAGTTATAGAATTTTGATGGTTTTTTTATCACATACCATCTACCTCCATGGATGTGTATGAAACAAACATATTTTATCATTTCAATGATTATTCATGGAAAATAAATGGAAATGATATTGATGTATATTTCTAGACTTTAATTGAAAAATTATAAGATTTATGGAGAAGTAATTTTGGGTTATATGATTCAAATTCTAGAACAATTTTCAAACTAAATGTTTCTCTAAAATGATCCATTAGTGACTTACCTAGAATTGGGAACTTATCTAACTCAAAAACTTACATGGTTTTGGAATTTTACAATTTTTAAATTTGATTTTAATCATAAATGAAAACCTTTTAGTAAAAAATGGTAATTCTTGTTTCATCACATATTTCTCAATTCATCTCATAGATTTCAATTGAAAAAGTCAAAATTCAATGGGTCTATTGATTATAGACCACCTCCAACGTTGTTGAAAAGTTCAAAAATATTATAACTTGTAAATGTTGAAATAAAATTTACGAAGTCCCGTCATTTGAAAGAAAGTGGGAAATGAGTTCAAAGTAAATTATAAATTGAAATCAAAATGAAATAATGGAACAAAAAATTTATATTCTTCAAAATTTTCTATTGGGAATTTAAATTTTCACATCATAATCTTGATGTTATGAATATTTAGAAAAAATATTTGTGAAAATTTGATCTTCACATTAATTAATGTGTATGGAAAATAAAATTACCATTTCAATGCATAGAAGGACTTACAAATAATGAATATAAAGAAATATATATGGCTATATGAGAATGGAACGTTTGATCTGGAAATTTAAACATTAAAAAATAAGGATAAAGGTACATTCCTTTTAATTTTAATACATATAAATGTTTATGATGATTATTCAAGTAACATATCAGGGTTTTTTGACTTAAATCATCATAGGTTAAATGTATTTAAATTTAGTGATTCATATATTTTGATACATAAGTTACTACCATTGGAATTATGTACGTTGTTACTTGAAAGGGATATTGTAGTTGTAATCCAATTTTAAACATTTTTCAGACAACTATTTTATAAAACTCTACAGCCAATAGAACCTAAAAACCCTCAGGATATATTTTTACTCATACTTTTTGAAATGGAGATAATCTTTCCTCCATCATTTTTTACTTTCATAGTGCATTTAACTATGCATTTTTTTTTGTGGAAACTAAATTAAGAGGTATCATATATTATCAATAGATGTATCCAATTGAGATGTACTTTATTTATATTTTGTTCATATTAAGTAAAAATTCCATGGTACATCTATAAATATATAACTATGTCTTATTTATATTATTTCATAGATACCTTGGTCATTTGAAATCATACATTAAAAATAAATCTCAACCTGAAAGACTTATTTCTTACTTCTATTTAGAAGAGGAGGGTCTTACATTTTTTCTAAATACTTAGATGATATTGAGACATGATTTAATTGATTTGGGTGTATTAATGACATATAAACTCAGTATCAACTACATAGAAAATAAAAAAAATATTCCATACTATTGGATGATCATTTGGGAGGATCTCAAATACTGCACTGATAGAAATGAAATTTTTGTAGACACACGGGCATGCACCAATGAATAGTGAAATTTCATATCCATTTATTAAAGATCATTGGATAAAAAAAAGATATTAATGAGAAGTAGAAAAATAAATGAGAATGATATAACAAAAGTTGTTAATAAATAGATTATATAATGGTTTTCACATCATGTTAATTATAAAAAATTAAAATCAACATGGATATTAGGATAATAAATATATTTTGTAAAACTAAAAATTTATATTACTTTTTATAGAACATGAATACTGATACTCTGGTTGAGTTGTCAAAATATTTGAAGTTTTTAGCCTGAAGCCCTCTAAAAGAGGTTGTAAATTTTGTTCCTTATAATATCAAAGGATTTAAATTTAGTACAATCGATCAAGAAGAGGTTTTTAAAAACACATAATAGTAGTATATTTACAATTTTTAAATTGGAATACTATGGACAGTTGACAGATTTTATCGAATTAAACTAACATGGTCATTTTTTAGTTGTTTTATTCAAATTCAATTGTGTCTATCTTACTTAGGGTATTAAAAGAGATTCCTTGAAATTTAATTATATGAATTTATCTCAAATAATGGATATCGGTGACCATAAATTACATGACCTATATATCTTCTCATCACAAGAGAAAATATTATATTATGTGGAAGATGTCATGGATGAAGGGTGGAGTGTATTTGTTCACATAATGCAAAGAGACATGTATGATATGGGTGATTAAGTGAAATATTTGACCTCTAACATTTAATCCCATCAACAGTAAGAAACATATTTACTTTTACATAATGATAGTGAAAATATATGTCTTAAAAGGGTGTATAAAATAGATTATGTAACAAGGGAGCAGGATAACGACATGATTGTAGGAAAAAATGATTATATATATAGTCATCCATTAAATACTAAACTACCTATGTTATATATTATTCATTTTTAGTTATTTGGATTTTTCATGTTTAAATTGATTTTTATTTTTATTTATTTAATTTTTAAAAATTAAATTTTATATTTGTTTATATGTGAATTAATTCATTATCATAAAAATGTCTATTATGTTTTTTGATAATGTGCATTTATTTTCAATTCTAAATTTTTTTCAGCATGAATTTTTTAAAATATATGATCTCAAGTTATTTTTTATTATTTAAATGAGAGTAAGTCCAAGGAATAAGTGTTTCATTTATCTCATTAAACTTATATTTGGCATTCCCTTGACCACATATACACTTAATGATCCATTGATCTCCCTCCCGATAGAATCTTGGACACCCTCTGTCTTCCCCCTATCAGTATCTGGAACACCTTCTTTCTCTCTTAAGTTAACATCTGGAACACATTCCTTCTCTCTCCCATTATCATCTAGCATATTGCCACTGTATTTAGTAGTTTTAGCACATGATGACTCTATGGTTATGGAATAGGTGGTCACTCATATTTCTTCATGTGTATTTTGGAGGGTGATGATTATAGGTAAAATTTTCATGTGAATAAATTTGTTGCACTTTTTTATACTAATAATTTTTTTTCATAAAATATGAAAACCATTTTACTATCAATACAAATACTAATAGTTATGATGTCTTCAATCAAAACAAATTGAAGATTTTATTCCTCTTTTATTGTTATAGGGTCCCCATGGATCATGTTGTGGGATTACTTGGATATATTCTATGCAAATTGGTGGCTGAGATGGTTACCCTTCTAATTACATATTCTGACTGGTGAAAAATTCCTTAATATTTGAAGAAAGAAATATTTGAATCACAAATAATGATGATTTTAATAAATTATGGATCAATTGAATGTCATTATGTAATTAATTTATAGAATTTTAAAATTTAATCTTTTGTAGAGATGTTATTCAACGTTACCATTGTTGATCTTATCACGTGAAAGTGGATGTAGAAAAAAATGGGTAAGAAATAAAAATATATTAAATAGAGAATATGGAATAAATTCAATAATGAACTATTGGACACTATGTACCAGTATGATAAGGTACCTGAAGGGGTACCTAGAGAGTAGTGGAAGCTGTTTCTTGATATCCATCACTATGAGAAGCACATGGTATTGAAAAATACAATATTTTATTAATCCCATTTTACAAATATACATGCATATGACAAGGAAATGGAATCACATACATTGATATTAAATTACATGTTACCTATTTTTGGAATTTTAAAGGGAAAATGTATCAATTTTAGCTAAAAAAATATTCCCCCACAACATCAATTAAAATATTTTTTCAAAAAACAGATCTACCATGGTAATATTTTCAGTAGTTTAAATATTTATAAGATAAAATTATCTATTTCATGTATTAAATTGTTTATTTATCTTTATTTAATCTATTCGATGAATTTTGGGTCCCAATTATCCCAAATAGAAATTGCATTGGATGTTCATATGAAATATGATTGAATTTATGTGAATGATCCTTCCAAAAATTCAGTCTATGAATTCATTTTTCATTATAATGACTTATTTTCAGTTTCTAGTCTGTTAATATGTATAGCCTAAAATATGAATAATATTTTATTTATAGATAAAATAAAAGAAATATGGGATTCCAATATTGTGTAGTCATTCTCGATCTCCTAGGGAGATCCAGTTGGTCAAGTCCTTGGCAAAGAGTATCCTGGTCACATATGCAGGATAGGTTTAAGACCATTACCATCCAAGGTCACTGGACAGACACTAGAGATTCCAACAATATCTACTCATAGTTGTAGTTACTCCCTATATTGAGATGATAATAGGTTTTTAATTGTAATGGAATGTAAAATTCAATAATAGGGTGTGCAAAATCCTGTAATTGGGGGATCGTATGAAGATACAAGATGAAAAGGTAGTAGCACTAGAGAAATATTTAGTTGAATTATATCATAATATGACTCGATGTGTCCCCATTGATATTTCATCTATGGATGGTTTGAGTGAGTAGGTAAATCAAAAAAATTTATAATCATTTAGTATACAAAAAAAATTTGTTTTAATTTTAAGTTTAAATATACTTCACCGTTTAATTTTGACTCAAATTTTCATATAGGTTCTAGTAGCAGGGATTAGATACTGAAATAGAGATGGTGCTAATGTTTGTGTTCTAGGTAGGGATGGGGGTTAAATTTGGATTTGTTATTGTTATGTGTAATGAAACTCATGATACAACAATATAATGATATATTTATTGATAAACTATATTGTGGTTTGAGGTAAGGTATGCCTATATTTCTCTTGCATTGCATGAAATCTATAAGCTTGGTTGATTTTTCAGGTTTTCTTCCAAATTTTAACTTGTACTCATCAATATTATGATATTTTTCATAATTTTTTAAATTATTCTAAGTAAGTATTCCATTATATTTTGATGAGTTTTTTATTTTAAGTAATATTATATTATATTTGGTATTGGTGGCGTATCATTACTGTGAAGAAAGTAGGGATTTTATTAGGCTCATTTTAAGAGGGAGAGTTATGTTGGACCATATAATGGGGAGGCTATAATTAAATAATTAGTGTATAAGTTTTGAGTTTTATCCAATGTTTCTTATGTTATTAATGTTATGTTTTTTTTATTAGATTCTCCTAGGGTTTCCAAAATGAAATTGGGTTTTTGATAAGACTCAGTGGATTTCTCAAGTTCAGGTTTTTTTTATTTTTAGTTCTCTTTCATGAAATTATTTCTCTTTTTTACCTTAAAGTGGATTCAGTGATGATATTGGATAATTTCCTTAGGTCACCTAGAAATCTATGTTCTATTATTTTTATTTCAATTATTTATTTTTTTCTTCTTATCAGTCAAAAAAATTCAGAGATTTTGGTGTATTTTTGAGTATTTTTATATATCTTTTATGTTATGTAAAATGAGATAGTTATATATTTTTATGATATGAATTATTTTGTTTCCTTTTTATTTAAAACTACTTATTTGATCTTTCATGTAAATATGATAGACGAACACAACCTACCAAATTTTTTAAATGTTTCCACTTCTTATTTATTTATATTAACTTGGGAAAAAGCATAACCAAGGGTTTATCTTTTATTAATAAAAACTAGTTCCTAGTCTTTGTGGATTGAAGATGATATTCATACCATATGATGTGTTGGATCAGCTGTTAGTTAAATATAACCTTGTTTGGTTCATGAAAAAATAACATCAAATCCTTGTTTAACTATTTTCCATTATGTAATTCATGTTAGAAAGATATATGATCATTAAGATGTAGTGGGTGGGTATGAATAAGTTTCTGGAAAACACCTTTTATTCTGAACCACGAGTTTCCAGGAGATGTTTTGAAGGTGTAATTCTATGTATAGGTTTGATTTATCTTTCCTCTTAATAACAATTCCAAATTTTAATATAGTTGGAACAGAAAATAATGAGTTTTAGGGAAAGTTTATATCGGTTGTAGACCATATGCATATAATAACTATTTTATGGGGATGCGATTTTGCCATTTTTTCCTTCCCATTGATTTTTAATGTATCCTATTAATCTTATAGACTAATTATGATTGATATTAATTATTTTTACATGATTTAAAGTTAATTTATTTATTTATAATAAAAAATTCATGTGTTTTGAGATAATTTCCTCGAGGTATTTTTGTTACCAAATTATGTTTTCTATTTTAACAAAGATTTTGACACATGTTGTTCACTTTTTATTTTTTTATCATCCTAACAAAAAGTGGAATTATATAATTTAACTTCATTTCCTTGATTTAAAATCTATTTTGGTAGAAATTTTCAAATTTTTATCTTCATTTTTATTTTAATTAGCACATTGGATTATGGCTTTACCAATTTTATAATATTGGTTCAGTTATTAGTCTTTTGTTTTTTATTTTTACTATGATTTTCTCATTTTTTTAATGATTATAACTCAATATATGATTTTATCATGTTGTTAGTTATTGTATTTTTATTTTGATTATGGGTCTATAGTTTTAGCATATTTTATTTTTTTTAATTGTAATATATATAGGTGGAATAAAATACCATAATAAATGGTAAAAAAATTAGTGGTGGACTAAATAGTTGTTATATATTATTAAATATAGTGGTGTTTCAAACCATAACTAAATCCTAGGAAGTTTTGAGAAGAAAAATCGGCTAAAATAATACAACCGCCACAAAAAAACATTTCAAAACACTTCCCAAAAACATCCACTAAATGGATAAAACTAAAAAAAGTTGGATGTTGACTCCAACATTAGAGGCAGTTTTATAAAATTGTAATGGAATCATTTAGAGGAGGTTTGAGCTTCCATTATTCCCCTATTTTTTTGTAATGAGATATGATTAACTTTGGAACCCCATGAATATTTGCTACCATCTCCAGATAATTCCTTGACCAAACATATACCATTCTCAACTTCTTAATTTATAAGAAGTGATCTAAATTCATCAAACTATAAATAATCACCCATATAATATCACAACAACCCTGAACTTGAGGAAAAATAGTGATAATGTTCATTGATATGTCCTCCCACATCCACTTAGGTACATCATACACCTGAAGTAATCCACCAGGGACATGGTGCTCTGCTTTCACCCTCTAGAAAACTAAATATCAAGATAAAAAATCTATAATAAATCACTTCACCCAGGAATACTAAAAAAGAACTCATAAGGAATGATATATCTTCACCACAAAAGGATATATCTACAAAGGTGAACTTCCAAATTCAAGGGGAACGACATCATGAATCACTGAAGGAATAAATATCCTCCCCTAAAAAAACACCAAATTTCGGTCAACATCAAAATATCTCTCAGGTGAACCACAAAAAAAACAACCCAATATCACAAAATTTCCACCTCATAATCTGTTATCTAGTATTCCTCCACCTACTTCACTAAGGAAAAATTCACTATATTTTATTAAAGATAAAATCTAAGATCAAGTTCTCCCATATCAAGGTGTATCAAAAAAACTATTCTATAACAATCCAAGTGTCACCAAAATCACAAAATACATCTCAATGTGACTTCCTAGTCAAAGAATCAGCCCTAATATTCCATTTCAATGATTTATTGGAAATCTAAAACTCATAATCAAATAATAATTTCATCCACTATTACTGCTAAAAATTTAAATTGAACTATGATAAGATATACCTCAAGCTATTGTGGTTGTTAAATATTACAAAGAACCCACAAATGAGGTAATTCCACTGCATATTTAAATAAAAAATATATAAAGATCAAGATCATTGTTGGATTGGTTACATTCATGATAACACAATAGTCAAGACCCATAATAGAACAAAATTATCTGATGTAATATAACAACACCCAAACCAATATGTGAAGTGTCACAAAAAAACTCACATGAAACTCCCTCCTCCAACTAATAAAGAATAGGAGAACTGACTTTTTTCTCCATTAAATACTCAAAAGTATATTGGAATATCGTATTCCTCATAAAAACATGATTCTTCCTAGTCAAAGTTATTATTGGAGTAGTAATCCAAGAGAAATCAGGTACGGACCACTTGTAATAGGTTACAAGACCAAGAAAACATTGTAGTTACATAACTTTCTTGGAAGATAACAAAGAAGAAACCACCTCAATATTTAAAGGATCCATGGAAACTCTACACTCAGATACAACATGTCCTAATAAATATATATAATTATCCAAAAAATTATACCTATACAACCTCCAAAAGAGTTTATGCCACTGAAGAACACTTAAAATAGCTAAAAAATGCTCTGCATCGTCAACCTCAGGAAAATAATACACCAAGATTTGATCAATTAACACCACCATGAACATATTTATAAATTCATGGAACATATAATTTATCAGTCCTATGAACATTTTTGGAGTGTTTGTAAAACCAATTAACATCACAAAGAACTCATAATGCATATAACAACATCAGAAATAGGTATTTGAAATAACATTATCCTTTACCCACATATAATGATATCCTAACTTCAAATATATCTTTAAGAACATGTTACCTCCAATTAATTGATTGAAAAAATCATCAATCCATAGAAGAGGATTGTGGGTCTTTACTGTCAAATATTTCAGTCAATGATAATCGAAGCACAAAAATAGACCATCATCTTCTATTTTACAAAGGGAATCAGAGATCCTAGAGAAGACACCCTAGGTTAAATAAAACCTCACAATTAAAAATCATTTATCTAAACACCCACCTATGAAAACTCATAAGGCATTATCCTATATGGATAAATTGACATCTGAGAAACACCCAGATGAAACTCTATCCCAAAATTGATCTATCATTGAGGGAGTATCTTCATAACCTCTTCCAAAAAGAAATCATGGTACTCTTAAATAAACTTAGGAAACACCACTGATGGATCCTCCAATAAACTAAACATTATCTAGTCTATCAAGGAAGGAATGAACTCAATATGAATCTAAACCATACAAGGGTATCACTTTCCAAAAAAATAGGAAATTACCTCCATTAAAATCATAAAATATAATATTCCCCATGAATCAATCCACAATAGACTACACAAAATACTAACAGTCTATGTTGACGATAATGACATATGGTACTATCCATAAATATAGGAAATATCTCTAAGAGTGATACTTTCCTAGCACCAACTCACAATATATTCACTCATCATATGAGAAATCTATACCTACAACTGGTGTAGTCAACTCCAAGGGAACTAGAATCCTCTCCACCTCAGGTTTTAATGCATATAATAGGGTGGTTACAATAAAGGAGTATGTAGCTCCTCAATTAAACAAGGCTTGAACCTAAGTAGAATATATGATGATAATACCTCACATAACATCTATCTCTTTTAGAGATGTATAATCTATGGAATACATCTAACAAAATACTTTATGTATCCTCTTGGACTTTGAGCCATATTAACTCCATAAAAGCACTCTTATCCATATCCTTAAGAATGAGGTCTATCATAGGGGTTTTCTTTTCCAACACAATCCCATCTCTAATAATAAAATTATAGAGAACCATATTATTGACACTACATTGAAGGATACTTCTACAACATATGAGATAAAAGAGAACCACTATCTCTATACTGAATAGCAGGGAAGTACAATATCTTGATTATTTTATGACCATGAACTACACATATAAAATAAACCATGATTGATTAGCTAACATGAGTGTAAGAATTTCCAACCCTAGTGAAACAATATGAATAAGGATGGAATCAACTCCCAACTATCTGAACCTCATACTAACTAGTAAAGTGACAAATTTTGGTCACATTTATACTCCTCATTGATTCCAGATGACTTCCCTCCAATTATGATCTTGTCTAAGCCAGCACCTTCTCAACAACCTCTGACTTCTCCAGCACCTTCAGATATGTTACAAATATGAATGAGGTGATTTGGTTCTGGATATTTGGATAGAAAACCTCCTTGAAATACCTCTCCCATGCCTCATTATCTACAATAAGCTCCAAAACATAATGGAGAAGGTTCTTATACCAGATGTTAAACTTTTGCATATTAAAAAACTTCTAAAGGAGAGTAAAAATCACCTTCTGACAAGCAACATTTATAGTCAAAGAAAGATACTCATTATAAAAATAATCATGAATCATCTCCCATGAAACATCACATTATATAAGAAACAATAACTACCATTATTGATCTACACCGTGTAGTATAGTAATTGCCAATGAAACCCAATAACCTCTGAGCATATATAGTACTTATGGAAATCTACATATCATCCAACCAAGCCACAATCACCAAATTTTAAAAGGATCCAACATAATATTTTATACCCTGACACTGAAGCTCTTGAAGTATCATCCTCTAAGTTTCATAATTATAGATCTCAACTCTACAGTGGTGTGATGGAACATCCTATTGACCATTGTTGAAATGGAACTAATGGAGACACCAATATGGATACATTCCTATAAAATAATAAAATTTAGTGACTATTAAACCTATAATATGGAATATTTAAAGTTAATTAATTAATGTTCAACATAATTTCCATTTTCTATAAAATTCAAAAATAAGTGTAGACAACCATGAAGCATGAACCATACCTAGGTATCTACCTATAAATCTACATTACTTTTCTTATCATGTTTAGCAAACAGAAGTTCTGTATTTTGGATCATTGTGGGGGGATAAAATCATGGTCCATGGCTGGTCCCCCTTATATACATCATTTTTTAATAACATCTCATGAATTTAACTACTAAATCATGAAATCCTCACTAGTTCCCAAACCCAAGATCCATCATATCTCCCAACTATCATCATTGATGTCATCCTATCATGACCACCCCACCCCCTCCCCACTTATACCGGTGGCAAGCAGTGAAGGTCGAGAGGACCCCCAAAGCATGCCTCCAATAGTACAAGGTTTGGTAACTTGTATCAAGGGTATATAATGTATAAAAATGGGAGGAATTACCCACAATATAAAAATTTGAGGATAATAGAGATGTTGAGATCCCCTAATCCTTACCAATACAAGGATAATAGATTAACCAACCCAATATAAGAATGTAATGCCATAAAAATCGGAAAAAATTTAAAAATTCTAAAAACAACACCTAGGTAGTGAGCATGGACTCCAAAAGCTCTGAAAAAACCCATGAGATTGTAATGATAAACTCAATCACCTACTAGATCACATAGGCCTAAAAATATTTTTTATATATGTGGGGTGAGAATACATGTATACAAATTCGGAACATCCTTGAAACTAATTATTGAAATATGAAAAAAAAAAGTGCACTAAATACTATTAAATAAATAGAGGAAACTAACCTATTACCTAAGTAGGTAAAACTATATCTCATCCCCACCTAGGATCACTCAAAAATTAGCACGTAGAAATAACTTTTTCTATATAAAAACATATAAATAAAAAATGTATCATAATTACACTTCCCCATTGGTTTATCTCTTTCATACCCCAATTCTGAATGTAATGTTCTTCTATCCCTTCTATAAGTCATCCTACAACCCCAGTACACATAATTAAACTACATATAATCATAAACCCCGTGAAAACGTATCTTAAACACATCACATCAAATCTAAATCCAAGTTGGAAGTTCAAATCCATCACATCCCATGTATCATGAATTATAACTCAATCCATCACAGCTAATGAGAGTACACCTATGGTAACCCCAGTTACTATAGCTATAATATACGTATATATTATAATATTAAGCCTCAACCTCCCGCAAACACATGTATAATAAAACAAATAGCCATAAATTACAATCTAGATACATTCTAAATACTATAATCCATTTCAACCTTAATGCACTTGCACATAATGCTACACTTGAAGGGATATCAAGGAAGAGAGAGAAGTTATTGACTCATTTAATCACCAAACTAAATGATTCAGAAAAAACTAGGAACCCAAATCATTTTGGAATTTACTTCCCACTTGACTCGGGTAGTGGAGCATATAAAAACAAAAAATATAATGAATAGTAACATAACCAAACATAGGGAAACAACCTAGAAATAAACTTGTCTGAAGTTATCGTCCCACATGAAAAATTATTGACACCATTATATTCTATGAAAATAGACTCTATACAATTCTATAAGCACAACATAACCTAGAACAAAAAAAATCACTAAGTAAGAAATTATTTTTGATTTTTTAAACTCGTTATAAATTATTCTTTAATCATTCCATTTCATGAAAGTTGATATACTTTTATAATTCATATTACAAATTCTAAATTTACATTTAATGATCTTATATTACTAATCCAATCATCCCAAGGTTCACAGAAAGTTTTCATTATATTCGTCGACAATACCAAATCCCATGAATTTGACTATAATTAATTTACCATTCCACAATTTAGATACATTACCAATTGACTTGAAATACCATAAATAAGTTTCATTTATAGTTCAAAGACCAATTATAGTATCAGTTTATAATTCATAACAATCTATCATTATGTTACTAGTCATAAAGTAATAAAAAATAAGAAAAATGAGAAATCCCAGCTCTCAATCCATACCATCCAAAAAGAAAAATCCCAAAACAACAATACAGCTATTATAAATCCCAACACTCAACATGTTACTTCCATCCCAACATTAATATATTCTGAACAAATAGGAAACAAGAAATCCACATGTAGTACCTATGTATGAATGGATCACTGAGAGGGGGGTGGGTAAATCTATTATCTCTTTTATTTTTACAACTATTTCTCCTTTTAAACACTAACCTCTTTGGCTGATTATTACTTTGATATGATTATCTTTAATATTTAATCCTCACCTCATATAAAGTAAATATAGAGAGTTCTGAACTCATGATATTTATAAGGTTTATCCTTAAAGATAAAATCATTTCCTTGTTAGATAGATTCCCCAATAATGATTAATCACAATAGATAAAAGTGATTATAATAGTAGTTAGTTAGAATACCCAAATAAAATCTCCAGAAATTGATTATATAATTCATTCAAAAATTTACTCTACTATTATTGGTTATACACCCCAATCACCGGTCTCTTTAGTAATAGGTTGGACACCCATATCACAAGATCCAATAGTTTTAATCTAATGAAAGTAAGAGAACATTCTTCTTCAAGGATAATTTTGCACCTCTTTCAGATGATATTCCTATATGATCCTAGAGAATCAAGTTCACTCATGTGTAGTCTTCAAGAACATAGATGTCCACTTGAACATGTATGTTGTTATTGAAAATCTATCTCTAAATTATATGTGATTCGGTACTTCCTTATATTTCTAAATAATTAGATATAAAAGACTTATTCTCTTGTTCTTCAAAATTAATTATCAGACTCTCTTATTCTCCTTAATACTTTGGTGTGTCACTCTCTCAGAAAAACGTAGCTGCTTATTTGTTATTTGAACATATATAATTTATATATAAAGAATATCATATTAATATTCTTCTAAATATTAATTTTTAAAAAAAACACAAAACTCATTCCTTGATATGTTAAGAATTGTCAAGATATTTTATTATGAATAAAATATCATGTAATATTCTATTAAACTTATATTTATCTAATTCATTCTCTCACTACATTTAATATTGACAGAAAAATGTGTCTTATCTTATCTAGTCAGATATCAGGTCAAGATTACTTGATTTCTACAAGAGTTTACCCATTTTAAATATCATTTGAATCTCTATTAAATCCCTTGTTTGATCTATTATAAATCCCAACATACATGACACTATGATGTGGGACCTTTTTTGGTAATGTGGAACTCATATTATTTTACCAAAAACTCCCTTAACTGGTATTATTTAATTCTTTTCTTACATCATTATCAATGTAAATGATCATGATTTTTGAATCCATGAATATTTATTCAAAAGAATCACCTAATTTAATTATTCATTTATTCAGAATATTTTATATTTTTAAATATCAACATTTACTTACACTTATGTAGCCTTCAAAATTATATATTACCTTTATGTGGATAGTGGTGACCTTTAAATTGATCAATATAATCCTCACATATCCTTCATAATTTCTAAAAAACACTTACATAGATTGTTTGTGTCCTTTAAATAGATCACTTTTACCTTTACACATATTTCTAAAAATATTACTAAGTCAAATAGATATATATTTCATTGTGTGGTTCATTTTATAAGTCTTTACCAAATGGTTATACTAAAATCAAAAATACTTAAGATGAAAAGCCTTATGATGCATCAAATTTTTTCTGATCATCAAAGACTTATGATCTCAAAGTATTACACTATAGTAATGAGTTAAGATCTGATAATATAATTTCGATCTGCACAAAGTATTATGATGAATTCATAGGATCCAGTGAAGTCATACGTTATGGGTTAAATAATTATGATGAAAAAAAATAATGATTCAGATAATTACACTGGAACTCAAAGACTTACACTATTAATTGATGTCCAATGATTAAAATTAATACAATGAAAAGACATAGGATCCAAATACTTTCGATCTAGCCAATTTCAAATGATTTCCAGTTATAAATCAAATAACATTAGAACAACATTAAAATATTTTTATTCTCTCTAAACCATAAAAACACTTCTAAATTTTTTTATATAGTGTTCCTTTATCCACCAATAATTATCATTAACTCCATCGATGGACATCTTCCCTATCATTATAATAAAATTTCCACTTTTTCTTAAAAATCAATAAATGGGTTCTTCAAGATATACCCTCAGATACCTTTTCCACCCCACACAAAGGTACCTAAAAATCATCCTTGAAACTAAAAAATACATATTTACATATTTTTATCACTAAGGTAGTCTTCCTTAATAACAAAAATTACAATACATCTAGTTGGAACAATAATATCCCCCTCTGTATTTTCATGGAAATACCAATAAGAACTTTCTATGTTGATATGTGTGCTTCTATTTGTCATACCACCTTTATTTATAATAAATAAAAAAATAGCATAGGGGTCTTATCACCTCATGTTATTTCCTTCAAAAACTCATAAACCAATATTTTATTCTCTTTTTTCATATCTGAATAATACCTATTTTCATTTTGAGAGAAGGAAAATGAAATATAATTTTATTATCGAGGAGTCTTTAGTTAATCTACACTAAGTCTACCTGGGAAAAAACAATGCCAAAAATAAGAGAGAAATAACAAAGATAAAAAAAATTACCTATAACATACCATACATTTGATACCTTTCTCAAAACATAAATTAGGGGATGCTCAATAGATTGAGTAAGAAGTACATTGTACCTTGCAAACATCTCTAAAATAAAATCAATAAGTACAAGTGAAAAACACATGAATCCACTTTTTTCACATATTTTCATCAAACAACACCCCCACTAATAAATTAATTTTATATAATAAAAAATAAGGGTTCTATGTGTGATTTAATACCACATTTTCAATCTTTTATAAGGTTTTCTAGAATTTCTAAATTGACATAACCTATAAATTATTGAGAGTTCATTCTCTAATTTTCTCTCCTAAATGGATTCGATCATTTCCTTCACCTAATGATAATTTAAATACTCTATTAAGAACACCTCCTTTGATTTACAAAAGTGATGGCTTCATTATTCTCCTCAACTTCCCAATATTTTTTCGCAACTAAAAAAAACAAAAGGTAATAAGGTTAGACATATTTAATTACTTTATAATAAACACTCAAGATAAGAGTTAAATCACGACCTATTCTTCTTAATCTTTCCATTCTCACTATGTTTGATTCCATCAATAATCATAATTGGTTGTTTTCTTAATTTCTCCACTTGAACTGATTATTTATGTAAAGAAGTTTTCTTACCTCAAAAGTCAAGCCAAAGTCATTTCCTAATAATTTCTTAGACAGAATCATCAATTGTTATTAGAGAGAAGTGATTGTTTAGAAATTATTCATGTAATAACCATATTTATCATATCTTTCACATAGATTATTTTTAATTTTAAAGTCATTATATATATATATGAATTGTGATTAACTGTTATTTATTATTCTAAAATCACTTTCCTTCCCCTAACCTCAACACTCATTTGTGCTTATTTTATTTTATTAGTATTGGATAGTTGTACATTCCAAATTTTATAGCATTATTTATTGAATTTCCCATTTTTCTTTAGCTTCTCAGAATCTCTATTAGTATTTTCTACTAAATATGATGTACAAATTTTTCAATTAAGAACTCCCCTCCCTTTCTCAACGTAGATAAATTCTCTTATTATCTTAGTTTTCATGAATTTAATTGGTTAACCTACTCTTTTTATCTACCATACACCACTTTTAAACATCTAAATATATTTTTGTTGGACATATAACGTTCTTCTTTTGAGTATGTGTTTATATTTTCTCACCAAAACTCCCCATTCATTATGACCATTTACCTGGAAAATAAATTTCAAACTAAAAAAAGAAAGATTTTTGAATACACCTTAAAAAACACCATGACAAGCCCTAAAATCCTAATATTTTATAAATCTACCCAAAATTATATTGATGGTGACATTCCTTATATTTTTTCTTCTTTTCCTAGGGCCAAATATTTTTCTTTCAATATTCATCTCTCTCTTTAATATGGAAGCAATTATCTTACATTCCTAATTTTTCTAAATAGGTTCAAACTCACTCTTAACCCATATAATGTTATGAGTAACAATTATATTTTGAAACTGATTGGATATAGATTTACCCTATTCACTTGAGACTTTATTTTCACTAGCTCGAGAAAACTCACATATAACAAAAATTGACTTGGGGAAGTATTTTATACTCTTTTTTAGCTCTTTTTTTTTGGGATTTTAGGTATATAGATTATGTCTTGAATAAAAAATATTCCTTCCAAGATAGTTTCTCTTAAATATCACTTACTATTTTTTTAAGGATACCCACCTTCAATATGTTCTTATTAATCCCATAAACAAGATCTATTTTTTCCATCATACTTTTCCATTTTAGTAGCCATATTTTTGTTCTCTTTATGAAGTTTAATATTTTATTTCTTGATTTTTGTATTGTTTTAGAGATATTATTTTAAATTATAATGCAATATCAATTCTATATTGGTTTTTTGTCATAATTATCATTATTTATTTATAAATCAAAACCTTTCTCGACATAAGAAAGGAAATTGAATTCACCCTCTAATGATTTACCCGATACATTTTTATCATTCCTTATCAATAAAATTATTTTCTTTCTATTAAATGATACTTCTTCTTATCCATTTTTGTTTTGGGGGTCTTTCATCTTTCTCATGAGATTAAAATTCAATCACATTATTATTTGGAAACTTAATATAGAAAAATATCCATAATTATTGCAATTCCAACAATTTGGTGATTTTCCACCTTCCTTTACGATTTCCATTTTTAACCCATTCGATATTAAATAAATAATATGATTATGGAATTATTCCTCCATAAAATTTAAAACACTAGATTCTGAAACTTCCTTAATTAAAAGTTTTCTTATTCTAAAGGCAGTAAAATTCATCTCATCGTTTGCTTTCTTTTCGACATTGTATGTCTCAATAATTTTATATACTATGAAGTTATTATTATGATAAATCTTCCCTATACCCTAAAGATAAAACATGAGGATCGGATTTATACCAAAAAAATTCTCATAAACTTTTTTATAATGGTCAAATCATCCAACAATTCACCAAAACCTCATATGTTGTTGGCTAGTTCATTCCCATAGTGACATAGTCATTTATATTTTCAATATCAACCATTTTGATATAATAAAACTTTATCCTCCAAAACCAAAATATTTTATCCACTAAATTTTATATTTCACTCATAAATAATTCTCAACTTGTCTAATTTTTTTTAGCTTTTATAAATCCCATGAATTTTGTAGATACCATTTCTAAAAGAGACATAACATTCCATTAGTATACTTACCATCACTCTCTATGTTAATATTACCATAAATTTTTATAAAATATTCCTAATAAATGTATGGAAAACCCACTATCATATCATATATAACTTCTAATCCAAGCGATATGTGGTAGGGTAACATCCTATTAATCTAATTGTGATAGTTTCTACCATAAAAAGTAGAAATACCCCAACTATTTATAGAATTTATGTTCTCTATTATCAAAAAATGTATTGATCACTCATAGGGGACCATGGATATGATACCAATTATAGCACCCATTTTGAGATGGATCACTAAAAGAGGAAGGATTAAATCAGTGATCACTTTTCATTTTATGAATGTTTCTACTTTTAAACTCTAACTTCAGTGTCTAGTTAAATACAAGATCCTATTGTCTTTAATATCTCAATATCAACTCGTATGTAGTAAATATATATAGAGTTCATCATATGATATTTACAAGGCTTTTCCTTAAATTCCTACTACTTTCCATGTTGGTTAGATGCCCCAATTTAAATTAATCACCATATGAAAGTGATTGAAATAGTAGTTAACTAACTAAAATATCTAAGAATTGTTTATGTGACCTAGTCTCAAATATTATCCCCAATGATTGTCAATACATCCAAATCATAAGTTTCTTTAATAACTAGTATAAAACCCCATTGATAAACTCTTTTATTTTTGATTTGGTGATAGAAATATCTCTTTCTCCAGTATGGCTGCTTTTATGCCTCCTTGAGATGATATACCTCAATAAGACTATTGGATCATGATTCCTCATGTAAAATGTTCAAGAACGCGAATAGTCACTTGTACCAGTACTATGATCTCAAAAATCACCTTCCAAATTTAGTGTGATCAATTTCGTTATCATCCCTTTGAATTATCGGGGTTATAGTAATTCTTATCTAGGGATTGTACACCCAACTTCAGTGTCATTACCTGACCTGGACAACCTATCCATATAGGCTCTAAACCAGACCATGGAAAAACATGAAGGGTCTTACTGATCCCTATTCACCATTGACTAAAACCAAATAAATCAACAAAAATCAAAGGGAATAATTTTCCAAACCTAAAACAAGATACATGGAATATAAAAACAGAAATATAAATAAGAATAAATATTTCATAATCAAAAGAGTGACAATGGTATCAATAAAATAAAAGGTAAAATGAAAAAAAATAGAATCACGTGTCTATATACATCCAAAAAGGATATCCAAAATAGTCAATAGCTATAACATGTGATATGTGGGAAATGTACCACCATATAAAAAACCATCTACACATACCCTATAGACATAAACCTTATCACTTCACTATGGTTCCTTGACCTTTCTTGTTGAAGACATAATAATATCTACACATCCTTAAGGGGGTGTGTATGGTGTAAGATAAATAATACTAGTAGGATCACACCATGGTGTTTGATAACAAGTATCTATCAAAAAATACCAATATAATCAATATAAAATAAAACATGGAATGATAAAGAGTTTTCACATTTATATAAAAATAATGGTAAAATCGTTCTCGTTTCAAACTTCTAAAACAAATCTAGATAAAACAATCTCAATCATAATTTAAATAATTAATTAACATATATCAATGAATTAATCATACCATATAAAAACTAAGAAACACAAGTCAATCACAATAGATATCACTCCAATAAAAAAAGGTTAGTCTAGCAAGGTCACTCCTACCAAAGTAACAATCATGACTAGTGTGCACTATACAATTTCCATGGAATAATAGGGCCTAGGTAATAATGGAACACCCCATGAGTGAACCCCATATTATTTCAAGTTCAAGTTTCTCAATCTAATGGATATATGATATAGAAATATAGGATCACCCTAGAAAGTTAACTATCTATGATGTTAAGAGACAAGGACCAATACTAAATCCTTCACTTTGGTACTCAAGGCACCAATATGTTTCATTTATCAAATAATTTAAAAGAGATTATCATATTTCATAATAAAATTCCAAAAAAATACTTTCCACCAAAATCATACTTCAAAAACCATTTCATGATGCTTTTAAAACCATCTTTAGTTTACCAAAATGAGGGGAAAACATATTTTATCAAAAACCACTTAGGTATGAATATCAAAAACAATTTAAGAATCATGCCAATAATCATTTAAAAAACTATTTACAAAACCAAGATCATTAAAGATTCATAAAATGTAGAATAGATATATAACCACCTATATCAAACTCGTGTCACACACCAACCACGATGCGATCTACGCATTGGAATGAAAGGGAATGAAAGAACAAGAAATACGAGGTGCAAAATAATGATTCCCAAAATGTAAAATAATGTTTCTATAAGAAAAAAGGTTATTGGGGAAGATAGATTAACACATACCTTAAGAATTGAAAATCCAGCACCATAACCAACAAGAGATCCATCCCTCAGAAGATAAAAAATTGATGGATCTAAAATTAATAGAGAATGAATCACAAAGCAATAGATATATTTAACCAACACAGTATAGAACCATTTCTAATTATATGTAGAATGGAAGAATGAGAATGAATTTATCAAAAATACTTATTTGTTGGAATCCGATTAAAATGATATTGAAACGCCAATCTGATAAGATCATAGGAGATTAGAACACCAAGGGAGATAATCTCCAATAGCACATGTTATATTAGGTTTGAAAAAGATTTTTTAGAAGGTTAATATTTTACCAGAATAATTTCTTATATGTGAAAGTGACAGCATCTCTTCTTCTCAGTAAGGAACCTCCATTTTTTCATATGTCTATTCATTTGATGTCTTACAAAGTGTCCTTATCTATTCTTAAATAATTTATTAAGTTCATTTTCTGATACTTAACATAATTTAAATTTTTTAAAGAAATTTTTAACATTTTTTGTATGGTTTTTTTCATAAAAAATTGAAAATATTCACTTTTTAACATTTATGTATGAACACATAATTCCTCTACCTTCATCATTTTATATGAAGCATTATCTTTATGTTTTCATGGTTTATAAAATAAATTATTTTTTATCCCAGATTTACAAAACATATATTTTAAAATTATTTCAAAAGATTTAGGATATTTATTGATTATCAAATTATTTTCCTAAAACTCATAAAATGTATTTTTCATCTAATTCATTATCCTTCGACAAATCTTATTCTTTATTGTGTATATTATTCAAATGTAACAATATAAATTAATTATTTGTATGGATTATATAATTTTCTTCCCTTTTAGAGAAATGTTCCATCACTGCCTTTAAATTACATAATCATTTTTATTGTATACCTATAATTTTTCATCCATTGTATTTCTTATATGAATATCCTATTTTCGATTCATTTGATTGAATAGTGATCACATATATGCGAAACATTATTTTATTTGGGATGTTAATATATTAAACATATATCCTTTATCTCTGTGGTATAAATACCATATAAATTATTATCTATATTGAATGGTATTTACCTAGAATTTTAATTGATGTCATTGGATAGCAATTTATTTTCCATGGTTTTATCATGTTATGATTATTGATGGAATTATTATTTATTTACTTACGAGAATACATTTGAAAATTATGTGAACTCTAATTTATTTCAATGGGTTGTTTATGGTATGTTGAGTGAATGATTTTCAAGCAGTACTTATGAGAATGGGTGAATGATGGGTGGGGTCCTATATCACCATCCAATGAAATAGTTTAAAATTATATATCTCATGATATAAGTATTATCAAGAAAAAATTATTTTCTCCTAAGTTTGGGAACTAATAGTGTGTATCATGAAATTAATAATTCCCTATAATAATTCTTGGGCCATATTTGAAAGATATTTCATAGTTTTATGCTTGTTCTCATAACTATGTTAGGTCCCCATGGATCATATTTATTGACTCATGATTCCAAACTCTTTTGATTCATATATTATGTCAATCCAAGACTATTACATTATTTATGATCCATGATTTATTGGTTATAATTTTCTTATGTATCTTGATTATATCTATATGCACATCATATGCTTACTTATGATATTTTATTATTAACACTTATGATTACCCTTACTAAGAATTTGATCTCACCCCTTTATTATACTTCCATTTCCCCAGGTTATTAAGATATGAAAAGTATGAAATATATATAAGAGTTCCTTATGTGAAAATTTTTAGGATATTTTTAAGATTCATTATGGATTAAAAAATTTTATATATAATAGGGAAAATTTAAAATTTATTCAAAGAACATAGGTTTTTTTAATTAATGTTTTTTCCTAATTCTATAAAAATATAAACCTATAATTTCATGGGAATGTATTATATGGAAATATTTTATTTTTAAGTTGTGTATATAAGATAGTCATGTCTGTGGGATACTATATTCATATAGTGATGTGATAGAAATTACATATATATGTAATAAGTTAATATTTCCATAAAAAGGGTAGAGAACATATGTTTGATCAGGTAGTTTATAATATATAATCAGATATGATGTTAATTATGTTGGATTTTTTAGGTATTCGTAAAATAATTTTAAGTATTTAACATTTATCGTAATAAAAAGAAATCACTATTTTATTATTATTTCATATATGTTGAATAAATCTATTTATAGATATAAATTTAATGAAATATAATGATAATTTACTTCTCAAAGTATAAATTTGATTTTATCCCTAACTAATGTTTATTATGGAGTATTGTAGGATATTAAAAATTTTATGGTTAGCATGAGTATGATTTTTATAAGAGATACAAAATATGATTATGAGGAACAAAATAAAAGAAACTTTATTTTGTATGCATATCATAACCCACTAATTATACCTTGAGGAGTGTCATATATTGTATATATGGTATACATGGGGTGCATGGATTTTATAGGGTCCCCATTACCTAAGGTTAGTGATATAAAAATAATTAAAACCTACACAATTTCACACCTTTCTTACATAATCAATTATGTAATAGCTAACTAGGGGTGGTTAGGTAAGTTATTAATTATATCTTCAGTTGATGATAAACTAAGATGGAGTTTTTCAATTTTATAATGATTATGAAATATGGTCCCTCTATTGAGATAGTATGGGAGTTTGTGTTTGAACCTATATACTACATATAATTCACTTATCAATTTGGATTAGGGACATGGGATGTTCTTTCCCAAAAATATAAATAACATGTGATATATTCATTGACCTGTATAGTTTATACTCATAGAATCAAGAATGAGGGATTCAGATATATGGGATGGACATAATTCATGTCGTATAGTAACTAGATGTCATAGATAAATGGAAAATATTATAATTAATTCTTTCATGAGATACATTGGTTGGACAAAGGTTTATAGATACATTCTTTTGATTGACATCACACCAGGTCACTATATAACTTAAGTTCCACTGATAGTTTTTTAAAGGCCACATATTTCTTAAATTAATATATATGGTAATTCATATTTTTTTGGAAAAGTTATAAATGTATGTTGGGTCTCACTTTTTCATTGATTGAATGGAGATTGAGTTTTACTCGGATAGAAAATCTAAATGTGTTTTAGAGTTTAATCCAAAAGGGTTTTGGCTAGGTTTTCAGAAGGTGTTATATACTATGTGTTATGAGGTGAATGTAGTGCTATATTTAAAAAATTATTTTAGAAGACATCCTATGGAGTTTTGGATATGATTTCACAATTTATGACATATAATACAACATAAGGTGAAATGGAACAAAGTATTTTAGGATTTAGTTCAAGTGGGATATTAAAAGGAATATTTCCTAAAGCTAATATTGTATGTGATGCATTTCAGTGATTACAGCCTAGAGCTTATACTGATAAAGAATGTAGTATTGATCAATTGATTCAGAATTTGTTTTCTTCATTATATAATTATTAAAGGGATATAGAATACATTGACACAAATGTATTCTAAAATGGATGAGATGCATTTCTTAATGATACAATGGTAAAAGGTATAGTGGGCTTCCCAGTATGAAATAAGTACTACTTCTACCTTCGATCGTATAGTTTAATGTTAAGGGTTAACATTTTAACAATCCTACCAAGTAATATATCATTAAAGGAAGTGTCACATAAGGTGTAACGTGAAAGAGGAGTCAAATTCCTACTTTCATTTTTTGTACTGGGATAAATATTAACTCATGTATTATAACATGAGAGTTAATATTTTCATCATCAAGAATCATACACATGACTATATAAATGACACTAACATGGGATCATAAAGGTGAGTGATGATTATATGATGCTTGAGCTATTCTCCTTAAAACATGAAGCACCTTTAATTCTGCCTCATTTTCACCATGAGGTGGTAGGACATCATTTTGATAAAATATATATTGTTTTAAGAATAAAAAAATCCATCCAACCCATGGATAATGTTGGAGTCGGGAGACCATAATCTTCTACTTTGGTGGACAAAATCACACCCATTAAAATAAAATGGTGATAATTGAGTATATTCTTTGATTAAAGGTATGTAGGGTTATATATTTATTCATTTATAGTTTCTAAATTTTTCTATTTATATCTATGGATATTTTGGGAATCGGATTTCAATTTATTCTATTTAATTCATAAATTTTTAATACCCCAAGAATCCTATCAATACGTATTCCAAAGTATCATCACCTTATTACTAATATTTCTCAATTTTTATCTAAATATATATCTGATAAAAATCACCACCCAATTTTTTATGGATCAAGATACAATTTCATAGTAAATTTCCTTAAATCATAAGTTAATTTCTAAATACTCATAACTATGATAATGAGTTAATTTATATTCATTAAAATTTTTAATTTCATTTTAATTTTCCTTTTAGGGCTTGCATCATTAGTATTTAGCACCAAGTAAACATAATTAATCCTCTTAATTCACTTTAATTTTGATTAAGGAATAAAATATTTATATACATATATGTCATTAATATTAATCCACTAGATTTAAAGCTTAATCATATAATTAAACTCATATGATCTTATTAAGTAATTATAATTATTTAAGTAATTAAATCACATCATTATCACACTATTTAGCATTATAATAAATGTTTTGATAATTCACATTAACTTATATTAATTATTATACAAAATATATATAATTTATAAACCATTATCTTTATCCTATCCAAATTTTAAAATACATTATATAAAACTCATTTCATCATAATAAATTAATAATTACTTTTAAAGTCGTCAAAAATCATAAATGGAGTTGACAATGATTCTATGGTTTCTAATCTCAATATTAATTTATATTCAATTATATTCATGAAATTTATAGTTACCAACATAATAATTATCATTCTTCTTTATTTAATTGTAATTATTACATTAATATCATATCTCGATGATAATTCAATACATCTCAGTGTAATTCCATTTTTAAATATTTAATATATTAGAAAGTATAATTATTATAAATTTAATAATAAAAATTCCCTAAATTATCATCAAGTCTTAACCATATAGTCATAAAATAATTTTAAATATTATAATAAGGATTCACATACTTTACCAAAAAATATTTTCATTAATTATGGAATTATTTTTCTAAGGTCAATATGAGATAAATTCAGCATTAGATCATTACTCGTCATTAAATAAATTAGTTGTACTAAAATTTTATAAAATGATTAAAGAAATGTCTCATTAGGTATAAAGTGATGATAAAATCCCAATATTACTTTTAGTGAAAAAATTTTGCCTCTCATAATCCCTACTCATATCAAAGGAGGATTTTGTAATGTTAAAAACAACAACAAACTTCAACTACTTCAATTTTAAACTTCAAAACAATTCCAGTCCTCTAAGTCTCCCATGATATGGTCTAGGGATATAAAGTATTGATATGGTTTATCCTATATTACAAGAAAAAATCTATATCATCAAAAAATATTGAATCAATATTTTCTATCAAATCGTGTCATGTTGTGGTGAAACCACAGTGTTTTTCTCTATAAATCACTAAACTTTTTTAAAACATTTTTAACACCATAGCCAATTCAAGAAGACCACAAAATTTTTTTGTCCATTTTTATTTTCCATTGAGAAATATTACCATATCTTTTATATATTTTATATAACTATATAATATAATGCAATGAACCACAATAATAAAGGGTAACCCGTGACATGGTTCATTCCATTTTTTTCATTCCTCATCAAGAAAAAGAACTACATATATTTTAAAATATTTTTCCATTATCATTTTTCAGAAATTTATAGAGTGATCCATACTTTTCATACATAAATATTAAAACATATCACATGATTATTCATTATATAACATTACGATCAATTCAACAATCATATAGATATAAATCATTTGGGAACTTTGATAGAGAAACAAATGGTACATAAAAGTTTTGCATCATCTCCCACTTAGTTCTTAACAACATTCAACCCTATTATATTTATCATAAGTAATATATTTCTTCATATACTGGAAAGGTAAACATAATAAAGGGTGAGCTCAGATGCTCAAAAATGGTAAACAAGGGAGATATCAAGGAAAACATAAGTATAACTTGATCATAAGGGTATGTGAACATGATATTAACATTTTAAATATAGACTAATAATATTATAAAACATAATATTGAGTCATTTCATAAATCATCATAGTTCATAAGATATGAATCATGAAGGAATAAAAGAACATGATCTATGAGATCATAATATTGGAATAAAACAAAAGTTAGTGTCATGCATATAAGAAAGGAAAATTGTTTCCTTGGTTGTTAAGGACCACTATAAAGATAATCAGAGAGGATTGGGTTCACTCCCCATTCAATAATTTTAGTCAAGGTTCACACAAAATACTATCTTAATGAATATAGTCCATTGATAAATGAGTTTCACTCCCCATTCTAATCCAGATTATCTGATGAGATATCCATCTTTACCCAATGCATTGGAGGGATATATAATACTAGGAACACCCATTACATTATCATAATATATTCAAATATGTTCTAAAATATCATAGAAGATTCATCATATATCATAACCCATTGAAGGAAATGGGTTTCATAAGCATTTCAAAATTTCAACGTAACACGACCCATATAAAATAAATGGGTTTCATAGACATCTCATCATCATAATCATCAACCATCAATAGAAAGAATAATAATAGTTCCATTGGAAAATATCCTTATCAATGTATAACTTACATCAATTGATGTTATCTGAGATGAAAAATCCATTAAAAGATACCTTAGAGTATTTCTTAAGGTAAATACCCTTTTTATTTTAAAATTAATTTTTTAAAATCTAAAAAATTCCACAATATTATGGAAAAAAATTTATGTTAAAAAGACCATGGAAAATTGTACATGATGTTTCAAAACATTGATCGATCATGCCTATGGAAAATATAATTTATTATATATATGTTAAAACAAATATTCCTTTCACATTTTTAGTAAAATTCAAAAGTACCTCATTCAAGAAATGACAATAATATTAATTTTTAAAAAAATTATGAAAAATTAAATGTGGGTAAAATTAGTTTTAAAAATCATCAGATGTTTTTAAAAAAATTCTTGAAAACATTTTAGAAAACATGGATATAGAATAAAAAGGATTTTTTACTAAAGATAAAAATAAAAACGATTTTCCATAAAAATGATCACTCAGTCTCTTGAGTATTTAAAGAGAGTAAAATTAAAGGAAGAAATATAATATCTATAAATAAACATGGTAATATTCATGGGATTATTGATATTTATATCCTGAAATTTTATCATTAGAAACTTATTAATAAATAATCCCATTAAATAATGAGATTGTAACATAAAACTCTTACTTCTTTGGAAATATTCATATCAAAATATCATGAAAGTTAAATCCTTATATGGATTTATAAATCCCAATAATTTTCATTAAATAATCATAAAATATAATCATGGGTGGTATATACACCACACAAATAAATCAAGTGTTAAATATGGAATAAGTCTCACATAAATAAAAGTGTAACGAGAAACCATAACAGCTCTGGTAACTTTGGAATCATAATAACCATGAAAGAATAAAATAAAATAAAACATTAAATATCATTATTAAAATTATTTTTAATATATATAGACTTTATAAATTAATATTTGTGCATAAAAAACATATATCTCAAAGAAGGTAATTTGAGATGATAAAACCTTACCCTATTTTTGACTTTTTTGAAGGTAATCTAACCTTATATATAATAAATTTAAATTTATTATAATACTATATCATGATTATTTAAATACTTATAATATAATATATGATAAAATTATAACATTTCAACACACATTAATTAATAATTATTTATTAAAATCAATGTTTTTGGGTGTTAGTTGTTTCATTTTTCATGAGAATTTTGGTTTAGTATTTGTAGTCCTTACACTTTGATCATGGTTCCATAATATATAGTATTTTAATCATGATATAAATATAAAATATATTTATTAATATATATTTAGATTCATATGTAATGGATAGATAAATAAAAATTAATTACAAAATTTAGGTAGACGGTAAGTCATACATACATATAAATGTTGTTTTCAATGTTCAAAGGATAGAATAAAATAAAGGTAAATAAAAATTCACCATTAAATTATCATTATTATATTGTATATATCAGATAAATTCATTAAATCTATCCTTATTTCCATCCATGTAAAGTGGAAATGAAAAACAAATCACACCACTTCGTGGAGTCGATAGTCTATATGTATGCATAAGCGACATTATTAGTTTCTAAATTACATGATAACAAGAATTTAGATTTTATATAATGATTACAGAGACATAATTATGTAATAAATATCATTTATAAACATTAAACCCATCCAAATAACAATCCATGAAAAATGGTGATGGAAAATGAATTGCATCGTCATGTGGATGTGGCAGTTCACACGTACGCTGGAGAAATGATTTCACTTCCTGTTAGTTATATTAGAGGGATGATATTTGTTGTTACATAATCATAATAACATTTTTATATTGAGGATTCCAATTTTATTATTTTATGAAAAATATAAAGGATTCATAAAATTTATAAGAAGAAATAATTTGAAAGATATCAGGTAAGACGATTACCTCTTCTTCGATGGGCCTTGATTAGATAATATCTTAATTACCATTAGTGTAACACCCTAAGATATTTATGAAATATTTTTCCCTAAATAATCTTGTTTCTTTGATATACTACATTACAAACAACAGCAGGCTTAGACAAACAACATAACATTATTAAACTATCATGTGTCTATTATCGCCTAGTCGTTGGATTGGAAGGTATGAATAGTAATAAATAAATTATAAAAAATATAAATTCTAAAAATTTATAAAATTAAATAATTATTTATAAAAATATTAAAATTTAAGAAATAATTGAAAATAAAAGTGACATTTTTTAGAAAAATTGATTTTATGCGAGCGAAGTATTTTTATATTAATAAATTAAATTAATCAATATTGTTTAATGATTTTAGTTAAATAAATATATTACTTACTTTATAAAAATGTTTTAAATATTAAAAAAATTATAGTCCTGTGACAATAATAAATCTAGTTTTATCCTTAAAAGTTTTTTTTTCTAAAAAACAGTTTTTGTCACAATTTGTGCACTAAATTTAAAATTAATTTTTATATTTTATAGGTATTGAATTAGATAAAATTATTTCCATATTTATAATTGGGATATTAAAATTTATAAAATAGGACCCTTTTATTTTTTTCAATGTGAATAGCAACTACGATAAAATTTATCACTTCGATAAAGGTTAAATTTGGTTAATCTGGATTAAAAGTAAGTGATAATACCCTAAATTTTCATCCTAATTCTTATTGGATGAATTTAAAAATACCCTTAACACATTATGTTATAAATTTTGTTTTTTAATGGATATTTTTCCATGAAAATGACTAATAACTTATTTAAATAAAATAAAGTTCCAAAACGTCACTCTCTTTATTTTTAATATATCTTATGTGTCCACATAAGGACAAAAGTAAGTTATTAATGAATATATAAATTTATTTCTTGATTATTAAAATTATATTAATGCAATAAATTTATTTTAAATTTTTATTAACTATATAATGACCATAATTTCTTATGAAGCATCAATAAAATATTTCTCCATTTCATAAAAAAAATAAAAATTGATTTAAAAATTATTAAAGTGATATAATTTGAATGATTTAATGTGACCCAAAAATTTTCAAGATCTATAAGAAATATTAGGTAGGTTTTAAATCATTATATTCTAATTAAAACTTTTAATTTATGTTTTTTAAGTTAAATTAATTTAATTGTTTCAAAAAAAATTAGTAATGAAATTTTATCAAATTAATATATTATTAAATAATTTAAAAATCGGAAAAAATATTGAAATAAGATAAGTTTAATATGATATAATCTAAAAAAATTTAAACTACCCATTTAGGGTGCCATATTCAAATTATAAGTAAAAAATTCCAACCCAATAGTATTGAAAAATTTGTTACCGTAGTTAAAATAAAAATTGGTTAAATTAGGGTTAATCAAAAGGAAAAATTTTAAAATAACACTAAAACCTTTCTAAATTATATTTAATTAGGGTATTACAACCCTATATTACTTGATCTTAGAATCCATGTCTATTTGGAGGTATATGGCTTGGGAATGAATTTATTATAATTTAATCTTATGAGAAATTCTAAAAGAGCCCCTCGCATCAATTATAAAAGATAAACTCCTCCATTATTTCTTCACACCACATTTATCTTACTTGATTAACCAAAATTGATACATTTACCTTATAAAATTTCCAATCCACATTTTATAGGTTCTGTTATTCCCAAAATACCAACACTAGATCCCTTTAGAGGAGATCTAAATGAGTCATTTTAAATAAGAGGTAATCTCCTTACCTCACCAATACCTTATCTACTCTATATTACCTCCAATAAATATATGGTATTTATCAAAAAAATAATATATTAATTATCCTAAATATTCTAAAATTTTATTATGATTACAAAAAAACTTTTATACCCCTTCTTTCCCATCAAACAATAAATGAAAGCATCGCTCATGCGTACATATGGCATACACCTCCACATAGATATAAAAATAATTTTTCTCACCATATTTTATGGATGTACGTTATGATGTATTAAATGTTTATATAATATATTTATGACTTAATTATACTTCTGAAATTATAATATCACATATACCTACTAATCATCCAATCTTTTAGGAAATGATAATGTTGTTTGCGCATACGTGTGGAGTACCACCTCCGTGAAATAATGTGCTTATTTTTTCATTTATATTTTACATGAATGGTAGTGAAGATTAATTATATAGATATATATGATATATATGATATAATAATTATTATATAAAGTTGAATTAATATTTACCTTTCTTTTGTTCCATGTAACAAAAAATGAAAACCATGTCCATGAGTAAGTATAGTCTACCGTCTCCATGAACTGTGTAATTCATTTTCTATATCTACCATTATCTAGGAATAAAAATAAAACAATGAATATATATGATATAATAAGAACATGTATGATTTTTTTATATAATTATAATGAATATTAATTTATTATTCAGGAGGTTAGAAAACTATCAAAGCAAGTATAACTCAAGGTAAAGTATTTTTATCTCACTTTTATTTCTATGGATCTCATGACTTATACACCAATTTTTTCTTTTCTATAAACTTCCCATAAATATATTTTATGGTTTTTATGGGATATACATATCCATGTGCGGTGCTTTATTTAATGATCCTTCTGATTTAAAGGTTACCAATGTGGTAAGGTGTTCTATGTTACAATCTAATTTTTTATCCAAATTTTTTTTTATGAAGTTTCCAATGAAGAGTTATTATAATATATCTCTCAAGAAACTCATGAATTCTCTTCTCTAATATATATTTCTTTAAATTACTTTTTTTATTTTATTTTCCTCACCTTATGTACTCAACACAAATATAAAATATTTTTAAGTAAAATCATCTTCATTTCTCTTGTCAATTGTATGATTTTTAACTTATACGAAATGGATAGATTTTCTCTGTGTTATGACTAATTTCTTTAAAATCCATTTATTTTCATGGGTTCTAAGATGATAAATTTTGTATTATCTCATAGAACACATATGTATTATTTTCATTATATGATAAGTGGGTCATATATCTCCCTCTAATGAAATTGGTAATGATTAATGTTTGATGAGCACAAAGTTTTCTAAAAAATGTATCTTAAGCCCCAAATAGGGTGAATGGGAGGTTATACCAAGATAGAAGTAGGTAAACATGTATTTATCCCATGAATAACATGTTATAAATTTCATGATAAGTATCCTTGACATAAGTTCTTCTATGCTTATGTGTATTCAACAATTTCATGTCTTATACCAATGTTATGTTCTGAAGGACAAATTAAATTAATTCCTTTGTGATTCATGTCTTATAAACTACCAAAATTTATTCCATGAATTAATATTATAATCCATGATATATAGGGTATGGTTTTCAAATTTTAAACTCATGTATTTGTACCCTTTTTATCATGTTTTGATTATATGATCATTAATATCTCCCATGTTTACCCTTAGAAAGAATCAAATCTCACCCGTTCTTATGATTCATTTCCACGGGTTTGGAAGAAATGTGTTAAGTATGTTATGTCTTTAATGGTTCTAGTTTTTAATAATTAAGTTATAGATGATGTATATATTTTATAAACTTGTTGTTTATGTTTCTAAGTTTCTAAATATTCTTGACCTAAAAAATTCTAGTATGGATCAAAATGAAAGGTAATTAACATTCAGCTATAAAGATGTAACATCTATATATGAAATGTATGGGTCACTTTATTTGGTTTTAGATTAAGGTTTAGTTAATATTTGGAAACTAGGATGAGAATATTTTAATAAGAACCCTTGGGATATGTCTAAGTATATGATAAAATCCAACATTTATGTTGATGATCATGAATAACCTATGTTAAATCTAATTTTTCATAGAAGAATGTGTCTCAGTTTAAGAATATTATAAATAATTTTTAAATATTATGTGGTTTCCCATTATTATTATTATTCATCACACTATTATTTTTGGTTTCTTGTCGGTGACTAGAACCTGAAGAAATATTTTTAATGCTAAATTTAATAGACAATGCAACAATTATCCACCTAAGAATAAAAATTATATGGTAGATAGAATAAAAAACCTCATGGATATTATTATGAAACTTCATCAAACGATGGATCACACTGAGCTTCTAAATGAGAAAACAAGGGTATAATTTTTTGTTGATTCCTTCATGAGACAACATCAAGCTTCTTTTAGTGGGTCTATTAATCTAATAGTTGTTGAATAATGGATCAGCACAATTGTAAAGTTATTTTCTATTCTATAATGTTTAGATTATGAAAAAGTTATATTGGCTATTTATAGTTTGTAAGGTGGTATATATCAATGGTTTGATCTTATCAAAAAGATAAGGTAATGGGATGAAGTTGAATCCATGCAGTGGGGTTATTTTTTGAACTTAGTTCCCAATATGTATTTTTGCCATATTATTTTTATGAAAATAGAGAAGTAATTATTTGAGAAAATCATGAAGGATAATGAATTGTTGAAACCTACAGGGAAAATTTTACAAGGCCTGTAAGGTATGATTCTAGTATTATCATCCAACTAGAAAGTAAGATAGATCAAGTATTAAGTATCTTAAAACCAAGTCTATAATGGATTTTATCTATAAGGGACTTCAATATATATGAAGAAATCATGTAATGTGCTATCAAGGTGGAAATGGATATTGTATTTATCCATTAAACTCATTGTTTTTATAATAAAAGAAAGATATAATTCAAAGGAAACTCTAAAAACCATGGATAAAAGGATATGAGACATCACTTATGCTAAAATTGTGGAAGGAAACTTGGGGTAAATTGTCTTGAAGGGACTAACAAATGTTTTATGTTTGTAATGGAATTTCATCGAGTGATCTAATGACAAATTGATGGGAAGAAGTTATCGAATGATTAAAAAAATAAAAAACTTCATAGAGTAAACCATCCAAAATTAAGTGTTTCAAATTCTAAGAGTATAGGAATTATAAAAAACGGTTCCTAAATCTAAAGGTTTCAGATGATGATAATCATCTATAACCTATTAATCCTAGATCAAAATTGAAATCTCATGCAATCACTTTTTTTTATGAAGGGTGTGATAATGACATAGTGAAAGGTATACTTATTATCCACTCTAAAACTGGTAATGTATTTTTATATTTAGTATCTACCTGCTATTTTATTTTTATTGAATTTGAAAAGGGTATCACAATATTATATCAATTATTACAGGTTTAATTAGTAGTTTTAAACCCTAATGGTACGATGATCACATCCAAGGTCTATGATTTTTCTCCGATTGATTTTTTGGGAATGTACTTCCTTAAAATATTGTTATTCTCCCTCTAGTTTAGTTTGAGGTTATTTTAGTTATGAATTGTCTCTATCTAAATAAATTCCACATAAATTTCCAAGGAATTAAAGTGGAATTTTATATTACAAACTCACCTATGGTATTCTAAGTGTGTGATGATAAGTATGAACATCCAATGGATATCACATCTATTGTATTGGTTTTTATTGCTATTCTAAATGTACATTTATCACAGTTAGTATCTATTTTATTTATCACAGTTAGATACTAAGAGTGTGATGATAAGTATGAACATCCAATGGATCTTTAAAATGGATTAATTTGGTCAAGTTTGTAGCTATGGGTTTTATATATTCTAATTTTTAAGAAGAAATATAGATTAATGTGGTTCTACATTTATTACTGATAACTTAACAAGATCTCTATCAAGAAAAGGTACCCTATACCCCACATTTATGACTCGTTTAATAAATTTCTCAGAGCTCAATACTTTTCCAAGATTGATCTTTATTATGCATATTGACATTTGAGGTTTAAGAAAGAGGATATACCCAATACAATATTTTGTAAAAGTTTTTCACACTATGAATTTGTAGTTATTACATGTGGTCTTACTAATTTACTCGTTATCTTCATGGATTTAATAAATAGAGTCTTTAGAGATTAGCTTAATTATTTCTTGGTAGTATATGTAGAAAATATGCTTGTATAATTAAAAATAAATGAATATAATTAAGATAATTTGAGAATTGTGATGAATACCCTAAGGAAGAATAAAATTTATGCAAAATTTACCAAGTGTGATGTTTGTACTTGGAAATATTCATTCTTGTGTCATATAATCTTAACTGATGGTATATCAGAAGATCCATTAAAGGCGGAAGTTATTGAATATTTTCCTAGAACAAACATTATGGTTGACATCCATGGTTTTCTTATTTTTTCTAGATATTATCAGTGCTTTGTGGAAAAATTTCAAGGCTATCGAATCCACTCACCAAGTGAACTCAAAGCAGATCCAATTTCCTTTGGATGAATGAATGCGATTAATTTTTTAAGGAACTAAAGAGAAGACTATTCAATATACCTATTATTATTCTACCCTATATAGTATAAGGGTTTTTAATGTATATTGATGCATGAAGGAAGTAAACAGAATGCTTCCTCATGTAGAATGATATGCCTATAGGCTATGCCTCATGGACAATGAAGGTTTATGAGAAATTTTACCCCCAACTAATGATTTGGGGTTAGATATGGTAATTTTTTCATTAAATATAATAAGGTATTATATTTATGGATAAAATTGCGATATATATATAGATAATAAATTTTTAAAGTATATTTTTATACATAAATAATTTAATGACTTCTATAGAAGTTGGTTTGAGTTGATTAAAGATTATGAATGTTCAATACATTACCACATAGGGAAATAAAACAAGGGGGCCAATACTATAAGTCAAAATGATTATTCTAGCATATCTATAATATGGATCACAAAATATACAATGTTTATAGATTTGAAATGACTGGAATAATAAATCATAATGGAAGGGGATAAATATTACCTAACTCAAATGAGTGTTCAACTATCTATCTAAATAAAGATTAATGAGGAAAAGAAGGAAGATATAGGGATATAAAATAAAGTGAGAAATGTTCCTGAATTCAACCCTAATTATTATGAAATAACAAGGTTTTGTTCCATGTATGTATCCCTTAGGTACCATATTTAATGAATATTTTTATATATGAAGATCAGAGTTCATCAATCTCTATTCATCCTAGAAGTACGAAGATGTATTGAATTGAAAGATTATTTCCAGTGGGACGGAATGAAGAGAGATATTGTAGAGTATGTTTCTTAGTTCTTGGTATGTCATCAACTTATGTTTGAGAGATAAAACTCTAATGGGTTGTTACAACCATTACCAGTATCATAATAGAAATGGGAAAACATCAACATGGATTTTTTCGTTGGACTCCCTAGAACTTCTAATGGGCATAATTCTATATGGGTTATTGTTGATCTACTTACAAAGTCACCACACATCATCACTATCAGAGAAAATTTCTCTTAGGATATACTTTACGATCTATATAATAAGGAAGTGGTTAGGTTACATGGAGTACCATATTTTATTGAATCTGATCAGGATTTGATATTTTCCTTGAAATTTTGGCGAAGCCACTAGAAATCTATGGATACAAAATTAAGTTTTTGTAAATATAATTATCCTAAAATAAAATGTTCATTTTAGATAACCATTATAACACTAGATTATATTTTGTGTTCTTATTCTATTTATTTCAAAGGTGGTGGGGATAATAACCTTCCTCTAGTCAAGTTTTCTTACAATAATATAATTTATTAGTGAATTTAGATGGAACCTTATGAAGCCCACTGTGGAAGGAAGTGTAGAACTCCAATGTATTGGGATTAAGTTGGATAAAGAAGGATATTGGGAACTAACTATATGAGGAAATGGTAGAGAAAGTTATAACCATTCAACAAAACAGCAAGGCAACTCAAAATCGATAGAAAAGTTATGTGTAAATCATCGACATGATTTGGAATTTTATGTTGCTGAGAATATTTTCCTATGAATATATCCATTGAAAAAATTTATGAGATTTATAAAGAATGGAAATATTATTACTAGGTATATTATTACCTTAATTGTTCTTGATCGTTTTGGGAATGTAGCTTATCGATTAGTGCTTCCACCAAATCTCTCAAGGTTCAGGATGTGTTCTATGTATCTCTCCTGAGGAAGTACATAACTAATCCTTCACATTTACTAGACTCAAAATTTATACCACTGGAAGAAGATATTTATTATGAAAAACAACCAATATAAATCTTGGATCATAGGTATAAATAAATATAGAACAACACTACTCAACCGATGAATGTTCTCTAGATAAATCATAAATTTTAAGAAGCTACATGGGAACCCGATGATGAAATAAAACAAAGATATCTTCATTTTTTGTATCATAGTGACAAATTTAGAGGGTGGAATTTATTTTAATGGGTTTATAAGGCAACAAAACAATTTTTTTATGAAATATTTCTCTCCAACTAATTTTATTTCTTTGATAACTTGCGTTACTTTCAACGGAATGTTTAGACGAAACACATAACATTGTAAAAATATTTTGTTCCCATTATCACCAAGATTTTGGATTAGTGGGTATGAATAGTAATAAATAAATTATGAAAATATAGGTTATACATATATATAAAATTAATTCATTGGTTATCAAATGATAAAAATTAAAAATATATATAAAAAAAGTGATGTTTTTTCTAGAAAAATTGTTTTTATGTGTGCAATGTGTGTTTATATTAATAAATTAAATTAATCACTATTGGAAAATGATTTAAATTAAATTTATATTTTATTTACTTCATATTTTTTTAAATATTTAACATATATTTTTCTAGGAATAAGATAAGAATAAATACAGTTTTATTCATAAATGTCTTTTTCTAAAAAAATTACATTCTACGCACATTTTTTAAAATTAATTTATACCAATTATAGTTATTGAATTAGAACAAATTAATTACATATTTATAATCATGAGGTAATAATTTCATAAATATTCCCCTTTTAATTTTTTTAATATTAATAAATTCCATGGTAAAATTTATTACCTCGGTAAAGGGTAAACCTGGTTAATGTGGATTAAAAAATAAGTGATAATGCCAAAAATTTCATAATAATTCTTATTGGATGAAGTTAATTTGACCCTTAAAGCCTTATTTTTTAAATTTAGTTGTTTAATGGAAACATTCCCATGAAAATAATTTATATGTTATTTAAATCAATTAATGTTTCAAAATGTCACTATCTTCATTTTTAATGTTGTATGAGTCCAAATAGAAACAAAAGTAAGTTAGGGATGATTATATATATATATATTGATATTAATAAAATTATTTCCATGATATAATTTTTTTTAATTTTTACTAATTATATAATGACCTTGATTTATTATGTAATACTGATGTATTATTTTCCCATTTAATAAAAAAATAATAAATGATTTTAAAAATGCTAAAACTGATATAATTTTAATGAATTAATATGAAACAAAAATTTTATAGAATTATAGGAAATATTAGAGAGTTTTTAAATAATTATATTATAATTATCCCTTTGTATTGATGTATATAAAATTAAAGTAAATGAATAGTGTCAAAATTGACTATAATGATCTTTTACTAAATTATTTGTAAATAATAAAAAAAATTAATAAGATGATTTGGTTATTATATGTTCTAAAATTTCATAAATTGGACATTTATAGTCCCATTTTAAACTTCTAAGTAAAACTTACAACCCTTTAAAATTGAATTTTTTTTACCATTGTGAAAATAAAAAATGGTTAACTAAGAGTTAATCAAAATGATAAAGGTTATAATTACACTAGAAATTTTATAAATTATTTTTTTATTAAATAAAAACCCTATCTTAACATAGCTTCAAATAAGATACCATTTTTATCCATACTAATTGATAATTAATTTATTATAATTTAATATTTTGATAAATTTCAAAATTACCCCTCACCTTAATTGTAAAAGGAAACCTCCTAACTCACTTCCTTACACCAATTTTAGAATTATAACTCTACCAAACTATGCAAAATTATCTTCTAAAATTAAATGGAGATATTATAGAGGTTAGTTTCTTCCCCAAATACCAACCCTAGATCCCTTTAGATGAGAACTAAAGGAGTTGTTCCTAAGAATAGGTAATTGACTTACCTGGTCATCTCTTTTCTACTCTTATTTACCTACACAAAATTTATGGTATTTGTTATAAAATATTAAATTAACTATACTAAAATGATTAAAAGTTATTTTGATTATTAAAACACCATATTACATCTGGTTTTTTATCAAACTAGAAATGAAAGTATCACTCCTGCGTACGTACGGCTTATAATATCTACATAGAGATACAAATCATTTTTTATCAACATATATTATGGATGGGTATTATAATGTTTTTAATGTTTATATATAACATTTATGACATAATTATACTTTTAAAATTATAATATCACATATACCTACTTACAATCCAATATTTTGGTGAATGATGATGTCATTCATGTGTACGAGTGGACTAACACCTCAACAAAGTTACATGATTCATTTTTTCTTTATATTTTACTTGTATGGTAATGAGAATGAATTTTATGAAAATATATAATATATATGATATAATAATAATCTTTTAAAGGCCAATTAATATTTACATTTATTTAGTTCCACCTTTTGAAAAATGAAAATAGTTTTCATGCGTACGTACATCCTACCATCTTCATAAATTGTGTAATTCATTTTCTATATCTACTATAATAGATGAATATAAAGCTATATAAACAATGAGTGTATATGATATAATAAAAAAATATGATAATTTTATAGAGGTATAATAAATTTAAATTTATTATATAGAAGGTCAGAACGCTTTCAAAGAAAGTGGAACTCAATCTATGGTTATTTCTTTAATGAGTATTATGATTCAAAAGTTACCAAAATGGTAATGGGTTTTATGTTGCAGTTTAATAATTTATCAAGATTGTATTTTATTAAGTTTCCAATGATTAAATATTAAGATCTATCTCCCAATAAAGTCATAAATTTTATAATCCTATGTCTATTTATTTAAAATACATGTTTTGATTTCATTTTAATTACCTTATATACTCAATAAATTGAAAATATTTTTTTAAGGAAAATCAACTTCATTTCTATTTTCAGTCAAAAAATAATTTTATTTGATATCCATATTTTGTAAAAATGATTTAAATAAGGTTTTTAATATTCTAATATTATTTTTAATGTCACTTTTACCCATTTTTTATTTTTAAAAATGTTTTGAAATGAGTCTTTTAATTTTCCATACAATGTACTTTTTGAGGTTTCAAAAAGAAGTATATAAGGAATGTTATTTTAACATATATAGAAATAATATATTTTCCCACCGTTATGACTAATTTTTTATTTTAGGATTCCTTCATAATTTTATAAGTTTATTTTGAAATAAAATGTTTTCCTCTATGATTTCATAGTTTTTTTAAATAAATAATTTCAAAAATGGAAAGGTATTTTTCAACATGAATGTTTTTAAATCTCTTTTTATGATATTCTCATTCATCCACGAAAAACCCATTAATGTTGCTTATAATTTACTAGGGATATTATCCAAGGATACAATCCTTATTATTTGTCTAGATGGTTTATGAATGTGACGAAATAATGCTTATAAAACGTATTTCTTTTCATGAGTTGTAATATGATGAATGTTTTATTATCTTTTGGAACACATATTTATGATTTTCATTATGTGATGGGTGGTACCTATATCTAAATACAAGGTATTGAGTAATGATTAACGTTCTATGAACTTAAGGGGTACACATGAGCTTATCCCAGGCCCCAAATAAGGTAGACATGAGGTTATCCCAAGACTGAAGTAGGTACATGGGTGGATATCCTAAGCCTATCATGTTATGAATATCTTGGTAGGTATCCTTGAGATAAGTTATTATATTCTTATGTGGCTTCCAAAATTACTTCCCTTATGGTAATGTTATGTTTTCATAGTTCATGTACTTTAATACCTTTTTGATTCATGTATTATGAATTTCTAAGATTTATACCATGACTCATGAATATAATCTACGATATATAGGGCATGGTTTTAAAATGTTATACTCATGTCACTATACCATCTTTCTCACATTATTCTTATTTGATAATTAATATCACCATTTTCACCCTTACTGAGCATCAATGTTCTCCCTTTCTTAGGTTTCCTTTCCCCAAGTTATGAAGAAAGGAGTTAAGTATGATATTTATTTTAAGGGTTCTTATTATGATGAAAAGATGGGGACATGATAAAGATATTTCATGAACTATTTGATTATGTTTCTAAGTTTCCAAACATAATAGACCTAAATAATTCTAGCGTTGATCTAAATGTTTTGTAATGAATAATAACTTATTAAGCCTTAATATCTATATATGAAATGTATTTGTATCTTTACTTGGAATGGTCTTTTCAGGATAACAAAACCTATAATTCATGGATAATGAATTTTATTGTATAATTTAGTATGTGAGAGTGTGAGGAAGATAGTACAATAAGTTCCCTTTTATAAGTGAGGAGTAGAGAACTCTTGGAATTACCTAAATTATTAGATTAGTGTAAATTAATTTTCAAGTAAAATCATATAAAAATTGATATATTTTTAATATACAGATATTATGAGTATAAATACACTCATAAAATAAATTTAGACAAGTTTAGGTAATGTTTTCACCCTTATCTTTTTATTTTAACCCCTGTTAACCCTTTTGAAAATTTCCAAAATATATAATTTTTTTACTCTTTAAGGGTCAATAATGTAACAATAAAAAAAAGTGACCCATAATTGATCCATGTTTGATATTTTTAACCATATCCAATTCACTTGGATGGATATTGGATTTTTATGAATTTTTAATCATTTAATAAAATATTTTTTATTATAAAATATCATTAATGTCATTTTTGGAAATACATAAAATATTATAATATAATATGTCTTTAACTCATGTCAAATGGATTCAAAATGATATTTAATAGAATATAAGGAAACTATGATTTCATTATAAATACCCAAATAAATTTATAGAAGTTTATATATCATTCTAAACCCTATATTTGTTTTAACCCCTTATTTAACCAATTATAATCTTAACCTTGGTAATGAATTTTTTAACATTATAGGGTTATAATTTTCCTTATAAGGTAACAATTGGCTGATAAAATGAAAATGGATTATATCTTATTCAATTAATAATATTAATTTTCCTTTTTCAATATTTTTATGATTTTAAAATAATTTAATAAAATATTTTTATCATAAAATATTTTTTATGTCCTTTTAGAAAATATTTACATAATTTGAATTTGAAAACAACATGAGAGTAGTGGAATTATAATATAAACCTTTTACACATATATAATATATTATATTGATCTAAATAGTTATTGTAACATAATAATTTACCCAAATTTAATTAATTTTAATATTTTTAAAACCATTTACTTTATTTTTCTATTATTTGAATAAATATTGTGTCAGTGTTGTGTAAGAATTTAAGGTAATTATTGAATTACTAAAAATGAAAAATAAATTACCATGATAAAAAAAATTAATATTTAATATAAATATTTATAATAAATCAAATAATTTTTTACCATTATGAAAAAAATTGATATATTAAAGTCAAGAAAGTGTAATTTTATATTTATCCATTTCCTAAATTAATATAAAGTTCATAATCAAAGCAAAATGGCACCAAGTGGTCGTATATTTGAGACTTGGATGGAAATTACCAAAATAAATCCAAAAAATAGGATAAAGGCGGGTGTTATAAAACCTTAAATCCTTATCCAAAAGTTTTAACCCTATTTTACCTATTTTACCCAAACCGAGGTGAAAAATATTTACCAAGTTTACTATTCATACGGACAAAAAATAAAAGGGTAATATTTAACAAATTTTAACATACTAATTCGGAATATGGAATGAATTTTTAAATATTAAATTCAAAAAAGGGTTTGAATTTAATTTTAAATTACGCCTACAAAACTCGATGAAAGTAGTTTTCCTGAAAAATGTTTTTTGAATTATAAAACGTTTTTATAAAAAAATACTATATAAAATAAAATAAAATTACCTTAATTGGATAATTAATAATAAAAATGAACTAATTTTACTTTTAAAATTATTTTTAAATAAAATTAAACTTTTTAAAATTCCTAATGAAAAGATGATTTTCAATAAAAATCAATATATTTACCTATTCATTGAAAAATCCATCTTTTTATAAAACTATCAAAAAATAACTTTAAGATAATTTTTACATACTGGTTTAAAAAATAAACTTAATTTCTAAAAATAATTTTACTAAAAGTGACAGTAATTAATAATAATTTCCTTGTACATAATGAAATAATAATAAAACATTATGAAAATGCGGTTCTAAAGCATAAAATGACTTCACTAAAAATTGAGTGTTTTTTTCTGAGACTTAATAGATACATTTATATTGATTAAAATAACAATATATGTAATTTATAATGAAGCTACTCATATTCATAACCATCATATCAAGCGATAAGTTATAATGGTCATAAACTAAAAATATTTTTTTAATTCATTTATGCTTGTTGTTGTGTGTTGTATATGTTTTTGAACATAGTGTTCTTTTAAAATCATAGGGTGTTACATTCTCACCTCATTTAAAAAATTAGTTTCTCACAATTGAATCGTGTTCTGGATAATCAAAGGAATGATATATAAAAATTCCTTTGTTAAAAACACACATCGTAGAAAAGAACCATTGATCCATTTAAAATGATCATAATAGGGTAAAATGTTGGTTTTAAGATCCTTTTCCTGCAGTTTTTAAATTAATGTATCATCTAGACTATGAACAAAAGTAAATATACTTCCTTGAAAATTATAATTTCATCCTTTAATCAATTTCTACCGCAATATAATATTGTGTCCAAACTATGAGTATTTATGATGAATTTTTCATGCTTGAAGTACAAAAATCTAGTTCTGATGGATTACATAATCCAAAAATGGATAGAAATTTATTCTTCTAGTATTTAAACATTAAAACAAACCAAAATTGTTAGTATAAGATAAAATTATATAAAACTACACAAAACTTCTTGTGAAGAAGTATTACATTTTACTCCAAAACATACACAATAACACCAAGGTTAAATCTAGATTATTTTACAAATTAATAACCTTGAATCCCAAATTAACTCAATAAACTCAACATTAATGAAAGTTTTAACTTTAAATGTGATCTCCTACATTTCAATTTATATCCCCAAAATTTAATTTTGTTCTTTCTAAATAATCTTTCATGTTAGACCAAATGATTACATATACCTTAACCCATTGAAACATTTCAAAAAATACCACTAATGGCCATGAAAAGTTACTATATAATCAAATAATTTAGTGAAATTCACTAATATATCATGAATTGTATTTATATTGTAACCTGAAAGGTAATCCTTAGCTAAACCATAAAAATATATGAAATTATAACCTTGTTAATGAATCACTTTTCAAGTATCAAGATTATATATATCCCACTATCCAATAGACCATAATTAACATGAAATCAAATAATATAGTAATGAAAGGGGTTATTTGAACATAAATAAAATATTCTTCCTAAAACCCAGTAAAATGTTCAAATCACATCAAAATCCCATCACTTATAACCCTAAACGGGGTATTTATGCCTTTGAACATATAATCAACCTTAAACTAACAACCTCATTTTGGTATCCATAGATCCTAAGTTAACATCACATGAAGACATATATGGTTACAAGAATTAACACAATACATATTCATCAAAAAAATAACTGACTATTGAATATATTAAATAAAATTTATTAAATATGTCCTAAATCAATACATCGCTAACCAAATTAAAGGTCACCAATAATATCCCATTTACTTCACAAATCTCAAAAATTATCACCTTACCAATAAGTCACTTTTCTTTCTTATTGGTATTATTCAACATATGCTTTCAAATCCTTAAAAACTACTATAGAAAAATCCTTAGATGTTTCATGATTATTACAAACAGAATATCATTAGTATAACATAATTATAAAATCCTAATATATAAAGACAACAATAATTTCACTTCAATAATTATCATAACATAGGTACTTACTTGGTCTAAAAGTCAACCATTGGATTAGGGAATTTACTCAAATAATTCCCAAGTTCCCCATATATAAGAAATTTAATTTTTTGAAAATTAATTACACTATAACCTTCATTTCTACAAAGAAAACATCTTCCCCTTCCTTTGATACATTATCATGGGTTCTCCATCTCACATTATTAACATGAATAAAATTGAACTTTTTTTCCTCTATGGTTATCACCACATGAACTTTCATAAAATCCATCTTCCTCTAATTTGACATGTTATAAAACTCACAAAAGTTTACATTGTTAATTATATATCATGATAGAAAATTAGGAATAATAATAAGGTTTCACCTTCTAGACTCCAATAAATTTAGTTTCTCATGTGTAAAATCATTATTTTTTCTTCCACATTCACCATTAACATGAATCCTCCACATTCGATAAATTTTTTAAAAACAAAAACTATAGTTTGATCAATAATAATCATAGTGAGAGATCATGAAAAATCATTTATAGAATCTATAAATTATGACACCTTAATTCTAATATATAACACCTTAGGTGTAACTTTGATCATTAAAGATCATAATCTATTCAAATAATTCATGATGATTCATAAAGAAAATTTGAATTAATCAAATAATATCACCCAGGTGTGTCACATGAGGTGTCCATTCACGCAATAATCACCATGGAATAGAATAATGGATGAGATATACTCAACCAACTATTTTTAAGGTTATTTACCCTACATGAATCTCTAAAAAAACCACATACACTTATATTATCCCTAAAAATATGTTTCTCAAGGAAAACCACACTTATTTATTTATTATGAGTTCCTATACAAAGGATTATCCTAAGGGTTCTCATTCAATTTTTCTCATCCTAGATTCCAAAGTCAACTAAACCATGACTTGATACTAACCTATATCGACCGATGTTTTTTATAGGAAAATATTAAATCTTAATATATAAATATTCATTAAATAACAATATGATCCACACTATAATCATATAGGTCTAGTGACTCTAAAAACATGGATACTTAAAAAACTGGTACATAAAAGTTCTACATCATATCCCACCTATTTCTTCACAACATACACACTACTTATTCTTATCATATATAAAATATTTCATCATATCCTATGGAAGGGAAATATAAGAAAATGTGAGCTCAAAATTCTCAGTGAGGGTAAACAGGGGAGATATAAATGAAAACATAAGCATAGAATGAGAATAATAGTATGTGAATATGATATTAACATTTCAAAACCATGACCAGAATATCATAGATCGTTAGATTGAGTCATGGCATAAAAATTGGTAGTTCATAAGATATTAATCATAAAGAAATCAAATAAAATGATCTATGAGATCATAACATTAATATAAAACATAAGTTTGTGGAATATATAAAAAAATATAAAATCATTTAATTAGTAGTCAAGGATTACTTAGAAAATTATCATAGTGGATTTCGTTCACTCCCCATTCCATTATATTAATCATGGTTAACTCCAAATACTATCTTGGTGGATAGTGTCACTAATTGAGCTGGGTCCACTCCCCATTCAAATCCCAGTTATCTATTTTGATATCCAACTTTACCCAATGTATTTGAGGGATGTATAATTTGTATCCCACCAATAAAATAAACATAATCCCTTTATATGTTTTCCACAATATCATAAAACATTCATCATATATCATAACTCAAGGAAAACAAATGTGTTTTGTAATAATTTTAGTAATTCTTCATAACAAAACCCACACAAAATAAATGAGTTTCATAAATATCTAATCATTATAATCCTAAACAATCCAACTAAAGAATAAGAATTGTATCATTGGATCATATCTCTAGTAAATTATAATTAACATCAATGGATATAATCTTTGATGAAAATTATTTTAAAATATCACTTAGAATATTTCGTAAGAAAATTCCCTATTTATTTTAAAATCAATTCACTAAAAATTAAAAATTTACAAAATATCATGGAAAAAAAATTTTGAAAAAACTTTGGATATTTGTAAAATAAACTTAAAAAAATTGATCGGTCGTGATGGTTTGTAATTATATTCATGTTTTTTATATTAAAATATATATTCCTTCAAAATTTCTAGTAAGAATCAAAAGTACTGCATTTAGAAAATGATAAGAAGCTTAATTTTAAAACATCTAGTAAAAAGTTATACGTGGGTAAAATTCAATTTAAAAAATAATTGGATATTATTAAAAACTTTATTGATAAAATTTTAGAAAACATGGTACGGAAGAAAAATGATTTTTGATAAAAGAAAGGATTGAATTTGGTTAAACATTAAAATAATCATTCAATATCTTGTGTATTTAATGGGAGGTAAATGAAATTGAAAAAATGTAATATCTATAAATAACCATAGTATGAGATAATTAAGGGAATTATTTATAGGTAGATCATGAAATTTCATCACTGTAAACTTAATCATAAATGATCCTGGTAAATAAGAAAACTTTAAAATAAAACCCTGACTTCTTTGGTAATATCTCAATAAAACCCTCATTAAAGAGATAAAATTAGATGGATTTACAAATTCCCATAATTATAATTAAATACTCATAAAAAAAATATTCATGTGTTTTATATAAACCATAAAAAAGAAAATAGGGGTGAATACCGAATATGTCCTATAGAAATAAAAGTGGGATGTGAAACCCTTAGTACTTTGGTAAATTTTGAATCATAATCCTCATGAAATAATAAATTAAATTGAAACTTTAAATATAATTATTATAATTATATTCATGATATAACTTTTCAAATGGTTTTTATATATATCCCATAAAATAATATAGGTTTATAACATAATATATGTCCCAAAAATATTCAATTTGAGATGATAAACCCTTACCTCAAGTTCATCTTGCTTTAAAGACTCCCTAACATCATGTAGAAAAAATTTAAATTTATTATACTCCTATAAAATAATTATTTAAATACTTATAATATCATTTATTATCCATTTATAATATTTCACCACCCATTTATTAATATTTTCTATTAAAATCATCATTTCTCAGTAAGTCGTATGTAGGCATGAACGTTGTTTTCACTTTTCAAAGGATAGAAAGAATGAAAGGTAAATAATAATAAAACTATAGGTAATAATTATTATATTATATGTATAATATATATTCATTAAATATATCTTTATTACCATCCATGTAAAGAAGAAATAAAAAACAAATCTCATCGCGTTGTAGAGGCAGTAGTCCACAGGTACGCACCAGTGATGTTATCATTTTAGAATGGATTTAAAGTTAAGAAGGTAGATATGATATTATGATTATATAAGTATAATTATTTAATAAATATAATTTATAATAATTAAACCCATCAATATAACCATACATGAAATATGGTGATGGAAAATTAATTATGACGCTATATAGAGGTGCTAGTCCATACGTAAGCATGAGTGATACTTTCGCTTACCATTTGATGGGATAAAAGGTGGAAATTGGTGGTTATATAATCACAATAAATTTTAAGTATATTTATTATAATGAAGTTATTATTTATTAATAATACTAAATATTTTTTGGAAGTATAATAAGAAATCATTTGAAAGTGGTCAGGTAAGATTACTACCTCTTCTTCGGTAGGCCTTATTTATATCCATTCATAAGGACCCTTGGAATATATTTTAATGAGAAAAAAACTATAAATAGTAGATATTAAATTAGATAATATAATTGGGTAGAATTTTTTTGAGCTATATGACTCAAATTTTGTGAGGAAGAGAGGAAATGAGGTCTCATTTTATAAGTGAGGAGAGGGAAACTCTTGGAATAACTTAAAGTATTAAATTAATATAAATTAATATTCAGGTATAAGTGGATAAAAATTCATATATTTAAAATATATTGTGATTATGAGTAAAAATACACTCATATAGTAAAATTTGGACAATTTGAGAGGATTTTTTCATCATTATCTCTTTGTTTTAACCCCCTATTACCCGTTTCCAAAATAACCACAATATCAAAGTTGTTTACTCTTTAAGAGTATTCAATGTTTCCATAAAACAAAATCAACCCATAAAAGGACCATGGTTGATATTTTTAATCATATACCATTTAATAGACCAAATATATGATTTTTATAAATTTTAAATCACTTAATAAAATATTTTTTATTATAAAATATCATTAATTTTATTTTTGGAAACACGTGAAATATTATAATATAATATGTCTATAAATCATTTAAAAAGGTTCCAAAATCATATGTCTTAGAATATAAAGAGATTAGGGTCTTATAATAATCAATAATTCAAATTTATATAGGTTTATATATCCTTCTAGACCTTATCATTTGGTTTAACCCTTTGGTTAATAGATTTTAATCTTAACCACGATAAAGTATTTTTTTAATATTAAAGGGTTATAATTATATATATAACGTAAGAATTGTAACATAAATGGATACAACATTTAAGAACATTTAAAATACCACTTGTCTATTTTAAATATTTTAATGATATTTAAACATTTTGATAAAATATTATTAACATAAAATATTATTTATATCATTTTAATAACTATTCAAATATTTTTACTTTGAAAACTATATAACAAAAATGTAATTTGAATCTATAACTTTCACACATCTCTAATATATTATATTTATCTAAAAAATCCCTTGAAAACAATAATTTTTCTAAAAAATTGAATTTTAAAAATTTAAAAATAATTTATTTTATTTTTATATTAATTTAATAAAATTTGTGTTCTTGTTGCATAAGAATTTTAGAGAATAATTAAATCACTAAAAATAAAATATAAATTACCCTGATTAAAAAAATTACCAAGGTTACTATTCATAATGTACAAAAATATAATGGGGAAATTTAAAAAATTTCAACCATATGATTCAAAATATAGAATACTTTTTTCAATATTCAATTAATAGAAGTTCCATAATTTAATTTAAAATTAAACCTATAAAGCATGATGAAAATAATTTTTCTAGAAAAAAATTGTGAAGTATAAAACTCTTTTATACTAAAATCCAGCATAAAACTAATTTTAATGACTGTAATTGGATTATTAATAATATAAATGATCCAATTTTAGTTTTAAAACTACTTGAAAATGAAATAGAACCTTTTAAATTCTTTAAACGAAAAGATGGGTTTTAATTAAATTAGTATTTATCACTATTCACCAAAAAACAATCTTTTTAGAAAATTATCAAAAATATACTCTAATTTAATTTGGATATTATGATTTCAAAAATAATTTTCATTTTCCAAAATAATAATTCTAAAATTTGCAGAAATATATTATAATTTCCACAAAAAAATGATATAAAAATCATTTTTAAAGAAAATTCCTTTTTGAATCAAAATGACTTCATTAAAAATTGATTTTTTATTGACTAAGAATTAATAAAATAATTTTTATGGATTAAGGTTATAATAAATATATTTTATAATGTGGTTACTCATATTCATACCTATATATTCAACTTCTAGGCTATAACTGTCATAAAATAATAATATTGTTTGTTCAGTTTAAGCTCAGTGTCACGATTTATAAATTATATCAAACATAGTGTTCTTTTAAAATATTGGAGTGTTATAGTTTAATATCAAATTAGAAAGATCATGGTGTGTTTTGGCTTCCCCATAGTGTATAATGATCTTTTCGTAAACCAATATCATTAATTTGGCAATTTTTCTGGTCCTACATAATTCATTTTTCTATAGACACAAAATATGGTATATTTTGGTGAAAACTAGGACATAATATTCTTACCTTTAATTCCAAATAATTAAAACATGACACTTCAACCCAAATTTATTTAAACACATTTCCAGACTTCTGAATGACCATCATCTAATCTAAAATAACTTAATTTTTTGAGTTTTACTTTTATTTTTATATTGATAATAAAATATAAGATAAATATATTCAATTCTATTCACTTTTTTCATACTTAACCAATAATCTCCCCCTTTATATCAAACAAATTCTCTAGAACAAAAAAAATCTAAAACATCTCTTTATAACTAGAAATGTCCCAATTTGGATTTTTTTCAACGAAAAAAACCTAAATTACTCTTTAATATACAAATAAATCATTATTAAATCATTCTAGTCTAGTGCTAGTGAAAAAAATATAAAAAATGAGAATAATTATTAATGATTTCTCATTTTTTTCATAAGAGAAACTTATATTTACTTATAAAAATATTCTCAAACATCTCTTTACAACATCATTCTTCTCAAAAAAATGTACCTGTATATGTGTTATTTATTTTTAGACACACACTAAATAAACATGTTAGAAAAATACACATACCAAACACATGCATACACTACAATCACAAATTCATGCAAAAATAGCCAAATTTGCACACTAGACTCATTGCATTACCTTTTTAGAAGACTCCCAATAGATATATACTCCCTCTATATTATATATTTCCCCTTAGTAAGAATATATATATATATATGGATTTATGTTGTTATATTTCTCCCCCTATAACAATAATATAAAAATATAAATTGAGATAGAATATTAAAAACTATATTTTATCCCTGAGAATATTGAGTTTGAAGTAATATTAATAACCATAATTTAAAAAATGTATCCTTAGGTGGCAGTTTACTAAAAACACCCACAACTTGTTCCTTTGTAGGAATATCCTTCATCTCAAAAAATCTATGTTCTACCTTCTCTGGTATAAAATGGAACTTGATGCAAATATACTTTAATCAAGAATTTTGAAATATATTTCATGAAATATTGAGGTCACTTTGATTATTAAAACTCGCAAATTAAGGGTAAATCACTAACACTTTAAAATATTCCAACTTTTCATATATTCACAACAATTAAGTTATCTATTGGGTGGAACTAACATATTATTATTTATTATTGTCAATTTAACAAAATTATACTTATTTATATACCACATAACACTTATTTATCCTAGAAAAAACATTCCCCTAGATGTTGAACTGTGATAATTACTATTACTTGATAATGATATATATTTGGGTTGATGAGTTGGGTTCAGGTCTGATTACCCATAACTTGAACACATTTAAAAAAAACTCAAACCTAATATTTTTAAGTAAATAGGTTGAGAAAACATGAACCATTTATAAAATGGACATGCCAAAAATGAACTGTCTAACCCATTTAATCAAAAAATTATAACTAAGTGGTTGAACATGTTTAGCCCAAATAAACCACATTACCCAACCTATTAAACCCACTAATCTTGAATAACCTAAACTGAACCATATAGACTAAATAACATGAAAACATGGCCCATCTAACCCAAATATCCTAAATACAAACATATAATGTTATCCAGTTGATGGGTTATAGGAGTTATGATAGGTTACCCCAAACCCAAAACAAATATTATTTGGGTAAAATAGGTTGACACAACTCTGACCTAAACCAATTTATACTCAAACAAAACTTATTAAGACTTAGGTTCATGTTTTGGGTTATTATGTCAGTTTATAAATTTTCACTTCTACTTCCAACACAATCAATATCAATATATTTGAATAGATTAACATTTACATTATTGTTATATAATAAACCAAATTCAATTATGAATTTGATATAACTTAGAATATTCCTATATACTATGAAATTAATTTTTTAAGGTTCAATTCAATACCTTCCATTATAATATAAAAAGGTATGAAACTTCTGGGCTCAAAGTAATCAAATATATAAAACTCCTAATAAGTTTTAAAAACTACTTTTGAAAAATCTCTTTTACATATTTCTATTTTAAAACCTAGGTTCCCAATAAAATTGGGGATAACAAAACTTAACATATTATATTCTAAATTTATTTAATGATTCCTGGGAATATCTATTGAAAAAAAATGGAATCCTTATATTGATATATTTTAAGCCTAAATTAATACTTTATCTCTCCCGTCATTGAAATATTAAATGTTTTCTTCATCTGATTGGAAATTTTTTAAAAAAATATTCATCTCAAGAAAATATAATAGAATCAATGTAGATGATAAAAACTAAAGATACATACATGATTTATTTATTGTAGATATTTTTATTCATTCTTCCTTTCCATAATTTAAATGAATTCAAGAATTATTCATGCTTTAAATACCACACTCTTATATGTTTTTTACCCATAAGATGATTTCTTTAATGTACAAACACTAATTTCCCAAAATCTAAGCTCAAATCCACTATATAACTCAATGTAAACCTCCTCTTAAAATTTACCATTGAGAAAGGATTACTTAACATTCATTTGGAAAAAAATTTATCTTTTTTAATTAGTTATATAAATAAAAATACATATGGTTTTGATCCTAGTAACTAGAGAAAATTTCCCATATAATTCAATTAATTCAACATAATAATGTATTTTATATACAATCCCTTTATTTTTCATTATAATTTATCATTTATCATTCAAATTTTTATATATTTACCACTTTATTACAATAATATTCTTTTTTATCAGATTTAAAACTAACTCTAAAATGTAATTTTTCCCAATATGATCCAATTTCTCATTTATGAAATGAATCCACACTTCCATCTTTAATTCTCCATTTCTAGTCCTTGGTTCAACATGATAAATCAAGGGGGTATGATATGTTCTCCTTAAATAATTCCATGATTGAATAGATTACTTATGATCTCCAATTATATTTTATACCTCCACCTATTTTTTCTTTAGATCCTAGGTTAATAAATTTATTTCTGAGAGGGGGAGGCGAATTTTTAGTACCTATTTTTATCTTTACAAATCATTTCTTTTGCATAAAACACATGTTAGCTATTAAAGTATAGATTCACTCTTTAAAATATCTTTCTCACTTTTATGTGATAAAAATGAATATAAGCCTAACAAAATATATTTTTGTGATTTTTCTTTAATGTGAGAACCTACTCCTTTTCATGATTAACCTATGGTTCTTTCATGGATTTTATTATAAATATAAATTTTAGTGATTAAAAACTCATAGAAATTTAAACAAAATTTTTTGGTAGGAATCATACACTTACCATAAAATATGAATGGTTTTAATTTATTTTTAGAACCACTAATTCTTCAAAATTATCATTGTTCTATATGATGAGCATATTTTCTAATATTAAATGATGTCACAGTATTAAAAAAAGATCATATTATGAGAATACTTCAACTGATTGAATAATATTAATTTACTAACATGGACATTGTTTTATATCCTCATTTTTTTCAGGATAATTTCTTTATGCAAGAGATAATATATTACTATAGATAATTTACTTCCTCCTTTTTATACCCTATCTTCAATTATTCTAAAAATAAATTTTAGAGATCAATTTAATGTGATCCACTACTTTTTGATATATATTTATACTTGGTTCAATACTTAACACAACATAGCTTTATGTGGTTTACTTATCTATAAATTTAGATACTTCACATGGTATGATACTCCATGATATGAGATGTTTTTCAGGTTGTAACTTCTTCTCTGTGTACATCTTATCATGTAGGGAGAATGAGAGTCCAAATATGTACTAAATTATTTCATTAATCTTCCCTTCACATCATTCTCACATTTAACCAAGCGGTAACCATATGTTTATAGGATATGAAAAATGATCTTAACCCTGGATTAATTTGATTAACATAGTTTTTCATTTACCTCTTTATGTCTTCGAGAAAAAAGTTTTTATATGATTGTATGCTCACTACATTCCCACCTAGTAAAACCACATGAATTTAATACTCTAAGCATGTCGCAAACTAAATTCATTTTTGTATAGTACATTTTTTATTCTCCTGCCATCACAGACTCAACGTCGCATACTACATGAATCACCTAAACCCTATGCATGATCACATACTATCCTAAATAACAACCTTAACTATCACTAATCAGGTCATTTTGACCAGTCCCATCACCCAATATAGCCTGCAACAAGTCCTCAAGCATGTCTACCCATACACTAGAGGCTATTGACTAGCAAAAAGGGCCTAAAAGGATATAGTGGGAAGACTATTCCCTCGGATCTGAGTACATTGAAAGAGGAAGTAAACTAAACATGTAAAAAACCATAAACATTAGAGTACACATAAGTAAATAAATATCCAAAATAATTATAATAAATTTAATGTTTCATAAAGACTCAAAAAACTAAAATATATAGGCACAAGTCACCCACTGGTCAAACCACATATATAAAAAAGAAAGGAAAACAAATATACAAGGCTCTACTACTAATCTGATCCAAACTACATACATGGTCTCTATGACAAGAGAATAGATCCAACAAAAACCTCAGACTCCATATGAGTGGATCCATTCAAACATGAAACACTAGGCCTATTCTTGATCCACTACATCACACTCAACCTAAAATTATACATAAAGTATACACATATATCAAGGTGAACTTGTAGGGGTGAGAAACAAATCTCACTAGGCCACCCAAAATAGTGGTCCTAAAATCTATTTTCATAACATGTTCATGAAACATGAATCACATCCAGCCTTATCAAATGTGACTACTATAAAATAGGATAAACAAAAATTCATAAAAAATGGGTGAAATAAAAAAGGAAAATAGTTAACCTCAGGATCTTGTATGACAATTACAGGTAAATCTGCCCTTCTTTTGGCCCCATATTGAGGAATTTCAAAACATGGCTTATGTAGCCACAACAGCAAGAACATCCTCCTAGTCAAAAAGGATCTCCAAAGTCCAATGAAAGTATGTGAACAAATTATAAACCCTATGATCTCATCCTAGGTTTCAAAACACTAAAATACATATATCAGGAACTAGGACTCCAATGGTATGATTTGAACCAATGGTAGGGACCCCCTATCAACCACATGAGTATACTACCATGCCTAAAAGTATTGAAGAACTAACTAGTACAATAAACCTATCAGTGAAACATTAGTATACCATACCATTCCCTATAACCCACATAAAACTAGATCTCAGGGACCAAAATAGACTTTATGGCCCACTAACCCTATCCATGGGAGACATGTTGAGATAAAGTGGTTGCACTCATCAAGAACATCCATAACCTCTCAAGTCCCATGTCACAGTAACCAGTCAACTAATGGAGGATAGAAATAGAATCAAACTTGGGTCACTCAACCAATCTAATATTATCTCAGAGGTACCCTCTCTCATGAGACCTAAACATTAAAAAAAATCAAACCTCCAAGCCATAGATCAGGCACTAGGGTAAACTAACACCCAATCCCTCCAACCAGAACTATTGAACCAGCACCATACACCTCAAATCCTTAACAACATATGGAATACACCATGGTTCCTTTAAAATCATCACAATAGGAATCTTAAAAGGGGATCCTCTAGAAACCCATAGCTCTAAAAGGACACCCTATTATGGGATCCTCTAGTGGAACCAAACCTCAAGCTAAGCCATCTCAATGTAACTATGGATGAACTGCCAACTCAAACCATATAATACCCACCCAGAAGGGAAACCTCAATAAACACCTCTATCATAAGGGAACAACTCATAATAGGTTTACTAAACATTTATCAAACTCTTATCAATGGAACCCAATTATAAATGACATCCAAGGATGTTTAACCACCTTAAAGGATCCTACCATTTTCAAACCCAGAAAACCAGACCTTAACCTTGAACAACCGAACAAACAATCCCATCCAAGAATAAATTAATCTAAAATAGGATCCCTATACCTATCTCCCAAGGGTTCTCTTTCCGAAAATTTGTGGGGGGAGGAATCTCTGGTTCCTTCCACTCCCTTTCCCCCATTTTCCTATTTTATCCTCCCCTTCATCTTCCTTTCCTCAGTCTTCCCTAATTCTAGGCTTATTTCTCTATTTGTCCTTAGCGATTCTCTATTTCGACGCTTGTGATGGGAAAATGATTGGAGATGATCCCCTCAACCTTATCGGCTATTTCAAGGTGATGTTCAAGATTGACTTCTCTACGGTGAGGTATTGGTGGTATTATTGTAGGTTCCTTAATGTTTCTTCCCTTTGGCCACTCATACCTTTCTCTGTCCTCTTATTCCTCTATTCCTCTCCAAGACAGATCTGGAGTAGTGGAAACTATGAGGTTTTGGGTTTGTGGGTTAGCGTTTGAAGGGTATTTTCTATTTTCATGATTAAAGTATTCTTTTGGTGTTTTTTGGACGCTCTTATCCCTTTCCTGGAATCGTATTCCTTTGGATTCTCCTAGTCAAAGCTAGAGTAGTGGTACTGAGAAGTTTTGGTATGTGGGTTGGAGGTTATAGATTTATTGGGCATGACCAGATTCAGGATGTTTTCTGGTTTTTCCTATGTGATGATGGATTTGTTCGGTGTTGCATTTATCAATGTCAAGGATGTTGTTTCTATTTCCGGTTTTTTTAATTGTTTGGTTTTTCTCTCAATCTGGTGGTATGGGTGATGATGTAATAAAGAGGATGACGACAGTATTCAGATGGGCACGATGATGGAATGAAGGTCTTTGAATGGGTACGATGATGACATGGTGTATGGATGATGGGAAGGTTAAATCTTCATTATGTTTCGATGTTTGTAGTTGCGGTGGTGATGGCCGATAGGGTTCTCACTAGAATTGTCTGATGATGGAGATGATTTGGTGGTTTGATATCGGGGGAATGACTTGAGGAGGCTCACTACTTGAGGATTTGTGTCCCGAGGTGTTCTAATGGTGTTGTGATGATGTTTTTTGGTTGATTTTTAATTTTGAATCAAAAATAAGATTTCGGGAAAGTGGATTTTGAATTTGTAATTTGGTAATCTTGTGTATGGATTGGACAGATTTCAAAAATAAAATAATAATATAATTTTCAGTCATTTATCCAAGAAGTCACTTAATCTCGTCTTCCAAAATATATCTAAATAGCCTCAATAAAACACACCCATAATCCTTATTTCATGGTGATCAACAAGCACACACCCTCACCCAATCCTCATATCAAAAAATCCAACACCAAGGAGGATTTTAGAAAAAACTCAAAGGAATCCTTCCACGCATCTCTATCAGTCCAAAAATCAATCCCTAAAGCCTCTAGATAATGAAAGGACTCCAATAATATGATACACGTGGAAAATGACTCTAGATGGACTACCCAGAAGTCCAATTCAAACTCCAAAGAGAAAGATAGGAAAAATGATCCAGGGTGGGAGAAGTACATGGCGTGTACAATGGGTGCACAGCGTGTACCCCCAAGGGTACTTCCTAGCCGTTCTTCCCAGCCCACTCAACGTGTAACAATCAAAATTAAATGGTGTTCCCTCTTTTATATGGTGTGTAACCCAACAAGGGAACCGGCCCTTGTACCTCAGGCCCACTCAATGTGTAACACAACCGAGAACACGGTGTGTACGGATGGTGCACAGCATGTAACACAACATGGGTACCCACCCATATACTAGGCTATGTAAACTTCCTTGTATTTTAATACTACATGCAATTTATCACACATGGAAACTGGATATGTACCTTACACGGCCATGTACCCCCTGCATAGCGTGTCTGGATGAGTACTTAGCCATACCCTGAAATCCCACAACATGGAATGTACCCCCAGTACATGGCATGTAGTTTCAAAAAACAATCCTTACTTGAACAATAAGAAAACATAGTGTGTGTTATTCAAACCACATATTGTGTGATTGGGGTTTCCTGAACAAAAAATCCCTCTGGATGACCCAGAACACCCTGGAACTCCCTGATTCTCCCTAAAACTACTAGATCAACACCCAATTGATCCCCAAAATCCCATAACGATATTAAAACCTAAAAACAACTAATATTCAAATATTTTTGGAAGATTCATAAAAATAAACCTACCTTTGAATGGAAACTACAGACGCATCGATCTGATTCACATTCAGCTGCACCAGCACGATGATCTGGCATGACCCGAGCTCTACAATTGCACCTCCTTCTCCCTCTTTCACTCTTATCTCCCTCTTTTCTCTCTAGCCAATCTCTCAGATTAAGGAATCCCCATGGTGTAATACATGAAACACCAAGGTAGAAAAAGGATAAAATAAAGAAAAGGAAAAGAAAAAAAGTAATGAAAAAGATGGAAGGGGGTTGACCCAGACCAAGTTCCTGGAACAAGGTTAAGCCTCACCTAGAAATAAGACCCCATTCTAAACTCAAAAAAGAACTTGGAATTCATATCTGATACAATGATCAAAATATATGACCGAAAAAACATGCGTGAATAATAATATTTAACTAATCAAAAAATAAATATTCTTAAAAAATCTAAAGAGCTTAAAATTCCACCAAACTATTATCCTAGGGTAAAAACCCCATTCCCAAGCCAACGGAGTGGTTAGAAAAATTATACGAGATCCCAAACAGGACAAATTACTATTTTTTCCAAAAAAAACCACCAAATATAAAAAAAATCAAATTTCACCTTCTTTTCTTAAACTGTTACAACACGGTTCATGAAAAACTCCCTACCATAAACACTTCTCACCCCCCGAGAAGTCTCGATGGTCAAACAGAAACCAATATTCCCCATAACCAATAGTGCTCCCAACACTACCATGATTTTCCACCATCTGGCCCCACAGCATTGAAAACACCCACAAAATGAGGGACATTCCACCAGGACCAATCTAATATTCCCCACCATAGGAGTATCCTTATCTCCACCCCTCAACCAAGCAATAAACTCTAAGTTACATGATCCTTCCACTACCGAACATAGTGGGACAACATGGCCAAACCTCTCACACTAGAGTTCCAATATAGGAAACTAATCATTGCCCCTTCCCAACACACTAGGAACGATAATCCCATACTAAATGAACACTTTAAGATAGGTACCACAACCCAAAATTGCATATGGATCACTCACCACCAACAGAATCAGAACACCCCAAAATCCCCAACAACCCATAAGGATTTCCACAAATCCCCAGAAAAATGGAATGCATATCCACCATCAGAGAACACCTCACCAAAGGATTCATATGACCAGTCAACTAAACCAACATCATCTGTAAAAAACATGCATATAGGCATATGCATCCTATGCATCTAGAATGATGCATGGACAGAGGCCAACTTCAATCATTCTAAGAGCCAAAAACCCATTAATCATAAATTCTACAAACACAAGTGCATCACTCGAGGTGAAAATCAAAGAAATGTAACAACACAAACCAAGAATAGCAATCCCATAACCCTAGTAACCAGGATTTCCTGCTGAAACAAGTGTTCATAAATCACTAGGCTGATATCCATCATAGGTGATAAAACATTCATAGATCTCCTACCTACCAACCCCAAAATACTAAGAAAAAGAAATAGAATACCTCTATTTTTTCATGAACTGGCCTGGGTCGACCAGACCTGTCACCTGATCTAGCCCACAATAAGGCCCCAAGTGCACCTTCTTGTACTCTAGAGGTTGTAAACTTATGGAAATGGACTAAAAAGATATAGTGTGGAGACTATAACCTCATTTTATTATATAGTAATAGAGGACATAAACGGAACATGTAAACATCCATGAACATCAGAATGTGAATAAGTAAATAAATAACTAAAATACCTTTAATAAATGGAATGATTCATAAGGACTCAACAAACTAAAACTTATAGACATTGTCCAACCATTGGTCTGACCAAATATATAAAAAAGGAAAATAAACGCACAAGGCCCTACTACAAATCTATGTCAAACCACATACTCGTTCTCCATGACAATTGAATAGCTCCAACAAAAACCTCTGATTCCACACGAGCAACTCTGATTGAACATAAAACACTTATAATTTTCCCAATCCACTACACCTAGCAAAAACTAAAATCATAAATAAGGTCAAAACATGCATTGAGATGCACATGTTGGGGGTGAGAATCAAAAATCAATAGGTCACCCCCAATGGTGGTCCTAACATCTTCTATCATAACATGTGAATGCAACACATGTCTTGTCAAGCCAAGTCCAACGTGACTACCATCATAAAAGAAAAAAATACATAATATAAAAAGGGGGATAAATAAAAAGGAAAATAGTTAACCTGGATTTTTAGTCTAACACTCTTAGGTAAATTTACCATCACTCTGGCCCCAGCCAAAGTAATTTAGAAACATGGCTCACATTACCACAACATCAAGCTTGTTTTTTGGATCATGAAGGATCTTGAAAATCCAACAAAAGGACAACCACACAATCCAGTCCCTAGGATCTCAACCTAGGTGTCAAAACATTATAAAAAATATTGGGCACTAGGACTCCAATTATATGATCTAAACTGGTGGTGCGGACTCCCATCCAATATCAGGAGTATACTACCATGCCAAAAAGTCATAAATAACTAATTGGGTGAGTGAACATGATAGTGCATCACCGGGATACCAGAACAGCCCCAAGAAATGATAGAAAACTATATGTTGGGAAGTGAAATAGCCTCTACAATCCACTAACACAAACCCTGTGAGAACTATTAGGATAAGGAAACTACACTCATCCAAATCATCCATTATCTTCTGAACCCTTCCTTGCAATAACAATCAACCCAATAGAGGAGAGAAACCAATTCAAACTTGGGGAACTCAACCATACCAATAGTATCACAAACTTACTCTCTCTCATAATTCCTAAACAAGAACAAACTCAAATATTCAAGCCATAGCTCATGCACCACGGTTAGCTAACACCCTCACCCTCTCACCAGAACTACTAAACCATTATCAGCTACCTCACAGGCCAACCAACATAGGTCATCCACCATGATTCCTAGAACCACATCCCAATAGGATATTCTAAAATGGTCTCTTATAGAAACCATCAATTTCAATAGGACACCCTACTAGGGGATTCTCTAGTAGAACCAAAACTTTGGCCAATCCCAGTCAAAAAACTATGGCTGGACTCCCAATATAAACCACAAAACACCCAACCAAATGGGAAACCTCAAGAAATACCTCTCCCAAAAAGGAATTCCATAGAACAGATCTCTATGAACTATCTCAAACTCTTCTGAATGGAATTTATTTATACCTAACAACCAATTATTTCAAACCACATTTAAGGCTTCTATCGACTCCAACCCCAGGAAACCAAACCTAAACCTAAAACAACCAAACTAATGTTCTCATCCAACATGAAACTCAATCCCGTCTCCTAAAATATGTCTAAATAACCTAAAAATCAAATGGAAACCTCATTCCAAGGTGATCAATAAGCTCACACATTCACCAGATCATCACAGCACACAGCCCAAACCCCAAGAGGATTCTAGAACACACAAAAAAACCTCAAAGAAATCCTCCCACGCATCTCTATAAGTCTAAAACTCTTTCCATAAAGCCTCTAGATGATAAAAGGACTCCACCCCTATTATCTACATGAAAAAAACCCAATATGGAATACTCAAAAGTCCAATTCCAATTCCAAAGTGGAAGATAAGAAAAACGGACCTAGTCAAAAGAAGTACACAATGTGTACCATGGGTACATAGTGTGTACTTCCAATGGTCCTCTTGGGCCATGTGTACCAACATAATCTTTGCGTACATCCCCAAAGTACACAGTGTTACCTCTAGTACATGTCATGTAACTCAACTTGGGTACCCACCCATTTTCCTCATCCACACTCGGTGTGTAACACACTAGAAAACACGACATGTATGAATGTTACACGGCATGTAACCCAACATGGGTACCCGCCCATGTACCTAAACAAGTAACCTACATGGGAATTTACAAATAAACACCATTCACACCACATGGAAACTGGTCATGTAACTTACATGACCAAGTACCCATGTATGGCTATCTGGGCGAGTACTCAACCACACTCCAGAATCCCACTACAAGGTGTGTACCATAGGTACATGACTTGTAGTTCCAAAAAAACTCATCTTCCCAGAAAATAAAGAACACACTGTGTATTTTATTCAAACTACTTATTGTGTGATAAGGATTTCTTGAAATAAAAATCCCTCTCGACCACCCAAAACTCCCTGAAACATCTTGATTTTCTTTAAAACTACTAGATCGACCTATGATGGGTCCCAAAAACCCAAAAGGCAGATTAAAACCAAAAACTACTAATATAAAAAGATTTTTTTAATAAAAATAAAAATGATCAAGTCTTTGGGTGGAAAATTTTAAAGATTCGATATAATTCACATTCCATATCTTATGCACGACAATATGACGCAACCCATGCCATGTGGCAGCTCCTCCCTCTCCCTTTCTCCAACTTCTCTCCCTCTCCTATACCTATCCTCTCTCACAACTGAAGGAGTCCCCCCAAGTGGATCCTATAGGACACAATAAGGGATTAAAAATATAATAGAGATAAAACAAAAATAAAAAAGAAATGAAAAATGAAAAAGAAAACAAAGGAAAGAGGGCACGGCCTAGACCTAGTGCCTGATACGAGGTTAAGCCCCACCTAAGAAAAAACCCCCATTCCAAACTCAATGGAAAAGTGAAAATTCAGATCCAATGATCTTACCATAAGATATCACTGAATGAACATGTACGGATAATAATATTTCATTAATTAGATATTAAATATTCATCAAAAATCTAAATGGATAAAAATTAACCAAAATCATGTCCTAGGGTAAACACCCTATTCTAGGACCAAAGGACTGGTCAGAAAAAATTATATGAGATCTCCTGATAGGATAAATTTCAATTTTTTCCATTAAAAACCACTTAAGAGTAAAAATTAAAATTTCCTCTATTTTTTTTAAATCATCACGTTGCAGTTCCTAGCATTCATTGCATACTCCATACTCAAGATCCAACCCCATGTAATTGCATACTATTCTTAAAGACTTCCCATACACCATGTACTTACTTAATCGTGTACCTACATCATGACATAAAAAGTTACTACCCCTTAAAACCATCTGTTAACCCTATATTGATGTCTCACATACTGTCATTATTACATGTCAACCTCACGACTCACATAATTTATTAATTGTGTACTGACCACATGATCCTCATTCCTTTATCCAATTTTTTTCTTTCACTTTATCAATTATTTATTTTCATGCATTATTATTTTCTTCCACATGTTCTAAAAACCTTATCTCAAGTACTTCAAAGAATGAGAGGTTGAAGAATGCTCTTGAGATAAATTGAACTGAATGGATCAATTTTACCATACATCTTGTATTCTATAGATTTCTTGTTATTGTGGTAATTGTACTATGAATCTAATTGATCCCAAATCAGATTATTGATAAGGATAATACCTCTTAATAATCTGATCACTCTTCATATTGGTATTGAAATCTGCATCGATTACGATGCTTGCCCAAGGTCTCCAGTTCCACCCCATATGTGGGAGGATAATCACCATCACCCACTACCTGTGTCAAACCACTTAGTCAAATAAATCCTATTTGAAATATATCATCAACCTAAATCCATATCTCCCACAACTCTGAAGGTTTGATTTGATATAGAGACATTGATATCAGAGAAATGCCTAGCTCTAGCACTATCCCAAACCCAATATCTCTTTAAGGGGGTAGTGCCACAACCTCTTCTAGAAAAATATTAGGGTAGTCTTAAAAAACACTAGGAAGAACCACAAGTCGAACCTCCACATATCTCAATATAAACTCAACCATCAAAGAAGATAGAGACTCAATACACCTCCAACACATCTAAGGGTCTCTCTCGCTAATGAAAACCGCTTGGTCTCCATCAGCGGCAAAGACTATGAAGTGACTATTTAAACAATATGTGATATCCTACACTGAATACAAACAATACAAACCAAGGAATATGTAGTATGGATATATCCCCAAACATAGAAAATCTCCTCAAGATCGGTGCTTCCCTAGAAACAATTCACAATTATTGTACACATAAAAAGGCTTTCTTGATATATAACTAGAGTAGTAAACACCAAGGTAAATGGAATCCTCTACACTTTAATTCCCAAATCATGGACTAGAGTGGGTAAAAAAATAGTGCGTAGCTCTAGAATAAAACAAATCATAAACCATATTATATTATATTTAGATAGTATTTTGTACAATAGCAATCTCATCGGGTACTAGCAGTGCTAAAACGTGAATCTAAGCACATCCTGCTCCATAGCATCTCTGGTTATGATAGAGAAAAAAATCCACTGTTGGGATCTACCCACTACCCGTAAGTATGAGGGATATGATAGGGATATAATTTTATTGCCCCATCTCCCTTAAAATATTATAGTTTCGACTAAAACAGTTACAAAAGTTATCCTGAAAGGGCCACCAACCACACACTTAAAAATCAATAAATTTTAGAACTGTTGATTTTTATGCCCAAAACCAACATAAGAGAAATAAATTTTACCTGACTGAATGGAAGGTGTATCAAAACTACTATCTTTGATGAAATGATTTGAAGAAAACTGAATCCTTTTCTTCACTAACTAGAACTTCCTCTTTTGGATAGAAAACTGAGAATTCATGTTCATATCCCTACTCTATGTAAGGTATTTATGAATCTTATCTCATGATGACCTGATCATAACCAACATCCTCTCAATGAACTTTTCCCCCACTAATAACTCAGTGTATGACTTCAACATAAATGGGGTAACCAGGTGCAAGATCTATAGGTGAAAAGCCTACTCAAAATTCTTTTACCTAACCTCCTTATTTGGAAAAGGGTCTATAGAATTATGTAGGAGGTTCTTATAGTAGATACTAAACTTCTGAACACTGGAAATCCCCTAATTAATGGTATAGATATCTTTTTGAAAATTTGTATTAGCAGAAAAACATAAAAACTCATCCTAAAATAGATCCCTAGATTGTCCTAAAAAATAACATACTCCTAGGTATCCCTAAGAGATAAGATCTACCACTTCCAAGATGACCCATGTAGAATCACCACACCTAGAGAAACCTGGTTCTCTCTCTAAAAAAGAATTAAATTGAAGTTTATCACCAAAAACTCAAGCTAATTCATTGTATTATAGTCTAAAATAGAGCCCTCATACTTCTATAGATCTTGGCTATGAAACTATTAGAGTTTCCTCCTCTAAGTATATTATTCATCAGCCTTCACCCTACTGAGATCCTCTAAAAAATCATACAGAATGTATTTTTCATAAACCAAATGAAGAAGTTAAACTTATTCCATATCTATAAAATAATAAATGTCAATACTCATAAACCCAGGACAAAATTGAATTTTAACATTAAGTAATTAACTCATAAATTGATTTTAACCAATTTCCCATTGTCAAACCAAATTCAAATATTGGTGCAGAACAACACAATGTATGATCCTTACTTAGGTATCTACCCTATAAGAAGTATAAAATCACTTAGAATGTTCGATAAACTTGAAGGCCAATATATCGAAACATAGGTGGCTATAAAATCTTGTTTCCTAGAAATTATACCTTTTTATAGAATGTACTAAACCCAGATGATATTTGTTCCCTACCAACCCATGCATCCTCACCAATTCCTAACTCCAAACTTTATCCTATATCTTAACCTTTTTCTTTTTAAACCACTCTTCCACAACCCCCTCCCTCCAAAGGTTCCCCTCCTAGGTCAATAATATAGAAAAAGAGATAATGATGTCTGAACAACACCTCTAATATGTGACCGGTTTTCAACTAACAAATATGGTATATAAAATCACAAATAAGAGGAATTATCCTCTATACATTTAAATAGTTAGAGATAATAATTATAAACCACCAACCCAAACCATGCACAAACCATAATAAACCCCCGTACAACTAATGTCATATATAAACCAAAATGAAAACTAAAAGTACCAAAATTATTACTATGTAGTGACCAAGAACTCCAGTAACTCTTATTAGATACTCAAAAACTCATATGAGCATGTAACATCCAACCCAAACACCAATATACTCCTACTAACTTGAAAATTGGTTTATATATATGTAGGGTGATCATGACATGTATACTCATTAGGATCATCCTTAAAACCTCCTATGAATATTTTAAATAAGTATACTAAAGCCCAATGAATACACAAATGAAATTAACTCATAAACTAAATAAGTAATACTAGTTTCCCATTATCACCACGGATCTCTCACTATATAAAAAATATAAGTAAACCATTCTATATAAAAATAATATATATATATATATATAAAGGTAATCCACTTACACCTCTCAATTGGTTTGTTTCTCTCACATCCCAATGGTTATGTCTTGTGATCATCCCTCCAAAAAATAAGTCATCCCTAAAGTGAGATGGGACTCAACATTACCTACCTGGGTACCATGCATGGATCAAAATCTCACATTGGAATTAGTCAACATATCCATATCCTCATCAACATCATCCCATTTTTAACCAAGTGTATGTCTAGAAACCACTAGAGTCTGTGTAAATGAATTATACCACTAACCATCACAAATCTTTCACATAAACTCAGGGCAAGCCACTGCCCCAATGAATAGATAGAAGTATGTGCTACACCAAAATCCATTAAATCCCAAAAAAATATATGGAAAATATTGATCCATCATAGACCTTGTAGGAATTCACCCCCTACCATAAACCATTACAGCTCAGGATATAAATACTCATCTACATCTTTAGGGAGAGGGGATGAGACGTATAAGATAACCATTTTTTCCCTCTCTACCTTGGATGTTAAAGAAAATATCACCCAAAAATTTGGGGTGTCGGTTTCCTTACTAATGTGGGTGGGTAGATTATGAATTGAAAAAATATAAAATAATATCACACACAACTGCAAAAATGGAAAATACATACCATTAGACTCATCTACTGAAATCATTGTCAAGGACCCCTAGATACTAGTACTAAGGTATTGATATCAAACAGAGTATGAAAGTATAAATTTTATTATAAATTAATTATTTAACCATTGATTAATTCACATAAACATTTTCCAATATTGACATTTATATCTTTTTAATAAAAGTGTTGATAACACTATTAATTATTTCATGAATTATTTATGTACTCTAGGACATCAATAAAGAATCTAGAAAGATTAAAAATATTGAAAATAAACACCTTATTTTAACTTGTCTTATTTTCCCAGTGTCACACACCATTCCACATAACATAAATGATCATACCATTATTGAAATCGACTATAATTGCAGTCAAGGATCCCAACCCATCAGTCATTAAATCAATCATAAAAAACCATATCCATAGGCCTCCAACCCATTTCACTTAAAAGTTTCAAACCATATAAAAATTCAATAAAAAAATATTAAATACTCTAAATTCGTATAGAACATATTCATTTCAAAATTATTTTCCACACATAAGTGAAGGCACTGAGGCCATGGTATTGAGTCATTTAATCATCCCATGAAAATAAATGGGATATATCTTCCCCACAATTTTTTTAATTTAAAAATAACCCCATTTAAAATATAATTTCAAATTACTAGTTCATTATTCATAGGTTATCCACACAAAGAAACCTAAGGGAATTATCTAACCATAGCTAACCATAAATATGATTCCAAATATTTTTCATATAATAAATTCTAAGATAAGTAGTTCAAAAATTATTTGTCCAACATCCATTAATTATAATCATAGTGATTGATATTATTAGATATTAAATCAATTGACCATGAAAAAAAACAGACACTACCAAACATATTTTACATTATCCTAGTAAACATAAAAAGGTAGTATAAAAACACAAACCACATGTGTTCTAAAAACCCAACCATTAATTTAACCCAGTATAAGAAATATTACTTATCTTGAATATGTAATAATTCTCTTTTCAATTAATTAATTACTATAATTGTAATCAATTATCATTATCAAAAAAAATGAAGATAACACTACTTCATGTGATAACATATTTGTTATTTTAATTTCCATATTTAGAGAAGATTAACCCTTTAATATATCAAATGAAATTAATGTTATAATTAAATTCTTTAATTAATATGAATAGAATTATTCTCTGACATGTGACTAATTCTAATGAATAAATTATACAAAAGCATGCAATAATTATTCTCCTCTTTACCATTTTCCAAATATTTGATTAATCATCCAACATGTGATTCCCTTTCTGTGTTATTATCTTTTTAAGGTCAGTCGAACCCATTTAGAAAAACAAATATAGAATTATTAATTCACAATTTCACATAAATAAATTATATTTAACAAATCCCCTTCCTTTATTTGAATCTCAACATTCTACAAATGGGAATGAACAATCAAGAAACAACCACTTTTAAAGTAAATGCTACCAAAACTGAAGGAAATGCCATAAAACCCAAATCATGGAAATCACCATCAACACTAGCACAAAAACTCTACCAGAAATAGAAGAATAATACCAAAACATATTTCTATAAAGATTAAGGATAGGGGAAATGAGGATTAAGGGAGAAAAGGTAAGATACCTAGATCCGAAATTTTGATCCATTGATCCAAGGTGTCTATAATCTTCAAGGTGTGACTAGAGTGTGATGAGAGGTATTAGGGTCAACTAGTGTTCAAGAGAGGGAGATAAAATAATGAAATGGGATATATTCTATTCTATTTATATAGGAATCCTAAAATCCTTCAATATGACATGGTGAACTCCCAAAATGCTTGTGGTTCCTTTAATCAGAGCACAATACAGTTTTCATGGCTTTTCAATCCCATAGACCGTGTGACTTTAAAACCCATGTCAAACCATTTTGACTAATAGTATAGCCTCCACCATAACATGGTGTATAAATCTATGTCATTTTACCCATGTCATGACCATAACTACAGTGTGGTGAGATCCACAATTCTTGTTTCTAAGAGTTGGAATCATTGAGTTCCATGCCCCTCACTATGGTGTGGAGAGCTCAATGCTACCCTTTTTCAATATAGAGACTCAATGATAACCAAAAAATAATTCCTTATTCAAAATTGATTCCTAATCCATTTCCCCATCCTCATTTCTCACAAGATCATACCTAAGTAAAAACACCTTGTAATATGGACAGACAAACCGTTTCACTCATCATGATACACTCTGGCACTAAACGGCCAACACTAAAACCTAAATCCAAACACTTAATACTGAAACATCCTACCCCATACTCAATAATCCAAGAAATATTTAAAATATAAAACACTATGCCTACCACCACATATTTGTGGCACTCAAAAAATCCAAAAACTCTTTTCTAACCTACAAAAGTCCTCCAAATTTCCTTAGAAAACCTCTTAGACTCTGGAAAACCCAAAGGGAAGAGCCTTAGAAATCTAAAAACTTACAGGATGATTCAATATTTTATCATATTTTTCAATACAATCACGCACTATAGAACATTAATGAACAATAATGTTAATCTTACTCGAACGTCCATCCAAATCCCATCTACCATCTACGAAGTAAAATAACCCTAAGCAAATAATATAAGGGGAAATTAATAACGGTATCATATTATATTACCTAAATTAAGAATAATTAAACCCACATACATTAAAATGATGATAGATATTATAAAATATTATATCAAAAGATATTCTTGAATTCTATCTTCAAATTCCTCAACGAGGTCCCTTGCACCTACTAGAAGAAGAACTTGATCATGATGAAAAAAATTCACACTAACTAAATAATATAAGAATTTTTTTTATAAAAATAAAATTTGGTAATAAGAGATTACACACACACATAACCAAAGTGAATAATGTATAAAAATTAGATAACTTAAGATAATTAATATCACCCAGGAGGGGACTTTATTTATATTATAATTAAATAGATATATAAGGTCATGCATATTATTGCCCATGGATAAAGTTTTTGGTGGATTCAATTTGTTTGAGGTCATATTTAATGCATCGTATCATGAAATATCTATATTCATAAAATTAAAATAAATTAACTGCATAAATTGTTTACAACCACTTCATAAATATTAAAAAAAATTATGAAGTAATCATAAATATAGTGGATAAAAATTTATAGGAAACCTTTCATTAATCATACAATTTAATGGTATCTCCTTTAATGGTATCTCTATCCCATTGAATATATTATTGTCATGTAACTAGTGTTTTAGTTAATATCTTTCTTGATAAATACACTAATATAGGGATCCTTCTATTCAATTAGAAACACTTTTTTCCAGACATTTTCCCCATAACTTTACCAATGTAAATTGGGAATTTTTTATTTTAGTTCCATAAACTTAACCTACCCAATCACAAATTATAAATAAAAATTTTAATCATTAATTGCTAATAACATGGATGATTTCTTACAATTATCCATAATAATAACTATTTTAGATGATCAACAACTGTGATGTAAAACTAAACTCCATTTAAAAATATATCCTTTTAACATTATGTAAATATAAATCGAAAATCAACCAGTTGTTTAAATACTTTGATCAATGAATGATCACTCAGTATTTCAAGTTATTGACACTAATATTTCAAATAATTTTAAGGATTGATGTGGTCTCGGAATAAGTCACCAATATATTTTAATCAAAATATAGAATAATGTGAATACATTATAATTTATATATCAATAATTAAATTCATTGAAATGATATTATTTGATTTAATAATCAATATTTAGATGTATTTCCTATTTTAGAACAACATTATGTATCCTACAATATAGAACGATATGAATTAATGATAAACTTAAGTATGAAAATAAAAAAAATAACTTTATAAATAAGAAGAAACATAATATATAAATGAAATAATTGAAGAAGTGTTAAAAAAGTATCAATGAGTTTGAACCCACATGACATTATCCATATCAAATGATGTTCCCTCTCTAATTTATCCATATTTAACATAAGAGGTCTTATATAATTTCACTTCAACATCACTAAGATATGAGACAAAAAAATTACTATATTCATCCAAAAAATAACTCTTAAAATTAATGATTCAACACAAGTTAGGTTAGGCATAAATTATTTCAATGTATTTGTGTACCACTCAATGGGATACACCTATCTGATTTTGATAAAGCACCAACCATGACTTCTATAATTATGAAAATGGTCAATTGGATCATGACATCAAGAAATGAGGTTAGAAATCCCATTAATACTTATCTATTTAAACATTATAAATTTTTAAAATATATATATTATAAAATAATTTATAAAATGATTTTAATAGTTAAGAGAAATCGATAATGTATATTATATGTGAAAAAAATAAAAAATAATCATTTTTTAACATGAAAAAATCATATGTAAATTATCTTAATTTTCATATTGAAAAAATAATTATCATTTATATAATCCAATAAATTTTAAATTAGTCATAAAAATTTTACTTTTGGTTGAATCTTTATCAAAATATTTGAATTAATAAATTTTTTATTAATTATTTCAATCATTAAGTAATGTTTAAATAAAACATAAAAATGAAATTGTTTTATAAACTGACCAAAATCTTGATACCATGAAACCACATTGAATACAATTAAATTCAGGAATCAATTTAGTCATAAAAATAACTTTATAAATTTTAATTTTTATAATAAGTTCAACCTAAGTACAAAATAATTCATTACATTCCATAATCCTAGATTATTAAGTAACTACTCCTTATTTAACGTGATAAAATAGTATAAATTAAATATTTAAAATTGATATTTCAAGTCATATATGAATTGGTAAAATAAAAGTTCATTGGTTTACACTAAAAATTTTAAATAAAATTGTTTTAATACAAATTAAGAATATAAATTCATATATTGATTACTTATTAAATTTTAACAGTTTAAAATACATAAGAATCCAAAAAAACCATTGGATTTTTTTAATATTAGTGAATTGTGACCATTTCTTGAAGTAATTTTCTTTCTTAGTGTGAATTGAAATTATTTACTATTAAACACCACGAAAAGGGATTATAAATATCCTCCCCACCTAATATTTTACACCATATACATTTTGGAGTTAATAAATTAATTTTTAAATTTTAGAATTCATCAACACAATATAATATATAGAACAATGAGGAAACCTCAATGACATATATGAATATTGAAATGTATCTTAGAATTTGAAAAAAAAATATTGAAAGAAATTGAAGATGAAAATAAAATTTTATCCAAATACACTCAACTTTTTTTTCCTTCAATACACTATAAAAACATAAAAATAGTTCACTTTTATCATATAAATAAGTAAAATTATACCTCCAAATTCTTAAAACTATTTTTTATATTTAGATAATAAAATTAATCATAAAAAAACTCAAATTTCAACCAAATAATGAAATAATATTGACATAATATTATTAATAAAATCATATTATTAATTTGGTAACTAAAAATATATTATGATTTAAATTTCATAATAAATCGAAATAATTGTTATACTACTCAACAATAAAAAAATATAGTGGATAAATATTGGGGGTGGATGGGATTGGATGATAGCAAGTGCATTTGGGGGGAGATTGGGAATGGTGACAATTATGAGTAATGGTGATTATGGGAGACAATGATAAAAACTATAGATAGCCTCATCACCTTACCATGAAACTTAAAACTAAAAGGTTCCTTCTATATATCTCTAAACAATAGATCAGCTTTTAGTGTGTCTTGAAACTAAAAATAACCTTAATTAATTCCTATATGAATTTAAACTGTGATCCACCCTACATATAACTCAAAATTATAAAGAAAATTCCAGTACAGTATTAAAGTATAGAATGCCTTAATTTATTTCTATATAGATTTAAACTATAGATCCTCACCACCATCATTTATGACTTTAAACTACATATCAACCTTTTATAAAAAATCAATCTACTAATTACCTTATCACCTTCAAGTGTGAATTTAAACTATAGATCGACCTTTGTATAACTAAAAACTATAGAGATTATTACTATATAAATTTATAATATAGATTACATTATCACCTTCTACAATATATTTAAACTAAAAGGTACCTTATCACCTTATTGTATGGCTCTAAACTACATACCACCCTCTGTGTAGATAAGAACTACAGACCACCTTCTTGTGTGGCTTTAAACTGTATAGAACATTATTTCCTTTGTATATAGATTTATACTATATAGTACCTCATCTCCATCTTATTTAAAATTTAAACTAAAAATTTCATTCTTGTGTGAAATTAAACTATAATGTATATTATCATCTTCATATATTACTTTTAGCTATAGAGTTTCCATTGTATAGATTTAAACAACAAAGTTACTTCTTATATATATTTAGACTACAGTTTGACTTATTACATTCCTATATGTATTTAAACTATATACTACCTCATCACCTTTTTATATAAAATTAAGCTATATAGAAAAAACTGATACAACTTTAATCTATAGAATACCCTATTTCATTCTTGTATGACTTCAAAATAGAGAACACCCTATGTATGACTTTAAACTATAGAGCCCCTTCTTATATAACATTAAAAAACATAGAACCTTATCATGTTTTTATATTAATTTAACCAAAATATTTCCTCATCAACTTATTTTCTAAATTTACATATAAAGGGCCTTCTAGTGTGAATTTAAACTATAAAATATTTATTTGATCCTGTATAGCATAAAAATACCAATCAACAGCTATATGGATCTAAAAAAAAGAGTATCTTTATATAAAAATTTAACATATTGAATACATTATCACATTTATGTGAGTATTTAAACTAAAAAGTTCCCTTGGTATAAATTAACCTATAAAGTAACTACCTATACAAATTTAAATTACAGATCCCATTCATATAAGGATTTAAAATATAGAACACCTTATCATAGTGCATAGTTCATGAATATTACTTAGTCCTTTAACAAATGGTACTCTACCCATTAAGATTCTGAATAATTTAATTAACCATTATTAATAAGAATGTATTTGTAAAGAACTTCATTAATATGTTTACAATAATAAAAGAGTAACATAAATGATAATAGACATATTTATAAGATAAATCAGGATCCCATAATTCTAACTAACATAAGTACGCACTATAAAAAATTGAGGACTAACAATATTAACCTTATCTTAACCACCCTCTAAATAATATATACCATCTATGGAGGAATAAAAGAATAATACTATGGAATAAGGGAAAATTTAAAGGGGTTTTATATCATATTCCCCAACTTAAGAGTAAGTGGATTCTCTCTATGTCCAACACTATGATATGTATCATCAAATAGTATATCTAGTATGGTACCCAAATTTCATGTCACAATTCCAATAATAGGTCCCTTGTTCCTTCTATAAAAATAACTTTATCAAGTTAAATAAAAGTTTCTACAAATTAAACAATATATAAATTACATTATATAAAATAAATTCACTGATAAGTGAACACACACAACTAAAGTAAATAATTTTTTTAATCAAATAATTTAATCAAAATTCATATCATCCTATAATATAGATTTATTTATATATTAATAAAATAAAAAAATGAGATTATACATATCATTAACCATGGATGACGTTGTTGGTGGATGCACTTTTAGTGGGGTAAGATCTAATGTATCATATCTTTGAATATATCTATTCATAAAAATAAAATGAATAAAATTAAAAAAAATTAAGTAAATAAAAAATATTTAAACAATTATAAATAAATAATAACTATAACTTATATTAAAATTACAAGAAACCATTAGTTATCATAAAAAATGATGGGATATCCTATAATGATCTCCCTGGACCATTAAATATCTCTTTATAGTATAACTATAGTGTTTAGTCAAGATCATTCTCGATAAATAAAATAATGTCTATATACTTTAAATTAATTAGAAACAATCCACTTATGGACAATTTTACAATAACTTTCCAATTAATATTAGATAACAAACTAATAAAGTGAACTTGTTCAACACTACTAAAATGTTGAGTTATAGAAGTGGTTTTAAAACATTTGTATATATTAGGAAACATTTGGTATAACCTATACCAATGGTTTCAAAAACCATTGGTACTATCCATATCAATATAGGGTTATACCAACGGTTCCTAGGAACAGTTGGTATCAACCATTTTGAATAAGGCCAAAGAAACCCAAGATAAACATGACATTAATAATACATTAATCTCATGATTTAAATAATACATCTCAAAAATAGTTATAAAAACCAAGGACCTTATGGTTATTGTCTTGAATATTATCTAAAAAACAACTTATTTTCCAATACTTGAAAACATTTCTTCATAATAAAACTCCATACCCTTTTCTATATATCTCAAATGATATAATCATCTTTATAACTTGGGGAATGGAAATATAAGAAAGGGGTGAGTATGGATTCTCAGAAAGGGAAAAACATATCATAACATGAAGGATAACATGAGGGAGAATGATGGTTTGCAATATAATTCCCCAATAAGCCTTCATTTGGGAGGTTTTTTGTGGTCTTGAGTGGGGTTTGGAAGGTGGCGATGGGAGCGGTTCTGGCTTGCGGTGGGGCCTTTCTTCCAGTGTGTGTTTGGTTGGATGATTTTTTGGTGATTATTCTTCATTCCTTGATTTTGATATTTGATTTGTGTTATGGATTTGAATAAGATATTTTTTGTTTCTACAACTGTTAGTGTGATGGTATGAGTTTATTTTTATTTCTCTATTTGTAATTGGTTTTGGATGAATCTGTTGTTGGTTTTGGGTGAATATGAAAATTTTTCTTTTCTAGGTTATGGGTGATGATTCGGTTTTGGATAATTTAGTATGGTGGAGGAGAAAATGAAGTAACTTTGGTGAAATATTTATGGATCTATTTATTTTTCTAGACAAATGGTTTTGTGAATGTTTTCTGTTTTTTTAATTGCATTTATGAATTTTGTTCATGGTCTGGTTTGCATTGTGGTCATATAGTTCATGTTCAAGAGAATTTGCAGCAATTTGAACTGCAAGGGGGTGCTTCAAAGGAGGTTCATAGTGGTGATTTTTCACCTGGAATTGCTTTTCAGATTCAGACATTTTATAGAGTATAGCATAGCCATCGGTTCTAGGCCCATGCATTTTTTCACGGGGCAGCTTACCGAGCTATGATGTGAAGGTGGAAACTGGTCTTAATGGTTTTCATGCTGGTTAGGGGCCTTACATTGTATTTTTATATGAGTTTTTTTGTCTTGAACTACCTGTGGAGGTTTGATTATTGTCTAAGTTGTGGATTTCATGTTGGGTTCCCCCTCAGCCTTTAAAAGGGGGTTTACGATAACAAAAAAATTAATTTTCAGTCAAAACGTCAAAATAACCTAGATGATAATCATAAAATATATTTGAGAAACATAATATCATTAATATATTATTAAGGAAGAATAAAATATGTTACTAGATCAAAAAAATCCAAATAAAAATATAAAAAGTGATAATGACCTAAAAGTATGGAATAATTTTAAAATAAGGTGTAATATTAAAAATAAGGCATTTTATGGAAATAAATTTCATCTTGGATATTTTTAATAACTTCATAAACAACTCGGAAATCGTGAATAACCATAATATTATGAAAACCTTTGTGAGAAAGATGATTATGCCCACACCTATGTGAAAAAAACTCATTATGGCCATTTATACAAATTTAAGTAAAACTATCTTGCTCAAGATAATGTGAACACACTCATTATGTCCACACCTGACTATCTCATGGGATATAAGCTTAAATAAACGCATTGAAGGGAGATATAGGACCCTACCCATCATCATACATACATAAGTGTGCCACTTAAAATTAATCATCAATGTATCTTAAATAAACCATGGAAAAATAATTATTTTTGAAAACATTCAAATATAAATATTTCACCTTTCATAAATAAACCATGTAAATAAATAAGTTTCAGAAAACACCCAAACAACATCATGAATTAAATCATTTGATGTAAAAAACTTAATCACCCAAAATAATGACATAATAAGAGAAAATATAGTATAAAAATTAAAACATAACTCTATTGGATATATATTATTTAAATATAAATAAAATAAAATCTAGAAATATATTTTTGAAAAAAAAAATTATTGATAATTGTAAAAGTCATATTATGAGTCTCATTTCAAAAATTCTCCATTAATTTATATTAAAAAAACGAAAATAAAACACTTAATGGAAGTGGATTTGAATTAAAAACTCTTTTCCCTAATTATATAATATATAACATCATTTAAAATAGAAAATATAGTTAACATATTAGAAATAAAATCAAAAATAAAATTTATAACTCAAAGGAATAAGTTTGAGTTACCAAAACCCTTAACATTAACCTAGATTTCCCCAGAAGTTCTTTAACATCATGTATAATAGAGATAAAAATATTAACTACCTATTTCAGTGCCTTATTCAAATACATTTATAACTATATTCTTAATTAATAAAAATTATCATCATGTATTAGATTGTTGTAATATATTTTCAACATCTGGTGTTAATAATGTTGACATTTTTTAACTAGGTTAGTAAAAGAAGTGTCAATAATCATTTTTATTCAAAATATCATCATTTAATAAACCATTAAATGTACTAAAATTTATATTTTATAAATACTTGTAATTTATAATTTCATCATTTGGTAGTTTTAGTAGCCTTTCATGAAGATGAAAACATAGATGAACTAGTTTCGTCTTATTTGTCGATATCGGTGGATTACCTTATTATTGTTATTGATTTTTATTTAATAAAAAAATAACAATATTAATTATATATATTAATTAAATATATGTATTATATACTTCTAAAATATAAACAAAAACCATACCTTTTTGGATGTGAAGGGAAACAAAACACATTTATTCATGGAGACTGTAGTCTGCACAACGTAAGATTCACATTTTCATTTTTCTTAATTGAGAAGTGGAGGGTGGTTAATGATTGAAACATGATTATAATAAAATAATGGTATAAAAATGATACTTGTTTTATTATATTATGATGGTGAAATTGAATATTAAGAATAATAAAATCATATAAATAAATAGAAAACATAAAGAGAGATTATGAACGTATACCTCTCTTCTTGGGTTATCTCCTTTCTAAAAGGGATTAAACATTTGAAGGGTGGTATTTTGAGAATAATAAAACCTATTTAAGGTTTCTAATAGTTTGGAGTAAATTTTAGGGTAGATTTTAGTATGAACATAATATTTTTATGTTTGAGGGGCAGTGAAGAGAGGAATTCCCCTTGTATGAGTTAAAAGGGATGGTATTTTTTAAATACCAAAAATGTTTCAACAATAGGTATTCACTTTCAAGAAAAATTGATCCAAAATTTATAAATAGTATATATAAGAATATATAAGGTTGATTAATACCTCAAAAAGTTAGTTAAAACATTTTTTTAACAGGTTATTTTCTTTAACTCTAATGTTATTCATTTTTTCCATTTTGGTTTTCAACCTCGTAACTAGTTTTTACCTAGAAAATTTATCATTTATGCCCAAATATATAAGGGTCCTTATTATAATTTTTACCTAATTATTCTAAATATGAAATAAAATTTCTTTATCATTCTTTAAATCTGATAAAAAAATTAAAATACTAAATGTAAGACGTATTAAAAACAATCTTTTTGACAAAAATATAAATTAAGTTCTAAAATGTCAAATATGGTTTTATAAATTAAATTAATTATTATTAAAATTAAAAGTAAACTTATAAATTACATTTTTTTCCTTTTAAAAAAGTTTCATGAATTTAAAATTCATACTAATATACTAATAATGTCATAAAAGTCGGGTTATTTTTATAAATATTATTTTTCACCACTCAACTAAAAAACAATCTTTCTAGAAAAAATAATATCAAACTGATATGTTTGTGATAAATCAAAAAATAACATTAATTTTTTCAAATTCAAATCCTAAAATATGTAAATTTAAAAAAAATATAGGGAAAAAAAATTTAATAGAAAAATGAATTTTGATAGATTAACTATTCTTTTTCCTACAAATTACTAATTAATCAAGTGTTAGTCCATTATTCATGTCAAAATATATTATATGTGAAATGAAATAAATTTTATAAAAATGTTCTTTAGTATCTTAGTTGTAAAAATTATGTTAATATTTAAAATGTATTTTATTTTCTTTTGTTATTATTGTTTCGGACGCTTTCACTGGGGCACGTGCGTCCATCTTCTTGAGTACGAAAGGAGTGGTTTCATTGCCCCACATTCCCACTTTCCGAAGGGGGGTGGCATTCATTGCTTTTTCAAGGAAGTTTTCTCCTTGATCGAAATAGGATGATGGGATGTTGGTTCTTCCTTTCGTGGATTCCTCCTCAGAACTTGTCACCTAGTCTGGGTCTCTCTTATAGATTTAAGACGTTGTTCGTGAAACTCTTCCTAGTGCCATATCTTCATGGACACCAGTTAATTACACTACTTCTACCAAGACATTCCAAAGGGCCCAGTTAGGGTAGCAACCTTTGGTCAGGGAAGTAGTCACATTGGACATCACTGGCATATCTGGACGCTGGAACACCGGCGCTTTTGGGTTTCTTCCCCTTATTATAGGGATTCTCGAGGGTGTGGAATCTCGAGGCATCCCACATCAAATGCAAGGAATAATATGCCATAGGCATGTATCTGAGGTTTTCGTCAACTTCACATGTTTAACACAAGGTATACCGCAGGTTTAACATCTGGCGGAGACTGATTGGACTGATCATAACACTGATTAGAGTGGATCATATGGGTGAAACCCCTGGAGGGAACAATGATGTTGGGTCCAATGTGTGGTTATCTTCCCGGTTGTTATTTAGGGGAATGGGGAATGAGGTGGCATGATCCCACCGGGATGTGGCATCTTTGGTAAGAATCAGGATGGATGATGGAGTGTTGAATGAAGTGGATGGTGAATGGTATGGAACCACCATGAGGATAAAGATGAATTTGGGCTTGAGCCTAAAAGAGGCTTCCTACATATCCCTGTGGAATGGAATCAAAGTCCTCATAGTTCATATGATGATGTCTTACCGCAATTGGTGATTTCAATGGATTACCGCTGGATGGGGATGTCGACGGCTTACTACTGGACAGGGTCGCGACGGCTTACCGCGAAATGGGGTCACGACGGCTTACCGTTGGATGGATTTGACAACAGCTAATCATTGAATGGTGTCTCAATGGCTTACCACTGTACGGGGATGTCGACAGCTTATCTCTTGACAGGATCACAATGGATTACCATTGAATGGGGTCACAATAGCTTACAGCTAGATGGAGTTGACAACGGATTACTGTTGAATTGTGTCACAACGGCTTACCGCTAAATGGGGTTGAACCTCAGGGATGCTTCCTACATACCTTATCTAGGAAGAATGGATCAAACCAACATAGTTCCTCTAGTATGGGAGTCAGTTAACAAACGTGGAGGAGGAAATAGGTTCCAATGTTTGTTGGGATCGAGCCTCAGGGAGGTGTCATACGTACCTTGCCTTGGCAAGGATCAAAGTCCACATAGTTTGTGTGGGTGCAATGGCTAACCGCTGACTAGGGGAAACAATGGATTAACACTGATCTGGGGAGATAATACCTTATCACTAATTGAGGTTCACAGTTTAATTTCATGTAGGACGGGGGTGAACTGACGTGAAGGAGGACCTGGGGCCCAGATAGATGGTGGGCTTGAACCTCATAGACGCTTCCTACATACCTTGCCTTGGCAAGGATCAAAGATATCGTAGTTTAGGTGGAGTGGGAAAACCGACGTGAAGGGGGTCGGAGCGACTGGGTGTTGGGATTGAACCTCAGGGAGGCTTCCTATGTACCCTGCCTTGGAAAGGATCAAAGACCAGGTAGTTCAGGTACGGGGGCATTTAGTGTCTTACGCTCTGAGGCAGACCAAGTTGTTGATAAACCAACGTAAAGGGAGCTGAGACCAATGGGTGTTGGTTTTAAACCTCAGGGAGGATTCCTACATACCTTACCTTAGGAAGGATCAAAGTCCATGTAGTTTGGGAGGAGTGGGTGAACCGATGTGAAAGGGTCGGAGTGAATGGGTATTGGGTTTGAACCTTAGGTAGGCTTCATATGTACTTTGCTTTGGCAAGGATCAAAGACCAGGTAGTTTAGGTTAGTGGGTTTTATGGATTACACTCTAGGCTGACCAAATAGTATGTCATGGTCGATGCTTTCTCTAAGCCCATGTGAGTCATGCTCGGTGTGAGAAACAAGATACAGCAAAGAACTGACAATCACATCATGAAAGGTGCATCCGTGAGAAGTAGACTAGGGCCACGTGTAGTTGTAGGCCCAAAGAGGAAATAGAGTCTTATGCATGGTTAGTATCCCAAGTGATGGAGATTGCGACTTACTCCAAGAGGGAGGCCCGGGTGATGAAAAATCCCAGTGGGAGAGGGATTTGGCACCCAGGAAGAGAGGAGGAGTAGAGGTGCTACCTCCTGCAAGGAAAGCTAGGGGCTTACACCATGGTGGTTTCCCTTTCCCCACAGATAGATGCTGCTTTGATAAAGATGATTTCATTCCATGTTTGGAATGATTTCACTATCATGGAGACCAGTGGGCATAGAGAATGTCTGATATGGGGTACCCCACGTGCGAGGCACACAGAAAGGTCACATTTTAATGTCATGTGTTGAGGACGATGGTGCTTGGCAGTTTAACATCCTGCAGCTCGGACGAGGTGGGTTTACTCCGCACCCCTAGGACTTACATAACCACCCCCCTCTACACCCTAGTGAAGCAAAGGGACTGACAACATTATGCTTAGGGGTGTTATGGAGTGAACCATTGGGGGTCCATGTTAGCATGGTTATGCGACGAAGCAATGTCCGTTAGTGTGCCTATGTGAAGAATCATGAGTCAAAGCAACGCAATGGGTAGTATCTTCCAAGGGACTTTGAAATTGCTTCGTGAAAACCTGAATGGCTACACGGGAAAAGGAGTTGCAGAGCAGAGGGGTTTATATGTAGAAGCATTGTGAAGCTCTGGTTCTCCAAGAAGTGAAAGGGATTCATAAAGGGATGTTCTTCGCGAAGTCAAGTCTCCTAGCCTAGGCATATGCCCGAGGTGCATATGGGAGGATATTCGCGAAATGGAAAGGCATTTGTGAAGCAAGGGTGCCTCACAATGTAAGGTGTTGTGAAGCAATATTCTTCACGAAACACAGTGACTCTACCTTAGCATGTGGGTCATGTGTGTGTGGAGGGTGTTTTGCAAAGAAAAAATGTTTTGCAACGACCCGAGTCCCTGTGGGGATCTCATTCCTTCACGAAGGCCCGTGGGCTTCACGAAAGGCATCCCTCTCAGAAAAGGTGTTTGATTAAAGCAAAGGGAGAGTCACTTACCAAGAAAAAGTACCTTAAGGAGCTCATTGTTTGCAGAGCAAGAAGTGCTTCGTGGTTTGAGAGCTTAGAAGGTGAAGGGTCAAATGATCTATCCTTTGGTCTCAAGGGGATATCTGTATTTATAGGCAAGAGGCACCGCGAAGCATAGGTCGCTCAGTGCGAAGACAGAGGTCGCTCTGTGATGGGTTCATGAACATCAAAGGGGTCCGCAGGGCATCCCACCTCTTTCCTCCGCAGTGGGCTCACGCACATCAACTCAGATTGCATAGGCTCCTACATCCTTGCTCCGTGGTGGGCTCGCGAATGTCAAATTCATTCACGGAGCCTCCCACCTCATTGCTCTTCGGCGGGCTTTCGAACGTCAAATCTGTTCGCAGAGCCTCCTGCCTCCTTGCTTTACGATAGGCACGAGGCCATGGGGCTCTTCGAAAGGTCTTCACAAGGTAGATTCATAGACTTCCCCGTTGTTCTTATTCTTCCCAACTTTTAGTGTCAACAAATTCCCCCCTCATACTTGGATTTGAGGATAAATCAAGGGTCAAAGTCTAAGGGTCAATATCCAAAATACCTTGGCCATCCACGAAGCTGTTTCATGAAGAGGTCTCACAAGGAAGATATGTGACGTGCAGGCTGAGCGTGCTATGACGCTTAGCATAGTATGGACACTCTATGAAGCTCCGAAGGTCGTCGTCTATAAATAGGAAATTTGATCCCTCTTTTTTCTTTCTTTCCTCTAAGACTTTGGCTTGTAGCGCTTTAGATTCATGAAGCTCTGCGTACTCTATGCTTTCTCTCCGTGAATCGGGGCATCTTCTTCATGGCGCACAGCGAGTCTTCAAATCCATGACAGCGCTTAGCGACTTTCTTCTGAAGGTTGGGGTAGGGATCCACGAACATTATTTGGGAACGGGGTCCATGACATTGCTCCGCGAAAGTCCTTCGCAAACCGAACATAGAAAACACCAAAAACTTTAAACTGAATGGCTCGTCAGGAGGATTCTAGGGAGGTTCCTCACAGACGCTACCTAAAAGGAGGATATGGTGAATAGATTGGGACTAGGGGAGATAATACGGAGCCAATTTGACCATAGTTCATTGGTGGAGTTTCTATCGGAAATCCAGAGGAACTATCCATTGTGAAAGAGGATTCCTTTATATGGCTTCGGGCTGAGGGATGGCATATTCATTCCTAAAGCTAGTAGGGACGAGCCAGTTTACTGGTTCAGGAGTACGTCGTGTCAGCGCCAGTGGTTTAGGGTGGATGACGGCCATGCCTGAGAAGACTTTGCGCCCATAAGTGCTGACTTCCTGTATAACCACATGAATAACATGGATGGGAAGGCATTGCAGCCAGAGACGTCCCCCCCTCTATACCAGACAATCTTGAAGGCATCCTTGAGGAACCTGGGGAAGGTATGGTCTGAGGAGTGGGACCTGCGCCAGTGTGGAAACTTCACAGATTATTGGGCCTAGGCCCACTGGGTAGGAGCCTCATGTGAAGAGTTTGGGGTCGAGATAAGAAGAGTGGGTCTGTATGAGGTGGTGTGGGCCTCATAGTTTCACATCTATCAGCCTAAGCATCTGATGTTGGAGTTACTGAGTAAGTAGTCATTTAGGACCAATACCTTCTACCTACACCAGAGGGAGGTCGGTATCAGATTGTGGTATGTGCACCGGATCTCAGGGGTCCCAATATTGGAGGAGATGTATGATGAATTCCACCCTGCCATGGGTGTGGGGGGGGATCCAGAGAAAATGTCGTGGCTGGAAATGGCATTGATGGAGTTGGTGCTGAGAGGTGACAAAGAAGCAGTAAGGGATGTCCATTTTAGGTAGTGGTTCAATAAATTTTTGAACTTCCCATAAGACAGGCAATTTCCATTAAGGCCTCAGACTTTCCTGAAGGGGGATCAATTAGGCAAGGAGCACTCGTACTGGCGGCTCTTGGAGGAAAACTAGTGGAAAACCTGGGGATTTAGCATCATCACTAAGCAGCAGCCGACAGTTAGGTTGGCAGCATTCATCGCGGCTCTCATCTTTGGTTGGATCCTTCTGGTGACGAATACAAACATGGGCGTGCAACCAAGAACATTTATCATCACGTCCATGTTGGCGACAGGATGGCAAGTCAACCTCAGGATCCTGATGCTCACCAATATATACAAGATATTGTGGAAAATCAGTAAGGGGAAGAGTCCACAAAGGATATGTGGGCCATTCCACCTTCTGTATGGGTGGATAGAGGCACATGTTAGGGGGGTTTATGAGTACCCTAACCCCATATCACCTCTGGGGTCGAACTTCCACCCCTTTATTCTGAACGTCACAGGATGCTTTTTGGCCAAGCTGACCACACCGTTGGTACTGAACCGGGTGTGGAAGGTAGAGGAATTCAACTTTCACCTGTTTCCATTGCCAACGGGTACTTTTGCTGATGACGACCAAGGAATGGAAGAGAAATTATCCTATATCATGGCCTTTCGAGGTGGATTCTTGGTGGAAAGGGTGGACCGTGATCCCCTCTGCGAGTCGTACACCCCGCATCGATTTTCCCGGCAATTTTGGTGTATGAATCAACTGACCCCACAGGTCTATCTAGAGTTGTTCCATGAGGAACACCCATGTGTGATGAGCCAGATGTGGCTCATGTTCACACAGGAAGATGGGAAAATGTGGAATGAGATGCCTCTTCCTACTGATGTCTTTGGGTTGGTAAAGGAGTATGCCCAAATCTGGGAGGCGACTTACCCAGGGGAGATACTGAAGCATCCAACCATTTAGGTCGTTGATAGTGAGCCTCCCCAATCTCAAGGCCGAGGGAGGAAGGCGGAAAGGGAATCTCACGGTGGCGGGGAGGCCATGGCGGTGAGACCCGCACCAGTTGAGGGCGAGGTGGTAGTGATAAATCCAACAGTGGTAGTAGACCATGCGGTTCCATAAGAATAGAGTCATCCAGAGGGGAGGCCACCGAGAGGATTTCGTAGGATACCCACCCAGGCTCTAGGGAAGTGGTTGCGCCATATAGACATGCCAGAGAATGTAATCATTCTCGAATCTTGGGACATCTGGGAAGTCAACTGGAAATTCCTCGGCCCGTCTGAGATGTGGCAACACTTCAACCATCTTGGGATGGATTTGTCGGATATAGGCCCTATTCGGTCCAACTTTGTGGTGTCCCAAGAGGAGGTGGAGCAATACCTGTTAGAGCTGGAAGACTTTGTGCATTCTCGGGGTGCTCCTCATCCAATGACAGATCGTGTCATGGTCTTGCTAGATCGTATAGTCCCACTGTAGTTGTCGGCTGCTGAACTGAGATAGTGCTTCCCTCTTCCAGAAGAATCGGATGAGTCCTCCTGAGAGGACAAGGCCGGTAGAGGGATCCCATTGGGGGAGGGTGAAGTCGACGATCAAGACTCGAACCTTGAAGAATTTTCAAAGGCCCTTGAGTTAAAATCCCAAGCCCCTTTTTGAGGGTCTTCTCCCAGGTCGTTTTGGACTCCTTGCAAATACTTGAACTGTGTTGGAGAGTCTCATACATAGAACTTGTTCTCATCCCTCAGTGGATGCAGATGTGGGGCCTTCGGGTTCCACACCAATGGCTGCATCAATTGCTACGTCCAGCAGGGCCAGGACACCTGAGGTGACCCCTATGGATCTTTCAGACCTTCCGACAATATATGGGAGGCCATGCCTCGAGGTTCCCATGGAATCAACCCAAGAACGAGACCATGAATTCAATCTCTCTAAGTTTCCTATACCAAATTCTTGATTGTCACCCACTGACCATGTCAACTGAATTCCAAGCCCTTTTTGGTGCGCACAGTTCTTCAAATGGCATGGGCCACCATGGCGAGGTTGTTCGGGGATTCTGGCGGCATCTTTCCCAGAGGAATGTCAATGATCATGGAGGTGGATATCAAGATAGAGCGAACTGTGGTTCTCCTGATCGTTGGTGGGACCGCCAACAGAGTTGTGCCCGATATTATTGAGGTGGGATATGATGATGAGGATCAATAAAATATCCCCGATCACACTGTGCCTAATCAAACGCCAGATGCAGACCCTGCTGATGAGTTCCTGAGGGTGTTCCCTACATATAAGCCTACCAACTGTGCTGACTAGGACTAGATGGCCTTTAATGAATAGGATATCGAAATAGTCTATCTTCTATTGTGGAAGTTGATCAAGTGCTTCATTAATGACACTCCCCAAGCATGATGGCTATATGAGATGGACATACTTCGTTCGCATCTATGTGAACTATGTGCTGGGGGAGTGGATGCGCAATGTCCTCCCATGGCGTCCAAGATCTTATGGCGGAGAATATTCGGGATTATGATCATGGCCTTGGTGTGGGATAGCAGTGGAGGAAAGCGGTGAACATAAAGAAACTTCGGGAGGCTGATAACAAAGTTCAGAAGATGCAGGTTCGGGTGGATGAGCACTCAGCCACCCTTACCGTGCAATCAGGGCTGATATTGCGATTGAAGGCCCAGCTGGCAAAGGATGAAGAGGGCCTGAAGTAAGCCCCAAGAAGATGACCATTATCTAGACCAACGTAGAGTGGGCCCAGATTGCAGATGATGAATTGCGCCCTATTGCTGCCGAGGAGGAGTGGGAACTGAACAGGCGGTAGCAAATCCTGGACACCACAAACCAAAGGGTGGCGGAGCTGCAGCATTATTTTGATGGGATTAACCCTTCCATGGGAGGGATAGACACTAGGGTGCTGTAGAGATCACAAACCCTCTAACGTACTTTCATGATTTGATTATTTTATGCCATAACATGCATGAGTCCCGTTATTAGTGTTGGTTTTACACACATCTTTTATATTCATGAAATGCCCAGTGATCAATCCCCAAGCTCATGCGGGTCGAGCCCAATGTGAGAAACAAGGGATGATCATTGTGTTATTCTGTCTGAACATAAGGGTGTCGACCATGCTTCGGGCTTCCATGGTTTGAAAAACCAATCCGTATTTTCAGGAAGAAATGGGAGAGGCCTGATTGGAGGATGGGGACCTCAGGACAATTGACATGCCCTTTTTCCAAATGTGCTCTACTGAACGAGTGGGGTGACATCAGGGGCATTGGAATTAATCCTAACATAGGGGATTGGAATGTGTGAATCATGATACCCCAAATTCAGAACACTATAGGGGTGGCGTGAAAATGAAGGATAACTATTGACCGTGTTCGAAACACAGTATCGTAATTTTGTTATCCTGAAATGGGTAAAACAAATGAGTTCTTACCACTGACCATGTTCGAAACACAGGTCCTGACTAGAAATATTATCCATTAGTTTTATGGAACATTATCCCAGGATAGTGGGCGAGCCTTAGTCCAAGCATCCATATTGTTAGGGGTTTCCTTTAGACAATAAATAGTACAAGGTCCCAAATAAAGGGCATGAAAAGCATGGAAGGTGGAGTGGTGTTTTTCTAGAATGGAATCCAACACTCTTGGCATTACGCCACCTTGGTGGGAACACATTAGGTGGGCACACCAACCTGATCATGGATCATTCCTTCTTATAAACAGGACCTCTTTGATGAGGAAATTGTCGCCTACCAACTTTATCATGGTGCATCCTAAACTTGTTTAGGGTAAATCTCCAATTTCATGGTTCCCCAAAAGAGATCAGGTCAAGGGACTGAAAAAAGAGGGGGTAACAGGAATTATGATTCATGGGGATGGACCTGGAGACAGGATGTCTGGGGGTTCCTACGTATCCCATCAGATTGGGAATCAAGTCCAAACGTAGTTCTTGGGGCACATTGTGGTCAGAGACCTACACTAGTAGGGAGAATCCTCTCTGGAGAGGAAAATGATGCATCCCATGATTAACATAGGGAATCCTGAACTTGTTCAGGGCAGAACCATAGTTTAGTGTCATGAATTGGGGACATATTGACTTGTGCAGTTTAACGTCATACTATAGGACATTTACTAAAAGGTAAGATCCTAGGTAGATAGTATGTGGTGTGGTAGCTATAAACCTGCCGTGAATGAGGACTTGGATTCCGGACCACACCACATATCCCGGAAGGAAACTCCTCAGGTCAAGGGATCAAAGTGAAAATTAGGATGGACCCACAACAAAGTGGTCGGGTGTTCCTACGTACCCCATGAGGATGAGAATCAAGCCATACATAGTTCTGAGAGCGCAGTTTAACATCATGTTGGACAAGGAAAGGTATGTGTGTCATGGCTGCGCTAGTACATGTCCTACCAGAACAACTATGCCCACGTGAGTCATTCTCAATGTGGGAAACAAGAAGTAGTGATGGGAATTTCCTAGCACAGGGAGGCACATGTTAGGGACGATGGGAAACTAGGTAAATAATGTACCACTGATGTTGAACCACCTATATAATGCACCTAGATGCGCTGAAGAGTAAATCTGAGTATGTTGGAATTCCACTTGAACATAAGGAAGTGGAAATTTGGGAATCATGATACTCGAGATCTGGACCACAATGATGGTGGGGTGATGATAGAGGATAGTTGTTGACCATGCTTGAAACATAGTATCCATATCGTGTTAGCCTGGAATGGGGACAGACAAATGAGGGTCGACCACTAACCATGTTCGAAACATGGGACCTGTCACAAATGTCATCTGAGATCTTTAGTAACGTTGGCCCAAAATGGTAGGTGAGCCAAGGTGGCATGATACCAGGCCGTGAAGGGGGTACCTTTGAATGTGGAAGAGGATGAGGATCCAAATAATGGGCTCACAAATCTTAGACATGGAATGAGGGGAATGTCTCCGTGAAAATTCCACACCTCGGGTTCTTTGTCAGAACGCATCTGAGTACGACAATGAGACGCATCAGATAGAGGGAGTTGAGTCCCTTACCAAGGACAAGGGTCCTGGGGACGCATGCTTTCAACTTAAGGTCTTATGGTGGACCATTAAGGGGGTATTTATCTAATGTACTATGCGTATGGTGGTGAAATATCCAAACGTGACATGCAGTTCCCATAGGGAGATCTTAGTTTTGGGTCATAGAATTCGGACCACACTGGAAAAAGATATGGGAAGCACATGGTGAAGCTATTGAGAACCCCTATATGAATGAGAACCTAAGAGGTACTCGCCACACCACATGTTCCTAAATGAGTTTGGGCCAAGGTGCTGAAAAAGAAGGGACAGGATTTGTAGATTCCTGGGGTTAGACCCGAAGACAAAAATGCATGGGTGATCCTACGTATCCCATAAGGATGGGAATCAATCCTAATGTAGTTCTCAAAGATGTCTTGTAGATTAAAGTCTTCTAGAAAGGATGTGGAGTGGTATTAGTTTATGGTCATAGATCTTGGACTATGCATGGTAGGAAATTAGATACGATGTAATTACAAGACCCAGCATGAATGAGGAATTGGTCCGGATCACCATGCTCTTCTTGGGGGAGGCTTCAGGCCCAGGGACCGAAAAATGAATTTAGGATGAGCCCGAGACAAGGTGAAAGGACACTCCTACATACCCCATAAGGATAGATATCTATATGTACATTGTTATAAGGATAGTGTGGTGGGATACCAGTGCTATAGATAATAAGGTTGTGTGGGTCTGGACCTTTCACCAAAAGAAGTGGTATTTGATATATCTTGTTTGTCCATTAGGATGAATGGTTTTTATTTTTTTGTGAAGCTATGGACCTAGGATGGAAGTTCCAGGTATCTCCATAGAAATCAAGCCATATGTGGGCATTTAAAAATGGTATGGCTTGTGACCGATACCAAAAATGATGCCCCCTCAAGTGAGGATATCACGGTGCAGTGTGGTTTTTCATCATGCGGCCAGGATGATAATGTCACAGTTTAGGGTCATGTGATGGGATCAACCATGCATTTTTAACGTCGTTTAGGATAGACGCAATAGTTTAAAGTCGTGTGGGACTAAGCATCATAGTTTAAAGTCATATGGCTCAAACGTATACAGGAGAGATGAGGTTCCAAAGGGGATTTGCACGGCGTGATAAATCATACCCGACGTGAATGAAGACAATGTCTACACCATACTGTGCACAATTCTGAGGATGAAACCTCGGGTCGAGGGTCCAGGAAAGATTAGAGGGTAAGGGGCAGGAGAAACTAGCTCTCAATTGAACTGGACCAGAAAACAAGATGTTCGGGTGTTCCTACGTATCCTATGAGAATGGAAATCAAGCTACACGTAGTTCTTGAAGGTTCCTTTTAACATCGTATATAACAACATAGAGTTTAATGTCATGAAGGATAGGAAGTAGGGGGATAACTCTTATAAAGGGGCATACGTGGTGTGGCTAATGCAAACCCAACATGAATGAGGAAATGTTCCACACCATATTGCGCATTCCCTTAAGAGTTAAAGACTCGAAGGTAAAACAGAAGAGATAAGTTAGTGGAACTCAAGCTGGACCCAAAGACAATATGTCTAGGTGTTCCTATGTATCCCAAGGGAATGGGAATCGAGCTGTATGTAGTTCTAAAAGAGATCTTATTTTATGGTCTTAGAGCTCGGACCATATAGGAGAAAAATCCTTCCAAGTAAGTGCGGACCTCAACCTGATCCCTAAGCCCACGTGAGTCAAACTCGATGTGGGAAACAAGGGAGTAATAGGTTTTTGAAATACCTAGAATGCACGCCAAAGTAAAGTAGGTGCGAATCCCCGAATGATGCCTTTACCACGGCTTTTTTCCTCCTGACGTGCTAATGTGCACTGAGGGATAGTGCCAGGAGTATCAAAATTCCATTTGGACATGATGGGGTGGAAAATAATGTGAACCATGTAACAAACATTCAAGTCTTAAAGGGGCTAGCATGATTATGGATGATAATTTTTGACCGTGTTCGAAATACATCATCCATATCGTGTTAGCCTGAAACATGGACAAACAAATGAGCGTCGACTGTTGACCATATTCGCAACATGGGACTTGTATCCATTTTTTGCATGAAACCCTCGAGTACGTTGGCCCGTACTCGTAGGAGATCCCTTAGGACTATCATCCATGCCATTTGGGGTTCCTTCTAGGTGTGAAAGATTATGGAAGCCCAAATGAAGGGGAACACGAAGCCTGGAAGGTGGGTGGAAGCATGTTCACATGGAATCTAACACTTCGGGTTCTAGACCAAAGTACTCATGGGCCAATTGGTGAATCGTCATAGAGGGTCGAGGGGATCAAATTGAGAGTAGCCAATTTGGAAAGATGAGTATAGAGCACAGAGATGGAGAACTCTTAGGAGAAAGTGTTACATGGCGTGGTTGTCAAAAACTCAGTGTGAATGGGGACATAATCCGAAACCACACCATATACCCCTCTCCCTGGGAAATTGTAGGCCAAGGGGCCAAGGTGAAGGGGATATTTCTAAGAGATGGGTCTGGACCTGAAGTCTAGATTTTCAGGTGATCCTACATATCCCATTAGTATGGGAATCAAGACACATGTATTTATAGAAGAGGGTAATGTGCAGTTTACCATCATGCAATAAGGACACAAATGGGTAAGATACCCCTCACAAAGGAGGTGTATGGCGCGGAAAGTAACCCAATGTGAATGAAGAATAATCTCATACCACACCATACAATCCTGAGTGAAGACTTGGGCTAGGGGACTAAGAAGGCCAAGGGGCCTGAGGCTGGGCCTCGGACGGAAAGTCTCGGCCATCTTGTAGTTTAAAATCTTGTGGTGAGAATGAAGGAAGGGGTAAGATACCTCAAACAAGGGAGGTGTATGGAGTGGTGAGTAACCCAATGTGAATAAGGAAAAAATCCCACACCAAACCGTACAACCCTAAGTGAGAAATTGGTCTAGGGGCCCGAGAAAGCCAAGGGTTCTGAGGCCGGGCCTCAGAAGGAAAATTTTGGCCAGTTTTCAATTTAACGTCGTGCAGTGAGAAAGAAGGTGATCTTAGTTTAGTGTCATAGATCGCGGACCGTATATGCCTAGTTTAATGTCATATTCATATGGCAGGTAGGTCTAATAATCATGCTTATGGAAGACCACAAAGTGACAATGATGATCATGGAAAAATGTTGATCAGGTTCGCAACACAGTATCCACCCTTGTGTGACTGGAGGTCGGGGAAAACAATTGAGCATCAACTACTGACCGTATTTCCAACATGGGACTTGTATCAATTTTTCACTTGAAATCCTCTAGGGTGTTCTCTAGTAACAGTAGGAGATCCCTTGGGCCGAGCATCCATGCCATTCGGGGGACCTTTTGGAAGTGAAAGATGATGGAGTCCCAATCAAAGGAGTGGGTGAAGCATAGTTGTGCCCATGCATTTTAATGTCAAGCAGGGAGGTGAGAGTGATGGACATCTCTGGGGAGTGGGATGTATGGCGGGATTGAGATGAGCTTGACGTGAGTTGGGGAAAAAGCCTGTACCACCATATGTCCCGAACCGAGGGGGAATTATGAAGTTCAGTAAGGGCCAACAGAAAAAATGTTCAGGCATTCCTATGTATCCCATGAGGATGGGAATCAAGCCATATATAGTTTTTAAAGGCCATGCAGTTTAACGTTGTGTAATGAGGACGTGTGAGGATAGAAGAACATGGAGGGGGGACATGGTGTGATTGTCGTAATTCTAACATGAGTGGGGCTAAATAAGCCTTCACTATGCCGTGTAAGGATCCTCCAAGAGGTCTACCCCTAGGGGGTAGTCAAAGTTGAGAGTTTGGGGGTTGGACTCAGGACCGGGCGTCTGAGCGTTCCTACGTATCCCATGCGGATGGGAATCAAGATGTACGTTGTTATAAGGGTACATTTTAACATCTTTTAGGACGACATATAGTTTACCATCATGCAGTATATTTTACAGTTTAAAGTCATATAGGACCAGGCAGTTTAGGGTCATGTGGGACCAAACAGTTTAGGGTCATGTCGGACCAGTTGGGTCAGGAAAAGTATTGCTTGAGGAATTTGGCATTAGTGGGAGGAGTTATATGCTCACCATCCATGGTCATCAGTGAGTACGCACCATTGGGGTAAAACTTGTGAACAATGAAAGGTCCTTACCATTTGGGATCAAACTTGGGTGGTTTCCTGCCAGGTATCATTGGTGTTCAGAGGGCCAATACCAGATCACCTTGTAGGAAAGAGCGGAGGCGGACCTTCTTGTTGAAGGCTCTATCCATATTGTTATGGTGTCTTTCTAGGTTGTGTAGGGCACGAAGCCTATTCTCGTCAAGTTATTCCAATTCAGCCAGACGAATTTCATCTACCTTATCTGGTGCCTACTAGTTGTAGATCATTGGGCGTAATGAAGGCAACAGAATCTCAACAGGCAGGACGACTTTTGTTCTATATACTAGGGAATATGGGGTCACCTGTGTGGAATTACGAGTCGTCATCTGATAAGCCCATAGGGAATTGGGTATCTTTTCTAGCCAACTCTTCTTGTTCTGACCAACCATTTTATGAAAAAAAAAAATTAGATAGGGTCTTGTTGAACGCCTCAATCTTCCCATTTTCTTGCACGTGGTAGCCAGAGGTATGGCTAGAACAGATGTTGTACTTAGTGTAAAATTTCTTCAGCTCATCCGCTCAGAAGTTTGTGTGGTTATCGGTGAGGACGGTGTGAGGGACTCCAAAACGGTAGATGGTATCAGAGCTCATGAAGTCAACGATAGAATGGGCCTTGTCCTCCTTGAGTAGAACTACCTCTTCCCACTTGGAAAAGAAATCCATAGAGGTTAGGATGAACCGACATTGGCGAGCTGTCACCGGCAGATATGATCCTAGGACATCCAGTCCCCAGACTGCAAAGGGCCAAGAGTACTTGGTAGTGTGGAGAGGCTCTGGTGGCCGATGCACAAATTTTTCATGAACTTGACATGCATGTCATTTCTTGGAGAACTCGATGCAATCATGAATCATGGAGGGCCAAAAGTACCCCAGTCTCTGGATTTGGTGAGATAGATTCGGCCCAGTCTGGTGGGAACCGTAGGAACCTTCATGAACCTTCCACATAACTTGAGAAATATCGACTCCTTGGATGCAACGAAGGAGAATACCATCAAACTCATGCTTGTAGAGGATCTTATCACAACTGGGACCGTCCTGGAGGATAAACTATAACGTGCGATGTCGGATTCACTCACACTCGGCCTGATTTTCCAGGAAGTAACCATTTTGGAGATACTCGACAAAGGGGGCCCTCCAGTCAGGATTCACTTCAACTACTGCATCTGGGGGTCCTGACGTGGAGCCTCTGGTGGTAAGATGGTTCACCTGTAGGCCATCTTCATCACCTGGGGAGACAGAAGCAATGACTCTCCAATGTGCCATGTGGATAATTAGTTCCCCCTGATCGAGCTCTGAAAGTGATGCATTCAGACCAGCCAGGGCATCAGCTCGACCATTCTGAGATCGAGGGACATGAGAAACTTCCGGCCGAGATGGGAACTAGGCCATTAACTGTAGACTTCACTCCAAAAATAGCACGATATTTGTATTTCTGACGATGTAGTAACCATTGATCTATTTGATTACTAGTTTAGAATCAACTTTCATATATAGATGGGGCACATCAATCTCAAGGGCCAGTTCGAGGCCAGTGATGAGAGCCTGATACTCTGCATCATTGTTGGTGCAACCTTCTGACAACAGGAATGAGTACGGAAGAATGGATTGTGCTGGGGTAATAAAGATGATACCTAAGCCTACCATGTTGAGCCTGGGATCATTGAGCCTCCTACCGTTGAGGATTCAGGAAGCAAAATTGAAGTGAATCTGCCAGCACGGCATGGTTTGGTCTACCGAGAGAATCTCCTCATCGAGTAAATCAATATCCAAGGACTGGTCCGCAGGATACGGATGGCGAGCAAGGAGGCCTGCCAATGCTTTCCCCTTAATAGCTTTCTGAGGGAAAAACCTGATATCCAACTGCTGGATAATCACTGCCCACCGAGAAAGATGGCCTATCAACATGGGGTGGTTCAGAACGTACTTCAATCGGTCTACTCGAGACACCAACTGTACCTTGTGGTGCTGCTAGTAATGCCGCAATTTCTGTACTGCGAATACCAGTGCAAGACAGCTCTTTTAGATGGGGGAGTATCTGGACTTCGTATCTAGGATCATGTGGTTGAGGTATTAAAGGATATTCTCTATCCCCTAATTATTCTTCTGGGGAGGAGGGCGTCGAGAGATCATTCCAGGGTAGTCACATAAAGGATCAGTGGTATTTCGGAGACAGGTGGCATCAAGACCAGAGGCTAGAGTAGATACTTCTCTATTTCCTCGAATGTGGTCTGGCACTCTTCATCCCATTCATAGGCGGTGCCTTTCTTCATGAGCTTAGAAAAGGTCTTGCACTTGCCAGCCATATTCACAATGAATCGGTGTATGTAGGCTAAGTGGCCTTGAAAACCTTGAAGCTCCTGAATATTTCTTGAGGGAGGAATCTAGCTGATGGACTTGATCTTATCTGGGTCGATCTCGATGCCCTATTACCTGACAACAAAGCCGAGAAACTTCCCAGAGTTGACCTCAAAGGCACATTTCAATGGGTGTATCTTCAGGTGGTAGGAATAGAGGAATTCGAACACTTTCTCAAGGTCCTTGAGATGGTCCCGGAACTAGGGAGATTTGACCACCAGATCGTCCACATAGCATTACAACACTGTCCCACGGATCGGCATGAATATACGATGCATGTCACAATGATATGTGGCACTTGCATTCTTTAAGCCGAAGGTCATGACCTGGTAAAAAACATACCTTGTGGTGCCCTGAAGGCTATAGAATCCATGTCCTCAGGGGCCATCCAGATCTGATTGTATCTGGAGTAACCATCCATAAAGTAGAGGTCTTGGAAACTAGCCATATCATCGATCAACAATTCCATCACAGGAAGGGGGGAATCATCTTTCAGACAGTGATGGTTAAGATCCCAAAAGTCGATGCAGACTCTGATCTGTCTGTTCTTCTTTCTGACTAGCACAATGTTGGATATCCATTTGGGGTACTAGACGTCCTTAATGAAATTGGATCTGATGATCTTATCAACTTCCTCCTATACCATGGCGCTATGAGAAGGGCACATCTTCCTGGGAGGTTGTTTGAACCCATGATGATTTTTCGGGAGACCGATGTGGTGTAGGGATACCTGAGGATCTAGTCCCAGCATCTCATTGTAGCTCCAAGTGAATACATCGTGATGTTGTTTCAGAAATTCTACATATCACTAATGCTCCTTGAGGGACATGGCAGTACTGATTAATGTAGGTCTCGGATCTACCTCACTACCGAGGTTCACCTGTACCAGTTCATCGACCGTGGCAGAGATGCCCTCTTTAAAGGCAGGAGGAGCATCCTTCAAATCCTATTCTTCACTTGCAGAGGAGGGATCCCCATAGGGATTGGCTTCCTCTAGGTCTACATCCCCCTGTGAGAGGCTAGAACCATCCTGGGCGGCAGTGGACATCACATCGGGAGATTCATGTGCTGCCAAAACCATAGCAATGAAGGCTATCAATCTGATCTTGTCTGGTCTTCAGCCCAAGGGGCCATGCTTGATGATATCAAAGCAATAGTGGTTTGTCTGCTTGATCTGGTTAATTCCAGCCCGACGGAACACGAAATTATGAAATATTGTATTTACCATGTGGTAGACATCCCGATACCTTATGGAAGTAAGGGGCTTAGGGATCACTGAGGCTTGATTCGTATAATAATATGAAGTGATCTCCTGATGTCTCTTGGACCTGAAAATATACTTCCCCCTTGTTCCAGAGACAACGAAACGTTGCCCCATCTCAGGGGTCGTGGACTCCAATCGATGGATCGGGAAGATGTAGGCATCGTCCAAACCTGCCCAAGGGTTTGTTGCAACTACAATGAGTTCCACCTCACTAGCCTGAATCTGCTTTTCCTTTCTCTTATAATAGTCGGCATCTAGGTAGCGAGCTTCACAAGAGGAAAAAGGAGACGTGTCACCTTGGAGCACACCCACTCAACCATTAAGGGAGTACTTTAGGCACTGGAGGTATGATGAGGGAACTGTCGCGTGAATTTGGATCCATGGTATGCCCTTCAATGCATTGTATGCGGTGTCTTGGGAGACAACCATAAACTCGATACTGGAAACTAGGCAACCGAATTGCGTCTTCAAATTAATATTGCCGACTAGGGTCTGCTATGTACTATCGTATCCCTATATTTTCAGGTAGGAGGGAGTCAAGTCATCATCGGATAACCCCATCTTCCACAATTTCCATGTCAGGATAAGGTTAATCTCGAAGTTGGTGTCAACAAGACAGTGGTGAACCTCCACGCCATTGAATTGGATGGTGATGTAAAGTGGGTGAATGTGCCCCTATATGGGATAACCTTCATCTTCTCTGGAGAATGAGATAATGTCCTGGAATTCATCATTCTTTATTGCTTTCTCATGAAAGGCCTCTGTAGCTGCTACCTACATCTCAAACAGGAGGGGATTCTTAAAGACTCAGTGAGGGAATCACACATATCTACCGACAGGCGAAGGGCATCAAGGATATAAAGCCTTGCTGGGATGCTGGAAAGGTGTTTGAGAACATCATACTTTTGTGCCAGGCATGAACTTCTGCTTGCAGGAGGTCTCTCTATGACAGGTGGTACGGTGGCCCCTGCTGGCTGGGACAGCGGCAGATTGGTGCTGGTCATATCCTACTGCCCACTAGTCGAAGCCCGCAAATTGGCTACCGGATGAGCATCGGGCGACTGATATTGGCATGTAGCAAGGCATGGCTAGTTGCGGCATGGTCGAGGTGGCTCTACTTGATCCAGTAGCACAAACAGTGGTGCAGGAGGTCCTGATGACAGCGGATGAGGAGGCTGCATGTGATGAGATATGTGCTGGGCTTTTTGTCTAGTCTCAGTGGCATTCACAGCCTAGCTAGAAGTTCCAACTGATGTGCCTCGATGACCCATATAGTTGCGGTTGCGCCGATGTTGGCGTCTGCTGGGGACTTTGGGGGGATCCACCTGGCACTCCCCGTCGTCGGGAGTCATGTAGGGGTTTATCGGATCCATGGTGTTAACTGAAGCATACCCTTGACAATCACTTGAAGATTCATCCACTACTGGGTGGATCCTAGGATAAATCCCTATATCTAGGGGAATGAATTCATCGAGAGTATGGGATGATGATGACATTGGTAGGGCACATTTCTTTCCCTTGCGTCTTCGGTGTTTTCTCTTCTAAGAAGAGGCCGACTGAGATGACGTTGCAGAAGTGGTGGTCGCAGATTCTAAAGGCTCTGGATGATTCAGGAATGCACGGATGATACCATGGGCATGGGTGACCTTTTTCCAAGCCATAAAGTCGTCATATTTCTGAGATCCACGACTGGAAACCTAATTTCACTCGCCCTCACTGTCGCTGCTGTTGTCTGTCCTCACAAAGACGCATGCTAAAAGTGCTAGGGCTGGGCCTAGCCTGACTATGTTGTTATCAACCTAGTCTTGGAGCCAGTCTTTGAACACATAGAACTAATTGAGAGTGTTCCCAAGGATCCAGTGATAGGGGCAGTAGTTGGGGCGATCAGTGAGGTTTGCCTCTTTTGGCCTTCTTCACTCAAGAAAACGCACAATCCCCTATTCCAAGGCACTTTGGAAATAGCTGGGAACCTGATTCTCATTAAACAAGTAGGTCCAGTTTCTTCTGTCTGGAAAGGGGGGCCTAGGAGCTTGGCCCTGATGAGGAGCTGGAGGAGCCTGTTGAGGAGGCGGGGCCTAATTGTCCCGCCTAGGTAGTGGTGGCGCATTACGTGGGGGCTCCTGCCGATTTTGAGGTGTCCACTGCTGGGCTGGTGGCTGCACCTGTTGTGGTGGGCCTCTGCAAGGTTGCGGAGGCGGCTCCAATGGTAATAATTCCAGATATCTGGGGGCCTCTATTTGGTCCACCGTGGTGGCATCATCTCTAAAAGACCTCCTTTTGGGAATTATAGGGTACAACGGATGTGCCTGGTTGGCTTGTTGCAGGGCTTCTTCCAAGCGCTGGGCCTTATCGGAGAAGTCTTGAAATCCTCCATGGTAGTTCTGGGTGATCAGAGAGGGAATCAGTTCCGTATTAGCATTTCCCAAACACATCACCAGTAATTTCTCCTAAGTCAGTGGCATGTCAAGGGAGTATGTTAGTCCTTTCCATCGGGCAATAAAGTCCGCGACATTCTCATCGGGCCTCTGTTTGCACTTCAAGAGGTTTGCGATGCTCGTTTTCTGCGTGGTGGAGCTAAACTGGTAGCAGAATTTCCTACAGAGGTCCTCCCAACTGTTCACCGATCCGATGGGGAGCTGGCTATACCAGAAAAATGCAGGCCCCACCAATGTCTGCACAAAACATCAGAGCTTGGCGCCCTCCTGCTGCGCTGGACTCCCTAACATGGGCCCACACCTTGAGGCGAAGTGGTCCAGATGCTATGGTGGGTCCCCTATCCCGTTGAAGGGGTAAAAGGTGGGATTCTTGAAACACGGAGGTGCCAAAATATCATCCATCCATGCTATATATGGCTTTCCATCAGGCGGGAGTGTCACCTGTCATGTTTCCAATGCCTCAAGGCGGGCAATGAGTGATGCCATTGGATCATCTGGGTGGGGGTCCCTGTCTTGATAGGGATCCCTATCTGTGAGTGCATTGGTGGGTTCTTCAACATGGTAAGTTGGATCAATGGCTCATGGAGAGGCTAGTGGGTTGACCTTTGGGGCAGCTGGGGGAACCCGAGATGGATTCCTTGGATTTTCGCACCGTTCCGGAGGGTTTGGTGAGACATATCATGCCCTCTTGATATAAGTTATGGCCTCAACCCACTCTGCAAGGGCAGGAAGGTCGGGGTCACCTAGAGGCATCTTTCCAAGGGGAATTTTTTCCTGCCCCTGCGGCCCTGGCCTAAGATTGTCATAGTCTGGTCGTCACTCTGCAGCGTGTTCAGTGAGGAGGTCTTTGACCAACTTCTTCTGTTCGACAAGTTGTTGGCACAATGTGGCCTTCTCAGGGTCCTCCTCTGTCTTCTGCACTAAGGCAGATGGGTCGGAGTGTTTGGCATCTCCAAGGTTCTCTTTACCCTTACTGTGATTTCGGCGAAGGACTAATGCCTCAGTGGGCGCAAGGAGAAATAGTAGATTCCTCTAATGGTGAGTAACTCTTCCTGATGGATCCAGTAGTGGTGGCATGCCCTCAAGGGTTAAGTCCCCATCAAGAAGCTCTAGCTCATTCTTCTCATCCACTATGTCGCCATGTTGACTGTGACCCTTCCTGATGGAATGTCCTCAATATCACCTAGCGAGTTAGGATGTCATCGGATAGGACTAAAGAGGAACCACTACCACAAAACTGGGCAAGGTCAGCGCCACCCCTTTATCAGCGCTTGTTTAGTAGCGCTGATAAAGGGGGGGCCTTTATCAGCGCTTTTTTTAAAAGCACTGATAAAGGGTCGACTTCAATTTTTTAAAAAAAATATATATATATTAATATATAAATATAGTAATATAGTTATATGATATAAATATAATATATAATTTTAAAATATATTTTAGATAAGTATAAATGTACATTTACACTTAATATACTTAATATATAAGATATTTAGTGAAAATGGATTCTTAAAAAATTGGAAAAATATTTTTAATTAATAATTTGATAATTATTATGGAGTAATAGTCATTTAATAACAATTTGAAGAATAAAAAAATAAAAAAATTTAAAAAAGATCCAAAATATGGTGAAAACACAACTCAAACTTCAAACGGCCATAACTTTTGATCCGGGTGTCCGTTTGAGCTCTACCACATATCAAATCGAAGCCTGTGACAAGCTCTACGTCGCTGTGACTGGGGGGAGCCCTGGTAAAGCTTTTTTCGAGGCCAAAAGAGGCCCATAAGGCCTCCAAAACAGAGTTTTTGTTGGGGTACCCAGATTTTTTAACATTTTGTGGATTTTCAGCCTCGTTTAATGGGGTATTATTGGCTTTTTTTGGTGGGGACTGAATTTATTCCAAGGTATTATATTCATATTGATATTATTTATTTGAAATTTCATCCTTTTTTATAATGAACTGCTATTTATAATCAAATATATAACTATATGTACATATTTTTTTATATATTCACACCTAAAAATTAAATTTTTTAAATAAATAATTAAACATATTTACATATAAAATATATTAGCTTTATATAAATAATAACTAAAATCCATTTAATTTAAAATACCAATATATGAATATTTATATAACTACTATATATTAATATAACGATACATATATTAATATAACTATATATATATATATTAATATAACTATATGTATATATCAATATAACTATATATATATATTAATATAACTATATATAAATATATTAATATAATTATATATATTAATATAAATATATATTACTCTACGAATAAATATAACTAAATATATATATAAATAAATAGATATATCATGCATAAGATAACAAATCAATATAGGGTAGTGGAAAAGGCTTTAGGTGCGCAGGGGGGGAGGTCTCGAGATCAAATCCGGGTGGAGGCACGGGTGCGCGCGTAAGGTTGATTTAAAGGGATAGCGCTGACAAAGGGTGTAGGTGGTGCGGGTGGGTGCTGGAGGTGCAGGAAAGCGCTGATAAAGGGGGGATCAAGCGCTATAAAAGCCCCCATGAGATTGGCAGTATTTTTAATTTTTTTAATTTTTTTAGTTTTTTTAATTTTTTTTAAATTTTTTAATTTTTTTTTAATTTTTTTTTAATTTTTTTTATTTTTATTAGTGCTAAAAACAAGAGCTGATAAAAGTGGTCTTTTATCATCACTAAAAAGAAGGTTCTGATAAAAGACCCTTTTATCAGCGCTTAGTTTTAGCACTGATAAAAGACCCCTTTTATCAGTGCTTTTTTTAGCACTGATAAAAGGGATCTTTATCAGCGCTTTTTGGAGCGCTGATAAAGGGGACCCCCCCCCCCTTTATCTTCTCCGGATTTATCAGCACTTTTCTAGCACTGATAAAAGCCGTATTTTTAGTAGTGAAGGAAGCATACTACCCCCAACCATGGATTTGTGCATGGGGGGATCCTCCTTGATAATCTTGTGAAGTTCCTTGAAACTATGAACGCATTTTTGTTGCATGGCCTTATGGAGACCTGGTGACTCAGGGCATTGGGCCACATTGATTACGGACAAATAAACTAGACGACATTGCTCTCCAATGTCTTCAAAATGCACTTGTCTCCTGGGATAAATCACTCACTGATGACGGAGGAAGAAGTGCTTCTCCCAGAGGGTTTGGCGGAAACACTCAAATTCCTCTGGGGTGAGGGATTCTGGGGCGCAGAAATTCAGCACTGCCACGGGCTAGAACATCTCTGGTAAGTGGTCTGCTATGAGGATATTCCATAAGCTCCTCATCTCGGATTCATGGTCTAGCCCTTTATTGCCCCATTAATCAACTGGGGGTGGCTAAGGAACTAGCAACGGTACTAAGGTAGACCGATGGGATGGCAGGCTGGCTAGTGGGGAATAAGGCGAACGGGCTGACTGGCCGCTGAATCTCGGGTTGTCCTCCGAAGAGTGTAGCGACTCAGCCACCACATCACGGTAAGATGGGATGACGGCCGTAGTTCATGGAATAGGGGATAGGGCTACTGGTGATAGGTTGTGCTGTTGCTCACCCATCATTGGTCCCCAGAATAGCTCTCTGTGATCTCTAGTCGAGGTAGAGAGTAATTTTGATGATTGGTGGTGATTGCACGACCGTAACCTGTGGGGTATCCAAATTTTCATCCTCCTAGATATACCTGCGGAGGGAGGTGGGAATCTGATAGACCTCGCATTCTAGTAGTACTAGGCTGATGTGCCTCGTTCCTACCCCATCCTTTGACTCGGATGAGCGAGGGGAGGGTTCCAGCGCTGAGTCATATTCTGCTTCGGAGTCTGAGAAGCAGAATGGTTTGATCTCTGTTCGGACCTTCCCCAAATCCTTATTATGGCGGTAATGACCCGACTTCCTGCCCCTGGATGGATATTTTGGACAAGGAAGATTCTTGACACTAGGAGGTCCTTCATCCATACTGGTGTTGGGGTGGGGAGGACTTCCACCCGAGAAAGCCAGGGTGTGAGGAGCACCGGGGTAAATATCAAAAGGGATATGGGGAGGACCTCTGTGGGAAGTGCTGGAGTGGGTAGGACCTCCACTCAAGCCCATAGGAGCATGGGTGGGACTCCCATGCATTTTCCCTATCATGACATTAGTATGAGGAGGGTCCTCATACTGGTCGATCAGAACACGGGTAGGACCTCTGTGCTGGGCGCTGGTGAGGTGGAGGCGGCCCTCACTCCCCTGATTACTGAGGTGAGGAGGACCTTTTCCATCTACTAAGAGGACATGGGGAGGGTCCCCATGTTGAGGAGTGACCGGATGTGAAACGTCCCCATACCAATAGTCTATGGTGGGAGGAATGACTCCATATCTGGTGTAGTGGGCATGGGAGAGACTTTTGTATTGAGTGTCACCGCCATGGAGAGGACCCTCATTTGGACTGAAGGTGGCATGGGGTAGACCTCCATGCTGATCCTAGAAGTGGGGAAGGCCCGTGTTCTCTATGGTAGTGGTACGAGGAGGACCTTCGTACTGGGTGGCATCACTGTGGGTTAGTCCGCAGTGGCCACTGCCTGTGCTGGCGACCAAGAGAGTCGACCCAACCTACCAGTGGGTCGGTTGGGGCCTTGATCTAGGTTAGGCATATAAATTCCCCTACTCAGCATATACAGAGAGTTGTTGATATGCACCAGCGGTGGATCGGGCCACAGTAGCTGCTGATGTTGACACCCCTTGGAGGACATCCTCTTTGGCTTGTGCCCAACGCTGGTGTTGGGTTAGATGGACCAGAGCTGGAGGTGCAGGTACATGGCTTACCTACTCCCCAGCCAGTAAGAATGGGTGGCGGTGCTAACGTGGCCTGGTGGGATCCCTTTCTAGGAGCCCCTGGAATGGAATCCAAGTTGGGTTGACCCGGACATCCCCTACCTCATCGGTGTAGGGAAAGGAGTCGTTGAGGCGTTCCAGGGAGAGGCCCTCAAAACGATTATATGTTTGATTGGGGGGTAGTGGCTCCCTATGCGGCCCTCAGGGGAGGCATTGACAACAAGGCATAGATGCCTCTAAATCGAGGAGGGCCATATCCCAAATTGGGACAATTCCATCCTCCTCATATCGGTGTACGAGGTCATTGATCACCCTTCGTTGGATAACCTCGGATGGGGATATGGGGCGTGGGTGCCCCATGGTCATGGTTGTAGAGGTCATTGTGGAAGAGGAAGATCTGCACGGGACTGCCGCGTTGGCATTGCCCCTGCCCCTACGTTGGTGGTCAGGCAGTGACCAAGCTCCGGGTGCAGTAGCTTGGTTTCTAAAAATAGGGATATTAACTCATCAGTGCTGAAAGAAAAAGGTATCGATGACCGCTGCCCCCGCGACATCTCATCTTCCATGACTGGTAAGAGGGGTCCACACTAACAATGTCAAATACCGAGACGTCCAACATTCTACTTCCCCAACTTCTGGTGAGTTTCATGCTAGGACCGCTATTTGCTTGGTGGGACCCGGCGCTGGATATCTGGATCCGGTGACATGCTAATCCACTGATGTCTCAAATGCTACTAATCTCCATATTGAGTAGAAGATATTCACATTGGGTTCACCATTTTAGTTTCTAAAGATTTCTTCAGGGCGCGTGTGTCCGTATTCTTGGGTAACAAAGGTGCGGTTTCATTTTCTAACATTCCAGCTTTCCAAAGGCAAGTGGCATCTATCGCTTTTTCAGGGACGTTTTCTCCTTGATCGAAATTGGATGATGGTATTTCGGTTCTTCCTTCTATGTATTCCTCCTCAGAAATCGTCACCTAGTCTTGGTCTCCCTTATAGATTTAAGATTTTGTTTGTGAAACTCTTTCTAGTGACATATCTTCATGGAAACCAATTAATTACACTGCTTTTTTCGGGACATTCCAAAGGGTCTGGTCAGGGGAGTAGTCATGTTGGATATCACTAGTGTGTCTGGATGCTGGGACACTGGCACGTCTGGGTTTCTTTCCCTTATTATAGGGATTCTTGAGGGCGCGGAAGCCTGAGGAATCCCATGTCAAATGCGGGTAATCATATTCCATAGGCATGTATCTGAGTTTTTTCCTCAGCTTCCCATGTTTAACACAGGGTATGCCACAGGTTTAATGTTCGACGGAGACGGATCAGACTGATCAGAACACTGATTAGAGTGAATAAGTTGGGTGTAACCCCTAGAGTGAATACTGATGTTGGGGTAAACATGTTGCTAGCTTCTCGGTTGTTATTGAGGGGAATGGGGAATTAGGTGGAATTATCCCACTGGGATGTGACGGCCTGGGTAAGAATCAGGATGGATGATGGAGTGTTGAAAGAAGTGGATGGTGAATGGGAGGGAACCGCCATGAGGATGACGATGAATTTGTCCTTGAGACTCAAAGAGGCTTCCTAAGAATCCTTGTGACAGGGAATCAAAGACCTCGTAGTTCATCTGATGACAGGTTACTGCCGATTGGGGATTTCAACAGCTTACTGATGGATGGGGATGTTGATGGCTTACCATAGGACAGGTTCGCGACGGCTTACCACTGAATGGGGTCACGATGGCTTACCACTGGATAGAGTTGACAATAGCTTACCGCTAAATGGCATTTCGAAGGCTTACCGCTGGATAGGGATGTCTACGACTTACCACTGGACAGGGTCACGATGACTTACCATTGAATGGGGTCACAATGGATTACCGCTAGATGGAGTTGACAATGGATTACTGCTGAATGGCGTCACAACAGCTTACTGCTTGATAGGGTTGAACCTCAGGGAGGCTTCCTACATACCTAATCTAGGTGACAAGGATCAAATTTACATAGTTCCTGTGGGATGGGGGTCAGTTAACCAATGTGAAGGAGGACCTAGGGTCCAATGGTTGTTGGGATCGAGCCTCAAGGATGTGTCCTATGTAACTTTACTTGGCTAGGATCAAAGTCCACATAGTTCAGATGGGTGAAACGGCTTACCACTGACTGGGGGAAACAATGGCTTATTGTTGATCAGGGAAGATAATGGCTTGCCGCTAATTGAGGTTCACAGTTTAACATCATGCAGGACAGGGGTTAACTGATGTGAAGGAGGACATGGGGCCCAGATAGATGGTGGTATTGAATCTCATGGAGGCTTCCTACAAACCTTTCCTAGGAAAGGATCAAAGACCTCGTAGTTTAGGTGGAGTGGGTGAACTGACGTGAAGGGGGTCGAAGCGACCGGGTGTTGGGCTTGAACCTCAGGGAGTCTTCCAACATACCCTGCATTGGAAAGGATCAAAGACCACGTAGTTCAGGTATGGAGTCATTTAGGGGCTTATGATCTAAGGCAACCCAAGTTGTTGGTGAACTGATGTGAAGGGATCCAAGACCAATGGGTGTTGGGCATGAACCTCAGGGAGGCTTCCTATGTACCTTGCCTTAGAAAGGATCAAAGTCCACGTAGTTCTGGAGGAGTGGGTGAACTGACGTGAAGGGGTAGGAGAGACTAGGTATTGGGCTTGAACCTCAGGGAGGCTTTCTAAATACATTTCTTTGGCAAGGATCAAAGACCATGTAGTTCAGGTTGGTGGGTTGTGGGGCTTACACTCTAGGATACCCAGATAGGATGTCATGGTCGATGTTTTCTCTAAGACCACGTGAGTCATGCTCGGTGTGAGAAACAAGAGACAACAAAGACCAGACGATCACATCGTGAAAGGTACATCAATGGGAAGTAGACTGGGGCCATGCGTAGTTAGCCACCCAAAGAGGAAACAGGGGCTCACGAATGGTTAGTATCCCAATCGATGGAGATTTGGACTTACTCCAAGAGGGAGGCCTGAGTGGTGACAAATCCCAATAGGAGAGGGATTTGGAACCTAGGAAGAGAGGAAGAGCAAGGGTTATGCCTCCTGTAAGTAAAGCTAGGGGCTTACAACAGGGTGGTTACCCTTTCCCCACGGACAGACGCAGCTTTGATAAATAGGATTTCATTCCATGTGAGGAATGATTTTACTCCAGTGGAGAACTGTGGGGTTAGAGAATTTTCGATATGGGGAACCCCGCATGCGAGGCATTGGGCGAGGTCACATTTTAACGTCATGTGATGAGGAATATGGCGCTTGGAAGTTTAACATCTTGCATCTTGGACGAGGTGGATTTACTCTGCACCACTAGGACTTACATAACCGCACCCCAAAACACCTTGGTGAAAAAAAGGGACTGGCAATGTCGTGGTTTGGGGTGTCATGGAGCAAACCATTGGGGGGTCCACGTTAGCATGGCTATGTAAAGAAGCAATAGTTGTTAGTGTGCCTATGCAAAGAAGCATGAGGTGAAGCAACGCAACAGGTAGTATCGTCCAAGGGACTTCGAAATTTCTTCATGCAAACCTGAAGGGTTGCATGGGAAAAAGAGTTGAAGAGCAGAGGGGTTCATATGTAGAATCCTTGTGAAGCTCTGGTTCTCCATGAAGTGGAAGGGCTTCGTAAAGGGATGTGCTTCACTAAGTGAAGTCTTCTTGCCTAGGCATGTGGCCTAGGTGCATATGGGAGGAGCTTCCCGAAGTGGAAAGGAATTCGTGAAGCAATTCCTCACGATTCAAGGGTGCCTCATGAGGTAAGGTGTTGTGAAGCAATATGCTTTGCGAAGCATAGTGACTCTGCCTTAGCATGTGGGTCATGTGCGTGTAGAGGGTGTTCCATGAAGCAAAAATGCTTTATGATGACCCAAGTCCCCGTGGGGATCTCCTTCCTTCGCGAAGACCTGTGGACTTCGTGAAAGGAATCCCTCTTAGAAAAGGGGCTCTATTAAAGAAAAGGGGGAGGCACTTTGCAAAGAAAAAGTACCTTGAGGAGATCATGGTTCATAGAGCAAGAAGTGCTTCATGATTTGAGATCTCATAAGGTTAATGGTCAGATGATCCATCCTTTGGGCTCGAGGGTAGCCTTGTATTTATAGGAAAGAGGCTCCATGAAGCAGTGGTCACTTGGTGCAAAGACAGAGGTCACTCCGTGGTGGGTTCGCGAACTTCAAAGGGGTTCACGGGGTATCCCACCTCCTTGCTCCGCGGCAGGCTCGCGCACGTCAACTCGGATCACGGAGGCTACTGCCTCCTTGCTCCACGGTGGGCTCATGAATGTCAAAGTCGTTCGTGAAGCCTCCCGCCTCCTTGCTCCGTGGTGGGCTCATGAACATCAAATTCCTTCATAGAGACTCCCATCTCCTTATTCCACGGTGGGCGCGGGGCCATGGGGCTCTGCGAAATGTCTTTGCGAGGAAGCTTTGGATACTTCCCTTGTGTTCTTCTTCTTCCCAAATTTTTGTGTCAACAATTATATATATATATATCAAAATTACCTTACCCCTGTTTATAAATAACAATTTTACATCTACCATACAACAATATACAATAATTTAGTTCCAGTGTTTTATATGGAGAAATCCATCAAACACAATATTTATTTAATTAGGAGAAACACGGTTTATTACAAAGGTTATACTAATAAAATATAATAGAAAAAATATACAAAAAACTTATAATAAAATCTTACATAAATATTAATTTGAACTAAAATATGCATTCAAAACCTGTCACATATTATATATTTTACATTCAATGAGTTCATAACTTTAAAAAAATGACAACATATATATTGACAGTTTCATTTATATGAATCAATACAAAAGATAGGAAGTTTCATAAATATGAATTATGTATTGTATCAATATTTCACTCTAAAAAATCTTCATCATGATCACCATTATCATCTTAGTCATCAGTACCATTGTCTGTATACCAAATGTCAACAAAAGAATCATCTTCCCAAACAAATTCATCACTATTGTCACATAAAACGTCATTATAATCATTAGGATCATCATCACCGTCCCCTAGAGCATATTAGAACAAGTTCATAATCAAAAAACATTTATAAAAAACCACATTAGTATATATAAAAATTGGTGAACATATATCCATGATTTCTTTCATAAACCGCTTTATGATTTTTTAACCCCTTTCACACTTCTCGACTACCAAGTTTTTTGCCTATGATGCTTATGAATAAGAAAATTGTAACTATTTCTCAATACCAAAAGATGTTTTTGAATTTATTAATGTGTTCCAATATATAGTGGGTATGTTAGACTTCATGGGTCAATAGAAAATCCTCCCTTAGTGCTCCTAACCTAATATCTACCACAAATGATCTTTGGGGGTGATATTTTCACCTTATTTCTTGTTAAAAGCCTCTAGATTATACTTTTGAAATTTAAAATTATATAAATATTCAAGATATATATGTTAAAATTATAAGGAATGTAACAAAATTTACAATATTCTCTTACAAATTGAAATTATTAAAACTTATATCTTTTTTATTTCTACTTAAGAAAAACAATTTTATCAAGATACACACCCTTCAATTTTTAACATCACCTGATAAAAAATTCAACTATTGTAATAAAATAATATTTAATAATTATATTAATGACATAAGCTTAAATAAGAAAAACTATAATTGAAATATGATGTTTCTTATTCACTAAATCTTAAACAATGTAATCATTCTTAGTTAATCTTGAAAAATACATGGTTTCCCTCATGTTATAGAATGATTCTCATCCCAAATTATGTTCATACTATATCTCACTTTTGTTTTTTTCATTATTTATGAAGAATCATCGAAAATAAAATTATGAAATTACGAATCAAAATGTTAGTATAAATAATAATCATTTTCAATTAAAACCATCAAATTATAGTAATACACTAAACTATTCACTCTTCTAGTAGGAAATCATCTCTTGGTACTATGTGACTACAAAATCATTGATGGCTGATAGACCCTCTAAATTTTTACTAAGCCTACAACCGCAACCATTATTTAACTCATGTATATATTCTCTGAAAATATCACCTAATTTTGTTAATATTGTTACCCTCACAACTTAACCAACAAGAAAATTATAGTGAAGCTACTACCAAAATATTAATTTATATAAATATAATAACAATAATATAAAATTTAATCTAACATAATTTATTACACATATATGATCCCATGTATTATCCTTTTTTTCACCTCCAATGTGTCTTTCGCAGACTGGTTTCATGGGAATGATTTCATTATATTTATCTAATGCCATAAAACTCATACATTCTATACCATGTTTACCAATAATTTAATTTTATTTGTTATACTATATGATTAATTGTTTATAGTGGTTCCACACTTCATGTAAGAAAATATTCTCACATCGCCAAATAATAGTGAATTAAGAAGTGAAAAAATTTAAAAAAATATAAAATTAATACACGTTACAATGGAACAAATTTATGTTTTTAAAATTTAATGGAGTTTATACATTATCATGGGGTAGGCTAATTAGTGGGATCTAATGGATCCCTAAGATATTAAGTATCAATATCCTATGTAGTTTCGGTGGGATAAAATGTATTCTTATGATGATCAGTATGCTCAGGATGATCTAAATGCACTAGAGTATAAGTCAAAGGAGTGCCAACAAAAAATCCTAGAGATATTATAGAAGTGGATAGTGGAGGTGGCATAGAATGCGACGGAAAGGATGATATAAAGGAGGATTAGGATTCATCATCAAATAAGTAAATGGTTTATAAGAATCATGGACTATAAGAAATGGTGGTGATTACATAAGTTTACTAAATATCATCAGTGTATCAAGGGGAACTATCGGGTGTGAAATCATTTTATATAGTGTATACAATGAAGTGTTTGGGTGTGATCTTGTATGATGAGTGCTATGAGTACCTATGTTACCCCCCCCCCCCAATAGTTAGTATTTCATCCATTCATACTAGAATATCTATAGAGCAGTTGTCTCCTGAAAGGTGGTTCCTAATTAAAATTTAGAAATGATTAATGATGTATCATTAAACAATATGTAATTGATATATATTTGAAACATTATACTCACAGTTTGCATCATAAAACAAATTATTAACTATTATGTGTCAATCATTTTCAAATAATCACTTCTTATATATATCTTCAATATTTTCTATTTCCTAGATAATAAAATAAAATATATATTTAATTATAATTTAATTACTAATGGGTAAGATAAACAAGACATAAGAGGTGACATGACACAATTAAGGTGTACCAATTTCTAAGACAAATATGGTATTTATAGTAACATAAAATAATAATTTCATATTTAGTTGTAAAGAAAATAAAAACTAAAAATTTAACATGAATCATTTGGGAATTTTAATATTAATCTTCCATATTTTAACACTGGAACTATATATTTTATCACTAGTAATCCTAATTTTAACATATTTATAAAAAAATCAAGACATCAAGAATTTTAGTACCCTGTAATTTTAAGAACCAGAGTCTATATTTTGACACCTAAATTTCATATTTTAACACCCAACTGGAAGAATTTTAAGTTACTTATTTTAAAACCCAAATTCCAGAATATAATACCCAGTATGAAATACAGATAAAAAAATAAAACAGTTTCAAATAAAAATGGAAAATATTATTACAGTTAATAGTATCCCTACATATTTTAACACTTAATAGTATCCTTCTAGAATCTAGCACTAACATTTCATATTTCAAAAAAATATATAAAAAATCAAGTCATGACTTAAAAAATCATTCATTAATGATAATGAAAATGTATTCAAAAGAAAACATTGGATGCATGAATCTAGGGAAGATGAGGACTAATAGAATGTTGATTTTTCTCAACTCATTTTTACACTGAATTTGTTTATTTTATCTCAATAATAAAAATATATAGATTTTATAAAAATTAATTACATACATAATTCACATATAAGAGTTCATACCATTACTTCTATAAATTTTCCACCACCACTATAGGTTCACAATCAACTCAAATAACTAAATTATTTGAACCATCATATGCAATACTCTAATAGGGTCAAATAGAGACATTGATGGTGTAAATTGTATTCCCACTATCAACAAAAATATTACTTGGGATTATTTCAATAATGAAAAAGAACTAAGGTTTTAGAGGATATTTTATGTAAAACTCTTTTTTCTAATGATGCTAAAATATAAGGATCGTTATTTAGAAAAAATCAATTTAGGTCAATAACCCTAAATCCATAAATATCAATAAATGATAAATTTCACATCATTGAATCAAACCACTTAAATGTCATCATAATGACTCAAAAATGATAGTAGAAATCCAAAATTATGATTTTCTTAACAAATAAATAATTAGACGCATTTTCATACAGATTTTGGTTATATTTTTCACAATCATAATAATAGGATAGTGCAGTTAACATAACAGCATCACTTTGTGTTATCATGTTCACTTTATAACTAATTATAAAAAATTTATACCCATTTACCACCACTAATTAAAATTCATTAACCACAATATTTGGTCTTAGATACAAAAATCTTGTTTCATAGAAGACTACATCATCCATCTCAATACATAAAATATAAAATCATATAAAATTAATAACGAATAACAATATTTAGTTATATAAATTTATAGGTATTACCTTTGATTTAAACTATGAAATAAAGTCTTTAATATTCTAAGAATAACTCCTTCTCAAAGGTAATGATCGATAAATTCAACTAATTATTTTTTTTATTTCATCGATATAATATGACTAAAAAAAGTTTAAGATTATAAAAAAATACACAATATCATATAACATATGAATAATGGTAAAAGTGTAAAAATATAATCAATAAAATATTAATCAAACTTTTAGCATAGTGATCACTATAATAATGATATAATTGAACTACTGTCAACATTACATTATTTCTGAATAACTACCAAATTGCTATCGGAATGAACTTATGAAGAAGGATGTGATCGCCATGTGTTTTCAGAAATTCTAGTTTAACATCTCTTCTATTGACCCATTTTGATATGTTCCTAAATAACCATCTGAAACCTGTATAGTATCATTTACTTATACAAATTAGTTTTTCCATGAATTTTTCATCACATAATAAGTACAAAGAATTTTCTTGTTATTATAGCCTATAAAACCAACATATAATTTAGGTCTGATACACCAATATATTAATCACACAGAGATTATAAACCATATTCAGTCTTCCCTTGAACATTTATAATCCCCAAAAGAAACCTTTCACATATAGATATCTAAGTGTGCATTACTTCTAAATGATGATATAGAAAATTGGAAGACCAATAATGAAAATAAAAGAAGATTATTTTCTTCTACTAATTATAATTGTATCCAATAAAAAACTATCCTTTTTAAAAAAATTGACCATTCCCAAACTAAAATATGGAATATTTTAGTTCAATATTTACATCATTTTTTAACATATGATAAGGTGGTTTCATGGTCTCAATGGTGTTATTAATATTTTGAATTATTTTTCCTATATATATGATTCATTGGGAATAATCATTGATGACCTATGAAAGTGAATTTTTAATGAAATTTAATCCTTCTTGATCAGGTATTCTTTATAAAAATATGATAATATAGCTTAACCTTCATACTAAAACTAGACATTTTTCAATAACTAGGAAAATCATTTATCATCAATAAAATTGTAGTGTGCATCTAAAATGTGTCTTTTGAAGAAGTATAATATCTGCACAAACCCCCATTCCAAAGATGGTACAAATATTTTATTAAAGGTTTAAAATACATGTATATATCATTATTAGGATCAAAAGTTCCACATATAACTATATTCAAGAAATTAAATGGATTATACATACACATCCACGGAGTAAGGCAATAAATTTGAATGAAAAGTAGCCACGTAGTATATGAAGTAAGGATCCAACCAAATTAAATAAAACCATTACCTGATAAACCCAACCTGACATTAAATACTTCAGCTACAAAACCAGGATATCATGTATAAAATTCCCACCATGCTAATCCATTAGAAGGATAAACAAATTCATCATTATCCTTATTTCTTTTAGTGTCATGACATTACTTAATTTTTGACATTTCGTATGACTTGAAAATATTTTGAATCCTAAGAATTAATGGAAATATTTTTTACTTTTTGTGGTATAATAGATGGTGTTCCATATATATTAGGTGTCCATCACGATATAACACATTTTTTTCATTAATTTAGTGTAGAAGTTTCCACACAAGATAGGTTATAATCATTTAAGAAGGAATGAATTTTATTAGTTTAAAATCTAAGTCGGTCAATTTACTATGATTCTATATATTAATTTTTAATAATATCTACATCATCAAGAAGTATTTCCTTTAAAAATATAAAAATATAATTAATCATGTCTTATAAATTTCATAGACATCTTTCCCAAGGTATAGTTGCATTAAATATTCCAACTTGGTTATTTTACCACATGCTTGATATATAAGAGTCACTGCATCATCTGTGAATTTTTTCACTCTCTCAAAATCTTTATTCTCATTACCTGTATAATATGTAATAATATTTTTATCTTCTTGAATTAAACTACTAGCATAATCATGATGATGAATAAACTAAAACCAGTCAAATATCAAATTATTCATTCCACTCATTTAATTTTTAAAATCAACTATTTCACTTAATTTTTTCTCTCTTATAATACCAAAAATAATAGAAATCATGAAAAATAACTTTTGTGGTATGGTAACACACTTATTGATAACTTTAACATGGTATTTGAACACAATCATATCATGGGTACTAAAAAATACCACTATTTGAATCATTTCAAAATAAAAAATCTAAAAATAATTACAACCCATTATGAAAATCAATTGAAATTCGATCAGGACCATATATCCACCTTCTACCCATTTTGATAAAAAAGTAAACTACTGATAAAATCAATAAAGTTCACTATAATTATAATATTTATAACAAAAATGAAGCTTTGGAATACTTTTAAAGGATGATTGGTATTAAAAGTAATGAAATATTTATTTTCATATCATATACCTAAAAAATTATTTAAATTGATATGTGTTTTATTTAAATGGTTTAAGTGTCATTAAGATTATATATTTGTATAAAGTTAGTCGTATAACACTTTTTCTTAAAATTATTAAATACTATAAAGTAAATTAAGACTCCCTAAATTATTTTAAAAGGCATTTATCTTATATTTTAGTTTTTTTTTGGTTAAATTATATGGATTTCATTTAGTTCATGCTTCCCTTTTTCATGTTTTATAAAGGGATCCTTTTAAAAAGTTCTATATTTCAATTGACATGATTTATTTTTTTCTAATTTTCTTTGATATTTTGATATAAAATACACTTAATATTTTTTGTGATCAATCCAAATTTTTCCATTATTTTAGGTTTATAAATAATATTTAAGAATATTCTAAATAATTACTTTTTTTATATTGTGTGAATAATTATCTTGATAAAAAATGATCCAAAATTCTAATTTTTAGTGGTTTTATTAATAATATGTGTTTTATCGTTAATGACCATATATTTTAAGGTTATTTACTTGGTGGATTTTAGGTGACCAGTTATTCTTAAATAAAATGTACCAAGTGTGTCATTAAAAGGATGTTGTGTGAGATTAATATGTTGGAGGAATTATTCATGTATGATTTGATTGGCCAAGGTAATTTTATATGAAATTAACTAGTTTTATGGGATACTATATAAGAACCAATCAGGGTCCAAGTCACTAGCTAAGGTGGAATGGACCGAGGGAGGTGTCTTGTAAGAATCACCAAGCCAAAAATGTGTTGTGTATGGGTTTGATAAAATGTACCAAGTGTGTCATTAAAAGTATGTTGTCAGATTGAATTCACCTCATATTAGGTGAACCATGGTTAGAAGGTCCCCATGTCTGATTTATGGGTTTGATATGTATGAATTATCAATGTAAATCCCCACTAATTTATTATAATCCATTGAATTAAAATCACTAGGATCTCAAGAAAGAATTGTTTTTTAGGTGTGATGTGAATAATTAATCTTACACACCCAGCACTCATATTAGGTGAACTTCAAAGGAATCCATATCTCATAATATTCAAGGATTATCTTTCATAATAAGAGTATAAACACACCACCAAAACCCTCATGTAAGGTTATATTCCATGATGTAATATATTCTTAGGATTAATCCTAGCTGTAAGCCTCAAGATGATTGAAACCTAAATTTTATGCTCATCAAAATACATGAAAAATTTGGGGATCATCCTAAAAAATAAAAATACCACTTAATCCTCATATAGATCATTATTTTTTACTGGTTTATCTTTAAATATATTAGTCTTCATTTATAAATTTTCCTTTATTTAGTTTTATGATAAATTTATATATATATTCTCTATTTTTCTAAAAAAAATATTTAATAGTTTTAGACTCATCACTTTTTTAAAACCTATTTTAAATATGGATATTAATATTTAACTCATTGATTTTACATCATTAAAAATATTTTTCGAATAATTATAATCCATAACCACTCCTTTATTAATACGTAAGTATTCATTAGTGAAATATTTATGAACTTTTAGTCCCAAAGTTAATAATTAGATAATCAAATTGTTTATAAAGATGAAATAGTTTTTAAATTTAACACAATAATTCCTCAATTATTAATATAATTCAACAAATCCATATTATATCAATGGAATAAAAAAATTATAAAATATAGTAGATTTATCAATAAATATACAATGAGAGGAGAACCATGAGGATCTAATACCAATTTTGGTTCCCATAAAAGATATAGATCCAACAGTGAGAAGGATTTTTAATCAATATAGACCAATTTTCATAATTATTTATAGTTAATATTTTTTCTATTTTTTATCAAATAATTTATATTTTATTTTAGAATAAAAGATTCTTCAAGTGTTTTAATGTAAATAAAATAGATCAGATAGATAGTATGGATAGGAATCACACTCAGTGAGTATATATACTACCTTTTAGATGTTCGAATAATATAATTAATAAATTAATACAAAAATATTATAAAGCTAATTAAAATTATTTGTGGGAATGTATCATCTATTACCTAAAATAATCATATCCTACCTATTTATTTGAAAACCCAGGAACGTGATTAAAAAATAATAATCCCTATTTGAGAAAGATATTGAAGAAAACATGATATTATTCTTCATAAATAGGTTAATATTACTCAGGTGTAAGAATATCATAAACATTTTTTCCAATATATCAAAAACCAGGCGAAAATTATTCCTTATCCGCCAAAAAAATGTCGTCTACCTTAATGAAATATGAAATATATATTAATATTCTTATATTATAAAAATTATTTCCTATATTATTCCATGATATTTTAAATAACCCATCAAAATATAAATAAATTTGATTTAATAAATAATTGAATATGTCCTCCCCATTCATTTTTAAATCCTTTAAATACATCTCACCTTTAAATTTGATTAAGTATATATAAATCAAATTTTCAAGGATAATATATTTAATTATCACTATAACCTTTAAAAAATATCAATTCAAATATATTAGGTCATCTTGTGAATGAAAAATTTTGGTACCTTATTTTAATAATCACAATGTATATATTCATTTTATAAATTATTTATCATAATGTATTCAATAATATATATATATATATTCCAACCATTTTCTATATATTTCATATCTTCATAAGAACTAAAATTTAAATTATAAACTGAACTAAGATGTCCTAATTTCAAATAACAAATTTAGTTTCAAAAAATTGGATGTAAATTCCTTTAAATATTATCTTTAACCAAAGTTCACTTTTAACTAAGAATCATTAAAACTAATTACTAATGAAAATATAATCTAAGATTCACTAATTTAATATTATAATTTATTTTGATGTAATAATAAATAAAAAATTAAAAATATTTCAACCATCATTACCTACCAATGTTTAAGAAGATATCTAGATGATAACACAATAAAATCAACTCTTGAAGTTTTTTTTCCTTCAATGGTTTTTCTAAGAAAAAACATTTAAGATTCAATAATCACCAATAATATTTTCATAAAAAAATAAAATCTTTGAATTTATGACCTTTTCAATATTGAAACTAATACAATAACTTTCATGAATCTTCAATAGTAAGATCCATATGGATAAAATAATATTGAATGGTCTACTATATTGACACCAATTAATGAATTAAAAAAGTCTAGGTCTCTAAAATAAATTTCTAACATCTATCCCTTTTAATCAACCAATGAACATGACATTTGTTATTTTTATTTGTAACTATATTCCACCAATATATTTTACTATTTTATCATTTAACTATATATTTTATTAAAATGGTGGATCATATTATCATTGTTACCTTTAAAATTTCTTCTTTTTATCTTTTTTTATTCATGAGTTCCTACTTATAAGGACTTGATCTATAATATTGTTATACTTGTTATTAGTTATAACTAACAAGATTTTTAAATGAGATTATCCAACCACTTTGTATTAAAAGTAAAGAATTTATAGGAATATAAAATCAGATATCTTTCCCCAGTGATTTTTTTGGGGTCTAGGGATTACTTATACCAAATATATTTAACAATTCCTATGAATATATTTATTTATGAATTATATTATTTACTTAGGCTTCTCTTAAAATTTTATCCCATTCCACAATTCAATATATTAATATTTGTAATTATAAATTTGTTAAAATTCATTAATTAAAATATAACTCTTAAATGAAGAATTCATAACACACTAATACATTTAAAAAATAAAAATAAATAAAATAATGATTAATTCTAAAACACCCAAATAAATATCACAAAAAAATAGTAAATGAATATTAAAAACTATATATGATCAAAAATAAAACTTTCTCTTAACAATGACTAGAAATATAAATGAACAAAAATATAATATATCACAAAAATAATATAAAAACCCTTGGTTTGTTGAATCAATAAGAATCATAAACTAATTTTTTATTAGTGGCCATGTGGAACCTATAAATAAATTAAACACATGCCTAGAAATTATTAATTCAATAATACCTTAACAAATATGACTAAAAAACTATTTTACATTGGATTAAGGAATATACAATAAGTAACTATGATTTTAAAAACTTAGAATCACTATTGTCAAATTTATTTTTCATTAATATAAAAAACATCTAGAAAAATGTGTTTCAATTAATCATTAATAATCATGAACTGCCAGGATGTCAGTTTCCATATGATACCAAAAAAATAAAACTTATGACCAGTAATAGATATGATGGAACCCAAACTAAATTATTATATATCAAATAATATTTGAATGAATAAATATAATAATGAGGGGTTATGTTTCGATCCAGGGAGATTAAGGGGAGGTTGTTGTTGTAAAGGAATACGAATTAGGTAACAATGAGGAGGGGGTCCACGTGGTGTGAATTTGTGGGGGGACACTATAACAAGGGTTTTACAACCCATTGGTATATGGGTTAGGTACAATAACAATTTTTTAAAACCATTGGTATAGCTATTTATATATTAAGAGTTTTAATAAACCATTTAATAGAGAAACATATACCAATGTTTTAGATAATTCATTAGTATAGGGGCATGGGTATAGCCTTGATTTGTAGTTTTGAAACCTATAAAGCTAATTTAAATTTTCCATCACTTTCTCATTCATCTATATATTATATATTGTTAAAATTTATTAAAGTAAATTTGATTTTTTTTAGTTATACTAACTACATCAACCAAATCACATGGTAAAAATATTAATTTTAATCATTGATTATACATCACATTAATGATGTCTTTAAATTGGACATAATAATAACCGTCATTGATGAATAGACAAACAACACCATTATTTTTCATTTCTCACTACACACTAACAAATATGATGTGAAACAAACATATATAAACTTTCAACATCATGTCTTAATAAATATACAATAAATTAATTGGTGAAATTTTTTGTTCACTATATGATTACTCAATTCCATGAGTTGAGGACATTTATTTTTAAAATAATTCAATATATAGAAGTTGTGTATAAATAATTCACCAATATATTTTAATAAAAAATCAAGCAAAAATGTATTATTGCATAATTCATAGAAACTCATGAAGTGTTATTTGATCTATTTCGGTTTTCAAAGTATGTAGTTAATGATAATTGATTAATTTATTTTTGTTTAATTGGGGTGTTTTTTATAGTGTTTTTATTCAGGCTTATGTGTGTCAATGATTTAGGCTTGTGATAGTTGACACTTCTAGATCTTCTGGTTGGTTTTTTTATTTTCGGTTTTGATAATGAATCATAGGTGTTTAGTTTGAACAAGTGATGATGAAGTAGATTATATTGATCTATAAATGATGAATATATTTATATTAAGTGTGATTTCATTAAGATAGTGATGTGAGGTGAGGAAGTGGGTTAAAGTATGATAGATGACGTCACCGGTGGCCTTGGATTATTTTCTGAATTTTAAATTAGAATATGTATTTTAAGTTGTTTTTTACCAGATATTTGGTTTGTGTGGGTTCCCAATTAACCCTAGAAAAGTTATTTTTTATAAAATTTCGATCATGTAGGTTTGAAGTAGAGTGCTTACGAGGTATGTCTTATTTCAACTCAGAGATGTGTGTCTGCTAATATTGAATGGTTTGTGATTATATTCAAATTGAGTATCCAGTTAACAATATAAAATTTTAAATATGTGGGTGATAGGAAACTTACTCTACAAATGGAATAAAAATTTTAGTTTTGAATAAAAATATATTTATGAAGTTGAACCCACTCTATTTTCTCCAAATAAAATGATGTTCTCTCTCTAATTAGGTTATCATTGACCTAGGATGGAATATATATTTTAATTTCAATATCACTATGATATTAATCACGAATAATTTTTCGTTAATAAATTAAATAATTATTAAATATTAATGTTTTAAGATCATATATGTTACATGTACTCCATTTCAATGTATTTGGGTACCACTTAATGGGATACATCAATCTGAATTGGAAAAAACCATGAACCAAGAATTCATAAATTAATTATGAAGTTAATTGGAAGATGAAATCAAAAAATTAAGGTGGAAAGAACTTTAAAACTTATTCATATTCACCTGAGTTGGTGTTAATCACATCAACCTCATTAGTCTTGTTATCAATGTCTTTATAAGAGAACCCATATACCATTTCATTAAATATAATATTCATCAGATCAAATATCATCACATCAACATCCATCTCAACAATTTTTTATTAATCAAAAGAATTATACTCCTCTCTATGAATAATTTTATTCTTATAATATTCAAAAACAATGTTGAGGATAAAATGTTCCCTCACAGTATCTCTTATGAAATAAATTCTGTTTTCATATTTTATATGTATACCATTGATATTATTTCATAAAAATACACATATAAAAGATATATACTTCATAATCCAAATAAAATATTCTCTAAAAATTCTATTTGATATATCAATTAATCTATAATATATATTTATACTTTTATAATAAAAATTGATCAATATATAGGAATATGATTTATGAAATTGAGTGTATCATCAAGAACACAAATGTAAGAAACTTTTTATATATAACATAATGAAATTTTGATTTTTTAAAATAGATAATTTAAAATATTTTTTTAAAATTATTTTATTTTTTTGGTAAAACTAGGAATTTATAGGTATTAAAATGAAAAATCATCAATATTTTAACAAGAAAATGAACTGATCCAATTATTCTATTTTTCATTTTAAAAAAATAATTTTCATTTTTATATTTTTTAATGACCCTAAAAAAATTCCCATTTTTGTAATATTTATTAAAATATTTAAATTATTAATATATATATATATATTTAATTTCAACCATTAAGTATTGTTTAAATATAATATGAAAACAAAAATTATTTTATAGATAGATCGGAATATGTTTCCCATACAACATATTATATCATATTAAATACAATAAAATCTATGAATAAATTTGGTAATCTATATATATATATATATGTGGTTATAATATGGTTAACCTTAGTGGAAGAGAATTAAATACATTTCTTTAGCCTAAATTATCAAGCCACAGCTCCCTAGTGGATATTGTCAAATAGAATGAAGTATTTTTTTAATCATTATCTCAAGTCATATTTGGTATTCAAAATTTTCCATGGATATAGATTGGATAAAGCTCAAAAAAATCAAAGGTAGAGAGTCAACTGCGGTTATTAGGACTTTGATCTCCTAAAATTCATGTGCTCCTCTTTTGGGTACCCAACTTATTGAGAGACCTAGGGGCTCCTCATGCCAGATCTCTTACTCTCAATTTAAAGCTTAGATAAAATTGTGATCAAAATATTCTAAATGGTGTATGTGTTCCAAGAACTCTATCTTCAATGTCACCTTTTTTTCCCAACCCTCTAGCCTTTGTATGCCCAATCTCATGCCCAAATACACTACTCACCTCACTATGATGCCTTGGATGGTTATAAATGGTCACCATGCTATACCAGGTTCCCAACCTTCCCTTTTCTTATAAAAATTCATCCATGCCTCCCATTTTAGAAATAGGTTCTAAGGAGGTGAAATCATAGAGACTAAGATATGCCTAGAGCTCAATATTTCAAACCTAACCTTACCAATTTTATCTTATTGTGACATTATAATTCAAATACTAAGGGAAGGAATGAGAACTAAGGGTATTTGTGTCATCTTATGGATTTAAAACCAACATTATTCATGAAATAACACTTAGGCCAAGCCTAATTGATGTTAGAGTGAGATAATCTCTCAATGGGGTTCTGCAAGGGCACCAATTTTCCAGAGGCTCCAAAACGTTTCCACTTGGGTTCCAGTTATCCTAACCAAAAAATTGGATCTAACTAGGTGAAACTCTTCCCAAACCCTCCATGATAATCATTGGGGTTCCACTTCACCCAAGTTAAGAGTGGACAACTAAAAAATAACTCTACCCAAAACCTCAAGGAACATCACTCAGGTTTCACATTTCCTATGACTCCAAAGGGTGTCTCAATTGAGTCTATCTTTGAGTATCTTTCTGAAGAACCCATATTAGATCATTGTTTATCACTCACAACACTTACTTGGGAGCATATCTTCCCTTTAACTTTATTTAAGGGTGCACCTAGTTTAATCACCCTTAGAACTAAAGATTTATAAGAATGATTTCACACATAACCCCAAGGGCTACACCTAAAAATATCATTCTACCAATTTGAAAACCTAATACAAAAACCATTTTTGGACTCCCACATTATATAAACTCAATCATTGTTTTTAGAGGCTCAAAATACCTTTTAGACACCCTTGTACTTATGATAAGACTCCCAAAAGACCTCATAAACACCCTCATTCTTAATTATAAGCAAAATAATGGTTATTTTAGATAGTAATCCTCTCTATAATATTAATATAAATGGTAAAACTATTTTCTATATTCATGTGGTTTCCCCAATCATATATGTTGCAAACTATATCGATTCTGGTTGATATAATAAATAAAAGAATTATGTTTCAAAGAGAGATGTACTATAACCTTTTTGAATTTTTGGTTATGTATCGTGAATTGGTGTTTAGGAACACTTTTTAAATGTTTAAATAGAGGTTTTAGAGGTGTTGGCTCGGGTGGAGGAGACTTAGTTTGAGTTATGAGTCTTTAAGATATGAAAAATTATTGGTTCGTGGATATAGTAGGCCACCAAGTACCTAGTTTGGAGGAACTGGGTACCTGATTACCACCACTAGATAAAATCCAAACCATATCTAGTGTCAATTATAATGGTCTCAAAATATTGTATCATAGAAAAAAAATGTCTATGCACTCACCCCAATATGCTCCACTAGTAAAAAACTTATAAACAATAAATTATACATTCAATATAATATAACATTAAAAATGATTATCATATGTAAAAATAAAAAAAACATTGTATGTCATAACTATATAACATTATAATTAATAAAACATGCACCATTAAGTAACTTAGTAAAACAACATTTCAATTATTAAATCTTCACAAACATCACTCCCCATCACCTTCACTCACTCTAGTTGGATCATGCTTCACATCACATCCTTTATTATTTTCTTCCCTTGGTTATAAAATAAAAAGTAGTTAAATTCACATTGGTAATGAACATATTCAAAATATATTATGCATCTATTAGTCTAAACTATTGTACTGATAAAATATATCCAAGTATTAAAAAAATATGAAATCAAGTATATAAAAGAGTATAATGCTAATATTTCCACAATAATATATTTCCAAAAAAGTACAACAAAATTATTTATTGAAATTATGATATAATATCTATTATTATACATTTATATATTGATAAACCCATCATTTAAGTCATTAAAAATAATATCCAACAAGACTTTCAACTCAAAAAATACCATTTACATGTATGATAAATATTTATTTTTACCTAATATAATTCCTATTATTTAAATATGTATGATGAATATCAAATTTATTATTTCACTATATATAATAAATATTTATTTTTAATCGATGATTACTTTATTCTTTATGGTTCTCGGTGTAGGGAAAGCACTTATCGGGGTCGATCCAAACTTAGAAAATAATGGATTTAATGGATAATTTTCATAATGTACAAAACATGAACATCATTACCAATGAAATTTTTTCAAATACTATTGAAAATTTAATATGTTAAAACCAAGAGGAGATTCTTTCACATAAAATTTATAATTAATTTAATTAAATTGGAATAAATATTATATCATTCTTGATATATTTCTCTATAGTATAATTTGATCATCCAATTCCATTTTCAGTAATCCATCATATTATTTTAGGATCAAAGGGTAGAATCCCTCAAGCGATGATCCACATATACTTATATGATCTTCTAAGGACACTAATGAATCTTCGGGTGCTAGCGCAGTCAATTGGTATTGCATTGTTCATATTGATCGCTTCATGTTTCTTTAGTATTGAATAAATTTTCTTGATATTATCATTCTTAATAGGATGTGAGAAGTAAGTGGAGGATTCTATAGAGAAATATATTATTTAGAAAAAATTCTTGATTAACCTCTCTTAGAATGTATTAGTAGTCTATTTATAGACCTAGGGTTAGAGTTTTTATTTTAATTAATTGGAAAAGTGAACTTAATAAAATTTTGAACCTGTGTTTGACCCCATTCCATGTATTAAAATAATATTATTATTTTATTCCTTGATTTTTGCTAACTAGAACATTAATAAATATTATTTTAACAATATGTAAATTAATATTTATCATCAGACTCAATCTTGGTCTGTTGTTCCTCCTTAACATTTATTAAATAACTAAATAAATTAAATATTTATTTATTCAATAAATAAATAGATAAATATTATATATCAATGTAATTTAATAATTACCTTATGAATAAATATTTATTTAATTTATGTGATCATTAATCCTGAATAAAATTATTCAACGGTCTTGAGAATAATATTTATTCCAGTAATTAAATTCAAATGGAATTTAATTAAGAAAAATTAAAACAATTAGTGTGTGACCCTCTAGTCTTATTTCTCATTTTAATTGGGTGGGATTTCCTAAATTATAATATTACTATCTAGAAATGAGTCAGGAAACCCAAGAAAAAGAAGGTAATTTTGCAATTTTGAAAACCACATACGAGTACTCATTCTATAATATAATCATTTTGTCATGATATCTTATCAAGCAGCTTTAACACCCATGTTATCAACCAATAAGATTGATACATATTTATTTAAATATATATAATAAACTTGTTGTTATTACATGGAAAAATAAGTTAATATGGAAGTTCTATTTCAATTAAAGGGTCAACATATCAATGTCAATAAATATGGAAGGGACAAATCCCTCCTCGACTTATTCATTAATAACATATCATTCATGACACACCGAACATGCCCTACTTCTCACAAACATATAACATCATGTTTTTTTATTAAATATCAATGCATGAGTCATGAAATGCATTAAAAATAATATTAAATTCTAAGGAACATTACACATACTCACAGACAGTAATATCCAATAACATATAAACATGAAAAATTCCTACTAGTAAGTTTGTTCTCATAATCTTATATCTTGGAGATTACCAAGTGAAAACTTCCTAATATGAAGTATCATCTACTTAAGAGTACTTTCACCTAATAGTCAACATATTATGTGTTCCATCATAAAATTTCATTGGACCATATAATTAGGTTATATAATATCATCGTGGCATTTTTAGGTTCTCATAATAGTTAGGAACTGTTTTTCCATTTTCAATGTGATGGATACTCTAGGACATTATTACATTTTAGTCGTGCAGAACTATAAATTATATGTAATAATATATTTTAATTAAAATTAATTCATTTAATATACATGTAATCTAAAGTAAAAATAGTTGGTTCTAGAACACCAACTCTAATAGACTCCCACTTGAACTAGATCCTACTTCTGAAAACTTTCATCCCACTAAACCTTACATCAATATCATGTTTCAATTGTGTTGAGGATTTTTTAAAGGGTTCCACCACATTGTCTTTTATGGAGACTATGCTCACTGAAACTTTACCTCTCTAAAAAAAATACATCAAGATATGACACTTGTAAAGTATGTTCTTTGTCCACTGATGTGACCTTGGATCCTTTTCAAGATCCATCATTATAGTGTTATCAAAATAGAATTTGATGTGGTATTCACTATCAGGTACCATGTCAAGATTTATATGAAGTTTTGTATCCAAAAGATTATTTATCTAGCTTATAAGATTCAATATACTCAAAATCTAATGTATCATCTGTGACCACGGCTTGCTTTGAGATATTTTAGCTCACAGTACCTCCATTGAGGGTGAAGATGTATATTGTATATAATTTTAGATCATCTTAATATATTTAGAAACTATCATCTATATATACTCAGATAACTAGTTCATCATGTCTTCTGTATACTAAGAACATATCCATAGTTCATCTCATATACTGAAGGATAGTCTTAACTGCCATCCAATGGTGTTCATCTAGGACATATTGATATCTTCCTATAATACTTAAAGAATAGCTGACCTCTAGATTAGTAAAAATTATAACATACATGGATAACAAAATCATTAATGTGTATGGATTCCTTGGAATCCTTTTTCTTTCCTCGTGTTTCTGAGGACATGTTCTCTTAGAAAGATGAATTCTATTTGAAACTAGAAGGAAAATCCTCATATATTGTTTTATACTGAAATTTTTTAGTATATTGTCAAAGGGTGTTCTTTAACATAGACAATGAATCCAATTGGATCTATCGTGATGGATCTTGATCCCTAGAATACATTCTTCTTCACCAAAGTCCATCATGGAGAATCTTGTGTTCAATTATCCTTTAAAAGATTGTAATATGATTATCTTGTTTCTAATAAGTACTATGTTATCAACATAAAATATTTAGAAAATGATCACACTCTCACTAAACCTCTTATAGTCATAAGGCTCGCATTTATTCTTTATGAAACCACATATTGTTATGGATTCATAAAATTGAATTTTTCTTGACCCGGATAATTATTTAATCCAAAAATGGATATTTGAAATTTTCATAGATTGTTGTCATCCTTTGGAGTCATGAACCTTTCGGGTTATTTCATATAGACATCTTTATAAATGTTACCATTCAAGAAGTCTATTTTGTCATCCATTTTACAAATATTATATTCATGGTAAGATGTAATGGAAAGTATAATTTTGATGGATTACATCATAGGAAATGTTGAAAAGGTTTCATTGTAGTCTATTCCTTGACTTTATTTTAACCCTTTTATAACTAGTCGTGCATTATAAGTACTAACTTGTCTATCCATATCCAGATTCTTCTTGAATACCCATTTATAACTAATGGTATTTACATCCACTGGAGGGTCTACCAAAATCCAAACTTTTTTTTCATACATATAATCCATTTTCGAATTCATAACTTCTTTCCACTTAGAAACATATGTTCCACATACTACTTCCTTATAGGTCACATGATCATTATTATAATCTAATAATAATTCACCATAATTGATGACTAGAAAATCATGTGTTTTAGTTTTTATAACCTCTCTTGTACTCCTACGTAGTAATTTTTTTCAGAACCTCTTCTTCCACATGGATATTATGGAATCTATTCTTGTACCAACTCATGAGTGCCTTGATCCTAGACTTCATCAAAGTTTATCTCACTCACACTACATATTTTTTAAATGGTATCCCTCTCAAATCAAATGGTATGTCTTTCCACAATTAAATTTTTTTTCTAAGGGGTCTTATAAGTAATATCCCTTTATTTCCTTGGGGTATCCTATAAAGGTATACTTTGTCCCTCTGGGTGAAAACTTGTTTCCTAAAGAGTCCTAAAGAAATTATACATACCTAAACAAATTTAATTATGAAAACATAGGTTTATTTCCATTCAAAAATTTTTATGGAATACCGTATGATTCTTTATTTGGAACCTAGTTTAGTATTTTTGATTCTAGTTGTAACTCATATCCCCAGAAGGATAATGGAAGTCTTGTATGACTATTCATTAATCCAACCATTTCTAATAAGGGTTGGTTGTTCCTATCACTTAAATTGTCCCATTTTAGTGTATAAGGATAAGTGATTTAGGATAGAGTCCTAAACTCTAATAAATAATCAATGAAGACTTGATTAAGATATCATTTTCCAGGGCCTAAGTAGAGTTTCTTAATCTTCTTACCAAGATGGTTCTCAACTTTATTCTTATATTCCATCAATATCTCAAAGTAATGTTACTTATACCACATTACGTAGACATATAAATATCCACTAAAATAATTAGTAAAATTTATGAAGTATTAGTACTCACCCCTTGCTTCAAGTAGAAAAGATACACACACATTGATATAAACCAAATCAATAATATCTTTGTCCCTTTATTCTATTCCACTAAATGGGGAGTTAGTCATTTTTCCTTACAAACATGTGTGACATATACCAAGTGGTTTTTTCAATTGAATCTAAATATCCTACTAGGTTTAATTTAATCAAATTCTTTTCATTTATAATACCTAGCTAGTAATTCTATATTTAGGTTATATATGAGTCATGATAACTAGTTTTTTATCGATTTCCATTACTTGGTTTTCATAATAGAACACATAAAAAAATTATTTAAATACATCTTACCATAACATATTATTTCTTTATAAAATCAATAACATTTATTCTTAAATTTGAAAATAAATCCATCTATATAAAGTCGGGATATAGATATAATGTTTCTAGTGATTGAAGACACAAAATAAAAATATTTTTAAACAAATATAATTCTCATTGGAAAAGTGAGGTGGTAATATTAAATATCTACAATAATAAGTCTATCTATATTGGCTAATCATAGATCTTCCACACCCTACAAAATATTCTAAAATCAAATTGGTTCCAATATTTGAATAAATATTTGAGCACCACATTTTGTATCTAATACCTAATTTATAAAAACAAATAAATTACACTTGATAAAAAATGAACCTAAAGATTCCTATTTCTTATTTTCCTAGGTACATATTTTCCTCTAGTGTCCCTTATTTACACATATAAAATAAATAGAATCATGTTCTTTTATATTCCCCTTGCTATTCCTCTTCTTGTAAGGGAATTTAAAATAAGTTTTGTACTTATATCTCTTTACCTAACCTTTCCTTTTATTCACCATAAGGAGAGAAGGATTTCTGCGCTACATATCCTTCTCAACTAGAAAAAGTATAATGATAAAATATTAGATACACTCCTCTATTTTTTCATGATAAAATTAATAACAAAAATATAGAAGCTCTAAGGGAGTGGTGAAAGAATTATATATGTTCATAGTTCATCAGGAATCATAAACCCTAGAACCTCTAGGAAGTCAATATAGTAAATTAATTTGACTACATGAGACCCAGATGACATACCCACTCCAAGTTTACTTTGAAAGAGTACTTTGGATATCTCAAACTGTTCTTGTCTAGCTCTCTCATGATATAAACCACAGAGATACTAGAGCATGCTATAATTATCCTTATCTTAATGTGATTTCATTTTTTCATTAGATATATAATAAAGTATTAAAAATATAATTTTTAACATTTCATTCGGTTTTTTATCATAGATATTGAATTCCTCATTACTCAACTCATTTGTAGAAAAATAAAGTAATAAGAATTTGAGTACATAATATTTCTATTTATACCATAATACTACCTGTAGGAATCTAAACTATTCCTAGAAATTAATACCATTTAGGATATGTCCTTTCTAAAAAATTGAACCTAGGTATAATTTGGATGATGAGATTTTCATTATTCTACATTAATAAAATATCAAATTATTAGTAATTAACTTGATTACAGTTAATGTGATATAAAATAATATATTTTATTTTAATAAGACTCATGTGATTTTATAAAGTTCCCATAGCCCCCACTATTAGACTCTGAATGTCTAGTTGATTGTAAATTCTAGTGGAAAGGATCAATATCCCCCTTATCATAATCTAATTAAGGGATTACTCAATTACTCAAATGTATTTAGAGAGGTAGGTTTCTACCAACTGCAGGCTTGTAGCACCTTGACCCATGAGGGGATTTCCCGATCCTGAAACACTTTCTCATATTTCCTCAACAATTTCCTCTAAGTTACATAAATACTAGATAGGTATTTTTATATTGATGAAAATTGGTTAATTTATCCCAAAACATTAATAAGAACTCCTTGATAAAAGTAAGTTTCCTAACAAGGGTTGGTCAAACACTTAGTTATATGGTTTCATTCCAAATCAAGTAATGGAAGGCTAAGTGTGACTTAATATTAAGTTGAGTAATTTTACTTATTATGTGTAAATTTATTATCATTTTTTCATTTAGATTTATTATTAATAGAAATTGGATTTTACTTTTTTGATTAACCATGTTTTTATAAAACATATTTGAAAAATATCGATAACATCAACCACCATAGAACAAAATGCAAGGAAAGAAATTTCAGTAGACACACTGGCTCAGGGACTTAGCCATGTGACCTTCCACTCACCCACCCCCCCCCCCAAACACTTACCACCCCATAACCAATATTATTACTATGATAAAACATTTATTCATAACACATTTATTATAATTCTATCTTTTCATATTAGTTAATTTATTTATGTGATCGTAGTCTTTTATCCATAAAGTAAATCATGCATAAGATAGAATTAAAATAAATAAATTAATAGATCATAATTGATATATAATGGTTAATTTATTTCATAGTAAATATATCAACATATGACCCTAGGGATAGACTCCTTGTACTGGTCTTGGAACAAGTTACAATATCCCATATGTGCACCTATATATCTCCTGTGTTAGCTTCATCTGGATTCTATCTTGAATGGCCTCAACCTCGGCTCTATCTTGAACTAAATCCATACACCTTTAGACACTCATTTTATTGAATATAATTTATAACTCACATATAGGTGAGGGTAACCAAAGTATTTGTTAAGAGGAATTACATAAAAAACCTTGGACATGCATGTCCTACATAATAAAAGAGAGAGAGATAACTCGCATGCCATCATATTTAATTTAATAATAATTAATTTAAAAACCATGTAATAAAATTAAACTAATTAAAAGAAATAAATATATAGGTATGTTCAATATCATCATCGTTCATAAACATATAGTGATTATTCATTTAAAACAACTAGTTGTCATTCATTTCTATTCATTCTTTAATAAGATAAAATGTGCATGAATTAATATGATAAATTATATTATTAATAAATTAATTAATTTTATATTAATCAATCCAATAGACCTAAAATTTTCTTCCAATGGGATTTAAAAAAATAAATTGTTTTCTTTTAGTTAAGACTCAATAAAAAGTACACATCTCTATGCTTGGAAGCAATTCAGCAAGTGTCTGTCTGAACTATTTAGTATGGTTTTAATTATAAATAAATAAATCATGTGATATATTATGTACATGGAATGTGTCATAATTTCATGGTGTTTACTTATAATTTAATTCCATATTTAACATATGAAAATTAAATAGCTTGTATAATTTAATGAATTCATTCTTTAGTATAAAATAACCAAACATGATTCAATGTTTTGAATGTTACGTGGAAATAATTAGGAATTTAATATAATGTAAAACCTTAAGAATGGTTTTTACTATCAAATTAATGACCCACGGAACTTAGGTAATTGAGGTTTAATGGATTAATTAATTAAATTTAATATTTATTCATAAACATGTAAATTACATGGTGTGTACAATCCAACCACATTGTGTGTACTTCTATTCACCGAATAGCTGCAGTACACACTTAAGTACACTGCATGTACTTATCTTGGACATTTATCAAGTAAACAACATGTATAAACAATACACATTGTGTAATTCAAATTAAATGGCTGGTAATTTTTATGTGTCATTTTATAAATACACTATAGGGTTTAACCCCATGTCTTCCACCTTTAAAACAAGTGGAATACACTATATGTAGTAAATCTACATGGAATGTACTCCATTAAGGATGTGCACCACCCAGTCTAGTAAATACATGGTGTATTTATTAGAAGTATTTTGTACTAATTACATGATTACCCAGAATCCACATGAGCATCCTTCTAAAATGAGTAGGGATACACAGTGTGTAAAAAAGAAGTATACATCATGTAGTACTGTATTATCCATCCAGAATTCTTTGAACCACCGAATGGGATATTCATATGTGATGTTCATTAATTATTAACCAATCTTGGTAATGTGAGTGATAAATAAAGAATAGGGGGATATATTTTGACGATGGATCAATAATGAATTAAATCTTGAAATGAATTTTAATTATTAATTGTAAAATTTTCAAAAATCAAATAAATATTTAAAAATTTTAATTTGACCTCTCTAATACCACTTTATGGTTTTGAGAATAGTGTAAGTGTTTATCAGGGATGATCCCAACTCAGAAAATTTCACATTAAATGGATCCTTCACATATTATATAAGATGTGAATTTCATGACCAAAAAAATTCCAAATAATATTAAAAATTTAATAAGGTGAAACTAAGAGGATATATTTTCATGTTAAAAGTATAATTAATTAAATTAAATAGTAATAAATATTTTCTCTTTATTGATATCTTTCATCATAGTATATATTGATCATATAATACCCTTTTCGATAATATGTCATTGTACTTGTAAGATCTAATTGTAGAATCCCTTTAGTGATGATCTGCATATGATCCAATGATCTCTAAATAACATTGATGAATTTTTGGGTGGTTGAATATTTAATTGATATTCTTTCATTTTTCATCTTAATGACTTTAAGATTCCTCAATCGTAAAAAAAATATCTTGATCTTATTGTTCTTGAGATGATGAGGGAAGTAAGAGGAGGATTCTAGAGAGGAATCTGTTGGGACCAACAATTCATAATTAGTCTCTCTTAAAATGTATTAATGGTCTATTTATAGACCTAATGTTAGGTTTTATAATTAAATTAAATGAAAAAATTACCCTTAATAAAATTTTAAAATTCTTTCTAACCCATGCCATGTATTAAAATAATATTACTATTTTATTACACAACAAGCACATACTGGTGAATTGATAAATATTATTTGACCAACTTGTAAATTTATATTTATCACTAGACTCAATCTTGGTCCACTAGTCCTCAAAATTTATTGAATACCTGAAAAAAATTAAATATGTATTTATTAAATAAGTAAACAAGTAGAAATTATATATCTATGTAATTTAAAAAATACCTTGTGAATTAATATTTATTTAATCTATGTTATCATTAATCTTGAATAAAATTATTCAACGATCTTGAAAATAATATTTATTCCAATAATTAGATTCAAATATAATTTAATTGAGATCAACAGAAACGCTTAATATGTGAACCATTGTGCTTCTTTCTCATTGAAATTAGGTGGGTTTGCCTAAAGCTCAAGATTATTATCTAGGAATGGGTCAAGGAGCATGAGAGAATGAAGTTAGTGTCATAATTTCAACAACCACATACGTGTGTTAATTGTGTAATATAGTTCATTTTTCATGATATCTCATCAAGTAGGTTATACACTTGTTTCATCAACCCAAATGTTTGATACATATTTCTTTGAATATCTTAAATAAACTCTTCATTACACCATGTTTATAAAATTTAATACAGTAGTGTTATTTCAAACAAAGGGATAAGACATAAACTTCCATAAATATGGAAGAAACAAATCCTTTCTCAACTTATTCATTAATAACATGTCATTTTAGATGCACCCAACATACCCTAATTCCTGTGAACATATGGAATCACAAATTTGGTCACTAAATTTAAGTACACAAATTATAACATGAATTAATAATAATATTAAAGTCTAGGGACCACTACACCCTCACAAATAAGAATATATGTTGACACATAAACATGTGGAATTCCTACCAGTGGGTATGTTATCATAATCTTCTATCTTGGTAATACCAAGTTAAAAAATCATGAGATAAAATTTAATATACTTATGATTACTCATACCAGTCAATAAACATATTGTGTTCTCTATCATAGAATTTTATTCAACTGTAGAACTATGTTTAAGAATATAATTATGGAATTTCAAGGTTCTCATCATAGTAGGGAACTGTTATTATCTATTGAGTGTGATGGATACTCTATTTAATTCTTAAATAAAATCTATATAGAAATATAAATGATAATTAGTAAGTTATTTTAAATAATATTAAATTTTTTTAATATTGATTTAATATAGAGTACAAACGATTGGTTCTAAAATAAAAAGTCCAGCACTTTTATGGAATTCTATTATCCTCTGATGTTTTTGAATAAATTTATATTTTTATATAACTTTGTTTTTGATTATTTTTATGTGTTATAGTAATGAGATACAATTAAAATAGAATTTTATAGGATAATTTTAAATTTCTTTCATTTAGAGGCCATTTAATTTAATTTTAAATGAAATTTATGATTTAAAATAACTTTAGATTTAATTAGATAAATTGAAATGATTACATCAATTTAAGATATGTTTAGATAGTTGGTTTAAATTTTATTGTAATTAGATACTTGAATGTGTAGGTCTGTGGAGGATAAAATGGAAAGAGGGGGTGAATTTACATTCAAAAAAAGTGATAAATAAATTATTAAAGATGGAAACATCTCTTTAAAAGTTTTATGATAATTAAAACCATTTAAATGCACTAAAAATAAAAATTGATACAATTATAAAAAAATATAAAGTGTAATGGAATAATTATATATTATTATTAAATCATAGTAAAATAAAAATAAATGATTCATAAATTGAATGATTATGTGTATGAAATAATTAACCAATTTATTAAATAAATTAATAAATGTTATAAATAAATAAAATCTGTGAAAATTAAATACGGCATGTGATTTATTAAGGTAGTTTGGTGATAACTCAATATGGTCCATTACATCTCCAACCTCAATGGCCTGAGGATTTAGACAGTGCTCCTCCACCAATTGGATAGTGGCCTCTTGAAGCATGCAATACTTCTATACAACTACACTAGTTGGATAATTCTCCTCCACTAGATATTTGGTGGGATTTTTATATCAGGGGAAGCTTTTCCTTCACCACTGACAAGCCAGTGGCTATGCACTGACTAAGTGATGTTTCCTACTGGTGTCCAAAGACCTTCATGACTCTTCAAGCTCCCTTCAATGCCTTTGATGGGTCTAAAAACTTCACTCTATGAATTCAATAAGACCATAAAAACTTCTATAAGACCAACAAGACTTTAGTAAGAATTCTTTAAGGTTCTTTCAAGATTCCAAAAATAGGGCATTACGATTTTCTAATAACTAATATTAATACAAGAAAACTTTATCTTCCAACATCTCAACTGAAATCACTAAACACTTAAAGTAGTTTTTGTGATAATTAAAACTTGAGAAGTTGAGAAGAATAATAATCGACCCCTTATTTATGATCATAAAAACATGAATAAAAGTAGAATAAAATAACCCCTAAAACAAAATAAAAAAATATTCTACATAACTAAAAGAACAAAGAATAATTTACCAAAGATTTTCACAATTACCTTTAAAAAATGATTGATATATTCACTGATGGGGTTAGAGTAAAAACTAATATTTATCTCCCTTTAAGATTATCAAAAAGGATTCATATATAGGGTTATAATAAAAAAGATATATGAATATTAAAAGAACATTTATCATCATTAATAATATTTAGACAGATTAAAAAAAGTCTAAAAAATTTAGAAAAATATATTTTCAATAAATCTCAAGTTGAAAGAAAATAAAACAAAATCCATTTTAAAATATATCTCAGTAGAGGAATAAAACTTTGTAAATTAATTTTTATAAAATCTCAAGAGTTTAATTTATTTTTGAAAAAAAATAGGAAAATAGTGTCTCTTCTAGGATAATTTCAAAATTAATAGGATTAGATACCCCTCAAATAATACATTATATATACGAGGATCCATTAAAAAATATTATTAAGGAAATATTGAAAAACCATTTCATCATTAAGGTTTCGTAAATATTATGTTAATAAATCATAGAAAATTCCCAAGGATTGTCAAACCAGATGTGTAGAAAAGTCCTACTAATCATTCCAAGGGTGAAGATCATATTAAAATCTAACCATCCTTTTTAAAGGTAATAACCTCTAGGTGAATCGACACTTGAACCACATTCACTTGTTTATATCTAGATAGGAATTTTTTTCATAGAGTATCACACTCACATGACTTTTCCAAAATTATGAAAAGTTTGAAAATATTTTTTTAAAAGAAATGAGAAAATTTTACTTTTAAAAAAATTGAAAAAAAAAATCTCAATATTTCGATGATTAATATGTAAGTATAATCATACCCAACTCACCTTTAGTAATTTTAAGGTGATCAAGAGAAAGATTTTTAGTCAAGATATTAGAAAGTTAAAGGTTTGTGAAAACAAATTCAAGAGCGATACCACCTTTTTGAAAGTGATCTTAAAGATAATGGTGACTCTGGTCAATATTCTTAGTGAAAGAGTGTTGGATATGATTTTTAGAGAAACCAATCACACTAGTTTCATCACACTTAAAAGGTAAATGATCACATGTAACACCAAATTCTAATAGAGTATGTTTCAACCATATAATTTGGTCATAAAAACTCCTAGTAGCTATGTATTTTTAATTATCTATAGAGAGAGAAATAGATATTTTCATCTTAATACTTTATGAAATAATATATTTTCTTATTAGATGAAAAATTACACCAGTATTTTTACTATCCAATAATCATCCACCAAAATCAGCATCATAAAATAAGGTAAGTTTAAAAAACATTGGATAAAACAAAACAAGATTTTTAGTTCCTCTCAAATATATAAATATTATATTGAGATATTTTAAATGATATTCCTTTTGATTTAATTGAAAAAAAGCACAAAGGAATACATTAAACAAGAAGTTTGACTAGGTCACATTAAGGTAAAACATAATTCTAATCGTACTTTTATAAATCTTGTTTTCAATCAGTTTACCATATTCATCAAATTTTATCTTAAAATTTGTACTCTTTGGTGTTATAATTTCATTTTCATGATCCATTACAATCTTATTTAAAAGTTTAGTAGTATATTTACTTTGTTTTAGAAAATTTCCATCAGAATCATGGGAAATTTGAAAACCAGAGAAGAATTTGAGTTCTACATTAAGACATATTTCAAAATCATTATTAATTAAATCAAAAAATAATTATAGGGACTTTATTTAGTTTATTTTAAAATTACATCAAAAATATAAATTTTAATAATTGATAAATCATTTGAAAAAAATAGACAAAGAGTGGCATGAAATTTTAACATTTTAAAATCATTTAATAAAACTAATTTAGTTAATATTTCATACTAAGCCTTAGGGTCTTTTTTTAAACCATAAAGAGCTTGGTTAACTTTAAACCATGATTTTTAAATTTAATATTTTAAAAAATTGGTGGTTTATCCACAAAAACTTTTTCAAAAATAAATCCATTTTTAAAATAATATTAAAAATCCATTTGAAAAGGTTTAAAATAAAGATGATAAGTAAATTCCAAAAATATTATAGTAGATAATAACCACAAAATAGGTGTAAAGGTTTCACCATAATAAATACCTAATTCTTTATTATTTAATTTATTAACAATTTGAGACTTTTTATGAATGATAATTCCTTGTTCTCAAGTTTATTTCAAAAAACCCACTTGGTGCTGATAATAAGATGATTATCTAGTTATTTGATGAGAGTATAAATTTTATTCCTTTGAAATTATTTCAAATCATCTTGTATATAAATTATCAAATTCTAATCATTAATAGAATTATCAAGGTATTGAGGATCAAGGTGAGAGAGAAAATATTGATTTTCATCCTCATTTAAGAACAAATTTCTAGTATGAATTTTGGATTGTAATTCATTGATGACATTTTCAAGGGGGTGGCATTTATATTAAATCCCTACTCTATGTAATGGAGAAGAAGGGTTTCCTTGAACATCTTCAATTACTTTAGATGATTTAAGTTTAGGTAAGGTCAAACTATATTGGTCAACAACATCATTAACTTTAGAATGAGGTTTAGGAATATTCTCATCAAATTTTATGTGAATTGACTCTTATAAGATCTTGGTCCTCTTACTAAAGACTAGGTAGAATTTAATTGATCTGATTACACAACAAATATACCTTTATTTTATTTGGGTTCAAAATTTCCTATATTATTCTTGGTATTAATGATAAATCATTTAAAAAGGAAAACTTTATAGAATCCAACTTTTTTTATTTTTCCTTTCAAATATTCATAATAATTTTTGCCAAATATAGGTCTCATGAGAACATAGTTAAGGATAAATCAACATATATTGACCACCTTGAAACAAAATGATTTACATAGATTAAACTCATTAAATATAGACTTATCAATTTATTAGAGGGTCATATTTCATCTTTGAATAACCCAGTTTTGTTAAGGTATTCTAGGAGTGGAGAAATTATTTTAATATCCTTAAGATGAAAAAAACACATCAAATACTTCATTATAAAATTTTCCACCAGTTTCAATTATATTGGAAAATATTTTTTAAAATTTTTCATCTTAAACATTCCTTGAAAATTTGATAAAGAATTTACAATCCTCATTGTCATTAATAATTAAAAAGGTGTAATATTAACCTTAAATACTAGCATCTTGAGTTAGTCTAAAAATTTAAAGGTGGAGAGATTATAGGATTTAGTGGAGGTTTCTTAATTTTTATATTTAAAGGAATATTTTTGTTGCTTTCCAAATTGTTAAGGTTCAGAAACTAAGTTATGTTTAAAAGTAAATTTTATTAAATCTCATTATAGTGATTAACAATTGAGCTTGAAAAGAGAGTGGATGTTATAATGACCTAGGAACCAACAGAAATCCAAGATTTTTTATCTTGTGTACTTAGAAACTTAATATTTTTACTTATAAGAGATTTAAATTATATAATAATAAAATTTTATAAATGTAATATGGTAAATAAAATTATTCCTTAGGAATTAAAAAACATAATAAAAAAAATTTAAAAAAAATCAAGTTCATTATCACATAATTGAATAATACTTATTAAATTATTATTCAATACATTAAAAAATAAAACAATATTATTTAAACTAGAGTTATAAAAACACATTTTACCAATACTAGTGATTTTACCTATTAAATCACCTCTAAATGGGACATTTCATATTTCAAAGTCTTAGAGATGATTAAATTCATAAGTATCTCCACACATGTACCTTTAAAAATTTATATACAAATGCCAATTATTTTCTCAAGTTATTCTCCCAGGTATCTTTTCCAACTAATGATTAAGATACAAATTCTTTTGTTACCCATATCTTCAGTTCACTTATGTTAGCCAATAAAAACTTTGGAATCCAAACTTATTTAGAACAAGTTTTTTTATTTGAAATATGATATGAGATGTGAATATAGTTTGATATACCATAACTATAATTTTTACAATTTCATTCACAAACAATAGGAATAAAATTATTATATTGATTAGAAAATTTATTTTGGGACGTCCCCATTAGAATAGTAGTATTTTTTATTTTTTGAGAAAACTAGACTATTTTAAAAAACCAATACCAAAATTGATTTTAAAAACATGTTGAGATCCCAAAAAACATTTAGACATTGATCAGCATGGGTGAATTTGGAAAGATTATTTTTAATATTTTTAATTTAATATTCTATATTCCCAACATTTAGTTATTCTTTTAGTTTTAAAACCAAGTCGTCTTTTTCTTTCAAAAGTTTGTTTTTTTTTCAAAAACAAAAACACTGTAATTATTTTCTAGATGTTTAAATTTTGAAACAAGTTCAAAAAAAATTTGATATCAAGAATAAATAGTATCATCATGTTATAAAGAAGAAGTTGAAGAATTATTAGAGTAAGAACTAGAACATACATAATTTACTTCATTACATATATTGATATCATCCATGAGGAATTTAGGACTTTTGTCTCTAGATTCATATTTTTAAAGTGAATCCTCACTAAAACTCTAAGTTAAAACATTTATATCCTTCTTACTTTGATTATTTTCATCATACTTTTTTTATGGGGAAATATAGATTTATGTAACCATTATTTTTGAAATCAAATAAAGTAACCACCATTTATTTATTTTACTTTTTGAAGCATTGAGAAAATATTTTCTTTCTCATGTACTTGTTCGTCTTTTAGCAAGATTAGTGGTATCAATTTTAATTTAGTAAGTGTCATCATTTAGTACCTTGAAATAAATTGTATTTTTAGTTTATTAGACCTCCTTATCATCATTTTTTCCTTGTATTCTCATAATTATCTCATATTTCATGAGGGATATGATGAGGTCCACATCTACCATGTTTTTTATATATTCATCTTCTTGGATTGTAGTGAATTTAGGTTCAAAAATTCTTGGTTAAAATAAAAATTAATTTCTTAACTAAAGTATTTAGATAAATAGTGTCACCAAGTGACTTTAAACCATTACAAACATCAGTGAATCAGGTAAACATTTTAGAAATCAACTCGTTAATATGCATAGATAAACTTTAAAAGTCTTTTATAAACATATCTAATCTAGTTATTTGAATTTTTTCATTACTTCATGATTTAATTATATTATTTTCTATATTTCATAATCTTTTTTCATATATAAATTAGATTAAATTAATTTTAGTCTACTCTAAAATGCAAGGAATCCACTTCCATATTATCAAATTCAAAATCAGAAATATCATTAAGAGTCCATTTTTCTTATTTTTTAGTAGTAGGTGTATAACCATTCAAAAATATATTATACATGGTATAATAAATAGATATAATAAAGGTAAAAATATTTGTATTTTAATAACCATAATTTGAACCATCAAAAAATGGAGCATGCCCCATAGAGTGTCATTCGGGAGCACCATGGGTATTTGAAAAATCCATTTAGAAAAAGAAAATTTCATGAAAAATTGATTAAAGATTTTGAAAAAAATAAGTTTTAAAAGATTAAGAAATTAAAGAACCCTTTGAAACAAAATTCTGGTTAGGGTAGGATAAAATAGGAAGTGTGGGTTAATTTTCTTTTAAAAAATAATTAAATAAATAAATTCTTAAACAGAAAAAACCTCTTTCTAAAAGTTTGATGATAATTAAAACCTTTCGAAGTCTTTAAAAATAATAATTTATAAGATTAAAACAAAATATAAAGAACAATGTTTTCCCTTATTTTAAAAAGGGAATCCCCATATATGTTATTCTTGAACCCCCTACACAAGGGAACCCCCTCCCTAGGAATAGGTCACTCCAGAGAGATACCTAGTTGAGAAGGAGAAATTTCTAACCAAGATGTCATTGCATCCTAGAGGAAAATAGAAATCACAATTGAATAACTATACATGATTATAAAATTATAATAAAATAAGAATAAAAAATTCATAAATTGAATTATTAAGCATATTAAAGGATTAGAAGATTTATTAATTAAATGAGTGGTTGAAATTAATTAATAAAAGGTGTAAAAAGTAAATGTGGAACACAATTTCTTAATGAATTTTTAAAATAGCTCAATAAGATCCCCAACATCTATCACCTCAATGGATTGAGGATTTATTGAATTATTATATTATATTTATCATTATGTGGTATACCAAAACTCCAATTTTTTTAAAGTTTATAGCAAGAAATTGGAATAAAATAAACCCTATATTTTTAATGGTGGTAGATATAAATCACAAAGATAAGTAGTCCCAGGCCTTTTAGAAATTAAAAAAATAAACTCGAGTCCCTAACTATAAAAGGTATTGAGCATTGAAATAGAGAAAAGAGAATGTCTATAGGATTTCTAGAAGAAATCTTGATTAAGAACAATCATGATTCTATCAAAAAGATAAAAAATAACTAGGAGAGGATGATAAATATGTATAAGTAAAAGGTATTTACAATATGATCACACTATTGATTTGAATAATAAAGAATTTTAAATTGAGAGAAATTTGGTGATCGATCATGTTGGTGTTATTAATTAGATAAGAATGTGAGTTGAAAAGGAACCCAAAGGGTCTATTTATTGTCAAAAGATGCTTCAGGGTAATTCTAGGATTTTATAGATTGAATTAATAAGAAGAAGAATAAATTTAATAAATTTTGACTATCTTTATCTAAATCCTTTTACTTTTTGGATAGACATCACTGGATACCTGACAGCTTCTATCAGATAGTGGGTAGACCACCTGGAAGTCCCTACTCACTTCCTTTTTCCACAAGGTTGCTAGTGTGCCTACACTAACTGGTTAGTGGACTCTTGGAGCATGAAATACTTCTATATAACAAAACTATTTGGTTGATTCTCCTCCACCAGCTGGCTGATAGACTTTTACTACTATGGGAGGCTTCGTCCTTCGCCATCAGGTATCCTGTGGCTACGTACGGGCTAACTAGTGTTTCATGTTGGGGTCCTAAGACCTCCATGGGATTTAAATATTCCTTAAATGTCTCAAAGAGGTCCAAGAACTTAACTCCATGAATTCAAAAAGACCATTAATAATTCAAAAAATATTCTTCAAGGTTCTTTCAAGATTCCAACAAAATTTCATCATGGTTTTCCAATAACCAAGACTAATATAAGAAAAATTTAGTTACCAACATCTTAAATGAAATCATTATACACTTCAAAGATATTTTTTTATCATTGGAACTTAAGAATGTGGGAAGCATAATAAAATGGTGACTTTTTAATTATTATAGAATATTATTCAATTCAATGTTTTATAATTAATTTAAAATGAAAAAATTATAATATAACCTTGTATTTATGAGTATTTTTTATATAATTATATAAATTTCTATTTGAAATAATGGATGTTATAAAATTTGTACTAATAGACTAGGAAATTGATCTTCAATGAGGACATGCTAAAATTTTTGTATCTTGAGTTGATTTTAAAAATTGAGATTTGAATAATGATTTTGATGTTTTCGAAATCTAATTGATGTGTGGAATTTGGTTTAATAGATGAATTATGAATTTTAGGTTTATAGTGGGTATTCTTCTATTTTAAAGATTGTTTAAATTACTCTGATATGTTTTTAGTTGGTTATAGTGAAATTATAATATATTTATAAGTTAAAATTAGAATTAGAGTGGTTTGATAAGGAGTTGAATTTTTTATATGAAATTTTTCTAAAGAAGAAAAAATGTGTCCCTAACTAAACTAAACCAAATAAAATGACATTGTTCTATTATTAAGTGTTTATATGTGTGTAGTTAATGGGGCTACTATATTGAACAAAATATAATTAATAAAATGTAAAACCAAAGAAAGTGTAATATTATAAAACAGTATAGTAATAAAAAGTATGGAAGGTATATGGTGAAGTGTACCATGTATAGCATCATCGATCAAATCTCTTGTACTTTAAATATACTCTAAGTAGCATGAGTAGAATTTTTGTTTTGTTCCCTATATAATTTATAGTCTAAAAACCTCTTCGATTTTATAATTACTATAAAAAATACCAATAAAACAAATAATTTAATTAAACCTTCAATTTTAAATATAATTCATAAAATTCATATTTTTAAAATTAAATATTAAAAAATTAAATTTCATATTTGATCTTACAATCAGTTTATTCTTGGTTTTTAATGTTATTATTAGATTCTATTATGTAAATTAACTCTTTTTCTTCTTCTTCATTTTCATCCTCCCTCGCAAGACTAAAATTTTCAGTATCACCAAGGATAAAAATTTAATATGTTGTTGTTGATGGGGTTCATTATCACAAATTACTTCACCTTAATCACTCATATCATACATGTCTCTTGTTTCATGTTCAAAATATCACCATACCCTTTATTTACTATATCATTAACATAATATACAGGTTTTGATATGGAAGAAAAAATATATAGATTATATTCTTTATGTTCACCAATATAAATAAATCGAGAGAAGTTTAAATAAGTAAATTGTAATAATTCTTATTTTATATATCTATTAATATTGAACAACTTTTATTTTCATATTACAATTAAAATTTTCCAATGATAATTTAACTTGATAATATCAAAAAACTTTCCATAGTAAACCAAATTTGAAACTATAGATATTCCATTTTTCTCAAACCATCTGCACGTTCTATATTACAAACATGAAACCATCAATATTATAAGAATTGAATCTCCAAGAATGATTCATAGGGCCTCATGCTAAATACATCACATCTATTGGTAGTTCAGTATGATTATCAACATTGGTACCCTATAAAAAATTGATATAAAATATTATCTCTTACAATAAATAATTATCAATATATTGATATTTAAAATATTAATTAGATTAATGGAATACACAATGTGAAAATCAATCAATAATTTCTTTGTTAATAATTTTCTTATTTGTGCCTCATTCTGAGTTCAACTTATAAAATTTATTTTCATTTGTGTCCTAAATTATTTGATATATGGATCAATAATATCAGTTTTACGTAGTCACATATTTATGTTCCTATCTTAACTAGAACAGTGAAAAATGAAAAGGGTGATATTTTCCCAACTTCTCAACCTAATGTTGAAAATATTTTTGATTTATTATTAGCCTAATAATATTTCTAACAATTGGTGAACAGAAAAGCTTTAATATTTCCAACAATTGGTGAACAGACAAACTTTTTGGGAAAAACTTCAAAAGATGGACTATTCTAAATAAAGTTTTCTTAGCATAGAAAAGGTGTTTAATGTTTATAATTTTTCTTACAAAGTCATCAAACAATGTTTTCGGAGAAAATTAATACAATAATTATTTGTTGTTTCGAATGTTTCTAACATCATGAGTTACTAGAGATCTCATGAACCGAGAATAATTATATAGGGGGATAAATTTTTTTGGATGTAAAAATTTCATACTATGAAGTTATGTGGAGTTCACTAGATAGAAAAAAATTGGATAAAGGTTTGGATGAGTAAATTTTGAGTTTAAATTTTGTGAATTTTTTTGATCAAATAAAAGTTGTTGGAATAATTATTAAAAGAAAATATTATTTTTTTTCATGCTATGAAGTTTTTGATGAATATTTGTGATGTTTGGTTAATAGAGGAAATTTTTCAAAGTGAAAAGGGAAGATACTGAAGAAATCCAAATTAGATAAAGTTAAATCAAATGAAATTCAAACTGGATGAATTCCACTTAGATGAAGTCCAAACCAGACAATGTTCAACCATAAAAAGTATTCGGATGAAGTCCATTGAACAAACTGTTTGTACATTTTCTATCAAATAGACATGTATGAAGTTGTGAAGGTAAAATTTTATTCAAGATAATCAGACAAATTTTTTTTATAAATTTTATTAGGCAATGGTTGGTAAATAAAGTAAATGAAAATACACTGATAATTTAATTCATTGGATGAAGGAACAATCTGATCGATATTATTTGGATGGAATATTTGTTAAAAAAATAACAAAAAAAATTCAGTGGTATAATGTTTTACCAATTCAAAATTTATTTTTAAAGTTTTCAAAAAGATATTAACTGTGATAATGAAAACTAATCTTTCAAAGTTCCAAATATCATGGAAGGAAGAAGTGTGATTCTCAATAAGTTTAAAGGAGGGTTTTTTAAGAAGTGGGTGATCGAGTATATGAGATTCTTCATGAATTATCTAAAATATTGGAGAATTATCCAAGTGAATTGTATTGAGAAAGAGATTTTAATTTTAAGTTTTTATTAATTAGAAAAGTAAAAATTGGAATCCATCCCATTCTACTACACTCATATCTATCAATAGGGTGTGAAGAACAGTACGGTTTTGTGTGTCCTCTTCATACATCCAAAAACTGAAGTGATGTATAGATGGTTTTAGAAAGAGATACCGAATGAAATTTTGAAAGATATATTTTGAGTAGTAAGTTTCCAAACAACAAATATATTGGTTGAAGGATAAGAAGCTGATAAATTAAATAGAATATATAATTAGGGTAAATAGACATAAGTCATTGAAAAAACTTTTATATCTGGTGTAATTGGATAGAAAGAGTGTAAGAAATTTCTTTCGATTATCAAAGGCACTAAATGGAAAATGAGATAGAGAAATCAGATGAACAGTGAACTGATGGGTTTTTATACTGAAGTATAAAAAGGAATTTATTATCTTATACAATGAAATAAAGTGAATAAGAATCAATTTAGAAGAAGATAAAAAGTGTATAAGTAAAAACAGTACATTTTCAACATAATGAACTTATTGTAGAAGGTTTCTAGAGTTGTTATGAAACCTTTGTTACATATTTTTAGCTATGTAGAAATAAAATTCATTATTGTTTTGATCATAGTGAAAAAAAACTGTAATAATACCCCCTTCTTCAATAACCACATAAAAAGGATTTTTTATATTATGTTGTGTGGTATTGGACTATTTCTAAACCATTATAAATACTATCTACTCTTATTGGGTAATGAACCTTCTAAATTTGTTTATTCCTTTGGAATGTTCCTATTTTCAAAAAAAAAATTACTCTTTAATAGGAGGTGAATTTTGTTTCATAAGAAATAAATTTTAAAAATAAAATATTATTGATTCACACTCTCCTTCTCTCTACGATCACACAAATTATGTTGGTTCTTTTCATGTGGTATTAGAGGGAAGGTTTCTTTCATTGACTCTTAATTGAAGTTTTAAGAAAAGTAAAGTTGTTTTGTATGTCCATAATTCTATGAACAATAAGGGGATTTATGTATCATTATGGAAAGAACTATCATACTTTCAAATAAAAAAGCATCCTTATCTTATTCCCCTTGGTTGATCACATGGTTTTCCACCAAGTTCTAAGGGATATCCTCTAACAGTTGTGGATAAGAAGAATTATAAAAATGATGGTTGATCCAGAAAAGATAAACTTTCCTCACTCTCTAAAATTTAGCTTCTTAGAGTTAATGGAGTTATAATGGAAAAATGGATATGGTAAAAGTTAAAAAAATATATGAAGGAAATAAAAAAAGGGAATAATGTGAAGTTAAAAATCTATATGTTCAAGTATAAAGATATTAAGATGGTTAATTATGAATTTTTTGGTGATTTCTTTACAAGATTTAATGACATTATGGTCACCATAATAAGTATTTGTGAGAAGTTATAATATTTAACCATTTTAGAAAAGATATTATGAATTATTCTGGATAAATTTGATGAAAAAGATTCATTATTAGAAGATATATATTTCCAAAACTCTATCTCTGGATGGTCTACATAGCACTCTCATCACTTAAGAAATGGTAAGGGAAAATGTTACGAAGAAAAAAAAGTGTAATTGAGAAGTTTCCTTCAAAATGGTTAATAAAAAATATATTAGAGAGTTTTCAAATAAGAAGAAGTTTGTGACACTTACACCAAAGACAAGGTTAGTAAAAAAAATTGATAAATTTATCTATTTGTTTTATAAAAAGTTTGAAAGGAGGCATGGGAATGTAAAAAGGGAAGTTACCTCTGAAATGTTTTGGTTGTAGATCGGTTGGGCATTTTACATTAAATTTCACCTGATGAAAGGAAGATAAATAAAGTGTTTAATATGAATAAAACTAAAGAAGATCATTTAATAATGAAAATAAATATAAGTCTCATCTTAGTTGCGGACAATAAGTTCTTAAAATAAAAAAGGAGAAACAATTATTCTAAGTATAATGAAGATGATAATAGTAAAGAATAAGCTGATATTTTTGGTAATGATGTTTCTGAAAAACTTTTTATTGAAATAGTGAATAATGAAAAGATCTCCAATGATGAAAGTAGTTTCTCTAAATAATAAGAAAATATGATGGATTTTATGTGAAAGAGATAAGTGAAAGAATGTATTGTGAAAATCATAAGACTTTAAAGTGAGATTAAGAAGTTGAAGAATATAAATATTTCAAAAATTTATCAAGGATATTTTCTTGAAGACAAATCCAAGTTTCTAAAAGAGATTTATAATTTGAAAAAGTTTTTTAATGAAAAGAAAAACCTCAACATAAATATTAAATAAAATTTAAAGGTAAAGGAGGAAGAGTTATTCAAAAAAATGATAAATATGAGAAAAGAGTTACAACCTTCCAAAACTCAATTAAAGAAGTTTTTGAAATTTTTGAGAAGATTAAACCAAAAAAATTATCAAATTTTTTTTTCTCAAATGTTGTTAAGAATAATAAAGATTCTCATAAGGAGAAGGAGGTTAATTAAACTATATGCATAGTTAAAATAAGTAGAGATGAAAAATCAAAGGTTTCTAAGGCTAAAAGTTTGAACTAAAGGTTTCTAAAATAGATGATTTTATTGATGATAACAAGAAATCTAATCTAAAGAAGAAAATATTAAAATGATATCAAAATTTCACTATGTGATGAAATATTAATGTGGAAGGTAATAGAGTTGATGAAAAATAGAAACATGCCTTCAAACAGTATGAAATTTATAAAGGGTGATATGCTTTCTATGGTTACTATTAAAATTATAGTGGATTTGGGAATACAACATATATGTGTTGGTTTAACCATCAACATTAAAGAGAATATAGAAGAATCTAGAAGAATCTAGAGGAAAAGATTGAGGGGGAGTCAACCCACTAAAAGTAACAACCTGAGAAAGTTAGTCTAAAGATTTAAAATAGATTCTATCCTTTAGAAAAAAATTCTGAAAGATGAGATCAACCTTGACATGTTGCAGAAGGATATCTTGATATGATACTAGTAAAACAATTATACAAAAAATCACAAAAATATATGTTATAAGATATAAAATATCAAAAAAAAGTATTGGTTGTTGAAAATTATCTCAAATATATAAAAGGATAATGACCTTGGATTTTGGATAGTAGTTATTCTTAATATATGATATAATATTTGAATTTCTTGAAGAATGTGAATGATTTTAAATAATATATAGTGAATTTTTGAAAATGATGGGTCACTCAGAATTAAAGGCATTGGATCTGCTCTCATTGGGGAAGAAAAGTTAAAATCCAAAAATACTTATCTGTTGAATGGATGAAACACAATTTGTTGAGTAATTTGAAACTTTGTGATGAAGGTGACAAAGTGTTTTTTAGAAAAGATAATTTTTTTGTGAATAGTATTTAAGATAATAAAGTTATTATGAGAGGCCAGTGAATAAAGGGAAACTTATTTCAGGTTAATGATTTAAAAATTTCATGTTATTTAAGTATGATGGAAGAAAATCAGCTATGGAATAAAAGGTTAGGACATATATTTCATAGGAACATGAGAAAGATAAAAAAGAGGGAAATAATTTGTGATATTCTTGATATGATAAGAATAATAGATAGTTATTAGTCTATTTTTCAGAAAGGGAAGATTATAAAATCTACTCATAATAAAGTTGAGATATATTCAACTCATCCCTTGGAGCTGATACATTCTGATATTTGTGGGCCTATGAGTAAAAAATAAACACATAAAGATAATTAATTTATTTGTTTCATTTATTAATTTAATATCATTAAATGTATTGTGTTTCTAAAACATAAATCAAAAGCTCTAAATATGTTTAAGGGTTTAAAGAGAAGTGCATAAAATGAATGTGGAAATTCTATTAATAATATTTCAAACTGATAATGGTTGAAAATATACCAGATGAAATCTTAGAGATTACATTGAAAACATGTAAGTTTTTATGAGTGTAGTGCACCATACACACCACAAAAAATGGTGTTACTAAAATAATAAATAGAATTTTTGTATAGATGGTATAAATAATGTTGACTGAACATGATACCTCTCATTATTTTTTAGGAAAGATATCGGAGCAATGGTTTATATTTAGAATCAATCTTTTTACAAAATAAAACTATTATATGACGCCTTATGAGATGTATTAAAATGTTTCCTCAATTTTTAAACATCTAAGGGTATTCATTTGTCTGTTTATTATGAAATTAATGGTTAAAAATATTGGGATGTTTGATGTTGGGAAAAAATCTCTCAAGGTAACTTTGTAGCATTTTAGGGTTGATTGTGTCTGTTAACAAAGCTGATTGACATGGTTTGTTGTGGAGTTCCAACATTATTGTTGAATAGGAATGTTTATAAATCTTGAAAAATCTTCTGGATTAAGGTATAGACGGATTTTAAGTGGTATAAAATGTTTCTTGCACAAGGTGGCATCATTTCCCACTATTTTCCAAATTTTTGGGTCCAAATATTTAGAGGATAGAAAATGTGTTTTTGAAAAAGGAAGGGTTTTTTCATAAATTTAAATTTTTTGAGAAAGGGTAAAGGTGTCTACAAAGTTGAGTTAAAGTGAATATTTGGGGCCATTACATCAAAATATAGAAAAGGATATTGTTTTGCGCAAGTTTTGAAACTTCATGAAAGTCATAGTTGTGTGACATATGGATAGTTGCACGAACCCACAAAATATAGATATACTTGCATGATGGTGGTGAGTTACACACTAAAAGAAGTGTTAAATATTTGAATTTTGGTGTACATGGAAAGTTGTGCACAAAGTCAAGGGCATGAAAGGTAGTTTCTTGAAGGTTCGACCATGTCTATAAACTGGTGGATACCTCCCTCATTTGAGGATCTTATCCCTTAAATAATATTGGGGCTATGAATCATATAATATCTTCACGAATCTATTTCTTGCATAAAGCAAAAACTCAACCATTAGTTGTGCACAGAAATGGACTTGTGTCTTTAAGACCAAGTGAATTCCTCAATATTCCTAAATTCGTGATATATTTGAGAGTTTTGAGGATGAACTGGTGAAGGTTGGTAGAGTTTAGTGCAAGTCATTCAAAGAGTGTTCAAAATCAAAAGTTGTGTGAACCTATAAGGATTTTCCCAATAATTATTGTAAAGTGTTATGCAACAAGTAGATTAAAGTGAAACTAAATGACACACCAAATGAGGTGTAAAGCATATTGATTTGAGTGATAAAAGGAATAATCATATGAATGAGTAGTGAGAAAATTTTAGTTGAGAGATAAAGGAACTTTCAAATTGTGATTAGTTGTAATTCAAGAGGGATTGAGTCTGCTCCAAATTTTGTAATATTAGTGCACATTAGTATATTTATTACATAATATCAGTGTCTTTTTATTATCCTTGGATATAGCTTAGTGTAGGTGAACCAAGTAAAATTTTCTATGTCTTATTCGTGCTTTTATTTCATCTCATACATTAATACAAAAAAGGGAGAGAAGAGCATTTTGTTAACTGATAAAATAAGATCCAAAGGAAAAGTTCTTTTAATTTTTCAAACCATGATTCACCCCACACCATTAGAGTATTTAACCTTATTGGATTGACAATTTTTATCTGATTGAAAGGTTAATATTATATTTTCTCTTTCTGTAGAATCAATGGAGTTTGTTAATAACAAAGGGATTCTGATCTTCGATTGAAACAATTTTCAATTATGGATGATTCGGATCCAACACTACTTTTGATCACTAGCAATGGATGTCTTTATATTTACGATTCATGGTGTTTTTGCTAGTGTGGATATTGGCACTTTGACATAACCATACTAATGGTAATTGGATGTTGTCGTCATAGGAATCAATGCATTAGGGGGAGCATTGTCCAATAAAATCTATACAAGGGTTATTTCATGTACACCATCACTTGAATTATAGGAAAAGCTTCTAAATATCTATGAGGGTGATTCAAAATTTAAAAAAGATAATTTATAGATTATATAGAAATAATATGATGATTTTATAATTCACCCAAATGAGTTTATATATACTTTTTTGATAGGGTGAATATTATTTTGGAATACAAGTGTGGTCTTACAGAGACTCTTGAATATGTAAAGATAGTTAAGCGCATCATGAGAAGACTTACACCTCAATTAAATCCCAAAGTTTCTGGGATGGAAGATAAAGATCTAAATGATGTGGCATTGGATAGTTTTCAAAGTACTCCTTTCACATAAAATACAAGAAATGGTGATAATTTTTCTATGGAAAAAGGGCAGTCCAAAGAGGTGGAATTCAAGTCCATGAAGAATATTACTATTGAAGATGCTCAAGAAGAAGAGATGGATGTTTTTATTTAATTCCTTTCCCCAAATATAAAAAGTGTAAAATTAAATCTCAAAGGGAAAATTCCACTCATGTGATTTTTGTGTGGAATGGTTGGACATCTTATAGAAAGGTACTTCAAGAAGATTCAAGATGATGATTAAGATAAAGTTGAAATTCCCTTGAATATGTCTTTGGACAATGTGAAATGTAAGAAAAAATTAAGAGAAACTTATTCAAAAAATAAGAATCTTATTTCACAAGAGAATGTATGTTTTGAATAATATGAAGTTGAAGATATTTATAACTACAAGGATCATAGATAAAATTTTATAGTGGTAGCTATAGGTTAACTCCTAAACAAGAGAGGAAAGTGAAAATGATGAACGCGACATCAAAGGAAGGGTTGATCTCCATGATGAATTAGAACCTTCTCTTGAGGAGATAGATGTATGGAGAGACAAAACTAAGTAATCTAACATAGTGGTTCATGATTCCAAACTCTATATGCAGTAGTAGGAATAATAGAAGTTTAAACTGATGGAATAAATTTAAAAGCCCAATTCTTCAATTCCAGAGAACTCATAAAAGGTTGTTGAGTACAATATCAAAGTTGAAGAACAGAAAAGAGTGATCGATGGGTTGAACAAAACATAAAAGGGTCAAATAAAATTTATTAAAGAACTTGAAGAGTAATTTGTCGACCTTTAAAGAAAACTATAAGATTGGGAGAGACTCTTGACTCCTGATATAACATCAAGAAAGAAGATCACTCAAGTGGAACAAAATAAGTAAGTGGAGTATAGAGGTCCAGCAAAACAAAAGGAATATTCAAATATAAACAATAAGGATAGTGTGGGGATTGATCACAAATAAAAGGATATTATGATTGATGTTAGACAATAATCACCCACTCTGTGGCTAAAGATTTATTTGATTGTGAATCATATTTAAAAGATTTAAATATATTATAGGGTGACCAGTGGTGCACCAATGATGTATAGGAATACGCCTCATATTAGGTGTTATTTTTGTGGAAATATGTGACATTCCCAAAATGTATGTACCATAGTCAAAAGGTTATTAAGGGAATAATAGAAATAATGGCAGCCACATATAGTTCAAAATTCCAATAATGATTTTGAATGTCACTATTTCTGGTGTATAGAATTTGGACACATGGTCATATATTTCTTATCAACAATACATAGGAATGTGTTGAAGTAGACCCAAAATTTCCATAAGCACAAGCTTAAAGAATCATCAAATGAGATAAAAATGAAAAATTAATTTTCAACTCTACAATATGAAGTTAGGCCAATATATTATGAGGAATATAAAGAATATCATTCCATTACAAGTATGAAATTAATAATATAAATAAGAATGAAAAGATTCGAGTAGGTATTGGTTACAGAGACTTCCCTTAAAGCATAAAATTATGCTAGTGTATGGATCTGTGATAGTGGATGCACATATCATATCATGGGAAATAAGGATCTTATTATAGGCATCAAATATGACAAGGAAGTTGTTGTCAAATTTGGAAATGATGAATGCCTAAATATTATTACCTTGTAAAAAACCAAATTTGAGAGGAAATATATGAAATAAGCTTATTTCTTGGGTTTCTAAGGACTTAGTCACAAATTTCTAAGTTTTTTTCAATCGTGTAAATTGGGTTATATTATAATATTTACCAAGAAGTTATGTATTATTAAGGAAAAATATGGTATAATTGTTTTATAGGGAAATCACGTGAAAGGTAATCTCTACCATGTGAGTGTATAAGAAGATATATGCATTCTATCTAGAGAGAAAGAAAATAGTTTAAGTCATAAATGGATTATCCATCTATGTCAACCATTATTAGAAGATATAGTCAAATGTGATGTAACTCTAAATCTCCCAAAGTTATCATTTGATCATACTCACATGTGTGATGCTTTTAAACAAGGGAATATTATCATAAATCTATAAAATTAAAAAGAACAAAATTCAACTAGAGTGATTGAATTGGTGCATGTAGATGTGTCTGGACCTATCTCACTAAGATCTATTGATATGAATAGGTATTATGTTCTAATCATTGATGATTTTAGTAGGATTTCATGGATTTTATCATTTATCATAAGTCTAACATGATCAGTTATATAAAACAATATCAAATGGAATATGAAAGGATGCTTGGATAAAAGATTCTAAATTTTCAAACTGATAATGATATGGAATTCAAAAACAACCAGGTGGAGGATTATCTTGAGAAACATGAGATAATGTATCAGGTTTCAGTAGTGATAACTCCTCAACAAAATGGAGTGGTTGATAGGATAAATTGGATCATAAACAACATGGTTATAACAATTATTATTGAAAATAACCAACCATAAAAATTATGAAAGGAAGAATTATTAACATTGGTCTACATATCCAATAGGGATTTGTTTTCTCTAAAAGAAGAAAGGACTTCTTACGAGATTTGGTCTGGAAATAATCCAACATTGAAGTAATTAAAAATATTTAGAAGTAAGTGTTTTATTATTAATAAGGAGAAACATGAGAAGTTTAAATAACTGGGAGATGAGGGGATATTCCTTGGATACTCAGGAAAAATAAAAGAATATAAATGATTCAAAAAGAGGTTTGTAAAATTGGTTAAAAGGAATTATTTCACTGCAATAGAGAATAAATATAATCTTTAACAACACATTGAACAGTTCCCTGATGATAGTGATGAGCTAAGAATATCAAGGGTGGTAGAATTGGAAAATTTTGATTTAGAAGAAGATATTAATGATGATAAGTATGATCTGAAATCTATATCTACATGGAATATAAAAATTGTAGAATATATTTATAGGAAAAACATTATTGGTGATCAGGTAACCCCATTGAGGGTAAATTATTTCCAACATCTATCCTTCCTATCTTAGGTAAATCCTAAATGTTTTAAAGATGTAGTTTGAGATGAGAACATGGTTCATGCTATGAATGAATAGCTTGACAAATTTAGAAGAATTAGAAATGGGTGATTATTTTGATACAGGAATAAAATAATTTCATCGGTACCAAATGGGCCTTCCAGAATAAACTAAATAGATATGGACTCGTAATTTGAAAGAAAGCATGACTAATGTGCAAGGGATAATACCAGATTGGGAGAATCTATATTGATGAGTCATTTTAAAAAATTGCAAGTCTTAAGACTATTCTCTTTTTCTTATGAATATTAGTTCAATAAATGTTCAATGTTTTCTAAATGGAAATCAAATTAGAGTTTCTGAATGGGGTTCTACAAGAAGAAGTATATATCAAGAATCCATATGGTTTTATCATTCATTAAGATGAGAACAAATTTTTTCAACTGAGAAAGGAACTATATGGGTTGAAGAAAACACCGAGAGCATGGTATTAAATTATTGATAAATTTTTAAAGAAACTTAGTTTTTATCATGGTAGAATTGATTACAATCTATATGTCAACAATGAAATTAATAAAATGATTATATTTATAGTGTATTTCAATGGAATAATATTTTTTGTATCATATGAAGTGGAGTGAAAAAAGTTCAAAGAATTCATGAAAGGTGAGTTTGAAATGTCAATGATTGGGGAACTAACCTTTTTCCTTAGTTTACAAGTGACAAAAGGAATTAATGTAACATTTATTTACCAGTACAAATATACCAAGGAGATTTTGAGAATGTTTGGAATGGATAGTTTCAAGGATATGAAATCTCTAGTGGCTACCTAGATGAAACTTTCATGAGATGATGAAGTCAAATCCATTAATGTCATGGAATATAGGAAAATCATTGGCAGTCTGTTGTACTGAATAGTGACATGACCTGATGTTGTTTTTTTCACATTCCAAGAAGGATAGTATCAAAGTAATCCCAAATAAATACACTTTGGTAAAAATAATACTTTGGTATATCAAAGGAACGGTGGATTCTGGGTTTATATACAATGAAAAAACTTAGTAAGAGTTATTGTGCTATACATATACAAATTGGTCCAGTTTATCTGGTGATAGAAAATCAATATCAGGTGGTGAATTCTAACTTTTTGGATTATTCATTTCTTGGATAATCAAGAAAAAAGATTTATTTTCATTGAGAACTAAAAAATCTAAATATATTATGCCTACTCATGATTGCACGCAATTATTGTGGATGAAGTAGTATCTTGATGATATGTTAGTTGAAGTGAAGTCTCTAATGGAAATTCATTTTGATAATTAAAGATCTATAAATATTATAAAAAATAAATTTCATCACTCATGGAAGAATAACATTGAAATCAAGTATCATTTTATCAATGATAATATGGTGAATGGGATAGTGAAGTTTAATTATATCCTATAGAACTATAGGTTACAAAAATTCTAAAAACATCCTTACCTAAAGAATCATTTTAACATCATCCACTATCTCTTAGAGTTTAGTCGAATCCCCACACTTGAATAAGTGTGTATATGGGATTCCCTATTCATGAGGTGTATTGTATTTGTCACCTATATGTTGATATGTGTTATTTATAATGTTTAAGCCACAAAGGAGTGGCCATTTTTTCATTGAAATAGGGGGAGAAAATATCTAGATCAAGATAGGGGATAAGTTGATAGTGGAGAAGTGAAGTAATGGTAGTTTTAAATATGATGTTACTGAAGAAGTTATTTTAATGAAGATAAATCATGAGAGAAGTTATTAATGCTTTCAATTTAAAATATTTATATGAATAATGGTGTATTATTGTGTTTCATGTGTTGTGATATAATTGGTATCGAGAATAGATCATCAAGTGGTATCGAGAATGGGTCTTCAAGTGGTATCAATAATGAAGTGATTCATTGATGAACATTTCTTACTACTCTTGTTTCCCACACCGATCATGAATCATGTGGGATTAGAGTGTGTGTTGAGTAAATATTTGATGTCTATCTAGAATCACAACAAGAAAATAAAATGGAAGAGTTCAATATGTTATAAAAACATTTGAAACAAAAACATTAAAGTGGTATTAAAAGGTTTAGAGTTATTCACAAACACAAATGGGGATATTGTTGGGGAAAACGTCCTCAAGGTAAATTTGTAGTGTTTTGGGGTTGATTGTGTTTATTGAAAAATCATGTTGAAATGGTATATTGTGGAGTCCCAATTTTATTATTAACTAGTTATGTTGAAAAATATTTATGAAGATTCAAGATAAAGGTATGGATACACATCATGAAAGTAATAGATATAAAACATAGGGATTGTTATGCAAGACCAACATATAGATATTTAGTTACGTGAATGTGTTTAGTTGAGTGCTAAAGGAACTGTTGAATCAATAAATTTTACCACACATGGAAAGTTTTATGCACGTTATAAGGAACACATGGTAGTTGCGTGATAGGTATTTTGCATCTATAAATATGTGGATACCCCCTTATTTGGGGAGTTCAACCCCTAGATAACATCAAGGCTGTTAATCACATAATATTTTTGTGAATCTATTTATTTTTCAAAACAAAAACTAAACCATTAGTTTCACATAGAAAAGGACTTGTGTTTATAAGACCAATTGAGTTCCATCACATTCCAAAATTTACATGAAAGTTGAGAGTTTCATAATGAACTGAATAGTTTCAATAAATTTGATATAGTTACACACAAGTCATTAAAAGGGTGTATTAAAGCCCAATTTCTAAGAACCAATAATTATTTTCCCAGTAATTCCAGTAAAGTGGTATTTTTCAAGCAGATAAAAGTGGAACTTAATGATGAACCAAATGAGGTATGAATCCTATTGATTCAAGTGATCAAAAGAAGCTTTTTCTAAAGTAGAAGTGAGAACACTATAGTTTATAGAGTAGTGAGCTTCCAAATTGTGATTGGTTATAAACTAATAGGGATAGTGAGTCTACTCCAAACTTTGTAATAACAGTGTGCTTTAGTAAATTTGGTCTATAGGAAAATTGCCTTTGTATGCACCTTGTACGTAGCCTAGTGCAAGTGAACCATGTAAAAAAAATTTGTTTCGTTCATGATTTCATTTCTAATCATAAATTGATATGGTAAAGGGAGATAATAATGTTTTATTTAATGAAAAAATAAGATCAGATGGGGCAGTTATTTTAATCTTTCATACCCTAATTTACCCACCCCCACCCCTCTTAGGGTATTTATCTAATTTTGAATAACATTTGATCAAAGAGTAATTAATGTAATATTTCTTAGATTATCTAGTTATGGTAGAGGATACAAGGATACATGTGTTATAATAAAAAAAATAGGAAATATGGTAGAATGTGCATATTTGAAAGTTCTTGAATAGTATGATAAGAAAATTTCTCAAATAGTTGCAGACATGAATGAAATGGAATATGATATGGTTGAAATTAAAAAATGTGAAAAAAATTAATGATATTAACAATGTTTAAGCTTCTCAATATGAAGATTCAGACTCGGATATCTAAAGTGATGAGTAAAAATTACATTCATCTCGTCCTAGGATAAGGAAACTAGTGGAAGTTCATAACATCTTTGAAACCAACAAAAATAGGTTCAAACTATAATAACTTTAAAGTTAGTTTAACATAATTCCTTATATTAACATATTTATAAAAAAGATGTTAATAAAACTTGAGACCATTAGGATTGTATTGATGCTATGAATGAAGAGTTAGATCATATTAAAAAGAATGAAACTTGAGAACTTTTACCCAAACCAAATAATAAAAATGTGATTAGTACAAAGTGGGTGTTTCGAAACAAGTTGAATGAACAAGGTGAATTTAAAAGAAATAAGGCATGATAGTTTTTAAAGGTACCTCTCAAATTAAAGGAATTGATTTTGATGAATCATTTTCTCTAGTGGAAAGATTACAAATTTTCAGAAAATTTCTTACAATTATTGAACAACGAAAATATGAAATATATCATATGTATATCAAGTTGGATTTTCTCAATGAAGATCTGGATAAAATTTTTATATTGAAAACTCATGTGTCTTTATGTTTAGGAAAGATGAAATTTTTGTGTGCAAGTTGAAAATTGATTTTTATGGGCTAAAGAAAGCTCAAATAGCATGGTATTATAAATTAGATACTTCCCTAAGGAAGTTGTACTTGAAGAAAGTAAGAGTTGATAGAAACCTCTATATAAAATAAAATAAAGAGGGTTCCCTAATTGGGATTTTATATATTGGTGATATCATATTCACAGGTAGAGATGAAGAAACTTTTCAAATGTTTTTCTCAGGAGAGGTGGATATTTTTTAGATTTCCATGTTGGGAGAAATTAAATACATTCTTAGCTTATAAATCTCTCAAAATAAGAAATTTATTTTCCTATCTCAAGAGAATAATTCTAAAGAACTTCTAAGGAATTTTGGAACAGAACACTCAAACCCATTTTCCATGCCAATTTCAATGGGAACTATAATGACCCAGAATTTTCATATATAGATATCATATCTTAATATATGAATATTCATTACAAAACATAAACTTCCAACAAGCCTGTACCTGAGTGGTAAGGGATCATACTTGGCATCCAAGAGACCTAGGTTCAAAACAGGGTGGAGGTGAATTTTCGGTACTGTAGTAGTATTGTAGCAGTACTGTAGCAGTTATTTTAGTAGTTACTATAGAAGTTACTATTTGGTATTGTAGCATCTAGAACTATTCACCCGATTTGGACCTTCGGGCCACCGGTTTGGGCCTACGGGTCTCAAGGGCCTTTGGGTCATCAAATGCCTTAGGGCCACAGGTCCTTTGGGCCAAAAAGACCATGGAGTATCCTAGTTCACACAGAACAGTCCTCAAATGAGGATTAGAGCAACAAGAGTAGCCGCTACCAGAAGCAGAGCTAACCGGATTGAAACAATGAGAGGGTATGGCAGTTTCCATCGGGACCAAGCACTGTGCAGCTTTGTACAGGATATTATTATCCGATCAGCAATGAAATGTATGGAGCTAAGTGATTAGTGAAGTAAGAAGCTGGGGAGAGGTATTTCTAGTGGGTTGGGCTTACGGGTCATGTAATGGGCATGGTATGCCTCTGGGCCTACGGGTCATGTATTGCGGGTCAGTCGGGCCTTGGGCATTTGGCTAAAGGTTCATGTATGGGTTCCCCTTCAACCCTTAAAAGGGTGATTATCCATAATAAAAAAAATAAGGCCTTCAGGCCATTCAGGTATTACAAAACATAAATATCCATTCTATAATCATATAAGTCTAGTGCCTTTGGAAAATTCGATACATAAAAAACTGGTTCATTGGTAAATTACACCATCTCCCACTAAGTTCTTAATAACTAGCATCCTTCTTAGACATGTCATACATAATACTTTTATTCATAACCTATATAAATGAAACATAATAAAGGGTGATTTTAGGCACTTAGTAAGGGTAAAAAATAAATATATCCATATAACATGAATATAGGGGTATGCGAACAAGATAATAACATTTGAAAATCATACCCTACATGTAATAGATCACAAACTTCATTCATGAAATAAATTTTGGCAGTTCATAAGACAGGAATCATAAATGAATCAAATAACATAATCTATGGGGTCATAACATTGTCATAAGACATAAATTTTTAGCGTACACATAATCATGGAAAATATTATTCCAAGGCTACCCACCAAGACACTCATAGCATGTTAGGATTGGGATAACCTCTTGTGTACCCTCTTCTGGGATTAGGATATCCTCCAAAGAACCATATTTTGAGCTTGGGATAACCTCTCATGTACCCTTTAAGCTCATAGAACATTAATCATTACCAAATACATTGGAGGTAAATATACGTCCCAACCATCAAATAATCCATACATTTTTTTACACAAGAACATAAAACATTCATCATATCATAACCCGTGAAAAGAAAATGGGTTTCATAAACATTTCATTATAGAATAACTCGTCATAAAGAAATGGGTTTCTTAAACATTTTTAATCATAATAAAAAATCATAAAATGAAATAATAATGATGTTATCATTGGATCATATCCCCAATAAACCATAAGTAGTATCAAAGGATGTCTTCTTACAAGGAAAATGATTTCGAAAGATCACTTGGAACATTTATTGAGGAAAATAACATTTCCACTTTGAAAACACTTATTTAAAATATAAAAAATTTCCAAATTTTAAAGAATTTTTTTTTTCAAAATAAAATTCGAAATATATAATTTTATAAATCATTGAGTGGTCATGGAGGTGGGAAATATCGTTCATGTATTACATGCTAAAACAAATATTTATTTCACATTTTCTATAAAATGTCAATAGATACTTATTTGTAAAATGAAAATAAAATTTATTTTAAAAAATATTGAAAAAATTCAAACATTGGTAAAATTTTCTTTGAAAAATCGTTGTAGAGTACTAAAAAATTTCATTAAAACAATTTAATAAAACATGGAAAAGGAAGTGAAGGGATTTTTGAATGAATAGAGAAATAAAGGAATTTTTTATTTAAAAAAAATTAGTCCCTTGAGTATATAAAGAGAGTAAAATGAATGGAAAAATGTATTTTCATAAAATAAACATAAGTGATTAAAATTAATGAGTTTCTTTAGAGATATCTCATAATATTTGATCATTGTAACTTAATCATAAAAAACCCTGATAAATAATGAGGTTGTAATATAATACACTTACCAATTTGTTAAATTTTGAAATGTAAGCCCCATGAAAAAAAATAAACTTACATGGATATGTAAATACTATAATTTTCATGATAATAATCATAAAATTCACTCATGGGTGGTATATACACCGCACAAAATAAATAAGTGGTGAATATGGCACGTGTCCCATTGAAATAAAAGTGAGACGAAAATCCCTTACCACTTTGGAAAATTATGAATAAAAAGCCCCATTAAATAATAAAAAAAATAAAACTTTAAATATAATAATAATAAGTATATTCATGATATAAAATTTCAAAGGTGTATTAAATAAACCACAAAAAAATAAATGAGTGGACAATATATCATATGTCACTCATATATAAAAGAGTGACTAGAATTCCCTTACCTCAAGTATTCATTTTATTCATACACATACAAACCTCTTATATAATAAATTTATGTTTATTATATATCTATTATAAAACCATACTTATATATATTATACCATTTATTATTTATCAATAACTTTTTATCACCCATTCAACAACAATTATTTGATAAAATCAATTTTTTGAGTAATAATTGCTTCATTTTTCATGTATGTTTTAATTTAGTATTTTTTGTACTTTTAATTTTATCATAGTTCCATCATATATTTAATTTTAAAAATTATATGACTATCATATAAAATAATTATATACAATTTATATTCACTCATAAAAGTTAGATATGGAAAAAGAATTACATTGTTCATGGAGATGGAATATTGTGCATATACATGAACGTTGTTTTCATTTTTTGATAGATAGAATGAAATAAAGGAAAATAATAATTAAACATTAAATAATTATTATTATATCATATTAATCATTTTTTCATCAAATTTTTCATTATTACCATCCATGTAAAAATAAAATGAAAAACAAACCATGTCGCTTCGTGGAGGTTGTAGTCCACACATATGCATCAGCGACATTATCATTTTCCAATGGACTATAAGTAAAGAAGGTATATGTAATATTATAGTTCATAGAATATAAATAAGTCAAAAATATCATATATAAACATTAAATTCATCATTATCTCTCTCTATGAGAGGTGTTGATGGAAAACGAATTACATCGGCTCGTCAGGTGGTGGTCCATCATAGACACGATCGATGGTTTCATTTCCCATTTGATTGAGGGGGAGATGGATATAGGTTATTTAGTTAAAATAATAACTTATTACTATATTTAATATAATAATGTTATTCTATCATAATATTTTAAAAATATTTTAAAGATTTGGAAGAATAAATAAAATAAAAATGCTTGGTTAAGAATGATACGACTTATTTGGACAACCTCCATAGATTTGCACAAAAATAATAATTAGGAGAGATTACTAATAAAAATAATTTATATAGGAAGTGTGTGGGGAAGTAAGGAAGGTATTTGAGAAGGTTTTTTATGAACCAAAATGTTTTGGAAGTCTGAATAGGAGAGGAAAGGGGGTACCCTTTTATAGGTGAGGGAAGAGGACACACTTGAGGTTCTTGAAAAGAAAAGGTTATACCCACGTTTTACAAATACCATAATATAAGGTCAAAATATGTACATATAATAGGATTTGGACAATTTTTTATTTCATTTTCACCCTTATCTTTTTAGTTTAACCCCCAATAAACCCGTTTTAATCTTAACTACGGTAATTAATTTTTACATTTTTTACTATACATTGTGACCAAAAATTAAGTTAAAATTATTATATAATATTAATTATGGTGATTAAAAATATTTAATCCATTTTTACATATTCAATTCATATAAGTGGTAAAATTTAATTTAAAGTTAGACCCACATACGTGACAAAAAAAGTGTTTTTTTAAGGAAAACAATTTCATAATTATAAGAAGTTTTATATCAAAATTGAACATAAAATTGATTACAATAACATAAATAGGATTCATAATAATATAATTGAACTAATATTTCCATTTTAAATACTTTAAATGAATATGTAGCTTTCAATAAAAATCTGTATTTTTTACTATTCATCAAAAAAAGATTTTCAGAAAATTATCTAAAATTAAGTATAAGATCATTTTTAAATGATAATTTAAAAAATGAAGTTCATTTTTTCAAATAAATATTATAAAATTTATATAAATTAATTTTATTATTTTCTTAAAGAAAATTAATAAAACCATTTTTGCAGGAAAAATGTATTTCTTGAAACATATAAAGACTTGACTAGAAAATATATTTACGTTATATAAAAACTTTATAAATATTTTTAAAATATGGTTATTCTTATTCATACTACCAATTTTGATGTCTATTTTATAATGGTCATGTTTAAATAATGATATTAGTAACATGTTGTGGTTTATTAAAACTTAGTGTTGCATGTAACATAAGTTATCGAAAAAATTAAATTTATTTGAAAAAATATATATTTCATAAAATATAAATATGTTAAATTATACCCCACTTAAAATTAAATTCATCCTAAATATTCTATCATTATAATACATGCAACTAGGAATTCTTCTACCTCATCATATACTCATGTTCCCATGTTGCTTCCTCAATTTGGTGGTTTCACCACAAAACTTTGACCAGGTGAGTGGTCTTGTTTCATAGTACTTTCTCTCTATGATAAAAAAATCACTATATGATGTTCTTCATAGGAAATATAATGATCCATTAGCTTTATCTTTGATTTTAGTACATGTTAAGAATCAGTTATGTATTTCCTCAGGAGAGATACATGGAACACATTGTGGGCTTAAAATAGGTTTGGTGGGAGCATCAGGCGATAATCAACCATCATTAATTCATCAATAATCTAGAAAGGTAAAATATACCTAGGGATAGGATTTTATTTATTTCTGAATATAAAAACCTTCTTCCATGGATAAATTCACAGGAAGAAATTCTCACAAACTTCAAACTTCATATCACACTGATGATTATTAGCAAAATTTTCTATCGACTCTGAGGTACATTGATGTGTTATTGAATGGATCTAAATTAATCTTCCATTTTCTCAACTAGATCAAGTCCCAATATATTTTTTTATTTAAATTAATCTCATCATGTTATAGTTCTATACTTTTTTCATAGATGTATTCACAAGGATCTATAAGAATGATTGAGTGAAAGTTATTATTATAAGAAAACTAAACTAGATAAAATTTTTGATCCCAGTCACATTTGAAATCCAAAGAAAAAGATCTCAAAATAACCTATAGGTTTTGAATAGTTATCTCAAACTAACCATATATATGAGGATGATATACAGTGCTAAAACTTAATTCTGTATCTTGGTCCTACTGAATACTTCTCTAGAACTTTGAGGTAAACATCAGATCCAAATTATATATAATTTAATATGATACTCCATGAAACCTTAACACTTATTTAATATATATTCTCTAAATTTAATCAAGAGAAAAATATTCTATAATAATAATAAATTTCTCTAACTTCACATGGATATAGACTACAAACCATATGGTAATGATCCCTCTATATGTTTTGGGGAGTTTGATGATAAAATATATAGTAATTTTTTTACATTTTTGTTTTGGTATGGGAAATGTTTGTATCATACCTTTAAAATTTTGTCTCTCATCCTTAACTTGCAGACATATTAATCACTAAGATAAAAACTTTGTAATATCTCTCTTCATGTCTTCCCACCAGAAATACTCTTTCAGATATTTATACATCTTTTTACTTTTAGTATGAATAGACAATGAACAAATATGAGCTAAGTCTAAAAAAATTCTTCAAATATGGTATAGATAGAACAAATACATGATTCATATACCTTATCATTACATCATAATCAAGGTTAAGCTCAGAAACATTTCTCACCTTCTTATACAGCTCTATATCTTCTTTTTACACCACTTTAATATTCATTTGTATAGATGGTTGAACACTCATTTGATAAAGATAATATTTCTCTATTTCCTTCAATATTTACATATCCACCATCAAAAAAATCCAAAAATATTCAGTTGTTTGTGATCCTCATCATGGATAATATTGTATCATCCTTTCAACACAAAGCATCGGCCACTTTGTTTTCTTCTCCAATGTGGTAATGTATTGAGCAGTCATAATTTTTAATCAGATCCAACTACCTTATTTGGTACATATTCAAATCTTTCTATGTGAAAATATACTTAAAACTTATATGATCATTATATATATCACACCACTCTATATAGAGATAATACCTCTCTATCATATTAAACCATTCTTTATTGTAGGGTAGTGTCAATAAAGGTGAATTGACTAACCTTCTCTATAGTTCCTTGAAATTTTCTTTACATTTATCTGTTTAAAGGAACTTTAATCTCCTCCGAGTTAATTTTGTGAGTAGATTAGATAGTCATGAAAAATTCTTCTTAATCCATAGATAATATCCAGACAAACCAAGAAAACTTTGGATCTTAGTCATGGTGGTTGGTCTGTGATAATGTTCAATAACTTCAGTCTTTCATGGATCCATATATATACCCTCACTTGGAATTATATGACCCGATAATGAAAATTTTTGTATCGAAAATTCACAATTGGTAAATTTTTCATAGAAATTATCCTTCCCTAGGGTCATAAGCATAATACTTAGGTGATTTTTATTCTCTTCCTTTATCTTTTAATGAATGAAAATATTTTTTGTAAAAACTACCACAAACTGATCAAGGTAATCTTAAAAAGTCTCTATTAATTAAATATATGATGATAGAGGAGGAATTATTAAGACGAAATGGCATAACAATATATTTAAAGTTTCAATGAATTGTATGGAGTTTTGTTTGGGTATATCCTCCTTCTTAACCCTTAATTGATGATATCTATAATAAAGATCAGTCTTGGAAAATTATTGAGCTCCACTTAGTAGAACAAACAAGTTATCAATACGAGGTGAAGGATAATTTTTCTTGATTGTGATTTTTTTCATCTCCTAATAATCAATATAGAGTTGAATCAATATATCTTTCATCTTAAAAAGGAACAATTTTACCCCAAGGTGACTCACTTAGCTAAATGAATCCCTTTCCAAGATTCACATGGAGTTGCTTCTTCAATTCCTACAACTCAATCAAATCTATTCTTTAGGTATTATTTGAAATATAAATAGAACTTGGAATGAGTTCTATTAAAAACTCAACTTCACAATTCAGTGGAAGACTATAAAACTCTTCTATAAATACATCAATAAACTATAACACAATAGGCATGTCATTAATGTTGAGTTTCCCCAAAAACCTCTCAGATAAAAAACCCTTTTGAATGGGAATCAAGACCCATACAATGGATGTGATTTCCATCTGAATTTAATATTTTTTATCACACTAATAGAAAATTTTAGGTTGGTTTGGAATATCAAACATGAAATCATTTCCTTGATAATTTATGTGGGATTTATGTATGGAAAATTAATCCATGAATAAGATAATATCGAATTAAATAAGGTGGGGAATAAAATTATTTATAGAAGGAACATTCCCATAAACTTCAACCGAAGAAGAATTATAGACTTAAGATGCGATCATCATACCATTATGGGGTTTTTACTGCTAATTTAACATCTAATTATTGTGTATAGGAATTAACATTCCTAATTAATTTTCATGATATAAGGGAATTAATATAACTAAACTCAAATAAGATACTGCAATGTTTGAGCATAAATATAACCTCCACAACTTCATTTTCCTATGTTCAATACCTTAGTAAAACAAAAATGGTCATCATGGTCATTAGGCACCATTGATCAAGGTGATAAATCATTCATAAGATGTCTAAATAATGATATCTTATTTTAAATCTATGAAACCTTAGATTTTACCATGATCATCTGTGATCATCATCTATTAAAATTTTTCATGATAGTACATAAAGGTTTTATGAATTTCTAAAATATATCCCCTATGAATGTCAAACTAGGTGTATATCGAGGCCCATTATTGTGCACCAGGTGACGATCAATTCAAAGCCTAATAAACCCTTTTCAAAGTTATTATCCCTATATAAAACTATGCCAGAGCCACATCCACTTGTAGTATCCAAAGAGGGATGTAGTTTCTTGGAAACCACTCACTCTATCCTTCACCAAAATTCCAAGCTATTTTCCTATAATTAGACTTATCTGTATGGTTCTTAATAAATTTTTATCATTCTAGTTTTCAAAGGTTAACTAAACCTTGCCCTGATACCAACTATAGAAATATATAATTATTACCAGTGGGATATAATTGATACCTATCAGAACACTATATGGGTGGATGTAACTTTTAGGTAGGACTCTTACTACAATCCCTAGTGGCATCCCTTTCCTTATTAATCCCTTAGGTATAGAGTCATGTTTCTACCAAAACTCACACGTGAGAGTTTCCAAGGATTGGATTCCTTCTTTTTCTCTGAAACTAACTATAGTGACCAAGTATTTTCATTCATAGATATCACATATTAATATATTAAAATTCATTACATAAGATAATGATCCACACCAGAATTGTATAGTTATAGTTCCTTCAGAAACATAGTTAAACAGAAAACTACTTCATAGGTGAATGGAATCATCTCCAACTAAGTTATTCATAACTAGAACCCTTCTTATACATATCATACATAATTCCTTTCTTCATAACCTAGGGAAAGGAAACATAAGAAAGGATCATCTCATATGCTCATTAAGGGTAAACAAGGGAGATATCAATATAATATGAGCATAAGGGTATGAGAACATGTGAATAAAATTTTAAAATCATACCATGTATATCATAGATCACAAACTTGAGTTATGAAATAAATATTGGCAGTTTATATGACATTAATCATAAATGAATCAAATAAAATAATCCATGAGAGTATAATATTGGCATAAGATATAGATTTGTGGCATACACATAAGCATATAAAATATTATGTCATTGGTACCCATCAATACATTCATAACATATTAGGATTGTGATAAACACCTTTTTAACTACTTAGGGATTGGGATAACCTCATGTGTGGCCTATTTTTAGATTCATATATCCTATCATGTATGCTATTTCAGTCTTGATATAACCTCCCATGTACCCTCCTTTGGGCTTGGGATAACCTCCCATGTACCCTTTAGGATCATAGAACATTTATCATTACCCAATTCATTAGATCAAGATATAGGTACCGCACAAAAAATAATCCATAAATTTGTGTACCAAAAGATCATAAAACAATCATCATATCATAATAGATGAAAATTTAACTGGTTTTATAAAAATTTCATCATATCATAGTCCAAGGGAAAGAAACAGGTTTTATAAAAAAATCATCATAATCATAAATCATCTATATAAAGAATAAGGATGAAACCATTAGATAATATTCCCAATAAATATTAAGTAACATCAAAGGATTTCATACTAGAAGGAAAATTATTTTGAAAGATCACAATGAACATTTCTTGAGTAAAACAACATTTCCACTTTGAAAAAACTTATTTAAAATCTAAAAAATCTCCAAATACTTAAGAAATCATTTTATTTGAAAATAACCATGTAAACTTATAAAGGATTTTTCAAATAATAGATCATTAAAGAAGGAGGGAAATATCATTCATGTTATACAGATTAAAATGAATATTACATTCACATTTTTAGTAAAAGTCAAATTATCATTATTCGGAAAATGATAAGAAGACTCCTTTTAAAACATATTGTAAAAATTCAAACATAGATAAAATGGACTTTAAAAAATAATTGTATAATATTAAAATATTTCTTTAAAACATTTTTATAAAACATGTAAATGAAAGAGAAATTATTTTGATCATAAAAATAAATAAATTTGGTTTTCTTTAAAAATATTCTTTTAGACACTTCAGAATATAAAGAGGGTAAAATTAAGGGAAAACTTGTGTTTTCAAAAAATAACTAGAGTGGAAGAAAATTAATGATTTTCTTAAATGATAGATCATAATATTTCATCATTATAAATTAATCATAAAAAACTCCAATAAATAATGAAGTTTTAACACAATGTCATTACCACATTAGTAACTTTTGAATCGTAAGGCCTCTGAAAGAAAGTGTAAGACCCCAAGATTTTTTGAAATATTTTTTTTCAAATTAATTATTTCTTTTTGATATATTGATTTACATGTAACAAAATTTGTATCTTTATTTACTTGAAACTTTGAGTTTATATTTTATTACATGCAACACCAAGTTAATCTTTCCCAACACACAACACTGGGTTAGCTTTCTAAACACGTGATACCTAGTTTTAAACAAAGCATTATTTTGTAATACTTTGAAAACTTAATTTAATATTAATTTTTAACACTTTTATAAAATTTATTTTAAAATATAAACTTTATTTTTGAAATTTTAATATCAAATTTATATTAGGGTTAATTTTTTGGATTTTTTTTTAAATTTTCAAATTTTAATGAACATCGAAAAATACAGAAATTTATTTGAAAACTACCTTTTCATTTAAATAATTTATAATATTAAATTATATTTTTAAATTGTTTCAAGTAAAATTATTTAAATTTTATATCATTTATTACAATTTATATAATTGTAATCAATTTCAGGTTGAAATTGGATATAAAAAAAATTTAAACTTTTGAACATTTTCAATTTAAAACAAAACTACTTTCTCATTATGTTTGTGAGATTAATTTTAACTTAAAATTTTACACTTATATGAATTTAATTTAAAAATATTTATTCCATATTTGGAATCATAATAAATTATAATTTATAATAATTTCAACTTAATTTTTAACCAAAAATAATAGTGGACACAGAAAAAATTAATTACCACGATTAAGGGAAAATGAGTATACTGGGGGTTAAACTATAATGATAAAAGTGTAAATGAAATAAAATATTGTCTTAATTTTATTTAATTAATTTATTTAGAAGTTTTAAATCAAATTCTATGAAATATGTTAATTCCTTTCCACTTTCCTTTGAATATGACCCATATAATAAGTTAAGTAAAGAAAACGATGAAAAAGATACTTTTCTTACTTTCAATATCTATAATTCTTTGGGATAGGGAAAAAATATTGTTTTAGTTATATATATTAGTTTGAAATATAAATTATTTATTTTTATCATAATAATTTATATTTAATTTTTATAGATGAATTAGTTTCTTAAAATGATTAATAAATGTCAACATAGTAATTATTTAGTTAATAAAAAATAAAATAACTGATACTAAAAATAATAAAAGTAAAGTAAATTGAGTGAATTAGTGTTTTACATTAAATTTTTAGATTAATTTATCATGTTACAAAATTTTTAATTTAATATATTCAAATTCCATCATTTTATTAATATTTTTAAATTTAAATTAAATAAATAATGTGAGAATTGACATTAATGTCATTTTATAATAAATGTTATTTAATTCATTGATTCAAAATTACTAAAAATCCTATAATATGTAAATTGATTTTTAAATTCTAAAAAATATCAACTATGGTCCATTCATGGACCAATTTTTCTATTATTATGAATATATAAACCATTAAATAGTAAAAACTTTGTTACTATGGTGAAGGTTAAAGCGGAGTTTTTGTCTAGTACTTGCACTTGTTTTAAAATTAATTTCTAGCACACATGGAATTTTTATTTTATAAATTATATACCATATTTATAATCATTGGGTATAAATTTTCTAATAATTATCACTATTTATACTTAATTAAAAATTTACCAAGGTTCAAAAACTAGTTACCTTAGTGAAAAACCCAAAATGGTAAAAATAGGAAAACTTAGAAGTTGTGGAACAAAATGTTTAAAACATGTGTTAAATTGTGTTTTGGAGGTTTTTATTGACCATATAATCCCTCAAAAACATTAATTATCAATTCTGGATCTGCTTTAGGTAATATTTCCCTCCCAATAGTTAATAATTTTGAGTATTCACAATAATGACACTCCTCCTCAACTATAAATGGGTACTCACTCTCCTCTCTTCTCTTCTTCACACCTCTCAAGAAATTTAGATCAACCAAGATCTACTCAAATTGACTCCAAAATTCCCTACCCTCATCATGGAAGACTTATTTTGGGCATAAGACCATCATTTTAAGTATTTAGTGCAAACCTAATGAGGATACCTAAATAAGATGTAATGTTCATCAACGAACGTTTTTATTTTATTTATTCATCAAACCACTTAAATTATTTTTATATAATTATTATATAATAAAAAATTATCTTACATATAATTTTTTTATGATAATGTTAGGACCTAAAACCATACACACTTCAATTAAATGGGTTACATAATCATCGTTCATGTGTTTGGCGGACTACCGCCTCGCGAACCGTTGTTGTTCAATTTTCCATTACCACCTTTCAGGGTTAGTCGAAATGATTTAAATGATATTTATATGTTATATTTATGATATTTATTATGTTATTATAATTCTTTAACTATTATATCACACATACCTTTATGCTCTAAATTTTTTGGGAATACAAAAACGTCGCTCGTGTGTACGGAAGACTACCATCTCGTGAAATAAGGTGATTCATTCACGCTTCATAATAAATTTATTAAGGATGGGTTTAATAAAAATATGTGATATATATTACATAAAATTTAAACTCTAATGATAATATATATATATATATCATTTACTTTTCTTTCTTTCAATACGATAAGAAAATGGAAGAAGCTTTCATGTATACATAGGGTCTATCGTCTCCCTGAATGGTGTATTTTATTTCCTATCACTAAATAATATAGATTTATATAAATAAATATATACAGAATACATATGATTTTTATATAATTTTATCATTCTGGATATTATTAAATCATGATCAAAGCAATATGACCAAAAATAATAAATCAAAACTTATACAAAAAATAAAACGGTTGTTACCCGAAATATAACTTTAACATGGAATTGTTAATAAATGGGAAATAAAAGAACATAAGAAAATAATATATGGTATTATATATATGAATATGGTTCTGTGATAGATTTATAATAATTTTATATTTATTATACTTGAATTTTTAAAGAGTACAATGAAGTCAAGACTTGAGGTAAGGGGATTTATAGTCTCACTTTTAATTTTAAGAGACTTATTTCATATTCACCACTTACTGTTTTTGTGTGGTTTATATAATGACCTATGACATGATATAAAATTAATATACCTCATTTCATAAAAATTAATGTTTCTATTTATGTTATTCTTTCATGGGGTTATAATTAAAAATTTACTTAAGCAGCAAAATATTTTTATTTCGCTTTTATTTTCTATAAGAACCGATCCATATTAACCACATGTTTATGTTATGTGGTGCATATACTAATCATGAATGTATATTATGATGATTATACCTAAAATTATTTGAATTTAGATATCTATTTTATGATCTCTCTTTTATTAGGTTTACAAATCAAAAGTTTTCAAATTGGTAAGGTATTTTTTGTCTCAATTTTCCTTCTTTAAGATGTATGTTATATTATACACCTATATTATTTAATGATGTGTATATATGCCAATTTTACATGTAATATCATGAATTTAATTACCCTGATGGTATTTTAATTTCTATTTTATGTTACTTCTTCATGAGTCTTATGATTCAATGTTACCAAAATGGTAAAAATGTTTTATTACAATTTCATCATCTACCGGGATTGTTTATGATTAAGTATCCAATGATGAAATATCATGATATACCTATCAATAATTCTCATGAATTTTAATATATTCTATTTATTAATTATATCTTCAAGTAATTGTATCATTTTTTCACTATTTTTTATTTAATATTATTCATAAAAAAATTAATAAAATATAACTTTATTTCTTTGTTCGGTTGGAAATCTTTTTTCTTCGAAAAACATGTTTTCTAAAAAAATAAAAGTTATTTAATGACATTTTAAAATCATTTTTAAGAAAAGGATTTTGAAATTTTTTTATGTTTTAAAAAAAATTAAATGATTTTCAAATCTTCCATTATAAGTTTCAAAAATTATTTTCAAAGAAAAGTTTTTCAAAAAAATATGTTTAAAAAGTGTTTTAAATTATTTTAAAAGTTTACTTTATAATTTTCAAAGATTATTTTCAAAGAAAACTATTTATAAATAATTTATATTTAAAATTTGTTTTAAATGTTTTTCCAAACTTATTTTATAAGTTTTAAAGGTTTTTTTCAAAGAAATTTTTTTCAAAATGTTTTATGTTTTAAAGAGTTTTTCAAAGAATAAAGGATATTTTCCTTTATAAATGTTTTAAATGATCGATAAAAATAATTCTACATCTAATATCTCATCCATTGATATTTTATATTCCATAATAGGGATATTATCCAAGGATACCATTCTTATTTTTTCTTTTAATGGTTTATGTTTATGATTAAAAGTTGTTTATGAAACATCTTTCTCTTCCACAGGTTATACCATGATAAAATGATTATGAAACCAACTTATTTTAATGGGTTATTCTATGATGAAATGAATTTTCCATAGGTTATGATATGATTAAATGCTTATGATACCCATTTCATTATATAGTTTATGATGTGATTTATGTTTACGATCTTGTGGCACACATAAATATACTTTTGATTATGTGATGGGTGGGACATATATATCCCTCTAATTCATTAGGTAAAAATTATATATCTCATGAAATAGACATGGATGGAATGGGGAGTGAACCCTATACAATATGACAGGGATAGAATGGGGAGTGAGCCCAGTTTAGTAAGACAGGGATGGAATGAGGAGTGAAATTGGTACAATAAAGAACTTTGTCCACTATGATGAATTTGGATGTGAGCCTTGACCAAAATTGACGTGATTTTCTATGATTATTTTCATTACATATATCTATGTCTTATTCCAATGTTTTTCTCTCATGTCTCATGTTCTTTTATTATATTATGATTTATATCTTATGAACTACCAATCTCTATTCCATCAATCAAGATTATGATGTTTGATATGCAGGGTATGGTTTTCAAATATTATGCCCATGTTCTCATACCTTTATGTTCATATTGTTATTACATATCTCCCTTTTTACCCTTACTGAGCATCGGATCTCACCCTTTAATATGTCTCATTTACCCATACTATGAATAAAGGATTTATTTAGGGTATGTCTATAAAGAGTACAAAATGGGAAGACCTTTTTGGGAATCAATGAATATCTTTCACCAGATTAGAATATTGTGTTCTATGTTTCCAAAGGAACTAAACTACTATGGTCCTCGGGTGTGTGTTTATATAATGTAATGAATATTCATTAAAAATAATGTAATATCCATGTATGAGAATATTGGGTCATTATAATTAGTATCAAAGAATATTTTTATTTAACCTTAGAAAACTCAGATGAGAAAAAATTAGTGAGATCCTTAGGGATATTTCTAAGGATATGTCTAGGTATGTATATAATTATAATTCCAAGGACAAGTCAAAGTTTAGTAAAATGTCCTAGAATTTTGGTAAAGGATTAAGAGAGTAATTTCCAAGAAATTACATCTCTTTCTAGATACTACAATTGGATGTGTATCTAGAATAGATGTACATATGGGTAACAACCCAGAAAACACCATATTGAGAAAGACTCAATCAGGAACTGGTTCACAAAAATGGGACTTACTACACACCTAATTTCACACTCCTAGGGGATATGCTTTGTAAATTCACAAAATCTGTATGAACCATCATAGAGGATTTCTATATATGGTGACTATGAATGATTTATTATAAACCTAAGGTTTCATATATTAAAAATAAGGTGTCATAATTTAGATATCCTATAAGTGATATTTCAGGATTATGGTCTTTCACACTATGATTATAGTTTCTCACACTAAGCTTTTAGATTTAATCAATGGATGTAACCATAAGGAATCATTTTAACATAGAATCTAATGGAAATTTCAGTGACTATGAGTAACCAAATTTGATAATGCGTAGAGATATAGATATTTTGATTATTTCTAATCATCTATAACGATATATAATAAACAATGTGAACATTAGTGAGATTTCTAAAGTATAAAATAAGATGAATATGAAATTTTTTTAAGTTAATGCGGTAATGAACACATAGGAAAAGAAGATTCAGCTTCTTACTTTTCAAGATGGTGGGTAGAAGAACCTAGAAGAATATCTAAAATGGAGCATAAGATGTTATCTATGTGGAAAATAAGGATATAAAGTGACAAATTATAGATTTCAATTTATTATATGTGGGGAACATGGAAATTATCCAACTCGATGCCCTAACATAAGTATTAACTTCTATACCAAAGAAGGATCACTTCCATCCCAATCATTGAAGCGGAGGGATTGAAGTATTTATGTATTTGGATTCAATAATTGTGAAATATATAAGGATTATTCAGTATAAATTTTTCACCAAGTATATTACTGAATATATTGAATGGTTCTAATGGATGAGAAAAGTGATTTAATGGAAACATGATATTTTGATTAAGTAAATATAACCCTTAAAATGTTTTTGATGTTGATATAATGATGTTGGGATAAAGAGATGATTGATTTAGATAAATTAGATTGGATAGTGTTGATGACCTCAAAATTGAAAAGGGTTTTATTGACGAAGTGGTTATGATATCATTGATGGAGTTTATATAAAAAATTTCAACTTAAGGAATATATCTAATAATATGTGTTTTATTTTTAAGGAATAAGTAATAATTCATGTTTTCAATAATTTTTTATAGTAATTAAGGTTATTACCATGTTTTAATAGAATACATGATGAAGTTATTTACATGTTTGTTTGTGAAAATCAATATATACTTTATGATATATGGGGATATAATGACAATTTAATTTTGGAAATTCAATAACCACCTTTCTAATGTTTTAGATCTTAATCTTTCAGAAGGGTTGAAAGTTTAACGATTTATAAAATGGTTTATGTTGAAATTTGAATGAGGTTTTAGAGATTAATGTATTATTTCACAATATTAAGATTTATGAATTTTAGATAAACTATGATAACCATTTTTTTTTATAATAACAAAAGATACACGGAATGACTTGCCATTCTATCTATGGATCTTATGATCAGATAGTGATTCAGGAATGAAAAAATTACCTTCATTTCTTGAGGTATGAGATTGAACAAGGAACAATCAAAGGATGAGATTTTTATTATAAAATGGAATGAAATCAAGTATGTGTATCTTTTCATGAAAATTATTCATAATTAGGAAAAGGAACTTAAAATAAAATTTTGTCTCATTATCATCATTTTTTATGACATCAATGTCCTTTTTCATGCCACATTGGTTAATAGTTTTGTGGCTGTTAAATTTCTATGGATCACCCACTTTATTTTGATAAATTTTTATAATCACTCTCCATCAGTATTTGGGTGTTAGTTTTCTCTTCTATGTCATTCTTTTCACTTCCCACCTATATTCTCCTATGTGGAAACCTAGTTATGAGTTACTTTAGGTAGCCATTATGTTTTCAACTTTCCATTTTCAAAGGAATTTTTATAATTCATTTTTAAGATGTGGTTTTCTATGAAGTAATTTTTAAATGTTAAACCTTTGATAACCGAGATGAATTTTGAGGGTGAACTTCATTTTAATGGGGTAGAATGTAACATCCCGAGATTTTTTGAAATACTTTTTTTCAAATTAATTTGATATTTTTTATATTTTCCTTTAACTGAGACACAAATTTTATCTTGAGTTACATGCAACATTTATTTAACCTTATGTTACATGCAACACCAAGTTAATCTTGCATTGTACACAACAATGGGTTCGCTTGCGTTACACACGATACCCGGTTTTAAACAAAACATTATTTGTTCACACTTTGAAAACTTAATATAAAATTAAATTTTAACACTTATAGAAAACTTATTTAGTAATATAAACTTATTTTTTTAAATCAAAATAACTAAATTATCTTATGATAAATTTTTGGTATTTTTCTAAAAATTTACTTTTTGGATGAAAAGTGAAAAATACTAGATTTTAATTGAAAACTACCTATTCATTTAAATAATTTATAATGTTAAATTATATATTGAAAATTTTTTACTATAAAATTAGTTAAATTTTTTATTCTTTAATACAATTTAGGTCATTTAAATAAATTTGATGATGAAATTGTCTATGAAAACTTTATAAACTTTTGAACATTTTCACTTTTAAAAAAATCTATCTCGCAATATCTGTGGAGTAAATTTTAAATTAAATTTTCCACTTATTAGAATTGAATTTGTAAAAATAGATTCCATATTTTTAATCATCATAAATTATTATTTCTAAAATGGTTAACTTAATTTTTGACCAAAATGAAAAATGAACACACTAAAAAATTAATTAGCATGGTTAAGGTAAAAATGGGTTTATCGGGGGTTAAACTAGAATGATAAGAGTGAAAATGACCAAAAATATTATCTTAATTTTATTTAATGAATTTATTTTAAAATTAGACATAAAATTATCTGAAATATGGAAATTCATTTCCACTTTCCTTTTAATATGACCAATATAATAAGTTAAGTAAAGAAAAAGACAAAAAAAAGATACTTTTCTTACTTTTAATATCTATAATGCTTTGAGATAGAGAAAAAATAACATTGGTTTGTTTATACATATTATTTTGATATATAAATAATTTTTTATTATCATAATAATTTATCTTCAATTTTTAAATATGAATTAGTTACTTAAAATGCTTAATAAATGCCAACATTGTGATTATTTAATTAATAAAAAATAAAATAACTCATACTAAAAATAATAAAAGTAAAGTAAATTGAATTAACTATTGTTATTTAAAACTCCATCCTTTTCTGGAGATTTCTCAGACTCATTTATAGGTATTCTTTTACCTTTTTGAGTATAACTTCTTTAGGTCTTAACTTTGGAATGTTTGGATGAAAATTGGAGGATTCTGGAAGCAGTAGAGGCTTTGCATGATTTGTTAATCGTTTTCACATTGTTAGACAAAGTTTTCAATGGGAACTTGGTTAAGCACATGGTTAGTACTAACCATGTGACCAGAACTAGGAAACTTTATGAATGGTAATTAAAATTATGAAATTTTGTTTCAAAATTACTTAAACCCCCATATTAAACCCAAATCGACCCTAGCTCGACCCAAATCAAATTATGTCATTTTTTTAGGCTCTTAGACACATTCCTAGGTATCCTGACCTCCATTATAGGTGAATTAAAATGTTGATTAAATATCTGCACCTTTTTTAGTAAGTGAATCTCATCCCGGTTGGTTTCCTATTCTTCTTTAGTTCTTCACTCTTTCTTTAAGGTAAGTTATCCTCTATTTTTTTGGATCTATATCCAGTTTTATAGGATATAGATCTTGATCTAGGTTTATTAGATCTTCATTTTTCTAATAAGGGATCAAGGTTATAGATCTAGATCGTGTTCTTTGCCGCAATCAGGATTGATCTGCTTCAAATTGGGGATTTTCATTGTGAAATTTCTCGTCAATGAATTGTGGTAGGGGGTATATTATTCAAATCTCATAGTCATGATTTAAATTACATATATTTATTTGTAGAATTTAAAGAATTTTTTTAGAAATTTAATTTTCTAATTGAATTAATTAATTTTGTTAATTAAGGAATTTTTTTTTAGGAAAATTAATTATTGATTTAATTATCATAATATTGTATTGGGTTTTCCCGATAATTTATTATTGAGTTAATTATCATAATATTGAATTGGGATTTGAGAATAATTAATTATGGAATTAATTATGTGATATTGATATTGTGAAGTTTAATAATTAATTATTTGAATTAATTATGTGATATTGAGATTTTAAAATGGAATAATCAATTGTTGAATTAATTATCTAATATTGAGATTGTGAATTTGAATAATTAATTATTGAATTAATTATGTGATATTTATATTGTGACATTGAATAATTAATTGATGAAATTAATTATGTGATATTAATATTATGAAATTGAATAATTAACTATTGAATTAATTATGTTATATTGAGATTGTGAAGTTGAATGATTAATTGTTGAATTAATCATGTGATTTTGAGAAGGTATGGTTGAATAATTAATTTTTGAATTAATTGTGTGATATTGTGATTATAAAACTAAATAATTAATTATTGAATTAATTATTGTTGTATTGAAAATGTTAAATTGGAATAATTCGTTATTTAATTAATTATTAGAGATTTTTGTGATTATGAAATTGGTTGAGATGATTAATTAATTGTTGAATTAATTAATAGAGTTGATATGATTAATAAATTGTTGAATTAATTAATAAGGATAAAGGGATTCCATGTGAATAATTAATTATGGAATTAATTAATGGAATTGATGTGAACAATTAATTAGTGAATTAATTTAATGGGTTGAATGAGATTAATTAATTGTGGGATTAATTAATGGAATTATCATTGAAAAATTAATTGGTCAATTAATTGATGTTATTGATGTAATTAGTTAATTGTTGAATTAACTAAAGGAATTGATGTGATTAATTAATTATTGAATTAATTAATGTTATTGATGTGATTAATTAATTATTGAATTAACTAATGGAATTGATGTGATTAATTAATTGTTTAATTAATTAATGTTACTGATGTGATTAGATATTTGTTGAATTATCTAATGGAATTGATGTGACTACTAATTTTTTAATTAATTAATGTTATTGATGTGATTAGTTAATTGTTGAATTAAATAAAAAATTGATGTGATTAATTAATTTTTGAACTAATTAATGTTATTGATGTGATCAGTTAATTATCAAATTAACTAATGGAATTGATATGATTAATTAATTTTTGAACAAATTAATGTTATTGATGTGATTAGTTAATTATTAAATTAATTAATGAAAACGATGTGATTAATTAACTATTGATTTAATTAATGTTATTAACATGATTAGTTAATTTTCGAATTAACTAATGGAATTAATGTGATTAATTAATTTTTGAATTAATTATTATTATTGATGTGATTAGTTAATTTTACAATTAACAAATAGAATTGATGTGATTAATTAATTGTTGAATTAATTAATTGTATTGATGTGATTAATTAATTTTTAATTTAACTAATGGAATTTATGTGATTAATTAATTGTTTAATTAATTAATATTATTGATTTGATTAGTTAATTTTCAAATTGACTAATGGAATTGATGTGATTAATTAATTGTTGAATTAATTAATTTTATTGATGTGATTAGTTAATTTTTGAATTAATTAATGGAATTGATGTTATTAATTAGTTGTTGAATTCATTAATTCTATTTATATTAGTAGTTAATTATTGAATTAACTAATGAAATTGATGTGATTAATTAATTATTGAATTAATTAATGTTAGTGATGTGATTAGTTAATTAATGAATTAACTGATGGAATTGATGTGGTTAATTAGTTTTTGAGTTAATTAATAGAATGATATGAATATGTATTTATTTAATTTGGTTAATTAATTGGTGAATTAATTAATGGTGTTATTATGATATATGTAATATTGTGATTTTGTGATATATGTGAAATGAGACAATGAATAGTAAAAATGGAATTCATATGTGAATTAAAATGATGAATGTTAATAATGACATTCATATGTGAAGTGAAATGATGAATGGTAATAATTGGATTCTTATGTGAATTGTAATGATGAATGATAACAATGGAATTCATGTGTGTAAAGAAATGATTAGTGGTAACAATGGCATTCTTGTGTGAATAGAAATAATGAATGGTAACAATGGAATTCATATGTCAAAATAAATTAATGGTAACAATGGAATTAATGTATAAATAGAAATTATAAATGGTAATAATGGAATTGGTTTGTGAATTGAAATGATGAATGGTAAAAATGGAATTCATGTGTTAACTAAAATGATGAATGGTAACAATGAAATTCATGTTTGAATTAAGATGATGAATTTTAATAATGGAATTCACATATATCATATCCCTAGAGAATAGTTCAGACTACAACATGGGATGAAGAAATTATTGAGAGTTCGAGTGCCCTCAAGAACTTGAGTGTTATGTTGTTAAATAAACAGTAATTGAATAAGTGTAAACTGTTTACTTTATAGATTTTATTTATTCTTTAAACAACCACATACACTGATTTAACTGGATATTGTTTTATATGCCTTTGGTGGTGGAATATTGAGTTGTTCTCACACCCTACTCAGGCTACCTGATCAGTACCTAAATAGATTTCATGGTTATAGGAAAGGTTAATGAAAAAGTCCTTATGTTATATGACTAATTTGGGGATAGAGCATGGATGAGGGAACTGAATGTGGTTTGAGACCCACTTGGGAGTTGTGCGTGTCTTTTTTTATTTTGGGTTTTTCATATTGACACTTAGAACATACATTCCATGGAATATTTGCAGTTTTAGTTTTGATATTGTATTCTTGTTTCAGTCATTTGTAGTACTGGTAATTTCTAGTTATTGTTTATATCATTTGGATTTTTTTTATTTGTTTCAAATATTATTATACTTTTATAAAGAGGGTATAGTATCCTCATGATCAATATTAAACCCCTACTATTATTCGACAGACTCTGGCGTACGTGGAGGCACACCTAAGTTCATGTGACCGACCAGCTCGGGGCATCGATGTGTGGTACCCAGGACAAGACATTACAAAGTCGAATCAGTGGAGTTTCTATCCTTTTATTTTTTATTACTATTTGGGAAACTTATAAAAGAGACTACAACAAGTCAGGTCTTGGTTAAGAGCTCATGCATGGTAGTAGCTACCCCATGTTTGAAGGAAAAATCCAAGTACCTAGGGTGGGATTGTTGTTATTTCTTTTTGTTGTTAAGGTTGAATATTATTTCACCTGGGGTGATTCACTTATTGTGTTATGTGATAATTTTTTTGAGATTTTATAAGATTTTATTTGTGGCCTGATATGGAATGAGATTTTAGTTTTCATGCATCATTCTAGGAAATCATGGTTATTTTGTGACATGCATCATCTTATGAATGCATGGAAAATAGGTTTTGGGTGAGTTGTTGAACTTGAACTATTTTTTATTTCTTGTTTGAATTAAATGTCAAATGGTTCCTAATATTAATTTGAGAATTTTAAAATGATTCAAGTGGAGAATAAATGGGATTCTATTGAGAAACATGAATATGAGAATGATTTTACCCTTTTTCAGCCATCACCTAGATATAGGATGGTTAAGGGTAGTGATAGTGCCTCAGTTTTTACTATGTGGTAGGGTTTGGCAGAAGTGACATCTAGGGTGAGTCATGTTCAACTGGTTGGGATTATTGTGCGAATGGAAGGTATTCGTTAGTGACAATCTTATTGTACTTACAGACTTGAGACGATCATGACCAATACCTTGAAATCATCATAGGTACGCCGAGAGAGAATTAGTTATATGCTAAGCTACTTAAGGATTTATCTTGGAAGGAAAAGGGGCCTTCTTAAAGGTTGTTCCATTGGAAAAAGTTAAGGGTGAAACCTTATGGTGGATGGTGAACCACTGATCGTACCCAAGTGATGGTCATAAAGAGGTTGTGTGTCGATAAATTTTAAGGGTGTCATTCTTGGAATCCAGGAATAGGTGGTTGTTTATGTTTATATTTTGAAACTTGATTGAGGAAGATTTGATCATGTCCACTTATTGGGATTTGTAGAGGAAGGGGCATGATATTCTCAAGTTGGTAATATATTGAGGAAATAGATGACAACAACACACCTAAGGTGGGTAGTGATGTGACAGAAATAGATGCATCCTCTAAGAAGCATTTGTTGAATCCTAAAAATTCCTCATATAATAAGAATACAATTTCATCAATTTCAAAAAGGAATAAAAATAAATCTAAGGAAATGTTAAAAGAAAAATGATCAATGAAGGTGAAAATTACAAAGTAATAAATGCTGTGAAGGATGGCTCCCTTTACAGACCACTACACCACATGGCGGTTTGCCGCCCCGTGAATGCCCTGAAACAGAAATGGTATGTGGAAGGGGTGGATTCGGAGGTGCCTGCGAATGACATAAAGTTTTTTATGAAAAGGGGCAGTGATATCCACCACCGAAAACAATTTCCCCTAACCTAAATAGTCTATGGAGAAAGGTGGTGTTGCCAGCTTCCAAAAACGAAGGACATCACCGCAATATTATTACCAGTAGCTATGAAGGTCCTTCTCAGATCACCCATGAAGGCTTACTTTGTAGGAAATAAATGATCGATCATGAGATCATGTCTCCTAATGAGTGTCTTGGTAGCCATCCTCGTGGATAGAAGATCATATAACATAAAGGTCCCCCCCTTTCTATTATCTTTCATGATGGTCCTTCCCGGGGTATACATTTTAGATATTATCCCTACACTCAGACATCAAACTATGATGGTAATCATCTCCATTATAGTGTCAATTGTGAAGGTCCTCCCTACAGTGATATCTTAGAAAAACAAGAAGGTATTACCCTTGATAAAGTCCACCTTAAAGGTCCTCCCCAGGGTATACGCTATGAAAACTCTCCCTGTAGTCAAACATCAATATGTGATGGTATTCCTCACTATGATAGTTCCAACTATGAAGGTCCTCCCTACAGTAACATTTTATATCAACAAGGAGTCCCTCCCCTTGTCAATTCAAATATGAGAAAGCCCTCATATGTCGAGACTCCTATAATGGCGGGGTAAAACATGTCAGATACCCTGACAATGAAAAGAAACATCCTTTGTCATCCAAAAGATATCTTGGGACAATGCTCATCATTCGATCCACCCCCAAACCATTCACATATCAGTGATACCCCTACGAGCCCCACTACTTGTGACCATATCATTAAGAATCATTCAAGTTGAGAAGACCAAGTATAGGAGTCCCTATAAGAGGAAAAAAAATATATATTTCTCATGAGAAGAAAATTATCTAGGGATCACATACCAGTTATTTATTGTCCCATAGCCACTTATTAGTTTCATATACCAAGAGATTTGTCGAATGAATTCATATATAACATTCATTTCAATCTATGGAAAAATCTCTACTTGTTGAAAACCAAATTCTTTCCTTGTGATGGGTATGAAGACCAATTCAAAATATTAGGGGTTCTTATCCATCAAATAGAATTAGAAGCCCTCTTGTCAATATAGAAACCATAGTAAAATATGTGAAAGAAATATATTGAACAGACATGTCTTCATGAACTGTATAAGTTGTGTTGTCTTATTAGAAATGGCCCACCTGGTGTTCATATATGAGGATGGGGAGAGCATGGATATTTTCTCTTAAAGAAATGTATCATCCAACAATATGCATTATAAATGACTTCTTGTCATGTCATTATCCTTAGGCAGCAATCAAATGAAATTCCTGATCAGTAAAGATGATATGATTGACAAAGATAGGCTTTGAGTGAGTTGAAAAAGCATTAGATCTGATGAGAGAAATTCAATGAAAGACTTTTGATCCAGGTGACCGAGAACTTTTAGTAGGGTTCCTGTTTAATATAATCCAATCAGCAATCCCTGCTAATGACCTCAGAAACAAGTAACTCGCGTGTAGGTTTGGCATCATACCCGAATCACACTTGAATAGGGGCATGCAAGATCAAGGAAGTGGAAATGGCAGCAAAAACTGCCACAGTATGGGATCATCCTCATACCATAGTTATATGGGTATTTTTAACATAAAATCCCCCTATAAGATTGGAAAACCCAATCCAAAGCATGGTATCTAGAGAATGAGAGAAACCCCATCACACAGGACTGGGGAAATTTTAACCTAAACCACCCCCTCGATGGGGATCAGTATTTTTTCATTTAAGTAGAATAGCAAGAAAATATTTCTCCCACTCCATCCCATATTGTGAATCATTTTCCACAAGAGGGAGGTGTATAGAAAGTTCACACAAAGGTTTTGTTTGAGTTACCATTCTCCAAGAATTTTGAAGATGATCCCAGAATGGAATGAGAAGATACAATAAAGGATGTGAACAATCCTACCATTTAGAATCTAGTAATCAACCCATAATTCATTATGCATCAGTGAATTTCTTAGACGTTAATACTATGGACCACGTAAAAAATGATACAAATAAGGAAGAATGTTGAGATGATGGTTCTACCCAAAATCTGATCCACACTGAACCTAGAGGTGTGCATACCTGAAACTATAGGGTTTCTCTAAATTGGGAAACTACCTCTTCCAATACCTCATTACCTCCTCCATGAATCCCTCATAACCAAAATAACAAAAACAAGTTCGTACATGACCTTCCTCCTCTGAATTATAAAGAGTCCCTGATGATGGAGGAGAGATTCTCTCAACGGGCGGAATAAATGGAAGAGTTAAGGTGAATAAATTTTTAGATACTCTAAGGAATCCATCTTATAAAATATGCTCCCCAGGAAAATCCTCAATGTACACTTCTATCAGGTGTACCTCAACTACAAGGATTTATCCCGATAAATGAATAAAGTCCAGAATGTTCGTCCAACACAGAGTCAGGACAATCATTCTACTTGAATCTGATCCCATATAGGTATCAATATATCCCTCCATTGTGGAGAAAAAATAAAAGGTTCAAAAAAATCCTCAAAGGATGACCCCAGTTGAATATCCACTACAAGTATCCGAAAAACTAGAACATCAAATCTTGACCCTATTGTACCTTCCCAATATCAGGTTCAAAAGGACATGCATTAAGGGATGATTAATATCATCAAGTCACTAGAATGTCGATTAGAATTCATGGAAGAGCGGTATGCACTAGTACAGTTGGAACAGAAACCTTGCCCAGATTGGGTAAGTAACACTCTCCCTCCACTAATTTAGAGAGTCTTGCCTTCTCGATATTTAATGGATCAGGCCCAGAGCAACATTTGATGCACTATGCATCTTATTGTGATTTCATGAAGGGAAACCCAAATCAATAAAAATTAGAAAAACTAATATACTTTAGGAAAAATCTTTATGATTCATCCTTCATATAGTACACCGTCTTACCAACTCGGTCGATAATAGGATGGGAGGATCTTCGTCGGTAGTTCATTTTTCAATTTAGATCAACACTCCCAAAGACAATAGTCAATGACCTCTCAAATTAAAAATAGTGAGAGAATGGAAGATTATCATATTTCATTTCTAGATAGAAAGGGCAAACCTACTCTTTGAACAGACCGCTCCCCCAATATGAGATGCTTGCTATGTGCATCAATAGCCTTTGTGATGAGATGCGAACACCGCCCATCCCTATGAAATATACAAGTGTGTTTTAGGATTTATCCATCATTTACCAAAGAGTATAATACTCCATACAATAGACCAACATAAACTCTCAAATAGCCCCACTATCCCCTGGGAAAAGAGTGGGAAAAGCTGAAGCGGTTTTCATCATTCTCAAGGAAACCCTCACACCGGCTTTACCCCTGAGGCCTCCACAATATATTGGAGTACCCCTAGGGTGTCAACAGTAGCCTCTTCCTCAATAATATGAGTGGAGGGGACCCATAAGAAATCAATTCAAGGAATGGAGTAATAATGTTTACTTGTTCCGAGATGACCAAGTTTGTGGCTATTTTACAGCCGCTATAAATTGCAATTTACTCCATCTACCAGAGCCAAAGAGGTCTAATGAGTTAGGTCTCAATGATCATCCAGATTATTTTTCCTTCCACCGAATATTGGTACATACCATCCATTAATTCTTTATCTTTAAAGATCCTATTAAAATAATGATAGATTCTGGGAAAGACAGATCGGGATCACCGTCGGCACAAGTGGAATATGTTTCCACCACCGTCCCTAATAATAGAGAAGAGTGTAAAGAAGTTGTTAGAATAAGGTATCGGAAGTTTGGTAACTTCATGACTCATAAAATAGTTAACTAATATCATGTCATACTCCAAGAATAGTTAAATCAAACAAATGTTCCCCTAGAAGTTCCTGCTGCAACGCAGTCGACAGCCTCGGCCCCACAATCCTCCTAAAGTCGACTGACCAAGAAGTTGTTTGATAAAAAAGGTAGAGAGAAAGTTCAAGAAGAAAAACCCATCTCAATTCTAAAGTTATTTTTGACCCTCTTAGATTTTATGCCATCAAATCTGGAAGAACAGGCACTGCCCCACCAAATGCCACCACCAGAAGTAATCGATCAACAAGAGTCATCATCTGAAAAGGAGTTGATATTTGGCTCCATTAATGTCATTAGATTGATGGATCCCTTCTCTAATAGAGAGTATGGATATGAACCCGATTTCCCTACATCCAATTGGGGAATTATAGGAAGAGCCCACAGAAGATGGGGATACAAAGGGATACATAGCCATGGTAGAAACCAAAATTATAGTCACACCCCTAATAAAACCATCAACGTCATAGAAACTAAAAGAAGAGCCCTTCATCGGACCCAATAGGAATAGGAAAATTCTCTTTACCCTTCTAGAATCCACACTTTCCCAATCATTCTGTAATATCCATCAGAGGAAGAACAGATGTCTAATCGCCCTTGGCGTGTAGGTAGACCAGCCAGGCCCAACCCTCAAAGAATGGAAGCCCCTCCTACCCTATCCTAAGGGATAATTCATCTTCATCTAATTTTCAAGAACCTAAAGCATCTGTGGAAGAGTATCCCCATGTTATGAATCACCGAACTTTAGAAAATAAGTATGATATTCTAAAGCAATTGGCTTCAGTACCAACCAAACTATCAGTCCTGGATGCCCGGATTTTTCCAAGTGACCTTGGAAAAGCACTCATAGAGGATCTTCTAATCACCAATAATTTTGAAGCCGAAGTGGATATCACTGAAGTTTATTAGACAGAAACCAATTCTGTGTAATGTTGTGCAATTATCTCCTTCACATATCAAGATTAAGACACCATTATAAAGGGACACATCATACCCCTATATGTGTCTAGCGGAATAAATGGTGTCGATATCTGAAAATTATTCATTGATAATGGCTCTGGTGTTAATATCATCCTAGCACATATGCTTCATCAGCTGGGATATAATGAAGATTACCAGAAACCATCTTCCACAGCCCTTCTGGTTTATGATAAAAGTGAGCAGAAGCTGTTATGCCAGAAAAAGCTCCAAACATGATTTGAAAACCTCTTATCCCACTCATAATTTCTGGTGGTTCGGTAAAACACAACCTTCAATATCTTGTTAGGAAGGCCTTGGATGCATCATCACACATCGATTCTCTCATCATACCATCAGTTTATCAAATATTGCACTAATGGATAGACTAAGAAATTTGACATTGATAAGGCCCCATTTGAATCCTATGAGTCACAATATATCGGTGTTGGGTTCTATGATAAAAAATAGAAGCGAACGTAATTCAATGGTATTGATTGGGTCACCACCCCCAAACGGTTTGGAAATGGTCCCCGATTACCCCATCAAGCAGCTTAGTAAAGAATATTTACTGCCCATCACTTAGGTTGAGTGCATGAGTCCAAATTCAAACATGTATTCAACAGTCCTCATGATTTCAGTCAAATCCACCAAGCCTAACAATATTAAAAAATACACTATACCCCAAAATAATAGTGAATGATTGAATTTAAATGCTATAAATATATCCTCAGAGCCTTAGATAATCCCTATCTCACCCACTGATGAAGAAGAGTGAGAAGATATTATTCAGTCCCTTACTCCATACTCTCCAAAAAACTACATGCTGTCAATCAAGTCAAAATAAGTTGCTTCATCTTCCAAATACCAAGATTGAGACTCTTCTCCCAACTCTAAAGATATTATATCAATAAATTTTTTCCCATCATAAGAAGAAAAACAAGATGAAAAAGATGAAAAATAGGAAGAGAAAGAATACCTTAGGAATTCCCCTCCATCATTCAAGGAGGGTGTCTCTACCACCATTGATGAACTCAGATAAATAAACCTACACACATAATAAGATCTACAACACACTTTGATTAGTGTGTCCATGTCTTCTGAAGAGAAATAGTTATACACATCATTTCTAATGAAACAACGAGATATATTCACCTATAAATACACAGAAATTTCAGGCCTCAATCCTGAGGTTCCCACTCACCACCTTATCCTCATATAAGATCATCGAGGGTATAAACAGGTGGCCAGAAGGATACATTTGATGAAAGCTGCAAAAATAGAGGCTCAATTAGACAATAGCATCAGATATAACTTTATTATAGAGGTCCAATATCCCATATGGTTGGCCAATATAGTCCCTATCAAAAGTAAGAATGGAAAAATCAGAGTATGCATCGATTTTAGGGATCTCAATCGACATTGCCCGAAAGATTACTTCCCACTCCCCATCACAGAATTTTTGATCAATGCATCCATTGGATATCATGATATCTCTTTCATGGATGGCTATTTAGGATACAACCAAATCCAAATGTCCTAAGAAGATGAAGAAGTTACCACCTTTAGGGACCCCCAGGGAGTATTTTACTATCAGGTAATGTTGTTTAGTTTAAAGAATGTTGGTGCTACATATCAACACACCATATATCGCATCTTAAAACCCTTCCTAGGAAAGTTTGTGGAGTTCTATGTTGATGACCAGTTGGTTAAGTCACAATAATGCTTGGATCACCTATCAGATCTTGAAATAGTCTTCAATAAACTACAACAACACCGTATTAAAATGAACCCCTTAAAATGTGCCTTTGGCATTACCTCTGGGAAGTTTCTTGACTTATTCATATGCCATCATGGCATCAAAGTTGAACCCGGTAATACAAAGTCAATCTTTGTCATGTCACCTCCTCACAACCTCGCAGAGTTATGGGGGATTCAATTATACTTGGCCTACATTCAAAAATTCAAAGCCAACCTTATAGAAAACTGTTTTCCCTTCACCAGGTTGATGAAAAGGGGGGTTGCATATCAATTTACTGATGACTTCTAGTAAGTGTTTGAAGGTCTTAATAAATATCTCTTAATTCTACCAGTGCTAATGCCACTTGTCGAAGGAAGACCACTCATTTTGTATGTGACATCCCTTGAGTGATCACTAAGAGCCTTATTGTATACAAGAATGATGTTGGAAGTGAAAATATACTTTATTACTTTATCCAAACTACGATTGATGATGATACTCATTATTAAAATATTTAAAAGAGTTTTTGGTGCTAGTATTTATGGTTCAGAAGTTGAGACATTATCTAAAGTACCACGAGGTCCATTTGATATTTTGAAATGAACCTACTCAATTACATTATTAACCATCAAATTTTTATCGGAATCCTTTCACAGTGGGAGATCATCCTGCATCATTTTGACATATGGTTTATGCCTCAAAAAGCATCAAAGTCTAAGTGTTAGAAAATTTTCTAGCAAAACACCCCTCTTCTAAAAGACTTCATTAGAATCTAAACTACCTCATGAATATGTTTTATCTATTAAAGAGGACTCCAAAATATAGGAGATTCATTTTGAAAATGCATCCAAAATCCTAATAATAAAAAGGATGGAAGACCCCAATCCCTAAAAAGTGGGGCTAGGATTCGTACTCATATATCTAGCAAAGGCAGTCTTACCTTACTCTTTCCTTCTATCCGAGGGGTCCACAGAAAATTAACAAGAATATCAAGCTCTCATTGTAGGACTGGATTTGACACTTCAAGTACAAGTAAAACACTTTAAGATAAAAGGAGACTTGGAACTGTTCATCAAGCAAGTTAATGGTGATTATGCTATCAAAAAGGAAGAGTTGGTTCCTTCGTTTGATCACGTTTGAAGACTGATAGTGGAATTATTTTTAGATTTAACATTAACTCATTCCCCATGGTCCCAAAATGCATAGGTCTATGCATTAGAAAATACACCCACAACTCTGGATGATCTAGAATAGGATGAAACAGTCATCATCATTTCCCACCGTCAAATGGTTTCACTATTCGTGCAGGCCAACATGGAAGAAATCAACAATATTATCCCCATACTTGAACCATATGGTCCCACCACCGGCTAGATGACTGACATTTTAGATTACATTTAAAATAGATAACTCCCAATATATATGGATGGAAGGGATCTAATCCAGAGAAGAGAAATCAACTTTGTTCTGTATGATGGCACAGACAAAAAAAGGTCCTATATAAGTAAGTTCTTGATGGGGTCCTTCTTAGGTTCATTGCTGGAGAAGAGATTGCTAATATCATAAATGAATTTCACAATGGATCATGTTGTTCATATCAATCAAGATCTAGGGTCTCTCATCAAATTCTAAGGATTGGATATTATTGGCCCACGGTGGCATAGGATTGCACTAAATTCACCAAGAAGTGTCATTATTATCAATTTCATTCCAATTTCATCCATCAACCCCCATAGTTACTTCACATGGCCAGTTACTCCTGGCCATTTTTCATATGAGGAATAGATGTCATGGGAATGTATCCCCCCACTATGGCCAATCAATTCAAGTATATTCTCACAATAACTGACTTCTTTCCTAAATGGGTTGAAGACATACCCCTTAAAGAATTTGGGGCAAGAAACATTTTCGCTTTTTTGAAATCCAACATCATTATCATATTTGGTGTCCCTCACTCCACACTGATGGATAATAGAACCAATTTTTGTTCTCCTGAGTTGGAGAAACTCTATCAAGAGCATGGAATCAAGACCAATCATTCATCCCACTATCATGCAGTGTCCAATAGATAGATAGAGGAATTCAATAAGACTCTATCCAATATACTCCAAAATATGGTAGATGAGTATAATAAATCATGGTCGGACAAGATCCTACATGATACGTGGGCTTATCAGACCATGACCCACACCACTACTCAGGAAACCCCGTACTCATTAGTATAAGGGACAAAGGTGGTCCTACCCATTGAATTTCAGTTTCCCTCACTTCATGTTGCTATCTACAATCAATTATATACAAACGAGAAATCCTAGAAATGGTTGGATGAATTTGAGTGACTCGATGAAAATAAATTGCATACCTTGCACCATTTAGAGGCTTACCAAAACCAGATTGTACGATCCTTTAACAAAATGGTTTTCCTTCAGTATTTCTTTGAAGGATAAATGGTATTGGTCCTCATAACTCCAATGATACTCGGAAATAAACCTCTAAAATTTGATCCAAAATGGGAAGGATATTATATTATACAAAAGTTATACTCTAATGGATCTTATTCCTTAATTTAAATAGATGAACAAATCATCGCAGCTCCAACCAATGTGAGATTCTTGAAGAAATATTTCGTGTAACCAATGCATGATAATCATCTTGATCGCATGAAATCAAACTTCATGATAAGAGTCCTGATCACATGGAGTTAAACTAAGGGATGTAACATACTCATTGTATGAAATTAAACTACATAGCATACATCATTCTATATACATGGAATTAAACTATATAGAGATCATCCCCGCAACATGACACTAAACTTTTCTTCCATTTTCCTTACTACAAGACATTAAACTACATGGAATTTATCATCCTAACTATATGTCAATAAACTATATGGGGATCAATGTCCCAACTAATGATTCATTTCACATAAGCCTGATCTGTTTGGGGTAAAGATGAAATATCCCTCTTCCTACGTGAGAGTTAGATCCACATAGGAACTCTTTTTCTCCAGAACTACATGTATCTTAATTCTAATTTCAATGAGATATGTCATGATTCCCATAACCTATGATATAGTCTCATCCATGAACAATGAAGAAATAATAAAAATACCTCCTCTATGTATGGTTCAGACTGCACAAATAATCCCAATCAAGAATTACGTGTGGATGGATTTCCATCCATATGGGATATGTAGTGACGCCCAGACATCTCGTCTTTAGGCCCATCCTTAAATCCATTCAACCATATGGCCCCTTTGTCTGAGTTTCCTTCGAGAGTGTGTGGTGTCGCATAGGGCCTCTTAGGTCCTCATTCATGTTGGTTCACATCGGCTGTCCACTGTATCTTCTATTAGAACACACCTTCTCCCTATGTCCTTACTATAAGATGTTAAACTACAAAACATCACAATGTTCTCACCTGATAAGACATTAGCTCTATAATTTTACACCTACCAAGCCATGTTATAGAACTATATATACATTGATTCATGTCTAAACAAGATTGTAACGCCCCGACCCCAGCTACCCAGAGTCGGTGCATTAATTCGTAACATTGGCATGATCACAAAAGATCAAGTCTCGAAAGACCGATTAGTTTAGTAGCCTTGGAAACACTAGATACATTCGTAAACGTTACATTACATCATAAACTGAAAAACTACAATAACATAGTCTCCATAGTCCACACTTCTATCCTCTTCGGACTATCCCTGCAGGTCATTCATAAAATACTTCTTCACATCCTGGAAAATATTAAAACATTGAAAGGGGTGAGCTCAGATGCTCAGTAAGGATAACAATATTGCGGAAACTTTCATAAATAAACATAAAAATTTAAGGCAATGTATAACTAAAACAAAATCCTTTTAAACTTAAACATCAACATAATATGGCAAAAGTAAAATGAGATAATGCCATTCACTTCTTCACATGGATATTCTACTGGTCGAATAATCACATGAAATATCAATAACCACTTTCATAACGAGGGAATGTATAATGTCGGACATTCTGAAACATTTTGTCAAGGCCTCGGCCAAAACATCTAAAATGATTAAGGCCTCGGCCAAAACCATAAATCAAATTGGGAAAGGCCCTCGGCCAATTCCACGTCTAGTTGTCTCATGAGACCTGCCGATGCATCGAGGAGCTATAGCGGGCTCCACCCGTCACTTATTAAGTCCAATACATTCCTCATACGAATAGGTTTAAACATATCATAAACCATAACATAATCGTATCACATAAAACATGCATAAAGGAAACATAACATTTCCACATTTCAATCACAAGATATCAATACAACACATTGATATAATAAAAACGATTTCAAAACCATTTTCAATACCAAAATAAAATAATGTTAAAACTTTGTATTTATTTTTCATTAAAAAAATGATTTCTTGTAGAGGAATCTGAAACTCAAATAATGGTCATGGTGGCGGAGAAGTCGTTGTCGCCGCATAAGTACGGAAAGAAAAACATTCCCTTTTGTCGTTTAGAAAAATGCTTCGTATAAAAATATTCCTTTTGAATAAATGTAAAAGTCAAAGGGGTTTATACACCGTATAAAAGAAAGTTGTGTATAAAACCAAATATGCCTCAATGAAAGGGGATTGAGACGAAGTCCTTAAAAAGATCATTTTTTTTAAATAAAGTACATCTATAATGTGTATTAACTATAAGTACACATAAATAATGTAAAAATACAAGATAGGACATAATAATATCATGACATAATTTGAAAGTAGGAGATTAACCCAAAGAATGGAAGTTGGGTTATGAAATTCCCTTACCTCATGTCTGACTTGACTCAACCGTTCTTTAACCTCCTGAATAATAAACTAGAGTTAATATATAACTTATTAAGAACCATTTTCAATGTAATTATTTAAGTTAATAACGGTTGTTTTGTCGATCTTTGGTACTTGAGTCAACAATAAACTTCTTATAATTACAAGTTGTTTATGTGGTAGAATATCCATTATCTCTAGAATTATATTCATGATTTAGATGTCATATATATCTTATATATCCAGTATATACATTCATTTATAATATTACGTAACAATTTAGAGGTAAGAAATGAAATGCACCGTTCATGGAGACGGTAAGCTGTACGTACGCATGAACGCTACTTTCATTTCAATTTCATATTTAATGGAACAAAATCATAATGATATAAATGTATAATATAATTCCAGTATAATATAGTGTATAATACCATTTACTCCATCATTTATACATCCCACATATGGCATTAACGATTCAAATCACTTTGAGGGGGCGGTAGTCCGCACTTCCTAAAATGAAATTATCACGTTTTACCCATAATGGAAATCATAAAGTATGCCATAAATGAGAAATAAAGAAGCATAAGTAAAACATAAACATATTATATATCATATATAAAAATAGTGACATCTTAATGGACACCTTTTAAGGTGTTATATGAGTGTTGAACAATCATCGTTTCGTGAGGCAGAAATCCGCCATCCACAGAAACCGTATGTTCTTTAACCATTAGATGTAGGTGTGTGTAAGTGTAGCTATAATCCTTATTATAACAACATCCTAGTATATTGAGGATACTGGTGTTGTTACAAAAGAAATGAATAAAAAGAGTTTAGGGGGTTGGAGAAGAAAAATAAAACAAAACAACATTAGAAAAGACATTACCTCAAAATCGGGTAACTCTTTTTGATTTGAGCCAAAGGCTTCCTTGGGAAGAGTTCTGCCCAAAGTAAGGCTTCTAGGAGTAATAGGGGGAAGTTGGGAGAGTATTTGGGCAGAGGTTGGCCGATCCAAATGGCTTGAAAGTGTAAATGAGGTGGGAGAGGTGGGGGCCTTTTATAAGTGGAGAGGAGGGGCACTTTTGGAAAGATTGAAATGTTACATTATTTCACAATGCTTTTCGGATTCTAAAGGTCTCACACTTATATAATTCGTGGATAAGGTGATAAGGGTTCGAAATATACCCATCCAATAGTCTTTGGACAAGCGTAAGCCTTGGATTTTGCATTATCTTTTTATTTTATTAAAATCGTTAAATAATGAGGTCATCGTTGCATCATAATGATGTCATAAATAATTTAATTTATTGATTGTCCAAAAATTATAAAAAAATTACTATGATGTAGGAAATAGTTTTAGCTTTCTAATGAATATTTATAATTAAAATTTGGACTTGTGTAACCCCACTTAAAAACTATTTTAGTAAATTAACTCATGTTTGTGTCAATTTAATTCTAACATTAAATAAATATATATTAATGTCATTTTCCAACTAAAGTGGCTCCATGGGGTCCCCAAGTTGACCCATGGGTTGTCTTGGTCGGCCATGACTCATCCAATAGGAGTAGGACAAGTGTCAAGCTCATATCATATTATTAAAACATTGTTTTTACCTTAAACTACACTAATTACCTCTAATCGCGATTAAGAACTTAAAAGTTACTATTCACCAAAAAATTATTTTAATCTCATTGAACCACATTTTACTTATTAATGACAACCATGTATGTCGGATTTTTGAAAATCAAATCACAGAAGTGGTAATATTTCATTTAAACGAAAAATCAGTTATTTAACTACCACTTAGTGGTTTCACTATTCATCAAAAATTGAAGTTTTTCAGAACAAAGCCAAAATTTCACCCTAAGCTATAATTGATATTCCGAATTCAAAAATTATGTCTATTTTAAAAAATTCCAAACATATAAGTTGCATTAATTAATTTTATAATTAATTCCCACTGTTACGACAAATAGCGTGTTTTTAAGAAACAATTTATATCAAAAGATTGGCAATTGTTTATGTCCAATTTCAATGTTAAATTAATTCTAATGACCACCATTGGATAAAATGGTAAAAATATATTCTAATTATACCTTAAAACCACTAAATAGTATAATTTATCACAATAAATTATTTTGATTAAAAAAGTTGTTTTAAAGTATTTTTCATTATTCATAAAAAATTAGAAGTTCTCAGAAAAATACCAAAAATTCAACATAGGCTAATTTCGATATTCTGAATCCAAAAATGTAGTCCATTTTGAAATATAAAATTTCTATAATTTCAAAAGGTGGTTATTACTATTCATAACGGCTACTTTGATTAGTCGCGGTGTTTTAGAACTCGAAGTTGCGTACAATGAAAGCTATTGCATTATTGAATGAGAAGTGTATCGTGGAAGCTCGGGGTGTTACATTCTCCCCTCCTTCAATAAATTGCGTCCTCACAATTTGAAATTTTTCTTTGAAAATAAAAGGTTGAAAAGAGACAATACCTTTGAGGAAAACCCACATTGGAAATAGGGTTAATAAAATTTAGCCTTAATAAGAGGGAAATGTAAATAAGAAAGTCACCACCAAATTATGATCTCGATAAGGAGAACATTGGTGGAAATTAGAGACATATAATTGGAGGAAAAACGTAAATATTTGTAGGGAGTGATTGAGGTGATCAATCACAATCAACTGTAAAATTGAGGGCCTCAAAGCCTTCAATCTATGTTGATTTAAAATATCATCAGTTCAACAAGACATAAGGTATTAGGATAACACATTTTTTGTTTTAATATCCCTTTACTAAAGTTTAAGAATTAATTTATTCATTGAATAAGAGATAGGTATATATATATTTATGCTTGACAATTAGAGTTTCAACCATCAACTCATCTTTCACTCAAAAAGATAATAGAACTCAAAAATATTATACTTATCCTAATTGTATAAGGTTCCAAATGTTAACACATACTATTTAGATTAGTAAAATTATTTTGTAATAACCAGGGACTTCCTGTAGGCTAGTGGTAGGAAATAAAGTCTTGTCGCACTATGGTTGTGGGTTCGATTCCTGCAGCTTTGTCCGACGCGACGGGTTATTCCCCACCCTGCAGGTTGTCCTTTTCCTAAAACTATAGTATCATAATATTCCAAAAATAATCTTCATAAAATTTTTTAACATTAAAAAATACTATCCAAAGATCAACTTAATCCACTCCAACTATTATAGTTATCCAAAATACCTCTGTCCAGACTTTCTCTAAAAGGTCTCTTAATTCCAAAATCAATTTATCAGATTCCCCAAATAAAGTAAAGTTTATCTTATTGTCACATACTAAAAATATAATTACCTTCATCAAATTAAAACCTTACTGAAATCAACAAGTACTGCAGTACAATCCTTATATATATATCACATTATTCTAATAACCAGAATATAATCCATGAGTCAAAAAGCACAAATACATTAGTTATTCTACTTCAACTGTAGTAACAGCATAATATTGTCCTTGATCCCTTGGCCTTTTCTGAGGTAAGTTTCCCTGACGCTTAGGACATTCATTTGCATAATGACCCATTTCTCTACAATTGTAGCATTCAACTTTGATAGCCTCTTTCTTTCCCTTGCAATCACGAGCCTGGTGAACCTTTTCTCCACATTTATAACAAACTCCCATTCCTTTTAGGAAAGTACCAGGGTGATTCTTCCCACAATTATCACATAATGGAAAATCCTTCTTTCCCTTTTTCCCTTTATCTGTCTCTTGTTACACCGTTCTCTTCTTCTCTTGCTTTACTTTGTTGTCATAAAACTTAGAGAATTCCTTTTCTGTCTTGATAGCACACGAGACAATATCTTCGTATGATGAGAAGGATTGTGATACTAAAGCTCGACAGATAAATGGTTTTAACCCATCAAAGAAACGATCAATCTTACTCCTTGGGTTACGTATATAATCGGCAGCATGCCTCGCTAACCTTGTAAAGTTAGCCTCATACTTTGCGACATTCTCATCCTCCTTCTGCCTCAGACTCAGAAATTGCCTTTCCATATCTGCTCGATGGTCACGAGGAAAGTATTTTTCTAAGAAAAGCTCTTTGAACTCCCTCCATTCCATATTTGATACATCATCATCTTCCTTTGTGTTTTGAATCAGCGACCACCACTAATCGGCATCTCCAGTGAGGCGGTAAACTGCCATGACAACCTTCTCCCTTTCACTACTCCCCAAGGCATGGAATATTTTCTCTAAGGAATTTATCCATTTCTCAGCTACTATAGGATTTGTACTCCCATTGAAGGTTGGTGGTTGTTGCCTCATGAAACGATCTAGCATTGATCCTCCACGTTGCGGATCAGGGTGCGCCATACAAGTAAGGTTATTATTCATAACCTGAGTGAGTTGTCCCAGTATGGTAATAAGTTGATCACTACCAGTTGTATCTCCAGATCCACAATAATTATCTTGAGCAGGAGGGCAATCCCTACACGGAGTTCGTGCATTGATACGGTTTCCATTCCTTCCACTAGGAGCCATTTCTAAACAATGTCATAAACTAGATTAGTTTATGAATCAAAATACATAATTCCATACTTGTAAAACACTTAACATAAATTGAACTATTTATGGATATAATCCATAATCATAATAAATGTTTTCTTTGAGGAAGTATATACTCATAAACCCTTCATAGTGGTTTGTAAATAAAATGAGAATTATCCTAAGCATATCCCCCAGGAGTGTCGTAACCAAGAGTGCAGCAAGGCCCGTTGTCGTGCACCAGTTCCCGTTCGAGTCTAGCTCAAAGCGGTGTTTTCGGGTTTTACCCCTAGGTACATCTGTGCCAGAGCCGCCTCTACCTGCTCGTATCCAGACAGGGATGTATTGCTCGGAAAACTCATAACATCTCTATAATACCAAAATTCTAGGAAGTTCTTCTATACTAATCCTCAAAGTCTATCTTTGGGCTATGTGCTCTAATCAGAGTTTATCTAAATCTAGCTTCCAAGGTTAGTACTAAACTGCCTCTGATACCAACTGTAACGCCCTGACCCCAGCTACCCAGAGTCGGTGCATTAATTCGTAACATTGGCATGATCACAAAAGATCAAGTCTCGAAAGACCGATTAGTTTAGTAGCCTTGGAAACACTAGATACATTCGTAAACGTTACATTACATCATAAACTGAAAAACTACAATAACATAGTCTCCATAGTCCACACTTCTATCCTCTTCGGACTATCCCTGTAGGTCATTCATAAAATACTTCTTCACATCCTGGAAAATATTAAAACATTGAAAGGGGTGAGCTCAGATGCTCAGTAAGGATAACAATATTGCGGAAACTTTCATAAATAAACATAAAAATTTAAGGCAATGTATAACTAAAACAAAAGCCTTTTAAACTTGAACATCAACATAATATGGAAAAAGTAAAATGAGATAATGCCATTCACTTCTTCACATGGATATTCTACTGGTCGAATAATCACATGAAATATCAATAACCACTTTCATAACGAGGGAATGTATAATGCCGGACATTCTGAAACATTTTGTCAAGGCCTCGGCCAAGACGTCTAAAATGATTAAGGCCTCGTCCAAAACCATAAATCAAATTGGGAAAGGGCCTCGGCCAATTCCACGTCTAGTTGTCTCATGAGACCTACCGATGCATCGAGGAGCTATAGCGGGCTCCACCTGTCACTTATTAAGTCCAATACATTCCTCATACGAATAGGTTTAAACATATCATAAACCATTACATAATCGTATCACATAAAACATGCATAAAGGAAACATAACATTTCCACATTTCAATCACAAGATATCAATACAACACATTGATATAATAAAAATGATTTCAAAACCATTTTCAATACCAAAATAAAATAATGTTAAAACTTTGTATTTATTTTTCATTAAAAAAATGATTTCTTGTAGAGGAAGCCGAAACTCAAATAATGGTCACGGCGGCGGAGAAGTCGTTGTCGCCGCATAAGTACGGAAAGAAAAACATTCCCTTTTGTCGTTTAGAAAAATGCTTCGTATAAAAAGATTCCTTTTGAATAAATGTAAAAGTCAAAGGGGTTTATACACCGTATAAAAGAAAGTTGTGTATAAAACCAAATATGCCTCAATGAAAGGGGATTTAGACGAAGTCCTTAAAAATAACATTTTTTTTAAATAAAGTACATCTATAACGTGTATTAACTATAAGTACACATAAATAATGTAAAAATACAAGATAGGACATAATAATATCATGACATAATTTGAAAGTAGGAGATTAACCCAAAGAATGAAAGTTGGGTTATGAAATTCCCTTACCTCATGTCTGACATGACTCAACCGTTCTTTAACCTCCTGAATAATAAACTAGAGTTAATATATAACTTATTAAGAACCATTTTCAATGTAATTATTTAAGTTAATAACGGTTGTTTTGTCGATCTTTGGTACTTGAGTCAACAATAAACTTCTTATAATTACAAGTTGTTTATGTGGTAGAATATCCATTATCTCTAGAATTATATTCATGATTTAGATGTCATATATATCTTATATATCCAGTATATACATTCATTTATAATATTACGTAACATTTAGAGGTAAGAAATGAAATGCACCGTTCATGGAGACGGTAAGCCGTACGTACGCATGAACGCTACTTTCATTTCAATTTCATATTTAATGGAACAAAATCATAATGATATAAATGTATAATATAATTCCAGTATAATATAGTGTATAATACCATTTACTCCATCCTTTATACATCCCACATATGGCATTAACGATTCAAATCACTTTGAGGGGGCGGTAGTCCGCACTTCCTAAAATGAAATTATCGCGTTTTACCCATAATGGAAATCATAAAGTATGCCATAAATGAGAAATACAGAAGCATAAGTAAAACATAAACATATTATATATCATATATAAAAATAGTGACATCTTAATGGACACCTTTGAAGGTGTTATATGAGTGTTGAACAATCATCGTTTCGTGAGGCAGAAATTCGCCATCCACAGAAACCGTATGTTCTTTAACCATTAGATATAGGTGTGTGTAAGTGTAGCTAGAATCCTTCTTATAAAAACATCCTAGTATATTGAGGATACTGGTGTTGTTACAAAAGAAATGAATAAAAAGAGTTTAGGGGGTTGGAGAAGAAAAATAAAACAAAACAACATTAGAAAAGACATTACCTCAAAATCGGGTAACTCTTTTTGATTTGAGCCAAAGGCTTCCTTGGGAAGAGTTCTGCCCAAAGTAAGGCTTATAGGAGTAAGAGGGGGAAGTTGGGAGAGTATTTGGGCAGAGTTTGGCCGAGCCAAATGGCTTGAAAGTGTAAATGAGGTGGGAGAGGTGGGGGCCTTTTATAAGTGGAGAGGAGGGGCACTTTTGGAAAGATTGAAATGTTACATTATTTCACAATGCTTTTCGGATTCTAAAGGTCCCACACTTATATAATTCGTGGCTAAGGTGATAAGGGTTCGAAATATACCCATCCAATAGTCTTTGGACAAGCTTAATCCTTGGATTTTGCATTATCTTTTCATTTTATTAAAATCGTTAAATAATGAGGTCATCGCTGCATCATAATGATGTCATAAATAATTTAATTTATTGAATGTCCAAAAATTATAAAAAAATTACTATGATGTAGGAAATCGTTTTAGATTTCTAATGAATATTTATAATTAAAATTTGGACTTGTGTAACCCCACTTAAAAACTGTTTTAGTAAAATAACTCATGTTTGTGTCAATTTAATTCTAACATTAAATAAATATATATTAATGTCATTTTCCAACTAAAGTGGCTCCATGGGGTCCCCAAGTTGACCCATGGGTTGTCTTGGTCGGCCATGACTCATCCAATAGGAGTAGGACAAGTGTCAAGCTCATATCATATTATTAAAACATTGTTTTTACCTTAAACTACACTAATTACCTCTAATCGCGATTAAGAACTTAAAAGTTACTATTCACCAAAAAATTATTTTAATCTCATTGAACCACATTTTACTTATTAATGACAACCATGTATGTCGGATTTTTGAAAATCAAATCACAGAAGTGGTAATATTTCATTTAAACGAAAAATCAGTTATTTAACTACCACTTAGTGGTTTCACTATTCATCAAAAATTGAAGTTTTTCAGAACAAAGCCAAAATTTCACCCTAAGCTATAATTGATATTCCGAATTAAAAAATTATGTCTATTTTAAAAAATTCCAAACATATAAGTTTCATTAATTAATTTTATAATTAATTCCCACTGTTACAACAAATAGCGTGTTTTTAAGAAACAATTTATATCAAAACATTGGCAATTGTTTATGTCCAATTTCAATGTTAAATTAATTCTAATGACCACCATTGGATAAAATGGTAAAAATATATTCTAATTATACCTTAAAACCACTAAATAGTATAATTTATCACAATAAATTATTTTGATTAAAAAAGTTGTTTTAAAGTATTTTTCATTATTCATAAAAAATTAGAAGTTCTCAGAAAAATACCAAAAATTCGACATAGGATAATTTCGATATTCCGAATCCAAAAATGAAGTCCATTTTGAAATATAAAATTTCTATAATTTTAAAAAGTGGTTATTACTATTCATAACGGCTACTTTGATTAGTCGCGGTGTTTTAGAACTCGAAGTTGCGTACAATGCAAGCTATTGCATTATTGAATGAGAAGTGTATCGTGGAAGCTCGGGGTGTTACAAAGATACATAGATACGCCAAGATTTCACATTCAGGTCCAGTCACCCCAACTGATAAAAAAATACCACTCTCTTATTCATGGGTCGGACCTATATAGGGAACTTCAAGAACTACATGTGGCTTGATTCTCATTCCAATGAGATATGTAGTGATTCCTAGGCATTGTATCCTAGACCTAGACATGGGTGGAAACTAAATTTCCTCATCCCCTATGCACAAATACAAGATCTACATAGTAGATATCGAGTTTGGGTTCCTCACTCAAAGATGAAATTAAGGAATCAAAAATCTCCACTATATATGATCCACATCTATGTAGGGAAATTATATTCCCCACAACATGAAATTAAAATGTGAGGCCAATTTCCTTACTGCATTACATTAAACTACAGTGCCAAATTTTCCAAGTCGTGTGACGTTAAACTACAGGAAAAGAATCCTCACTACATGACAATAAACTACATAGCAAAATAATGTTCTTACCTGAAAGGAAATTGCCTCTAGAATTTTCCACCCACCATGTTGTGTCACAAATTTATGTATGGATTCATTTATGTTCAAACAGGATATGTAGAGATGCCTATATTTCAAATCTTAGTCCAGCCACCCCAAAAATAATGGTTAAAATTTCCTCTTTTCCTCTGTGTACGAGTCAGATCTGCACAAGGAGATGTCTTAGAAGTACGTCTAGCATGATTCCTATACATGCAGGATATGTAGTGACACCCATATTTTCATCCTATTCTATCCACCCCAAAAGTGAAATACGCCCCCCTTGTATATGGGCTAGACCTATGCAGGTTTCTTTCCATATAGAACTATGTGTGGCTTGATTCTCATCCCATGGGATATGTAGTTATGCATGGATCCTATGACTCGGGCCAAGCCACAATACACATAAAAATGTATCCTCCTATTAATGAAAACTAAGTCAAATAAAGGGACTCCTAATCATTCCCCATTTTGAAGACCATTTCACGAATAATAAACATTTCCTCTATTTCATGTCAGTTCATCTACGTCCTCATCACACGACAATAAACTTCATGGAATATACGTCCTTCCTGTATGATGTTTAACTACATGGAAATTGTCCAAATCATATGATGTTAAACTACATGATAAAATGTCCTTGTTGTATGATGTAAAATTGTAAAACATCACAGTGTTATCACCTGAGAGGACATTGCCCTCGACATTGGTCAACCACCAAGTTGTGTGATAGTACTATGTACATCTTGATTGCTATCCACATAAGATATGTATCAACATCAAGATTTTTATCCTGGAAAAGTCACCCTGAATATAAAATGCTTCTATCCTTGGTTACGTCATCCCTATTAAGTAGATTAAACCTTTATCATCTATTATTTACGACACCAAGTATAGATCACATGGGCTTAGGGACCTCGGTATGGGATTCCCCATAAATCCATGGAAAATCAATCCACAATAGTTGGTCTTGGTGGCATGACATTAAAAGTCATGATAGGGTTTTTCTCTCCACATTGGGGAACCCAATGTCATAACCACATGAAATTAAAACTAAAATTTACTCCAAGAACTATGTTTTCTTAATTCTTGCCCAAAAAAGAAATGTAGTGATGCCCAGATCTCCAATCTTGGGTCCAGCCACAGAAAAAAAAATCCCCCACTCCTTGTGCATGGATCAGACTTACACAAGGAATATTTTTCAGAACCACATGACTCGATTCTTTCCCTAGAAACAATCGGCAACATCCTTTACCCTCATTCACATAATTTCATCTTCTTCCTTACCGCGTGACATTAAAATTCATAGGATATCAAGAACTACTTATTTCTTTATTCTTGTTTCAATAAGATACATAGTGACACCTAGGCCCCTTTGTCCTACTCTCGGCCACAGGAAAAAAAGAAAGAAAAATGTCCCTAACCCTGTATGTAATTTTGTACAGTATATCATGAATTCAAGTCCCTTATTTGGGGATTTATCGAATAAATAAAAATATAACTCTATGTATGAGTCATGTCTAAGTAGTGGATCTCACATTTTGTGTCCAATCATGGTCTATATATTTCTTACATACCCCGAAATACCCTTTCCATCCATCAAACTCTATTCCCTAAGAAATATCAGATCTTTATAAACACCTGCGGCCATCAGAAATAGAATTTCAGTGTCTTGAGAACACCTCTGTTTGAAAATTCACAATATTCACTAGTGGATCTAGATAAGTTTTCCACAAAAAAGTTCTATCAACTAGAGATAAATTTGTCCTTGGGAGAGTCTTTTCCTACCCTCATACGCCCCAATGGCTACTATACCCCATATCATTTCTCCAGGTATGAGAATTCCCAAAACCATGGTTTACACTTGCATTCTCCCTCATTTATAGAGTATGTAAGAATATCCCAACCCAATTTTCCCTTACTCACTCATGTTTTTTATGAAATTTTGTCCCCACAACATGACACTAAACTGTGTTTCCATTTTCCTCACCGCGTGACATTAAATCGCATGGCCCAATGTCCTAATCACACGACACTAAAACTCCAATGTTCCCCAAGAACTACATTTGTATTGATTCTTATTATCATTGGATACATATTTTTTACCATAACATGACACAAAACTATTATTCCATTGTCCTCACCGCATGAAATTAAACTACATTGCCCAATGTCCTAATTGCATGATAGTAAAACTATAAGGTACCCCAAGAACTATGTTTTTATTGATCCCTAATATAATAGGATATGTAGTGACTCCTAAATGATAGATCTTAGGCCCAGCCACACCCAAAAGAAATAAATATAGAAAAAATTATCCTCTTATTATGTATGGACCAAAACTATGCAGGGATTCTAATTTCAAGTACTATGCCCAGATTGATTCCTATTATCATAGGATATATAGTGACATCTGAATCCCATATCTCAGGTCCATCCATGAAACAAAAATTTCCCTCCCTTTCTTGTGCATGGGTCAGACCTATGAAAGTAACCTACTCACACCTATATGGGGAGAACATCTCTACCTATTCCCATGAATTTTTGGATTGAAATTCCCCATTCATGTTCAGGAACTCCCTTTTCACAAACCATATTTTATGTAAGGAAAGTTCTAAAACGTCTTGGTTGTTCAGCGTTAAACTACATCATGCCTCATCCCACCTTTACACGAGTCAAATTTTTTTGGGATAAGTTTATCATCCAAATATGAGATAGATACCCCTGTTATTTTCTGACATTATTCCCTCGATAGACCACCCCCTGTGGTATTGAAAAAAAAAGAGAAAGAAATATCTAAATTTCCATAAAATTACTTAACTATAGGAAATGGAAGGTCAGTTTCCTGAGGAAGCCATTTTTTGACTATACACAATATGCCTCGATGTCTCTGTATAGTTTCCCACAAAAAAATTCCTATCAACCAAAGGAAAATTATTCATCAAGATAGGCCTTTCTTACCTCCATACACCCAATGGCTTACATGCCTTATATCATGTTTCACATCCTTAAGTTATAAACTGGGGTTAATAAAAATCCTTTATTCATGTATAAAAAATATTGGGACATTCTCATCTAATAAACCTAATTGGGGCCCTCACCCCATAATTCATGTTCAAAGATATCGGACCTAAAACATTAGTAATGGTCAAATATTTTTAACCTAAAACATCATTAATGTTAGTCTAGGTTTGTAAGACTCTAAAATGACCATGAAAAGAGACACAAAACTCATGAGTATGAAAACCCAAAAAGGGAACCCTGGAAAAAGTCAATTATAAGATTTTTAAACCTATGATTTTCATGGTTTAAGAAAAATATTGATCAATTTGAGAAACAAAAGAGGCAAAAAATATTGTTAAGTCAAAAACTCAAAAAGGGTGTCTTACAAAAAAGTCAATTTATGCCCACTAAGCTCACAAAAAAATGGGCTTAGAAAAAAAATGGGTAATAATGGAAAACACACAAAGTTTGTTGGGTTTTCCATGTAACCCAAGAAATAGTCAAACTATGCTCATTGGATCCCACAATTCAAGAAAAAAAATTAGCATTATATAATTGTTTCAATTTGGTTACCCTATATTGGGATTTTAATTCAATGATTGGTGATTATTATCAGACAAAGAGTGAACAATTATAATTTATTATCATTGTGGGAAAAGATAAAAAAGACAAGAAATGGAGAGAAAGAAATGTTTAATTATGTAAAGTAAGAATGAATGAGCATCCACAACCTGGAGTCTCTCCATATGAGTGGGCATGGAAATTTCAAAATTCATTCAGTGGATTCATAAAACTATATTAATGCCTGGTTCGATCATTCTATGTCTTAGAGAAGATCTGAAAAAGTTTCAGTCTCAGCCTCTCCACTGGTTCGTAATGCCTTCACCTCCTTCATTGCATCAAGTTAGGCCTTTTCCTCCACCTCTACTAACCACTACCCTTTGTCAACTACTGCCTTAGCACACATCAATTCTTACTTGAGTCATTCCAGTTTCTGACTCATCCATTCCACCACTTGGTGGAGCCACTCCTTTGAGGCCCTCTTCTCTTTTAGTGCATCCTGTCGCTTCATGTCCATCTTAGAATATTCAATGGATTCATTAATATGGATATTCCTAGCCACAAAAATATGCATTGCGAACTCTCCAGTATAAATAATAGAATCAAGCATGCAATTTCTCTCTCTAACAGTGACCACTTGCTTCACAATATCATAGATCCCATGATAATTGAACCTTTTATACCCAAGAAGTGAATACATGTGATGTAATATGGGATGTTTCACTGGCATGTTTACGAGAGGGGTTTTTGAAAACAACTTCCAAATGTTTTTCCATATTTTTTGGCGCACAGTGAGAAGGATGGCCAAGCCCACCTAATATGTTTTAGAATCACTCTCATATGGAGGGTTATATTCAAGAATGAGTGCCAATAGAGAGGGTTCTGATTCAACAACCTTGGTGTGACTTAACCCCTTGGCCACCACTTCTTTGGTACTATGGGCAGGAGGAAGGATCAAAGTGTTTACTACGACAAAAATTTCTTGTGATTGAAATCCTGAAATCAAGATATTGGAATGAGTAAGTATCTACATCCTAAAAAAAGATAGTGAGAGGGGTGTAAATCTAACCTCCTCTCACAAAAACATTAATGTATCTAGCCTCCATTATTCCATCACCACTTGGAAAGAGGGAGGATGCATCATTAGTCTGCATATGGACCTTGGGTTCATCCAAAGGCACTCGTGGCATGAGACCATTCTCAGATGGGTTGGTAGATTCTGGAAGATTGCTCACTAAAACTATATTTGTGGGAATAATCATCATGGATCTAGGAATGATAGCCAATTTTGATTCCCCTCAAGCCTGAGTCACTCCCTCCTTCATGGTCCTTACCCCCATGAGAGATAGATTATTGTGCTTAGTAGGAACATCAAATCCTAAAGACACCCCCTCCATGGGGACATATTTCATTTGATTAGGAACGGTCGATATTTCAGGACTTGCAAACCCACTGATGTTATCAATTAATTGGTTCTCCCCATCCATCTTGTCTTCCATTAATAAAGTTATGCCATTTGTCTCTACAGGGGTGGGATAAACATGCCCAGCTAAAGTTTCAACTTCTGAAGACCCTCTCACTATTGGGACATGGGTTTTTTTCTCTGAACAAATACCCCCTAGGGATAGGGATTCCCCCAACGGCCTTGAGTGGCTTTACATACCTTTCATGTTTAGATGCAGTTGCCGATGTTATCTCATATATCTCTAGAGAAGGAGCTTCAGATATCCAGGAAATATCTGCCTGATTACTTATAATACATAAACCAAGTTACGAGCACAATGAGTACTCAGAAATTAAAGGTCTCAATATGAAGGAAAGGTTAGAATCACCTATTATCCTTGACCTTATACGTGTCAATGGATGATATTCCTGATGAAGATTCATGGTGATCTAAGGAGATAATATCCTATGAGGAGATAAATATGGGTTTGGAGGTAGAAATTCCCTGGTTGGATCTGTAAGGACCGCCTTCATATGTTCCATGATATTTGGAGATCCCTATCCATCGACTCCTACGTCTGAAGGGACACTCTCCCCAGCGACAATACACCTGGGATAGTATTATGGGGAGGCATCCACCTCCAGGATCTCCCCAAATTCCTATAAGGAAAATGAATAAGTGTTTAAGGTCATATAAAATAAATACGAAATGAATGGGAGGGTCAACATGAATAACCATAAATACCTATTTGAAATTGTCGACTGGATTTGGGATTACCTCAATTTATTCTACCTGGTCAGACCAATAAACTTTATCCTTGAAAGAGAAAAGGAATGAATACATCTATTATGAATACATAGTCACCTCGTATGGATTCTCATCAGACGAAATCCACACAAGAACAATGACAAATCCCAAACTCATTAGTCTAAGAGAATCTTTTTTAATAATCTCCTAGAGGTCTCTTGTTGAAATACTATCCCTCAAAGTATCCCAAGACTTCCAAGACTCTATAAATACCATAATAATAGGTATGGTTAATGTAGGGAGCTCTTTATAGGGAATTCAGTCAGGCTCTAGAATCCATAACTGCTTTCTCAGTGCCTTAACCATACTAAAACCCTCTCGGACCGACTATTTGTGAGACCGTGGGGTGAATGAGGAATTCCCTCCACCCCAATTGTGGTAGGAGGGTCAGTTTCATCAGCATCCCAAGAAGAATGACTATCGACATCATCATCCTTATCAAACTCTAACCTCATCATGGTAAGTACTCACTGAGAATATTTATAAAATATGTTCATAGAGTGGATTGACTCATGAAGATATCAAAGATAGACATCCGCAGTCTCAGGGTCATCATCATAAATTATGTTGGTAGGCACCGATATATAACCATACACAGTGAGTGTGACTTCCTTCTTCTACAAGAAAAACTACAAAACATGATCTGAATGGGCCCTCCTTAAAGAGTTACATTGTCTTCAGGCTAATGGAAAAGTAGAATCTAAAGGGATATCTTGATACCTTGAAGTGGTTCCAACAGTTGGAGGGTTTAAACCCTAGAACCTCAAAACATTCTTGGGCAGCTCATAAATAAGGGATTTCTATAACTACTTCCCAGACCTCGAATTCTCAGCTATTTTCTTCTATTTTCCCTTGTCCTCAAACACCTTTGGAGCCTCGATAATGGGAACAAGTTTTTCTAGTTGATTTGTAGGGTATGATTGGATCCAATTCTCAGCATAGGCTAGGGTAAGCACGGGAATGAAATCCATAGTGGAAATAAGTTTGATCTGGCATTGGGTATCATACCGAGTAAACATCATCCAAAGCTATCGGGCTATCATCAAAAGCCTCTTGGAGAAAGTTCTACTGAGGGTCGAGGGACACTTCCTCTAGATAAAATTAAATTGGTGAGAAATTTTGCAAGGTTTATATCCCTCACAAATAATTTCCCCATAAATTTGGACAACTATAATGCCTTCTCTCATAGATAAAATATAGCCACTTGTGACAAAATCTTCAGATTCATCACTCACCAAAATACCAGAGGGGGAGGGTTAAGGTTCATAGGTGAAACGATTGTGGAATTTGAGATGTTCCTTAAATTCCCATTCACTCCATTCTAACTACATTACCCCACTTGTGCTTTGGATGTATGGATGAATACTAGATCTAGATATTTTTTGAGGATTGATACATGAGTATCCTCCCATATGAGCTAGTATTTATCCCTAGAAAATCTGGAAGGGATATACCAACCGGTGTGGTGGTATCCCCTCGATAACTCATATTAAAAAGTAGTAAATTTTCACCAATACTGGGATAGTGAGATTATGTACCTGCTAGTAGCCAATTGAGCCACCATAATATAAGTGGTGACTCTAACACCAGTATCAAAATCATGCACTAAAAAATCAAGCAACTCAGAAACATGGCTAGGAAGGCTTCCATTTGGAACAATCGGTCATCATTATGTAGGATTTTCTAGCCCCATTCATTGAATTGAACTTCTTCTAGGATGATATAATAGGCATTTGTCTACCTCCAAGTTTCAATAGTTGGGAAATATTGTCGTCTCTACGTGTGAGTCTCTTGACCACTTCACTAAACAAAATCATTAATCCAATTAGAAAGTGGAATGTCTTTCTTCAGATGCGGTTTTTAATCCTTTGAAAGATCTTTTGCCTTGGCAATAAGTTTCCGAGCATGAGGGGGAGTTATTTCCTCATTGTAATAAGCAGAGAAAAGTAGAAAAAATCATCATACATATCACTGACCATAGGAACTCATGAAATTATTTGTATGTCCCAAAGACTAATTCCAACTTCCCCATGCACCAGATGGGAGTTAATAGTGTCCAGGCTCTACCTACTCAATAACTTGAAATAATATCTTTATTTTGGTGGGTGTATATATGTGATACTCATGTTTCCTCATATATCCCCATATCTTGAAACTCGATTTTGAATTCCTCACATCTCTAGAAAACCCAAAAGGGCTACCCCCAGTCCAAAACATAGGATCCCATAGCATGAAGGTCTCATTTTTAGGTCCACCCTTGTTTATCATTTGTAGTAGCTTTCCATGAAATGATATAGTAGAAATGATGTTGGTCATCTATCCCCCGTAAGGATTTCTCCAGTGATCAAGGAGTATAATTTAGAGGGGATTTGGAAGCAAGGGACTTCCGGATAAAGGACCCCTTCACTAATATATTGTCATGAGGAATATTGTTATCTTAAAATATTTAAGCAGTAGGATGGGGTGTCGAATGAGGCTCTGGGATCGCTACATTAGATGGTAGCCCAAATCCATAAAGAGGAAATCTTTGTGAGACCAAATATGTTATCTGACCAGTGATAAGAACTTTTTCAAGGAGAGGATGAAGCGGGCTAATGATGACTGCATTTTCGAAAGAGTCGACTAGTGGTTTTCTTCTTTCATCACTGACCGAGAGAACAACCACCACAGTAGAAGAATAAGTGGAAGTATAAGAATCCTGTGGAGGATTTATACTTTTTTTCTACATCAAAATTCCAACATAAATAAGTTATTTTCTAACAAAATCTGTAAAGGATTGAGATATTGGTTTTCATATTGACGATTCATGGAAACCATCATACCATGAACCATCGGTCCACAAAAAATGGTTCGTGAAGCATTGTCCAGTGAAGAAATAGTTTTTGAAACAAACCATCCATGAAGCATTCCCCACTATATAGAAGGTGGAGCTCACCCTTTGTGGTTGAAGTCTCTTAGTTTGCAGGTAAAAACTCCCAATATTTACATGAAGGTGTCGGAAAAGTATACACTACATGGAAATCGTACGTGGTCATAGATTCATGGGAGCGTTGAGTTCTCCGGAAAACACAGTGAAAAACAAATGAGTTGGGCCTCCAATATATAGGCATGGTCACCTACTACGGGTACACTAGTGTACCAAAAACTAGTTCAAATCAGGACTTATTTCTACATTCGAATTGCCTCCCCTTCATCCTGATCGGAAACCATTCTAATGGGGGAATTTTTTGGGTCCTAGAAATTATTCATAGTAGAAGAAGACACATTAATCAATTTGAAAAAGGAATAAAAATAAATCTCTTTAAAATTTGAAAGAAAAATGCACAAATAAGGTGAAAATTATAAATGAAGCAACTCTATAAAGGATGAATCCCTTTGTGGTTTGTCGCTCTGCATGGTGGTCAGTGGCCCCATGAAATCCCCACGAACAGAAACAGCCCACATAAGGGATGGATTGAGTGGTTCTCATGATTGAAATAAAGTCATTTGTGAAAAAGGGGTGGTGATATCCACACCCCACAAATGATTTCCCCTAATCTAAACAATCGATGGGGAATGGTGGTGTTTCTAGATCCCACAAATGAAACAAAGTCATTTACGGAGCTACGTGGGAATCTCAGCGGTCGCAAAACCCTACCATTGACCAGTCCTTCATGGGCTTCCACAAAAGATGACCACAACCCACTGTAGATGATCGGATACACCAATATCCAATTTCTTTTCATATCTATAAAGATAAATTGATTGGATACAAGAGTTAGAGATAGAGGGATCGATGGATTGACATACTAAGAGATCGAGGCATGATAGCTCCATAGAATACGGACTCCTTGATGATTCCATACAAGTAAAACATTATTTCATAGAGTTAAGGAAGAGAAAAACTAAAATGAATTGGTAGTCCACAAACTCAGTATCTATTTCAGTCATACTCCATGCAAGTAATGGAACCAATTCCTCCTTTGCAATCAGCCATTCCATATAGAAAAACACTACGTGGGAAGAACCCTACCCTACGTATCAAATCACTACACGGGAGGAACTCAATCCCGGGTAGCATCATGCTACGCAGATGAAACTCAGTCTTGTGGAGAAAATATCTATGTGGACTGAACAAATCTCTTTATACCACAATGGTATATGAACTACTACCTTACCCACAAAGTAGTATGCTATGTGGAGGAATCCCCATCCCACATAAGAACATGCTACACAGAATGTGGCATCCTAGGGTATTCCACTCTCCAGGTCCAATTATACCCATCTGTCACATCATCTTCTCGTATCCTGACCCCTCCATGAGCCATTCTAATGGAATCAGTCCAAGGCCTCTTCCAAATACATTGGACATCTATGATGAAATCATCAGGCACATTAGTGTGACCTTTTGAGTTTACATACCCATGGTAAGAGGAGTCATGTGGGTAATATTCACCGATAAGTAGACCCATAGAATTCCCCCAAGTTTACATTCCTGTATTAACGTGAGTTCTAATCTCAGAATACCCAAGTGAACCTCACCATTCTGGGAATTAAGGAGAATCACTATCCTTTCCCTTCGGTGAGGTCCAGTGTTAAATAGAGGAGATCATGCTTTCTTTTCCTTTTGACAAGGAATGATTCCCCCTCCCCTTTCCTGGAACTGATACCAAGGCACTCCTCCTAAGGAAAGCCCCTAGTATTTCTTGTAAGAGGCGGTTCTCTTTCTCCTCCTTGCCACATCCTGGGACATATCTAGATAGATCTCCAAACACAACTACCCTGGATATAAAAACAAGAGACAAAATGGGCACACTCAACCCCCCCCCCCCCCCCTCTCTTTGGGCTCCAACACCATCCATCAGTAGATAGGGAGGGTTATACAATCATTATATATACTGCTTTCTATTGTTTCTCACACTGATCTTGACTCACATGGTCTAAAAGATTAGTCGTGATCATGACATCCACACAACCCCAAATCATAAATGGGCCTTCTCTATAGATGTAATAACCAACCATAAATTAGATGGGCAGCTCCCATGCATAATCCCCACATCGAATTTCGATGAGAGCGATCCACTTGTAGTGGGCCTCCTACTCGGTGTAATACCCAATAATTCCCCCTTTAATGGGTAGCTTCCATGCATAAACCCCAACATACCAAACTATGAGGGTTTTGATTACCAACTAATTGGGACATGTAAGAAGCCTCCTTGAGGTCCAAACCTGACATCCAATCCACCATAATATTCTCTCATAACATCCCCGATAGGCTCGCAGCCACCTAGAAGACTACACCTCTTCTAGGTCCCCTGGACCACCTCAGCATAAGTCCTGCATCAAATATTGACTAGGAACCTTGTATCTGGATGTCCTTGTCGCATGATGTTAAACTTAATGGATGGGTTCTTATCACATGACCTTGAAAGGTGATGTTTCCAATTAAGTGTCACCAAAATACATGGGTTTTGATTCCTCTCATAAGGATACATATAAAACCCATATTACGGGTTAGATTCCAACATTGAAACAATTATCATCCCCCTAGATGACGATAAACTTCAAATCACCTCATCACATGGATTAAACCAGTGTTGTCTTATTAAATTACTAAGGAATCACTAGTCTATCCATAAAAGGGTTGAAATTTATGAAGAACCTTGGATACATACAGATGATTCCAAACATGTGCTTATTTTTCATCAATTGATACCTAGGGGAAATCCAAAAACACATAATTAGTAATGAACTAAGGATTCATGAACATATGAACATGGATTAAACATATAAGAGAGTCCCAGAGTAGGAAATAGTTCCCCAAAAAGGGTGTGATGAGCCCGAGTTCCCATCCTCTTGACCAATGTGAGTTATTAAGTATTGTTGGGAAAATAATCCAATGAATTCCCACCTTTGTAAAGCAGGTAAATGAATCATGGAAATGAGAACCGTTGGATGTTTCTAGATCCTGGAACAAACCTATTGTAGACCATTCAAAGATATTTTACCTGACATTAATGATTGCACAAAACTCAATCCCTGTAATCAATCATTAGGGGAAGAATTTTTATCAAAAATAGCATTTGATATATGTGTTGGATCATAGTGAGAAAGTGTTGTGGGGAAAGATCGTGATGATAGTTCATGTATATGGAAACATGGTTGTGTTAAGGAGGAAACTTGGGAGAGAGAAATTGATATAAGGTCTCAGTGGCCCAATATTTTTTACTTGAAATCTTATAGATTCTTGGGATTACAACTCTAGGACGAGTATTTATAAGGTGGTGAGATTGTAAAACCTCTGCCTTTTCTGGAGATGTCTCAAACTTGTTCAAAGGTATTCCTTTTCCTTGTTTTGAGTACAAATTTTTTGGGTCTTAACTTGGGTGTGTTTGGGTGAAAATTAGAGAATTTTGGAAGTATGGGAGGCTTTTCATGGTTTTCACATGGTTTGTACATGGTTTGTGCATGGTTTTTTCATGGTTTGTGCATGGTTAGACAAAGTGTGCAAGGGGTTTCACGGTTTGCGCATAGTTTGTGCATGGTTATACAAAGTGTGCAAGGGAATTTCATGGTTTGTGTGAGGTTTGTGCATGGTTAAACAAGGTTTTCAAGGGGGGACACAGTTTGTGCATGGTTAAAATAAGTGTATAGCCTAAGTGTGCAATGGCCACATGGTTAAGTGCATGGTTAGTACTAACTATGCAACCTGACCCATGAAACCATGAAAATAGTAATTAAAGTTACGAAATTTAGTTTTAAAATTACTTGAACCCTCATATTAACCCCAAATCAAACTTAAATCAACCCAAATCAAATTCTCTCATTTTTTGAGGCTCTTGAATGCATTTCTTGGGCTCCCAAAATCCGTTCTTGGTGAATTGAAAGGAGAATTAAAGATTTGCACCTCTCATGGTAAGTCAATATCATCTCGATTAGTTTCTCATTCTTATCTATTTCTTTAAGGGAATTTATCCTATGTTTTGTTGGATCTTGATCTAGTTTTTTAGGATCTAGATCAATTTGTTAGATCTAGATCTAGGTTTATTATATCTTAATTCATTTGATCTGGGATCTAGGTTTCATATCTAGATCATGTTCTTCACCGCATTCTTGATTTATCCACTTCAAATTGAGGATTTTCATTAGGAAATTTATCATCAATGAATTGAGGTAGGTGGTCTATTATTCAAATACCATAGTCTTGATTTCAATTATGTGTATATAATTGTAAAATTTCTAGAGTTTCTTTAGCAATTGAATTTTCTAATTGAATTAATTAATTTGGTGAATTAATTAATAAAGGAATTTTGTTTTGGGGATAATTAATTGTTGAGTTAATTATCAGAATATTGAATTGGGATTTGGGGATAATTAATTTTTGAGTAATTATCAGAATATTGAACTGGATTTTGGGATAATTAATTGTTGAGTTAATTAGAAAAATATTGAATTGTGAAGTTGAATAATTAATTGTTAAAATTAATTATGTGATATCAAGATTGTAAAATTGAATAATTAATTGTTGAATTAATTATGTGATATTGATATTGTGAAGTTGAATAATTAATTATTGAATTAATTATGAGATATTGAGATTGCAAATTTGAATAATTAATTGTTGAAATTAATTATGTGATATTGAGATTGTAAAATTGAATAATTAATTATTTGATATTGAGATTGTGGAGTTGAATAATTAATTATTGAATTAATTACGTTATATTGAGATGGTAAGGTTGAATAATTAATTATTGAATTAATTTTGTGATATTGATATTGTAAAACTGAATAATTAATTATTATATTAATTATTATTGTATTGAAAATGTTAAATTGGAATAATTAATTGTTGAATTAATTATTGAAGATTGATGTGATTATGAAATTGTTGGATATAATTAGTTAACTTTTGAATTAATTAATAGAGTTGATATGATTAATTAATTTTTGAATTAAGTAATAGGATTGAAGGGATTGTATGTGAATAATTAATTATAAAATCAATTAATGGGATTGATATGAACAATTAATTGGTGAATTAATTGAAATCATTGAATATGATTAACTAACTGTGGAATTAATTAATAGAATTGATGTGAACAATTAATTTGTAAATTAATTGATGGTATTGATGTAATTAGTTAATTGTTGAATTAACTAAAGAAATTGATGTGATTAATTAATTATTGAATTAATTAATGTTGTTGATATGATTAGTTAATTGTTTAATTAAATAATGGAATTTATGTGATTTATTAATTATCGAATTAATTAATGTTACTAATGTGACTAGTTAATTATTGAATTAATTAATGGAATTGATGTGATTAATTAATTGTTTAATTAATTAATGTTATTGATGTGATAATTTAATTTTTGAATTAACTAATGGAATTAATGTGATTAATTAATTGTTGAATTATTTAATGTTATTGATGAGATTAGTTAATTATTGAATTAACTAATGGAATTGATATGATTAATTAATTATTGAATTAATTAATGTTGTTGATATGATTAGTTAATTTTCAAATTAACAAATGGAATTGATGTGATTAATTAATTATTTAATTAATTAATGTTATTGATGTGATTAATTAATTATTTAATTAACTAATGGAATTAATGTGATTAATTAACTGTTAAATTAATTAATGTTATTGATATGATTATTTAATTGTTGAATTAACTAATGGAATTGATGTTATTAATTAATTTTTGAATTAATTAGTGTTATTGATGTGATTAGTTAATTTTTGAATCAACCAATGGAATTGATGTGATCAATTAATTATTTAATTAATTAATTTTATTGATGTGATTAGTTAATTATTGAATTAACTAATGGAATTGATGTGATTAATTAATTATTAAATTAATTAACTTTATTGATGTGATTGGTTAATTATTGAATTAACTAATGGAATTGATGTGATTAATTAATTATTGAATTAATTAATTTTATTGATATGATTAGTTAATTGTTGAATTAACTAATGGAATTTATGTGATTAATTAATTTTTGAATTAATTAATTTTATTGATGTGATTAGTTAATTGTTTGATTAATTAGTAGAATTGATGTGATTGATTAATTTTTTAATTAATTAATCTTATTGATGTGAGTATTTAATTGTTGAATTAACTAATGAAAGTGATGTGATTAATTAATTGTTGAATTAATTAATGTTCATGAAGTGATTAGTTAATTGTTGAATTAATTAATCAAATTCATGTGGTTAATTAATTATTGAATTAATTAATGGAATTATGTGAATATATAATTGTTGAATTTAATAAATAATTGGATAATTAATTAATGGTTCTATTTTGATATTGTGATATTGTGATATATGTGAAATTAGACAATAAATGGTAACAATAGAATTCATATGTGAATTGAAATAGTGACTGATAATAATGGAATTTATATATGAAGTGAAATAATGAATGGTAACAATTGCATTCACATGTGAATTAAAATGATTAATAGTAACAATGGCATTCATGTGTGGAAAGAAATTATGAATGGTAATAATGGCATTCATGTGTGAATAGAAATGATGAATGGTAAAAATAGAATTAATATGTGAAATGAAATGATGAATGGCAAGAATGGAATTCATATATAAATATAAATGATTAATGGTTACAATGGAATTCATATGTGAAAAGAAACGATGAACGGTAATAATGTCATTCATGTGTGAATTGAAATTATGAATGGTAACAATGACATTCATTTGTAAATATAAATGATGAATGGTAACAATGTAGTTTATTTTTGAATTAAGATGATAAATGGTAATAATGGAATTAACATATATCGTATACCTAGGGGACTGTTCAGACTTTGGCATGGGCCGAAGCTCGTATTGAGAGTTCGGGTGTCCTCGGGAACCTTGTTGTTATGTGGTTAAATAAAGAGTAATTGAATAAGTGTAAATTGTTTACATTATAGATTTTATCTATTCTTTATACAAATATATACACTTGTTTGACTGGATATTATTTTAGATTTTGTTGTTGGTGGCCTACTGAGTTATACTCACACCCTACTCAGACTGCCTGATCAGTACCTGAATATATTTCATGGTTACAGGAAAGGTTAAGAGAAAAGACCCTATATTAGATGGTTGATTTTGGGATAGAGCATGGAATAGGGAACTAATTGTGGTTCGTAACCTGCTTGGTAGTTTTTAGTTTCTTTATTTATTTTGGGTTTTTCATATTGTCACTTGGCACGTACTTAGCATGGAATATCTACGGTTTTAGTTTGGATATTTTATTCATGTTTTAGTCATTGGTGGTACTGTTTATTTCTAGGTATTAGTTATATCATTTGGATTTTTTTTATTTGTTTTAACTATTTTTCCCCTTTGATAAAAAGGGTACAGTCTCCCCATGATCGATATTAGACCCTCACTTCTAGTTGGAAGCCTCTAACGTATGGGGAGACGCGCCTGAGGTCATGTGATCGACCGGATCGGGGCACCGATGTATGGCACCCGGTTTGGGATGTTACATGTTTTATATTAATGTTGTAGATGAAAATATCTTTTTAAACAGGTTTTTACTTAATAGATTCAAATTTTATCATTGTCTTCATATTTTTTAATTTAAATTAAATAATGTAAAAAATCACATTAATGTCATTTTATAATAAATGTTATTTTATTAATTCATTTAAAATTATTAAAAATCCTATCTTATTTCAAGTGATTTTTAAATGTTAATAAATATCAAATATGGTACATTAATGGACCAATTTTTCTATTATAATGAATATATTTACCGTTAAATAGTAAAAACTCGATTAGCACGGTTTTGGTTAAGGTAGTGTTTTTGTGTGTTACTTGAGCTTATGTTAAAATAAATTTCCAACACACATGGGATTTTTATTTTATAAATTAGATATAATATTTAGAATTAGTGGGTATAAATTTTTTAAATAATTTTCACTTTAATTTAGACTTAATGGATAAATTAACAAGGTTATAAAACTAGTTAACTTAGTGACAAATTAAAAATGGAAAAAATAGGGAAACTTAGAAGAAAAAAAAATTTAAAAAATTTGTTACATTATGTGTTGGAGGTGTTTATCAACCATATAATACCTAAAACCTATTAAGTATCAATCTTGGATCCACTTGATGTAATATTTACCTCCCAATAATGAATAATTTTGTGTATTTTCAAGAATGTCACTCTTTCTCAACTATAAAAGGGTACTCAATCTCCTCTATTATTTACGCCTCTAAATCCATTTGGATAGAAAAATATATGGCCAAAATCAATTTAAAAAATAACTCCCATTATCATATAATACTTGGTTTGGGTATAAATATATCCTTTGAAGGCTTTAGTGCAAACCTAAGGAGTATACCTGAAGAATATGTAACATTCATCGATGAACATTTTTGTTTTATTTCTTCCTCAAACCACTTTGATTATTTTTATATAATGATTATATAATAACCTTAGTATCTTCCATATACTAATATATTTTTATGTTAAGGGTAACACCTAAAACCACACATGCTTCCATCAAATGGGTTATGAAATCACTGTTCGTGTGTATGGTAGACTATCGTCTGGAAAACTGATGTCGTTCGTTTTTCTATTACCACCTTTCAAGGTTGGTAAAAGTGATGGATATACAATTTTTATATGATAATTTTTATATTTAAGAAATTATTATGATTCTATAACTATTATATCACACATACATTCATACTTTCCATTTTCTGGGAATATCATAATGTCGGTCTTGTGTACGGTGGACTACCACCTCACGAAGTGATGTGATTTGTTCATGCTTTACAAGGAATGTAATTAAAGATGGGTTTAATGAAAATATTAGATATATTTGAAATAAAAAAACTAATATAATGATAATATATATATATATCATTTACTTTTCTTTCTTTCATTGTGATAAGAAAATGGAAACATTGTTCATGTGTATGTACGGCCCACCATCTCCATGAACGGTGTATTTAATTTACCATAAAAAATAATAGTGATAAAAATAAATAAATATATACTGACTATATATTATTTTTATATAATTTTTATAATTATTAAGATTATTAAATCATGATCAAACTAAGAGGACCAAAAATAACAAATCAAAACTTATGTGAAAAACAAATCGATTATTACTCAAAACATAAATTTAACATGGAATTGTTAATAAACAGTTAATAAGATGTCATAATAAAATAATATATGGTATTATATATATGAATATGATTCTTTAATAGATTTATAATAATATTATATTTATTATATAGGAGTTTTTAATGAGTATGATGAATTCACGGCTTAAGGTAAGGGGGTTTCTAGTCTCACTTTTATTTTTAAGAGACTTCTTTCATATTCACCACTCATTTATTTTATGTGGTGTATATACTATCCTATGAAAATATATATCATGAATATACATCATTTAATTATAATTTATGTTTCCATTGATGTTATTATTTCATGGGTATTATGATTCAAAAGTTACTCAAGCAATAAGGGATTTTTGTTTCACTTTTGTTTTCTGTGAGACACAAGCCATATTCACCACATGATTATTTTATGTGGTGTATATACTTAATATGAATGTATATTATGATGATTATACAAAAAATTATTGTTATTTACATATCAATTTTATGATTTCTATTTCATGGGGTTTATTATTCAAAATTTAACAAATCGATAGGGAATTTTAGTCTTAATTTACCTTCTTTGAGATGTACATTATGGTATGCATATATATTCCTTCATAAGGTGTATATACATCCATATTAACATGTAATATCATGAATTTATCTATCCTCATGATATTTTAAGTTCCATTTTATGTTACTCCTTCATGGGGCTTATGATTCAATGTTACCAAATTAGTATATATGTTATGTAACAATCTCATCATTTATCAGGATTATTTATGATTAAGTCTCCAATGATGAAATCTCATGATCCACATCTCAAGATTTCTCAGGAATTTTATTATCCCACAATTATTAATGAAATCTTCAATTAATTTTACAAGTTTTCCACTCTTTGGTACTTAAGATAACTTATAAAAAAATTATGATAATCTGACATTATTTTAATCTTTAGTTGGAAATCAGTTTTCTTCCAAAACCACATCTTCTAAAAAATAAAAAACTATTTTAAATTACCTTTTAATATCTTTTTCAAGGAAAATGATTTTGAAAATGTTTTCTATTTTAAAAAGTGTTATAAATTATTTTTAAAATCTTCATTTATAAGTTTCAAATGTTATTTTCAAAGAAAATGTTTTTTGAAAATGTTGTATGGTTAAAAAGTGTTTTAAATTATTTTCATATCTTCTTTTATAAGTTTAATATTTTGTTTTAAAAGAAAATTATTTCTAAATAATTTTATATTTAAAAAGTTTTCTAAATGGTTTTAAAATATTCCTTTATAAGTTTTCAAGTTTATTTTAAATGAAAAGGTTTTCAAATTGTTTTATGTTTTAAAAAGTGTTTCCCAAATAAGAAAGGATATTTTTCTAAAGAAATGTTTTAAATGATAGATTAAAATAATTTCCCATCTAAGATTTCATCTTTTGATGTTACCTATTCCTTATTGGTAATATGATCCAAGTATACTATTATTATTTTTTATTTGAATGATTTATTTTTATGATGAAATTTTTTTTATGAAACTAGTTTCTCTTCCATAGGTTATACAATGGTAAAATTATTATTAAACCCACATATTTATAGATTTTATTCTATGGTTAAATTATTATGAAACTTGTCTCTTTTCCACAGGTTATGATATGATGAAATGTTTATGATACCCATTTTATTTCATGGGTTATGATATGATGAATGTTTATGATCTTGTGGAAAACATAAATATGGATTTCATGATGTGATAGGTGGGACATTATCTACCTCCAATGAATTGGGTAATGAATTATATATCTCATGAGATAGACATGGCTGGAATAGAGAGTAAACCCGGTACAGTAAAATAGGGCTTGAATGGGGAGAGAACTTGATTCAGTAAGATAGGTCTAGAATGAGGAGTGAACTCAGTGTAGTAAAAGACTTTTTCCACTATGATGGTCTTAGTAGTGAGACTTTACTGATATGGAAATGATTTTTTATTCTTGTGTTTATGCCACAAATCTATGCCTTATACCAATGTTATGATCTCATGGCCCATGTTCTTTGATTATCTTATGATTCATGTCTTATGAGCTTCCAATATTTATTCCATGACTCAATATTATGATCTTTGATATGAAAGGTATAGTTTTCATATGTTATGATAATGTTCTCATACCCTTATGTTTATATTATGTTTACATATCTCTATTGGTTACCCTTACTGAGAATCTGAGCTCATCCTTTCTTATGTTTCCTTTCCCCAGGTTATGAAGAAAGTTTTTATATAGATTATGTATATGAATATCACTAAATGGTATGATATTTGTGGGAAATATTTAATATCTTTCACCAAATTAAAATATTGTGTTCCAAGTTTCCAAAGGCACAAAACAATTATATTCCTAAAGCATATATTGTATAATGTAATGAATATTCATCAAAAATGATGTAATATACATGTATGATAAGAATGGATCACTATATAAATAACCAAGTATAGATATGTATATCCTATAATTTTCATGATAAGGATCATAAAATTTATTCATGGGCAGTATATATACAACACAACAGAAAAAAGTGGTGATTCTGGCATGTGTCCCATAGAAATAAAATTGAGGCAAAAATCTCTTACCACTTTGGAAATTTTTAATCATAATTACCATTAAATAATAACATAAAATTTAAATATCATTAAAATAAATAGATTCATGACATAAAAATTAAAAGTGTAAGTATATTCACCACATAAAATAAACTATTTGTGAATATGGCATATGTCTCCCATAAATAAAAGAGATACTAGAAATCCTTTACCTCAAGTATCAACTTTATTTATACGCAATAAAACCTAATTTATAAAATATATAGTCTTCTTATACATATATTCCCTAACTGTTCTCATATATATCATGATATATATGATTTACTTAAAACCTTTTATCACCCATTCATTAACAATTCTTTGTTAAAATCTCTTTTCCGGGTAACAACTGCTTTGTTTCTGGTGTATGTTTTGGTATTTTATTTTTTGGACTTTTTAGTTTTATCATGGTTCCATAATATCCATAATTCCAACCATGATATAAATATTATATATAATCATTATATACATATTTATAGTCATTCATAAAATGTGTATATGGAAAAATGAATTGCATCATTCATGGAGACGATAGGTCGTACGTACGCAGGAACGTTATTTTAATTTTTTGAAGAATGCAAAAAAAGAAAGGTAAATAATAATTCACCTTATGATAATAATTATTATATAATATTAATCATATTTTTTCATCAAATCTATCATTATTTCTATCTATTTCATAATATAATGAAAAACAAACAACATCGCTTCGTGGACGCGGTAGTCCACACCTATGCATGACCAACATTATCATATTCCAAGGGATTGGATGGTAATAAGGTATATGTGATATAGTAATTATATGAATATAAATATTTCATAAATATAAAATATAAACATTAAATTCATCATTATCTTCAACCGTGAAATGTGTGGATGGAAAAAGAATTACATCGGCTCGTGAGATTGTAGTCCATCGTACACACGATCGATGGCTTCGTTTCCCATTTTATAGAGGCGCATCTGGATATAAGTTAAGTAATTAACATAATAAATTATTATTTTATGTAATATATTTATGTTTTTACATCATTATAGTATAATAAAATTTTAAGGAGGTGTAAGAATAAATAAAAAAACTTGATTTAGAATGATACATCTTCTTCGGACAGCCTCCTTAGGTTTTCACTAAAAGAATTATTAGGAGGATTTAATAATAAAAATAAATTCTATATTACGTGAGGAGAGAATTAAGAAATTTATTTTTTATGTTATTTTCCAAACCAAAATGATTTGGTGGTGTAAAGATTAGAGGATAGGGGTTCCCTTTTATAAGTGGAGGGGAGGAGGAATTTTAAAAAAAAGTTATATCCATGTTTTACACATTACAGAAGGATCCAAAATAACTCATTAAAAAACCTTATATGATATAAGGTATAAATATTTCCATATAGTATGATTTGGATAAGTTTTTAGGTTATTTTAACTCTTATGCTTTTAGTTTAACCCCTAGTAAACTCGTTTTAACCTTAACTGCAGTAATTAATTTTTACTATTTTTACTGTTTGTTATGAAAAAATATTAAGTTGAAATTATTATATAATATTATTTATGATAATTAAAAATATTGAATCCATTTTTCCAAATTAAATTCAAATAAGAGGTAGAATTTAATTTAAAATTAAACCTGCATATGTAATGAAAAGGCAGTTTTCCAAAGAAAAGGTTTTCAAAAGTATAAGAAGTTTTTATATCAAAATTGAATTAAAAATTGATTCTAATAAACTAAATTGGATTAATCATAATATAATTGAACTAATATTAAATTTAAACCCATTTTAAAATATAATTTAACTTTATAAATACTTTAAACGAAAAGGTTGTTTTTAATAAAAATCAGTATTTTTCTATAACGACCCAGAATTCTATCATTGGAAATTCCCTTCTTAAATTATTTAATATAGTATAATCACATAAAATAATATCAATAACATAATAAAAACTTTATAATTGAATAATTAATGAAATAAAATGAATTTCTAGAAGGAACATATATCAAAGGAAAAGTAACTTAACCTTTGAAAATATAACATGACTCTTATGAATAGTAAACTGGACAATTGAATAGTAAGATCACCAATAAAAGTATAGATAAAATTTAGCCATATTATAAGTGAAAATATGATATAATTATATCATAGTATAAGTAGGTAAATATTTTAAAAAATATTAATTAAGTGTTGGTATTTTTATAAGTCATAAATATTTAATAATAATTTTATGACAAAATTAAAATTTTAAATGAAAATTTATTTTCATAAAATGTATTCATAAATTAATATTTTGTTTTCTTATGATTATAACATAATTTTATGAGACCCTAGTTAATTTTTCAAAGCATTATAAAATCAGTTATAATTTTAAAATCTGTATTTTTCAAGTAAATTGTGATTATAATAAAAAAATTAAATTTCTCATATTTATAGAATTATTTTCATAAAATGGAGTTCATTTTTTAATTCTAAAAATTGAAAAATGGTTATAGTGATTTTTTTGGATTTTTCTATGGTGAATAGTAAAATACAGTAATTTACGGTATATATACATTATAAGTTAAATGCAATATTCCTTGAGTCATGGATGAATTAATCACTTTTTTTAGAACTCACGTGATCTAATTACTGTATTTAGTCTCAAGAATCAACACTATTTCTTGTCTTGAGAAAAAATAATAAACTAATGAACTAAATAATGAGAAAACACCTCTCTCATCCACTATAAATACCACCCATTTCCACCTCTTCTCCTCACACCTCCCAAGGTTTGATCCTTATCCAAATTCTACTAAAATATCTTCCCAAGACCCTCACCCATGTATAAAATCTTTTTTTCTTAACAAAATACCAAAATCAATCCCCTAAGGAGGTTCTCAAGAAGAAGGAATCATGAGGTAAAACCCTCCTCCTTTTCTTTTAATATCTTTTCAAGTTACTTTATTTTCTTTTCCTCTTCTAACCTCCCATCATCCAAATGGTATGATAACTCAACTAACTTACATATACTATAATTTTTTTATGATAATATAATAATTCATCATCATCTCTCTTTTTTTCTCCTTTTATACTAAAAAGAAAACATCAACTGTGATGTGTTAATTTATCACATTCAAGGACGACGAAGTTTTCAATTTCCATTACTATATTAAAATATGGTCATGAAAACATTTTTATGGTTGAACCAGATTATAATATATGTATTATATCTTATTTAATGTTCTGGGATCATTTTTTACACATGATATTAATTTATAAAACAAAAGGAATTCGTTGTGATCGAAAACCGCCAAAATAAACCCAAACAATTATCATTAACTATTTATCTAATGATTCATCCTTAGGCCATAAAACCAAATGATACATAATAAAAATATAACTTATTTAATATCATTAATAACATATAAGTTAAATTAAGTAAAATTACCCCCCATTTTATATGACCTTTCGTACTTATATAAAAGTAAACCGATCATGAAAACCAAGGAAACGAACACTCCTAAACGATGAAAGTGAACCTATTAACCAATGAAAAGGGACATAACTGAACTTAATAAATTTATAATAAATAAAATAAATATATAAAGGGTTATTAAATTATTAATTAATGAATCTAATTTGATTATCTGGGACACTAAGATCAAGTGAAGAACACCTTCGAACTTAAAAAAAGGGATTCTGCCCAAACCTCCATTATTCCTTCGGGTTAATATTTATCTATTTCTACCCAAATGAAATAATATTTTTATATAAATATTCTAAATGTTGTTTATATGTTAATAACTCATGTATCAAGATCCATTCATCCTTATTTTTTTGGATATACATGTTTTTAAAAGGGTCCCTACTCAATTCTTCCCGATAAGCAAGCCCGATTTAAGGGAACTTCCCGAATTCTTACCCAATTTCAAGTGTACTATATAATATATTTTAAGCCAATATTATTTTTATAAAATCACTAATTTTATTATGAAAACTTTCTTGGTTCACTTATTGTTTTATATATAATATTATTCCATTTTCATCTTTAAAAGCTCTTTAATATTTTCCTTAATCCGCACTAAAATGTTTTATTTATAAATTTTATTAAATAATCTTTTTACATGTTATCACATTATTTTGACACCACTAATCATGATATATGGTTATTTTCCATTATTAATGTCCATTTATGATTTTATTTCTTTTTTTCAAGGACAATTTTATGATACACCCATTTATTATGTTTTATGACATGATTATAATACCCAATTATTTCTATGGGTAACCCTTATGTTCATGTTTGATATGTTATGTATGAATATTTATGTGGAAAACATATTCATGAACATTTTATGATGGGTTCACCCAGATAACTCTCCAATTCATTGGGTAATTTTAAGTCTCATGGGACGTTATGTGCAACAGTCTTAGTGGTCAGCCTTAGCTCATGCTCCATGTGCAACGATCTTTGTGGTTATACTTGACCCATGATCCTATATGTTCAAGGATCCTTGAATCATGATAATGTCATGTTTTATGTTTCTTCTACATTACTATGATCCCATGATTATATGATTCGATAATCTATATGTTATGATTCCTTGTGTTTAATCATGTTCTATTCCTTTTTATATCATCATGTTTTGACTTCTAACCCATGTGCTAATCTTTATTCTTAAGTTTATTCCCTTACAAGGATTTTAGCCCATCCCTTTTTCATATTATCCCTAGGTTATCTTATGCCAATGTAAGGTCTCAAAGGAAGTTAGGATCTCTTTATGAATATTAAACAAAATATGTTCTTATTTTGGAATCATGATGTTTAATTATATACATAATCTCTAATACACAAGACTTTACGATCCTTGGATTGTAATTTTATGTTTAATTATGTTTAAAATCATGTAATGTTATGTATAAAAGGATAGGGTTGCTATATTTTCACTATTCATCAAAAAATTAATCCTTTCAGAAAATTCTCAAAAATTCAATCTAAGATAATTTTGACATTATGATTTCAAAAATTAAGTTCATTTTTTAAATAAATTTTATAAAAGTGGAAGAAATTAATTATATTATTTTCTAAAAAAAATAGTAAAACCATTTTTATAGGAAAAAAATGTATTTTTTAACATATAAATACTTTACTAGAAAATATATTTTCTTTATCTAAAAACTATATACATATATTAAAAATATGGTTATCCCTATTCATACCGCCATATTTAATGGCTATGTTATAATGGTCATGTTTAAATAATAATATTAGTACTATATTGTGGTTCATTAAAACTTAGTTTTGTGTGTATTGCAAGCAATATAAAAAATTGAATTTATTTGAAAAATATATTTAATAAAATATCAGGGCATTATAGGTACAAAATTTTCAAAATATGGTGAAGTAAAGGATGTAGATCCTAAAGAGTTTAGAAATTTTATTGGAAGTTTATTATATTTAACTACCTAAAGGGTAGATATAGTATATGTTATTAAACTTTTCTCTAGGCATCAAAGTGCACCAAAATAATCTCATTTCATAGCTAGAAAATGAATTCTTGAATACCTAAAAGGCACACTTGGTTTTGGGTTGAAATATGATAGTGCAGGAAATATGTATTTGTTTGGTTATAAAGATGCAGATTGGTAAAGAAGTGTGGATGATAGAAAACCCACCTCTAGTGGATAATTTTTATTATGATAAAGATGTGTTATTTATCATAAGAAGAAACAAAATTCAGTAACTCTAAGTATAGATGAAGTTAAGTATGTCGCAACCACTCAAGTGGCAACACAACTTATTTGGATGAAGACTTGGTTGGAAAACTTGTTTGTTGATAAGAAGTTTCCCCTTCTCTTGGGTTTTAATAATCAGAGTGTTATAAATCTCACTAAAAACTAGGTTAATATTCTTGATCAAATCACATTGATATAAAATATCTCATTATCAAAGATCATGTGGAGAATAATCAACTGAAATTAGAGTTTCTTCCTATAATGGATAAAGTTGTTGATATTTTCACAAAGCATTTCTAAAGGAAAAATTTCACAAGATAAGGTTGATGATGTATATTCAAACTTCCTATCTTCAAGGATAAGGTATGTGATATCCATACCCTCTCTATCTTTCCTTTGGATTTTGTTTTTTATGTGAAGAAAAATGTTTGTAACAGAAATCTATCCATTTTTATATTCTTAACATTTTAAGGAACGCATGTATTAGGATGGGTTTGTAAAAGGGGTAAGTTTTGATTTCAGCATATGCATGTTTTAACTATTTTAATAATTTATTTAATTTGATGAAAGAAAGTTTCTATTGCATAAAAAAGGTGACGTTAAGAAAGTTTCAAAGTGAAATAATAGGTGTAAGGAAAAAATTACTGCTTATGGATAACATGGTATTGTTGTTTAATGATTCTTATTTCCAACAAAATCAAATAGAGGTTTAGATCAGGAAAGTTTGTGTTTAAATTTAGTGAAGTTTTTCAGTCAATGAAAAGTGACTAGAATAATTTATAAAGGAAATTATTATTTTTTCATGCTATGAAGTTTTTTATGAATATTTGTGGTGTTTGGAAAACAAGAAAGTTGTTACAGTGAAAAAGAAAGACGTTGAGGAAGTACAAATAAAATGAATTATAATCAGAAAAAATCCAAATTGGATGAAGTCCAATCGAATCATATCCAAATAAGGAAAATTATAATTAGATGAAATCTAAATCAAACAAACTCTAATTGGATAAATTCTTTTTATGAAGTCTATTAGATAAATTTTTTGTATATTATCTATCGAAAATGCATGTATGAAGTTATGAAAATAAATGTTTCTTCAATATGATCAGATGAATGTTTTGTATAAATATCATCAGAAAGAGGTTAGAAAATAATGTTAATGAAAATAAATTTCTAAGGTAAGTCTTTGGACGGAGGGACAATCAAATGGATATTCTCTAAATAGAATATTTTTTATAAAGTTTTTTACTAGAAAAAATTTTAGTGATGTAATGTTTTAGTGGTTCAGGAGTTCTTTATGATGTTTTCATAAAAATATTAAAAGTGATATTGAAAAGTTAATCTTATAAAGTTCCAAATATCATGGAAATAAAGAACAGTGATTCATTCCAAGTCTAAAGGATGTTTTTTGAAGATTTCAGTGCTCAAGTTTATGATATTCTTTAGGAATCCTCCAGAATATTTGAGTAGTATCCAAGTGAATTGTAATGAGAAGGAGATTTGAATTTCATGTTTTAATTAAGTGAGAAATTAACAAATTAGAATCCCACATTTTCTCTTACTCACACATCTATAAATATGGTGTAAAGTACAAGACGGTTTTGTGTGTATTGTTCATGCTTGAAAAATATGAATCATTATAGAATTGGTATCAGACATAGATACTAGATGAACTTCTGAAATCTATATTTTGAGAAGGAAATTTAAAACCAAGGAATCTCTTGGTTGAATAAGAAGAAGAATTTGATAACTGATAGAGAAATTGTGATCATGGGAAATGGACAGAAGTCACCAGAAATACTTTTATATTGTGTGGAATTGTAAAAACATAGCATAAGAATTATTTTTCGATTATCTAAATTCATTGGATATACATTTATGGATAGGGGAATTAGATGAATAATGAATGGATGGAGTTTTATATTTAATTCCAAGAAAGAATTTCTTTCCTACTTCTAGGAAGGAAAGTGACGAAGAAATATTTTACAAGGAGGTAAAAGATGAATAAGTACAAGTAGCACAGTGAAAACATACTGAACCTGTTAGATAAGGGTTCTAAAGTTGTTACAAAATATTTATTATATATTTTATCTATGCATAAATCACATGCACTATTGTATTGATCATAGTGCAATACAAGGGTAAGCATAGTCCCTTCTTTCTATAACCATAGAAAAAAGGATTGCTTTCTAGTTGATTGTGTGGTATTGGATTATTTATGAACCATTTCAAGGACTAGCTACTCTTATTGAGTAGTTAACCTTGTAAACTCTAATGTTAATATGGAATGTACTTGTGTGAATGTTCTCAGTAAATTTATAACTCTTTAATATTAGGAAAAGTTTGTTTCATAATAAAGAAATTTTAAAAATGAAAGATCATTTATTCAACCCCCCCCCCCCTCCTAGTAATCACATAGATCATGATAGGTCCTTTTGAAAATTACATTTCATTAAATAGAAATAAATTAAAATAAAGTATTTATCTATGGGATAAATCCATAAATAATGTACGAGTCCTCCAATTTTATCTCCATCAACCAAATGAACAGTCAAATAAATCATTACAGTGGAAAGTGATGGGGTATTGTCAATCCATAAAAGTCTTAGTGTCCATATAATTATTTCTTGAAGTCTATCCATCTTAACTGAGCTTAAGATTTTATCACCAAGATATATGAAGAATGTATAAAAGTAAAAATTGGAATACAATTATTTTTTCCAATAAAAAATTATACATTTCCCAAGGTATAAATTTCTCCATAAAAGTATGTGAGACATAACTTTTTAATTTATATAATTTTCAATGACACAAATTAAAAAATCTTGAAATTGTAATGCCTCGACCCTAGAAGACCATATTTTTTGCCTTACTTTATTACATTGGCATGATTATAAGGAAACAAATCCTCAAGAGCTGATCAGTTTAGCATTTTTGGAAAACCATATTACATACATGATACCAATATTTCATTGGGAAATAGAAAATAAAACATGATATATAACAAAATGAAACTAAATGCATCCTTGAAAGCTCATTAAAATATTTCTTCTTCATATCCCGTGGAAAAGAAACAAAATAAGGGTGAGCTCAAATTCTTAGTAAGGATAAGTAAAATGTAATAAATAATAAATCAATGAGAATAATCATTATGGAAATTTAAATAACCAAGCACACATACCATATAAGTATTTGTATAAGGTATAATTAATATGGAATGGTAGATAATTGAAACACATTCCATTTAATCAATAAATTGATAATGAAATGCATCCATAGATAATGTAAAAGAAAAAATATCATGGAAAATAATAATAACTGAATTATCAAAAAAGTAAATGCTTAATTATTGGATGTCATGTTTCCCAGGAACATGATACCTTTACCGTTAAGATCTATTCTCAAGACAGTTTAAACTACTTTGATTTGGCCAACTGATTCATCTCATGTGACTACCGATGCATCGAGGGGATTGCATTAATCGATCCCCAACCCATTTAGTTCATTTAAAAAGCATTCATTGTATATCAAATAATCTATTTAATTAATGAAAAACATTCCTTATCAAATAACTTGATTGAATAAAATTTATAAATTTATCAATAATTCCCCAATTAATCAAATAACTGTCAAATTCAACATCATATGTAAAAATGGTATACGGTTTAGGAAATAATAATAATCATTTAATGAGAATATGAATATTTAAGATAAATTTAATTTACAATAAAAATGATTATAAGGAGGTGATTGTTTTAAGATAAAGTAAACAATCATAAAAGAAAGTGACATTGTAAAGATAACTTTTACCACTTGGTAATTTTCAAGTCAAAACCCTTGGATGATATAGTTCAAATTGAAATTTAAAATACTATGAATTATGAGTTAATCATGATATTAAATGAAATAGTGGTAGTATATACACCACATTAAATTTAATTGGAGTATAATAACAAATAAGTCTCAATGGAATGTAAATTGAGATGAAATCCCTTACCTTGCATTTTCTTTTGGTTGAACGTCCTTTAAACTCATGTATAATGGTTTTAAGAATGTTATTAACTTTTACCAGAATCATGTTCATATTTATAATATCATATATGATCTTATTATAATATCTTATTACCATTTTGTTAATAATATTTCATTGTTATCACTATTTTAGGTGTTCATTGCCTTGTTTTTCGAGTATGTTTTGACTTGTCATTTTTTTCATATTAATTAGATAATTATTTTTCCATATCTAGAATGTAAAACAAGATTTAAAACTAATATATATTATTCATATATGTATTTATAGTAATCCATAATGTAACGACCCAATATTTCTTCAATGGAAATTCATTTCTTATAAATATATCATAATCACATGAAATCACAACATAATGAACTACTAAGTACAATGTAACCCTTAAACATAATTTTTTCACTTCTGTAATATGAATTTCAAAAATCCGACATACACAATTGCGATCGGTAAGTTATTTGGAGTCTGATAAGAAAAACTTAAATTTTATTGAATAGTAACCTACCCTTATGAATAGTAACATACCCTTATGAATAGTTGTATAACCTAATTAATAGTAACATTACCTATGATAGTATATAAATAATATTCAATTGTAAGTACAATATACCTATGTTTTGGAATAAGTAAATAAATGTTTTAAAATTGTTTTTTTAATAAATTATGATTTTAATTAAATATTAAATTAATCATATTTAGAAAATTATTTTTGAAAAATTGACTTCATTTTTGGATTTTACACTTCTATAAAGGTTTTGGGTGAAGTTTTGGGATTTTTATAAAAAACTTGAATTTTTATGAATAGTAAAATACGATAATTCACAATAAATGCTAAAACCTGAATTTATGCATCATGATTGAGTAATGGATGATGTAAGCCCACTTGGATGGAACTCACATGCATTTATTACTATTCTTGGTCATGGAATAATCACTATTTCTGGTCTTGAGGGAAATTAATAAACTAATGGTTAAAAAATTATGAAAACCCTCCTCTCCACCACTATAAAAACCCCCCATCACTCCCTCTTCTATTCACTTCTCTAAGCCTTGAAGATCCTCAAATTTCTTCACAATTACCCTTCCCTAGTCACTCCTCATGACCAGGAATCTCTTGGTATTTCCAAAATACCAAAATACCTTCCCTTAAGGAGGTTCTCAAGGAGGTTATTTCAAGAGGTAAAGCACCTTTCTTTTTCATTTAGTCTCATTTCAATTTATCTTCTTTTGTTCTCCTCTCCTCACATCCTATGTCCAAATGACCATGATAGATCCAATATCATCTATATACTAGTATTTTATAATGTTAATTAAATAACCATCATCAATATTCTTACTCTCTCCCTTTTAAACGAAATCAACGTCCATGGGTTTCCAATTTATAACCTTCATGGATGACGAAGTTTCATTCTTCAATTTATCATTCATTACTAGTCATGAAAGCATTTTTTATGGTTGAACCAGACTATAATATAGGTATTATAACCTAATTAATATTCATTAACCAGTACACATACTTATTATTAAATCATATGACCAAACTAGTTCCTAATAATCAAAATACCGCTAAAATAATCTAAGTGAATGTCATAAATATTTCATCTAATGATTCATCTTATTTCCATGTAACCAAATTATAGAAATGACCATTAAAATTCTATATGTTCATAAATAATATTTAATTTTAATTTTTTATATTTACATCCATTCCACATAAACTCCATTACTTAAGAACAAGTGAACCGATTATGAAAATAAAGAAAACGAACACTTCGGAACGACGAAATTCAATATAATAACTTATCACTAAGGGAATAAATGAACTAAATATAATTATGATAAACTAAATACATGTATAATATGTTATTAAATAAGTTATTAATAAGTCTAATTTCATATTCCATGAGCTTAAGTTCAAGAGCATAACACATTTGGACTTAAGGTAAGGGTTTTCTCACTCAAACCTCCATTTTCATTTGGGTTACTTTTATTGTCTAATTACCTCAATGAAATTGTTTTATATTATTATTTAATCCTAGTAAAATCTGTGTGAGTGTTATATATATTTTTATCATCCAGAACCCTTCCTTATTTTGTGGTCATTTACACATTTTAAAAGGAACTTTCAAAATTCTTTCCAAAATACAAGCCTGATTCAAGGAAATTTCTCAAATTCTTACTTATTTTCAAGGGCACTCTACAATCTGTTTTTGGAAATCATTATATTTATAAAATAACTCATTTTATTATTAAAATACTATCTTACTTCACTTATGGTTTTATACAAAGATTTTTTCAAAAGAACTCTTCTTTTCAAAATAAAATAGTATTTATCTCAAGAATTTATTAATGTTTTTATAAGAGTATTTTCATCTAATTAAACAATCTTGTTGATTATTATGTATTGTGGGGTTTAATAATTTATGATTTCATATAACATATTTTATTTAATGTTTTATGGCTAACTTTATTGTGGATGATCTATCCTAAAACCATTCACTATATTACTTGGAATGGTTAGTGTTTTATGTTTAATGATTGGGGAAAGTTAGTTACATTTCATATGATAGTTTCAATATGAATGTAAATGTTGTTTATGTTTATCCTCACTCATATGAGGAATTCATTAGACTTATTATGTGATGGTTTGGGCCCACTATATCCCCTCTATGCATTGGTAGGTCTCATGAGAAAAACTATGGTCTTGGGACAAGGCCTTGACAAAATGGTTATTTATGGTCTTGGAAATAGGCCTTGATGGTATGGTTATGATTTCTGGAATATGCACTTACCTCATTATGAAGCTAGTAATTTAAAGTTCATGTGGTTATTCGATTAGTATAATACCCGTTATTATATTGGTATTGTTTACTCAACTCATATTCCTTCCATAATGTGTTCAAGTTTATTATTTGTAAAGGTATGTGTTTTCAATTATTCACCATGAATAATGTTTATGTTTATGTTATATTTTGATATATTTCTTACCCTTACTGAGAATTTGATATCACCCCTTTCTTATGTTTCATTTTCCCATGATATAAAGAAGTTGGTTATGATTTACTTACAGGCATAATCTAGGAGTCTTGAATGTTTCTAATGGAATAAATTAGTGTTGTATTTCCTTTCATGATGTAATATTAAACTTATATATTTACCTTGTTTCCAAAATCTACTAAACTACTTGGTCCTTCAAGATTATTATTCCTTTTTTATATTCCAATGTAATAAAATAAGGCACTAGCTCTAGGAAACTAGGGTCGGGTCCTTACAGTTGGTATCAAAGGAAGTTTTGTAAAAAACTTAGAAACTAGATTTAGAAAACATTGATTAAGGAACAAATACCTAAGATAGTCTTTGAGGATAAGCATATAAAAACATCCTTGTATTTTGGTAAGGAATATATTATGTGGATATTTATACCAAATACATCCCTATCTGGATACAAACAGGTAGAGGTGGCTCTGGCACAGATATACCTAGGAGTAAAAGCTCTCACAAGGAGTTTCGGGCTTGACGTGACGTATCCTGGTACACAACAATGGGCCTTAATACACTCTTAGTATTGACACTCCTGGGTGATATGATTAGGATAATTAAAATTTTATTTACAAGCCATTATTAAGGATTTAAATTTAAATTTTTCCTCAAAGAACCCATTTTTGTGATTATGGGATTAGCCATGCGTTGGATCTCAATTTATGCTAAGTATTCTGTAAAGTTAAGATTATACATTATGATTCATAACGTAATCTAGTGTATGTAATCATATAGAAATGTCTCCTAGTGTATGAAATGGAAACCACGTGAACACACGTATCCCATGTAAGGATTTCCCTCCAAATAAAGATAATGATGTAGGCTCTAGTGTTGCGACTTGTGCAGAGCAACTTATAACTATACTAGGACAACCTAAAAAGGTTATGAACAATAACCTTACCCGTATAGAGCATCTGGATCCTCCATGTGGAGGATATTTTTTAGATAACTTTATGTGACAACAACCTTCATCATTCAATGGGACAAAAAACCCATTTGTATCTGAGTATTGGATAAGTTCCCTAGAGAAGATATTTCTCACTTTGGGATGTAATGAAAGAGAGAAGGTCATCATGGCAGTTTAACATCTATTGGGATATGCGGATTAGTGGTGGTTATTAATCCAAAACACAAAGAAGGGGGAAGAAATAGAAGAGATGGAATGGAGAGACTTTATGTAAATCTTCCAAGAGAAATACATTCCTTGTGAACAATGAGTGGATATGGAGAGGTAATTCTTGAATCTGAGGAACACAAAAGATGAGAATGTTTCAAAGTATGAATCAAAATTTACAAGTATAGAAAGGAATGTTGTGGACTATATACATAATCCAAGGAGAAAAATTGATCGATTATTTTATGGTTTGAAACCATTCCTATGAAGGGCTCTAGTCTCTCATAGTTTCTCATCATATGAAGATATATTTTCATGTTCTATCAAGACAAAAAAAGAATTATCTAAGTTGTACAACTTTAAGGGAAATAAAGAGAAGAATAGGGTTGCTTAAAATTCTTGAAAAGGAAATAAGGAAATATGGAAGAAGGGAAGAGTTGAATTTCCACCCTGTGATAATTGTGGAAAGAAACACCCTAGTGTCTGCTTAGAGGGAAAAGGAGTATGCTAAAAATGTAGACAGAAAAGGCCATCTTGCTAGTGATTTTAAAGGGGGTAAGGAGTCTAATAATGTTCAATTATATAATTTTCAGGATATGGGACATTGTGCTAATTATTTTCCAAAGCATCAAGGAAACATTCCACAGAAAATGCCAAGGGATCAGGGAAAAGCTTATGCGATCACAACTACTGATATTGAAGTTCCCAATGATGTTTTGGCAGGTATTTTAATCATTTCATCAAACTTAGACAATACTTTATTTTATTCTGGATCGTCGAATTCATTTATATCTTCCTAGTTTTCCAATAAAATTAGACATATCCAATTTGATTTAATAAAAGAGTTATCAGTAAAAACTCCTAGTGGATGTATCATTGCAACAAAGGCATGTCGATTAGTCCCCCTCATGACACATAAACATGATTTAGTTGCTAAACTTATCATCATACCAATGATTGAATTTATATAATTATTGGTATGAATTAGATATCAAATTATTATATGAATATCTATTGCAAGAAGAAGGAAGTTACAATTTTTGAGAATGGTGTAGAATCCCTTATCTTTAGAGAAAAAACCTCGCCATCTGATTATCATCTAGATCCACCCCCAGTAGCTCTACTAAATTCAATTATTGGGGATAAAGGGAGTGAAATAACTATGGGTGAGGAAAGAAATGTAAAAATATAGTATGTACCTACTGTGCAATAATGTATTGACGTCTTTCCAGAGGATTTACCTAGACATCCTCCAGAGCAGGAAATTGAGTTTTCCATTGACTTAATTCCTAGTTCAAGGACCATATCAAAGACCCCTTATAGAATGGCCACTCTGTATTTAGTGGAACTAAATAAACAACTAGAGGAATTGAGTGATAAAGTATTTATTCTCCCGATTGTTTCTCCATGGTGAGCCCTTATTCTTTTCATTAAGAAGAAAGATGGGTCTATGAGGTTGTGCATCGACTACAGGGAGATCAATGCTATAACAATAAATAAAAAGTATCCCCTACCTCACATTGATGATTTATTTGATCAAATTCATTGATCACAATATTTTTTGAAGATTGATCTTAGATAATAATATCATCAGTTGCTTGTGAGGAAGGAAGACATTCTAAAAACAGTATTCCAAACTAGGTATGGGCATTACGACTTTACAGTAATGCCTTTTAGACTAACTAATGAACCATCTATTTTCATGGATCTAATGAATATAGTTTTCAAGGAATATCTTGATGACTTTTTGGTGGTGTTTATTGATGATATCCTAGTATACCATAAAAGACATGAAGATCATAAAAATCACTTGCGCACTATTCTGAAGATTCTTAGAATAAATGAATTATATGGTAAGTTTAGAAAGTCTGATTTTTGGCTCCAATCAGTTTCCTTTCTAGGCAAAATTGTCTTTAAAGATGGAATATGTATAGATACTATGAAGAAAAAGGTTGTTCAATAATATCCTACTCCAAATAACATAACTAAGGTACATAGTTTTATTGGTTTCGCAAGTTATTATCATCATTTCATTCAGAACTTCACCCATTTAGCCAACCCAATGACCAAGCTTACATGAAAATGGGTCAAGTTTATATGGAAAAAGGAATGTGAAGAATGTTTTAAATAATTGAATAGAATATTATTGAATGATCCAATCTTGACTCTACCATCAGGGAATGGTGGATTTGTGATCTTTAGCAATGCATCAAAGAAAGGACTTGGATGTGTCCTTATACAGAATGATAGAGTGATTGACTATGAATATAGACATATAAAAAAAGAAAAAAAAACTATCCAACTCATGATATTTAGTTATTAGTGGTAATCTTTTCTTTGAATATTTGGAGACATTACCTTTATGGTGAAAAATGTGAGATATATACAGATCATAAGAGTTTGAAATATATCTTCTCACAAAAAGAACTTAACATGAGATAAAGAAGATAGATTTAGCTACTAAAGGATTAAGATTGCATGATACACTACCACCCGGGGGAGGCAATAAGTTGGAAGACGCTTTGAGTAGAAAGGACCATGAAAATATGAACAAGATGAGAGTTGAAAGGGGTCCTTTGTTCATGGATCTAGTAAAGATGGATATTGTAATTATCAAGGAAGGTAACACATCACTAATTTTTCAAATGGTTGCCAAACCTTATTTAATAGAAAGGATAAAAATTTCTCAGGCTGATGAGTAGGAGTTTCAAAAGAAAATTAAAGCTATAAATGATGGGAAGTTAATTTACTTTGTATATGAAGGTTGCATTTTGAAATTCAGAAAGAGGCTTTATGTTCCCGCTATTCCTGGTCTAAAGAGGGAACTTATGGATGATGATCATAGATCTAATTTTTCTATACACCCTAGTGGCACAGAGATTTATAGATATCTAAAGTAACATTTTTTGTGGTAAAACATAAAAAGGGAGATTGTTGATTACATTTTGAGATGTTTGGTTTGTCAACAGGTGAAGGCTAGAAGACAACATCTTAGAGGAGTCATGTAACCCCTTCCCGTACCTATGTGGAAATGGGATGATATTACGATGGACTTTTCCATGGGGATACCAAAGACTCCAAGAAATAATGATATTATATGGGTCATTCTTGATCGTCTTACAAAATCAGCACATTTTCTTACTATAAGGGAAGATTTACCACTTGAACGTTTAGAAAGACTATATATTAATGAATTTTTAAGACTTCATGGCATACCCTTATCAATTGTTTCTGATTGTGATCCCCGTTTTACATCACAATTCTCAAAAAGTCTCCAAAAGGCCCTAGATACTGATCTTTATTTGAGAACTGCCTACCACCCACAAACTGATGGACAATCAAAATAGACTATTCAAACTTTGGAAGACATGTTGAGGTCTTATTAACTTGACTTTCAAGGTATGTGGGATCAGTATTTACCTCTCATAGAATTTTTCTACAACAATAGCTTTAATTAAAGTATTCATATGGCACCATATGAAGTGTTATATGGAAAAAGATGTCATACACCAACTTTTTGGGATGATGTTGGTGAAAGAAAGCTCGTAGGCCCAGAACTTGTTGAGGAAACAACGGAAAAGGTGAATATTATCCAAACTCATATCAAAACAGCTCAAAGAAGGAAAAATGGATATGTTGATAACTGAAGGAATGATTTGTAATTTTAAGAAGGAGATCACATTTTCTTAAAGGTGTCTCCATGGAAGGGTATTATACGATTTTCCAAGAAGGGAAAATTAAGTCCTAGGTACATTGTAACTTTTGAAATTCTGGATCGAATTGGAACCGTAGCTTACCATTTGGAAATGCATCCATGTCTCTCCAAATTTCACAATGTATTATACGTATCAATGTTAAGGAAATATATGTCAAATCCAATGCATGTACTCACCTAAGAAAAATAGAACTTGAGCCTGATCTGTCTTATTGTGAAGATCCTATCAAGATTCTTCATACCAAAGAACAAGTATTAAGAAATCGGACGAATTTTATGGTAAAGGTTCTTTGGAGGAACCATAATATGGAGAAAGAAACATGGGAGCCTGAGGAGATTATGTTGAATACATACCCTAATATTTTTAGGTAACAATTTTGTGAATTTTGAGGACAAAATTTTTGTAAGGAGGGGAAAATGTAACTACCCAATATTTCTTAAATGGAAATTCCTTTTTTATAAATATATCATAATCACATGAAATCACAACATAATGAACTACTAAGTTCTATGTGACCCTTAAACCTAAATTTTTCACTTCTGTGATGTAAATTTCAAAAATATAACATACACAGTTGTGATCAGCAAGTTATTTGGAGTCCAATAAGAAAAACTTATTTTTTTGGTGAATAGTAACCTACCCTTACAAATAGCAACATACCCTTATGAATAGTGATATACCCTAATGAATATTAACCTTACCTATGATGGTATAGAAATAATATTCAAGTGGAAGTACGATATACCTATGTTTTGGAATAAGTAAATAAAGGTTTTAAAACTATTTTTTTTAGAATAAATTATGATTTTAATTAAATATTAAATTAATCATATCTAGAAAATTATTTTTTAAAAATTTAAATCATTTTTTTATTCAAAATGTAGAAAAATTGTTTGGATTACTTTTTGGAATTTTTCTAAAAAACTTGAATTTTTGATGAATAGTAAAATACGATAATTCACAATAAATGCTAAAACTTGAATTTATGCATCATGCTTGAGTGATGGATGATGTAAGCCCACTTGGTTGGAACTCACATGCGTTTATTACTATTCTTGGTCATGGAATCATCAATATTTTTGGTCTTGAGGGAAATTAATAAACTAATGATTAAAAAATTATAAAAACCCTCCTCTCCTCCACTATAAAAAACCCCCATCACTCCCTCTTCTCTTCACTCCTCTAATCCTTCACTCATCTAAGCCTTTAATATCCTAAAATTTCTGCCCAATTACCCTTCCCTAGTCACTCCTCATGACCACTAATATCTTGGTCTTTCCAAAAGACCAAAATCCATTCCCTTAAGGAGGTTCTCAAGGAGGTTATTTCAAGAGGTAAATCACATTTCTTTTTCATTCAGTCTCATTTCAATTTATCTTCTTTTGTTATCCTATCCTCACCTCCTCTATCAAAATGACCATGATAGATCCAGTATAATATATATACGGGTATTTTATCATGTGAAATAAATAACCATCATCAATATTCTTACTCTCCCTTTTAAACGAAATCAACGTTCATGAGGTTCTAATTTACAACCTTCATGGATGACGAAGTTTCGTTCTTCACTTTCTCATTAATTACTGGTCATGAAACCATTTTTATGGTTGAACCAGACTATAATACAGTTATTACAACCTAATTAATATTCAGGAACCAGTATACATACATATTATTAAATCATATGACCAAACTAGTTCTTAATAATCAAAATACCGCTAAAATAATCTAAGTGAATGTCAAAAATATTCCATCTAATGATTCATCCTCTTTCCATGTAACAAAATTATAGAAATGACCATTAACAATTCTGTATGTCCATAAATAATATGTAATTTCAATTATGTATATTTACATCCATTCCACATAAACTCCATTACTTAAGAACAAGTGAACCGATTATGAAAATAAAGAAAACAAACACTCCAGAACGATGAAATTCAATATAATAATTTATCACTAAGGGAATAAATGAACTAAAAAGAATTATGATAAAATAAATACATGTATAATGTTTTCTTAAATAAGTTATTAATAAGTCTAATTTCATATTCCATGAGCTTAAGTTCAAGAGCGGAACACATTCAGACTTAAGGTAAGGGTTTTCTCACCCGAACCTCCATTTTCATTTGGGTTACTTTTATTATCTAATTACCTCAATGAAATTCATGTATATTATTATGTAATCCTCATAAATCTTTTTGATTGTTCTATATATTTTTAACAACCATAACCCTTCCATATCTTGTGGATAATTGCACATTTTAAAAGTAACTTTCAAAATTGTTTCCAAAATACATGCCCGATTCAAGGGAATTTGTCAAATTATTACCTATTTTCAAGGGCACTCTATAATATATTTTTGGAAAACATTATATTTATAAAATAAATCATTTTATTATTAAAATAATATCTTAATTAAATTCTGGTTTTATACAAATATTTTTCCAAAATAACTCTTCTTTTCAAAATAAAATAGTATTTATCTCAAGAATTGCTTAATGACTTTATAAGAGTATTTTCGTCTGATTCAATGCTCTTGTTGATTATTATGTATTGTTGGGTTTAATAATTTATGATTTCATCAACCATATTTTATTTAATGGTTTATGAATAACTTTATTGTGGATGATCTATCCTAAAACCATTCATCATATTACTCGTAATGGTTAGTGTTTTATGTTTAATGATTGGGGAATGTTAGTTACATTTCACATGATAGTTTCAATATCAATGTATATGTTGTTTATGTTTATCCCTGCTCATATGAGGAATTAATTGGACTTATTATGTGATTTTTGGGGCCCTCTATAACCCCTCTATGCATCGGTGGGTCTCATGAGACAAACTACGATCCTGTCACAAGGCCTTGACAAAATGAGTATTTATGGTCCTGGCACGAGGCCTTGACTGTATGGTTATGATATCTGGCATATGAACTTACATCATTATGAAGATACTAATTGAAATTTCATGTTTTTATTTGATTATTATAATACCTATAATTAGGTTTTCATTGTTTATTCATCTCATATTCCTACCATTATGTGTTCAAGTTTATTATTTGTGATGGAATGTGTTTTCAATTATTCACCATGTGTAATGTTTATGTTTATGTTATCTTCCACTGTATTTCTTACCCTTATTGAGAATTTGAGCTCACCCATTTCTTATGTTTCATTTTCTCGGGATATGAAGAAGTTAGTTATAAGTGACTTTCAGGCATAATCTAGGAGGCTTGGATGTTTATAATGGAATAAATTAGTGTTTTATTTCCCTTCATGATGTAATGTTAAACTTATATATGTAAATTATTTCCAAAATATACTAAACTACTTGGTCCTTAGGGATAAATATTCCTTGTTTATATTCCAATTTAATAAAATAAGGCACTGGCTCTTCGAAACTAGGGTCGGGTCCTTACATATAACATTTGGAGATGGGAAATAAGATGCATCGTTCATGGAGACGGTAGGTCGTATATACGCATGAACGCTGCTTCCATTTAATTTTCATATTTAAAAAGTAATATATATATATATATATATATTATAATTATAGTATCATATTTATTTCATATATGTCACATGTGTTTTTTAAAATCATCCTTAATACATTCCATGTATAGAATGAATGAATCACATTGCTTTGAGGAGGCGGTAGTCCACACATCCACAAATGAAGTTATTGTATTCCCACAAAATGGAAAGCATAATGATATGTTTCATATCAAAATTAAATAGGCATAAAAACATAATAAATATCATTTAAATAATATATAAACTATAAATTTTTCATTATTCCAACCATTAAAGATGATAATGGAAGAACGAATGATATTGGTTCATGAGGCGGTAGTCCGTTGTACACATGAATGATGATTATGTATCCCATTTGATGGAATTTTGTGTGATTATTGGTCATAACCAAGACATAAAAAATTATAGTATATTTATGATACTAATTTTATTATATAGAAAATATATAATAAGATTTGAATATGTGGATAATGAAATGAAACAAAAGTGATCGTTGAAGTAAGTAACCTCTTTTTTGTGTAACTCCTTTTGGTTTATACCAAAATAATTCCTTGGTTGGATTTATGCACAAATTGATGATTATAGGATGAGTAAAGGGATTTTGGGAGATTATTTGTCCTGGTTTTGGATGATCCTAAGGGCTTGAGAGGTGTGAATAAGTGGGAGGGTGAGTGCCTTTTATAGTAGAGGAGGAGTTCATTCTTGTAAATATAAAAAGGTAAACACAATTGAGAGGTATACCTTACATCAAAATAATGAAACAAATTTGATAAAAGGGAGAATATTTTCGAAATACTTCCATCCAATAGGTTTTGTACATGTTTCTAGGTCATTTTATCCCTTAAGTTTAAGGTTTAGTCCCATATTAAGCTAATTTTTCTCTTAATTGATGTAATTAATTTTAATTAATTTCACTAATATTTTTGGTAAAAAAATAAGTTGAACTTAATATAAATTATAAATTATTATGATTCCAAATATTAAATCCATTTTTAAAAATTCTAATTATATAAGTGGCAGAAAAAAATTTAAACTTAATCTCACGGATGGGATGAGAAAGTGGGTTTTTAAAGTAAAAAATGTTCAAAAGTTTGAAATGTTGGTATATCCAAATTCAATAAAAAATTGATCCCAATGACCTAAATTGGATTAATAGTTTTAAAATGTATATAATTAGGCTTTAAAACTAATTCAAAATATAATTTAACACTATAAATAATTTATATGAAAAACAGTTTTCAATTTAAATTCATCAAAACTGAAACTTTACAAAAAAATACCAAAAATTCAATAAAATTTAATTTTAATATTATGATTTCAAAAGTTAATTTTATTTTGTAAAATAAAATTTACAAAAGTTTCACAATGTATATTTAAAATAGGTGCACCATTAAAAGGCGACAAAACTGCTTTTATAAAAATATAGTTGTTTATGCATAAAATTGGATTTGTTCTTATCTTATGCCTATCAAATATATTGGAAAAATGTTAGTAATATTTGATTTAATATAATATATATATATATATATATATAATTTATATCATTCACTAATAGAAACTAATTTAATTAAGATAAAATTCATTTAGATCATAAAAATAGTTTTTCTATAAAATCATTCCCTTTATATTCATTTGGTTTATATATTCATTTCTAGTTAATTGGTAACAAATTAATTAAACTATATATATGTATAATTTAGTTAATATTATTAATAATATTAAATTTAACATCTAAGGGATAATTTTCTTTAAAATAATAATATTAATAGTATTCGATAAGATTTGGTTGTGCGTGTAATGCAAACTATCAAACAAAGTCGTTCTTGTGGGTAACACAAGATAAATCAGTGTTCATGCATTAAAATATATAAAATATATTTAAAATATTAAATATATCATAAATTATTGAGACTTTATATTCAATTATATGCTTGTTGTTGTGTGTCATGCATACTATTAAATATAATTTTCTTACTTTAGAATTTTGGGGTGTTACATTCTCCCCACCTTAATTAAATTGCATCCTCACCATTTAAAATTGATCTCAATAATATAGGGTTTGATATTTTAAAATGATGTTATTCAAAAACCAATATCATAAATAGGGTTAATAACACATCTTCTTAATAAGAAATAAATGGAAATGTGAAGGCCTCTACAAAACTAGGCTTTCGAATAGGAGAACATTAGTGAAAACCTGGACATAGAAGATAAATATAAATATCAAGTTATGATAGAGAGTGATAGAGAACATGTTTATGAGAAAGTTTTTGACCAAAAAACAATAAACTATAGGTGTGAATAAATGTCATTGATATCATCAAAAATGATTATAATATTACAGCATCTTTGTTTCAATACCCTTTTCCTAGAGTTCAGGAATTCCTTCACTCTATAAGAATGTAAGGAAAATAACCACTTGGTGTGATTCTATTTCATAAGCACAGTATTATCATTTCATTGTGACTTGAACTATTTCTACTTAATTAACTAGAATAGGTTACATCATATATTAAATTAATACATTAACCTTTAATACCTCATCCAAAGATCAACTTATACCGTTTCATAAATGGTTAAATTTTCCAAAAGATTATAATCCAACAATTTAAAAGGAAGTTCACTGAATTTTTAAAATGAACTTATCATTATCCATCAATAAACATAAAGTAGATCCTAATTGTCACATTCAAAACATGTGAATAACTTTATTTTATATTCTCTTGAAACATGGTAATAACCTGAATTACCAAAAAAACATTGATGGAAACATAAATTATTCTATATTCCTTAATTAAAACGTAGGTTATTAGATATATTCCTTAAATACAAAATGTTTTAGACTCCATCAACGATAACCTAACCACTTTTTGAATAAATAATTGGTCAGTTCCAAGATGGTCGGTAATATCCAATTTTATTTATCCATATCAATCATATCTTTATCCAACCATAATTATCTCAACATCATGAACATATTGAGGCTTATATTTCCCTCAACCATGTGTTTTCCAAAAAAATTAACTTGCTTCAAAATCACTTTTCTTGGTACAATTCAATATATAATCTCAAATCTTTAATGAAAAATTATTGTAGTACAATCTTCATATATTTCATAAATCATATTATGAGAAAATAATCAATAAAATAATTTTATAACATAGTTATTAGATCAAAATACAGGAAAAAAAATTAATCATCCCACTTCAATTGTGTCAATAACATATGCTTGACTTTGATCCCTTAGCTTCTTTTGAGGTATATTCCCTTGATTCTTGGGGAATTAATTTGCATAGTTCCTTATATCCTTGTAGTTGTAACACTAAATAGAAGTGTTTTACTTCTTCCCTTTTCATTATTTTTCCTGGTGACCCTTTTCTACACACTTATAACAAACTCTCAATCCTTTAAAGCATTTACCAGGGTGATTATTTCCACATTTATCATATATGGGAAAATCCTTCTTTCCATTCTTTCCCTTATCTATTATTTTCTCTTCATTTCTCTTCTTCTCTTGATTCCCTTTGAATCCATAATACTTGGATGATTCATTCTATATCTTGATATAACATAAAACTATTTCATCATATGAAGAAAAGGTTTAAGACACTGGAACCCTTTGGAGACTTATCTTAATACCTTTAAATAAGTGATCAATCTTGCACTCTATTTTTCATATTAAATTTTTATAATACCTTGATAACCTTGTAAAGTTATCTTCATAATCCATAACACTTTATTCCTATTTTTGATTTAAACTAAGGAACTATCTATTAATCTCAATTTGTTTCTCATGAGGAAAATATTTTTCAAAGAATACCACCTTAAAATATTTTCATTCCATTAGTTCTATTTCCTCTTCCTCCTTGGTATTCTGGATCAATGGCCACCATTGATCAACATCACCATTGAGACAATACACTAAAAGAGTAACCTTTTCTTTTTCACCACATCCCAATTTCATGAATATATTATCTGAAGACTTAATTCGTTACTCAGTCTCCATTGGTTCAGTAATCCCACTAAATGATGGGAGCCTTCATCGCATAAAGAGATCCAATATCCACTTGTACAAAAATTATTTATCAACTCGTCATTTTTTACGTCGATTATTTATAACTGACGTGAAAATCCATGTAAATTGATTTATCACATCAGTTATAATATAACAGACGTAAATATTAATTATCTTGATTTATCACATCAGTTATTATATAACCAACATGATAAATCAAGTATCTCATATTATCACATCATTTATACTATAACCCTCATGATAAAACCCATTTTTTACATTTTTTATTATATAACCGACATGATAAAGAAAACTTCATTGATTTATCATGTCTATTATTATATAACTGATGTTATAAATCATTTTATCATTTTGGTTATATAATAAATAGCATGATAAATGTAATAAAAAACACATTATCGCATCAGTTACTAAATAACTAATTTGATAAATCATTTAAAAACTTTATAAATCCACCTTTATAGTCATTGTGGTGTTTTTTGATCGGGAGACAGTGAATTGGTTTTCTCTCGTGTAGAAACCCTAGAAACGATTCTTTGAACTCGTGGCCTCCATCCTAATTTTGAAAGCTTCATTCGTCATATTTTTTATTAGCACATTTATCTTATCGACTCGAAACTCTCAAGTAAGTCTCACATTCCTCGATTTTAGTCATTATTTTCATAGATGCCCTAAATCTATGTTTTTTATTTTGGTTACTAAAATATCACAATATCTAGTTCAATTTCCTCATGTTATCATCATTTTAAATGATGTTCCTTTTTTATTTATCTAAAATCATTAGACATGAAATTCCTCATTATAGGTGGGTTTTTTTCCTTTGATAATTTATTGAAATATGAGGCATGACATTCCTCAATATTGGACTTGGTTTTTCTTATCCTTTATCAAAAAAATTTGGGCATAAAGCTCCATGTTACTTTGGATAGATACTCAAGTTGACGAATTATTTAAATATAAAATCCCCATATGGATATTCCTAGTCATGGAGGCATTGGTTATATACCATATCTTCCTTATCAATTTATATAACATATTAAATTTTCAATTATTCTGACTTAGGAAAAAGAAGGTATACTTGTCCAGGTGTTTCGTGATGAATATGTACTCAATCTACTTATAGGAGTTGGGCCTTTGTTTATTTAATTATCTCCCTATATGTTAAGGTTGTATGTAGTACATATTTTATACTGACTGCTAGTATTATAACATAGTATGTTGATGCATGGTTTCTTATTTATTTAGCACTATATTGGTTAACTATGTATTATTATATCTTAGTTTTTGTTACATTACACTACTTTTCATTTACTATTATTATAATATATTTAGTATTGATCAAGAGGGTAAATTCCTACAACCATACAACCATTAAACTATCACTTCTAGTCGCAAACCTATAGTATGCGCATATGGGGAGGCTTTCTTAACACCTTACTACCAACTAGTCTGGTTTCTATTTATAAATTGAATCGGTTTGAGGAATTCCATGTTATCTAAGTAACCCCCAAAACAACCTCTCGACATGCCTTGAATAAGATATTTGCAACACCTTCCTAGGACAATCTAGGTTCCTCTCAAGGCCTATACTTTGAGTCTAATATAATTCCATTTCAAAAAGTGGCTCAGAACCTAAAAATATCAAATTACCACTCACAAATCAATTATGACCATACACAAGACCATTTTTCACAAAAAACTCATTAAGAATGTTAAAACCTGTAAATGTGACCATAAAAATTACATGAAATAAAGAAAATATTTCAATTCAATAAAATCCTAAGACCTGTTAGGTTAATATTTTAGATAATTAAGATAAAAAATTAAGTAAAAAAACTAATGTTGATATGGGTTAAAAATAAAACACACTAGTGTATGGTGCTTTATTTTTACATAGTGGATTTCTATCTTATTGCTCAAAAACAATATCATTATAATTTTCAAATACACATATTTTTTTATATTTCAAAATTGTGTTACTTTCAAATTATGGAATATTTAATATAAATATAAAACTTTCTTATCTGACTATATTTTCTTTTTAAAATTATTTCCATGCATATATTTTTATGATTTATCATTTATATTTAAACTTATCTTCCATTATTGTGTATAATTTGTAATTATATTTTTAAAATATGTATATATTTGTTTTATATTTTAAAATTTTATAACTTTAAAATTATGAAATATTTAATATAAATATAAAATTGTCTTCTATTAACAAGATATATAATTTTGATATTTGTTATAGGTAATAATGAGTCGAAGTTGGGTTATGGCATATTGAATGAGTGATGAATATGAGTAATGTGTTTATGCATTTTTATAATTTTATAAAAGAAATGTTCCAAACAATGAAATGTTTTTATGTCCATGACTGAAATATTTAAATATGAAGAAGTTGAAAAGTAGAGAGATAAAATATCATTTAATTTGTTGTAGTTTTAATCCGATTTACAACCCTTGGTTTTAGTATGGTGAAACTGGGCAGAATTTTATATTTACTGATGATGATGCTTTAGAAGATAGTAACTCTGATGAAATTGAAGAAATGATTCATGATATTAAAATAGAAAAATTTGAGAAAGAACTGAAAATTGAGCATCTATATGGTGATTCTAAAAAACCATTGTATTCTGGTTATAAAGATTTTATGATTTTATCATCGGTGTTAAGATTGATTAACCCGAAGACGAAATATGGATGGAGTGACAAGGGTTTTACGGAGCTTTGAAAATTAATGAAACACATTATTCTTTAATACAATGATCTTTTAGATTCACATTATAAGGCCAAGAAAATTGTAAAGACTCAGAAATTTCAAAGAAATTTTGTTCTTAAATACTTGCCAATTTTACGAGTCTGCGGTTTCTGACGGCACTTGATTCCGAGGCCCGGTGTGCCCGGAATCAATTTTTGAAGTTTTGTTCAGGTACGTTCAGTAAACGTATGAGCATTTTTTTTTATCTTTTGAACCGGTGATCAGAATTGAAATCTGAGGACATTGATTAACTCGCAGCGCCGGTATTCGCTTAAGGGGACGTTTACCGCAGTTGCGTTTTATGTGGGTTGAAAGTTAATTTTTTGGGATATAGAATAAATTAAATAAAATTGTTGTACACAATTTTATTTATTTTTTTTGGTGATAACCTAAAGGAGGAAGTTAAGGGTGGACCCACACCCCACATAACCTCCCCTGGGAGGATTTAGTGTGGTGGGGCCCACACGAACCCGCACCCTTCCACCTACCCTTAACTCCCCATTAATTCCTTGTTGTTTATCTTGACAACTCTTCATATTTATTATGGTGGAGCCTCTCCACCTCCCACCCATTAAATGTGCCAACCTATCTGATTAATATCAGCGTTAATTAATTGACACCTCTTTTGAATTAATATGAATTTCATGGTAATTCTATTAATTGGAGAGCCTTATTTCTTTTTGTGTTGCCAAATCTCTTTTGGGGAAAGGCTCTGGAGAATTGGAAGAGAGGTGATCCTTCTTCGACGAAGAACACCGTTCTTCAACGAAGAACACCGTTCTTCAACGAAGAACATTACCGATGAAGAATGAGAAGGACTTCTTCCAATGACAATTCTTCCTCAGATGCACCTTGACGTCAAGGAGTCTACGTCATCTAAGACAACGAATCTTCCACCATCATTGACGTAACAACACCGTTCTACTGCGATGCTCGTCTTCTGCGGCTCGAGGATGTACGACGTCTTTTGCGAGGTAGGGGTTTTGAATATTCTTTGAGTAAATAAATTGTACCCCATTCCTAGTTAATTTTCTGAATTGACATTGGCTGATTGTTACCGCCTAACACGAAGGGTGCGGTCCAAACAAACACGGCCCTACGACCCTCCGTCGTTTATTGTTTTGTTTTCAATCGGGAAGCGGCGGCGGCTGCGCGCCGGCCGCATGCGGAGGAACCGCGGCCCGTAACTACGGGACGCTCAGCCGAAGGAGAACCGTAGTTCCACAAGGGGCACCGCGCTGCGGAAGACTGCGGCCCGCGTGAACTGGCCGGCAGGCGGCTGGCCGGGCTGAGAAGAACTGTGGCGCCAGGAGGGCGCCGCGCTGGAGGAACCGGGGGCCGCACGAGCGGGCCGCTTACTCCAGGAAGGCCGGCCGACTTCGGTCGGCCGGTTTGGGAGTGCGGTGCCTCTTAGCACCGTCGGTTTGGGAAAGCGGGCCCCCCCTCAGACCGCTCGGCCAGCTGACCGAGCCGTGGCCAGTCGGGCCGCGCCGGGCTGTGCCGGGTTGGGCCACGCCCCACCGGGCCGGGCCGGGCCACGCGATTCATTAGGCCAGTCCGACCCCCTGCCAGGTCGGACCCTCCAAGACCGGGTTGACCCAACCCGTCAGCCCACTGGGCTTAAAGGGTCGGCCCATTTCCACTTAAAGGTGAATATCTTGAAAACCGCACGTCTGATCGACGTTCCATCTGCGGCACTAGGACCCTTGCAACGAGGCGGTCCTTTTGCGATACTCTAAGTGAGTTTTGGACGACTTTGGAAAACAGATGGGTTTGGAGTATGCTTATTTCCAACCGGACCCCTGGAACGGAAAAGCCAATATATTTTAGACCAGGCGTCCGATTGACACGCCGTCTATCGCGTCGGGTTACTTTTGATGAGACAGAACTTTGGGATACATCAACTTTGTATTTCATGGCAGTTGATGTATCGACCCCTTGGCACGAGGAGCGGACCCTCACTGAATTGAGCGTGTTGTGTGCGGGAACCCTAGAGCTGGCTGCGACTGCGTTGACTACTGTACTGGAATCCTCCGTGGGTTCGACAGCGATGACTACTATACTGGAATCCTCTGTGGGTTAGACTGTGAAGACTACCGTACTGGAAGCCTCCATGGTTTCGACGGTGATGACTACTGTTCTTGTATCATGTGTGGGTCTGGTAGTTTGACCTCTGTACTTGTATCCAGTGTGGGTCCGGCAGAGTAACTGGTCTTGTATTATGTGTGGGTCTGACAGCTTAGCTGGTCTTGTATCATGTGTGGGTATGATAGATTAGATTAATCAGTGACTACATATGATAATATCTATCGTTATACGGAAGATGTATACCTGTGTGAGCTGAGTCTTGACTTTTAATTATTATCATCGATGTGATTGACTTCTTTTCTGTGTGGACTGGGTTGTGCTTGGGCTTGAGATTTGGATCTGAACTGAGATTTATGACTTAGGTATATGTATGGGCATAAACCTAAGTAGAGTTGGTTGATACTTCGTTATTGTATCTTTTCTTTGTGGTTTATCCTTCATGGATTCTGGGATACCTTCAGGGGTCTTGGGGTCCCTACTGAGTATCGTTATACTCACCCCTACACGGGCAATGCCTGCACTATGTTGTGTTGGATGCAGACGACGGACAGCACTGATCGTGGTAGAGGCTTGTAGAGTTAGATGGTACCCGGAGGTGGACCACTTTGTGAGACGTACACGGAGCAGACGGACGGACCCGTGGCACTGGGGAGACTATCTGTACCCACCCTTCAGGTGGGATTCCCGGAGGACGACTCGGTGGTTGCTTCTTTACTTTACTATTGTTGTACTAGACTTTCAGTTGTACTGTACTTTCAGTTGGGTTTGTATTCTGGCCCATTTACATTTCAGCACTTACTTTTGTACTCAAATTACTTAGTGATTACTTCAGTTGTGTACTCTATTGTTTTGTTTACCTTATAAAGTCAATGTCTTCCCTTTTTATCAGGATTTACGCCTTTGGTGCTAGTTGCCAGCCCCTGGCCTATGGAAGGCGGGCTTGGGGTAGTCACGAAACAGGTCCTGAGGACGGGTCATGACAAATTGGTATCAGAGGAGTCGGTTCTACCAGAGAACTTAGGACTCTGATCTATCTTACTATGAAGCAATAGTGTTAAGAGTATTGAGTGTGGTTTTCAGTATAGGGAGTCCGATGTTGGTCCGGCGGCCGATGTATCCATACACAAGGACCCTGACCTCTGATTTCCGACTCAATGAACAAAAAAACTGATAGCGTGTGTGTTCCCTTTGAAAAATTTTCTTTGTGATTACTTTGTGTCAGCTCACCAGGTATATTGTTTTGACTATGGAGCACTTGTTTCTTTTTTCAGATGGCCCCATGAAGGCAGCCATCTAGGGTTCTAAGTCACGTACGAGATGGCAGCCCACCGAGCGATGAGGCCTCGGTGCAGGGCCCCATCACAGCGGAGGCACCAGTGGTACCACTACCCGCTGAGACACCGATACTACCAGCCTCAGCACCAGAGAGTGTACACCGCCTGAGTGCGTTGCAAGAGTTTCAGCGACAGAGGCCGCCCAAGTTCCGTGGAGAGACAGACCCTCAGGCAGTCGAGGATTGGATGGAGGTTATCGTCAGGGTTTTTATATTATTAGGGACACCAGCTGATCTTATGGTGATCCTTGTCGCGAGTCTCATGCACGCAGGAGCAGGTATATGGTGGAGCTTGATGCTCTAGGTGCATGACAAGGCATCACTTCTTTGGACAGACTTCGAGTGTCTCTTCCGCTTGGAGTTTGTTCCAGCCACCCTTCGTGTGGTGCGGATCCATGAGTTACTACATCTGCAGCAGGGCATCATGACAGTAGCTCAGTACTCATCGAGGTTTACTGACCTCTCACACTAATGCACGGATATGGTACGGGACCCATTCTTCAGGGCCCAGACCTTCGAGCAGGGACTGAGGCACGAGATCAGGCTTCGACGATTCCCCTCAGTATCCTGACGCAGGCAGGGGTGCTAGAGAGAGCCCTTCTAGTGGAGAGATTTCTCGCTGAGCAGTCACCAGTGGCGAGACCCACCGCAGGGTGACACGTAGCGGATTCTTCTGCAGCCGGCAGTAGACAGATGTCGCAGGGGTCCAAGAGGACCAGGCCATCAGTTGGGTGACCTCAGGATACAGGTTCGGTTGTGTGAGGCACATGAAACAGAGCCAGCCTTATGAGGAGCAGGCGGTTCTATGTATGTGGCGGGCATGGTCACATGGCTCATGACTGCCTAACCCGCCATGCAGACGAGCAGCAGACAGTAGAGGGACCTCCCAGGCAGAGGAAGAGGTTTGACCGTGGTGGTCCGCCGGGAGTTGGAAAACGAGGCAGAGGAGTTGGCCGATCAGCGGGTGGTGAACAACATTTCGAGGCTCTACCACCACCACCATCAGGAGGTCCACCCCGACCACAGGGAGCTGGCGGACATAGGTGGGCACAGCTCCAGGTAGTCGAGTCCTACGACCACGGCACACCTGAGATGATTTGAGGTACTATCTGTATCTACTCCACCCTTTTTGCAGTTCTTATAGGTACAGGTGCGAGTCATTCTTTTATTACTGCTGCCTTTGTTCAGATCTCGGAGATTCTGACAGAGTTGTTGTATCAATCCTTATGGCTAGACACTCCTATGGGAGCAGACTCGATAATTACGCACTGGTCCCGGTAGTGTGAGATTACTCTAGTAGGCGAGATCTTTGGATGGGATCTTCTTGTAGCGGCGTCGAGGCCTTACGACGTCATCTTGGGTATGGACTGGTTATCTATAGTCCTTGCTCAGATCGATTGTTTTAGGCGCAAAGTGTGGTGTGTCCTCATGGATGGGACCAGGTTCACCTTCACCGGTGAGAATGGAGCCTTTGTAGCACAGGATGGACTTACGCAGAGGGGAGGACAGCCAATCACTCATCATTTGGCTAGTCTCATCCTCGGAGCAGTTGATGTGCGGAGTCCGAGTTTTTTTGTTGTGGTGGATCAGTATGCGGACGTTTTTCCTGATGACATTCCAGGTCTACCTTCTTCCAGAGAGGTAGACTTATACATTGACCTATACCCCAGGACAGCAACGATATCTACTCCAGCATATCGGATGGCTCCCGCCGAGCTTCGTGAGATGCGGGTACCGCTGGAGGACTTATAGGGGAATGGATTCATCTGACCCAGTGTTTCACCCTGGGATTCTCCGATTTTGTTCTCCAAGAAGGTGGATGGGAGCTTGGGACTGTGTGTCGACTACCATCGCCTGAATCCAGTGACCATAAGGAACAATTACCCACTTCCGAGGATTGACGACCTCTTCGATCAGCTCAAGGGGGCATAATGGTTCTCGAAGATAGACCTCAGGTCAAGCTATAACCAGCTCAAAGTTCAAGATGAGGATGTGCAGAATACGGCCTTCAAGTTTTGGCATGGACACTATGAGTTCTTGGTTATGCCCTTCGACGTAACCAATGCTCCATAAGTGTTCATGAGTCTCTTGAATAGGATCTTCCAGCCTTACCTCGATCGTTTTTTCGTAGTCTTCATCGATGACATACTAATTTACTCGACAAATGAGGACGAGCACGCCTACCACTTGTGGGTTGTACTGGATACACTCTGAGAGCACTAGATTTATGGTAAGCTCTCGAAGTTCCAATTTTTGATTTGAGAGGTTCACTTTTTGGGACATGTTATCTCTAAGGCGGGGGTAGTAGTGGATCCAGTGTAACACCCCGAGCTTCCACGATACGCTTCTCATTCAATAATGCAATAGCTTGCATTGTACGCAACTTCGAGTTCTAAAACACCGCGACTAGTCAAAGTAGCCGTTATGAATAGTAATAACCACTTTTTAAAATTATAGAAATTTTATATTTCAAAATGGACTTCATTTTTGGATTCGGAATATCGAAATTAGCCTATGTTGAATTTTTGGTATTTTTCTGAGAACTAATTTTTTATGAATAATGAAAAATACTTTAAAACAACTTTTTTAATAAAAATAATTTATTGTGATAAATTATACTATTTAGTGGTTTTAAGGTATAATTAGAATATATTTTTACCATTTTATCCAATGGTGGTCATTAGAATTAATTTAACATTGAAATTGGACATAAACAATTTCCAATCTTTTGATATAAATTGTTTCTTAAAAACACGCTATTTGTCGTAACAGTGGGAATTAATTATAAAATTAATTAATGCAACTTATATGTTTGGAATTTTGTAAAATAGACATAATTTTTGAATTCGGAATATCAATTATAGCTTAGGGTGAAATTTTGGCTTTGTTCTGAAAAACTTCAATTTTTGATGAATCGTGAAACCACTAAGTGGTAGTTAAATAACTGATTTTTCGTTTAAATGAAATATTACCACTTCTGTGATTTGATTTTCAAAAATCCGACATACATGGTTGTCATTAATAAGTAAAATGTGGTTCAATGAGATTAAAATAAATTTTTGGTGAATAGTAACTTTTAAGTTCTTAATCGCGATTAGAGGTAATTAGTGTAGTTTAAGATACAAATAATGTTTTGATAATATGAGATGAGCATGAAACTTGTCCTACTCCTATTGGATGAGTCATGGCCGACCAAGAAAACCCATGGGTCAACTTGGGGACCCTATGGAGCCACTTTAGTTGGAAAATGACATTAATATATATTTATTTAATGTTAAAAGTAAATTGACACAAACATGAGTTGTCTTACTAAAACAGTTTTTTAGTGGGGTTACACAAGTCCAAATTTTGATTATAAAAATTCATTAGAAAGATAAAAATATTTCCTACATCATAGTATTTTTTTATAATTTTTAGACATTAAATAAATTAAATTATTTATGACATCATTATGATGCGGTGATGACCTCATTATTTAACGATTTAAATAAAATGAGAAGATAATGCAAAATCCAAGGCTTAAACTTGTCCAAAGCCTATTGGATGAAGAGATTTCGAACCCTTATCACCTTATCCACGAATTATATAAGTTTGGGACCTTTAGAATCCGAAAAGCATGGTATAATAATGTAACATTTCAATCTTTCCAAAAGAGCCCCTCCTCTCCTCTTATAAAAGGCCCCCACCTCTATCACCTTATTCACACTTTCAAGCCATTTGGCTCGTCCAACCTCTGCCCAAATACTCTCCCAACTTCCCCCTCTTACTCCTAGAAGCCTTACTTTGGGCAGAACTCTTCCCAAGGAAGCCTTTGTCTCAAATCAAAAAGAGTTACCCGATTTTGAGGTAATGTCTTTTCTAATGTTGTTTTGTTTTATTTTTCTTCTCCAACCCCCTAAACTCTTTTTATTCATTTATTTTGTAACAACACCAGTATCCTAAATATACTAGGATGTTTTTATAAGAAGTATTCGAGCTACACTTACACACACCTACATCTAATGGTTAAAGAACATACGGTTTCTGTGGATGGCGAATTTCTGTCTCACGAAACGATGATTGTTCAACACTCATATAACACCTTCAAAGGTGGCCATTAAGATGTCAATATTTTTATATATTATATATAATATGTTTATGTTTTAATTATGCTTCTGTATTTCTCATTTATGGCATACTTTATGATTTCCATTATGGGTAAAACGCGATAATTTCATTTTAGGAAGTGCGGACTACCGCCCCCTCAAAGTGATTTGAATCGTTAATGCCATATGTGGGATGTATAAAGGATGGAGTAAATGGTATTATACACTATATTATACTGGAATTATATTATACATTTATATCATTATGATTTTGTTCCATTAAATATGAAATTGAAATGAAAGTAGCGTTCATGCGTACGTACGGCTTACCGTCTCCATGAACGGTGCATTTCATTTCTTACCTCTAAATGTTACGTAATATTATAAATGAATGTATATATAGGATATATAAGATATATATGACATCTAAATCATGAATATAATTCTGGAGATAATGGATATTCTACCACATAAACAACTTGTAATTATAAGAAGTTTATTGTTGACTCAAGTACCAAAGATTGACAAAACAACTGTTATTAACTTAAATAATTACATTGAAAATGGTTCTTAATAAGGTATATATTAACTCTAGTTTATTATTCAGGAGGTTAAAGAACGGTTGAGTCAAGTCATACACGAGGTAAGGGAATTTCATAACCCAACTTCCATTCTTTGGGTTAATCTCCTACTTTCAAATTATTTCATGATATTATTATGTCCTATCTTGTATTTTTACATTATTTATGTGTACTTATAGTTAATACACATTATAGATGTACTTTATTTAAAAAAATGATCTTTTTAAGGAATTCGTCTCAATCCCCTTTCATTGAGGCATATTTGGTTTTATACACAACTTTCTTTTATACGGTGTATAAACCCCTTTGACTTTTACATTTATTCAAAAGGAATCTTTTTATACGAAGCATTTTTCTAAACGACAAAAGGGAATGTTTTTCTTTCCGTACTTATGCGGCGACAACGACTTCTCCGCCGTCGTGACCATTATTTGAGTTTCGGCTTCCTCTACAAGAAATCATTTTTTTAATGAAAAATAAATACAAAGTTTTAACATTATTTTATTTTGGTATTGAAAATGGTTTTGAAATCGTTTTTATTATATAAATGTGTTGTATTGATATCTTGTGATTGAAATGTGGAAATGTTATGTTTCCTTTATGCATGTTTTATGTGATACGATTATGTTATGGTTTATGATATGTTTAAACCTATTCGTATGAGGAATGTATTGGACTTAATAAGTGACGGGTGGAGCCCACTATAGCTCCTCGATGCATCGGTAGGTCTCATGAGACAACTAGACGTGGAATTGGCCGAGGCCCTTTCCCAATTTGATTTATGGTTTTGGCCGAGGCCTTAATCATTTTAGACCTCTTGGCCGAGGCCTTGACAAAATGTTTAAGAATGTCCGGCATTATACATTCCCTCGTTATGAAAGTGGTTATTGATATTTCATGTGATTATTCGACCAGTAGAATATCCATGTGAAGAAGTGAATGGCATTATCTCATTTTACTTTTGCCATATTATGTTGATGTTCAAGTTTAAAAGGCTTTTGTTTTAGTTATACATTGCCTTAAATTTTGATGTTTATTTATGAAAGCTTCCGCAATATTGTTATCCTTACTGAGCATCTGAGCTCACCCCTTTCAATGTTTTAATATTTTCCAGGATGTGAAGAAGTATTTTATGAATGACCTGCAGGGATAGTCCGAAGAGGATAGAAGTGTGGACTATGGAGACTATGTTATTGTAGTTTTTCAGTTTATGATGTAATGTAACGTTTACGAATGTATCTAGTGTTTCCAAGGCTACTAAACTAATCGGTCTTTCGAGACATGATCTTTTGTGATCATGCCAATGTTACGAAATAATGCACCGACTCTGGGTAGTTGGGGTCGGGGCGTTACAGTTGGTATCAGAGGCAGTTTAGTACTAACCTTGGAAGCTAGATTTAGATAAACTCTGATTATATAACATAGCCCAAAGATAGACTTTGAGGATTAGTATAGAATAACTTCCTAGAATTTTGGTATTATAGAGATGTTATGAGTTTTCCGAGCAATACATCCCTGTCTGGATACGAGCAGGTAGAGGCGGCTCTGGCACAGATGTACCTAGGGGTAAAACCCGAAAACACCGCTTTGAGCTAGACTCGAATGGGAACTGGTGCACGACAACGGTCCTTGCTGCACTCTTGGTTACGACACTCCCGGGGGATATGATTAGGATAATTTTCATTTTATTTACAAACCACTATGAAGGGTTTATGAGTATATACTTCCTCAAAGAAAACATTTTTATGATTATGGATTATATCCATAAATAGTTCAATTTATGTTAAGTGTTTTACAAGTATGGAGTTATGTATTTTGATTCATAAACTAATCTAGTTTATGCCATTGTTTAGAAATGGCGCCTAGTGGAAGGAATGGAAACCGTATCAATGCACGAAATCCGTGTAGGGATTGCCCTCCTGCTCAAGATAATTATTGTGGATCTGGAGATACAACTGGTAGTGATCAACTTATTACCATACTGGGACAACTCACTCAGGTTATGAATAATAACCTTACTTGTATGGCGCACCCTGATCCGCAACGTGGAGGATCAATGCTAGATCGTTTCATGAGGCAACGACCACCAACCTTCAATGGGAGTACAAATCCTATAGTAGCTGAGCAATGGATAAATTCCTTAGAGAAAATATTCCATGCCTTGGGGAGTAGTGAAAGGGAGAAGGTTGTCATGGCAGTTTACCGCCTCACTGGAGATGCCGATTAGTGGTGGTCGCTGATTCAAAACACAAAGGAAGATGATGATGTATCAAATATGGAATGGAGGGAGTTCAAAGAGCTTTTCTTAGAAAAATACTTTCCTCGTGACCATCGAGCAGATATGGAAAGGTAATTTCTGAGTCTGAGGCAGAAGGAGGATGAGAATGTCGCAAAGTATGAGGCTAACTTTACAAGGTTAGCAAGGCATGCTGCCGATTATATACGTAACCCAAGGAGTAAGATTGATCGTTTCTTTTATGGGTTAAAACCATTTCTCCGTCGAGCTTTAGTATCACAATCCTTCTCATCATACGAAGATATTGTCTCGTGTGCTATCAAGACAGAAAAGAAATTCTCTAAGTCTTATGACAACAAAGTAAAGCAAGAGAAGAAGAGAACGGTGGAACAAGAGACAGATAAAGGGAATAAGGGAAAGAAGGATTTTCCATTATGTGATAATTGTGGTAAGAATCACCCTGGTACATGCCTAAAAGGAATGGGAGTTTGTTATAAATGTGGAGAAAAGGGTCACCAGGCTCGTGATTGCAAGGGAAAAAAAGAGGCTATCAATGTTGAATGCTACAATTGTAGGGAAATGGGGCATTATGAAAATGAATGTCCTAAGCGTCAAGGAAACTTACCTCAGAAAAGGCCAAGGGATCAAGTCCAATCTTATGCTGTGACTACAGTTGAAGCGGAATAATTAATGTATTGGTGCTTTTGGACTCAAGGATTATATTCTGGTTATAAGAATAATGTGATATATATAAAGATTGTACTGCAATACTTTTTTATTTCAATAAGGTTTTAATATGATTAAGGTAATCATATTTTTAGTATGTGACAATAAGAGAAACTTTTCTTTGTTTGGGGAATCTGATGTTACAATTGATTTTGGAATTTAGAGACCTTTTAGAGAAAGTCTGGACGGAGGTATTTTGGATAACTATAAAGGTTGGTATGGATTAAGTTGATCTTTGGATAGTATTGTTTAAGGTAAAAACATTTCTGAAGATTATTTTTGGAATATTATAATACTATAGTTTTAGGAAAAGGACAACCTGCAGGGTGGGGCATAACCCGTCGTGTCGGACAAAGATGCAGGAATCGAACCCACAACCATAGTGCGACAAGCCTTTATTTCTTACCACTATCCTACAGGAAGTCCCTGGTTATTACAAAAAAATTTTACTAATCTAAATAGTATGTGTTAACATTTGGAACCTTATACAATTAGGATAAGTATAATATTTTTGAGTTCTATTATCTTTTTGAGTGAAAGATGAGTTGATGGTTGAAACTCTAATTGTCAAGCATAAATATATATATACCTATCTCTTATTCAATGAATAAATTGATTCTTAAACTTTAAAAAAGGGATATTAAAACAAAAAATGTGTTATCCTAATACCTTATGTCTTGTTGAACTGATGATATTTTAAATCAACATAGATTGAAGGCTTTGAGGCCCTCAATTTGACAGTTGATTATGATTGATCACCTCAATCACTCCCTACAAATATTTACGTTTTTCCTCCAATTATATGTCTCTAATTGCCACCAATGTTCTCCTTATCGAGATTATAATTTGGTGGTGAATTTCTTATTTCCATTTCCCTCTTATTAAGGCTAAATTTTATTAACCTTATTTCCAATGTGGGTTTTCCTCAAAGGTATTGTCTCTTTTCAACCTTTTATTTTCAAAGAAAAATTTCAAATTGCGAGGACGCAATTTATTGAAGGAGGGGAGAATGTAACACCCCGAGCTTCCACGATACGCTTCTCATTCAATAATGCAATAGCTTGCATTGTACGCAACTTCGAGTTCTAAAACACCGCGACTAATCAAAGTAGCCGTTATGAATAGTAATAACCACTTTTTAAAATTATAGAAATTTTATATTTCAAAATGGACTTCATTTTTGGATTCGGAATATCGAAATTAGCCTATGTTTAATTTTTGGTATTTTTCTGAGAACTTCTAATTTTTTATGAATAATGAAAAATACTTTAAAACAACTTTTTTAATAAAAATAATTTATTGTGATAAATTATACTATTTAGTGGTTTTAAGGTATAATTAGAATATATTTTTACCATTTTATCCAATGGTGGTCATTAGAATTAATTTAACATTGAAATTGGACATAAACAATTGCCAATCTTTTGATATAATTGTTTCTTAAAAACACGCTATTTGTCGTAACAGTGGGAATTAATTATAAAATTAATTAATGCAACTTATATGTTTGGAATTTTGTAAAATAGACATAATTTTTGAATTCGGAATATCAATTATAGCTTAGGGTGAAATTTTGGCTTTGTTCTGAAAAACTTCAATTTTTTGATGAATAGTGAAACCACTAAGTGGTAGTTAAATAACTGATTTTTCGTTTAAATGAAATATTACCACTTCTGTGATTTGATTTTCAAAAATCCGACATACATGGTTGTCATTAATAAGTAAAATTTGGTTCAATTATATTAAAATAAATTTTTGGTGAATAGTAACTTTTAAGTTCTTAATCGCGATTAGAGGTAATTAGTGTAGTTTAAGGTACAAATAATGTTTTGATAATATGAGATGAGCATGAAACTTGTCCTACTACTATTGGATGAGTCATGGCCGACCAAGACAACCCATGGGTCAACTTGGGGACCCCATGGAGCCACTTTAGTTGGAAAATGACATTAATATATATTTATTTAATGTTAAAAGTAAATTGACACAAACATGAGTTGTCTTACTAAAACAGTTTTTTAGTGGGGTTACACAAGTCCAAATTTTGATTATAAAAATTAATTATAAATATAAAAATATTTCCTACATCATAGTATTTTTTTTATAATTTTTAGACATTAAATAAATTAAATTATTTATGACATCATTATGATGCGGCGATGACCTCATTATTTAACGATTTAAATAAAATGAGAAGATAATACAAAATCCAAGGCTTACACTTGTCCAAAGCCTATTGGATGAAGAGATTTCGAACCCTTATCACCTTATCCACGAATTATATAAGTGTGGGACCTTTAGAATCCGAAAAGCATGGTATAATAATGTAACATTTCAATCTTTCCAAAAGAGCCCCTCCTCTCCTCTTATAAAAGGCTCCCACCTCTATCACCTTATTCACACTTTCAAGCCATTTGGCTCGGCCAACCTCTGCCCAAATACTCTCCCAACTTCCCCCTCTTACTCCTAGAAGTCTTACTTTGGGAAGAACTCTTCCCAAGGAAGCCTTTGGCTCAAATCAAAAAGAGTTACCCGATTTTGAGGTAATGTCTTTTCTAATGTTGTTTTGTTTTATTTTTCTTCTCCAACCCCCTAAACTCTTTTTATTCATTTATTTTGTAACAACACCAGTATCCTCAATATACTAGTATGTTTTTATAAGAAGGATTCTAGCTACACTTACACACACCTACATCTAATGGTTAAAGAACATACGGTTTCTGTGGATGGCGAATTTCTGCCTCACGAAACGATGATTGTTCAACACTCATATAACACCTTCAAAGGTGGCCATTAAGATGTCACTATTTTTATATATGATATATAATATGTTTATGTTTTACTTATGCTTCTGTATTTCTCATTTATGGCATACTTTATGATTTCCATTATGGGTAAAACGCGATAATTTCATTTTAGGAAGTGCGGACTACCGCCCCCTCAAAGTGATTTGAATCGTTAATGCCATATGTGGGATGTATAAAGGATGGAGTAAATGGTATTATACACTATATTATACTGGAATTATATTATACATTTATATCATTATGATTTTGTTCCATTAAATATGAAATTGAAATGAAAGTAGCGTTCATGCGTACGTACGGCTTACCGTCTCCATGAACGGTGCATTTCATTTCTTACCTCTAAATGTTACGTAATATTATAAATGAATGTATATACTGGATATATAAGATATATATGACATCTAAATCAGGAATATAATTCTGGAGATAATGGATATTCTACCACATAAACAACTTGTAATTATAAGAAGTTTATTGTTGACTCAAGTACCAAAGATCGACAAAACAACCGTTATTAACTTAAATAATTACATTGAAAATGGTTCTTAATAAGGTATATATTAACTCTAGTTTATTATTCAGTAGGTTAAAGAACGGTTGAGTCAAGTCAGACACGAGGTAAGGGAATTTCATAACCCAACTTCCATTCTTTGGGTTAATCTCCTACTTTCAAATTATGTCATGATATTATTATGTCCTATCTTGTATTTTTACATTATTTATGTGTACTTATAGTTAATACACATTATAGATGTACTTTATTTAAAAAAATGATCTTTTTAAGGACTTCGTCTCAATCCCCTTTCATTGAGGCATATTTGGTTTTATACACAACTTTCTTTTATACGGTGTATAAACCCCTTTGACTTTTACATTTATTCAAAAGGAATCTTTTTATACGAAGCATTTTTCTAAACGACAAAAGGGAATGTTTTTCTTTCCGTACTTATGCAGCGACAACGACTTCTCCGCCACTGTGACCATTATTTGAGTTTCGGCTTCCTCTACAAGAAATCATTTTTTTAATGAAAAATAAATACAAAGTTTTAACATTATTTTATTTTGGTATTGAAAATGGTTTTGAAATCGTTTTTATTATATCAATGTGTTGTATTGATATCTTGTGATTGAAATGTGGAAATGTTATGTTTCCTTTATGCATGTTTTATGTGATACGATTATGTTATGGTTTATGATATGTTTAAACCTATTCGTATGAGGAATGTATTGGACTTAATAAGTGACGGGTGGAGCCCGCTATAGCTCCTCGATGCATCGGTAGGTCTCATGAGACAACTAGACGTGGAATTGGCCGAGGCCCTTTCCCAATTTGATTTATGGTTTTGGCCGAGGCCTTAATCATTTTAGACGTCTTGGCCGAGGCCTTGAAAAAATGTTTAAGAATATCCGGCATTATACATTCCCTCGTTATGAAAGTGGTTATTGATATTTCATGTGATTATTCGACCAGTAGAATATCCATGTGAAGAAGTGAATGGCATTATCTCATTTTACTTTTGCCATATTATGTTGATGTTCAAGTTTAAAAGGCTTTTGTTTTAGTTATACATTGCCTTAAATTTTGATGTTTATTTATGAAAGCTTCCGCAATATTATTATCCTTACTGAGCATCTGAGCTCACCCCTTTCAATGTTTTAATATTTTCCAGGATGTGAAGAAGTATTTTATGAATGACCTGCAGGGATAGTCCGAAGAGGATAGAAGTGTGGACTATGGAGACTATATTATTGTAGTTTTTCAGTTTATGATGTAATGTAACGTTTACGAATGTATCTAGTGTTTCCAAGGCTACTAAACTAATCGGTTTTTCGAGACATGATCTTTTGTGATCATGCCAATGTTACGAAGTAATGCACCGACTCTGGGTAGCTGGGGTCGGGGCGTTACATCCAGCAAAGATTGAGGCAGTGCTTTCTTGGGATCCACCCAAGAGTGTGACGGAGTTTCGGAGTTTCCTGGGCCTAGCTGGTTACTATCGGAGGTTTGTGTCTAACTTCTTCAGAGTTGTAGCACCACTTTTAGCTTTGACGAAGAAGGGGAAACCCTTCGTGTGGTCAGATGGATGTCATCAGAGATTTCAGAAGCTGAGATAGAGATTGACCAGCACGCCCATCTTGAGGCTACCGGAGGAGGGTGTTGGGTACGTAATTTACTACGACGCATCAGGGACCGGACTCGGGTGTGTCCTGATGCAGGAGCGAGCGGTGATCGCTTATGGTTCGCGGAAGTTGAGACAGCATGACCAGAACTATACTACCCATGACCTGCAGTTAGCAGCAGTGGTCTTCACCTTGAAGATGTGGCGGCACTATCTGATGGGTGTGCGCTTTACAGTCAACTCTGACCACCAGATTCTCAGGTACATCTTCTCGCAGAAGGACCTGAACCTGAGACAAAGACGATGGATCTAGTTCCTCCAGGACTATGACTTCGAGATAGTCTATACTCCTGGGAAGGGGAACATTGTAGATGATGCTCTCAGCAGGAGATCGGGCATTTAGATGCTAGGAGAGGCGACGGATCAGCTAGCCGCATTGCAGATATCCTTTGTGGATACAGATGGAGCAGCCTTTCTTCAGTCTCTCATAGTCACTCTTCCACTTCTTCAGTGAGTTAGAGAGGCACAGCAAGGAGACGCTGAATGAGAGACACGACATGCTCAGATATCCTCAGGGCTGGCACTCGATGGATTTTCTGAAGGAGGGGAGCACGTCATCCTCTTCAGGGGACGTACGATGGTACCAGTTTCACTACAGTAGGAGGTGTTGAGGGAGTTCCACACTTACCCTCTAGCGGTACATCCAGGAGTCGTGAAGATGTATCAGGACCTCAGACAACAGCACTAGTGGTCGGGTATGAAGAGGTTTATAGTAGAGTTCGTCTCATGATGCCTCACTTGTCAGCAAGTGAAGGCGAAGAACTAGGTACCAACAGGCTTGGTACAGCCCTTAGAAGTCCCAGAGTGGAAGTGGGATGGGATCTCCATGGATTTCGTGATAGGGCTTCCACGTACATCCAGAGGACACAACTCTATCTAGGTGATCATAGACCGACTCACCAAGTCAGCCCACTTCCTACCGATCAGAGAGCAGGGTTCAGTAGAGAACTTGGGATGCCTCTACGTACAGAAGATCGTACGGCTTCATGGTGTGCCATCAAAGATCATCTCCGATCAGGACGCACGCTTTACTTCCCAGCTTTGGAAGGGGTTGTGGGAGGAATTTGGGACGCAGCTACGTCTGAGCACCGCCTTCCATCCTCAGACGGATGGCCAGACTGAGAGGACCATTCAGACTCTCGAGGAAATGCTATGTGCATGTGTCCTTGACTTTGGTCGCAGCTGGGAGGATCACTTACCCTTGGTGGAGTTTTCATACAACAACAGCTACCACTCCACTATCAGGATGGAACCATACGATGCACTGTACGGCCGACCTTATAGATCACCTCTGTGCTGGACTGACCCTGGGGAGTCAGCACTCGTAGGACTAGAGATGGTTCAGGCTATGATGGAGAAGGTTCAGATCATCCAGGAGCTGATGAAGACTGTTAGGTTTCCAGGGCCCGCGGCGGAAGCAAGTGGGCCGTGGATTTTAAAATTTTCGTCGGCGCAACGATGGTACTTGTCGTTGCTGATGATCCGATCCCCAGAGTGATCCGAGGATCTCACGTAGATTGTTAAGAGCACAAAAATAAAACGAAAACATACCTGTTGCATATCTGAATCCATTGTTGAATGCTACTTATTGACGGTGATTGTTGCACGAAGGATCCATAGCAGGATCCCTCTAGATCGTCCACACGCACCTCAAAAATCCGCGAGAACGTCGATCGTCGAACTCCAGGTGCTAGCGCGGTGATTCAACGATATCTTCGATGTCTCGACAATCACCGCATCGTCGATCTTGTGATGCGTGAGGAGAAACTTGATCCGAGCTCTTGGATCGAGTGCTTCTCTCTCTAAGAAGCGGGAGGAGAGAGAGGCTCTCAACTCTCATTCCATGCAAATGAGTGAATAGTTAATTGCACATCCAAGTGAGAGATCCTCCTCTCTTATTTATAGATACGTTGAGAAATACCCGGTTGGGTTCCCCGGCCCCCGTATATTTCAACGTCCACATAAATAATTTTGACGAACTTAATTGCGCCAATATTATTTATTATTTTATCACATACTTGTAATATATAAAAAATATATTACGTGATAAAATCCGAGCCATTTAACTCGACTCATTGTCCTACTTAATATTAAACGAACCTTGAATATTAAAATAATATTCATTCGATTAATATTTTATCGTATTTACTAAACTCATAAATACATTAAATAAATTCAATCCCAAATATTCGTAACTTGAATATTAATGAATTTATTTAATTATTTTGGTGATCGACAACTTGGACAACGCTCGGACCCCGTGGCAGGGCCCACTATGTCCATATTCCTATTCCACCGAATAGGTGCGGATTCTTGAATACGTTGTTGTGTGTGACCCTCTAGACCCTTATCCCGATAGCAGTGAAACAAATTCACAGACCAAGAGCGGGGTCTAGCAACCCATCATGGCCCCTAAAGAGATAAGGATAGTCATAGCAACGACTACCATCCTATGAACACTAACTGTGTACTATAATCTCTTTGTCATTTGATATCTCATAAAGCAGGACACACTCTTGTGTCATCATCCTTATCTTTCTTTATTATTTTTTGATCTATCCGGATGGATTTGACTTTCTACTGCTTTGGCCAAAGACTTATAAAGGCGGCACCATCCTGATCAAACAGGCCTGAGATATAAAACTTCCTAAACTTGGAAGTGACAAATCCTTTCTTCACCATTCAACCAACGTCATGCCACTAACGATGCACCCGACACAAACTACCTCGCCACGACATTACTTCCATGGTTTTCGCCTTGCATCAAAGTACGTAATTAAATTATATACATTGGTAATGGTCTCAATTCAGGAGACCAATACACATGTCCATGATAGAAACAACCAATGACACCCAAAACATGTGGTGTTCCTATTGGCGGGTCTGTCCTCATGATCTCACTACTAGAGATCACCAAGTGCGAACTTCATGAGAAGAAGTCTCAATGCTTATGAGCCCCGAGCACCTGATAGACATACATCTACTATTTCCAGTCAGTAAGATGTATCTAGACTATAGAACATATATTTAAGATCAATGTCATTATATCTTGATGTTCTCATTATAGCCTGGGATCTGCTATAACCTCTCGACACGACAACTAACCTTTGGACATTACCATTATTATAGTGGACGCAGAAAAGTTTGCACTATAATGGTAAGAAATCATCATGCATATCTAACTGTACACATGATATAGTAATCAAAAATACTACATAGTTGGGTCTAGGGAACCCACTATTTCAATAAAGACTGCACAGAGCAGACAGAATTCCTATGCTGATAGGAGGCGAAGACCACTAGAGTTCGAGGATGGCGACCACATTTTCCTACGGGTCTCACCTCGATGAGGTCTACAGAGATTTGGTTGGGGCGGAAAGTTATATACACGATTTATCGGACCTTTCCAAGTCCTCAGCAAAGTAATCGAGGTGTCTTACCGCCTAGCCCTTCCACCTCGGTTGTATTGGGTGCACGACGTCTTCCACGTATCTCAGCTAAGGAGATACGTGCATGACCTGACCCACATCATCGATCACGGGGAGCTGGACATTGATGACAGGGAAAAATTCACGGAGGTCCCAGTGGAGATCGAGGATCGATAGGAGCAGGTCCTATGTGGACGATTGATTCCTCTGGTGTGCGTTCGCTGGCAGCACGGGAACCTCCAGGAGAGCACTTGGGAGTGGGAGACTCAGATGTGTGCTCAGTACCCCCATTTGTTCCCCTAGTGTGTCTTGTATCTTTACGAGGATGTAAAGCCCTGAGGTGGGGGTAATGTAAAGACCCATAAATTTCAAGGAAATTTTTTTCTTAAATACTTTGGAATTTTATGAATCTGTGGTTTCTGATGGCACTTGATTCCGAGGCCTGGTGTGCCCGAAATCAATTTTTGAAGTTTTTTTTGGGTACGTTCAGTAAATGTACGAGTGGATTTTTCTATCTTTTGAACCAGTGCTTGGAATTGAAATCTAAGGACATCGATGAACTCACAGTGCTGGTATTCTCTTAAGGGGACATTTACCGCAGTTGTGTTTTATGCGGGTTGAAAGTTAATTTTTGGGGATATAGAATAAATTAAATAAAATTGGTGTACAAAATTTTATTTATTTTTGGTGGTGATAACCTACAGGAGGAAGTTAAGGGTGGGCCCACACCTCACATAACCTCCCCTGGGAGGATTTAGTGTGGTGGGGCCCACATGAACTCGCACCCTTCCACCTCCCCTTAACTCCCCATTAATTCCCTACTGATTATCTTGACAACTCCTCATATTTATTATGGTGGAGCCTCTCCACCTCCCACCCATTAAATGTGCCAACCTATCTAATTAATATCAGCGTTAATTAATTGACACCTCTTTTGAATTAATATGAATCGCATGGAAATTATATTAATTGGAGAGCCTTATTTCTTTTTGCGTTGGAAAATCCCTTTTGGGGAAAGGCTTTGGAGAATTGGAAGAGAGGTGATCCTTCTTCGACGAAGAACACCGTTCTTCAACGAAGAACATTCCCGGCAAAGAACACGAAGGAATTCTTCCAACGACGCTTTTTCCTCGGACGCACCTCGACATAAAAAAGTCTATATCACCTATGAAAACGACTCTTCTTCTATCGTTGATGGAACGACACAGTTCTACCACGACGCTCGTATTCCACGGCTCGACAAAGTATGATGTCTTTTGCGAGGTAGGGGTTTTGTATATTCTTTGAGTGAATAAATTATACCCCATTCCTTATTAATTTTCTGAATTGACATTGGCTGATTTTTACTGCCTAATATGGAGGGAGAGGTCTGAAAAAACATGGCCCGATGACTCTCCGTCGTTTCTTGTTTTATTTGTAATCAGGAAGCAGCGGAGATTGAAAGCGGCGGTCGTGCGCTGGCCGCGTGTGGAGGAACCGCGGCCCGCAACTGCGGGCCGCTCGGCCAAAGGAGAACCTGCTGGCTAAAGACAGCTGGGTCAAAGGAGGACCGCGGCGCCAAAAGGAGCGTCGTGCTGTGGAAGACCGCGGCCCGCATTCTGCGGGGCCCTCGGCAGATGAACCGGCCGGCAGGCGGCAAGCGATCTGAGAAGAACCGTGGCACCAAGAGGGTGCCCCGCTGGAGGAACTGCGGCCCGCCCGAGCGGGCCACTTGCACCGGGAAGGTCGTTCGGTTTCAGCCGGCCGGTTTGGGAGGGCGGAACTACTTGGCCCCGCCGGTTCGTTAAATCCCCCCCCCCTCGAACCGCTCGGCCAGCCGGGCCGCGCCGGACCGGGCCGCACCCCCTCGGGTTGGGTCGCGTCGGGCTGGGTCGTGCCCCCTTGGGTGGGCTGCGCCCCCTCGAGCCGGGTCGGGCTGCGCCCCCTCGGGTCGGTCTGCACCCCCTCGGGCTGGGCCGCGCGACTCATCGGGCAGGTCCGACCCCTTATCGGGTCGGACCCGCCAAGACCAGGTTGACCTGACCCGTCCGTCCACTGGGCTTAACGGGTCTGGCCCATTTTCACTTAAAGGTGAATATATTGAAGACCACGTGTCCGATCGATGCGTCGTCTGCGGAATTGGGACCATTGCAATGAGGCGGTCCTTTTTCGATACTCTAAGTGAGTTTTGGATGACTTTGGAAAATAGCCGGGTTTGGAGTCTACTTATTTTCAACTAGTCCCCTAGAACGGAAAATCCAATATCTTTCAGACCGGGCATCAGATTGACGCGCCGTCTATCGCGTCGGGTTACTTTTGATGAGATGGAACTTCGGGATACATCAACTCTGGACTTCATTATAGTTGATTTATCAACCCCTTAGCTCGAGGAGTAGACCCTCCCAGAATCGAGTGTGTTGTGTGCGGGAACCCTAGAGCTGGATGCGACTGCATCGACTACTGTACTGGAATACTCTGTGGGTTTGACAGCGATGACTACTGTATTGGAATCCTCCATGGGGTCGATAACGATGACTACCATACTGGAATCCTCTATGGGTTTGATGGCGATGACTACGGTTCTTGTATCCAGTGTGGGTCTGGCAGTTTGACCTCTGTACTTATATCCAGTGTGGGTCTGGCAGAGTAGCTGGTCTTGTATCCTGTGTGGGTCTGACAGCTTAGCTGGTCTTGTATCCTGTGTGGGTTCGACAGCTTATATGAATCAGTGACTACATCTGATCATATCTATCGCTATACAGAAGATTTATACCTGTGTGAGATGAGTCTTGACTTTCAATCATTATCATCGATGTGATTAACTTCTTTCCTGTGTGTACTGGGTTGTTCTTGGGCTCGAGATTTGGAGCTGAACTGAGATTGATGACTTAGGTATATGTATGGGTATATACCTAAGTAGAGTTGGTTGATACTTCATGATTTTATCTTTTCTTTGTGGTTTATCCTTCATGGATTCTGGGAGACCTTAGGGGGTCTCGGGGTCCCTGATGAGTATCATTATACTCACCCCTGCACGGGAAATGGCCAAACTGCATTGTGTTGGATGCAGACGACGGACAGCGCTGATCGTGGTAGAGGCTTGTAGAGCTGGATGGTACCCGTAGGTGGACCACTTGGTTAGACGTACACAGAGCAGACGGACGGACCTATGGAGCTAGGGAGACTATCTGTACCCACCCATCAGGTGGGATTCCCGGAGGATGACTCGGCGGTTGCTGCTTTACTTTACTATTGTTGTACTAGACTTTCAGTTGTACTGTACTTTAATTTGGGTTTGTATTCTGGCCCATTTACCTTTCAGCACTCACTTTTGTACTCAGATTACTTAGTGCTTACTTCAATTGTGTACTCTGTTGTGTTTTTTACCTTATAAAGGCAATGCCTTCCCTTTTTATCGGGATTTACGCCTTTGGTGCTAGTCTCCAGCCCCTGGCCTATGGAATGCGGGTTTGGGGTAGTCACGACATGGGCCCCAAGGACGAGTCGTGACAAAAATATTATGCCATATGGGATTGGGGTACAAGAAAATATATGCCTATATAAATGAATGTATGATATATAGGAAAAAATATGAGTTTCTGTTAGTGTTCTAAATGTGGGACATCACGGTATAAGTTGAAAGAAAAATCACAGGCTGATTTAGAGATTACAAAGATTCCTACCAAGGTAGTTTGGTATCCTCCTATAATTCATCATTTGAAACATTTATTTTCTAATTCACATTATTTAAAAAGGTTAAGATGGCATACTAATGAGTGGATATGTCATGGAAAACTACATCATCCAACCGATTGTCCACAGTGGAAGAAAATTGATCACCAATTTTCTATATTCAGAAATAAAGTTAGAAATCTCAAACTTGATTTTTTCATAGATGGAATGAATCCATATTGAATCCTTATTAGCACGCATAGTTCATGGCCTGTTTTATTGGTAATTTAAAACCTATCTCCCGAATTTTGTATGAATCACAAATATGTCATGTTGAGTTTAATGATCTATGGACCAAAGAAACCTAAAAATGATATTGATTTTTTATTTTATCCATTAATTGATGATTTAAAACTCTTGTGGGGGGATGGTATTAGGGTGCATGATTCTTATAAAATGGAATATTTTCAATTTAATGTAGTGATTATGTTTTCTATAAATGAATTCCCAGAATATTGAAATTTGTGTAGATACAGAGTTAAGGGGAATAAAGCATGCCCAATTTGCAAACAGACTTTATATTTTCAATTGCATCATGGGAGGAAAAGGGTATACTTGGGTCATAGAAATTTTTTGTCTGTGAATCACTCTTATAGAATATTAAAAAAGGCATTCAATGGCTCACAAGAATTTGATATTGCTCCAAAATCTTTATCCATTGATGGGTATTTTGAGAGGGTAAAAAACTTGATGTGACATTTGGAAAGACACATAAATCTAGTAAAGATAAACATATTTGGAAGAAATGGACAATATTTTTTGAGCTACCATATTGGAGATATCATGAAGTGAAACATAACATTGATGTCATGCATGTAGGGAAGAATATATGTGATAGTTTGATTGGAACATTATTAGATATTAAAGAAAATACTAAATGTGGGTTGAATGCAAGATTAGACTTACTATCAATGGGAATATGTTTGGATTTAGCTCTCACTCTTCATGGAAGGCGAACATTTCTTCCCCCAGCTTGTTATACATTATCCAAGAGGGGGAAAATTAGCTTTTGTTAGTGTCTTTATGATATCAAAGTGCCATAGGGTTATTCTTCAAATATAAAAAAATATCTTTGAAGGATTTGAAGTTGATAGGTATGAAATCTTTTGATTTTCAAGGCATGATACAACAACTTATACTAGTTTCATTCTGTAGAATAATTCTCAACTATTTCAGAAAGACTATCTTGAAGGTGTTTTATTTTTTCAATTCAATTTTTAATAAGGTGATTGATCTAGATGCTTTGAAATTTTTGGAAAACAAAGAAATTTATATACTTTTTCAATTAGAAATGTATTTTTCTCCATCTTTTTTTGATATAATGGTGCATTTTATGGTTTATCTAGTTTGAGAAATAAAGATTTTTGGACCTGTATATCTATATTGGATGTATCCTTTTGAAAGTTATATGAAGATATTGAAGGGGTGTGTTAAGAATTCATATTGACCTGAAGCCTCCATTGTTGAAAAGTATATTTCTAAGGAGGTTGAGAAATTTTGTATGAGCTACTTGTCTATAGTAGAGCACATTGGTTTTCCTTTATCTCTCCATGAACGAGTTAATAATGGTGGAAAGGGGATTTATGGCTTGAAATTCAAATTGTTGTCCGGTGAACAGATAAATAAGGTACATTTATACATATTGAATAACATGCATGATGATAAACCATATATAACATTGCATATTAATGAGTAGAAACAATTTCATCCAAAGAAGAAAGATATGTGGATTTTGAATGAGCATAACAAAACTTTTTTCATGGTTTAAAAAGACCGTGCTTGGTAGATCAGATGCATTAGAGACATTAATAAGGTTAGTGGGTAGTATAAGTTTAAATGTGATAATATGGTCTGGGTATGACATTAATGGATATATATTTCATATAAAAGTTCAAGACAACATAAGTGCAGTTCAGAATAGTGGTGTATTAGTGTTCACAGAAGCAATGAATTTTTCAAGTACTAAAGACAAAAACTCAATTTATGTATCAAGTACATATTATGGATTCATTTAAGAAATATGGTAGATTGATTACATTAAAATTAAAGTTCCGATGTTTAAATAAAAATGGTTTATCAATAACAACAGTTCCAGATACAATGAATTTGGACTAACACTAATTAATCTCAATAGATTGGAAGACACAGCTAATTATTTTATAATGGAAACACATGAAAAACTAATTTTCTATGTTCTTGATCAATATGATATACAGTGTTTTATTGTTTTACAAGGAAAAAAATATGTTTATGATGATGAACTTGATGAATATGTTGATTTATGTGAGATCCCTACTTCTATTGAAAGATTAATAGATAATAATGATGAGCATGTGGTAGACATGGTTTGTTCTATAAGGAACGATCATGAAGAAGGAATTTGGGAAAACAATCCATTAGTACATTCCTAATAATAGAGGTAACATGTGTTTATTTATCATTTACTTTTATTAATTTCATAAAATGTTAGATATTTTAATTTTATTTATTTATTACAACACGTATTAAAACTAATAAGTAAAAATGTTTGTTTATATTAGTTTAGTAATTTTTAGTTTACCATTTTTACCATTACATAACTTATATATTTACTGATTTTGTTGAATTAAAATTATTTTAAATATCATATGTTAAAAAATATTCATTTTTTGTCTAAAAATGATTTGTTAGGTTGGACCATTTTTAATATTCCTACACCAATTTTGGATTTGTTTTCATTCATTTACATGACATTTCATATATCATTACTATTGTTAGCATTTCAGTTAACTATAAGAAATATGAATAATATTTTTTTAAGTTTTATTTTAATTTTTTGTTCCATAATTTTTCATTCTTTATTTACATTAGTATTGTAATATAAATTTGCATATTTTTGTAGTAATTGTTTGTTTCTTTGATGTAAAGGATAATGATATATAAATCAGTTGATCAACCACATACTTCTAGAGATAAGTGTCATGATCATACCTCTGGAGAGGAACATGCACATTCTCCTCTTGATGATCCCGAATCTTCTTCATATACTCCCACAGCAGTAAAGAAAAGTTCGAGGGTTGGTAAACGTGGTAGCATATGTTTACCAAAATTATTACTTGCTAGTAGCCAAGACCATAGAATAGTGGTAGAATTTGATGATAATGATATTCCAAGAGGTCCTGATGAAAAAAATTCAAGAGTTTTATATCAATATAGTATAAAAGAAAAGTCGGCATTTTTTTAATGATTGGAGAAGTGTTGAAAAAACAACACTATCTCAGTTGTGGGAGACCATTTTGGTAAGCTCTTTTTTTATTGTTTTACTAATCTTTAAATTTTTATAGTATAATATGTTTTCCTACTTCTTATTATATGACATTTGATATACCTGAAACTGGAGGAGTCAAGAGGAAATGTTTATTGATGGCTCCTAGGTGATAGAGGGATTTTAAATCAACCCTCACATCTAATTTCATTTATGGGCATAGGCAACATGATAATACATGTCATATATATCCTTTTATATATAAATACACATGGAAATAATTTGTTTAAAGTAGAAGATAAGAAGATTTTTGGTAAGTGCAATGTAAACTTTTAAAAGTTTTCTTTTATTAATGAACTTATTGATGATTTCTTAATGATTTATTAATGATTTATTATTCTTAATTTATAGAAATTAAGGAGATTTCATCAGGAGATCCAATCTAGAAATGTATACCCTCATACTTTATCTCGAGGAGGGTATACTTTATTGGAAGAACAAATGATGGATGAAAATTTACAAAAAACTGAGAGATGAGTCTTCAAGCTCTGGAGAGGTTTCCCCTATATCCCCCCCCCTCAGCTAGATATGAAAAATGGATGAGGGATCAGATGTGAAAAAAAGGTAAAATATCTTATAGAAAAATTGAGGGTCGTAGTTGAGAGGATTATAAGATGTTTATTTAATTTATTTAAGTTAATTCAATTATTTATATAATTATAATCATTACAAAAATTTTCAAATAATTCATACAGGATTCTCTTGAGGAGTAGAGAACACAGGGGTTATTTGTATCTAAAGGGAGGAAAGATATTTTGTCTACAGTATTGGGAAATCCCGAACACCTGGGTTGTGTGCGAGGATACCCGACGGGTGTATTGGTGAGAAAAGTGTTACCACGTTCTTCAGCTTATTCCATTGAGGGTTTTATAAAAAATAATAGAATATTTGGAGGGTGAAGTTCAAAAAAATAATATGATGATGGAGGAAAAGATCATAGCATTGGTACAGTCCATATTTACAGACATGCAAAGACAATTTCAGACTGTAGTTCCCACTCCACCTCTACTAACAGCTCTCACTCCCCCACCTCTGTCTACAAACCCCATTATTTTTCCTCCACCTCCACCTACAAACCCCATTTTTTATCGTAATCCTACACTCACTCCTCCACCTCCACCTACAGACCCTATTTTTTATCCTACTCCTACACCCCCTCGTCTACACCTTCCTAGTTATTGTCAGTTGTATTTTGATGATCCTCACTATCATATAGTTTCATATGGGATGATATATTGTATAGGAGATAAAATTCATCATAAAAAAGTTAGAGATAGAGTAGCATGGAGTCATTGTACATGATATTATAGATATATAAGCTAGAGTATTGTTACCTACAGATGAGGTGAGGATGGTTGGACAAAGTATCATCCACCTTTTAGTTTGTCTATATAAAGTTCCGCGACATATTACCATAGAGGTATGTGTATATTTATCTTTTATTTTATTTTTGTATTAAATTTTTTTTTAACATTTAAAAGTTAATATATTTATATATTTATTATTGGAATAATTTAAAGCTAAATAAATATTGTATATCCAACAACAAATACAAAGGGTTATGACTTCAGATACAAAATCTAGTAGTCTTGACAGATTATCAAGATATTCAGATTTTTTGGGGGGTGTTTATACATTTCCAAAAGAATCTCATGTATGTGATCATGAAATACATGTGGGGATTTTGAAAAATGATATCATGGATCTTGTTACTCGATATAAGTTAGGAATCAATGTGATGCAAGTTTTTTCCATACAAGTCTTAACATAAATCATTCCTTACAATAAATTTATTGAAAATTTATACTTATGTCTATTTTGTATTAGGTATATTTAGAAAATGTGTGAGGAGAATGAAAAGATAGATGTATGTAGATTGATATACCCACATTTGATTTCACCTGAAGTGAACGCATTGACTGAGGAACAAATAACAATTTATATTTCTGAAATATTTGAACAAAATATAATTACGCAGTGCTGGATGTTTCTTTATGTTGAGAGGTACGAAACATATATCTCACAAAGTGTTATTAATATTTTAACATAATAACCACTAACATTAAATTTTATTTTATATAGTGGCCATTGGATGTTATTTGTTTTTTGTCTAAGTGAGAAGACACTTTTCTAGATATGCTCTATCTATGGCGATGTGCGAGGAAATTTTAAAAAAATGTTGGGAAAGTAATTTTTGATTTATTATTAGTTGTTTATATTATAAATAATTTTAAATTTATTTCATTCATATTATTTTCTAACAAGGGATGGGATTTCTTTCAAAAACCCACAAATAAAAAGATCACCAAGACCAAATATGTAAAATTAAAGGTGAATTTCTAATTATAATTAGTACATTTTAGATATATTACATAAAAGTTTTATTTTGAATTGAAAAAATAATTTAAACAAAAATGTCATAAACAAAAAGGCATCAATTAATACGGATATTATGTGTTAATATTTATGTATTAAATAATTATAACTGGAATAGTTACAAAGTTCAACTAGGTTAGATTTCCTTATGAACTATACCCTAATATTTCATTTTTTTATTCATTATACATGTTAACTACTTTCCTTTTAATTTGTATATTTTTTATGACCCTCACCCTTATAGTGAACAAGATCTCACACATTTACAAGTGGAATGGAAAAATCATTTTACAGGTTTGTTTGGATTTTAGTTTATTTTTAGTGAATATTGGAATTTTTAATGTTGTAATTGTAAATGTGTATTTGTTAGTTGTTTTGGTTGGATATAGTTTTGGTTTTAGTTAATATTGTAGTTTTTAAATGTTTTAACTATGAATGTTCAATTTTTGTGTTGTTTCTGCTTGTTTCTTCTTCTTTATATATTTTTCTAGTTTGGTCAGTAGTGGAGAGGAAGGGTTATATGAAATGTTTTAAAAAAAAATTATGTCGGTTATTTTATAATCGACATTAAAAATATATTCTGTCAATTTTTTGAATCGTTTCTACAAGAACCGATGTGGTATAAGGTTTTTTACATCAGTTATAAAATAACCAATTTAAAAACCCTTTCTCATGAATCCCTTTAATGTTGGTTAATTATTAATCAACATAAAAAAGGCTTCAGGATTGTGGTTTTCCACGTTGGTCTTTATATAATTGATGTGGTATATGATGTTTTACATCAGTTATTTAATAAGTGATGTAAAAACCCATCATCCTAAAGAATTTTTCATGTCGCTCATATAAACAATCAATGTAATATATGATATTTTATGTTATTTATTTAATAACCAATTTAAAAAATCTGTTTCGTTATAGATTTACAATGTCAATTTTTTTAACCGACATTAAAGACAATATTTACAATGTCACCTTTAATAAAGGTATATAAAAATCAATGTAAAAAAACTGACATTGTAAATCATTTTTTCACTAGTGATCGTAGAATATCATTTTGGAATAGGTTGATCTATCTGGGAAAGGTTATGTGTCATAACCAAATTAGGTTTCCCTAATATATCCTTAACTTGATCACTTCCAATACTTTCTATATTGGCTTTCTCCGTAGGGAAACCTCTACAGTGTCCATGAGTATTGATACCATTCTTACTTTCAGTCTTCATTTCTAAACAATGGTATATACTGGATTAGATAAAAACATTATGATACATAATGTATAGTCCCAAAAATAGTGAAACACTTATCATAAATTGAAAAAAAAATCCATAACTAATCTCATAATAATAAACATGGTTTCCTTGGGGATATATTTACTTTCAAAAAATTCATAATGGTTTGTAAAGAAATTGTAGATTATCCTAAGAATATTACCTAGGAGTGTCAAACTAGTTGCATATTAAGGTTTGTTGTTGTGTACCAGGTTATGCTCGTGTCAGTCCCGACACACCTTTTTAGAGTTGTTACCCCTAGGTGCATCTGATCCAGAACCACGTCTACTTGCAGTATCAAGATAGGGATCTATTTCTAGGAATACCCATATAATCTCTACTTTACCAAAATTCAAGGATGTTCTCCTATACTTATCCTCAAATTCTATCTTAGGGTTATGTTCCCTGATCTATGTTTTCCTAAATCTAGTTTCCAAGATTTGAACTAAACTTCCTCTAATACCAACAATAACACACTGGCCCCAAAAGCCCGGAGTCATCTCCTTACATTATTACATTGGAATGATTATAAGGAATCAAATCCAGAAGAACCAATCAGTTTAGAAATTTTAGAAAACTAGATTACATACATGATACCCATATTATATTAGGAAATATAGAATAAAACATGATAAAATTAAATGAACTGCATCCTTAAAAGCTCATTCAAAGATTTATTCTTCATATCCTGGGGAAAGGAAATAAAATAAGGGTGAGCATAAATAATTATTAAGGGTAATTAAAATGGAAGAAATAATGAATCAATGATCATAATCATCATGGAAAGGTAAATAACTAAGAACACATTCCATATAAATATCTGGATAAGTCATATCAATATGGAATGACAAATAAATGAAACACATGTCATTTAATCAATAAACTGAGAATGAAATGAATCCATAGATAATGTAAAAGAAAAAAATCATGGATAACAATAAAAAAAATTATCAAAAAATGAAATTCTTAATAATTGGACATCATGTTTACAAGACACATGATACCTTTACCATCTTGATCTATTCTCAAGACAATTTAAACTACTCTGATTTGGCCAACTGATTTGTCTCATAAGACTACCAATGCATCAAGGGGATTGTATTAACTAGTCTCCAACCCATGTAGTTCATGTCCAAATAATTCCTCGTATATCTAATAATCTATTTAATTAATGGACAACATTTCTTATCAAATAACTGTATTGAGAAAAAGATACATATTTATCAACAATTCCCCAGTTAATCAAATAACTTTCAAAGTAAACAATGTGTGTAAAAAATGGTATATGGTTTAGGAAATAATAATATCCATTTCATGATAATATTTATATTTTAGATAATTTTAATGTATAATAAAAATGAAAAAAAGGAAGTGATTGTTTCAAGATAAAGTTAACAATCACAAAAGAAAGTGATTGCAAAGATGTCTTTTATCACTTGGTAATTTTCAAGTCAAAACCCATTAGATGAGATAGTTCAAAGTGAAACTTAAAATAACATAAATTATGATTGAATCATGATATTTAATTAAAAAGAGGCAGTATATAAACCACATTAAATTGAATTGGTGTATAATAACAAATAAGTCTCACTAGAATGTAAATTGTGATGAAATCTCTTACCTTGTGTTTCCTTTTCGGAGAACATCATTTAAAATCTTGTATAATAGTTTTTAGCATGTTATTAAATTATACTATAGCTATATTCATATTTATAATATCATATGAGATATTCTTATAATATCTTATTACCCCATTTGTTAATAATATTTCATTCTTTTCACTATATTAGGTGTTCAATTCCTTGTTTTTCGAATATGTTTTGAATTTTTATTTTTGTTACTATTAAATAAATCATGATTTCATCATCTCAAAAATATAAATAACATATATATTGAAGATATATCAACTATATATACTAAATCTGGGTATTTTTCAATTATGTATCATTTATACAAGACTCCATGTCACCCCACCCCATCCATTTTCATGTTCCCTCGCTTCATACCATCCTCCGCTCAGGATGAGCCTCATCAGTGATTAGGGTTCCCATCCATTTTCCTCAGCTCAATCACCAACACAACTCTCTAGTGATGGCGCCACCTCTATCTCGGAACTCCTACCTGATATCTCCCTTCAACCGGGTATCAGTATCATCCTCAACACCTCCTACAAACCCTGCTTCCTTTCCAGCTCATTCGCGTCCGACTCCTCCACCTCGGGCACCTCCGCCTCAGGCTCCTCCACCTCGGGCTCCTCCACCTCAGGCTCCTATGCCTCCCACTCCTCTACCTCGGGCTGCTCTGCCTCAGGCTTCTACACCTCCGGTCAGTTCATCTGTAAAACAAAATCCCTTTCCTTTATCGGTGGGTGAATTCTACTACTGTTTTTATTCACTTTCCCTCATCCAGTTGCTATATTCGGTTAGTCGATTTTTCAACCAAAATTTTTTTTTCTGGATCTATTATTTTTTATTCCAATACACCATAATGTTATGCATTATAGGTATTTCTAACTCAAATTATTGACTATTTCCTATATAAAAACTATTTAATTACTTCGTTTTCCAGATCATCATTACCTCTTGCAGTATAGATAACCCTTACTGAAATTATTGACTAATGCCTATATAAAAATAGTTTTCTTATTTTATTCTATGCATTTAAACTTTAACTGGTCATCTAAAAAATGTTAATTTCATTGACGTATTGATTTGTTCATTTCACATTAGAGGAACATGAATTTTCTACCCTAATTTTTTCCATTATCTGTTTCTTTTTTCACTTCTAAACAGTTTAGAATGGAAAATATTATTTTTTATGCGGTCTTAAAAAGTGAAATTAACAACCATTCCTTCATCAGATTCAATTTTACTTCTGAATTTGACTATTTTTACATGAGTTATGTCATTACCCACTTTTTTTTAATCAATCTTAAAATTTAAATTTTTTTATTTTTTATAAGCATGCCCCATGGATTATATTGTTTCTTACATCCGCTGATATATTTTTCTATTAATTAAAATTTAAATTTTTATCACTTATGCAGCTTACTCAGGTATGTGTTATCATGTTTTTTTTCTAAAATATTTTTATTTTGTCATATGTAATACATCCCCACTGCACACATTCCAATTTAACTAGTTATTTTCAAATTTTTATATACATTCAACATAAAAGTCTTCTAGACTTTCTAAGTCCATATAGATGTTTCAACTTTTTGAACATCAATAAACCTATTTTCTTCTTAAAAACTAGACACCCATATGAATTGGATTTACAAATTACTAAAAAAATACACATAATGTTATATCTTATATCACTGTTTAACAATTGAGCATGAATAAGATGATTCTTTCTTATAATTTCATTTTTCATCCACCTTTTTCTGATTGATCATCCATTTGTGTGTACATGTAGTTACTGCTTAAAATACTTTCTTCTCTATTGATTTAAATACATGCCCATAAACATCATATTAATATTTTCATATTCTTATTTTTTCAATTTTGAAGGACCAAACTTCAAATTTCATCACTAATGACCATTCCTTCATCAGATTAAATTTTCCTTCCAAAATTGATAGTGTTTACATGAGTTATGTCACAACTCCATTCCTTTTTAATCAATCTTAAAATTTTAATTTTTTTTATTTTTTTAAGCATGCACTATGTCTTATATTGTTTCTTACATCTGCTGATATCTTTTTCTATTTATTCAAATTTAAATTTTTGTCACTTATTCTACTTACTCTGGTATGTGACATTCAATCCCTGAACTATTGTGATTTTTTTCCAACAAATTTTTATTTTTTCATATATAATATGTCTCCACTACACACATTCCAATTTAACCATTTATTTTCATTTTTTTATATACATTCAACATAGAAGTCTTCTGGACTTTCTAAGTTCATATAGATGTTTCACTTTTTTGAACATCTATACACTTATTCACTACTTACAAACTATCCACCCATATTAATTGGATTTATAGGACACTGAAAAAATACAAATAATTTTTTACCCTATATCACTATTTAGAAATTGAGTATGAATTAGATGATTATTTCTTATTATTTCATTCTCCATCCATATTTCTCCCATCTATCATCTATTTTTGTGTACATGTAGTCACTTCTTAATATAAATTATTTTCTGTTGATTTAAATACAAGCCCATAAACATCATCCTAATATTTTTATATTCTTATTTTTTCAATTTTGAAGGAACAAACTTCAAATTTCATCATTAGCGACCATTCATTAATCAGATTCATTTCTCTTTCTGAATTTAAAAATGTTTACATGAGTTATGTCATGACCCCCTTCCATTTTAAACAATCTTCAAAATATAATTTTTCAATTTTTAATAACAATACACCATGTCTTATATTGTTTCTTACATCTACTGATATATTTTTCAATTAATTTAAATTTAAATTTTTGTCACTTATGTTACCTACTCAGGTATGTTACATGCACTCCCTCAACTATCATGATTTTTTATAAATAGATTTTTATTTTTTCATATTTAATATGTCTCCACTGCACACATTTCATTTTAACCAGTTATTTTCATTTTTTATGTACATTTAACACAAAAGTCTTATTGTCTTTCTTAGTTTATATAGATGTTTCACCTTTTTTAACATTTATACATGCTTTCACACTATCCACCCATATGAATTGGATTTACATATTACTAAAAAAATACACATAATGTTGTACCCTATAACACTATTTAGAAATTGGGCATGAATAAGATGATTTTTTTTTATGATTTCATTAAACATCCACATTTTTTCATTAATCATCCATTTGTCTATACATGTAGTCACTAATTAATAGAAATTATTCTCTTTTGATTTAAATACAATCCCATAAACATCATCCTAATATTTTCATATTCTAATTTTTTCAATTTCAAAGGACCAAATTTAAAATTTCATCATTAATGGTCATTCCTTCATCAGATTCAATTCTATTTCTGAATTTGAAAATGTTTACATGAGGTATGTCGTGACCCCCTTCCTTTTTAATCAATATTCAAAATATATTTTTTAAATTTTTAATAACAATACACCATGTCTTATATTGCTTCTCACATCTGTTGATATATTTTTCTATTAATTTAAATTTAAGATTTTGTCACTTATGTTAATTACTCAAGTATGTGACATGCACTCCCTCAGCTATTGTTATTTTTTGTCAAATGATTTTTATTTTTTCATATATAATACGTCTCCACTGCACACATTTTAATCTAACCAGTTATTTTAATTTTTTATGTACATTTAACACAAAAGACTTATTTCCTTTCATAGTTTATATAGATGTTTCACCTTTTTGAACATATATACATCTATTCACCACTTGAAAACTAGCCACCCATATTAATTGTATTTATAGATTACTGAAAAAATACACATAATTTTTTATCATATATCATTGTTTATCAATTGATTATGAATAATATTATTATTTCTTATGATTTCATTTTACATCCACCTTTTTTACATTGATCGTCTATTTGTGTGTACATATAGTCAATGATGAGTAAAAATTATTCTCTGTTGATTTAAATACATGCCCATAAACATAATAATTCATGGTGGTAGAATTTTGGGTACATTTTTGTTATCTTCTTCAGGTTTTTAAGTCACAGGACTACAGTTTTATACTGTATTGTCTTAATCAGGTGATAAAGATATATATATGTGTGTATTAATGGGAAAAAATTCTTAGTTATTCATGGATGTGATTATGTTTTTTTATTTTTCCTATAGTTATTTTATAAATTTGAGGTTGATAAACCATTATTCAGATGTTTAACTTCCATAGAGATATATATTTTAGGTTTGAGATAGAAGGCACCTGCAAAGATTGATCTGCACCTTCTTGATATGAAGCATCTATTTTGGGCATCTTTCGATACCAAAAAGGTGAAGGGAAAAAATTATATGGTAGTTTTGTTCTCATTTTTTATATTCTTTCTGAGTAGTTCAGGTGTATTTTAGTTCCTTGTCAGGTTATGGATGTACTTAGAGGAACAAATAAAAAGTGACACCATGATGGATAATCTCCCACCATGTTAAAATTTCAGAGGTCTTTAATTTTCCTGTGCACTAGGTTTATCATGGTTTATATATCTTCTTTTATATAAATAAACAAACATTTAAATTTTGAGGGAATCAAACTTTTGTACATGCTTAATGTCACTGGAGTTGCAGTTTAAATTGAGCATCCTTACAGCACCAACTTATTACTGGATAATGTCTCATTCCAAAATGATATTCATATTAGTATATTAGAGATCTTAGAAATGATTTTATTAGGTTTTTACCCAAGTCTCGTTTTTTTAATGTGAAAGATAGATTTTATAATCCTTCACTCTTATTAGATCAACCCAATCCATATAAGAGTGCTAATTTGATCATGCAACATTCTTCTATCCTTGAAGTTGGGGTTCTGACTCTCACTAGTTTTGTTTTGGAATTTTAATTTCATTCCCATTGATTTAAATTGTCCGGTAGTGTGGTGTAGTGTGAGGGAAAACATTTTTACCTAGTTCAATTACAAGGTACATCCGATACCTGGGGTCTGGTACTCGCTTTGGTGGGGGAGTTCTACACTATGATGTTTATAGAATTGTAATAGGAGGTATGTGGTTTCTGTTAAAAAACAATGTATATCTCATTTAATGAAATCCTTGAGATTTGTACTTTAGAGATTTCAATCGTAATCTTAGAATTGTTGTGGAAAATTTTATAGTTATTTAATGGGTTGAAAAGTTATTATAGTAAATTTAGGTGTGTTTGTATTGTACTTTCCAAAATGTCTAAATATTCGCATCGAACATGCTATAAATTTTATATCAATAACATGAATTTTTTAAATTTATTTCTAGTATGATAAATGTATCATTATTACTATAATTTCTTATGTGCATGTTAATATTTCTCTTAGTATGTTCTATGATTACTGCTGAGGGGTTTTCATTATAGGTGTGAGTATGGAAACATTATTTTAAGTAAAGTGTGTTCAGCTTCAGATTTCATCTGGCCTGAGACTCCTCTTTAGATCCTGGGTTCTGTTTCTTCTAAATCTTTTAAGGATCCAGCATGTTTTCCAATAAAGTAACAAAATTTAACAACAAAATAAGTGATTTGTTTGTGTTTTGTCTTTATGTTTTGTAGTTCTATTATAAAATCTCTAAATGTCTAATATATTTTGGATAGGTTAAGCTACTCTGCGATGATTTGCGTATACTAAGAAAGAAATACTTTAAACATTTTTTAAAGTAAGTCACTTTACACTTACCAACCAATTTTCACAACCTTCATATTTTTTAAGAGGTATTAATAAATTTATTACTGTTAAAAACCACAGCCTTATGTGCAACAAAGACTTATGTTAACAAGCATTTTGTTATATTTTCCTTATTATGAACTAACTCTTTTATGTAAAAATTTAAAATATCATAACTTGATGGTTTCACTTATATCACAAATAGAATTAACATTAAAAACTTAAATTTTAATATTTTAATATTCATTAATATTTATTATTATTATTAAACATTATTGTGTATGCAGGAAAACATGGTGGAAGCATTTGAAGTAAAAGATTTAGTACAAAATGACATTGTCATTGGTTCATTCTACAACTTCAAATGAAATTAAATAAATGATAAAATTATAAAAATATAAAGATCATCCATTATTATACTATAAAATTTGTAAATTAAAATATACTGTACAGATATTATACAATAATAGATATTATACCAAACTTGTACAATAACATATATTGTACAGATACTGTACAGAACTTTTATATTAACTTTTTTTCTCAAAATGAAAACTTTAAATGATCGATATTAATATTGAAAAATATTTAATAAAAATACCATGAGATTTATAGCTAATTGTGTCCCAAGATGCATGTTAAAGCTTCATTTCTACCCTTTACTACGAAACAGACACTGATGTATTGGTCGGGATGTTAGATACCAAAGGCAGTAGAAGGAACTAAAATTACCTGACCCAAATCAACAAATTATCCAAATAAATCTGACATGTCCTCCATATATTTTTGTTTCAATATTTCAATTTTTATCTATAGAAATTGTTGACTTTGTTTGAATATATTCAAGTTGAAGATTTAGTAAACGAGTACAATGTTATTATCCTTTATGCTTTATACTGTCTAAACTGTCTGTATATTTGGAGTCCAATTTTATTGCTATATTTTGTACCACTAATATAAGTTATCAATATATTCAATGTAGTCAATATTAATGAAGGTTTTATTTCTTTCATACAATGTGATAGGGTTTACTATAACAGGATTTTAGAGATATACAACATCATGGAACAGACAAGTTGTGGGGAAATGCATGAGCAGTGGATCATTTTCTTTTGTCTTGGTTATTAGATTCTTCTATGTGTACTATATATAACTTGTGATACATGTATTTCAAAACTATATCATGTACTCTTTCTTAGTAGTGGATTAGGTTTTTAATTTGATCAGTGGATGTTTTTTAGATCATTGGAGCATGTATTTTATTTGAGTAGTGGATCATGTTTTTTAATTGAGTAGTGGATCATTTTTTATAGCATTAGTTGATATCACCGTGAAAATTCATGGGTGGGTACTAGTATATATATATATAGTGATCCATAAAATTTAGAGATAGTAAATTAAATGCACCGTTCATAGAGACGGTAGTCCCTACGTACGCATGAACGCTACTTCAATTTCATTATCATATTTAAAAAGTAAGTCATATATGTGTGTGTATATATATATATTATCATTACAATATCATATTTATGTAATATATTTTACATATGTTTTTTAAAACTATCCTTAATACATTCCATGTTTAGTGTGAACAAATCACATCGCTTTGATGAGGCGGTAGTCCACACGTCCACAAATGAAGTTATTGTTTTCCCAAAAAATGGAAATCATAAAGGTATGTTTTATATGAAAATTACATAAACATAAATACATCATAAATATCATATATAAACTATAAATACATCATTATTTCAACCTTTAATGGTGGTAATGGAAGAACGAATGACATCGGTTTGTGAGGCAGAAGTCTATCGTACACACGAATGATGATTGTGTGTCCCATTTGATGGAAGTGTGTGTGAGTTTAGATCGTACCCTTGAAATAAAAACATTACATTATATTTAGGATACTAATATTATTATATATAAAATATATAATAATAATTGAATATGTGGATAGTGAAATGAAAAAAAAGTGATCATTGAAAAATGTTACCTCTTTTTCGAGTAACTCATTTTAGTTTATACCAAAAGACTTCCTTGGTTGGATTTTTTCCCAAAGTGGGGATTCTAGAATGAGTGGAGAGATGTTGGGAGATTATTTGTTCAGGGGTTGGATGATAAAAATAGCTTGATAGGTGTGAATAAGTTGGAGGGGTGAGTTCCATTTTAGAGTGGAGGAGAGGCATTCTTGTAAATATAAAAAGGTAACACTATTGAGAGGCCTCCCTTACATCATGTGCCTCCAATAATGAAAACATATGATAAAATTGAGTATATGGTCTAAATATGTCCATAAATTAGGTTTTATACATGTTTCTAGTTAATTTTATACCCTAAGTGTAAGATTTAGTCCCTTATTAAGCTAATTTTTCTCTTAATCGGCGTAATAAGTTTTAATTACCTTCACTAATATTTTTGGTAAAAAATTAAGTTAAACTTAATAGATATTATAAATTATTATGATTCCAAATATGGAATTAATTTTTCCAAATTCCAATCACATAAGTGGTAGAAATAAATTAAAAATTAATCCCACAGACGGGACGAGAAAGTGGGTTTTTAAAGTAAAAATGTTCAAATGATTGAAATGATTTTATATCAAAATTCAATATAAAATTGATCCAAATGACATAAATTGGATTAATAAATATAAAATTTAAATAATTATTCTTTAAAACCAATTAAAAATATAATTTAACCCTACAAATTATTTATATGAAAATATAGTTTTCTATTAAAATTCAGTATTTTTCATTATTCATCAAAAAATGAGACTTCACAGAAAAATTCCAAAAATTCACCCAAATATAATTTTGATGTTTTTATTTCAAAAATTAATTTTATTTTTTCAAATATAATTTATAAAAATTTCAAAATGTATATTTAAAATAGGTGTGTCATTAAAAGGCGGCAAAACTACCTTTATAACAATATAGCTTTTATTCATAAAATTGGATTTATTCTTATCTTATGCCAATCAAATCTATTAGAAAAATGTCAATAATATTTGATTAAATATATAATATATATAATTCATTAATATAATCCACTAATAGTAATTAATTTAATTAAGATAACTTTGTACCATAAAAATATTTTTTTTATAAAATCATTCAATTTATATTCATTTGGTTTCACTACTACAAAATGGGCATTTAACAGCACTAAAAATGGTTTTTATCAGTGCTAGAGAGGTGCTAACTATGGGGGAGAGATTAAAATCCTGAGACTTTTATCAGTGATTATAGAAGTGATGATAAAGGGGCATACTATAGTCTGTTGTAACAACACCCTGTAGCACCAAAAACACCATGAAATTGGAAAAATAAAGTACGGATACATAATTTAAATGAAGAGAAAACAATCTCGACTCATTTTCTTGATTTTGGAAATGTTATGCATGATTTAAACTAAAATGGAACTTATATATTGAAAAATTCACTTGGATTCATACCAGTCACACAGTGTATTGAATTGTGGTCTGTCTGATTCTTATACATATCAAATGACTTATGGATCATTTTCCTAAAGTATCAAAATAATCCAAATGTGTTTACTCAGTTTTGAGTACGTCGCTCGTCTTTTTTACTAAAATATCATTTTAAAGTGGAAACATGCACTTTGAATCATACTAGTCACATCATGTGTTGTTTTGACATGATTCCAATTCATACACATAAAAAATGACTTATGAATCATTTTTCTAAATTATAAAGACAGACCAAGTGAGTTTTCTTGGTTTTCAGTGAGTGAAAATTTTTGAACAAAAATGTTGATTTTAAATTGATAACAGACACATTGAGTAATACCAGACACATTGTGTATCATATTGAGGTGTATCTTATTCCTAAACATCAAAAATGACTTATGGATCATTTTCCTAAAGTATAAAAACAATCCAAATGAGTTTGATCAGTTTTGAAAAGGTGAGTTTCCCTTTTTACTAAAATTGATGTTAATTTTAAATAAAAAGATGCACTTGGAGTCATATCGGTCACACAGTGTGTCAGATTAAGGTGAGGCTAATTCCTATACATCTTAAATAACTTATAGATCATTTTCTTAAAGTATCAAAACAAAATTAACATGTTTACTCATTTTTGAGTATTTCACTTGTTTTTTATACTAAAATGTCATTTTAAACTGGAAACACACACTTTAACTCATACCAATCACATCGCGTATCAGTTTGATGTGAAACTATTTCCTACACATAATAAATTACTTATGGATTAATTCACTAAATTATCATGAAAATTCGATCATGTTTTCTCATTTTTCAGTGAGTGACATTTTTTGAAATAAACTATCGATTTTAAACTGATAATGGACACATTGAGTTATACCAGGAAAATCGTGTATCGAGTTGAGGTGAAGATGATTCCTACACATCATAAATGACTTATGGATTGTTTCCCAAAAGTATCAAAACAATCTGAATGTTTTTTATTAGTTTTGATTAGGTCATTTGTCCTTTTTATTAAAATTAATGTCATTTTTAAATAAAAAAAATCACTTTTAGTCATACCGATCACATTGTGCATCGGGTTAAGGTACGGATAATTCCTACACATCTCAAATGAATTATAGATTGTTTTATTAAACTATAAAAATAATATGAATGATTTTCCTTGGTTTTGAGTACAACACATGTCCTTTTTATCAAAATTGATGTCATTTTTAAATAAAAATACACACTTAGAGTCATAACGGTCACACCGTGTGTCGGATTGAGGTATGTATAATTCCTACACATATCAAATGACTCATGGATTGTTTTCCTAAAGTATAAAAACAATCCAAATTAATTTTCATAGTTTTGAGTAAGTCACTTGTTTTTTTACTAAAATGTCATTTTAAACTGAAAACACATACTTTGACCTATATTGATCACATAGTATATCTATTTGACATGAGACCGATTCTTATACATCAAAAATTACTTATGAATCGATTTCCTAAATTATATTGAAAATATTATTTCATTTTATTTTATTTTTTAGTGAGTGACATTTTTTAACTAAACTATTGATTTTAAACTGATAATGGACACATTGAGTCATAGCAGTCACAGTGTGCATCCAATTGAGGTGTGGTTGATTCCTACATGTCTCAAATGACATATGAATCATTTTCCTAAAGTATTAAAATAATCTGAATGTGTTTTCTCAATTTTGAGTATGTCAATTGTACTTTTTACTAAAATTAATGTTAATTTAAAATAAAAAGAATCACTTAGAGTCATACCTATCACACCATGTGTCAAATTAAGGTGTGGATGATTCCTACACATCCCAAAGACTAAAAAAATCATAACTTCCAATGTTACCATGTTTTAATTGTCTTTATATATTGAACTACCAATACTACATATTGACTCAATGTTCTTAGCCCAAAAAACCTTTCTCATTATTAAAAGTAAAAAGAGCATAGGATTTCAACAACGAGAAAGGTTTTTCATCTAATAACATCGAATCAATATGCAGTGTTGAAATTTCAACAAATAAAGATAATGAATATGAAAAATGTGGTTACATTGGAAGAAAGAATCATGTAATCTCTTTTGTGGCTTGTTGTAGATATTTGAAAGTAAAATATGACTTCCCAAAAGATATGTGAAAAAAACTAAATAAGTATTCGATAAAAATGATGAGGAAATTAAATTACAAATAGTAGATAAAATTATTAAAAAATAACTAAATAAGTAGTATGAATTTACCTTTTCTTAATGGTTGTACGCATTTTTGACGCATTTACTTATTGTCATTATCTCAGTTGTAGGCTCTAAGTCCAATCCCTCACAAGCATGAGTAGCTTCAAACAAACCACTGCAACTCAAAAAAAAGAATCCACTTTTACATGAAAATAATTATTATATGAGTAATATGGAAAATAAATAAATTAAACATAAATATGAAAAAATACATTAATTCTATGGATAATGATTTTACTATAAAAACATTGTTGACCATAGGGATATGCTGATGGTAAATCAATAATTATGATAAAAAAACACAAATAGATCTTTCCAAATAATCAATCAACGAGTGAGGAGGATGAGTAGAAAATAAGATACATTGGATTGAATCTTTGAATCATCCAAGAGAAAGTAAATATATTCTATTAGGTTTATAAAATATTAATTTTTTACAATAAATAAATAAATACACATAAGATATTCATTATATAAGGTGAATGCCTTCTATTTTCAAAAATTACATGGATGGTAATCAAAGATTCATAAGGGTGGAACCAAAAGAAAATGTTAAAGAATGATCTGTTTTTAGATGGATTAAAGTGAAACGTATATAGTGTTTATTAGATGTGAGATAAAATAAATAAAGTGATTTTCAAGAAGTATTAATGAGTGAGTTATCATTTCAAATATGGATATATTTTTATCAACCACAAGAAATACAAGTAAGGATAAAATAAATGAATAAAATGTCATTGGTGGTCAGAAAGTTTCAGTGAAAACTCTAAAGAGTAAGACTCTAAAAAAACCACATGTTTTTCCAAATAGATCCTAAATCATTTGGAAAGGCTGACAAGGATGATAATTGGATCAAATCTATGCATGAGGATATTGATCTGAATAAGAAAAATGTGACATGAGAAGATTTATCTGAATAAGAAAAATGAATGATTCTTATATATCAAGTTGTTGCATATATTGTTCCAAAAAAATGTCCATTAGTTTAAAAATACATGAGTTTTTTAGTTAATTTTTTGTCCTAATTCTGTAAAACTCTTAACATAAAAGTTCATTGTAACGTATTGTAATGAAACATTTTTTTATGTCATGTAATTAATATGGTCACATCTGTGGGGCATTATATTACCACTAGAAGGACATAAAAATATATTTAAGTTTATGTTATTAAATTATAAAATTCAATAGAATTAATAATCCACATTGAACATAGTATGTCATTAAATTATTAAATCCAAAATAATAAAATTGACTTGAAGTGGGATTTTAAAGGTGTAATGATTTTATCCATGAAAAATAAATTTTATTTCAATAAAATATATTCTATTAAAACTTATTTATTAAATTTACATCAATCAGTGTTAATATTTTTATTTTATCAAAATTAGTTAAATCTAGTGGTATAAGATTTATTCTTTAATGATATAAAATATTCTTTAAAATTTAAATAATAAAAAAATCTCGTTAAATAAGTTACTTTTCAAATAAAATATCAAATTTATAAAAAATTTGATCAATCATAAAGGATTGGGAACAACAAATTCTATCAACAATGTACTTTTCTTATACACCAAGTAATGAAATAGTATTTTGTTTCTTAAAATACCATGATGTTGAGGTTTTTCCTAGAAAATGACTCATTCCAATTGTTTATTTTCTGGCTATATTTCAACAACCAAAATAAAAATATAAATTACATTTTATCTCAAAATCAATTTTTCCTCTATAATATATTCAAAGGATTATAGAACCTTAAACCTCTTTGATTTTTATTTTTATAGCATTTAAGTCATATTATTTATATTCAAATTAAAATATTTCAAAAATAAAAACTGAAAACATTATATTTTTTCAATAATTAGTTAAATAAATAAGATAACTAATCAAACATATATAATATTTTTTCTCATCTGATTTTAGAGATTCATCAGAATAATTTGATTGTTACATTTCATAAGTGGCCCTTAAATCTATCCTAAGCCTTATGAAATAGTCCACAGTCATCCTAAATAAATCCATTAATTTTACACCATATTTTAGTTCTCATTATCCTAGGAAAAAATTTCATGAAAAAAACATTATATAGTTGTTCCCATGTGTCAGGTATTTCATCATCCATTTTTTGGAAAAAAACTTCTAGAATTACCTTTAAAAAATAAGGGAATAACCCCATATTTCAGCTCCTCCTCACTCAACCCTCTCAGTGCCAATTATTGCACGACATAATATAAGACCCCAATGATGTCAGATATTCCATAATCAAAGTGATTCGTAATGTAATATTCCAAACTAGCGATAAAACTAACCAATATATGGATGAATTTTTTAAAATATGGCAATTAAAAAGAGGTAGATGTCATGGAATATAGGTATTGGGAGCCTATTATACCTCACAATAACATGAACCAACATTGGGTTTGATATATTTCAAGTCGCACAGTACCAATGTTGTCCCAAGGATACCCACATGATATTGGGGAAGACGATACTTCAATATATCTAAAAACAATGAATTTTGGGTTTTTTTTATTATAGGATAGTGCAACTAGACTTGTTGGGATACATGGATGTGGGATAAGAAGGTTCAGTGGATAACTGAGGAAAATTAGAAATATCAAAAAACCTGGATTTTGTTCGATTTGTGGTTGCGTTCAACCCTTGAATCGCTTGAGACTTTGATTCAAGCATTGGAATAGTTGGATTCTTAATTCTAGCCTATACTCGAGCTTGGATTCGATAATGAGAAGCGACGGTAGTAGGTCGCTTCTATGGAGAGATTTGGATATCACGAACTGGTTCACGATGGTTAGGGTTCTTAAAATAGATCATGGCACTTTTATCAGTGCTAAGTTTATAAGCGCTGATAAAATGAATCATTATCAGTGATTTTTTTAGCGTTGATAAAGATAGAGATTAATCAGTGCTTTTTTAGCACTGATAAATCTCTATGTTTATCAGCACTAAAAAAGCACTAATAAATATTTTTTTTAAATGTATAATTATTATATATAATTATACTACTAATAATAATACATTTTATAAAATAATAATTTTATAATTCTTTGAATATATAATTATTTATTTATAACTATATAAATAATTTTTTAAAAAAAATATTTATATCATTATATAATTTTATATATATATATATATATAAACATGGTAAATATATTCATTATTTAAATAAATTTATTATAAATTTATAATTATTTATTTATAATTATATAAATACATTTTAAACAAATATTATTTATTTATTTATAATTATAAATGTATAAAAATAATAAATATAGATTAATAAATATTTTTATTTATAAATATTTTTTTATAGATGTATTTTTAACATTATTAATGAATATATAATCTTAAGTTCATGAATGTTAAAAATAAGTAAAATAGATTAATTAAAAAAGAGTACAATATTGAAAATTTGGATAAGTTTGATTAATATAAATCATTAAAAAATGGATATATATTGAAATAAAGATGAAAACATTTTGAAAATATTAAAACATAGTAAATAAATATATATAAAATAAATAATATAAATTGATGAAATTCCAAAAAAAAATTGTGTGTGTGCATATGTATATAAAAATTAATTAATTGCGTAAATGTGAAATCAATATAATAAGTTTGATCTGTGTTATAAATTGGAAAAACAAAGCGACATTTAATTATGTCCATTACTCGATGCAATTAGTCGATATTTTTAATTCTTATTAATTTTTAATTATAAACTATTATTCACTAAATATATTATTATTTAATTTAAAGAATAAATAATATTTTTATTCTATAAATATTATTTATATACATTAATATATATCTATATATTTAATATAAACTATTTATTAACATTATCAATAATCATCTAATTAATAAAATATTTAATATTTTTCTCAATTTATTTATCTTTAATTTTAATTTGTTTAATTTTCATTTTGCATTTATCTATATATTTAATACATATGATTTATTGGTATTTATAATTTATATACAGTATAATCAATTTATTCATTTTTATCAATAATTATTTAATTAATAAAATTTATAATATTTTTTTTAATAAAATCATTTTTTATTTTTTATTTATTTCATTATTTCATTTTATTTATTCGGACCTTTATCAATGCTAAAAAAACACTAATAAAAGAATCCTTTATGAGTGCTAAAAATATAGCACTGATAAAGGGTACCCTTTATGAGCGCTAAAAATAAAGCACTGATAAAGGGTTCCCTTTATAAGCACTGAAAATAAAGCATTGATAAAGGGTACTCTTTATCGGCACTAAAAATAAAGTTCTAATAAAGGGACCCTTTATCAGTGCTAAAAACAGAGCGCTGATAAAGATGTCATTTATCAGCGCTTTTTTCTAGCGTTGATAAATACCAGCGTTGTTAAACGCCTATTTTGTAATAGTGTTTCTATATTCATTTATAATTAATTAGTAACCAATTAATTTAACTATATATTTTCATAAGTTAGTTAATATTATTCATAATCATAAATTTAACATCTAGGAGATAATTTTCAGTTTAAATAATAATATTAATAGTTTTCGGTAAGATTTGGTCTTGCGTGTAACGCAAACTATCGAACAAAGTTGTTCTTACGTGTAACACAAGCTAACTTAGTGTTACATGCATTACAAACTATAGAATATATTTAAAATATTAAATATATCATAAAGTATTAGGATTTATATTACATTCTATGTTTGGTGTTTCATGTCATGTATGTTATTAAATACAATATTCTTACTTTATAATTTCATGATTTTACAGAAATGTTACTTGAATATCCATCGGGCACTTTCGTATTTTTTTAATTTTTGAAGGAAAACATATTTTTGATGATTTTTCATTGAAAAAAATAATTTTGGATACTAACCATTCTAATTTTCCCATATATCACACTTAATATGTCGTGATTCTAAGTCCATATGAGCATTTAGATTATCCTTAGATTTCTATTGCTAATTAAGAATTATATAAAGAAAATTTCCACACACATTCTTCTATCTGCATAAAATTAAGATTATGGTGTTCCAAATTAAATTCTAAATATATAATATCAAAAAATATTCTCTTTTTCTTCTAATGTCATGTTAAATTTGTATCTAACAGAGTTCGAAGTCTTTTCCTACCTTCATTTAAGTGAAAATATTTTCCAAACTCTATGAAAATAATTGATAATTGTGCCATGATATTCAATTAAAATAATAAATTTAGTGGTAGACTCTAATATGTTTTTCCAATGAATAATGACTTATTAAATTTAAATCAATAATATCTATCATGGAATCGATAATGACATTTTTAACACCACTTTTTATTATAAGTCAATCGTTAATGCTCAAAATCAAAGTTATAAATTGGGCAATCCGAACCAGTGTGTGTGTTCAAACTATACAAATTTTCTAGATGTTTTGTATTAGGGAAGAATACATTTTAAAAAAAATCATGATAGATACATAATATGTTTCTACACCATCATTCCATAACTCCTATAATTCTTGGATAAGAGGCTAAAGATAAAAATCAATGTTATTTCCAAGAATTTTTTTTTTGGGAATAATCGTCAATATGATGAATGAAGTTTATTGCATAAACATACAAGGTGGTAAATTATAAGGGATTAAAATAGTAAACCATATGTTAAAATTATTACTTAAATTCCCAAAATGATTAAATTGGTTAGGTTCCAATCTAAAACACATTGTTCAAGGGTTATAAGAGACATTAGAATGCAATGAATTAAATGTCTTCCACACTTTTGAATCTCTTGGATGTCATATGGAATCATCATTGTTATTTTCCAATGCATTCCACTTTATATGTTTAGTGGTTTTATATGATAGTAAAGTAACATAAAACCTTCACTGCAATTTTATTTTCTTGTTTATTTATGTTAGCATATTGATTCAAACTAGCATCATTATTTGTTGAATATGGAAGTACAATATATTTTTTTCTCTTCTCTATTAGAATCTTATCCTTAGTGTGACATAAAATCATTGGGATGTGCATGCATATTCATATAACTAGGTCCAATATTGATAATAACCTTCTTCATATCATAAAATGATGCATGGGTCTTAGTTTTAGCAAATAGATCATGCAATGGTTCTAATATCATGTATATTGATTTATTTTCAATTCCACATAATCACTTGATATGGTACAACTTTAGTGGAAAATATAGTTTTGAACTTTTGTAAAATATTTCATATAATTCTTAATGTTTTTCTTTGACTAATTCAAAAAAGGTGGTTTTTATCAATTAAGTAATTTATTGTGTTAGTCTCCAAAGCATCATCCATTAATATGTTATCATCTTGATCATGTTTTCCTGTAGTTTTGTAAGCATCATTAATATTTGAAACATCAATATGTACATCAACAAATGTGTTAAAATCTTGATAGTTTTTCCCTACTATTCAGAAAACATCATTTATCATGTTTTAAACTTCAGTATCCATCATCAGGGAATTAACCAGTCCATTCTGATGTTGGACATTACTTCTCAAAATTTACGTAATGTTTGATTCTCCATGCCAAGTTCATCACACATATTGGGTGGGAGATTTTTTAAATGTCAATTATTCAAATAATTTATCTCTCTTCAACCATTGTTTTAATTTACATTTAGGACATGTACATTTTATTCTTCCATCAACGAATCGATTTGCAATTGAAATATCAAAAAACATATTTAAACCCTTGGCATTCTAAGATGTGTTATGAGGTAATGTAATCCAACTTTTATCTATACATAATTTATTATCTATAATTTCAAATAAAAAATATAGTTATATAAATATATAAGAATAAAATAATACATGTTAATTTAAATAACATGACACCTATAAATCTGACATCCAAACAATCCATCCATGAATGAAAACACATATTAAAGGGTAACAATTCTTACTATAAAAATCGCAGCAACTAACAAAGGGTAATAATTCTAACTATACACGTCAAAAATTTACAAACACATCCGTGAATGAAAACACATATTAAATTCAAAAGTCCCATGTTTACCTCCTTTTCCATATTTAGATTATTTTCCAATTATGATGAAGATGAAACATGACAATTAGAAACTATAGCAGTAATAAATGTTCATAAATTATATTTAAACACGTTTCCTTATCAAATAAATATATTGTACATAACATTTAATATAATATATTCTAGAACTTCATAATATCCTCTTAAATTGCTATATTTATGTATTAATTAATTTTGAATATGTCATCCCTTCTATAATGACTTCATGAAAAGTAGTAACAAAAATATAATAGTATTCTCTACTCAAAAAAACAACTAATAGTAGTAAATAATGAGGCAATCACAATAAATCATATAAAATAATATTGGTTTAATAGAGAATGGAAATTGATTCATAACATCCCATTAGCATCTTTTTTAAACCCAAGTGTGATACATTAACAATGTTGCATTATAACTTCCATTTTTAATAGAATTTAAATCAAGCTAACATCAATCAAAATTTTATATATGTTCAATATAGAATATAAATTTATGGTGTTGGCAAGGTATTTTCCCATGAAAAAGAATTTATACTTGGGGATATTCAAAATATTCTAATTTGTCATTTTGGATTCAATCGAGTGAATATTTTCAATGTAAATGTTCAACATAGATTCATAATCTCAAAATATATGATGTGTATTTGATCAATTTCATACTTTTAAAGATGGATTTTTATTTTATCATAATGATGATATTAATGATTAATGTTATTTGCTCTAATGAGGAAATAGAAAATCAAGTATTGTTGTATTGATGATTCATTTTCAAAGTTTTACAGAAGCTTGAAACCCCATTTTAAAAGAATAAAGTTAATATCATTATGTAATAACACTATATATGTGAACGATATCATGTAATGATTTACATTTCATGGTATTCATGGACCCATGATTACACAAAACAAATCACGGGTCTTTTCAAGGAGTGTGGTCTAAAGGATATCCCTATACCCTTAAAAAGAAAGATGGTCAATCACAAAGTTAAATGATGCTTTCATTACCAAAGCCACATGTATAAGAATAAAATAAAAATAAATAAATAAATTTATGTACCTAAAGGATTCAACTCAAAGTATTGTTTTAACAAGAAGCCGGAGGATGTAAAAGTTACACATAAAGAATAAAATAAATAGTTCGTGGATAAGGTATATATGTCTTTTATAAAGATTTGAAATTTTTAGCTTCATATAGAGAATATAGTATATAGATACTTAAATAAAATTGGATTTAACATGGAAGAACATTTCAAAATGTTTTCTCAAAAGATGTTGAGAATTACTAAAATTAGAAATTTTATCAATGAACATTACAAAAATTGTAAAAAGTATAAAATTCTCTATTTGGTGGGGGGAATGAAACATTGTATATCATAACCTATAATATCATAAATTGGGAAACACCAATTAGAATGGTTTTTGAGGTTAAAATAGAGAAAATAGTTCTTTATGATTGGGATCATCTTCTATGATTGAGATATCTGAAGAAAAACACAATACCTTTGTGGAAAATGATAAAGGAATAACAACAATGGAGTGGAGGTTAGAAATGGGGGAGGGTGAGAACGTCTTAGGTTGAGGTGTGTCTAGTATAATAAGGGAATTGGAGTGGAGAATGGTTTTGGTATCCCGCCTTTTTATTACATAAACTTTTCATTAAATGAAACAAAATACAGAATATTTTAAAGTTTATTTTCTTGTAAATCAGAAAAATAATACATGAAAACATAAAAAATTATTCTAATAAACATGAAATTATTATTTATGGGTTTTCCATAAGTTACTTTTATTTCATCTCATATCATGGGTTCATACATCATGAAATTGTGAGCATGAGTCCAGTAAGGGAATAATCAAGGGAGATATTTAGTATGTGATCATGAGGTATATCAATAAAACAAGAGGTATAACAATATAACCTAATCAAGAGAAAATGAGTAATATCATGATAAAAATAATATGTATAATAATATGTAAATGTGGATACAACATAAAAAATAGGCATTCATAAGCATATCACCATGGTTTATAACTAAGGTAGCATAAATGAAAATTACCAAGGTATCATAAAACATGTCATCTCTAGACATTAAATTATTTACCCAATAAATTTGAGTGCTATCAGGACATTCCCTTCGTATTTCTTAATTTCATGTGAGACACATTGATCATAATAAATCATTTTTTTGATAACCTAAGGAAAATAAAGTATAGGTTTCATATAAAATCACTGAGTACGTAAGTTCTTAAAGGATTGACCATAACATCATTTTTAAACCACAAAAAGGGAATGTGGCTTTTGTATATGTAAATCCATGAATCAATAGATTATATTAACATATAATTAAATACCTATAGATAAATAAATTGTTTTGGTATTCATGATATAATAATTTTTCATTAAAAATGGAATTTGAGAAGTAAATTCGGTAGCATGGCGGGTATAAAATGTGGATTTAAAAATGGTGAAATGAGAGAGAATGAAGGTCTAACATTGATGAAACATAATATAGGAGTAAGGGTATTATCAAAAATGTAATAAAATAGATTAATATAACATTTATAAGAAATATACAAAAAAATAGGTTCTTGAATTGAAGATAATGGAAGGAGAATTCCCTTACCTTGAATAATTGTTCCTAAAACTTGAGGATTAAACCTTGGGAGATTAAGGATAACTTGGGGGAATATTTTGGAGGAAAATTTACCAGAATTTCATGGAGTATGGATTAGGAGTGAAGGGTAATGGTTAAATGGGTGGGTATTTATAGAAAATGTGGGGGAATTGTATAATAATTTACAAAGATAGGTCTTGGAAATCTAGGTTGTGGAAAATGAAAACCATTAGCTTACCCATGTATTTTGCTCATGGTTTTAGACATTTGAGTCGCATTTTATGATATTTTAATCCACTAGATCAAACGAACTTTTTAAAATAATTATTTTTTCATGGAAAAGAAAAATTTTGACTATGTAATATTTTTTTAAATTAAAATTTTCATTTTAGACTTTAGAAAGTCTCTTATAGGTTTGGAAATTGATTAAAATATATTAAAATACTTAATAGTAATAAAATAACATATTTTAGGTTTTTTATTGTGATTAATTAATTATTACATCATTAGGATATAAATATGATGTCATAAAACATACCAAAACCCAAAACTGTATTTTTACTGTTCACAGAAAAATAAAGTATTTTATAAAATTCTCATAAATTCACCCTAACCTAATTTCAGAATATTTATTTTAAATTTAATGTTTATTTTATCAGAATAACTCCCTAAATCTAATAATTTTAACTATTAAATATAAAAAACCTTGTTTAATGAAAAATAGTAGTTTTTAAGGCGTGATCTAATTTTTTACACTTATAAAAATTTCCTAGGATATTATAAAATTATTTTATCATTTATATTTAAATAATATTTTTTTTAATACTATTCCAATAAAAAAATATTATTCATAATACCTTATTTTATTATAAAAATGTATATCTTTTCTAAAAAATACAATTATGTTTTATTTGTGTCCAGAAATCAATTTATTAAATTCATCTCAATTAAAAATATATTTTATTATAAAAAAATATTCTTAAAAAGATATTCATGGAATAAACATTTTATTTATAAAACATAAATTACACTTTAATTAACTATGGCCTAGATATGTAACCCCTTATTACACCTACGTATTCTCTAAGGGTAAGGTGTACGGTGGTGGTAGTTTCATGGCGTGGCTCGGCTACATCAACCAAGTGGTAATATAAAATAACATAAATTTCTCTCATAGGATATTTCATTCAAGCTTCACTTGTTGAATATCATCTTGGGATTGGTCAAGGGTGAACCCCAGTGATGTTACCTCCCTCTCAAGTTCTAATAAGTGGGCTTCAAATGACATGACTCTACTGGTTGAGGCCATCATTTCTATTTTTTGCATCAATTATCCTTTATCATTACTACTTAAAAAACCTAATTATAATGGTAAAATTATCATCAATGGGTATAGTTCCCAATGGTCAAATTGACCAATGGTTATATTGACAAGTGGTCATATAACAATTTAATCCCAATGGTCACATTTCCCTTTACACCCTATAAATACCACTTCATTATTTCACTCAATATTCACTACAATTTTTCTTAAGGTTATATATTTTCATTTTATAAGATGTTTATTAGTTTACTAATATTTTTTTTCATTTCTTTAGTGTTGATCGTGGGGTTTATGATTCTAACGGATTGGGGTGATCCATATTTTCTCATTTTATATTTTCTATTTTATATTTTTTGCCTAATTGTAATGTTTTGAATTTTAATTAGTTTAATAGTTGACTAATGTAATGATAATTATTAATGAGATAAGGTTTTGTTGGTTCCTCTATATTTTATACATGTATAATATAATATAACACATATCTTCTCAAAAACAAATATCATTTAAAAAATCTGATTCATTACATTCTTCCCCCCTTTAGAAAGTCCATCCCTGAAATTTCAACTCATATTCTTGGTTGAGAATAGGTGAGGTTACTTTTATTTCATTGATTCCCCTGGTCCTCATATCGCCTATTCATACTTATGGTTCATCCATAACAATTTGACAAGGTGGTTAGTCTTGCTGTGTATAACTTTGTCTCTATGGTCCAAGATCTCCACTAATTATTCCTCATATGAGAGGTCATGTTCTAGTTGTACCACCTCCAGATTCAGTACAAGTGAGTGATAAAGTATGTACTTCCTCAAGAGAGATACATTGAATACATCATGAACTTTAGCTATATTTGGTGGAAGTTCTAGCTGATAGAACACTGATCCTATGCAATCGAGGATTTAAAAGGGGTCAATGTACCTAGTTCTAAGCTTTCCTTTCTTTCCAAATTACATGTCTCTCTTCCATGGTGATATCCAAAGGAGAACTTTGTCTCCAACATCAAACTCCAATTCCCTTAGATTATTGTCAGTATATCTCTTCTACCAACTCTAAGAAGGTTTTATATGTTATTGTATGGAATGAACATTTTATGTCATCTCTTGCACAAAATCGGGCCCAAGAAACTTTCTCTCACCAACTTCATCCCAAAAATTATGAGTTCTACATCACTTCCCATATAGAGATTCATAGGGTTCCATTTGAATACTCGAGTGGAAGATGTTATTGTATGATAACTCAACTAATGGGTGGTGTTGATCTCATCCACATTTAAATTCCATTGAGAATCTTCTCAGCATTTCCTCAAGTGTCTGAATATTCCTTTCATATTGGTCATCAGTTTGGGGATGATAGTCTATACTAAAATTCAATTCAATATTTAAAGAATGTTTAATACTTCTCCAGAAGTTATATGTGAACCTTGGATCCTGATCAAAAATTATTGAAAGTGGTTCCCCATGTAGCATCACCAATTCCTTTATGTATATCTTTGAAAGTTGGTCAAGTGATAAATCTTCCCAAATAATGATGAAATGGTAATTCTTGGTGAGTCAATCCACTATAACCCATATCACATTGTTTCCTTAGGATGTTCATGGGAGATTGGTGATGAATTCCATAGTGATATTTTCTCACTTCCATGTTGGTATGGGTAACGGTTGCAATACCCCTTTAGGAAGTTGTCACTATGCCTTCACTTGTTAACACACCAAGAACCTTTCATGTATTCAACGATATCCATTTTCATATTATCCCACCAATAATGATCATGTAGGTCCCTATACATTTTAGTGATTCCAAGATGTATAAGGAATATAGATCTATGAGATCCATCCATCAGCTCTTTCTTTATCTTCGGGGCAGATGGGACACATAGCTCTGTATGAGATTTTAGTACATCTTCTTTATCAATATTGAACTCATGAAACTTACCATTATTTATAGACTCTATCTTCTTTTTTATCAAATGATCTTCTCTTTTTTCACTCTTGATCTTCTCTAATAATGATGGTTGAGAAATAATTTAGGATAGGATTGATGATGTACCTTCCCTTATGATTCCCATGTCCAACCTTACTAGGCCCTTTACTAATGTATCTCTTTGAATCCTCATCATTGTTAGCACAATAGGGTCTTTCCTACTTAATGCATCAATGACTTTATTTTATCTTCTAGGGTGATAATGAATTGAATAGTCATGGTCTTTAAGAAGATTCACCCATCTCATTTTTCTCATGTTTAATTAATTTTGTGTGAATATATACTTCAAACTCTGGTGGTGTGTGTATATATCAAATTTCTCCCCACAAAGATAGTGCCTCCATATCCTCAGAGAAAAAATAACTATAACTAACTCCAGGTCACGCATAGGATAATTCTGCTCATGAAGCTTTAACTGTCGAGATGCATAAGCGATCACCTTGTCATTTTATATGAGAACTCACCCAAGACCTTTCAAATATGCATAACTATAAATAATAAATCCTTCTCTGAAAGAGGGTAGATCTAACATGAGTGTAGTAACCAATCTCTTCTTTAGTTCATGGAACTTTCTTCACACTCCTTTATCTAGATAAGATTATCTACTTTTCAAGTTAACTTGGTTAGTGGATTAAAAATTCATAAAAATATTTTCACAAAACTCCTATAATATCCTACTAAACCAAGTAAACTATGAATCTTAGCTATTATTGTAGGATGAGGCCACTCCTCTATAGCCTTTATCTTGTAAAGGTCAAATGAGATTCCTTAATTGGTTACAATGTTCCCCAAGAATGCAACTTGTTGTAACCAGAATCCACATTTTCTAAATTTTCTAAATATATTCTCCTTCCTAAAAGTTTTCAATATAACCCTTTGATGATCCTTATAATCCTCACAAATTTTGGAATATATCATAATATCATCAATAAAAACTACCATGGATTTATCAAGGTAATACTTGAAGACTTTATTCATCAAATACATAAATATTTCTGGAGAATTAGTCAAGACTAAGGGTATAACAACAAACTCATAATTCCCATATATTGTTTAAAATTAAGTCTTTGGAATGTCTTCTTTCTTCACCCTTAATTAATGATACCTAGATCAGAGGTCAATCTTGGAGAATAATTGATCCCCATGAAGCTGGTTAAATAAATCATCAATCCTTATAAGAGGGTACGTATTCTTTACTATGATCCTATTAAGTTCTCTATAATCAATTAATAACCACATTGATCCATACTTCTTCTTCATAAAGAGAAAAGGCTCTCCCCAAGGAGACACACTTGGTCAGATAAATCCCTTCTCCAAAATATCTGGATTTTTTTTCTTTAATTCTTTTAACTCTGCATTTTCCATTCTATATGGGGTCTTTGATATCGGCTTGGATCCATGTATGAGTTCAATGGATAACTCTACCTCTCTTTATGGGGGAGGTCTAGGTAACTCTTCAGTAAATACATCAATATATTCCTTAATTATGGGGACATTTTATATCCTTATACTTTCATTTCCTTCTCCCTATTCAACAATCATCTCCATAAAGAAGGCTATGGGAGGTGATTCTTGAAAAAATATTTGGTCAGGATATCTCTCCTTTAAAAATAACTATAGGTTTCCCATTCAAGACTACTAAAATTTCATTTCTCTTTCATTTTATCTTATCATTATACTTTGAGAGCAAGTTCATTCCTAGTATAGTGTCGAATTCCACCATGGGAATGACTACTAGATTTGTGATGAGATTGTACTCGCTAAAGTTAATACTAGATTTTTTATACACTCTTGATGCTAGGATAACCCCTCCAAGGGTCTTTATTGATAAATCTACTTCTAGAAGCTCAGGGATTGATTCTATATTCTTTTCAAACTTATATGAATTAAAGGAATGCATAGAACCAGAAACAAATAAATTACTTGCTAGCTTTGAGAGCACAATGAGTGTGCCTATCACCACATCATTTGGAGCCTTTACTTCAGTCATCATGAAAGAAAATTCTTGAAATTTATCTCTTGTCCAATGCTGAGTTTGATAGTGGTTTCCCTACATTATCTTCTGATTTGGACATTAATTGGAAAATTTCTCAAGTTTCCCACACTTGAAGAGTTAGACTTCAAGTTGGGTCTGCACCATCTTCACTTTGTCATTAGTTTTGATAAGTTGATCTTTCACCTCGCCATGATAGTTTTGATCTATATATCCATCTCTTATATATTTTATCACTTTCCACTCCTAATAAATCAGTTCCTTGGATGCTTCTTACCACATTTGTGGCACATTCGAAGTCACACTTTCTTTCCTTTTCTTCCACGATAAAAAATATTCCATGAGTTTGGATCCATTGTTATATTATTTTCATTTGACCTATATAACCATTGAATCTATCTGAACTCTGATTCAACCTTTATAGCACTTCACACTATATACTCATAGCTTTTATAATCTTGATTTGAAAAATTCCTATGTAGATGGGGTCTCATCCCACTAAAGAATCTATCAAACTTTACCTTGGGATTTATAACAAAGCTCGAGGTGTATCGATCAAGTCTTGTAAAGTTCATTTCATATCTTCCCACTAATTCATTTTCCTTATACTTTAGCCCTACTAATTTTTTCTCCATTTTTGTTTGCATCAAATGAGGAAAATATTTATTGAAAAATATTCCCCTGAACTCTTCCCACTCTATTGCCTCAATCTCCCTTCTTGGATTCATTTTTTTAATCAGTGTCCACCACTAATCAACTTCTCCTTCTAATTTGTATACTTATAGGGTGAATTTATCTAGACCTAAATAGAGGAGTATAGAAAATATTTTTTTATAGAGGTAATCCATTATTCAACAACCAATGGGTTGATAGATCCACTAAAAGAATGTGTTTATTGACGTATGAAGGACTCAACGGAAAGTTGTTCCCTTCGAGGTGAATCTGGTCACTCAATTTGATTCAAGTTATAAAGAACCTTTGTGGTGTTTTGTTTTAACAAAGTTTTGTATTTGTTTATAACTAACTCTCTTTGTAAAATAATGTTTTTGTTTTCCAGTAATCAGACCCAGTCCATCGTAATGAGGTTATTTTCTGGACAAAAGTTTTCAGAACTAGGTTTTCGTATTCAGCTGCACCGGACACATAAGAAGTTGGGAATATGAATTTTTTATCAGAAACTTTATCATATTCAGTTCCATTGACATGACATTGAAAATAATTTAATTCAAAAGAATCAGAGAAAGAATTAAGTTGCTAAATATTTTTTAAAGAATAATGTGAGGTCGGGAGTTGGAAATTTTTCATACTTTCAAAAAAAACAGATAATGCTTTATTTATCAAGAAGTTCTCATAAATCGTGAAAACTTTCATGGTAAAAGATTTTGAAGAAATGGTGGAGAGGTTTGAATAATTTTAGAGTTGTAAAATGAAATTTCCATTGTAATGGTATTTTTATCGTAATGGAAATTACATTGTAATGATATGAGAAAGAAAAATATGTTGTTGATCCTGAGGAAGAAGAAAATTGTACTAAGAATTTTGTGCTGAGAAAAATTGTACTGATATTTTCATACTCATATTTTCATACTGGGATTTTTTATACTTGGAAAATCATACTGAGATTTTCATACTCAGATTTTTGTACTGATATTTTTGTATTGGGATTTTCATACTAAGGAAATTGTACTGAAGTTTTCATAATAAATATTGTGTACTAAGAAAGAAACAGATCATAATGAGCTGAGAAAGAAACAGATTGTAATAAGATGAGAAAGAAAAATATTGTAATTAGAAATGAAACATATTATAATGAAGTTGAGAAAGAAACTAATCGTAATGAGCTGAGAAAGAAAAAGATCATAATGAGATGAGAAAGAAACAGATTGTAATGAAGCCGAGAAAGAAACAAATTGTAATGATCTGAGAAAGGTATAATTAATTAAAGTGGTCAAACTTGAATTTTAATTTTGCGTAAATCTCGGAGAAATATAAGGAGGTTTGAATAATTCAAATTTGAAGTTTTAAATGTGATAGATTTTATGATATTTTAGGAATAGGGGAATGTTTTCAAGTTTCCCACCTTTGTTTTTTGAGTCACCTTTAATTACTTCCTTGTATCATTTGTTCATTCGCAACTTTCACACACGTGCAAAAGGCGGAGCGCTGGATAATTCAAAGTGAAAGTTATTATCTTAGTGAAGAATAATTGTATTGAGCATTCTAGTAGATGTTTAAGTTTTTCATATTGAGAATGAGTTCATTGTATTGAATCATCGTATTGGGAAAATTGAATCCAGGATCCAAAATTATCATACTCAAAAAAAATCAAATCCAGAATCTAGTATTATCATACTTAGAAAATCAGATCCAAAATCCAGCATCATTATTTTGAGAGAATCAGATCTAGTATCATTGTATTGAGAAAGTTAGATCCATCCAAATTAGACTGAGGATTCGGACTGATCAATTATGGAGAATATTCAAAAAAGTTTTTATTCTTTTTTTTTATCATTTTTTTATAAGAAAGCATTATAAACTGATGGGAGTTAGTATAATCATTCCTATAATGACATATAAGGTGTCTAATGGGATTTGACACAAGTTTTATTCACTTCTTCTTAATAGTGTATTTCTATAGACCCACAAGAGTGGCTATGGAAAGGATGTAGGTTCTCACACTGAGGAAAAACCTTGTAAATATTATGTGCCTTACTTGCTTTCCTATTTTTCATGCATGAGTATTTACTATAAGTTGGTAAGGAAATAAATCTTAATAGGTTACAGGGGTTAAGTTTCTAAATGTTTTGAAACTTATAAAAAGTGAACAATTAATTCACCCCACCCCCCTCTCATTTGTTATTCAATCCTTTGTAACTTCAATTAGTATCAGAGGGAAGGTTCCCTTGTTGAATCCTTATCATGGATAATATCAATTTTGTCAATAGTAGATTAATTCCTATATTTGATGTAAAAAATTATTATAGATGAAAAAATAGAATGATTCCTTATCTTCTATATCTTGTCCTTTAAGTTGTTTATGATGCTGCTATTGGTTTCCCACCTATTGAGAAAGATGCTCCTATGACGTTTGCTGATAAGAGAAATATAGAAGTTGTTAGAAAGGCTAGAAATGCAATCCTTATGTATTTATCATATAATGTTTATCAGAAGTTGATAGGTCTCAAAACTTCAAAAAGTATATGGGATAAGTTGGAAAGTGTTTTTGAAGGGAATACAAAAGTTAAGGAAGAAAAGCTACAAATATGGCATAGTAAGTATAAAGACATCAGAATGAGAGATGAAGAAACAATTGATGAATACTTCACCAGAGTAAATGAAATTGTTTTCAACATTAGAGGATTTGGAGATGTCTTAAAAGATTATACAAGTGTGAATAAACTTATGAGAAACTTTCCAAACATGTTTGATTCTAAAATTTCTTCTTTAGAAGATAAAGATGATTTATCTCTTGATGAATTACATAATTTCTTCTCAAATGTTTTGAGTGTGCTGGAATCATACACTTATATATGAATTTCCCCAAGAATAAAGTTGGAGAATATCGAGATGATTCTGATGGAAAAAATTAATGGAAGAAGTGGAACAAAAATGATAAAGAAGAAAATCCTTCCAATAGATACAAGAAGATGTTTAATGAAAAAAAATAAGTATGTTGAGTATGAAAGTTGAATTGAAATCAACTGACAATAATTTTTCTAAAGATGAAAGTTCATAACAATTTAGAACCTTTATTGTAAAAGTTGAGAAAACAAAATATTCCTCATAGAGTGAATAAGGTGGTGAAGAATCTAATAGAGAGTATCAGCTTAGAATAGAACTTATTACATGTCTTGATCAAAACAAAACTCTCAAGAAAGAAATTATAGTTATGAAGACATATTTTTAAGAATTTTCTGATATAATAAAAGATTTTATCAAGAAGGAGGAAGAATGCATCGAGGAGATTTTAAGTTACAAACTTAGAATTTCTAAATAGGGAAAGATAATTAAAGATCTTAGTAAGAAGTTGGAAACCAAGGAATAAGAAGTTAAAAAGTTTTAATCAAAACTTATTGATTCCTAAAGAACCTTGAGGAAGATGAATAAAAACTTCAACAAATATTTGGAAGTAAAATTTGAGACTTCTAAACTTGCTAAGAAGACTCATTATGAGAATCAGTTGAAATATTCTCTTACCAAAAATAATGTTTCATATGATACTTTTAACATTTCAGGTTTCAGAAAAAGTATTGGAAAATCTTGGATGGAAAAAGGATGTGAGAAAACTATCAAATCTATGAAAGTAGAAAACTCACTCAAAATAAAAGATGGTCTATGTCCTGAGTATGTTGGAGCTGAAAGAAGTTACCAACCTCAATAAAGTTTCAATAGATAATGATCTTATTTCAATAGAAAATCAAGATTTGATGGTTATTGCTGGTTTTGTGGAATCTATGGGCATAGGGATTATAATTTTTGGCACAACATATCCTTACCCAGAAGAAGGTTTTAGAAAAGTGGAAGAAATAGTGAAAGTAAAATGAAAAACTTTCTAAAAGATGAAAATTTGAATTCTCAAGATGTTAGAAACTTGTCAACAAAAAATCAATTTGAATGTCTGGAAGAATTTTTTGGAAGATTTGATCAATCTGGTCATCATTTTGAAAGATTTATGACACTCCTTACATAACAAGTTTCTTATGATAGAAAATAAATGAAAGCTGAAGAGAAAAAAGTTGAGGAAAGATCTTTTTTTGTTGAAACAGCTTTGAAAGAAAGTAAAAGGAACAAAGCATATATACTTGATAGTGGTTTCTCTTCACATGTGACAGGTGATCTAAAAATCTTGAAACATGTTGGAATTCATGATGGAGGGTCAGTTACCCTTGGTAATGACAGTTCCTTAAAAATTAGAGGAATTGGAACGGCTGAGATTGAAGCTGAAAAGTTGAAATTTAAGGAAGTTTTATTTATTGATGGGATAAAAAATAACTTACTTAGTGTAAGTAAACTTTGCGATGATGGAAAATAAGTTGTTTTTAGAAAATATTTATGTATCATAAAAAGTGTGAAAGATGGAAAAATCGTTACAAAAGGAGAAAGAACCAGTGGGAATCTATTTTAAATAGAAGAATTCAATAACTCCTGTTACTTGAGTGCTGAAGATGTAAACAAATTGTCGCACCAAAGACTTTCCCACCTTAGGTATAAAAACATGAATAAACTTTCTAAAGTTAATGTTGTTATAAATTTTCCAAAATTTAAATGAATATATGAAGATGTTTGTATTACTTTCTAGAAAGGAAAGATAACTAACAAAATTCATAAGAGAATTGGGATTCAATCTACCAGACCACTTGATCTTATTCATTCTGATTTATGTGGGCCGATGAGACATCAATCAATAAAAGGAGATGCATACTTTATCACTTTTATTGATGATTTCACTTAGATGACAAACATCATGTTTATGAATCACAAGTCATATGCTATTGAAATGTTCAAATTCTTCAAAAATGATGTTGAGAAAGAAATGGGGGTTTCTATAAAGAAGTTGAGAACATATAATGGTACTAAATTCACAAGCAATACTTTTGAAACTTATTTAAGAAATCATGGTATCAAACATCAATATATTTCTCCTTATACTCCACAAAAAAATGGATTAACAGAAAGAAAGAATAGAAGCTTGGTGGAAATGGGAAGAAGTATGTTAGCTGAATACAAACTTTCAAAATTTTATTGGAGGGAATTTGTTAGTACTACTATACATGTTCAAAATAGATTCTTGTTGAGATTAGAAACTAATATGAATCCTTATTAAATGTGTTATAACAAAAAACCATCATTAAAATACTTCAAAGTTTTTGGAAGTCTATGTTTTTTCAAAATAAAAAATCCATATTTGGGAAAGTTTGATGAGAAAGATGAGGAAGGAACTTTTATTGGTTATTCACCAAATAGAAGAAGTTAAAAATGTTGGAACAAATGTTTACAAAAGTTAGTGGACTCATATGACGTGAAGGTAATTGAAAATCACAGTTCCTTAAAAAAATTTGTCGAGAATGTGGAGGAGGATAAACTAGAGAATTCCAACAATGGTGAAAGTAATTCAAAACATCCTTATCAAGACTCAGAAGAATCGTGTGATGAGGAAATTTAATTTGGGAAAGAAACTTTGAAATTTCATACCTTACAAAAACATGTTGAATCAAAAAACATTATTGGGAATCATAAGGCTCTGATTTAGACAAGGAGAAAGTTAAGATTAGATAATCAGACTTCACTTATCTTAAAATTTGAACTAGAATTAGTTTTAGAAGCTATTCGACACAAAGAATGGGTGAATGCTATGAATAAAGAGTTGGATCAGATTAAAAATAATGAAAGATAGAAACTTGTTTCATGTCCATCAAATAAAAATGTTATCAAAACCAAGTGGGTTTATAGAAACAATTTGAATGAGCATGGATAAGTTGTAAGAAACAAAGCAAGACTTGTTTGTAAAGGATATGCACAAGTTTAAGGTGTGGATTTTGATGAAACATTTACCCTCATTTCAAGGATATAAACTATTAGAATGTTTTTTTCAGTGGCCTCACATCGAAATTACAAAGTTTATCAAATGGATGTAAATTCAACTTTCTTAAATGGTGAGATTGAGGAAGAAGTTTGCATTGAAAAAACTTGTGGGTTTCTACTTGATGAGGATAAAAACAAAGTTTGTAAATTTAAGAAAGATTTTTATGGGATGAAACAAGCTCTGCGTGCCTGGTATTCTAAAATTGACAATTATTTGAAAATGTTGAACTTTTCTAAAGGAAAAGTTGATAGCAACTTATATATAAAAGATGTTGACTTAGAAGCACTAATTTTAATTGTTTATGTTGATGATATAATTTTTTATGGAGATAGATAAGATGTTTGTAAAACATTTGATGAGGATATGAAGAAGAATTTTGAAGTGTCAATGTTGGGAGAATTAACTTTCTTCCTTGGCTTACAAGTTCAAAAAAAGGAAAAATATGTTTTCTTATCTCAAGAAAAGTATGCCAAGGAATTTTTAAAGAAGTTTGGGATGGAAGAATCCAAATAAGTTTCAACTCCTATTTTAATGAGTACAAAGTTGAGAAAAGATGAATCTGGAACAAGTGTGAATCAGAAAGACTTTCAGAAGATGATAGGAAGTCTTCTTTACCTTACAACCTCAAGTCCTGATATTGTTTATGTTGTAAATTTATGTGCCAGGTATCAAAGTAATCTGAAATAATCACATATGTTGGTAGTAAAAATAATTATGATATATGTCAAAGGAATAACTTCACATGGATTTTTATACAAAAGAAATAGTGAAATAAAGTTTTATGGTTATACTGATGCTGATTGGGTTGGAGATTGTAATGATAGAAAATCAACCAGAGGAACATTTTTCTTGGGTAAATGTTGTGTGAGTTGGCATAGTAAGAAACAAATTTTATTAACTTTGAGCACAGATAAATCCGAATATGTTGCAGCCACTCAAGCTTGTACTCAAATGTTGTGGATGAAGGTTCAGTTGGAAGATTTGAAAGTAAAAGTTTTTAAACCATTGAAGATACTTTTTGATAATCAGAGTGCAATTGATCTTTCTAAGAATCATGTCCAACATTCAAGATCAAATTACATTGATATAAAGTTTCACTTTATAAAAGAGAAATTTGTTTTTGGTGATGTTTTTCTTGAATACATTTCAATAAATTATCAGATTGATGATATTTTTATAAAAGTAATGCCGAAAAAAGGTTTGTGTAATTGATGTTGCAACTTCATGTTCATACTCCTCCCATGTCTTCCTAAATCTCATAAGGAATAACCCCCACCATGATTTGGATTATGTTAAAAAATATGGAGAGAAAGTAACAACTTTTACTTTGTAAGAAGTTTTTACTTAACTTCTTAAATAAATCTGATTTTGTGGTTATCATAGAATGGGGGAGAGAAAAAGAAAAGTGAGAGGAAAAGATAAAAGTGAGGGGGTTTATCTTTACATGGCCATAAAATTTTCTTACCACTGAGGGGTGGAATTCCTTCAAAAACGTTACTTTATCTGGTAGTTTGGTGACAGGACACTCTCTTTTGAGAAAGTTTGTGTTTTGATAAAAGTCAAAAAACTTGAGTTGTTTAAAAAAGTTGAGTTGTGAAAATATTTGAGAGTTGGAAAAGTTGTTAACTAGGATTATTAACAAATCCAAAGGGGTATATTGAAGAACTTTTTGGTGCTTTGTTTTAACAAAGTTTTGTATTTGTTGACAACTCTCTTTGTAAAAAGAATATTTTTTTCAGTAATCGGACCCAATCCATCGTAATGAGGTTATTTTTCAAACACAACTTTTTGGACCCAGGTTTTTATATTCAGTTGCACCAGACACAGAAGAAGTCAGGAAAACGAAGTTGTTGATCATAGACTTTATCATATTTAGTTCCACAGCATGACATTGAAAATAATTGAATTCAAAAGAATCATAGAAAGAATAAAGTTGGTGAAGAGTTTTAAAAGAAGAAATTGAAATTAGGAGTTGGAAAGTTTTTGTACTTTTTAATCAAAATCAGATGATGCTTTACTGATCAATAAGCTCTCATAAATCATGAAAACTTTCATGGTAAAAAATTTTGAAGAAATGGTGGAGAGGTTTGAATAATTTCAGAGTCGAAAAATGATATTTTCATCATAATGGGATTTCCATCGTAATGGGAACTGCATCGTAATGAGATGAGAAAGAAAAAGATGTTGCTGAGCCTGAGGAAGAAGAAGATCGTGCTAAGATTCTCTTACTTAGATTTTTGCACTATGTTTTTTCATATTGGGAAAATCGTACTGATATTTTCATACTCATATTTTCATACTGATATTTTTGTACTAGGAAAATCATACTGATATTTTTGTACTTTGATTTTTGTACTAGGATTTTTGTACTGAGGAAATCATACTTAAGTTTTCATAATAAAGATTTCATATTGAGAAAGAAATAGATCGTAATGAGCTAAGAAAGAAACAGGTCGTAATGAGATGAGAAAAAAAAAAGATCGTAATGAGATGAGAAAGAAACAGATCGTAATGAAGCTAAGAAAGAAATAGATCATAATGAGATGAAAAAAAAAAGATCATAATGAGCGGAGAAAGAAACAGATCATAATGAACCTAAGAAAGAAACAGATCATATGTAGTGTCGGTCGTGGGGACGATGAATGATTTGGGGGATTCATATTTTCTCATTCGACCTTTTCTACTTAATATTTTTTGTTTAGTTGTAATGTTCATTGTTTTAATTGGTTTCATAGGTGATTAATGTAATGATCATTATTAATGATAAGGTTTTGTTGGTTCGTATATATTTTGTATGTATATAATATAATATAAACCGGTGCTAAAAAAACCACAATTAATTGAACTACCCCGGTTAGTAAAACCACGGCCAAAAGATTCTTGACAAAGATAAACGTGAAGGTTTTAAGAACCCATCATGGATCAATTAGCGGCACTTTAAATGAGTGCTAAACTGTATTTTTTTGTATATTGAAATCCACATAATCATCTAGAATCCATGATTAATTTTCTTTTTTTTTTTGGGTGATGTCTAGGAACGAATGGGAGAGCGCCAGGTGGCAAATCTCGCGGAAGCAGCGGGCTGTTTTCCAGATTCCCTTCCCATCTTCTCATCTCAGGCCCACGTGTGAATCGGACAGTCCTTCTGTCACGTGTCTCAATCGTGGCAGTCCATCAAAAAACCTTGGGAAAAGTGGTGGAATCTCTTTCGTATGAAGACCCCACGTGATGCCGACTGCTTTGACACGTGGTAGCCCTTCGACGTGATGCCTGAAATCTGGCCGTCCGATCCGACGAATCGTGGCCCCGCCACCACTGTCCATTATTGTTTAATTAATCAATTTTTGTAACCTGCCTAACCGGGGATAAGGATCGCCAATGGCAGGAAATTGGGGTACGCCCGAGGTTACAATAACATAAATCTATTGACAAAACACAAAAATATATATATATTCACAAAAACATATAAAATAAAACGTTTGAAGATTTAAAAAAAAAAACTAAATTCAATTAATATAATGCCAAAAATGTTAAGAGTAACATATTACAACTCAAGATATAACTTAAGTAATTATTATAAAATTAAAATGAAAGTAGAAAAAACACAACATATAAAATACACTAGTACTGAGTAGAGAGTGGGTGTTGAAGAGAGTTTGAAACTAGAGAGTAATGAAATTAATTTGTTATTTGCACACCAACAAAGTGTATTTGATGCTCGTAAAAAGCTCAATCTTTGAGAGTCCAGGAATGCTTGAGATTTTTTTGAAGTGCGTTTTCCATCCAGTTGACACTCGATTTTATATGCGTTGGAGTATCCCTTATGATAACTCGTCCGACCCCTTGGAACTGTGTAGACACCTATTATTGAAACAATCATTTTATTCAAATTAATCATGTACAACGGGAAAAAATAAAGTCACTTCCAAGTATCAATGCAACATGCAAAGTGCACCATCAAAATGTCACATTGCACAATCGTACATGTGTGCGTGAATGACGTTGAATTGTTTCATTGACCATTTTAGAATAATGATAAAAGTGTTTCCTCTAAAGGAGGCCCTCGATCCAAAAATCATCCCCTTAAAAAAACAAGAAAAAAAACCATATTTTAAATTTTTTAAACACTTAAAATTCCAACAAAACATAATCATAAAAAAAAGGAAGGCACAAAAAAAAAATCACACAACAGGTTGTATAGTTTGTATAAAATATACACACTCATAACATCATTAATACAAATAATACTTTTAAAAGTGTTAGAAATCACTTTTATCACCGCTAAAAAAGTGTTGATATTCCGAGCGCTTAGACCATCCCCAACCAGCATGAAAATGGCGCTAGAACGCCATTTTGGCGTTGAAATCTTCGTCCAACCGAGCACTATATCATGCGCCATTTTGGAGTGGGGCTACAGTGGAGCGCCATATTTGGCGCACCACTGTAGATGCGCTATCCCTGTTTTTGGTTTTTTTTAAAAAAATTATTCATTTTATTGATATAATAAATGGTTTGCATTTATTTTGATTGATAAAAAGTAGGGATATCCAAAGTATATTCCTTTTAGAGTAGAAAATGAAGTTAATGGGTTGAAGTTCATTTCAATGTTCATGCTTCATTTTAAAGTAAGGTTACTTCAAAATAGAGTAATGGGTTGGAGTTGCTCTTATAAAAACCAGACACTTCTATTGGCGCTAAAAAAACATTAATAAAGACTAATTTTATCAACGCTTAGGCCCGATAAAAAGGGTTTTTATCACCACTACACCTAATACTGATAAAGATCCATTTTATCAATGCTATAGTCAACATCGATAAAAAGAGTCTATCACCACTACATGTATCACTGATAAAGGTCATTATTAATTCCTACAAACTACAAGTAGTTATATATATATATCACTCGCCACTAGCTGATAAAAAACATAAAAAACAATTTAAATTGCAATAATGTAATGCTTTTATATAATAAATAATATATTTATATTGAAACGTTGTTTCAATACAAATATTACATTAAAGAGTTTCAATGCAATACAATTACATTGATGTAAAAATCACTTACATACAAAAAATAACTACAAAAATTATAAAAACAAAACTCTTGTAGAAGGTCTTCTTCAACTATCAACTCAACCTTGTACAAAAGAAGCGTGTTGGTCTAATAAAAACGATACTTTTGTAATAATACATAAAAAATAAAAACAAATTATAATTGTAATGTTGTATATCCATGATCAATTTGAAATGGATTGGTATGTGGTTACTTCCTGCAAGTGGCAAATGAATAATCGTTCGTTGAGTGTGTATTCTCGATTTTGAGTACGTAACACACATTTTGAATTAAAATGCAACTTTTAAATGAAATCACACTCTTTCAATTATATCGATCACACTGTGTGTTAGATTGGCGTGAAGTTAATTCATATACATCACAAATGAATTATCAATCTCTGTTTTAAAGTATCAAGACAATTTGAATGCATTTGCTAGATTTTGAGTATGTGATGCGTGTTTTGAATGAAAACATCAATTTTAAAAGAAAACACACAATTTTAGTCAAACCAGTCACACTGTGTGTCAGATTGATATATGGTTAATTACTACACATTACAAATGAATTATCAATTTTTTTCCTTGAAGAATCAATTGAAAATCCATGGGTGTTTGTTTGGTTTTAAGTATGTGATTCACATTTTGAACTAAAATGTGACTTTTAAATGAAATCACTCACTTTCAGTTATATCAACACCATTTGTTGGATTGACGTAGAGTTAATTCCTACCTATCACAAATGAAATACCGATATATTTTCTAAAGTATCAAGAAAATTCAAGTGTGTTTGCTAGGTTTTAAGTACGCGACACATGTTTTGAACTAAAACGTCACTTTTAAATGAAAACACACACTTTTTGTCACGCTGACCAACGTTGTGTGTCAGATTAACATGAGGTTACTTTCTATAAGTAACAAATGAATAATTGGTCACTGTTCTAAAGTATCTCAACAATTTGAGTACGTTTTCTTGATTCTGAGTACGTGATGCACATTTTGAATTAAAATGTCACTTTTAAATGAAAACATGCACTTTCAGTCACACTGGTTATACCGTGTGTCAGATTGACGTGCGGTTAATTTATACATGCCACAACTGAATTATTGATATTTTTCCTAAAATATCAATACAATTCAGGCGTGTTTTCTCAATTTTGAGTATGTGACACACGTTTTGAATTAAAATGCAACGGCCTAGACCTTTCCGGCCTATTACTTTGCATGGTTTGGGTGTTTGAGGTGTTGGGAGAAGGTTGGAGGAAGAGAGGTAGAGATTGAGTTGAGATTCTGGCTGGGAGAGGTAAATCGTGGCGTGGTAGTGTATCATGTTGTGAGAGGCTCTGTTAGAGATGAGATTTTGGTCAGGAGAAAGTGGTTGCAGTGTGGCCGTTTGAGTCGCATCGTGGAGGGCTGACTACGGTAGAGGGGTAGATCAACCATTGAAGTGTCGTGGCATAAAGAAGTTTTCGCAGCCCTGGTGCGTAGGTTGTAATGGGTTGGAGTTCACGTTTTCTCGAGAGGGAGGCTTGGTAATGAGGTGGTGTTTTGTGTTGTTACACGAATGGTTCGAAGGAGGAAATTTTGGCAAAGTGAAAGGTCTCACATTTTGCTGGGATGAGTCTTATGAAGTTTTATGATGACTTTTAGAATGTTTTAGCTTTGTTGATTTTCTGGTCATAGTGTGGTGGTTTGGTTCACGGTGCAACATGCCTTGGGGAGTTTGTAAGATTTTTTGTGGATGGGCATCATGGCGTAGCCATAACCACATGATATGGAGCCTCGAAGGTAGATTTTAGAGGTTCTACCCAATGGGAGTCAGGGTGCGATGATGGTGTTCATGCTTCCATCTTCTTTAATGTTATCAATTTAAAAAAAGTTGATTGAGCTTTAAATGGTGGAGGGAGATAAGGGGATTAGTGATATGATTTCTAGAGATTCGGTTGAATTAGCTCCTTTGTGACGTGACTATGATCTGTTAGGGATTCAAAAGCCCATATGAATTCATCAATTTTACATTGTTTTCCCAAAGCTACAGGAGACCAAAGGTGTGTCTCTCGAGACCCTTGAACCCTTAATTGATTAGCTTCAAGTGATAAACTAGTTGTGATTCGAGGTTAGTTTCTCTTCTTTTTCTTCTTATATTTTCTCCCTGTTATTCATCCTGGAAGGTTGTAGTAGCGACAATGGTTTGGTTTGGGTGATGTTGGGTCATGGATTGATGGAGTATTGTTGCATTCTAGGTTGATGAGGATTCTCCCTTGCATGATTTGGCCTTGCAATCACCCTTCTCACCCCGTTCTTGTGCAACAGTCATGAAACATCGATCGAGGTAGGGGATTCAAGAACTCTCCTTTATTTTGTGTATAATGTCTAAGTAACATGTTTTTTCTTGATTTAGGTAGATGGTAAGGATTAACCTAATGAAGGCAATGAATTAAACAAAGAGGAAATTGATGGGAAGCGAGCGATTCACATGTGTTTATATGTTTTATTAATGTTTCTTATGATTGTGGACTATTTATTGTGGCCGCTGAGAATTGTTGTTGTTGTTGTTGTTATAATCATGTCATTGTTATGATTTTAATGATTGAATCACATTTTATAAAAGGTTAATCATGTAAAGATAGAAATGAATCGGTTGTGTGAAATCTAGAAATTATTGTGTTATCACTCATGCGAGAGATACTGAATTAATTTGGAAGATTGTTTTAAAAAGGTGATTATGGAAGTGATTTGTTGTAGGAATTTCTTATAGTGTTCTACTGGAATATTTTTTGTAGTGTTATGATTTGAGTAGCCTTGGGTGGGGGAATTTTTGTGGTAGGTTGGGCTATTGGTATGAAATGTGCAGCGGGTGATGCGACTGCCTTACCATGGTTGGCAATAGGAGATGTGGTTGTTGATGTGAGATGGTGGTATGGTTGGCTGTGCGAAATAAGAAGTGTTGTGCGGACATTCTGGGAGTCATCAGCCCAAGTTATGGGGAGATTGTGTAGTGATTGGTTGATGGTTTTGGGGGTTGTTGGTCCAAGTTATGGGGTGATTATGGAGTGAATGGTTGTGGGGATGTTTTATTGTTTCTTGGTAGTAATGGAATGCGATTGGTAATGATAAACTCAGTAATGGATGTGTCTGAAATTAAATGAACTACGAGCTATGAATGGAATGTTAATAAATGGAATGAAAAGGGTAATAATAGGATTAAACATTAGTAATGGATGAAGAACGATTCATCGTTAAATATGAATAATGAATGACATATTGAATGCAATGGGGTTTGTAAAATGGTAAATATGGAAACAATTAAATGATGTGATCAAAGGGGAAATTGTGAATGGTTTTTGTGGCTATTTTGTGTGGGATGTGAGGCTAGTTTGTAATATAGAAATTGGCAACAATGGTAGTGTGTGGTGGTTTTGATAGTGTGACAGTGTTGTTTTGGTGTGAACTCTTTAGATTGGGCTTGAGTGTGGTTGTATTATATTTTTATTTTCTTGTGATTTTATATGCACCCCACTGAGTCAAATAACCTCATCTATGCCCAAATGTTTTGGGTTTCAGGTGTTTTTCGTAATATCTAGATTGGTGAGGGAACGGATGACTGAATACTCCCTTCTCTCCACTCTCCCTTCTAGGCATGGCATGAGTTGTGATGACTCACAATAGGTATAAGCATATGATATGTAACGAATTAATGTTATAGAATGCGATATATTGGATGACTGGTTATATGGATGTGGTGATGATGTATAGCGAGGGTTGTGAATGATAGGAGGACATGGAATGAGTTTGATGTACTTCATGTTCACGATAACCTACTATAAAGGAAATGTGATATGTGGTTGATATATGGATGTGTGGTATATGGTGGAAAATGTATGACAGTGATGATGTGATTGTGATATATGTATTTGTTGTGATACGTGATACAATGTGTTGTAACATGGTTTTGGGAGGGATTGGAAGTTTGAGGATGTTTTCTATTAGGAGTGTGGGAGAGAGAAACTAGCGAGGAAGTGGTGCGGGGTACCCTTTTTGATTTAGTCTTTTGATACAATGTTATTTTACTTGGGTGTGGTGTTAGGAAAGTGGGCCTTGTTGAGGATGAGTGATAGTTATCGTCGTATTTTTTTTGTTGGTTCTGTTGTTTGTTCATCGAAGCATTAGTACAATTCTTCCACTTTTTCATGAGAGGTCTTGAGAAGGATCCTACTGAGTATACATGTATGCTCACCCTGAAACATATATAACTTTTTTATAGCTTTCCAGGAGGACTTTGATGACTGAGCTGGACAACACTAGCTTAGAGCTTGGGGTTTCTATCAGAGTTTTTCCTAGGGATTGGTTTTTGGTATTTGATTTTGGAGACTATGTTCCCTATTGTATGACATTTCCACGCATTATGCTTATTGTGGGATATTGGTTTTATTTTATATTATGGAATTGATCAGTGTTTTTATTATTATGTTCCTAAAATTTATGCGGGTAATGCATCACATTTATATGTTTTATACCCTCAATCCTAGTAGCCAACCCGAGGCCTATTAGAGGTGGGCCTCATGGGTCACTCTCATATTCACTATAGGCCCAGGAGGGGTTCCCAATGTGGGAAAGTCATGAAAAAATGGTATCAAAGATATGGATGAGAGTTAGAATGAAGTTTGGAGTTAGGAATAAATAAGGGTTGCATGAGTTTGGTAGGAAAACATTGTTAATTAGAATTAGTGTGTGGTGTAACATGAGAGATTAGCTAGGAAATAGGCAATTAGATACTTCCTATGATATGTAAATATGACCTTAAGCTTACTAAACATCCTAGGCAAGATAATGTTGGATGCAGGGTAGAGACCTAAGAGAGGTACATGCATCATTCTTTTTTGAACTTGTGTTTGAATTAGGATTATATTAGAGAAATTAAAATGAACTTAAATTGATCCTTAATGAATTCCATGCTATTGAGGTTAGGGTTTTATTTCGCACTAGTGACATATATTCCATTTTTAGGGATATGAAGGGGGGATTATTGGACTTCTCTATTTATAGATGTTACTTGTAAATATTTTCTAACTATATTTATGCTAACATGTCTGTGATTATGTGCTTGTATTTCTTACAGAATTATAAATTTTGTGTTAACTCAAGACACTAAGAAGTAATGAATTTCACCATATGTAAATGGTGAATGGAAACATTGATAATGTTAAATCTAACATCATACTTTTTTTATTTATTTTTTGAATTGTTACCATGATGAATCTATAGGAATTTTTTATATGTTAAGTAATCAGTGGATCCTTGAGTTGGATTAAATGATTTGTTTCAGCCTCATGTTTTATAAAACATGCTATGTGTTAATACGGGTGTCTAAGTTTTAATGTTAAGCATGTTGATATTGATTTCATGAAGAGCATGTTAGGACTGTATGAACTAAACTAAGAATATGAAGTAAGCATGTCGTCTTTCCTAATTCAATGCATGTTAGTTATTAAGGAGAACATGTTTAATATGGCATGTTGGTATTCATATTTAGTGTACCTTAATTTTTTTAGGGTTGTCAGTTGTCTTAACAAAAATCATGTTAAGGTTTTAATGTGGTATTGTTTGAACTATTAATATCCTATTATGCATGATAAGTTAAATTGGTTGGAATATTGGGTAATCAAGTTTAACTAAAATGGTAATGAGATGGTTCTAGAAAAATGATTTAAATTTGAGCAAGTGACTTATTCCATGTTGTTTAATGGTGTGAGTAGTGATGTTTGGTGATGTTTTCTTGACTTGCTTGAATGATTCCATGATTATTGGAAGTCTGTTTTCTTAAATAATTGATAAATTTTATTTCAATAAATATTGAATGGATTTTAAAATTTGGTCTTTCTAAATAGATTCAGGGTGTTTTACGAAAAGGATTTTGTGGATGCCTTATCTCAAAGAAAGATTAAAATTTTCATTTAAATAGATTTACACATTTTAAAATGGTTATGTTAATTTATAAAGTTTTAAATCTGTAGGATTCAAGGAAAAGTTTTACATTTTAACCACATGTTTTATTTTTAATATTTCTTCTTCAGTGATTTGAATCTATTCAAGGTGAATTATTGTTTCCTTGGAGGGTATTATTGAGATCTTTTCTCTATTTATGACTCTAGTGCTCATTACATGGTAGACATGATAGTGGAATGAGAAGTGGTATGTTTGATTTCTCAATAGAGTAATGGATGGTGGCATGGTGGTAATTATGTAGTTGTGTTGTTAGAGGGTAGTATGGTAATTATTTTTGAGGAAGATGAGATTTTGTTGTAGAGGATAAGTTGGTTTAGCAGTTCAGGGGTGTTAGAATTCCTATGGTGTGGATGTGTTTCCTTATTGTTGGTATATGATTTAATTGTTTAAATTAACCTTATTGATCTTGGTATTTGGGTTGAAGAAATTTCATTGGAGCATAGTTAATGACATGTGCTTGGAAATTGGAAGGAGTCATGGGATATGGTGCTAACTAGATGTTTGTAGCAAGAAGTGGGAGGGGTGACGAGCCTCAAGGTTGAGGAGTGGTTAGAAAAGGTTGAGTTTTCCTTTGACTTGAAAGTTACTCTAGATCAATTCCAAGATTCATTAACAATGGTATCTCTTCAAGGGGTGGCTCAAGTATGATGGAAAGAAAATTATGGTCAATCAAAATAGTTTTCTTGGAAAAAATTCATCACCTCAATTTGAGAAGATGAACGTATAATGGAGATAATGGAGAACTAGAGAGGAGATTCCGATGTGCGTGATTTTTTGATTCTATTATGTGCATTTATGAGCTAGTTTTTAGACTACTTAGCTGATGAAGACATGCAAGAAAGACGTTTTGATTCATCTTTGAGGTTAGAGATTTGATGGAGGGGGGTGAGTTTGTAGTTGAAGTTTTGGTTGGTGGTGAGGGATCATGCTGAGGTGATAAAAAGGGGTTTGATCTAGGCTTTTAATGGGGATGGATATGGTGTCTAAAATTGCGGGACTTCTGATAGGTTGAAACAAATATCAAGGCAGTAATCTGGAGTCAAAGCGTAGCTTCAAGCCCTATGATTGAGTAGCTTGAGGTGTCATGTTTCTTGTTGGTTGATATATTTTCATTGTAATCCCATATTGAATCGATAGTATGAGTGACTCATGATTCATGGAGTTCCTTGGTTTAGGTAAAGTGATGGATTGGTTGGTTATAATGGGTTTAGTTTGGTTTGAGAGTCTAAGAGTGACTATGTTTTGAGTCAGTGTCTATATTCCTTTCTTAATCAACTCCTTTTTAAATGATCCTTGATTTTTTTTGAAAGTGTTTTCTCTGGAATGATTTGACTTCATTTCTCTTAAAATTATTTTTAAAATATAAACTTTATTGACTTTGTGAGCATGTTTATTTTAAATTAGATGATTTCATAGGTAATAAAGTAAGTATATTTATGTTTTACTTAAATGTGTATATGTTTTCAAAAATAAAAATTCATGTTTATGGGAAGTAATTGAATTATAATCCTAATTTTATAATTTTTTTGATTTTATGATAGGATTAATGGTTGGTATGAAGGTAGAGTTTTGGGGTTATAGTGATTGATGTTTTCCTATTTTATTCCCTATTATGTTGATCTCTCTTGGGTAGAATTTCTATTTGATTAGTATCATACATAATTGTTTGTATTTAGGGATTCCCCAGTTGAAGCTGGATTGGTGTTGTAGTGGGATTCCTAAGTTTATGGTGGTGAGTGCATAACAATTTTTTTTCCTTGGGTGTGGTGATACCTGGATATTAGAGGGTTGTTTCTTGAGTGGCCTAGTCCTTCCTTGGATTGGATGAATGTTTAAACGATTTACTCTATATTATTATAATTATGGTTATTGACCCTTGATTCATGACCATTTAATGGTAGTGGCATTTCCTATGTTTGAGAGGTATCTCCTGGGGAGTGTTTGGGTTGGAAGTTGTTAGTTTCTTTATAGGTTTGGTTTTTATTGTTGGGGATGATAATTTTTTGAGAGGTATCTAGTGTACTAGTCTCTATCCAGCCTGTTACATTTCATGGTTTGGGTATTATAGATTTTAGGAGAAGTTTGGAGGAATAGAGGTGGAAGTTGAGTTGAGATTCTGGCTATGATAGGTAAGTTATAGTGTGGAAGTGCGCATCACATCGTGAAAGGTACTGTTAGAGATGAAATTTTAGTTGGGAGAAAGAGGTCATGATGTGGTTGTATAAGTCATTCCATAGAGGGCCGACTATAGTAGAGGGGTAGATTTGTAGTTAAGGTGTCACAATGTGGAGAAGGTATTGTAGCCTTAGGGAATAGGCCATGAGGGTTGAAATTAACACTGTCTCGAATAGGAGGATTGGTCTATCACACCCCAACCTCTCTATCATTATTATTTTATTTATTTCTTGATTTTCTAAACTTATTTTATGTTTATCTTGGTCTTCCAAGAGTTTTGTGGTGTGAGTAACCTCAAAATGCCCTGGACTAGGTATCACTATGCAGTAATGTTGTCTTGGGATGTAAAAAAATGAGAGCACCATGAATTGTGGTCATTTTATAGGGATTTTTGGTTAATGGGTCACCATATGGGAAATGACCAGGGAGACTACGCTCATGGTGTTGAGTGTTTTGGATTTTTAGAATCCTTGTTATCTCGAGTATAACTTTTGTTTGAAACAATGAATAGAGAGGAACTATACCATGGTCCTAAGTGTGTTGGAGGATTATGGGTCACCTAGATAAAGTGCACCATGAAGTGGTGTATGAGACCATTCCATGGAGAGTATCAACCCATTTTATTTTAAATAGCAAAATTAATATTTTCCCCTATCTACTTAAAACACCATTTGGGGTCCTTCTTGCCTCTCCATCACATGTCTTTACTATCGTAGAGCCCCAGGTGACTCCCATATCCTTACCCTTTGATTTTTTGCATTCTCCCTTTGATTCATGGAGTTTTCTTCAAGGTAAGTCCCTATTTTTTTTCATTTCTCCCTCTCTTACGGTTCTCCTCTATTTCACTTTATCTATGATAGTCTCAAAGACCTAAAGTTTGCTGAATCTCAATTTTTAATTGTTTTTTTTTCATTTTAGGGTTGAGGTTGGATTTTAAGGGTCCATTATGTCGTGTTATGTTGGATTAACACCATGAATTATGGAAGTGACACATTGAAGTAAGTTTTTTCTATGAATGAATATTTAATTTTTAAAACCATGATTTATTTCTATTTAAATTCATTATTTAGATGTTCTAAAATAATATTAAATATTATTATAGATCTTATTCAAAGGAATTCATATTTTCATTTAGTTTTCATTTGATTCAAAAGGATTATTCCTTATTTTATAAGGTTTAAATATGTTTGAAATGCACACCAAGTGTTTGATAAAATACCCAAATGAAACTTTCAAAGGAATTTCAATGTCAAAAAATATGTTTTGGATTTAAAATTTACTTTTAGTGGTTTTTCTTGAAAATTAAATGTGTTCTTTGGTCCTCATAAAGATGTTAAGTATTCTCTATTTTTTGAAACATGTTAATGATGTTGATGTGATTTATTTTCTTAAAAAGAATTTTATAACTTGATTTTTAAAAGGATACCTTAAAGCCCAGTCGTAACTTTATAAAGAGAATTTATTTAATAGAAACACACCCTTGGAATGCGCCCCTTGTGTCATTTGTTTCAAATGGATGAAATTATTAATATTCTTGATATAAGGGGAAATTTTTGTGAAGGACATTAAATGGTGAAGAAGTGATTATGATTCATATATATATATATATATATATATTGTAGTTTTTGATTTATTAGTTACTCACCCCCATTTTATATATCATGGGGAACCAAGAGTATCAAGTGTCATGTCCGGGGACACATTTATTGGAGTTAGTTCCCTAAAACCAACTTATATATACTTTATGATTACCTATATTTTTTTTTGAATATTAATAAAGTTCTTATCACAACATGATTATTCTTATACATGACATTTTATATGATAATTTTAAAAGGGAACCTATCATAATCAAACATCATAGTAGTTTCTCCCACTACGATGAGAACCTAGAAGTGATATGAAAATATTCTTAAATATAATTTCCATGGTCAAATGATATTATTTTATGGGACATAGATAATAAAAACTATTAGGGGTAGGGGGATTATAATACATTGAGACTTCCTCTCATGATTTTTTTCCTTAGTAAGAAAGGAGGTGATGAGAACTTGAATTGATAGTGGGAAATCCAAATTCATATGTTTCATTGGATATTTATATCTATTAAAATGTGTAATGGTACTTAGAATTTAAGATTATTATTAATTCATATCACGATTCACTTACTTTGATGCATTACCGTAAACCATAACGATAAATATTCAAGTTGGTGTTAGATCCCTAGAACTAAATACTATGTATATTTGATTACCCAAATATTCATGGTGTCAAATATTAATCAATATATTATCACATATTGATCATTATTATATGAAACAATAAATGTGATAATGTCCTAAGGGTACCTGTTGCGCTGAAAGGTCATACAAGTTCCCTGTTATGATGATAACCTAGACATGCTATGAAAGTATTATTAAATACATGTTCTATGACTAGATGATATTATCTAGATGAGATATAGATTATACATTCAATCATGGGTAGGGGATTATAAAATACTAATATTTCTTCTCATGAAGTTTAGCCTTGATAATCTTCAAGAGAAGGAGGTCATGAGAACTTGACCTACCGGTAGGAAATCTACATTTATATATGTTATTAGATGTTCTTACCTGTGGAATTGTGTAATGATCCTTATACTTTAACATTATTATTAATGTATATCACAAGTCATGTACTTTGGTGTATTTTCATAAACCATGATGACATATGTTCATAGAGAATTTGGATGCTGGATGAATGATATGAAATTAATGAATAATTTGAGAAAATATTTTTCCCTCACATTATTTAACAAAATTTGATTTATTAGGTCCTTTGATGGGAATGAAACTACATTATTAATTCTATGCTATGGCGGTCTGTCAACAAGTTCATTTCTGGAAATTCAAAGAAAGATAAATCAATCATTTAGGTTGATGACATTGATGTGCAACCTGCCTAATTAGAGATACTGTGATAAAATGATTATATTACATACTGTATGTTCATATGAGGTTGTATGTCATTATGACATAAAATTCATTCTCTATGGGTACCTTGATATGTTGTTAGATACTAACCTTAGACTTTAGGTAGTTTCCCTGAAATCAACTGAGAAAGGGTCTTAGAGGGTCACACACTAAGCATCTCCAATACCTCAGTTAAATTATACTTTAATTTAACATGTTGCATAAATATTATTCCCACACTTGGTTAAATAATAATTCATATTTGTATCAATTTCAAATATCCAGTCACTAGTTATTCAAGAGAATAAATGTGATTTGAATATTAAATATATATTTATTCTCTATTTTCTTTTAGTGAATATATTATTTATTTATTTATCAGTGAGTAATGTAGTGGTATTTATTTATTTAAATAAATATTCATTATTTAAGGTTTGATAAATATTGAGGAGGATTGACAGACTGAGTTTAATTGTCTGGTGAAAAATAATATATTAAATATTATTTGAATAAATGTTAATTTATTTATCCCTGAAATAATATTTATTTATCTATGATTCTAGCACATGTCAAGTAAATAATAACAATATTATTATTATTTAAACATGGTGTTCACTAGAGAGATCTTCTCCCAAAACATTATCAAGAATAGAGAGCGATCCTCCTACTCCACCCTCTCGACTCTAGAGAAAATGAGAAGAATCCTTTTTACCTCGAAGTGATTCTTTTGGTGACCATCAATGAATAAAACAAGTGTCATAATCTTTTGTGCAAGCACCCAAATATTTCTATAATGACATTCAGAGTTTTGTGATGTATACATGGATCACTACTAGAAGGATTCTACCCTTAAATCCTCTCACTACCATGATGGTATAATAAGAAGTGGTTTATCGAATCATCAATGAAGAAAAAATTCCAACACAATAAAATTATTTATTTACATAAATTAATTATAAATTATATGTGATGATCCCATATTCTTGGTTTAGGCGTTCATGTCGATTAATATTCAAATTAATTTCATTGGTCATGAAATTATTTATCATGTATATATTGGATTATTAATGGATTACGAAAAAATATGAGTTGATTAGTGCCTAATAGGCACTTGCACTACACCTAGAACCATCAAGTGGTATCAAAGTAACATATCAATTTATAATTATTTGATATTCATTGATCGATCATACACATTTACTGTTAGTTTTCATTTTGGTTTAATAATTATTTAAATTTAAATGTTGAGATATTCTCTTCTTATTCTTTATTCTCGCTCATATAACCAAGAATATAATAAAAATATATGAAGAATATATAAAGAATCCATATAGAGGTGTTAGAAATTCTGTTCAGATAACATAAGAGTATACAACGTGTAGCCCATTGGTACATGTTGTGTAGGTGTGTATACCACACCAGGATGAACCATGAAAAATTTGGGTCATCGTGTAGTAAATACATAAAGTGTTATTAATACACACCACGTGTTGACCAAGCCAGCTGGACACAAAGTTTTCTAGACTACATGGTATGTAACTCGCTTACATGACATGTAGTCCATGTGTTTTCATGGTGAAAAAAACATATTTCATGACTCCCTCCAAAGGTACCTCTCCTAGAAATATAATGAAGGAAAAGAGATAACAACCCCCAAAACCTTCCTCCAATAGGACATGAGTTAGAGACTAGCACCAAGAGTATATAAATCACCCACATGGGAGACATTACTCTTATAAAAATTTAATGAGTAAGAGATAAGATGAGAATGCCAACGAGCCCATACCCGAATGGTAAGGGCTCCTGCTTGGCATCCAAGAGACCCGGGTTCAAAACCAGGTGGAGGTGAATGTATGGGTATTGTAGCAGTACTGTAGCAGTTACTGTTCGGTACTGTAGCAGCTTGAACTATTCACCCGATTTGGGCCTTCGGGCCACCAGTTTGGGCCTACGGGTCTCCAGGGCCTTCGGGTCATCAAAGGTCTTCGGGCCATAGGGCCTTCAGGTCACGTAGACCATGGAGTAGCCCAATTCAGACAGAACATGCCCCAAAAGAGGATCAAAGCAACAGGAGTAGCAGCCACTCAATGCAGAGCTAACTGGATTGGAAGAATGAGAGGGTATGGCAGCAGCCATCGGGACCAGGCACCGTGCAACTTTGTACGGGGCAATGCTAACCGATCAGCAATGCAAGGTGGGGAGCTAGGTGATCAATAACGTAGAAAGATGGGGAGGGGCAGTTCAAGTGGGCTGGGCCTACGGGTCATGTATTGGGCATGGTATGCCTCTAGGCCTTCGGGTCATGTATTGCGGGTTTGTCGGACCTTGTGCCTTGGGCCTACGGGTCATGTATAGGTTCCCCTTAAACCCTTAAAGGGGGATTATCCATAATAAAAAAAAGAAGGCCTTCGGGCCATTCGGGCTAAGAGATAAGATGAGAAATCCACCAACCAAAAACATATATAAATAAAAGAAACAATCCCAATATAGTACATAATAAGACCAACACATGAATGTAATGATATACAACTGAAACAACTAAAAATACTAAAAAATCCTCATCTACAATAACAAATCTCTAATACCTCATGAATAAATCCTCAAACTAGTAATGCCCAGCTCAATAACCAAATGGATTCTCATGACTAGAAAATAGTTTATATATACATAGGGTGCACATAACATGTATACTCAATAGGATAATCCCTGAATTCTCTTTTGAAAAAATGTGAAAGAAGCATACTAAAACCCAATGAGTAAATAAATAATACTAACTCATCACTTAAACATGTATGATATTATTTTCCCATCCTCATCATAGTTAACTCAACAAATAACACATAAAAGTAAGTCAATATTTATTAAAAACATATATATAAATGAAGGTACCCCACTTTCACTTCCCCATTGATTTTTCGCTCTCACACTCCAATGGCTATGTCCTATTATCATCCATTCTATAAGTCATCCCACAACTCATGAAATAGTATCACAACCATTATCGCATATTGTACATCCTAACATCACATCATCATCACATCATAATAGTAACCAAGTATATTCTTGGAAGATACTAAAACCTATGTACATGCATTATACCTCAAGCCATCACATATTATACATATACACCCATGGGAAGTCAAAAACACTACATCCAGATAAAAGTATTAACTATACCTCAAAAAATTACAATCCACGCATAAATTTATTGTAAAATCATGATTGATTAAATATCAAGTAGGAAAGAACCCTATACTATAAGCCATTATAGCATGGGATACGCCTACTGATATATATCTAGAGGGAGAGTGCATGAGAGGTAGAACTCATCCATCCATTCCCTCACCATCCAAGATATTGGACAAAACACCCCTAAAAAATTTTAGTGTTGGTTTCTTTACCGACATAGATGGGGTAGCATATGAAATTAGAAAATATAAATAATATCACACACAAACCATACTAAGAGAAAATACCCAACCTTAGACTCATCTACCACTATCATTACATAACATCCCCGACTACCACTACTAAGGACTAGGTCTTAGAAAAACATACAAGCATCAAAGTTCATTATTAATTAATTAATTAACCATTAATTAATATTATTATATATTCATTTCTAAGTTTAATTATAACACTTGAGACCTTAATATAGTAGGTAAACACCATATCTTGAACCATCATGCAATGTGCACTCTAAAGACTCTTTATTCATGAGTATATTTAAAAGTTTAATTTATGAATGTTAGAATTTAATTTTTTTTAAAAAAATAATTTTTGAATCTTTATAAATATATCATCTTAAGATTAATTTTTTATATTTTTTTCAAAAATATTGATTTTTATGTGAATAATGCAAATACCTTTTTTGTTTAAACTCCTACTTTTATGGAATCACTAGGATGTACTCATAAACTAAAACTCAAAAAATCCTTATATTGAACAAATATATGTTTTATAAGTCACATTATAAATTTTAAAATATTATGTTTAATTTATAAAACAATATTTGATATTTTACACTTAAGACTCATTTTTCACTAAAAGTGTTTTAATGCATCATACATTTACTATCTCAAAATTAACTTATATCACTTTTATAAATTTAATCTTATTAAATGAATTTAAAATTTTGAATCAGTAGGTCCAAATTATGTAAAAAAGACCATTTTATTTTGAGGCATAAAGTATAAATTACTAAGGTAAAAACCAGTCACCATGGTAAAAGTTAAAATGATAAAAGTGGGAAATCTAATGGTAAAGAGTTGAAAACATGTTTAAAACATGTGTGAAATTTAATAGTAGAGGCTTTATAAAAATTATCTCTTCTCTACTTCATTATATAGGTGGGTAATGACATGTAATTTGATTGGATGCTAATATATGTAGCTCATAGATGCATGTTATGATATTTCTATACTTAAGAGTAGATTCTCTCCCATAAAATCAATAATATAATGAGATTTTGATAAATCCTTTTTGGGGTACAACGACGACTTTATAATTCACACTGAAACTTAGTAGAGAGTAACCCTTGAATAATATTTGTAAATAAGATAAAAATTAAATGATTTTTTTCACCAACAAAGTGTCTTTGATTCTTGCAGAATACTATAGGACAATATCGATCTTTTAGAGAGTCCTGAGTGTTTGAGAATTTTTGGAAGTGAATTTTCTATCCAATGGACACTCTATTTTGTAGGAAATATAGTACCCCTTAAGATAATGTGTCCTTAACCTTTTAATTGGGTAGAAAACTATTATGTAAACAAACATTTTATTCAAACTAATCATGTACACTGGTAAAAAAACAATGGCGCATCCAAGTATTAATACAACATGAAAAGTATGCCATCAAAGTGTCACATTGATCAATCAAACATGTGTGTGTGAAAAATGCCAAATTGTTTAATTGATCATTTTTTAATAAGGATAAATGTTTTTCCCATAATAAAGGAGACCCCAATCCAATCCACTTTCCCATGAGATATTCCAAAAAATACCCACCTTTAAAAAACTATGATAAAAACCCATTTTTTAAATATTTTTAAAAACACTTAAAAATCCAACAAAAAATTAGCATAAAAATATAAGTGAAGAAAAAAGGCACAAAAAATAAAAAAATTCACACAAAAAGTTATATATTATATATAAAATATACATGCACATAACATCATTACTACAAATAATTCCTTTAAAAGAAAAAAAATCACTTTTATCAGCACTAAAAAAAGTACTGATGTTCCTAGAAATTATAAAATTCAGATGATTTTATTAGTGCTAAAAACACACTGATAAACACCCATTTTATCAATGCTATAGTTATACCTAATAAAAAAGGCCTTTATCATCACTACACCTAGCATTGATAAATGTTTTTTTATCAACACTATAATTACCATTGATAAAAAAGGGTCTTTATTAGCGCTACACCTAGCACTGATAAAGACCATTATCAATTGATACAAAATGATAGTAGTTATATAAATATTACTATGTAGTAGTTGATAAAAAACATAAAAACAATTTAAATTTAAATAATCTAACACTTCTATATAATAGATAATATATTTACATTGACCCATTATTTCATTAAAAATATTACATTAAAGAATTTCTTTCACTTATTGAAAAAAAAATTATAACTAATATAAAAACAAAACTCTCATAGAAGGTATTCTCTAATGATCAACTCAACCTCTTACAAAAGAAGAGTTTTGGACTAATAAAAGTGATGCTTACTTTGTAATAGTATATAAAAAAATTAAAAAATTATAATTATAATGTTATATATCCTTGATCAATTTGAATTGGGATGATATGTGGTTACCTTCTAAAAGTTATCAATGAATAATTAGTTGTTTTTATAAATTATCGTGATAATCTGAGTGTGTTTGCTCAGTTTTGAGTCTGTAACACATGTTTTGAACTAAAATGTCACTTTTAAATGAAAATAAATACTTTCAATTATATCGATCATACTATGTGTTGGATTGATGTGAGGTTAATCCCCGTACAAAAAAATGAATTATCAATAATTATTCTAAAGTATCAAAACAATCTGAACATGTTTTAGTCATACTAGATACACTATGTGTTAGATTGATATGTGGTTAATTCATACACTTCACAAATGAATTTTAGATTTTTTTCATGAAGTATTAATAGAAAATATATGGGTGTTTGTTTGGTTTTAAGTATGTGATGTGCATTTTGAACTAAAATGTCACTTTTAAATAAAAACACTCACTTTCAGTCATATCGGCCACACCATTTTTTGGATTAACATGAAATTAATTCCTAAATGTCATAAATGAATTGCTGTTATATTTTCTAAAATATCAAGACAATCTGAGTGTGTTTTCTTGATTTTAAATATGCGATGCATGTTTTGAACTAAAATTTTACTTTTAAATGAAAACAAACACTTTTAGTCATACTGGCTATGTTGTGTGTTATATTAACATGATGTTACTTTCTATATGTCACAAATGAATAATCATTCATTTTTCTAAAGTATCATGATAATTTGAGCATGTTTTCTCGATTTTGAGCATTTGATGCATATTTTGAACTAAAATGTCACTTTTAAAAGAAAACATGCACTTTCAGTCATACCGGTTACATCATGTTCCAAATTTATGTGAAATTAATTCCTACATGTAAAAACTGAAATATTTATATTTTCCCTAAAATATCAATATAACTTAGACATGTTTTCTCAGTTTTGAGTATGTGACATGTGTTTTGAATTAAAATCTAATGATCAGGACCTTTGTGGCCTATTACTTTTCATGGTTTGAATGTTAGAGGTGTTGGGAGAAGGTTGGAGGAAGAGAGGTAGAGATTGAGTTGATATTCTGGCTGGGCGAGGTAAGTCATAGTGTGAAAGTGTGTATCATACTATGAGAGGTGCTGTTAGAGATGAGATTTCAACTGGGAGAAAGTGGTCATGACTTGGTCGTCTGAGTCGCGACATGGAGGGATGGCTACAGTAAAGGGTTAGATTAGCACTTAAAGTGTCATGGCATAGAGACAGTGTCAAAACCCTACTACATAGGCCAAATGGGTTGTAGTTCATGCTATCTATTGAAAGTGGATTGGTCACAAAGTGATATTTTTTGTTGCAATGTGAAGGATTCAAAGGGGGAAATTTTGGAAAAGTTAGAAGTCTCATGTTTTGTTGGGATGTGTCTTATGAAGTTTTCAGATGAAATTTATAATGTATTAACTTTACTGATTCCCTGGTCATGGTGTGGTGGTTTGGTTCATGGTACAACATTCCTTGTAGAGTTTGTGAGATTTTTTGTTGATGGGCTTCATGGAACAACCATAGTCATTATATCGTGAAGCATGGGAGGCATATTTCAGAGGTTCTACCTGATGAGAGTCATGGTATATCAATGGTGTTCATTTCACCACCTTTTTTAATGTCATTTATTTAAAGTAAGTTTACTGAGATTTCAATGGGGGAGGGAGATAAGGGGATTAGAGATATGATTTCTAGAAATTCAGTTGAATTAGCTCTATCATGACATGAGCATAATATATTGGGGATTCAAAAGCCCATCCAAATTCATCAATTTTATATTGTTTTCTCCAATCCATAGGTGACCAAAGGTACATCACTATAGACCCTTGAACCATCTAGTGATTAACTTTAAGTAATCATCCAATTGTGATTTGAGGCGAGTTCCTCTTCTTTTTATTATTATATTTTCTTCATGTTCTTCATCCAGGAAGGATGTGGTAGTATAAATGGTTTGGTTTGGGTGATATTGGGAAATGGATTGATGGATTATTATTGTATTATAGGTTTTTGAGGATTCTAACTTGGGTGATTTGGCCTTGCGATCATTATTCTCATAGTGTTATTGCTCAGCGGTCATGAAGCATCAATCACGGTAGGGGATTCAAGAACTCTTATTTATTTTATGTATAATGTGTAAGATACATGTTTTTTTTATCTCTTTGGGTGTATGGTAAGGATTATCTTAATAAAGATAATTAATACTAAAAAAAGGAAATTAATGTGAAGGGGTGATTCACATGTGTTGATATGTTTTTTTGACGTTGTTTATGATTGGTAACTGTTTATTGTGGCTGTTATGAAATTTTGTTGATGTTGTGATACTTGTATCATTGCTATGATTTATGTTATTGAATCAACTTTTATAAAATTTTAATCATGTAAATATGGTAATGAATTAGTTGTATAAAAAATAGAAATTTCTATGTTATCACTCACATGAGAGATGTTGAATTAATTTGAAAGTCTATTTTAAAAAGAGGATTACAGAAGTGCTTTGTTGTTGTATTTTTTGTTGTGTACTGATGGAAAAATTATTGTAGTGTTATGATTTGTATAGCCTTGGTTGGGGGATTTTTTGTGGATTATTGGGATTTTGGTATGGAATATGAAGTGGGTGATGTTACTTTCTTTCCATGGTTAGAAAGAGGAGAAGTGATTGGTTATGTGAGATGGTGGTATGGTTGGTTGTAAGGAAATATGAAGTGTAGTGTGGCCATTTTGGGTGTTATTGGCCTGTGTTATGGGGATATTGTGCAGTGATTAGTTGATGGTTATGGGGGTTGTTGGTATGAGTTATGGGGTGATTGTGAAGTGGTTGGGTAATGGTTTTGGGGATGTTTTATAGTTTCTTAGTAGCAATGTAATGTGATTCGTAATGATAGAATTAAATAAACTATGGGTTGCGAATGGAATATCAATAAATGTAATAGAAAGGGTAATAATTATATTAAATATGAGTGATGGATGAAGAATGGTTTATCATTAAATATGACTAATGAATGACATATTAAATGCAATGAGGTTTTTAAATGGTAAATATGGAAAAAATTAAATGATGTGATTAAATGGGAAATTGTGAGTGGTTTTTGTGGTTGTTTTTTGTGGGAATTGAGGCTATTTTGTAATATATAAATTGGTTGTGATGGTAGTGTGTAGTGGTTGTATTGGAATGGAAGTTGTGATGGTGTGGTAGTGTTTCTTTGGTGTGAAACCTTTAGGTTATCCTTGAGTGTGGTTTTATTATATATATATATTTCTTTTGATTTCATATACACCCTACTCGAGTAGGATAACCTCACTGATGCCCAAATGTTTTGGGTTTCAGGTGTTTTTTTCAACATAAATATTGGCAAGGGAATGACTGACTAACTTCTCCCTTATCCCCCACTCTCCCTTCTAGGTGTGGCATGGGTTTTGATGAATCATAATAGGAAAAAACAAACAATATATAATGAATTAATGTTATATCATGTGACATACTAGAATACTGGCTATTTGGATGTGGTGATGATGTATAGTGGGGATCATGTATGATAGGAGGGGCCATGAGGTCGATGTCCTTCATGTTCATAATAACCCACTGTAAAGGAAATGTGATATGTGGTTGAGATATGGATGTGTGGTATGTAGTGGAAGATATATAATGACGATGATGTGATTGTGATATGTGGATTGGTTGTGATATGAGATATAATGTGTTGTGGAAGGGATTGGGAGAACAAGGATATCTTCTATTAGAGTGTGAGAGCGAAAAACCAATGGGGAAGTGGTGCGAGGTACATTTTTTTGATATATTATTTTGATACAATGCTATTATAAATGGATGCAATGTCAAGAAAGTGGGCCTTATTGAGGACAAGTGATATTTAATGTCGCAGGTACTCATGGTTTTGTTGTTTGTTCACTGAGGAATTAGAATACTTTTTACACGTTTTTATGAGAGGTTATGAGGAGGATTCTACTAAGTATATATGTATTCTCAACCTAATATATATATATATAACTATTTTATGACATTATAGGAGGAATTCTGTGACCAAGTTAGACAATAATATCTTAGAGTTTGGGGTTACTGTCAGAGTTCTTTCATAAGTGTTGGTTTTTGGTATTTTATTTTGGATACTATGTTCTTTTTTGTATGAAATTTCCATGTATTGTTCCTATTGTGGGATATTGGTTTTATTTTATATTATGGAACTGATTAGTGGTTTTCTTATTATGTTCTTAATATTTATGTGGGAAATACATCCTATTTTAATGTTTTATGCCTTTGGTTCTAGTAGACAACCTAAGGCCTATTGGTGGCTGGCCTTGGGGGTTACTCTTGTCTTCAATATAGGCCCTAGATGGGTTCCCATTTGGGGAGAGTAATGAAAAAATAGTATCAAAGTTATGGATGAGAGTTAGTATAGAGTTTGGAGTTAGGAACTGGTAATGATTTCATGGGTTTGGTAGGGAAATGGTGTTAATTGAACTTAGTGTGAGGTGTAACAAGAGAGACTATCCAGAACAAAAATAATTAAATCCTCACTATGATATGACAAAAGGGACTTAATCTTACTAAACATCCTAGGTAAAATAAGACTGGATCTAGGGTTGATACCTAAGAGAGGTAAATACATACATCATGATTTTTTCTCTTTTTTTTGAATTTATATGATATTCTGGAAATTAAAACAAACTTAAAATAATCCTTAATGAATTTAATATTACCTAGGTTAGGGTTTTATTTCATGAAGGTGACATATGTTACAATTTTAGGGATATGAAGGGAGAATTATTAGAGCTCTCTCTAGAGTGAAATCTTTGTGGGGAGGGGGGTTCCCTTGTATGGAGGGTTTGAAAATGCCACAAATAGGGACTCCCCTTTAGAAAAAAGAAATTAATGAATTTCACTTGAAGTAAATAGAGAATGGAAAAATTGATAATGTTAAGACCAACTTCATACTTTTTTAATTTTTTTGAATGTTTACCTTGGTTAATCTATAGTATTGATATGTTAAGTAATCAATGGATGTTTGAATTGGATGAAATGATTTGTTTCAGAATCATGTTTTGTAAAACATGCTATGTGTTAATCTATGTTTCCTATTTTTAATGTTAAGAATGTTGGTATTGAATTGATGAAGATCATGTGAGTACTATATGAACCAAACTAATAATATGATGTAAACATGAAACCTTTCCTAATTTTAGAAACATGAGTTATTAAGGAGAGCATGTTTAATATGGAATGTTGTTCCTCATATTTAACATACCTTTACTTTTTTTAAGGTTATCAATTGGATTAATGAAAATCATATTAAGGTTTTAATGTGGTATTTTTTGAATTATTAATATCATGTTATGCTTGTTAAGTTAAATTGGATGGAATATTGGGTAAAAAAATTTAACTGAAGTCGTAATGATATGTTTCTATAAAAATGATTTAAATTTGAGAATGTGACCTATTCCATGTTATGTAATGGTGTGATTAATGATGTTCAGTGATGTTTGATTAACTTGCTTGAATGATGAAATGTTTGTTGGAAATCTATTTTCTTAAATAAGTGACAAATTTTCTTTTAATAAAAATTTAATAAAATTGGACTTACTAAATGAGATGAGGGTTTGTTACAAAAAGGTCTTTGTCGATTCCTTGTATTAAATAAATATTAAAATTCTCAATTTAATAGATTTCCAAAGTTTAAAATGGTTCTATTAATTTGTATATTTTTAAATTTGTGGGATTCAAAGAAAAATTTTCACATTTTAACTGAATTTTTTACTTTTAATATTTATTCTTTATTAATTTGAATATATGAAAGATGAATTTTTGTTTCCTTAGAGAGTATTATTGAGGTATTTTATATATATAATACTATTTTTCTCATTTCATGGTAGACATGATTGGTGGAATGAGTATTGGGGTATTTTATTGATTGATGGAGTGATGGATAATGGAATGGTGGTTATGAGGTAGTTGTGTTGTTGGAGGGAAGGATGGTAATGATTTTTGAGGAAGATAAGATTTTTTTATAGTGGAAAAGTTGGTTTAGTAGTTCAGGGGTGACAAAGTAGATGTAATTCCTAGGGTGTGGATGTGTTCCCTTGTTGTTGGTATATGATTTAATTATTTGAAATATCCTTATTGATTTTTATGTTTGGGTTTAAGACATACCATTGTATCATTTTAAATGTGATGTACTCAGGAAGGAGTCACATGAGAGGACCACTTTGAGATATACTCAACATTGGGGCGGGGCGGGGGGGGGGGGGGTGAATCAGTGTTGGGAAATTTATCACCAATTATAAATTTTATCCCTTTTACGTCTTTAGACCTATTAGGATCTTGATTCTATTATTCTCTTTTTCTTATCACATGCAAGTATATGAAGGCAGGTAAATATGGAACATGCTATTTTTGTAAGGTTCACTAATCAATAAGAGTAGCTAGTCATTATCATGGTTTTTAAATAATACAATACCACACACCCACTAAAAAATAATCCTTTGACGTGGTTACAATAGGAAGGGAATAACCATTCACTTGCATTTCACTATAGTCAGATTATAGTTCAAGTTTTATAACTCCTAGATAGTTCTTTATAATAACTTTTAATACAATCTTTACCTTCTTGTTAAGATATTTTGTAACACCAATAAAGTATTCCACCACATGAGACTTCTGTTGGATGTCACAATGCCACTTTGTTCTTCTACTAATTTCTTCACTTGTTATTTGCACAACAGTAGGAAAGAAACTCTTAATATTATTCACAGTAGAAAACTAAAAAATGATCTATTTTATTCATCTTATTCCTATGCAAATATATATTCACAACACTTATTCATCTAATACAAAATTATAATAGAATCACTATTTGGTACTTGTTCAAACCTTTCCTTTCCCTTATAGTACACTGAATTTATAGTCTTGATAAAATCACAAATCTCCTTTGTGATTATTGAAACAATGATAGATAAACTCAAAATCTTCATAATTACTTATTATTATTCAATATAATATCAACAGTGAATGTAGTTTTGGTTCTCCTTTGTTCTTCCTAGCATAAAAAATATTTATGCAATTGAATCAAACTACACTTCCAATATTATTTCATGCAAGAATGATCTTTCACAAACTCAAACTATTCTCTTCTTGAGTATTCAACCTGATTAGATTATATTTACTTAATACCTATAATACATGATTCATTTCTTAAGAAACCCTATCACATTCATTAATTTATATTATTATTTTATGTGTTATCTTCAAGTATTTTTTGGTTAAGCATTCACATATTCATGATTTGTTTTTCTTGTCACATGCATTGTACTTATGAATGCGCACTGAACACATGCATACTTTTTTTATAAATGCTTCACATAAATGAGAAGAACTTTTTATCTATTCTTATTCATGCAATAGTAATGCTCAATATCTTTCTTATTGGTCACAAGTGTATCACACTATATTTTTATGTGAACTTCCTCATGCACTTTCATCCTTCCTCTTTATGTACACCAAACAGTTATGTGTAAATTCTTCTTCTATTAAGTGTAATTAGGATTTGAACCACACAAAACATAGTGAGAGTGAATTACTCAAGCATTGGATCACAGAATATTTCTTCTTCACACAAGAAGAGAGATTTTCAAAACTTTTTCTTCATGAATCACTTCGAGAGTGATAAACACAAGTCAAAAGGCCCATAGGATCTTCTCCTTCATACAATCTTAGTGCACGATTATTCCTCACGCTATAGATGAATATGAAACTCCCCTCTTCACATATACTAGGAGGCTTGAGGATATCTAGCTTTTTCTTCACACTTCTTCACAAATTCTCTTTTTTCAAAATGAAAATGAGAGATATCAAGGTTTCATTATCTTGGACTCAACTTAGTCCCTCTCCTTTTATAGAAGAGGATCACCACCTCTTGTTCAATAATTCAATGACTTAGATATTCTTTTTATACTATTTCAAACTCTATAAATTTAATCCGTGTCAAGAATATCTTAAAACAACTAATACGTTTGGAATTTTTAAAATATTATACATAAAAAAACACAGAGTATTTCTCTTCATGATGAATTTGATCATGTGCATGAAATGAAAATCACACGCTATTTTAAACCTGAATAACCTCATGAATTATAGATTCATGAACATCCTTCTGTATTTATATATCATCCCTAACTATTTAAATTTTATTCATGAAAATGAAGTTTCATGAAGCTTTGATCCTATTCTATTCTCCAAGATGATCACATGGAATGATCAAAGAAGCTCAGTTCGATCATCAGAGATTACTAGATGTCTAGAGTTGATGTAGGGAATGAACAAGTGACATTGGGGAGTCCATAAGTGCAGTATATAAACATAGGTTAAATATGAATACATGGAGGATAGGGGATCTTTGGATCACATCAGATTGTATAGTTTCAATATGTCCATATTTTTTTGAGTGGGTGAACTATACCCGCATCCATTGCTGTCCCACATCGAACATTCACCCAGTTGAGGAATGATTTATTAATGATCCCATTCCGATACCCCTTTGATCCATGAAACTAGGTTCGGTACCCATATACACTGCATATAATACTTCCCTCCGAGCCATGCCACCCTATTCTACAGTCTACATGCATCCCTACATGTGCTTTTCACACTCCATGCAGGCGCTTTGCTAGAACACTCTCCTCTACCGCCATGGATGCTATTGCATGGTTAGAACCCATGTGGTTGAGCCTAGTCTAGCATATGTGGTCTGAGATAGACCTCCTTGGGTGGCTATGAATAGCCTATTTTTGAATATAAAGTCCCACTAAAAATATTACTTGTAATAATTCTAAGTATACCAAATAATACAAATCCATTTCACTAGTTTTTTAAGTTCAAAATAAAACACATGAAATAATAATACATTTCATAGACTTATCATTAATTCCCTTTTGTTCTTAATCATGAAAAATAATATTTTTCACCATCTTCACTAAATTATTCTTCATGCATATTAACATTTTCATGCTATTCAAATAAGATCCGCTTGAAATAAATATTTTCATGAATTTATTAAATTCCTCTTCTTCTAAAATTAATTTAAACATTATCTAAACTAGAAACACATTGGATGGATCATTTTATCTATTATTATAAACAACGTGTCAAGTCAAATCACTCAGTGAAACATGTATTTAGAACTCAATACCGATTTAACATTCATCATAGTTATAAACTCAAACTCTTCAAAAGAACTTTCTTAAGATAATAAGACTCAATTATTATCTTCCACATCCATTAATAAAAGATATATTCACTTTGTTTGTCATGATTGGATATCATGGATACTCTAAAAACTTCTTTTTTTCTAACTTCTTCAACATATTGGAATCAATAAAGTTATTTTATTAACCACCATTGAAATCTGATATCAATTATTAAAAATAAATACAAATCATACAAAAAGCGATCTCTTCAATATTTCCCTCTGTATTTGTTGGAAATACCTTAAAAGTTCTTTCTAAATGAATATGTCAATATGTGAAACTCTCCCCTTTAATTTCTAAACATTTATTTCACTTTATCTCCCCATTTTTAATAAGAAATACAAAGTTCATGGTAAAAGAGAATCTGTTAAAACTTAATTAATGTGACATCCATCATTTTACACTAATTTTACATGACTTGTGTTCAGTGTAGAAAATAAGAGAATTTGATTTAGACAAAAAAAATTTCCTTTAATAGCAGATATTGATACCACATGAAATGAGAAATCATATACTTTTCTTTAAGGGTTATCAAATTTTATTCTAGTATTAAGATACTAAATGAGATATGGATCTTTTTTAAGAAGAATTAACCTGAAACTCCTACACTTACTTTAAAAATAGATTAAAAATATTCAATTGAAACATACAGGATAAGAGACCTTACAATACTTACATAATTCCACATTTATGATGTTATTTATTAATTGAATTACTCCTCATTTGGGTTAAGTTTATTATTTTTGATAACCAAGGATGAGGGATTAAGAAAAATATACCTTTTCTAATGACATGTTCTTCAAGCACATTCGAGAATAATTAGATTTGTTTCCAATTGAAATAATGATTCTTCCAGAAACTCCATCTTTCTTCATTTGTATCTCCCTCAAGCTAAACACTCCTCAACATCTTTATAATAGTGAATATCTTCATTAATGTATTTTAAGATGTTAAAATTTAGAGAATACACCAATATGAATATTCAACTTGTGACTATCCAGATTTTACAACTTCCACAACTTCACCAAGGATGATCTTCTTCAATACTTGTTCTTCAGAATACCAAATATATGATCAAACCAAGATGATATTTTCTTTATCCTTATTATATAAGATATAAAAAAATAGTCTTCAACTTCATCAAAGATTATCCTTTATCATATTTTTATTTGAATACCAACTAAAAAATCATTCAAGGATAATGAATTATTTAGCTTTTCTATCAAGAATTGACAACACTCACCGCTTCTTAGGTTATACCCCTAATAATTTAATTAACCTTTAATTCCCAACATTATAAGAATAAATAAAATAAAAAAATATATTAAAGGAATAAGGTGGATCCTCCTTGCTTCATTAATGTGAATAGAAAGGCTGAGATAGTTTTCTCAAGAAAGTTACTCCATTTCCTTTACTCTTACAACTTTCACATATGATATTTAATTATAATTGTGGCTATGTATATCTTATCACTTATTCAAATTCATTCTCTATGAACCTTATTTATTAAATATATTTTAAATTGCTTGTATCACCTAGTGAAACATTCATATTCTTAAATAATTCTTCTTGTGCTGGAATAATTTTAGAATAATTTCTCATAGTATGACCAACCATGTTACACCTCACACACATAACATATTCTTATTCATATGGAACCTTTTCTGTTCCCTTTTCACTAGCCTTAGTTTTTAATACCTCCATTTTACTCATATTATTCAAATATTTTGGCCAGATAACTAACATATCATTTTGAATATTGGTAGTAAGTTTGTATTTCCCATTCGTCTTCTTCTGAATTCCTTTATTCTTATCATATATTTTAGTTTATGTACTCTTCTTTAGATTCTTGGATTTGGAATCCAAGTTATTCTCACTTTTCTTCTTGGGAGAACTTTTGTTTAAAATATTCTTCTACTTTCTTCCCAATTTTTCTTCTTCCTTCTTAACTAATTTTTGTGGTATTATTTTTTATTAGCTTTTGATACATGTAAATATAGACATTTACCAACCTTGTGACCACATAAATTGCATAAATCACACATATTTTTCAATATTTCCAATTTTTTTAAAGTATACATGTTTTTCTTAACCTATGGATGTTTTATATTCATCTATGGTTTTCTACCCCCTGACATGATACTTTTTTTTATTTATCATTTAAAGGATTGTATTAACAATCTAGTGCATAATTCCCGAATCTATTATAGCACCAACATTGACCCACAAACCTCAATCTTCTTATTTCTTATGTATGAAGTTTTTGGATTTTCTTCATAGCTTATTGGGATATTTATGGGGAAATAGATTCCAAAATCTATTTTCTATCTACCCTAGTCATGGGGGTATGATTATTATCAACTTTATTTATCCATACTTATATATATATATTTTCTTTTCCAATATTCACTATTTATGATAAAATATTTAAAAAAATTATTACAAGATGATATGGATGCTACCTCTTTCTTCAAAAGTGCTTAAGATAGATCATTGAATGAAGTCATGATCTTCTTATTACATGTTGGATGTCTTTTAACCTCTGAATCCTCCAGTGGGATTTGAGTACCAATATAAAAAATCTCCTTCTTTTATGAAGTATCAATATGTGTCTTCTCAATATTTTCCAACTAATTTTCTAATACTAGACATCTCATATTGAGGGTGTTTTTCTGAACTTCAATCATAATCACATGTTCATCATAAGTCTTCTTTATTCTTTCAACTTCCTCTTCATGCAACTTAACTTCTTTTGTAACAAAGATTCAAGTTCTTTGATCTTCTTGGATTTTACTTCCAATTTAAAATAATTGACATCAATGTTATTTCTCAAATTTTCTTCAAGTTCATAGATCTATTATTATAAAGTCTTCTTGACTCTATATTTAACTTTAACTTATTTGATTGATTATGAAGAACTTATTTAAATTTTACTCTTTGTTTATTTAAATGTTCCCACCTATTTGAAGATCTTCAAACATTATATAATTTATCCCCTTAAATATTTCTCCATACATTCTTCTTCCTCTTCCATATGGGTGATTTCTTCCTGTATACATTAAAGTATTCCAGAAACAAGATAGATTGTTTCTATAAGAATTAAATTATAGGATATCTCTTAATATATCAACTGATATCTCTTGAGAAGTTATAGATTGATTGTCATCACCACTTGTGCTATAATATTCTTCTTGAGTATAGTTTTTACAATAATTTTTACATACCTCAAGACCACTTAAGGTAGGAATTTTTTCCTATTCCTTGTTAGAAACTTGAGCCACCCTCTCTTTACATTCAAATCCTTATATATACTCATTGTTGGAAATTCATGGAGTCACTGATACTTCATATTCTTTATGCAAGAGGGAATTCTTCTTTAACTTTATTTTATCTTTCTTTCTTCTATTCATCATAGTCTTGGTAGATATAGAATTATGCTCAGAGATAATTGAATCCTCACCAAAACTGCATTTTATGATACCAATTGAGAGGAACACTTCGAGATATACTTAACACTAAGAGGGGGAGAGGGGGGGGGGGTGAATCAGTGTTGGGAAATTTTTCACTAATTATAAATTTTATCTCTTTTATCTATTAGACCTCTTAGGATCTTGATTCTATTATTATCTTTTACTTATTGTATGCAAGTATATGAATGTAGGTAAAGATAGAACATGATATTTATACATTGTTTATTACTAAACAAGATTATCTAGTATTCATAATGCTTTGAAAATAATCAAATACTATAAAAACACTCGAAAATAATCCTTTAATGTGGTTACAGTAAATAGGTAATAAAAATTCACTTGTGTTTCACTATAGTAAAATGATAGTGAAAGTTTTATAGCTCCTATATGGTTCTTTATACTGCCTTTGAAGATAGTCTTCACCTTCTTGTTAAGGTATTTTGTAACACTAATAATGTCTTCCACCAGATGAGACTTCTGTTGTATGTCACCATTCTTCTTTGTTCTTCCACTTGTTACTTGCAGAACAAAAGGTAAGAAACTCTTCTTATTCTTCACAACAAAAAAACTAGAAGTTGATTTATTTTCTTCTTCTTCTTCCTATGAAAATAGATATACATAGTACCTATTTTTCTAATACCAAATGATAATATAAGGTCTATCTGGTACTTGGTCAAACATTTCTTTTCACTTCCTGTACACTGAATGCATAGTCTTCATAGAATCAAAAATATATTTTTTTGATTATATAAATAATGAAATATCATCTCAACATCATCATAATTACTTCTTCTTCTTTGATATAATATCAATATTGAATGTTGTATCAGTTCTCCTTTTTTTCCTGGTGCGAAAAATATTTAGGTAACTGAATCGTACCACACTTATAATATTATTACATGAAAGATTGATCTTACAAAAACTCAAACTATTCTCTTCTTGAAATTTCAAAATGATTATATCATATTCAATTGATTCATGTATTTCACATTTCATTTAATATAAAACCCTAATACGTTCATTAATTTATATTATTGTTTTATGCTCTATCTTTAGGTCTTTTTTAGTTAAGAATTCACATATGCATTATTTATTCTTCTTGTCACATGCACTGTACTTATGGATTCACACCAAACACATGCATACTATTTTTGTAAATGATTCACATAAAGTACAAGTTCTTGTTCTCTATTGTTCTTCATGAAACAGTAATTCTCAATATCTCCCTTATTTCACACAAGTGTATCACACCGTCTTTTTATGTTCACTACCTTGTATGCTCTCCTCCTTTCTCTTTACATACACCAAATAGGTATATGTAACTTCTTTTCACATAATTCTATAAAATATTTAAACTTTAAGAAACAATGTGAGAGTGAATTACTCAAGCAATGGCTCATGGAACGGTTCTTCTTCACTCAAGCATAGAGCTTTGAGGAACTTTTTTTTAAGAAGCACTTCAAGAATGACAAACACAAATCAAAGGCTAGTAGTATCATCTCCTTCATTCAAGCTTAGTTCACGATTATTCCTCACTTTATATATGAGCATGAAAATGTCCTCTTCACATAGCCTAGGAGGCTAGTGGATTTTTAGATTCTTCTTCAGACTTCTTCAAGGATACTCTATTTTCACAATGAAAATGAGAGCTCTCAAGGTTTTAAAAGCTTTGAATCGGCTCAATCCCTCGCTTTTTATAGGTTAAGACCATCAAATCTTATTCATTCATTCACCACCTTAGCTTTACTTTTTTATTTTGTGTCAAACTTCCTAAATTTAATCCATATCAAGACTATATTAAAACATATGATACATTTTATGTTTCTCAAATATTCTACACCAAAAAACATGGAATCCTTCTCTTCATGTTGAATATGATCACATGCATGAGATGCACACCATGTGTTATTTTAAAATAAAACTCCATCATGAATTATGGATGCATGAACATACTTCTATATTTATGTATCATCCTTGGCAGTGTCAATTTTATCCATGCAAACAAAGTTGCATGATGCTTTAATCCTATTTGATTATCCAAGATGATCAAATAGAATGATAAAAAAATCATGGTTCGATCATCAGAAATAGTTGAATGTTGAAAGTTTATAGATGCAACAAACAAGTGATGTAATAGATTCCATAAGTGAAGTGGATGAATGGAGTTTGAGGTTGACTATGTGGAGATCATGGGATCATAAAATTGCATCAGGTCAAATGGATGTGATATGTTTTTGTCTTTTTTAAGTGGGTGAACATTAACTGCATCCACTAATTTCCCACATTGAACATTATCCCAGTTGAGGCGTTCTTTATTAATGATCTTATTCTGCTACCCCTTTAAGCCATGACACTGGGGTCAACACCTAAACACACTACATAGAACATTACCCACACAGGCTGCACCACCCTATTGCATGGTATATGGGCACCCCTATGGGTTCTTTGCATGCTCTATGTGGGTGATTTTCTATCCCAATCTCATCTTCTACCATGGAAACCCATGCATGGCCTGGATCCCATGTGGTTGAGCCTAGGATCCTATATTTGGTTTGGTATGGCTCTCCTTAGGTGGTTATGGATGTCATATTTTTTAATATAAAGGCCCAAAAAAATATTACTTAGAATAATTATAAGTATACTAAATATTAAAATTCCATTTATACAATTCCTCAACTTAAAAAAGTCCTAAAATAATGAGATATTTCACATGAAAACTAATATTTTACATCATCTTCACTAAAGCCTTCTTCATGAAAATTAACATCTGTATTATCTTCAAATAATCCCCTCTTGAAATAAATAGTTATATGAATTTCTTTAATTCATATTCTTCTCAAATTCCATTAAACATCATCCAACCCTGAAACAAATTAGATAAATCATCTTCTCCATTTTTGTAAACAATGTGTCAAGACAAAGCACTTAATGACACATGTTTTATAAACTCAAGAAAAATTCAACAATTTTTAGAGTTATAAACTCAAAGTCTCCAAAAAACTTCTTTAAGATAATAAGACTTGAGTAACATCTTCTCCATCTATTCATCGAAGCCACATTCACTTTTTTTATCAAGTTTTTATATCTTGGATACTTTAATAACTTCTATCTTTATAACTTCTTCAATATATTGACATCAATGAAGTTATTTCATTGAACTCCATTAACAACAAATATAAATCATTAACAACAAATATAACTCACACACAAAGCAGGATCTTACTCATGAGATAGGGTGCTAACCAAAAGTTTGTAGCAAGAAGTAGTCGGGGTGTCAGACCTCAAGGTTGAGGAGCGGTTAGAAGAGGTTGATTTTTCCTTTGAGTTGACAAATAATCTAGATCGATTTCAAGTTTTCTTAGTAGTGGTCTCTATTAGAGGGGTGTATTGAGCATGGTGGAAGGCGAACCATGGTTGACAAAAATATGTTTCTTAGAAAGAATTTGTAACCTAGTTGGAAATAATTTTATTCCCCATGTATAGAAGGATAAACGTATGAAGGAGATATTGGAGATAGAGAAAGGATAATACAGTGTGTGTGCTCTTAGGATTCTCTTATGTGTATTTAAAGTCTAGTTTTTTGACCATTTGGATGATGAATACATGAAAGCATGACATTTTGAGTCATCCTTCAGGACAAATGGAGGGTGGTGAGTTTACAATTGATGTTATGGTCAGAGGAAATGGATTGTGATATTGTGATAAAAGGGGGTTTCTCTAGGATGTTGATGGGGTTGAAGATGTCATCTTGAGTTATGGGCCATATGATAGGTGTAAGTGAAGAGTAAGGTGGTCTTCTGGAGACAAAGTGTGACTTCAAGCCTTATGATTGAGTAACTTGAGGTGTTTTGTGCCTCACAGGTTGATTTGTTTGCATTGTAAAACTTAGTGAATCAAAATTACAAGTGCCTCATGATTCATGGAGTTCCTAGGTTTAGTTAAGGTGATGGATTGGTTGATTAAAATGGGTTGATTTTGGTTTGAGAGTCTAAGAGTGATCATGTTCTATGTTAGTGACTATATTTTATTCTTAATCAACATCTTTTTAAAAGATACTTGAAATTTCTATTTGAAAGTTTTTTCCCATGCATTATTTTCCTTAATTTATCTTAAAATGGTTTTGAAAATGTAAATTTGATTGATTTGGTGAGCATGTTTATCTAAAATTAGATAATTTTATAGGTAATAAAGGAAGTATATTTATGTTTTAATTAAATGTGTGTACGTTTTTGAAAATATAAATTCATTTTTATGGGAAGGAATTGATTTTTAATCCTAATTTCATAAACTTTTTTTTTGTTATTAAAGTATTAATGGTTGTTACTAAGTAAAAGTTTTGGGGTGGAAGTGATTGATGTTATCGTATTTCATTCTCTATTATGTTGATCCCTATTGAGTAAAATTTCCATTTAATTGGTATCTCACATAGTTTTTATGATTTTGGGATTCCCCATTTGAGGTTGGGATTGTGTTGAAGTAGAATTACTAAGTTAAGGGTGGTGTCAGGACCTGTCCACCCTAAAATGGGAAGGCATTTCCTTTAAACCTACAAACATACAGACCGGGAACACAACAAAAACAAACCACGTAGTATAATTACTGAAAGTAAAAGTGTGAACTAAAGCAGAATGGGCCAGAATACAAACCCCAACTAAATGAAAAATACAGTGCATGGGAAAAACTGCTCCGAAGGCTGTCCACCAAGGATCCTACATGAAGGGTAGGTACTGCTCATCGTCCGTCTTCACTACTGCTCACCACATCCGTCTATCACCTTCGAGCGCTGTCTAGTCCTGACTCCCAAATCTCAGTCAAAGTTTTCCTTCATCTGCACAAGACACAATAAGGTGCGGGCGAAACCCATACAGGGGTGAGTATAACAATACCTAGTAGGGACATGAGACCCCCAAAGGTCTTCTAGAATTCCACAAAGGAAAAACCACAAAGCATGATCTTAATCACAAAATACAAAGAAATGACTCAATAAATTAAATATCAAGAATAAAATGATTAGTCATAAAGCTAATACATCTTATTACATTGATAATTTCCACTGCTAAACCACAAAGAAGTCGCTCTATCACTGATCCACACAAGGTCTTAAGTCACTGATCCACATAGGGTCGTAAGTCGTCAATCCACACATGGTCGTAAGTTGTTGATCCATGATGGGCCACTCTAAGGCTGGTCCTCGTCGGGTCGTGCTACTAATGATCCACAAAGGGTCATAAGTCATCCATTGACATAGGGTTGTAAGTCGTCGATCCATACAGGGTAGTAAGTCACCAATACACATAGGGTCGTAAGTCGCTGATCCATGACAGGCCGCTCTAAGGCTGGTCCTCATCGGTCCGCGCTACTGCTGATCGACATAGGGTCGTAAGTTGTCGATCCACATAGGGTCATAATTCGTCGATCCACACAGGGTCTTAAGTTAATGATCCACACAGGTTCGTAAGTCACTGATCCATAATAGGCCACTCTAAGGCTGGTCCTCGTTGGTTTGTGCTACTTCTAATCCACAAAGGGTCGTTCTGATGCTGATCCACAAAGAGTCGTATGCCACTTGACAACCAATGTAACGACCCAAACTTTCATTAATTAAAATTCCTATGGATCTAATTAAATGTATTATTATGGTTGTATAAAATGTGAAATTCATTGGTTTTTATGTTTCTGGATTTTAAAATAGCGTTATGAATTGTGACCATTTCTAATATAGTTGTTGAACAGTGATCACATGATTAGTATAAATATAGGGCTTTAACAAATCCAATTTACTCAGACAAAGGAAGCGATGACCTCATCCAGTAGACTTGCCCCATACGAATCCCATTTGTCAAAGCTCGGAAAGGAGGTGGAATCATTGGGGTTTTATCTTGACCAAGCCCAATCTGAGCTTGAATGCGTTAAGCTTGAGTGGAATCGACTATGAGAGAAGTGGAAGTTAATAGAGATTACCACCCGAGCGATGTTATCCGAGCCACCCCAAGAGTCTATCACTATCACACACCTTACCCTTCAGTCTAATAAAGGTGTTATAAGGGGTTATGTAACAAGACCCTAACACTATGAAAATGTACATTATTTTTGTATATAATAATGAATATACTTTCATTTTATTATTGTTACCTTGTAAATAGTTTTCAAAGCACAAATAGTATTTTTAGTTAATGTTCAACTAAGAAATCTATTTAGATGAATTAATGGATTTTTGAATTAAATAATATTTTAATAAAATATTATTATTGTTATTAAATTAAATTTTATTAAATATAAATGATCGTATAATTTTATGAATGCAATTGTAATTTTTATTAAGGTTTGAAAGACATTTTTGTCAAAACCCATGAATTTTCGATACATATTGGTTTTTATTTAAAAAGTGAAAATTAACATATTTAGAAAATTATTTAGATAAAATGAATATTATTTCTGGAATCAGGATGTCGAAATTATCCAACAGTGAATTTTTCATAATTTTCTGAGACAGTCAAATTTTTGGGTAAAAATTAAAACCGTTTAAATATATAATGTGTTTTATGACATCATAATGACCCAATAGTGATGTAATAAAAAACTATAAACTTTATGTTCGGCCAATATATTTTTTACCATTAAAATAATGTAATTTTTGGTTTGTTTGATTTATTTTACAAAGTTTTAGTGGACCCTTCAAGACTTATTAAACATTTTTTCTTTTTAAATTGTTTTCCTTGGGAGTGTGACTCACCTCCACATAAGCAACCACATTATTTTAAGAAGTTAGAACTTTTTCATAATAAAATACTATTTTCCACTCCCCTTCAGCAAAAACCATGGGCAAAAACCATGATCTGGTTTGTTTTTTTGATTAGTTTAATGTGAGGTGTCCCAAACCTAAATAATAAACAATTCCCTCTCCTTTCCTATATAAACCCACCCAAGCTCCCACTTCCTCCTCACTCAAAACCTTTGGAGTTCGTACAACCTATTACCTCCTCTATATATAATCCTCCCAAGGTGCCCCAAGGTCCCAAGAAGCCTCTATCAAGTCTCTCTCAAGCCTTTGGAAGCACACTTCCAAGTAAGGGTTTTCTTCCTTTCTCATTTTTGTCCAATATTCTTTAAGTTGTTATTCCCTTTTAATTTCAATTATAAATGTCATGGTATGGTTTCAAACCTCCCCCATACTTCCCTATTTATGTTTTAATGATGAGATACACCTTTATTTCTCATTAAATTTCTCCCATGTACACCCGTTACTATGCCGAAATTCCGAAAGGAATTTCTCTCTCCTCATTTACATTCAAGAAATTCTTTTGTATCATGAATCTAAATTCCATTACATTTGTTGTGACATGTATCTATATTACCCCCTTACTATACATATCATGAAAATATTATGAGACAACCCTTTCTCTCTTATCAACCATTTTAGGAGTTCTTATGTGACATCGTTATGCTGCCGAAATTGCACTGCGTTTTTCCAAGCCAAAGTCATTGTGTAGTGAATACCATGCCCATTTCTCTATCAAGGGTATTCACCTTTATGAACATTTTTTTGTTGTTTAAAGAGTTTAAAATATTTATTCCACATTATTTTAGCATGGAATAAATGATTATGTTGAATGATTCAATGTTTTATGATCCATGTGGCACACTTATGCATGAAGTGAAATGTTTAAGAAGGGTGCGCCCTAATAGCGCTCCAATGCATTGGGTAAAGTATAGTATCATGATACGTCATGTGTAATGAGTGTTTAATCATGCTAATTCAAGTGAAACTAGGGTTTACTCGTGCTTCATGTGCAATGAGGGTTTACTCATGCTCCATGTGCAATGAGCCTTGGATCATGCTAATTCCATGTTAAGTGTTGTTGCCACATTTCCATGTTATGATTATCATGATTTATAATGCCTTTATGTTTATAATTCTCTTGTGCTCTATTGATATGCCTATTTTCTAACATGTATTGTATTCATCAAGTTATTCCATGATTATTCCCTTACTGGGCTTTATAACTCACCCTTTTCTTATGCATGTCCTCAGGTTATCCCATGCAATGCTAAGTACGAGGGAATGTAGTGGTCATGTAAAGGAAGTTTTCAATAAAGATATTGTATTTCACGTTTTAAGTTGTTATGTAATGATCTAAATCCACATAGACACTAGACCTATCGATCTTCTATGTTGTATCAAGTGAATTTTATGTAATAAATTATGTTTAATTGTGTAATGAAAAGCAGAGTTGTCATAGTTGGTATCAAAGGATAGGTTTAGTTATTTTTGGGATTAGGATTAGAAAACCCTAGTAAATCCTTATAGACAAGACTAAGTATAATAAAAACATCCCTAATTTTTGGTGAGTATTGAGTAAGTGGATTATCAAGCAAATACATCCCTGTCTGGATATGAGTAGGTAGATGCAGCTCTGGCACAGATGTATCCTAGGGGTAAAACCCGAAAACCCCACTTTGAGCTGGACTTGAATGGGAACTGAAGCACAACAACGGGTCTTACTGCACTCTTGGTTACGACACTCCCTGAGGATATGCTTTGGTAAATTCACAAACTTAGTATGAACCATTATTAAGGGGAAAAAATTCCCTAAGAATATATGTTAGAAAGTAGATCATGGATAACATAGACTGAAGCCAATAGATTCATATGTTAAGGAAATAAAAGTTATTTATAAGTCATCAGTTTTTTCCTTGGATTACCCTTTATGTGTTACCCCTAACTTTCCTTTTATTCCAGCCAATGGCTGGTAATAGGATTACTCAGACTAACAACCGATGTGAAGATCAATGTGATGACTGTACAAATGAGATGCCCAATCCAATGGGAGCGGGAATCACAAACTTTTTCATGCTTCGCTCTCAGCTAACTCAAGCTTTGAATAAAAACATGGGTCAAGAGGAACATTCAACCCCCTAAGAAAGAACAAGTCGCTATCGAGAGCTTCACGAGACAAAGGCCTCATACTTTTAATGGAGCATCCAATCCCTCAATTGCTGAATAATGGATCAACTCCATTGAAAAGATCTTCTCCATCCTTCAATGTTCTGAACAAGAGAAGGTTCTCCTGACGGCAAATTTGGGTCAAGGGTTTTTTTATTTTTTATTTAATTTAATGGGGTTACTTTTTTTTTATTTAGATTTATGGGTGTGTCTAGCGCCAAATCAATTGGCGCTTTGACAAAATCCCCAAAGGGCCAATTTATTTGGCGCTTTGGGTTTTTTTTTCTAAATACCCACACCACCCTCCTACCCATCATATATATATTATATAATTATAATTTAAATATAATAAATATAACAAATATATTTATAATAAATATAACTACTAAAATAAATGCAATAAATTTATAATTATATAATAATTATATAATTATATTTATTATATAATCAATATAAATATAATATATAATTATAATAATTATAGAATTATTATAATAAATATAAATATAATAAATATACTAATTAAATAATCATAATAAATATACAATTATAAATATAATAAATATATAATTATAATAATTATAGAATTATAATAATTATAATAATTCTATAATTATTATAATTATATTATAATAAATATATAATTATATAATTATTATAATTATAATAATTCTATAATAATATATTTATTATATTTATAATATTTATAATAAATTTATTTATTATAATATATATAATTACTAAAATAAATACAATAAATATAAAATTATTATATTTATAATTATATATTTATTATAATCATATAATTATTATAATTAGAATTATATAATTATATTAAATTTATAATTATAAATATAATAAATATAATAAGTATATAATTATGATAAATATATAATAATAATAACTATATAAATATAATAATTATACAATTATAATAATTATATAATTATAAATATAATAAATAAAAAAATAGAATAATTATATAATTTTAATGAATAATTAATTATAATAAATATTTAATTATAATAAATGTATAATAAAATAAATGTATAAATATAATAAAAATGAAATTACAATAATTTATATAATTATAAATATAAAAAATCCAAAATTATAATTAATATATAATTATAATAAATATCTAATTATAATAATTGTATAAGATTTAATAAGGTTTATTTATATAAAGATAAATAATTTTAATAATTTTTATTTAAATATAAATTTATAAATTTTAAATATACGGTTTAATTGTATATAATTATTTATACATTTATGTATAATTATTTAAATACATAAATAAACCGTATTAAATTTATTTATAAATATATATATATATATATATAAATAAACATTATTAAAATTATTTTTATTTATTATATTTATTATAATATATTATAATTATGTATTTATTATAATATATTATAATTATGTATTTATTATAATATTATAATTATGTATTAAATTTATAATTATGTATTTAATACATAAATAAACCATATTAAATTTATTTATAAATTAATTATAAATTTTTTTTTTATATAAAATTATTATTATTATTTTTTGTTTTTCTTTGTTTATATATATATATTTTAATTTTTTTTATTATTTGTTTTGTTTAAAAATTTTGTTTTCTTTTGTTTTGTTTAGATATATAATTTTTATTTGTTTGTTTTGTTTTGTTTTGTTTTTATTTAAAATATTTTTTTTATTTTTTGTTTTGTTTTGTTTATATATATATATATATAATTTTCATTTAACTTGTTTTCTAGTTCTCTTTTTTCTGCACAGTACATTTTGCGTTTCCGATGTGAGATTCTGTTTCAAGTACGCAAATTTGAAAGACTATAAAACGTAAACTATGAGACCAATATAAATGAAACTTTAAACACTGATTAAACATATAAGAAAGAGTTAAAAACAAAAAAAAATAATAAAAAAAAATTGATAATAAATAATTTATAAGCTTTCAAAACTGCCTACTTGAAACTTAAAAATGTTTCAAGTACGTGAATTCGAAAGACTATAAAACATAAACTATAAGACCAATATAAATAAAAATTTAAACATTGATTAAGAATATAAGAAAGAATTGAAAAAAACAAATTAATAAAAAACGTTGATAATAAATAATTTATAAGCTTTCAAAACCACCTAGTTGAAACTTAAAAATGTTTCAAGTACGTGACTTTGAAAGACTATAAAATGTAAATTATAAGACCAATACAAATGAAACTTGAAACATTGATTAAATATATAAGAAATACTTGAAGAAAAAAATAATTTCATTAAAAATGATGACCAAAATTAATTTATAAGCTTTCAAATCACCTACTTGAAACTTAAAAATGTTTCAAGTACGCGGATTTGAAAGACTATAAAACGTAAACTGGATATGAAGAAAGGCCGAAGCTGCCTTTCATTAAGGCCATCCTTGTCACCCGGGTTTTCTGAAATTTTGATATCCAATTCACTGCAAGAAAGGCCAAAAGGTCCACATAAACACACCATGTTTGGACCTTCTGGCCTTTCTTGCAGTGAATTGGATATCAAAATTTATACTGGATATGAAGAAAGGCCGAATCCACCTTTCGTTTTGGGGGGAACACCACCATAGCTTCTTACATCCAGCTTAACCGTTCAATTCAGTTTCATTAAATCTGGACAGCCCCTCATTTTTAATGAAATTATTTTTATCTTCGAGTATTTCTTATATGTTTGATCAATGTTTCAAGTTTCATTTAGATTATTTTGTATATACTATATATTTTATTTTCTAATTATTTTTCTAAATAACAATCATTTATCTAAATAAATAGGGTTTTAATATATATATCATGGCATATGAATAAATCAATGTCGATGCCCCCCGGTTCCACAACGTGGCGTCTGGATCTCACGTCCTCCCCGCGTTCGACGTATGCATCGCTCCAGTGTCCTAGTAGCGGGATCCTCCGCTTCTGGTGCATCTGGTACCTCCTCATGATGCTGTATAGAGGGCTGACCAAAATCATGTGTGGATGACTGCCCAAAATCATACGTGGATAACGGCCCAAAATCATGCATTGAGCCATATTGTCCTGGGGCTCCTAAAAATGGTAGAAATGGCATACTGGAGAAGTCCTCACCGGGAGGAGAGGGAGCTGCCACAAGCTGTGTCACCTGATCCAGCTCATAGCCCATAGTAGTCATCATAGATGATAGATGTGGTATATAAGTGTCTCCCTGCCGTGAAAGCTCATCAATAAGCTGGGCAGAATCATCTCTATATGGTGCTGCCACATCTACAGGAGGCGCTCTAGGATAACTATCTCACCGCCTCTGCCCCTCCCGAGGTACTCATCTCTGTCTCCCAGATGGCGGTGACGGTGGCGGTGCATCGTCATCAGCAGGCATAGCAGGGACATCATCACCCTCAGGAGCTCCAGCTGGAGGATATGGATCAGGATATACCTGTGGCTCCTTGTCATAAAAACTTTCCCGTATCATCCGGAGATGGTCGTAGAGAGCCAACACATCTTGATGAACTACATCCCATCTAATATATGCCTCCTCTTGAGGACGTGTGATATGTGAAATATGATCAATTTTGTCTATCTGCAAATGAAATTACTTTCAAATTAATACCACAAAAGAGTTAAACAAATATAATATACCTTAATAAACATACCATCTGCTGAATTCCAATCCCCTGGTGTGTAAGATACATGATGGTATGACATCGATACCAGTCTTCATAATCCCCCTGGGTAGATAATTGATACTGTGCTATGAGATATCCATATCGAGAAATACCATACCGGGCACGCGCGTCCCACAACCCAATATGAGATGCATGAAACTGTCGCCAGTTCGTCGACTGTCTACCTGTAAGTACAATCGAATGCAACCCATCAGGCTGTCCTGGTGCCATCGAGATATATTGTATATAACCGAACTGGTGCATGACCCGGTCTAGCTGGTGCCACTCAATGATATGGAAGTGGATGAGTGGCACCACTGCAGCACGATCTCCGGTCATAGCTGTGCAGTACGGTGGAAGTGACGCATAGACATAACCTGTATATGGATTCCATGAAACCTGAAATGTAAACTCAAAAAAGTAAGTAACATATTATCAAGATAATGTTATTAAGATTACATTGAAATAACTTAAAATAGTGATAACAAAAAATATTGTTCTATAAAAAATTATTGCTTGGCTTACATCATCTGACACTAATGCATCAAATATCTGTTGAAAGCAGTGCACACTATGTCTCGGTGTGTGTGCATGCTTCTAAGACTGACTCCACCTGGTTTCAAAAGCATAATATACAGTAAGTTTATAAAAAAATAGAAATACTAAATAAATTAAAGTAATGAAGTAAACATACCATCGTCCCCGAGGACAATCCCGAAATAGCTCTGCTATAAGTGATGCGATAGCTCGAGGAGCGATGTGTGGAAAACGCTCCCAGGACCACATCTATACTAAATCCATACAACCTGCAATCTATTGTGCATCTTCCTAACAACTAGTACAAAGGGATCTATACAGATGTTCTAATACAGTAGATCCCCAACCGTATATAGTTTTTTGATCAAGATCCTCAAGTAATGGGAGGTACATCATGTGTACTAAAAGGGTAGAGTAGTCAATGCATAACATGCCTCCGAGAAGTCACAGAATATATGCACGTGTGTGCCTAATAAGCGTCTCCTCGTCTGCGTCATCAGGAATGACATCGAAATGCTCATAAATCCATGTCATGCACAATCGCGAACCCTTGAGGACACCTCGTACGCCAACGACATCAATGCCTAATAGTTGCTATATGAAGGAATCCTAGTTTCCACCAGTGTCACCTGTAACTGCCTATTTATGGATTGGAAAACCAAGTATGTAGGCGACATTCTCTAAAGTAATGGTCATCTCCCCCTTCGGGAGATGAAAGTGTGTGTCTCTGGCCACCATCTCTCAACCAATGCCGCAATCAAATGATGGTCAATAGTCTTGAAGTCACACATAGTGACTCCATAAAATCCCACACGTCTAAGGTATGGAAAAATAACTACTGGGAGTGCATCGTGATGATAATGATGTGCTCTCCGAACAGCAAGCTGTCAAACAGGTCGTCACTCTAACACAAGACACGACACATGCATCTCCTGGCCAGATAATAGTGGCTGCTCCATCTAAAAGTAAAAATAGTACAAAATTAATTTCATGTTAGACACCACATTTATCATTTAAGGTATTAAATTCATCATGTAATGTATGATATAAGCTTGTAATGAGTTAAATTAATTAATTTAGGGGGTGAGTTAGTGACCTATCAACAAGATGATGTCAGATATAAGTCTGTTTCAATTCCCTAAGACCCACCTTTTTAAACAATGATTAAGGCATCAAATTAATATTTTCTCCCAAATCACAAAACATCTCATTTTCTTAGTTTCTCCTATTCGGCGTTAAATAAAAAAAGTTACAGGGTGCTTAAAATTTAGTGGTAGATTCATTAAAAGAATGACACTACACTCATTAAGAATGATGGTATCTAATTTATTCCAATATTCATTATTATCTAAAAACCTCTTGATAAATTTGGAATATGATGAAATTTTATCCAAGGCTTGAAAAACCAACATATCAATTCTAAACATTTTAATAATTTTTCAAGAATATCAATTATTTATGTTTATAACTCTATTTAACACTTTTTAAGAAAAGGATGAGAGGGGCATAATGTTTAAAACAGGTTGATTGCTCAGCTTCTCCTCAAATGTAGCTTTGTTCTTGCCCTTTTTTAACTATTACCACTTCATTTTCCTTGGATATTTGGATTTTTTAGGTGTGGGTTCATCACACTTTTCAAGTTGGACCTTGTTGTCCTGATTTCTTTACTTGTCATTTTCTAGGATAGTAGTCTCATATTCTGTTATATCCTCAATTTATTCTTCACCAGTATTTACTCTAGCTAATTCTTAGATTCTGTTAAATCCTAGAACTTACATTTTCTATATTTTAAAATTTATTTTTATTTTTCCAAAACAACAACCACTTATTTAAATGTTGATGATATATATTCACTATGAATGCTTTCAAAACTCATCGATGGACAAATATTGATTACACATACAATGTGTTTACAGTAACTCATGGAGTACAAAAAATTTTTTAACCATTAGATGATTGACCTATGTGTCTAGGGAATCATGTCTTCATATGACCCTCCTAGAAGCATATGCTTCACCTTTATCCAGGTGCCTGTTCACTAGGAAAATCCATCTCATTCCGAATACGAGTCGAATTTGGCCTCCCTTTAGGTCGAAGTCTATTGTTGTTCGGTAGAAGTGTGGGTGTGTCATCAGAGAGCCGAAAATTATGATATTCTCTGATTGGCATCCACAGAGTATTATAGCAGGAGCTGATACTGTCGAGTTGATAAACTGGATCAACAAACTGCTCCCAAGATACGTGTACGTAACCACAGGCTGCAATCACATGGCCACAAGGATATCTCAATTCTTGAAACTTTCCACATTCACAGTAACACTTCTCTAATAAAACAACTCGGATAAGACCATTGCTATAAGACACAACATCACTAGGCTCAGCAACCTCAAATCATTGCTCTGGACGATTAAATGCAGTGACATGATAAGTTGCAGCTTCCTAAAGAACTGTATTAAGATCGTGCTAGAAATGGTGTCCATAGCGCATCCCTCTGTTCAAGCAATCTTCAGCTTGCTTTCCCCATTCCAGAAAATACTTGACACTATGATAGAGGGTCTCTTGTACCAAACCTATAATTTAGATTTAAGTCAGTATACTAATAGTATATTATAATTCTACTTTTCTGAGCAACATATAATCAAATATTCATATTTACCTGTGATTGGTAATTTTTGAACTCCTTTGAAAACTCCATTTATGAATTCTATGATATTGGTCATCATATGACGATATATCCTCTCATCATCATATCCCAACGACCATTTCTGTTTTGGAATTTGCATCATTTAATTATAAACTTCCAGATTAACTCTATGGATATCTTGAAGACGCTCCTCCATTCTTTGTTGTTGAGGCACATATGCTATCATACAAGAAATAATCTAAGCAGATATAATCATAACTATGACAAGAATCTTTAATAAGAAAAAATACATTCATACCAATTTTTAAGATTGCTTTCTTCATCGACTCATTCTTGATTCTCTTTCATAAATTGATAGCAATGTGTCAAATACAGTATCGATGATGGGTATAGGGTGGTCTCTATGAAAGTCCCTCAGACTGTACTACCTCCTTGATTGCACGGTGATGATCTGAGATAAGGAAAATCCCTTCCACACCTATAAAAAACTCTCGAAGACATGCCAGAAACCAACTCCATGATGAGAAATTCTCTTTCTCCAAAATTGAAAACACCAAAGGTAGAGGGGTTCAATTTCCATCTTGTGTGGCAGCAATAAATAAAGTTCATGTATACTTTCCATATATAAATGTGCCATCTATTTTTATAAACTACTTGAAATGTCTAAAAGCCGCCACACATGGTAAAAATGTCCAAAACAGTCTATCAAAAACAACCATTGACTGATCAACTTGGTTGTATTGGTTAACATATTCAGTAGTATGTAACCGATAGATCACTTGATTATTGTTGCGTAAAAGCTCCAAAAGTTGTGGTAAAACTCGATAAGAGTCATCCCAATCACCATACACTTTCATAATAGCCTTTTTTATTGCTTCCCATGCCTTCTAATAAGATATCTGACACCCAAAAAGTTATTTGATTCACTCCATCACTAGAACAATAGGAATATCTTGACATGCTCTAATCATTTCAACAATAACTGTTGAAACAAAGTCAACATCTAATGAAGAGTGTTCTTGTGACAAGATTGGGTTCACACATGTGTGTGGAGTAAATCTTGTGATACACCAGTTGTGAAAAGTGTTATCAATTATAGATCGTAGATGCATTTGACAGTTCAAACCATATTTTTCACAACAAATCAAATAATAATACCTTTTTGACTCTTCAACAACATAAGAGTAATGTATTTCAATGTGATATTGTTTTATCACATTTTTCATTGTATCTTTACTCTCAAACTCTCTCCCAATATATAGAACGCCTTCATTTGACACTCGATCTGTGCCCCCAATGATTCCTAGAAATTCTGAAGTAAGAGTAATAACTGACCAATTGAATTCTGGCAAGCGATTCATGCCTTCCGTCGACCATGAACTCAATGGTGGGGGATGGTTCAACGGTCAGTTAAACCTCACATGAGTGGGCACTGACTGTTATTCCACATGTGCTTCCTCTTCATCTTCAGCTTCCTCTTCATCTTCTTCTTCTAAATTGTCATCATCCTCAAAATAATCGACCAACGCATCTACAGTATGCGGGGGACTATCCATTGAAATTGTAGTCGAGGGAAATGACGATAACATTTATGATGGAACTTCTTGATGTGTTCTAATAGGATCATATGGCATAGTCTCGTGAAATTATGATGACCCAACTTCCAATGTCGATGGAACCTCCATTGTAGCTATGGTCACAAACAACTCCATCATTTGATTGGAAGGTAGAAACTTAACCAATGAAAGTACGTATTCCCATTCTTTATCATCAGTTATTGGATAGGCCACATACCAAAATCTATCAACATATTGTAGATTCCTGTATGTGATAGATTCTACCGCTTGGTTGCTCGCCAGTTTCAACTTTTGATAAATTTTCCTTTGAAGAGTTCCCAAAGTTGTACAGCCTCCAAGCATTACAACAGCTTCTGGTTGTATACTATAACTACATCCTTGTTCTGTCTCAATTTTTTGTCTGTTGCAATAAATATAAGTAGCCATATTTTTTATCTAAAATAAACCCTCGTTATTAATCACATATGATCAAACAATCAATTTATGTCTGCATGCTTATAGAATTTATGTTGGAATCCTAGTCCCTCCACCAAATCAATATGTTCAAACCATATTAATGTGTAACCCGCTTTACACAACCCACAAGTTTGTGTTATTTACCCAAAAATAGTAAGTCAAACATATTCATACATATCCACATGCATCATATGCATGAGGTACATGAACATGTCATGTAAAAGCATAGAGTTATATGAAATTGAAAAACTCGACATGAATAATCCCTGAGCGACAGATAGCCAACCCCATTCACTTTCCTAGACAAGGTAAGCCTCCATGAAAGTAGGTGGTCCGACCCAAATCCCCTCTATCCGGGGATACTTTACTCAAGAAAGCATTTTAGTTCGTGACAACTCTAACACTTAATGTGAAAAAAATATATTCAACTACTAAATTCAAGTTCATAACTTCAATTACAAACCGAGGTCAAGGTATATGACAAACTAAATTCATTATCATAATTAGAATGTAATGAAAAAATATATTATATAGACAATTCATAATATAACTACTTCGCTAAATACTATAACTACTTCTCTAAACACTATAACTACTTCACTAAATACTTTAACTACTTCGCTAAATACTATAACTAATTCGTTAATTATTGTAACTACTTCGCTAATTATAGTAACTACTTCGTTAATTACTGTAACTATTTCGATAATTAGACTTCATTAATTACATAATTAGACATCATTAAGTACCTAATTAGAATTCATTAAGCACCTAATTAGACTTCATTAACTACCTAATTAGATTACCTAATTATATTTAATTAATTAACTTAACTAATTTGAATAGATTAACTAAATAATTAGAATTAATTAACTAATTAATTACAATTAAATAACTAACTAATTACAATTAATTAGGTAACTAATTAAAATTAATTAAGTAACTAATTAAAATTAATTAACTACCTAGTTTGACTTAATTAACTTCACTAATTTGAATTAATTAAGTAACTAATTAAAATTAATTAACTACCTAATTTTAATTGATTAATTAACTAATTACAATTAATTAACTAATTAGAATTAATTAACTAATTAGAATTAATTAAGTAACTGATTAGAATTAATTAATTAACTGATTAGAATTAATTAATCAACTGATTAGAATTAATTAATTAACTGATTAGAATTAATTAATTAACTAATTTGAATTAATTAAATTTACTAATTTGAATTAAATAACTACCTAATTTGAATTAATTAACTTAACTAATTTAAATTGATTACTTAACTAATTACAATTAAGTAACTAATTACAATTAATTAACTAATTTGAATTAATTAACTAATTAGAATTGATTACTTAACTAATTAGAATTGATTAACTAACTAATTAGAATTCATTAATTAATTCTGAAAACCATTTTTTCCATTTTCAAAAAGCCGCTTTAAGGGAAGTGGGAAACCATACAATTCAAATGGGATGCACATTCAATTCAAATTACAACTTCCAAAAACCTAATCACCATCATGGTTCCCACCAACCTCGAGTCGAGCACCTGCCTCGCACACAATGCCTGCCTTGAGTCACACGCCCATCGTATCGAAAAATCCTTGCCAATCGCCTCCTTATCATCACCATGCTGGAGAGACCCACTGGAAACCTTATCAACGTCAATTCCATATTCGCCATTTTCACCGCCATCATTCACCGCAGATCCATCCAATAACCAGATCACTACCAGCTTAGGTTCATCCAAAGGGTAAAACCCAGAATCACCCAATACCAATAGAAAAACAACCAACAGAGCATGGACAACATAAAAAGATTCACCAGTCACCGGAACCTAATCTGGGAGACCCGCAATGAAACCAAAGAAAAGAGACGAAGAATCAGACACTCAGTAAAATTCTCTGCCTGGTCATGAAAACAACCAGACATCGCCGACGAGAACCCATCGAACGTCGCCACCACAGTTCCAAAACACCATACAGAACAAACATCACCAACATAGCCGAAGATCCAAAAATTCAACACCAGATCATGTAAACATCAAGAGGAAACCATCACCGTCGCACAGACAGATCACAACGAACCCGCATATCCCAAGCCAAATACAACTGCAAAAAAGAGGAAATCAGAAGAAATCACCAGATGTCGGAATAAAGTCTCGCTGCGCAGATCCCGTCACCGCCAACCCGTATGCACTCAGATCCCATGAAGAATCGCCCACTGTGCACACCATAGGCATGGAGGAGCCCCCAGGACGCGGGAAATCGGAACTCAAACCCAGAAATCAACACACTGGCATGGGTGCCCTATCCGGCTTTGTGGGAGTTGGGCAAGAAAAAAGCCAGCAATGCAAAGGCCGAGTCCATGAAGCACCGCCGCCGCCGAGAAAACACCGCCAAATCTCGACGAGCATAGGGAGGTCACTGCCTCAACCCGAGGCGAAGGAGGCGATGCTAAGGGAAGAAACCCTAACGAGATGTGCCCCTTACGGGCTCATCCCTCCACCATAATAAGCGATTGTTCCCAAGAATTCATTAACTAACCAATTAGAATTCACAAATTAACTAATTAGATTTAATTAATTAACTAATTAGAATTACTTACTTAACTAATTAGAATTAATTAGTTAACTAATTAGAATTAAATAAATTAACTAATTTAAATTAATAAAGTAACTAATTATAATTAATTAACTAATTTGAATTGATTAACTAATTAGAATTGATTACTTAACTAATTAGAATTGATTAACTAACTAATTAGAATTCATTAATTAACCAATTAGAATTCACTAATTAACTAATTAGAATTACTTACTTAACTAATTATAATTAATTAGTTAACTAATTAGAATCAATTAATTAACTAATTTGAATTAATAAAGTAACTAATTACAATTAATTAACTAATTTGAATTGATTAACTAATTAGAATTGATTACTTAACTAATTATAATTGATTAACTAACTAGTTAGAATTCATTAATTAACTAATTATAATTCACTAATTAACTAATTAGATTTAATCAATTAACTAATTAGAATTAATTAATTAACTAATTTGAATTAATTAATTAACTAATTTTAATTAATAAAGTAACTAATTACAATTAATTAACTACCTAATTTTAATTTATTAATTAACTAATTACAATTAATTAACTAATTACAATTAATTAAATAAATACAATTAATTAACTACCTAATTAGAATTAATTACTTAACTAATTAGAATTGATTAATTAACTAATTACAATTCATTAAATTCACTAATTATAATTACTAACTTAACTAATTATAATTAATTAGTTAACTAATTACAATTATTTAGTTAACTAATTACAATCAATTAAATAACTAATTTGAATTAATTAACTACTTAATTTGAATTAATTAACTTCACTACTTTGAATTAATTAATTAATTAATTAAAATGAATTAATTAACTAATTAGAATTAATTAACTAATTAGATTAACTAAACAATTAAATAAACAATTGAAAATATTATATAAATGTAAATGAAAAGTTACCTCAAATTTGTGGGAAGGTAGCTACGCAGCAAATGGAGTTTGGAAAGGAGATTGGGAATGAAGAATTGGGAAGGAGGGAGAGAGATTGGGAAGGGGAGGGGAATGAGGAGTGTGGGAGGATGGGTGTGGGGGTGTGGGGGGAAGGGTATATATAGGTTGGGAAGGAGAGCAACGCCACTTGAAGTGGCGCTGATGCCTTCACGGCCGAAATCAGCCTAGCACGACTTCAAGTGGCGCTAGAGAGCCCCATTTCCCTAAATATTTCAACCCTAAACCCATTTTAATAAAAAAACCCATACGCCCAAATTTTCCTTCTCCTGGCTGCTTATCGTATGGAGGGTGAAGCTGATCAATGGTGGACGTTGATAAAAAATACAAAGCCTAAGGAGGAGATCAAGGCGTTGGAATGGAAGGATTTCTGGAAGATGTTTTTTGATAAATATTTTTCGCGCACCCTCCGACTTAAGATGGAAAGGGACTTCCTTACCCTCAAGCAAAAAGATGATTAATCTGTTGGAGCGTATGAAGCAAACTTCACAAGGCTTGCACGATATGCTTCCAGCTTTATCGTTACCCCTGAATGCAAGGTTGGCCGCTTCTTTGGTGGGCTGAAACCTAGCCTGCAGAAAGCACTAGTGATCCATGACTTCGACAGCTATAAGAAAATTTTCTGATGTTCCCTTAAGGTCAAAATGGAGATCGAAGAATCTCAGGGGTATCATGGAGATAATAAGTGTAAGGTGGACTTCAATGCTGGCAGTCTGATGGATAAATCCAACGGTGCTAAGAAGAGCCAGCACCCCACTTGCCAAAGGTGCAGAAAGAAGCACCCTGGAAATTGCCTGAAGTGTATGAGAAAATGATTTAGGTGTGGAAGAGAAGGGCACCTGGATATTAACTGTCGGCAAGAAAAACCCGTGGCTGAAATAGAGGAGAGGAACGCTCCATTCGAACCTCAACTCATTATTCACTGCTACAACTGCAAAGAACTAGGGCATCTTACAAATCAGTTCCCTAAGCCAAGGGTTTTTTGAGGCAACCAACAACCACCAAGGCATCAAGGGTGAGCTTTTGCCATCACTACTGCTAAAGTGAACCCTAACAACGAAGTGGTGACAGGTACGCTAGTTATTTATTCAAGAATAGAGAATGTACTTTTTGATTCAGGTTCTACACATTCTTTTATATCTCGGAAGTTTAGTAGAACAATCCGAGCACCACCAAAAATCAATGTCGGTGAGTACGACAAATGGGGAAATCATTGCATCCCATGAATATAACTCCTCCCCATTCATAATATGTAGATTGAACTTCCCGACGAACCTCATCATACCCCCTCTGGTGGAATTTGATGCAATTCTTGGCATGGACTGACTTTCCTTATATAGAGACAACATAAATTGTTGTGAGAGGGAAATCACTCTCTCTGTGGAGAATCGACCCCTGATTCTTTACAAGTGAAAGGAGGAAGATGAAGCTTCTTTAGCTTCATCATCTCAAGCATGGATATTACTTCCCTATGAGAATGCATATCTGGCTCAGATTATTGAGTCTAAGGAGGCAACCATCCTAGAAGACATGCCTATTATGAGGGAATTCACTAAAGTGTTTCCCAAGGAATTGTCTGGTCTTCCTCTTAGAAGAGATGTTGAATTCTCAATTGATCTTATACCTGGGGCGTTTCCAATATCCAAGAATCCGTATAGAATGGATATTGTGGAACTTAAGGAGGTGAAGAAACAACTATAGGAGAATCTGGATAAAGGGTTTATATGCCCAAGTGCTTCACCATGGGGTGCACCAGTCCTCTTCATCAAGAATAAGGATGGGTCAATACGCCTTTGCATCGATTATAATGAGATTAACAAAATCAGGATAAAGAACAAGTATCCTCTCCCATGAATTGATGACTGGTTCGATCAGCTTCGTGGAGCACAATACTTCTCCAAGGTGGATTTTCAGTCGGGATATTATCAAGTAAGGGTGAAGAAGGAAGATATCCCCAAGACTACTTTTTGTACAAGATATGGGCACTATGAATTCATAGTAATTCCTTTTAGAGTCACTAATGCTCCAGCAATCTTCATGGACTTGATGAATGGAGTCTTTAGAGATTACCTCGACAAATTTGTGGTAGTCTTTATAGATGATATTCTGATATACTCCAAAACCAAGGAGGATCTTGAAGAGCATATAAGAACTATAATAGAGACCTTGCAGAAGGAGAAGCTCAATGAAAAGTACAAAAAGTGTGAGTTCTGGTTGAAGGAGGTCTCATTCTTAGGCCATATCATCACAAGCAATGAGATATCTGTGGATACCTCCAAAATAGATGCAATTGAGGGATAATCGAGGCCAAAATTGGTAATGGATATCCATAGCTTCTTGGGGTTAGCTGGATATTATTGACGATTTTTGAGAAATTTCTCATGATTGTCCAACCCTCTTACCAAGCTAACTCGGAAGGGAGTAAAGTTTTCTTGGAGTGATGAATGCGAAGAAAGCTTCAAGGAGTTGAAAATGAGGCTTATCACTGCGCACGTGCTCACTTTACCCACAAGTGGAGAACTTTTTGTGGTATTCAGTGATGCTTCGAAGAAGGGACTGGGATTCGTGTTGATTAAAAATGACAAATTCATTACCTATGCTTCAAGGAAATTGAAAGTTTATGAACAGAACTATCCAACACATGACCTCGAGTTGGATGTAGTGATCTTTGCTTTGAAAATTTAGTGGCATTATCTCTTTGGGGAGAAGTGTGAAATATATACAGACCACAAAGGCCCCAAGTATATATTCACACAGAAAGAGTTGAACATGCTCCAATGAAGATGGTTAGAGCTGATCAATGACTATAATTGTTCAATCCATTACCACCCTGAGAATGTGAACAAGGTGGAAGATGTCCAAAGTAGAAAGGACCCAGTGATTCTATCATTGATGATAATTGAAAAGGATATAATCGTCTTAGATTTTATGAAGATGGACATGGGAATCATAAATAAGGGAATAACATCAATACTTTCACAAATGATTTCTAAATCGTCACTTTTGGAAAGGTTAAAGGATGATCAAAAGGATGATGTGGGAATTCAGGAAAACATGGAAGCTATCGGAAAAGGAAAATCCACAGAGTTTAATGTTAATGAAGAAGGAATTGTGAGATTTGGGAAAAGACTATGTGTTCCATCAAGTGTGGAGATGAAGAAGGAACTTTTTGATGATGCACGTAGTTCAAATTTCTCTATTCACCCAGAAAACACAAAGATGTATTGAGATCTCTGAGAGCATTATTGGTGGGATAATATGAAGAAGGAGATCACTGAATATATATCAAAGTGCCTAGTGTGTCAGCATGTAACACCCCAAGCTTCCATGGTACGCTTCTATCTGAATAATACAGTAGCGTGTGTTGTATGCAACTTCGAGTTCTAATACACACAACAACCAATCAAACTAGATGTTATGAATAGTAATACATAATTTTTGAAATTTTATAAATTTTATCTCTCAAAATGGACTTAATTTTTGGATTCAGAATATCGAATTTATCCTAGGGTGAAATTTTGGTACTTTTCGGATAACATTTATATTTTGATGAACAGTGAAAATTACTAAATTTTAATTAAAAACAACTTTTTTAATAGAAATAATTAATAGTGATAAATTATGAATTTGAGTGGTTTTAAAGTGTATTTAGAATATATTTTTACCATTTAATACAATTTTGGTCATTGGAAAAAATTTCACAATTAAACCGGACATAAACAATTGTCAATCTTTTGATAGTTATTATCTCTTAAAAACACGCTTTTTGTTTTAACAACGGGAATTAATTTTAAATTAATTTCTGTCACTTATGTGTTTTAAATTTGGAAAAATGGATTTCATAATTGGAATCATGATGTACAAATTGTGTAAATAGGTAACTTTAATTTTTATACATTTTGAATAATTACTTCGGTAAATATTTTATTTACCATGGTTAAAGGGTAAATCCGGTAAATAAGGGTAAAAAAATGATATTATAATAATAATAAATTACCCTAAAACGTGTCCTAACCTTATTGGTTGATACATGTACGACCATGAGAATCTTTTGGTCGATTTTGGGACCCCATGGAGCCACTTGTAAGTGATAATGACACTTTATATTAATTAAGTTAAAATAAATACAAAAATGACATAAGCATATATCTTTTAGCAAAACAATTTTTACATAGGGTTATATATGTTTGATTTTAGACTATAAATATTCATTATAAATATAAAAAGATTTCATATATAATGGTATTTTATTTATAATTTTTATACATTTAATAATTAATATTATTTATGACACAATAATGATGCATTATTTTCCTTATTAATGGAAGAATCAAATAATTGGTATTATAAATGTTAAAATTAATATAATTTGAAAGTTTTGATGACATAAATGAATTTTAATGCTTAATATGACATTATATTATTTCTTAAATTAATTTTTTTCGAATTAATAAAGTTGTTAAGACTTTAAAAAAAATCAATTATTGAATAGTGTCAAAATTCACATAAAAGAGTTTTTAAAACAAATATTATATTTTTAATTGATATTAAATTCCTAAAAATATAAGGTTTAGACAAGAGACTTATATAATGATAGGTGTATCATTAATGGACCACTTTTGGGTCTCTTGGAGGTATATAGTAAGTTTATTAACTATATAATATAAAAATACAAAGTGAAATTGTAAGTGTCAAACTAAATAACTAAGAGTTAAAACTAAAAGATAAGGTTAATATAATGACCGAAACCAGTATAAGTTATATTGGTTGAGTGGTTTTAGACCCATAACCACATTAACCTTTAAATAATACACTTTGGATCCATTAGAAACTGAATATGAATTTATTATAAAATAATATTTCTAGCTTTTCCAAAGGTGCCCCTCACCCCTCTTATAAAAGAGTACTCCCCCTTATCACTAATTCACACATTCAAAGCCTTTTGTCTTGGACAAACCCTGACCAAATACTCTCTAAACTTCCCTCACTACAACCTATAGGACTTAGTTTGATCAGAAATCCACCCCAAAGATCCCTTTTTACCAAATGAAAAGGAAGAACCCGAAGAAGAGGTAATGTTTTCACCACCCTTTTTCAAGTTCATTTCTTCTTCAACTTCTTCTTTATTTGTTATTACCATTATAAAATAATAAATCCAGTATATCCTATATACTATGATGTTATTATAAATATGGTACAACTATATTCAGTATTCTATCCATCCTTTGAATGACATGTCACCATACGTGTGTACGTACGGATTACCGTCTCCACGTCATGGCGTAATTGTTATTCAATATATTATTATTTGGATGGATATAATAATGATGTATAATTCATGTAAATAATAAATATAACATGATAAGGATTCTGTATATATGATATACCATCAAATTATATATTATTTTAATATCAAAAGAATGATATTGTCGCTCGTGCGTACGTACGGACTACCGTCTCCACGAACGCGATGAGATTCATTCCCCATCGTATCCATGAAATTATAATTCTCATTTGATGATTAAAAATAATTTTCAAGGACTTTATATCATTCTGGATATGAATAAGATACAACTTATCCATAAAAAACATGGCTTACATAACAAAACATATAAAAGAAAATGAGTAAGTTAACACCCAAAACAACGATAATACTAAGATATTGTTAACAAATAAATATTAAGAGATCATATATGATGTCATATTAATATATATGATTCTTGTATAATTTAATAACAATTATCTCATCATTATATAGGAGGTTAACCTACCATCAACTAAGGAAAAGTACAAGGTAAGGGTTTATTTCACAATCTCTTCATTATCCGAGGTTGTTTATACATGATTATCTATTGGGACCTCTTTATCATCCACATCCATGTTTCTTAAAAATGTATTTAAAATCATTCTTAATATTTTAAAGACTATGGGATAAAGTCATTTATACCCTTGTTGACTTTTTATAAGAAGTTTATAAAGGAATCCTTCTGTCGTTTTCCAAACAAGGTCCTTTTTAACCTTTTCGACAGAATTAAGGTAAGAATGTCTTTTTTTAACTTATACGGTGGGTGCGGCTATTTTCCGTCATTATAAAATCATTGAAGCTTACCTTACAAGATTATAAGAATATTTTCAAAGTAAATGTTTTATTTTATAATTATGTAACTTTTAAATGATTTCAAAAAAAGAGACATTTCTCTCAAATAGTTTTGATTTCATCTATGTCAACATCCTTTGATGGATTTTAAGCTTATTTGAAGTTGATTTATTATGAAACAAAACTTACATATTGTATTGAAGGTTTTGTGATATGTTTGACTGTGGATGTGTTATTTTTATACCATTCAGGGTTTATGGTGAAAGTATTGACATTTCGTATGCTAGTTTTAATACGAATGTTTATGTTATGTTTAAACCTGTTCATATGAGGAATGCATTGGACTTAATAAGTGACGGGTGGAGCCCGCTATAGATCCTCGATGCATCGGTAGGTCTCATGAGACAAACTAGTGTCTTGGCACAAGGCCTTGACAAAATATTATTTGTAGTCTTGGCACGAGGCCTTGGCTATGTGGTTATGATAGTCTGACATTATGCATTCCATCATTATGAAAGTGGTTATTGATATTGCATGTGATTATTTGACTAGTAGAATATCCATGTGAATAAGTAAATGACATTATTTCATTTTATCTTTGCCATATTATACTGAAGTTCAAGTTTAAAAGGCTTTTGTTTTAGCTATACATTGCCTTAAATGTTTATGTTTATTTATGAATGTTTCTGCTATATTGTTATCCTTACTGAGCATCTGAGCTCACCCCTTTCAATGTTTTATTTTCCCAGGATGTGAAGAAGTAATTTATGAATGACCTGTAGGGATAATATGAGGGGATATGAGTGTGGACTATGGAGACTATATTGTTGTAGTTTTCATTTTTATGATGTAATGTAATACTTATGAATATATCTAGTGTTTCCAAGGCTACTAAACTAATCGGTATTTCGAGATTTGATCTTTCTTATGATCATGCCAATGTTATGTAATAATGAAATGACTCTGGGTAACTGGGGTCAGGGCGTTACACAGCAAGTGAAGTCAGAGAGGTAAAAGTATAAGGGGATGATTCAATCATTGCCCATACCAGAATGGAAATGGGAGAACATCCCCATGGACTTTTTCACAAGACTTCCGAAGACATCTAAAGGAAACAATGCAATTTGTATTGTTGTGGATCGTCTTAGAAAGGCTGCACACCTCATTTCTATTCAGGAGGATTTCTCATTGGATAAACTGGCACAAATATATATTAGGGTAGTGGTAAGGATTCATGGATTACCACTATCTATTGTATCCGATCGAGATCCAAGATTCACCTATAAGTTTTGGAAAAGTCTTTAACATACTCTGAATACTGAACTGAACTTTAGTACGGCCTATAATCCTCAAACTGATGGCTAATCTGAGCAGACTATCCAAACACTTTAGGACATGTTGATAACATGATCAATGGATATAAAGGAGGATGGGATCAACATATTCCTCTGGTTGAGTTCTCTTATAATAATAGTTTCCACTCGAGCATCCAAATGGCACCATATGAAGCCCTTTATGGGAAAAGGTGCAGAACACCGATGTGTTGGGATGAGGTCAGTGAGCGTAAGCTACTTAGACCAGAAATGGTTGAAGAAATGGTGGAGAAGGTGAAAACCATTCAACAGCATATCAAGGCAGCCTAGAGTCGACAGAAGAGTTATGCAGATAACCATCAATGGGACCTTGAGTTTAAAGTTGGAGACATGGTATTTCTACACATATATCCATGGAAGAAAGTTATGAGGTTTGGAAAGAAAGGGAAGTTAAGTCCAAGGTACATCAGCCGCTTTGAGATTCTTGATCATGTCAGGGATATGGCCTATCGACTAGAACTTCCACCTACCATAGCCAAAGTACATTATGTCTTTCATGTATCCCTCTTAAAGAAGTACATACCGGACCCTTCACATGTACACTCTTCAGGGGTGGTACAGTTAGAGGATGATATTTCTTATGAGAAGCAGCCAGTGAAGATCATAGATCGTAGAGAAAAATTTCTACGAAATATGATAATGCCCCTCATCAAGGTGTTGTGGAGAAACCACAAGTTTGAAGAAGCGATGTGGGAATCAGAGGAAATGATAAAGCAGAGTTACCCACATATGTTTTAGTATGGGAAAAGGAAATTTTGAGGGCGAAATTTCTTAAGGGGGGAAGATTGTAACGACCCAAACTTTCATTAATGAAGATTCCTCTTGATTTAATTAAATGTCTTATTATGGTTATATAAAATGTGAACTTCATTGGTTTTATGTTTCTGGATTTTAAAATACCGTTATGAATTGTGACCATTTCTAATATAGCTGTTTAATAGTGATCACATGATTAATATAAATATAGGGCTTTAACAAATCCAATTTACTCAGAAAAAGGAAGCTATGACCTCAACCAGTAGACTTGACCCATTCGAAGACCATTTTTCGGAGCTTGGAAAGGAGGTGGCATCATTGGGATTCGCTCTTGACCAAGACCAAGCCCAAGCTGAGCTTGAATGCGTTAAGTTTGAGCGGAATCGACTATGGGATAAGTGACAGTTAATAGAGATTACCACCTGAGCGATGTTATTTGAGCCTCCCCAAGAGTCTGCCACCATCACACACCTTACCCTTCAGTCTTATGCAGGTGTTATAAGGGGTTATGTAACAAGACCCTAGAACTATGACAATGTACATTATTTTTGTATATAATAATGAATATAATTTCATTTTATTATTGTTACCTTGTAAATAGTTTTTAAAGCACAAATAGTATTTTTTGTTAATGTTCAACTAAGAAATATATTTTGATGAATTAATGGATTTTTGAATTAAATAATATTTTAATAAAATATTATTATTGATATTAAATTACTTTTTATTAAATATAAATGATCGTATAATTTTATGAATGCAATTGTAATTTTTATTAAGGTTTGAAATCCATTTTTGTCAAAACCCATGAATTTTTGATAAATGTCAGTTTTTATTTTAAAAGTAAAAATTAACATATTTAGAAAATTATTATGATAAAATGAATATTATTTCTAGAACCAAAATGTTGAAATTATCCAACAGTGAAGTTTTCAAAATTTTCTGAGACAATTAATTTTTTGGGTAAAAATTAAATACCATTTAAATATATAATGTGTTTTATGACATCATAATGACCCAATAGTGATATAATAAAATACTATAAACTTTATTTTCGGCCAATATATGTTTTACCATTAAAATAATGTGATTTTAGGTTTGTTTGATTTATTTTTCAAAGCTTTAGTGGACCCTTCAAGACTTATTAAATATTTTTTCTTTTTAAATTATTTTCCTTAGGAGTGTGACTCACCTCCACATAAGAAACCCCATTATTTTAATAAGTTAGGACTTTGGCCTTATAAAATATTGTTTTTAACTCCCCTTTTCCAAAAACCATGGGCAAAAACCATGGGCTGGTTTGTGGTTTTGATTAGTTTAATGTGAGGTGTCCCAAATCTAAATAATAAACAATTCCCTCTCCTTTCCTATATAAACCCACCCAAGCTCCCACTTCCTCCTCACTCAAATCCTTTTGAGTTCATCCAACCTCTACCCTCCTCTTTCTATAATCCTACCAAGGTGCCCCAAGCTCCCAAGAATCCTCTCTCAAGCCTCTCTCAAGACTTTGGAAGCACACTTCCAAGTAAGGGTTTTCTTCCTTTCTCATTTTTGTCCAATATTCTTTAAGTTGTTATGCCCTTTTAATTTCAATTATAAATGTTTGGGTATGGTTTATAACCTCCCCCATACTGCCCTCTTTATGTTTTAATTATGGGATACCCCTTTCTCTCTCATTAAATTCCTCCCATGTACACCCGTTACTATGCCGAAATTTCGAAAGGAATTTCTCTCTCCTCATTTACATTCAAGAAATTATTTTGTACCATGAATCTAAATTCCATTAAATATGTTGCTACATGTATCTATATGACCCTATTACTGTCCATGTCATGAAAATATGATGAGACACCCGTTTCTCTCTCATCAACCATTTTAGGAGTTCTTATGTCACGTCGTTATGCTGCCGAAATTGCACCGCATTTTTCCAAGCCAAAGTCATTGTGTAGTGAATACCATGCCCATTTCTATATCAAGGGTATTTAACTTTATTCAATTTTACTTATTTTTTAAATAGTTTCAAGTTTTTATTCCACATTTTTTTATTGTGGAATAAATGATTATGTTGAATGATTCAATGTTTTATGATCCATGTGGCACACTTATGCATGAAGTGAAATGTTTAAGAAGGGTGCGCCCTGATAGCGCTCCAATGCATTGGGTAAAGTATAGTATCATGATACGTCATGTGAAATGGGTGTTTACTCATTCTAATTCAAGTTCAACGAGGGTTTAATCGTGCTTCATGTGCAATGATTGTTTACTAATTCTCTATGTGCAATGAGCCTTGGCTTATGCTAATTCCATGTTAAGTGTTGTTGCCACAATTCCATGTTATGATTATCATGCCTTTATGTTTATGATTCTATTGTGCTCTATTGATATGCCTATTTTATAACATGTATTGTATTCCTCATGTTATTCCATGATTATTCTCTTACTGGGCTTTATAGCTCACCCTTTTCTTATGCATGTACTCAGGTTATCCCATGCAATGCTAAGTACAAGGGAATGTAGTAGTCATGTAAAGGAAGTTTTCAATAAAGATGTTTTATTTCTTGTTTTAAGTTGTTATATGATGATCCTAAGCCCCAAATACACTATACCCCTCGATCTTCTATGTTCTATCAAGTAAAGTTTATGTAATAAATTATGTTTAATTGTGTAATAAAAAGCAGGGTTGTCATAACCCACCACAAGATTTCCGCACTTGGTGCGCTTGAGTTTTTGAGAAACCACTCCTCAAAGATATCAGTCGATCTCAACTACCATGAAGTCCTACGAAGAAGTAACCCGATGAACCGCCATGTCATAAGAGTTCCAACACAACAGATGGCACGTCAATCAAACGCTCAGTCTGTAAGTTATAGGCGTTTTAATGCCGAGGGCCTAGTTGGATTTGAGTATGATTTAACCCGGATGTACTCCAATTTTCTCTAAAACCCAAGTGGAGTATCTCCAAAGGACCACCTCATCCTAAGGGTTCCAACTCCACATATGGTTCTTTAAATGAACGTCTGGTTTAGAAGATAATCCCCTTTAAGTGAAAATGGGCTAAAAAGGTTCCGAATCTGGTCTGACCTGGTCGGACCGACCCGAGCCAGTCCGCTGGGCCCAGCTCGAACCGGCTAGGCTCGGCTCGGTCCAGATGGGCTTGGTACGACCTGATGGGAAGCGGGATCAGCCTGGACCACATGGCGGGGTGCGGCCTGCTGGGCCGCTGAACCAGCCCGACCTGCTGGCTGGGCATGGGGGTCTGCTCCCCTATCGAATGGACTAAGTTTATTAGGGTTTCACCATCAGCGGTGCTATTTGGCACCGCTCCACCTGACTGGTCCATGTGGACCGGTCAATAACAGGACCCGCGGGCACGGGTCCGACCTCCGTCGCGGCTCGGAGCCACGACCCTCCTCTGCGGCACGCTGCTTGCTTCAATGCGGCTGACCACCGCAACGCCTTTAGTTGCTGCTGCCGCCTCCTCCGGTCGCCGGCGCTGCCACGTTAGTGGAGCTTCTACAGGCCTCCGATGAAGCTTTGAAGGCCTGTTTTCTTTTCCGACTGCACCTACTAGCCTCCTAGGACATCGCCTACATTACGTGACCCTCAGTTTAGCCTTGCTGCCTTATTTCTCGGTTGCCCATGAAGAACGCAACCAAACCAAGAACGGCGGAGGGTCAGAGCCTTGTTCGGTTCGACCGACGCCGTTCGCGTTAGCGTTTTAACAAGGGAAGAGTTGAAACATCATCAAGAGAAGATAAATTCATAAACTCATAGAAATAAATCAAGAAAAACCCCTACCTAGAACTCGTTGGAAGAAACTGCGGATGAGGAATAAGGGTCCGTGCTCGAAGAGTCTTCTTCGGCGTTCGTTCATTCCTCGTTCTTCATTGGAGTAGGTTTTCTCTGGCGTTTCATTAGGGATTCCTCACATCGATCCCAAAAACCCATGCCATATGTTTGTTTAAACAGAAGAAAATGAACCACCCACGTTGCATTTTATTAATGCGGTTCATTAATGAACGACAATTTATGTTCCATTAATTCAAGGAATGTTGTGGTTATGAAACCCAATGGTTGTGTCATTAAATGAATATCATTCAAGCCTGACATTACACCGTGGTCCCGCCATCCACCGCTCAACGGTAAGAAGAGAATAAAACAACTCATGGAGTTATTTTTTTTTGTAAATTCCAAAAATTATCTTTTTTTTACGACCCTTACCGGTCGAAGTTAATTTTCACCTAAGTGAATCCCAGTGCTGTGAATTCAACAGTGCCCTCAAATTTTCAATCTGAGCACCGGTTAAAAAGATAGAAATTCACGCCTATACGTTTACTGAACGTACTTAACAAAAGTTAAAAAATTATTAATAGTCACCCTCAACCTACGCCGGTCAAGGTTTGGCTCTGCTTAAGGGGAACACACCCTCACAAACTCAATGGTACTCTCAGATTTCCAATCCGAGTTACTGTTTAAGAGTTATAAGGATTTGACAATAAAATAATTGTTAATTATTTTATTTATAGCCAAAAACTAAATTCCACTGTTGGCCCGCGCTAACCAATTTTAGGCTATTCCTAAGAAAATAATACCCTCACGAGTTCAACAGTGGTCTCAGATTTTTAATTTGAGTCACCATTCTTGAGTTATAAGAATTTGAAAAATAAAATAATTTTATTTAATTATTTTATTTACGGTTATGCCATTTTTGGGTTTTCTCACTGGAGGCCTACGCCGACTAAACATAAGTCATTACTAGGGTAAACCCACCATCTTGAACATAATGGTACCCTTTGATTTCTGATTCATACACCCGTTTAAGAGTTATTATACTTTTTCAAGAAAACTTCTCACATATGCTATTTAAAACTTAACATTTTTCGACGGATCATTCTAGGTACTTCGGGCCTCGGAATCACGTGCCGTCAATTTTTGAAGTCTCGTAATAATTTCATATAATTAAAAAAAATTATATGGAATTTTTGGGTCTTTACATTCTCCCCACCTTAGTAATTTATGTCTTCGAAAGCAAAAACAATGGAAAATCAAATAAGTGGGGTACTAAGAATGAATTTGAGCCTCCTGCTCCCATGTTCTCTCCTAGAGGTTCCCATGTTGCCATCGAACTCGCACTCAAGGAATCGACCATTCATGGAGGACCTGATCTTATCAATCCTCAATCTCTACTGGAAACTCTGTAAAAGTTTCCCCATCATCAAAGTCCAGCTCCCTACAGTCGATGACATGTGATGAATCATGCACGTACCTCCTCAGCTGCCACATGTGAGAAATATCGTGCACCTGGTGCATATGTGGGAAAAGATCTAGGTAGGACGCCACCTCGCCAACTCCACTCAAGAACTGAAAAGGTCCGATGAACCCTAGAGATAACTTGCCACTCCAGCCAAATCTCCGCAATACCCATCAGGGTGAGACCCGAAGAAAAACTTGGCCCCCTCCTTAAACTCCAAGTGTCTCCATCTTCTATTGGTATCAGACTTATGTCTGCTCTGTGCAGTACTCATCCACTCCTAGATGATCCACACCTTCTCAGTGGTAGCCCGTACCAACTCTAGACCCATGAGTGCTGACTCCCCAGGGTCTGTCCAGTATAGAGGTGATCTTCATGGCCACCCATAAAAGGCCTCAAATGGTGGCATGCCAATGATGGAGTGATATCTATTGATGTACAAAAACTCTATGAGTGGTAGGTGGTCCTTCCAACTGTGACCAAAATCCAGGACACAAGTACGAAGCATGTCCTCCAAGGTTTGTATGGTCCACTCCATCTGACCATATGTCTAGGGGTAAAAGCTGAAACTTGATGCTCATCTCTTACTTACTCACAAGTGAGGCATCATGAAATGAACTCTACCACCACTTTTTTTGTAACGACCCGAATTTTTTTTTAAATAAATTTTGTTTCCCAATTTTATGTGTTATTGTTATACTCAACAAAAACGTTTTATTTGATAAACATGATTATAATTAAAATGAGATCAGTGGGTTTTGACTATTATATAACCATCGGTCAATATGACCGCTGTGAACAAAATGTTTTGATATAAGTAATCTTGGTTAATTATTATAGAAAGAAGATTCGATGGCCTCACCTAGTAGTCTTGGACCGATCGAAGCCCATCTAACAGAGCTTGGGAAGGAGGTAGCACCACTGGGCTTTGCTCTGGATCAAATCCAAGCCGAACTTCATCATGTGAAGCTGGAACGGAATCGCCTTCGTGAGAAGTTCAAACTGATAGAAATTACTACTCGGGCAATGTTGACTGAGCCGCCCCAAGCTTCTATCACCCTAGCACACCTTACTCTTAGGTCCTATGCTGGTATTATAAGGGGTTATGTAACGAGACCGTAACTACCTTGTGTAATCCTTGTTTTAAATAAAAATTGGGATTTCTTCTTATGATGAAGTTTATGAATTTTGAAATGACCGGATAAATATAGTATGCATATTTTTGATGAATTTTAGAAAAAGGATATTTTAAATATGTTTATGTAAACCCTAAATAATTAAAAATGTGTAATGATTTTCAAAAAATGGTCTTCTGCAATTATGTTCAGTACTAAATTTAGAGTCTAATAAGATCAACTTGATTTTTGATGAATAGTAAATTATGAATAGTGATTTTATGATTAGGACTAGTAATATGACCAAATGGATTAGTAATCTCACTTAAAGAAAGTTTTAAAATAATCTAGGAACCTTGATTAAGTAATGTGATTCAATAAAATAGTTAAATAACGGTTTCATTAATTATTATTCAAGTATTAGTTTTTTCGGGTGAATAGTGTTTTTTAATTAAAAATTTAATTAAAAATAATTAGAAAATTATTTTTATAAAAATGACTTTATTTTTGAACTCAGAGCATCGATATTATGTTATGGTAATTTTTGGGGATTTTTCTGAAAAAAATGAATTTTTGATGAATAGTGTATTTATTTAAAAATAAAATTTAAAAATATTTAGAAAATTATTTTTATAAAATGGAGTTCATTTTTGAAATCATAGCATTGATATTTGGTTAAGGTGAAATTTTGGGATTATTCTGAGAAAGTTGAATTTTTGGTGAATAGTGAAAATATAGTTTTTAAGTTACGGGTGTTTAATGACATCATTAAATGATGTATTAAGTATATATTAAATATGTTCGAATTATGAATAGTAAGATAAGGTGTGAGGTGTACCAAGTGGCCAATACCATGGGCAAATACCATGGGCAAGCCCATGGTTTTTCCAAAACCACTAGTGAGGTGTCCCTTGGCCATTAATGCTTTGTCCCCTCACTTTCCCTATAAATACCCACCCTTTCCTCCTTTAGTTTTCACTCCCAACTCTCCCCCAACGAAGTTCTGGTCTTCTTACCTTCCAAGGAGTCCTCCCAAGGTTCCCCCAAGCCCTCAAGGTCCCAACCTTTGAGGTTTAAGAGTTACATTTTAAGGTAAGGGATCCGACCTCTCTCTTTCTTTTCAAGTAATCTCTTTTATGTCATTTCTTTTATACTCCATGTTCTTATGTTGGAGGATGTTCTTTTATATTCATCCTACTGCCTATTTCATTTTCATATGATGAGAGACCCCCCTTGCTCTCATCAATTCGTTTTAAGAATGTTTAAGTGGCGCCGTTAGGCTGCCGAATTTTTAAGGGATTCTTTCACCTTCCTCGTTTTCAAGTTCTATTTTCATTCAAGTCTTTCATGTTCCTTTTTATTATGTTGGGGTATGATCTCTAAATTATCATACTGATATTTTATGATCATATGATGAGAGACCCCATTTGATCGCTTCAATTCAGTATTTTGAAGTTTTAAGTGGCGCCGTTAGGCTGCCGAATTTTTAAGTGGTTCTTCTCCCTTCTCGTTTTGAAGTTCTACTTTCATGTCAATTATTTCAAGTTCCTTTTTGTTATATTGGGGTATGATCTCTATATATATCATACTGGACTCTTATGTTCATATGATGAGATACCCCATTTGATCGCTTCAATTCAGTATTTTGAAGTTTTAAGTGGCGCCGTTAGGCTGCCGAATTTTTAAGTGGTTCTTCTCCCTTCTCGTTTTGAAGTTCTACTTTCATGTCAATTATTTCAAGTTCCTTTTTGTTATATTGGGGTATTATCTCTATATATATCATACTGGACTCTTATGTTCATATGATGAGAGACCCCATTTGATCGCTTCAATTCAGTATTCTGAAGTTTTAAGTGGCGTCGTTAGGCTGCCGAAATTTTAAGTGGTTCTTCACCATTCTCGTTTTGAAGTTCTACTTTCATGTCAATTCTTTCAAGTTCCTTTATATTATGTTGGGGTATGATCTCTATATCTATCATACTGTACTCTTATGTTCATATTATGAGATACCCTATTTGACCTTGTCAATTCAATTTTGTTGAAGTTTAAGTGACGCCGTTAGGCTGCCGAATTCTCACAAGAGAAATCTTTTTTTTCTTCCTTTCATGTTCTTCATTTCATATGGTATATTTTCAAATTTCATTACCATATTCTTAAATCTCTTATATTTTTTTCCCTCTACTGTTTTATGGGTCATTTATGAATGTTTTACCCATGTCCCCTCTCTTCTCAATGTTTTCTAAAACCTTGTATCATAGCCGTTATGCTGCAGAATTTTCGTCTCAAAATGCCTCTCTCTCTTTTCTAAAAATTATTTTATGTTATAAAGTGAATACTCAAAGATCTTATTTCTACAGGGGTATTCACATATATATCAAAATTTTCTATTTTAAATTCTGGGAATTACATACATGAAACCCTCTTTCCCTTTCCGTGGGTTTAAAGTGACGTAAAGATCATGTCTTTAAAGCAGTTTTTAAAACGTTATGATTATGAAATGAAACCCATTTATTTTATGCTATATGAGTTATTTATGAAATGTTTGATGATGATATATGTGGCTCACATTATAATAAAGGCAAATTTAAGGGTGCGCCCTGATAGCGCTCCAATGCATTGGGTAATGATGTAACCACTAGAGATTACAATTTTCATGATACCTTGGTGAATAACCTTGGTAATTTTCAAATGACACCTTGGGGATGGACCTTGGTGATATGTTCATGATTGTCTATGTTAAATGATGTAGCCACATCTTCAAGTTATGAAAAATGTTATTTTTATTATGAAATGCCTCATGATTTCTTTCTCATGCCTTAAAGTTCTTTTCATGTCCTTATTGAAGTATCTCAAGTTCACATGTAAAATGTTCATCTTGTTTCCCTTACTGGGCCTTTTTCTCACCCTTTCTTTTGATGTATGTCCCCAGGTTATGAGATGTAGAAATGAACCTAGGATGAACATAAGGAGAAGCCTTTCAAGTGTTTAAGGAGAATGTTTTTTTTGTTTCATGTTTTAAGTTCCTGGTTTCCAAGACACTAAACCTTAAAGATCCTCGGTTTTGTAAAATGTAATGAAAGTTTATGTGATAAAAAGGCGGGATGCTATATTTTTCATCCCTGTCCACCAGTACTAATTCCATAGGTCCTGGTACATCTTCGACACACCAGGATGTACTGCCAAAGGGGATGTGTAGAACTCCCTCAACACCTCCTCTCATAGTGTCATTGGTACCATGGTGCATCCTTTGAAAAGGATGACGTGCTCCCCACCTTAAAAAAATCCTTTAGGAGCCCTTATTAAGGATATCTAAGCACATTGGTCCTCATAGTCAACATCCAAAAGTTGTGCCTTCCTAACAAGCTGAAGGAGTTAGGGAGTGACAGTCATAGACTGGAGGTAATATGCTCCATCATCATCCATGAAGGATATCATCATTGCGACTAGATGCTTTGCCACCTCACTCAATAGTTATAAACCAGACCTCCTGCTGAGTGTGTCTACCACCATGTCCCCCTTCCCAGGAGTATATAATACCTCAAGGTCATAGTCTTGGAGGAGCTCCAACCATCACTATTGTCTCAACTGCTGAAAATCCTATGATCGCCTTTCCATACATGCGAAAGGATACCCCCTTCAAGTAATTTATGTGCACATCGACCCTTTGGTAGTGGTTACTCATTCTCCACGGCCAATTGGTTAAAGTGTCTCTAATACACAGATAACCTCGAACACTGGGTATTACTAAGCCCTTCCTATACATGTTCCCCAACTATACTCTCAGCTCTCAGAGCTTCATGGGAGCCAACTGATATATAGTTGTAAATATCGGTGTTATCCCTAGGTAAAAGCCAATACAGAAGTACCTCTCCCTGTGGGGAGGTAATCCAGGAATCATCTTTTGAAAGGATGTTCCCAAACTCTTCCACTGTTGTTGGGAACTGAAAACTCAAAACACCTGCTGCCACGAGGGTAAGGATGACTGACTCAAGAGTGATCGGCTGCACCCTCTTATACATGAGTTTATCTTATTCTTACTGGGTTTCCTTTTTCACCGTCCAAGTAAAACCCCATTCCAATGCTATAGATATACAATGTATTTTTTTCCTAAAACAGTCAATCTAAGCATGAATTGTGGATGACCAATCCATACCTAAACTAATGTTGTAAGGCCTCGATGCCACCATCAAGAGTTTCCAACCAAAACTCTTGACTCAAGGGTCATATCACACCATTATAATAAGTGTGATTATCGAGTCACCTCCCATAGGTATCTCTAGATAGAAGGATCAAGTCAACAGTTCTACTAGAAACTCTAGGTCTTGAATAAGGTTTGTGACAAGAAGAAATGATTAGTACCTATGTATATTAATACGACAACTAGTAGTAGACACATACCATACCTCGATTCATTCCTGGAGCCCTTAGGTCACACTCCTTGACTGCATGTAGATACTCCCTTCCCCTATTCTCCAGCTCCCTAAGATTGGTGGGGACCACATTGGGGTGATGGTTGTAACATGTCAAAATGTATACCACCTTCGACTGCTCTCCTAGCTCCTCTTCCACATCTGATGCTCTGCAGATTCATCTATCCCTATCACTTTCTCTTCCCCAAACATTTACACATCCAAGTCTCTAAGACTGTCATCGGTTTTCTACTTTCCCACTACTAACATTCACTGGCTATATCTACTTAACCAAAGAATTTTTAACCACAAAGGTTCTCTCTATCACCCTAACATAAATAAGAATGCACATAGGAATAGTGCTAGCTACGATGTCCCTAAGCACATCTTGCTCAGAGGTCCAAGCCCTGGATCACTGGAAACATCGTATTCATCAAGTACCTAGAATGGTCGATACGCCTCGATGAATACTTAACTACTGACATGTCATCCTGCTGAAGCTGTAGAAGATCTTGGGAAAACAAACTCATTAGATTTTTATGGAAAGAGTCCTCTTCTATGAGAAAGGTCCTCAAGCTCTGTCCACAGAAAAGTCACCTCATTGTAAGATAGAGGAAATATAAACACTGCCATCACCCTACTGAGCCACGTAGAATGCTCACTACCATGACCTCTATCTGATCTACTGGTTCCCTAGATAGATGGAAAATCGGTCACCACCTCAGGCAGTTCTTAGCCACCTGTGAGTCGGGATCACCTCAGAACCTGAGGGGTATCTATCACTAAAACTCGTGTAAGGCATTGAGCCTATATGTGTCCTCTACCTATAGCGCCGATAGTAACTATTGACCAATGGGAAATGGTATCACTAGGACACCACCGAAAGGTACCATCTCAGGCAACAATCCTTGTACTAAAGCCTCATCACTCTGTGGACCATCCTCATGGTCAATCATTGGAATCCTGGATAGTTGTCTATGTGGAGGCATCTTGAAAGAGAATCAAGATGAACCATGATCAATAAGTTATAAATGGAGAGCTGACTCAAAATAGATCAAGATAAAAACATTTTCAAAACACATGCAACTAGTGTTTTCTTATACCGAGTCAGAAAATAAAATTTAGGGTCCTGGTGTATGGATATGTCGGCCTCCACACCAACACTAGACTCCCTAGACTGAAATCCAAACTCAAGACACTTAACACTATTGCCCCCATTGAAAAACACAGACTCTTAGTTCTTATGGTAGAACTAACCGCCCTTTGATACCACTTTGTCACGACCTGTCCCTCGAGGCTCGTGTCGTGACTACCCCAATCCCACCTTCCATAGGCCAGGGGTTGGTGACTAGAACCGGAAAGGCATATCCCTAAAATGGGAAGAAATTGCCTTTAAAATTGTAAACACACAGACCAGGAACACAACAAGAACAAACCACGTAGTATAAATGCTAAAAGTAAAAGTGTGAACTAAAGCAGAATGAGCCATAATTCAAACCCCAACTAAAAGAAAAATACAGTAGGAAGGAAAAACTACTCCGGAGGTCGTTCGCCAAGGATCCTTCCTGAAGGGTAGGTACTGCTCATCGTCTGTCATCACTGCCACTCTCCACATCCGTCTATCACCTACGAGCACCGTCTAGTCCTGGCTCCCAAATATCAGTAAAAGTTGTCCGTCATCTGCACAAGACACAACAAGGTGTGGGTGAAGCCCATGCAGGGGTGAGTATAACAATATCCAGTAGGGACCCCAAGACCCCCGAAGGTCTCCCATAATTCCAAAAAGGAAAAAACACAAATCATGATCTCAATAATAGAGTACAAATAAAAGACTCAGCTCAAAACAGGTATATAACTTAAAGAACATGAATAATAATGATTAGTTGTAAAGTTAATATATCTTATTCAATTGAGAAGTTCCATTACTGAACCATGAAGAAGTCTCTTTGTCACCGATCCACACAGGGTCGTAAGTCACTGATCCACACAGGGTCGTAAGTCATCGATCCATACAGGGTTGTAAGTCACTGATCCATGATGGGCCACTCTAAGGCTAGTCCTCATCAGTTCGCGCTACTGCTGATCCACACAGGGTCATAAGTTATCGATCCACATAGGGTCATAAGTCATCGATTCACATAGGGTCATAAGTCGTCGATCCACACATGGTTGTAAGCCACCGATCCACACAGGGTCGTAAGTCACTGATCCACAATAGGCTGATCTAAGGCTGGTCCTCTTCGGGTCGCGCTACTACCGATCCACACAGGGTCGTAAGTTGTCGACCGATATAGGGTCGTAATTCATCGATCCACACAGGGTCGTAAGTCCTCTCTCCGCACAGGGTCATACGTCTTCGATCTACACAGGGTCGTAAGTCACTGATCCACGACAGGCTACTTTAAGGCTGGTCCTCATCGGGTTGCGCTATTACTAATACACACAGGTTCATTCTGATGCTAATCCACAAAGGGTCGTATGTCACTTGACAACTAGCCACAAGATTCCCGCACTTGGTGCACTTGAGTTTCCGAGAAACCACTCCTCAAGATATCAGTCATAACTCAACCACCATGAAGTCCCACAAAGAAGTAACCTTATGAACCACCATGTCATAAGGGTTCCAACGCAATATATGACACGTCAATCAGACGCTCGATCTATAATTTATATTCATTTTAGTACCGAGTGCCTGATTGGATTCAAGTCCGATCCAACACGACCATACATCAACTTTCTAAAAAACCCAATTGGAGTATTACAAAAGGACCAACACATCCTAAGGGTTCCAGTTCCGTAGACCGTTCTTCAAATGGACGTCTGGTTTAAAAGATAATCCCCTTTAGGTGAAATTGGGCAAAAAAGGGTTTGGGTCCAGGCTGACCCGGTCAGACCGACCCGACCCGGTCCACTGGGCCTGGCCCAAACCGGCTGGGCTCAGCCCAGTCTGTATGGTCTCGTTTCAGCCTTCTAAGCTATGGGATTGGCCCTACCCACCTGACTAGGCATGGCCCGCCAGCTGGGTGCGGGGGTTCGCTCCCCTCCTGAATGGACTAAGTCTATTTGGGTTCCACCATTAGCAGTTCTAGTTGGCGTTGCTGCACCTGACCGGTCTATGTGAACCGTTCAAAAATGGGACCTATAAGTGCAGATCTACCCTTCGCCGCAGCTCAGAGCCGCGAACCTCCTCCGTGGCACACTGTCATGGTGCGCCACCCGCTTCAATGCGGCCGACATCGGCCAACCGCCCCCTGTCCTCTACGGCACCTTTGGGCGCTGCTACCTCCTCTCGGCTCATGAGAGCCAGCTGGCGGAGCTTCTTCGGGCCTCCAGTGAAGCTTCAGAGGTCTGTTTTCTTTTTTGACTACACCTACAGGCCTCCCAGGATGTCTCCTACACTGCGTGGCCCTTATTTTAGCCTTTTCTCCTTGTTGCTCGGTCGCCCATGAAGAATGAAACCAAACCAAGAACGGTGGAGGGTCCGAGCCTTGTTCAGTTCGGTCCACACCCTCTGCATTAGATTTATAACAATGGATGAGTTGAAACATCATCAAGAGAAGATGAATTCATAAACTCATAGAAATAAATCAAGACAAACCCCTACATGGAACTTGTTGGAAGACGATGTGGATGGGGAAGAAGCATCCGCATTTGAAGAGTGTTCGTCAGTGTTAATTTGTTCCTCTTTCTTCATTGGAGTAGGTTTCTACCGACATTTCATCAATGCTTCCTCATGTCAATCCCCAAAATCCATGCCATAGAATTTTTTAAATATAAGTAAATGAACCACCTACGTTGTGTTTTATTAATGCAGTTCATTAATGAACCGTAATTAATGTTCCATTAATTCAATGAACATTGTGGTTAATAAACCCAATGGTCATGTCATTAAATAACTCCCATTAAAGCCTAAAGTTACACCGTGGTCCCGCCATCCACCGATCAATGGTGAGAAGAGAATAAAATAACTCATGGAGTTTTTTTGTAAAGTCCAAAAATTAATTTTTTTGTCTTACCCTTATCGGTCGAAGTTAAGCTTCACCTAAGTGAATCCTAGCACTGAAAATTCAAATGTGCCCTTATATTTTCAATCCAAGCACCATTTCAAAAGATAGAAATTTACACCTGCATTTTTTCTAAACGTACTTAAAAAAAAAGTTCAAAAATTATTAACAGTCACCCTCAACCTGCTCCGGTAGAGGTTAGGCTCTGCCTAAGGGGAACACGCCCTCTTGAACTCAACGATACTCTTGAATTTCCGATTTGAGTTACCGTTTAGGAGTTATAAGGATTTTATAATAAAATAATTGTTACTTAATTATTTTATTTACAGCCAAAAACTGACTTCCATTATTGGACCACGCTAGCCAATGTTAGGATTTGCCTAAGGAAAACATACCCTCATGAGTTCAGTGGTGGTCTCATATTTTTAATCTAAGTCACTGTTATTGATTTATAAGCATTTGAAAAATAAAATAAAATAATTTAATTATTTTATTTACGGTTATTCCGTTTTCAGGTTTTCTCACTGGAGTCCTGTGTCAACTAAACTTAAGTCGTGCCTAGGATAAAAATTCCATCCTGAACTCAACGATACCCTTAGATTTTTGATTCAGGCATCCGTTTAAGTGTTATTCCACTTTTTCAGGAAAACTTATCATGCATTCTATTTAAAGCTTAACATTTTTCGACAAATCATTCTGGGCACTCTGGGCCTCAGAATCACGCGCCTTCAATTTTCACAGTCTCGTAATAATTCTATATAATTAAAAAAAATTATACGGAATTTCTGGGTCTTTATAGGTGGTGAGTGCCAATATATATTTTTCCTTAGGTGTGGTGATCCCTAGAGATTATAGTGTAGTTTCTGTAGTGGACTAGTCCTTGGACCAAGTTGACATTGAAATGATTAACTCTATATTATTATGATTATGGTTTTGACCCTTGATTCATGACCATGTATCGATAGTGGTGTTACCTCCATTTGAGAGGTATCTCCTGAGAAGTGTTTTTATTAGCGATTATCTATTTCATTCTAGGTTTGGTTTTGATTTTTGGGGATGATAATTGTTTGAGAGGTATCTAATATACTAGTATGGATCTGTCTGACCCATTACATTGCATGGTTTGTGTATTAGAGATTTCAAGAGAAGGTTGGAGGAAGAGAGGTGGAAGTTGAGCTAAGATTCTATTTGGGATAGGTAAGTCACGGTTTGGAATTTTATGTCACACTATGAAAGGTTCTATTGGAGATGGAATTTCAGATGGAATAAAGAGGTCAGGACATGGTTGTCTGAGTTGCGATCTGGAGGGATGGCTATAACAGAGGGGTATATCTCTAATTGAAGTGTCATGACATAGAGAAGGTGTTGTAGCCTTGGTGTATAGGCTGTGAGGGTTGGAATCTGTGCTATCTTGAATAGGAGGCTTATTCTATCGCACCCAAACCTATCTATTATTTATATTTTATTTATTTCTTGATTTTATATCCTTGTTTTTTATTTTTCTTGGTATTCCAAGAGTTTTTAGGTGTGGGTGTCCTTACCACGCATTGGCATAGGTAGAACTATGCCATGATACTGTCGTGGGATGTAAAAATGAGGAGAGAACCTTGGATTGTGGGAATTTCATAGGGCTTTTTGGTTGAGGGGTATTCTAATGGGAAATAACTAGGGATACTATGCTTGTGGTGTTAGGAGTTTTGGATTTCAGAGAGCCTTAATGTCTTGAGTGTAGAATATATTTCAAATGTTGAGGGGAGATAGCCTATACAATGGTCCTCAATGTGTTGGGGGATTGCATATTTCCTAGAAAAAGTGAACTACAACTTGGATTATGGGACTAAATGTGGTGAGTGTCTATCCTATTTATTTGAAATAGGGAAATTTCTATTTTCCTACTTAAAACCCCCTTTGGGGTATTTCTTCCCCCACACTCACATGTCTTGGCTAAAGGAAAGCCCCATGTGGCTCCCCTGTCCCCATTTTATATTTTGATTTCTTCCTTTGATTATTGGAGTTTTCTTCAAGGCATGTCCCTCATTTTTTTCCATTTCTTCCTCTATTATGGTTCTCAGCTCTTCCACTTTCTCTATAATAGTCTCAATGACCTAGAGTTTACTACCAATCAAGTTTTAATTGGGTTATTTTTTCATTTTATGGTTTGGGTTGGATTTTAAGGGACCTTTGTCCCATGTTATGGTTGATTAAAACTGCGACTTGTGAAAGTGAGATATTGAATTAGGTTTTATTCATGAATTAATCTTCAAATTATAAAACCATGATTATTTTTCATTTAAATTCATTATTTTGATGTTCTATGATATTATCAAATCTTATTATCAATATTATTTAAAATAATTCATATTGTCTCTTGATTTTCATTTGATTAAAAAGGATCATTTCTTGTTTTATAAGGTTTAAATTTGTTTGAAAGTAACCATACACACCAAGTGTTTGCTAAAATACATGAACAAACTTTTCGAAGGAATTTCGATGTTAAGATAGATGTTTTTGGCTTCAAATTGACTTTCAGAGGTTTTTGTTGAAAATTAAAGGATTTGTTTGGTCCTTTTAAATATTTTAATTATTATTTGTTTGTTTGAAACATTTTAATGATGTTGATGTGATTTATTTTATAAAAATGAATTTTATAAATTGGTTTTTAAAAGGATATCTCAAAACCTGGTTATAAATTTATAAATATAATTTATTTGATGGAAAAACACCCTTGTAATGTTCCCCTCATGTTATTTGTTTCAAATGGATGAAATTTTTAGGGTCTATTTTTGTGAAGGGAATTCAATAGTAAATAAGTTATTATGATTTATATCTATATATTTTTGTTTGTGATTTCTTTATTACTCACCTCTATTTTAAATATCATGGGGAACTAAGAGTAGCGAGTGGGATGTTCGGGGACACATTTGTTGGAGTTGGTGCCATAAAACCAACTTCTATGTACTATATGATTACCTATAATTCATTGTTTTGAATATTAATAAATTTCTTAGCACATCTGGTTTATTCTTCTACATGACATTGTATGTGATAATGTACTAAGGGTACCTAACATAATAAAAGGTCATAAAAGTTCCCTACTATGATGTGAACCTATAAGTTCTATAAAAATATTCTTAAATACAATTTTTATGGCCAAATGATATTGTTTGATGGGAAATATATAATAAAAAATATCTTGGGGAAGAGGTTTATAAGACATTGAGACTTATTCTCATAAAGTTTTTCATTAGTAATATCAGGAAATGGGTGATGATAACTTGACCTACCAGCAAGAAATCCATATTTATCTATGTTATTGGATGTTTCTATCTATGGATTTTTGGAATGGTCCTTAAAATTTAAGATTATTATTAATAAATATCACAAGTTTATTACTTTGATGTGTCACCTTAAACCATAACAATAGATGTTCATGTTGGAGTTGGTTCTCTAAAACCAACTACAATGTACATTAGATTACCAAAATATTCATGGTGTTGAATGTTAATCAATTTCTTATCACATCTTGATCATTCTTCTACATGAAAATAAATGTGATAAAGTCATAAGGGTACTTGGCATGCTGAAAGGTCATAAAAGTTCCCCATTATGATGAGAACCAATAAGTTATATGAAATTATTATTAAATACATGTTATATGACCAAATGATATTATCTATTGAGATATAGATGATATATGAAATTAGGTGTAGTGGCTTATAAAATATTGAGGATTATTCTCATGAAGTTCATCCTTGGTAATCTCCAAGAGAAGGAGGTCATGAGAACTTGACCAAATAATAGGAAATACACATTTATAAGTGTCATTGGATGTTTATATATATGTAAATGTATAATGTTCCTTATACTTTAAGGTTATTATTAATGCATATCACGAGTCATGTACTTTGGTGTATTTCCATAAACCATGATGATATATGTTCATGGCGAAGTTGGGTGCATTGGGTGCATCACACATGATATGAAATTAATGAATAATGTGAGAAAGGATTTTTGCCTTATATTATTTAACAGAAGGTGATACCTCATTCCCTTTTATGGGAATAAAACTACACTATTAAGTCCATGGCCATGGTGGTCTATCAACAAGTTCATTTTTGGGAATTCAAAAAAAGAAACATCAACCATACAAGTTGATGACACCATTGTGCAATCTTACTAATTAGAGATATTGTGATAAAGTGATTATATTACAAATTATATATTCATATGAGGTTTTATATCTTTGTGACAAAAAATTATTTCTCTATGGGAACCTTGGTGTGTTTCTAGATGCCAACCTTAGACTTAAGGTAGTTTTACCTAATACCACTAAGGAAAGGGCCTATATGGTCACACACTAAGTGTATCCAAAACCTCATTTAAATTATAATTTAATTTAACATGTCACATAAATAATATTCCCAAACGTAGTTTTATAATTATTCATGTTTGGATTGATTTCAAATATTCAGTCACCAGTTATTTGAGATAATAAATATGAGTTGAATATTAAATATATTATTTTTTTTTTAGTGAATATAATATTTATTTATTTATCAATGTGTAATGTATTTATATTTATTTATTTAAATAAATTATTATTATTCAAGTTTTGATAAATATTCAAGATTGACAGATTGAGTTTAATGGTCCAATGAAAAATAATATACTATATATTATTTTAATAAATGTTAATTTATTTATACATGAAATAATATTTATTTATCTATGATTCTAACACATGTTAAGTAAATAATAATATTTTTATTTATACATGGGGTTTACTAGAGATTAAGAGAATGATAAGATCCCGTGTGTAATTATTATTCTCTAACACTGGTTCTATATAATCAAGATTATAACATTCTCAATCCTCACTGTTGTTGTGCATAATGAAATTATAGAGATAATTATTCAACACCCTAGAGAGATATTCCCTAGAATTATCCCAATAATAGAGATAAATCATCATTCTCCATCCTCTTGACTATAAAGAGAATAATAAAAATCCTTACGACTTAAAATCGATTCTTATGGTGACCATAAATGAATGACATAAGTGTAAGAATATGCCATGCTAGAACCCAATGAATTTTATGAAAACATTTATAGGTTCATGGTTTATACATGGATCACTGCTAGAGGGATTATACCTTTGAATCCTCTCAATGCAATGATGATACAATAAGAAGTGGTGTATCGAATATTCAATGAATAAGGAATTCCATCACAAGGTAATTCTTTATTTACATAAATTAATTATAAATTATATGTGTTGATCCTTTCTTCTTGGTTCAAGAATTTATATCAATTAATATTTGAATTAATTTCATTGTTCATTACATTCTTTATCATCTAAATCTTGGATTTCCATTGATTATGATAAAAATATGAGTTGATTACTTCCCAATAGGTGCTTCTGCTGTACCTAGAACCATCAAGTGGAATCAAAGGGTCCACATATCAATTTATAATTATTTATTATTCATTGATTGATTATACATATTTACTATTATTTTTCATTATGGTTTAATCATTCTTTAAATAATAATGTTAACATCTTCTCTTCTTTATATTTGTTCTTTCTCATATAACCAAGAATATGTTAAAAAAATAAAAATAAAATCTAAAGAATTCATCTGGAGGTGCTGAGAATTATTTCCAGATAATATAAGAGTAGAAAACATGTAGCCCGTTGGAACATGATGTATACTCATGTACACTAAACTAGGATGAACAATGATAAATCTGAGTCATCATATAGTAAATACATGTGGCATTATTGATGCACACCATGTGTTGACTAGGCCATTATGGCACATAATTTTGCAGACTGCATGCCACATAAAAATCTTACATGACATGTAATAAATGTGTTTTCATGGATGAAAACACAGATATCACAACCCCTCCCTCCAAAGGTACCCCTACTAGGACGAAAATGAAGAAAAAGAGATAATAACTCTTAAATATATCCCCCAATAGGCCATAGGTTTGAGACTAGAACAAAGAGTATATAAATCAACCACATAAGAGACATTACCCTCATAAAAATTTAAGGATTAAGTGATGAGAAAGGTTCCAAATAACACCATAAATAAATGAAAGAAACAATACCAATATAGTACACAATAATCCCAACACATAAATTTAATAACATAAAATTAAAACAATTAAAATACTAAAAAAATACTTAGAAGCAACCACAAACCTCTAACTGCTCATGAAAAACTCCTCAAATTAGAAACACCCATCTTGATCACCAACCAAGTTCCCATGACCTAAAAATAGTTTATATATATATAGGGTGAGCATAACATGTATACTCAGTAGGATAATCCATGAAAACTCTCATAAAAAATATGAAAGAAGCATACCAATGCCCAGTGAGTAAATAAATAAAACTAACTCATCATAAAAACATGTTTATTATTATTTTCCCATCCTCATCATGGATCACTCACAAAATAACACATATAAGTAAGTAAATATTTATTGAAAAAAAAAATAAATAAAGGCACCTTGCTTCCACTTCCCCACTGGTTTATCACTCTTATGCCCCCAATGAATACGTCCCATGCTCATCCCTCCTATAAGTCATTATTCACCTTGTTAAATAGTATCACAACCATTACCGTATCTTGTGTAGCCCAACATAACATCATCATAATATCCTATTAGTAGCGAAGTGTATTATTTAAATCCACTACAACCTGTGTATGTGCATTATAACTTAATATATCACAACTTATGCACATACACCCATGAGAAGATGAAACTACTACATCCAGATATAAGTATGAACTATACCTCAAGCCATTACAACCCACACATAAATTTATAGTAAAACCATGTGTCATCATGGAATGATAAGGTAAAAACCCTATAGAACAATCCATTATAGCCTTGGACATTCCTACTCATCTATATCTGAAGGGTGAGCACGTGAGTGGGAGAAGTTAACCATTTATTCCCTCATCATCCTAAATGTTGTAGAAAACACCCCTTAAAACATTCATGTGTCAGTTTCCCTACTAAAGTGTATGGGGTAGCATATTAAATCTGAAAATAAAAATGATATCATGCACAAACCGCTCTAAGGGAAACTACCTATCCTTAGACTCATCTTCCTCTATAGTCACATAGGATCCCTAAATGCCATTGCTAAGGGCTAATTCTCAAACAAGTATACATGCATAAAATTTAATTATTAATTAATTAATTAACCATTAATTAATATTATTCCATATTCATTTATATGTTTAATTATAATATCTGATACCCTAATATAGCAGGCAAAAACCATATCCTGAACTATTATGCAATGCACACTCTAAAGAGCCTTTATTCATGATTATATTTAAAATTTTAATTTTAGAATGTTAGAATTTAATTTAAAAATAAAATAAAAATAATTTTACAATTATTCATAAATATTTTATAATAATATTATTTCTTTGGTTTTTTCTGAAAAGGATTTATTTTTAGGTGAATAGTAAAAATACATTTTTTCTTAAAATTCTACCTTTTATGGCATCGCTAGGATGTAAGCATAAACTAAAATTAAAAAAACCCTTATCTTTAAAATATATATATTTTATAAGTAACATTATATATTTTAAAATATTATGTTTAATTTATAAACCTATATTTTATATTTTACGCTTAAGTTACATTTTTCATAAAAACTGTTTTAATTCATTATAAATTTATTATTTCAAAATTAACTTGTATAAGTTTTATAAATTTAATATTATTAAATGAATTTAAAATTTGAAATAAATAGGAAAAAATAATTCAAAAAATTTCCTTTTATTTTTAGGCATAAAGGATAAATTACTAAGGTAAAAACTAGTTACCACAGTAAAAGTTAAAATGATAAAAGTGGAAAATATAACGGTAAAGTAAAAAAAATGTTTAAAAAATGAGTGAAATTGAATGGAAGAGGATTTATAAACCTTATATATTTTCCCCAATCAATTATTTATCAAATTTGGATACACTTTACTTTATAGTGACTTCCCATTATTAATTTTTTTTGGGTTTTTATAAAAAATCCATTTCATTTCACTTATAAAAGGGGCACTCCTTGCCAAAATTACCCTCACAACACAACCCAATTAGTTAAGCCAAAAATCTTACCAAAAATATCTTAAAAATACTAGAAACCTTTAAGAGGTTTTATTCTTCCCCCAAAACCATCCCTTAAAGGCTTAATCCCATTTGCAAAGGAGATAATCTATCAAGTGAGGCATACATTTCTGACCGCTCCTTTCTCATTTCCATTTCTTTATGTGCACTTATTATTAATAAAATTAAATTAAACCATATTAAAATGATAGAATGATTATTATAAGTATAATACCGATATGTTATTATATTTATGGTACAACCACCGACCACCTTCCCCTTTCCCTTTAAGAAAAACAAAACCATCATTCGTGCGTTTTACAAACTACCACCTCCATGACACAACGTGTTTTGTTTTCCTTCACCAATTTACAAGGATGGTATTAATAGGGAATTTAATATATAATTATGATATTTTTAAAATATTTTATATCCTTAAATGATAAACCATATTACTCCATTTCCCCATTCTATGGAAAACAAAATCATCATCCATGCATAAGTGTGGACTACCGCCTCCATGGAACTGCTGATTTTTTATTTTTATTTTCATTACCACCTTTCACAGATGGAATTAATAATATTATATATTATAAATTTTATTTTTTTAGTTCACTATTAAGTTTATTTTAATATAAATTGAATAACCTATTAATTATATAAACACTAAAAAATCCTTATAAAATTAATCGTCTTAAACATGCATACTGGGAGGAAAATATTTTTGTTCATAATATTTAATATTCTAATATAAATTAATTATTCTTATAATAACTTAAAATTATAATAAATAATAGTTATAAACACTAAATAATATAATTATACTTATGGTATAATGATATTACAACTAAACCACCTAATAATAATTCATTAAGTCATGCTATATTCATGTTTGTCATGGTTTAACCACCTACCTGCACAATATTATGAATTTATACAATGAATGAAAATGGGAGAATAATTAATAGTATAATATGATATAAATTTGTAAATAATTATTCTTTTTGATTCTTTAAATGTTAAATCAATATTTAATTCATTAATTAAGAAAACACCCCTCAATCATCAAGAATCACCAGAATATGCTTGTTATTGATTTCATCATCTAGGATAAAGAATAAAAAACTCATGAAAGGAATTTAAAACATCATAATTTATTATAAATAATCCCTAATAGTTACTATAATTACTATAAATTTATTAAATTTTTAATAATAATGAATATGGACACTGTTATTATGGAACTAATACAAAAAATCAAACTATGAACACCTAATGTTGGAAAATAGGTAAAGAAATAATTATAATTCATATAAATAATTACTGTATATGAATAGTATAAATAAAAATGGATATTATTAAGGTTATGAAATTAAGTTGTTGAGATAACTATGTTTGTGATACAACAGGTTAACATATATTTGTGGAAGTCGGGATAAGAGGTAAGGGTCTTTTGCCTCAGATTCCTCTATTTGAGAAATGTTTTGTATTATTCACATAATTTAATTTATGTGGTTTATATACTGACTATTTAATACATTATATAATGATATAAATTTTATTCATTTAATTTTAATATCAACTTGGATCCACCTCTTTCAAGAGGTTTTTATTGAATTTCTATCAAATCCATAAGTGGGGGTTTCTGTATCAATTTTCATTCTTTATAAGTATTTCTATATTCACCACTTATTTCATTTTGTGTGGAAAATAAATTTATATGGAATAATTTTTACATATTCCTCATGAATTTAAATGGTTTTAAAATTTTATATTCTTATCCCTCCCTTACATTTTTTTATTTCAAGATTTACTAAAACCATTATAAAACTCCATATTTTCTATGTTGGAAAAACTATCATATGTTTTGGTAAAGTAAAAGTGTGTGTAGTTTCCTAGAAAATACATCCATTCCTAGATATTGGAAAGTCAACACAAATTTGGTACAAATTTAACTAGGGGTATTCACCTTGAAAAGGGTTGGTTGATCATTGAATCAATCATCACTCTAATGTATGATGAGTGGGCCTAACACTGAACTCCTAGATAGAAAATACTAGGGGATATGTTTTGGAATATTTAAATTATATTTATAAACCATGATAAAGGATTTTTCCTACCATTTACTTGGTCTCCTACCAATGAAAACTATTAAACCCAATCACTATCTTCCATGGATAACCCAACACATTGAAAGTACCCTCTCCAATATATTTCTTTGATAAGGGTACATCCTGTTACTTTAATGAAACCCTAAAAATTATAATATGATTAAGGGATGTTATCCTAGACATACAAATTATTCAATTGAATTGGGAAGTATTTTTTTACCATAATTTTCATTATATGGATAGCCATGTTTTTATTCAACCAGATATTCCTTAGCGAATGGTATAAAATTTCTTGTTGAATCATATGATTAATTCATTAGACTCAATCAAGTGTTTGTTGGGGTCCATAATTATATATCCTATAGATGAATTAACAAGTCTCATGAGACAAAACAACTTGGGTTTTGGTGTATATCTCTCCCCATAATAGTATAGTGTCTTGGAATAAGGCCTTGATATTATGTTTTGATGTATGACATTATGCATTTCATCTGTGTTAGAACAATTATTATTATTATCTATGTTTTCATTTATTATAATTGATATAACATGCCCTCATTTTTAGTTGATTATGGATTCATATTGTTTATGAATTCATTCAAAATCAATTTTGCAATGTTTATGTTATGATAAATTCCTTTGTGTGGTATTACTTACTGAATATCTAATGTCACACTTAATTTTTTTATTTCCCCATGAATACTATAGGATAACTATGTGTAATTTTTAGGGTTATTATGGACTATCTAATAACATTCTCATAATGTTTTCATACTATATATTATGTTTTCAAATGTAATGCATGTATGTATCTATTCTTACAAGACCACTAAGATGTTAGATCCTTCAGGAACTCTTGTATTCTATACCAATATTGTAATATAACTAAGGTCTCTGGGATTATGGAGACCAAGATATTATAGTTGGAATCAAATAAAGTTTAGTAGGAACCATGTAGATTATATTTAGAGGAACCTAGTTAGATAACAAAATTAATATGAAAACCCTTAATATTTCTAGGGAACACTCTAGAAAACTTAATAGGAATTATATTTTATAATTTAATATCATTAGCTAGTTACATGTATTCCATTATAGAGATATTGAGACTTATGGGAGGAATGGATGTTGTATCAACACCCATAGTAAATGTTGGGATATTCACCCTAAGAAAGTCAACAAAGCACTAGTTAAGGATAATTAGATCATAACTATATTAGGGAAGTTGAAACATATTATGACAAATATTCTCACCCATATAGAGTGACCTACTAGTATAATACATGGTGAAACTATATTTGATCACTTAATATGACAACAACCTCCAACATTTAATGGAACAACTAATCCATTGGTAGATGAACAATGGATCAAGTCCCTAGAGAACATCTCTCTCCCCTTTGTAAGTAGTGAAAAGGAAAAAGTCATCATTGTGGTATATTGACTGAAGGGAGATACAAAACAATAGTGGTCACTAATTCAAAACACTAAATAGTAAGATGAGATAAATCCCATGGAATGATGAACTTTTAAGGATCTATTATATGAAACATACTTTCCTCATGAGAAAAAATAATAAATGGAAAGAAATTTCCCCAATCTTATAAAAAATGAGGAGGAAAATACCACTGAGTATGAGGATAAATTTATAAGGTTATCTAGACAAGATACTGACCCATGAGAATATACTGGAAAACAAGATTGATAATTTCTTTAATGGGTTAAAGAAAAGACTTAGAAGGGAATTGGTCTCTCAAACCTTTTCATCATATGAGTATATAGTCTCAAGCACCATGGAGACAAAAAATGAGTTCTATGGGACATATGTATTCAAGATAAATTATGAGAATTAGAGGATTACTAAGAATTATTAAAACAATAATGAATCAAATGGGGAAGAAAATAAGGATTATATTTCTTATATGTGATAAATATGGGAAGAAACACCCTAAATCTTAAAGGTAAGGAACATGAGTTTGTTAAAAGTATAGAGAAATGGTTTATAAATCTTGTGAATGAAAAGTCAATGTAGAATCTATTGATATACAATGATTTAACTGAAATGATAAGGGAAATTTTAGATATAAATACCACAAATTTTAATGAAATTTACCTCAAAAAAGTCCAAGGGAGCAAGACCAAGATTTTGTGGTTATGAAAATTGAAGTCAATCTTCCCAATGATGTGGTGGTAGGTACTTTGATCACAACCTCAAAGTTATATAATGTTTTATTTTATTATGGATCTTCAAAATCTTTTACATCTTCCATGTTTTCAAAAAAATATCAAATATTTACCTATAATACTAGTAAGGGAGTTATCAATTAATACACTAAGTGGAAATATTATTAAAACAAAAAATATTTAAATTAGTTCCAATTATAATGAATGGTCATACACTATTTGAAAAACTATTTATTATGCCTATGGATGAATATTATATGATCCTTGGTAGGGATTATCTTTCAAACTGTGATGAAAAAAATTATTTCCAAGATAAAAATATTACCATTCATGATGGTGAGGTGAAATCTCTTATCTTTAGAGGAGAGAATTCATCATCTAAATCATGCTCAGATCCTCCCCCATAAGATCTTCTTAATAAAATTTTAGAAATAGAAGAAGATCAAGCGTGATGTATGGAAACGAAATAAATCCTTTGAATAGAGTATGTACCTGTGGTAGAAAAATTCATTGTTTTTTTTCTAGAATAATAACCCAGTCATCCACCTAAGTGTTAAGTTAAGTTCTCCATTGAACTCATTCCTAACATAATATCCATATCTAAAACTTCCAATATAATGTGACTAGTACATGTTGTGGAGTTGAAAAATATCTATAGGAGTTTTGTGTTAAAGGATTTATATTCCCTAGTGTTTCACTATGGGGATCTACTATTATATTCCCAAAAAATAAGTACAAGTATATGAAATTGTATATCAATTATAGGGAGATTAATTCCATTACTATAAATAATAAGTATCGTTTACCACTAATTGATGAATTATTTGATTAAATTCAAGGATCCTGATACTTTTCAAATATTGATATTTTATTTGGTTATCATCATCCAAATGTGAATAAGGATTATATATAGAAGAAGAATTTTTAAATAATGAATGGACATTATGAGTTTATGTTAATTCCCTTTGGATTAACTAATGAACCTTATGTATTTATGGATATGATGAATACATTATTCAAGGATTATATTGATAAATTTTGAGTTATATTCATTGACGATATATTGATATAATTTAAGAGTTATTAAGAACATAGTATTCATCTATAAATAATTTTAGAGATTCTCAGAAAAAATAATTAATTGGAAAATATAGTAAGTTTGAATTTTAGCTCAATGAATTTTATTTTATTGGCTATATTGTCTCTAAATAAGGAATATTTATTGACCCTTCAAAGAAAAAATTAGTCAAATAATGGATTAAAATGATGATCATAATCAAGATATTAAGTTTCCTGGATCTAAGCGGTTACTATCAATGGTTTGTTTATGATTTTTACCAGCTGTCCAACCAATTAACCAAGTTAACATGTAATGGGATTAAATTCACATGGTTAAGAGAAAATGTAGAAATTTTTGAAGATATTAATTAGATAATAATTAATGCACTAGTATTATATTTACCATTAGGCAAGGAAGTATTTTTAATAAAAAATAATGCATTGAAGAATGGACATGACTATATCCTTATACAGGATGATAGGGTGATTGACTATGCATCAAGGTAATTGAAAATCCATGAATAGAACTATACTACTCATGAACTTGAATTGGAAGCAATAATATTTACTTTAAAAATATATATACACTACATATATTATGAAAGATGAAATATATATACGGAACACAAGTGTTTGAATTATATCTTCTCTCAGAAGGAGCTCAACATGAGGCGAAGAAGATAGCTGGAACTACTCAAGGACTATGAATACATGATACACTACCACTATAGTAAGGAAAACCAGGTGGACAATGCATTGAGTAGGATGGACCATTTAATTATGACCACTATGAGGATTAATATGGACTATATATATAGATATTTAGTAAATATAGATATGGTTATTTTTAAGAAAGGGGATCCACTATTCCCTTTCCATTAAATTTCTAAACCATCCTTACTTGAAAAGATAGGGAAGTCCTAGTAGGATGATGGGGAATTACAAAGAAATATTAAATCATTAAATGATGAAAAAATGATATAATCCACATATATAAATGGATTATTGAAGATTAGAAAGATGTTATGTATTCCATCCATACTAGAGTTATAGAGGAAACTGCTTGATAAAGCACATAGATTAAGAGGGAACTGCTTTGTGTATAGGGATTTAAGAGAACATTTCTTATAGGATGGTTTGAAGTGGGAAATTTTAGACTATGTGTATATATTATTAGTATAATATTATGTAAAGGCTAAAAGAAAACATAATAAGGGTGTTATGAAACCTCTACCTATACCTATATGGTAGTTTGATATTATTACAATGAACTTTGTCATTGGACTTCTAAATACTCGAAGGAAGAATGATGCTATTTTTGTCATTGTGGATTTCCTAACTAAGTCTTCTCATTTCTTAGTGATAAGATAAGATCTACCCCTTGAGTGAATTTACTAGATCTATATCAATGAAATCATATGGATTAATGGGGAACCTCTATCAATTGTATCTGATCATAAGCCATAGTTTACATCTAATTTTTTGATGAGTCATCAAAGGGATCTCAACACTAAGATAAATTTAAGCACTTAATATCACACCAAGTTTATGGGTAGTCTAAAAATAATATAAAAACATTGGAAGGCATGCTAAGATCATGTTCTCTTGATTTCCAAGGTATGTGGGATCAGTATATAACTTTGGTGGAATTTTTATACAATAATATCTACCATTTAAGCATCCAAATGGAACTATATGAAGCATTGTATAAGAATAGGCTTTGTACTCCAACATATTGGTAATAAGTTAGAGAAATAAAGCTAGTTAGACCATATATTTTGAAGAATATGACTATTAAAGTATGAACTATTTAGGATTATATTACAGCAGCCCAGAGTAGACAAAAGTGATATGATGATAGTCGAAGGAAAGACTTAGAATTTCAAGTGGGGGATAATGTATTATTAAAGGTTTCCCCATGGAATAGAGTTGTAGGATTCAGTAAAAATAGGAAGTTAATCCCTAGGTACATTGGGCCTTTTGAAATACTATAAATAATTGGAGTTTTACCTTACTAATTAGTTATACTGACCAACCTTTCCATAGTACACGATGTATTTCATGTTTCATTACTAATGAAATACATTCCAGATCCAATGCATGTATTCACACCAAAGGGAATAAAGTTTGAGATTTACTTGTATTATAATGAAGATAGTATCTAGATTTTTGACACCAAAGAGCCAGTGTTATGAAATTAAAAAATTTTATTGGTGAAAGTACTTTGGAGAAATCACATACTAAAAGAGGTAAATTGGGAGCCTAAAGAATATATGAGTAAGGAATATCTAAATTTTTTAAGTAGATAATATATGCCAAAATTTTTTGGAAAAAATTATTTAATAGGAGGATACTATAATACCATATACCCTACTGTTGTAGGTAAACACCATATACGAAACTATCACGCAATGCACACTTTAAAGAGACTTTATTTTATGAGTATATTTAAAAGTTTAATTTATGAATAATAGAATTTTATTTTAATAATATAAACTTTATTTTTTAATTCTTCATAAATATAACATCTTAAAATGATTTTTTTATTTTTTCTAAAATGATTTTTTGGGCGAATATCCCAAATACCATTTTTGTTAAAATTGTGACATTTATGGAATCACCGGGATGTAAGTACAAAATAAAAATAAAAAAATTATACTTAAAAATATATGTTTTATAAGTAACATTATACATGTTAAAATAATATTTTTAATTTATAAACATATATATGATATTTTAACACTTAAGTCACATTTTTCACTAAAATCGTTTTAATGAATTATATATTTACTATTTTAAAATTAAGTAATATCACTTTTAAAAATTTAATCATATTAAATGGATTTAAAATTTGGAATCATTATTACCATTTTTTAAAAAAAATTACATTTTATTTTTAGGCATAAAGGATAAATTAATATTGTAAAAACTAGTTACCATGGTAAGAGTTAAAATTGTAAAACTGGAAAATCTAATGGTAAAGAGATGAAAAAATGTTTAAAACATGTGTAAAATTGAATGGTAGAGGATTTATTAACCTTATATATTCCCCAATTCATTATTTATAAATTTTTGATCCACTTTACTTGAGTGTTACTTCCAATTATTAAAATGTTATGCTTATTTACAAAAATGACATCCCTTTTCACTTATAAAAGTGATACTATTATCCCCACTTCCCCTCACACAAAAACTCACTTAGTTAAGACAAAAATCTACCAAAAACTATCCTCATAATTCCTATATACCTTCAAGAGGTTTTATTATTTTAAGAAAAATATCCCTCTAAGGTTTAACTCCCTTTTAAAAGGAGATAATCCAAAAAGTGAGGTAAATATTTCTAACCACCCTTTTCTCATTTCTATTTTTTATGTGCACTTATACTTCCTAAAATTACATTAAAACATTTTAAAATGATAATATAAGTATAATTATTATAATTTTAGGTTATTATAATTATATTACAATCATTAATAACCTTTTATTTTTTTTCCTTTATAAAAAATGAAATTGCTATTCGTGCATCTTTTGGACTATCATCCCCACGACACAACATGTTTCATTTTTATTTACCACCTAACAAGGATGGTTATAGTAGGTAATTTATCACATAATTATGATATTTATGAAATATTTTATATTATAAAGTGATAAAACATATTAATCCTTTTCCCCATTCCATGGATAAGGAAATCATCATCCATGCGTACGTGTGGACTACAACCTCAAAAAAATGATTAGTTTCAGTTTTTATTATCATTAACACCTTTCATGTATGAAATTAATAATTAGTTTAAAGGATAAATATTATATTTATATCACTATTATACTTATGGTAAGACAAATTGAATAACCTATTAACAATATAAATAATAAATAGTCATTATAAAATCAATTGTCTTAAATAAGCATACTAGGAGGAAAATATTTTTGTTCATATTATGTAATATTTTCACATCCATTAATTATTCTTATAATTCCTTAAAATACTAATATATCACACTAATAAATAATAAATAGGATAATTATGATTTTGAAATCATGTTATTACAACTAAACCACCTCATAATCATTCATTAAGTGAGGCTATGTTCATGTTTAGGTTAGTTTAACCATATACTTGAACAATAATAAGAATTTATATCATGAATGATTACATGATAATAATTAATGGTATAATATTATATAAATTTTTAAATAATTATTAGTTTTAGGTTCTGGAGGTGTTAAATCAAAATTTAATTCATTAATTAATAAAACACCCTTTGATCATGAAGAATCACCAAAACATTCTTGTTATCAATTTAATGTTTAAGGATAAAGACTTAAATACCCATGAAAGGAATTTTAAACATCATAAATTATTATAAATAGTCATTTAAAGTAAAAATAATGTCTAGTTAATGACGAAATTTTTAATAATAATGAATATAGACACTGTTATTATGAAACTAGTACAAACATTAAATTATAAACACCCCATAAGATAAAATAGGTTAAAAACTAGCTAAATATAAAGAATGGATATATATGAATATTATAAATGAAAATTAATATGAGTAAGGTTATAAAATTAAGTTATTGACATACCTATGTTTTTAATACTGGAGTTTAAAGAACGTTAATGGAAGTCATGATAAGTGGTAAGGGGTCTTTCATCTCAAATTCATCTCTTTGAGACATGTTTTTCATTATTCACTTAATTTCCTTTATTAAGTGTATACACTTACTATTTTAGATATTATTTCATAAAATTACTTTTATCTATGGTATTTTAATATCAATTTGAATCCCTATATTTTAATAGGTTTTGATTGAATTGTTATCCAATCCATAATTGGGGGTTTCCATCTAAATTTTCATTCTTTGGGACCCATGATATATTCACCAAAGATATCATTTTGTGTGGTGAATAAATTACCATGGATGAATATTTAATAATCCCCATTAATTTTTAGGTATTTAGAATTCGATATTGTGATCTATCCCTTATATTCTTTTGATTTCAAGAGTTACCAAAACCATTGTAAAAGTAAATATTTTATATGGTGGGAAAACTATCCTAAGTTTTGGTAAGGTAGAAGTGTGTGTAGTTTCCTATAAAATAAGTCCCTATCTATGTCACATAATATCTTGAGGTATGTTATATTTTTGAACCTTGGGATGGTTATTTTTGGGTTTGGGATGTGTTGTTTGGTGTTTGATGAATCAAGAATGGTTTTTATAATTTATTGGTGTAACAAGTTCTAGATCACATTATTTTCCAAGTCGTGTTGAGCATGGGGTTCATATGTGTACCATAGGTAGGACCCAAATGACTAGTGTTGGGATTAGTCTCAATCATGGGGAATGAAAATTACCACTATGTTCCATGACCAGTTTGGCCTCCACCATGCTATCGTGTAGGGTGTTGTGGGTCCAAAATGACCATCTATTATACAACATGTCATATTATATAGGTGTGTCATGATCCTAGGTGTGGTGAAATTGAGGAAACTATGGGCATGGTGAATGAATACCATTTTATGGTTTTTCTATATTCTGAATTTTGAAATGACTAATTCAGCAACCTAGTCATCCAGTGGGGGTTCCATGCATTAATGGGGGAAAATATGATCATTGAGGGTTGTCTTTTAACACATTTTTACTCAGTTTTCCTATATTAAACCCATCTCATTCATCCCATTTCTAGGGTTTGTGATTTATAGGAATTCTAGGGCACATTTTGGTCTACCTCTACTTTATTGAAAATTTTCTTCAGATAATCTCATCCTTCTTTGATTTTTTTTCTATTGGAGTTCTTACTGCGTGATCAACCTAGAGGTATGTGGTTATCCTTTCATTACATCAATCTATAGATCTTTGTCTTAAAGATTCATGATTTGGGTTTATTATTTTTGGGTTCTTCCCTTGTTTCTAGAACCCTTATTCTCATTGGTCATGGATCCTATGTATTTTTTGGATAATTTCAAGTCTTTCAAGGTGGGTGGTTTTGTATAAAGTCTTTGTATTATGAACTATGCATGATTACACATTTTTAATTGTTTTTTAAATTTATTAAGGAATGAATTATGATTTATTGAAACATGCATGTTGTGGTTATCTATATAAAATGAATTTTCCCATGGTTTGGTTGATGTAAAGTGATTTCAATGAATTTTGAATTTTGATGGAAAGTGATTTCAAATCATATTTTTTTATTAAGTTATTTTAAAAAATGTCATATTTTGGTGAAAAATGATTTCCACACATGTTGTATTTTGATGAAAAGTGGTTTCAAAGCATGGTATGTGAAATTGAATGGCCTCTAAGGGCAGGTGTTGAATTTTTAATGATTTGAATTGATTCATAATGGTATAGGTAGAGCACATGGGGACCTGGGGTACTTAGGTGGGGGTTGGAATTGGGACAATCTTGCTAGGCATGTTATGTTTTTCTTAATAAGGATATACAATTACAACTCTAACTAAACTTTGTATTTCATGAAATTGTTAAGGGGTTCACTTATTAGGTTGTTGTTTCATCCCTTTGTGTGACTATTGTCTTGGGACTTGTAGTGAATACTAGTCATGACCATTCACTAATTTGGGAGGATCCTAACTTTCCCTGGCCTATTGTATTCTAGGACTCAGTTTCCATATTTTAGTTCTTTTTTAAATGATTTTATATTCATTATTTTTATATTTTAAATACTTAAAATTATTTATAACACTTTTAATTATTTTAAAGTAAAATGGTTTTGTTAAATTTTAATTTAAAATATATTTCTCTTGAAAGGTTTTGTGAAACTATTTAAAAGGGTTAAATTTCCATGTTTTGAAATAAACTCTGAAAATGTATTTCATGTTTTTTTTCAAATGATCATAATTGATTTATCTTATAAATATTATTTAAAAATAACTTTGTGGGATAATAATGGGATTGTTTTGTCACACCCTAAAAATACCTTTGGGTGTGTATAGATATTGTTTTATATGGAATAGGTAAAGGCAAGGTGCCTCACGGAGAAGATAGGCATCCATGATAGTGGGGTGTGGCAGTTCAGTGGTGACATGGTTTGAATACAGATGGGATGCCTTTAATTTTGAGTAATTTGGTTTACCTATTTTGGTTTGGAACTTGTTTTCCTTATACTCATTTTACTCTTCTATTGTTTGACTTTGTATTATCATGTTGGATTCCTTTTATATATTCCATTGTCGATTTACTTGGTTCTACTTTTGGGGAAAAATCATTACCAAAGGTTTCTCTTGATAACCAGGTTCTTTTTAATAGCCCACAGGGATCAGGAATTACCTTTGATCCTTTCAACAATACCACTTTGGTGTTTGGTTCAAGGATAACCCGGGATGGGCCATGAAAAATTAGTATCAAAGTCTGGTTTGCTTTCATGTTCAAAATCTTATTGTCTCGGGATATTTTGGTATACATGAGATAGGATTTTCATAAATTAAAATGTATTTTACCATTGGGTTCCTAGATGGATCTCACCATAACAATCCTTAATTTACCAAGGGATGTTGATAAGTGTGTCTATCAGGTTGATTTTTGATCTTATATTAGTTTCTTAATTGTGTTTTCTTGAGTCAAAATGAGATGTATATTTTTTTTCAATTGGTATATTTCCTCTCATTAAGTTAGTACCATTCCTATATAAGGCTTCTTAGATCCCCCCAAGAGGGTGTTGTGGATGGTGTTCCTCAAGGAAACCTTCTAGTTGATCAAAATCTTCTTTAAGTTGATATGAGATAAGTTTGTTCCATTAACTAAAATGTTGTCCTTGACCCAAATCAAGATAGAGAGGTACATTTAGGAACCCTAGGAGATAAAGATCAAGATTAGGAGTTTCTCTTCTAGAAACCAAAATCCTTCTAAGGGATTAAAGATCCTATGAAATGGAAAGACTGGTTGGGAAAGATTGAATGAATATTCGACTTTGTGGAAACTCAATATTATGTTAAGATAAAGCGTGATAACTTTAAGATTAAGGGACCTAAAAAGAGTTGGTGGGAAATAATGGTTCAGTCAAAGTAGCATAAAGTCTTATAGTGGAAGGAATTCAAGATCACATTCTTTAAAAAATCCTATCATGAATCAAAAATGATGAAAAAATCCTTGGATTTACCTAGCTTTTAGTAGGGTGATTGGACTGTGACTGAGTACGCAAACTATTTTGTTGAGTTGGTCCATTTTTCTTTATAGGTGGTATCAAATGATAAGTTGGAGGCTCATAGGTTTTAAATGGGATTGTGATTAGAGATCCATTCTTAGGTATTCATATTAAAATAGATCACCTATACTGAGGTGGTTGATAGAGCCTTGATCGTATATATTGAGTAGGAAAAAAAGTTAGGATTATTTGGATTTCCACTTCCACCTAGTGAAAGTTTCAGCAGCTCCCATAGAAAGAAGAGGAAGTAGAATGAAACTCACAAGGGAGGTGGTGGTGGATCTCATTAGCAAGATTATTCAACACATTTTTTATTAACTTGTAGTATTCCTTAAACTTTCTACCAGTGTGGTAAGATAGGGTACACAAAATATTCTCCCTACACATTTGAAAGGTAGAAACTCCTATGGATGCTAAGGTCATTAGCAAAAGTTTTTCTAGTCTCTTTCTACTCATCATTTTAGATCAAGTTCATCGTAACCTAAAGGTTATGTGGTGTAGTTGTATTCTTCAAAGTCACTAGGGTTTTAGACATAGGCCTTTGGAATGAAGCAGCTATACATGGTGAAAGAGACTTTGATGGAAGGTGATTCAATTTATTCAAAAGTGAGAGATAATATCTTTATTATTTAATATTTAGTGACTTATTTATTTGATAATGGTGCCCCCACACTTTTATATTGACCCATTTTGTTAATATTCTGAAACATCCAACAAAAATCACGCCTTATGTGATGGAGCTGATATAGGCTCTTGGTAAGAAGAGGAAGCATGGTTTCCCCTATCTTTCATGTCATTTCTCCATGTCTGAAGATGAGATAGTTTGGGATTTTATGGTTCTTAGATTATACCTATTTTATGTTATCATTAGGATGGAATGGTTAATCGCCCATAAATTGAAGATTTTTTTTATGATTGGTGGGTGTCCTTTATTGACTATGACATAAGCTCCCATGTATTTCATAGAGAGTGGGATATGAGATCTAGTGGAGTAAGACCTCATTTTCTAGGACATGGAAGATTGATATCTTTTTTATCGATTTAACATGGAGATGATCCATCAGTTTGTGTGATTCCTTTTTTGGACATGTAATATCCTAAGGTGTTTCCTGATGATTTTTATCCTTTCTCTATAAAGATAGGTGTAATTATCAACCAATTTAGTGCTTGGAAGTCAACCAATATCTATTCCTTCTTTTCTTAGGAAACTGGTAGAATTTATAGAGTTAAAGGTTCAATTGGAATAATTTAATGTGAAAGGTCTCACTAATATTAGTATATCATGTATGTATGACCATGTGCTTTTTTCTAATAAGGAAGGTGGAACTATTTTTATTTTTATTGATTATCAGAAGCTTAACGAGGTAAAAATTATGAATAAGCTCCATTTTACCCATATAGATGACTTTTTTTACTAGTTTAAAGTAGAAAAATAACTCTAAAAAATCAACCTTCTATCTAGATATCACCATATTAGATTTATGGAGTCATATATTCTGAAAATTGCTTTCAAGAGCAGGTATATCCACCTCAAATATCTTATGATGTCATTTTCTATAACTAATGCTCATATAGTTTTCATAGATTTTATGAAATAGATATTATAATAGTGCACTGATTCATTTTATATAGTATTCATGGATGGTATTTTGGTTTATTCAAGATTTGAGAAAGAACATAAGTTTCACCTGAAATATGTTTTGAGGAACTCGGGAGATCACCATATTTTACCGAATTATCTAAATTTTATTTCTAGATTTAGGAAGTTATGATCTTAGGACATGTGGTTTCAGAATAAGGAATCTCAGTTGATCTAAACAAGGTCAAAGTTGTCTTGTCTTGGGAGGATCCACAAAATATATTTTAGATTCAAATATTCTTTTGATTGATAATATGTTATAGATAATTCATAAGGGATTTCTCAAAAGATGCATCACCATTTAATACCCTTAAAATTAAAGGAGTGAAATTAATAAGGGATTCTAAATTTCATACTTCCTTTTAAGAATTGAAATGAGGTTTGACCTCAACTCTTATTTTTTATATATCTAGAATTGGGGTAGGGATATATAGATTATTGTGATTCCTTAGGTGTAGGTTTGGGATTTGTTTTGATACAGGGAGATCATGTAGTGCAATATGGATCTCTTAAGTTTCATCCTCATGATAATAATTACCCCACTCATGATCATGAACATGTAGCGATTATGCATGCTATTAAGTGTTTGAGATATTAAATTTTTGGGTAAAGGTTAATAGTCTATTATGACCATTAGATTTTAATTAATAACTTTTCTTAGAAAGACTTGTGTCTCAAGTAGAGGTCATGGGTAGAGTACATTTTGAACTTTGACTTCAATATTGGCTACACCTTGGGAAAATGGAATTTTGTGGATGATTTTATCAACTAAAAATTTCATTCTCAAGCTATAATGGAGTCGAAGAATGGGTGGGGAATCATGAGAAATTTTTCTCATATGCACCTAAATGTGACAGAAGAAGAGACTGGTATTGTTCTAGCTAGCACAAAGATGATATCATCTCTTCTTAAGTCAATTATTCAAGATCAATAATGGGATGAAAAGTTTAGGAGTATTGAGAATTCTTTTTATGGCAGGGATACCATCAGTGAATGGTCTCTCACTTCAAAAGGAGTTCTTTGCTTCAAAATCCAACATCTTATCCTAATATCCATGGGGAGAGATGTGATTCAGGATTATCATTGTTCTCAATGGGCCATTCACCCAAGAACTACTAAGATTTATTGTGACATGAAATATCAGTTCTAGTGTCCAGGTATGAAGCATGACATAGATGATTTTGTGTCTTTTTATAATACCTATCAACAGATCAAGGTTGAGAACAAAAAGCCTTTTGGTTTGTTTAAACCTCTTTATATTATAGTGTGTAAGTGAGATATGGTGTCTATAGATTTCACTATTAGACTACCATAGACTCTTTGAGGAAATAATTTCATCTGGGTGGTGATCAATTAGTTGACTAAGTCAGCTCATTTCATTCTGATTTAGGACACTATCAAGGTTGAGGATATATAAAATTTTTATATTCAAGATATTTTTAGGTTTCACAGGGTTTCATCCACTAATATCTTGAATAGGGACTCCCCAGTTTACCTCTTGGTTTTGGAAAGGCCTCTAAGAGGTAAATGGTTATTATATAAAGTTGAGTGTGGTTTACCACACACATATGGATGGACAAACAAAGAACACAATACAAAATTTAGAGAATATTCTATGTGATTTCATCATGGACTTAAGAGGTTCTTGGGGTATCCACTTGGGAATAGTTGAGTTTTCTTATAAAAATAGTTATCATTCATCAATTAAAATGTCACCCTTTGAGGATATTTATGGCCACCCTTGAAAATCACCTCTTTGTTGGACCAAGGTAGGTGAAGCTTCTCTTGTTGGAATAAGCCTTGTTCAAGATATTTTGATAAAGTTTAAGATTATATTTCTATAGTTGGTGACTAATCATATTCAATATAACTCTTATGTGGATCAACAATGTTATCCTTTGGAATTCCCTATTGGTGATAAAGTTTTCTTGAAGGCATATCCTTGGTTGGGTCATTGTGTGATTGGGAAATATGGATTTTTTTTGAGATATGTGGGGCCATTTTATATCATTGATATCATTGGAGTGTTGTCTTATCAATTATCGATAATATCTCAGTTGGATTATCGACTTCTTGTTCTTTTAGAGGGATTTATGCCCATTAATGGGGGTGCTTGAAATCTTTAAGAGCTGGGTTATAACTAATTTTTGACTCATTTTTTCTATCTTTAGCTCCTATAATTTTTCCCTTTATTAGGTTTGTGATTCAAATGAATTCTAGGGAACATTTTGAATAACCTCTTCTTTATTGATACTTTCCATAGATGATCTCATCCACCCTTTATCTACTTATATTAGAGTTCTTATTTTAAAATCAATATAGAGGTATGTGGTTATTATTTAACTCTATTAATATTAAGATTAATGACTTTGAGATTCATGATTTGGGTTTATTGGTTTAGGGTTCTCCCTTAGTTCCTAGAACTCTTGTTCTCATTATTCACAGATCCCATGTATTTTTTGGATAATTTATAGTGTTTTGAGGTGGGTTTTTACAGTTAAAGTATTTTTATTATGAATTATGAATTATTTCTCCTTTTTAATGGTTTTATAAATCATTAAAGGCATGATTTATGATTTTTTAAGTTTTCATATTATGGTTATCTATATGAAATATAATTAACCCATGTTTTGGTTGATGGAAGATTATTTCAAATAATGTTGTATTTTTATGGAAAGTGATTTCAAATCATGTTTTATTTGATAGAAAGTGATTTAAAAGCATATTATATTTTGATAGAATGTATTTACAATATTTTTTTTATGAAAAGTGGTTTCGAAGAATGGTATGTGAAATTTAATAGTCTCCAAGTGTGAGAGATGAATGTTGAATACTTTTAATTGGCTGGAATTGGTATAAGCAGAGCACATGCGAACCTGGGGTACTTAGTGTTGAGAAAAATATTGTTTTCAACAATGCGTATTAATGTTATTTAAAGGGGGAGATTATTGAAAATAATAATCTGTCTCTTTATGATAATTTTGATGCTCACAAATACCCTTAGTTATTTTCTAATGACTTCACTTAGTATTTTGAAGGAGGTTATTAATTTATTTTACTCTTGAAATAACGAGAATTTATTACTTAGCGCGAAATCTGTTTTAGCGCATTCTGGAAACACTGTTCACATCTTACGTAGATGAATATAGCGCGGAATTTGTTTTAGCACGTTCTGGAATCACTGTTCATACCCTACATGGATAAATGTAGCGTAAGGATGAAAAGCATGTATAATTTTTGAGATAAGAGAGAGTATGGTTAAACAGCCCTACGTTTTGGTTATCAGCAAAGTATGGAAGAAGAACCTTACGTTAGGAAGGAACCCTACGTTTTGGTTTTTAGAAAAGTATGGAAGGAGAACCGTACGTAATTTCTAAAGGTTACGTTTATTTCTCAAAAGTATGGTTCATCAACCTTACTTTTGTAAACAACCATACATTCTTGGAAAAGTATGGATCAAGTGAAAGTATGGACCTTTTACCGTACGTTTGAATGTTGAAGAAAAAGTATGGATGATCAACCCTACGTTTGATATCAACCCTATGTTATCAACCCTATGTTTGAAGACTATGTTATTAACCTTATGTTTGGAAGCCACATCATCAACCTTAAGTTTGGCGTTGGAATTTTTGGCAGACGGTTTTTATGTACAACGATCAGTAAGCTGATTTCTGGGCGGATTTCAAGCCAGATTTAAAGTCGTTTTTAAATTACAACTTTGACTGATTCAAAGCCGTTTTATTAATGGATTTAAGATCGAATTAAAAGGAGATTTTTATGCCGAGTCTTAAGGGAAGTTACGAATTCTCTGTAAATTCAAATTTTTGAATATCGCGAATCAGAAGGCAACTTTTATGGATCTAAATGTGCAGGAGATATGCTTTATTATATATGCTCTCTCTGATACACAAAAAAGTGATGTGATCGATCTATTATTGAAAAAGGTGGAAAACAGAGATTGCAACTATTCACGATTGATCTACTGATTCAACAGGATTGTAAAAGCTCTGTTTGTTCAAGAAGAAGGAACTTGATAGAAGATTCACCTATTCTACATCGAATATCTTCTGTGGATCTACTACTGCTGAGGTTGTGAACTATATCTCTATATCTACTACAACTGGATCAACTCAGAACTGCGTTGTCTTGAAGATCAATATTTCTAGAGACTTTGATCCCTCTGCTGTCAATTGAATTCTGTTGCAATTGTGAAGATCAACCAGAAATTTATTTTTGAAATTATTTTTATTCTTGAGTAACCAGCTTATCGTTCTAAGCTGTGTAGGTTCATGTTTGAACCAAAAGATTTTTCCTTGGATTATAAAGGTGTCAACTGCCTATACTCAGTTTTGAATCAGTCTGTGGAAAAGAGGACTAGATAGTGAAAATCACCAAACTCATGGAGTAGAGCGTTGGTGGAGTGGACTAGGGGCTTTCTGTTCCCCGAACCACTATACATCTTTGTGTTCTTGTTTTTACTTTTTCCACTGTAAAATCAAATCTGATAAATTTTAAAGGACAAAACTCATTCAAAATAAGAGTTATTGAAAAATTGCAAAAGACACAATTCGCCCCCCCTCTTGTGTATAATCTGTAGATTCAGATCCAAGAATTGGTATCAAAGGAGGAGTTTCTGACAGAGCCTTAGAAAGCTAGAAGCATTTAAGGATTATACAACAGAGCATTATGACTGATACAAGAGAAGGGATGTCGATGGTTAGATCACCATATTTTAATGGAGACAACTATGGTTGCTGGAAATCGCGCATGATAATATATCTGAAAAACCTCAGATATAGTGTCTATTCAAAGATTCTGACTCCTTATGAAATTCCTGAAAATCCTGAGGCATGGAGTGCTGCTATAGAAGTAGAGTACGATATGAACTCGAAGGCTATGAATGCAATTATCTACGGTCTAGGACCAGATGAATTTAACAGAGTATCTCAGTGCCCGGCAGCATATGAGATGTGGCAAACAATAGTTGTGGCATATGAAGGAATAGATAATGTAAGGCAAATGAGATATGCAACTGCAAAACTAAAATTTGATACTTTCAGAATGATCGAAGGTGAGAGCATTACCCAAATGAATGGGAGATTGACAGAAATTGTCAATAACATAACTGCTCTAGGAGAACCTATCAAACAGGCTGATCAAGCATTAAAAGTACTGAGAGTACTTCCTACTAGATAGAATGGTATCTCTACTACAATCAGACAATCAACACCTGTCAAAGATCTAACTATGAGAGAGCTGATTGGTACACTGATGATGTATGAAGCTGAAATGCAAGATGAAGCTAATGAACATAAAGTGATTATCAAAAGAGAAGATATTTCCTTGAAGGCAACTTCACTACAAAAGAATAGAAAGATGAAGAGAAAAGAAGTCAAAGCTAAATCAGAAAGCTCTGACTCATCCAACTCAGATGAAGAACTGGCCCAACTAGCCGGAAAATTTAGAAAATTCTACAGCAAGAAAAGAGGCTTCAAAAAATCCTTTAAGGGAGATAATAAGGAAGTGAGATGTTATGAATTCAAAAAGATGGGACATATCAGACCAGATTTCCCACAATTGAAGGATGCAAAGAAGAAGAAATTCTTCAAAAGAAATGACTTTGAGCAGAAAGACAAGAAAGCTATGAAAGCCACTTGGAGTGTATCTGAAGACTCTAGTAGCTCTTCTGAATCAAGCTCAGAGAAAGAATAAGTCAATCTAAAGGCAAACATGTGTTTCATGGCGGAAACTGATGAGGTACACTCATATTACTCCTCTGAATCACATTCTGAATCAAGCTACACAAATAAAAAACTAGCAGTCTACTGCAATATGCTTGAAGAAAGATATGAATCGCTATTTAAGAAACATAAGTCACTGAAAAATATACATAAAACCGTTTCAGATGAAAGAGACACAATGCTGAAACAACATAAATAATTAACTGATAAATTCAATTTTATTAACAATAACTATGTTAATTTTGAATCAATAATAAAATCACTACAGGATAAAGTAGAATCTTACAAACGGGCTGCATTGGTTTTTATAAAAGGATAGAATTCATTAAATGAAATTCTTGGAAAAACTATCATTAAAAAGGAGATATTTGGAATTGGCAGTAAAGGAGAAAAACCAAAGCTATATAAAAATTATTTTGTTCCTAGCTCTGAAAAGCTTAATTATAATTTTTGTGGGGAAAAGGGACATGTATCTAAAAACTGTTTCTTACGAAAACCTCAAATTTGTGGTATTAAGAAAGCCTATGTTTCAAAAGACTTATATGATTCAGCTAATTTTAAAAGAACAAAGCAAATCTAGATACCCAGATCATTGCTAGCTAATACTCCTGGACCCAAAAAAATATGGGTACCAAAGCAATTTGTTTGAATGTATTTTCAGGTAGCAGGTCACCAAAGAAGAAAAGAAATATGGTACATGGACAGTGGCTGCTCAAGACATATGAGTGGAAACTCATTAAATTTTTCTTCACTCACTCAAAAGGAAGGAGGACTTGTCACATTTGGTGATAATGCCATAGGAAAAATCATTGGCATTGGAACTGTTGGAGATCCAAAAATAGTCTCAATCAACAAAGTACTTTATGTACAAGGACTAAAACACAATCTGATAGGTATCTCTCAACTTTGTGATGATGGATATACTTTTGATTTTACTAACAATTGTTGTACTATTTTTAAAGATAAACTGTTTAAATTTAAAGCACCAAGAACTGAAAATGTCTATACTTTGGATTTAAATTCCTTGTGTAAACAACAAGTAAACTGCTTGACTGCTAAAGTAAGTGAATCTTGGATCTGGCATAGAAGACTTGGTCATTGAAATGTATATGTTTTACATAAGTTATCCAAGAAACATTTAGTTTCTGATTTACCTTGTCTCAAATTTGAGAGTGACAAATTTTGTGATGCATGTCAACTTGGCAAGAAACACAAATCATCCTTCAAATCTGTTAATAAGGTTGCCACATCTAAAACTCTAGAACTTATTCATATGGATTTGTTTGGACCTTCAAGAGTAGCAAGCTTAGCTGGTAAATTATATGTATATGTTTTAGTTGATGACTATTCAAGATTTACATGGATTTTCTTTTTGAAATTTAAAAATGAAGCTTTTACTTTATTTGAAAGTTTCTGCAAATCTATTCAAAATGAAAAAGGTTTCAATATAATCTCATTAAGAAGTGATCATGGTGGAGAATTTGAGAATCTGGAATTTAATTCCTTTTGCTCAAATATGGGTATTAAACACACCTTTTCTGCACCCAGAACACCTCAACAAAATGAGATTGTAGATAGAAGAAATAGAACAATTCAATAAATGGCTAGAAATATGTTAAATGAATATAGCCTACCTATATATTTATGGGCAGAAGCTGTGAATACATCTTGTTATATAATTAATAGAGTTTTAATTAGACCTATTTTGAAAAATACACCCTATGAACTATGGAATAACAGAAAACCTAAAGTAAATTACTTTAAAGTTTTTGGATGCAAGGTTTATATCTTAAACACCAAGGATAATCTTGGTAAGTTCGATCCAAAATCTGATGAAGGTATTTTCTTAGGATATTCTACTACCTCCAAAGCTTATAGAGTTTATAATAAGAAGTCAAGGATTGTTGAAGAATCAGTTCATATGAAATTTGATGCATCTGATCCTTTTGAGAAAAGGACAAAACAAATGGATGAACTTGACTCTAATGATTACATGAGACTTGAGAATTTAAAGAATGATTTTGAAAATGATATAAAAGAAATTCAGTCCAGTTCAGAGGAACATGATACTGAAGAACCTTTAAATATTCTACCTAGACAGTCCAGAACCCTAAAGAATCATCCTTTAGAAACTGTAATAGGTAACTTAGAAACTGGTATTCAAACTAGAAGAAACTTAGGAAACCTAGTGGAATTCTCTGCCTTCCTATCTCAACAAGAACCCAAGACTATAGAAGAAGCTTTAGATGATGAAAGTTGGGTAATAGCAATGCAAGATGAATTAAACCAGTTTAAAATAAATGAAGTTTGGGATTTAGTTGAAAGACCTAAGAATTATCCTATAATAGTAACCAAATGGGTTTTTAGAAATAAACAGGATGAAAAAGGTACAATAACTAGAAATAAAGCAAGATTAGTAGCTAAAGGATATAATCAAGAAGAGGGAATAGATTATGATGATACTTTTGCACCTATATCTAGGTTAGAAGCCATTAGAATCCTTTTAGTCTATACATCTTATATGAATTTTAAATTATTTCATATGGCTGTCAAATCTGCCTTTTTAAATGGATATTTAATGGAGGATGTTTATGTTGAGCAACCTCTGGGTTTTGAAAACTCTCAAAAATCTGATTCTGTTTTTAAACTTACTAAAGCTCTTTATGGCCTTAAACAAGTACCTAGAGCTTGGTATGAAAGATTAAGTTCTTTTCTTTTGAAAAATTATTTTACTGTTGGTATGGCAGATCCAACACTATTTAAGAAAATTGTGAAAAATAATGTTTTATTGGTTCAAATTTATGTTGATGATGTAATCTTTGGATCAATTAATAAAACTCTTTGTCATGAATTTTCAAAATTAATGCAAGAAGAATTTGAAATGAGTATGATGGGAGAATTAAAATTCTTTTTGGGTCTTCAAATATTTCAAAAAGATTTTGGAAATGTTTTAAATCAAAGGAAATACATTACTGATTTACTTAAGAAATTTGGACTTGAGAACAACAAGACATTTACAACTCCTATGTGTACTAATATAAAACATGATTTGGATGAAACTGAGAAATCAGTTGACAACAAGTTATATATAGGTATGATTGGTAGCTTGTTATATCTTACTGCTAGCAGACCAGATATAATGTATTCAGTATGTTTTTGTGCTAGATTTCAATCAAATCCTAAAGAATCCCATCTAACTACTGTTAAAACAATTTTTAGATATTTAAAAGGAACTGTTTTTCAATCTCTTCTTTATCCTAAAACTTCTGATTTTAATTTAATTTCATATTCAGATGCTAACTTTGGAAGTTGTAGATTATATAGAAAAAGTACATCAGGTACATGTCACTTTTTAGGGAAGTACTTAGTATCATGGTCTAGTAAGAAACAACATTCAGTTGCCCTATCAACAGCTGAGGCAGAATATGTTTCTGCTGGTAGTTGCTGTGCACAAGTGTTGTGGATGAAAAACACTCTTATGGACTTTGGATTGAATTTTAATAATACACCTATTTTATGTGATAATAGGAGTGCAATTAATATTTCAAAAAATCCTATTAGTTATTATAGAACTAAGCACATTGATATAAGGCATCACTTTTTAAGAGATCATGTTATTAAAAAGAATATATTTTTAGAATTTATAAATACTGAAATTCAATTAGCAGATATTTTTACTAAACCTCTTCCCACTGCAAGGTTTGATTTTATTAAGGGGGAGCTAGGTTTATTTAATTTTAAATAATTTTTTTTTAAATTCTATTTTTTTTATTGAATACTGTTTAAGTTTTTCTTTCTTTCGTCGTATAAAATTTTTATTTATTTTTAAATATATGTAATGATGAGTGATTACATGGGAATCAAGGCTGTCAGAGCCTTTTCGACTTCTAAACCCTTTCACTTCTATCGAAACCCTTTTGAAATCCAAAAATCGCACTTCCTCTTCTGAAACCCTAACCTTCGAACTTCTGAAACCCTAACCTACAAACCTTTAGAGACTCTCACTGCAATGGTAAGGACTAAAAGAGCCAGTGAGGCTGAGCCGAGCAATGCCAAGAGACAACGCACTGAAGGAAGAAAAATCTTACAGGGTAAGGTAATCGATCTTGACTGGTTATTTCAGACGAATCTGTTGTTGAAGCAAGCACTGTCATTTCAGAATCTTGAACAGATGTTCAACAGTGAAAATACAGAATTTCTGTATGAAATAGAACTTAGATACTTCTACAAATCTGTACATTTTAGTCTGGGAGATACCGAAGATAGTATGATGGCTAAAATAGAGGATAGGGATTTCTCAATTTCTTCAGTAGAGATTAGTCAGATTCTCAAATACCCTCATGAGGGAGTTTTTCATTTTGACTTGAAGAATATAAGAGATTATGTGCATAAATCCGAAGACATTATGTCTTTTCTTTTTGGTACCAAGACAATAAAGAAAATGTTTGTTAAGGATTTAGAGCCTGATCAGAAGATTTTGATAAAATTTATTCAGACCGGAATAGCTACACAGATGGCAGAAATGGAGAAGATTTTGTACCCTGATATGTATATAATGTTTCTCTTGCTAAGTGATATTAAGTTAAACTTTCTGAGATACATGATAAGATATCTCAGTTATTGCTGTCAAAGCGAGGCCAGGATGAATTTCTATCCCTTTGGTAGATTTATTTCTAAGTTGTTGTTTAAGAAAGACATGGTGATATTAGTGGATGCAAGAGTTAACTGTCATCACAGTAATACATTTAATTCTGGAACCTTGAGAAAAGTTGGATATTTCTAGAGCACAATTAAAGGAAATCTTTTGCCAGTAGGAGTTGAGGAAGACTCAGAGAGTGCTCAGGCTCAACCTGCTAAGTCCAAGGAGGGACAAGCTGAATCCAGAGTCAGTAATGTAGCAAGAAGGATTCGCTTTGAAGTGACAGATGTTGAGGAAGACAGAAGCCAGGAGGGACTTCAATGAAGAAGAAAAAGACTAGTAAATGAGGAAATTACTTCCACTTCTTTGGAAACTCCAAAAGAACCTTTATTTTCTTATTCTTTTGTGAGAGAAGCTGTTGCTGATAAAACCATGGAAGATGTTACTGAGAGAACGGCTCCGGTAGAGAAATCAGGAGATCAAGAAGACACTCAAAGGGACAATCAGGAACAGATTGTTGCTGATGTTGAAGTTTCACTTAAACAGGAATAGGAGAAGGAGGAAGTGCCTGGTGACGAAGTGGCCAGACCTCAGGAAACTTTTGAAGATATTATTCTTGAAATTCTAGTGGAAGACAAAGATGCAGATGAATGTGATGATCATGCTTCTGAAGCTCAAACATAGGTACTTTAAGAGGATTTTTCTGTGAAGGAGTTTGAAAACTCTAAGGAAAAATCTGTGGACCAACCTTCTCAGGACAAAGAAAAGGAGAAATTTGATGCTGAATCATTGCCTTTGGTATTACTACATCAACCTGAGAATGTGAATCAAGCACAGGGTGCATCTGATTCAAGGAAAGAAGAAGTTGAAGAACTTTATAGAAAAGTATCTCAGTTGGAATCTGAGAATGCTTCTCTTAGAAATGCTTTAGACTTAGAACATTTGAAGTTTCAAAAGCTGAAGGAGTGTACAATTTCAAGGCAAGAAGTTGAAATGTTTAAAGAGGATATGTTAACTGCTGTTACTCAATTAAAATCTGAAATTTTTATGAAGTCATATTTATCAGATCTGAAGTTGTTTATGGAAAACCAATTTGCATCAGTTGCAAATAATGCTGTTAGTGGATCAAGTTCTTCACCTGATTTAATCATAAGGTTTCAAGATATCATAGCTGCGTTGAGAAATATGAATGACAGGATACAAGATCTTCAATGCAATAGTTCTCCTTTTTCATTGTTGCTGGACAATCAGAAATTCTTAGTGGATCAACTGACATCTAGTGAACCATCAATCAGAATTCTGTTAGATCAGTTATCAGAGAAGTTGTCAGTATTTGTTGAAAAGGAGGAAATGATGCATGAGTTTTTCAGAGTCAATTTAATTGAGGATATTCATATGAATCAAGAGAATAGAGAGCTCAATATCAAGCTTGGAGATGGGATGATGAAGAGACCTTGGGAACAGTTTACAGAAATCAAGTCTGCAATTCAAAGGAGATAGACCCTGTTGCCTATCTTACCCAAACCTTGATTCCTGTGTATATCATTGTCATGTATATTTTTTTTAATGAAAATTTTCTTCATTGTTTATTTGTATCTTTCCTTATTTGTTTTACTGACTTTGTTTTTAATATGCCAGTACTCCATATTTAATTATTGATAAACATTTTGTAATAGCATTTACTAACAGTTCAGTGCAATATTAAACGTGTTAAATTCCATGATTTTTCGTTCTTTTTGATATTACAAAAAGGGGGAGAATTTGGATAAACACAAACATCAATATTTAGGGGGAGAATTCATTTTACTGAGGGAGAAAATTAGATAAGTCATTTGGATTTATAATTATCTCTTTGGTGAAGAAGATTTTATTTAAAACTTTATAACGAATTTTGAAAGTTAATTTTGTTTTGTTTAAATACTTTTAATTATTTTATGGGTTTTGTTTTATGGGTTTTGTGATCATCAAAAAGGGGGAGATTGTTGAGAAAAGTATTGTTTTCAAAAATGCATATTAATTTTATTTAAAGGGGGAGATTATTGAAAATAATACTCTGTCTCTTTATGATAATTTTGATGCTCACAAATACCCTTAGTTATTTTCTAATGACTTCACTTAGTATTTTGCAGGAGGTTATTAATTTATTTTACTCTTGAAATAAAGAGAATTTATTACTTAGCGCGGAATCTGTTTTAGTGCGTTCTGGAAACACTGTTCATATCTTACATAGATGAATATAGCGTGGAATCTGTTTTAGCGCGTTCTGGAATCACTGTTCATACCCTATGTGGATAAACGTAGCATAAGGATGAAAAGCATGTATACTTTTTGAGATAAGAGAAAGTATGGTTAAACAACCCTACGTTTTGGTTATCAGAAAAGTATGGAAGAAGAACCTTACGCTAGGAAGGAACCCTATGTTTTGATTTTCAGAAAATTATGGAAGGAGAACCGTACGTAATTTCTAAAGGTTATGTTTATTTCTCAAAAGTATGGTTCATCAACCTTACTTTTGTAAAAAACCATACGTTCTTGGAAAAGTATGGATCAAGTGAAAGTATGGATCTTTTACCGTACGTTTGAATGTTGAAGAAAAAGTATGGATGATTAACCCTATGTTATCAAACCTACATTTGAAGACTATGTTATTAACCCTACATTTGGAATCCACGTCATCAACCTTACGTTTGGCATCAGAATTTTCAGCAGACGTTTTTTATGTACAACGACCAGTAAGCTGATTTCTGGGTGGATTTCAAGCCGGATTTAAAGTCGTTTTTAAATTTTGACTTTGACTGATTCAAAGCTGTTTTATTAATGGATTTAAGATCGAATTAAAAGGATATTTTTATGTCGAGTCTTAAGGGAAGTTACGACTTCTCTGTAAATTCAAATTTTTGAATATCGCGAATCAGAAGGAGACTTTTATGGATCTAAATGTGCAGGAGATATGATTTATTATATATTCTCTCTCTGATACACAAAAAAGTGATGTGATCGATATATTATTGAAAAAGGTGGAAAACAGAGATTGCAACTATTCACGATTGATCTACCGATTCAACAGGAGTGTAAAAGCTCTATTTGTTCAAGAAGAAGGAACTTGATAGAAGATTCACTTGTTCTACATCGAATATCTTCTGTAGATCTACTATTGCTGAGGTTGTGAACTATATCTCTATATTTACTACAACTGGATCAACTTAGAACTGTGTTGTCTTGAAGATCAATATTTCTAGAGACTTTGATCCCTCTTCTGTCAATTGCATTCTGTTGCAATTGTGAAGATCAACCGGAAATTTCTTTCTGAAATTATTTTTATTCTTGAGTAACCGACTTCTTGTTCTAAGCTGTGTGGGTTCGTGTTTGAACCAGAAGATTTTTCCTTGGATTGTAAAGGTGTCAACTGCCTGTACTCAGTTGTGAATCAGTCTGTGGAAAAGAGGACCAGATAGTGAAAATCAACAAGCTCATGGAGTAGAGTGTTGGTGGAGTGGACTAGGGGATTTCTGTTCCCCGAACCACTATACATCTTTGTGTTCTTGTTTTTACTTTTTCTATTGTACAATAAAATCTGATAAAGTTTAAAGGACAGAACTCATTCAAAAGAAGAGTTATTGAAAAATTACAAAAGACACAATTCACCCCGCTCTTGTGTATAATCTGTAGATTCAGATCCAACACTTAGAAGGAGGTTGGAATTAGTACAAGCACGCTAGGCATGATATTTTTTATTAGAAAGGATATACAATTACAACTCTAACTAAACTATGTATTTAATGATACATTTAGGGGTTACACTTATTAGGGTTCTCTTCCATCTCTTTTCATGATTATTAGTATAGGGACTTGGGGTGCACACTATTCATGAACATTCATTGAGGTGTGAAGATCCTTTCTATCCTAGACCTATTGTATCCCATGACTAAATTTCCATGTTTTTACTCTTTGAGAAATTGTTTTTTATTCATTCTTTGGATATTTGAAATATTTAAAATTATTTTTAATGATTTGAATTATTTTAAAGGAAAATGGTTTTTTTAAATGTGATTTAAAAATTTATTTCTTTGGAAAGGGTTTGTGAAACTTTTCAAAAGGGGTAAATTTCCATGTTTTGATATAAAATGTGAAATTATATTTCATTCCATTGTTTTTTTTCAAATGATCATAATTGTTTTATCTTATAAATACCATTTATGGAACACTTAGTGAGATCCTACTGGGCTTGTTTACTCATGTACTGCACATTTCTTTAGTGTATGTAGAACTTGTTTTATCTGACATAGGTGAAGGAAAGGTTCCTCATATAAGTAGAAAGTATCCATTATAGTGGAGAGTTAGTTTAGTGCTAACATGATTCATATTCTGATGGGTTACCTTTCATTTTCAAAACTTTGGTTTACCTATTTTGATTTGGATGTGGTTTTTACTTATACTCATTTTAGTCTTTTACTGTTTGAATTTGTATTGGCATGTTGGAATCCTTTTATATATGCAATTATTGATTCCCTTGGTTCTTTTTTTTTTTGTAAAAATAATCCCCAAAGGTAGTTATTGATTCTTAGGTTCTTTTCATCATCTTGTGGGGTTTGGGAATGCCATTTAGGATTTACCACAACTTATCTTGTGTGTCTAATTTAGGATGATTTGAGTTGGGTCATGAAAGTATAGATATAGGAAAATGGATGCAGTTGTGGCATAGATTCACCAAGGTATAATCACCCCAAAGGGTTGGTTGATAATTGAATCAATAATCACTATAATGCATGAAAATTAGCCCTAAGACTACACATCTAGATAGAAACTCCCAGGGGATATGATTTGGAATATTCACACACTATTTATGAACCACGATAAAGGATTTTTACTACCATTTTCTTATTCTCATACCTATAAAAACTATTGAACCCAATCACTATCTTCCATGGATAACCCATCACATTAAAATTACCTTTTCCAATATATTTATTTCATAATGGTACTTACTGTTACTTTGATGACACCCCCACAATATCTTGGTTGATTAATGGATGTTCTCATAGATATCCACTCTATTACATTCAGTGGGGAAATATTTTTTCCATATTTTTCATTACAAAAATATTCATGTTTTTATTCATCTAGATGTTCCTTAGGAAATGGTATGAAATATATTTTTTACTCTTATAGTGAATGCATTAGAATTAATTAGGTGACTTGTGAGGCTTGAAATTATATACACCTTGATGCATCGATAAGTCTCATGAGATAAAAGAGATTAGGGTTTAGTGTATGCATGTCCTTATATCAGTATAATGTCTTGTATTAAGGCCTTAACATCATGTTTTTATGTTTGACATTATTCATTCAATTATTATGAGATCAATGATTATTTTTATCCTTGTTTTCATTTAATTTCATGGATATAACATGACCTCAGTTTTAGTTGATTATCGATTCTTATTGTTTTTTCATTCCTACCATATCACTTATGCCATTTTTATGTCATGATACATTTTGTGGTATACTACTCTTTAATGAGAATACGATCTGACCCTTATTTGTTTTTATTTTCCTTGGAGACCTATAGGATTATTTTTGTGTACTTTTTAGGGATATGATGACAGGGATAATAATGTTATCGCACTGTGTTCAAGCCACATATTATGTTTTCAAATTTAATGTATGTCTGTATCTAGTATTCTAAGACTATTAATCTACCATATACTTTGTGAACTCTTTTATTTTGTTCCAATAATGTAATATAACTACTATCTATTGGTTTTTAGAGTCTGGGATGTTACATTAATACTTTAATACTTTAATCCAAATTCTTTGACACTATAACTCTTGTATAGATATTATCAAGTATGTCATCATATATCATTGAGAATATTTATATTATAAAATTAATATTCATCAATTGTAACATTATAATTCATTCAATTTACAACATTTAATAAAAAATATTATTAAAAACAACATTAATAGCCAAGTTTGGATACATGCATTTTTATTTTCTTCCTCTTCCTTTATAAATTTCTAGAATATTTATATAACCATTATTCATTCAGATTCTAGATTATTATTTTGTTAGGTTAGTCCTATACATTTAAACAAGGAACTAAACTATGAAATAATCACACTTTCATAATAGTAGAGTATATGAATCAAGTCTCAAACCTATACTAAACAAGATTCATGCATGAAACCCCAAAAGAGAAGATAAAAGGTTATGAGTGTAAGCTGGAACTCATAGAAAATATTTAGACAAGTTTACAATATGCATTAAAAACTTAAATAATATAGTTTAATTGTTGGACTGAAAGGAAATAAAAAGGACAATATTTGTGTGAGATGTTTTCTTTATAATGAACAAATCACTCAGAGATGTTTTCAAACCCCCCATTAAACTCTCAATTTAATTCACATTAAATCTTAGTTTCCATTTTAATCCTTCACATGACTCATTTTAAGACTCCTAAATTTAAGAAAGTCAAAGATATATTTATATCACTTTACAAAATGTTTTTTTTCTTTTCATTTAAATCATAATTTTTTTAAATAAAATGATTTATATTTTTTTCATCAATCAAAATTCCATACACACACATAATAATTTTTATAATAAACAGAATTCAAAATAAAAACATTTTATAACAATATAATATATGTATATAATATATAACACAATTCACAAACACACATATAACATGTAATATATTTAAATAAACCCCCAAGAAATTATAACTATTATATAATATATTTAATAAACACATAAAACTTTTAAATCATGGCACAAAAAATATAGGTAACATATAGGAATTATAAATGGCATAATATTTTTGAAATATTTAAATTTTTTAAAACTATGTGTAATATTTATTATCATACATAATATATCACACTTATATGAGATTTTAAAAATCATATTTAAACTTAAAAATTTATACAATTAATTAGAATCAACAAAACCTTCTTAAACCATCTATACTAATAAGAAACATACACATACTCACTCATCATTCGAGAAATGAAAAAGGAAGGGTTCATAAAAATCCACACCCTTATATCTAATACCTCTCAACCAATTCTCATCCTCTATAATTAAAACGAAACCCGAAAGTAATGATAAAGGTGATCTGAAAAAAATATCCTATGAGATAATTCTCAAAGAACACAAAAATATCTAGAGGATCAAGGAATAAAGAATGAAATATCAACATATAGAAACACTCTCCTAAATAGAGATACCTCTCAATTAGGAATAAGGCCATTAATAAAACATTACATCAAAGAGGAGAATCAACCTCAAATATAAATACGAGATCAAATATATCATATCAACAAAACTAATAATCAAATAATTCAGGATACTCTATGCACATCCATGACTCTTATTCCCAATTAAAGTCAAATAATCATATCAAGGTCACACATATAGACATAGTAAACCCAAACAACAATTCATATCAATCTGTCATTATAACATATATAAACAATAAAATAGAGAATACTTAAAAAAACCTAAACATAAATTTTATAAAAGTCCATAGAGATCCATTTATGAGAAAAAGTTATATCTGGTACCTCAATAATTTTACTTAAGCATGATATCAAATAAAAAATATATTTATTCTTATAATGCACACATCCTAATATTTTCACCATATTAATTTTCTTTTCAATGTCTTATGATGATTTTAATTTCTCATAATTATTAATTGGTTTAACATGAAACATGTTTAAGTTATAGTAGTGGATAGATTGTTTAATTTTTGTAACATATAATAAATCAAATTGGTTAATTTATAAGTCACCTGGTTTGTTTAATTTGTAATGAATTTTTTTTGGGAAAATTTACTTTGAGTAAGTTATCCTTGAGAATTTCCTCCATGATATGTGATAATATGCATCATAATACTCAATGAGACCCTCTTTGAAAAAACTTATTTTTTGGAACATGTTTTATTAAATAAATTAGAACATTCCTTTCATAAAACCTATACCTATTTTAAAATATTTTTTTGAAACATTAATTGGAAGGGGTTTACAAAAATAATTTTCGATGATAACTTTTTATAAAGAATGATCAAATTGTTTTCATTTAAAGGATTTCCAACCTGATAGATTTTAAATGAAAATGTATTAGAAAATGGTCCATAGTAGCATGATTTAAACTTTAATATATTTTAATGTGAAATGATATTAAAGTGTTATGAAAAAAAGTAAAAAAACCTATTATAATTCTATACAATTAAGAAATAATTTGAAAGAATGATAAATTTTTGAACTCCTTAACCAGTATGACTTAATGAAATGTTTTGATGCATGTTTAGAAATAAATTAAAGCAAATTGAGAATAAAAAATATATAAATTAGAAGTGATGTATTGGATATTATAAATGAATACCATAAACAAATTATTATGAAGTCATGCTAATATACATTTTTCATGACATGTTAATCATGATAAGTTTTGAATAATATGAATTCGATTTACTGCATGATTTATTTTTCCATGTTCTGAATAAGTGAAAAATTAAAATCATGATAAGACATTGATAATGAAAGTAATATAGTGAAAATATTATGATGTTTAATTCATAAGTATGATTTTTTTTTAATTTTATAGAATTCCTAATTAAAATTGTTAAGTTACTATATATTATGTTTTCTCCTAAATAGAGCTATATTCCCTTTTGTTTAAGTTAGTGTGAAGCAACTGTTTCTAAAAAGTTTTCCTAGTTGTAGTTTTTATATCTACTATAATGATTGATTAATATGAATTGTTTTTTGGATTTTTTATGGATTCCTATGGTACCTTTATATGATTGTGTGACTTTAATTGGGAGATATTTTTATGAATGAACATTCATTATCCCAAATTTTTTTATGCTTGATTTTATTGATATGATATTGACACATGAGATTGATTTTCCTAGATGAAATGTTTTATTAATGGCCTTGTTATTTTTTGAGATCTATCTCATTTGGGGAGAGTGTTTCTATATATTGATTTCTCATTATATATACAATAATCCCATGGATATAGTGTGTTATTTGAGAAGTATCTTATAGGGTAGTTATTCATAACCCCCTTCTCTTTCCTTACAGGTTTTATTTTAATTCTTGAGGATAAGAATTATTTGAGAGGTATCTGATGTAAGGGGTATAAATATTTTTGAACTCTTCCTTTTTCATTTCTTGGGTGACAAGTGAGTCTTAGTATTTTTCATATTAGTTTTAATGGATGAAGAATTTTTGCATTGTTTTTTGTCAATTCTATATTTTTTTAGTTTAAATATGATTCTGAAAATATTTTCTAAGTGAAATACATTAATATGATAATAAATATTACACATGGTTTGAAATATTTCACCTCTTAAAAATATTATATCATTTATAATTCCTATATGTTATGTATATTTAATATTCAATGATTTAAATGTTTTATATGATTATTTTTTATATTGCACAATAATTATAATTTATTTTATATTTATTTAAATATATTACACATTATACGTCTATATATATGTGTGTGTGTGTATATAAATTATGTTACATAAAAAATTAGGTAAAACTACAAAAGCGGCACACACGCAAGGAAGAAAATACATATAAACCCACTGGCCCTGGGACTTGACCCCACGACCCCACCCCAAACCCCACCCTACCCTGACCACCCTAGCCAAGCATAGGGGGCATGAATTATGTTACATATTATAAACATTTTATAATAGTGTAATATATATATATAATATGTAACATAATGCACACACACACACACACACAAACATATATATGTTTTTTTGTTTTCATTTAAATCAAATTTTTTTAATAACACACTTCATAGTTTTTTAAAATGCCTTATATATACACACAATCATTTTATAATAAAGAAATTAAAAATATTTTTTTTATAAAAATGTAACATATGTATATAATATATCACATAATGCACACACACACAAACACCCCCCCCCCCACACAACATGTAATATATTTAAGTAAATAAATAATAAATTATAACTATTACATAATATAATTAATAAACACATAAAAATTTTAATTCATTACATTCTAAATTTAGGTAACACATAGGGATTATAAGTTATATAATAGTTTTAAGTGATGTGAAATATTTCAAACTATTCATAAAATTTATTATCATACATAATATGTTGCACTTATTCAAGACTTTGAAAATCATATTTAAACTAAAAAATTTATAGAATTATGAAAAATGAACATAAATATTCTTAATTCACTAAATATAATAATAAACATATCTAGGCTTGATCATCATATGATAAATGACAAAGGAAGGGTTCATAAAAATACAGACCCTTATAACATAGTCAAAGATGCATCATGTATTTATTACATGACACATGTGACTCACAATTGTGTGGTTGGGAGATCACTTGGAATGTAACTCCCATACATGTTGTGTAACTCATAAATATATATGGAAGATATAAATATCTAATCTTGAGGTGTGTTTCACATATAAATGAGGACGTATTATACATCACGTGTAGCTGGCATGTACACACCGTGTACCCTACCTATTTACACAAAAGTAATATTATTTAATAAATCTAGGTATGACTAATAAAAAAATTCTATTATTAATTTATTTATAGTATACTTTTTATGATAGGTTATATATATATATATATATATTAAATGCTTAATTAACTTCTGTGTAATATTTGAAACCACATACTGTGTATAGTGATTATACACCGAAAACTCTTAGTGAATTAAAAGAATTAAATACTATGATAAGTAATATGCATCCATTAGTCATTTATTTAAAGTACATGACATATAATTATGTGAAAAAACGTGTTTTCTACATGCTGTATGAGTAGATAATATATGACTACAATACACTCCAAGTATTTCGGACAGGTACTCACCATGTTGCCTCTAATTCCATGCTTTGTACTTAATTAATTTTAAATTAAATTAGTTTATTTAATTTGTTTAAAAGTATATTGGATCATAATCTCAAGGATAGTTTGTATGGAAATTAAGATAATGGAATTAATTAATTATTAAAAATAATTATTTTATATGAGCATTTTTTTTCTTAATTAATAATGATCGAATCGAATGATAGTTTATTAAATACATATTTGTTGTTTGTTTGTAGATGATCCTGAGAAAACAACAACATATGTATGTGAATGGTTTCTTTTAATTTATTATTATTTCATGGTTTTATAATAATTTATTAAGTTAAAATGATAACCTATGTGTCATCCCCTCCTATAATTATATAAGGGCACCTGTGGTCATGGTTTATTTTATATAAAACTCTTGAACAATATTTTGGTTCCCCTCACCCATGTGTGAATAAAGATTATGTAATATATGTAGCTCCCAAATGAGTGGAGGGAGTTCAAGTTCAGATATGAGGTGAAACCAATCCAAGAGATACATAGGTAGACAACTGGAATGCTATAGAATGAATCAAGTTATGGTTCAAGGTGTTATTCCTCTACGGTTGAGGGTTATTATATCATTATCTAAATAAACAATCCATTAGAAAATATAATGATCATACTAGTTTTTTTCAAGTTTAATGGTTAATTTATTTATGAATTTTTTATTTTGATCATATAAATTAATGGATTAACAATAATGCAAGATGTAATTAAAATAAAATTGGATTATGCATAAATTTTATCAATATATGGTTAATCACTTAAGTGAAATCCACTTAAAAAGCATGTAATAAAGATAAAATGTGAAATTTACTTATAAAGATAAAAAATTTCTTAATAAAATATTAAGTTATACAAGAATTCCATTACTTGAATAAGGATTCAAACATAGAATTAAGTGTTTTCATGGCCAATTTATGGACACCTAATTCTATTGGGGAATTCTTATGAGGGTTTTGGGTCAACAAACCAAATTGGTATTGAGTGTAATGGAAATTTTTTATGCAATACCATTTAGAGTAAAGTGTTGAGAAAATCCAAGTCAATGATTTTAGGATTTAGGAAGAAATTTAATAGATTGAGGAGTTGTGAGTTAATGCAGTTGAAAATTTATGCCCACCTAAACACCTACAAATAATTTTTATGGACAAAATCTAGGTAAAGAGTAGAAGATATATCCTTGCCACTAAAATATCTATGTGATAGGATATTCTGAAACCAATGGTGATGGAAGTTAGGTTTTTAATAAAATTACAGGAGACTAATAAATAATCTTTATCACGTCATTTTTTTTAATCATGATAAAATACTAAAAATATTATTTAATTAATATAGAAAATGGTAAGTAAAATCATCATAACACTGTGGTCATCATTATAAAAATTCAATGTCTTATCCAACACTAACTTTAAAAAGGTTCATGGGTATGCTACTACTATCTATTGCATCAAATATTAGTTAAGTTCATAGAAATTATAATTAAATATAAGTAATTTGATTCCTATACCATTAGAACTCATCTCTTGAGAAGTAGAAATAGAGGATCAAGATAACTGAGATTATCACTGCATTGTATAATTATAAACTAGAATAAGGGAACCTAGATATTTATCATTCCTTAAAAATGTTGGAGAACATTGATTGATTAAAAAATATGGGTTTCAATTTGGCTAAGAAATTATCCATTAATCTCATATTATCATCCTTACCACCAAGATTCTCTAAATAGAGGATGAATAATCAATTCCTCATGAATATTTTATCTAAGATTCATTAGGGAGATAAGGTTTGTCGAGGAACTTGGTTATGCAACCCATATTTAAAAAAAATAAAAGTAAATGTTGAAATTAACTTGACTATTTTATGGTATATTTAACCATTTAAACATCTTTCAGTGAAACAAAATATTTATTGGTAGTGTGATAAACAAGAGGCTAGTTTCTCCTCTTATAGATAGAAATGTCATTTAGAAAAATAATTGAAATTTATTAATACACAGACAATTGAATTTAATTCAAATATATTCATCCTGGAATATCATATTTCTATTATTGGGTATTAAATAACAACTTATATTAGATTCTAAAACCAAGAAGGAAACGTTACACAAAGTAAGGTATGTTTACCTAGGTGAAAAGGAAGGGTGATTCATATATCAGTCATGAGAAATACATAACTTCAAGAAGTGAAGTTGAATTCTTTGAGAGGATAAAAATGGTGATTCTTATGTTAGTAATAAAAATTTCATAACGTAAATTCCAATATGAATGATTAAATGTAAACTATTATTTTGTATAATGTTTTACCAAAACATTTATCTCAATGTCCAATTAGACACAATGTGTCGTTTTTTCAATTTTTGAAAATAATGATGTTATGGTATTATAAAATTAATTAATAGTTTGGAAATAATTTCTAATGAGCCTGTACATGAGTGGTATATTCTCATGTTTGGAATCAAAATGGTTGAGGTTTCAACCCTTGATATATGTGGTTACTATTGAAGTACTTTAGTATCAACTCATAAGCGTACTTTAATGGCCACATTTACAATTCATCAGTCCGCATTCTAGCTATTTCTTTGGTATCCAGGCCACTTGGGCCTCAAATCCATTCATATAGGGCCTATGTACCATTAATACTAGGTATGTATACACATGGTGGGAACATGATATAGCCCGACACATGTGGCGAGTAGCACAAGTATGGAGACACGTAGGTGTTGCTGGGTGGGATACCTCAAAATAGGGATACGTGTGTTGAAACCTATCAACCAACCATATATCATCTAATATGGGATGGATGGGTAACTTTCCAGGTGAATTACTATGGTACTATTTTGATGGTGTAGGGTAGTAGGTTGGTAGTGTAATAGGGTGCTACACGAGCATTGTTGGGTGGGTGGATCCAAAGAGAGATGAGTGTGCTAGCACATATCATCCGACCTTCCTTCCACATGCCACTATGGAATAAAGGGGTGCCCTATCATGTTCATATAACTAGAATGATGTAATAGATTTTTCATGGGGGAAACAAAACACTCATGATTAATACCATAGGTGCATTGAATCTGGAAATGGGGTGACATTGATAATCACTAGTGGAAAGAAATGTTATAGGATTCTCATGGAAGGGGTAACAACCATGTATTTGGCCTGTAGGCCACTGGGCATTCAGGTCACCCAAGTTCTAAGGCATCTCTACCTACAAGACTTTAGTCCATGTAGTGTAATAAAATAGGTCCAGTTTGTGTTTTCTATTCCTTACGGGGAGGGACGGGTCTTGACCTATTAGGGTTCCTAGTTACGTGTGTGTGTTTTGTTATTTTTAATCCCCTCTACTAATAATAAATAAACAAATAGTTTAATAATACTGGAATAATTGATATACAATATTGTTAATAAATGATGAAATATGAAATATAATACTCATACCTAGTTGTGGAAAAATAATTCATGGTCAAGTAAGACCAAAGGTTTTTATTAATGATAACCCAAGGGAGTATTCAGTATTTGTTTAGTTAAATACACTTGAGGTATTATTGAAATACTTATTGAATTTTAGAAAAATAAACCTTTAAAAATAAAGGTATGACAAAAATATTTCAGAGTTACTTTAGCTAGATATCATGAACTATTCTAAAGTGAAGATAGAGGTAAATTCATATAATTTTCATTAAATTTAATTAATAAATTTTGGGAATGATAAATGAAAGTAATGAATGAACTTGGTAAAAGATTAAGGATCATCCAAGTGAGTTTTTGAGAGAATGTCTTTGAAAAGTATCCATTGATCATTAAATATAGATAAAAGGTTTTTTTAACTCACATTACCTTATTCACATCATGTTCATGGTGATAATACGAGGTTGATCAATGAGGAGTGTATATATGTATTAAAAGTCTCCCATGATATCTTTTTTATACATGTCTCACAAGATATAAGTATAACAACTAACTATATGACAACTAATTTGAGTAATGAATTTAATATAAGTTATGATGTGATAGGTGTTCATTATGTCATATCCTATGGTGTTTTTATGAGAATCATTTGTTAAGATAGACTTAGCCTCAAATGTTCATCAAGAGAAATTAAAATTGCATCTTTTTTAATTATCCTATAACTTTTGAGGACAATAAAATCCCCAAAATAGGAAGGTATTAATCATACACATTACATTTATATGTGGAATGTACATCTATTTTGATATAGTGGTATAAAGTAAGGATTCAATTAAATCTTGGATCTAGACGCACAAGTTGTAATAAGAACATTTAACTCTATAATTTTTAGTGGGAGGAATTGTTCTAGAGACACATACTATGTTGGAAGGTTAAAATAAATAGTAGTGGTTTTATATTCACCATGGTGGGTGATATATGTAATTTAGTATGAATAATTATTCCTATTAGGTGAAGTAAGTGGAAATTTAGCAATGATCGACACATTTATTTAAGATTAAAAAACTTGGATTCCATGTACCAAAATTCGGTTCCACATTTTGTCAGTTTCTCCGATTGGTATAAATCCTTTTTTAGTTATTAAAGAGAAACCATACATGGATGGTAAATTTTATACCAATAAACAATAGATGATTAATGAAAGGTTTACAATATCTATACATAGTATATGATAATACCTTTTCACTAATCATCATGTGAAATTCCATATAAATTTTACTTTTCATAGCCTTTCTATGGTCATTTTATCAGTTATTGGATTTCAAGACTATTCTCCTTAAATAAAACCTTATGGGAGATGTTTATATGGAACAACCACAAATTTTAGTGACATAAATAAATACCAATGAGATTTATAATTTTCATGGATCCATTTATTAATCGAATCAAGAATAATTATCATAGGAAATTCATTAGAAGTGAATGCGTGACTTGGTTTCAATAAGAGGTTAGTAGAAGAACTATAGTTTTCAAGACAAATATTTTTGAAAACATATAGAAAAAAAGTGATTAGAATTAATTTTAATTAAGACTAAAATTTAATTTATCCAAGATTACTTAAGTAGAAACCCAAATCTTAGGGAAAAAATCTTAAATCTTAGATCAAGAGATTTATTAATCAAAGTCATTATACATAACTGAAATGGTATTAAAAAATACAAGATGGAATAATACAACCAAATTGTTGCAGTGTCACATTTTATTTTTGTGATATATATACTACTTATTCTTAAGAGTACATCATAAATCTATCTCATATGCTATGATATGCACATAGGTTTGATATTGTATATACATAAAGAAAAAAAATGAAAATATCAAATGAGACTAGGATAATTGTATAGGTTGGTAGTCAGAACTATCTGATAGTGCTTGAGGAATAAAAACTAGATGAGAACCTAGAAATAGGAGGAATGCGATTTCTAGTTTTTAGGGGATATAAACTAGTTTTCTTTGGATAAGTTTGATATTGAATCATATTAAGGATAAGATAATATGAAAGGGTAAAGTATATTACATAAATTAGTTGTAATATCTACATTTTACCATGTACATTGTATCTTTTGATGTATCTTAATAATCAATCTTAGAAACATTTTGTTCTATATTTTATAGTTATACGAAGATAGTAAAATTCCATCATAATATGATGAAATTTGTTACTTTGGTATTATCCAAGATTTCATGAATGATAGAGGAAAAAAGTATATACTTGATCATATAATCTATTGAGATATTTTCTCATAGAAATGAAGTTTTAGAAAGTATATCAACCACAAGTTTCATGGTGGAATCTATAGTTATAACTATATCTCAGTAGAAACATATTTATCATGTGAGGCTAACTAGTTGCTTTGTTATTATTTGGATTTAGTGAAAATGGGATTCTTTTAAAGATGGTGAACTAGAACCAACTACTTTATACATTCAATTATTGGAATATTTTTGTTGAATATTAATTGATATCTTGTCACAAATTGATCATTCTTTTGTGTGATAATAAATATGATAAAGTCCTAAGGGTATTTGTCATGATGAATGGTCATAACAGTTCTCCACTATAATGAGAAACTAGAAGTTCTATGAAAACTTTTTTAAATAAAAATTATATATCCAATGATATTATCTAATGTGGTGTAGATATTATAGTATATTAAGGGTAGGGGATCATATGAAATTGATACTTCCTCTCATAAAGTCCATCCATAGTAATCTCCAAGAGAAAGAGGTTATGAGAACTTGACCTGAAAGTAGGAAATGCACATTTATATATTTAATTTGATGTTCTTATATATTTATATGTGTAATGGTACTTATAATTTAAGGTTATTATTAATTTATATCATGAGTTATGTGCTTTGAAATATTTCTATAAACCAAGATGACATATGTTTGTGGTGAAGTTGGGTGTGTCATGACTGATATAGGATTAATGAATAATATTAGAAATTATTTTTCTCTTATTTTATTTAAAAAAAATTGATATCACAATCCCTTTGATGGGAGTGTAACTATTTATTAAATCCAAGGCCACAAAATTCTATTAAAAAGTTAATTTCCATAAATTCAAAGAAGGATACATCAAGCATCTTGTTCGATGACACTAGTGTGAAACCTATTTAATTAAAGATATCACGAGAGAGGTATTTAATTACATAGTGTATATTTGAATGAGGTTTTATTTCATTGAAATGTTTAATTATTTCTATGCAGGTTCCTTGGCATGCTGCTAGATGCTAGCTTTAAACTTTAGATAGTTTCAGCTAATTCCATTGAGAAAATAGTTTAGAGGTTCATACACTAAGTGTATCCAAAACATCAGTTAAATTATAGTTGAATTTATTATTCTGAATAAATATTAATATCTTACATGGTTTAGTATTTATTCATGTTTAGATTGATCATAAATATTTCATTACTAGTTATTCTAGAGAATAAATGTGAGTTGAATATTTAATAAACATTTATTCTCTATTTTTTGGAGAATATAATATATATTTATTTATCAATTAGTAATACAATGATATTTGTTTATTTAAATAAATATTAATTATTCAAGTTTTGATAAATATCGGAAAGGATTGAATGACCGAGTATAATGCTCCAATGAGAAATAATATGTTAAATATTATTTGAATAAATGTTAATTTATTTATTACAGAAATAATAATTATTTATCTGTGAGTCTAGTGCATGTGAACTAAATAGTAATAATACTACTATTTAAAAATGGGGTTCACTGGGTATTCAGGGAATGATAAGGTCCCCTGTGAAATTATTATTCTCTAACCCTAGATCTATATAAACTCGATTATAACATTTTGAAGCATCATCATCGTTGTGCACAATGAAAGTCTAGAGATAATTATCCCAAGCCCTAGAGATTTCTTCTCCTAGAATGATATCAATAATGGATAGTGATAGTCATCTACTACCCTATCGACTCTATAGATAATAAGAATAATCCTTTTGACCTCTAAGAGATTATTATGGAAATCATCAATGAACTAAACAAACATTGAAATATTCCATTCTATAACCTAAGTATTTCTATGGTGGAATTTGAATGTTGTGGTGAATGTGTAGATCACAACTAGAGGGATTCTATCCTATAATCCTCTCATTACAACATTAGTATGACAATAAGTAGTCTACCAAATGTTCAAGGATGAAAAAATTCCAATATAATGCAATTTTTTATTTACATAAATTAATTAGAAAATATATGTGATGATCCTATATTTTTGGTTCTATCATTTATGTAAATTAATCTTTAAATTAATTTTTTTATTGAAATTCTTCTTCATGCACATATCATATTATTTATTGATTACGAGAAAAATTTGAGTTGGTTATTACCCAATAGGTGATTCCACTGTGCTCAAAACCATAATTTCATGGATAAATTCGGTATGTTAGGAGAATCACAACTGTTATTGCATTAATGAATAAAAAATAAAGGATTTTTCCATTTTGTTCTTTAATATAAGTTGAAATCTCAGGTCCTTTTATGGTAATTAATCTACCTGATCAAGTCCATGTCCATGAAATTCTATCTACAAGTTCAATTCTTGAAATTCAATGAAAGATACATCAAGCGCATAGTTTCATAACACTAGTATACAACCTACTTGATTAGAAATATCAAGATTAATAGATTATATTACATAGTTTGCATTCATATACGGTTATTTTTGTTACAACATTTAAATTATTTCTCTATGAGTGCCTTAGAATGTTTCTAGATGCTAACCTTGGAATTTAGGTGGAACTGCATAATGTCACTAAGAAAGAGGCCTAGTGGGTCACACACTAAGTGTATTCAAGAACTTGTCTAAATTATATATAAATTTAACATTTTGAATAAATATTATTCATATACATGGTTTTAATAATTATTTATGTTTGGATGATTGCAAATATTCAGTCACCCGTTATTCAGGAGAATATATGTGCATTGAATATCTAATAAATGTCCAATCGCTATTTTAGTAAATATGATATTTATCTATTTAACAAAAAATAATGCAATGATAATTATTTATTTAAATAAATAACCATTTTTCAAGATTCAATAATTTACTAGGAGGAATGATAAGCCAAATTATTGGTCCGGTGAGAAAAGATATATTAAATATTATTTTAATAAATGTTTATTTATTTATTAAAAAATAAAATTTATGTATCCATGAGTTTATAAAATGTCATGTAAATAATAATAATAATATTTTTATCTTGGGGTTAATTAGGGATTAAGGTAATAATAAGGGATGTTGTGAAATTATTTATTCTCTAACCCTATGTTTATAAATACCCAACTATGTTATTCTCTAACCCTAGTTGAAGTTACACCATTATAATAATTTCTCACAATTAATTCTATAGAGAATCCTCTCAAGCCCTAGAGAGATCCTATCTTATAAAACACTCAAGAACAAAGAGAAATCCTCCTATCAACCCTCTAAAGTCTAGAGAGAACAAAAGAATCCTTCAACCTTTGATAGATTCTTGTGGCGATCAACACTGAACAATGTAAGTGTTAGAGTCTTCCACTATAGAAACTAAGTATTTCTATGATGGTATTCAGAGGTTCAAAAAGCCTAGATGTATCACCTATAGAGGGAATATACCCTTGATTACTCTAATGCAACAACAATATGAAAATATGTGTCAACTAAATCATCAATGAAGAAAAAAGTATGACTATACGTAATTCTTAATCTAGTGAGATACACAGTAAAATGTTTAGACACACATGAGAGAGAGTATGTGTGTGTGGGGGCGGGGGGTTGCGTCAGGTGTTTTCTGAATTTTACCAAATTCCAATTTATTTTTTTAAACCTTCAAAACTTACCTTTGGACTTGAACCTATGATGCTGGTTAATATTATTGGATATTGTGTTTTTTAACCTAGAATACACCTATATGAAATGAAGTATATGAAAGTAAATAATCATATGTGCTTTTACAAGGTTCAACTACTTATAGGAAACCTACTCCTTTCCACACTTTGGATGTACAAGTCATAAATTCTCCACTAAAATATTGTCATCAACATGAGTAGAGTTGGCCAGGTATAATCCTGAAACTATGTCATGCCATCTTACACAAGTTTGAGGGTTTAAAATATTACTCATTCAACCTAAACTGCACCCCATAAATCTTATTTTCTCATACCCACATCCCATGAATCTTAAAGATTCTTCTTCTTTTGAATTATATCACCAAGACTATACAGGTATGCCTATATACCCCCAAATTATAATCTCATTACTCAAACATAGAGTCTTAAAATACCTTTAAGTCTTAAATCAATGCACATGAAACATGATATCTGTTTCAACAGAGTTTCCTAGTTAATTTTCAGAAACAACTCACTAGTAGTGTCACTCATTGATAACTTATGATCATCAATATATACTAGCACATCATTTTCTAATAGTATCAATATAAAGAATAGTACCATATATAATAGTGTCGATCTATTATTAGATTTCTACTTCTTCTTCTTATTCTCAAATTTGACTCACTGATCTGATCATCGAATGATGGCTAAATCCTTCCTCATCCTTTATCCTTGATACATATTTGATCATTAACTTTAGTAGAGTCTCATGATTCTCATCTTCTTCCTTAAGAGGTATTTAGAATATTGAACACAATATTATCTCTTAGGTTCAATATCTCAAAATTATACATTCTCTTTATTTTTTTACTTTTAATATAGGTCACCTGGAAATGATAATTCATATATTCAAAATAAATAATATCTTTAGAATATTTGGTCACTCATGAGTCTCATTTTATCAATGACTTGTATGTGGGTTGTCTTCTATGATTTCATTTCCTTTCTCATAGAAAAACCACATGGATGAGTGTCCATGTTCCCAATGGTTATTTTTTTCTCACTCGGATATCTCTTATAGAACACCAAGAGTGATCTTTTTTTTCCTCATTCTATTTATTTTTATTAGATGAAGATATTCTAGACTCTTCAAGTAGGCTCTAGTGCCTCTCATATATTTCTCTTATTCTTTTGAAACTACCCATCTAAAATTTCTCACTAAAGTAACTCACCTCTTTCAATATCCTCACAAAACTCAAGAAATTACCAAAGACATAGAGAACACCATATTAAACATCTAGAATCTCAAAATGGTTTCTTAAAAATGAATGTGGTGCAGTCTATATTATTTCTAAATTCGGCCTTCAACTCACCACACCATGAATTTCTCTATAGTAAAGTCTGACTATCTGTTTATCACAGGAAAATTTTTCAATCAAAGCACTCAGTGAAATGACTATAGGTAATTCACTATGGTGTGTTCTTATTTATTTCACAACTCCCTACAGTGTAGTCCATTATTCTATGTCATAAATCTTACTCAGTATTTATATTATTAATGAGACAACACCATTTAAATTCACTACATAATCCTCCTTAACTTGACCACTCATTTTTGGATTTAAATACTAACCTTTATGATATTTTAAATAATAATAACCATCTCTAATATTAACTGATAATATTCTTCTTCAATATAGAATTTTTACATTTATCTAAATTCAAAATATTATAGAACCAATCTATTTTGATCTTCATTGAATCAAATTTGAAGATCAGATCATACCAATTTGAAGTATGTATCACACTTGTTTTGTGATGTCTTTATCATCAAAAAATGTCTCAAGAATAAAATAATTAAATTTATCTTTAGAATTTAAATTTTATAAATCTTAAAAATTACAAAAATATTGACCTTTACATATCTTATGATTCTTCAATGTGACTATTATGCATGTCCCAATTTACCCTTACATAGCTTGAAGAAACCTGGGTTTACCTTTACATATATCATAGTTGACCTTTATGTAGCTCTTTTTTAGTTGAGGTTACCCTTACGTAGGTTGGGTATGACCTTTACACATGATAATTTTACATCCACACAACTCCGATTTTTCAGTGTGACCTTTATGTAGGCCCTTGGATTTTTTTTCGATGTTGTATTCTTAAAGTATTATACTAAGCTATAGAAGACTTATTCTCATCACATAAATTTCATTTTATTAGAAAATTATTATGCTTGATTTCTAAGACTTGTACTCAATGACAAAAGAGTTACACAAGGAATGGATTATGCTGATTAAAGGCTTATTCTAGAATCAAAAGACTTATCCTCATTAGCAAAGTCATTATATGATGAAATAATTATGATCAGTACTTATAAATAATTTCTCTTAGTAGGAAAAGTCATATGATCAAGGAATTTGAAAAATTTTAGTGTGACTCCAAAATTCCAACAAGCTTAAAAATGGTTGTGGGGATTCTTTGAAGTGACTCCAACCCTTCCCAAATAGTCATAAAAAACTCAAATTAATTTTGATAATTTATCAAAATTTCTTAAACTCTTTAATACTAATCCTAAGGTCTTGAATCTCATCAAAAAATCAAGTGTGAGTGTTTTAAGTACTTAAAAAATATATACTTTTACATCTTTCTACAAGATGTTCACCTTGAAAGCACTTAACTACTTATGGGACTGTTGTAGGAAACACTTGAACACACCTTAGGACATGTCTTTAATATGATGGATAGTTAAAAAGTCATTTGATTTGTTAGCTAAAACTTATAATCTATCCATCTAGATCTTTATAGGTAGTATCCAATTCCTTCTATCTCCATTACCCATGTATTTATGGGAAACCGCTACTTCATTTTCCAACATAAGATAAATAACCATTTCATGCTAATGGAACCTAACTATTCATCCTTTTTCACAAATTAAATTTCTTTATATTGATGAAAAATACAATCCAAGATTCTTCAAATCCAAGTAATATTTAATCAAATCCTTTGGATTTCCTTCCAGTTCTAAATTTTCTTCTAATAGTCAATGAATCTTTACCACTTATTTAAAAATAAATGAAAAGGGTGGAAATTTCTTGTACATCTAATTGAAAAGGTACAGAAGGTTTTATAATATCCAAAAAATTCTTCAAATTTTAAGAAACACATATTCTACCCTATTGTTTTCCATCCACTTTCCCAAGTTATTCAATATTTTCATAAGAGAAGGGTAATACCAAATTCTTCTTAGAAAAGTGACATCAACACACCAACTCTAAGTTACATGAGATAACCATTTTTAGAAAATAATAGTGACAAGTATATATGAAAAATATATCCATCTATAGACCACCATGTGATACCAACACTAACTTTATTTCTCTAAGAGCTATTTTAATAGATTTTTAAGATATTTCAAGAACATTCACTCACTCGAACACACATATAAAAAACATTCTAGTGAAAGGTATTTAACCATTTGGATAGATCATCACTCCTTTATAGAATGTTTAAACATAATCAAAATATGGATTTTGAGAGTGAAAATCATTCCTCATATCCAGGTTATTTAGGGGATATCCAGATTTTCAAATTTATTGAAAATGATGAATTCAAGAATCATTGATTCTTTTGAAAAATAACCCTAAAAGGATGTTATCTATTTTTATCACCCTTAATTCCCAACTTTGGAAAACAACTAATCTAATGTAGGAATAAGGAAAACCCTCCAATAGTTCTTCATATTAACAAACTAGGATGATACATATTTCTAAACTTGAAAAATCCTTATCTTAATGGTATGAAATATCTGGAACTCTTTATGATAGCATTTTTTTTTTGACTTTATAGATCTAAAACACTCTTGATAGCATAAAATTATTTAATTTTAAAACTTCATTGTTATCTGGAATGAGCTTATTTAGATGATAAACTGAATCTGTTTGATTCTTTTCCACTTAATCTAATGCTCTAGAAAATTCCAATTATTCAGTCCTTATGATTAATATTTTTTAGGCCAATTATCACCCATATCTTATTGTGTGGAGTCCCTCTTCAAAAAAAAATATTTTTAATGTAGGGAGATAATGGTGTCTCCCCTTTGTCTCTTGTTTCCTCTTTTTGACCAAGAAAAATATTTATACATTTGAAAGCCCGGTTTCCTTCTTGGTTTTACATTCTACACACACCTCCATTAGCTTTTTAGCTACCCTTTTAGGGTATACATTTTACTTCTTAACTATGAGTTTCATCAACCATACCAATTCTACTATCCCTTTACATAATTGATTCCCTTTTTATTTTCAAATTGCACCCTTCTTCCATGATATTCAAGGAAATTTTACAATATTCCATTATGTGGCCTCTTTTTCTAGAATAAAATCATATTTTCCTATTGGTTTAATATCTTATTTTGATTTATTCATTTAATTATTAGGAGGATTTGATTCAACACCCTTATTCGCTGATTTATCCCCTAAGGTAGACTTTATTTTCTCCTTTACCTACTTCTCAGACTGTGGGGGATCATTGTTCTCTTTTTTAAATTAATGATATCTGTATGTGTTATACTAGTATTCATCATAGTAGTGACTACCAATGTTGAAACTCTTAAATAAATTTTCTAGATATTCAAGTCTATTCTTTCAAGACAGATTATCCTTCATTAGTGAAGTTTCCTTTTGCACAATATGTTTCTTTTTAACTTTAGGACTACTCCCGCTTTCTCTAGAACTTTTATAACTTGTTCATATTGACATATTCTGCTATAATTCAATGGAACTATGCCATAACCACCAACAAAACCAACATATTTGAATAAGTATACTTCATTTTCCAATGCATGCAGTATTTATAGATGTACATGCTTGTTGTTTTTGGGTTAGAAATATATATTGTTGTTCTCCTTGGGGGGGGGGTATTAGACTTTCTCAAATCCACCCTTGACATTTTGGTGGGGGTTCACAACACTTCAATCCTTATGGTTTTGTATAGTTTTGAATTTAATTCTGTATATATAGCTAAAACAAATTTATATCCAATAGATTTAGTTGAGTTTTGGGATACCTTATTGTATGAGCTGGAGGTGGATTCTTATCTAGATGGTTTATAATCTTTTTTTCACCATTTATAGTCCCTTTTGAATCTAGACACTCATAATAGGTTTGTATGGAAGTTGTTCTTATCTCAATTATTTGGGAAGTTCCAGATCTTGCCTCTTCCAGATTTTTCAATTTCACTTCTAGCTCAAGACATTTCATGTTGAGAGAATACTTATCTTTATCAACTGATCTGAATCTATCTTCCCAATCCTTATTCCTCTTCTGAATTTGAAATCCATGCATTTTCTTTGACTCCATTAGGTAATTATTCTATACTTTCTCCCTTTATTATTTAACTTCCATATGGGAATAATTTATATCCATAGAGACTTTGTGAAGATTCACCAACGCATGGAGCACTTCTTTAAAAAAATTCTCAAACACCTCTTTCTCACATCCATACATTTGAAATTATTCATTAACCAAAGAGTTTTTTTGATCGTAAAGTTGACCGGTTTCTTATTTGACTTTCACAAGCTTTACGAGTGGGTTGTGGGAACTCACTTTATTTACTAATGATTCTTCAATTGCATCATATTCTACTTCCATCAGTGACTTCTCAACACAAATTTCCTTAATAAATATGAATATGTATGTCGCTAATTTAATTAAAAAATTATTAAAAATTCATTAGCCTCATGATAGTGGTCTTTAGCATATTCAATGGATTCATTCACACAACCTAAACTTGAATCATTAGAGGAAAACGAGCAATATATTAAAATGATAAACCCTTAATATTCTAATAAACTCTAGCTAATGGTGATTCCTATTCCTCCTTTGGAACTTTCCTTTATATTCAAGAATCTTTATTTTTCTATTAAGTAAGGCCTTATCATTCTCTTCTAAATCAGCCTCGACAGGGATAAAAATAGATTTTTCCATCTGAGGATCTTCTTTAATCCTCTCTTTAAATATTCACTTCTTGTATATCAATTAAAACAACTAGGAAAAAATTTCATAACCAATCCAACATGTCCTTTTCTCTAATATTATTTGTGATCGAACACTTGATCTAATCATAAGGAACATATTATATGATACCAATTGAGATGACATGCAGACACACCTATATACAATGTAGTACATGAAAGTAAATTATCCCAGGTGTTTTTACAAGTTTCAGTCATTCTTGGAAAACCTACTCCTTACCATGCTTGGGATGTCCAATTCATAGATTATACACTAAAATATTATTATCAATACATATTGATTTAGTTGGATTTTATCCTAGCACCATGCCACATCATCTTACATGGGTGTTGGGGTTTACAATATTACTCATAAAAACGCAAACTACATCCCAAAAATCTTTTTTGATTATAACCGCATCCTGTGAGTCTTTAAGATTCTTCCTCTTATTAAGTTGATCACCAAGTTTGTCTATGGATTTATATAAACCCATAAAGTCTGATTTCTTTCCTCAAACATAGAGTATTTGATTTCCTAGAAGTCTTCACATGAAACTCGATATTTGTTTCAGAAAAACTTATATGTTATTTAGAAATTTCTCACCGGATATCACACTCAATGAGCTCTTGTAATTTTCAATATCCAACATCTCCTCATTTTTTGAATTTCTAGACACCAAGAACAGTACCATGAAGAATATTGACAATATGTCCTTCAATTTCTATTTCATTCTTCTTCTAAACTTTGTCTCATTGATCTAATTACAAAATTATGGATGGATCCATATTTTACCTTCTACCATGATACCCAGTTGATCATTATCTTCATCACAAGCTTGGCATGCTCATCTTCTTCCTTGATAGGTCTTCATAATATAGAACTCAAAACCAGATTTTATATTCAACCTCTCAAACTCATCCACTCTATTCTTTTTTCCTTTTATATGCAGGCCACATGGAAATGATAATTTATATATTTATAATTTAGAATATATTTATAATATTCAGTAACCCAAAATATTCATTTTCTAAAAGGATTATATGTTGATTTTCTCAAATGATATCATTTCCTCTATCATGAAAAAATATATGTGGACGAGTCCCCACATTCCTGGTTGTTATTTTTGGCTCACTGGACTATCTCCTATAGAATAAAGAGTCCCCTTTCTTTGTTCAAGAGTCCTTTGCTCGGATCTCACCTCTTAACCACAAGGTGTTCTGCATTGTCCTAGCTTCTAGGGACAATTTCAGGACTACATGGGATTAATTCCCTTGCTCGTTCGGGTCCTGTAGATTCTCTTTGTTCAGATGGTTCTTAGGATTCCACTCAGGAAAGGATTCTCCCACGGTGGTGGTGTGGTTCAACCTTCTAGGTTTTCCTCTCCCTTTTCGGAACCCTTCCTTTCCCTGGGCGATTGGGGACATGGTGTGTTCCTTTTTGTGTGCTGATGCTAGGTCGACTCGGTTGATGGATGCATCTTTGGCCAGAATTTGCATTGAAGTGGATTTGTCTAGCTCCCTTCCAGACTGCCTTCTCCTCAGAGCTGGTGATTTCTTCTCTTGGTGGCAATCTATTCTTCCCTCATCCCCGATCAGATTTTGTGCTCGGTTTCAGCTCTAAGGGCACTTCCTTGCGGTTTGTAGAAAATCCAAGCGGCGATCTCCCTCTGCGGCCAGGTGTCCGGTTAGGCATGTGGCCAGCTCCTACCTACAGTCAGACGCTCCTATGTTTGGTATTCCAACGGAAATCGGTTCTCCTCAGTTCAGATAGGCTGCTGCCCCCCGAGTCCAGCCATGGCTTTGCTGAGCCTTCCTCCTCTTGGATCCCTCCTCCTCCTTTGGCCCCTCCCTTGCCTTCCCACCTGCATCTGCTCCCCACTCCTATGGTTCCCTAGCCCAAACCCTCCTCCCCATGCAAATCCACTGTCCTTTATATTCCTAGATCCCTCTCTCCCTTTCCTCCTTCCCTCCCTTGCCTTCCCACCTGCATCTGCTCCCCACTCCTATGGTTCCCTAGCCCAAACCCTCCTCCCCATGCAAATCCACTGTCCTTTATATTCCTAGATCCCTTTCTCCCTTTCCTCCTTCCCTCCCCCTCTTCTTCATAGTCAGTCCAGCTGGTTGTCCCAGGGCAAGATGATCTTATGTGAGGATATCCCCCCTGTCTTATTTATAATGTGCTGCAGATGTTCCCTTTGTTCCTATTTCCCTCTCAAATTTCTATATCACCTTACTGTAGGAGAAGGCTTCCCCCTCATCTGCCTCAACCTCCAGTCCTAGTAACAGCTTAGATCGACAGCTTCCAATGACCAAGCTCTGGGTCTCCTCCTCTCTCAGTCCTTCGTTAAGCAGGGTGTGCACCAGGTCCCAGGATAGACTCATTTCCCCATCTTCCAGTGAGAATTATAGCAGGCCCCTTGCACTTGGGTCAAGGGAAAGGAAGGATCATTTTTAATGTTATCTATGATGATTTGGAGTGCCCAGGGTCTCGGCACCCTAGTGAAGTCCAATTTTATTGCTAATGAAGGTTCTGACCATGGTGTATCTCCTGTGTCTATTCTAGAGCCGAAGTTTGGTCCTACCAAAATCAGAGAGATTGCAAGACGGTCTGGTATGCACTATGCACGACGAGCCTGAAAATAGTCAAATTTTGATTTTTTGGAAGCCCATGATTTTGGTGGTGAAGTTGCTTGCTACTGATCAACATTTTTCTATTAAGGTTGAAGAAAATGGTCGTTCTTGTGTTTGCTCCTTTGTCTATGCAAAATGAAATGCCAAAATTCGGGAGCAACTGTGGCTTGACCTTAGTTACTTCAACCCTTGAGCGTTTCCCTAGATTGTTGGGGGTGATTTTAATTCTATTATGGATTCGTCTGAAAAGAAAGCAGCTCTCTCCCGCATAGCGACGGGGTCCGTTTCTCAGAGTTTGCGGCCCAGGAAGATCTCCATGACCTGGGCTATGTGGGTGATAGGTTTACTTGGTGAAATAATAAAAGTGGTGCTGATAGAACTTTGTGTAGATTGGACCAGTGCTTTGGGAATTTTCATACCATCTTTGAATTTTCTAGCTTGGCAGTCACGCACTTGACCTGATCTTTGTCTGACCACTCCCCTCTGCTCATCTGCCTTAAGTTTAGCACCCCGAGAGAGCAGTGTTTTTTCTTTTCTAAGTGCTGGGCTTCTCATATTGACTTTCTTAATACAGTTTTCCATTCTTGGGATGCCCCTTGTCATGGAAGATATTGGATTGGCCTGCACAATAAATTGCGCCGCCTAAAAGGTGATCTTTAGGCTTGATATTCTTCCTTGCCTCCTGATCGGCCTTCCTTGGAGGAAACTAAGAGTGACATTTCCAATGAGGAGTTTAGTCTGGAGGAGTCTTGGGATGAATAAGTGTTCAATTACTTGGGTCTCAAAAGACATCTGTATTGTAGAATGAGGAAACCCCCTTTGCCTCCTTCCTCAAAGTGAGGAGGAGGCGTTCTTTTATAATGAATGATAAACTCCACATCGGACCACAAGTCCGATGTGGGATACAGACTCCAACACTCCCCCTCAAGCTAGGTGTACCTAGTTTGGACAGATAATGAAAAGAAAGCAACAAAACAGACGCTAACACTCCCCCTCAAGCTGGACAGACCCAACTTGATTACAAAACAGACGAAATAAAAAAAGAAAGCTGCAAAAGGCTGCTGCTCCCCCTCACGATCAAAGCTCCTCCGTAGGATGATGGATGGATGATGTCGCGGACGCAATAGATGAACCACTCAAACCGGGCCGATGGACGGAGCGCCAGGAATGCCGCACTAGTGGGGCCGGTCGATGAAACGTCGGGAAATCCAAACTAGCACCGGGAAAACCGCATTTGCGGGGCCGACGACGGGAGGTGGGGATTCCGCAGAATTGTTGCGGGGCTGGCGGCGCCAACGGGTCCAAATCCTAGGTGGTCGAGCTGCTGCGCCAGCGAATGGACGTGCCGACGGACAGAGATGCGGCTGCCGGGAGTCGTCGGGAGATGCCGGCGAGGCGGGGATGCCGCAGGAGGTGCCGGAGAGCCGAAACTGAAGTTGGGCAGCCGCAGGGAGAAACTGGAGCCGGCTGGCTGCCGGAAGAGAAGAGCAGGAGGAGGCCGGCGAGGGAGCAGGAGGCCAGGAGGCGGCGCTGGATGCCGGAGGAGGCCGGCTGTCGGAGGCGCCGGCAGGGTGGGGAGACCAGCTGAATAGGGAGGCGACGTTGCAGCGGGATTGCAGCGGTGGTGCACGGGGACGGATCTGGCCGGAACAATCCGGAACTGCCCAGATCTGGAAGGATCAGCCTAGATCTGGCCGGAGATCGCCGGATCTGGCCGGATTTGGCCAGATCTGAGAGATGTTGCATGCAGGGAGTGGATCCGGCCAGATCCGGCCGGATCTGACAGAGGGAGCTGCCGAGAGGCCATCGTGCGAAGGGGGGGGAGCTGCGCCGGAAGTCGTGCGGGAGGAAGGAGATCCGTGCTGGATCTGGACTCCGTCGGGAAGAGCCTCGGTCGCCGGGAGCCTCGTCTGAAAACGACGACGGGAGTCGAAGGGAGCCGGGTCCGCCGGGAAGAGCGCGCATGGAAGGAGATCTGCGCTGGATCTGGACGCCGCCGGGAAGATCCGCGGAGGGCCGGCGACGGGAAGCCGCCGGAGAGACCCGCTAAGGGGACCCGCGACCGAAGGAGACGCCGGGATGTGGTCGGCCGCGCGGGAGGAGGAAGTTGCCTGGCGCCGGGCCGTGCTGCGCGCACAGGAGGAAGCCGCGACGGGGAGCGGCGCTGGAGAGCCGCTGGACAGAGCCGCCGGGATGGGAAATCCGCCGGGAAGGGATCGCCGGCAGGGCGAGCCGCGGGGCGCCGCGAAAAAAAAAAACAGGGAAGGAGCCGGCGCTGGGAGGGCTTGTGCGCAGGAGGAGCGTGCGCCGGGAGGGAAGGCGCAGGGGAGCCGCACCGGGCAGGAGGCGCCGGGGATGGGGCCTGGTTGAGCCGGGAATTCGGAGAGAGGGCCGCCGGGAGGGAGAGCCGTCAGGATGAAGAGCCGCTTAGTGCAGGAGGGACATGAGGCGGCGACAAAAAAACCTATGGCCACCGAGGCCGCCGCCCCCCGCGGGGGACTTGAGTCGGAAAACCCTAGACGGGAGGGAGGGATCGGGTTAGAAAACCCTCTGATACCATGTAGAATGAGGAAACCCCCTTTGCCTCCTTCCTCAAAGTGAGGAGTAGGCGTTCTTTTATAATGAATGATAAACTCCACATCGGACCACAAGTCCGATGTGGGATACAGACTCCAACATGTATAATGAGAAGCTACTTGAGTAGGAGATGCTTCTTCATGAAAGATATTGGGCCACCTAGCTTAAGGAAGGGGATCATAACATGGCTTTATTCCATGCGTGCTTAAAAGAAAAACAACGGCGTCGGTCTCTGAATATTCAGCTCAAGGATGGCTCTTTCACTAGTGATATGAGTATTATTGGTTTTATGGTAGGCTCTCATTTTAGCTCCTTGATTTACTCTCCTAATCCTCACTAGCAGAATGGGTACCTGCAAGGCCAGGATGATATCTTCAACTCTGTTCTGAGGGTTGTTTCTGATCATGTTAATGCCATCCTTAAGGGCGTCCTAGAGGAGGAGGAGGTGTGGAATTATATTTCTTCATTGATCCAGGAGAGTTCCCCTGGGATTGATGGTTTCACGGAGTCCTTTTTTGTCAGCGCCTAGTCTTTGGTTAAGGATGACATGGTCAGTACCATCCGGGACTTTTTTGGTGGGGGTGAGCTGCCTCAGGTTGTTAGTGCAACTACTTTAATTCTGATTCCTAAAGTCCCTGAACCCTCCTCCATCTCCCAGTATCGAACCATTAGTTTGTGAAATTTCACCTACAAAGTGTTGGATAATATCATCAATAGAAGAATCTATCAGTTTTTACATAGCTGGATTTCAGAGGAGCAGCATGATTTTATTTAGGGAAGGACTATTCAAGAGGCTATAGGGCTTACTCAGGAGATGATTGGTGACATAAATAAGAAGGCCCGAGGGTCTAACATTGCGGTTAGGGTGGACATGGATAAAGCCTATGGCGGGCTTGAACGGTCCTTCATCATCTGTGTTATGAGATGTATGGGCTTCTCGGAAAGGGTCATTGACATGCTGTTCCGTTGTTATAGCTTCCCCTAGTTCAATGTATCCTTTATGAGCAAGCAATGTGCTTCTCTGAAATCTATTAGAGGCCTTAGACAAGGTGATTCTATTTTCCCTTGCATTTATATACTGGACCAGGATGTTTTGAGCAGGTTTGTTACTGCCTCTTTGCATTGTCAGCTGATTTTTCCTTACCACTGTGGGGCTCCTGCTCCTAGAGTGTCTCATCTCCTATTTTCTGATGACCTTATATTTTTCATTAACAAGTGTAGATCTTATATTGGAGGTTTTAATTTCATTATGTAAGAGTATAATTTCTGGAGCAGATAGATTATTAACTGAGCCAAGAGTGGGGTTTATCTTCTATCTACTTGTCCGGATAGGCGAAAGGTTAACATTGAATCTAGACTGGTCATCTCGTGCAGGAGCTTTCCCATGACCTGCTTGGGTGCTCCCATTTCTCCCAGAAGAATTTGTATTTCCCACTTTGAAGATATGGTTAGTAAGGTTGTGAACCGCATCAACAATTGTAAGAATAGATTTTTATCCTCTGGTGGGAGAATTACCCTTGTCAACTGCATGTTGTCCTAGATCCCCATGCACATCCTTTCCATTCTTCAGGTTCCCAGATCTACTATCAGGCGTATTGAGAGCACTATGAGTGATTTTTTATGGGATGATCAAGGGGAGGGGAAATTCCGGTGGGCCTCTTGGAGAAATATTGCAAAACCGGTTGAACATGGGGGAATTGGTGTTAGGGATGTGGATCAAGATATGTATTTTCTTCCGGGTAAACTTGCCTGGGAGGTTATTGAGGGCCATTCTTTGTGGGGCAACTTCATCAGAGGGAAGTATGGATTTGCTTCTCAGGATATTGGCAGGTCCCCTTTCCATTTATGGAAGGCTTTGCGAGTCCACATCCCTAGCCTCAATGATCACTCCTAATGGATATTGGTACAGGGTGAGGTGAGTTTCTGGAAATGTGACTGGGGGTAGGATTTTGGATTTTCCAGGGTGCTCTTCCCCCAAAATTTCTTTTAGGGAGGCCAGTTCTCATCCCTCCTTTATATAGGAAGTCCTTAATTCCACCCATCTTGAGGCTTTTGAGTGCATCAGTCTCGATGACTCCCCTAACCTGTGTGTTTTTTCTGCTGCTGCAAGTGGGAGGGTCTCGGCTAAGGCATATAAACAGTCCCAAAACCTTTAGCCTATTGGTTATCCATGGGGTACTCACCTTTGGTTCAAGGAAATCCCATCTAAGTATAATTTCTTACTACGGAGAGTTTGGTACCAAGAACTACCTATTGATTTGGCTATCAAATGCAAGGGAGTTCCTCTGGCCTCTAAATGTATATGTTGCTCGTCCCCTACTGAAGAGTCGGTGCTGAATTTATTCTTCCAGAGTGGTTGGGCCTTTCTCATTTGGAGTTATTTAGGCAGGTTCTTACATACAACCCCTACTGTTGATTCCTTCGATTCCTTTCTCCAAACGTGGTTCTGCGGTTCTGTTGGCAACATGCAGGAGGAAAGGGCTCGGGCACTGCTTCTGGCTATGGGGTGCTGGTCCTTATGGAAGGTTCGTAACCAGACTAGGTATGGCTCCAGGATCTCATCCATGACATTGGCAGTGAGATCCAGATGCATGGTTATGGAGTTGGCTGTACTCTTGAAGCAGGGGGGAAGCTCCCTACTTAAGACGGTTTCAGCTTGGGTGTCCTCCCTCGGGTGTGCTCAGGCCCAGTCTGTTGGAGCATTGGGTCTGCTGGTCTCCCCTACCAGCAGTTTCAAGCTAAACGCTGATGGCGCTTGTGCCCTTGGTTGCATGTCTGGCGGTGGCATGGTCCGAGACTCATTTCGTTTGGCGATTTATGCTTTCAGCGCCTTTTATAGTCCTGGAATCTCTCTTAGGGCGATGGCCAAGGCCATGCTAAATGGACTATCTCTTTGCAGGTCAAAGAATATTGTTTTGTCCTCGGTGCAATCAGACTCCAGGATCATTTTGAGCTCCCTCATTAGTGATTCCACCACACCGTGTCCCATTATTTATTTGATCCATGAATGCAGGTCTCTCTTATCTGGTGAGATGGCTGTCTTGCACACTTGGCGTGAAGGTAATTTTGTGGATGACTTCTTGGCTTCTCTGGCTTCCAGGAATGTCCCATTTTTTAATTTTGTTCCCCTAATTCTTTTCCTTCTACTAGGATGGCACATGTTATTGGGGATGTGCTTGGCCTCCATTTCTTTATACCTCCATGACTTTGTACTCTTTTGTTCCCTTTATTAATAAAAAGCATTATTGAGTTGGGCAAGAGTCCCCTTTATTTTTCTCTCATTCTCTTTATCTTAGTTAAATAGATATATCATAAACTCTTCTATTAGGATCAAATACCTATCATTTATTTATTATCATCTTCTCAAACTACCCATATCAACTTTCTCACTAAAGAAAATGACTTATTTCAATATGACCACATAGCTCACGACATGCCCTATAAAGTAAAATACACCATGTTGAACCTCCAACATCTTAAAATGGTTTCCTAAAAATGACTATGATGTGGTCCACCCCATTTTAGTCTTCATCATACAAATAAAAATACCAAGAATTTCTCTGTATTGCAGTCCAACTAGTTTTTTCTCATAGGAAATTTTTTCACTCAAAAGTCTTAGTGAAACAACCACATGAAATTCATTATGGCATGGTCATGTTCATTTCACTGCTCCCTGTGGTGTAATACCTTATTCTACGGCATGGATCTTATTTATAATTTATCCTATCAATAATAGAACACCATACATATTCACCATATACTAATCCTTGGCTCAATCATCTCATTCCAATCTTGAATCACAAACCTTTAGGATATTTTAAACTACAAGTACTCGCTCTAGAATTAGTTGATAATATTCTACTTCAATCTTGAATTTTTAAATTTATATACATTCAAAATATTTTAGAACTCATCTAATTTGACCATCTTTGAATTAGAATTGAAGGCAAGCTCACACCAATTTGAATAATGTATCACACTTTTTGTGATGTTTTGATCATTAAAAATGACCCAAGCATCATCTCATTGAATTTATCTTCAGAATTGAAATTCTAGAAATATTAGAAATCTAAAAAATCATTACCATTATGTAACTCTTGATTCTTCAACGTGACCTTTACATAGGTCCACATTTATCCTTATGCATATATTAGAAACATGGGTTTACCATTACATAGATAAAAGTTTACCTTTTTGTTGATCTGTTTTAGTTGAGGTTACCCCTACGTAGGTTGGGTATGAACTTTATGCATGATATTTTTACCTTTACGTAGCTTTGGTTTTTTAGTGTGGACTTTAAGTAGGATCTGATGCAATTTTCTAGATGTCCTATATTCACAAAGTCTTACACTGATATTCAAAAGAATTATGCTCAGTACATTAAAGGCATTCTCTCAACAAAGTCTTATGGTTGATTTCAGAGACTTACGCTCATTAGAAAAAGACTTACATTAGGAAAGACTTATTCTCAACACTTGAAAAGGGTCATGCTAGATACTCAAATGATTATTCAAGGTAAAGGATTACAATGGATTCAAAAGACTTACAGTCATGGGAAAAGTCTTATATAAGGAGATAATTATGCTCAAAACTTCTAAAGACTCACACTCAGTAAGAAATGTCTTGTGATAAGGGATTTTTCCATGCAACTACAAAATTTTAGCAAGATTTAAAATGACTTTAGGGATTCTTGAAATAAACTCCATCCTTTCTCAAATACTTAGAAATCACTCAGATGACTTTGGATTTTATCAAATTTTCTCAAACTCTTTAGCATAAAACCTAATGTCTTGAAGCATATTAAACACTAAAGTGTGATTGTTTCAAGTTATTTCACTACCCTTACTCTTCCATATTCAGTTTAGTCTTAATAACCCATAATAAAAGTGTTTTTAAACAAGGATTTGAATATTCAACTTCAATCAATAAACTAGTATGGTTCCTCCGATGCATCTTCACTTCATCTTGCAATTTAAGCTAGAGTTTAACTCTAAAAAGCATGTCTTCTACAATATTTTCAGCCAGACAACACTTAACTACTTGTGGTACTATTGTAGAAAACACTTGCACACACCTTAAAACATGTATTTAATATGAGGACCAGTTCAAAAATCATCTGATTTTTTAGCTATAACCTAGAATCCATTTAACAATATCTTTATAGGCAGTATCCACTTCCCACGATATCTATTACCCATGTATGTATGGGAAGACTCTACTTCCTTTTCCAACATAATATAGATCTTTTTTTCATATTAATGAGATCCAACTCTTCATTCTTTAGCACACAATAACTTACTTATATAGTCAACAAATATAATCTGATCTTCTTCAAATCCAAGAGAATTTAAAATAGTTACATGATGTATAACTAAGAAGTAAACTCTAAGTAACAAGGTTTTCCATATCTAGATTAGACAAATGATACATTGATTGAAAAATAGAAATTGACACATAGAGTAATCAATACACCACTTCTTGACTGATCATACTGGAATGCATATTTAGGGGTTGCATTTCGTGTAACCTGCCTCCATGCCATGTATTCCTATATGGTTTGACCAATTATTTTCACATAAAATATGTGGTCAACATACGTGTCACACAATTTTTAAAGACTTAAAACTATCCAACCCATAATTAATGAGATTACACTGTTTTTCCCATATACATGCCACATAACTTATTAATGTCTGTAATGTGTACATTTCTAGTTCCTCAAGCATGTGCCGTAGGGACACAAAATGCGATTTACATGATGCTTAGCTCACTAGTACATTGTGTAATTGAACAATAATCAAACGAATTAAATTTTGTGAAGTATTGATTAATTTTATCATTAAAAAACTTCATATCTAGAAACTGGTGTGATAAAATGTAACAAGGTTTTAAGAGTATATAAATGGTCAATTAATTTCACATAATTAATTCACTTTGATGTATTTACTATAGAAATTTAAATAATTATACACCTTATGGGTTAACAAATGTCTAATTTTCATATATTCTGTATTTATTATGCGATATTATGATATATGGAATTTCATGTTGCTTAAACCACATGACTTGTCATGTATGCTAAGATGCCATGTGAGCATTTAATATATGAAAAAATATAGTGAAGTTGGTTACATACCATGTTAAGTACACATTATGTACTTATTTAATTTTAAATAAAATTAATTAATTTAATTTGATTAATTAAAAATGATTTAATTTCTAGGAATTTTCAGGCACTAGAAAATGAATGAATGAATTAATAAGATTATTAATTTAATTAATTTGAGGTGATTTTATATTAATTAAATAGTGAATTAAATTGAATTCTAGCAAGTGTAAACATATGTATTCATTGTATGCATGAATGATCATGAATTTAGATTGACCAATGTATGTGTTTGGTTTCTTAAAATTTAATTATCATCACATGGTTCTTTTTTATAATTATCTCATTAAATTAAAATAATGGTTTTCATGTCATTCCTATCTCTTTTATATAAGGGACTGAGTGCCTATGGTTTCTTTTATGCAAACCCCATAACTAATCCTCTGGCTACCCTCATCTGTCTGTGAGTAAAATATTATCTAATGGGTAAAGATCCCAGGTAAGTAGATATGGTTTAAGATCAGATCTGATGTGAAACTAACTCAGGATTTACATTGGAGTATAGATGGAATTATGTAACTCTAACCTAGTTATGGTTCAAGGAGTTTCCCCCTAGGTCAAGGGTTAGTTTATCTTCTGGTAGATAAACTAACCATTAAATAATCTCTTGATCATTCCACATTTATTATTTTATTTCTTTCAGTTGCATGGTTAATTATTTTTAGATACTTTATCACCATCACTTAAGGAATGAATTAATAAGCATACATGATGGAATAAAAAAAATTAGACTATGAATTTTTTTATTTAGACATGGTTAATCACCTAAGTAAAAATCACCATAATATTAACAAGCATGCAATACGATAAAAATGAAAAATTTATACAAAATGATAAAAATCACTCAAATAAAATATTAAGTTAATTTCATCTTCCATTACTTGATTTAGAATAGAACCACTTGATCAAAGTGTTTGTATGGACTTAATCCAAACACTTCTAATTTACCAGGAGTTATAAAGAAAGTTTTGGGTTGAATTAACTAAATTTGTATTGGGTCTAATGGACTTCATCTATCTAATAAAAATTTTGAGGAAAGTGTTGAGGAAATACAAGTCTAAGATTTCAGGGTTGGGGAGTCCACTCAATGTATCAATGAGCTATGAGTTAATGTAGTCGGAAAGACCCGCCTATCTAAATACCTTCATATAGCTTATTAGGCCCTCATATGGGTTATGAGAAGATAAATATGAATCCTTTTGATTATAATATCCACGTGAAAAGATATTCCAAAACCAATGGTGAGAGCTATTGAGTTTTGATAAAATAGTGTGAGATTAATAAATAAATTAATATTTATCACATAATTTTGTAATCTACATAATGTAATAAAAATATACTATTATTCATTAGAGAAATATAAAGCTACACTACTTTGACTATATCACTATGATCTATATTATTGAAGAATAATATTCTCACTAACTTAAATTTCCATGAATGGTATAAGTTCTTGCATATTATAGTATTCCATGAGTGGAAATTATATATATCAGAAACCCTTATTCCTAAAGAACATGGTAAAGAGGCTAGTGAGTAATACCTTTCTCTCTACATGAAGAATTTGGATGATGCCAAAGACTCCCAATGTTTCATGCTATAATCCATGTACAATTATCTCATGAAGTGACCCGAGGGAATGGATTCATATAGCATGATGTTTCACCATCATGATCTTTATCATGAGAAAGAGAGATAAGAGAGATATGATATCTCCAATGCACTTTTCATGTGCAATATTAGAGAGTCAACACCAGTTGGGTGTCATATAGTCAATATGATTTTCTACATAGAGTGTTTGAGCTTCTTGAGCTTTAAGATCCATGATGAGTTGCGTAGAAATATCATTTTATTTTCACTACCTAAAGTATTTTCTAGTTTCATTATGAATTATAATACGGGAAATAATGTGAAGTCTCTCTTATAACTCCTTATATTGATTCCTCAAGTTAATAAGGCCATGGGGCATGAAAAACCTGTGGTCTTTATGGAGGAGAAAAGGAATAACTAGGCAAAGGGGTCCAAGAATCACTCCAAGTCTAAGGAATCTAAGCACCACCCTTCTAGGAAGAGGAAGATCCAAAGATAGTCAAAGTAAGTAAATGAAGTATGTTTTTCATGTGTAAAACTAGGCCACTAAAAGAACAACTATACATAGAAGAAGCTTGGGGAAGATCAAGGTACATTATTTATCGATTGCGATCTTTCTATATATAATAACTGGGTATTAGATACAACTTCTGGTACTCACATCTATATCCAAATATAGGAACTGATTATATTCAGGTAGATTTCCCAAGGAGAGGTGGATATTTAAGCAGCCAATAGATCACAACTTGTTTCCTTGACTGTAAGATACTACCACCTTCCGTTTCTAATAGGTATGATATTAGTTTTATAAAAATGTTATTATGTACCCAATGTTACAAAAACACAATTTATTTTTCTTTCCTAGATACAAATATATTTATTTTCAAATTTGGAAATAAAATTCATAAATTTTATGAAGACAACATATATTATTGTATGGCCCATTTAAATAATGATCCTTATATATTATATTATGAAAACCAAGTATTGTTAATTGATAATGAATCATGTTCACATGGATCATATCACAGCTAGTTGTGGAATCACTACCTTGGTCATGTAAATGAGAAGTACTGACAAAGCTCTATCAAGATGTCTATTTAGATTCTTTTAAACAAATTCCACTTGATAAATGTCTAGCCTTATTTACAAGGAAAAATAACCAAGAAACCTTTTGGTGGGATTGGTTAAAGTGCCCCAAAGCTTCTATAATTGGTATACATAGATGTGTATGGACCCTTTCTAGTAGAATCTAGAGGTGGTTATTATTACTTCATTACTTTTACTGATTATTTAAGTAGATATGGATATGTCCACTTAATGAGGTATAAGTCCGAGTCCCTTGAGAAATTAAAATAATTCAATAATTAAGTTGAGGTTCAACTTGATAAAATGATAAAGAATATTCTATTTTATTGTGGTTGTGAATATCTTAATAAAGAGTTAATCAAATATTTTTGGGACTTTGGGATTATATATCAACTCACTCATCCTTATACACCCCAGTGGAATGGTTTTAGTGAAAGGAGTAACCATACCTTACGTAACATGGTGAGGTCAATGACGAGTCATGAAAATTTTTCATTATCCTTTTTGGTACATGCATTATAAACTGTAACATTCACTCTAAACTAGAAACCAACTAAGGTGAAAAACAACATTCCATTTGAGTTAATGTGTAGAAAAAAGTCCGTGTTTTCTAACTTGTGTATATGGGGATGCAGGGAAAATTTTAAGTAATATTCAAGAAACAAACTAGCACCTTGGGGCATGAAGTGTATCTTTATAGGTTACCACAAGTAAATTAGGGTATATTACCTATAAAAACATTTAGATAAAATAATTGTGGCCGACCAATGTACTACCATTCTATAGAGGTATAACATCCTCAAAACAGAAAGTGGGAGTAAGATTGGTTTTCATGAAGTTGATGCTCAAGATATAAAAGAGTTTATGTAGGAATAGATTCCATAGGTACCCATGGAAGTGGTTGTTTCTAAGACACATGTATTGTGTAGGAGCATCAGAGATGTTAGAAAACCATAAATATATTTTTTCTAGTCACTAAGGATAGTGTATCATTATTATTTGAAAATAATGATCCTCTTTCCTATAAGGAGGCAGTAGAGAGATGAGAAGCTCCAAGATGTAAATAATACACCAATTCTATGATGGATTCCATGTATCATAACTAAGTATGGGTTCAGGTTGATATTCTAGTTGATGTAAAACCTATTGGGTGCAAATGGATATTCAATATAAAACTATAAATTGAAGGTAAAGTGATTTCCTACAAATCATGACTAGTGGATAAAGGGTTTAAATAGAATCAAGGAATAGACTATGATGAAACCTTTTCTGGAATAGCCATTTTTAAATCCTTCATAATTCTACTTTCTATAGAAGCTTTCCATGACTATGATATTTGGTAGATGGATGCACAACAACTTTACTTAATGGGGAAATTTTAAAAGATGTCTATATAACACTATAGAGACCCAGGATTAACATACATTGATATTACATCAATTTAGATAAATATTCATCACATTACAAAAGTACATGCATGAGGACTGTAATAGTTTAGTGTCTTTGGAAATTTAGAACAAAATATTCTATCTCAATGAAATATCTTCAATATTTCCCACAAAGATCTTCCCATTTAGTAATTCTACTTGAAAACCTTTATTCATAATCCGAGGAAAGGAAACATAATAAAGGGTGATCTAAGATACTCAGTAGGGGTAAACAAAGGAGATATATAAGCATAACATGAGCATAAGGGTATGAGAACGTGATAATAACAATAAAAGATCATACCCTGCATGAAAAAGATCATAATCACGAGTCATGGAATAAATATTGGCAGTTAATAAGACATGATTCATAAGGAAATAAAATAACATGAGTCATGAGAGTATAAAGTTGGAATAAGACATAGACTTGTGGTATACACATAAGTATATAAAAACATTCCCTACAAGTCAAGGATCATTGCCCAAACTTATCAAGGAATTTCATGGGGACTACATATACTAGGTGGGACACACCACTATCCCCAGTCACAGTCCTCTCCTTATAAGGGATCGAGTTTCCCCATATTCCCATAGTGTATCGGGTTTCCCCATATTCCTATAGTGGATCAGATTTCACCATCTCCCCATAGTGGATCAGGACACACCAGTTTCCTATTTTGGATGAATCCCATCGACTTGTTTCAAATCATTATATCATGGTATATAAATATTTACCCAATTCATTGGAGGTAGATATAGGTCCCACCCATCATATAATAAAATCATACACACATTTTCTAGAAGATAATAAAACTTGTATCATATCATGACCCATAAAAAGAGATGAGTTTCATAAACATCATATCATAACCCATGAAATAAAATGGGTATCATAAAAATTTCATCATATCATTACCTATGGAAATATATAGGTCTCATAATCATTTCATCAGAGCATAACCCGTGAAAATAAGTGGGTTTCAAAAGAATATAACCCGTGGAAGAGAAATGGGTGTCATAGGCATCATTCCATCAAAACCTAAACCATTCAAGAAAGAATATGAATGGTATTCATGGATCATATCCCCAATAAAGAATAAAATATAACAAAGTGTGAAATCTTAGATGGAGAAGGATTTTTATATATCACATGGAACATTTCTTAAGGAAAATAGATTTTCTTTGAAAATCCTTTTCACTAAACCATTTCAGAAATCCTTCTTATAAAGAAAGATTTTAAAATTTAATTTAAAACATTTATTGAGAAAAATATCTTTTCCTCTATGAAAAAATATTTTTAAAACATAAATAATTTTGATACCATTTTATTTTAAAATAGTTTTGAAAACTTATAAAGGAATATTAAAAATATTTTGAAATTTTTTTTCTTTGAAAACACCTTGAAAACTCATAAAGAAATCTTGAAAAACTTTTAATTTTTTTTATTTGAAAATACTTTTATAACTTAAAAACAAAGCTTGAAATTATTTTGAAAACCCTTTTCTATAAAATGGATTTGAAAACCTATAAAGAAACCTTGAAATCATTTAAATAATTTTCATTGAAAATAACCTTTTGAAAACACATAAAGGATTCTTTGAAAACACATTTTTAACATAATTTTTTTTGAAAACCTTTTCTTTGAAAACCATTTTAAAATCATAAAATTTCCATAATATTAGGAAAAAAATTTCTTTAGAAATAACCTTGTAAACTTACAAAGTAAGCTTCAAGGAAATGATGGCGGGTAAGTCCATATATGACGAACATTCCTTTTGCACCTTAAAAAGTTTATAAAAGTGGATTGATCAGAAAACGATAAGGAGATTCCTTTTAAAACCTTAAAAAGGTAAAACATGGGTAAAAATGTATTTTTTAACATAATATTAAAACATTTTTGAAATCTTTTTTAGAAAACATGGTTTTGTGAATAAATCAAAATTCTGAGTGAAGAGAGAAATAAATTCATATTTTCTTAAAAACATTTTATTATTTATATTAAGTACCAAAGAGTGGAAATTGGTACTAATACATGAAGGTATCATGAATAGCCAGACACTACCACAAAACTGGGCAAGGTCAGCCCCAACCTTTATCAATGCTAAAGAAAAAGTGCTGATAAAGGGGGTATGTTTATCAGCGCTAAAAAAGCACTGACAAAGGGTACCTTTATCAGTGTTAAAAAAATCACTGATAAAATTACCCCTTTATCAACGCTTTTTTAGTAGCGCTGATAAAGGGGGGTTTTTATCAACGCTTTTTTTAAAAGCGCTGATAAAGGGTCTGCTTCCAAAAAAAAAATCATTAAAATATATATATTAATATTTAAATATATAGATATAGTTATATTGATATAAATATAATATATATTTTTTAAATATAATTTTAAATATATTTTAGATAAGTGTAAATATACAGTTACACTTAATATATAAGATATTTAGTGAAAATGGCTTATAAAAAAATTAAAAAAATATTTTTAATTAATAATTTGATAATTATTATGGAGTAATAGTCATTTAATAACAATCTGAAGACTAAAAAAATAAAAAAATTAAAAAAGATCCAAAATATGTTGAAAACGCAACTCGAACTTTAAACGACCATAACTTTTGACCCGGGTGTCCGTTTGAGCTCTACAACATATCAAATCAAAGCCTGCGATGAGTTCTACGCGCTGGTGTCTGATTTAAAGCCTTTGTCACATTTTTTGAGGCCAAAAAAGGCCCAGAAGGCCTCCAAAACTGAGTTTTTAGTTTGGATACCCTGATTTTTTAACAATTTGTGGATTTTCAGCCTCGTTTAAGGGGGTATTATTGGATTTTTTTGGTGGGGACTGAATTTATTCCAAGTTATTACATTCATATTGATATTATGTCTTTGAAATTTTATCATTTTTTATAATTCACTGCTCTTTATAATCAAATATATTATAATATATACATATTTTTTATATATTCACACATAAAAATTAATTTTTTAAATAAATAATTAAACATATTTACATATAAAATATATTAGCTTTATCTAAATAATAACTAATATCCATTTTATTTAAAATACCAATATATCAATATTTATATACCTATATATTAATCTAACTATATATGTACCTATATAATGTGTGTGTGTCTATATATTAACAAACTGATATATTATATATACATATATATATATTCTAACATATGTATATTCGTATATATATATAAATATGTATAATTATACTTATAGAAACACACAAACACAGATATATATATGTGTTTGTGTGTGTGTGTGTGTTGTATATATGTATTTATTTACACACACACAAAACAAAACATATTTTATAATTGTATTGAAAACTAATATTATAAATATATATTAATATACGAATAAATATATGGATAAAAAAATATAACTAAATATATATAAATAAATAGATATAACTTAATATTAATATATGAATAAATATATAAATATATACATATATAAATATAACTAACTATATATATATTAATATACAAATAAATATATAAATATATAAATATAACTATATATGTATATATATATATATATATTAATACAACTATATAAATTTATATTAATACATGAATAAATATAACTATATATATATATATATAAATATATATATCACTAGTTGGAGAACAAATCAAATTAGAGGAGTGGTAAAGGCTTAGCGCACATGGGGGAGGTCTTGAGTTCAAAACCTGGTAGATGCAGGCAGGGGCACATGCATGGGTGAATTTGGGGGGGGGGGATATAGCGCTGTTAAAAGGGTCTACAAAGAGCTGATAAAACGTGGGGCATCATGGCTGGGGCTTGCAGGGGAGTGGGTGGGGTAGGGGCGCTGATAAATGGGGGGGGGGGCAAGCGCTGTTAAAAGCCCCCACCGATTTACATATTTTTTTTTAATTTTTTAACTTTTATAAGTGCTAAAAGAAACATTGATAAAAGGGTATTTATCAGTGCTTTTTGGAGCACTGATAAAGGGGACCCCCCTTTATCTTCACCAGCATTAACATCACTTTTTTTAGCGTTGTTAAAGGCCTTTTTTAGCACTGATACAAGAGGTATTTGTAGTAGTGAGAGGAGAATAAAATTCATGAGTGTTCTTGAAGTATGGATCACAATATTTCATAAATGAAAGCATAATCATAAGTAATCCTGATAAATGATGAGATTGTTGTAATAACCTCTTACCACTTGGTAATTTTGGATCAGACTTCCCATGTAAGAAAATGAATTTACATGATTTTAAAATATCATGAAAAGAGGGATATTCATGATATAACATGTCAAAGGGAAGTGTATACACCTCATAGAAGAATATAGGTGTATATCATGGCATGTGTCACAAAGAAGGAAAATTTAGACAAAACTACTTTACCAATTTGTTACATTTTTAAACATAAACCCCATGAAAGATAGACAATCAAATGGATATATAAATACCAATAAATTTAAGGATAATGATCATAGAATATATTCATGGGAATTATATACACCACACAAAATAAACGATTGGTGAATAAGGCATAAATCTCACATAAATAAAAGTGAGACTAAAAATCCCATTACTACCTGAGTGACTTTAGAATTATGATCCCCATTAAAGTGTAACATAAATTAAAGATTTTAATATCATTAAATAAAGGAAATTAATGATATAACATGACACAGTGTAGTATATACACCACAAAAAATAAGTGAGTGGTGAATATAGGATGTATCTAATAGAAATAAAAAGTGAGATGAAATTTTCTTTTCTTATGTATTGACTTTCTTCGTACTCATTCAAACCTCATCTTCTTTGGGTAACTCCTTTTGGTTTTCACCAAAGGGCTTCCTTGGTTGGATTTATTCCTAGAGAGAGGATTTTAGGATAAAGGTAGGGGAGTTGGGAGGAGATTTTTGCAGGAGTTTCCTGAGCCAAAGGGCTTGATAGGTGTGAAGAAGTGAGTGGAGAGTACCCTTTTATAGTTGAGGAGTGGAATTTTTATAAATATAAAAAGGTAAACACTATTGAGAGGTATCAATTACATCATGGGAATCAAATAATTGTTAAAATTAGATCCAAGAGGGAACTTGGTCTAAATATTTCCATCGAATGGCATTTATACATGTGTCTAGGTCATTTGGCCCCTTAAGATTAAACTTTAACCATTAAGTAAACTAATTTTTACCTTAATCACTGTAATTAATTTTAATTACTTCCACTAATATTTTTCCTCAAAAATTATGTTGAACTTATTAGAAATTAGAAATTATGATTATTCCAAATATTTGATCCATTTTTCCAAATTATAATAACAGAAGTGGTAGAAATTAATTTAAAATTAATCCCACAGACGTGTCGCAACTACGAGTTTTTTAAGAAAAAATGTTTAAAAGTTTGGGATGTTTTTATATCCAATTTAAATTTGAAATTGGTTAAAATGACCTAAACATATTAATTTATGTAAAATTTATCTAATAAAACTTTAAAACTAATTCAAAATATAATTTAACCCTTTAAATTATTTATATGGAAAATAAGTTTTGTATTAAAATCTAGTGTTTATTCACTATTCATCAAAATATGAAACTTCTCTGAAAAATTCCAAAAAATTTACCCAAGATAAATTTTGATATTAAAATTTAAAAAATTAAGTTTATTTTTTCAAATAAGAATTATAAAAGTGTCAAAAATTATATTTAAAATTGGATCCCCATTAAAAGGCGGTAAAATTACCTTTTAGAGATATACATCTTTTTTATTTCTAAAATTGGATATATTCTTATATTATTCCTATAATAACTATTGGATGAGTGTGAATTTTTTTTATTAAATACATACTATATAAATGTTATTAAAAACATTCATCAATAGTGATTTATTTAATTTATTGATATAGAATGGCGTTTGTACATAATTTTCTTATAAAAGGAATTTCATTATTTTCAAATAGTTCTTACTTTCATTTTTAACTAATTGATAACCAATGGATTATTTTTATATAAATGTGTAAAAAATATTTCATAATTAAATTAATATTATTCATAACTTCTATTCCAATGGATAGGTGGTAACTATAATGATATTTTAATAATAATATTAATAATATATTGTAGTTTGGTAAAACCCGGCCTTGCATGAAACACAAGCTATCGAATGAAATCATCATTTTGTGTAACAAAATCCAAACATAATATTGTGTGTACATAAAGATAATCTAAGTTTTGTGTATAGTGCAATCATAAATTGGTGTAACACATAACAAAATCTTAACTTGGTGTAGCATACAAAGAAAGAATAACTTGGTGCTTTCATATAATATAAGCTATCTTTATTGTTATGTGAAATGAAAAATATCAAAAAGATTAAATTAATTAAAAAAAATTATTCACAAAATCTCTAGGTGTTATATTCTACCCCATTTAAAATGAATTTATCCTTAAAAATTATTTTGGTTTGTCAAATGTTTAATACTTGAAAGTTAAATTCATAGAAACCCATATCATAAAAATGAATACTAAAACTTCCTTTAAAAAAATAAAGTGGGAAACATAATGGTTACCCAAAGTAACATGTAACTAGATTTTCACATTGGATATCATATATGGGAAGTGGAAACTTATACATGTATGAAAATAAAAAATAATCATAGATATCGACAAAGATCATTGATCAAAATAAAGTGGGTGATCTTGAGAAAGTTAACAGTTACAAAACCAAAAACTGAAGAAGCATGAAAGAGGTCATTGATATCATAAAAAATGATGATAGTAAGACAAAATTTTATTTCAAGGCCCTTTTACTAAAGTTGATGAATTTTAATGAGAATATATACTTACTTGATTTTATCACAATCTCACCATTTGTTGTGCCATGATCAATTTCCACTTCATCTCTTATTCCAAGAAATAAAAGTGATATCACAACCCAAACATGATTTCTCTTTATTTTTATCTTATTCTTGATGTTGAATATTTTGGTCAAGATTTGGGTTGAGTTCACTATTAATTTTTTTTGAGTTTTAGAGACTTTGGTTGGTTTTTGGCCCTATGCATGGTTTGAGCACAATTTGGCCCAAATCATGAGAGGTGTAGCAGCGATTTTATGCCCTCCTTTTGGTGGAGCATGGCTTGCACACAGTTAGAGTAAACCATGATACAAGAATGTGAAATGGATCTATCAAATGAAAAATATATGTTTCACGGTCAACACACAATTTCTTAAACTGTGCGGCCAGCCCGTGCGTGTACCCATTCTCTCTAGCAGGGTGCACACTGTCTGGCAGACTATGTGACCAAACCGTGTGGCCTGCCCTGTGTTCAAAAAAAATAAAATAAAATAAAATAAAATAAAAATAAAATGATATAAAAATAAATTAATATAAAAATGAAATGTTTTAATAATAATAATATTATTATTATTATGAATATTATTATTATTATGAAGTTAATTATAATAATTATTAATTTTTTATTGATAATAATAATAATATTATTGGGTTTAGTTTTTTTTTAATTGTACCCTCAAAGTGGGATCCTTCTCTTCTTCTCCCCCTTACCCATACGATACGCGCACCCCCCCAAATTCCTCTTGCGCGACCCCCCTCAGCCAAGGAACCTCTTTCGCACCACCTCCCTTCCTTTGGTGGTCGATTCTCCTTCTGATTTTGGGTGCGGTCTCATTCAATAAGTCTTTTCTCCTTCATCCTACCTTGGTTGGTTGATTTTCCTTCTCCCTGTTACCCTATTCCTTTTGTCCGAACCCTAGGCTAGAGATTAACCCAATTTTTGGTTTCTTATCTAGTGTTAGGGTATGAGAAGGGTCTCTCGGGTCAGCTTCAGGCGTGTTTTGGTGTCCGCCACTAAAGTTGAATCATTTTAGACCATTTTGGTCTGTCTGCCATCAATTTTGGGTATTATTTCCTCTATTAATCAATATTTCTCAATTTCTAATTGGGTATTTTGTAGTTTCTAAGTTTCTGGTAATTTTATTTAGTGCATTTTGATCTTCTGTTCATGAGGGTGACTTACAAACATGTACAGGGGTAAGGCATATATATATATGCCCTCTTTGTACATATTCCATCATGGTGAGGGGAATATGTGCAATGAATCTAGGGGTATATATATATATATGTATGTATGTATAAATACATGTGTGTGTAAGTTTAAAATATCGATTTGAGTTGCCTTCATCAAAGTCATCGATTGAAAAAATGCTTCATCTTGGTCTTCTTCTTCTTGAGGTAGGTCCCCTATGCCAGAGCCTTTAATTTGAATTCTTTAATTGATTGAGAATTTTAAAAGTGTGTTTTTATTATTATGTGATATTATAATATTTTATGAAAAATGGTTATGGTAATTTGAAATGGTATTTTAATCTTCTTTACATGTTTTTCCTAAGATTTAAATGTGGACTTCCTTTGTTTAATCTTGTTTTGATCTTGTTGGAATGGTGGTGTAGTTAAAAATGTTTAATTGTTTATCTAAATGATATTCTTAAATATGTTATCTAATTCTTGGACCATTTGGAACTTTGAGTGGTGGTTTGATTTCTAAATGACCTAAAGGCCCGTTTAGAAACTTTAGTACATGCTAAGTATTGTCAGTTTGGTTTTTGGGAAATGATTTTGGAAATGGATTGGGAAATGTTAAAGGCCTGGTTGGTACTTTTTGATGTTTTGGAAAGGTTGGTTTTGATGTGATATGACTTGAAGTCCCAATTGGAATTTTATCATGTTTGGGAAAGTGTTTTGAAACTCAAATGTTGTGAAGGGATGATTGGAACTTGTTAATGGATTGTTGTGAGATGGGAACCTCTATGGAGGATTCCCCAAGATAGGTAGGTTGTGTCAGTGTTTGGGGCAGGCAAGTGCGGTGGTCACAGGTAAGGTGAGTCACGCATGCGAGGGCCTCCTCCTTTCACTGTATATTATTATTATCATACGATTCATGGGCATCATCTAGAGGGTCAAATTATGGTTTCTTATCAACCCCAATTAGACGGGTTGTTACCCCTTGGATGTCTAGAGGCCAGGTGGGATCTACCATTGGTGAAGCTAATTTAGAATAGCCAGTTGGTTATTAACTGTGGAGCAGCACCATATGCCGGTAGGTGATTCCGATTTAAGTACATCTAAGGATTTCTTATAGATATGATTTATAAAGGCCCATGATTACATATTGTATGTTTCTGTTTCATTTTATGTCACTTTTGTTACTTGATTCCATGACACTGGTTTCATTTCCATGCTATATTTCTCCATTTTATAGTATCCTTATAAAGTCACACCCTTGTTTGTATTTCACATTAAAATATCTAATCTAGCATTGCTTATCTTTTAATGGAATTTTTTGAAAATTTTTCTTCATGCATTGGAAAATTATTCTTAAAATGAAATGGAATAAATTTCTTTTATTAAAAATGGATTTTTGTTTCCTATTTTTGAAAATAACACAAAACTCTAGTTTTACATATCCTATTTTCAAACTAGCAAGAATGAACATCACTTTAATGGTGGGGAATATGATGTTTTTTATCCTTGGCATCCCTAATGAGAATTTTTCTGCACATACATACTCTATCTTTTAAGTTTTAGGTTCTTCCAATTTTGGATCTCTCTAGGAGCGAGCGTTGTTCTGTGATTGGTGGTGATCCATGAGGTCACTTGGAGGTATGTTTAGCTGTTTAGTTTTATTTATTTTTCCATCGCCAATTTTTTTTCATTTTATTCTTGTTTATTTATCTGTAATTTATTGGATAAATCATTCCAAATTGAATATATTTGATGCCCGAAACTAGTCTGTAACCCATGAGGACTAGTAATGCCTCTCGGGCCTTATTGTAGGTTGGATTGGGTGACCAGTTCAAGATCGACCTAGGTTGGTTCATGAAAAAATGGTATCAGTGAAGGTTAGACCTTGTTGTTTGGGGATGTCTAGTACTCTGGAGATATGATTTTTGTAATTCAAGTGGCCAGTCATGGGTAGGTGCTTGATCACCACCTATTCAGAATGAAACTTGAATTTCTTGGGTGGTTGGGCATGGTTGTGCCTCAAAATCTGAGCTTGGTTCCCAGATGTTTTAAATGTTTTTGTTTTATTGGGCATTTATTTTTGGTTTTTAGATTTATTGGGTTGTTTAGAGAAACTCCAAGGATTGGAGTGGTTATTTTAGATGGGTTTAAAGGGGTTCATGGTTGTTTTGCATGATTAGGAAAAACATATGCAGACCATGCAACTGCCTCAAATAACATCGAAAGTGATCACTTGGTTGGTGCACAGTCTACCAAACCATGTAGCCAAGCCTTGTGTAGTAGCGGTTCTCTTGAGGTTTTGAGATATTTATTTATTGATTAATTGGGTTGCTTCAGTTTTTTCATAGTAGTGGTTTGAGTTGGGTTTGGGCTGTTTCCCTTGGATTCTAAATTGTTGATTGGTTTACTAAAACAAGATTTCCAAAATGAAAACCTTGAATATTTTTGAAAGTTAAATTGGATTTTTTGAAAATGGGAGTCATTTGGGAAAGTTATTTGGGATTTTTGAAGGGTTTTTTAAAGAGTGGGATGGAAGTTTCTTGGGAAATTTTAATTTTTTTGTTTTGAAATGATAGAAGGATGGTTTTGAAAATTTATTGGGCATGATTTAAAGAGTGGCTGAGAAAGTTATTTTTCTATTTGACCCTTGATATTCCTATGGATTCTTACTTGTACATATGTGTGTGGTGAGTAGATATTTATTGGTACATATGGATGGGTGCTTGAGCTGGCACATGAACATGCATGTGTGAGGATTCATGGAATACCATCAGCAAGTTTCCAACATTTTTAGCCTGTTTTTCTTTATGAAAATGTTTTTAAAAAAGGGACTATAATGTTTTTATAAGTGGGTGCGTTGGAATTATTTTATTCCAATAAAATTTTAAATGAAAAGTGGTATTTGAAAGGGGTTTTTGATGTTCAATTGATTTTGAAGTGGGAATTGGTTTTGAATTCAGAAAGAAAGTTGTGGTTTAAAAAAGAAGATTTTTCTTCTATTGTGCAGTGCTAGGTTTTTTAATTGGTGTTTTTGGGTTGAAATTTTATCTTGGTTTAGTTTTGGTTGATACTTGGTTTGATATTGATATTTTCGGGCGATCTTAGGTTTTTTAGAGTATGCCTCCCAATAAGGCCTCAAAGGTTTCTAGGGAGTCTCTTCTAATTGTTTGTTTTATCCATAATCCCATTGGAGTGATGAGGTCTATCTATTTTCATCTATTTCTTATTTTATATGGTGGTCTAAGAGCATTAGTTTTTGAAGGATAATAGAGCTCGTGAGTGTTCAACATGGTCAACAGATGGTGAAGGGTTGTATTGACCATCAGGAATAGGCCAGTTTCATTTCCTAAAAGTTAGCATCAATCGATTTTTTGAAAGATATTATCTTCATGTGGGGTCTCTGTTTAGGAAAAAATGATCTTGTTCTTTCATCTGATCTAGTCTTAGAGGGTAACCCATGGCAGTTGATAGCGGTTCCACTTGGTGCACGTGAAGGGTTTTCCATCTGGTGAGGAGTGTGAACCAGGGAAACCTATTATTGGGGTGTCTTCTTTATCATTTCCTAATTTTAGTTTCTTGGACCACTCAATAATTTGTTTCAGGTATAGTTAGTTTTGGAACTCTAATCTATATTGTCTTAATCATTTGAAGGATTTTTTATGATGTGGCTATTTGGGTAATCTGGACAGATTTTTTATGCTGTGTTTCATGAAGAGAAAGCCATGGTCAGAGGTTTCTAGTTCTAAACTGTAGGGAAATAGATGCTTCAAGACATCAGAGCTCTAACCATAGGTCATAGAGTGAATCTTTTCATATAGTCATGGAGTCTTTAGGTGTGGAGGGATGTACATCCAACATGTTTTCTCTGTCACTGGAGTGGTGAGCATTAAAGTTTCCCCCCGTTGTGGTTTTATATCCCTGGGAACCTTTTGTTTTTATCCTAATAGCCTCTCTTGAAAATTTGGTGGTTTTGACTTATAGATATTAATTATTAAATGGTTATCCTTATCGTGAGTTGGTTTTGGGATTCAAGTTGTGCTCATTTTGAAGATGCCTGCGTCTAGTGGAGATGATGAATTGTGGTTTGGTTCGATACTTGGTTTGGGGATTTTCATTGGGGCCCCCTTGTGGTGGGGGTTGCTCTGTGTAGAGAGTTCTTGGGTTGGTCTATGTTGGGTGTCCCATATTGTTCTGTGCTGGTTTTTTTTAAGCTGGTCCATTCCTAAATGGTGGGGAGACCCACCATAGATGATGCTGGAGTTTCTTCTAGAGTTGGTTGGTGCTAGTTGCTTTCTTGTAGTGGGAAGAGCTCTCATTTTTTTACCTATGTTTTTCCTTGTAGTGCTTCACTCTAGAGCTAGTCGGGCATGAATTTTCGAGGTAAATGATCACACCAAGGTTCATGGTTTCACTTGGACTCATGTTGTTTTTGGTTTTGGTTTCGTTCGTCCTTCAGCTGGGAGACATTCTCGGGGCAGAAAGTTATGTGGTGGGGATAATTATCACACCCTGACCATGGTTTCTTTTTATTTTTATCATTTTCTTGATTTTGAATCTTTAGGTAAAGGTTCAGATTGAGTTCTTGGTGATTTTTTTGAGTTTCATAGTCTTTGGTTGGTTTTTGGCCTTGTTCATGGTTTGACCACAGTTTGACCCAAACTATTTGAGGCATAACAGTGATCATCTGCCCTCCTTTTGGTGGAGAATGGCTTGTTCATGGTTAGAGGAAACCATGCGATAAGTGTGAGAAATGACTCTATTGAATGACAAAGCTCAGTTTCACAGTTGGCGCAAGGTTTCTCAAACTGTGCGTTCATCCCGTGAGTGTGCCCCTTCTCTTTAGTAGGGTGCACATAGTTGGCACATGGTCTAGCAGAACCTGCATCAAAACCATGTGGCCTGCCCTGTGTTCAAAAAAATAAAAATAAAAATAAAATTAAATGAAAATAAAATGATATAAAAAAATAAAATAAAATAAAAATGAAATATTTTAATAATTTTTTTATTATGATGATTATTATTATTTAGTTAATTATAATAATTATTAATATTTTTGTTGATAATAATAATATTATTATTGGGTTTAGTTTTTTTAATTAGACCCTCAAAGAGGGGTCTCCCTCTTCCCGCCCCTTACCCATACGTGACGTGCACCCCCCCACCTTCCTTTCAAGTGACCCCCCTCAGCCGAGGCACCTCCAGCGTGCCACATACCTTCCTTCGATGGTGGATTCTCCTTCTGATTTTGGGTGCGTTCTCCTCTGGTATGTCTCCTCTCCTTCCTCATCCCTTGGTTGGCTGATTTTCCCTCTCCCCATTGCCACATTCTTTTTGGTTGAACCCTAGTTTAGGGATTAACCCATTTTTTGGTTTCTTCTCTAGTGTTAGGGAGTGAGAAGTGTCTCCCAGGTCAGATTCAGGTGTATTTAGGTTTCCTCCACCTAAGGCAAAGCATTTGGGACCATTTCGGTCCGCCCGCCATCAATTTCGGGTATGATTTTCTTCGTTCATCAATATTGCTCAATTTATAATTGGAACTTTTGTAGTTTCTATGTTTTTGGTGATTTTATTTATCGAATTTTGATATGCTGTTCATGAGGGTGACTTACACGCATGCGTAGAGGTAATTCATATATATATATATATATGCCCTCTTTGTACATATTCCATCATGGTGAGGGGAATATATGCAATGGATCTAGGTGTATATATATATATATATGTATAAATGCATGTGCATGTAAGTTTAAATACTATATTCAAGTTTCCATTGTCAAATTCATCAAGTGTCGAGATGCTTTGTCTTGGTCTTCTTCTTCTCAAGGCAGGTTCCCTATGCCACAGACTTTAATTTGAATTCATTAGTTGCTTGATCATTTTAAAAGTGTGTTTTTATTATTATGTGATATTCATATATATTATGAAAAATGGTTATGGAACCTAGAAATAATATTTTAATCTAATTTACATTTTTTCACTAATATTTTAATGTGGTCTTCATTTGTTTAAGATTGTTTTGATCTTGATGGAAAGGTGGTGCAGTTAAAAATGTTTAATTGGTTATCTAAATGAGATTCCTAAATATGTTATCTAATTCTTAGACCGTTTGGAACTTTGAGAGGTGTTTTGATTTATAAATGAACTAAAGGCCCATTTTCACCTTTCATATATGCTGTGTATTTTCGCCTTGGTTTTTATGAAATGATTTTGGAAACGGATTTGGAAATGTTAAAGGCCTGGTTGGTACTTAGTGATGTTTTGGAAAGGTTGGTTTTGATTTGATATGAATTGAAGGCCTAGTTGGTATTTATCATGTTTGGGAAAGCATTTTGAAACTCAAATGTTGTGAAGTCCTAATTTTCACTTGTGAATGGCTTGCTGTGATATGGGAACCTCTATGGAGGATTCCCCAAGATAAGGGTATCTCATAAGTGGTGTTAGTGTTTTGGGTAGGCAAGTGTAGTAGAGGTAGGTAAGGTGAGTCATGCGTGCAAGGGACTCCTCCTTTAACTGTGTATTATTATTATCATGAGATTAATAGGAATCATCTAGAGGGTCTAGTGAAAATTTCTTATCAACCTCAATTAGATTGGCTGGTACCCCTTGGATGTCTAGAGGCCATGTGGGGCGTGCCACTGGTGAGGCTAGTTTTGAGAATCCAGTTGGTTGTTGAATATAGATCTACCCCATACACCGATAGGTGAGTCCGATTCGAGTATATCTTGGGATTTCTTCTATAGATGTTTAAGAAACTCCCATTATTATATATTGTATGTTTCTGCTTCATTTTTAGACACTTTTTTACTTGATTCCATGACACTAGTTTCATTTTCATGCTACATTTTCCATTTTCTAGTATCTTTATAAAATGAAACCCTTGTTTTTATTTCACATTAAAAAATATAATCCAGATTTTCTTGTCTTTTAAAGAAATTTTTGGAAAATAATATCTTCATGATTTGGAAAATGATTCTTGAAATGAAATGGATGAAATTGTTTTTATTAAAAATTGAAGCTCGTTTCCTATTTTTGAAATGAACAGAAAAACCAATTTTTAAATATCCTATTTTGAAACTAGAAATAATGGACTTCACTTTAAAGTTGGGGCATATGACATTGTCTATCCTTGAAATACCTACTGAGCATTTCAAAGATCAAGCCTAATCTATCTTTTCAATTTAAGGTTTATATGGTTTTGGATCACTCTAGGAGCAAGTGTAGTTCTATGATTGGGGTGACCCACGAGGCCACTTGGAGGTATGTTTAGCTGTTTAGTTTTATTTCTTTTTATAATTCTAGTTTGTCTCATTTTATTCTTGTTTATTTATCCATCATTTATGGGACAAATTGTTCCCAATTGAGTATATTTTTTAAAGAACCAGATTTTTCTTTGTAAATTTTTTTTGGGATTATTACGAGTTTGTGAAAATTGACGGCACATGATTATGAGGCCCGGTGTGTCCGAAATGAATTTCTGAACTTTCTTTAAGGCACGTTCAGTAAACATATCGAGTGAGAATTCCTAACTTTTGAACCTGTGCTTGGAATTGAAATCTGAGGGCACCATTGAACTGAACTCGCAGCGCTGAGATTCGCTTAAAGGAGACTTCACTTCAACCATAGTAGGTTGAGGGGAAGATCTTGTTCTACGGGTTTTCATGGAGGATTAAAATAAAACAAATGTTTTATTTTTATTAAAATCCTCCTATCCTTTGTTAATTCAATTGAGGTGGGGACCACACGAGGGTGGTCAGACATTTAATACTGGGAATTAAATGCCCAGTTACACAAAGTGTGTAACCATGAAATCCACTATTTAATGAAGTCTCATTAATGACAAGTTAAAGAAACCATTAACTTAAGTTAATGAGTACGAATTCTCTTCTTACTCTTGGTCATTCGTTGGAAAAGATTTGAATTGGGAGGATAGAACTTTGGATAGCCTTTGGAGAACCTTTGGAAGAACAAATCCACCAAGCAAAAAATGGAGGATCGATGTTCGAGCAACCGTTAAAGCTTGTTACGGAACGACGAATGCCGACCCGTCATCTTCAACCGCGAGCACTCTCTAACGAATAGAGGTAGGGATTTTAACTTGTTTAATTTCAAGTATGGATGATTCAATCTCTTCAACCTATTACTATCAAGCTAACGCGGAGGGCACGGGCCAAAAGAACAAGGCCCAATCCCTTCGCTATCTTGATTAATTTGTGCGTTCTTCACGAGCGATTCTTTGGGATAGACAGAACCCAATTTTGATGGACTAGAAACAATGGTGATGTCCCAGGAAGTTCAACAGCGCCTTCAGAAGGAAAAAAGGGCCAATAGAGCTCACCCGGTGACTCGCGGAAGGCCGCCGGTGCGGCCGTACCGGTGACTGGTGTCGGCTGAGACCAAGGTGGCGGCCGATACCAGCCGGCCATGAGGGAGGAGGTAGAACACCTGCGCCGCCAAAGGAACCGGCCGTGGCTCGTTAGCTGCAGCGGTCGGAGGAGGCGGTCAACACACCATACGATTGTGAAAGAGGAGGGCGGTGCAACCAGCGTGCCGTCGGAGGACGCGGGTCACGGCTCATCAGCCTTGTCGGACTGAAGGAGGCAGTCAACACACCAGCTGAACACAAGTGGTGGAGCAGTGCGCCGTTGCGCGCTGCTGGAGATGGCAGCCGGTAGCAGCCGACCACGACGGGAGGTAGGACCCACTCCAATGGGTCCCGCATGGCACCTGACGGTGCGACGTGGTGCCACCGCTATGGAGGAGACCAAACAGCCCTCACGACCATTCGACAAAACTGGGGGTCACTCCCCTGGGTGGCGGCTAGGGCGGGCCCCGTCACAACGGGCCATTCCACCCTGCCGTGGGCCGCGCCTCACGCGGTCGGGCCGTGCCTCACACAGCCGGGCCGCGCCCCCTTGTGGGCCGGGATGCCCTCTTAAGGGCCAGGATACACCCCTTGTGGGCTGGTCCGGACCACGGCCCAGCGGACCAATCCCATAGTGGCCCAGCCCAGCCGGGTAGGACCCGGGTCGGGTTGCCTAGGCCAGACCTAGAAACACTTAAAGGGCCATATCTTAAGAACCAAACGTCTGTTTGAAAAACTGTCTGTAGCGTTGGGATACTTGGATCAAGAAGATCCCTTTGGTATAATCCACTTGAGTTTTTGAGAAATTTGGAGTACATCTGGGTTGGATCGAACCCGAATCTAACAGGGCCCTCGACACTAAAATGTTAATAACTTTCAGACCGGGCATCCGATTGACGTGTCGTCTATCACGTTGGGACCCTTACGACATGGAGGTCCTTTAGGTTATAAATTTTTGGAGCTTAGTGGTGGTAGAGATATAACTGATGACTCGAGGAGCAGTTTCTACAGAACTTGAGCGCACCGGGTGCGGGGTACCCTGTGGCTGGTTGTACATAAAGAACTTATACAAATCCTCTGTGGGTAAACTTATACAAATCTTGTGTGGGTAAACTTCTACGAATCCTATATGGGTAAGATTATATGAATCCTATGTGGGTTAGCCTCTATAAATACTATGTGGGTCAACTTATACAAATCCTATGTGGGTCAACAGCAGAGCTTCTTGACGAAGTAAGATGATCTAGTGATACGTCTAATCATCTGTACTTCTGTACTTAAGTTATACCTAGTGTGAGTTGAGTATTTACCTTTTTGGTACTTTTCTTCATGGTATTACCTTTGTTTTGTTTTACTTGTGATGTTACCTTTGTGGTACTTACCCTTGTGGTGTTACCTTCATGGTGTTCCTTCCTTGATGGAACAGTCATGCTAATGGCTAAAAGGTTGGAGCCTTTTGTTTCCTCATGAATGAGATGAGTATATTTGACAACTTAGGTATATGTATGGGAATATACCTAAGCAGGGTTGACTGTTGCTTTGTGATTTGTGTTTGTGGTCTTGCTTTGTGGTTTATCCTTTGTGGATTCTGTGAGACCTTCGGGGTCTTGGGGTCCCTACTGAGTATTGGTATACTCATCCCTGCACAGGCTATGCCCGCACCTTGCTGTGTCTTGTGCATACAACGGACAATGTTGATTGAGGCTGAGGGATCCAAGACTGGAGGGTGCTCAGAGGTGGCCTATTTGACGTGACGTGCTGCAAAGACGACCGATCATGAGTTGTACCTACCCTTTAGGTAGGATCCTTGACAGATGATCACAGGGGAAGTCTTTCAGTTTTACATCTACTTTTCATCTGGGATTGTATTATGGCCCCTTTACTTACAGTACTCACTCTTTTTCTTTATAGTTTACTTCGTACTTGTATCCTGTTTTGTTCTTGGATGGTGTGATTTCAGGTTTAAAGTAAATGCCTTCCCATTTATAGGGATATGACTTTCTGGTACTAGTAAAAACCCCTTGCCTATGGGAGGCGGGCTTGGGGTAGTCATGACACGGGCCCTGGGGGACGAGTCGTGACAAATTGGTATCATAGGAGTCAGTTCTACTGAAGAACTAATACTCCAATATTTTCAATGGAGAAATAGTTTTAAGTGTTTTGAGTGTGGTTTTCATTTTGGGGAGTCTAGTGTTGGTGTGACGGCTGACGTATCCATACACCAGGACCCTGAATTCTGATTTTTGACTCGGTGCACGAAATAATTGATTACTTGTGTTTTGGAAATGTTTTTTCCTATGTTTCTTTGGAATCAACTCACCAGGTATAACTTAATGACAGTGGCACACCTATTCCTTATTAGGATGTCGTCGCGTAGACAACCATCTAGGATTCTCGAGAGAGTATATGATGACATCCCACTGAGCGACCCTGTGTGGATCAGTATTCTAGTGATCCTCTACGGATCAGCACCGAGTGATCCTATATGGATCAACAAGAGATGCTACGAGTGGAATGTGCACAACGACTGAGCATGTTGCATGAGTTATAGAGGCAGAGGCCTCTGAGTTTTCAAGGTGAGATAGATCCCCAGGATGTTGATAACTGGCTGGAGGTTGTGGCTAGAGTTTTCCGCCTAATTGGGACACTAGTAGATCAAATAGTGATCCTAGCTTCTAGTCTTTATCAGTGCATGACCATGATGATGTTCCAAATGGTGATGAGGCTTTGGTACATGGACCGTTTCCCGAGATGGTACCTTCAGGTAGTGTGCCAGTTATATCACTGCCTGTTGGTCAGTAGTTACAACCGTCGGTATCAGTAGAGGACACATGTAGGCTTAGTGCCCAACACATGTTTCAACATTAGATACCTCTTAGGTTTCTAGGCAAGCCTGACTCACAGGCGTCTAAGGATTTTCTTAAGGAGGTGGCCAAGTTTCCATCTAGACAGGGCACCATTTAATCAGATGGTGGTCTTGGTAGAGATCCTTCTACGTGGCTTAGTAGGATGATGACAGGGTTTAGATTATCCTGATCTTGTGAAGAGGTAACTTTTCTGCGAACAAAATTGAGAACCTTCCTCAGAGAAGGGGGTCTCTTGCCATAAAAAGCTAAGGGGTGAGTGTTCCCTAGAGATTATATAGCTTTGGCATGATGACATTTCGGTAGCTAAGTATTCATCGAGGCGTACCGACCATCCCAGGTACTCAATGAATATAGTACGGTTAGTGATTCAGTGCTAGAACCCCCGAGTGAGGTGTGTTTAGGGACATCCAATCCAGCACTGTTTTTGTATACTTTCATACTTATGTTAGGGTGCTAGAGATAACTTTTGTGGTTGACTGTTCTTTATCTGAGTGGATACAACCAGTGAATGTTTCCAGTGGAAAAGTAGGAAACTGACTCCAGTCTCAGAGACTTGGGCGTGTAAGATGTTTCAGGAAGAGTAATTGATAGGGATAGATGAATCTCCAGGGTAGTAAAAGTGGAAGTGAAGTTATGAGAGCAGCATGAGGTGGTATACATTTCGACATGTTACAACCACCACCCCAATATGGTCCCTACCAGGCTCAGGGAGTTGGAGGACAGGGGAAGGGAGTAGCTGCATACTGTCAAGGAGTGTTACCTAAGGGCTCCAAGAATGATTTGAGGTACGGTCTGTGTCTACTACTAGCTACCATATTAATAGAAATAGGTACCAATCATTACTTATTACCATGAATCTTGTTCAAAACCTAGAGTTTATGGTTAAACTGATGACTTGACCCTTACGTCTAGAGATACCTTTAGGAGGAGACTCAATAATCACACTTATCACGACTGTGTGATCTGACCCTTGAGGTGATATTTTCAGTTGGAACCTCTTGGTGGCAGCATTGAGTCCTTATGATGTTAGTTTGGGGATGGAATGGACATCCACAGTTCATACTCAGATTGACTGTTTTAGGAAAAAAGGATGTAGTATATCTATAGCGTTGGAATGGGGTTTTCCTTGGATGGTGAAAAAGGAAACCCAGGTAGCACAGGATAAACTCATGCATAGGAGGGTGCAACTGATCACTCTTGAGTCGGACAACCTTACCCTAGTGGCAGTAGGAGTTCTGATTTTTCAGTTATTAATAGTAGTGGCAGAGTATGGGGACATCTTTTCAAAAGATGTTTCCAGGATTACCTCCCTGAAGGGAGAGGGACTTCTGCTTTAGATGGGTACTATTAGAGATTTGTACCTGACTTCTCTAGGGTAGTGGCACCCTTGTCAGCTTTGACAAAGAAGGGGGAGCCTTTTCTGTGGACGGAGAAGTGTCAGCAGAGCTTTCAGAAGCTAAGACAGAGACTAATGAGTGCCCCCATCTTGAGGCTACTAAAAGAGGGCATTGGGTATGTAGTCTACTGCGATGCATCAGGGACCAGACTAGGTTGTTTCCTGATGCAACAGTGGACAGTGATCACCTACGGCTCATGGAAGTTGAGACAACTCTAGCAGAACTATGCTATTTATGACCTGGAGTTAGCAGTAGTGGTCTTTGCACCAAATATGTGGTGGCACTACTTGATGGGTGAATTATTTACTATTTACTCTGATAACAAGAGTCTCAGGTATATCTTCCCATAGAAGGACCTGAACCTGATATATCGATGATGGATAGAGTTCCTCCAGGACTATAAATTTGAGATAGTCTATACTCTTGGGAAGGGGAACGTGGTAGCAGATGCACTCAGTAGGAGTTCTGGTCTACATATGCTGAGTGAGGCATCAGAGAAGCTAGTCGCACTGTGGATATCCTTCATGGATAAATATGGAGAAGCTTAACTCCAATTTATAACTGTCACTCCCCCAATTATTCAGCGATTTTAGGAGGCACAACTTGGGGACATTAACTGCGAGGCACGACGTGCTCATATATCCACAGGACAGGCACCTGATAGATTTTCTGAAGGTAGGGAGCATGTCATCCTCTTCAGAGGATGCACCATGGTACTAGTGGTGCTACGGGAGGATGTGTTGAGGGAGTTTCATACGTCCCCTCTGACAGTTCATCATGGAGTGGCGAAGATGTATCCGGACCTCCGGAGTCAGCACTGGTGGCCAGGAATGAAGAAAGTAGTGGCATATTTTGTCTCATGATGCCTCACTTGTCAGTAAGTGAAGGCCGAGCATCAGGTTCCAGCAGGATTAGCACAACCACTAGAGGTTCTAGAGTGGAAGTGGGATAGTATTTCAATGGACTTTGTGACAGGCCTTCCACGTACATATAAGGGACTTGATTCTATCTAGGTGATCATTGACTGACTCACCAAGTCGGCCCACTTACTATCTATCTGAGAGTAGGGATCATTAGAGGTATTGGGATGCCTCTACATATAAGAGATTGTACGACTTCATGGAGTGACTTCGACAATTGTCTCTGATCGTGATGCATTTTTGACTTCCCGTTTGTGGAAGGTATTTCAGGAGGCATTCAGGACTCATCTATGTTTGTGCACCACCTTTCATCCTCAGACAGATGGTCAGATAGAACGGACCATATAGACACTCGAGAATATGATTCGTTCTTGCGTCCTAGACTTTGGTCGCAGTTGAGAGGGTCAATTTCCCTTGGTGGAGTTCGCGTACAACAACAACTATCACTCCACCATCGGTATGGCACCATTCGAGGCTTTGTACAGTTGATCTTGCAGATCACCTCTATACTGGACAGACCCAGGGAATTCAACACTTATGGGTCCAGAGTTGGTATGAGCTACCACGGAGAAGGTGTAAATCATCCAGGAGCGGATGAAGACTGCACAGAGTAGGTTGAAGTCTTATGCTTACAGGAGATGGAGACCTTTTGAGTTCGTAGAGGGAGAACATGTCTTTCTATGGGTCTCACCTCGATGAGGTTTGCGGAGATTTGGCCGGGGCATCAAGTTATCTCTGAGGTTTATCGGACCCTTTCAGGTCCTCAGCAGAGTTGGCGAGGTGACGTATCACCCAGCTCTTCCCCCTCAGATGCACCAGGTGCATGGTGTTTTTCACCTATCGCAGCTGAGGAGGTACGCACATGATCCATCACACGTCATTGAATGGGGTGAGCTAGACATTGATGATGGGGCAAAGTTTATGGAGGTTCCAGTGGAGATTAGGGATTTATAGAAGCGGGTTCTTCATGGATGATCGATACCTCTAGTGCGCATTCGCTGGCATCATGAGAACCTCCAGGAGAGCACATGGGAGTGAGAGGTTCAAATATGTGCTCAGTATCCCCACTTGTTTCCCTAGTTTGTGTTGTGGATTTCGGGGATGAAAAGCCCGGAGGTGGGGAGAATTTAAGGACCTAGATTTTTCCTTGTAATATTTTTTGGGAATATTACGAGTTTGCAAAAATTGACGGCGCGTGATTCTGAGGCCCGGTGTGCCTGAAATGAATTTATGAACTTTCTTTAAGGTACGTTCAATAAATGTACCAAGCGGGAATTCCTAACTTTTGAACTGGTGCTCAGAATTGAAATCCAAGGGCATCGTTGAACTCGTAGTGCCGAGATTCACTCAAAGGAGCCTTCACTTCGACCGCAGTAGGTCGGGGGGAAGATCCAGTTTTGTGGGTTTTAGTGGAGGATTAAAATATTTTTTTTATTAAACTACTTCCATCCTTGTTAATTAATTTGAGGTGGGGGACCACATGAGGGTGGTAGGGAATTTAATAATGGGCATTAAATGCCTGGTTACACAAAGTGTGTAACCATGAAACCCACCATTTAATGAAGTCTCATTAATGACAAGTTAAAAAAACCATTAACTTAATTTAATGAGTAAGGATTCTCTCATTCCTCTTTTTCATTCATTGGAAAAGATTTGAATTGGGAGGAGAGAACTTTGGAGAGCCTTTGGAGAACCTTTGGAAGAACAAATCCACCAAGCAAAGAATGGAGGATCGACGTTCGAGCAACCGTCGATGCTTGTTGCGGAATGACGAACACCGACCCGTCATCTTCAACCGCAAGTGCTCTCCAATGAATCAAGATAGGGATTTGAACTTGTTTAATTTAAATTATGGATGATTCAATCTCTTCAACCTACTACTATCAATCTAACGCAGAGGGAGCAGGACAAACGAACAAGGTCCGGTCCCTCCGCTATCTTGATTAATTTGTGCGTTCTTCGTGGGTAATTATTTGGGATGGATATAACCCAATTTTGATGGGCTAGAAGTGATGATGATGTCTCAGGAAGTTCAACGACGCCTTCGGAAAGAAAAACGGGCCACCAGAGCTCACCCGGTGACCCACGGAAGGCCGCTGGCACGACGGTAACGGTGATCGGCACCGGCGGGGACCAAGGTGGCGGCCGACACTAGTCGGCCGTGGGGGAGGAGGTGGCGCACCTGTGCTGCTGGAGGAACTGACCGTGGATTGTCAACCGCGACGGTTGGAGGAGGCGGCCGATACACCAACTGGTCGTGGAAGAGGAGGATGGCGCAACCATTGCACCATTGGAGGATGCGGGCCGCAGCTCGTCATCTGCGGTAGACTAAAGGAGGTGACCAACATACCGGCCGACCGTGGGTGGCAGAGCGGCACGCCGCCGCACACCGCTGGAAATGGTGGCCGACATCGGACGACCGCGACGGGAGGCAGGACCTGCTCTAGCGGGTCCCGTATGACACTTGGCGGTGCCACGTGGCGCTGCCGCTGTGGAGGAGACCGAACGACCCTTATGGCCATTCGGGAAAACTGGGGGTCACTCCCCCGGGTGGAAGCTAGGGCGGACCCCGCCACAGTGGGCCACTCTACCCATCCGCAGGCTACCCTCTTGCGGGCTAGGCCGTGCCCCCTGCGGGCCGGGTCGGACCGCGGCCCAGCGGGCTGAGCCCACCATGGCCCCGCCCAGCCGGTTCGGACCCAGACCGGGTCGGTTCAACCCGAACTGGGTCGGGTCAGCCAGGCTAGGTCGGGTCGGGTCGGTCCGACCGGGTCAGACCGGACCGGGGCCCAACCGGACCCAGAAACACTTAAAGGGCCATATCTTGAGAAATGGATGTCCATTTGATGAACATTATATAGTGATGAGATCCTTGGATTAAGATGGTCCTTTTGGTATACTCCACTTGAGTTTTGGAGAAAGTTGGAGTACATCCAGGTTAGATCGAACACAAATCCAACCAGGCCATCGACACTAAAATTCTAATAACTTTCAGACCGAGCGTCCGATTGATGTTCCATCTATTGTGTTGGGACCCTTACGACATGGAGGTCCTTTAGGTTACACATTTGAAGAGATTAGTGGCAGTCGAGGTATGACCAATGACTCAAGGATAAATTTCTATGGAACTTGAGCGCACCGAGTGTGGGGAACCCTGTGGCTGGTTGTACATAAAGAACTTATACAAATCCTATGTGGGTAAACTTATATGAATACTGTGTGGGTAAACTTCTACGAATCCTGTGTGGGTAAGCTTCTATGAACCCTATGTGAGTCAGCTTCTATGAATCCTGTGTGGGTCAACTTATACGAATCCTGTGTGGATCAACAACAGAGCTTCTCGACGAAGTAAGATGATCTAGTGATACGTCTAATCATCTGTACTTCTATACTTAAGTTATACCTAGTGTGAGATGAGTCTTTACCTTTTTGGTACTTTTCTTCATGGTATTACCTTTCTGGTGTTTTACTTGTGATGTTACCCTTTTGGTACTTACCCTTGTGGTGCTACCTTCATGGCATTCCTTCCTTCATGGAACAATTGTGCTAATGGATAAAAGGTTGGAGTCTTTTGTTTCCTCATGAATGAGATGAGTATAAATGATAACTTAGGTATATGTATGGGCATATACCTAAGTAGGTTTGACTGTTGCTTCATGATTTGTGTTTGTGGTCTTGCTTTGTGGTTTATTCTTTGTGGATTCTGTGAGACCTTCAGGGTCTCAGGGTCCCTACTGAGTATTGTTATAGTCACCCCTGCACGGGCTACACCCGCACCTTGTTGTGTCTTGTGTAGACAACGAAAAACGTTGATCTAGGCTGAGGGATCCAAGACTGGAGGGTGCTCAGAGGTGTACTATTTGACGTGACGTGCTGTAGAGACGACCAATCACGAGGTGTACCTACCCTTTAGTTAGGATCCTTGACAGATAATCACAGGGGAAGTCTTTCAGTTTTACATGTACTTTTCATATGGGCTTGTATTCTGGAACCTTTACTTACAGTACTCACTCTTTTTCTTTATAGTTTACTTCATGCTTGTATCCTGCTATGTTCTTGGACTGTGTGCTTGCAGGTTTAAAGACAATGCCTTCTTGTTTATAGGGACATGCCTTTCCGATGCTAGTCTCCAGCCCCTGGCCTATGGGATGTGGGATTGGGGTAATCACGACATAGGCCCTGGGGGATGGGTCATGACATGTTTGATTATTAACACTAGTTTCCAGCCCAGGAGGATTGGGAATGCCTCTCGGGCCTTGTTGTGTGCTGGCTTAGGTGACCGGTTCGGGGTCAACCCAAGTTGGTTAATGACAGGTGAATTTTTCATTCCTGAAGTACAAATAGATCATGAGGTAGAATGATAATTCATTCCATATGTCTTTAGTTAGAATCACAAAAAAATGGTTAACACAAGTTATTCAACATGAATAAATACTTTTATGTAGAGATAATACTTTAATCTCTAAAAACTCATCTGAATTTTAACATAAACCATTCCTTATATTGTTAACCTTATAACCCTTCCAAAAGATAAAAATCCAAAACTTTAGAAAGAATTTAACTAAATAATCTTAATATTGATCCCCCATATATTATTTGGTAGATCTTGGTCATCACAATCCAGACATGTGAATACCTTTATCATGTATTCTCTTGAAACATGGTAATAACTTGAATTACCATTCATCCCTATTGAAAACAGGCATGTTTACTTATTCCAAAGTTTATTGTATATATGTTACTTAAATCCAAAAATGTTGTGAACTTGATCCATGGTAATATAGACCACTTTTTCAACAAATATTTAATCAGTTCCAAGGTAATCAGTACCATCCAATTTACTTTTTCATATCCAACATATATTTTTTCCAAACATCTTTATCTCAAAATTATAAACATATTAAGGGTTATGTTTCCCTTAATCCTGTGTTTCCCATGAATAACACCTTTCCATTAAATCACTTTTATAGTCCATTGAAACCATTTAACATATTATTGTAAATACTTAGAAAAAAACATAAATGCAAAAATCCTTATATATTTAAAAATTCATAATTCTTGAATCCAAAAACATAAACACTTTGATTATTCCACCTCATCCTTAAGCCATTAACAAGGATTCATCATCTTATTCCTTAATTCCACATTCCTAAAACATGAAATAATAATAATTTGTTAACATTTATCAAACTCAATTTAATCATTCTTATTAAAAATACAATTAGAACAACACATACCTTTCATATGTCATTCATGGTCTCTTCATTATCAGCAAGAAAACCCTTACTTCTACCTCCTTTCTGATTCACTTCTAGAGAATTCCACATAAAACATTAATTTTTATAATTCCCATACTATTACACATTTAAATAATTCATCAATTGATAATAACTTAGAGAGGAAAATATTACTATCCATTACATTAACTGAACTTTTCATTTTCCCTTTGTAGTTACTGAATTTATGTCCTTCTTTTCCATAGTGAAAAAATATTTTAGTTCCTCTAAGACATTCACTTTGGTTCTTCATTCCACATTATCAACAAAAATAAAATTGAATATTCTTTCCTTTATAGTCTCTAATACCCAAATACTTAGAAATTTTTTTTCTTCTCTTCTTTGGTGAGTCTGAGAGTTGGTTAAGGTACACATTATTAATCATGTTCTGTGAAAATTGATTAACCATGATTACAATATCCTTCACTCCAGTGATCATCCCATTTGACTTATAATAAGAAAATTTTATATCACATTCAACATTAAACCAGTTCTATCCAGTTACCACCATTGACTAAAACTAGAAAGCATAGTGTGAGAAGCACATATCATTGGGGAAAACTACATAATTATAAAAAATCACTTATAGTATGTTTAAATTATGACACCTTCCTTTAAATCTAAGACACCTTAGTATTATAATTAGATAAATACCTATAAATATCCTTATAAATATCCCTAGGGATCTCACTAATGTTTTATCATCTTAGTTTTAAGTGTTGACTAAACCTTTCCTTTGATACCAACTATAGTGACCCAGGCTTAGCATGCATGGATATTACATCAATTTAGATGAATATTTAGCACATTATAAAAGTACATGACTGAGGACCATAATAGTTTAGTGTATTTGGAATCATGGAAAAAAATATTCTATCTTGGTGAAATATCTTCAATGTTTCCCACAAATATCTTCCCCTTTAGTACTTCAACTTTAAAATGTTTCTTCATAACCTGTGGAAAGGAAACATAATAAAGGGTGAGCTCAGATGCTAATTAAGTGTAAATAAAGCAGATATGTAATAATAAAATGAGAAAAAGTGTATGATAACATGATCATAACAATAAAAGATCATACCCTACATAACAAAGATCATAATCATGAGTCATGGCATAAAGATTAACACTTCATAATACATGAATCATAAGGAAATCAAAGATCATGAGTCATGAGAGCATAAAGTTGGCATAAGACATAAAATTTTGGAATACACATAAGTATATAAAAACATTAGCTACAAGTTAAGGCTCATTTCCAAAAAATATCATGGCACTTCATGGGGACTACACCTACTGGGTCGAACACTCCACCATCCCCAATCAAAATCCTTTACTTATATGGGATTGATTTTCCCCATATTACCATAGTGGACCAGGTTTCCCAATCTTCCCATAGTAGATTGGGTTTCCCTATCTTCCCATATTGGATTGAATTTTCCCATTTTCCCATAATGGATCGGGTTTCCCCATCTTCCCATAGTGGATAAGGAGGAACCTGCTTCCCATTGTGGATGAAGCCCTTCGACTTGTTTATGATCATTATATCATGAGATATACATCTTTATCTATTGAATTTAAGGGAGATATAGGTCCCAACTATCACATAATAAAATCATAGATACATGTTTCTTATGATAATAAAAATTGTATCATATCACGACCCTTAAAAAGAGATGGGTTTCATAAACATCATATCATAACCTAGGAAATGAAATGGGTATCATGAAAATTTCATCAAATCATTACCCATGGAAAGTTATAGGTCTCATAATCATTTAGTCAAAGCATAATCCATGAAAAGAATTGGGTTTCAAAAGCATATGACCCGTGGAAGAGAATCAGGTGTCATAAGTATCATTATATCAAAACATAAACCATTCAAGAAATAATATGAATGGTATTCTTGGATCATATCCCCAGTAAATAATAAACTATAACAAAGTATGAACTATTATATGGATAAGGATTTCTATAGATAACATGGAACATTTATTAATAAAAATTGACTTTCTTTGAAAATCCTTTTTATAAAACCATTTAAAAAATCATTTTCTTATAAAGAAATCTTTACAATTTCATTTTAAAAATTTCTTGAGGAAAATATATTTTCCTCTATGAAAAACGTTTATTAGAACATAAATAATTTTAAAAAAATTTTCTTTTAAAATAGATTTTAAAACTTATAAAATAAGATTATTTTGAAAACCCTTTTCTTTTAAAATGCCTTGAAAACTCATAAAGAAGTATATAAAATATTTTAAAAACCTTTTTCTTTGAAAATAATTTGAAAACATAAAAATAAGGCTTGAAATCATTTTGAAAACCCGTTTTTATAAAATTTATTTAAAAACTTATAAGGAAACCTTGAAATCATTTAAATACTTTTCATTGAAAATTACTTTTGAAAACATATAAAGGATGGTTTGAAAATCATTTTAAAAAATATTTAGACATAAAAAATATTGAAAAACCTTTATTTTAAAAAAAAATTTAAATAAAAAAATTTATATAAGATTAGTAAATCATTTTATTTTGAAATAAACTTGTAAACTTACAAAGTAAGCTTCAGGAAAGTGATGTTTATGATGACAAGTAGGTCCATACATGCCGAACATTCCTTTTTCAACTTAAAATATTTAGAAAAGTGACTTGATCAAAAAGTGATAAAGATATTCATTTCAAAACCCTGAAAAGGTAAAACAAGGTTACAATTTTATTTTACACATCATATTAAAACATTTTTGAAATCATTTTTAGAAATCACGATTTTCTGAATAAAACAAATTTCTGACCGAAGAGAGAAATAAAGTCGGATTTTCTTAAAAACATTTTCTTTATTATCTTTAGTATCAAAGAGTGTGAAAATGGTAATAATAGATGAAGATATCATTAATTACCATTGGATAAGTAAATTAATGAGTTTTATTGAAATATGTATAATAATATTTCATCAATGAAAGCGTAATCATAAATAATCCTGATAAATGATGGGATTTTTGCAACAAACTCTTACCACTTGGTAACATTGAATAAAAATACTCATGTAAGAACATGACACTACATGAAGCTTAAAATATAATTAAAAAAAATGATATTCATGATATAACATGTCAAAGGGAAGTTTATACACCTCATAAAATAATATAGGTGCATATCATGACATGTGTCTCAAAGAAGGCAAATGGAGACAAACCTATTTTAGCGATTTGGTAACTTTTGAAACATAAACCCCATGAAAGAGATATCATAAAATGGATATTTAAATACCCATAAATTTAAGTAAAATAACAATATAATATATTAATTGTCTGTAAATATGCCACACCAAAGAAACAAGTGGTTAATAAGGCATAAATCTCAAAGAAATAAAAGTGAGACTATAAATCCCCTTACTACTTGGGTAACTTTATAATCGTGATCCCCATGAAAGAATAAAATGAATTCAATATTTTAATACCATTAAATAAAGGAAATTAATGATATGAAATTTTATAGGGTAGTATATACACAACAAAAAATAAGTGAGTGGTGAATATGGAATGCATCTCACAGAAATAAAAATCGAGATGAAATTCATTTACCACATGTCTTGAATTTTTTTCGTACTCATTAAAAACTCCTATTATTTAGGTAAATCATGTTGGATGACACCAAAGGTCTTCCTTTATAGGATTTCTTCCCAAAGGGAGGATTTTATGATGAAGTTAGGGGATTTGGGAGGATATTTGGGTAGGGTTTGGTTGATCCAAAGGGCTTGAGAGGTGTGAATAAGTGAGGGTAGTGAGTGCACTTTTATAGTGGAGGAGGAGTGACATTCTTGTAAATATAAAAAGGTAAACACTATTGAGAGCCCCCCTAACATAATGGGCATGCAATAATTTTAAAAATTATATCCAACATGGGAATTGGTTGAAATATTTCTTTCTAATGGATTTTGGACATGTCTCTTGATCATTTGGCCCCTTATGATTAAAGTTTAACCATTAAGTAATCTAATTTTTACCTTAATCACTGTAATTAATTTTAATTAATTACACTAATATTATTGGTAGATAACTAAGTTTAACTTATTAGACATTATAAATTATTATTATTCCAAATTTGGAATCCATTTTTTCAAATTCTAATCATAGAAGCAGAAAAAATTAATTTAAAATTAACCCCATCGAAGTGTCGCGACAACGGGTTTTTTAAGTAAAAATATTTAAATGTTTGAGATGTTTTTATATCCAATTTAATTGTAAAATTGGTCCCAATTTACTTAATGGATTAATTGATGTAAAATTTATCTAATGAATCTTTAAAAAAAATTCACAGTATAATTTAACCCAATAAATTATTTAGATAAAAAAATAGTTTTTGATTAAAATTCAGCATTTCTTCACTATTCATCAAAACGTGAAACTTCTCTAAAAAATACCATATATTTTCCCAAGGTAAATTTTTATATTCCAATTTAAAAAATAAAGTTTTTTTCAAAATAAAAATTAAAAGTGTCTAAAATTATATTTAAAACAGATCTCTATTAAAAGGTGATAAAATTACCTTTTAGAAATATACATTTTTTATTAATTAAATTGTATTTATTCTTATCTTATGCCTATAATAACTATTGGATGAGTTTTACAAAAATTTATTTAATATATAATATATAAATATTATTAAAAACATTCATCAATAGTTTTTTTCTTAATTTATTGTGATAAAATGGTGTTTGTACATAGTTTTGTTAGAAAATGAATTTCATTATTTTCAAATAGTTCTTACTTTCATTTCTAGATAATTGATAACAAATGGATTCTTTTTATATACATTTGTAAACCCTATTTTAATAATTAAATTAATCAAATTCATAACTCATATTCCAATATCTAGGTTATAACTATAATGATATTTTAATAACAATATTAATAGTATATTGTAGTTTGGTAAAACTCAGGTTTGCGTGTAATGCAAGCTATCGAAAGAACTTGGCATTGTGTGTAAAAAATACTAACATAATGTTGAATGTACCCCAAGATAATCTAAGTGTTTCTTATAGTGAAATATTAACTTGTTGTAGCATATGAAGAAAGCTTAACTTGCTGTAGCATACAAAGTGAGAATAACTTGGTTCTCTCATATAACACAAGCTATATTCAGTGTTTCCTAAAATGAAATATATAAAAAATATTAAATTAATTAGAAAAAAATTATTCACAATATATCGAGGTGTTATAGAAACAACCAGAAGGATTTGTGATTTTGGGTAATTCGAAAAAAGTATGCAAGTTATAGAGATCCATTTAGGAATTAAATAAAGTATGCAGTTCATGGAACATTTGATTCTAGTTATATATTTATATGAAATATTAATAATTGGAATTGAGATACTAGTATTATTTACTGTTATGGATTAGTTAAACTAGTTCTTCTCCATAGAATACCTAAGTGAAAAAACTTATATCCTTGTAATCAAGATCATTAATGCTAGATACAAGATGCTACTTGGAATAAGTCATGGTATATATATTGATAAAATAATATAGATATTTATTATGGAACAAACCAAAAGAGGATTGGTTCTAGAGTTACTTTATATACATCTTTCTAATAAAATGTTCCATCAGAAATCACTGAAAAAAGAGATATTGAGTAGGATCCTATACACATCAGTGATAAGATCAATCATGAATTCTACTTCATGTACTGGGATTGATGTTCCATATTCCTTGAGTATGGTAAGAATATATCAAGATGATCCAGATGAAAAACATTGGATTTTCTATTAATACTATACATAATTATATGAATTATACTAAGGATATGGTTCTGGTATATAGAGGAGACGAGTATCTAGTCATCAGGTGATATAATGATTCTAGTTTCATGGTAGATTAGAGTGATCTAAAGTCATAGTTAGAATACGCATCTAGTATCAATAGAGTAACCGTGATCTAGAAGAGTTGAAAGAATATAGTTGTTGTTAATTCTATAATATAATCCAAGTATATTGTAGCTTCTGATAAAATTGAGGAAACAATTGGGGTTTAAATTTTTTCCCAAAAGCTTGATCTGGTACCTATAATTAAACACCCCTTCATATTATCTTTTGATAATACTACAGTGGTGGCTCTCTCAAATACTCTAATATCACATCAAAAGTTGAAGCACATTGTAACGTCCCCCAATATGGTACTCTCTCATGTGGCTAAAAAGGGTTGGTAATGAGAACTCAAGCACACCTCCCCGTACGTTAGAGGTTTTCGACTACCAATGGGGGTGTGAAATGTATAGTGGAGAGACTAACCCCCTAACATAAACTGTTATAACATAATAATTAAATCATATAAACAAAATAAATCAATGTATATACATAACATATGACAAAAATAAAAGACAACTGAATAATCCAATAAATATTAAGGAATAATGTAAGGACATGATGGAATATAACTAAATTTATTCATAGAAATAATAAAAGTAAAAGACCAGCAGACAAAAAATTCCCCAGTCCCGAACCCCACATTAGTCCCACCTCCAAACTCTATCCCATCCAGTAATAAAACAATAAAAATTAAGGTCCATTTACCTTTTTCAAACCTTATATCCATGTAATATGCTCGGGTAACAAACAACGACCCAAATAGAGTGTTAGTAAAACTCAGTATGTTGACACCATAATTTCTAAACTAACCAATATGATAAGAAGTGTATGAAATAAAGTGATAAACATGTGTATTAATTAATTCAACAATTAATTAAATACAACAAACACCTCCTTCATCTTCATGCTAGAATATCTTTGAGCATGTGTTACGACCATTCCAACCACAATCATATAATCATGGTAAAATAAATTGCTTCGATGTCATGACATATTATCTCAGAGCATGTTTTCAAACCATTCCAATCACCACCATATAACCATGGAGTGGTCACAAAAATATAGGTCAAAGCCTTATAATCGTTACAAAATTCGGGTAAAATCCCTATAAGTGTTACTACATGGGGGCTCAACATAGCCTGTTCTCTATAAGAATTACATCACAGGATTGGGACGATCCCATTCGATATCAGCATTACAACATATAAGCATGCATGTTCCAGGGATGAGCTTGATATATAATCATTTTAGCATGGAATACAAGTCTTTCCAAATAGTATGAATATCACAATATCACATCATATATCTGAATGATTAATTATGAGAATTTCCATTTATCTATCAAATATCACTTTAAATTTAAATCACAATTGATTAACAGTTATATCAATTAGAAATAAGTCACATGTTAGGGATTATATATCACCAAATCACCTAAGGTCATATGTCATTCTAAACACACTTTATACCATTATCCAATTCAATTATTTTCAAGGGGTTCTCACCCAACGGGTATCCATAAGCCAAGTTAGGGGGTAATTGAAAATAAGGGACTCCAAGGAATGATACCTTTCATTATTTAATTTATTTAGGTGAATGATACATTGGAAAAATCCTAATATTGAATATAATTGGCTATTATCAAACCACAGGGTTAAGATTTAGAACCCCTACCTAATCAGCAAAGAACACAACACTTCCAATGGAAAACACCCATGAGAAGGAAGGTGCAGATGATTGCAAAGAGATTCCTAGACTAAAACAGATCAATATCAAAACAAAAAATTCATTTGGTCAAATAATTTCACCACAACGTATGGAAAAAGAAGTAGATAAGGGGAAAACGTAATCAAAAGGTATTACCAGAGATTTATTATATAAACAGGATGTCCTAAAGGGAAGTTGGAACTCCAAAATCACATTGAGGGTTGCCCTAGGTCAATAGGAGAGGATCTGCAATGGAATGAAATGAAAATTCAGTTTCACATCCTGTTTAAAATAGATGGATAGGGAATTACATGATGTGTAATGTAGTTACACATCATGTAAATATTTTTAATGGAATAAGCCAAAAAACATGTCACCTTAGATTTTTTTTATGATTAAAACACCCAAACAATTACATGATGCGTAAATCCTTTACACGATGTGTAAATGTTCTAAAAATGTGTTTTTAGGACATTTTACCTTTAAAAAACACAAACAACTTTTAAATATTATCAACATACTAAGAAACTGTGATTACACTTAACCCATTTATACCTGGACTCCGTTAATTAAAACAAGAACACATCCTTGAACTTTAAGTCATTTCTTCCGAAAAATCTCTCCATGTAGATCTGATTTGATTTTCTCAAGTTTCCTCACAACCTAAGACTGTGTTTATTGAAAGAAGATACATCAATGATGAAAACACAAATGAAATAAATGTTAAAAAAACTCATAGAGAGAGGTACTTGGAAAGATATTGGATCTTACAACCTCCCCACCTTATAACATCTCATCCCCGAGATGCTCCAAGCATCACTGTGAGTACTTAGAGAAAAATTCTTTCCACTGTGTTCACATATTAAAATCCCTCTCCCAGTTCTCCTCCTAAACTCACCCATATTTCCATTGTGCTTGAACCCATGATATTTTTGTATGCCGAAGATATTTCTCACTACGATCCACAACCCATATCAGATACTCCTCAAAGGACTCACTAGAACAAAGCTCTACGTAAGATATTTTTATCACATGGGAAGTGTATGGATGATACCTATGTAGCCGAGACACATGAAAAACATCGTTCGTGGAACTATTGTGATGTGGAAGGGCTAAATGGAATTCTAATGGACTAACCCTTGACACCATATCAAGTGACATGACAAACCTAGGCTCTAGATTTTCCAGTTTCTTAACACGGTGTTTCCCCAACCTAGGTGATGCTTGAAGGAAATCATGATGATCAAAATCAAATTATAGAGGTCTTCTTCGATGGTCAGTATAATATGTATGCCTGCTCTGTGTGGTCACCAACTGCTATCTAATTAATTGAACCTGATCAGATGTTTCCTACATAAGTCTAATCCTAATAAGTGCTAAATCACCTACCTCCATGCAACAAAGAGGTGAATGACACAACCTACTATAAAACCCTCAAAAGATGATATTTAGATTTATTCTTAGAAGATATAATTATATGAAATATCAACTATATCCATATATTTCTTCCATGAAACACCAAAATCCAAAACACAGGCTCATAATGTATCCTCCATAACCTGAATAGTCTACTCATGTTGACCATCAATCTGTGGAGATAGGATGTGTTAAAAAGAGTTCACAATCCCAGAGACTTCTAAAGACCCTACTAGAAACCTGATGTGAAATGAGTATCTATGTCTTAAACTATACTCCTTGGAACATCATTCAACTAAACCAACTCACACACATAACTACATCCCAGATAATCAATTGTGAAGGTTTTGTTGATAGGAAAGAAGTGGGATACCTTAGTCAGTTGATCCATGAAAACCCACACAATTTCATTCTTATGGGTTTTCCTGGGTAATCCTATCACAAAATCCATTTTGAAATCATCCTATTTCCACTCAGGAATGGGAAAAGGCTGAAAAATCTTGGATGGCCTCTGATTCATGGCTTTCACATGCTAAAATTATCTTCCACTCATCATCAGACTCCCGTACTACCTCTATCTATGTCTTATGGATCAAATCACTGACAATGATGTATCCCTTACCTAGTGTATAAGCTAATTTAAATTTAAAATACTACAAATACTAGACCCACCTCCTATGATGAAGGTTTAGGTCTCACTGAGAAAAGATATACCTGAGGCTCTTGTAGTTTGTGTATAACATAAACCTATAACCTATGAGATAGGTTCTCTAATATCTCAAGGAATATACCACTATTTCTAACTTCAAATCATGATTAGGGTAATTCCTCTCATGTGGCCTCAGTTTTCTGGATCCATAAGCAACCACTCGATCCTACTCAGTTATAATTGTTCAAAGTACAACTCCGGATGTGTCACGGTACATGGTATATTCTTTACCCAGCATAGGTAAAGTGAGTATAGGTGCTAAGGTAAGCCTACCTTTCAGTTTCTGAAAATATCTTCCACATGCGTCAAACCAAACAAACTTTACCCTGTTTTTGGTTAGGCTAGACATTGGTACCTCAAAATAGGATAAATCCTAGATAAAGCACCGATAATAACCTTATAAACCCAAAAATCTCTAAATATCGAAGATGTTATTGGGATGTTCCCAAGATACCATGGCTGGTACTTTCTTTGGGCACACGAAAACTTCTGAATCTACGATTACATGGCCCAATAAGTGAACTTAAGTAATACAAAAAGTGCATTTTGTTAGCTTGGCATAAAGAAAATGCTCTCTCAATGTACTCGGGATGATGTCAAGATGTTTAGAGTGATTGTCTACTGACTGGGTGTACATTGATATGTCATCGACAAAAAAAAACCACATACCAGTCTAGAAAAGAATTATAGATCCTATTCCTTAAGGCCATGAATACCTCTTGTGCATTAGTTAACCCAAAAAACATCACTATGGATTCATACAAGCCATACCTACTCCTAAAAGCTATCCGAGTTATGTTCAATGGTATCACCTTTAACTGGTGGTATCTTGATCTCAAATAAATCTTAGAGAAGATCATAACACCTCTCAACTGATCAAAAAGATCATCAATGCATAGAAGAGGGTACGTGTTCTTGACCATCATCAGGTTCAACCTCTGATAATCCACACATAAATGAAAAGAACCTTAAGCCTTCTTAGAGAAGATAACTAGAGAACCCCAAGGATATTCACTAGGTTGTATTAAGCCTTTAGATTCTAGATCATTGAACTAAACCTTCAACTCCCAAAGCTCTGCTGGTTCCATTCTGAAAGGTGGGATAGAAACTGGCTCTGCTCCCGACACCAACTCGATCATGACCTTGATCTCTCTCTTGGGAGTTAATCTATAAAACTCATTAAAAAATACATCCTAAAAATTTTATACCACCGGAGGAAAAGAATCCTACTACATTCCACTATTATCTAGAGAAAGACCCACTATCTGATCTATGGTACAATCTAATCCACATTGAATTGGACATGCATGACCAGCCTAAAGATCCCACTCACCTTGGTGAAAATAACTACCTCCTTATGGAGATATAAAGGTAACTATCCTCCTATAACATCCGATATGATCCTAGTATAGAACTAACCAATCCATACCAAGAATCAAGTCGAATCTTACCATTTCTTGAATGAATGGTTCCCAAAAGAAATGGTAAAAACTAATCTATAGAGAACACACCATGAAATTTTTGATATTATCTGACTACAATGGTGTGATATAGAAAGTTTGTAATGAAGATATGAAGATAACTTAGTTTTCCAAAGATATAACACTCAAATGTGGGGTAAGGACACAATAGGTTCTTATGACCAAATTTTCCACACCAATAATACTAGAAAGAACCACGGTCTTGAGATGGAAATACACAATCCTGACTCCTCAGACCACTACTACCTGGGCAGAAACTATCACAACAATGCTTCTTTCCACTCAAAAAAGAGTTGCTAGATATCTTTCCTAAAATAACTTGACCACTGCTTGGGGCCTATCTAAGATTACCTTCCATGATGAGTTCCTAGTTCATCACATCCTGAAAGATGCTCAATCAAAAACCCTTTACCTGTGACTTGATCTCATAGTGAAGACCATCCTGAAAACGTCTTGACCTAGAGATCTCATCATCTTCCAAATATGGTGCAAAGAGCTATAGGTAGGTGAAGCATTCAACTTAGTCCATCACTGAGTTTCCTTTCTTTATTAGATGTATAAACTCATGATATTTCTCATCCCTCTACATCTCAAGATATAAATGACTCAGTAAATTTGTTTCAAAGTCCTTCCAAGATACCTCATCATGTTGTACATCTTCCTCCAGAATATCCCACCATTGCTTGGTAGGTCTATGAAGAATATATACAGCAAGATTCACCCTTATATCTGCGATTATTTCAAGATGCTTGAAGATTATCTGGACTTACTCGATCTAGAACTCAGAAGCCTCAGATCCCCCTTTCCCAATAAACATTGGTGGTTGCTGTAGTTGGAACTCTCTTATCATTTTAGACATCAAAGGAATGACATGAAAAATTACTCTTTCCATGGATCAAATTACCATCAGGAAGTTGTTTCAAAGATAAACATCCATATGCTCCTCAGGAACTACAAGAAGTTACGATTCAGCTACATTTGGATCATGCTGATTTCCACTCTCCTGATGCTCAAATCAAAGATAATGAGGCATTTTATCTATAAGACAAACACACACCTTAGGGAACTGGCTAACAAAAAAGTCAACCTCAAAAGGCGACTATAATAGAGAACCATTGACACCTGGTCTCCTTAGCAGGGTTTTAAAGTGTTTTATCATGAAATGTCAACTCATTTTAGTTATCTAGTGATACAAATATCTTAAATCATAGTTCAAAAGGAAAGTATATATCACATGAAAAATAGATATGCACCTATTATGAAAAATGCATGTCAATATATCCCTAAGTTCCTAATGTGAAGCATGTATTATCGTCTCTCACCATAATGGGCTATGAGTAAAAATATTAAGAAACAATAACATCATTAAACAATAACCTCACACAATATGTGAACCACCCAAGGTGAAATAAATCAACTGTAACAACCACATGACACAAATAGCAATCCCATCCCTGGGTACTCAAATTCCCCCATACATTGGTTAGCTGATCCCACACACAAGATCATTACCAAGTCCTGCCACATTCTATTTTCCTTTCTAACTTTCTCAAATAGTAAAGTAGAATAAAAGAAAACCCACTCCTTTGATACCACTTTGTAATGACCCCCAATCCGAAACTCTCTCACATGGCCGAAAATGGTTGGTTATGAGAACTCAAGCAGGATTCCTCATATTCCAGAGGCTTCTGACTAGAAGTGATGGTGTGAAATGTATAGTGGGGAGACTATACACCCTCGTATGAAGTTTCATATCAAAAGAATTAAATCATATAAACAAAATAAATCAAAGTATAGAAAAAAAGACAATAATGAAATACAACTAAATAATCCAATAAATAATAAGGAATAATGTAATAATGTGCTAGAATTTAACAAAATGTATTAATATAAATAATACAATTAAAAGAATAGTAGACTCAAATAAAGACTCAAAAAGTCCCCGATCCTGAACCCCATATCAGTACCACCTCAAAACTCCATCACATCCATCAAGAAAACAACCAACAACAAGGTCCTTTGCCCTTATCTAAACCCACATCTATGTAATCTGCTCGGGTACCAAACAATAACCTAAATGGGGTATGATTAAAACTCAACAGGTCGAAACCACTATGTCTAAACAAACCAGTCTATGAAATATTGTGATAAAGAGGTGTATTAATTAATTCAAAAATTAATAAAATATAACAACCTCCTTCTTAATCTCTGTGCCAGAATATATCAGAGTATGTCTTACAATCATGCTAACCACAACCATATAACCATGGTAAAATAACCTTCTTCAGAACCGTGCTAGAATATCTCAGAGCATGTCTTACAACCATGCCAACCACCACCATATAACCACGGTATAATCACAAAAATCTTGGGTAAAGCCATATAATCATTACAACATCTGAGTCAAATCCCTATAAAAAGTACAACATGGTACTGGGAATAACCCACTTTCTATATGAATTATAGCATGGGATTGGACTAAGCCCACTCAATATCAACATTAAAACATATAAGCATGCATGTTCCAAGGCTGAGCCCAATATATAATAATTTTATCATGGAACACAAGTCCTATCATACAACATGAATATCATAATATCACATCATACATATCAATGGTTAATTATCTGAATTTCCATTTATATTTTAAATAACACTTTCAATTTAAATCCCAATTGATTAACAGTTATGTCAATAAGAAATAAGTCACAATTTAGGGATTCTATGACAATAAATCACCTAAGGTTACATGTCATGCTAAACACACTTTATACCATTATACAATTCAATTATTTTCAAGATTTTCTCACCTAAAGGGTAGCCATAAGCCAAGTTAAAATACAATTGAAAATAAGTGACTCCATGGAATGATCCAATTCATTATTTAATTTACTTGGGAGCATGATACATTGAAGTAATCACAATATTGCCTATACTTTTCAACTATCAAAACATAGGGTTAAGATTTTGACCCCTAACCTCAACTGGGTAAGAACAGAATGATTCTAGCGACAAAAAATCATGATAAGGAAGGTGAAGATGATTGTTAAGAGGTTCCTGGACCAAAGGAGATCAAGATAAAAAAACAATTCAACTTGTCAAAGGATTTCACTACAATGGTTGTAAAAATAAGGATATAAAGAAAAAACATGACTAAAAGGACTTACCATGGATTGATCATGAAAATGGGACATCTAGAAAGGAACTTTTCACTCTAAAATTTCCTGGAGGGTTTCCGTTGGTCAAGAGAAGAGAAGCTGTAGTGGAATGAATTGAAATTTTATCAACAAAACATGTTTAAAATAGTAGGTTGGGGAATTATATGATGTGTAACATAGTTACTCATAGTGTAAATATTTTTAATGGAATACACTGAAAATACCATCAGCTAGGATTTATTTTATTAAAACACCTAAATAATTACATGATGTGTAAACCCTTTACACAATGCGTAAATGTTCTGAAAATTGTTTTTAGTCTATTTTCTATTTAAACAACCTGAACCCATTTTATAGCTTCTCAATTTACCAAGAACCAATTTTAACACTTAACCCATTTATACCCATACTCCATTAATTCAAAAAATCATACATCCCTGAACTTTAATTTATTTTCCCCCAATAAATCTCACCATGTAGACCTGCTCTAGTTTTATAAAGTTTCCTTGCAACCCAAGACTAAATTTATTTAAACTATAGATATCCATGATAAAAACATAATAAAAAGAAAAGTTAACAAAAAACTAAGAGAGATACATACTTAGAAAAAGACTAGATCTTAGAAATATACTTTATAAATATTACTTATTGAGGGATTTTTCTGAATAGGGTGCAATCATAGTGAGAATATTTTTCAAAAAATATAATTTTTTAGAACCCTTGACTAAATACTTATCTCAGCAGAATCATGAACATCATATAAGAGTTGGTGGACTCAAGTTTGTTCATAGTTAGCTTTAGTGAAAGTGGAAGTTTGTTGAAGATTGTGTCCTAAAAAAACATCTGTGTACTTTATAATTGCATTTAATTAATGGTTTTAATATTAATAAAGTTATTATCACATCATGAATATTATTATATATGAAATTGTTTATGATAATGTTATAAGGACAACTTTCATAATCAAAAGTCAGAACAATTTCACGCTATGATAAAAACCTATAAGTACTATGATTGTATTCTTAAATATAATTTATATGGAAAGGTGATATTTTTTATGGGACACAAATAATATAAGCTATTAGGGGTATGGGATCACAAGACATTGAGACTTCTTTTCATAAAGTTTTTCCTTATTAATCATAAGAATGTAAGTTAGGATAACTTGACCCACCCGTATGAAATCCACAATTATATCTTTCATTGGATGTTTCTATCTGATGATTTGTGTAATGGTCCTTAGACTTCAATATTATTATTACTATATATCACGATCCTCATTATTTAATGTATTTTCATGAACCATAAAGATATAATATCCTAGAGAAGTTGGGTATGTTAGGTTCATCACAAATGATATTGAATTAATGAATAATGAAGGAAAATATTTTACCTTCCATTTTTAATTCAAGTTGATATCTTGGGGCCTTTGATGGAAATGGAACTACTAGATCAATTCCATATCCAAGCAGTTTTTTCAGCATGTTCAATTCTGAAAATTTAAATAAAAATACATCAAGTACATAGGTTGATGAAATCAATATACAACCTACTCGATTAGAGATATTTGGATGGAGGAATTATATTACACACTCTGCATTCATTTGTGGTTATTATAGTTTTGACATTTAACTTCTTTCTCTATGGGTTATTTGGAATGTTGCAAGATTAAAATCATAGACTTTAGGAGGATCTGCCTAATTACACTAAGAAGGATTCCTAAAGGTCCACACAGTAAGATTATTCAAAAACTTGGTTAAATTATATATGTATTTAACATGTTGAATAATATTATTTTAATATGCGGTTTAATAATTATTCATATTTGTTTGATCACAAATATTCATTCCCCAGTTATTTGAGAGAATATACATGAGTTAAATATTTAATAAATATTTAATATTTATTTTGGTGAATATAATATTTATCTATTTATCACTAAATAATGTAGTGATATTTAAATAAATAGACATTATTCAAGGTTTGATAAAACTGATGATGAATGGGGAGTCGGGTTAATTGTCTAGTGAGAAATGATATATTAAATATTTTTTAAATAAATATTAAATTTTTTATTCAAGAAAAAATATTTATATATCGATGAGTTTAGAACATGTCAAGTAAATAATAATAATAATATTATTATTTAGACATGTGGTTCATTTTGGATTAAAATAATGATAAGGTCCCTTGTATAGTTAGTAATTATCTTATCTTGGGTCTATAAATACTTAGCTATGTCATTATCTAACCCAAGATGAATTTGATCTATTCTAATTGTTATATAGAAAGAATTATAGTTAGAATACTCTCAATACCTAGAGATACATTCTCTTAGAATTCAATCAAGAATCAAGAGCAACCCCCACCCTCCATCCTCTCATTTCTAAAGAGACTAAAAGAATCCTTCAACCTTGGAGATATTATTCTTGCAGTTAAGAATGAATTAAACATGCAGTATAGTAATTATTTATAACACCTGGGGATTTCTAAAATGACGTTTGGTGTTTTTTGTAGCATGTGTGGATCACCACTAGAGAGAATGTGCCATTGATTCCTCTAACACAAAAATGATGCGACAAGAGGTGTCAACCAGATCCCTAACAAATAAATAATTCCAATTAGTGGAAATTATAAATATATATTAAAATTAATTATAAATAATATTTGATTATCCTATATCTTGTATTCTATGGTTTCTATTTCATCTATTTTTGAGGAGAAATCCAAAGGATTTAGTGAAAAACTATTGTCGGGAATGGGCTCAACTACTTCAACTATGCTTCAGAACCTTCAACATGTTTCACTAGTTTAGTATTACTTTCTTCATAGTGGACCTTAGTATCATGTTCAACCTAAATTTTTAATTTTTCTCTTGGTTAGGACAAGTAGGTTAATAACAATCATTATGGGGTTATATTGCATCAAGTGTGCCGATGTTATGAATATTGTTTAGTATTTTTCTAGATTTTCCCCTAATATCCTAGGTATTCACAAGATAATTTATTCTTGGATACATTATGGTAATGAAGTTTCCTTTATTGTTGTGGTATTTCAGTAGTGATAAATTTATATTTCCCTTCTTTACTATTTCTACCATTATCTCTACTACTATGTCTTTTTTTATTCATTTTAAAATCCCAAAGGCCTTATATTTTTATTCATTTTGGGATAATCCCAATTTTAAGGGTTGAGGGGGAACCCTTACATGACCCATAGGGATCAATTCATAAGGTCCATACATGACTGAAAATCCTAGAGGAACAAGGTCCATTACGTGACCTTTGAAGTCTTAAGACCCGACTACACTTTGGAACTACCCCTCCCTAGAATATGCATCTTTTAAAGAAACTATCTTCCCATCTTGAATGGCTAATCAGCTATAATTTCACCATTAAGATCTTTATAGTGCCTGGTATCGATGGAAATTTTCATACTCTCTCATTTATCTAATCTGGTTATCTCTTCTCTAGTGGATTCTACTTTCTCAGAATCATCTTCTTGGGCTTTCTCCTACATGGTCTGCCCAGGATGCTTCTTCGTCCTTTGTGGCTCAGAGTCCTAATGTCCTGAAGGCATATGGTGGCCTGAAGACCCTATGACCCTACAGTATTTGGCATCCCGAAGGCCCTGTGGCCCAAATGCCTTTGGTGGTTCGAAGGCCCTGAGAACTTTTGTCCTAAACTGGTGTCCCAAATGCCCAAATTGGATGAAAAGTTTTAGATTCTACATTAATACACAATACCTAATATAATAACTTCTATATTAAAATGTAAATTCATCCCTATCTTGGATTTGATCTTGAGTCTTTTTTGGATTCCAAACAGAAGACTCTATCACTAGGGTACATGCCCATTGGCATTTTTTTTGTCTTAATATCATTTAAAAAAAAGAAAATATTGGATCTTCTTTAATTAAAATAAAATGTTTTGCAATGTTTTTAGAGACCTTTACCTTATTTTATTTTCTCTATATGTGATTTTTTCAAATAACTAAAATGGTGTTTTAAATTTAATAGTTTTAAATGAAAACACTTTATTATTGGTTTAGAGTAAAAATTAAAAAAACTTATTTTGTGATTGTATTTAAAACTACCATGAAATAGTTTTATTTTTAAAGTTTATGCATGGGGTATGGGGAGGATACCTATTGGGGATGTTTTCCCATGTTTATCACATTACAGGTTTATCACAGCCCCATTCAGATATAGTGGATGTTCCTGGGATTTTGGTTTTGTTATGTGGCAGTGACAAGAAAGGATGGTTCAGTTAGCACAGGGAGATAAGTGCTGTGGGATTTTATTTTATTCTAGCATTATCTCTCTCTCTCATATGTATCATGCCACATAAACTCTTCCTTTTGGTTTATATTATGTCCTTTATTAGTTCACTTATTGTTTATGACTTATATTTTTATTCTTATGCTTAATTTGGTTTTATTTAATTTTATAAATGTGTTTTCTTATGTACATGGATGTAAGACATATTGAGTGGTCATGTTGGAATTATGAGGGGAAGCATTTTGTTTATTATTATTTATTTGGGTTAAATTGTTCCCATCGAGTAAATTTTGATTTACTTATAGTAGTTTCTATCCCTTGAGGATCGTTAATACCCTTTGATCCTTGTGATGGGTCAACTCGAGTCTAGTTTTTGAAAAAATGGTATTAAAGCACCATTTATTATTTAAAGAGTAATGGTAGACTAGAGCTAGTGCTGTTGAAACATAGGAGGTTTGTGTGGGAATATTATAGAAATATTTTTCTCATTCTGAGCCTCAAGTTACCATGTAAAGTTGGGTTCTTGGTTGGTCTTCAATGTTTTTGGGGTGGAAATGGGAGATGAAATTAAGGTGCATGGTTAATCTACACAATTCAAAATGCCATGTGGAGACAGTGTGTATTATTTTGAGAAGATCCTAGTAGAAATCATGAAATTGGTACTTAGTCCACCAATACATGCACCTGAGCAATCCATTTCTACTAACCCCCTTTGAATTTTGTGATGGGTTTATTTTATTCATAGTTTTATTTTTTATGGGAGTTTTATATTTTTTATGGATTTAGAAGATTTTTTTTCACTTGTTCATGTTATTTGGGTGAAATTTGGTTTTTAATGTTAGAAACTTTGTTCAAATAAAAAAGGATTAGTTTTAAAAATTTATAAATCATTTTTCTTATATTTTCTGAAAATAAACCTGATTTTTGTATTTATAAATAATTTAAATGAAGAATTATTGAAATGATAAAAATAAATTTTAAATGGTGTTTTATTATTTGAAAACTATTGTGTTATTTTGGTTTTAATGATAAAGTATGAGTTTTTGAAAATTAATAATGAATTCTTTCTAAATGGAATGAAAATAATTTTTTTCTCTAAGTTTCAAGTAGTTGAGAGTATTGATTTAGTATATGTTTTTTAAAATATTTTTTCTTTATTGAGGTGTTTATAAAGTGGTTGGTTCTATGATGGAACTCAGAAACCATTTTGAATTGGAATAGGATTCTTTTAGTTTTCTAAATAATATGAATTATTTTTAAGGGATATTTTTGTTTTCGATAGAGGTGAATTTTTTTCAAGTTTTACCTAATTTAATAAATTTATTTTCAAAATCTTAATTTGATATTAGTGGTTTTGAAAGAAAATTAAGTTTTGTTGTGTATTTTCTGGTTATATTTATACATTTGGTTTGTCCCATGGTCTATAATGGGATTTTTTGATTTGAATTGGAAATAATAAATTGACTTGGTTCAGATTTTGTGTTATTTAGAGTATACCCCCAGGAAAGGTATTAATGAAAGGTTGAATGTATATCCCTAGGATGAACTTTAGAGTGATTCCTTATATTTTATAAGTATAAATATTAAAATATTTTATAAATTTGATTAATTTTAGAAGGATTTCTTAGTAATATTCAATTTGGAATGGTGAGGATTATGATTATTAAGTACAGAGTAGTCAAATATTTTAAGATAATTCATATTTAATGTATTCTATTAATTATTCCTTATTTGATGTTAATTGTTTTGGAAATTTTCATTCCTTGATGATTATTCATGCCTTTTGTTTTGACGTGATAATAACCTTATGATGATATTTTACTCTTGAGGGGTTGTACATGGGAATTCTTGGGCATGTCCATGGGTAACTGGTATAGGTACTTCCCCCAGATTATATTGAGCTATGGATGGTGTTTGGTTGTTTCTATTTGTATCTCTTTCAAACTTGAGCATAATTTAGAGTACATGTTCTTCTTATTAAGGGATGTTTTTCTTAAGGTATCTCTTACTTTAGGGTGTTTTATATAATGGCCATGTGGATATATTTTAGTTGTAATTCCTTATAGAATTTTAGTCTTATCTCTTGGAGGGTTATCATCATTTATTTCAGTATTTTATAGATACATGTTTGACTATGGAGATATATTACTCATGGGTGTGTCTATTTATTATCTCATAATTTATAGATTAATTATAAAATGGTTTTGAGACCACCATAGTGAAACCTCTTATTATTAGTGGATGTATCTCCTTGAAGGTTAGAGAATGTGATCTAGTTGGGTCTTGTATAGAATTTTTGTTTCCTTTTCCCTTACATATGAATATTTTTTTTGTATATGAGTGATGATTACTAGTGGATGAGTTTCTTCTTTAAATTTACCCTTGATCCATCCCTTCCATAGAGAGATTTTTATTTTTTTATTGTAAATGGTGCTTTAGATATGCAATATTCCCTAGATATTACTTAATTGTTTGATCATTATTCCATGGTGTTTCTTGGTTTTTTGGGATTATAATTTATGTTTTCAACCTTTTCCTTTTTTACCTTTAAATTTATATCTAGTTTTCCTTAAGTACATTAAATTGTATAATTTAGTGACTATTTTATTTTCACTTATGAGAAAAATTTGTTCAATTGTAGTGATATCAACATTTGTGATGGTATTTAAATGCCTAAATTATAATTATTTTTCTTTATGTTAGTTTTAGATATGTAATTGAGTTTTGTGGTGTTATTTATCTTAGTTAAAACAATAGGCATTATATTGGATGATGTCGTGGTGTTCCTTAATTTTTGGAATTTAGATATAAATGATGAAGAAATTAAAACTCATCCTTTCCTTGATCAATAAATTCTTCGAATATATTCTAGGGGAAGAAAGTGATATGGATAAGATAATTATCACACCTCGACCTCTTAATTATTTTCATTATATTTATTTCTTGATTTTATATCCTTATTTTATATTTTTCTTAGTATTATAATAGTTTTGAGGTATCAGTGACCTCACCATGCCATATAAATGATATCCCCATGACATGGTTCTATCTTGGGATTTAAAAGTGGGGATAAAATCTTGGCCAACGTGTGTTTCATAGGGTGTTTTGTTCTATGGGTCTCCCTGTGGGAAACAACCCCAGAGACTGTCCGTGGTGTTGGTTTTTTTGGATCACCTTAAGCATTATGATATTTAGTGGAGTGTATATAAGAAATAGAAATAATTAAGGACCTATTTAATGGTATTCAATGTGTTATTGTCTTTCAGTAAGGCTGGATGAGGTGCACCATAGCATGGTGCATGGGATCGTGCTGTGGAGAGTGTTTACCTTGTTCATTTTAAATAGTGAAATTAATTTTTTACCCTATCAACTTAAAAACCACTATTAGTGTCTTTCCTCCCCCTCCCTCATGTGTATTTACTATAGGAGATCCCTAGGTGACTTCCCACTCCTTATCCTTTTATTTTTGGATTCCTCCCTTTGATTCTTGGTGTTTTCTTCAAGTTAAGGACCTCATTTCTTCTATTTTTACCCCTCTTCTCATTATCCTCTCTTCCAGTTACCTTATGATAGTATTTATGACCTAGGGTTACCTAACACTTGAGTTTTAATTTCTAGTTTTGTTGTTTTTGGGGTCAGGTTGACTTTTAAGTGTCCTTTATGTTGTTTTATGGCATGTTATCATCACAGCTCGTGGAAGTGATGTATTGAGGTAAGTTTTCTGCATGAAAGTATCCTTAATTTTTAAAACCATGACTCATTTCTATTTAAATTAATGCTTTGAATGTTATATGATTTTATTAAATATTATCATTGATCTTATTTAAATGAATTCCAATTTTCATGCAGTTATCATTTGATTCAAATCCCTGCTTTATAAGGTTTAAATCTATTTGGAGGAAACAATACACACTTAGTGTTTTCTAAAATTCCTAAATAGTCCTTTCTATAGAATATCAATTTCAAGATAGATGTTATGGATTTTAAATTGACTTTAAGGGTTTTTTCTTCAAAATTAAAGGTGATATTTTTTCCTTTTAAATATACTAAGTATTATTTTGTAGTTTTAAACTTGTTAATTATGTTGATATGATTTTTTTTTCATAAAAATATTTTTATAATGTGGTTTTTAAATGGAATATCAAAGTTCCAATTAGAAATTTATAAAGGGAATTTATTTTATAGAAACACACCCTCGAAATGTGCCTCTTATGCTATTTTTTCAAATAGGGGAAATTATTGATATTCTTGATAGAAGGTACTATTTACATGAAGAGTGTTTGGAGGTGAGGAAGTGATTATGATTACTATATATATATTATTGTTTTTTATTTCTTAAATACCCATATCTGTTATATATATCTTGTGGAACCAAGAGTAGCTAGTGGGAAGTCCAAGGATATATGATCCACTCGTTTAGGATTACACTCCATCTAGTTTTCCTTATTATAGTGTTTTCTTTGCTTCAAGAATTTTCCCTATTTTAGGATAGGTAGGGTAATACCAAGTGTTAGATCAGTTGGATTGCATTATGAATGCTGACAGGGTGGATCTTATTTACTATTTTTCTAGATTTCCTGCTAAATTATTAGGTGTTCTCATAACCACTGATTATTGGAGAAGTTATGGTAATGATGTTTCTTATGTTGGTTTCGTAATATATTTGTGATTATTTTATATTGTTATTATTTACTATTGTTTATATTATATTTACTGTTGTTTCTTATTGTATTAATATTGTTTTTTAAAGGAAAAGAGTAGATCTTATTTAGTTAAAATAAAATTATTTACAATGCTTTTAGGGACCTTTACCTCATTTTTTTCACCACATGCGCTTATTTCAAATAAAGGACCCAAAATTTTAAATCGAATAGTTTAAAATGAAAAAACTCTATTATTAGTTTTAAATAAAAATAGAAAAAACATACTTTGTGATTTTATTTAAAAATTACAAGAAATAGTTTTGTTTTAAATGCTATTAATGGGGCGTGGGGATGATACCTACTGGTATTTTTTCTCTTGTCTATTATACTACAGGTTTAGTATAGGTCCCCCTTATATATAGGATATTTTTTTTGGGATTTTGGTTCAGTTATATGGTGGTGAAAAGTGACGATGGTCCTCTTGGCATGTACTAATAGGTGCTATGTGTTTTATTTTATTTTAGCATTATGTTTCTCAAATGTATCATGAAAGATCATTACTTACTTTTGGTATATATCCTATCATTTATTGGATTATTTGTTATTATTAAGTTATATTTTTATTCTTTTTTCCTTATTTGGTTCTATGAAATTTAAGAAATGTTCTTTTATGTGAATGGAACTTTGATATATGGAGTTTTCATATTGGAATTATCAGGGGAAGTTTCCTCTCTAATATTATTTATTTTGTTGAAATAATTTCCACTGAGTATATTTTGATTCTATTCCACAAATTTCCTGCACATGGGGATCAAGAATGTCCTTTGGGATTTTCCATGATCTCTACCAGGTGTTTGAATTAGGGATGGCCCAGGTGGTGTGTTGAATGTTCATTACATGATATTGTGTGTCACGGTATGATGGGTTTAAAGGGGGAAAATTTTACAAAGTGATAAGTCTCAAGATTTACTAGGATGAGTCTTATGAAGTTTTACTAAGAATATTATAATATTTTTTTAAAATTCCATAATCATGACATATAGGTTTGGTTAATGGAATGATGGGCCTTAGGGATTATGTAAGATTTACCACAAATGGGATTCATAGTGTGTCCATAGGCTTCATGATGTAGAGCCTAGGAAGACAATTTTATAGGTTTTTATTGATGGGAGTCACAACATGCTGATGGAGTTCACATCCTAATTGTTTTTGATGTTTTTGAATTAATTAAAGTTGACTGGGAATTAAATGGTGTGGGGGGGGGGGGTAAAAGGATTTATTGCGTGATTTATGGATATTTAGTGTAATTATCCACATCACAACATGAAAATGATTTATTTTTCCTGCATTTATTGGATTCATCCATTGGATTTCAGAGACTAATATGTTTTTATCCAATTAGAGTTATTCTTATTTTTCTTCTCACATTTAATCCTTTTTCTTCACTCGGGAAGGCTTTGGAAGTCGTGATGGTTCACTTTAGGTGATATTGGGTATTATATAGATGGTTTATTATTTCATTCTAGGTTTTTGAGGATTCTACCATGCATTATTTGGCCTTGTAATCATACTTCTGTCCTTGTTCTTGCAGAATAGTCAGGTAGCATCGATCGAGGTATGTGATTTAAGAACTATCCTTTATTTTGGGTATATTTTATAAGTAATATTATTTTTATTACTTTGAGTGGATGGTAAGGATTAAAATAGTGAATATAATGGATTATAATAAAAGTAATTTATGGAAGAGGGTAATTGAAATGTGTTTATATGTTTTTGTGATGTTGCTTACGGTTGGTGACTATTTATTACGGCTACTAAGAATTATCATTTTTCTTATGATACTTGTTACATGATTGTGAGTTAAATTATTGGGTTAACTTTCATCAAAGGTTAATCATGTAAGGATGGTAATGATTTTTTTTGAAACATGGACATTAATATGTTATCACTCATGCAAGATATATTGAATTAATTTGAAATACTATTTTAAAAAGGGGATTGTGGGAGTGATTTTTTGTTATAATTTATTACTTTGTACCACTGGAATGATCTTTTTAGTGTAATGGTTTTCATTTCCATGGTTTTGGGATGTGTTTTTGAATTTTTTTGATGTTAGTATAGAAAATGAAGTGAGTGTTATTGCTACTATACCACAGTTAGAAAGGGGATATGTGGTTGTCGATGTGGAATGATGGTATGGTTGGTTGTGTACAAAGTGGAAGTTTTGTGGGGTTTTTATGGGGGATTTTAACCAGAGTTATGTGATGATTGTTTAGTGATTTGTTGATGGTTTTGAGTGTTTTTTTCTCAATTTATGGAGTGATTTTAAAATAATTGGTTGATGGTATTTTTTATATTTTCTTGGTGGAAACAAAATGAAATTTGTAATGATGAAATCAATAAAAGGAATGACTGGAATTAAATGAACTATGGGCTATGAATTAAATGTTAATAAATTAAATAGAAAGGGTAATGGTTGGATTAAATGTGAGTAATTGTTGAAGAATGATTAATAATTAGATAAGACCAATGGATATAATTTTGAATGTAATGTAGTTGGTAAACAATAAATCTAGAAGTCTTTAAATGATGTTATTTAATGGAAAATTATTAATAATTATTATGTATATTTTTTGTGGGATTTGGAACTTGTTTATAATATTGAAATTGGTAGAGATGGTAGTGTGTGGAGTTAATGGTGTTGTGGTTGTGATAATAGTGGGTGTGATTGTGTGCGGTGTTATTTTAGTATGAAACCTTTTCATAGATATTGATTATGGATATATTATAATTATATTTTCTTATGATTTTATATGAATCCTACCAGAGTCAGATAACCTTACCAACAAAAAATTATTTTTTATTCCAGGAATTTTACCTGATAACCAGGTTAGAGAGGAATTAGATTACCAACCCCTCTCTCTTTCCCACTCTCCCTTCTGGGTGTGGCATGGGGTTTAATGGCTCACAATAGTCTATAATGACTTAATTTTTATAGTATGTAATATAATGGATAATTGGTTATGTGGATGCAGTGATGATGTATATTGGCAGTCATGTGTGGTAAGAGGATAAAATAAGGTTGATGTTTTTCACATTCACAATACCCTATTATAAAGGATATGTGATATGTGGTTGAGATATTTATGTGTGGTGTGTGGTGGAAGATGTATGATAATGATGATGTGGTTTTGATATATGGATTAGTTTTGATATGAGACATGGTGTATTATGACATGACTGTGGAATGGATTGGGAGCATTGGGATATTTTCCTTTGGATCACGAGATTTAAAAACTAGTGGGAAAGTGGAGCTGGGTACCATTTTTGATATATTATTTTGATAATACATTATTATACTTGGGTTTGATGTAGGGGGAGTGAGACTTGGTGAGTATATGTGATAATTGATCTAGTAGGTTCTTGTTGGTTTGATTTTTTTCATGGAAGCATTAGTATGATCCTTCTTCATTTTCATGAGAGGTCTTAAAGAGGATACAATTGAGAATACTTGTATGATCATCCCAATATATATATATATAACTATTTTATAAGTTTACTTGAGGGATTCAGTGACATATCTAGACAATACTATCTTATAACTGGGGATCCTATTAGAGTTACTGCCTAGGGGTTTGTTTTTGGTATTTCATTTTAGATACTATTTTACATTTTGTATAAAATATCCATTCATTATTGTTATTGTGGGATATTGGTTTTATTTTATATAATAGTTTTTGATTGGAGGTTTTATTATTGCTTTATTAGGAATAATAAGGAAAATTCCACTCATTTTCATGTTTATGCTATCTATGTTAGTCTCCAATCTAGGTATTATGGGAGGGGTCGTCAGGGGTCTCTCTCATCTTCAATTTTGGCCCACAAGGGTTTCCAAATTGGGTGGGTCATGACATAAAATTCCACTTTTAAATTAAAACACGTACTTTATACCATAAAGTTTCTCACTATATATTTAATTAGTGTGAGGTTAGTTATTACATGTAATTAACTAATAATAAATAGTTATACTAAATAATCATGAAAATTTTAGAATGATTCCTTTGTTTTGAGTATGTGATGGATGTTTTGAAATAAAATTCCACTTTTAAATGAAAACATACATTTTCAGTCATGTTGTCCATATAGTGTGTCAAATTTATGCATGGTTAATTTCTACATGTCACAAGTGTATTATCAAACTTTTTCCAAAAATATCAATAAATCTGAGTTCATTTCATTGGTTTTAAAAATGCGATACACTTTTTGAACTAAAATTTCACTTTTAAACTGAAAACATGTACTTTTGGTCATAATGGCTACACTATGTGTCAAATTGATTTTAGATTACTTATTACATGTCAAGAATAAATTATGGATAATTTTTATAATGTATAAAGATAATATAATTATGTTTTCTTGGTTTTTAGTATGTGAGATGTGTTTTGATCTAAAATGTAACTTTTAAATTAAAACACACACTTTTAGTCATAAAGACACTCATCATGTGTCTAATTGATGTGAGTTACATCATACATTCCACAAATTAATAAACATAAAATATTCTAAATAATCATGAAAATATGATCATATTTTCTTATTTTTGGGTTTGTGATGCATTTTATAGAACTAAAATGTAACTTTTTAACTGAAAACATGAAATTAGTGTACCTGGTGAGAGACATTTTTCTTAATATCTCAATCAAAATTTTGGAGATATCCTATAAATCCACTTTTAATTCGATGAAATTTTGATATATCATATTTTATGTCTTAGGGATATCATAAAGTATAATTTGATGCTACCACTAATGCATATTGTAATATAATACTTTCTATATTGTATGTATTTGTCCTATGAAAATCATTATATATGAAGGGACATATTATAAGGCATTGTATTTGATATAATGCTGCTATATCTGATACTTATGGAAACCAAATGATAATACTTCTTGTAACAACTCATAATTTTATCAATGAAATATCCTTTATTATAATTATCTTATGTAGTATAAAGCACATACATCACATAGAGAACGTAATGAAAACATTATTCTTATAAATGAAGTCAAAAAACAAACCACTAAGAATTCCAAATATTATAGCAGGACAGTAAATAGAAAACAAGACAATAAGAATAGAACAATTTGGATCTTCTAGATTCACTAGAATGACTGCACTCAAGAAAAAAGATATAAAAATAAAATATAATAACAAAATATTATTTTAAAGGATAAAAGTGTATATAACCTTGGGAGAAAATATAAGTGACTAATGGATATAATAAGAGGTATTTATAGGAAGTAGTAAACCCATATGACCGCTAGTAAGATGACCATTAGAATAGTAATGTGACTGTTAGGATTAGTAATATGGTCATTAGGATAGCAACCTCACCTATGAAATTATAAATAAAATTTATGTATCTTATAAATAAAAATATTATATATTTATATCATGGAATAAGTATATAAATGTTTTAAAAATGATAAATTATGTGTTGGTATTTTTGTGAAATATAACGATTTATTTACAATTTTATAATTAATATAATTATTTAAATTAAAATTTGTTTTCATAAAATAGATTCATAAATTAATATTCTATTTTATTATAATTATAAATAATTTTATGAGACCATAATTAAGTTTTCAAAGTGTCAAAAAATCTGTTATAATATTAAAATCGATATTTATCAAATAAATGATGATTTTAATTAAAGATTAAGTTTCTCATATTTAGAAAATTAATTTTAGAATATGGATCCTATTTTTTAAATATACATATTGAAAAATTCTTATGGTTATTTTTTGGGATTTTTCTAATATAGTTGAATTTTTGGTGAATACTAAAATATGGTAATTTACATTATTTAACAAATACATGATTTTTTGAGTCATGGATAATGTATAGATGATATAAGAACCCATTTTTTCCATTTACTATATTTAGTTGTATGAATCAACACTATTTATATTCTTAAGTTGAAATAATAAACAAATGAATAAAATGATCAAAAGAATCCCTCTCCTCTCCCTATAAATACCACCCCTTCCTCTCACACCTCTTAAGACTTGTATCTTGTCTAATATCTACACAATTAAATTCCCAATACTATTACCCATGTCCAATAGTTTCTAGTATCAACACAAGACCAAACCCAAGTTCCTAAAAGAGGTTCTCAAGGGGACGATATTCAAGAGGTAAAATCCTCCCTCTTTCTCTTTTAAATTCTTTATTTTTTTGACCTTATCCTCACCTCCCCTATCTAACATAACATGATAACTACAGTATGATATATATATATATATATATATATATATTTTAATTTTACTTTTTAATGGAATATTCATCATTAAATATATTCTCTTCCACTTTTATCTTAAAAACAAAAACATCATCCGTGATATGTTGATTCACTGCCTTTATGGACGATGATTTTTCATTTTCCATTACCACATTCAATCATGGTCATAAAACCATTATTATGGTTAAAAAATATTGTAAAATGTATATTATAAATTTTTTATTGGTTTTTAAATATTATATATATATAATATTAAATAATAAAAAAAACTAATTCCTAATGATAAAAAATCCATCAAAATAAACTAAACATTAATCATTAACATTTTGTCAAATTAATCATCCTCATATAAAAAAAAGATATATTGGACCATTTAAAATTATGTATTTATATTAATACCATTTCATTCTAGTTATGGTTTTTTCTTCCATTTTACAAGAACTCCCAAAATTATACTCAAGGGAACTCACCATAAAACCATGAAAGGAATGCTCCTGGAACAACGAATTTAAACTTTATAACTATAGAAATGGCCATAAATAAACTTGATAAAATTATAATAAATAAAATATATGTTTAATAGGTTCTTAAATAAATTATTAATGAATATAATTTGATTATCCAAGATATTAAGTAAAAGTGCAAAACTAATTCGGACATAAGGCAAGGGATCTCTCTGAACCTCCATTTTTTCCTTTGGGTTACACTTTCTCTCTCTTTTCTCCAATGTATTTATAATTATTCTTATATTATCCTTCTAAATTATATGTATATGTTACAAAATTATGTATCCATTTAAATTAATCCTTATTTTATGGGAAATTGCATGTTTCAAAAAGTCCCCTTCTCAATTCCTCCTGATAAGCGAGCCTGATTAAAGGGAGCTTCTCAATTTCTTACCCATTTTCAAGTACACACCATAAAATTTTCTAATACTCCAAATTTTTTCTAAAATAAGTCATTTTATCATGAAAAGATATTATAGTTTATTTTTAGTTTTATTCAAACAATTATTCTTTTATCCTCTTTAAAGACTCCTTATTCTTATCCCTAAATCTGTACTTAAGTTGCACATTTCTAATGTTATATAACCACTATTTTTCATATTTTTCACTTAAGTTTTACTTAATTATTCATGATCTATTCCTATTTTTAATTTATTAATGTAAAATAATGATTTAAATCTCTTATTCCATGGATTCTGTTGTTATATTCCCTATGTTTATTCCTTATGAAATGATTACGATACCCATTTATTTCCATGGGTAACCCTTTTGTGTTTTTACTTATGTTTGATTATTTATGTGGAATACATATGCATGAACATGTTAGGATGGGTGTTCCTAGATAGTTCTCTAATTAATTGGGTAATGTTTTGTCTCATGAGATGTCATGTATGGGATTAGGGAGTAAACCTAATCCATTATGGGGCTTTTTACAACATGTGATATAGGCTTGGCAGTAATCCTTGACTCATGTTATATGTTTCTGCCACATTCCTATGTTTCCATGATCATATGATTATATGTTCTGTATGATATGCCTCTATATGTTATTCTTGTTCCACTACTTTCAAGTTATTATGTTATGTCTTTTGACTCATTCTTTATGCTTCTTTTCCATGCTTATTCCCTTACTGGGATTTTTAGCTCATCCATTTGTGTATGTATTCCCCAGGTTATCCTATGTAGAGGTAGTAGATAAAAAGATGTTATCAGATCATTATATAATATTAATATACATTTTTTATTCTATTTCCATGTTTTTAATTTTTATGTACCTAGTCTTCCAAAGACACTAGACTTTATGATACTTGGTTGGTATTTTATGGTTAATTATACTTAAAATCACGTAATAAAATGTGTAAAAGGATAGGGTTTTTATAGTTATCATTCAAGAAGTATTTCATGTATATATATCATTAATTATATTTTTCATAGGATGGAACGTTTGGGAGATATGTTCATTAAAGTGTCGCATAAATTAACCGAGAGTTACGAAAAATGCATGCATTAACTCTTAATGTATGTGTTAATGAATGTATATTTTGGGTGTATCCTCAAGGGATTAATAATAAACCAAATTCTATTCTATGGGGGTGGTTCTTACTTATTCATACTTGGGTGAAACTCCCGTACCACAAATCTATCTTTCTTTTTCCACCTTTTCATTACGTGGTGCTAGCATACCATGGTGAGAATAGGAATCCCACCTGAAGGTCGGGTGATTCAGTATCTCATTGATACCTATAGAGAAAGGACATATTATGATTTTCACTTGGTTATCTTCATAAAACCCATATAAAAATGTTTGAAATTTTTTTAGTGGTAGTGATGGTGTTCTGAACAAATTCATAGTTTTTTATTTTCATATTATTCATGATTTTGTTTATCTAGAATCATGATCTTGGATTTAGATTTATTTAATTTTTTTTATTATTTTTAACAAGTTTTTTTAATCTCTTGAAAACCAGCACAAAAATAATCTTAAATATAAAAAATGATAAACTTTTTAAATATTTTGGGATCCAAATATTACATCCATAACATTTATATACAATCCTTTTCTAAAACAAGACTCAATATATTCTATCTCATTCCTATTATGTTGGAAACCTTTCAATTGTAAAGCATCTTTATATAAATCTGTCACACACGTGACTTTTTTATATATTAATATTTCATTTAATTTCCATTCCTTATTTTTTTGGGGGGGTTTACCACTCATTTTGGTGAAAATGGTGGGTTTTGAAAATTTGGGCCAAACCGCGAGCCCAATTCCAGATTTAAACACTAATTTTGTTTCTTCTATAACTCCTTCAATTTTTACTATTTAAAACCCATTCCACTTCCCAATTGGCATAAAATGATATATTAAAACCACCATATCCCTTTGGACCACATATAAATCCAAAATCATGATGGATTTGGGTTTTTGATTTAGGTAATGGGCCTGCCCGTAGGCCCATTTCCTGCTTTAATTTTTTTTTTAAATTTTTTCATATATCATTCATTTTTTACTGTTTTCTCGTGATTCCACCTCCCTCTCAAATCCAATACCCCGAGGATTTCTCCCATTATCGGTTTCGCAATTTTGGAGCTCAGGAGAGCCGCGAAGTAGGGAAATATCTCATACTCTTTCTCAAATTGACCAGATTTGACGAGGTAAAATGAATCTTTCATAACTCCTTCAATTTTCATCATTTTCCCCCATTTAAGTTCCCACATGACCTAATATTACTCCTTAGAACCTCCATACCAGTTTTGGGTACTTGGAGATTCATATTTTGGTGGATTGGGCCGATTTCTTCAAGATATTTCAAGTAAGGGAACTCCTTCTTGGTTCCTTCCATCCTCTTTTAGTTTTATTTCCTATTTCTTGAAGTTACTCATGTCCAGAAGTTGGGGTTTGATACTAAGGTCTGATTTGGTATCTTTTAGGTCAATTTTTGGTGGTCTAGTCCTGGATTTATATTCCTTGTGGTGCCGGGTTGGTGCGGTTGATGTTTCGCACCTTGTTTTGAGGGTTTCGTCATAAAAGGTAGGTGATTCCATGTGTAAACATTTCTAGATGAGTTAGTTTGCTTGAATTACTTATTATTAATGTTCCTAATATGCTGTTTGTGGTGCGTGAACTATTTATGTTGGATTTAGTAAAGCATTTGTTTTTATAGTTTCATTCTAGCTTAAAATTTTGTGTTTTCATTTGCAACCCTTTGGATATTGTTTGGGATTGTTTTATAACATATGAATTTTGTTTAATAAATCTTGTTTGGGATGAAAATTATGATTTTGTGGGGTATTGGTGTGCCACTAGGACTTAAAGATGCTTTTTAAGGGTTTAAGGTGTAAAACTTTATTTTACTTCTTGAAAGTGATTTTGAAAACGTGTGCGTTTCATGTGGATCTTTTGTACTATTGGTTGAGGTGTTTGTATCACACATGGGAGTTATTTAATAAATGTTTTTTGGGATTCGAATTCTGTTTTAAATTTGTATTGGTGTGATTTTGGCCTTGAAATATGGTTTTGAAATGGGTTTTATTTGAAAAGATTTGGTGCACTATTTAGAATTGTTTTATGAAAGTTTTGAGTGGTTTAATGATTTATGTAAGAGGTGAAACCATATTGGAAAACTATTTTGGATTGTTTATACTTTCAAATGAACCATTTTACATGTGAATAGTTCTGTTATGTGATGTTTATCATATTTTTAGGGACTTCATAAAATTGTTAAAGGATGTGTTGGATTGTGGATGTTATGAAAAAAAGTGTTGTGTTCTATTTTGGTGTGAGTTTGATTTCAAAATGAATTTGAATGAAATGTTAAATTTCTGACTTGTGTGATGTGCATGGGGCTGTTTGGATAATGTGTGATGTGGAAGTGATATCTTTATGTGAAAAGTATATTTCTTGGCTTTTTGAACTTGTTTGAGCACAAAGGGAAAACCTGGGTATCTAGGTGGGTGGACGTGTACTAGTATGCTAGTGAATCTGTGGGGTTTGGCCTCAGTTTCACTTAACAGGATTGACACTTACAACTCTAACTAAAATATGATGATGATTATTGGGGACCACTAGGTTATGGGTATGTTCCCTACTAGTGGCTCGTGCACGAGAACGGATAATTTTTGTGGTTACTCTCACCGAGATACGAGGTACCTGGGACCCACAGCTAGCTAGTGCCTAGGGGTTATTTCCTATTTCTTGTGCTCATTAGATCCTTTATACTTACCGTCGGCATATGGTATATTGGGCTGGAAAATTCAGTAGATTTTGAATTTATTTTAAAAGTGTTGATTCTTTAAATTATCCCACTTGAAAACTGTTTTTTTAAGTTGCATCTTTTAGAAATTGTAACTAGAAATTACATGTTTTTGAAAACTTGCATGATTTTTGTCTTTGAATGTTTATCACATGGAATCTCTTAGTGGTGGTATCCTACTGGGAATTGGATCACACCCTACTTACACCTTTGGGTGTAAGTAGACTTGGTTATTTTTGTTGTCGCAGGTTGGGTACAATTTTTTTTTATTCCAGTGGTTCGGGTTTCTAGCAGGTCCTTGGTGGTGAAGTCTTTTGGAGGTGGCTTGAGGGAGTTGCCCCATGCCATGAGGGTTCTTGGGCTGTTTAATTTTTGTTTCGTACCTTTGGTATAGTCTTTTTGAATTATTTTAAGCTATGTAATTCATTTCTGAATTTATGTAAAAGATTGTTTGGTTTGAAAAATCCAGATTCGTTTTATTGGATTCTTTTGTTGTTTTAAGTTTATAAACTTGGGTAAATTGTTCCCAATTCTCATTTTATGATACTCGGGCACTTGTGCCAGCCCGTGGGGATCGGGAACGCCCTTCGGGCCTTGTCATGGTCCAGGTTTGGCACTGGTTTCGGTGGTGACCAGATTTGGTTCGTGACAAAATGGTATCAGAGGAGGTTCACTCCATTGGAGTCATGTTATTTGGGAAATAGTCGGGATAGTCTAGAGTTATGATTTTTGGGACATGTAATTCTGATTATGGGTAGTGTACTTGATCACCACACCTCATTTCAGGATTCAAGTCGCTAGGGGAAGTTGGGATTTGTCTATGTCTTTTGGTTTTCTTGGTTTGATGATGATTAGGGGAAATGAAAAGAGAGTTGGGTTAATGGTCTCAATGAGCTCGCAGGGTTTGGCAAGCCATGTGGAGCCGGGTATATTCCCTAGAACACTCTCTGTGACAGTGAAGTGATTGGAATATGGCCGATAACCATATGTCCAAGTTACCCACTGAAACTAGTTTCCTCTCGCATTGTCTGGTGTTCTTTAGTTTTGAAATCTTGGAACTTTGGTTTTAAAGTGACTTGGTTTTAGGAAGTGTAATGTTTTTGTGAAATTATTTTCAAATAAATATGGAATGGTTTGATTTATGAAATGGTGGAACTGAATATTCAGAATTATTTTGAAATGGAAAATTGTGTTCTTACACCTCTTTTGAAAGCAGAAACTATATTGAAGTTCATTTTGAAAAAGTGTTCCCATTAATGTTTTCTAAACTATTAAAATGTTTTTTTATGGTATGAGATGTTTTGAAATTGATGTAAATCACTTGAATGTGAGTTTTCATTGGAACGATTGTGCCTTTCTGAAAGTTTTTTTTAATGCGGTAATTTGGGTTCGACCTCCTGGTTAGCGGTTTTGATAATAATGATGTGTTGGTTGACCGTTTTGGTTTTGAAAAGTGGAAAGAATTAGTGCATTGACCTTTGGTATTTCCATGAGTGACCACATGAATGGGGTTATATGGGATGATAGATGGTTGATGGCATGACTGGATGAGTTCCAGGATAGATATGAGGAGGGTGCCTGGTGTGGCACAAAAACATGTATGTGTGAGGCCCATGGGGTACCATTGGTGGATACGCGCACTGCTGAACCGTTTTTTTTTCAGAAATGGTTTTAAAGAAAAACATGTTTTCTTGATGAATAGTTTGGGATGGTTTATATTATGGGTTTTTGAAAATTTTGATGTTGTGGGATGTTTTGAGTCCAAGAACCCCTTCTGTTTGAACTGTTTTTTTTTTGGGGTTTGTGATTGGTCGTAAAGGTAGGTAAAAGGTCTGGTTAGTAGTCTTCTATGATATATGTTTCGGGACACCATTAATATGGTTCCATTAATGAGTTTGGATATGTTTTGTTGCATGTTTTTACCAATGGACCAGCTTAGTTGGGTCCTTGGGTTCTCTCATTGGATAAGGTGTGCCCCATTAAGATTTAGTGCACAACTGAAGTGAAACGCGGATTGTTTTGCCATTGGAAAATCCTCCAGTTGATAAATGTAAGGAATCTTTTCTTGAGATTTGTAGAATGAGTCTACACCATTTACTTTCTTGGTTTTTTTTGGATCCTCTTGTTGCGTAGGAGTGCTCGTGGATGGCTGAAAGAGACCTTAGTTTCTTAAGTTACCTGATTCGTCAAAGGTGAAAGTTGTCTGGGGTTGCCAGTATGGATAGTGTCTAAGAGGGCCTCTATGTCCTTCATAGTCTCTTCGTAGAAGGGGTTTATTTTAAACCTCCAGTGTGGGAAATCTGGACATGAGAGGCTGTTATGGATACTTTTTGGGATGCTGTGATATTTGGTGATGTTGTATAAGGCCCCCCTCCTTGTATTATTTTTCTCAGTCACTTTGGTCTTGTTCGGTGACGTGTTGTGATGTCACGTGCTTGTTTGATTGTAAAGGTGAAGTTGTACAATATTATGTGAGTCTTTTTTTTTCAAAACTATTTTTCCTTTTTGGAGATCTCGACATCCTCTATTTTAGAGGAAGGTGTTTATTTGTGTCCTTTATTTCTTTTGTTTCTCACCCGAAGAGGCAAGGTGTGATGTGAGTGCATCCTCTAAACCCTTATTTCAGTGAATTTAAAAGTTAGGGTAAAGTGAGTTCTGGAGTGTGTTATGTCTGGGTGAACCCATCTCAGATTGCGTGTAGTTTTTTGTAGCATCGGAAGAAGAAATTCCATTCGGGGGTTTCTAAATCCTAACTACGAGGCCGAAGATGCTTCAATCATTCCAGCTCCAGCCATAGGTCCCGGAGAGAAGCTGACACGTAGTTAGAGGAAATCCCAGGGTAGTTTTTAACCTTGAACAAAGAACTAGTCTTAGTATGAGAGATGGGAATAGTTTAAACATTTGGTGTTGTCATCTTACTTCATTTGTTCCCGTTCGGTGGAAAGAGGTGGAGGGCCTCATCCCCATGTTATCTCCCAATGACTTTCTTTTCCCCTTTGGTTTCCTTTGGGTTCAGGGGAAAGGTTTTAGATATTTTTAGACATGTTGAGTGAACACTTATTAGTAACCATTCCCTAGAAAACCATGTAGGTATAAGGATCCACATGGTTAGAACATAGTTTCCCAAACTGTGCGGGCTAACCGTGTTGTCGTCCCAACTCTTTAAGTTTTGGGGTTTTTCTATGCCGGCCCATATTGGTCAGTTAAGATGGATGGTTCTTATGGTGGGGAGAACCACTATGAGTCTCACGTATATTATTTTAAAAATTCATAATGGGATTCTACCCCTTGTACTGGGGAGTTTTTTCGGGGATCCCCTGTTAGTGTCTTGATTCTTTCTCGGAAAAAAATTTAAGTTGTCTCTTATGGTTGGGGAGCCCATTTGTGTATCCTTGTACTAGTAACTCACTTTTGTACTTGGTCTTGGATTAGATGTGGGTAGTATCATTCAGAGATATATAATCACATACATCTTCCTTGAGTAAACATTGGGATTTGAGATTTCCCAATGGTTTAGTTATATCAAGGTAAGTGTAACCTTGTTCGATGTTCTTGTTTGTTTGGGTAAATTTCTTGAGCCTTGTTCAGATAGTGTTTGAGGAGTTTTATTTTAGGAAAAATCTTGAATGTGCTTGATAATTTCAGTAATGAGGTGTATGTTTTGGTTGTGAAGTATTCCTTCCTTAATTTATCACTGGAGGTGTTTTGGCCTTTGGGGGCAAATCTTAGCAAATGAGTCCATTTTTTTGCCTTTCGGTTGGGTTTGGTGTTTTTTCTTTGTCCTTGATGTGGCTTTCCGAGGGCGGAATGTTTTATGGTGGGGAGAATTGTCACACACGTGACTTTTTTTATATATTTATATTTCATTTAATAACCATTCCTGATTTTTTTGGGGGGTTTACCACTCATTTTGGTGAAAATGGTGGGTTTTGAAAATTTGGGCCAAACCGCGAGCCCAATTCCAGATTTAAACACTAATTTTGTTTCTTCTATAACTCTTTCAATTTTTACTATTTTAAACCCATTACACTTCCCAATTGGAAAAACCAGATATATTAAAACCACCATATCCCTTTGGACCACATATAAATCCAAAATCATGATGAATTTGGGTTTTTGATTTAGGTAATGGGCCTGCCCGTAGGCCCATTTCCTGCTTTAATTTTTTTTTATAAATTTTTTCATATATCATTCATTTTTTACTATTTTCCCGTGATTCCACCTCCCTCTCAAAGCCAATACCCTGAGGATTTCCCCGATTATCTGTTTCGCAATTTTGGAGCTAAGGAGAGCCGCGAAGTAGGGAAATATCTCATACTCTTTCTCAAATTGACCAGATTTGACGAGGTAAAATGAATCTTTCATAACTCCTTCAATTTTCATCATTTTTCCCCCATTTCAGTTCCCACATGACCTAATATTACTCCTTCGAACCTACATACCAGTTTTGGGTACTTGGAGATTCATATTTTGGTGGATTGGGGCCGATTTCTTCAAGATATTTCAAGTAAGGGAACTCCTTCTTGGTTCCTTCCATCCTCTTTTAGTTTTATTTCCTATTTCTTGAAATTCCTCATGTCCAGAAGTTGGGGTTCGATACTAATGTCTGATTTGGTATCTTTTAGGTCAATTTTTGGTGGTCTAGGCCTAGATTTATATTCCTTGTGGTGCTGGGTTTGTGCGGTTGATGTTTCGCACCTTGTTTTGAGGGTTTCGTCATAAAAGGTAGGTGATTCCATGTGTAAACATTTCTAGATGAGTTACTTTGCTTGAATTACTTATTATTAATGTTCCTAATATTTTTTTGTGGTGCATGAACTGTTTATGTTGGATTTAGTAAAGCATTTGTTTTTATAGTTTCATTCTAGCTTAAAATTTGGTGTTTTCATTTGCAACCCTTTGGGTATTGTTTGGGATTGTTTTATAACATATGAATTTTTGTTTAATAAATCTTGTTTGGGATGAAAATTATGATTTGGTGGGGTATTGGTGTGCCACTAGGACTTAAAGATGTTTTTTAAGGGTTTAAGGTGTAAAACTTTATTTTACTTCTTGAAAGTGATTTTTAAAACGTGTGCGTTTCATGTGGATCATTTGTACTATTGGTTGAGGTGTTTGTATCACACATGAGAGTTGTTTAATAAATGTTTTTGGGGATTCGAATTCTGTTTTGAATTTGTATTGTTGTGATTTTGGCCTTGAAATATGGTTTTGAAATGGGTTTTATTTGAAAAGCTTTGGTGCACTATTTAGAATTGTTTTATGAAAGTTTTGAGTGGTTTAATGATTTATGTAAGAAGTGAAACCATATTGGAAAACTATTTTTGATTGTTTATACTTTCAAATGAACCATTTTACATGTGAATAGTTATGTTATGTGATGTTTATCATATTTTTAGGGACTTCATAAAATTGTTAAAGGATGTGTTGGATTGTGGATGTTATGAAAAAAAGTGTTGTGGGCTATTTTAGTGTGAGTTTGATTTCAAAATGAATTTGAATGAAATGTTAAATTTTTGACTTGTGTGATGTTCATGGGGCTGTTTGGATAATGTGTGATGTGGAAGTGATATTTTCATGTGAAAAGTATACTTCTTGGCTTTTTGAAATTGTTTGAGCACAAAGGGAAAACCTGGGTATCTAGGTGGGTGGACGTGTACTAGTATGCTAGTGAATCCGTGGGGTTTGGCCTCAGTTTCACTTAGCAGGATTGACACTTACAACTCTAACTAAAATATGATGATGATGATTGGGAACCACTAGGTTATGGGTATGTTCCCAACTAGTGGCTCGTGCACGAGAACAGATAATTTTTGTGGTTACTCTTACCGAGATACGAGGTACCTGGGACCCACAGCTAACTAGTTCCTAGGGGTTATTTCCTATTGCTTGTGCTCATTAGATCCTTTATACTTACCGTCGACATACGGTATATTGGGCTGGAAAATTCAGTAGATTTTGAATTTAATTTAAAAGTGTTTATTCTTTAAATTATCCCACTTGAAAACTGTTTTTTTAAGTTACATCTTTTAGAAATTGTAACTAGAAATTACATGTTTTTCAAAACTTGCATGATTTTCGTCTTTGAATGTTTATCACAGGGAATCTCTTAGTGGTGGTATCCTACTGGGCATTGTCTCACACCCTACTTACACCTTTGGGTGTAAGTAGACTTGGTTATTTTTGTTGTCGTAGGTTGGGTACAAATTTTTTTTTTGTTCCAGTGGTTCGCGTTTCTAGCAGGTCCTTGGTGGTGAAGTCTTGTGGAGGTGGCTTGAGGGAGTTTCCCCATGCCATGAGGGTTCTTGGGCTGTTTCATTTTTGTTTCGTACCTTTGGTATAGTCTTTTTGAATTATTTTAAGCTATGTAATTCAGTTCTGAATTTATGTAAAAGATTGTTTGGTTTGAAAAATCCAGATTCGTTTTATTGGATTCTTTTGTTGTTTTAAGTTTATAAACTTGGGTAAATCGTTCCCAATTCTCATTTTATGATACCCGGGAACTTGTGCCAGCCCGTGGGGATCGGGAACGCCCTTCGGGCCTTGTCATGGTCCAGGTTTGGCACTGGTTTCGGTGGTGACCAGATTTGGTTCGTGACAAAATCTAACATAACAAGATAGGAAAATTAACTAAACAAGTAAAAGAAAAACTAACTATTCATGATCTCTGTGCAATGAAAAAATTAAAAATCTGATAGGAAATCACCTCTTAATGGTGTCTAAAAGTATTCCAACTCCATGTAAGATTCCTACTCATTCCTAAACAAATATACTTATTATTTTGAATATATGGAATGATGATAGTCCTTTTAGTATTATAAAAATATAGATAAAAAAAATATATTAAATATTTTAAATTAAATTATAATTATATTTGGAAATACCACTTTTAGGATGTTAGTTTGTGGATGAAATATGACACCTTTCATAAATTTACAAATGTAATAACCATAATCATTACTATTACATTGTTTAAGATTTTATAGAACCACTGAGAAAATAATTAAATTGTTTTAATATATATTTTGATAGTGAAATATTGTTACATATAACCTAATACTTATCTAGTTGTATAAATTCACTGGATTCTTATGAACATTGGTCATCATCACACCATGGGTTTGATAATAAATAAATACTTCCCCATCATAAAAAAATTCTAATTAAAGCATAATTTAAAATTTAAAATTTGATGTTTATTTGAAAAATGTTAAATATTTTTTATTATAAATTTATAAGGGATATTATGTGTAGTACATTTGTTGGGTATCCAGGCTTTGGTTCTAAAAAATATATCTTCAGGTATCCAATTTTATATCAGTGAGTATCTAGTGATTCTTAAAAGAAGGAATAAGTAATGGAAAAAGTAAAAATATATTTTATATAATTATATTTAAAAGTTTTACCCATAAATTTAAGGTATTAGGAAAATACCATCATCTATTATTTTCTTTTAAAAAATTTTGACTACTTGGTGTTCTCTTACTAAAATCTCACCACCAGTCTTGATGTTTTTTGTCTAGATGTAACATAAGAGACAATGAATCCAAAATTTTCTTCACTAGGTTTTCCATTTACATTGTTGTGAATATATTCATATATAAATTATGAATAATCTTAAAATTTAAATAATATAGTAGATAAATTTTTTGACAAACATACTATAAAAATTTACCTCTTTAGAATTTCATTTACATTATTAAGATAAATCATATTTGTAATTAACTCTCTGTACATTTTCTATTAAAATTATATGTAGGCTATGTTTTTATCTTTGAACATTATATATGAATGAACTTGTAATGTTAATAAATGTGGTAGTGGAATTAGTGGGGGTAAAGGTACTCTAGGAAGGTCCTTTTGATCTATTAGTTGATCCTATAGATTGTCCCAACTCTACCTTTTTTCCTTTTTTGGTTTCTGTTTTTCTAATAGAAAACCCTAGTTCAGAACTTTTTTTTTCAGTAATTGTTAATTTTTTTCTTCTAAAATAAATTGTGAAAGGACATAACTCATAATAATCATGTATTATTATAATATTAAATATATATTCTATAAAAGTTTCAATACCAAGTTCAACTATGTGAACATCAAGAACATCAAGGGGGACATGAAGCTCAGCACTCAACTCATGAGTTATGTGAATACCAATTCTCACATCATCTATTAAAAGTAGTTTATTTTTTATAATATAACCTTTCATATTATATGAGGTACCTCTCACAACAAGGTGATAATTAGGTGTTGAAAAATATAAATCACAATCAATTTCACCCTAAAAAATGTTAGTATAAGAAAGGTATTAGTAGTTTAATTAAATTTTTTAGAAACTGTTATGACAAAATCATTTAACTTTAATAAGGAAATACTTTATGGTGGAATGGATATCAAAAAATATGGGTAGGTGTGGCTCTTCATATTGTGGTTTCAATTGTGGTGTTTTTTCTTGGTTACCGCTTCGAAGAACCCATTATATCACATCATTCTGCCAACAAACTTATTTATTTGGAACATCTATCTAGCATATTTTTCATTCTCTCATCAATATATCCCTATAAATTTTCTTTCTCAAAGTATTATTGGGGTTAAAATCCAAAACCTACACCTCTAACATGTCCATAGTATTCTCGATGGTTCAAATACACTAAAATTAGTTGATCATTTGGAACAATATAATATGATTCTTATGTAAAAATATAATAAAACATATAGAAAAATAAGTAGTCATTGTTATTAATTACAATTTTAAATTAAAAATTTTTTCTATTATATCATAATTTCACATGATTCCTATATATTTTTGTGTGTTTTCATATAATATTTCCCCCATTATATTTACATGATCCTCCTTCTATAGAACATGATGTGGAATGGAAGTGTCTTTAGATTTTGATTCATAAATATTCATATAAACAAATGAATATAATTTGTTTATTATTTCACATCACATAAATGTTTTACTATTTATTTAAAATAAATTCGTTTTTTCAAGTTAATCAGACCCCATACCATATTTTCAGTTGGGGTATATTGGTTTTGATGAACCCAAATTATTTTTTATAGTCCATTGATATTTCATAAATTAATGATTCCAAATTAAATTAATTAATAAAAATTATGTGAAATAAAATACCATTAATTATAATTTAACTAAAATTCTTCCTCATCCTAATGAATAATGAAACTATCCCAAGTTTCTTGGTTTATGATGTGTGCATACATATATGATGGGTGGGGGTTTATCTTTCCCTCAGAGTCACTAAGATGATGTTACATAAGAAGTGTTCAAAAAGATCTATGATCATTTATAGTAACCATTAATATAAATTTCAACTAATAATTATTTAATATAAATGTACTATATAAGGGATAATAAAGATTAAATCAATAGTTTACAATTTTATTTTTCAAAAAAATATAGAAATTTTATCCTAATGCTACCTAAATTACTCCATAAATTATTTCCTTAAATGTAAGCACAACATTATTCCACAGATATATATTAATCATAATATGAATTCAAGTGTTGACCCTAATGTAAATAAATAAAATGGCCATGTTCAGGTCAATAGGTTAGTCGCTTTCATTCCATATAACCTTGAATTTTAGAACATTACTTCTCATCTTATTAATTTTAACTAAGACCATCATGCTACATCACTCATAAGTTTTTTCAACCATATTTGTTCACCTTATAACATTTACTCAATTTAAATATAAAAATTTGTTGTTCTTAAACATTAGAAGCATCTATTATTGAAGAATTCATTATATGAACATGTTATTAAACATTAAATTTTAATTATATTAATATATTAGTAAACACATAATATTATGTGGGAAAAAATTGTATATATAAAAAATAGATAGATTTTAACTTTTCATTGAACCTTTTTTATAAAGGTTGGAGGGATTTTTCACATATATAGTGTATCCAAATTCACCCCTTTTAGTCCCTTATAACATATAAGATATCATCAATATTGGGACCACCATAAAATGGTAGCAATGTATTAATTAAAGGGCCATCCTCAATGGGATTTTCATTTGACCGTATAATTGTTTTAGTTTTAGAGAAATTTAAAAATTTGTCTCTGTGAGATCAAGGGTAGAAAGTAGTTTTTTTCCCATAATCCCATTATGAAAGGTTTATCTCTATACCCTTATTTATTGAAATTAAATTTCATGAATCCAAATTCATTAATTTTAACTACACTCTTGTTATCAATCCATTTGGATATAAAAAACCCAACATTTAGAATATTGTATAATCTAAATCCCATATTTTCCTGATGATTCCTAAGTATGACATATTCATATAAATTGGAATTTTTTCCATAGTACCAGATACATGCATAACTTCTACTATAATAATAATTCCACTATTTTTCACTATACTATATTTATCCTATTCCTTTATACATAATTTATAATTATTAATTACACAACCATTGTAAGATAATATATGTAAATTTTTTTATTTGGATTTATATACCAGTCTTTCTGAAATTGAATTTGTATTAATTGATAACTCCTTAAAAATATTGTCTCAAAACAATATTATGAACTATTTATTATATGTATTTGATACAAAATTTTTTACCTCTTGATGGATTCTAATTCCTAAGAATTACCTTGTGAGTTTCAACATATAGTGAAACCTATATAGTGTTATTTAAAATGTAAAGGTGAGCCTGTTCCAACTCTATAATGGTAATTGTGACAATATCTCTTCTGAATGTTCCTTCACCCACAAGGAAACCACTATGATAAGATTTTTGGAGAGCAATGTTATCTTTATAAGAGAGTTAGTTAGTATATAATTGAATATATTCCATAATAATATATTAGTTTTAATATAAAATTTTGGTTGCCTTTGATTTTTGGCATACCCTTTCAAAATCTTCATATACTGTTCAGTGGGGTACATCTATCAATAATGTATAGGACTATATAGTTAGATATCTTTAACTAAGTGCACCATTATATCAAAGAATATTGGTTGAAAAAATATCACCAATTCATATAATATTACAAAAATTTACTTTTCCATAGTAGGAAAATTTTATAGGTTTATAAATTTATATCATATAGATTTCAAAAATAAGAAATTTTTTGTTAATGTGTATCATAAATTTTTTATGTAGAATTAAATGAAAATCCAAAAAAACTAAATCTTGTATCCAAACATTAAAATCATGTGATTATAATCCCTTTAACTTTAAATCATTCATTAATATAATATTAATGATATTTCTTGAATGCACCTATTGAATATTTAGACCATAAAATAAGTTAAAAAACTTTAATTTCTCTTTCCCAGAAAGTGCATAAGCCACCATAGGAAGAAAATACCATCTTTCACCAATAACTAAAGTAGAATCTTCCCTTATCCCCATATCAATCATATCCAACCTAGCCTAAATATGATCTTTTATTTTTCTAGGATCATTTACTAATGTTCTAATAACACTATAGCATATAATTTTTTCTACCTATATGACATCAATAAAATATACTACATACAAAGAATTCTAGTAGTGTATTTCAAATAAAAGATCTATTTTTTCAACCCATTCAAAAAAAGTTTTTTAAAAAGGATTTACTAAAATTAGTGAAAATTTACTTTACTTTCTTAAACCATTCATCACCTATTAATTGGGATTTTTTTGTAACTTATTTTGAATTCCCATCAAATTATGCAGTCCATGATTGGTATTTATATCATCGGGGTTAAAATTTATGATTTCTTAGAAACACTTTCTTTAATGTATGTTTCATCCTAATCTAGTTTATATATTATTAACAAATGGGACACAATAACATTATTTTAATTCTGCATCCTGAAAAAATTCCATAAGTAGGAAATCCATTTATCATCCCAAACAACATGTCTATCAATATAAAAGATTTATTTATATAATGATCATATATCATAGAACTTGAATCCAACATTAATTTCAAATATTTGATCAATATATCCAAATAAACATCAATATCATTACCATATTGTTTTGGTTTCTATATAAGTAGATATGACATTATATTTGTTTCTTTATGAAAAACCATGGTGGTAAGTTATAATTTATCAACATGAATGACCATATACTATGACTACTAATTTATACACCAAAAGGATTCATTCCATCCATAGATAGTGCAAGATGGAGGCTTCTTAACTAATTTACAAATTATAGATATACGTGATCAATTTTCTTCTACTGATTAGGGTCCACTGAGTGATTGAGTTTCCCATCTTGAATTCTTGTATTTTTATTCCACTTCAATTGATTTGTAGTCTCATCACTTCTATATAGATTTCTAAGACTATGGAAGATTGGAGGGAACCTTAATTTTTTAGGGGATTGATTCATATTTCTTATATTGAGATACACCATACTTAGGGAATTTTTAGAGTGATTCATAGACCTTTAAAAAGTGTACACCACCATTTGGATAGATATTTATTATTTTAAATATTATATAGGTTTTCTTATTAAAATTTGATAAAAAAACTACTTGATAGGGGGTGGGGTGGGTGGGTGGTTGAATTATCATCTAAACAGAACTTACAATTTATCATCCTACACAATCATTCAGTTTATTAGTAGTTTCAAACTTTTGATAATCTCACAAAGAAAAGTATTAAAAATAGTGGAATTTAAACAATCAATAAATCTGATGTAAACATGGTAGGAATATAATAAGAAAATATAGTAAGAACAATGAAAAAACAAAACATAGTGTTCCAAATCATAATCCATAACCTCTTTAATGGATTTTATAAAAGAAACACCCTTCTAATAAGATAGTATTATTTTTTACCCAAAGTAACAAGAGATTCCATAAGATAACTCTAGGTACCCTCATTTAAGACCTAGAACACCCTCAATTGTATTCCTATATGATGGTTTTATATTTTCTAATCCACATAATCCCTCATTCCCCTTTATAAAAAATAACACTTTCTTCCTCCCTAGAATACTTTGATCTTAATAGACCCAAACAAATTTGTCTTCCTTCTTGGAATAACTTTATCTCAATGTATCTTCAACATCCATATTCTACACACTGGAAGCTATTCAATCAACATGATTAAAAAAATAATTATTATAAAATAAAAAGCTAAGATATTTATAAGAAAATCCTTATAAGATAAAGAACTTATCAAAACAATTAGAAATAAAAATAAAATCATAAGCACTCTAGACAAAAGGATATTTAAGACTTCAAAATGATTTTACAATTTCATAGTATCAAGTTATTTTCTAATCCATGAAACAACAATTTTATTTTTAGAAGAATCCCCAACAGTCAGATTCTGTAAAACTCAAGTTCATTTGCAATATCATTTGAATTAAAAAATACATGTTACAATAGACTAAAAAAGCTTTGTATCTTCTTATAAAGTCATTATACATATCTACAATGATCTATGATCCTATAAAGGAAATATAGAATGAAATCTCAGTTCTCTAGAAATTTCAACTCTTTAGCTCAAAATTAATCCTCTATAATTAATATTACTATATTTTCATCATTCACAACAAAAATAATTAGAATAAAATGTAAATTTAAATATCTTTTAATGTAAATTTGTTTTGTGATTTTCAAAATAAGGATTTTTAAGTGGTCTTTTAACCCAAAAACATCCTCCTTTTTTGAAAATCACAAGACACACAAGGAAATAAAATTCAAACGAAAAGATTCCCAATACTAAGGAAGTAAATTTCACATACCCCCATTAAAGAACAAAAAAATTTATTTCTCCCCATTTAAATAAAACAAATTAGTTTCAAAACATCTTCCACTTTAAGATTTTAAAAAAGAATCATGTGAGTTAAGATAAACAATATTGAATATAAGAGTAAATAAAAGAAAACAAGTAATATTAAACAATAGAATAATCTATGTAAAAATATGTAATGGATAAAATATATGGTGGATCAATTATTATTTTAATTATATTATCACCCTAAAAAAATATTTACAATTAAGTTTCAAAGATTCATCAACAATAGGTAGAAACAGTCATTGAAATTTGAAAATTTAATTCTTTTTTTTGAGTTATTCTGATTATATTCTTCAACCTTTTGGTTTTCTTATGTTGTTCCAAAAACCTAATATCTTGATAATTGATCTTATGATCCCAATTTTATATAATTTCATTCTAAAGTGAAACCAAATTCTTTAATTCTTCAATTAACATTCTCTGTTGGTCCAACTTCTCACCTAGATATTTGAAGAATTATTAAAGCTCTGTGTAATTATTAAATATCTACTTATAATTTCCATGAAATAAAATAATTTTCTCAACTAATAAATAAATACCTTTATACAAATGTTTTTGATATCTAGAAAATCTATTCATAACTTTAAAAATATTTTTTAATATTTCTTAAATATTCTTTTCCCTTAATGATAGAATCAAAATTTTTTTTCTTCAAATTTTCATCTTGAAAATTAGTCAAATATCTTTGAAACATATTAAATCTATCTTTAAACATTAGAAAAATTACAAAAAAATAATAATAATCATTTAATAAATCAGTTTGAAAGATATTTATCTATTCAATTCTTTAAGATCATATACTTCTAGTATATTTTAATGAACTATTATATCCTTCTTTCTTTTCTTTAGGTGATTATAGTTTATCTATTGGATTATTATATTTATCTGGAGTGACATCAGAAACATTTATAGGAACATAAAATTTTTCATCATCAATTCCATTCTAATCACTACCTTAAAGTGAATTTATCTTGTTTCATTTAAAACTACCAGATGAATAATAACTCAATCAAGTACCTATTTTCCAAGATTTTATTTCCTTTAAAAAAATTCACAAAAGGGGGTAAAGTCAAAGTAGTATAGGCATGAGTTGAATATTCCTTAAAAAAGGATATTTCTCTGCTTCTTTATCAAATTATTTCTCAATTTCTTTCATTTGAACATTTTCCATCATATTTTTAACTTAAAATTATTTAGGTTTAATGATAGCCTGAACTATATCATAAAATTCACATTTTTATCAATGGGGAGAGGAAAGTGATTAATATTTCTTAGATTATTCTACTGCACTCTAATTCCCCTTTCCCGTGAAGTCTATCTTCTTCTTGATCGTCTAGTCTTCAATGATTGGATCATCGGTAAGAACCAATGATAGAACTGACTTAGAAATATAATATTTATTAAACTTTAAATAATATAACATTTTCATTTTATCCTAAAGAAACTTATGATTAAAATATTCTTTAAAATCCTCAACTTCAACCCTATTTAGAATAAAATATGATTTTTGAGTGGCTATTTATTCTTTCTTCTATGAAGGTGCATTTTCAAGAGAGGATTTTTCTGAAACTATTCCATTGTAAAAAACTTTTTTCTTGTTAGACTTTTATGCTTTCAATGATTTATTTTAATATTTTAAATAACCTTGTTTTCATTATGATTATAAACCAATATTATCCTTGATATGGTCTTTGATTTAATAATACTTTCCTTCTCACTCTCAACATGATATTCATTATTGATCATTTTTATCTCCAATAGTTTTATTCAAATCCTATTCATCATCTAAGAATTTAATAAAATATTCATTTTCACCATTCTGGTGTATATGACTTCAATATATGTCCACGTAAACTTTACATGGTTAAACTTCTTCATATTTACTAGAAAATATGAAATATAAATATATTTTTATTTTCTCAGTATCCATTTATCCTTTCCTCAATAGTAAAATGGGTTGAACCTATTGGAAGATGATCTTTGATTCCAATGAAAGATGTTTTGTCTTATGAGCTCTCTCTTTCATTAGAAAAAAACTTTATTATACTTTAACTTTAGTAAAAGAACTATATACTTTTAGGAACTTATGTGAAACAGAGATAGATCCACCCTCCAATGTAAAATAAAAAAATCAACAAATGTTTTCATTGAAAAACTGAATTTGTTTTCAAAGAGAGTATAGATAACTAATTTCTCACCATCTACATTAATAGATTTAATAGATCAATAAAATTAATGGATAATATAAAGATAAAATAGCTCAGGCTCCTCATTTGGTTGAGATAAGGATTCTCATCCTTAAAATATGATAACATCTTTTAGTAAGAATTCATACTTAGAATCAATAAATATTTCATGGATGGCTTCCCTGAAGAAATATCTCTTTATGAAGCCATTGATCAAATGAAAAATGAATCAAAAATCAGAAATTTAGAAAACACTCTTGTAAAGCATTAGCAATGAATACACCTATATAAGTTTGTTAGAATTATCTTCTAATTTTTATCTTCTAATTTAATATTAATAACTTCATTTTTATCTTATGTGAATGTTATAGAATTAATTTTCATTTTAAAATTTCTATTATTCAATTAATTTAATTTTAAATGATATTTCAGTGAGATAACTCTTTCTTTCCCTTTCTTATCAGAATAATGTTTTGAAAATTTATTCTGATATTTATACAACTTAAATTTGAGTTTATTATTTTCATTCTTCCACTTATCTAGATTACCAGTTTCCATTGGAAGATAAAAATTCTTCTTATTAATTTTACTTTTAAGATATGATTATTTATTATAATGTTTCTAATAAATTTTCTCAAACTTTTCAATATAAACCTTAATCTCCTCATATATTTTAGGAACTCTATTCTCATCATCTAAAACTGACTCATCATTTGATGAAAAATAATATTTATCCATTAAGGATAAATAAAAAAAATAACTAGTTGATATCTTCCCCATTAAACTTATTTCTTTTAACATAGCATATGTAGAAACTTGAGCACAAAATTCTATAATTCTTATACTATCATCATTATCATCCAATAAGCTGTTAGAATTAGTGTCTCCACTAATTTCACTCAAAATATACAAATCCTTTAAAATTTTCGTTTCATTCCTCTTATAATATTTTTTATAGTATTTTTTATCTCTTTTCATCAAATCAGAATAGTCTGACTATATATATCAGGGATTCCTATATTTATGACAGATAGTTTTTGAAGATACTTTCTTGTCTCTCTTTTCTCCTATATCTTTATTGTAATATTTTGAAAATTATTATTTTTAAACAATATTATTTATATATTATAAATTACAACATATGTATCTTCATGATCACTATTATAAAAAATATTCATAGGACTTATCTTAGATATACTCAACTTGGAATTAAAATCTTCATAATTTAATAATTCTGAAGTATATACAAATGAAACACGACCATTCCCATTATTTTCCTTCTCTGCATCCCTTTTAATACTACTTTCATTTTATATAGAAGTTCTGATTAGATCTATAAGACTTAGCTTAGTGATATGTTTCATATAATCTATAATAGTTTTCTTTAACTCCCATTGTTTTAGAAATATATCAACAAAAGTTTCTTACAATTGATCATATTTTATAACTTTTTAACCAAGTGACTATTTTTTTAATATTTATCATAAATATCTGATAGATCTAAGAAATAAATTCTCTAGGAATAAAATTACAACATTGATAATAATCCCTAGGCTTGGATTATTTAGTCTCAAGAACCTTTGAAGTTGATAAGTGAGTAGCATCAACCTTCTTCTATATACCACATGTAACATGACATTAAGAAACTTGACTATATATATTATGTTTTATTACACAAAAAAGTATTTATAACTTGAAAACTCAGTTGAAATTTATCTCCTTCATCAATAGTAAATGTTGAAACATATTTCTTTAGAATTTTTAACTACTGTTAAATATAAGAAAATTATGCACACAAGTATTAATGATATTAGTCTCCATCCAGTATTTATGGTTATCATAGTCACCTCCATACAAAATAGGAAGCCAATATGGATTGAGATTATTAGTGAATCTCACTGGTATTCTTTCCATCATATAAAACAATATTTTATATAAAACATAGTTAGTGAATGAAAATTGATATATTTCAGACAAAACAATGGAAAAAATAATATTATGCCTAATATCTAACATAGAGACTTGATTTGATACAAAATGTTGTCCTAGTAAAAGATAAAAGATAAAATATAAGTATGCATGATTGTTTTCTAAAAATAAATTACAATTTTTCAATCAACTAAAGTTTTTATTTTATCAAAAAATAAAAACTTACAATAAAATCACAAATCATAGTGTTAAAAATAGTAGAATTTAAACAATTTGTATAACTAATGTTTTCATAGTGAAAATATAAAAAACAAAAAAGATTCTAAGCATAGTAGAAAAAATAGATTATTCCTGATCATAATTGATAACCCCCTTAAAGTTTATTTTTAAAGATACACCTTTCTAACAAGAAGTTATTCACTTTAACCTAATGAAGTAGGTTAGTCTTTAACCTGAATCCATGTATCCTAATTTATCATCATATGTTTTATAAGGAAACTCATTATATTTAGGTGACATATCATTCAAGAGAGAAAGTGATTTTATAAATCTATTTTTAGTATATATGTTTCCAGATTTCAAATTATATAGTTTCAATACCACTGATAATGTTATAGATTTAGTAGAACTAGCATATAATGGAATATTTCTATAACACTTTAACTTCTCAGTTTTTCTTGTAAATTATAATAATCATATTCAACTATAATTTTCATTTCATCAATATGATCTCTATCCTCATTTATAGTTATACTCATATAAAAAGATCCAGAAACTATAGTGATATCTTATTCACTGGAAGTATTCAGTTCTTCCTCATGTTTATTCCAATATTTATGACTTTGATCTATTCTATAGAATATTAAGTGTTCTTCTGAATCCTCTGGATTTTTTTAATAATAATATAAAATAGGAAAATCATGTGATAAGGTCCATCCCCACACTCTATTTTAAAGTTGATGAACTCTTTAACCCCATCCTCATACACTTTTTTCATATAGCTGACATCCATCCATTTTTTATTCATATTCATCAAACTTGGTTCAACAATATTCATATTTAACAATTAATAAATAAATACATAGAATTTATACATATAGGGTATCATTTTTTACATGATTAAATTATATAATGTATAACATTAAAAAATATAATTATAAATTATAAAACACACACATATATATAAAGTATATAAAAGAATAAATATAATAGATACATTTTATAATACATTAATAATATATAAATATATTAAAATTAGTATATATAAATATAATTTTCTATAATACACACACACATATAGATATATAAAAAAATTAAATATTTATGTGAAAATATAAAATTATGTACATATGTATGTGTGAATTTGTAAAAATATTTGTGTGAAAATTTATAAAGCCTATGTTTTATAATACATTGAAAAATATTATATTTTGATTTCATTATAATGTGTCATAGTATGTATGGTCATCAATTCTTGGGTTATATTTAAAATACTTAATGTCGTTCTATACATTCTCATGCATAGTCAATTTATGCCAAATGTTTTATTCATTGCTATTGTGTTGGGATATTTATTTATTTATTATTTTATTTATTAGTTATTTTTTTTATATTTTGGTTTTTTATTTTGAGTATACATTATTCCCTACAATTACTGGAAACCCTTATAACTAGCACGATAATTGGATTTTAGGCTCATTTTTATATTATTTTAACTTTGTTTTTCTTCTTAGTTGTGAATTTACCAATGAATTTAAGTGTTTTGTGAATTTATTCGTTTTTATGGGTAATACAATAATTTTTAATGTAATTGGGATTTTAATGTGTTATGTGACTCATTCTGGGAATGTAATGAAATATACTAATTTTTTAAACTTTTTTGAAGTGATCGAATAAAATTTTGAAAGTGATCATCAAACCCCTTTTCTATCTTATTACGTACGTTTTTATGTATGTATGTATATTTGTATGTATATGTATCTATGTATGTATGTATGTATGTATGTATGTATGTATGTATTTTATAAATATTATATACAAGATAATATATAGATTTGAATCATATTTATTAGTATATGTAATTGTAGTCTATTATAAATATAGATTTAAGTGAAAAATTAAAAATTAAATATAATATATATGAATTTTAATATATAAATATATAAATTTATATATATATACACACATACATATATACACAGCAAAAAAGAAAAAATATATGCATATTTATACATATAAAAACATATGAAGCACACACACACACATATATGTATGTATATATACTCAAATATAAACATAAGAGTGTGAAAAGTACAACCAAAATAATTGGGGATAGAATCAATACTATTTCTATTATTTAAATTTACATACACACACACATATATAAATATTTACATATATATAAAATAAAGTATTACACATATTTACAAAACACAAGAAGAATAAAAAAAAATATCATGAAAAATTCTTCCAAGTTCATTTGATAAATCCTTAAAAACAAGTTATGAATAGCATACATTTGGTTTTGTGGGTCAATTCATCCAACATTTTTGATATAGGTGACAATTAGGTTTAGGTTTGGAAAAATATTGAATGATGATGTAAGAGTTTGCAACTTTTAGGGTTCTTTTAACATACATAAAGTGTTTTATCAATGCTAACAAACAATTACTCATAAAAGAACCCTTTATCACTTCTAAAATGATAAGCACCGATAAAGAAATTTTGTATCAGTGTTAAAACATTAAACATATATACTATCCTTAGTTTTTAAATAAAATTTTAACCCTCTTTTTTTTATAATTTATAAGTCTTTTAAGTGAAAATTTAATATTTTGAACTAAATTTCTACCCTTAGTCAGGGCATAGGGTTTATATATGGGTAAGATGAGTTTTTAGATGTTGTGTATGGTAAAAGAGAATTTTCCCTTGGATGTGAAAAGGAAATTCTTATTTTTAAAGGGTTATGTAAGGGTAAACATCCACTTTATAAGGGTATCATGTTTCTTCCAACCACTACATAAATGTAGCCTCTAATTCATAAACGTTCCGTAAGGGTAATATAGACTTACATAATGGTAAATTTGGATTTTTGTAAGGGAAAAATGAGTTTTATGGAGATTCTTAAGGGTAAATCCTAGTATCTAAAGGCTAAATAAGGGTATCCCGAGGTTGCATAAGTGTAAAATTCCACCCTTACATGATCTCTAGATACTGCATAATGGTAAAACCATGTTACCCTTACAGAAATCACTTTGTGAAAAATAATTTTAAAACCTACTTTTTCCTCACCTTCTTCCATGTTTTCACTTTTAAGACACATCACACATTTTTAAATGCCTTCAATCACGAGAATTGATTATTTTATTTCATTTACAGTTTTTAATCTATTTATAAAATATTTTAAACACTCCTCATTCAATATTTTTGTAAAAGACAAATAAAATGATTAATTTAATTTATGGGATTTAATATTGTGAATTTGTATATGGTATTTCCTTGTTGAAAAACAATAAAACCTTTATACCTTCATTTTTGGTTATTCTCTTGAGTTAAATCAATCTATGAATTCCATTATTTAAGATTGGTGAATCTTTATTCAATCAATACAGGTTTTTCTTTTGGTTTTCAGACATGGATGAACCCTCACCCTCTCTCCTATATTATTGGGTGTAGTATTTTAAAATATTAATCCCAAGTTGGAATCTCTATTCCTATTCTCATTTTTCATGAGATATTTTTTAAGTTTATCTTTATGAAACTTTATAGAAAAAAGATAAAGAATTATTAAATGATAATAACATGGAATAATCAATGAATGATAAAGAATAATTATCATTTTTATCTCAAATTTATATAGAGAGATAATGTATTATCACATGATAAATTATAATTATACTTCAATAAACAAACTGGTAAGCCCATCTTATGGATTAAATCAATAATCTATAAATTACCCAGGGGAGAGAAAGTTTTTTATCACATGTGGTGTTTTTCTTTGGAAAATAAAATATATGGAATCAGTTCTTGGAATCCTTAGCAACCCGTTTCAGGTGATGAACATGTGGAAAATATTTGGGGGTGTTTCCTTGATGAACCTTGTATTTCTTCCATAACAACATTATGGTAAGAAGTAATTGAATTTAGCACATGTCTTATACAGGTTATTAGCATGATTATTGGCGTGCGTGTGTAACCCTAAAAAACATGTCTGATTCTTGATCAAACAAGGTGTGTGTGTGTGTGTAGCCTTAAACCCTTCTTGATGTTTTCTTAAATATAATTATTATGATTATGATACTATTTGGTTTGATGTGATGTTTTATTTTTCATTTTCATCAAATATTATATGTGCTGTTATTTTGTCTTCCATAGATGAGCATTGAGGTCTAGGATAGTGGAATATGCTCCAAGAAAGATTTTTTATACATGAATATGGCATGAATTGGAGTATCCCTTGAATTAGTGATGTGTTAACCATGTTTGGGACTATTTCTCATTCGAGGGGGACATGTCTGGTAGACAATTGTTGTTTCTTTTGACATGAATATGAAATAAGTAGAGTTGGTCTTTTAAGATCCTTAGAATATGTTTTATACTTTCAATATATATTATTGTGATATATATAACATGTTTAATTTCATGTAATGTTCTTGTATATGTTATGAAATTTTGTTAAGAGTCGTTGGTGGTGTCCTACTGAGTCTTATACTCACACCCTACTCAGAAATTTTGGTGTGCTTTTAGATTTCATGACAAGGTACCTGGTAAAGGGAAAAGTCCCTGTAGTGGATAGTTGTGTAGGGAGAGTAAGAGGATTCAGACGTTTCTGGATGTAGTTTAAGTGGGATATATACTAGCACTTTTATTTATTATATTACCCACAATTTGGATCCTTTTTTAAATTTTTTTATTTATTTTCTTTTCCATATTGATGATGCATGGGATGGATTATTTATATTTGTTGCTACTCTGATGGTTTTCTAGTTTTTTATATGTTGATTTATATGTTATTTTTTCTTTTTTTATACTCTTATGTACACATATTATTGAGAGAATAGTCTCCCCACACCATTCCTTGGGCCCTATCCACTAGTCATAAACCTCTTACATATAGGGAGGTGAACATGGGGTCATGTGGCACTTTAGTTTAGACTCAATGGTCTGGTTTGGGGTGTTACAAAATGCTATCAGAGGACTAGGTTTGATAACTTGTTTCTTTAGTTTAACTTGATTTGGGATAGGGTAGACATGAGTTAGGATGATTGAGACTCGAGCAAGGGAACTATGTCAGTGCCTGGCCAACACTTTATAGTGGACCTCTAAGTTTCCAGGAATGTGGGATTTTATTGTTTTTACTATTTGATGTTATCATTTATTAAAATCACCTTGGGAGATTCACATAATATTGGTGTTCTAATTTATAGTCTTAGGTGTGTGTTTATGCATCATGATAGGTATGTATGTTAAAATTCCATATATACCTATTTCTTTCACTAGATAGATCCCAAATAATAAAATGCCTATTAAAATTTTAATATATTCTAAGTTCATTATTTCTTTTATTTTTTATTTGAGCTTATTTTATTCTATGATTAAGTGTATATGTGTGGATATGATTAAGATGGAGGTACTGGAGGATTCTATTTGGAGTAGTACTTATGGGGTCATTCCTTGTTCTTGTGGGTATCCTCTTTGGTTGAAACTTGTAGTGAACCCATATGCATGCATATTTGGTTTCTGATTTTCCAATTTAAGTTGTTTTATTTTCTCACTAATGGATTTATATGAGTTTTTTCAGACATTTATTAAAATTTTGCCTCATAAACGTCTTATGTATCTAGTTTTACCCCTATCATACAGGAGGATATAGCTGATAATACTCCCTTAATTTCTCTAGTGGGTCAAGATATAGAACATATCTATCTATGAATCTTTTAATTGGTGCCTATTCAGGGTGGAGGATCCCACAGGGGTGGGCCAACAATGGTTGATTATGCTTGCGACTTCCAAGTTCACCATATCCCATCCTTCTAGTGCTCTAGAGGACCTAAGGATATGGAGGAATGGATAGAGGTCATTGAGGGGATCTTTAACATAGTAGATACCCCATAGGATTGAAAAATGAAGCTTATGACCTTTATGCTTCAAGATGTAGCTGGATAATTGTGGGATGTCTTGCAGGAAGAAGGTAGATGAGTAGGGATGACTTGGGAGACCTTCAAGGATCTATTTTTCTAGGTAGTTATTTCTCAATGCACTAAAGTTGGATCATTCAAATAATTTTATGATTATCTAGAAAGGGAAAATTAAAGTTCCCACCTATTCAAAATGATTCTCAAAGTTGATATTTTTTACTATTATACTAGCAGGAAGTGAGTCCTAAAAAGCAAGGAAGTTCAAGATTGGTCTTCATCAAGAGTTGAAGTGATAGATTAGGAACTTTGATCTGACAGCCTATGATATAGTATATCATAAATCACTAATGATCGAGAAGGTTTTTAAGGAAGAAAAATATATAGGTCTTCTTCCAGCCACTAGTGGACTGAACATTACATTATCGAGCTCAGTACCAGTTTCTTATTCTAAAAATAAGAAGAGGAAGTTAGAGGATGGATTCTAGTGTAGTAGTTGTTTTTTGGTGTAGATTACAGGTTCCTCAACTCTTTTTTTGGGGGATGACTCTACTAAGTGCTACAACCATGTGAGGAAGGGGCACTTTCTCAAGGATTATACCTTTTATCTCAAGACTTTTCACCAGTGTGGAAAGGGAAGAAATCTGAAGCAGTTCTATGATAGTGCTTTAAGGATGTGTGCTACGAGGGAATGAAAACGACCTCAATAGAAGGTGAAAAACCTAGAAGGTTTTGTAAATCAAGTGACTCTTGAGCCTTCATGGAATAATGGAGTGGTGACTAGTAGTGATTATGTAGTTTATTAGGCTCTAGTCGATATAAGAGAGGGACCTTCTACTGTCAAATGTGTGGTCCTGATTTCTTCTACTCTATCAATTTATTTTTTTGACATAGGAGCATCCCATTCATTCATATCTACTCTCGTGTTTGTTAGTTTAGACTTACTGGATAGGTACACTTCTGAGTTTTTTCTATTAAAACACCAATTGGAAATAAGGTAGATTATATTTATAGCTATCCATAATTTTTGATGGTGGTTGTTGGCTTTGATAATATTTGGAGGTTCAAAATTCTAAAGACGGTAGGTTTCAATGTAATATTTGGCATAGACTGGTAGATTATTTACCATGTACACATCAATTTCTATAAGAGATGTGTGACCTTTACCTCACCTAAATGGGTAAATTTAATGTTGATTGGTGAATGGGATGTCAATGAGGGTAGAGTGGGATTGAACCATATCTAGACTTTTGAGGATATGATTTGATCATGTATTCTGGATTTCATAGGAGCTTAGGATGATTGATTTTCTCTAGTAGAGTTATCCAACAAAAATAGCTTCCATTCCCCAATTTAGATGGCTTTGATCCTCTTTATGGGTGACCATGTCGATCACTATTGTCCTAAGATGAGGAAGGAGAGTCTTCAATAGTTAGGCCAAGTATTGTATAGGCAACCTCAAAGTTGGTGTAGTTTATGTTAAAAAGTATATTTATGGTGTAGAATAGGTTGAAGTCTTGTGCTGACAGAAGGATAGGACCTTTAGAGTTTTTTTGAGTGATAAGGTCTTATTGTGGGTCTCCACTCAATTAAATCATAGTAATTTTAGAAGGAATGGAAACTTAGTATAGTGGTACATAATTTTTTTTGAGATGTAAAAACATACAGGAAAAGGTGGACTATCAGTTTTACCTATTTCCATGGTATCAAGGTATGCATAACGTGTTCCATGTGTCTCGGTTTCTAAAGAATGAACCCAATCATGCGCACACTAGTGGAAATACGGGCTTTAACGTCGTCGTAATAACGTCGGTTTTTTAAAAACCGACGCGAATAGTATATGCGGGGAATTTTTGGCGTCGGTTTTACACAAAACCGACGCCAAAAATAATTATGTTTTTTTTTTCGCGTCGGTTTTTCTAAAAACCGACGCGGAAAATTCTGTTTGAAGAGGTTTTCCGCGTCGGTTTTTAGAAAAACCGACGCGGAAAATCCGGTCGAAGAGGTTTTCCGCGTCGGTTTTTCTAAAAACCGACGCGGAAAACCTCTTAAAACAGGATTTTCCGCGTCGGTTTTTAGAAAAACCGACGCGGAAAACCTCTTCGACCGGATTTTCCGCGTCGGTTTTCATGAAAACCGACGCGGAAAATATAGTCGAAGAGGTTTTCCGCGTCGGTTTTTCTAAAAACCGACGCGGAAAATCCTGTTTTAATCGGTTTTCCGCGTCGGTTTGTAGAAAAACCGACGCGGAAAACCTCTTCGACTATATTTTCCGCGTCGGTTTTCATGAAAACCGACGCCGAAACTCATAAAAAAAATATATTTCGCGTCGGTTTTAATGAAAACCGACGCGAAAAGTCTTTTAAAAATATTCACGGACAGAAACCCTCATTTTGTTCGTCCGTCGAAATCGAGTTCCGCTGCGGCGCTTCGGACTCCCGACGACCTTCGAACTTGATTTGCGATCTTGAACGGCCATTGTTGAAGGTTTTTTGTCGTCTGCACGATTTTGGGTATGTGTTCTTCCTATTTATCTCTTGTTTCATATCCCATTGTTTATTTCTTTATCAATAACCCTATTTTGCGTGATTTGGATTATTGGTTAGATTTTAGTTGTAATTTATCATTATTTTTTGTTTGTATTATCATTGTTGGTGTAGATTTGATATTGTTTGTTTTTGGAAGTAATTATACCGGTCGCAGTTTGGATTTAACATCTCAATTCGGGTTGAATAATTATGTAAGATTTTATATTATGTTGGATTTTAAATAATTATGTAAGATTTTATTTTATTTTATTTCAAACTAGATTAAAAGGGGCTTTAATTAAAAGTTAGAAATTTTGTAAGGTGAGTAGTGGCCTAATTAGTATTTGTATACTCATGTTTATCTACATTTCAGTTTTAGGATCTTATCCAGTTCTTTTTCCCTCTTAGGATGCATTCTGTTTCAGTTTGGGTTAGTGATTAGTGGGGACTTGAGCTCAGTTATTGTTTTACTTATCAAATTATCCCAAGTGTGCCTATTATAGGTTTTTTACGGATTTATTTAAATAGAATATGTGTAAATTTTTTCCATTTAAATGATGTTTTTACTACTTAAAATTATGGTTAAAAGTGTATTGAATTACTTTTGTGAGGACTAGGTGATTTAGGAGATGAAGTGTATTGAGGGAATTAGTTTATATCTATTTATAGTTATTCTTTATATTATTTCTACTGATTCAAATTTTGTGTTGATGTATAACCTATGGATAGGTCATTTCAGATTTCTGATAGAAATATGATGTTAATTACACTATGATTAATGGGTGAAATCATACCTAGTGATTGTTTTAGATGCCTATAATGCTTATTGTTAGTCTATGAGGATTAGGTACTCCCCTCAAGTATGTCATGGTCTAGTTTAGGTGTTTAATGGATAGATATCTTGGGTTGGTTCATGAAAATGGTATCAAAACCAAGATTTTTCAGAGGGTTTGGGTTTCCAAGTTCCCTTTGTTATTTGGCATTATAATGTTATTATGGATATAGGTTATAAAAAATCTAGTGCTACACATTGGGAAAAGTGTCATAATATCTTTTCCATTTGAATCCTTGAGTGTTTATGTAATTCTAGGATTTATTGTTGGATTTTGATATTGATTTTGATTGGTTTTATGTGTTTGATATAAAAATGATGATTGAATTACCAATGATGTGTAATCTATTTGGGGGTTCACTTAATATTGGGGTGATGGTGGATGAAGATTTGTAGCTATAGGTCTATCCCCCATAGTTAGGCCAACCATATGGAGCCCTTTTGAATAGTTTTAATGACTCTTCAAATCCCACAAGTAGTTTTGTTAATCGAGTTCCACATGTGTGTTTTAATACACATTGTTTTAAATAAGGATAGTTATTGCACTATTTTTCACATTAAGTTTTCCATGATTCATTCATGTTACATCAAATGAATAAAAAAATAAATATAGTGTGATCAATAGTAGTCATAGTGAGAAATCATATTATCTTGTATGTCATTCATATAATATTTATATCATGGAACTTTATTTTCAAAAAATGAAACCTTTGATTTAACCATTTTGTCCTTGTATTTCAATATAACACACATGTATATAATATTAAAATTAACTGTTTACTATATTTGTAAACGTGTTTCATATTTGATGTCTTTTATCTGATTATCAATAGTTTTTATGGAATATGTTTTTGTTTACAATTTATCTGATAGATATTTAAATGTTTTTATGTTTTAATATATTCATCAATTATATTGTGATATCAGGTATTAATGGATCATAATTGGATTTATCTACGAAGAACTACTAGTGAATATGAAAGAGGAGTTGACAATTTTTTGGAATTTGCTAAACGGCATAATCAAAATATTGATTTGATTTTCTGTCCATGTGTGAAGTGTGTAAATATGAGAAAGTTAAACTTCAGAGAAATCAAAGATCATCTCATTTGTTATGGTTTTAGCCTTAATTATACACGTTGGATCTTGCATGGTGAAAGAACTGAAAATTCAACATCCAATGTTGATGACGATATTCATAATGAGGCAGAGGATCGTATTGAAGAATTAATTCATGATTTAGGTGTTGAAACCATCGAAAAAACACCAACTGTTGAACGATTGTATGGAGATTCTGAGAAACCATTATTCCCAGGTTGCAGTAAATATACAGTGTTATCAGCAGTTTTGAGATTAGTTAACTTAAAAGCAAAAAATGGGTGGAGTGATAAAAGTTTCTCCAGTTTACTTGAGCTTTTAAAAGAGCTTCTTCCAGAAGGCAATGGGCTTCCAGATTCCAATTATGAGGCGAAGAAAATATTATGCCCAATGGGATTGGGGTATAAAAAGATACATGCTTGCCCCAATGATTGTGTACTATATAGGAAAGAAAATGAACATTTATCAAGTTGTCCTACATGTGGAACATCGCGCTATAAGATGGATGAGAAAGTCAACTCAGATTCATTTTCAGGTGATGTCATGTAACGTTATGAAAAATCAATTTTTTTACTTTCCAATGATATCATCCAATATTTTTTTCAAACAATTCTGATAATTCAATTCTGGTTTATTTTTAGGTACCAAAATCAAAACTCCATCTAAAGCATTTTGGTACCTTCCAATTATTCCTCGTTTGAAGCGTCTATTTGCAAATTCAAATGATGCAAAAAGGTTAAGATGGCATTCAGATGAGCGCATTTCTGATGGTAACTTACGTCACCCGGCCGATTCACCACAGTGGAAGAGTTTTGATAAAAAATTTCATGATTTTGGAAGTGAAGTTAGAAATCTCAGAATGGGATTGTGTACTGATGGAATGAATCCATATCGGAGCCTCAGTAGCCAACATAGTTCATGGCCTGTTTTGCTGGTACTTTACAACTTGTCCCCACATCTATGTATGAAGAAAAAATATGTTATGATGAGCTTGATGATTTCTGGACCAAAACAACCAGGAAATGATATTGATGTGTATCTTACACCATTGATTGAGGATTTAAAACTGCTATGGGAGAAAGGTGTTACAGTTTTCGATGCATACAAGAAAGAGTATTTTCTTTTGCGTGCTATGATAATGTTCACTATAAACGACTTTCCTGCGTATGGAAACTTATCTGGATATAGTGTTAAGGGACATAAAGCATGTCCAATTTGTGAAGAACAAACTTCATATTATCAATTGCAGAATGGAAGAAAGACAGTGTACATGGGACATCGAAGATTTTTGCGAATTGATCATCCTTATCGTAGATTGAGAAAAGCATTTAACGGTTTACAAGAATACAACCTCCCCCCTCAACCATTGTCAGCTGAAGAATATTATGACAGAGTGAAAGATATTGATTCAACATTCGGAAAGAGAAAAAGTTCTGGTTTACAAAAACATATCTGGAAGAAGCAGTCTATTTTTTTCAAACTACCTTATTGGAGATTTTTAGAGATAAAACATAACATTGATGTTATGCATGTTGAGAAAAACATATGTGATAGTTTGATTGGAACTTTGTTAGACATAAAAGGAAAGACAAAAGATGGATTACATGCTAGATTGGACTTGATGTTAATGCGAATACGTTTGGAGTTAGCTCCCGCTGTGAAAGGAAAAAGAACATATTTACCTCCGGCTTGTCACACATTAAGCAAGATTGAAAAGATGAATTTTTGTCAGTGTCTTCATGGTATTAAAGTACCCAGTGGTTTTTCTTCAAATGTGAGTAATTTTGTGTCATTGAAGGATTGTAAATTAATAGGTATGAAATCACATGATTGTCATGTGTTAATGCAACAAATTCTACCAGTAGCAGTGCGTGGTATATTACCGAAAGCTGTCAGGAAGACAATCATCAGGTTATGTAATTTCTTTAAATCCATTTGTAGCAAAGTCGTTGATCAAAATTTGTTAGATTTGTTGGAGAATGAAGCAACTCTTATTCTTTGTCAACTAGAAATGTATTTCCCACCCACATTTTTTGATATAATGGTTCATCTATTGGTTCATTTGGTGCGTGAGATAAGAATGTGTGGGCCTGTTTATTTAAGATGGATGTATCCTTTTGAAAGATATATGAAAATTTTGAAAGGATATGTTAAAAATCCTTATCGACCAGAGGCCTCTATTGTTCAAAAATATGTATCAGAAGAGGTGATTGAGTTCTGTACTGATTATTTGAATGAAGTGGAGCATATTGGTCTCCCTCTATCTCGACATATGACAGTTGACAGAGAAGGTAGAGGGGTTCGAGGCTTAAAGGTAAAGTTCATTCCACGTGATGAAGTGATGCAAGCACATTTATACATTTTGAACAACACAGATGAGGTTCAACCATATATATCCTCACATATTGCTGAATTAAAGTTACGATATCAGAAAAGAAATGAAAAGTGGTTGATGATTGAGCATAAGAAGACATTTGTTTCATGGTTTAAAGAGAAAGTCACCTCAGATATATCTGTATCAGAAACATTGAAGTGGTTATCAGGGGGACCATCTTTTAATGTGATCACTTGGTCTGGTTTTGATATCAATGGCTACACATTTTACACAAAAAACCTGGATGACAAGAGTACCGTTCAGAATAGTGGTGTGATGGTATTCGCTGAAGCAGTGCATTTTTCGAGTGCCAAAGATAAAAACCCAATTTCTGCATCAACATCATATTTTGGAGTTATTGAAGACATATGGGAAATTGATTATATTAAATTTCGAGTCACTATTTTTAAGTGCAATTGGGTTGATAGTAATAGTGGCGTGAAACATGATGAATATGGGTTTAAACTGGTTGATTTGAAAAGATTTAATCACAATGAGGAACCATTTATCTTGGCGACACATGCAAAACAAGTATTTTATGTCATTGATCCGTCGAATGATCAGTGGTCAGTTGTTTTGCAAGGGAAAAGATATCATTTGGGTGATGATGATGATTCTGATGATGCTAGTGATTTACATGAGCGTTATTCATCTATTATGCAATTTTCAGATGATTACAATGAATATAAGACAGACATAGTGCATGCAGTACGTACCGATCATGATGAAGGGACGTGGGAAAACACTAAATTAGTCTCCTAATTTTTCTGGTAAATATTTATATTTTGTGTCTATTTTTAAAACTTACAAATGCATGCCTCTATTTTTACATATTTATTTTTCATTTCCTTGTTTCTAATTATTCAGTTTTCTAATGATATGCAGGTACCCAAAATTTCATTACACTTTCTAGTAGCAATGTCAAATACAGATAGAGATGAGCAGTTACCGAGGTATATCTATTTTGACATATTATTAAATATTCAGTAATATACATATTTAATGAAATAAAACTGTTAATTTATTAAAAAAAATTGCAGGACTACTGATGCGTCCTCGGCGGAGGAGACTTCTCCAGTTACTACTGAAAAATCAAGTTCTCTAGTTGGTAAACGTGGTATTACACGTTTACCAAAACTATCACTCGCTCGTGATGATAACAAATTACACATCCGTTTTGATGATAATAATAATGCAGTTGGCCCAAATGCAGTTCAGTTTGTCAGTTATATAGCGATGCAGAGCCGTTGCAGGATTAGTATTTTATATCCTGATTGGAAGTCAGTGGACAGGACGGCGAAGCAACAACTTTGGGAGGCCGTGACGGTAAAATATCTTTATTTATTTATTTTATCTCATTTTTTTAATATTATATAGTTTAAATGACATATTTTATTTTTTCAATTACAGATGACATTCAATTTTGAGGAAACCAAAGAAATTAGGAAAAGACATCTCTCTTTAGCGGCGGTTCGATGGAGAGATTTTAAAAACAAACTGACGAAAGATTATGTTTTTGGAAAGAGAAGGTTTGAAAGCCCATGTCTTAAGTATCCATATATAGATGAAGAAACATGGAAGCGATTTGTTGACAGTCGTCAGGAAGAGAAATTTCAGGTATTGTAATTGTTTTATATTTTAAAATTTATGCTATATTTTCCTTATTACTAATGTGTTTATTTTTATGTAACAGGCCTCCAGAAGATCTCATCAGGAGATCCAGTTGAAAAACGTATACCCTCATACTTTATCACGTGGAGGATACTCGTATTTGGAGCAGAAAATTATTGAAGAAAAATTTGAAGCATTAAGAGCTCGATCAAGTAGTGGTTCAGAAGAGGTCCAGTATGGTCCTCCATCTCCTCCCACTCGCCATGAGAAATGGAAACGAGCAAGAAAAAAAAAAAATGAACAATATCTTACAGACGAAGCTCATCAAGTGGCTGATAGAATTGTAAGTAAATATTAATTCTTTGTTAACAATTTTCCTTTTTTATAATTTATAAACACTAATATAAATTTTTTATTTTTCATTTCAGGATGAACTTCAGGAGAAAGAGACACAGGGCTCTTTTATCCCTGAGGGTAGGATGGATATCCTAGCCACTGCTTTGGGAAAGACTGAACACCCCGGCCGTGTTAGAGGATATCAGGCGGGTGTTAGTATTCGGAAGGTTTTTGGTAAGAGTAAGCAACCAAGAGACCCGGAAATTGAATCCTTAAAAGAAGAGCTGCAGGATATGAAACGGTCTATGGGTGATCAAATTCAAGCAGCAGTACAGAAGGCTTTATTAGAACACTTGGCAAGACAGTCACAGTCTGCTCATCCTTCCGAGGTATATTATTTACTGTTAACAATTTTTCTTTTCTATAAATTATAAACACTGATATAACTTTTTCATTTTTCAACATTCTCAGCCTACTCACTCAGACTATCATGCCTCATATGCTTACCCAACACCGTCTGGGCAGCCTTCCGAGGTATATTATTTAATGTCATCAATTTGTCTATTTTATAAATTATAAACACTGATATAACTTTTTCATTTTTCAACATTCTCAGCCAACTCACCCGGACTACCCTGCCTCATCTGCTTACCCTGCCCCGTCTGCGCAACCATTTGAGGTATATTATTTAATTTAATTTTTAATCAATTTTTCTATGTTAAAAATTTTAAACACTAATATACCCTTTTCATTTTTCTGACTTCTCAGCCTGCTCACCCTGACTACCCTGCCCCACCTGCTAACTTTGAGCCTCCACCTCCTCCATCGGATCAAACCTTATATTGTGAGTTGTTTGCGGGAGATCCTCATGTACATATTGTTGCGTTAGGACAAGTGTATTTTTTGGGGGACTCGGTACATCATCAGCCTATGCAGATGGGTCAGGTTAGAGTATCAGTACTTTTTATTATAGATCCTACTGCTCTACTACCATTTCCTACTGCGGAGATCACCAGTGTTGGGGAATGCATGGGCCATTTTTTACTTTGGCCAACTGCACTTCTTCGTTATATTTCACATGAGGTATGAGTTTTTTTAACTAGTAATTAGAAATGATTCCAAATTACTTATAATGTTTTCTGACATTTAACTTATATAGGAATATCTGAAAGCAAAAGAAACTGTACAAATGCAGCAAAATGTTCAAAAACAGTCGGCTGTAGATACTTCTGATATTTCTTCTGGGTTGAAAAGATTATCTCAGTGCTCTTCTTCCTTGAATTTTATCTATGAGTTTCGGATGACGCCCGATATATGTGGAAGAAATTATAAATTGAGAATATTGAAAGAAGATATCATGAATTTAGTTAATTTTGAAGAGATCGGGCTGAATGTGGTGCAGTTGTTTTCCATGTAAGTAAATTGACGTCTGAATTGCTATTTCTTTACTAAAATATTGTTATGTCATTGACTAACTATGTTTTCTTTTTAAATTAGGTATCTATACAGGATTCTTTTACAAAATGAAACTACAAGCATTTATAGCTTTATAGATCCAGAGTACATTTCCTCGGAAGTCAAACATGTGAAAAATGATGAAAAAGTTAAATATATATCCGAGAGATTATCACAAACAGAGATTCAGTGCTGGTTTTTGCCATTTGTTGATAAGTAAGAATATCAACATAATTTTGAACTCATGATCATTATAATGTCATTAATTATGAACTTTTTGTATTATAGGGGGCATTGGATGTTAGGTGTATTTTGCCCAAATGAATGCACCTTATATTGGTTTTGCTCTTTATTAGGAAAAGTGCGTAAAACGTTTTCCAACTTATTAAACAGGTAAGTTGTTTTTTTATTTTTAGAAGTTTGTTATGTTTAATTTTAATTGTTTACACAAGTTTTATTAGTTCTTATATAAAACAATGCAGTTCATGGAAACATTTTACAAATGAAAAGAAACCAACGAAAATCAAATATGTGGAAGTACAGGTAATTAGTTTTTATATTTTTGTTATATATTGGGTTTCATTATTAGTTAAATGTTTTATAACTGCAGTGTCATCGTCAAAATGGAAGCGTTGAATGTGGTTATTATATTCTACGATTTATGTACGAGATAATCACAACTGGGGAAACTACTGATTTTCATAAGGTTAGTTGTATTAACTTTTTTATATATTTTCATCCACTTTCTTCTATTTATTAATTTCATATCATTCAATATTATTGTAGGTATTCAATGATTCACAGTCATATTCTCAATCTGATATGATTCATATTCAATCTACTTTTGCGGACTATTTGTTAAGTCTGATTAAGATTTGAGGTATGTATACTAATATTTATAAATAATATTATATATGGGTTTAAAAAACTAACTCTTATGATATATTAGGTGTTTGAACCTACTAATAATCAAATGAATGCTTCAACAATAACAAACAATGAGCATGTCATATATTTCAGGTACGTGTATTTTAATTCTGATTTACTGAGTTTTCTCAAGTGCCTCTGCAAAAACTGTTTTATTGAATCTACTAATAATCAAATGAATCCTTCAACAATAACCAACAATAAGCATGTCGTATATTTCAGGTACGTGTATTTTAATTCAGAATTAGTTATTATATTTCTTTTCATTGTTATTTCTTAAAATCATTTGTCTGTACAGTGACAAATCTGTAGGGTGGTACTTGGATCATGAACATAGAGATTCGTATAGCGAAATAACATTCACAAACACTAAAAATTGTCTCCCTTGAATGCACAGCAATATCTTCTAGGCCTTTTTATTTTTTATGCAAATAAATATCGAAAAATGATTGCCGAGAAGCATATCACATAATACCTGAAACAACGCTTAGTGGGTTTGCACAAAGATAAAATAGAAGGCGTCAATTTTTAAGGTATGTTTCTTTATGTATCTTCAATCTGCATTTGATTTCAATTTTCTAACCTATTTTTTGCACTCAAATTTATTTCTCTGTTATTCCATAACTTAAACAAATAACAATAGTGAATAGGTAATGCACGTCTATACAGAGCAAATATAAAAACCTGAGGTTGGGGGTGGTGGGGATTCTATGGTGAAAAGACACCCCCAACATCTTCAGTGGGGGAGGTGAGGAAGAGGTTGCATCGGCTGAGTGTTCCTGGAATTTTGATCATTTCATTTTGGTAATTTACTTTGTGAAAAAATGAATGATTCAAATAAATTACACATTTTCATTTAATGTTTATTCATTGCACTAATAACTTGGATTGATTTTTTCACTCGTTTCATTACTGTTTTGACAGGATTGGTGCTATCTATGGGAGGAAACTTACAATGATTGATACTGAGTATGGTTAGATTAAGAAAATGCACCATGTAGGTACGTGTATTTTAATTCTGCTTTACTTTGAGTTTTCTGAAGTACTTCTGTTAAAGCTGTTTAATTGTTTTTGTATACTTCGTTATTTTTTTTCAGGGTTCCGATTTGTTTGGAGGAGAAAATATATGTATTTTATTTAAAAAAAAAAAAAAATTTACGGCGTCGGTTATTTTAAAAACCGACGCCGAATAATTTTAAAAAAAAATTATTTACGGCGTCGGTTTTTTTAAAAACCGACGCCGAAAGGGTTTTCCGCGTCGGTTTTTAGAAAAACCGACGCGGAAAACGCGGTTGAAAGCGGGTTTCCGCGTCGGTTTTTAGAAAAACCGACGCGGAAAATCCGGTTGAATGCGGTTTTCCGCGTCGGTTTTTCTAAAAACCGACGCGGAAAATCCTGTTCCAAGCGGTTTTCCGCGTCGGTTTTTCTAAAAACCGACGCGGAAAACCTATTCGAATATATTCTCCGCGTCGGGTTTCCGCGTCGGTTTTTAGAAAAACCGACGCGGAAAATCCGGTTGAATGCGGTTTTCCGCGTCGGTTTTTCTAAAAACCGACGCGGAAAATCCTGTTCCAATCGGTTTTCCGCGTCGGTTTTTCTAAAAACCGACGCGGAAAACCTATTCGAATATATTCTCCGCGTCGGTTTTTTAATGAACCGACGCGGAAAATAATGTCTACATGTAGCTTCGGCGTCGGTTTTATAAAAAACCGACGCCGAAGCTCATAAGCGAATTATTTTTCGCGTCGGTTTCTATGAACCGACGCGAAAACGCTATTTTTAACGTCGCCTATAAAGACGTCGGTTTATAACCGACGTTAAAAATAAAAAAAAACCGACGCGAAAAAGTGTTTTTGCACTAGTGGCATGTTCTTGACTATGTGGATGTTGAGTTGGACCAAGATGCAAATTTTGTGGAAAGAACTCTTTAGATAGTGGAACTAAGTGAGAAAAAGTTTTAAGGAAATTCCTTTCCTTGTATTCAGGTTCTATAGTAGTATAAGTGTTTTCAAGAGGAAACATAGGAGTGGTAGTATAATGTTTAAACTCAGTGGCCTGATTTGTTTGAGAAAGTCTCCTGGAGATACTTATCCAGTATGAGAAGTAGTTAGAGGGGGAGATTTTAACATAATTAGTTTTTAAATAACATTTAATCCCATGTGTTTTTATAATTTATAAGTCCTTTAGGTGAAAATTTTAAAAAATTAAAGTAATTTCTACCCTTATGCAGGGAATAGGGTCTATGTAAGGGTTAGATGAACTTTAAGACCTTACATATGGGTAGAGAGGAGTTTACCTTGGATTCATAAAGGTAGAACTTATTTTTAAAGGGTTACGTAATGGTAAATAGACACTATATAAGGGTAGTGTTTTTCTTCAAGCCATTGTATAAAGGTAACTTCTATTTCCTAAAGGTTCCATAAAAGTAAAACAAACTTGTATAAAGGTAACTTTGGAGTTTCATAAGGGTGATATAAGTTATTCAAAGTTGTGTGAGTGTAGATCCTAGTTTCTAAAGGTTGTTTAAGGGTTACCCAATGTTTCATATGGCTAAATTATAACCCTTTCATGATGCTTAGGAGCCATGTAAGGGTAAAACCATGTTACCGCTATGCAATTCCCACATTGAAAAAAATGATTTTAAAGCCCACTTTTTCATCTCTTACTTCACTTTATGTACTGGTAACACCTATCATGAAATTTTAAATTCCTTAAATCATGGGAATTAATTATTTTAACTCGCTTAAAGGTTGTAATCCCTTTATTAAGGATTTTAAAACTATGAATTTAATATTTAGATAAAATAAAAATTAAATGGTTAATTTAATTTTCCAGGTTTAATCCGATGATCTTATAGATGTTTTTACTTATTAAAAAATACCCAAAACTTTCTACCTTCATTTTTAGTTATTATTTAGAGCCCGGGTAGTCTATAACTTCTTGTTTTCAAGATTAGAAAGGCTTTCTTAGATTAATTATAGTTTTTTTACTGGGATATAGGTGTGTCAGTATCCTCACCCTCTCTGATATATTCTTGGGTGTAGTGTTTTAAAAGAATAATTCTAGGTAAGAAAGTATATTTATCTTCTCCATTTTCATGAATTATTTTTTAATTTTATCTTTCTAAAACTTTCTGGAAAGTGGCTAAAGAATTCTTAAATGATAATAACCTGAAATTATCATAGAATGATAAAAATAACTATCATAATAAACTTAGATTATTATAGAGGGATATAATATTATCACATGTGAAATTATAAATATTGTTTAAGAAAGAAACTGGTTATATCATTTTATATCTTAAATCGATAATCTAAAAATTATCCAGGAGAGAGAAGGTTTGTTATCACATATTATGTTTTTATTTCTTTTGGACCTGTGTGATATATTGTTGTGATATCTTTACCCTATTTACTTTCATGGAATGAACTTGTATATATTATGAAATTATGTTAAGGTTCCTTGGTGGTGTCCTACTAATTCTTGTAGTCACACCCAACTTATTCATTTCAATCCACTTGTATATTCCATGACTAGGGATCCGGTGAAGGGTAAGGTCCCTATGGTGGATGGTGGAGAAGGTAGAGTATGAGGATAAAAATGTTGCTTGATGTATTTTGAGTGGGATGACTGCTAATGCTTTTATTTATTGGTTTACCTATACTTTAGAACCTTTTTTAGATTTAGTTTATTTATTTCACTTACCATATTGATACTGTATGGGATGTATTATTTTTATTTACTCCAACTCTAATAGTTATCCATTTTTTTATTTTTATTTTGGGTTTATTTATTATCATTTATTTTATTATACATTAATGTTCACCTAGTACTTTTTTTCATAGTCTCCCCATGTCGTTCCTTAGGACGTCACCTATAGTCAATAAACTCTTGCATTTGGGGAGTCATGCTTGAGGTATTATGTACCTCCAGTTCAAACTCGGTTGTGTGGGTTTGGGTGATATATTATTGATAAAAAAAATATTTATCATTGCTAAATTTATCATTGATAAAGGAATGGTTTACTAGCGCTAAATTTAGCAATGATAAATGCCTAATACACAAGATAATTCTAATACATCAGTTTTTTCACTTTAAAAAATTAGTATGTTTCAACTTAATATTAAAATTAAAAACTACATTTAAAAACTAAAATAAATCACTAATTATATAAAAAATTATATTTAAAATTATATAACTAATTTATAATAAAAATAAATATATTAAAAAAATATTTTAAATGAATAAGTTGGTCTAGGTAATGTTTCTAAAGTCCCATTCCCAAAAAAATTATTAATAAAAAAACATAGAGTTAAGACAAGTGGAATTGTAATCTTGTGCAGTTATCACATTTGAAATTTGAGTAATACAGATTTAGCAATTAATCACTAAGATGAAAGAACTAGAAAGAGTTTCCATACTCTATTTCATTCTTGTAAAATTCACCAACCATGATATTAGACCTCCATAGACGTGAGATACCAAAAATTAAATTTTTCCTAAGTATAGAAGAAAATAAATATGTAATGGCTAGACTCGAATCATTGGGTCTTGGTTGGGGTGTCACTTGACCTAATACGTACCTCCCCATATGAGAGAGGTTTCCAACTTATGGTGAGGTCCTAAAAAGGAACATGGAGAGACTATTCCATCGATATATATATATCCAAACAATACATATACACGAGGAAGAAAAAACTAAATAAAAGATCTATATAGTGGAAGAAAACAATATTAAACTATTCAATATCAATATGTATTATATGAAAACCAACAACTAACCAAATATAATTCAATTACCATATAAAACAAAGATATAGGACAATAAATTATTCTATGAAAAGAAACCCAAAGTCCACCAAAACTCTACCTATCTACCCTGCTTCTCTAGCTCTGCCTCATGACATATGACCCTTTACCTTTGATAGTTCCCTAACCCTAAAATCATCATGCACACTAATATTGTTGTACATGGTGTGATTATTAACACAATAGTACACTACTAATAAATCTTTAGAATACGTGCATCATTTATATAAAAATTTATGTAATGATAGAACATTAAAGGCAAAAATAAACAATCACATGTTCAGTCATCATGCACTAACTAGGCTACCACGAATCTTGGTCTTACCTATACCATCCTCATTCTAGAAGGGAAGTTATGTATGGTTTCTATGAATCTCAATACTTTCCACAAGTCTAATATAATTATCAGAAGAGTCCATACTTCAGGTTAGGCCACAAAGCAATCATGTCCCACCAATCATATCAGTCAGGCTACATGGACATCATGCCCTCACCAACTATCTCAATTCAGGCCACAAGGACATCATGCCCCACTTACAGTATCGAGTTTGTCCAAAAGGCCATCATGCCCCACCATCTATTATTCATGACCCCACCATAATCATTATGCATCATGTCACACATTCTCCCCCTCTAATGGAATAACCAAACCATGAAGGGTCCACCGATCACTTTGATACTAGATATAGAAGTCTAAGATTCATGTATATATAGACATAAAAAATCCATGAGAAGGAAAGTATTGATCTATACACATGCACAAGCATGTCATATTAAGAAAGGTCTCATGATCCTTACAAACACATGCAAGAATTCTAGATCATGCAATTTTATGGAGTTGTTGTAACATGGTAATAAACTTACTACCCTAAGCGTATTGAAGATCAACATCAAGTTTCACCACCTGAATCAATATCTCACACCTATGATCCTCATAATCAACCCCAAATCACCACATGAGGATTAAATAGAAAATAATGAAGAATATGAACATGTAAATAGATATGATCTATTAGAATTTCCCAAATAGATCCAATATAATGATAATATTTAGATGAATCTAAGAACAATCAAGTGAAAATTAGATTTTCACCCTCAATTTATTCAAATATAGAAGTAATCACATTAGATCATGTTATAATTACAAGATCCATACATGAAAATTCAAATACAAGGTATTTCCTATGGAGAAGAGAGAATATCTATTAAAAACACAAATAATATAGGATAAATGATCACTTACCATGAAATCCTTTTGTTTGATGTCTCTAGATCAGATGAAATTTATCCCTAAAAGGAAGGAATTTTCAAAGAAGATCTATTAGAGTCCCTAGGTTCAATAGAACTAGGAATGAGAGGAATAATGAGAGGTTTTTGGGTGTTTTAGGTTCAAAATTTTAAGTTACTAATTAATTAATTCTATGTGCATGGTTTTCTAAACCATCCGACAACCATACGGGGCTCACTAATCTTCAGGGAACCCATATAGTTTGACCACACGATTTGAAAAACTATGTGAAAACTATAGATTTTATTATATCTTGAGTTAAATGGTTTCTTAAGGAATGTATAATAATTATCTCTAACCATGAACTATATATGTTTCACTCACTTTACCTCTCTAACAAGACACATTTTTAGCTTGGGTGAACCACACAGTTTCTCCTAACCATTCTCAAAATGGGAACCCCCAAAAAGGCTACTAAAATACTCCAAAGCCACTTATAATCTAACCAAGAATTTATCCAAACAAATAATAACTCAAAATAACTTAATGAGATGATAAAATAAATTCATAACATGCTTGAAAATTATAAGGCTATTACAATATCCCCCTCTATGTACTTCTCAACACTGAGAAGTGTTTCTAGAGGTCCTTCTCAAAAAACTCGATCCACATAGCCCGCATGCCAAAATTCCCGCTTCCTTGTTCCTTATTAGATACATTGTTTATGATATAAAATATAAATGAGATGCACCTCCTTCCCTCATAGTACCTTTTTTGTTTGATCAAAACTCTAAAATAGGTATTTATAAAATGAAGTATCAAACTATAACTCAACATCCTCACTATCAATCACATATGAAGGATATGAATCATAATTTATAAGCTAATACATATGGAACACATCCTGCATTAATCTATTCCATAGAAGAAGATTTTATCTATAATCCACCATACTAATCCATTTCACTATCTCAAAATGTCCCACAAATCATGGTGTTAATTTACCATGCCTTTGCAATTACTAGTACCCAAACTAAGGTGATAATCGCAAGAAAACTCATCCAATCACAATTAACTTTAAATTTAACTTTTTTCAATATTCATAAGAACAATTCCTACTTTACGAGGTAACCAAACACTACCTAATTAACTGAACCTGGTTAGAAGTTTACTATATGAAACTCAATTCAATAATTGTAGACTAGCTAAATTCATGCCAACATAAGGGTCAACCATAAAGTGCCTCAAAATCAGCCATCTAAATTGAATATTGGAAATTTTTATTATATGAAAACTCTAACAATTCTATATGATCATCCCATGATCCATCAAATTCTAACACACACACCTTGAGTATATACTTTAAGATCTAAACTAACCTCTCAAAATTTTCATATGTCTGAGGGTGATATTCTATACTTAGCTTTACCTTTGACACCAATGCCTTCTAAAAACCTTGAAAACCCATTATATAAAGTTAATATCCCGATCCAATATGATACTCATAGGCTCTCTAGGAAGTCACACTATCTCCTAAATGTAAAACCTACCCAACTCATCCACAGATTGAGTTTCTTGAATGGAAAAGAAATATGAAACCTTTTTGAAACTATCAATGAAAACCCAAAATTCATCCTAATCTCTTAGGTTCCTAGGAAACCCTGTGATGAATTACAACACCACATCATCCCACTTATACCTATGTATAGGTAGTGGCTGAAGTAAACCACCATATAATTGATTTTCCTCTTTGATCTTCTAGAAAGTGAGGCAATGAGCGATGATCCCTACTATATCATTCTTTTTGTCAAGTCACTAGAAACGATGTTGAATATCATGATTCATCTTATTCAATCCAGGATGCAATTCCATTTTCAAGTTGTGTGAATCCCTCATTAATTCCAGCATCATATAAGTAGAAACTTCCACTCTACTGTGGACATGAATCATGTCATTCTCATATAATCACTATCCTGGGATAATTTTATCTCCATGTCAGCCTCTCCCAAATCCCTAGATAATTTCGATCAACCTCTTGAATAGATTTGTCCTAATCAAGAAGATAATAAGTGAAGAACAAGGGTGCATAAGATACTACCACTTTCTCTTTAGATACACCTACCTTCCAATTTACAAGAAGACTCATTAACTTCCACTCTTCTTCCAATGTTCGAGTATCTAACTCCCACATCTTCCTACTAAGAGAATGTAAAACAAGATTGCATTTATAGTGGAATATTTTGTCTCGAAATATAATTTATAGAGATACTCTACCCAATATCTCTACAATATATTCAAGTCTCATTGGGAGAAAATATATTAAAATCTATTATGGTTAGTATAGACAATAAATTTCTCAACTAATAGATAATGACACAAATATTTCAAGGCTTGAATCACAAACAACTGACTCCAAGATGTGAGTAGGGTATTTTTTCTTATGGGGTAATGGCCAGTGAGATCAATAAGTAACTACCCAGTAATTCTGTACCAAGGAATCCCCCAAAAAACTCCAAAGGTATCCTAGTATTCCATATAACCAATCCTAGGTTCTGGTAGATACATAAATAGTGTAGATGTCAATATTCTTTTTTATCTCTATAAAGGCCTTCTCACACAAATTTATACACTTGATATTTACCCCCTTATTGGTAAGTATAGTCATGGGTTCTACTAAACAAGAGAAGTCCTAGATGAACCACTCATAGTACCTGATTAATACAAAGAAACTCTAAATCTAGAAAAAATTTCTAGTCCAAACACATGACGTAACCACCTCTACCTTCTTAGGATCAATATAAATTATAATCTCATAAATAACATGATCGAGGAAGTATACCTCTTGGATCAAAATATAATACTAACAAGGCTTTGAATAAAGTTGATATGCTTGAAATTTACTTAACATGATTTACAAATGTCTATCATAAAATTTTGATGCCCATGAATATACTATGATGTCTTCAACAAACACTATGACCAAGAAATCCAAGTATGGGTGAAAAATTATATTCATGAGGACCATGAGAACTTAAATATCATTCATAAACCCATAAAAAATCACAATGTACTCATATAAACTATATCTTCTACCGAATGTCATCTTTGGTATATTATATTCTATGATTCAAAGTTAATGATAGCCTTGTTGTATATCAATTTTGGAGAACCACCAGGATCCACTCAAAAAATAATACAAATCATCAGTCTTAGGAAAAGGATATGATTTTTTCACTATAAACCATTTTAATTTCATTAATATACATATAGCATTAGGCCTCTTGTGGGTTTTTTGAAAAAAAACCCAGAGCACCCTAAGGGGAAGTGCTCAACCAAATAAAATCCTTCTCATCATGATCTTAAAGTTGCACTTTTTATGATAACCCATATCTTTGATACACATTAATTAATGAATTATTACATAAATAAACACATAAAAAATACCAAAATATCAAAATTCCTAGGGTATTTGAGTAATTAGATACATAACATAATAACTTGAAATAGGGATATAACAAAATTATTTAAAACTCATTAACATGATCTTAAAATTCCATCGCTCTACTAAAACTTCACTAGATAACCTATAGAGGTATATAAGAAAGGGGTGATCTAAAAATACCAATAATGGAATAATCAAATAATAAAATTATGAAAGTAATTAATTTTAGTCAATAAGAATATCATGGTGACATAAAAGAGATGAGAATCATAAACATGAACATTAAAGATTGATATAAGATGATAAAATCAAGGAAAAATAGGAATGTAGTCCCAATGTAAAACATGTCATCATAAGCATAAGTCAAGGATAACCATTGAGACATCATTACATAGTTCCATTAGGATTACCCCCCCATTAACTATAAAAGGTATCTCATGAGGTAAAAATATAACCCAATTCATTAGAGTGATATATAATTTTGGGACCACCCATCACATTCATATCCTGTACATGTGTTAGCATGCCACATAGATCATACAACACAAGAATGCATTTAATCCCTTTTAATACCATTATTAAGGAGTATGGGTTACATACATGGAATTATCAAATCAATAAAGGATAGGTACATATAAGTGAATACCCTTGAGTGGAAATGTGGATGGGTATTCCTTATACAAATGTTTGGCATGGAAAAATCACAGGATAATTTCAATAGTATAATAGGTGTACAAAATTATTTATGGAAGTGTTTAGTGAGAGTGAAAGGTGGTATATAATTTCTTTGTAATTATAAGTAAAATCAAAGGGATGTGTAAAAAACATTCTAACATGAAAAATTAAAAATAAAACGGTAAAATTCAAAGGAAATGCTTGAATAAAGAGGAGTTAGAGAGAATCCATTACCTTAAGAGGGTGATTCTAAAATATTAAGAGGATATTATTAAGAGATTGGGAATAAATTGGGAGGGATTTATAGAGGTGTATGGAGAGAAACTTCATTATAAATGGGTTTTGAGTGAATAGTAGTCGGATATTGGGATGGTATTTATAGAAAAAGATAGGGGAATTCTTTATTAATTTACAAACTTAGGTTTTGGAATCTATATAACAAAATAATTAGAAAGACACACCTTACCAAGGTTTGTTTCATCTATTTATTCTAAATTAGAGTGTTTTTAAATATTTTATATTTACATTAATTGAAAATATTAAAATAATACCTTTGGTGATGTGTAAGTGATCCATGTTCATATAGAATTGATTTTAAAACCCTAAAATATAGTATATGTTTTGAAGGATTCATTAAAGGACTATAAAATTAGTAAAATAACTTTAAAAAATTATTATTTTATTGGGAAAATATATATTTTTTCATAGATTAATTTTATATAATTTATTACATCACTTTTGGGCAATTATGATTTCATAATAAAGGCCATATATTTATACCGTATTTAATTTTTACCCCAAAATTTGTCTATCCATGAAAGTTATGAAAAATTAACCATTGGAAAATTTAGACATGTTGATTTCAAAAATAATATTTATTTTATCAAAATTATTCTCTAAATATTATAAATTGAAATTTTAAATAAAAAACCATATTTACTAGAAAATACTTGTTTTTATAATAATAAAAATTTTATGAAGATTATAAAGATTACATTGGAATTCATTAAATTACATTATGATTTGAATAATTTTATTAACAATAGTATTTTATAAATGTTGTATTTATTTAAAAATTATTGAATTTTTCAAAAAGAGTGTTAAAACCATATATTTTTCAAAAATAAAATTTTGGTTTCTTCGTATCAAAATTTAATTTCCATAAACTAAAATATAATTATATATATAAAGTAATAATGAAAAGGGATAAATATAATAATTATTTTATTATATATAAAATATAAAAATTCATACTTCTAGGGTCTAGATACATAACCCCTTATTACACCAGCGTACGCCCTAAGGGTGAGGTGGGTGATGGTGGGTATTTCTTAGGGAGGTTCGCCGAACATGGTTTGGGTCATGATCTTGATAAGTTTGAAATTATCTTGTATGTGGTTTCTCTTGAGATTTAGTTTTTGAATCTCAATGATTCCAACTTCTTTGTAAGTTTTGATAAATGAGATTCATTAGGTATGATCACATTGTTCGATGCCCTCTCTTATTTTGTCTTTATCAATTATACTTTATCATAACCCTTATTATGTTCTAATCCTAAAAATCACTATATAATGGTTATGTTATAAATGATTAAGTTGTTTAATGGTATTTTTAAACTAATAGGAAATATTTTAAAATTTGTCCAAAATAACAAAAGTAGTGCATGTGTTTTCTATAACTATAATACTTAAAAAATAATTTATTCACTCAAAATGGATTTTCATTTATAAAAGTTTTTATGGTTAAATTATCACCGTTTCCGAAATTTCACCCGAAAAATTTCATTTTATACAACAAAAAAGATGAAGGTACTTCTATTTCATCTGCTCTTTGGGTTCCCAATTTCCTTTCTTGAACATGTGGTTCCATCATAGTACTTTAACTAGGTGAGTTTTCTTGTTTCGTAGAACTTGGTATATATTATCTTATATCTTCACCATATTATCCTTGTATGAAAGATCATTATCCAAGGGTAACACATCTAGATTCAATACATGTGAGGGGTCTGGTACGTAATTCCCCAAGAGGGATATATACAACACATTATACACCTAGGAAAGGTTAGGTGGAGTGATAGTAAATATGCCAAAAATCCAATTCAATTAAATAAGTCAAAGGGTCCGATGTATCTTGGACTAAGATTTATCTTCTTCCCAAACCTTATGAATTCCTTCCATGGTGATATAATTAGGAGGAACTTGTCTTCAACCTCAAACTGCAGGTCTTATCAATGATTATCTGTCTTGATTTTTTATCAACTTTGATTCGATTTAAAATGATGTTTAGTGGTTTAAAACTTCTATTTCATCTCTTGTATAATACTAGGTCTTGTAAGCTTTCACTATCCAAATTCATCCCAACATATTGGAGTTTGACCTAATAAGGTTTCATTTTAATACTAGAATAGAAACTAATGTTATATAATAACTCCACTAGGGGGAAGGATATGATAAAAAAATCCTTGGAAATCAATATAATATGATCTCAACATATCCTCTAGAGTTTTAATGGCTCTCTTAGACTGACCATCTGCCTGAGGGTGGTAATTAGTACAAAAAAATAGCTCTATATATAGTGATTGTTAAAGCCTTCTCTAAATTCCATGGTAAACCACAAATATCTAACAGATATAATATAAAGTATTACTCCATACAGTCTTATCACTTCCCTTATGTATATATTAGCAAGTTGGTCAAGAGAGAAATATTCATTGATAGTAATTAAATGAACTGACATTATATGGTGATCAAATACCACCGAGATGGTTTTATTTCATTTAGATATCTAAGGGATTCATATGAAAAAAATCTATGGTTATATTTTCTCATTTTCATACCGATATGGTAAATGGTTATGTCATAACCTTAAACTTATATCATTCATCCTTGACTTTTGGGAATACCAAGTATTGAGATACAAATTCTACAATCTCCATATTCATGTTATCCCACCAGATGTTTTGTTTCAGATATTTATACATCTCAGTGATTCCTAAATTAATATAGAAGCATCAGCTATGCCCATCATCCAAAGTTTCCTTCTTTAGTTCTATTTTTGACAGGACACATATTCAGATTCCAAAGCTTATAACTCTATCTTTAGAAAATTTCAACTTTGTAGTATTTGATAACTTTTTTTATAGCTCCTTATCATAGTTTTGGGCTTCCTTGGTCCTCTTAAGAATAGATGGTTGAGTATTTATTGGAGAAAGTTAGGATTATGATCCTTTTATTATTCCCTTGTCTATACTTTTCATGTCCAAGAACATTGGATCCCTTTCAATCCTCATCATATATAGGGTTATATGAACCTTTATACTTAGAGAATTTTCCACTTTTTTTTACTACCCTGGGTTATAATGGATTCAACAATGTTGGCCCATAGCATACAGTTGGCCACTGTCTTTGACTATAATGGTTTTAATTATCACAAATAATTTTATATATTAACATATATCTTACCTCATTAAAGATAATAAATTATTTCAAATCTTATATTGTATATCAGATCATTTTAATCAAATAAATAATTATGTTTGTTTAAGTCTAAACAAGATTATAACTGTTTATCTATGTGTAATTATGAGTATTAACACTCTATGAATTTGTTATACTATAATATAGAAAGAACATCTAAAAGTATCTAAGTATGAGCCATGGACACTGATAGAAGAACTGAGACACCGATAGACAAATGAATCACCGATGCAGATGACCTACCGATGTATATGAATCATCAACGCAGATGACCTGCCAATGCATATGACTCACCAAACCAGATGACCTACTGATGAAATCGACCAACTGATAGTCCAAGTAACCTAGCAATGCATGGTGCTACCAAAACAAGGACTCACCAACAGTTAAAATGATTCACCGATGTAATAAGTCACTGACGTATAACAAGATCAAAAAAAATGACATACAAATGGGTTGAGTCTCCTACAGAAGGGGATACCGACAAATGAGTCACTGGATGATGAATCACTGGTATATTGACTCACTGACAGAGGATTCACTGATAGACTGTTCAAATTTTCATTTATTAAAATTATTTCTAATGGTCATATTTGAGACATTTAATGATACTGACATATTTAACAATATTTTTTAATACTTTTAGCAGATAGTACGAGGTACGATGAACCTATGCATGTGGAAAGAATATGCTCTTTGTCAGACCTCAAGAATAAAAAAAATATAGAAGAGAGGCGTGGTGTTCCTGTGTGTGAGACATACAGAAGAACATCCACGAATCTCATTCACCCACAGTGAACTAAAAAAAAAGGAAGAACACATGAGGAAATCTCAATCAAGCAAAGCATTGAATTGAAAAACTACTTCAGCATATCAAAGAATGATAAGAATATATCTACATAACCATACTTGTACCTATAATCTAGAATAAGACACTCTATTTTTGTTTCAACTTCCAGAAGAGGACTAAAAACTCATCTCAGCTACATCTGAAGAGTCCAGAGATGCATCTCAAGACACACAAGGACTTCTAAATCCTTTCTCATATTTATTTTATCTCTTGTGTGCATTTTTACATAATTTTGAGTAGTGTGTGTATATTTATGTAAATAAAACACTATCTCATATATTAAACTGAAGGCTATAATATATCCTTCAAATCTTAACTTCTTACAATTTTTTACTCCCATGGATAAGTGTGGAAGAGGTCCTTGTGTGACCTGGTAGTTTTTACCCACGAAGAACTGTGGTAGAGGTCTTGTGACCTAGACAACTTGTGTGCTATTGTGAACCTAGATCAAGGGTGTGGATAAAACTGTTTAATAATTTAAACTACTTGGTAGAAGATGATCACAAAGTGGAGAGTATTAGGTCTCTTCTTGAGACTGAACCTCTTGTTTCATTTTTGATGTGTTTTTTACTTTTACTTTTACTCTATTTTATCACATATTTCATAAAACTAAATTGAACTCTTATAGTTATTATTAGTAAGTTTTTATAAAAATATTGACTTATTAGGTTAGTTTCAAAATTTGTATTAACTATAAAATTTATATAACTGAGAACTAATCAAGCTTTTGAGAAATTAATCAAACTGTCAAGCTCTTATAAATTCACTTCTAGATAACTGGTCAATTGAATTTTAAATTTGGGGGAACTTCAAATAATATTATTTAATAGAAATTTTTATAGGAACTCAATTCACCCCCCTCTTGAGTGTCCTACTTTGAAAAATAAAAAATCATAATTCTTGTTCAACTCTAACCACCTTAATTGGTGTGTATTGATATCCTTTTGTGTGAATTTATACTTGATGATTTTATGATCTTTATATATGTCACACTTCTCCCCATAGAGATAATGTGTCCAAATATTCAATGTGAATATCACTACTGATAATTCTATATCATGTGTTGGGTAGTTCTAATCGCGGATCTTTAATTGGTAGGATGCTTAGGCTATCACTTTTTCATCTTGCATGATTACACAACCTAATCCCTTTTTGGATGCACTGCTGTAGATCAAAAATCCTTCCCCATTGGTAAGTAATGTTAGAAAATGTTCTTTCATTAGAATCATTTTTAACTATTTAAATTTCTCCTCACATTCACCAGTATAGTAAAAATTTACTCCCTTATGAGTTATCTTGGTTAGTGGGCTTGACCGTCACAAGAATTTTCTCACAAATCAATGATAGTACCTGAATAGTCTAGGGAAACTAATAATCTCTATAATTGATGTTGGTCAGGCCATCCTTAAATTGACTATATTTTTGAAGGATCCACACCATTTTTTGGTGATAATATACCCCAATAATGTTACTTTACCTAGGTATTAGTTTGATTGATAATTAAACCTCTCATTTAGGAGGAATGACATATCACTCATTGAGGAACATATTCTCACACAATGGGAATTCCATCACAGATGATATTTTCCTTAGTCTCAATCATTTTTACTAGATTTTATTGCTCATAAGGCTATAATATACATGCTTGAGAAGATTATTCCAAAGGAGTTCCATCCTCCTCCTTACACTAGTATAGAATCTTGGGGTGCTTATTGATACAATGGGTAATTTCTTTCTCAAGGTAATTCATATTATATATATACAAGAAAAACCAATCCATACCTAGGATACCATAAAATTCCACTAAAGGTAGAATGATAGGATTTTCAATATGTATATTACCACAAACATCAACTTCTGATACAATAATCATATAGTTTTTACCTGATGATATCAAATCATTTTGGGTAGTGACTTGATGTTCATAGAAAACGTACTAGATATGATGTTGTGGCATGAATTGAATTAAAAAAATTCATAAAAACTATAAATTAGAGGCTAAATGTACTTAAATCATAAAAATACATCTTGGTGATTATCATAGACTACTAAAAAACATGCCTTTAATAGCCTTGGACTTTATCAATGCAAGAAAAAAGCTCTGATAAAGGTATCCTTTCTGAGCACTAAAACAAGAATCGATAAAGGGTACCTTTTTTAGCACTTTTTTTCTACCATTGATAAAAGGAACCCTTTATCAGTGCATATTATTTAGTGTAGATAAAGGGAAACCTTTATTGGTGCATTTTTTAGCATTAATAAAGTGTGTCCTTTATCAACACTTTATGTTTAGAACTGATAAAGGACACCCTTTGTCATCACTTCATTTGTAGCACCCATAAAGGAATCCATTATCAGAAATTTTTTAGCACTGGTAAAAGAAAAAAGAAAATTAAATAATTACATAAATAGAAAATAAGAATGATTTTATTAAAATAATATTAAAAAATTTATTAATAAAATAATTATTGATAAAAATGGATAAATTGATTATACTATATATAAATTATAAATAGTATATATTAAATGTATAGATATATGTAAAATAAAAATTAAACAAATAAAAATTAAAAATAAGTAAATTGATAAAAATATTAAACATTTTATTAATTAAATAATTATTGATAAGTTTATTAAATAGTATATGTTAAATATATAGACATATATAAATGTATATAAATATTATTTATATAATAAAAAATATTATTTATATGTTACATTAAATAGTAATATATTTATTGAATAATGGTTTATAATTAAAAATTAATATGAATTAAAAGTACTGAATAATTACTTTGAGTAATGGCCATAATTGAATGGCATTTTATTTTTCAACATAACTGTGATCAAATGTTTTATGTTGATTTCACATATATTTAATTAATTTATTTTTATATATATACGCACAAACAATTTCTTTGTGTGAATTTAATCAATTTAAATTATTTATTTACTATGTTTTAATATTTTCAATATGTATTCATCTTCATTTCAATATATATAAATTTTTTAATGATTTATATTAATCAAACTTATCCAAATTTTCAATATTGTACTCATTTTTATTTAATTAATTTTACTCATTTTAACAAGGTGCACTTAAGATTAAATATTCATTAATAATGATAAATGTACTTTTGTAAAAAAATATTTATAAATATATATGTATATTTATAAATCTATATTTACTATTTTTATACATTTATAATTATAAATAAATAAATAATATTTATTTTAAAAGTATTTATATAATTATAAATAAATAATTATAAAATTATAATCAATTTATTTAAATAATGAATATATTTACTATATATATATATATATAATTATATAAATATATATAATGATATAAATATTTTTTAAAAAATTATTTATATAATTATACATAAATAATTATATATTCAATGAATTATAAAATTATTATTTTATAAAAAGTATTATTATAAGTATTATAATTATATAAAATAATTATAATTTTTAGAATTTTTTTATAAAGTATTATAATTATATATCATTGCTTTTTTTAGCATTGATAAATATATAGATTTACCAGTGCAAAAAATTTACTGATAAATATTCATTTTATCAATGCTTATTAACTTAACCCTAATAAGAGGTATATTTATTAGTGCTTTTTTTGGAAGCGTAGATAAAAGCATCACGATCTATTTTAAGAACCCTAACAATTGAAAACCAATTCACAATATCTGAATCTCTCTGTAGAAGTGACTAGCTATCGTCGCTTCTCATTATTGAATCCAATCTTAAATCATGGCTAGAGTCAAATCTCCAACTATTCCAAGGCTCGAATCCAGGGCTAAATCGATTCAAGTGTTGATCGAAACCAAGGCTCTAATGAAATATAGGTTTTTTAATATCTCTAATTTCCATCGATTATCCACTGAATCTTCTCAATCCCCATATGTGTATCCCAACAAGTTCCATTGAACTATCATATCATAAAACAACTCAAAATTCATTTTTTTCTTTTGAATGAGATCCGAGATTTTTGAAGAATCCTATGTTGTTTAGATTAAAACAAAGTAGAAAATATTTACTTTTTCAATCAATATTTGTATCTGGTTTGATCTCTATGTTGTTTTCTTTTTTTTTTCTATTCTGTAAATGTCAATGAAAAATAAAAATGTATATAAGTGGACCTAATAATATCTTTCTTGGAAATGTGAATGCTAAATAAATGAATAAAATATAATACATTGTTTATTAGTAGGCTTTAAATTAGAGTCTTTCTCAATGGTTTGGCTTGGCCTTCCTTTTTCTTTTAAGTACTGCATGTCCTACTTTCATTTTACAGGTATGATGTACACAAATATCAGTGAGAGTGAGTGAGTTTTTTTTGTTTGTTTTTATGCTTGGCAGAAGAATAATAAATATTCTGCAATCATGTAAGGGATATTATCCATTTTATTTTTATTTTGAAATTTTAATTGCAAAGAAATTTATTTTTATTCTAAGGATTTATTTTTAAGATGATATTTTTTTATAATTATAATCTTTTAAAGAGATTAACTATTCATTTATTTTAACATGATTTATTTTTCATATGGGAATTTATTTTCATACGTTAAATTTTTATTCTAAAAATTTTTATTATAAAATTTATATTCCATTTTAATTATAATAATTATCTTCGATTAGTTAATTATTTAAATTATGTTATTTCAAGTGATTTTTCCCATCGTATGAAGATTTATATTTTTAAACAACAATTACAATACAATGAAGATATATTTATATGAAATTATTTTCAAGATATTCAAATTTTTAAATCATGTTTTATATTCATTCAATTATTTTTATTTTTAAAATATAATGTATAACAATAACAAAGTCTTTCTTATTATTGTTAAGTGAATTTTATTTTATCAAAATATATGTTTATATTTCAAATAATAAAAGTTATTATTTTATGACTCTAGAGTAAATAAAAGTTGTTTTCATTTGAAGTTTATTATTGATAGTAAGTTTTAAATAATTAAAACTATCATTTCATGTGTGAAAAATGCATTAAATTCAGGAATGGAATTTTTAATATAAGATATGGTCATCATCTTAACTCATGAGATAACATGCATTCACTAGTATTATTATCCATGTAAAAGTATGTTTGTTAAATGAACCATCCATTTATGCCATAATCTTATTATGAATGCACTAGTTTTATTATTCAGGTGGTTGTGAGATATAATAGGCTCCCAATACCTATATTCCATGGCTTCTACCTCTTTGCAATCATAAAATTTTGAAAAAGCATCCATATAGAAGTTGGGGTTGTCATTGGTATGAAATATTCCATTGAAAATCACTTGGGAACCTCTTTTTCATATTTTTATTGAGAAATTATTATGCTATGCTTTCCCTTATTTTAATATAAACCAAGTAAAATGTTTCACCAGTCATAGACATCTCGATATCATACCTCATATAATCCTCCAAAAAGTTGCACTGTGATTTTTCCAATCATAAAATATTATGTATTCAATATATATGTGTAACAACATCCTTTGATAATTCTCTTTCTTGATGTAGAGGTTGGGATCAACTCCACCTCACTAAAAACCAAGCTTTCTTAAGTATTGATCAAACCTTTAATATCAGATCCTCAGTGATTTATTTATCTTATAAAAAAAGTTCTTTAACTATAACACCCTTCTCTCATTTTCATCTATAATAAACCCATATGGTTTCTCAATGTATAATCCCCCTTAATAACTCCATTTAGGAACATAGATTTAACATCCATTTGGTATACTTTTAACAACATTTTCACTAAAATAGAATTTTTTTTAAATATTTTCCAAATAGGATATGAGAGAGTAAATTTATGATAAATATAAATTCCTTTAATATAATATTTCACCTTTCAAACTATCCATTATTTATTTTGAGACACTTTTCCATAGTCAATGAGTTTGTTACTGAACACCCACTTGGTTCTCACAACATTTCTATCCTCTAGCCTTGGAACAATTTCCCATGTCACATTTTTCTTATTCAGATCAAGCTCTGCATTGATTGATTTGATCCAATTATCATCCTTGAATGCCTCTCCAAATGATTTAGGATCTACTTTGGAAAAAATGGGGCTCCATGCACAGTCTTACTCCTTCAAGTTTTCACCGAAATTGTCCAATCACCAGTGAAATTTTATTCATTTATTTTATCCTTTCTTATATTTATTGTAGTTGATAATCCCTATTCATTTACCTCACCATAGATGTCTTATTTTGATTCTACCTCAAACCCGTGTGCTCCTCTATATGCTACTCAATTCAACATTAATTTCCTCTGATGTTTTTTCATTATTTTAATTATTAACAATCTCCCCATTTTAATTAGTAACAAATATCTATCAATTTTATATTATCATCATAAAAAAATCTCAAACCACCATTTTTAAGTCAGTATTTAATTTTATCATTATCTAATATGATAAATTTTTCACTACCAAAAATCAATTTCCTCTTTCAACAATGTTAGCACAGTAAAATCATTACTCATATAATTAATTCATTATTTTATATTTATGTTTAATTTATTTTTTTAGTATCACTCATATAAAAATTTTTATAGTATAATTGGATTATTTTGTTTGATTTAGGGTGGTTTAGTTGAAGCTACTCATGCTTGTGATGGATTGGACTTCAAGCCTACAACTGAGGTAACGAAAACAAGGAAATGCATCAAGAATGAATACAACCATCAAGAAATGGTGAATTCCTACTACTTATTTAATTAATTTTTCATCATTTTATCTTCTATTTGTAAATTAATTTCATTATCATTTTTTAATAATACTTATTTAGTTATTTTCACCGATCTTTTAGGAATTCATATTTTGCTTTCAACTATCTACAACAAGCCACTAAAGAGATAAAATGACTCTTTCTACCAATGTTTGGATGTTTTCTATTTTCATTTCCTTTTTTTATCAAACTTACAACACTATATATTGATTCGATATTATTAAACGAAAAATATTTATTGTTATTGAAATCCATAGAAGTATAGGAATATAATGTTACCATTATGGTAACTTCTCATGATATATTGTCCACATGATCTTCCTTTTATCTTCTAAATTTAAACATTGAGAAAGGTTTTTTCTATTAAGAACATTGAGTCAATATACAGTGTTCTAAATTCAACATAAAAAGATAATAGAAATGTGGTATCATTGTTATTTGGGATTGTTTTTAGACTTTGGGACTTGTAGAAATCATCCACACCTTAATCTGACACACGGTGCGATAGGTATGACTACAAGTGCTTCTTTTAATTTAAAATTGAAATTAATTTTAGTAAAAAGGAAAACCAACCTACTAAAAACTGAGAAATAGAATTTGTATCATTTTAATACTTTAGTAAAACTATCGATAAGCCATTTTGACATGTAGGAATCAACCAAAAATCAATCTGATACATAATGTGTCTGATATGATACAATGTATTAATTATCAAATTAAAATTGAAACTTTAGTTAAAAACGTTTCACTCACTAAAAACCTATAAAATGTTCTTATATTATATTTCTAATTTAGGACAATGATTAATAAGTCATTTATAATGTGTATGAATTGGTATCACAAAAAACTGAAACTGTTGAGTCAAAATGGTTTTCTTATTACTTTTCCATTCCTTCATGTTTGGGGAGATTGTTGAGTCAGTAAGGTTTCCTTAAGACTTTAACATTTCTTCATGTTTTGAAAATCACAAACACCTTATCTTAAGGCTAATTTCATTTACCCTATGTTTTACTTCCATAAGGAAAATTTTCCTTCCCCAAGGAAATTTATCTTTACCATGATTTTCATTATTTATTTTATCTCTAAGTATAAAATTCAGTTTCATATCTAAAAACCTCGGAATCATATAATACTTAGATATAAAGCATTCTGTTTTCAGGATCTGAATTCAGACTCCGAACACTTATGAGTTCTGACTCCGAGTTCTCTGAATTCAGAATCAGAACTCTTAGGAGTTCTGACTCGAAATTCTGATGAATTTAGACTTTTAACTTTGTAAGTTCAGACTCCAAATTCTTATAAACTCAGACTCTGAACTTTGTAAGTTCAAACTCTGAATTCTTATGAATTCAAATTCTGAACTTTCTATGTTCTGGTTCCGAATTCTTGTGAATCTAGATTCTGAATTTCCTTGAAATTCAGACTTTGGAATTCTATAGAATTCAGGTTCCAAATTCCTTGGAAAACAGAATCCAAATATCCTTGTATTATAGATATCAAATGTATTTTTGGTTAGATTCCGAACTATTTTTTTACTTACACTCTGAAAAATGAATTTGCATAAGTAATCATATTTTTTCTTACACATGTTTTGGTTATAGAATGATGTCTTGCATTCAGTTACTAACTAACCATTGTTTGAGTGACACGTGTACAGGTCCCTCCGAAATTTAAGGAAAAATATGACCGTTGGAGGAGGGAGCTGACCGTTGAGAATGTGCCTATAAATAGGAGCTCATTTGAAAGAGCTCAAAACAAGTTGATCAATCTAGAGATTATATGCTGCTGAAGTGATTTCTAGAGAGAGAGACTTTCTTGCTTTGTGCGTACTGAATACCTTGTTCAGAATTTCTTCGTGCGACTCTAAATGTTTCTGATTACATTCGAGGGCTTTCGGGGATAAGAATACAGAGGTGTCGACTACCTTAAAGCTTGAGGAATTCCTTGTTGAGGAAGACAGTGGTGCCGACTACCTTGAAGTTGAGGGCTTGTAGGGATAGCAAGACAGACTCCGATCTTCATATCGAGGGATTACCCTGGTGTGGGTAAGACATAATTTCTTGAAAGTATAAATCAAGGGACCTTTATCTAAGGTTATTGGATACCCTTCTCTTTGGGTTAAAATATTTACTACTTGTTACTTGTTTGTTTCAGGTTTTCTGTTGCATTTTGATTGTTGAGGAAAGTATAACTATCTTATACTTCCTTACATTTTTACACTCTTATTTATTAAGATTCTATACACTTTAAGGTAGAATATTTATCTTTGTAAACTTTTTTTAAGTCTCATTTCCGGAACCATCTCTTCCAGAATTACATTCTCAGAATCACTTTTCTGGAATCAAGAAAGTTTGTAGATATTAGAGTTTTTGTGAATTAACTTGTTTAACCTTGTTAAAAAATTAAAAGGTTTCTAACCAACTTTAAAAGTTCTAAATAAATTTTAAAGTATAAAATTCACCCCCCCTCTTTTATATTGAGCATCATATGATACTAAAATCAGTATCGTTCATTATTTCGATCTTACATTTGGTATCTAAGGATAATATCATTTTCTATACCATCTTAACAATTGGTATCAGAGGAGGCCTGTGAAATACTTATATTTACATATAAGTTTTCCTTTATTAAGTTTTTAATTGTTCTATATTTTCCTTGCTGAGGAATATTTTCCTTGTTTACAAATTTTTATTACTAACAAGTTTGTGTGGAAAGTTTTTCTTTAATATGACAGGAATCAATGTTGGTTCCATAGACAACCTAAATCCAACTAGACCACCTATTTTTGATAGAAATGATTACAAATATTGGAGAGATTGCATGAAGGAATTCTTTATCAATACTGGAGTATACAATTTTGTTATGCTTACTAGAGGATATAAAATCCCTAACAAGGAAGTTAGTACATTCACCAATCAAGAAAAGCATGAATATCAACTGAATTATAGGGTACACAATACATTTCTTTGTTCCATGACTAGAAATATATATAGCCAAATTTCATCTTGTGAAGAAGCAAATTGTATATGGAAGAAGCTTGAAATCACTGACTTTGGAACTTCCAAAGTTATTGAAACTAGAAGATCCATGATCAGAGCTGAGTATCATGGTTTTTTATTTCCTTATGGAGAACCCGTATATAAGGTGAAACAAAGATTTATGACTATTGTTAATAGTTTACAATCTATGGGTGAGGAAGGATTAGATGATTAATCTCTTGTGGACAAGATCATATACATCATTCCTAATGAGTGGGAATCCAAGAGAATTTCTATTGATGGGAATAGAAAGGTTACTCAGATTTCTCTTGATGAACTTTTTGGAACACTTCTTCAATATGAGACTAAAATAAAGAGACACGCTGACAAAATTAAGAAGAAGAATGGGAATGTCATTGTTTCTTTTACTAAAATTTCAAATCATATGAAATCCAAGACTCCTGAGAGAGTTACTAGATCTAATTCTAAGAAGATTGTTATCCAATCCGAATCTAGTGGAAGTAAATATTCAGAAAATGAACTAGAAAATCTTGCTCAAAGGATGAATAGGATTGTTGGCCTGAAGAATTTTCAATCCAAATACAAGAAGAAAGAAAGGAAAGTTAAGAAAGACTTATAAGTCACATGTTATGAAAGTAAGAGAGCTGGACATATAAGACATGATTTTCCTGTGCTTAAAAGAAAGGAAAGAAAGGAAAATCATTATGAGAGAAATGGAAAGAAGTGCTACAAAGCTAAAGCTAAGAATGTTCTGAAAGCTAATGACACCTGGAGTTCTAGTGGTGGAGAGTCTTCAGATGAACCATCAGAGTACGAATCTTAAGGACATAAGAATCTTGGTCTAATAGCCAGACTACCTATTGAAAATCATTTCTTAATGGCTAAGGTACACAATGTTGAATATATGACCAATGTATCTTTAAATTCTAATCTTAGTGATAGTAAATATTATAACTCTTCTGATAAAGAATATTCTTATGATGAGGATAATACTTTACCTACCTATGAAGAAGTTTCTAGGTCTTCTAAGCTTCTTGAAAATGAGATTTCTAAAGTTAAAAAAAATCTTGACAAGGAAAATTATAGGATTTCTATACTTACCAAATAAATATCAATTCTTTCTAAAGATCTTGATAAGAAAAACCTTGATTTTAAAAGTATGTCAAAAAACCTTGAGGAAGTAAATTCTGAGAAGGATAAACTTTCTAAGGATCTAGAAAAAGTAATTTCTAAGAAAAATGTTTTCGAGCCTAACTCTAGTTCTAAAGCTAATGCTTTGGAAGATAAGAACTTAGTTATTAGACTGAAGTCCAAAATACTTTCCTTGAGGAAGTGTTTGTCAAACTTTAACTTAGGTAAGGAAAATTTTGATAAAATTTATTCTCAAATCCGACCTCTAAGGAATAATTCTGGTTTTGGTTATACTAGTTCTAAACCGATTTTTAGTAACAATTATTTTGTTCCTCAAAGTAGTCCATTCTGTACTAAATGTCAGTGTGGTGGACATTGGACAAAAAAAATTTCCCTAAAAAAAACTCAGTCTTTAGTTTTTCATAAAGCCTATTTTTCTAAAAAAATATGGGTACCTAAGATTTTGCTTTCTGAAATTTCTGGATCCAAGAAAGTTTGGGTTCTAAAAGTATAACATTCTTATTTTCAGAAAAATAAGGAAAGTACCAACAGAAATACTTGGTACATGGATAGTGGATGTTCCTGGAATATGATTGGTAACAAAAACTACATTGAAAATATTATCAAGACGAAAGGAGGAAGAGTAACTTTCGGAGATAATGCTAAGGAAGAAATTATTGGTATAGGTAACATTGATTTTCTTGGAAAAACTTTGATTTCAAATATTTTATTTGTCAAGGGTCTTAAGCACAACCTCATTAGCATAAGTCAATTATGTGATGAAGGTTACCTTGTAAATTTTAGGAATTACAAGTGCTTAGTACACAATTCCAAGGAAGAGTTTATTCTTTCTACCAATAGGCAAGAGAATGTTTACACACTAAACTTAGGAGACCTTAGGAACCAAGAATTTTGCCTTAGTGCAATGAAAGATCATTCTTGGTTATGGAATAGATGGTTTGGACACTGTAACCTTAGGAACCTATGCAAAATATATAAGAAAAGACTAGTTAAGGATCTACTAGATCTTAGATTTGATTCTTCAAAAGTTTGTGATCCTTGTCAATATGGTAAGAAACATAGATCAAGTTTTAAATCAGTCAGTGACATCTCAACCACTGATGTATTATAGTTAGTGCATATGGATCTTTTTGGTCCAACACAAATTGGAAGCATTGGTGGAAAATATTATGTATTTGTCTTAGTTGATGATTACATTAGATTTACGTGGGTCTATTTTTTAGCAAAGAAATATGAAGCTTTTTCTTATTTCAAAAGTTTTAGAGCCCAAGTTAAAAATGAGAAAAACATTCCTTTGATAACTATTCACAGTGATCATGGAGGTGAATTTCAAAATTCTGATTTTGAAACTTTTTGTACTAGAAAAGGCATTACTCATTACTTCTCATCACCAAGAACACCTCAACAAAATGGTGTTGTTGAAAGAAGAAATAGAATTCTTCAAGAGATAACAAAAACCACGCTGAGTAAATATTCTATAGACAATCATTTTTGGGCCGAAGCTATAAGTACTGATTGTTATACTATAAATCGTGTTTTGATTAGACCTTTTCTTAATAAAACTCCTTATGAGTTATGGACTGGTAGAAAACCTAGACATTCCTACTTCAAGGTTTTTGGTTGAAAGTTATTCATTTTGAATACTAAAGATAATTTACACAAATTCACACCAAAATATAATGAAGGAATTTTCTTAGGCTACTCCACAAGTTTTAAGGCTTATAGATTTTTCAGTAAAACCACTTGTACTGTTGAAGAAATAGTACATGTCAAATTTGATGAAACTGATCCCTTTGTTTTTAAACAACCCCGACCTACATCTTTGGATGTGTTTTCAAAAACTGATTATCAACCTTTGTTAGAAGATCCTTCTGATAAGGAAAATGTCCAAGAAGAGGTTTCTGAAACATTTATCCCAAAATATTTCCTACCCTATGTTGATGAACATGTTTTACAAAACCCAAATCAGTTGTTTCTTAAGAATCATCCCAGTGATAGTATCATTGGTGATGTAAATCAACCTATAAGGACTAGAAGTTCCTTAAGAAATAAAATAGAACATCTATAATTCCTTTCCCAATTATAACAAAAAAGCACTAATGAATCTTTAGGTGATGACGATTGGATAAAATCTATGCAAGATAAACTAAATGAATTCTAAAGGAATAAAGTATGGAACTTAGTTGAAAGACCTAAGGAAACTTCTATTATTGGAGTAAAATGGGTCTTCAGAAATAAATGTGATGAAAATGGAATCATAGTAAGAAATAAAGCTATATTGGTTGCTAAAGGCTATAATCAACAAAAAGAAATAGACTATGAAGAAACCTATGCTCCGGTAGCTAGACTTTAATCTATTCATATTCTACTTGCCTTTGCAGCATTCTTCAACTTCAAATGTTTTCAAATGGATGTGAAATTTTCTTTCCTTAATGTTTTTGTACAAGGGGAAGTTTTTGTTGAACAACCTCCTGGTTTTGAAGATACAAAACATCTTGAACATGTTTATAAACTTACCAAAGATTTTTATGGACTTAAGAAAGCCTCTCGAGCTTGGTATGATAGACTTACATGATTTTTGATTCAAAATAATTACGTCAAGGGAAATGCTGATCCAAACCTTTTTATAAAGAAATATAATAAAAATGTTTTGATGGTTCAAATTTATTTTGATGACATTATATTTGGTTCAACTCAGCAATCTTTAACTGATTCCTTTGCGGATCTAATGAAATCTGAGTTTGAAATGAGTATGATGGGTGAGTTAACATTTTTCCTTGGTTTTCAAATTTCTCAAAAACCAGAAGGAATCTATATATCCCAACATATTTATATTAAAGATATTCATAAAAATTATGGATATGACAACACTAAGAGTATAAGTACTCCCATCGGTACCTCAAATTCACTTGATCAAGATGAAGCTGGGAAACCAGTAGATCAAACATCTTTTAGAGGTATGATAGGAAATATACTTTACTTGAAAACTAGTCATCTAGACTTAATGTTTTTAGTATACTTATGTGAAATATATCAATCCAATCCTAAGTAATCTAATTTAAAGGTAGTGAAAATAATTTTTCGCTACTTAAAGGGAACCATATATTTATGACTCTTTTATACTTATGGAAATGATTTTGTTCTAAAAAGTTTTTCGGATACTGACTTTAGTGGATGTAGAATGGATAGAAAAGGTATATCCAGAACATGTCATATCTTAGGAGATTCATTAGTTTCTTGGTCATGCAATAAGTAACACTCAGTATAACTTTCCACTGCTGAAGCCGAATATGTAACAGATAGAAGTTGTTGTGATCAAGTGTTATGGATGCAACACACACTCACAGACTATGGTATTAGTTTTACCAAAACACAAATTCTATGTGATAATACTAGTTCCATTGCCTTAATAAAAAACCCTGAACATCACTCTCATGCAGAACACATAGATATTAGGCATCACTTTTTTGGGATCACACACAAAAAGGGGATATCATTCTTCAATTTATCAGAACACAAGATCAAATTTATGATATTTTCAAAAAATCTTTACCCACTGATAGATTTGATTACATTAAACAAAAGTTAGGAATGATAACCATAAGGTAATATTCCTTGATAAATTTTTGTTGAAACCAATATCCTTATAGTAATAAACTCCATTTCATAGGATGAGTACATTTTCTTGTTAGTTAGATCAAAATTTTTCGTAATGGAAATTTTCATAGTCAGATTTTCCAAATATTTCGTAATGGAAATTTTCGTAGTCATATTTTTTAAATCTTTCGTAATGGAAATTTTTGTAGTCAGATTTTTCAAATCTTTTGTAATAGAAATTTTCGTAGTCAGATTTCTCAAATCTTTTGTAATAAATTTTTGTTCGTAATCTAAAATTAATTTGTAGTCTAAAAATTCTTCGTACTCAAAATTTTCATAATAAAGATTTTAGTACTCAAAATTTTCGTAATTAAGATTTTTTTACTTAAAATTTTAGTAATGTTATTTTTCGTAATCAAAAATTTCGGAATCTAAAGTTCTTCAAGAAGAATTTTTCTCAATATGAATAATATTCCTAGCAATCCGAAAGGTATGTTTCCTTTCCCGAGTTTTCATAATCATAATTTACTTGCTGGTACTTTCTTTTGTTTTTAAATTTTTCGGATTCTCTTTTCCTTAAATCTGAATGTTTTTATTAAAAAACCTCAAAAGATCGGATTCAATATTTCCTTTCGGCTATCATATCAACTGTCAGAACTGATCAGAAGTATTTTCAACCATTGGATTGAGTTTGGAAGATGAATCGTCACTTCTAACACCTATAAAAAGGAACTCTGATAGTTTTCCCACATCAAATCTCAAGATCTCACGTGCTGAAGTTATACCCTTTTATATAAGATCATTCCATAATGTCAAGGGTCTCTCAATTACGAATGTCTATAGAAGAATACTCTCAGAAAGATATGTCTACTGTCAAGCCATTCTCAGAGTGTAAGGTCTATAGAGAAAGGTTGGTGCATCCGAACTTCTTTAACAAGTATGATTCTATAATCTCAAAGAACATCAAGCTTAATGGATGGGACAATGTTTTCATATCGAAGCCAGGTGCTCAAGATTTAGTATATCCAAACTTTCTAGTTGAATTATATGAATTAGTTAGTTTATTTAAGGAATAAGGTAGAGATAAGTTTTCGTTCAAGAGCTATGGAAAGACTTATGCTCTTTCATATACTAAGGAAGCTAGTTTGGTTGGTATTCCATACGAAGGGGAAGTTGAGTTCTGTTATGATAAGTTTTCAGATATCAAAGGAAGTCTTGTTCAGGAGAAGGCTATGGCATGTATTGGACTCTCTGATGTAAAGACTCTGAAGATCTCCCACTTTTCTATGAATTATCGGATTCTCGAATTATGGGTTCAAGGATTCATAATTCTGAGAGAAGGTGACAAAGATACATTGAAGAAGAGTGACATGTATATCTTGGATTTCATGGTAAATCTAAGGAAGATCAACTTGGTTAAGCATATTATCATTACGATTAATAATATTAATAATGGAAACTTGAAGGCTCAAATAATCATGTATCCAGCCATCCTCTCCAAGTTAATTGTTCAGTTCTTATAATCTTTTAAAATTACTTGCAGCTCGAAGCCAAGGAATTGAAAAGTCATGTTAGTCAATGATGATACCATGAAGATGATGAACATTGGTTTTTCTATAGACTATAGAGAATTTTATGACCTACCTGAAGAAGAAGCTGAAGCTGTTCTGAAAAAACAAGAAGTGGCTGAACCATCGAAAAATGTTTGAAAGAAGAGGAAGTTGAAGGAAGTAGAAGAGGAATGAAAAACCCCAAAAGCTAAGGAAGCTCAATCTGTACCTCCAAAATCTAAGAATCAAAAATCATATCTAGATAAGGTAGTTTCTAAGTGGAGGGAAGATAAGAAAAATAGGAAAAAAGGAGAGACCAAGTTTGGCCTAGACCCTGCTGAGGAGAAATATCTGAAAGAGAAGACGACTGAGTATCTAGAAAGGGAAGAGAAAGAAAAGAAATTAAGGAAGAAGATGAATGAAGAAGATATTGTGTAATCCCTTCTGAGGGATACTGATAAAGCTTCCTAAAATATCCCAGTACCAGAATCCTTCATAGTAGAAGCATTACATGAAACTTCGGGGAAGAAGTTTGTCACTCCGGAAAAAGTCAAAGAAAGAGAAGAAGTAGTATAAGAAGATGAAGAAGAAGTTGAGAGTAGTGGTGAAACTTCAGATTTGATTAAACAATTTGAATATTTCCATGAGAATAAATGTCAATCCGAGAAATTTTCAATTCGAACATCTGAAGCAGAATCCTCAAAGATTTCTACACCTAGGAAAGATAAGAAAGGAGAATAACACAAGAATGAAGAAGAAGTGAACAAGATATATGAGGAATAAAGTTTTAATCGTCATTTCATTCATCCTGATGATGTTGAGGTAGGAGCTCATAAAGAAGATATAGATGAAGATAAAATTTGTTCAGCTGGCTGACAGTGAACATAAATCTCTGGATGGGGAAGCATTTGAAAACCGATAAGGGTAAACAGGTGGTTGTTGATACACCTACTAAAGCTATTGTGAAGAATAAGGAAGCTGGTGGATCTTTAAAGAGGAAACTTGCTGAGCTAGAGAAAGAACCCTCACCTAGCAAGGTTTCAGATTTGGAATCATCATCCCTTGGACATGATTTCATTGTTCAGTCATTGAAGAATATTTTTTGGGACCATTCCAATTTTTACAAGCATTGAATCGAGATTTCATATGCTTCAACACAACTTGAACCAGAAATCGGATTCAATATCCATGGTGATGGATAAGTGTGTCAGGATTGAGGTTGTTTTCAAGAATTTCTTCATTAACTACGATGCCCACAAAAGGTCTTGTAAGAAAATGGTTAGCTGGTCAAAGAAAACAATTGAATATATGAGAGATCTTGATGAGTTCCAAGATAGTTTCAAGGAGGAATTTGACATTGAAGATGGTAAGATCAAGGATCTTATAAGCAGTTTTGAAGAAAAGTTGACTCTTGAACAAAATTTTCAGATTCGAGAGGTAAAAGATTTGAATGGGAAGCTGTATTCAGTTGCCCAAAGCTGGAAGAGAGAAAGAGATCTTCAGATTGAGATAGAAGAAAATATTTTCAAGTAGGAAGAAGTCCTGAAGGCTTAGGAAGAGGCTCTTAAGGCTCAGGATGATAGAATCAAAGATTTAGAGAAGAAAGCTAAGGATCAGGATCAGATTCTTAAGTGAGTAGTGGAAGATAACAAGGAGCTGAAAAAGATGAAGAAAATAGGGAAGAAGATGATGCCCAAGGAAAAGGAAGGATAACTTTGTTTAAATCTTATCTTTTGTTATATTTTCCTTATTTTACAAATTTTTCCCATCATAATGAAATTTCTGGTCAATTGTCTTTTGGATGTTTTGTAATAATCTATTAGGTACCATAATATATTTTCCATTACCTCAAATTCCTTTTTGAAAATCACAAAGGGGGAGAAAGGAAAAATAATACTAAGTAAATAACAAAATATCCCTAAGTAAGGGGAGTTTGTTGAAGGGGGAGTTTTCATCTTGAAGATTTCTCTATGCAATACAATGTTAAGTCTCATTCCAGAAATCTAGAATACGATCCTTAGTGTTCCAAAGCCTAAGGGAGAGTTATTCATATTCATATTTTCCCATATGATAAGGGAGATAAGTTTTATTTTCAAAGTCTAGAAAAATATTTTCTAAGTCCTTATATTCTTTTTTTTAAGGATGTCTGTACTTTCCAAAAAGGGGGAGATTATTGAGTCAATATGATTTCCTTATGACTTTTCCATTCTTTCATGTTTAGGGAGATCGTTGAGTCAGTAAGGTTTCCTTATGACTTTACAATTTCTTCATGTTTTGAAAATCACAAAGGCCTTATCTTAAGGCTAATTTCATTTACCCTATGTTTTACTTCCATAAGGAAAATTTTTCTTCCCCAAGGAAATTTATCTTTACCATGTTTTCATTGTTCATTTTATCTTTAAGTATAAAATTTGGTTTCATATCTAAAAACCTTAGAATCATATAATACTTAGATATAAAGCATTCTGTTTTCAGGATCTGAATTCAGACTCTGAACTCTTATGAGTTTGTACTCTGAACTATTATGAGTTCTGACTCTGAATTCTGATGAATTTAGACTCTGAACTTTGTAAGTTCAGACACCAAATTCTTATGAACTCAGACTCCGAACTTTGTAAGTTCAAACTCCAAATTCTTTTGAATTCAGATTCTGAACTTTCTAAGTTCAGGTTCTGAATTCTTGTGAATCCAAATTCCGAATTTCCTTGAAATTCAGACTCCGGGATTCTATAGAATTCAAGCTCTGAATTCCATGGAAAACAAAATCCGAATATCCTTGTATTATAGATAACAAATGCATTTTTGGTTAGAATCCGAACTATTTTTTTCCTTACACTCTGAAAAATGAATTTTCTTAAGTAATTATATTTTTTCTTACACATGTTTTGGTTATAAAACGATGTCGTGCATTCAGTTACTAACTAACCATTTTTTGAGTGACACGTGTAAAAGTCCCTCCGAAATTCAAGGAAAAATATGACCGTTGGAGGAGGGAGTCGACCGTTGAGAATGTGCCTATAAATAGGAGCTCATTTAAAAGAGCTCATAACAAGTTGATCAATCTAGAGATTACATGCTGCTGAAGTGATTTATAGAGAGAGAGAATTTCTTTCTTTGTGCGTACTGAAAACCTTGTTCAGATTTGCTTTGTGTGACTCAGAATGTTTCTGAGTACATTCGAGGGCTTCCGGGGATATGAAGACATCGATGTCGACTACCTTAAAGATCGAGGACTTCCTTGCTGAGTAAGATAGTGGTTCCGACTACCTTAAAGTTGAGGGCTTGCAGGGATAGCAAGACAAACTCTGATATTCGTATCGAGGGCTTACCCTGGTGTGGGTGAGACAGACTTTCTTGAAAGTATAAATCAAAGGACCTTTATCCAAGGTTGTTGGATACCCTTCTCTTTGGGTTAAAAGATTTACTACTTGTTACTTTTTTGTTTCAAGTTTTCTACTGCATTTTGATTGTTGAGGAAAGTATAACTATCTTATACTTCCTTACATTTTTACACTCTAATTTAGTAAGATTCTATATGCTTTAAGGTTGAATCTTTATCTTTGTAAACTTTTGTTAAGTCTCATTTCTGGAACCATCTTTTCTGGAATTACATTGTCGGAATCACTTTTCTAGAATCAGACAAGTTTGTAGAACTTAGAGGTTTTGTGAATTACCTTGTTTAACCTTTTTAAACAATATAAAGGTTTCTAACCAACTTCAAAAAGTTCTAAAGAATTTTTAAAGTATACAATTCACCCCTCTTGTATATTGAGCATCATACGATACTGCAATCGGTATAGTTCATTATTTCTATCCTAAATTTGGTATCTAAGGAAAATATCATTCTCCATACCATCTTAATAGAAACACGATGTGACATGTATGAGTCAAAGTATGTGTTTTTAGCTTAAAATGATATTTCAATAAAAAGGAAAACTGACCAACTCAAAATAGATAAAAAGAATTCATATTGTTTTTATAATTTAGTAAAATGATTCATAGGTCATTTTTTACATTTAGGAATTATCCGCACCTCAATCTGATACATGATGTGTCCGGTATGACTCAATGTGTCTGTTATTAGTTTAAAATTGATATGTTATTTCAAAAAGTGTCACTCATTGAAAACCAAGAAAACATACTCGTATTGTCTTTATAATTTAGTAAAATTATTCACGAGTCATTTATGATGTGTAGGAATTGGTATCATGTCAAACCGACACGATGTGACCGGTATGAGTCAAAGTGTGTGTTTCTAGTTTAAAATGGCATTTTTGTAAAAAGGACAACTAAACTACTAAAAACCAATAAAATACATTCATATTGTCTTAATAATTTACTAATTTTATCCATAATTTATTTTTGATGTTTATGAATTAGCAGCACCTCAATCCGATGCACAGTGTGCTCTATATGACTCAATGTGTCCGTTTTTAGTCTAATGTTGACATTTTAGTAGAAAAAGTGACACCCACTAAAAACCAAGAAAACATGATCGAATTGTATTTATAATTTTTTATAGTAATTCATAATTCATTTTTGACATGTAAGAATCAATATCATGTCAAACCGACACATGATGTGACTGGTATGAGTCAAAGTGCATGTTTCTAGTTTAAAATGACATTTTAGTAAAAAAGACAACTGAAATACTCAAAACAAAGAAAATGAATTTGTATTATTTTTTTTCTTTAGGAAAACTGTCCATATGTCATTTTTATGTGTAGGAATCATCTGTACCTAAATCCAAAGCACGATGTATCCGGTAAGACTCAATGTGTCCGTTATCAGTTTAAAATCGACATTTTAGTTCAAAAAGTGTCACTCACTGAAAACCCAGATAATGTGCTCAGGATATCATTTTAATTTAGAAAAATGATTTATAAGTCATTTTTGATGTGTAGGAATCATTATGATTTCAAACCAACACATGATGTGACTGGTATGAGTCAAAGTGCATGTTTTTATTTTAAAATCACATTTTAGTAAAAAGGAAAGTTGACCTACTCAAAACATAGAAAACACATTTGGATTATTTTTATACTTTAGTAAAATGATCCATAAGTCATTTTTGACTTTTAGGAATCATCCTAAACTATATCCAATGCATGGTTTGACCGGTATGACTCAATGTATCCATTATCATTTTAAAATCAACATTTTAGTTTAAAAAGTCTCACTCACTGAAAACTGAGAAAATATGCACAGATCGCGTTTATAATTTTGGAAAATTATTCATAAATTATTTGTGATGCGTAGGAAACAGTATCACATCAAACTGACATAGGATGTGACTGTATGAGTCAAAGTGTGTGTTTCCAGTTTAAAATAACATTTTAGTAAAAAGGATAATTGACCTAATCAAAACTAAGCAAACACATTCAGATTGTTTTGATACTTTAGGAAAACAATCGATTATTCATTTTTGACATGTAGGAATCTAAATAACCTTAATATATTTCATGGTGTGACTAGTATGACACCAATTGTGTCTTTTATGTATATAAGTATCATTTTAGTTTAAAATTCACATCGCATCACTAAAATTGAGTAAGCGAGCCTAGATTGTTTTCTCATCATTCTATCTTCTATTACTTAATTAATTTACTTATCATTTTAATCTTATAATTATTTAGTTAATTTTCATAGAGATGATGCTTGAATATGAACAAGAAATGGTGTGGCATGGAAGATTCAACTGCAACTCAATCCAATACACATAGTTCCTTATATGACTCAAAGATTAGTTTAAAGTTAACACTTTTTGTTAATTTATTTCTTTATATTATTACTAACATAATAATTTTTTTCTTATACATTTGATTTTTTTTTGAGTAGGGTTTAGGATTAAAATACAATGGATGATTTCTATTTTTGAACATATGTAATAATGTTTACTTATGTAATTGTATAAAACAGTGTTTGAAATGTATATAATATAGTTTTTTTATTGTATTTGTGTTATAAATTTAATTAATTTAAATTAATTATTCATACTTGATTTTTATGATTTCGTGGAATTTTTGGTGCTGTGGGGTGTGGTTACAGCACACTATAGTATTCCCCTTTATCAGCACTTCTAAAAACTCTAATTAAGGTTTCATTTATCAGTGATTTTATAAGAGTTGATAAAGGACCCCTTTATCTGCGCTTTTAAAAGCCCTGATAAAGGATTCATTTATTAGTACGTTTTAGTTCTAATAAAATACTAGGGATTTGAATCTCACTCTAGTAGTCAGTACTTCTATAACGCTGATAAACACCATTTTTAGCACTGTTAAAGGTATATTTTGTAGTAGTGATAGCATAATATCTTATTTTTTCCCTTTTCTTTGGAGATTATTGACGTTCATTATCCTTTTTATCCCTTTTAATAGAAAATTTTCTTGGATAATTCCCAAGTTCCCCACATTTGTAACATATTACTGTTAATTTAACCTTATATTAAAATTTATTTCCCTCCATAATGTTAATATAAATCTTCATTTTTCCATAGTAATTAGATACTTTATTCTCTATTCTTCCTCACTTAAAACATCTTCCAGTTATTTTCTAATGTTTCCCTTGGTTCCACTTTCCAAATTTTTAACACATAGAAAATTAGACCTTTTTTCCTTTATTACCTTTATCACATGATCTTCTATGAGATGTTGTCCTCCTATCCTTTGATGTGTTTTGAGATTTAACTATGGGATAGTTGTTAGTTTTAATTTATGATAGATGGTCTGGAATAGTCATAAGATATCTTACTTTATCTCCCATCATGTTAGGTATCTGATCTGGTTATTCATTAAATTTCTCATCACATTTTCTATCAAATAAATTACTTATATTCTTATCCATTGAAAAAAATAAAGGGAAAATTATGGATTAGAATTATTAAACTATTAAACCAATAAAAGGGAAACTATAAATATTGAAAAGATAAATCATAAATAACAAACATTCATTAAATTATTAATTTCTAGGTTTCAATCTAAGTTATTCATGATCAATTTTTAACATAAAATTTTAAGGGATTTTTTGTTCCTTTCATGAAGTTTCAAAAGTTTCTTTTGAATTTACCAAAATATATCCCATAAGAGTGTCAAAATAGGTGTGTAATAAGGCCTCTTTGTCACACACCGGGTGATGATTGGGTCAATTCCTAATTCAAGCTTTTTGGGGTTATTGCCCCTAGGTAAAAATATACTAGATCCACAACCACTTCTAGTATCAAGATAGGGATTTGTTTTCTTAGAAACCAATTAATATATAATTTTCCATAATTTAGGGTTGTTTTCCTATGTTTAGTCTTATCACTAAGTATTTCACTAAATCTTTATAATCCTAATCCCCAAAAATACCTAGACCTTAATTTGATACCTACAATAACAACCCATATATTTAATACAAATTGATTCATGAATTTTTACATAAAGAGACACATAATACAATCCTAAAATATTGAAAGTCCTAGTTTCATTAGATAATTAGATATGTAAAATAATAACATGAAACATGGATACAAAAACATTATTTAAATACCCTTAATATACTCTTAAGATATCATTGTTCTTCTAAAACTACATGGGATAACCTAGGTACGTACATAGAAAATGGGTGAGATATAAATCCAAGTAAGTTAATAATATATTCATTACATGGTGGAAGTAATACATGTAAGTAAAGATAATGTTATATTATATAATAACATCAAGGAAACATTGGAATGTGGAAACAACATAAAACATGACAACATAAGCTGAAGTCAAGGCTAACTTATGGGAAATAATAACATAGTGTGGTTAGGAAAACATCTCATGAACCATACAAGGTATCTTATTAGAAAAAATATTATAAAATTAATTATAGAGCTATATAATTTTAGGCCCACAATCAAATTGATATCATGTACATGTGCTATTGTGCCACATAGATCATAAAATAGAAGAACAAATTTCATCACTTTTAATCCAATGATTATGGAGTGTGGGTTATATACATAGAAGTTCAAAATAAATTAAGTATAGTTAAATCTAATTGAATACCCTTGAATTGAAATGGGGAAGGGTATTCACTATATAATTGTTTGATATTGAAAATCACAGGATAATTTCAACAACATAACAGGTATAAAAAACGATTCCTGGAAGGGTTTAGTGAGAGTGAAAGGTGGTATATCATTTCTTGGAATTCATAAGGATAGTTAAAGATATGTGTAAAAACACATTTCTACATGATCAATTAGAAATAAAATGGCATAAAAAAATAAAATGCTTAAATAAAGAGGAGGATTGGATACCTTACCTTAAGTGGGTACTTCTAAAATATTGGAATGATCTTCTTAAGATATTGGGAACATCTTGGGAGGGCTTAAAAAATATAGGGATGGAAAATTCATGTTTAATTGGTTTTTAGTGAAGAGGTGCGGGAGTTTTGGTGGGTATTTATTGTAAAAGGGATGGGATTCTTTATTAATTTCAAAACTTAGGTTCTGGACTCTATTTGGTAAAATATTCAAAACCAAAAAAAATCCAATGGTTTTTCCTTGGTTTTTGGAAAATATAAGTGGTTTTCAATATTTTTAATTCCATAAACCTAAAATATTAAAATAATACCCTTAATGATGTAGAAATGGTTCATGTTCATAAAGAAATGATTTTAAAACCTTAAAATATAATATAGGTTCTAATAGATTCATTAAAAGATTATAAAATCAATCAAATAACTTAAGAAACTAATTATTTTAATGGGTTAATATATAGTCGATCATGGATTTCTTTAATATCATTCATTACATCACTTTTGGTCTATTATGATTTCATAATACAAATTGTGTATTTATACCGTATTTAATTTTTTCCCAAAAATTCAACTGTCTTAGAAAATTATAAAATATTAAAAATTGGATAATTTAAATGTATTTATCTATAAAAAATATTAAAATAATTATCTAAATATGATAATTTACACTTTTAAATAAAAATCCTTATTTACCGGAAAATATATATTTCTATGATAATAATAAATTTCTAAACCTTATAAAGATTACATTAGACTTAATTAAATTATAGTATAATTTGTAAAAATATTATTTAATAATAATATTATATGAAATTAATATTTTTAAAAATTCTTGAATTTATCAAAAAAGAATTTTAAAACTATATATTTTTTAAGATGACAAATTTGGTTTCTTGGTATCAAAATATAATTTCCATCAAGTGATATATAATTGTATATATAAAGTATTAATGAAAAGTATAAATATTATTATTATTTTATTATATTTAAAAAATAAAAAATTCATACTACTAGGGTTTAGATGCATAACCCTTTATTACACCATCTTAACCCCTAAGGGTATGGTATATGACGACGGTGCTTTCTAGGGGTGGTTCGGTGAACATGGTTTTGGATGTGATCTTAATAAGTTTAAACTTATCCTTAAAAAAATTTTATTGACATTTAGTTGTTGAATATTGTATTGATATTGGTCAAGAGAAAACTACAATGATTCCATATCCCTCATATATTCTAATAAATGATTTTCATAGGGTATGATCCTATTGTTTTTCACCATTGATTCTTTCGTCGATATAAATTGGATTTTATCGTAACCCTTTTTATATACTGATCTTAAAAGTTAGGGGTCTATGATATAACATAAACACTTGCATGACTCCCTATATACAAGAGGCTGACAACTATAAATAAGGGATTAAAAAGTAATATGTGTAGAATATTCCCTTAGTATAGATATCTAACCAACTTACATGCCTGAAAAATAGATAAATAAATAGTAGATCAATACAATTGAAGAAAATAATATAAAACCATTTTGTATCAATATATCATATAAGGAAACCAAAAACCAACCAACTGTACGTCATGTACCATAGAAAAAAATGGAAGACAATAAGTCATGTCATAACAAGCAACCTGATGTCCACTGTAACTCCACCTATCTGCCGTACTTCTCTAGCTTAGTCACCCTACCATATCCTATTCCTTTTTCTAGATTCTGGACCATAAAGTAAACATAGTTAACCAGATTATCATGAAGATAATGTGTATAAATTTAGTAGGACACCAGCAATGTGTTTGTAATATAATCGAAACATTTATAGAAAAGTGTATACAATGATAGAAAGGTAAATGTGAAAATAAAAAATCACATGTCAGGTCACCATATGCTAAACAGGTTTCCAAAAATCCCAAACCTACATGTCAATGTCCCATTCTAGAAGTTTAGTTATGTTTGGTTTCCATGAATATCAACACAGGTCATAAGGACAATGTAAAACTCAAAACATTCTATGCCTCAGGTCAGAACATAAGGCTATCATACCCAACCAAATTTCCCAGGTCTGACGACAAGTCCATCATGCCCTGATGCCATTCTCAGGTTAGGATGCATGTCCATAATTCCCCACTATATACCAATCATGTACCTGCCTCAATCATCACAAATCACATCACACATACTCCCCCAATAAGTGATTAACCAATCCCAGAAGGTTCCGCCTATCACTTTTATACTATATAACAGAATTCTATGGTCCATATAAACACACACACACACACACATTCCATAACAAAGAAAGTCTTGAGATATACACATGAACAATAATGTCATATTAAGAAATGTATCACTGGACATACACCCACATGATCAAGCATGTCGAATTGTATAGTTGTATATAATTTCTATAACATATTATAGAACTTCCTACTTTAAGCGTATAAAATCCCAACATCAAGGTTCACAACCGAAATCAAGATCTCAAACCTATAATACCTAGAATTAACCCAAAATAACCACATGAGTATTTATGATGAAGACCCTAGAAGAAGCACATTTCAAGGGCTAGGATCGGTTACACTTAACCAATAAGAACTAATGTAACAATCAAATCTTGATGAATCCGAGAATGATTAATTCAAAACTTGATTTCCACTTTCCTTTTCTTTTAATATTGACAGAATGGAATTAAATCATGTTATAATTCATATATCTCACCATGATAGTCTAGATAAAGGGTATTCTCTAAGGAGAAGAGAAAATATCTAGTAATAACATGAATAAAGAAGGATAAACAACCCCTTAACTTGAAATTATCATGTCTGATGTCTCTATATACGATGGAATTACTCTTAGGGGGGACAAAATTATCCATAATAGGCCATCGTAGTCCCTAGGTTTGATATACTTAGGCGTGGGATAATTAATGATTAGTTTTGGGGGGTTTATGGGTTAAAATATTAATTTTCAAATTAATTAATTCTACATGCACAAATTGGTCACATGGTTTAATAAACCATGTGCCAATCATGTGAGGTTCACTTCTTGTTCAAGGAACCCACATGGTTTGGTAAACTGTGCACCAACCATGATTTCAATTAGGTTTTGAGTTATAGGATTTCTTAGGGAATTTTACATAATTATCTCTAACCATGCACTAATCAAGCACCACATACTACCCCTCTCAAAAAATATGCACGGTTACCTAGAGAGAACCACAGGGTTTCCCCTAAACTGTGCTCAAAGTGTGTATCCCTTTAAATGATTTTAAAATCCTAAAAACATCCCAGAAGATACCTAAGACTTAACCCAGACAAATTTTAACTCAAAAACACTTAATGAAAGGCTGAAGTCAAGGTATAACACACCTAAAAAGTGTAGGGCTGTTACACCATCAATTCTCTATACAACTTCTATGGGACCGTCTCTGATTTTCTCTTGAGAATATTGACCACCGGTGACAAGTAACTTTTAATCAACACCTTAGTCTACCAAAATTTTTCCACATATAAAAATTAATAAATAACTACCCATTGATTAGATTTAAAAGTAATTTAGGTTTCTAGATTTTTTTAGAATTATCATTTGATAAATCCTCTGTAAGTTTTGAAAATAAAACCATGAGATAGTGGTCTAAGTGCTCCAAAGGAGACCCCATCCACATTTATTTAAATCCATTTCATAATTGGAGAGATCCATATCATCAATTTAGGCTAGATAAACTTATTCAGAATGGTATTGAACCTATAAGTTTAGGGATGATGAGTTTCTCCATATTGTTGTTCATTCATCCCACCTAAAGTTTAAATTTCATTTGGATATACCTCATAATGATTGAAAATAAATGTTTGAATGGTAACCTTGTGATCTAAAATCTAATGTTATTTATGGAATTCCATATGTGATGAAAGTCAACAAAAATATAAGATAAAAAAGGTTAATCATTTAATAACTCGTGCCCAGGATGGGAAAATAATCTATTAGACCACAATTACTATTAACAACGAGAAGCCTGAATTTTATGATGGTCTCAATCTGATTTGAGATTCTCCTTGAAAATATGCTTTCATGAAAAAGATGATTTTATCTCACACTAGTCTTTAGATATAATTAATAACATGAAGTCATCAAAATTATAGAAATGTGGATCCTATCATCAAATGGGATACTATAGAGCCAAACTTTCCACAACAACAACTAACAATATGAAGGGATGAAGGGTTTCATGAATATCTTTATCCAACTAGGAGTTCTATTATTAATTACACACATGAATTAATAATCCCACTTCAGACTCAGGGTTACAATCGTCATAGGTCACTAAAAATTTTTATCCTGCTAGTGGAATCTAAATAAATCAATACTCTCTTAGATTTCATTTGGAAGGAGATTCACATAAACGAGCATATAATATTAATTATATGAATTAAAAAAAAATTAAAAATGAATAAATATTAAAATGAAAATGAATAAATATTAATTTTTTCATTTGAATATAAAATATTTACAATAAATTACAAATTTAAAATGAATAAATAATAATTTTATAAATATTTAAATACTAAAATATTAAAATAGAAATGAATAAATATTAAAAACGGATAAATGTTTATTATATAAATCACAAAAATAGGGAAAATATTAAAAACTAATAAATAAAAAATTTATGAATAAATATTTAAAATAATAATAATAAATTAATTTAATATATATAAAAAATGAATAAATATTTAAAATGAATAAATTAAAAAATGATAAAAATGGATTAATATTAAAAATAACTTGATTTATCATTCACTTACTTGGTAATATGACCTAAGTTATAATATACTATAAACCTAGTAAACTTAAATCAATTTTGAAATATTAAATGATACAATCAAAATTTTGGTACGCTTTATAAGGGATCAAAGGTCATTTTTTTATTTTGAGTTAATACCTTCTATGATTTTTTTAATCTTAACTCTTTTACTTTCATTTTCTCTTTTTTTATTCTTTCTTGGACAATAATAAATATTCGACCAGGATTATGTATACTAGCTTGATCTAACTTATATGGATTGGGATGAAACTTGGAATATAATTTTTTATAGAACTTCTAAAGAAGACTCACATAGTGATCTTCATATTTTTTTTTTCAAATTCAATCATTTTGGTCACTTTGGAATTTTGTCCATTTTTTAAAGTTTCCCTTCTTATTTTCAATTCAATTTTTTGTTTTTTATATTGGTGTGAGTCAATTTTTATTTATCTTCCTCTCTTAATATCTTTTTATAAAATAATAATATTCATTTTTAGTTTTTCTATCATTCCTAGCATGATTGGTTCATTTAAAGGTAAGTTACTTGAAATAGACCTTGAAATTTAATAAACACTTCAAATGTAAAATCGGGCTTCTAGGGTAGGAAAGTCAAGAAATTTTGAGGAAATCATTATGTAGACTAATGAGGTATAAATCAAAAAAAATAATAAACTTAATAAAATCACTAAAAATATGTCTATAAATAATACAAACTTAAAATTATTGACTACCCTTGATGTGGAGTTCCAACCTGTATACATCCAATACCCATAATATGCTACCTACATTAAACTTAGGTTTGGTATTATCTATCACCTCATTAAATTCCATGGATCTCCTGATTAATACCCACCCAAAAATCTCAATGGTTTTCTCGTAGAATTATATACCATATAGCCCCAAGGTGTGTTAGGACCTCATGAAATTTATCACTTTCCTTTTCTCTCTCAATGGTATAGCCAAAGACTGGTTAAAATAATTTTATACCACTATTGGGGGATAAAATGACCTTAAAAGGATCTTTAGAGATAATTTTTTCCATAACTCCCATACCACATCCATTAGTAAATAAATAAATTGAATTAAGAAAGCACGAGTAGATACATTTTATGAATATTGTAATAGATTTATAAGATTGTGTGATAGTTTTCATCATCAACTTATTAGTGACCAATAGTTAATCCTATAATTCTATGATGGAATTTTACAGATGAACTATAACATTATTGATACTATTGATAGTGGATATCTAGTGAAAAAACTCCTTCTTCTACTTGTGATTTTATATCCAACATTGCTCAAAATGCACAAAAATTTAGGAAAAGAGCGATAATAATGACTAAAGGATTACATGAGGTAAAAATACCTACACTTGAATAAAATATGGACACTAAAATTGATGAAATAAATGTGTTTTTAAATATCCATATCTCATAGTAATTTATAGTAGTCTCCTACTCCATTACATTGTGATATTTTTACTGGTAATACCCATTTAGCTAATCAATGACCCACAACTTTAGGATTTACTCGATTCTTGTAGAAATTTGTTTCCAGGGTTTATATTTCAAAATAAATGGTCATTAAATCAAGAAAACTATAGGAAAAACCATAAACCTGGGTGGAAAGGAAAACAACAATACCCACAAGGGTGAAAATCAAGAAATACAAATAATTCTAGGTACCATCATAGTCAAGGTAACAATCCTAATCCCCCCTAAAAATAACACACCTCTATTAGATTCTACACCAAAACTACGCTTCAAGAATATAGTGAAGCAAATTGAATCCCAAAAACTCTAATTATAATAGACTAATTGATTATTAATTAATTTCATACTCAAGTAAGATAGTTTTCTAACACTATTATTGAGATAAATATGCAAGGTTTCAAAAAAATCCTTCATAAGCACTTTTCAAGCCCAAATATATAGGTAATTTATTTTGAATTACACTCCAAAGAGGTATGTATCTATCTCCTACCAATGTTTTTGGTCATGAGAAATCTACCCATGTGGTAAGCCCCATACTTGAAAACTCTCCTTCTCAATCCCCAAAAAAATTGAGTAAAAATAAAAGAGAAGAAAATGGTTAAAAAGTTATTGAGACCACGAATTTTGATATACTTATTCCATTCCCATAAATGATCTAGTCCTATAAGAAATTTATTAAAAATTAATTTGACGAGGAAATTATTAACATATTAAAAAAAATCACAAATTTTCATTCCACTTCTTAATACAGAGAAACAAATTCTTCTATATATGAAGTTATATAAGGGACTTTATAACCACCATCGAAGAAATCAAGGGGTGAGAAAATAATGACGGGGGGAAATGTCTTATCATTTATTCAACCAAAATTTATAGAAAAATGCAGGGATCCTAGAACCTTATCAATTCCCTGAACTATATGGGAGTGTTATTTATATGATGTTGTGATTGATCTTTGTTATTCAATTAATGTGATGCTTCAATCAATTTTCTCCATCTTTCATATTATATAATTTATGACCACTATAATTTTAATTTAAATGTTGAATCAGAGTATGAAATATTCAATCAGTGTATTAAAGGATGTGTTATTGAATGTGAAGGATTTGGTGTTCCCCAGAAACTTTAATATACTTCAATTAGTTGATTAAAAAATAAAAGAATACAAATAATTTATTCTGGGTAATATATTCCTAACAAAATAAAAAACAATCATCAATGTATATAATGGAACCTTGTTCATGGGAATAAATGATGATTTAGTGCATTTTGGAATTTTATATGTAATAAATCACACCTCAGAGAAGAATCCTACCTTCTTAGTTAATAATATTAATGTTCTCCCCATGGATAATGACTTTTCAAATTCATCTCTGAACCCACTTTCTTATTTTTCTTTACTTTTTGTTATTTTAGATGAGTATTCATTAATATATTACTACATTAGTGTTAAAAAATTCTTTGACTATAAGTATATTGATTATTTCATATATCTTGGGAGCATTGAAACCGTTGATGATTTTTAATGACCATTAGTATTGAATTTCCCACTAAGGAGAGAAACTTTGAGTAGATAGTGTTAGGTTGGAATAATACAATGTAACACAAGTGGGGGCAGGGTGAATTGTATATTTTTAAAAATCATCCTAAATTCTAGATTTTAACACCCTCTGTAATTTATGAAAATAATCAACATTCTCTTCTATTATAAAAATGAGAAGCATATAAATAGAGAAAAAAGAACTCAACTTTTTATAGTAGTTTGGGGCACAAAGATCCCCTAGTCCACTCCACTATTCACTCTCTCTGTGAGCTTGGTGAATTTCACTAGAAATGTACTCTTTTAATAAGACCATAAATCCATAACCGAGTACAGGAAGTTGAAACCTTTGAAAAATAATGCTAAATAGATCCTTCTGGTTTTTTAATAGGGAACCGGTTATCCACAGCTTAGATCGAGTAGCTAATACTCCACTACAACAGATTCTGAGCAGTTTAAACTCAAACAAATCAAAAGAGATCGATTTGAATATGGATCGGGTTGAACTTGACAATAGTAACAGTAGAAATTGATAGTAGATGGATCTTTCTTCTTCAGAAAACAAATCCTTCAAGAAAGCATAGATTTGAAGAAATCCTAGTTGCAAAAAGATCTTCAATAACAACAATAAAAATTAGAAGTAGTAATCTTGTAGTAGTACTGTAAAAATGTTTATGAGAAAAAAATAATATATAAAAATAGTTATTATTTATCCTATATTTAGAAATTATACACTAGTAGAATATATAAATTAGATACTTTATTTTCATGAATTTCAGATCCACAAAATTCACCTGACAGATTAGAGAAATTCAAATTAGAATTGACCAGGGGAGTTGTAACTTCTCTTAATAATAGGATATTTTTTCTCCATTGAATATAGTTTTTTGAATCAATTATATCAAGTATTGAATTGGTCGAAAATCATCTTAAAAAATCCTATAAATCTATAAATACCATTACATAAATCTCATATAAAATTGTGAAATTAAATCTTCTATGTCGAAAAGTAAAACATAGGGTTCCTTCACAAAAATAAAAAATAAAAAATTTAGGGTTCGGCTAAGTAGAATTCATTCTCTGAGCATAAGTTTTACAATTTAAGGTTGATCATAAAACAAAGGTTGATGAACCATACATTTATGTCCACAAGCATAGTGTTCCATACTAATATAGGGTTCCTTAACCATACTTTGTTCTCTTCTGACATGAAAGGTTCCATCCAAACGTAAGGTTCTTTATCCACAAATTCATTAAATAATAGGTTTAATGATCCATATTCACCTTATTCTAATGTAAGGTTGAATAAAAACGTAAGGTTCATGATCAATACTTTTTGTCCCAAGCATAGGGTTTATTCCTTATGTTACATTCTGAACATAGGGTTTGAATAGTGTTTCCAAAATACACTTAAAATCATTCCAAAAACTTAATAAAATATTCTATTGAAATTAAAATATTGAATATAATTCTAGAATAAATAAGAAAATTAATAATAATTTCCTGAAGTATAATTAAAGTAATATCATTAGTAAAACAAATAATGGTATTTGTGAGCATCAAAATCAATAATAAATTATAGAGTATTGTTAAGAAAAAACATGCCCAACAATATCCCCTATTTGGATGATAAAAAACCCTAAAAATAATTAAAAAATTATAGAACATATTACATAATTTTGTAAACATACATAAAGAAAATATTTATTTTTATTTTTATTTCATAGAGCTATTTCGATATAAAATGAAATGTTGTGATCATCCAATTTTATCCCTATTTTTGTGATATAAAAAAAGTAAAAAATATTAAAACACTCCTAATTTTTCATTGAAAAATTAATGAATGTTTATAGTATACTGCTAGAAAAAATAAGACATTGATTCTAGCAATAGATATAAACAAATAAAAATAAAGATAAAGAATAGAAAATAAAAAGAACAAATGATTTTTTTTAAAAACCGTACAAATGAATTAAGATATTTTTTGGGATAAGAGAAATGAGATAGATAACTAGTCAGGTGAAAGATTAAAGGGTTTTTTAGGTTTAGTTATTGTTTTTGCTTCTAGTTATAGTTTTATATGATTTTGAGCTATTTTAAAAACTGATTTTAGTTTTTCCATCTGAGTTTGTAATCATTCTCCAAGATTATCTCCCAACTTCCTTATCAATATTCTTGAATCTTGATTGACTTTTTGATTATCTATCAAACTGACTTTTAGAAAGTTATGAAAATTTTCTTCTATTTTCAAAATCTAAGTAAACTTATTAATGAACCTGTTTAGCAGTAGCCTGATACCTAGTTCACTTGAAGTTAGTTTCTCAAAGATAAAATTTTGATTGTCCAATAACACTGACAAAGGTGCACTATTGCACTGATGGTTCTACAATCTATCATTTGTATCATCCATAATAGATGTGATAGCCTAAAATATTTTGATCAGATCTAGTGAGGTTGGAGGGGGTAGAGGTAGAAGCACTGGCTTGACTAACACTTCCCTTGATGGATTATAACTGGCTCCCCAAATACCATTTCAGATCTGAAAAATTTATTTTAGAAATAAATTCAAATTTTATCTTCCCAATATTATCTATAATTTCCCTCTTAAAAGAATCAAAAAATATTTTTGATATAGAATTCTTTTTAAGATCTTGAAGCTGAGTCTGAACATACTCTAATTCTGTCTTTGGAGTAGATAAATTTTAAAAATCATCAAAAGAATTTCTTATAGCTTCTAGCTCCTGTTTAAGATTTAAATTTTCTTCCTGAACTTTATTAAACTTGATCACAAGATTCTCAATCTAATTAGTCAGAGAATTAGATGTTCCTTTATCTAGATTTTATGAGTAATCAATAGCTTCAACAACTACTAAGGGATTAGCAGAAGATTTCTCAACTAACTTCTCACTCGAATAGGATATACCATCTAACACTTATTTTCTTTCTCCATAAACTGATGCAGGTATATCTAATTATTGATCAATTAATGAGATATCCTGATACTCAACAAAATATATGGACTTATTTACAAATATTTTTTCTTATTGTTTTCCTTGACCAGCTTCTTCCTGAATTTTTGGTTGAACAACAAACTGAATATCATTGGGTTGGATCTCTACCTGTTGATCCTCAATATGATCTGATTCTTCCAAATAAGTTGAGCGAGTGGCTTCTCCATAACCTAACACTGGTTCTTCAATATTTTGTTCTTATATGTTTATTGGTTTTAAAACAAGGACCTCTTGAACTTATTCTTATTCTTTATTATCAAGGTTTGTTGTATCATCAAATCTTAATTTTTTCTTGGTTGATTTAGCAACACCTTCTATCATGGATTCTCCAAATTCTTTATTCCTTAAAGAACTTTTCTCCCCCAAAGAGAAAGATCTATATTTTTATTGGTCATATGCACCAACTGGAATGATATTTTCTTTGAAATTACTATAATAGAAACCAAACTTTCTTAGAGTCCCTGCATTCATCACATTTCTATGAAGACACTTCACTATTGAATAAAATAAATTACTCATTTCCTTTTTGAACAAGAGAAGAAAAAGTACCATTCCATAAGGATAAAAAGACATTATTTCTTCTGCTTGGAAGCAATACTTTAGATACCTCATCATGTATCTAGGATAATTAAGTTTAATATCACTGATGAATAAAAACATGATATACATATCCAGGTATAGGAATTTCTCCATATCATCTTCTCTTGGGGAAATTGTAATTTGAATAAACATAACTTAAATTTTATAATCTGTCTAAAGATCCTTAAAAAACATCTTCCTTATATTTATCGATCCAAATAGAAAGGAAATAATATCTTCAGACTTATGATATTGATTTCTAATAGATTAAATGTCCAAATAAAATACACCTTCATAAGGAGATTTTAAAATCTGTGCTATTTCAATGGAATGAATTGAAAATTCCTTATCTTATATTCTCACAGATACCATATCTTCTAGTTATCAAAAACTAAACAGAACAATAATATATAAATTCTTCATTTCTATTTGTATATAAAGTATGTATTTTTCTAATTGAACAAAAATTCCAAACCATGAAATGAAAGAACCTGCGTGAGTATAAGATTCATATCATAAAACCACTCGAAATAAACAACTTTTCCTAGAAGAATCTTTCTTGAAGAAAAAAATTGATGATTCGAGTCACTGGGTTCACCTTCATCGATTCTCTTGGTCTTTTTCATTTATAAAAATCTAAATGTTGAATGTTTTTTGGATTCTTGGGTTTAGGAGAAAGATGAGGGTTTTAGAAGGAGAAACGATTCAAAAATGAAAATGTAGGATAAGTTAAAGGGGTTTGTGAAAGTTAATGATGCGATATTGTGTCTCATTCCGATTAAATAGGGTAATTACTAGTTTTTAGATTTTGAAAACATGTGATTTGAAATTAAAAACAAACAAAAATTAATTTAAGAAAATATGCAAAATACTAAATTTGACAGTGAAAATAAATTAAATAAATAAATAAAAATAGTAAACCATTTAAAAATAAAAAAATAAAAAATATTAATTGTAAAAACCTAATAAATATTTATTTAAAATTAAATAAACCCATATCCCCCTTAATAAAATCAATACCTTCATTAGAAAGTGGTTAAGTGAAAATATCAGCTAATTAATATTCGGTATTAATAAATTCTAAAGATATATACTTTTTAATAACATGATCTCTTGGAAAATGATGCCTTATATCAATATTCTTAGAACTATAATAACTTATAGGATTTTTTGAAATGTTTATAATAGTTGTATTATCACATAAAATATGTATACTATAAAAATTTATTCTTAATTCTAGCAGTGCATTTTTCTTCCATAATACTTGTGCACAATATCTGCCAATAGAAACATATTCTTCTTTTACTGTTGACATAGAAACTGATTGTTGTTTTTCACTCGAGCATGACACAAATTATTTTCCTAAAAAGGGATAGGTTCCTGAGGCACTTTTTCTATCTAATCTACAATCTCCAAAATAAATATCTGAATATGAAATTAAATTAAAATAATTTTTTTAAGGTAAATAAGAGATAGAAAACATATTCCTTTTAAATATCTAAAAATTATTTCAACGGTAGTAATATGGGATCTTTGGATTTGACTAAAATATAAAACATAAAGATACAAAAAACATAATATATGCTCTACTAGTAGTAATATATAATAAACTAACAATCATACCTCTATATAACTTATTGTCCACTGGTTTTATAGCTTCATCCAAATTAAATTTTATATTGGTACACATAGGATTTGTGTAAGTCTTGTTGTTCTAAAGTCCAAATTTTTTTTGTAAATATATAATATATTTACTTGGATTTAAAACACTTCTATAATATTTATGATAAATTTGAAATCTTAAAAAGAAATTCAGTTCTCCTATCATACTCATTTTAAATTATTTTTTTCATTTGTTTTGAAAAATAATTATGAAGCTTTTTATTTGTTGGACAAAAAATAACATCATCGAAATAAATTTAAACTAATAGAATATTATAACAAACAGTTTTCTTAAAAAGTTTTGGATCTTCCAATCCAACAGTAAATCCATTTTTCAAAAGAAAAGAACCCAGTCTTTCATACTAATCTCTAGATGTTTGTTTCAGGACATAGATAGCTTTAATAAGTTTAAAAATAGAATTCAGTTTTTGAGGATTTTCAAAATCATGAGGTTGTTCAACATAAACTTCTTCCATTAAATAACTATTTAAAAAGGTAGATTTAACATTCATCTGATATAATTTAAAATTCATATGAGGTGCATAAGCTAAAAGGATTCTTATGGCTTTGAATCTAGCTACATGCGAAAAGGTTTCATTATAATCTATCTCTTCCTCCTGATTATATCCTTTAGCCACTAATATGGATTTATTTTTGGTTAGGATCCCTTGATCATGTTTTTTTATCTAAAGACCCACTTTATTCCTATTACTGGATAATTGGTTGGTCTTTCTACTAGATTCCAAACTTTATTTCTTTTAAACTGGTTTAGTTCTTCTTACATTATAATAATCCAACACTCATATTATAAGGCTTATTCTATTGACTTAGGTTGTAAATGAGTTAAAAAGGTAGAAAATTCTGATAGGTTTCCTATATTTCTTCTAGTTCTAATTCCTATATACAGTTCTCCTATAACATTTTCTAAAGGATGATTCTTTTGGATTCTATATTTTATAGGCAAGATACTTTCAAGTTCTTAAGTTTCATGTTCTTCTGAACTCGGATGAATTTTATTAATATCATTGTCAAAATCAATTTTAGGGGTTTTGAGTCTCATTTTATCAAATGAATCAATAACGTCATCTAATTTATCTTTAATTAAAGGGCCAGTTTCACTAAACTTCACATGAACTGACTCTTCAACAATCCTTGAATTTTTATTAAACACTCTATAAGATTTAGAAGTAGAAAAATATCCTAAAAATATTCCTTCATCATATTTTGGATCAAACCTACCAAGTTTTTTCGTAGTATTCAAGATATAAATCTAGAAACCAAAAACTTTAAAGTACTTTACTTTTGGTTTTCTGTTATTCCAAAGGTCACAGGGTGTTCTTTTGAAAATAGGTCTTATTAAAACTCTATTCATGATGTTGGAGGATGTGCTTACAACTTCTATACAATAATAGATAAGAAGACAATATTCATTCATCATAGTCCTTGCCACTTATTAAATAGTTCAATTTCTTCTTTCAACAATTCCATTTTGTTGAGGTGTTCTTTGTGAATAAAAGGTGTGTTTAATACCAATATTTGAGCAAAAAGAATTAAATTATTGATTCTAAAATTATCTACCATGATCACTTATTAATGAAATTATTTTAAAAACATTTTCATTTTGAGAAATTTTATAAAAAACTTTAAAAAAGTGAAAACTTCACTTAAATTTTCAAAAATATACCGAAGTAAATCGAGAATAATCATCAACTAAAACACAAACATATAATTTTGTAGCTAAACTTGATACTTTAGATGTTTCAAAAATATCTATATGAATAAGTTATAAAGGTTTATATATAAAACTATTGTTAATATATTTGAATTAATATTTGTGTTGTTTTTCAATTTGGCATGCATCAAAGAATCTATCATTGTCAAATTTAAGATTAGGAAAATCTGAAACTAATTGCTCCTTAGTTAATTTATGTAAATAATAAATATTATAATTACCAATTCTATTATACCATATCCATGACTCATTTTTTAGTAGTTAAACAATTTAGTTTCTATTTACATATGGAATTTAAATCCAAAGTATAAACATTATCAGTTTTAGGTGCTCTAAATTTAAGCAATTTATCTTTGAAAACTAAGCATGAATTGTTTGAAAAATCCACATAAAAAATCATCCTCACAAATTTGATAGATAATTATTAGATTATTGTTTAACTCTTTCACATACAATAATTTTTTTATTGATATGGTCTTTAGATCTCCAATAGTTCCAACTCTAATGATCTCTCCTTTTGCATTGTCACCAAAGGTGACTAAACCTCTATTCATTTTAGTTAGCATATGAAAGTTTTCTGAATCTCCACTCATGTGTCTGGAATATCCATTTTCCATATACCATATATCATTTTTGTTATTATGGCATGTTAACTTTTCCTATTCTTCCTTGGCCATAAATCTCATATTAGCTTTCTAGATTTGATAGCTCCTTTTCTGAATAAAATTTTGAAGAGATTCTTGAGTCTTTAGATATAATACAAGTAGCTTTCATTACTATTTTTTTCCTTTGGGATCATAATCAAAATTATTATGATATCTATTTTCTAGCCGTTTCTTTTTATCATTCGGTTGAGGACAATCAGGTCTAATATGACCCAATTTTTTTTGCATTAATTTCAATAAACTTTCTTGGTTACTTCTCATCACTCATGAAGGATTTTATGAAAACTATTTTATTTTTATAGAATTTATTGAATTTTCTGGCTAGCTGAGCCGGTTCTATTTTAGAATATAAGGAATCTAAAATTTTCTACTTTTTGACTTCTTTTTTCTTTTTTTATGCTTCCCAAATGTCACCTTTATAGCAGTATTTTCCTTCTTCACTATAATTTTATGATCTTCATCTTTAGCTTGCATTTCTACTTCATACATAATCAGTTTCCCAATTAGTTCTTTTATTGTTAGATCCTTAATAGGTGACGGTTGACGAGTAGTAGCAGATATTTCATTCCATTTAGAAGGTAGTACTCTGAGTACTTTCAATAATTGATTAGATTGTTTGATGGGTTCTCTTAAGAGAGTTATATTGTTGGAAATTTTTATAAGCCTTCCATTCATATGAATGATGTTTTATCCATAGAATATGCTAAAGGTGTCAAAAATTTTAGTTTTGTTGTAGCATACCTCATATGTATGAAATTATCTATTCCTTCATAAGAAACTACTATAGTTTTCCTCATCTCATAGGCAACTAGACATTGTGATACATGATTGAATTCATATTATCCTAGACCACAAATAATTGCATTCATCTCTTTGGATTTGATATCATAATTTACTTCTATTTTAGCAGTCCAAGTTTGTGGTTTCTCAGGAATCTTGTAAGAAGAAATGATTTTTTAGTATACTTTGAATCCAAGATTTTTCAGATCAATAATCATTCGATATTTCCAGCATCCATAATTTGGTTCATTAAAATATAAAGCTCTTAACATATATATTTCTTCTCTTGGATCACCCATTTCCATGTTTGTATAGACCTTATAATTTTAACTTGCTATATATTTTTCCAAAAATCTTCTCTTTGATACAAATTGTTAGGCTAGAATAATACAAAGTAATAGAGGAGGGGGTGAATTGTTTCTTTTAAAAAATATTCCACAAATTTAGATTTTAACACCTTCTATAATTTATGCAGATAATAAGAATTCTATTCTATTATGAAAATGATCAGTGGATAAACAAAAAGAAAGAACTCATCTTTTTATAGTTGTTTGGGGGATAAATACCCAGTAGTCCACTCCACCAATCACTCTCTCTGCAAGCTTGGATAATTTATCTAGAAATGTCCTCCTATCATAATACCATAAATCCAAAACTGAGTGTAGGAAGTTGACACCTTTTCAAAATAAGTCTAAATAGAGCCTTCTGGTTTTTTAACAGGGAAACTGTTATCCACAGCTTAGATCGAGAAGATGATACTTCACCACAACTGAGTCTAATCAATTAAAACTCAAACAAATAAAAATATATTGATTTAAAGATGGATTAGGTTGAACTTCAAAATTGCAACAACAGTAATTTAAAGTTTATGGATATTTTTCTTTAGAAAATAAAGTCTTCATGAAAGTGTAGATTTGAAGTGATCCTTTTTAAAAAATATCTTTAATAAAAAAAATTAGCAGAAATAATCTTGAAATAGTACTATAAAAGTTATTTACGAGAATAAAACCATATATAAAAATACTGATTGTATATACTGTAGTGAGAAATGATACACTGGTAGAATAAGAGAGATTTTATTCATTGAATATGGTTCTTTGAATCAATTATATCAAGCTTTGAATCAGTCAAAAGTGAGCTTAAAATAGCATGTAAATCTTTAAATATCATTACATAAATCTCAGATAAAATCTTGAAATTAAATCTCTGACATTGAAAAGTCAAACATAGGGTTCCTTGATAAAATTTAAAAAATACCAAAAGTAGGGTTTGACTACATAGTGTTCATTATCCAAGTGTAAAGATGAAAACATAAGGTTGATGATGAAATTAAGGTTGATAAATCATATGTTTGTGTCCTCAAACATAGGGTTCCTTATTAAAGTAGCGTTCTTTAACCATACTTTCTTCTCTTATCACACGTAAGGTTCCATCTAAATATAAGGTTCTTTATTCATATGTTACTTCAAGCATAGGGTTAATAATCCATATTCACCTTATTCTAATTTAAGTTTGAATAAAAATGTAAGATTAACGATCCATACGTGATGTCCGAAGCATAGTGTTTATTCCTTACCTTACGTTCTGAATATTGGGCATGAACAATGTTTCAAGAATACACATAAGAGAATTTTGAATATTTAAGAAAATATTATGAGCGAATTAAAAGCTTGAATATAATTCTAGAATAAATAAGATAATTAATAATAATTTTCTTAAATACACTTAAAGTAATATCATTATTAAAACAAACAAGGGTATTTGTGATCATTAAAACCAATAACAAATTATAGAGTATTGTTGAGAAAATACATGACCAGTAGATAGAGGTTATGCATGAAATTATTCCAACAAAATAATTATCTAATATTCTCATCCCATGTTATCTTGAATTAAAACAACCTCCCAACAACCTAAAATATGTGTTTCTTGAGGGTTTTGACCAATTACTTATCATTATTTCAAATGAACTCTCTCCAAAGCATGAATTAAAATTTCTTGACCTTTTGAGAGTGTAAAAAAGAAATTGCATGTATATTGATTTATATCCCTAGTATTATCCCATCCATATACATACTTATATTTCTACTTGATGATAAGGATAATCTGGTTTCACAACCACAACGTCGATTAAACACCAAATTCCGGAAAATGTTAAAAAAGAGGTAAGAAAACCATTAATAGCAAGAATCTTATATAAAATATCTTATATTAAATGTGTTAGTCCTATACAATTTTTTCCTAAAAATAATGGTATTTTTTTTTCATAATGATCATTATGAATTGGGTGTAAATCAATTGAAAAATAGTTGTCCTGTCTATATAGACTACTGCAAGCTTAACCATTTATCTCAAAAGGACCATTTTTCATTATTATTTATTAAAAAATGTCATAAAGGTTAATAATAAATTATTAATACTGTTTATTAATTATATTATATGTATAAATCTAGATACATATAGTCCATGCGGATCAGGAGGATACTATTCATCATATATAACACTTTGTGTATTTTCTAACATTGAACAGTTAGTATTTTCTCAGGTTACTTAGATCATTATATGGACATATTTATTGTTGATTTAAATATTTATGGATCCTATTTTAATGAATATTTTATTAACCTTCATTTTAATCTTCATTTATGCATTGAAAATAGCCTTTTTTAAATTATGAAAAATATCATTTTACGGTGGAATAGGGAATTTTTTTGGGTTATAATTTTTATATGGAGGGTATATAGGATGATAATTCTGAATTTAATGTTATTTATTAATTAAATAATACTAATTATGCTTGATAAATCTATTCATTTTTGGAACACGCTAGTTATTATCATTAACTATTTAGGATTTTAATAAAATCTCTCATTTTTGTCTTAACTATTATAAAAATATGTGATCTTCATTTTTGATGAAAATAGTATAATAGAATTTGATAGATTTAAAATTATTTTCAATTAACCACTATTAATCCAAACACCAAGGTGGGATCCACCCTTTGAAATAATATATGATTCCTTCAATAATAAATACAGGATTATCCATTCATAATGGGTAGATTGTACCTCTCATGTCATTGAATATTCACAATACACTTTTTTAATATCCCAACCCAACCATTTTTCTTGGGAAGGATAAAAAATCCACTAACCTTAGGTCACATCGCCCAGATACCAAAGGTTTGTAATAAAGTAAAAGGGCTTACTAAATCATTAGGGATGATTTTTCCATATATAAAAAACCAATAATAGAAAAACTACAATGACATAAAATTAAACGTGATGTATTATATAAAAACTATCTAGGTTATCTATGTTAGAATAAAACTAGAATAAAATATTAAATATAAAAAAAAGGAACACTGAGTCTACAACATCCACGATATAAAGAACTGTAAGGTGCCTATGTGGAACCACATTGACTCCACCGGAAGATATCTCCATGCTCTAACTCCCAAATGGAAAGGTCAAGGAATCAAGGTGCTCCACTCATAAAGTATAAAATTTTCTTCTTACCTGTATCATGATAAAAATATTTTTGTTTCTACACAAAGGAGAATAGATGGGTGTGATTATATAAACCAGTTTGAAATCCATAGGACTGACCATACATGACACTAAAAAAAGAATGGTTAGCTCATATTTATATTTTTTATAAAATAGGTTGAAAGTATGAGAAATTGTTATCAAGGATAATATACCAAAAATAATCAAATAAACCCCACCAATAAGTACACTAGGCATGAACCCACACACCCACGCAATACACGTACCTAATACATATACTATCAAGAAATCTCTCTAAACTACCGAACTCATGAGTGTAAAACCACCCCTCCAGTTCCAAGTAAACAGTCAATAGTGTAATCCAATGTGCCTTAATTGGAACCATGTCTATGTATAACCCACAATTCCCTTTCCATATGAATATAAATTCACACTAACCTTGTTCATGTCAGGTTTACACACCCAAATGCTTATTTGTTTGAAAAACCATAAAAATATTTTTAACGAACATGATTTAAGACGAATTGGAAAGAGAGGTTTATAACCAAGATTTAGCAAGATTTTTCCCACCAAAAGCAAGGGATTTTTTTAGAGAACTAATATCCTTCATATTTTATGAAAAAATGGAATGTGAGAGAATCCACCTACCTATAAAATGTTTGACATGAAGAATCATCTCATGATCTCATAGATCCATGATCTCGTTTTGGTTTCTTTAAAAAAACCTAAGAAGATTCCATAAAAATGATACCTAAACCAAATATTTGGGTATGAAATCTCTGGTATTGGGTTAATTTCTAAGGCAAACAAGAATATTAAGAAGTTAAATGTAGAATGAGGATCTTACCTTCAATTTTATATATCTAGTGCTCTTGGATTTAATGGAATTGGACTTTATAAGGAAAGAAATCCATAAAATTACCAAGATAGGGGATGAGGTTCTAGAGGCCAATATGGGAAAATAATAATGATAGTTTTAGGTTTTGAATACCTTTTTGGATTTAACTAATAACACTAATTGGTGAGGCTTCATGGTTGGGAAACTACATGGAAACCATGACGGTGATATTAGAAAATACCTAGGGATTCATGGTTTGTCCACACAATTTGGTTAACGTTACACCAACCCTACATTATTACACTATCAGAAAATTATCACATTCACATGGTTTCCACATGGTTTTCCCAAACCAAACACCAATTGTGTGCTTACCCAGAGATCTTCTTTAACCCTCATATGGTTACTTGGGAATTCCATATGATTTCCCCTAACTGTAATTAAATCATGAACCATTCTTAATGCTTCCAAAACTCTTAAAAACCATCCATAAACTCCTAGAAACCAAACCACTCATTATATAAATTTAAAATACGTAACTAACGAGTAAAAGAACTCAAATTGGGGGTGTTACATTCTCCCCCCAATTTGAATTTCTATACTTGGAAATATAGAGGTTAGCAGTGTCCTAGAAGAGATTTATCCATTACTGCTACATAAAATTTTACCACTCCCATGTTTCCTCTTGAGTTAGACCTTGTTTCCATAATACTCACACAAAAGAGATTATTCTACCACATAAATTATTTCCTTATCTATTGAGAATATGATTCAGGGAATGGATAAATATAGCCTCCAATTCAAGAGTAACATGGTTCCAATGAATCAAATGGTTAGGATCATGTTGTAATTTCTTTAATTGAGATACATGAAAACCATTATGTACATCACTGAGACGTAGTGGTGAGGATAATCGATATACAACATTTCCAATATGTTATATAATCTCAAATATACTGACATATCTAAGAGACAATTTTCCTTGTTTACAAAAATGATAGTGACCCAGTTTCTGTGACACTTTCCAGAATACATGGTCACCTAAAAAAATTTATTAGCAATGATATGGATACGATATATGATGACTATATGTTTTTCCATTTGTTTTCTAATCATCTAGATTTTTATATTAGTCTCATGAATAATAATTGGTCAAATTATTGATATTTCCTTATTACATACCCAACAAAGTGGATATCAACTTGTATGGACACACAATTCCTCAAATAGAGTTATATGTATTGTGGTCTGAAATCTATTATTTAATAAAAACATTACTAAAGAAAAATTATATTCCCATGAACCATAAAAATAATCAATAAAATATCTAAGCATTTCTTCTAGTGTCTAGAAAACACACACTGAATATCCATCCATTTGAGGATGATATTTTATACTCATTTTCAATTGAGATCCATGAGATTGTTGAAAGGATCTCTAAAACTTTGAGGTGGATCTGATTTCTCAGTCAAAAAAATGGAAACTGAAGTTCCATTATATTTCACCATTTTTTGAATATATATATATTTTAAATATTATACCATATTGGACTCCTTGATTGGGATATAGTGTGATATCTTAGTTACTATTTCCATTATTATCCAAATAACATCACACATTAGATTTTTCCAAGGTAGGCTGGTGACAAATTCCCTAGAAATATATTATCGTTTCTAAATGGGTATATGCATAGACTAAAACATACCTTTTAATCATTTGTAGTTATCCTCTACCAGTTAACAAGTGGGATCTCCTATAGCATGATTTGATATGTTACATTTCACACATGAACACCGAAATGGGTCTTTATTACCTTGTATTTTTTTATATACCTGGGTGGATGACCCATTTTGAAAGGAGTAAATTTGAAATGAGATATTCTTGGAATGATTAAGGAACATGATCCAATTATAAAATCACAATACCATATTTTCATATTTTTTATATCTCTTAGTGGTATTATAACCATTGAGTTTAAACTATTTTTTTTAAAGTCAGAATATGATCTTTGATCCTCTATTACTTGTTAAATCAAGTTAAAAATGGGAGTAACTGAAAAATCCCACATATTGATTCTATTCCATACAATCCAAATTCATGTAATCAATTACTCCCATAAGGTATATTATCCATGAGCCTCTATGACCAATTTTTTAAATGAATTATAACTCGAACCATCTATAATTGGAGTACTTTTACTAAGAATATAAACCGATGAAAATTCAGACATCTATATATATTCCATCCATTTTAATTTCCATAGGTTAAAATACCTTTATGAAAAGATATGTTCATCATTTTGTGATCTTTAGACATGGTGAAATTTTTACTAAAGAGGTAGTGGCTCTATGTTTTTAATATACAGAACACCACAACTATTTAGAGATCTTGCATTGGATAATTATTTTTATGTATTTTTAATTTCTTCAATACATAATCTAAGAGATGGTTTTTTTGTCATGAGAAAACAAACTAGTATAAATCTAGATAAATCACAATACACCACATAACCCTATCCTAGTTATGAAAAGATAAGGATAGGTGTGTAAGTAGACCAAGAATTAAGATCCAGAAATTATTTCTGCAAATCATCTGTTGATTTTAATGGAATATATTTCCTTGTAAATGAATTCATATAAGAATAGATTCTTGAGAAATCCCAAAAAAAGTGATGAAAATATCCTTCTATTCCTAAAGTTATTTGTATCATGATGAATTTATTAGGTTATTTATATTAAATAACTACTTCAATATTTTCAGTATCTGATGATATGAATTTCATAGAAATAACATGACTATGGAATCATACTCCCTATATCCAAAAGTCACATTTAGAGAATTTATCACAGATTTAGTGGTCATGAAATGTATCCAATATAATTTCCAAGTTCCTTTTATTATTATTTATGGTTTCAGAGTACACCAACATACCATCAATCAACACCATGAAAATGATTCAGGTTACTATGGAAGATATAGTTCATTAAATATAGGAAAACTATAGGTTAACTCATAGTACTAAAGGGTATAATCAAGTATTCTTAGTGAACATATTTGTTTTGAAAATATGCCTTTTGGATATACTTTTTCCAGACATGGAGTTAGTGATACCCTGATCTTAGATCAAATTTGGAGAACCATTTAGCTCCCATCAATTAATAAAATAGATCATCAATTTTAGGAAGAGGGTATCCCTTATTGATCATAATTTCATTCATTTTATGATATTCGATACATAATCGAATCAAACCATTGACCTTCTTTATGAATAACATTAAAGTATCCTAAGGCGATGAACTTAGTCTAATGAATCCTTTAATTTCCAGTTTTTCATCTGAAACTTTCATTATTATAATTTCATTGGTTCCATTTTGTATGGAAGAAGTGAAATAGGACTCAATCTCAGAATTAGATCAATTGAAAATTTGATTTCTCATTCAGGTTGTATCCTAGATAAATCTTGTGGAAAGTCATCATAGTATCAGTCTACTATAGAAATAATATTCTTGTGCCCAGTTTAATTTGTCATACCCAAGATCCTTGCTACTTTATGGGGAGATATTATTCAATACACTATCACCAACGTCTAATATCTACCTATATTCTTATCCCAATACCCTTTGAATCAATGATCATAACCATTAGGTGATTTTAAAGTTACATGAAAAGAGTAAACATCAGTATGATCTTTAAATTCTACCAATTGGTCCATTAAAAAAAAATTAAATCTATGATGTCAATTTTTGAGATAGTAAAATATGAGAAAAAATTAATTTTATTGATGGTAATGGAACACACTGAACACTTAAATACTCTACATTCCTATTTCAGAATAGGTGTCTTGATGCTCAGAACATGAGACATTATTTCCATGTGAATCCCTATTTAATTTTCCACCCATGAAACACTAAAGGAATGAGATACACTAATATTACATAATACATGTATAAGGGTTGAATTAAGGATGATGGTACCTCATACTATTTAGGGACCCTTCTACTCATTTGTGATTTTATACTCAACTCCATAAATTGTTTTGGTTAGTTCTCATTGAGTAGTCCATGTTACCCTATTGAGGTTGTATTAGTAGGGATATGGAGTTGTTCTTAAAATATTCTTCAGTCACTCAATTTTGTATATGGGAAATACTTTGGGGATATCATCCTTGTTGATCATGAGAGTCAGGAGACTGATTCAATCTATCTCCTCCAAATTAAATTTAGAAGTTTCATATAATAATTCTCAATGTGTCCTTTTTGGATAAATTTGTAACACTCTTGAGATGATTCTAGAAATTCCCTATTCATTTGTTTTAAAGATCCACATTGAAACTAACCCAGTTCATTACTATGATGAGGTGGAAATGAGACTGATCTAGTGGATGGGTTATATAGTTCTTTTCTGGCCTAAGAGTATGTGTCCCTCTTGTGCCTATTCACACCACTTGAGTTTTCACCTATGACTGGGTGGAAGATTTTTTATACTCTACTGGGGTTACCAATGATATATTTCTCTACCACTAAAACCTTTTTCACTATGTTTTTTAATTTTTCAATATAGAACATGAAACTTTGGAGTGAATATATAGTCACTAGATTGATTCAAATACATGAGAATAATAGAGTCACTAAAAACTATATCTAGAGCATAGAATTACAAATATTACTTAAATAATTTCTCGCTTTTTATCAAGGAATAATTTCATCATTGATACTAATAATGTTTATTTATAGAAATTTTTATTAAATAATTTCTCAAACCCCTCCCAAGTTAAAACATAATAATTATTTTCTTAGATAGCTAAGTCACACCATCATTATGCTAGGTCTTAAAGTATTTAAACTACTAGATTAACCTTGATATCATCTAGAGTTTCAAGTAAATTAAAGATTTTATTGATCATACCAATCCATGTTTATGCATTCTCAGGTCCCAAATTTCACAAAAAATATCTATGGATTCTGTCTCTAAAATTTCAATGAGTGTTCCACATGATGTGTTTCCTCATTTTTCCATTTTAAATATCTTTTAGGGATTTCCTAATACTCATGAAAAGTTATTGGTTCACCTATGGTTTAGGTGGAACTATGTTTTTTGTTCACACACTATTTCTGGTTCCATTTTCTTATTACTGGTGGGATTTTTCTATGGCCACATTAGTTGTCTCCAGTCAGTTACCATATGTTTAATAAATCTTTATTTATATAGTATATTACAAAAAAAATCATAATAATATTATTTCAAACTAAATAATTTGAAATAACTGATTGATGATGAATTCCTGTGGGGAGTCTGTTTACTAATACATGACATAGAAATCACACCAATTAAGACCATGATGATGAGTTAACAAGATGGATAGAATTTATAAATATTAAATTTTGTACCCAAACCACACTAATAACTTGAAGTTCAACATAAAAAGTTTAGTCATGTATTTTTTTGGAATGCATTTCAAGTTTTGATACATCTTATCCCCTTGTTACCATTCCAACCGATGGGCCATACCAAAATGATTCCATTTTTAAAATCCTAACCCAATCCATTGGTATAGACAGACCATAATGATATAAAAGTAAACATGATGCATGATATAAAAACCATCTAGGTTTTCAATGTACGAATATAACCAGAATTAGATACATATTAGAGATAAGAATAAATAAAAATTCTACATAATCCCAATATATAATTAATTTTAAGACATAAATGTGGTTCCATGATGAATCCAAATCTAGATATATCTAAGCTTCTATTTTCAAATAGAACAACCACAACATCAAGGTTCCCTAATAGTAATGTAAGAAATATTTTCCTTACCCATATCATGATAAAAAGTGTTTTCATAGAAAAAAAGGTGAATATATAGGAATTTAGTATATAAATAAGTTGTAAAACCCTATGAATTCCCACAAATTCTACTAAAATATGAATAGGTAATCATAAATTTTAATATTTTATAAAATAGGATAAAATTTGGAAAACAAAGGATCAAGATTAAAGTAACAAAAAAGAGTGTACAAACCAAAATAATAGATAATATTGGAATAAACCCACACACCAATGAAATAAACCAACCAAATGCATCTCCTACCAAGAAATCCCTCTGAATATTAAAACTCATGAGAGGAAACCCATCTCTCTAGTCACAAGTCATCACTCAGCAGTATAATCCAATGTTCATGAATTGGTATTATAACCATGTCTAAAACATGAGGACCTTTCCATATTCTTATGAATGTTCACTAAATAAGTCAATTCCAAGTTTACACACCCAAAATATTCTTTTTTTATATAACCATAAAAATTATTTTATCAAACTCATTGTGGGAATCACCTAGAATCCAAGATTTAAGACTAACCATAAAGATTGGTTTTCATCAAAGAGTTAGAAAAAGTTTTCAAACAGAAAAAAAGATAAATTTTATATAGAAAGAGAAATCCTTTACCTTCTAGGAGAAAGTGGAAAGAGATAGAATTCACCTACTTTTGATCCACCTAATATAAAAAATATTCTCATGATCTTGCAGATCCGAGATCTCTTTTTGATTCCTTTAAAAAATCCAAAGAGGATTACAGTAAAATGATCCCTTAACAATATATTTGGCATGGAAACCTTGATATAGAGTTCACCTTTATGTAAAATGAAAATATCAATAATATAATGGAAAATAAGGCTCTGACCTTCAATTTTTCAAAATCAAATGCTCTTTGATTTGTTGGGATCGACCTTTAGGAGGAAAGAAATCACCCAAATCACCTAGAGAAGGGTTAGAATTTGAGATCTTAGGGAAAGGGAAAAATAATGAGGGTTTTAGGTTAAAAATCCAATTTTTGGATTAAATTAACCACAACGCATGGTTATACCACATGGTCTAGAAAATCATGTTCCAACCCTGTGGGTGTTACTAGACAATACGCAAGGTCGTATGGTTGAGCCACATAGTTTGGAAAATAATGGATTATGCAACTATCTAAATATTTTCAAAGTAACATATTTACTCCCTGATTTTATCATATTTTATATCAACCATTCATCTATCCATTTAGGTTTCTTATCCCTCTCATGATTACCTAATAAATATGCATGGTTTTCCCTAACCATTATCAATCTATGTACCCTTCAGAATGCTTCCAAAACTCCCAAAAATTATCTAGAAACTGTCAGAAATCAACCCAAAAATTATATAACCTCGAAATAAATAATAAAATGTAAAATTTACACAAAATATGTGTCTTACAACTTTGGACCCATAGCCATAAAATTACATAAAATCTTAAAAATAATTGCATTCTATAGTATTCTTTTTAGGAAAATTTCACCGTTATATTCTTTGTCTAATGTCATGTTTTTATCTAAAAATGCCACCATTAAATATTTATTGAGGAATAACAATGCTAAAAAATTTATTATTCTATGGTTTTTCTTAATTTAGGAGCTTGACATCTAAATTTGAGATAAATGAGGATTGAAGTATTTAGTTATCAAACACATTAGTCACGTTCCTATTAATTTTTAAATCTACTCATCATAAATTATAGAGTCCTACCTTAATGTGAATTTGAACATATTTTATAGTATCATACCATGGTTTTATAACTTGGGTAACTTGTTATTTTACTCATAGTCACATCTTGGATTTAGTGAACAAAAAATGGATAGGTTTAGGAGTGAGTTTAGATATTACATATGTGATGACCCCTATTTTTGGGAAATGTATAGTGAACAAGTCATAAAACATTATGTTCCCAATCATAATTTTAATTATTTACTAATATTCTACAAGAATACTAAATTTGGGGGTCACTTTTAGTCCCCAAATAAATATATGAAATGACCTTGGAAATGGTCATAATTGGACTATATTATTTTGAAATGTGCATAAATTTTATAAGTCATGTGTATGATTAAAATTTCATCAAATTTTTTCTAATAGGAATTAAATATCCAAAAAATATATGCTCATTTATGAGATATTTGATGTATGGGATATTGAGTTCTTGATACCTTTTCCTAGTTCATTTGGTATTGTGTTTATTCTCTTTGTAGTTGATTATGACTCAAAATGGGTGGAGGAAAAAGCAACATGAATAGATGACTCCCAAGTTTTTGTCAAGTTTATGAGATATCACATATTTCGTTAGACTATTTTACTGTGATGCATTATTAGTGACCAATGTACCAATTTTGTAATCAGATCATGCAAGAACTTTTATGACATTGAAGGGGTTATATTAAATGTTTATACACCACATCATCCCCAGACTAATGAACAAGAGGATGTTATTAATAAGGAGGTTAAAAAAATATCTGAAAATTGGTTTATCTCAATAATAAAGATTATATAACTTGATTAGATGATACATTTTGGGTATATCATGGTACTTTTAAAACCCCTATTTACATGACTCTATTTAAATAGTTGTTTGAAAAATATTTTCACCTTCTAGTTTAGGTTAAACACTATACATATTGAGCCATCAAATAATGAAACAATAATATCTATATTGAATGTATTTATTAGAAACTAAAAATTAAATAGAATTTTGTGATTTGATAGAATGACTATAAAAATACTCAAAACTATAAGGTGACCACCACCATTTCTCATGATAGGATTATTTTTCATAAGGAGTTTATGGTGGGATAAAAAATCCTCTTATAAAACTCAAATCTAAAGCTAATGCCTAGTAATATTCATTCCCATTGGTTAGTCATATATATTTTTTCTCATGTTTTCCATATGGCACTATATATATCATTAATAAATCTAATAATTCATGCTTCACAGTTAATGGGAAATGTCTAAAACCCTTTCTTGATGATTTCATAGATTAAGTGGTGGATAGAGTTTCTCTCCATCATGAACCATATGAATGAGATCATTAGGTTGTACCTTTCCATGAAAATCTAATATTCTATAAATATTTGAATGATAAAAACATTATAATACAAAATTATGTTTTATTTAAGATAATAATACAATTAGGTGTGGTGGGAGGGATGTCTATAGTTGTATGCTAGAATTTTTATTTTGTTTTAATTTTTAATTTTTTTCTTAGTTTTTCTAATTGTATGTTAAAGAAATAATCTGAAATGAAATATTCAAAATAATTTTATATAAATGATTCGATTGTGATAAAATAAATTAGTTTTTGAAAAAAGGATTCAAATGAGTGTTTATAAGGAGTCATTTTTTATATTTTTTATTTTAAAAATATTCCTATGATTTTTATTGGTTTTTGAAACACATGATTCATTAGAACTAAAAAATTTCAATTTTCCTTTCCCAATAGGTACTTTAAACCAATTTTCTCACTCTTCCTAGTACCCCATATTCTTGGGTGAGCATGTATTTTTTTATCATATGGAACTTTATTTTATCCTTTATCAAATATTTTGAGAAAAAAGAATAATGTTAGGGTGATTAAGGTACTTATTTAAAAAAATTACTTGTTTTTATACACTTTTTCATCGAATAGAATAATTATTCACACAATTTTGGATTTTTGGCCATAGATTGGGCCTTCAGAATACATGAACATATGGTCCTTCCCAGGACTTCGAGCCACTAGACCCTTGGGTCATACTTAGCCTTCAGGTTTGCATTGGAACATCTTCTCATGGATGTAAATAATGATATAGATAATTATGGTCACTCGAGGAGTTTAATTAAAGTGGATTGGTTATCCTTAGAGGTGACCAGACAATAATGATTGATGTTCAAGTACAGATAGAAAAAACTTATACATATGTCAAAAATTATGAACTACAGATGTGACAATAAGAGTGGAAGGACTAGAAAAGATTATTTGTAGAAAGGAAAGAAGTTTTTATTGTAGTGTGGGTATTTGTACTAATATTTATGACCTTTGTGACACTCTGGGCCTTTTTTCTATGAATTATATAAGGCCTTCGTACCTCTAGAAGTTTGAGTAATGTGAGGGTTACCTCTCAACCTAGTTAAAAATAGAGATTATGAAAATAGAAATTAAAAGAATTTCATCTTTCATGATTATACATTGCCTGATAATAGTCTATTTTGAGTGTGGGGAAATCAGGGTATTTTTTGTGTTATCTTGGGGTGAGTTACATTATATGGGAATATGGTGTGGTGTTATCATTTTAGGGAATTTCCAAAATTCATTTATATTTCATTGTAATTCATTTGATTACTATTGAATAAAAGTGAAAAAAGATTGAAAAAATAGAGAATGGGAATGAATTTTCATTATGATCATTTTTGTGACTCATGCCTATAATAAAAAAGAAAAGGGAATGATTCATTATTAATTTGACAAATTTTCTTGTCATCCCACTCTCTTAAAAGATGTACATTAAAAAATAAAAATATAAATAAGAGGAGTAATCATTCATTATACTCAATTCTCTATGATTTGTGGCCTATATTGAAAAGGATTAATTGAGTTGGGTGATTTATGGATGGATATTTTAGTGAGGAATTAATATTACTATTGAATGATTTGTCCTGAATTATATTCTAAGAGAAAACCCACCTCTTTGAGTCCTTATGTTTTTCAAAATTAACCCAAAAACCCTAAGCCTCAATGAATCACTTGAAAATACTTATGATTTTAACATTATTATTTGTATATTTTTAGATAAGTAAGGATATATACAGTTCTATGGTATAACGTTCATGATTTTTAGTCAATCATGAATTTTACCATATTTACTACTTATAAGAGAAGTGATTTTAAATTATTTTTGAGATCAGTTGTGACATGTTTCATGAGTGAATAAATTAATTTAATCAAATAGGAATGTGTGAGTGGAAAAATGAATGAAAAATTTTATTTTAGAAATAATAAATGATGAATTTAAATTTGAAAATAACCATGGAAATTATGTTACCTTTAATTTTATTATATAATTTGTTTCAGATATATGATTTTTTTCTTTGAGTGAGAAAATTATGTGTAGTTGTAAAATTTATTCCTATATTTTAGAATCATTCCTATTATATTTTTAGCCATTTAGTGAATGAATTTGAGTTTTTAAGGTGTTTTGGGAATTTATTATAAAACTGGAACTTTCCATTAAAAGACATAATTTTAAAGTACTTATGTTCATATATCATAAAATTTACTACACTAATAAAATATTTAAAATTATTTTTCATAGGAATAATGGTTTATGGTAATTTAATTCATTAAACTAGATCAAAGTATCAATCCACCCACCAGAGGCCCAATGAAATCTCATAAAGAATAGAGATTCTAGGTAAGGTATATTTGATCATCCTATATTGTTTGGGTCATAACATAGGATAATAATATCAAAATGTATGGTTATAAAGTCATTTTAAATATATTTCCTATAAAAAACATGTAATATTAGGTCCTTATTAATCTATAAATATAGTATTTTATCCAACTAAATATGGGGATACAAATTTAAGAGGAGATCTCTCCTACCCCATATTGACCTTGAATTATATTAGATCCAACTTACAAGAGTTATTATTAAAATAACTCCTTGAATCATTTTCTTATTCAGAAGATGCATGGGTAAGTTTGAGTCATGTTTGATAGGTTATCTTGTCCAATTTATTCTTATCCCCCCTATGTACTTATAAACCCCATAGTGATCAGTCTTGGTGGTGTTCATTAATGTAATCCCAAGATTTTCACCTGTAATATTTGTAAGGTAACTGAATATACATGTTTATTTTATATTTTTTAAACTTTATTATAAATATTTTTGTGTTTATAATGGTTTAGTCACATACCAATTAAAGTGACATTAATGATCATGATTCTATGCATAACTTGTATTGTGTAATGATTTGAGCACATTTTACACTTCTCTTACCATTTATCTTTTATGGGTTCTCTTATGGATTATTTTGGTCTATAAAATCAAGAAAATAGATTTCATGAATGTGCATGTTTTTTATTTAAATTAATACTATTTTATAAAAAAAATCTAGTGATGACATCATGTTGTTGCTATGGTGCCTTAATGAGTTTGCATCTTATATAGATCATGATTTTATTGAATTTGAGTGGTATCTAATGATCAATATCATTTGATTGATTACATACTAAGAGTTAACATAGTAGTAACTTGTAAACCTTAATAGTTTTAGTTGGTATAAATTATAGAATCAAAGATCAATCTCATATCCCTTGAGAGCGATGCAGATTTATCATCAAGGGATTCTCACTCAGTTATTTGCAATTTATTCTACTAAATTTTTTATTTTAATAACATAGTCTTAATAATTGAATAAAAATTAATTTCCCCCCAAATTTATTATTCCATTTATAAATTTTAGAAGGTTAAATCAATCATACCTGATTCGTCTTTCACTTTTCTAGGAAAACGACCTATGTTACACTCTACTATAATCCTAATAAAATTAATTCAATTTTGAAGTATTTGATGATGGGATCATAATTCCTAGAGAAGAATCATCCCATTATAATAGGAGGATCTATCAATATTGAAGGGTTAAGGTGAATTCATTACTAGTTCCTAAGCTTTAGTGGTTTACCTTTGAGGTTAGACTTTCGTTATTTATTTTCCTTACCACATTTTTTTATTTTAATTTATTTTTCACAATTTTAAATTATTCCACATATAATGATTATGATTATAATCTTTGAATATTATTATTAAAAAATGATAAATATTCATTTAATTTTTTATCATGGATCCTTCTCTCAATGATAATTATAAATTTTTTAACCTTTTTAGATTATCAATCTAAAACATCAATGATACACATTCGATGATGGATGTTTTATGAATAAATTTTTGGGTTCCTAGAATAACAACATAGAATGATTCTTCTCTCTTTCCCCAATATCCTCCCATTTTCATGATGAATCTTCACCTCTATCCATTAATGTGGTTGGAAGTTCGACCATAGAGGCCCAGGATGAGAGAATTATCGACAATAAGTGAGTGTGGTGTTGGTTCAAGTGGGGAAGTGGTGAAGGGGAATCCATTACTTGCATATATGTATGGATGCCATCAATAAAGGTTTCTAGGAAATGAACTAATAAAAATGTTTATAGAGAACAGTTTCAAGTATGGTGGATTGACCCGATGTAACGATGGTGATAGGAGGTAGACGAGACAATGACTAGATGTGAGGTGGTGATATTATATAATAATAGGCATGAGTAGTAGTGGAATGAATTTTATTAAGATAGTTTTTCTATAAAATGGGTTGGAATTCACATTTTGTGTAATTCCCGAAGCACACATCCTGTATCTTGCTCAATGAAAACTATGGTTTCTAGGACCATATTAAATATCAAAGGAGTGTAGTTCTATGGAACATGCCATGTTTGATTAGGTTACATGACCCATGGTGTACTGCAGTTCATACCCAACTATCACTGTAACACCCCGACCCCAGCTACCCAGAGTCGGTGCATTACTTCGTAACATTGGCATGATCACAAGAAAGATCAAATCTCGAAAGACCGATTAGTTTAGTAGCCTTGGAAACACTAGATATATTCATAAAGTTTTACATTACATTTCAAAGTGAAAAACTACTACAACAACAAAGTCTTCATATCCACACTATTAACCCCTCATAATATCCCTGCAAGTCAATCATAATTTACTTCTTCACTACCTGGGAAAAATAAAACATAGAAAAGGGGTGAGCTCAAATGCCCAGTAAGGATAACAATATAGCGGAACATTCAAAATAAGCATAAACATTTAAGGCAATGAATTACTAAAACAAAAGCCTTTTAAACATGAACTTCAACATAGTATGGCAAAAGTAAAATGAAATAATTCCATTTACTTATTCACATGGATATTCTACTAATCGAATAATCACATGCAAAATCAATAACCACTTTCATAATGTTGGAATGCATAATGCCAGACTATCATAACCACATAGCCAAGGCCTCGTGCCAAGACTACAAATAAGATTTTGTCAAGGCCTTGTGCCAAGACACTAGTTTGTCTCATGAGACCTACCGATGCATCGAGGAGCTATAGCGGGCTCCACCCGTCACTTATTAAGTCCAATGCATTCCCATATGAAAAGGTTTAAACATAACATAAACATTCGTATTAAAACTAGCATACGAAATGTCAATACATTCACCATAAACTATGAATGGTATAAAAATAGCACATCCACAGTCAAACATATCACAAAACCTTCAATACAATATAGAAGTCTTGTATCATAATAAATCAACTTCAAATAACCTTAAAATCCATCAAAGGATGTTGACATAGATGAAATCAAAATTCTTTTTAAAGAAATATCTCCTTTTATTTTGAAATCATTTAAGATCCATATATAATAAAACATTTTCTTTGAAAATATTCTTATAAGCTTGTAAGGAAAGCTTTGAAGATTTTATAACGGCAGAAAAATAACCGCACCCGCCGTATAAGTTAAAAAAGACATTCTTACCTCAATTTTGTCGAAACGGTTAAAAAGCACCTTGTTTGGAAAACGACGGAAAGATTCCTCTTATAAAAAGTCAAAAAAAGGGTATAAATGACTTTAACCCATATTCTTGTAAAAATGTTTTGAAATACATTTTGAAGAAACATGGATGTGGATGATAACGAGATCCCAGTAGATTATTACGTATAAACAACCTCGGATAATGAAGAGATTGTGAAATAACCCTTACCTTGTACTTTTCCTTGGTTGGGGTAGGTTAACCTCTTGTATAATGGTGAAATAATTGTTATTAAATTATAAAATAATCATATACATTAATATGATATCATATATGATCTTTTAATATTGATTTGATAATATCTTAGTATTATCGTCGTTTCGTGTGTTAACTTACTCATTTTCTTTTATATGTTTTGTTACATAAGTCATGTTTGTTGTATCTTATTAATATCCATAATGATATCAAGTCCTTAAACATCATTTTTAAATCATTAAATGATAATTATACTTTAATGGTTACGATGGAGAATGAATCTCATCGCGTTCGTGGAGACGGTAGTCCGTACGTACGCACGAACGCTACTTCCATTTAATTTTTATTTTAAAAGAATCGAATCCAAATGATACATAGGTATATTACTATTCCAGTATAATATAATATTTTATATATGTTACTTAAGTTCATTAACACCATCCTTTATACGTTCCATGTGTGGTATGAACGAGTCATATCAATTTAAGGGGGCGGTAGTCCGCACTTCCTCAAATGAAATTATCGTATGTATATACAACATGAAACGAATAATGGTATGAAATAAAATGGAATTACAGAAGCTTATATATAAAATATATATCATTAATATCATATTTAATTACAGTTCCATCATAATGGCCACCATGAGAGGCGGTAAGATGTATTTGAACAATCATCGTTTCGTGAGGCGTTAGTTTGCCATCCACAGAAACATTATGTTCATCATCCATTTGATGGAGTTGTGTGTATGTGTAGTTTGAATCCTTATTATAACAATATACTAGTATATTGAGGATACTGGTGTTGTTACAAAAGAAAGGAAATAAAAAGAGTTTGGGGGTTGGAGAAGCAAAATAAATGAAAATAATTTAAGAGAAAACGTTACCTTTAATTTAGGTAACTCACTTTGGTTGGAACCAAAGGACTTCTTGAAATTCTTTCTTCCTAAGGGTAAGCTTCAAGGAGGAGGAGAGGGATGTGGGGAGATTAGTTGGGCAGATTTTGGACGATCCAAGTGGCTTGAGAGGTGCGAGGAATGAGTAGAAGTGGTCTCCTTTTATAAGGGAGAGGAGGGGCTCTTTAGGAAAGTGTGAAAGTATTACTTTATAATATATTTGTATTCGGTTTATAATGGTCCAAAAATCATTGAGGTCGAAGATAAGATGACTCATATTCTAAATAACATCAACCAATAAAAATTGGACAGGTTTTAGATAATATTTTAATCATTATAATATTATTTATTTAAATGATTTATTAATGAGGTAAACATTGCATCATTATTGTGTCATTAATAATTTAAATTATTTGATGTCTAAAAATTATAAATAAAATATCATTATGTAGGAAATCTTTTTAGATTTCTAATGAATATTTATTATCGAAAATCCAACATGTATAACCCTATGTAAAAATTGTTCTTTTAAAAGATGTAAGCTTATGCCATTTTTGTATTCATTTTAACTTAATTAAAATAAAGTGTCATTATCACTTACAAGTGGATCAATGGGGTCCCAAAATTGACCCAAAGATGCCCCTGGTCGACCATGTATCAACCAATAGGGTTAAGACACGTTTTAGGGTAATTTAGTATTATTATAATATTATTTTTTAACCCTTATTTACCGGATTTACCCTTAACCATGGTAAATAAAATATTTACCGCAGTAATTATTCAAAATGTCTAAAAATAAAAGTTACTTATTTACACAATTTGAACATCCTGATTCCAAATATGGAATCCATTTTTCTAAATTCAAAACACAGAAGTGGCATAAATTAATTTAAAATTAATTCCCGCTGTCAAAACAAAAAGCGTGTTTTTAAGAGATAATAACTATCAAAAGATTGACACTTGTTTATGTTCGGTTTAATTGTAAAATTATGTCTAATGACCAAAATTATATTAAATGGTAAAAATATATTCTAAATATACTTTAAAACCACTCAAATTCATAATTTATCACTATTAATTATTTTGATTTAAAAAGTTGTTTTTAATTAAAATTTAGTAATTTTTACTATTCATCAAAATATGAAAGTTATCCGAAAAGTACCAAAATTTCACCTTAGGCTAAATTTGATATTCCGAATCCAAAAATGAACTCCATTTTGAAATATAAAATATATATAATTTCAAAAAATTAAGTATTACTATTCATAACGGCTAGTTTGATCGGTTGTGGTGTGTGTTAAAACTCGAAGTTGCGTACAACACACGCTATTGTTTTATTCAAAGGAAAGCATACCGTGGAAGCTTGGGATGTTTTATTTTAAATTTTTTTATGTCCCCATTTAGTCAAAAAGTTTAAAATATTTTATTTAAAAAGGGTTCACTATTAAAAGTTGGTAAAACTACAATACTGAAGATGAATTTGTTCTTACATTATGTCTAAGAAACTCATAATATGGATTCTAAAATTATAAGGATTATATAAAGTTTAAAATTTAGTTATTACTATTCATAACCTTTTTTGAACGGCTTGTTTGTTAAGTCATGGTGCGCTTGAACTCGGTGTTGCATGTAGTGCAAGTTATTGAATTATTTTGAAGAAATAACACACTATGAAATCTTGGGGTGTTACAATCACCCAATCTATACACACTATGTAATCTAGGGAACATACCCTATACAAGTATACAACACGACTCAGATGACTAGGGTAAATGATCGACTAGCTTGTGGGTCCTACACACTATGTCACTCCAAAGACACACTTTACAAGTCAATCCCATATGAATGGATAGTTATGGTACATTATTAGATTCCAATCGAGGTCTAAACACTATTTCTAACCAAGCATGTACCATTTACTATGTGATCTTTGTTTTGTTTATTGTATCTTCTCACTCAGTGTCAGAATTATGCAAGTGGATAGTCCATTCTAAGAATTTTTCTATGTATAACATGGTAGTTGATGCCTTTTTCTATTTTTTGAAATTTATGACGTGTTTACGATAGTTTTTGTTCCTTATCTTTATAAAGATGATAGCTAGGCATAATTATGGTGTTCAAAGTATACATAGGGCGAGTGACCCTCTTTGAAATAGGCTAATAATAATATGTGGTTCCTTTGTATGCTTTGTGGAGTCAGTAAATCCCCTTATTGATTGGGAATGGGTCTTCTATTTATGGAGTAGGTAACCCCCTTAATCGTTGTACATTCTACTCGATGAGTTGTGGGTCCTCCAATGGGTTAGTACCCCCTCAACTAACACACACTCCTCGGCGGGCTGCAATTCCATTATTATTATTTCATAGATTTTATATAGAATCTATAGAATTTGGGTCATTAATTCACTTTGGGTCTTGTGATATTATTATTATTATAGGTTATCTTTGGTATATGATCTACGTGGAACTGGGCTATAATTATTGGGTTTCTTCTTAACCTTGGTGTTATTAATCCTTTAAATCATGTATGATTTCTTATATTTTTTAGATAACTCTATGTTTCCTTCTTATGTGTTTTCAAGGGGTCATATTGGGTATATTTATTTTATCCCCTATACGGACCTCATACCCACATGTGTTGTGTCTATGTTGACGATGCATAGTTTAGAGGTGACTTCATGGGACATTAAGCTAGAGAAGTCAAATTTTAGTGGAAAAAAGTGGATAATATTGATATCAATTCTCAAGTTAGTACGTAGTGTTATATTGAGTTCTCTTTTCCAGTTATCAAGGTCGATCTTTATTTTGGGTTTTTGGGAATTTTTAATTAACCCTAAATTCTAGGGCCGAATCTATCATACTTTTATAGATGATTTTCATGTTTCACATGTATATTATATTACAATTAATTATTATATGTTTTTTTCATTATAATATTTGTTCTAGAAATATATAGTTGTGTATATATTCATTAGGATAAGGCCTCCCATGGTTGTGTTTTCCTTCATGGTGCCAGTCACTAGCCCATGACCTAATGAAGGTAGTCTTGGGATGGGATGCTTAGCTTATCATGTGCCCAACAGGGTCTTAGTGGGTTAGTATTTTCAATAATAATTGGAGGGGAATATTTTTCGATTTTTTCCTTTAATGATTCTCATTTGTTCTCTTTCTATCATCACTTTCATCATTTTCCACTATATTTCTCCCCTTGTAAGTTTTATGATTGCATGTTCCCTAAATACTTTTAATTTCCTTTCTAATTTATTTAGATTCCATTTTTCTCATTTATCCTTATCTTTAAAATCATTAAAATTATAAATATATTTATTTGAGTGGATTTATCCACCGATGGATTTGTCTTTCCTTATCATTAAATTTACATAAAAATAATATTTTGGCTAGTACCTTTCCATTATAAATACCTTATAATTCATTCTTATGATATAAGTGTATTCACTTTGGAAGACATATCATTTGATTGATTGAGTAAAACTATTGAATTAACCATATACCTTTTATTTTATATGGTGTAAATACCCTATATTTTATAATTTTGATTGAGGGGTTTTTACCTAGACAACCACTTTCTTTATTTAGGTGATTATACCTCATAAATTTTTTATCTATCCTATTCTATATTCATGGGTTAATCATGTTTTTAATTTTGATAGATTTTTGTTTTTTAATGCTCATGTGGAATACGTATATATAAATATATCCTTATGTGACTGGTTAAAATTATATAGCCCTTAGATGCATTGGGTAAAACATTTAATCTCATGAGATCACTATGTTTATATGATTGGCGAATAAAACCATTCCATTATAATTATGGGTCTTGAGAGTAAACCCAATTTACTATGTTTATGAGGATAGATAGTAAACCCATTTCACTATTCTTATAGAACCAGGTAGTAAATACAATCCACTATGTTTATGGGACTTAGGAGTGAACCCAATTCACTATTTTATAATGTTCTTAGTGATATATATTTGGTATATTCTATGATTTTCTGTTCTTATACATGTGCCACCATCTTATTTTATGTCTTCATGGTTTCTGATTATTGTATTATGATTTAACATCATTATTCAACAGTATATGTTATACTTTCAAGATCATCCTTTTATGGATTTTATTTCATGATTTATGATTATGCTATCACAATTCATGATCACTTATTATGATTTTATGATCATATTCCATTAATCATTCATTTTCTCACATAATCATATCTTTGAATTTTGTATGATCTGTTGATAAATCTTTTACATCTCATCAATAATGTTTTACCCCTTATTTAGTATTTGGGATTAATCCTTTCTTAAGTTTACCCATTTTTCTAAGAATTTATATACATGGATTTGTATAGGATAGATTCAAACGAGGAGAATATTTTTGGAAGAAATGTATATTGTGTTGTGAATTAAGATATATATGTTTATAATATCCAATGATAATTAATCTTTAGGTTCTAGGAGTGTGAATAAATATTTATATGATATGTATAATATTCTAAAATGATTTATGTGAATTTGGGTCAGCTTAGTTGGTATTAGATTATGTGTGTAATGTCTATATTTATAGCACCAAATATGAAATTGATGGTTTATGGTTGCTTCATTTATTATTAATATAAAGGAAGTTATCCAATCCTTGGTCACTCTTCCATGTGAACATTAGAAAAATCATGACTCTCCGCCTAGGGTCTTCATGAGGAAAGAACGACCATTAGGGATAGTGGTAAGAGTTCATTCCAAGTGGTGTATCCAACTATGGAATACCTTTATAGCACTACTAGAAGAGGATTTATTTACAATGAATCATTTGTGATCGAACCCCGTCGCGGAAAGTTTTTTTTGAGTTTTTTAAAAACTTCTTGAGAGTGGCTCCTCACAAATACTTTTTATGACAGAACCATCACAAAAAGCTTAAACAAATAAAAAAATTCATAATATTAATAAAATTGAATAAAATAATATTAATAATAATAATAAAATAATATTATCAAAATAATGATAATATGAATAATATGAATATAATATTATAAATAATATTAAATTAATAATAAAATAATAATACTAATAATACTAATAATAATAATAAAATAATACTAATGAAATTAATAATAATAATAATATAATATTGATTTTAAAAAAATTAATAATAAATAATAATAATAATAAGAAATTATAAAATAATAAAAACCTCAATATTCATAAAAATAAAAAAAATTAATAATAACAAAATAATAATAATAATAATAAAATAATAAAAAATAATAATTTTAATAAAATAATAAAAAATAATAATTTTAATAAAATAATAATTAATAATAATTTTAATAAAATAATAAATAAGTAAAATAATAAAAAAATAAAATAATAATAAAGTAATAAGATAATAAATAATTAAATAAATAACAATATAATAAAAAATAAAATAATTGAAACAATATAAAAAACACCATATATAGAAATGTAAATATAATGTTACAAAAAAATATACATTCAAATGTTTTAACATAAAATGTAAACACAACAATGAGGGGGAGGGTGTTTTGGAGGAGCAGGAGGAGCTATAGGAAATGGTGGAGGGAACTTCATCCCTAAACCATGAGTCAGATGTTGCATGTACACCATCGTCTACTCGTGCTGCTGCTGTTTCCATCTATACATCTCCTTCTCCTGTTGTTGCTACAATTGACAAAGCTCTTCCTGCTCTCTATGCATACTATCTATAAGCTCACCATGAGCCCACAACTGCTCCTGATACTATGCAGCAAATGATGATAACTCTCTATGATCTCCTCTTGAGCTCTATGTCGGCATTGTAGTGGTACCATAATAACTCCCAGACATCAATTGAGAGTCAATACCAACATATCAGCCTTTCTTGAAGGCATACTGTGTTTATTACATCCATGCTGCCTCATTAAATCCTACTGCACTGGTCTGATTCTCTGACTCGGCCTAACTCTCAGTCAGTGTCTGAGACATCGCAGCCTCATATGACTCCTTCAATTTTAATTTAAAACTAAAATAGTTAAAATATTATTTGTAGTTAATTTTGAATCTCAAAAATAAATTATAATAACTACAATCTGACACTGGTGATCACCTCTAATATCCCCAGTGATAGGATCACTATACACCCTCAAATAAATGTCGAACTCTGTAATATTTGGTTGTTCGACTGTCTATATGAATATAAAATAAGCAGTTTATATTTAACATTATATAAATAAATTTAAAAAGGTATTTACCATATGTTCCTTTTGCATACTGAATGTACGACTACCGACTCAATGTGTCACCTCCTATCACCCCTGGTTCTATCAACCTACTAAAAATCTACTTTGAAAAAGACCACACATCCAATGTGAACATAATCCATCTGAAACATGAGATGAAATGTAATCAGGTTGGTGGGCACAGTAAGACTGATCAAACTCGGTGACTCTTGCTTTCCTCACCATTTTCCTCCTCAAATTTTCAAATGTTTCAAATGTCTTGAGACTATTTTTTTACATGGACACTTAATTGTCCCTTTTGAAACAAATTTTTGTTTTGATGATATAAATAATAAGAAAGTTTCGACACACTCAATATATGTAGGATTTATACCAAAACTATTTGGATTTCTGTGTTGATTTATCCAAGTGTGATCATCTAATAATGACTATTTTCAACTTCCTTTTTTCATATTTCTCTAAAAAATATAAAATAATTACTTTTTTTATGAATAATTTGATATAAAAAAACATGATCTAAAAAAAGAAAAAAATATTAATTATTCCTAAGTACTTCTATTTATTGTTAAGTATTCCTAAGTATTCCTAATTATTCAAAATTATTGTTAATTACTGCTAATTATTCCTAATTACTTCTAATCATTTCTAATCACCATTTATCATTGCTAATCACCGCTAATTATTACTAATTATTACTAATTATTACTCTTTATTACTAATTATTATAATTTATTACTAATTATTATAATTTATTACAATTTATTTCTAATTATTACAATTTATTACAATTTATTTCCAATTATTACAATTCTTTACTAATTATTACAATTTATTAATAATTATTACAATTTATAACTAATTACCGCTATTTATTACTAATTATTACTAATTGAAAATGATTATTACTATTTAGTACTAGTTATTACTATTTATTACTAACTACCACAAATTATTACTAACTACCACTAATTATTACTAATTATCACTAATTATTACTAATTACATCTAATTATTACTAATTATCGCTAATTATTACTAATTCCCACTTCTTATTACTGATTACGGCTAATTATTACTAATTACCACTAATTATTGCTAATTATTGCTAATTATAACTAATTATTACTAATTATTACTAATTACTGCTAATTATTACTAATTATTACTAATTGTTAACACTTATCACTAAATATTAATATTTGTTACTAATTATTAATATTTTTTTCTATTTATTTATATTTATTACTAATTATTAGTAATTATTACTAATTACTGCTAATTACTACTAATTACGACTATTTATTACTAATTAATACGAATTATAAATAATTATTACTATTTAATACTATTTATTATTAATTACCACTAATTATTCCAAATGACCACTAATTATAATTAATTACCACGAATTATTCCCAATTACCACTAATTATTCTTAATTACCACTAATTATTACTAATTACTGCTAATTATCGCTAATTACTGCTAATTATTAATATTTACTACTATTTATAAATATTTATTTTTATTTATTACTAATTATTACTATTTATCAATATTTATTTCTATTTATTAATATTTATTACTAACTATAACTAATTATTACTAATTAACGCAATGTTTTAATATTTACTGCTAATTATTACAAATTATTACTAATTAATGGTAATTATTACTAATTACCACAAATTATTACTAATTATTACCAATTATCACTAATTATTACTAATTACTGCTAATTATTACTTATTATTACTAATTACTACAAATTATTACAAATTATTGCTAATTATTACTATGTATCGCTAATTATTACTATTTATCTCTAAATATTACTATTTACCGCTAATTATTACTATTTACCACTAATTATTACGAGTTAGCACTAATTATTACAAATTATTATTATTTATTACAATTAATTAATATTTATTAATAATTATTAATATATATTACTATTTATTAATATTTATTATTAATTATTACTTATTATTACTATTTATTACAATTTATTACAATTTATTACTTTTTGTTACTAATTGTTACTATTTATTACTAATTATTAAAATTTATTATTATTTCTTAATATTTATTACTAATTATTACTAATTACTGCTAATTATTACTATTTATTACTAATTTTTACTAATTATAACTAATTATTACTATTTATTACTAATTATTTTTAATTATTACAATTTGTTACTAATTTTCGCTAATTATCGCTAATTATTACTATTTATCGCTAATTATTAATATTTACCACTAATTATTACGATTTACCACTAATTATTTCTTTTTAATAATATTTATTATTACTAATTATTACTATTTATTACTATTTGTTACTAATTTTTACTAATTTTTACTAATTATTACTAATTATTACTAATTATTACTATTTTTTACAATTTATCGCTAATTATGACTATTTAACGTTAATAATTACTATTTATTGCTAATTATTACTATTCACTGCTAATTATTAATATTTACCGCTAATTATTACTATTTACCACTAATTATTATTATTTTTATATATTTATTACTATTTATTACTATTTATTAATATTTATTAATATTTATTACTAGTTATTAATATTTATTAGTATTTATTAATATTTATTACTAATTGTTACTAATTATTATTCATTACTACTATTTATTACAATTTTTTACTATTTTTTACTAAGTTTTACTATTTTTTACTATTTATTACTAATTATCGCTAATTATCACAAATTATTACTATTTACCATGAATTATTATTATTTACTACTAATTATTACTATTTACTGTAAATTATTACAATTTATTAATATTTATTATTACTAATTATTACTAATTATAACTAATTTTTATTAATTATTACCATTTACCGCTAATTATTGCTATTTTCTGGTAATTATTACTATTTATTAATATTTATTACTATTAATTTATATTTATTACTATTAATTAATATTTATTACCATTTATTAATATTCGTTACTATTTATAAATATTTATTACTATTTATTACTATTTATTACTATTTATTAATATTTCTTACTACTTATTAATATTTATTACTAATTATTACTAATTAGCGATAATTAGTACTATTTACCTGAATTATTTTTAATTTTCACTATTTAATAGTATTTAATACTATTTATTATTATTTGTTGATATTTATTACTATTTTTTACTATTTATTATTATTTTTTTTACAAATTATAACTGTTTATTACTAATTATTACTATTTATTACTAATTATTAATATTTTTTTTATTATTTATTACAATTTATTACAATTTATTCCTCTTTATTACTAATTACGACTATTTATTACTAATTACTGCTAATTATTACTAATCACTACTAATTATTACAAATTACCGCTAATTATTACTAATTATTGATAATTATTATTAATTAACTCTAATTATTGCAATTTATTACTAATTAATAATAATTATTACTAATTACTACTAATTAATAATAATTATGACTAATTACAAGTAATTATTATTAATTAATGATATTTGAACCAAATTATTAAAAATTAATGCTATTTACTTTTAAATAAAAAATTAAATCTTAATGAAATAACATATTTATAAAAATAAATAATGAAAAATAAAACTATCTAATTTTAATTTAATTTAATTACCACTAATTAACAATAATTATAACTAATATAAAATAAAATGAATTAACTAAAAAACAAAAGTCATAGATAAATACCTTAATATTGAATCTTTCATATGATGAAACACGTGGAAATTTCCTCGATATAAAATTTTGAACATTGAAAAAATTGAAGAGAAAAATATGAGAGTAGGGAGGGAGAGGGGAGTTTTGTGATGAAAAAAAATCAGATGGGGGTATATATAGGTTAGATTATTTGTGACGAGACCCGTCGCAAATAGCTACCTGCCGACATTGCATTTGCAATGGGTCCCGTCGCAAATTCTAACCGTTGACAAAGGTATTTGCGACAGATCCCGTCACAAATGCTAAAAAACCACTGAAGGGTATTTGCGACGGGTTTAACCACTTGTCGCAAATACTCTTTCCATGGTTTGACGTGCTATGTGTGCCAAACGTTTTTGCGACGGGACACCTATTCCCATCACAAATAATTAGCTATTTGCGATGGGAAAAGGGTATCGTTGCAAATAGTACCTCCCAACAAACTATTTGTGAGGGGACCCTTCCTCATCGTAAATAACCCATCGCAATAAACATTTTTTTGTACTATAGGTATTAATTATGACTCATTTGTAATAAAAACTAACAATCTCATTTTGTATAAGAGTGTGATTTAGTTATTTTTTTAGATTAGTTTAATGGTAATAAGAGAATAAAATATAAAAAACCTTATTTGGAATCCACATTGTCATAGATTAAACCAATAGTATAATAATTAAACAAAAAGTTTCATAGGTTAAACCAACTATGTAATAGGTTACGACATCTTAGGATTAATTTTCCAAAGTCACATGATGGTTTAGTTTGATGTTATTGGATTATATCATCACTCTCACAAACCATTTTGATTTAAAGTTAATGAATGGATCTTGGAGAAACCAAGTGGATAATAAATGTGGTAGAAAATACAATAAATGACCCAACAAACAACCAAATGGATTGAGAATTGGTGTGAAAAATATTATGGTTATGCTTACCAAGATATCTCAAGTTATAATTAATAACCTAGAATATATTGAACTCACAAATAAACTAATGAAGAGAAAAATGGAGTTTCATCAAGGTTTGACAGACAAATCTTATAAAGGAATAAAGACCCAATTTCTTACATGTCAAAAATACAAGGATAAACTCTTTAGAAATTGATTCAAAGGTAGGAAATAGAGAAAAAACTTTCTAAAGTGACTTAAAGAGGTGAATTAACATGATTGAGGAAAATATAGTTCTTTGTATGCTACCGCTAACTGTTCAATGTTTCAAATGTAATGAATTTGGTCACAATGAAAAAAATACACAAAACCAAGAGTTAATGAGGAAAATCAACTTCAATAACCTTCAAATCAAATTAAGATAGGAAGATATTATATAATTACTCTCATGAAAGTGGATCATGAAAATGAAGTGGGGAAGGTACACTTATTATCCTTTCAAGGACTAAATATTTTATAATTGATTCTAGTCCAACACATTCCTTCTTATCATATGATTTTTCTAAAACTCTTGATTCACCACCTTAATATATTAGATATTGAGTTATTGGTTAAAAAACTAGTGGTGTAATGATTTCATCCTAATTATATATGTTTTCTTCGATTGATATATGTGTCAAGATACATCAAAAAAAAATAGTTATTCTACCTTTGGTTGAATTTGATGTAATATTTAGCATTTATTGGCTCTCTCTCTATATAGATAAAACTTCAATTTCCATGATAGTAAATTATCATTTTATGATTCAAATCATCCCATGATCCTATATTATGGAAAATTGGATTATGAAATTCCTATGGAAACTTTTTCCTCAATACAAGTCTTAATATCCAATAAAAAGAGATATTAGGAATAAGTAGTTTTGTATAATAAAATTCTCAACATATGCATATGGTAAGATAAATGACCAGTTTCTAGGTCTCACCATAGAGACTGAAGTTGAGTTCTCAATAAAACATATATCTTGAGTTATGATTATTTTAAGGATATTGTCACGACCCGCCTTTGGCAAGACGATGGAAGGGGTGGCAAAGGTCCCCGCCCTTCCTTCCTCAAGTCGAAGACGAGATAATGACCCCTGAGTCCCACCTCTAGTAGGCCCTAGAGTGATGACTAGCACCAAGGGTATAACATTTTCACAATATGGGAGGAATTACCCTTTTTAGTTAACCAGGATTGGGAGAAAGAATGAGTCAACACCAAACACCACTATGTATAGAAAACTCAAAAGAAAACCAAACTACATGCATGATTTAATAATAAAACTGAACAAAGTACAAGAACTCCAAAGTTCAAAACCAAAAAGGAAGAAAAAAGGATAAGCAGAAACCAACAACGACCAACAACAACTCCAACATTCAGACTAGTATGGTCCCGCACGGCCTCCAAAGTCCTCCTGGAAACTTGAAAGTAAACATAGGGTGAACATACAAAGTATACTCAGTAGGAAAACCTATAGCTCTTGTGCACAAGTGGGGAGACGTCCTAAAGTCCCGTGAGAAGCATAAGAACCAATATCTATTAAGGAATCTATCCATCCCACCTCACCGACCACACTCACCAAAAAAACAAGCAGTAAGGTAATAGTAAGAACAAAACATTTGGGTACCCTGCACCACCATTTCCCCCACCAGCTAACTACTCATCCCTAACGGAAAACGTCCTGACGCTACCACGCTCCTGCCCGCACACACCTGGGCCTCACAACCATCCACATCCCTGCCCGCACACACATGGGCCTCACAACCACACATCCCTGCCTGCACACACCTGAGCCTAACAACCAAACATCCCTACCCTCACACACCTGGGCCTAACAACACGCCAATCGAAACCTACCCAAAGAGTCTTAGGTGTAAGGTCGCCTCCAGCCATCACAGCCAAGGGAAGAGGGAGCAGGAAGGAGAGTAACTAGTGGGAAACACACTTCCCCATAAGATGGGGTGTCCGACACTAAGTTCCCTATGTGGGTGGGGTGCGATTAAACACAAAACATAGAATTACATATATATACCAACAGACAACCCAACCTATGGCTCCTCAAACAGATACAAGTAGGTGCACAAGCACTGCTGCCTCAGAAAAACAACGCACAACAAACAGTTCCCGGTTTCCCTATTCAAGTTATAATTTCATAACAGTTCAGTATGTGTTAATCCCTTCACTTCTAGGCAAATAACAAGCACAAATACAGATAAAACCACAATAAAACAGGAAATAAAACCATCAGGTAATTTAAGAATTCACACTGGTTATCTTGTGAATTCACAACAACAAAGGGATCAATGAGATCCCTCAAAGTACTGGAACCAAAGAAAAACCCAACAAACCATTGGTTATCCCACATTAATTCATTACCATTCCACCCAGTTCGTTATTAACTTTCCACTTATTCATGTTCACAACCCAACCTGCAACCCTACTGCCAAGCACCACCACAGCCACGCAACAACTCATGCCATTCCAACCAAACCATTCATAGCCCTGCTATTCACCCATCCATATCTGAACCATCCCAATGATCATAATTCATTTTTTATATTATTTAGTTCTACTGGGGTGATCACAAAAGATTATGGTCTTTCATATTCAACATCCGTGTTTAAGTGTTTAGACGATTCATACATGATTCACAATCACCATACAAAGAATAAAACAGATCATAGCATAGGTGTGCAAACAAAGACCCCCAACGGCTGTGATTTTCAGTAGGACTAAGGCCATTAAATTCATAACAACATCATAGGGAAAGCATGGATAAAAACATGTAACAACATTAAAAAACTTCCTCGTCCCTGTTCTTTAACCAGTTATTATCTTCATTACAGAATTGATTAACTGCCTCGTGGGAACTATAGAACACCCACCCCGCATGATACACAAGGAGGAGAGACAAAGGTAAGATTCCTACATGATTGATCAAGTATCGACGTTACATCCTCGAGTGGAAACTGGAAATCAGGAGTAGCAGGAATTCCATGAAACACATTCAAGGAAAACATCAGAACGAGGGTACAACTCGTCAGGAGGAAGGGTACTCCGAGCACAGGGTGATAAAAGAGAAAACCAGTGAGAAGAGAAGCCTTTAGGTTATAAAGGTTGAGATATAGAATTCCAGGGATGGTTAAGATATAGAGAGAAAAACTCAAAACCACAGAAGAAGCGGGATCGTGGGTTGACCACGTGTCTAGGCCACCCCACACGTCCAACTTAAAAGGTCCCCACCCTTTGGGGCAATTAAAACCGACACACACCTCCTTAACCAAGGAAGGACTCCTCACAGGATGCCCTACATGATTTTATAAAAACGTGGTTAAAGGCATGACCAACACCTGGTTTTTCATTTAAGGAGGTTACATCACCAATAATTTAATTAATCATCATTAACGGGCTTTAAAATAGTCTTAAAGGGGTCAAAACACGGTTTTAAAACCAATTCACGCAAAAAGGAGGCACGACTGAAAAAACCTGTGGAGCTACTAGTAGGCCAAGGCTACCGATAGGCCGAGGCTTCCGGTAGGCCGAGGCTATCGGTAGGCCGAGGCTACCAGTAGGTCGAGGATATGGGTAGACCGAGGTTACCGGTAGGCCGAGGCTACGGGTAGGCGGAGGCTACAGGTAGGTGAAGGCTACGGGTAGGCGGAGGCAACCGGTAGGCGGAGGCAACCGGTAGCCTCCGCCTACCGGTAGGCCGAGGCTACCGGTAGGCCAAGGCTACCTGTAGGAGTCTTAAGCTTTACCGAGAAGCTGGGCTGGCCTTCCAGACCACCCAAAACACCTCAAACATCAGATTTTCACCAAGTAATGGATCCCAAAACCCCGGGCCATTACAGATATCCTCATATAGTTTTCATTAATGATAATTAGTTTTAATTATAAGGGTGAAATGTATAAAGGTGGTTAGTATGTTATATTCTAAGTTTTAGTAGGTATTATTTCCCTAAATTATATTTTTCCTATAATTATATATATATTTTTATCAGAATTGAACTTGAATATAAAATTAAAGAAATGATCTTTATTTTATAAACTTTACCAATGAAGTATGGATACATTCCATAATATTAATACAAGTACAATGGGAGAGTAAAAAAATAAATAATACAATTAAAATTTACAAAACCAATTGGTCATGGTCTCTAAGAAATACAAAGACCACAAATAACATTGTGAAAAGAAAAACAAAATATTCAAAAGAGGACTGATATTTTTTAATTGAAGTATAGACAACATTGAGTGAAAATTGAGTGAAGGAATAATAAAGTAAAAGAGGTATTAATGGGATGCATACTAATTATATTATTGGTTTTGGTGGGAGAATAATTTTTTGGCTTGGTTTTAGAATTTCTAGGTGTTCTGTTTCTGAAATTCCACTTGAAAAAACTAGTTGGAGACATATTCACCTTCACCTTGAATATTAGGATTCAAGTCAGCTGTAACATCAATAAAAATAGTGTTTAGGTGTGTTAATTTGGAAGTATTAACATCTAAACACATGCATTGGGGGAGAAACCAGATTTTAGTGGATGGAGTGGTTTATGAGAAAGGGTAATTCCATATATGGAAAAAAAGTTATCAGGGAAGTAGTGATGGAATAAGCACCAGTTTATAGTGATGTTGTGTGGTATTAAACTGATATCACGTAGGATCAGCCTTGGAAATATAAATGTTGAATCAAATGAATATGAAGGTTTTTAGAAGGTTGATCCGGGGTGTGAAGGATGATTCAAATGCTTGCATGGTAGTGTGGTAGCTGATGGATGTGGTTTGAAAAGCTGTTATGTGAATTTGGGGAAGACAGAAGAGATTCTGAAACATTGTTCATCATAAGGTCTAGTTAAGGTGATAATGATCAGTTATTTTGTTTAAATAAGTTTTGGAACAACCAAAAAATTTGGAAGGTGGTGCAACAAAAATGATCATTTAGAAGCTGCAGTGCACTTCTATTTATAGAGGGTATGAGATCACTTAATTTGTGTAGAGCTAATCTGAAGACTATGATGTGGCAGGCTAGTGAAACCAAAAGAAAATAAAAGTGGAATATATTCCCATGGGGGTCCTTCCATGGAGCCATTTTGATGGGTTTTCATTATGGAGAGAATTTCTAAAGTATATTCTTCAAGTAGGATGTTTAAAAGAAGTCCCTTTTAACTCGATATGGGTAGTGTTTCCTAGTGGCAGGTTCCCTTGTTACTCAATTTCTACCTTAATGTAAAATACAGTGTGTTTACCCATGGGGTAGTTTTAAAGTATAAACCACTTAATTTCCATGTGTTGTGATTTTTATATTTATATTTATATTTTTTATTTATTTCTTGTTGGTTGTGGAAGACGTTGTTTAAGACTTTGAAGCGATCAGAATCAATCAGAGTGAATGAAAGATAAATATAGTGACAAGAGTTCCTAGTCTTCCTATTTCTTGAGGTTTTATCTTCTAGGGTGTTTTATTGTGTTTTATACCCTTCCTGGTGCCCTGTTATATAGATTATGTTTTAGAGGATAAATTCTGATAGTAGGAGGTTAGCTTGTTTTGATTTTCGGGTTCTATTTTCCTAGATGTGGTTTGGGAGGCATGGGATCTAGAGGATTGACGTGGTTGGGTGAAATTACCTAAGGATAAGTATTAGAGTTATTAGATGTTTCTTAAGATGTCCTTAACTTACCAAAAATTAGTATCATAGAGTTTTTATAAATCACTTATGAAGTGGTTATTATGTTTTAGAAGGACCACATTCAAATGATTTTGAGTTAGGTTGGAAGACTGTTGGGTACTTTTGGTCGAGTGGGTTATTAAGTTTTCTAGAAGAATTTAAATATGAAGATCATTAAGGTACTAGGGTCACTATGTTTTATGAAGTAATTATATGAACATGTGTTTAGAGATGTGTTTTGTTTTTTATCTGGTGTTTATAACTTGGTTAGAAGACATCTAAAGGCTTTAAAAGAAAGTTGTTTTCCTTTATTCTTTGTGGTTTCAGTGGGAGATCACTGTTTCTAGAGGATGGTTTTTCAAATGGGTAAGGTTTATATTGATAATTTAATGGTGGAAGATTTGGACTTTGGATGATTCCATTTTTTTATACTCCTATAGAACTTAGAAGTTTTTTTTGATAGTGAATGAGCTAGAAGAGAGGTGGTTTACATAATGGGAAAATATAATAGGAAAATACATGGTAATGTTTTGGAACCTGTATATAGGTGATATAGAACATGTATTAGAATGTGGATACAAAAACCATGTTCTATTTAACTATGAGGAAGAATAATTTTATGGAATTTGGCTTGTGCCCAGTTCTATACTTGGATTTATGGAAGAGAGGTATATTGTAGTTGGACTATTGAGACTAAAAAGTTTGTTCTAAAAGGTCAACTTGCAGATGTTTTGTAAATGCCACATATGAAAATGGGGTAGTTATTTTTCTACCAAGTTTTCACTCTCTCACTTGAGTCAAGTTCTTGGATCTAGTGTTACATCACACAACTTTCGATAAAGAGAGCTGGTGTTTTGTTTCTGGAGGGTTTAGTTGAAGGAAGACTTCTGATTATTAGAGAAGTGGCGGATCTATACAGATAAGAAACAAAATAAAAAAGTGTGTAATAATCCAAGTCATTATAAATAATATCCAAATGATCAATTGAATAAAAATATGTTTTTTTCGATTTCATGGGATTTACGTTGTGTCTATATGATTATGGAAAAGTGTAAAAAATAGATCTTTATTTCTATATAATTTTTTATAGAAGGAATATTACATGATAGAAGAATAGTTTTCTAAAATATAGAGGTTTTGAAATGGGAATCTTATTCTAATGAATTTGAGGAGGTAATAGGTGTTCTTATTCATAATAGATAGGCATCTGTGAATCAAAATCTTGAACATAATCAATTATTATCATATAGCTATTGTACTTTATACCTTGATTGAAAATGTGTCATGAGAGTGTATGTGTTTATTTCTCAATCACAAGTCCAAAATGTTTTAAAACCATAATTTTGAAGAACCATATTTAAATGAATTAGATTGTAAGATTATCTAGAATATGAAAGTTTAGAAGTAGGGGGAGTTTTGAAAGATCTACTGGTGGAGATACCTATAGTTTTAGAAGACTAAACCTGGAACACTAGATGATTTCATAAAGAAGATGATGACTTTATTTTATTAAGGTATTCTAGAGATAATCTATGTTGAAAAGAATTATAAGGTTCTTTTATCTCACCATGAAAGTATTTGGAAAGTCAACCATGACCACATCAATTCTGAAATAATGATAACCCTAATTCCTAGGTCTATTTCATTAAAAATTGGGGGAAATTTAGGCTTTGGAATTTTTAATAATTAGGAAATGACTTTAAAAAGGCCATCAATTTATCAAAAGGTCGTATATAATAGGGGTGATCCCTGGATGGTTAAGAACCAAACTAGAATCTAGTGAGAGAAAATGACTCTGTTTTTTCTTTCTTGCACTGAGTAATGGGATTTTATTCCATAATTTTTTTAGTTGGGGTTTATATTTCATATGATAACTAAATTTCTAAAAGTTGTGTTCCAGATGAAGGAAATTTACAGTGTTAATTTTGGAGTTTTATATTCCTAACAACTCAGGGATTGTGGAATATAAATGGAGTAGTTTTAAAATCATATGATTCTAGAAGTAGAAAGGCCTTGAACACGGTACATGACATGGATTTATGATGGGTATTCACTAAATTTGGATGAATCTCAAGTCTATTTACCTTAGATAAATTCCATAGAGGCATTCAAAAGGTTTCATGTGAACTGAATGAGTAGTTGGTGTCTTTAAAATTGAGGAGTATTTTTCTTCTTGGGGCATGAATGGTCACACCCATGGAGGTGAATCATGGAGTCACTTTAAGGGAGGATGCATAGGAGGATCTATTCAGAAATTTCCTAGTGGGATTTAGTAAAGACTTCGATAATGATTTTCTTGTGAGATATTGTTAGGATTAACCTAAGAAAAAAAATTCTCATGTGGGATATTATTAGGTTTGGATGTAAAAACTATATTATCATTTGATATTTTAATTTTTAGAAGTTATTTTTTTGGAATTAAACTTAATAGAACCAGATGAAGACATATTCACGTTCACCTTGGATATTCATATTTAGGTAAGCAGAAGCAAAAACAACAATGTTACTCAATTATGAGAATGAAAAAGAAGGATTATTGGGACACATTCACTTAGAGATCAGAAAAATTCTAAAGGATAATGTGACATGGGATGAATGGAACTTATGGATGAAACATAAAAGTTATTAAAGAATTAGTGATAGAGGAAACAATAGTTTTTTATGATCCTATATAAAATTAAACTGATCTCGTGTAGGATTATCCTTAGAGACACAAAGTTTGCATCATATCAGCTTGAAGGGTGGAAAAATATTGACATGTATAGTTGAGGATGATCTGTATTCTAATGTGGTAGTATGAAAGTTAAAAGATGTGGTTTTTAAAGTTAGATTGAAAATTTTGGGAAAGTGGCATAGATTCTATACTAAGAATTTTGGATTGACTAAGATGTTTGGAATGTGGTGCAGTCAAAATGACCCAGAAATTTGGAATGTGATGGATTGACTAAGAAGTTTGAATGTGGTGGAGTCACTCAGTTTCCTTGAAAAAGTGGTGGAGTGACTAAGAATTTTGGAATGTGGTGTAATAAAAATGATCAAGTGAAAATTGTGGTGTGATTATATTTATATAGGGTATGAGATCACTTGATCTGTGTGGATACAAGTTTAAGGTTGTGATATTTAAGGCTTGTGAAATTAGAAGATAATAGAAGTGGTGTCCATTCCTGAGGGGATATTTCCACTAAGAGCTTGGGTGGGTGTTAATTATAGAGTGATTATATAAAGGAAGTTATTTTTATAGGGTGATTAAAAGGAGTCCTTTGTAACTCATCCTAATTAGGGTTTTTTGAAAACGGGTTCCCTTGTAACTTAGATTCTCCCTTAATGGGAAAATACAATGTGTTTTTCTATGGAGTTGGACTAAAGTTAAAACCATATAATTTTCAAGTATTAGTTATTTCAATTATACCTCATATTTTTCTTTCTTTATTCTTGGTTATTGAAGATCTTGTTGAAGACAAGGGAGTTACCTAAATCAATTAGAGTGAAGGTCTCATAAACACGGTGTCCTTGGTTCCTTGTCTTCCTTGTACCATATATTGATTCCATTGAGGTGTGTTTTGTCACTTGAAACTATTTTGGGTTTATTTTTCCAAATATTTATCACTGTAAGATATCTTCTAGCTGTAAAAGGTTGTCACTTTTTGATTCACTTGTTCTATTTCCCTAGATGTGGTATAGGTTGCATGGGACCGATGTTTGGGAGCAATGATGAAAAATTCCCCAATGAGCAGTATTATAGCTACTAAATGTTTATTCTGGTGGACCTATATGAAATCCTATGTAATGTTAATAATAAATCAATTTCATGTGTTATATATTTTTATAATTATATTTTATATATTTATATTCTTTATAATAATATTATTTAATTTTCTACTAAAAAAAGATACAGTTTTATTCAAACTAAATTCATTTCAATGTATTATATGATTTTATATAAAAAAAATTAATAATTTGAATTTGATTAAATGTAATTAAATTTTAAATTCATAATGTGAAAATTATCTTAGGGTGATTTTTTAAATTTTTTCTGAAATGAATGATTTTTAGATGAATAGTGAAAAATACCATTTTTACAAATACTGTCATTTTTTTGACATCATCTTGATATAAGAATGACTTTAATGTTTTCAAAACAGTTTTTATAGATAGAATATATATTTAAAAATTAAAATAAAACATTTAAAAATATTTTTTTTAATTTAATAAGCTTATGTTTGACATTTTATAACCTAAGTGATGTTTTATTCTAACAAAAGATATATTTTTTCCTTTTCTTTAATTAATTAATTATAAGGTTATATTCAAATTTTCATTAATTTTAAATTAAGATATCTCAATTTTTATTAATATTGAACTAATAAATATTATAGGAACCATTATTATACATGATTTTAGTGTAAGGTCATTCTTATGCATAAATTTTTTTTCTTCTAAAAAATGTTTTTTATTGCGTTTTCATATTTATATTAAAAGTTACTTTTTATCACCTATAGAAATTGAATCATGTAAATTATTTTAATATTTATAATTAAAAGTATTAGATTTCTTATGAATTTAAATTCTATTTTTATTCATAAAATTAGGTAACCATAGTAAAATTCAGTCACCATGGTATCTATTAAATGGGTTAAAAGGGTTAAAATGATGTGATACGGTCTCAAATATCACAAAATAAAATATCTAATATGATTTTATGAGTTTATTTTTACCTACCCAATATTTTATTCTAATTTTTTCTGTCGTGGTGCCACTTTACCTTTAGAAATAAATTTATATTATTTTAATGTCAAGAGTATTTATAAAGGTGTCACTCATCTCACTTATAAAAGGAGCCACTCACCACCAAACTTATACACTCACATTTAGAAATTTATATAGACCTATATAAATAAAAAACTCCCTAAATATATTATCCATGAACTATAGGTTTTTGTATCAACAAAACACTACCCTAAGAATGCTTAAGGAGAGATCAAAATGAGGATACTCAAGGAAGTGACGATTATCTTAACTAAGCTATTTAAAGTTTATCATTTATTAAACCTCTTAAAAATATTATATAACCATGTAAAAATAATTAAATAATTATTATTATACTTAATTTTTATTATATTTGAGTAAAAAATATTATTTACCTCCTTTCAATCTATTATATAAATTAAAACGTCGCTCGTTTGTACATCCCAACTACCGCCTCCATGAATGATGTATTAAAATTTTCATCACCGCATCACATGGATGATTATAAAGATGGATTTAAAAAAGAAATATTATATTTATTACATAAATATTATTATTTAAAGATAAAACATTATGTACTTTATTTCATTTGTATCCATTAGAAAAATGAAAACAATGCTCGTGTGTACGTACAGACCACAACCTCTCTGAATGGTGGTTTTCATTTTTAATAACATTCTTAAATGGATGGTTTTAAAAGTTGATTTAATAAATAAATATGATATTTATAACCTTAATATAATTCTATAGTTTATGAAACCATGACCACGATACTAGGACTGAAACCGCCAAACCAAAAGATATAAGAGAAATAGAGCGATGGACAACCAATGTTAATTTTAACAATAAACAATTAATATATGGGTAATTAGGAATTATAAGTGGATGGTATAAATTAAAATAACTATTAATAAGTTTATTAATAAAATTAATAACAATCATAAATATATTATACGTGGAATTTATAGTTTTTTAGATTAAGAAAAATCCTATGGTAATAGTTTTTTCTTTAAAACCTTGTGTTGAATACTTTAAAGTATTCCTTTTAAATATTTCACTTTCATATCCATTTTCTATGAATTGTTTATATTTTTTTCTTATATATACTTCAATTATTTTTTAAAGTCCTTTAAAAGTATCTTATACATTCTCTAGAAATTTTTGAAAATAAATCTTGTTAATGTTTTTTATTCGGGTTAATCTTGACTTTCTTATAAAAGTGGTAAACGAATATTTTTTAACATTTAATTATCACTTTTAACTAAAAATATAAAATTTATTTATTATTAATATTTATTTAAAAGTTTATAGGGGTTTTCAAATAAGATCTTATTCCCATTATTTGGCGAATCTTTCATTAACAAAAGAAAAGGATCTTTTTTTATTTTCAAGATATAGCTAAAAATATTTATGCTTTTGGGTTCTAAAGTATTTTTCATGATTTTTGTGATGTAAATAAAATATTTTATGTGTTTTATTCATATTATGGTTCTCATACATTGAAAATGGTGAAAGGTGAGTCTGATATAGTCCTACAATGCATTGGGTAATGATATGTTCTCTGGAGAAATTATGTTGGAATTAGCTGGTGAAGATATTCCATTATAAGAGTTCTTGTAAGGGTGATTATAAGGGTGATATGAATATAACACCCTAGGATTCCTACATGGATTTTTTATGATTTCTTTCATTTTTATTATAAATTATTTTATTTCATGATGTAATAAAATGATTGTATTATTAAAGGAATGTTTATGATCTTTTAATGGTGAACGATTTTATTTTCAAGGAAAAGTTTTCATGAGTTCTCATACATTCCCAAGTATCTTTCATTATCATGTTTTTTAATTTATGATTGATTAAAAAAATATGATTTTTTTTGCAATGGAGTTTTTTTCACGAGTAATTTGAGTATTATTTGAGTTCAAAGTTTATTATCTAAAAATAAAAAATTTCTTATGGATTTTCATATTTTTGATTGGACTATCAGTTATAATTTCCATTTATATGCCTTATTGGAGTTTTTTATAATCCCATGTTTTAAAATTATTTTAGTATTTTCAAGTATGTTAAGGAACTATTATATCCTCTAAATTTCAATAATATAGACTTTTCTTGAAGGAAGTAGGGGTGTTAAGAATGAAATAGGAGTGCAAACATTTGAACATGTTTTTATGGAAAACATATTCACTATGTGGAAATGACCAATTTTTTATGAAATGGTTTTCTTGATTATCTAAAACTCCAAACATAAAAAATCACGAGAATGTAAGAAAGTACAATCCTTGTTATTAAACTAATAATTATGGGTTGGTTGTGTACGGGTCTTTATAGTTGGTATCATAATAAGGTTTAGATAACTTTAATGGTCATGATTTTGTTAAGAAAAGATTATTTAGGGATGATAATATATGTTTATATTATCATGATATAATCTTTGAGGGTTTTCTTATTTCTTTTTCAAATATATGTATGTTTTATAATGGTTTTCTATAGGGTAAACTGGGTGAATGAGGTTGGAATGAAATAGGTGGATAATATTTTTCTGAATAAAAAACCTAGAATGGTTGGACATGAAACTGATCAGTTTGTGGTTGTGTTAAATCTATTGACATGGGCTATTAATAATGGTACAAATACAAGATAGAAACCTAATTCTCCATATAGGAACATGTCAATGGTGAAGCATTTCAAAAAATAGTACTCTCCAAAATTTGGTGGAACCACATATCCCTTAGTTGATAAATAATGGAATAAATCTTTTTAAAAGATATGTTAAGTTTCGTGATGTTTAAATAATTAGATAATGCCTCTTTCTATTTAACATTTTGATGGGGAAGCTGATCAATAGCGAAATATGATTAATAATACTAATGATAAGGATGATTTTTTTACCATGAAATAGATGAAATTTAAGGATATTTTACTTAAATTATTTTTAATGGTTTCTTGATTTATAATTTAGGGGGAATTCTTAGAGTTGAAGTAAATTAAGGAGGATTATGTTGTATCCTATGAAGAATATTTTACTATATTATCTAGGTATTATCCAAATTTAATTCCGGACCATGATAATAAAATTGATATATTTTCCTTAGGACTGAAAGAAATTTTATGGATGGATTTTGTTATTCATGAGGTTATAAGTTATGGGGATTTTTTTTGATATAGTGATAAGGTATAGATAGAGTTTTTTGACTTTAATAAAAACGAGGATAATAATAGGTCAAAGTGGAAAGTAATAGGAATGAATCAATCGAAGAAATATAAAGATAGGAAAATTAAATTTCCCTCTAGTGATAAGTGTGGTAAGAATCATACTGGGGAAATATATTATAAGATTTGGAAAGTGTTTCCTGTGTTTTAAGTTGGGACACCTAGATAATGACTATAAATAAAATTGAAATGGTAATGGTTAAGACAATAATAAAAATCCAAGTTAACTCTTAAGGTAGTTAGATTCATTTGGAAAATGGAATGTGATAACTATATTTATAAATTAAAAATAATATTGATTAAGTATCTAGTTTTATCCTTAGAATGATGAAACATGGAATTTTTTATTCATGGTGATTTTTCTTTAAAGGTAATTGGTTATGTTTAATTGAAAAATTATTGGTCAATTACATATGCATTACAATAGTTGAAACCCCATGATCCAAAAGTATCTAATGAATAATCTTGAACTTGTGATGATAATTTTTTTATTTAAAAATTTTGTGGGATAATTTATATGGGGAGAAATGAAATATATTTATATATATATATTGAGAAATTTTAAGGTATGTGTTCACTCGAAAATAATTGAACATGAGACAAACAAGATGGGTGGAACTATTAAAGGATTATGATTTATTGTATCACTATCATCTAGGTGAATCTAACAAGGTATCACATTCCTTGAGTCAAATGGATAATTTGTTATCAATGATGTTATAATTGGAACATTATCAAATAGTTAATGACTTAATGAATATGATTTTGGAATTTATGAATCCAAAAAAAACTCTCTTTTTTGGTTGAGGTGTCTATACAATCATACTTATTAGAAAGAATTAATTAGGATCTGAAAGAAAAACCTAGTTTGAAAGGAATAATATAATTAGTTAAGGAATGAAAGTTACATTCGTTTAATATTGAAAAATAAGGTGTCAAAAGTCTTTAAAAGATGCTATGTGTACTGAGTGATTTTTAGATGATAAAAGAATTTTTGAGTAAATATTATAGATCTTTTTGTTATATTTATCATGTTATAACTTAGATATGTAGTGATATTTTGGAATGTTAATGGTTGGAAGGAATAAATAAATATATTAATTATTTTACCATGATATATTTGATTTTTTAAAATGTTAATATTGAATGATAACTACCAAATGGGATACTTAATCCATTATCAGTCCCTAAATAGAAATGGGAGATTATATCTATGGATGTAGTGGTGGGATTACTCAAGAAATATCAAGCTATTTGTGAAATTTGGTTTATTGTTGATAAATTGGATTAATTTTCTCATTTTAATCCTATTTGAGATAAAATAAATTTGGATAAACTTTCAAGACTCTATCTTAAAGTGATATTCAATTTATATAGAGTCCCTCTATCTATTTTATCTAGTCACGTCATATGATTTACATCAAATTTTTTGAAAGGACTTCTGAAGTCATTGGGAAGTGAGATATGTTTCATTATAACTTTTCTCCCTCAATCTAATGGATAGTTGGAGTAGAGAATTCAGACTTCAAAGGATATTATTTGGGCTTTCTCATTTTATTATCAGGGAAGTTGGGATCAACATTATTCATTAATGGAATTTCTTATAATAAAAATTATTATTCCAGTATAGAGATGGAACCGTTTGATGCATTATATGGTATGTGATTTCGTAATCTAGCATGTTTGGTTGAATTCAAGGAGAGAAATTTTTTTGGACAAGAATTTTTATAAGGGAGGTTTGAAAAGGTAAAAATTATTTAACACCATATGAGGGTAACTTAGAGTAGGTATAAAAGTTATCTAGATAATTGGAGGAAAGATTTTTTTGAGGTAGGAGGCCATGTTTTTCATAAAATATCTCTATGGAAAATTGTGTTGTGTTTTGGTAAAAATGGAGAATTAAGACTACAATTTATTGTACACTATAAAAATCAAGAGAAAGCGGGATTAGTTTCTTACTGAATATAATTCTATCATAGTTTATATCAAGTGCATGATGCGTTTCATGTTTCATTATTAAAGAAATATATACCTAATGATTATCATGGTTTGAGCACTGAAGTAGTTCAATCAGGGGAGAATCTTTCTTATAAGAAAAATATAGTTCATATTTTTGATCATGGAGATAATGTATTTTAGAATAAAGTGAATCACCTGATTAAGTTTTTTAGAAGAATTATATGATTTAATACATAACATGTAAATATGAAAAGGCTATAAGAGTAAAATATATGAACATGTTTATTAATGAATAAAATTTTTAGGGAAAAATTTATTTAAGGGAGAATAATGTAAAAACCTAGGTAATGTTAATCATAAATCAATTTAATGTCTTATGAATTTTCCTAATTAGATTTTATGGATTCATATTCAATATAATAATTTTATATAAATTTTTAGTTGGAAAAAAATACCTTTATTCTAACTAAATTATTTTCCATTTTTTTATTATTTTGTTTGAAAATTAAATTTTATAATTTTTAATATTATTAAATGGAATTATTTTTTGAATTCATTATTTAAAAATTAGCAGATGATACTTTTGAATTTTTCTGAAAGGGTGTATTTTTAAATGAATAATAAAAAATACTATTTTTACAAATACTCTAAATTTTATGATATCATCATGTTATAACAAAGAAATGAAATTTTGTGAAACATTCTTGATAGATAAAATATATATTTAAGAATTAAAATAAAGTATATAATTTTTTTTGTTGAATTTAGAAATTGACACTTGACATTTTTGAACCTAAGTGATGTTTTATTCTAATAAATGGACTATTTTTTTGTTATTTTATTTATTTAATTAATTAAAGGTTACATTCGGTTTTATATTAGTTTTAAATTCATAAAAATATTATTTTTTAATCATAAACCCATAAATGTTTTGTGAATCAATACTATACATGATTTTAGTTAAAGTCATTTATCCTTAAAAAGTCATTTTTCAAATAACTGTATATCATTATGTTTTTCATATTTATATTAGATGCAATCTTTACCAAATATATAAATTGGATATTTTAAAATTATTTTCATATATTAAATCACAATTTTCCAATTTTCTAATAAGGAAAATTTCATTTTTATCCATAAAATCAAGTTACTATATTAAAAGTTAGTCACTATGATAAGGGTTAAATGAATGAAAAAAGGTTAAAACTATGTGATAGGGTCACAAATATAACAAAATACTATCACTAATTTTTTTTTATGATTTTATTGCACCCTCTATTGTCCTATATTTTAATTTATGTTTACTTGGTTCCTCTTTAACTTTTGAAATTCATTTATATTAGTTTAAGGTTAAGAGTATTTATAACTGTTCCACTACTCTCACTTATAAAAGGATCCCCTCACCATATCACTTTTCCATATGCATTGATAACTTTATATTGACCAATATCAACTAAAAACGATACCCAAATCCTTTATCTGTGACCTAGAGGTTTTTTTAACCAAAATACTAACCTAATATGGCTTAAGGAGAGATCTATAAGACGATACCCAAGGAATAGATAATTGTATTAACTAAGTCCTTTATAATTTCTTCATTCTTAATACTCTTACAAATATTATATAAACATATTAACATAACTAAATCAGTATAATTTTTATACTTAAATGTTATTATTTTTTTGTAAGAACCATATCTACCTCATTTCCATCCATTAGAAAAATGAAAATATCACATGTATGTACAAGCAAACTCTCTCTTTCATGAATGATGTATTTCATTTTTCATTACAGCCTTACATTGATGGTCATAAATATGTATTTAATGATTAAATATTATATTTATGACATAAATAAATATTTTTTTTAATATAAAATATTATGCACTTTCTTTATTTTCCATCCATTATAAAAATGAAAGTGTTGCTCGTGTGTACAAGCGGACTACCGCCTCCATGAATGACGTATTTTATTTTTCATCACCTTCTTACTTGGATGGTTATAAAAGTTAATTTAGTGAATAAATTGGATTTTTATAACATTATTAATATTATATAGGTCATGAAACCATGACCATTTTACTAGGACCGAAACATCCAAACCAAAGGATATATGGGTAATGTAATGGTTAACACCCGAATGTTAATTTTGACAACAAACAATTAATATATGTATAATAAGTCATTATAAATGGATGAAATTTATTAAAAAAATGGATAAATTTATTACTCAAATGAAAAATAAACATAAATTTATAATAATGGGATGTTAGAACATGCCCAACTAAGAAAATGTCTGCAAGGAGGTATTTTTCCTTAAAACCTTGTTTTGATTTTTTTAAGTATACCTTCCAAATATTTATCTTGAATAACCATTTTCTTTAAAATGTTTTAATGATTTTATTATATATTGTAAAATAATTTATTGAATTAATTTTTAACTATATTTTTCTTTCTTTATAAATCTTTTAAAATTAATCTTTTAGTTTTTTTTCATACTGTTCAATCTTGACTTTAATATAAAAGTGTGAAAAATGTTTTTAACATTTTTGTCTTAATATATATTTCCAAAAACATTGAACATTATTCATTATTAATATTCCTTAATATGTTTCCATGTTTTTTCATAGAATATCCTATTCCCATTATTTTATGAATCTTTTTTTATCAAAATAAAATGATATTTATCCTAATTTTAATGTGATAGCTAAAAATATTTATGCTTATAGGTTATTGTAAGATACTAACCATTTAGAAAGGTAGGTTTATATTTTAATTTTGTTTAAACTCCTTTTAAAGGGATTGAAAAATTATTTTTATGTGTAAGTAAGGTTTGAGAAGCATCTCGAGGATTTGAGACTTAAAAAGGATAGAAAATGGAGATTATAGTGCATGGTGCACAGTTAGCCCACCGTTAGTGCTAACCGTGAACCATGACCATACAACACCATTTAAGGGGAAGTTCAGTTTTGAAATTTGTGTGAGGAGTCCAAGATACTATATAACATTGGTCCAAATATGGTCTCATGAATTTCACACGGTTTTTCAAATCATGTGAGGGTCCCATAAAACCATATGAATAATTCATTCCTTGTATAGAGAAGGTTGTACGCTTGGAACATGAATTGTAAATCCATGTAGACAAACTATGAACCTCATTAAGATTGGATTTTTTATTTTTTCCCTCTTGATATTATAACTATATCCCTTATTTCCCCCTTCATTTCACTCCCAAAAACCTATGGTGTGAACCAAACTCTCTCTCATCTCCCATGAGAGGACCTAATTCAATTCTAAGGCATTTGAAGTGTTGTTTATTGTGATTCAAATCCCCAAGTAAAGATACAATTAAATTTACTTATATTTTTTAGATGAACCATGTCCTAGTTATTCTCTTTATTATAAGTCTCATGATCCTTATTTCAATAGAGTTCTTTGCTTTTGATATTTTGGACATTTTAACTTGAATCAAAGGGTAGGGCTAGATGGGTGGTTGTATACAAGCTTAAGGTTGGTGGTATAAAATATATACACCATATTATTTATATTTTCTAATGTACGTGGTATGTGTTATTGTGCCAATGTGATTCATAATTTATTTCTAGTTTAAGAATAATAGATTTGATCTTAAATGTTGTGTTAGACCCTTCATAGATCCTATTTGTTTTTTCAAAGACTATGAGACCGGGCCTATGGCCACCCATGGGGTGTTCTAATCACTGAAAAATAGTTAAATTGGATATACATAATGGAATTTAGGGTTTATGTGTTTAAACTGGTTATACTTAGTTCATGTCTTATTAGAAAGACACAAGGGACTATTTTGATTAATTGGGAATAAAATGGTTTATAAAATGATAAAGGGAATAAATGGTATATGGTTATAAAGGGACTTGTTTAAGTTGTTTAATGGTTTTAAATAACATTTAATGTTAACCTATAAGAAAGGATAATGAAATGGTTTAATTATGATATTGGATTAAAAATGTGTTGAATATAGTGGGATTTAAGAAATATTTAAGGTTGAAAAAGGTGAACCCTTGTTTTTTTAATATGCTAAAAGTTCAAGTATGTTGGACCTTATAAACAAGTTATTGAGGGAGTAGTTAAAGTTATTAGATAAGATTCTTCACATCATTGATTAGTATCACTGGACATGATACTCCACACTCCCTGGTTTATGATGTTGAACATGGTGCTTATTTTCATTGATTGGGATTGTAAAACATGGAAATCCATGTCTACAATTTAATTACTTTGACTGACAATCCTTGTTTAAAATATATGACCCCATGGTATATAGTTTAGATGATCTACATGGACTAAAGAAGTTTGAGTTTACTCATGTTTCACTTGGAACCTGAGATCCAATGTGGTGAATTGAATATATTTTTTTCATTTTCATTGTCTATTATTACTTTGTACATCTAAATAAAATAGTTGTTAGTTTGTATATTTTTTTATTCACTTTTTTTGGTGGCCTACTGAGTCATAATCACGCCTTGTTCATGCTTCCATTGGTACCCAAGAAGATTTCATGGTTCCGGGTCTGGATAAGGGAAAATGTCCTATGGTAGATAGGTGATTTGAGGCTTGGGAGGTATCATGGATGAGGGTAATGGGATTAATATTGGGACCCACTTTTAGGATTATTAGTGTGTCTTTTTTTTGGATTTCCTTTGACATAAAATGAAATTATGACATGTCTTGTTTACTTTTTTTATTTGCATTCATTTATCCTGTTTTGGGATTTGGTTATATGATGCATGGTTCTTGATAGATATTATTTATCATTATTTCTTATTATTTATGTTTTTAAATTACTCTAATGAATAGTGTAAAGTCTCCATTAAATCATTATTATACCCTCAATGCTAGTCGGTAGCCACTGATATACATAGATGTGTGTTTGAAGTCATGTGGTGAATTGATTCCGATACCAGTTAGAGTGATCCAGGTTGAGATTTTACAAAGTAGTATCAAAGGGGTTATTTTATATTTCTTTACTATTTGAGAATGGTATAAATGATACTTTTATTTCTTGAGCCTTAGTAATGATCTCATTCATGGGAGTAGCTAAACCATGTACAGGGGAAAACTAAAGTTCATAGGGGTGGTATTACAGTTCCCAGTGTTCTCTTTTTATAGTTGAAATGTTATTTTACCTTGGTGGATACAATTATTTTATTATGTGATTGTTTTTTGAGATTTCAATCATAGAATATCATGGCATTATATTTATGTATGCATGCATAATTTGAGGTACCCGAGGATTTATTTGACACGCTTCATATTTGGAACACATGAAAAAACATGTTATAGTTGGGTTATGGGAAATGAAATAAATTTATACTAATTTTATGGTTTTAAATAAATAATTCCTAATAAGGATATTGTAATTTTTTTTAAATTTAAATATGTTAATGGAAATGGTTAAAATATTGTCCACCAAAAATATTGTAATTTGGAATATTTTTTTACCCTAAGTTATCTAGTGGACCTAAGTAGGGATGGATAGGTGTGGTGACATTGTTGTAGTTATGACCCTTGGGATAGTTTATATGAACTAAATTGTTATGGAAAGTTATGAAGAAACTTTTTTATAACTATAGAAATGATATTTTATGTTCCTTGAGACGTGTGTTTTTAATTTTAGAGGGATGCCTCCATGATGACATTTATCGATATAGTGCCTAGAGGAAATTGATGAGAATGTGACTTTAATAGTGTAACCAGATCCTCCTTTTGTTCTAGGTGATAGGGAAGAAGATAAGTTCCATGATAATTTCAACTACTTCATATAGTTTATGGAGAGAGATCCCATGTGTCTATGCCGAGTATGTTTAACTTCACAATGGAGTTCCATCTATAACATCCTTATATGTTTTTTAGAGAGTGTGGTCCATGGGTAGTCGAGTTCTAGATCTAGTATATTCAGAAAATTTTGAATCAATCGGAGACTCCTTTGGTGAAGAGGTTTAAGTTGGAAAATTATATGTTGTGAGGACCAAAAAAGCACTAGTGGGATAATCAAGTCCTGGATGAATAGTTAGTGGGAATGGATTAGAAGTTCTTCCCAGAGAAGTTCATGGAGCATTTCTACCTAGAAACTTTGAGATAATAAAGATCTATAAAGTTAATGTGTTAAACCTAGAGGTATATATTAGTGATTTGTTATACTATCCAACTCACTAACCTACAACATTTTCCCCTGACATTGGATGGAGATGAGAAATCTATACTGAAATTTTTTCTTGATAGACTTAGATGTGAGATCATGTAGTTAGTAAATATATTTCATTTGAATAATTTTATTGAGGTGGTAAATCAGGATCTCATTTCTTAGGGGAAACTGAAGGAGGATTCTTATGGTAGACATATAATATATGTTGGGTGATCTAGTGGTGCATCCATAGATATAATGAATCATCGTTATGAGAACTTTCACCAAGGTTATATTATGTTTCATAGCTAGGGGAGAGGATAAACCTTTCAAGGAATTGATTTTGTATTCTGTTATCAATGTGGTAATCTTGGTCACATACTTGGTCATTGTTTTCAACCATCAGTAGATTTCCAATAATTTCATAGGATGGGACACATATAGAGGTTCTATAATAACTCTCTACATATGGGTAGTGATGGAGGACCTAGGTTGATGTGAATTACTAGAAGGGAATATTTTACCCCATATCAATCTATTAGTAAGAGTTATACTTTCCATATCGGTTGATGTGGGGGATGATGTACTCTTGTTCATGAGTGACTATATGAGTAGAGTAGTGAAGTACACAGGACATAGAAAGGTGCTCAAGGTGGAGGGATATGTCATGTGCATGTAGTTTATCCTGGACCCATCGTTAGTGAGTTTGGGACTTTGACTATCAGAGATATGATTCTTGTAGCTTCTATTCTTTCTAGTTCTTTATTTGATACATGAACTTCACATTCTCTTACATTTTATCATTTTTAGTGGTTCAGGTATAGCAATGGAGTTATTTTTTGGGGTTATATCGATTGATATGACTTTGGGTTTGTGATTAGAGGGTATTTATCTTAGTAATGGGTGCTTCCTAATGTTTGGTGAGTTCCATTTTCATTCATATTTTTTCTTGCTTAAGATGTCCGGTCTTGATGTGATACTCAGTATAGACTAGTTGGTTTTGTATCAAGATCACACTGATTTTTATCATAGGAGAGTGACTTCCATATCTTTTGGGGGTGATGTCTATGTTCATTAAGGGTGGAGGGATATCCAAATAGGTTGTGCAAGGATAGTTCTTCAACAATTGGGTGAGTACACAACCCTAGTTCCCAGTATTTTGCTATATTATGGGGGAGTGGAGTAGGATGTATTCCTTTATAAAGTGGTTTATTTTTAGGATGTGTTTCTTAAGGAGTTTTCATGGTTTTCACCTGAGATAAGAATTGATCTTACTATTTTTTCAATTCCTGGAGTTGAACCAGTTTTCATTCCACCTTATATCATTGAACCAAAGAAGTTTCAAGATCTTAAGAATTAGTTAGAGGATAAGAAGGTATTCACCTGAGTGAATCTCCTTGGGGTTATCTGATTTTATTTTTCAATAAATATTACTGAACATTTCATTTATGTGTCGATTACTAAAAGTTGAACCATATGATGATTAAGAACCAATTTCCTCTTCTGTATATTGATGATATTTTTGACCAGCTAATGGGATCCTATGTATTCTACAAGATTTATTTGAGATTAGGGTATCACTAGCTGAGGGTGAGACCTTATGATACACTATGAGCTACTTTTAGAAGTAGGTATAGCTTGCATGAGTTTTTTATGTAGTTTGGGATAACAAATTCTACTACTATGTTTATTTCCTTGATGAGCCAAATATTTTACCCGTAATTGGATTATTTTGTGGTTTTTTTTTATGACATATTAGTGTACTCCAAAAATCATGGTGATCATTCCAAACATATTAACATTGTTCTAAGTACACTAAGAGATCATAGTTTATATGCCAAGATATCTAAGTGTAATTTTTATATTAACAAGGTGCATTTCTTAGGACACATAATCTTGGAGAAAATAGTGTCAGTGGGCCCCGATTAGGTATGAGTGGTTTTTTCTTGGGATCATCCCAAAAAAACTGACATATAATGTTTTTTGGGTTTATTATATTATTACGAAAGATTCATCAGAAAATTTTATTAATTGGAAATTTCTCTCTCAATATTTATTGGGAAGGTAATAAAATTTTAGTGGTTTTAATCATGTGATAATTATTTCCAGGAGTTGAAGAGGTGTTTTTCCACAACATTGATTATGATCCTACCCAAATTAGGTATTAGAGTATTCTCTATATTGTGATGTATCTAGGATTAAAAATGGGACAGTGTTGATGTAGGGAGATCAAATCATAGTGTATGGATCGGGAAATTTGAGGCCACATGAATTGAATTATCCTATTCACGTTATTGAGTTGTCCATAGTGGTTCACACCTTAAAATTTTGGCAACATTATCTCTTAGGTGAGAGTTTTACTATTTATACTAACCATAAGAGCCATAATTATATCTTTTCTCAGCATGATCTAAATATATGGTAGAAGATATTGGTTATGTGTATGTAATATTTCAAATTTGATCTAGCTTATATTCCATGGAAGGTATACAATGTTTCTGATTATTTGAGCTAAAAGGCATAGTCTAGGGCAGTTAAGAGTCATGTTCTGAGTGGAAAATAATGGTCTTGTTTACTGAGATGCATATAAGGTTTTAGGTGGATCAGGAATAGATGAAAATCATATATTTATCTATTATTCCCTCTCTTCTGAGCCGGATCAGGAGGAAGTAGTATGAGGATCTAGAGTACATGTCAATGTGGGACAATTTTGATGGTGTGAAGCTTCCTCTCAACTGGACCATCGATGGTGATGATATTATTCATGTTCATGGATATGTTTGCATGCCTACTTATATATGAGAGGATATGATGTGTGATTTTTATGCTTTGAAGTGGGTAGTGTACCTTGGTTTGATCTAAATTTAATGTGATCTTCATATATAGTATTGGTGTCCAAGAATAGAGAAAGAGATAATAGGTTTTCTAACTTGATTCTACACTTGTTATTAGGTGAAAGTTTAACATTAGTGGGAATCTTGATTTTATAGACCTTTTTCATTCCATAAAGGATGTATGATGATGTTACCATGTATTTCATGGTGGGTCTTATGAGGATTCCTTGGAAGAGTTATTCTATATGGTGGACTGTGGATTGGTTGAAAAGTTATCCCATTTCTTATCAATTTGGGAGACTTTCACCATCGACTAGTTGGGTAAACCATGTGATCACAAGATAGTTTGTTTTCATGGGGTTCCTCAAAGTATTATTTTATAATCATGATCTACATATTACTTTTCACTTATAGAAAGGTTTATAGAAGGGTCAAGGTGCTTAGGTGTTTTTGAGTATAGTTTACTACCCATAGACAAATGGGAAATCAAAACATAATATCCAGGTGTTAGAGGTCATACTGAGAGCATTCATTCTAGATTTTAGTGGAAATTGGTTGAAGAACTTAGATATTTTTGGGTTTTCCTATAACAAAATCTATCATGTGAATATTCATATTTAACCATATAGGGCACTCTATAGTAGGTCATTTTGGTCTCCCTTATATTGGATGAAAGTTATAGAATTTGAGTTGTTGGGCTCTATTATTGTGTAGTTGACATCAGAGCATGTCCAGTTGATCTAAAAACATATGTCTATATCCTAGATTATATAAATGTTATATGATGATCAATATTTACTACCTCTTTAATTTATAGTGGGTGATTGTGTATTCCTTCATGTATCACTAAGATTGGGTCATGGTCAGATTTTGAAAAAGGGTAAATTGTTGCCCAAGTAAGTTGGGTCATTCGATATTGTAGAGAGGATCAGTCTGGTAGCATATCTATCGACCCTAGAGACTATAAAACTTGTTCATGAATTAGATATATGAGATCTCATTGTTTTTGTTGGGAAAAAATCCTTCAAGGTATCATTGAATCATTTTTGAGGTGACTGTGCTTGTTGACAAAGTGGGCCTCTGTGTTGTGTTTTTTGACAAAGCAAACCATGACAAACAAATTTGTTAAAAAAAGGGATTTTATGGTGGCATGTCGAGTTCAAGGGATGTTGATAACGATCCACGATTGATTCAAGAACATCAACAAAGGAATGGTCTATCTAGAGGTGGTTCAAAAAGAGTAGATACAAGGTGGCACTGTTTTCCAGTGTTTGCGAAATTTTTGGACCTCAAAATCAACAAATAGAAAAAAGTGTTTTTGGAAAAGGGACTTATGTTCTGGTGTCTTTGAGGCTTCAAAAATTGCGTTCGATATGTTTTTCAAGATCAGAACATCAAAATATGGAAAAGGAAAAAGGGGCAATCAAGTTTTGGGTTTGGTCGTGCACGTGACTAGCATGGAAGAGACTAGGGCGGCTGGACTTGCATGGCGAGAGGAGACTTTCACGCCTTCTCTCAGGGTTTCCAAATGCCTATAAATAGAGGTCTACCCCTCCTCATTCTGTAGTGAGTTCAACACTTATAGAAAAGTAGAGCTCCCGTCGCGCAGGTGGTGTGGTTGCGCAAGTATAAAGGTATTCAGAAGTTGCGCGCCAGTTGATTGTTGCATGCCCAAAGTGGTTTGGGAGAGAAAGGGTGTGAGTCACCAAAGTTTAGAGTTGAAGAAGGGGGTATTGCACAGGTGGTTTGGTGACACTTGTGCATCAGGCTTTGATAAAGCGCGACAGTTGATAGTTGCACGCCAAAATCGGTTTGGGCGGAAAAGGGTGTGAGTCACACAAGTTTGGAGTTAAAGAAGCGAGTGTCGCATAAGTGGTTGAGGTGAACTTGCGTGCCAACTTGAACTTGGTCACTGGAACTTGTGCGCCGGCTTGGAGAAGTGTGCCAGGTATGGTAGAAGCACGCCAATCATTTTAGGGATGCGCGAAAGATGGAAGATTGCCCGATACCTTTGGTGCAATGTGAGATTCGTCTACAGGTGAAAGTTAGACTTCAACAGAGCATCTACATACAACAAAGGATGTATTCATTTGTGATAATGAAGAGACCTACAGGTCCATAAAATATGAGTGGATCTTCTGAAGAAGCAGTGAGCACACTTCAGTTGAGAGAGCAGTGAGATTTCATTTTGCGAGTGGTTGTAAACCAGGAGGGACAGTGAGTCCACTCCGAACTTGTAAACAGTAGTGCGATTATAGTGGAATTGGTACACTGGCACACTGCCAGTGTATGCTCCTTGGACGTAGCCTAGTGAGGGTTAACTAAGTAAAAATCGCTATGTCCCGTGCATGCTTTAAGTTTTATTCATACTCTGCATCAGGAAGGAGAGAGAAGAGAGTTTTGTCTAACAAAAAAACAATATAAAAAGGGGCAGTTGTTTTAATCTGTCATACCCTGATTCACCCCCCTCTCAGGGTATCTTTCCTAGTGGACCTAACAATTTTTGCACATTTTTTCAAACTGTGCAGCCAAATCATGAACCTTATTAAAATCGAAAATTTATGATTTTTTCCTCATTATATTATATCTATCTCCCCTAATTTACCTCTCATTTAACTCTCAATAACCTAGGGTGAGAACCAAACTCTCCCTCATCTACCAAGGGTGGATCTCCTTTGATTATAGGGAATTTAAAGTTCTGTTTCATATGATTTGAATCTACAGGTAAGTCTATGAGTTTGTTTACTTAAATTTGTTAGATGATCCATGACTTAGTTATAAGTATCATGATCTCTATTTATAGTGAGTTATTTACTTTTTTGGTTGTGGCTATTTTATCTTGAATCAAAGTATGGGGATGGATGGGTGGTTTTATATAAGCTATAGGTAGGTGGTATATAAAATATTTCCCATAGTATTGATATTTTTCTTGTTCATGTGGTATGTTTTACTGTGCCAATGTGTTATGCAATTTATTTTTGGTTTGATAATAATATATTGAGACTTAAATGTTGTGTTATAAACTTTATTGATCCTATTGGGTCTATCAAAGACTATGAGACCAGGCCTATAGCCACACATGGGGAGTTCCAATCCCTTGAAAATGGTAAAATGGGTTTCACATAATGGAATTGAGGGTTTATGAGTTTGAAATAGTTATACTTCTTTCATGTCTTGTTAGCATGGAATAAGGAACTGTTTGTTTTAATTTGGGAAATAAATCGTTTATCAACTAATAAAAGGATGAATTGGAATATGGTTAAAAAGGAGTTTATCTATGTTGATAAATGGTTTTAAATAAAATTTAATATTGGGATATATAAATGAATAATGAAATGGTTTAATTTTGACATTGGATTAAAAGAGTTAAATCTAGTTGGTCGTGGAAGATATTTAATATTGAAAAAGGTACATGCTTTTAGTTTTAATAAGTTAAAAGTTCATGTATGTTTGACCTTATAAATTAGTTATTGATGGTGTAGTAAGATGTTTTGGATGTGATTCTCTATAATGTTGATTGGGAATGTAAGACATGATGCTCTGTTTTTATTTGTTTAGGATTTTGGACATGGTGATCCATATTGTTGATTGGGATTTACTTACATGATACTTTGTGTCCCTATTTTGGATACTTGGAACGATTCTCCTTATTTAAAATATGTGACCCCTACGGTATGTGGTTTAGATGTAGAGAATGGTTCAAAGATGGTTTTCTTCACACGAGTGTCTCTTTGAACCTCGAGGATGATGTGGTTAATTGAATGCTATTTATTTTTGAATTTTTCATTATTTCTATATATATTTTTCTCTTATGAATCTACATACACTATTATTTATAAAACATTGGTGGTGGCCTACAAAGTTTTACTAACACCATACTTAGGTCTCCATTGGTACTCAAAAATATTTCATAGTTTTAGGTATAAATAAGAGAAAAAGAACTATTATATATGGATGATTTGGGACTTGGTATAGTGTATGTATGGGGGGACCTATCATGAATCATGTTGTGATGGTTTAAAAAAAATAGTGGAAATTTAATTTTCTTCTCTCAAGTGGTGTTTTAGGGGTAAAATGGTAATTAATACTATTTGAAGATCTTATATAATTTTTATAACCACTCTGTTGGTCTCAAAATATGGTATTTACCATAGGATAGGTGTTTTGTGGAATTCCAAGCCATTCAAATTCTAGATGAATATATATTATTTAATTAATTAAATATTATTTATTTAGGTATATTCATTTGGTAATATATTTTATTTGGAAGTTCAGATTGGAATTCCAAATTCATAGTTGAGTTTGGAATATGGGGTTTTCCCTAGGTGAGGAATAACATTGCGTCGAGTGTTAGGGCCAGGTCAGGCCCTTTTTTCTTCTCTCTCATTTTCCATTTTCTTTTAATTTTTCTTTCTTTTCCCCTTTTTCTCTTTTTTGTACTTTACTTCTTTTGTGTGTCACATACCCCCCTCAGAGGGGCTTCCTTTAAACAAGATATATATAAGGGGGCGGGGGAGGGAGAGAGAAGGACGGGGGGGGGGGGGGGGGGGGAGGGGCTACCACAAAGATAAAGTTGTGTTGGATCGTGGTGCAGTAGTTGCAGACTGCGAATCAGATCAAAACATCGACAATTTTCACCTAGAGGTAGGTATTTTTTAATTTTTTAACCATAAATCCTCATATATTTTTTTAAGTTTTAATCTTGTTTTTGGGTTATTGGGGACCCCTAGAGGGTCTATCTGGTGGTTTTCTGGTGAATCAAGGGTTGTGAGGAGTTCCATGGGGATTGCATTTCAGGAAATCCCAATCACATGGTGTGTGGTTTAGTGAACACGTGTCATGTAGTATTCCTATTTAGAAAGTGTTATCTTTTTACAATTACATTCCATGTATTAGTACTTGTCCATCTGGTTGAGTACTTGGATAGGTGGAGTGTTTGAGACTACACATCATGTACCCAAGGTACACCCTGTGTAGTGGTGAGTGGCTACATAGCAACATATATGGGTATTTGTAGGTTTTGAGACTTCACACCATGTAGTGGTACCTGTCCATATTGACGGGTACTTTAGTAAACACTCTGTGTGAGGGGGACTTTCCCATGTAATTTTACACACGCATACCCCATAAAATCTATGTTCGTGTACTAGTACACAGGTAAACCCTGAATGCGACCTTGGATATGTGGAAGTACATGTCTAGGTTCACCTTTGAGAGTACATGTCATGTACTCAGAAGTACGTTCCATATAATTTTTACAGTAAAGGGGTTTTGGGTGTCTTCATTCCCCAAAATCATAATTAGACTTCTGAGTAGTCCATTATGGAAATTTTTCTATATAGATAATAATGGTGGAATCCTTTCATCATTTATAGGCTATTTAGATGGTATTTCTGGCTAACAAATTTTTTTAGAGGATTTCTTGGATGTTGTGGTTCTGGAATCCTCCTGGGGGTTATGTTGTGTTTTATGAGGCCCATGTGTGGGTGTGATCTAGTTGATCACCATTGATTGAGGATTCAAACTAAGTTTTCTCAAGGTTATTTGGACAGATTATGGGAGGTGTGATCAAGTGGTTTCTTAGATGATATTTTCTAGTAGTTTCTCTAGGTGTAGATCATTAGGATCCTTTTTGGTTGGATTGAAATTATGAAATATTGAGTATGAATGGAAGCTATTGTGTGAGTTTGAGAGAGGTCTGAGGTACATGTTTGAAGAATGGCCTTTTGGGAATGGTGTTTCTTGAGTTTTCTCTTCTAGATGGTGTGGCTTGAGGGTTCCCTTCTAGGTGTGGTGATCTTTGATCTGTGATTTATGAGTCTGAATTTGGTTTTTTTGCGGGCTTGGACTAAGGTTCAGTTTTTGTTGGCGGAGCCCCTCATATGGTGTCCTACTTGAGCTGAGGTTTTGGGGAACATGGAGAGTCTCCCATGCTTGTTGTCCTGTGAGCTAGTTTGTGTTGGTATTATCTTTTCCAGTCGAAGGGTGCAGGTGTAGGCTGACCATGGTTCTTGAGCTTATAGTCTTAGAGGTTTGAGGTTGTTCTTGTTGAGGATTGTATAATGTAGTAGACCTTTGGGTTTTTATTGAACTAGGAATAGGAACTTAGATTTTCTCTCTCTATCATATATTGGTTACCTGGTTGTTGTGAGGTGGGGCTGGGGAGCTAATGGACGATCTGGATGAGTGGAGCCGCCCTTGTTTATATTTTTTTCCTGTGGATGGTTTTTGTGGACTATGGAGGCTACAACAATCCCAGTGCATGGTTTATATGATGTTGGAGATTAATCAGGTATTCCAGTGATGAGCTGATAGGTTTGTTTCACCCATCATGTTTTTCATGACTATTGGGAATGGTAGTATACTCTTTAGGGTGATAGGGAGTCCTTACCACAAGTTCAGAACATACCATTAGAGTCATAATGCCCAATAGATGTGATTTGTTTCTTAGGCACCTAGGACGTGACCTTAGGATCCATAATTCATATCTATCCTTGATTTGGACTTTATATGTCCTTCTTTATCAGGTGGATATTCTTAATGGTGTGGTTTTGCAAGCCACAATTCATAATTCCTCTAGCTAGGACTGGAGTAAGGGTTGATTTACATGTGGGTGTGTGGATAGAACCTGTGGTTTGTTGTTTCACTTTTTTTTTCACTTTTTGTTTAGTTCTATATTTTTTTATTTATCTTTATTATGGTAGTCACATTTGTCTAGGCTGGACATGATGTGTGTTACAAGAACATTTCATGACATTATATGTTAGGACCACTATTGGGGGTGGCCTAAAGATATTTATTTCTCACCCCATACACATGCACCTTGGTGTATTGGTAGAACTTATGTCTAATTTAAAGTTGATCATGGGATGTGGTGGGTCAAGAGGAGGACCCGTGTTTCATGATCAAGAAGAGAGGATCCTGTGGCATCTCAAGTCTATGATGGAGCTCTTCAGAAGTCATGGAGACCAGGTATGTGGTTCATCTTAGAATAATAGAAGAGCCTAGGGTATTAATTTTCTTTATTTTTATTTTGTATATGGTCCGCTCAGTGGATAACCAGTGTTTGTATTCTTATACTAGAGTATATATACAACATTCCATTATTTATAGTTATTTCACTTATTTATTTATTTATTTTTACTATGATGTTCATGGATGTGTATGTGTTTGATTTATTTCTAATGTTGTTGCACTCTAATATAAGGGAATAGTCTCACCAATGTAACTTTTAAAGAACTTTCTACTAGTCTTTAGCCTCTGGTGTATTGTTAGGTGCACTTGAGGCCTTGTTATGGGCTGGATTGGGTAATGGGTCAAGTTAAACCGGGCCGGTTCATGACAAAATGGTTTCAAAGAATTATTTTTCTTTGTTTTTCTATTTGGGGAGTTAGTATACTGGAGATCTGAGAATGTGTCGGGTCCTGTGATGTATATTTTGTAGGTGCATCATGAAAACATATTCCAATAGGAATTTCATGTTACCAGGGTTATGAGATTTCTTTTCTTGGTTTTTATATTTAAGATTGTGTTATTTTCACCTCGAGTGATGCACTTGTGTTTGTGGGTTTTTTGATTTATATGTTTTGGATCTTGAAAGGATGAAATGAGTCCTATATTCATGCATCATTATAGGAACATAGAATGAATATGCCTATCTATGTGTGTTTTTATAGATAATGTAGGCTATCTATTGTTTAAAGTGCGAGTAACTACTTATAAAATGTTTTCTCATATAAATAATTGGTGGTATTCTAGTCAACTTAACCACATATACTTTTCTTCTAATTAATTTTCACGTGGATCTGATTTTGAGGTGTTCTATGGTGGTAGAGATTCATTCCCTTATTTTAGGGATTCATGGAAACCCCTAGTGGGTTGGAGAATTCTTTTGGAGACATTCTATTTGTGGTGGTTAGCACAATGAAGGTAAGGATGCATGAGATATGATTGGATTGAGATCGAGTTTCCTCAAGTCTTTAGTAGCACCAATAAGTTATTTAAAAAGGACGAGGATGAAATTTTCTTTTATGGTGAAATGATGGCAGTGCTTGCAGCTTCTTGATTGGTTTTTGTGGTTGGTTTGGGAGGGGAAATTTGGTTTGTTGTCTATCCCTATTGTTTCTGGTTGTACTTTGGGTAGTGCGGTGGGAGCGTGGTTAAACTCTCTTGGTTTTGGATCAGCATCCATATAGAGGGTGATAGTGTATCGAATATTGTCATGAGGGAGATTCATTTTCTCAAAGAGGAGTTCTGAGGGTGATCTAGTTTGTTTGTTAACATGTTTTTTTGGGGAAAGCCTCATTGAAAGAAGGCATGTGTGTGCTAGTTAGGCCTAGTATTGATTGGTTCATGAGGTCAGTGCTCAAGGAGTGGTGTAAGAGAAATCATTATCATGGTTGTTCCACTATAGACTATCATGAGTTGTGGTTCTAATTTTAAGGGGTTATTTTAGTGTGGGGATTTTATTCTAGGTGAGTTGAGAATGGGATGTGATTAGTGTTTGGTGTTAGCGCTCTAGTGTGAGTGGTTTGGCCACATCCAACCATTGTGATCGGTATTGTATGGATCCTGGGATGTGGAGTTTGGTTCTTGGTTGAGGGGTGATGATAAGGATACTCATTGGTATAGAGCATCAAATCAATTGTGTTTGAATGTATATCATGCTGGGAGTGTCATAGGTGTTTTGAGACTGGTTGGTGGATGGTTGTGGTTGTGCTGAAGAGATGGTGTTTAATGTGAAGCTTCATAGATGGATGGCCACTAAGGATTATGGAGGTAGAGAAGCTCTTATGGTGGGGAGCATGTCATGAACTATTTGTGACAATTTAAGAAAAAAATGGGAAATTTGAATTTTTTTATCTCGAGTGGTGTTCAAGGGGAACATGGTAATTATCCTATAATAAGATCTGATATAATATTTATGACCACTCTATTGGTTCCATAATGGTGTTTTTACTGTAGGATAGGATTTTGGTGGAATTTCTAGTCGTTCGAATTATGACTGAATATTTAATATTTAATTAATTAAATATTATTTATTCTAGAAGATTTGTTTAGTGATATATTCTATTTGGAGAATCATATTGGAATTATGAATTGACGGTTGAGTCCATAATAGGGGGTTTTCATAATTGATTCATAATCTGGTGTCAAGTTCTAGGGTTAGGACATGCACTATTTTATTCTCTCTCCTCATTTTATTTTTATTTTTATCTTTTCTTTCTTTTCCACTTTTTATTTTTTATAATTTCCTCATACTATGTGTCATATAATCCTCCTTCCAAAGGATTCCTCAGGCTGAGATGGATAGTAGGTATAGGATAGGGATATAAAAGGGATGGAGGGAGAAGGATTCATCGTCACGGAGCTCGGGTCAGATTGGATCATCGTGCAACAGCTGCGGACCGCGAATCAGATCAAAGCTTTGGTGGTTTCCGCTATGAGGGAGACCTTTTTTTATGTTTTGACTCTAAATCATCATTTTTTTTATTTTTATGTTTTAATCTTGTTTTTTGGTTGTTGAGGACCCCTATAGTGTCAATTTGGTGGTTTTTGGGTGAATCTTGGGATTTTGGGGGGTCCATAAGGATTTCCATTTAAGAAATTTCGATCACACGGTGTATGGTTTGATGAAGGAAGATGATATTTTTATAAGTACACATCATTTATTTTAAGTACACACTGTTTAGTAAAGCTTCTCCATGTGGTCGAGTACTTAGGTAGGTGGAGTGTTTGGGACTACACACTGTGTACCTAGGGTATACCCCATGTAGTGGTTATTGGAAATGTTATCATGTACTTGGGTAGTTGGTGGTTTTGAAACTACACACCATATATTGGGAGTACACACCATGTAGTGGTACCTATCCATGCATCTCGGTACTTGGGCAGACACCCCGTGTGATGGAAAATTTCCCATGTAATAGTACATGGGAAGACCCCATGTAAGATGTGTCTGTGTACTAGTATATGGGAAGACCCTAAGTGTGCCCTATTAGAGTGGAATTATATGGCTAGGTGCACCTTTTTGGGTACATGTCATGTACTTGTGAGTACATGTCATTTAATTCTTCTAGAAAAGGGGTTTTGGGTGTCTTTATGTCCCAAAGTGAGAAATGGACTTGTGAGTAGCCCTTTCTGATAAATTTTCAATGCAGATCGCAATGGTGAAATTATTTTATCATTTAGAGGCCAACTATATGGTGTTTTGGAATGATAGAGTTTTTGGAGGATTCCTTCGAGGTTTTGGGTCTAGAATCCTCTTAGGGGTTGGGTTGTGTGTTGTGTGGACCATGTGAGGGTGTGATTTGGTTGATCACCTTGTCTTGAGGAAACCTAGTGAGTTTGATCAAGGTTCCTTAGATAAATTCTCAGAGGTAGTATTGATTGTTTTATTTGATGAAATTCACTAGTAGTTGCACAATGTGCAGTTCATTCAGATTATTTTTTTTGAATGACATCATGGTATGTAGAGTACGATTGGGGGACATTGAATGATTTTGAGATAGGTTTGAGGGACCTGTTTGAGGAAATCCATTTCAGGATTGGTGTTTCTAGAGGTTTCCTTTCAAGGCAGTTTGGCATGTGGTTTCCCTTATGGGTGTGGTGATCTTTGAGCTATGATATATTATATGAGTTGTGGTTTCTTTTTGTGGGCTTATCCTGAGGTTTGATTATTTATGTAGGATCCCTTCATATGGTTTCCTACCCAAGATGAGGTTTTTGGGACCATGGGGGGTCCTCCGTGCTTGTTATCTCATGAGGTGATTAAAATTGGTCTCAGTGGTTCTAGTCTGCGGGTGTCGGTGTTATCCAACCTTGGTACTTGATCTTGAGGGATTAGAGGTTTGAGGTTGTTCTTGTTAAGTACTGGATGAGAGAGGATACCTTTGAGATATTATTGGATTGGGCATCATACTTGAGATTTATATTATTATTATCCTTTATTGGTTAGCTAGTTTTTCTTAGGCGAGGCTAGGTAGCTAATGGAGGATCTGGATAAGTGAAGATACCCTAGTTTAGATTTTTTTCCTAGCTAGGGTTCATGGACCTTGGAGTCTGTAACTCTCCCAGGGACAAATTTATATAATTTTGGGGATTAATTAGGTTTCCTAATGATGTTCTAATAGGTTCATTCCTCCTATCAGGTTGTACAAGACTTTTGGGCATGGTAGCATACCCCTGAGGTCAACATGGAGTCCTTATCACCAATTCAGATCTTTCCATTGGTTTCATAATGATAGATAGAAGGGATTATTTGTTTAGATTCTTAGTATGAAATCCTAGTGTTTGGAATTAATGCTTGTCCTTGCATTGTACTTTGGATCTCCTTCTCAATCAGGTTTACGTGCATGATGTTGTGGTTGTGAAATCCACGCTTCATAGTTCCTATGGTTGGGGTCAGAGGGAGGGTATATTTAAATGTGGGTGTAAGGCTAGAGCATAAGGTTTTTTGTTTCCTTTCTTTACACTTTTTTTGTTTATATTTTTTCTGGTATTCATATTTGTCTAGGTTAGACATGAAGTGTATTGCATGTGAATGCCATGACAACATATGTTAGGACCACCATGGGGGTATCCTAAAGAGATTTGTTTATGAAACCTTACACATGAACATTGGTGAATATTTAGACCTTGTGTCTGATGTTTTGTTTAGAATGGGATGTAGTGGATTTGGTGGAGGCCCTAGGTTGCATGATTAAGTAGAGTTGCTCATGTGGTGTCTGAGGTTCATGCTGGAACTCTTCAGCGGTCATAAAGACCAAGTATGTAGTTTCGACCATATTAATAGTAGATCCATTTTTATTTATTTATTTTTTATTTTTTATGTGGTCAACCCATAGGGTGACCAGTTTATATTTATCTTTAATTGATTATATATACATCATTCCATTATTTACAATTATTTCATCTATTTATTTACTTTTGTGCACTCTGATTTTCATGGATGTGTATGTTCTTTTTTTATTTCTACCATTGTTTCATTATTATATGAGGTAATATTTTAAGCATTGTATCTTATTAGGACCTCACAACTAGTTGATATCCTGTGACATATGAGGATCTAAGCTTAAGGCCTTGTTGTGGGTTGGATCGGGTGATAGGTCAGGTCGAATAAGGACCATTTGTGATAGAACTGAACTTAATGATGGGACCCACTTTGGGGATTCTTAGTGTGTATTTATTTTTGGGTTTCCAATGGAACATGACACTATTATAACACAACTTTTTTACTACATTTGTTTGTGGTCATTTCCCCAGTTTTGGGATTTTTTATGTGATCCATAGTTATTGATGGATATTTTTTCACATTATTTCCTATAATTACTGTTATTTATTTACTCTTATAATGAGGTTATATTATCCCAACATTATTTATTGGACCCTCATTTCTAGTTACAGCCTCTAGCATTTAGAGCGTTGTGTGTGAGGTCACCTTGTTAACCAATTCGGCTACTAGTTAAAGTGAGTCAGGCTGGGACACTATAGTTGTAAAGTATTTTTCCTGAGTTTTATAGTGTAAATTATTTATTTTATGTGTTTTATTCCTATTATGGTTCTTATAAATTGTATATGATGAAATATAGGTATGATGTAGCCCCCTAATACATTAGGTAAGGATATTTTATTCAAATAAATTATATTATAATTAACATGTGAACGTATTACATTGTAAGGGTTCTTTTATGGATGACATAAGTATAATGTCTCAAAATGAATACATGGGTTTTCTATCCTTTCCATGATTTATTTAATGAGTTAAAAAATAGTCTTATGATTAAAGGAATATTTATGAACTTTTAAAGGTGAAAGGATAACTTTTCAAGGAAAAGTTTTCACGAGTTCTTATATTTTTCCAAGTAACATTCATGATCATGGTTTTTACTTTATACAAACAAAATGTTTTATAAAAAACTTTTTAAATGAATTTGATTTAATTAGTAAGTAAATTATTATTTAAACTCAAATTCAATTATGTAAAATGGAAACTCTCTTATGGAATTTCATGTTTTCTAATGGACTAAAAAGTTTCTTATCTTTTTTATATCCTTTATTGAGATTTTTTTTGCTTATCATATATTTTCAAATGATTTTATAGGTTTGATGGATGTGTGATAACTATAGTATGGTAAAAGTTTAAATAATTTAGAATTGTATCTAAAGAAGAAAGTGCGTCAGGAATGAAATGAGGGTTTTAACATAAGAACCAATTTTCCTAGAAAAAAATATGCACTGTGTGGAAGTGTCCACGTTTTTTGGAAATGGATTTTTTATTTCTATAAAACTATAAACGTAAAAGGTCATGGGAATTTAGGAAAGTAAAATCATTGATATTAAAATCTGAATTATGGTTTGATTATTTATGAGTTTTTATTCCCTGACTTCTAATGATATATGCCCATTGGTATAACAACCTGACTATTGAAATAGTAACATGAACATTAGAATAATAAAATGACTGATAATTAATATTTATCATGAATATAATAATTAAATATAAATATTATAATATAATATATCATTTTTCAAATTATATAATTTATAGTATATATAATTGTAAATTTTAATATGGTATGTTTTAACTTATTTAGTAATACATTATTTTTTATGTTAAAATTAAAATATTTGAATTATTTAATTTAGAATTTTTTTAAAAATAGATTTATTTTTTGAAATCATCATGTATAAATTATCTTAGGGTTAATTTTTAATATTTTTCTAAAAATTTTGATTTTAGGTGAATTGTGAAAAGATACAGTTCTTATGTATATAATAAGTTTTATGAAATTTTCATGAGGAATGTAAAAATCAATAATTTATAATATTTTTTAATGACATAAAATGTTTTTAATGAATAAGATAATGAATTTGAAAAAAATATATTATGTTTCCAAATCTATAAATCAATTTTCAATGTCTAAATTATATTTTATTCTAATAGTAAAGTATATTTTATTCTTTTATTTGAACGAAATATCTCAATGACTCCATTTGATTTTTTAAGTGTTTCAATTTCAAGAATACATAAATACATACATACATAGATTAATACATACATACACCCATTCTCCTTCCATTTATTACATGGTGTGTGTGTGTGTGATTAAAAACTATTAATAGTATCAAGAATCATTACTATTCAGATTATTGATCTAGAATAATAAATTATTCAATATTATATTAAAAATAACCCTCTCCTTCACTTATAAATACACCCATTCTCCTTCCATTTATTACCATTTCAAAAAATTATTCATTTTTCAAAGATTGACTAAAATCACTCTCGAAAACTGAGGTAAAGTTTCTAATGTTTTGATGATTTCATTTTATTTATTTTTTACTTTTATAAGAGAAAATTCTTCTATATAATAACATGATAAATTTAGTATAATTTTAACTTAATGCAATTATAAAATCCAATTTTTTAAAATTTTTATTTTCTTTGAATCACCCTTAAAAACATCGCCCACACTATGGAAAAGTTTATTACCAAAGCGACTGATTATTTTTTTCATTACTATAATTAGTTTTTATATTTTAAAAAAACATTCATATATATTTATTATATTTATAAATATATTTAGTGATGTTTAAGGTTATGGAATGATAAAATTGGAATGATAATAATGATATTAACAAAAAATAATCTTGGTTGATTTAATTAGTTAAAAACTTACCTATCAAAAAATGCTTCTTAACTTGCACTGAATTTAGAGTATATTTTGAAACATTGATATATTTTAATTTTGGAATTCTTTCAACCCAATATTATCTTACTTCTAGATATTATGGAACCATTAGACTAGGAAATTTTACCAATGCTATTATACTGAAATAGTTTTGGAACTATAGACTGAATATCTCCAAATGATCAACATAAATAACAAGAAACTAACATGTGGACAATAATTGATTAAAAAGGTATAATAATAATTAAATAATCTTGTATAAGGTTATAAATAAAGTTATTAATAATTATAATTTGATTATTTATGAGGTTAGGGGACATAAGAAGTGGTCTTTAACTTTTGGTAAGGGGTTACTTCTATCTATATATTTTTCTTCAAGTTTATTTATATCTAATATTTATTTAATTTTTTTATATTTTAGTTTACATATTCATTAACTTATATTCTTTTTTGGGAATTTAAATTCCTTTTACCCTTTTATTAATTCATATATTACCTAGTACTATGCTTGAAAAAAGAAATTTTATTTATCTCACTTTTTGATAGGATTTATCACTTTTTATTCCATGCTCTTTATCTCATAGATGTGTTCTATACTTATTTTTCTATTTTTATGAATTTATAGTATTTATTTACTTACTATTGTGGGAAGGGAATAATTTTATATTATTTCCTTTAATGATTCTTATTTGGTCTCTTTATCTCATTTCATTATTTTATTTTCCTTATGTTGCTTCCCTAGGAAGTTCTCTGATTTTATGTTCTTTAAATGATTTATATTACATTTTGTACTTATATGAATTATATTTTTATAATATTATCATTCTTTATAATCAAAATAAAATTCTAAATATTTTTCTATTGGTTGATTGATTCATTATTTACATTGTTATGACTTATCCTCAACTATGTATGAAAATAACCTTTCTTCCAATACCTACTTTCCATTGTTAAGACCTAATTCTCCCTTCTTCTGATTGAAGTGCATTCACTTAGGTATTCATACCATTCAATTAATTGATGAAAAATATTGACTTTAACATATATAGTTTATTCTATATTGGTTAAATAACCCATATTTCATAATTCTAATTGAAAGGTGTTTACCTAGATAAACACTTTCATTATTTTAATGATTATTCCTCATAAAAGTTTTTCCTTATCCCTGTTTATTTTCATGGGTTAATCTTATTATGATTTTTAATTGATTTATAATTTTTTCCTATTCATGTGGTTCACATATGTATGAATATATATTATTATGTGATGTGTGTTCGTAAAATTATATACCTCTCTAATGCATTGAGAAAATATTTATATCTCATGTGATCACTATGTTTGTGGGGCTAGGAAATTATCACATTCCACAATGATTATGGGACTATAGATTAATCCCAATTAACTTTTTTTTATGGGAAGAGGGAGTGAACCCAATCCACTATGTTATATAGGTTTTGGTGATTTATCCTTGACATGTATTATAATTTTCTATGATTATACATGTGTTATATTATACTTTTATATCACTGTGGTTATTGCTTATTATCTTAAGATTTCAAATCCGTATAACAAGGTGTATGTTATGTTTTTAGTATCACCATTTATAGATTTTATTCCATTATATTTTATTATGTATATTTCCTCATGATAACTTCATATTATTTCATGATCTTATTGAATTAATCATGTAATTTATATCATGACCATGTCTCTCACTTATTTATGATCCATTGATAACCCTATATGTTTCAATGATGATGTTTTACCCCTTATTGAGAATTTAAGACCACTATTTTCTTATGTTTCATTATTTTTCTAGGAATTACTATACAAGGATATGTATTGGATAGATTCACATGTGTAAATTTTTATTAGAAGAAATGAAAAATATTACATGAATTAATATGGGCATATAAATAATCTTAAAATATACTAAACATTCAGGGTTTTGAAGTTTTTATTACTATTGAATTTATATGTACATTCATGTAAAATAATTTACAAAATTTTGAGTCATCTCATTTTGTATTAGAGTATGCATGTTAAGTTTTTAATTTTAGCTCCAAATATAGAAATGCATGACTTGGGTTGCTTCATGATCAGTCCATAATATCACCATCAAAGAAACTAACATAAAAGCAAGGAACAATCCATATAAATAAGCACATGAAAATAATATTTGGAGTATAATCCATTATAATATTTAACAAATATTAAAAAAAACTATAATCTATTATGACTTAACTCTAAAGAATGGTGTGTCTTAAATGATTTTCTATACTCAACCCCTTACCTAATTTTCATATATGGTACATGTGATACAAAAAAAATAAATAATAAAAGGTCTATAGAAATAAATATTGAATAAAAATTAAAAATAAAGAATATATAATAAATTATGACATTCAATTCTAGTTTAAAAATATTTATTAAACAAATTATTATCCTTACATTTTAATTAAATATTAATAAGTAAGAACACATATAAATTTTATCATATCATTACAAATTCAAATAAAATAAATGATAGATTTATAATCAAAGTTAATCATGTTTGGTTAATAATTCAAATCCTACCATGATGTCCCTATAAAACCTTATGTTTCAATCATAAAATTAGCCCATATCACTATTTAACAATAAAATATTAGCCCAATTTTCAATATACTATGTTCATTCTATACATAATTTTTTATATCAATGTTTCTAAATGAATATCATGAAATGAGAATTAAATCATAACTAGTTTAAAAAAGGATAAAATAATATCATTAAAATACTTAAAAAAACAATGAAATTTCATCTCATATCAAACATCAAAAAATATCAAACATTTTAATTATTTTACATGAATAATAATACCAATTGCATCATTATATACCAACTAAAATAATAATAATAATATAGCACTTTTATTTATATGTAAATAGAATAGTCTAAGAAAAAATAACAATTAGAAAACAATATCTTATAATGAGACACAACTATGTAAATAAACCAACTAAAGAAAAATAAACTAATGAAAATATAGAAAAGTTATAGAAATAATAAATCAACCTCAATTTAGCTTCACTAACCAAAACTAGATAGATATAGATGTTTAATGAAATGTTATTAATATTATACATTTAATATACTTCTATTAATTTTTATATTTATCATGGATTGAGTTAAAAATTTACCATTATATAATGAGATTTAAAATGAGAAATTTCCTCAGGAAATTTTCTTTCCATTCTTTTTATTTAAAAAATAATAAATTTTTCATTTCCAACTATAACTAATCTTATGTATTTATTTAGGATTAATGTTCTTTCACCTTTTATGTCAATTTAAAAATTTTTCTTTGTTCTTCTTCATCAACAAAACTACTCTGGACCCCAATAGATAGTGTAACAGTACATGATGAATGTGACAAATCAAAAAAATTTATGGAGTTAGTTCATATCCCATACCTTATACATTTTTTGGGTATTCTTTCCCTAAAATTTATTCAACTATATAATTATAGAAAACGAATGATGATTGAACATGGCTCACATTTCATGTTTCCAGAATTTTAGTATTTGAATATAGTATTATCAAAGATGATTTTATTAATTATACCATATTAATAATATAATACAATTAGTTAATTTTTTATTATTATCTATCAATTTAAATGAAATATCATTAAATAATAACTGAAAATTTTCACCCTAATGTGTTTAGCTACTTCATTTCCGAAACTATCATTAGGTTTCTTATGAAAGTGAACACAAAAATCTATTCTTCCAACTGGGTGATAAAATTTCTATGAATTCACAAAAAATATATGTATAATAATTTAAAAAGACTCATTCTATTTAATTTAATAATGTAGAACCCTGACCTGGTTTTACATATTATTTGTGCTCCAGACTGATGTTCCACAGGGCCTTAGGCGCTCCTCCCCTAGGTGAATGACTTCTAACTAATAGTGGGGGTCTAATTAAGTGATAGTAGGGAGAATATATTCTTTGATGATGATAATAATATTGGTCTATGAGTATATATATATATATATTATATAATGGAATAAGGACCATAACAAAACGAGCAACAAAATAACACAACAGAAGAATATACAATAGAAAATTTAATAATACCATTTGTAGATGAATAGAAATGTCATAACGGGTCATAAAAAAGTGATATATAAGGTAACCTGTATCTAACCATACACACACATATATATAAAATCCCAAAAGATGGTTCAGATCGATGCATAGGAGCTACCTGGTCCACTACCATCCATCCCATGAAAAACTAGTACATCCCAGATCACTAAGGTCTGGCTCTTGTGCCTCATCCCTTACCTAATCTCAAAACCATAAAGTCTACCTGATTCATGAGAGGACTAAGTAGGGTGTGAGTATGAACTCAGTAGGTAACACCAATATTTTCCTATCTTACATCCATAATTATATAGTGTATGAATACATAAATAAATAGCTAAAAATCACACATAATAATAAACTCACTCCACTTATGCTCAACATCCAAATTGAGTGATTTACCTACTTTGGAAAATGCATGTACATATCTAAATACATGGACCCAAATATATATTTTCATACATTACATGTCTACAAAGATATATCTACAATGGTGAGGTCCCATGGATTAGTACCTATGTTTCCCCTAAAGAATATCTTACATGGAGTTCCCTCAGGATCCTCCCATAAAAATATCACTGGTACCTTGTGTCATCCGACACCTCCCATTACATAAACCAAGTAATGGGAATCCTAATGGAACACCCATCAATATATCCCAGCCCCCTCAGACCTCTGCTCAAAAATTCACCATCGACTCAACAACCTGGAATCTCGAGGCATGACGATATTCATCCTCAATGTATAATAAATCACCGTCATCTCAACAGCCCGACATCCTATGGAATAGAAATATATATCCTCTAATAATCCCATTCCATCATCCTTAATTTAATAGCGAGCCTCATCCCCCAACTGATGGTCTCAACACCATATCTTGATGGTTTATCAACATTTACCATGGATTTCTATGGTGATAACCTCCTCCATAACTGATGGTCAACACCATCTCCTAATTTACAATATCTATGGAGGCCTTCACCCACATCGAGTGGTCAACACCAAATCATATGAATCTTATATGTATGAGAACAAATCGAATAATGCATTTTCCAAGAATGGTGATCAGTAATCACCACCATATCCTAAGTCACATCATCCGAAACCTCATTCTCCATGTGACCACATCACTAAATTTTGATGTTCAACACCATATCAAGTCTCACAGGCTATAAACTTATCCTGACGACCTCATCTCCTAAAACCAGATGAACATCTCACCTCGTCTAGGTGATCAACCTCACCCCATGTATCTCGGGCCATACCCTCATCCTAATAACTATGTCACCTCAGTCCTGGTGATCAAAATCACCTCAATTACCTCGATCCATTCCCGTAACATTCCCATGAAACAAATTGTAATCATATCATATTTAATTAATTTAAAATAGAAAACCAACCTATCCTACCCAACTGGTAAAAATCCCCTTTCCCAAAATAGCATATATAAATAGACTAGAGCATGCCCAACAAAATCCCATAACATCGATTTAATCAATTTAAAAAAAATTATTAATTAATTAAACATTTCCCTCAGACAACCCAGCATGTATATTTAATATTGAACCCAATAGAACGCATATAAATAAGGAGAAATTTAGAAACCACCTAACTTATACTCGTAGGTACTCTCTTGTTGAATATGAGCCTCTAACTCAAGCCAAAACTAGAAAAATCATGATTTTAGACAAACACTCTAAAATAGGAAAAAATATATCACATTTATTTAGCATTTTGTATGGTGAGATAGACGAGAAAAATAATCAAGTGTATTGAATGCCTTACCACTACGCTTCCAACATACCCAATGACATTCAATTCATATCTCAGAAGAAGTAAGGAGGCCAAATCCTAGAATAAGGGGATAAAGGATCTCCACAGCTAGTGGATGAGATCTCATGCATGGGAGAGGAAAAATAGGAGAAATGATCTTAAAGAACGATGGGGGAAAGGTAATTTCACACCTTTTAAATACATGCTTGGTTAAGTCACACATTTTAGCTAAACGTGCTCCAACCATGCACACTCACTATCCAAAGGGTCATCCCTCTTAAACAGGTCCCAGGGTTTGTTTAAACTATTCTCCAACCATGCACACAAACTACCTAAGTGGAACTAAACATGTAGGCTAGCCCACACGGTTTTAAAAACCATGCACAACCTGTGCACAAACTCTGATAATAATTGCCAACACCCCATACAGTTTTCCATTGGAGGTCACATGGTTAAATCTAACCATATTCATCTATTAGAACCTTTTGGAAAATGATATTTTGGGGACTTGAATCTCCTGAAACTCATCTAAAGGACCAAGACATTCAATAGGCCTTAAACCCCATCTAAAAAATTTCTTAGAGTGTTCAGAATCTTGCAATACGGTTCCAAAACCTAGAATTAAAGTTGGTCTGACCACCAAAATCAAGAATTCAAAAAGGTTTGAAAATTTCAACCTGTTAAAAAACTTAAGATGTTACAGTCTCTCCACATTATAATAGATAATCAATGATCTATGAGGTCTTATTCCAAGATGGCAACAATCATACACATCTCATAAACATTCACTCGGTCTACCACGACTATTAATTCATAAGATAATTCCCCTTGTGATGCACCCTACCTTAGGAATTACCTACCTGGTCACTTCTAGAACTAAGATTAAATACCTAATAGTTCAACTAAACATCCCTAAACATAAAATTCCTCCCCTGAAATACCAACATTCCTTCACCTCATCAGGTGATCAATTCATTTAAGTGTCGTACCAAACACCCATAATGTCCCACATCTCACTAGATTCTCATTTAATACATATTCCACACAGGACACCCATGAGTCCCAAATCTCATTATATTCCCATAAGTCTTGTGTCTCAACATATGCTAAAAAATAACCCCACATCATATATATATATATATAAATATTCAAGCCCATCATAGTCCTGATGCCTAAGCACCTCATACATATCACACATCATATTTGTTTCCCATATACTAACCAGTGAAAGTCTAGTTTAGTTACAATACAAGAACCATGTGCACCAAAATCGGCCATGCCTAAACATAGGGAATGCCACAATCAAGGATTACCTATAACCATCATCGGATCCCCAGACTGCTCTGACCCTTCCAGCTTAACAACATGTTCCTGGCCTGAAGCCCAAATTCCCAAGGTCTGACCTCCCTATAGAGCTGTACCAACTACTGGCCACTTACCCCACTATTGTATATATCTCTCTCTCTATTCTCCAACATACACGTGAAGTTAAATCTAGGATACTAGCTCTTGGTACCACTCTAGGTACGACCTCAAATCCTTGATTCTAACCCGATCCTTGGTTTTGAGTCAGAAATTTTACTTCTTAATTTTCCATTCATTTAGTTTGGTAAATCCCAAAAACTTACTTAAAACATGTTTACTAACTTTTTATGTCCTAAGTGTTTTAACATGTTTTTGTAAAAAACATTACTTTTTACCATATATAGGATAAGTTCTAAAATTTTATGAATATAAAAAATAAATTCTTCATTGTGATTATTATAATGAGTGTGAGTATCAATATCAGACTCAACTTTATTAGACCAGAAGTTATAATTTAGTCGTGTCTATCACACTGAAAAAATTCATGATTATTGGACTGAAACTGTTTCCAATACAATCAGACTAACACTTGTAAGGATTATTATGTGGAAAATTATGAGGATGTTCATCAGATTCACCTAATTTTATAATCATGATAAGTAAACTTATTATTATCATAATAAACACTTTTAATACTTTAACGATGTTAATAAATATGTTTTCTAACATTCAATTACGATGAGATATCATGCGCCATCTATCTGAATCCATTTCAACAAACTTGAAAATATGACTGTTATATGATCTTTGGGAGATCACCTATAAATAAAATTTCATTTGAAGAGTTTGGATCTAGTTTATTACATTAACTCTCAAGTTTGTAGAAGAATACTTTGCATGAACTACTCATTCTTGGTCTTTGTATTTCTTTAAAGAGTTGCCTTCTTAAGGAATCATTTTTAGGTTTTTTCCTTAAGAAATTTTATAATTTTAACTAAATTTGATCATTATTATTATTAAGGGATTATAGGGATAGGAATATGGTGAATATGACCCATAAAATTAAGGGCTTATTGGGATTGTAAGATAGAACTGATCATCATATCGAGGGCTTCCAGGGATAGAAAGATAGAGTAAATCTGATCATCATATCAAGGTATTTCCTGATAAGGAAAGATGGACTTTAATATAAGTATAAAATAGTGGATACCTTTAGGCAAGGTTATTGACTACCTTACTCTTAAGTTTAAAACATGCTATTATTTTAATAATAGCTTGTAAGTCATTATTACTATTATATAGCTATTGTATTGCTTATAATTTAAAATTTATTTTTCTGCTGCATGTAATAGAATGTTGGTCATCGTACTCAACTTTTTACGTTTTTTTTATAATTATCACTCTGATTATGGTATACATAATCTGATTAATCTCATCCATCATGATACAGGTATTTTATTTTGATTTAATCAGGCCATTTTCTGGTTCTGATTTTGTGACTATGATAATCAGACTGAGTCCAAGTCTGATAAATTTACTTAAAGAAGATTTTTATTTCGATTAGTTTAAATATATTAAAATATGTTTTTAAAACTCAATTTATACCCTCTTGTAAGTATAACCATTATAAGATAATTCTTATGATCCTAAAATTGGTATCAGAGTAGGTTTCTACTGCTTATATACTAGTTGTGTTTTTACTTTATTAATTTCACGTTCTCTAAATTTTTGATATAAAATTTTCCTTTATAAACCTTGTTACACAAATGTGTACTTGTGGAAAATAATTTATATTGTTTTTAAGATGGAGGGTGTTAATTTTTTTTCCATAGATAATCTAAATCCAAACATACCACCAATCTTTGATAGTATTGATTATTAGTATTGGAGAGATAGGATGGAAAATTTTGTTATCAATACTGGGGTTGATAGTTTTGTTATGCTTACTAGAGACTAAAATATTCCTGATAAGGAAGTCACTACTTTTACACATCAAGAAAAACAATAATATATTTTAAACAACTAAGTACGGAATACTTTGTTATATTCCATGATAATAAGTATCTATAGTTAGATATTATCATGTGAATCCACAAATAGTATATGGAATAATATTGTGGTTACACACTTTGGAACTTCAAAATTTCTTGAAACTAGAAGAAAAATTATTATAGTGACTATCAAGCATTTGATTTCTTACCTGAAGAATCAGTTGCAATGATGCACTAGGGGTTCCTGATAATCATAAATAGTTTACAATATATTGGTGAAAGATGTCTTTATAATAAATTACTATTGTAAAGATCATTGATATCATTCCCAATGAAAGTGAATCAAAAATGAGATAAGAAAGTTGAATAATCTTACTCATGATGATCTCATTGAAAATCTTGTGAAATAAAAAGGCAGACTCAGAATAGTACCTTATAATGTCCTAACACCTAAGAAAGTTGTTAAATCTTTAAGGAAGAAAACATTTGTCATTCAATATGATTATATCACATCTGATTATTCTGAAAATGAATTATCCAATCTCACTAGAAGGATGAATAAGATCATTAAAAAGAAATATTTTTAGTACTGATACAAAAAAATTTATAAGGATAAAGGTGACAAGAAAGATGAAGTCAAATGTTATGAGTGTAATAAACCTATACATATCCGACAAGGTTGTACAAAGTTGAATAGGAAAGATAGGAAAGAAAGAAATTATGAAATAAGTACACAAAAATATTAAAAATATAAAGGAATGAAAGTATTGAAAGAATCTAAAATGTGGAGTTATAATAGAGGTGATTCTTTTAAAAGTTAATCTAATATTTAAAGTTATGTACATAGGAACATATAAATTTTTTCGAAAGTTACTCTTGTAAATCATTGTCATATGGATAAGTTATGAATATACGAAAACCTTAAAAACATGTCTTTAAGTGAAATTTTTCCTCATGATAAAAATTCTACATCTTCTAATGAATAATATTCCTCAATAGAAGATATCACTCTTCCATGTTATGATGAAGTTTCTCATTTTTCTAAACTTTTAGAAAATGAGAATTGTAAAATGTGAATTAAAAATGATAATGTTAAAGCTAAAAAAGTTAAGGATGGTTCAAGAATAAATGTTTTGAAAAATAATATATTGGATATTTATAAATATCTTGATAACAATAATTTAAAAAAAGAAACTAGATCAAAAGATATTGAAAATTTTATTTCTAAGAATGTTGTATTAGAAACAAAACTTAGTTATAAAACGACTACTAGTGAGGATAAAAATTTCATTGTAAAAATAAAATCTAAAATTTCTAGTTTGAGAAAAATTTTATCAAACTTTAACACTAGTAAATAAAATTTTGATAAAATTTACAAAAAAATAGACCTCATGATAATTATTCTCGAATGGGTTTTACAAGTAAAAAACCTATTTTAAGTAACAATTCCTTTTTCCAAAAAGTGCACCTTTTTGCACCAAGTTACAAAGTGGTGGGAATTAGAAAAAGAATTTTTCATTAAATAAAGTTCAATCATTAGGTTTTCATAAGGCATATTTTTCAAAACAAATGTGGTTACCCAAGGGTTTTTTTCTGACATTACCATATCCAAGAAGGTTTGAGTACCGAAAGTCTATTGTTTTTGTAATTATGAAAACAAAGAATATACCAATAATAAGAATACATGGTACATGGATAGTGGGTGTTCTAGGAATATTAATAAAAACAAATAATTCTTTAGGAATAAAATAAAGATGAAAGGTGAAAAAGTCACTTTTAGAGATAATTCTCAAGGAGTGATTATCTGAATAGGTAATATTGTCCTCATTGGAAAATCTCTTATTTAAAATGCTTTATTTGTTAATTTTCCTAAGAAAAAACTTATTACTATAAGTAAATTATTTGATGAAGCTTACCTTGTGAGATTTAGTAACAATAAATTTTTAGTAGATAGTTCCAAGGATGAATTTATTCCTTCTGCCAATAAAATATGAGAATGTTTAAACATTTTACTTAAAAGACATTAAGAGCCAAACCCTACCTTTCCTTAGTGAAATAGAAGATCAATATTGGTTATGGAATATAAATTTAGGAAACTATAACCTAAGAAACTTATCTAAGTTGACTAAAAAATAACTTGTTAAGGATCTAGAAAATCTTAGGTTTGATTATTAAAAAATTATATAACCCTTATCAATACGATAAGAAACATAAGTCAAGTTTAAAATTTATTAGTGAAGTATGAAATTTAGATACTTTATAGTTAGTAAACATGGTCTTATTTGGTCCTACAAAAATACGAAGTATTGGTTAAAAGTACTATGTATATTTTTTATTTGGTTATTACACTAGATATACATGGGTTTATTTTCTCACAATGAAATCTGAATCATTTTTTTATTTTAAAACTGTTGTATCCAAAGTTAAAAATGATAAAATAATCTCCTAGATAATTATTTGTAGTGATAATGGTAGATAATTTGTAAATTTATATTTTGAAAAATTTTTCAGTAAGAAAGGTATTGAACATAACTTTTTAAAACCTAGAACCCTCCAGAAAAATGGTGGAGCTAAAAGAAGAAATAGTAATCTTTAAGAAATAACTAGAACCATGATAAATAAATACTCAATTGTTAAATTCTTTTAGGCTGAAGTGGTCAGTAATACCTTCTATACTATAAATTGAGTTTTAATTATACCTTTTCTTAATAAAACTTCTTATGAGTTGTAGACTGTATGAAAACCAAAATTTTCTTTCTTCAAATTTTTGGTTGCAAAGTATTTATCCTTAATACTAAAGATAATATACATAAATTTTCACTAAAATCTGATGAAGGTATAATTTTATGTTATTCCACTACTTCTAAGTCATATATATTTTTTAATAAAAAATCTTATACTGTTGAGGAAACAGTACATGTAAATTTTAATGAAACTGATCCCTTTTTTTAAACAACCTTAACCTACATCCTTAGATGTTATTTCTAAAACTGATTTTCAAACATTGTAAGAAATTTATTCTCATAAGAAAATAAATCAATAATTTGTTTCTGAAGGTTTTACTTAGGAATATTTTCTACCTATTATTGAATAATAGACTTTTGAAAACTCAAGAAGCCAGTTGTTTCTTCAGAATCATCCTAGTGAGAGTATCATTGGTGATGTAGATCAACAGGTAAAGACTAGATGTTCTTTAAGAAATAAAATTAAACACCTAGCTTTCTTATCACAATATTAACCTAATAAACCTAATGAGAATTTAGGTGGTGAGGAATGGATTAAGGCATTTCATGATGAGCTGAATGAATTTGAAAGGAACAAAGTCTATAATTCTATTAAATGACCTATAGAAACTTTAATAATTGGAGTAAAAGGGGTTTTTCAAAACAAATGTGATGAAAATAAAATAATTGTTTGAAATAAATCTAGACTTGTTACTAAGGGTTATAATCAATAATAGGGATTTTATTATGAACAAACTATGCATCAGTAGGAAAACTTTAAGCTATCCAAATAATTTTTTTCCTTTATAGCATTCTTTAATTTTAGACTATTTAAAATGGTTGTGAAGTGTGATTTTCTTAATGGATATGTCTAGGAGGAAGTTTTTGTTAAACAAATAGCTTGCTTTGATATTACAAAATATCCAAATTTTGTTTCTAAATATATCAAATCTTTTTATATACTTAAATAACCCCCTAGATCTTGGTATGATATATTAATTTGATTTTTTTACAAAAAAATATGTTAAGGGAGCTATGGATCCAACTATTTTTATAAAATAAATTAACAAAAATATTATGATTATACATATTTATGTTGATAAAATTATATTCATATTAACTCAATAATCTTTGACTAATTACTTTTTGGGTCTTATGAAGTCTGAGTTTTAAATGAGTATAATGGCCGAGTTAACATATTTTCTTGGTTTTCATATTTCTTAAAAACTAGAAGGAACTTTTATATATCAATATAAGTATATAAAATATATTTTATGAAATTTGGATATGAAAATACTAAAAGTATTATTACTCTCATTGGTACCTCAAATACTTTAGATCTTGATGATACCAGGCTACCAGCTGATCAAAATATTTTTAGAGGTACGATAGGGAGTTGACTTAAATTAACTTCTAGTCATACATATTTAATGTTTTCTGTATTATTATGTGAAAGATATCAAAAAATCAGAATCCATTTTAAAATATTTAAAAAAAAATTTTCATTATCTTAATATAACTATGGATTTAAGACTTTTTTAGTCTTTTGGAAATATTTTTGAATTTAAAAGTTTTTTGAATGTTGAATTAGGTGGATGTAGAATTGATAGGAAAAGTAAATCCATAATGTTTAATTTCATAGGATATTATTTTGTTTCTTGGTCTTTTAAGAAATAAAAATTAGTAGTATTTCCACTATTAAAGCTGAATATGTGGCAGTTGGAAGTTTTTGTTCTCAAGTGTTGTGGATTCAACATATACGCACTGAACATGTAATGAGTTTTACTAAAACTCAAATAATTTGGGATAATAAAAGTTTCATTTATTTGATTAAATACCCATCACATCACTCATGTTCTAAGAACATAGATATAAGACACCATTTTATTTAGGATCACACACTTAAAGGAGATATCATTTTACAATTTATCAGAATGAAAGATCATCATATTTATATTTTTACAAAACTAATTACTTTTGAAAGATTTGAGTATATTGAACAGAAGATAGGAATGATCAACATAAAGTAATAATTAATATCTACTTATTTTTTATCCATCTCCTTATATTAAGATACTCCTTCTCATAGGGTGAGTATATATGTTTTTTAAAAAACTTTTAGTTTTTCTTAAATTTTTTAGTTTTCTAAAAATTGGTAGTTTTTCTAAAAAAATTATCATAATGTTTTTTTGGAATCAAATTTTATAATTTAAGTGCGTTAGAATCCCCAAATTGTTTTTTGGACTCTAAAAATGTTATAAACTTTTGGGCTCAAAATTTTCTAATAAAAATTTTCGGTTTCAAAAGTTTTATAATAAAATTTTATTTCAGAAATTTCATAATCAATTTTCATTTCAAAATTTTCATAACCAGATTTTTCTTAATAAAACTATTGTATTTAGTATCTATTTTAAAAGTATCGTAATTTGTTTAGCTTACAAAAATCTATAAGAACTGGTTATTTATAATGATTTAGATTTTCAATCTAAAAGTCACCCTTCTACTATTTTAGTTTTTCCACTGTCTCATTATGATTAGTCATTTGATTTGTTGTTTTTATAATTTTGATTTTATAAAAAAATTTGTTTTATTTTCATGTTTTAAATCCTTTTCCCAATCAGATTCATTTTTAATATGATAGAAAAATTAAAAAAAACCTCGATAGTTAAAATTATTTAAAACTTTATTTGGATCAATTTCAATTTTCAGATCAGAATGGTTTCAATTTCAACCAATTATTATATTATAGAAGATGAACCATAAACCCAAGTTCCTATATAAAGGTGGTCCACCCTCATGTCCCACATCAGTTGTTCAAGTTTTTCTCTCTCGAGTTGATGTTCCCTTCATATTCCCCATTCCAATAAGTTTCGCTTTCATCTGATTATTGACACCATTTTTAAATTCAATGGAAACAAAGAACAATTTTTAAATATGGTTTATATTTATAGAGCAGATGATAGAAAGGGCATAATATGAAAAGAATTACTCTACTCTAATGAAGATAATCTCATTTCAATGTTGGGAGTTTGTATGTGTGGAAAATCCAGATAAGGACTTTGATTTTTATTATCCTGATTTATTTCCCAAAAACTATGCTTTAGTATAGTTTCCCTAGGAGGTTGGGAAAGAAAAGGTTTCTATAACAATGTATAGAAAAAGATATAAGTTCTAATATAAGAATGTTGAAAATTTGGTAGGAGTACCCACATAAGGTGAATCATATTTTCCTTCACACAAGTTTTCAAACACTCTCAGTATGTTTAATAAAAACATAGCTGAAGATTCATTGTTTTTGGAGTGTGAAAAGACTTGGAAAGTATCCCAAATGAAACCATACAATCATGTAGTTTCACTATGGATTCATGGATACTTAATTCCATGAAAAGGATATAGAGAAACTTTAAAGGTTTCAGATGTTTTTATAATTTACTTTTTGTTAAATATGAAGAGTTTATAATTAGTGAAATTTATCTTTATCACTATGGACAACATCAAAATAGGATCAATAAAATCCAAGATTATAATTATTCTAGCCTTCACAAGTAAATTGTTTGTTCAATGTATTACGTTTTTCAAGGATAAAAATAAATTGTATCCAATGAGGGGAAAAATTCATTTATCATCAATGATATGATTAACAAAATGACATTTGTCTTTGATAAAAAATCAAATAAGTTTATTGAGAAAATCGATGGCGCTATATCAGAAGAAAATCCATTAAATAATTCATAAAAGGATGATATAAATAAGAATAAGACGGTAGAGACCTCACCTCCAAAGAAGAAAAATATACAAAATAATTTACTAGATGATGTTTTTGAAATTTGGATGAAAGATATATCTAAGAAAAAACTAGGGGATCCAAAAATTGGAATCGACCCAGTAGAGGCCAAATCTTTAAAAATTCATGCTATTGAATCTTTAGAGGAAGAATACAAGAAGAAGAATTAAAAGAAAAGGTTGCAAGAATACATGATATGTGAAAGTTTATTGAAAGGAGTTGAAACGTATTCCAAGAAATTTGTAATTATAAGAACTCACACTGATCAAGTAAACCCGGATGCATATTTCTTTTTTGAAGAAACCATAGTTGTTCGTTTAAAAATTCCTTCCATTATAATCATGGTAAAGGAAAAAATGGTAGTTGAAGAATTGGTCCCAATCATTCCTGAAAATTATTTGGAACTGAAACCAGCTAGTAAAGGATATTTTAGAACTGAAAGGAAGTTAGAAAAATATCTTGAAGAGGCTATTAATGAATAATTTGAAGTAAATGAAGGATAATAGATTGAAGAAGAGGGAAGAGGATAATGTGAAGATGTTGAAGAGGAGACTGAAGAAGAATTGGAAGAATAAGAGGAAGAACATGATGAAAATGGATAATATGATGGTGAAGAAACCCAATATGAAAAATAATCATCAGAGTCCTCATCCTCATAAGACTTTATCACAATGAAATATAATCAAGAAAAATAACTAATTAATATGGAGGAAAAATATTCTTTAAAAGAGGAAGCAGATTCATCCTCAAAGAAAGATGAAGAAGATAAAACTTATAAGACCAAAGATGATGATAAATCCCAAACCAAAGATGTGGACATATTGAAATTTTATAATGACAAGATAGGTTACAAGAAATTTGAAACGGAAGTTTCAATGATAGATAATAATTAAGTGATAGAAATGTATGTTGGTATGATCCGAACAAGGCCTCCTCATCCTGAACCCGAACAATCGAACTTGGCTGGAACCATTGTTCGGAAAGGATTTGATTACATTGTTCATGTTCAAAGAAGGTTGGAATGAACTATTCCATATTTTCAAAAGAATTAACCTCATAGTAATATTGTGTAAGAAATTATAAATAAAAAATCGGAGTCAGTTAAATTTTTGATAGAATCCATTATTCGTATTAAAGTTGAGTTGAAGACCCTTCAAGAAACTTCATGTACTCATAAAGGGTCATAAAATCAAATGGTTCAGTGGACGATCTTGGTTGATTTAGACATTCATATGGAGGAAGAAAAATTTTATGAGATTAAGAAGCTTATGGTAGAGTCATCAAGATATTTTAATCAGTTATCAAAAGCTGTGGATGATATGGGGAATTTTGTTTAAGAATGTAGAGATAAAACCGATGATCATACTGAGGAAGTGAATTTTCTAAAATGAAATATCTAAGACATTGAGTTAGAAATGAGCTGACTCTAATCATATGATGATAAAGTAATCATGCTGAGAGAACAAAACAAAGAGCTATCTAAAAAAGTTTGGATTCAATAAGAATGTTTAGTGACGTTGAAAAAAGACCGGAAGGAGTTCAAGAAGATGAAATATTTTGTAAAGGCCTTTATGAAGAAATAATAAATTTTCCTCTTGAACTCTTATTGTATTTGTTTTTATAAAACATTTTTTATTGATCAATGTAATCAAATATTCATCTAATTCAATTGTGTCGGAATATTTGTCGAATTTTGATTAGTTTTATGTTCTTTCATACATACATGGATGACTAGTTAGTTAATTTTTTTTTTATATTGCATTTATATCCTTTCAAGAAATTTTGAATTCATTCCCCATTAATTTTTGAAGATCATAAAGGGGGAGAAATTATTAAAAGGTGGAGAGATTATTAAATGAGAAAAAGTTTTTATAAAGTTGGTTTGTTATATTAATGGGGAGAATATCTTTCAAATGAAAGAATATTTTATCAAAAGGGGAGATATTATCCTAAGGGGGAGTCTATAATATTAAAAATCATACTCTTTATTTTATTCAGAAGTGTTAGATACTTAGGGGAAGTTAAGGATTAAATAATAACTCTAAACATGAAGTTATTAAAATAAATGGGCTATAGGTTTTTCAAGTTATTTTTTGTTTAAGTTTTTGGGTTTCTCATTTCCAAAAAGGGGACATTATTTAGTCATATTTTCTACTTCTTACTTTTCCATTACATTAGTTTTGGAAATCACAGACATTTAATTAAAACATGTTTACTAAATTTTTATGTCCCAAGTGTTTTATCATGTTTTTGTAGAAAAAATTACTCTTTACCGTACATAGAATAAATTCTAAAGTATTATAAATATAAAACAATAAATTATTCATTACGGTTATTATAACGAGTATGAGTATGGTTATCGAACTCACATTTGTTAGACCAGAAGTGAGACATTAGTCATGTATATTTTACTAACATAAGTCATGACTATTGGGTTGATACCCGTAATGATACAGTCAAACAAACACTCATAAGGGTTATCATATTGACAATTGTAAGGAATTACAATAGAGTCAACTAATTTTATAATTGTAATACATAAACTTGTTTCTATCTTAAGGAAAACTTTAAACACTATAATGGTGTTAATCAATAGGACATAATACATTCAGTTATAGTGTGTTGTAAAGTGCCAGCTATCCAAATATGTTGCATAAAACATGGATATATAACCGTTATATGAACATTGATAGATCACCTATAAATACCAATTTATTTGAAGAGTTTGGAGCTGGTTGACTGCATTCACTCTCAATTTTTCATAAGAATTATTAGCATGAACTACTCGTTATTAGTCTTTGTATTTATTTATAGAGTTGTCTTCATAAGGAATACTTTTCAAGTTGTTTCCTTAAGAACTTTTGTAATTGTAACCACATCTAATCATTGTTACGATTAAGGGATTTCAGGGATAGGAAGATGGTTAATCTAATGCATCAGATCAAGGGCTTATAGGGATAGTTATATAGATCACATCATCTTATCAAGGGATTCTAGGGATAGTAATACATAGAAAATTTGATCATCATATCGAGGGATTTCCTAGTAAGGAAAGGAAGACATTAGTATTAGTATAAAATAGTGGATCCCTTTATTTAGGGTTTTGAATACCTTACTATTAAGGTTAAAATAGTTTTATCTTTTAATATTATATTGTAAGTCATTCTTACTATCACATAGCTATTTTATTTCTTGTTAATTTACAAGTTAATTTTCTGCTACATGTAATAGAAATTTAGTCATTATACTCATCATTCAATATTTTTTTTGTTTTATCATTATTACTCTGATTACGATATACATAATCTGATTAATTATAACCATCGTGATACTAATATTTTACTCTAATTTAATAAGAATATTAACTAGTTTTGATTTTGTGACTCTGATAATCAGACCAAGTCCAAGTTTGGTCAATTTACTTAAAGAGGATTTTTGATTTTATTTTTTTAAATATTTAAAACTATATTTTTAAACTAAAATTAACCCCCCACTTATAATTATATCTCCCATTAGATAATTATTACTATCCTACACCTGAATCCCATCTATCCAAGAAGGCTTCCTATAGAACCTCTATGGATGCACCTTCTAACCACATGATCATCACTTCTTTGGAGCCTTCTTATATTGAGTTTGAACATGCCTTAGATTCCTACACTAAAAGCACGCTATTGAAGAACCACTCCTCAATGGACTACTCTATTATTTATCCTGACTAACTTGATAAAACTCATCATGATATCATTTGAAGCTACTTGAATAATCACTATTAAGATCACCTAAAACCACCACCTAGCTCGAATATGACTGATCCATCAAGTTTCCCATGGATGTATGTGCCCGATTCACCACCTCTGAGAATGACGTCAGCATGAAGATATTCACCTTAACCCTGATGGAATGTCGCAATCCATCCTCAAATCACCCCACCCAAGTGATGTCATCACCCAATATATCAAGAGAAAACCAGTATAGGTCTATGTAATTAGCCACATAATCTATAAGGGATATATCACCCAACTTTAGGTTCGTGAACTCACAGGATCTATCTACCCTCAATGCCTCTTGGAAGAAGTGCTCAAAGAACCTAGGCTCAAAATACTTTCAAGATAGTCCCTCTTGTCTACCATCTTGTACCTGTATGTCCCACAAAATATTTTTAGGTCCTCTAAGAATGTAAATATCCCAATTCACACTTCATCTTGGAGGAGTATCAAGCTAGTTGAAAATCATCTACACCAATTCGATCCATTTATTTGCTACTTTCAGTTTACCCTCACTCGGAAATAGCAGTGGGTGTTGAGACTGGAACTCACAAGTCAGATACACCATGGAAGGATAATCTCACTGAGCTCTCCTGTCGATGCCCTATACGACTCTTACAAATCTTTCTATGATATTCTCTTCTAATAATGGCCCAAAATTTTTCATATATTGAGGCTTCACCACCTATTCCTAAGACTATGCCTATAACTATAGGTCTACACGACCATCTGGAGCCTCATCCTAACCCTCAGAGGCCTCATATTGTGCATTCTCTAGAGAAACCATATCTCCACCCTCTTGAAGCTCCACCGGAAGCCGTCTAGGTGGCATTACACTAAAGAAAAAACAACATGGTCAAAGTAGTCATAACAGTCATATATATTTCATAGATATGGAAAGTTATATTAGGAAATAAGTCTTCCCACCCTTACACTCCCCAACCACTCCCATGTCACATGAGATTCAGCCCCATGGACCCTTACATACCCATAAAAGAGTCAAATATCACATATAATCTGGTCTCATGGACCCTTTCCTACCTGTAACATATTCCGACATCACATTTCATCCACATCAAATATCATCAATCTGGGGTAGCTGATTAGAATGGCACCAAAATGATATGAAGAAAAACATAGCCTAGATTTTTATTGAAACTTTAAGAAGCTCAGACCTTTCATTATCCCTACCTACCCTTATTAGGGTCAAGTCCATATATCACATTCATATAGAATCACATATCAATCTCACCAGAAACCACATACATGGGAAGATTGAGTAGAATTCAACCAAAAGAGCTAATCCAGAAAACACTGTTTAGATTTTTGTTGAAACTCTAAAGTGAACAACCCCTATTAGTATATTACAGGTTCCAAGTAATTATTTACATGCACATACATATATCATGTCACCATATACGCCTACCGTGATGCATAAACAATTCCACCTTTCCATAACATACCTCATAATCCAATAACATCACACCCAAGTGAGACAATCAAGATGGAAATCAATGAATATTAAAATTGAAAAACATAAAATCGATTTCCCACCCCTTAAAACTTGGTCTTCCCCCCGCGCAAGAGTCTTCTGGCACCCAAACACGAGATCTATACCTTGTTTTGACAACCAACTAGTCTCTAGTCTACCACAACCCAAATATTAAGACCAAAAATGGAAAAAACTCCTCTTATACCATTTACAATGCCCCGACCCTATTTTCCACTTTATTTATGCTTCAGGCCAGTGTGTCACTGGGACTTTGGCGTGCCTCCCCATATGCCAAATACTATTGACTAGCAGTGAGGGCCAGATTAGGTGATAGAGGAGAGACTACACCCTTTGATGACGATGATAATAATAATTGTCCATATATATATATATACCACAATGGAAGAAGGACCATAACAGAAAAAGTAATAAAATATCCCAATAGGAGAACATACAATAACAACATACATAATACCATCTGTAGATGAATATACATTTTATAAAAGGGTAGGAAAAAGAGATAAGAAAGGTCTCTAATGACTGGACATAAATGTACATATACATAGAAAAACCCAAAAGAAGTTTCATATCGATGTAGAGAAACCACCTAGTCCACTGCCATCTATCTCATGCAAAATAATTACATCCCATATCACTAAGGTCCAGATTTCGAGCTTGATCCCTTACCTAATCTCAAAACTGTAAAGTCTACATGTTTCCTGAGGGACCCATGTAGGGTGTGAGTATTAACTTAGTAGGCCACCACCAACGTGTGTCTATCTTACATTCGTAATTATACAGTGAATGCATACATAAATAAATATAACCAACTCACATGTAATAATAAAAAACTCACTCCACTTATGCTCAACAACCAAAATTGAGTGTTTTACCTACTTCATCCAATGCCAATACATCTCTGAATGCATCACCAGAAATATATATTTTCATACATTACATGTCTGCAAAGATATATTTTTAGTGTTGAGGACCCTTGTCTTAGTGCATGGGTGTCCCCTAAAGAATATTAGACATGGAATGCCCTCAAACTTCTCCCATGAAAATATCATCAGCACCTCGTGCCATTTGACATCTCTCATGCCCTAAAATAAGTAATTGTCATCCTAATAACACACTCATCAATATGTTCTAGGTCCCTCAGAACTATGCTCATAAATCCACCATTGTATCAATAGACCAATGTCTTGAGGCACAAAAACATCCATCTTCCAATGAATAATAAATCATTTTCGGCTCAACATCCCGAGGCATGATGATATACATCTTACAATAATCTTGGCCCATCGGTCTCAATGTAACGATGAGCCTCAACCCTCAACTGATGGTATCAACACCATCTCCTGATGGTTCATCACCATCAATCTTGGATTTCTATGGTGAGAAAATCCTCCATAACTAATGTTCAACACCATCTTCAAATCTGAAATATCTATAGAGGCCTCCACCCACAACAAGATGTCAACACCACCTCATCTAAGTCCTATTTGTGTGCACACGACTCCAACAGTACATCAGCCAACAACGGTGAGTGGAAATTGTTAGCATATCCTAATCCACATCATCTGGTTCCTCATGCCCCATTCGACCACATCACAAAATTTTTATGGTCCACACCATCTCAATTCTCATGGGCTATGACCTCGGCCTGTCGACCTCGTCGCCTCAAAATCGATGTCTATGTTTCCTCAACACAGTGATCAACATCACTCCATGTATATCAAGCCACACCCTCAACCTCACAATCGTGTTTCCTTGGTCCCAATGATCAACGTAACTTCAATTACCATGAGCATTTCCCGTCATGTTCTCATGGAAGAAATTGTAATCATATCACTTTTAGTTAATTTAAAATAGACAACCGGCCAAAACTTCCCAGTTGGTCAAAACCCCCTTACCCGACTTAGCATATATAAATAGTCTAGGGTATGCTTAACGACATCCCATAATATCAATTTAGTAAATTTAAAGGCAAGTATTAATAAATAAAAGATTCTATCTGACAAACCATTTTGCATATTTAATAACTCACCCCATAACACCAATATAAAGAATGATAAATCTTGGAACCACCTACCTCAAACTCGTAAGTGCTTGCTGATCAAATATCAACATCAAACTCGAGCCAAAAAGAGAGAAAGCAGGATTTTAGAAAAATAATTTCAAAATAAGGAAAAAAAATTGAATGGATTTAGCATTCAGTATGGAAAGATAAACAAGAAAAATAATCAAGTGGATTGATGGACTTACTGCTAAGCTTCCAGTGCACTCGACGACGTTCAATTTGGATCTTGGACAAAGGAAGGAGGGAAAAGCCTAGAAGAGAGGAAGAGGGGATCTCCACAACTACTGGAGGAGAACTCACACATGAGAGAAAAAAATAGGAGAGAAGGCTCTTAAAGGAGGGTAAAAAAGGTAATTTACCACTTTCTGAAGAGGTGTACTGTTAAGTTTCATAGTTTGGATAACTGTACGCCAACTGTACGCACTCACTATCCAGAGGGTCACCCCTCTTAAATAGGTTGAATGATTTTGAGAAACATTTTTCCAACCTTGCACACTCACAACCTAAGTGGAACTAAATGTGTGGGCTAGGACATATGGTTTGAAAAAGCATGTGCATTCTGTTTACACCCTTTGAGAATAGCTGCAGACACCATTGCACGGTTTCCCCTTGGAGGCATCACAATTAAATATAAATGTGTGTCTCTATCTTCACCTTCTAAAAAATGATATTCTGAGGCTCTGATGCTCCTAAAACTCATCTTACCCCCCTTTGATACATTAAATGTCCCTTAAACATCATCTAAAAACAACTCCTTGGAGCATTCAATCTCTTGGAATAGGATTTTCAAGACTGGAATTCAAGATGGTCTGTCCACCAAACAAAAAAATTCAAAAAGGTTGGAAAATGTCGACCCATTCAAAAATCCAAGACGTTCCAAATAATACAAATCATAATGGATAAAATATAATGAAAATTTATTTTCCCTAAAAAACATTGTAAACTTGTTGTATGAGGAATTAAATTTTTTTCATGACTCAATGTGCTAATTACTTGAGCTTTCCGGGGAAATGAATTACATTAATAAAAATTATAATTTGATTTGTTTTGGTTATTATGTCACTATAAAACATGGTAATACCTCATGTCATGTATCCTTAGTAATATTAAAAAATAATTCCCTTTCTATCACGATATTCCTTCTTGAACTTGTTCATATATCTATTGAATGCTCAAATATGTGTCACTAAACTTATACTATAACCTCTACTTAAATTTTCTTTATTTCTTAATCAAAATTTTCATTGTACATGGGTATAAACTCAATTCCGTAACATCAAAATTAAAGATAATTTTTCAATAATAAATACTACATATTTTTTATATATCAATATTGATACTCAAATCATTTAAATTAATCATCAATGAATACTAAATTTTTATTATTTTGCATGATTTTTGAACAAATGGTTCTTCCAAACTATCATAATATGTATCTAATATTTATAATTTATAGGGTGTATTATCTTATGAAAATAATGTTTGAAAAGGATCTATCCATAAGTGATGGAAACTGAAAGGCACTGTCTTGGGATCTTTCAAATGATGTTCGGTTTTGGGTTGTTTAGCTGCATCGGAGTGGCTGACCAAAGTCATCTCTCAAAGGAGGAAGTAATTTAAGAAAAGATATTTAATGTATTTTGAAAATAAAATTAAATAACTTAGACATACTACTTTAAAGGATGGAGAGGTTTTTTTTCATTTACAAAACTATAAAAATATTTCTGGAAGAATATTGTATTTTTTATGTTTTTGTTTTTGAAATGAAATTTGATTAATAAAACACAACGATTAGATACATTTTTAGAAAATATTTTTAAAATACATAATAGATATAACTCTACATATTCATTTACTTATTAATAAATATCATTTAAATTAATAACCACTTAATTATTATACCCTAATTTGTTAACCCTCATACCCTATCGGAGTTAACATTACCACAAAGATGAAAATAGTTAAACCCTAGGCCAGCTTCAGAACATGCAATCGCATCACCCTTCTATGATTGACATTATAAATCTAGCCTATAGTCAATGGTAAATTAGGGCAAATATCCATTCTAAAAAATGAGGATAAATTGTGTTTAGGTAATATATTTGAACTCTACAAATTTATCCCGTACACTTTTGTTTCACTGGTTAAGTTTACGCTCTCACAATTTACACAAATCTCATCCTCACGTGTTTTTGTGTCAATTGTTCAATTGTTTTCTTAGTTTATTATAATTTTAAAACTAAATTCATGGATAATATTTTGTGAATTAAATTAGATTAATGATTCAAAATAAATAAATGAAGAGGGTAAGAGGTATATCGATTTTTTAAAAGAACAACTCTTCCATGGGCGGTGTAGTCATCGTAGAAACATTTTTCATTCGCAAGGGTTTAGAAAGGGTATAACCCAATCTTGTTTCTACTCTTGAATTAAATCCCAAAAAGTAAGATTAATAGAATAATAAAATTGAAAATAATTTAATAATGGGAAAAGAAACTAAGAGTTTATTAAAAGAAAAATAATATTACAAAGTGAAGAAGAAGAAGAAGGCATCGATGAAGGGATCCTAGCTTCAAAAAATATCTTTATTGAAATTCCTGGATAAATAGAGTAAAACAAATTATCCTATGCCTTCTATATCCTAATGCAGTTACCAAACCCTCAAAATGATAAAAACACGAATTAATAGAGTGTATAAGAGGCTATGTTTAAAGAGGTTTCAAGTGTGAATGGGAAAATTCGTCCAAATAAACTAATCCAATTTTCACTACCTGTTTGGCCACAAAAATGCTTGAACCAGCTGTCTTTGTATAAGGATTATTTGTGCAAAAATTAGTCCTAGATATCCTATCAAAATTTGGGTCTAATCCAAGCATTTATGAATACCCAAATATAGAACTGATGTCCAATCTGGAAATTCCATCCAAACTTTGACTTCATGCCCCATTAAGTCCAATCAAATGAACAATTTAGCTCATATGTCCTGAATGAAAGTTGTATCCCATTAAATAATGAACACAGTTACAAAATATTAAGTTAAAATAATTCAAATAAAGTTAATTATGTTCAAAATTCCACAATTAAATTTTAAAGGTTAAAACTTGAATTTTCATCAAATTTTCAAATGAATGATCGAATCCTTAATATTTTATAAATAAAAATATTTAACACAATGCGGGGAAATTTTTTCATTTATTATCAATAAAATATTCAAAAAAATTGTGTTTTATCAAATCCCCCACATTTACCATTATTCACTCCTTGGAAAAACCACATACCATGCATTCCAGAAAATTGTGACAAGTAAACATCAATATCAAATCAAAACAATTTTTAGAACAAATATCCTTGAGATCCAATAGTTCCACACTAAGAAAAAATATATATCATTCCTCATAAAAAATATTATTTCAAGTTATCCATTTATATCATTCAATATATTTCCACTTCATTCCTCCTCCCATGTACACAAAACACTTACCTCACTTGAATTTTCTCTTATCACAAAAATATCAATTTTTCAGCAGTGACTTTCCCATCAGAACTCATACATGGGTCACCATAGGCTTGATAAATTCCTATATCTATACCTGATGTGAGTCAAGGATATATGTTTATCATTAGGAATTTTCATGGTTGTTTTGTGGATTTCGGTTGGTAGGATTTAGATGTGAAAAAATATGAGGCTGAATGAGGAGGGCTCCACTCTTTTGGAAGAAAAATTGCATTATTCTAATTTTGAATCAACTATGGTATCCTCCTCACTCACCTTAGTTTTAATTCAGCTCCATCATCATGAAAACTCATGGAATGTTTACATAATTCATCATTTCAACAAAAAAAATATCAATCTTCTCAAATATAGTTTTTTCATGGAAGCTCCAGATAGGAACAACTTTCTTTCTTTAGTGGAAGCTCTAAAAAGGCATAACTTCTTTTGTCATGAAAGCTCTAGAATGTCAGAACATTCAACAAAATAATTTTTTTCCAAAGAAAACACATCTCTTCATAATTTAATTTTCCACCCAAAGTATCAAAAAATGTGGTAACACAATACAAGATAGCTTCTCCCACACTTAAGTTTAGCTAGATTATGTGATTTCACCTCAAGAGTTGGATGGATAAGGAAAATTGGCTTGTATTGTATATAACCTACCAGGCGGTTCATGGATTATAAGGGCTAAAAGGATTAAATGTTCATGGTTGGCCATTATAAAATGTATTATTTTAAACATGGGATTTAATACCAAATAAATGCCTCAATCATTTAAAACACAAGTACCTAAAACCCTCAAGTTTTGATAGGAATAAATCAAATCTTGGTTAAATCAAGAATGGTTTGGTTCTCTCAATAAGTAAGGTAAACGAAAGAATTTTAAAATAATGGTTCAAAAGCTTCATAGAAATGTGATTTCAAATATAAATACAGTGAGACGTGGCATGAGATTCAAAATTCAGAGTACTTTTCATGAAATTACTAAAGATTTGAACTTGATACAAAATCATTTTCAGCATTCATTTAAGATCAGTTTCATGGGATATTTTTTTGACTTATTGATATGGATTTAAAAATGGTGATGATAATCATTTCAACTCAAAATTTATACAAACACGCAAAAATTAACAAAACAAAACACATTTTTTTTTTGAAAAATAGAAAAATAATTGAAATTACTAAACTAAAAGGTTCCCTCCCCCACACTTAAAATATTGAATTTTCCTCAATGTTAGACTAGGAGATGATATGTGCACATGAAATATATAATTTTAAATAGGAAAAATATTATAGAAGTGAAAGGTTTAGGTACAGCCTGACATTCTCAAGTGATGATGGGGTTATGGAGTGTGCTGAAATCCACTACATCAGTAGAAATTCCATCAATGTATTTCTTCAAACATTTCCCATTGATTATAAATCTTCTTCTAGTGTCCTCTTGTGTTATCTCCACTACCCCATAATGGAAAAATTAGATACAATATAAGGACATAACGATATGGAATGCAACTTACCAGGCATTAACTTTAGTTGTGAACTATAGAGTGGGACTTTTCCTCCAACACGAAACTCCATTTCATGGATGCTTATATCATGAGATACTTCTGATCATTCCTTATAGAGCCTTGAGTTCTCATATTAAGACAATCTAATCTCCTCAAGCTCTTGAATTTGTAGCTTCTTTGGATTTCGTCTTGGGCCAAATCCATGTTTCTTTTCTTTATAGCCCAATATGCCCGATTCTCAGCTTCCACAAGGAGATGGAATTATTTCCCAAAAACAATCTAAAATGGGGACATATTGATGAAAGTTTTGTATGTTGTCCTATAGTCTTATAACGAATGACCCAATCACTTGATCTAATACTTTATATTCTGCTGCATAGTTTTCTCCAAAATTTGTTTCAACTCCTGATTTGAAACCTCAGCCTGGCCATTTTTTTGGGGGTGGTATGGTGTTGATGTTTTGTGTGTCACCCCATACTTCTAAAGGAGGGAATATAAATTCCTATTGCAAAAGTGTGTCCCTTGGTCACTGATTATGGCTTTGGTACTCCAAACCTTCAAAAAATCTGTATATTGAAAAATTCTACTACAACATGAGAATCATTTGTCCTGGTGGCCTTAGACTCCACCCATTTTATCACATAATCAACAGTGATAAAAATATACAAGAAACCAAACAAAATTGAAAAACGACCCATAAAATAAATTCCCCACACATAAAAAATATCACAGAATAATATGGGATGTTGAGACATCCCATGTCTCCTAGAAATGTTTCCAGTGTGTTGGAAATGTGAGAATGAATTACAAAATTGATGAGCATCACAGAATAAGATAGGGAAATATAATCAATAGTATAAAACTTTTTTATCTATCCATTGAGGTCCAAAGTGTCCTCCACATGAAAGTATATGGAAAAAATGAAGAATAGACTCAAACTCATGATCAAGAACACACCTTCTAATAACTTGGTCACTATACATACACCAGAGGTATGGATCATCCAAAACATAAAATATTAACTCACTCTGTAACATTTGGACTTGATTATTCTTTAAATTTGTAGGAATTTCAGAGGAAAAAAGGTAGTTAACTAAATCAACATACCAAGGATGTGTACCTGAGATAGAATATAGATGCTCATTGGGGAAAGTGTCCATAAGTGGTACCTAGTCCAAGGTGTCATCCTCTAGTGTGTGAGTAAGCCTATTTATGTGGTCCACCACCAGGTTTTCTGATTTCTTGTTTTCCTTTATCTCAATATCAAATTCTTGAAGAAGGAGAATCCATTGGATTATCCTGGGCTTTTCATCCGGCTTCTTCAAGAGATACCTTAGAGCTGCATGGTCAGAAAAAACAACAACTTTAGATCCCAATAAATATGATCAAAATTTATCTAAAGAAAATATATCAAAAAGAAACTTCTTTTTTTGGTTGTGCAGTTTTATTGGGATGAATCTAGTGTACTCAATGCATATAAAATCACATGTGAACGTCTCTCCACCCTCTGAGATAAGACAACTCCAATTGAAAAGTTGGGGGCATCACACATAAGTTCAAATGGAAGCTCCCACCGTGGAGGATGTATGATCAGTGGAATGGTTAGACACTTCTTTAGCTCATCAAATGAATTCATGAAAGAATCAATAAACAAAAAATCAGAATCCTTCTAAAGTAATCATGACATACGGAGATAAATCTTACTAAAATATTTGATGAAGTACCGATAAAATCCTTCATGCCCTAGTAAATATTTAACATCACACACACATGAAGAATATGGTAAGGATGAAATAATATCTATCTTAGATATATCATCCCCTATCCTGTGTTTTGACACTACATTCCCTAAGACAATGCCATGCTCTACCATAAAATGACACTTTTCAAAGTTTAAGACTAAATTATTCTGAATACAACGATTCAAATACTTTTCAAAACTTGAGATACAATCATCAAATAAAGGCCCATGCACTGTAAAATAATCCAAAAATGACTCCATGCTGGTCTCAAGAAAATAAAAAAAATACTCCCCATGCAACTCTGGAAGGTACCTGGGGCATTGAAAAGTCCAAATGGAATTCTCTAGTAGGAAAATGTTCCGAATAGACATGTAAATGTTGTCTTCTCTTGATCATCCAAAGCTATAGGAACCTGAAAATATATAGAAAATCCATCCAATAAACAATAATGTGTCTTCCCAGCTAGTCTCTCAAGTATTTGGTTAATAAATGGGAGGGGGAAATGGTCCTCATGAGTGGATTGATTTAATTTTCTATAATCAATACACACACACATACTATTTTGAACCCTTATTGGAATTAAATCGTCTTTCTCATTTTTATCAACAGTAATAACACTTTTCTTAGGCACAACCTGAATAGGAGATACCCACTAGGAATCTAAAATGGGATAAATTATACTTGCCTCGAGCAAAATTTTAACCTCTTTTTTAACAACCTCCAAAAGTGTTGGATTCAGTCTCTTTTGTGGATTTCTAACCGGTTTAACCCCATCATCAAAAATAATCCTATGCATTAAAATAGAGGGGCTAATACATGATATGTCAGCCAAGGTCCACCCGATTTCCTTAATGTTCTCCCTTAAAAGATTCAAAAGTTTTTCTTCATATTAAAAAGGAATATTATTAGCAATTATAAAAGGTAATATCTCACCACTTAAAAATTATGAGTATTTGAGATTTGGTGGAAATGGATTGAGCTCCAATTAATGGGGGTTATGTATGGATGGATGCATTGAAGGAACTAAAATATGTACACAAATAAAATTAGTATCAGAATAAACATCATTAATATTAGTGAATAATTCATCAAATCCATCAACATATTCAATAGCCAAGTCATAATTAGAGTGAACATGATCAAAATCAAAATATGAATCCATTTCAAAATCAAATCTAAGAGAGTGTTGTGCATTAGAAACAGGTGTGGAAGTTCTCTTAGACATAAAACTAGAAATAATACTCATAATCTCCATAAGAATAGTACAATCAAATTCCATGGGGTTTTTATTTGGTGGTTCAAAATGGGAGATAACAAAAGCATAATGGTCCTATGAGGAATACTTCAAGGAGTCCATAACATTAAATATCTCAAATTCATCTCCAAACTCCATGGAAAGTGTAACCTTATGAACATTTATAGTATTTTTTATAATTTTGAGGAAGGTAATACCTAAGATAATAGGAGAACAAGAATTTACCTAATCATCCTCCATGTTAATCATGTAGAATTCTACTAGAAATATCATGTCTCTTACCCAAACAAGTACATCTTCAAGGACTCCCACTGGATATATTTTAGCTCTATTTTCCAACTGAACCACTACTCAGGTTAGTTTCAACTCACCCACCTATAAAGAAGAAAATATAGAGTGAGGCATTACATTTATAGATGCTCTTAAATCACAAAGAGAATCAGAAAAGTAAAACTCACCTATTGTGAATGGGATGATGAATGTCCCTAGATCTTTTCATTTTTTTTGTAATTTCTAGAGTTTGTGTAATGAGTACTGACACATTCCTTCCAAGATTGGTATTCTCATTTCCCTTAACACCTCTTCTATTGGTACAAAGTTATTTTAAAGATTTTGTATACCTTGGTATTTTATTTATTTCTTCATGTAGAGGGATGTTGATCCAAACATGCTTGAATGTATCCAAAACTTCTTTTTTCATCACATTTTCTGCCATCTTCTTAGTTTGTACAACTTTTTTTTGGAAAAGGAAGGGGTTTAGGAGGAACATCATCCATATTTTTGTTTCCTTTGTCTTTCTCCTTGGGTTTCTCTTCAATTGGTATTTAATGGGGATTATCCATAGTTGTGGTAAATCTCGGTGGATTGGTAGGTGAAAAAGTATTAGTTGTTTTCTTCCTTCTTCTCAATGCGATGGTACTGACATTCCCCTTGGGATTTGGTACAGGTTGGGAAGGTATATTTGTAGAATTCTTAAGTACATGTTCTTGGAGGGTAGTAGAAATATGGCTCATTTCAGTCTTCAACTCCCTTAGCAATGACCCTTGAATATTTAGGTCATTCTGTTGATTACGAATAATTTGTTTCAAAAGATCATTAGTCTTAGAATCTACCTTTGGTTTAGAAGTCCCTTGTTGTTGGATTGTTGATGCGTGGGATTCAAATACCCTTTGGGGTTGTTGGAAACTCTGATGGTAAGGCGAAGGTTGTTGGATGTTTTGTTGAAAATGGGGCCTTTGTTTTTGTCCAGATCTATGCCTCATGTATGATTGATCCTTACACACCTGGTTTTATGTTGTTTACAAGGAATCATACTTATTTTTGGGATGTGGTCATTGTTGTTTCTGATATGGTCTCCTAGGGAATACTGCTGCACAATCATATGACTCTTGTAAGTGGGGGAAACTGTCAGTTGGGTGGTCTGTTTTAGTGAAAATTCCACATGGCCTTATAGAAGTGGGTTGGGATTTTATTTGAGACAAAACAACCAGCCTCACCATAGTGTTCAATTATTCTAACATAGTATCAATCAAATGATTTTCAGGAGAGGAAGGACTTACCTGATGTACTCCTCTAACATGTGGTGTACCTCGATCACCAGATTTTTGGGAGTTTTGTGCCATATTATCGATCAACACATGTGAAGATACTGGTGTTTTGTCAACCAATTCCCCTCCAGCTATTACATCCATAATGCTTCTCTCCATATGTGTGTATCCTTCATAGAAGTACTGGATGAGTAATTACTCACTGATTTGGTGATGTGGGAGACTTGCACACAACTTCTTGAATCGTTACCAGTACTGATACATTGAATCCCCTTTGGATTTCTTGATCCAAAATATCTCTTTTATAATGGATGTGGTCCTTGATGTTGGAAAAAATATCTTCTTGAAAATATGTTTCAAATCGTTCCAACAAGTTACATCTTCAGGTTATAAATAATACACCCAATATTTTGCAGCTCCATCAAGTGAGAATGGAAATGCACTCAGTTTGATTTGATCTTCAGATATATTTCTCGGTTTTAGGTTTGATAAAACCACATTAAATTCTTTAAGGTGTTTTTTGGGTCCTCACCAAATAATCCAAGAAGCTTTGGAAGAAGGGGAATTAACCCATATTTTAGTTCAAAGTTTGATTTGAGATTTGGGTATGCAATGCAATTTGGTTAATAATTAATGTCTGATGAAACCAAGTATTTAATTGTTCTATTTATTTAATGGTTATTGTTTTAAACCATTTTTTCTTGTTTTAATATTGATCTCCAAGTGTTTTTAATTTTTGTGTTCCCAAAATGGATAAATTCTCTGACTTGTTGAATGTTGAAACTTTCCGTAGATTGAGAATGTCTAATTTGAGCCCATAGTTTACGTTCAATCTCAGGGTCAAGATATAAGATATCTTTAGGATTAGTCATTGTAATAAATCAAATAAAAACGAAAAGAATAAAAGTGGATCATAATAAAATAAAAATGAGAAGTTTGAGTTGATGGTCATAAAAGAAAAAAAAGAAGAAAACAAAAGAATAAGAAGAAGAAAACAAAAGAAGAAGAAAAATTCAGATTGAGTAAATAAGGAAGAAACAAGAGAAAGATATAATAAGATGAAAAATAAAAGGAATACCTCTAATTTTTTGAAAAAATTACTTGCCTCCCTGGAAACAGTGCCAATTTGAAAGGTTCTGTCCTGGGTTCATTCAGATGATGTTTGGTTTTTGGTTATTTAGGTGCAGTAGATTGGCTGACCAAAGTCGTATATTAAAGGAGGAAGTAATTTAAGAAAAAATATTAGAGGTATTTTGAAAATAAAATTAAATAACTTAAACATACTATTAGAATTTATGTTGTGGTTGTTTATCATTTATAAAACTAGAAGAAGATTTCTGGAAGAAGATTGTAATTTTTTTATTTTTGTTTTTGAAATGAAATTTGATTAATAAAATACAACGAGAAGATACTTTTTTTAGAAAATATTATTAAAAGACATAATATATCTAATTATACCTCTTTATTTACTTATCTATCATTATCATTTAAATTAATACCCACTTAATTATGATCCCCTAATTTTATACCCCTCAAACCCAACAAGAGTTAACATTACCACAAAGATGAAAAGTGTTTAACCCTAGGCCAGCTTCAGAACATGCAATCACAACACCCTAATTTGATTGATATTATTAATCTAGCCTATGGTCAGTGGTAAATTAGGGAAAATATCCATTCTGGAAAATGAGGATGAATTGTGTTTATGGATTATATTTTAACTTTACAAATTTATCCTGTGTGCTTTTGTTTCACTGGTTAAGTTTGCGCTCTCACAATTTACACAAATCTCTTCCTCACGTATTTTTGTGTTAATTGTTAAATTTCTTGATTAGTTTATTCTAATTTTAAAACTCAATTCATGGATTATATTTTGTGAATTACAATATCTTAATGACTTAAAATAAATAAATAAATATGGTAAGAGGTGGACAGATTACTAAAAAGAACTACTCTTCTATGTGAGATGTAGTCATCGTAGAAATGTTTTGAATTTGCAAGGGTTTAGAAAGGGTATAACTCAATATTTTTTCTACTATTTAATTACAACACAAAAAGTAAGATTAATATTAGTATAAAATTTAAATAACAGAAGAAATGGAAGAGAAACTACGAGTTTATTTAAAGCACAACAATATTACAAAGTGAAGGAGAAGAAGAAGGCTTCTATGAAGGTATCCTAGCTTCAAAAGATCTCCCTATTGAAATTCCTATATGAAAGGAGTGAAACCAATTATACTATGCCTTCAATTTCCCAATGCACTTACCAACCCATACAAATGATAAAAACACCAATTTATAGAGTATAGGGGAGGCTAGGTTTAAAGAGCTTTCAAGTGTGAATGGAGAAATTCGTCCAAATAAATTAATCCAACTTTAACTACCTGTTTGACCACTAAAACGCGTGAACCATCTATCCTTACCAAAGGATGTTTTTTTAGAAAATGATTCCTTGATCTCCTCTCAAAATTTGGTCCTAATCCAAGAACAGATGAATAATTAATGGCCCAAAAACATAACTGATGTCCAATCTAGAGAGTCCAACCCATCTTTGACTTCATGGTCTATTAATTCCAATCAAATTCACAATTTAGATCATATTTACTAAATAAAAGTTGTGTCGAATAAACTCTGGAACACAATTGAAAAATAATAAGTTCAAATAATTAAAGTAAAATTATTTAAGTTTGAAATATTATAATGAATTTTTAAAGGGTAAAACTAGAATTTTCATTAAATTTTCAAATGAATGATGTAATCCCAAATATTTTATAATGAAACATATTTAACAAAATGTGAGGAAATATTTTCTTTTATTATCAATAAAATATTCCACAAAATTATGTTTTATCAACAACATTTCAAGTAAGCCCCCCCCAATTCATGAAATGGGAACGCAATTTTAATGTCTTTGAAGTCCCATATGTTTGTTGTATTCATGTTTATATCCCTTCTACCGTTATTTGAATATACAAGAAAAATTTATTTAATAAATAATATAAATACATATTTTTTTTCAAAATGAAAAATTTACTTATAACGGAAACCCTCTAGTATCCTCATGTAAGTGGAGTGAGTGACCACGTGCTTGCCCACCAGAGGTGCATCAATTGGTGGGGTAACAACATCATCTAGTCTATTTGATGGATCAAAAGGAGTCTCAAGTATAGTCTAATTTTTCTGATCCACTGATTGTGATGAGGGAAATGGTGTGATTTTAAATGTGGATTTTATAGGTACTTGGAATTATTTTATCCATGGAATTAATATATTAGAAACTTATTAGATCAAATTAAATGTATATAAAATCAAATTAAAAGTATTAAAAAATTAAAAATCTAAAAATTTAAAAATATATGTATAAAAAGTTCAATGACATATCCATTTATGAATCAGGATAAAAATTATTGTACAAGGTCAATATAGTGGTAATAAACTATAAATTGATATAATAATAATAAACTAGTAATTAATACTTTTCAAGATATCACAATTTTTCCCTATACATTTATAAACTTAAAAAATTAGGTGATATATATAATGTTATCAGAAAAACAACTATACATTGTAAACAAAAAAACACTTAATGTTAGAAAAGTGTAGTATAATGAGTCTAATTATTTTTACTTTTAGTTATTTTCATCTTAACTGTTTGTATATTTATGAACTTCTATTGGTAACATTACTTCATTAACATTACCCTTCCTTTTGAGTTCTACCATTTTAATATTATCAGAAAAAATAGTTCAATGTTTTTGGTTGTAGGGGTGTACTATCAAAAAAATACTTACTCTACTTCTTCTTCCATATCATACTATTCTATTTATTTCAAGAGCACAACAATACGTTGATATCGATGTACTTCATAATTTGTATAATATACAATTTTTTCTTATATAGTTAGGATATAAAGATCCTGATCATAATGAGATGCCCCAGACCAACATTCCTGGATATGATGCTATAATTATTTAAATCCACTATTTGAAATTTAAAAACAATTTATAAAATCATTATGCTTAGTGTCTTTGGAACTAAATCATAACACATAAAAATTGATTCATAAATATGTTTTATGTATATCCATGAATCCATAGTGCATATATCCTTCATAATATACTTTCTTCCCTAGCGATTTGGAAAACATAATAAAAGGAAAAACTAAGGACCTCTTCTTTATCCCTTTACCCCCACCTTCGGCGATTCCCTAGTGGTGATGGAGACCTCCCACAACCCTACCATTCTATTGGGGGAGAGAGATTCACTACTGGTTCGCCTTTGATCCATGTCAAGGCTTTCAACCTTTTCTATTTTTTGGACTCTCTTCTGTCATTCCCCATTACCTCGATTGGCCCAAAGGACCCATTTTTTAGAAATGGGGTTTTGAAGCCTCCATTTTCCTGTATGGATTTCCCTAAAGATTTTATGTTCCTTAATCTCTCCCTGGTGGATTGTTTTGGAAAAAGAAGTTCGTTGGTGGATGTGTGTGATAAATTGTTCAGCGGTTGTTGGTGTTTGAAGAATTTCACGATAGTCGGGTTTCTTGACTCATGACACATATTGATTATTTTTGAGGTTGAAGAAGACTTAGATTTTGTGTGGTCAATAGCTCAACAATGTTTCGATGACATTCTATTCTCTCTCTCCATATAGGCCTACAATATTTATATGATTTAGGATCCTCCTTTTGTGCCCATAGGTATTTCCTTCCCAAGTTAACTGCTTCCCTTCCAAAATCTATCTATTTTGAAAATGCCTAGCAATATCGTTTGTCAATTTATGAGCTTTGATGATATAACCTTAGTCATGTACCACCTTCTTGATCTGTGGATCTATGTTTAAATCTATGTTTCAAAGCCTCTGATTTAATAAGTTTTTATTGAGGTTGAGGAAGAGTTTGGTTGTTTTCAGGAGTTTCATTTTGAATATTCTGTTGATTTCTCCCCCCTGTGAATGATTGGGTGACCTCCAATATGTATTTAATTATGGTTCTATGAGGAAGAATCATATATTAAAAGTTTTCTCCCTAGAAGTGATTAAAATTTTCCATGAAGGATCCATGATTTATTGAACTTTTTTGAAACCCACTAGGTATTTTTCCTGGCTGGTGAGGCCTCGTCAGTGTAGACATGTGCCACATTGAGAGGGAGGATCATACTTATGAGTTTTACTACTGGTGTTTCAGGGTCTTTCGTGACATTTGTGGGAATTCTATGACTAGATATTTTCCAATAAGGTCTAAGGGGTCAGGATCCCCTTCAGAGTATGGGTTATCTCAGGTGACCTTTGTACTTGTTTTTCTTTCTTTTAAAGAGATAGTTTTATTGACTCTTTTTACGATGTGGGACATTCAATGATGTTACCAAGCCCAATTTTAAAATTTCGAGGACTCAATTTACAAAAGGGGGAAGAATGTAACATCCCAAAATTTCATAGTAAGTAATTTTCTTTAAATTCAATAGCTTACGCTACACACAATACTGAGTTCGAGTGCACGATAACTTACCAAACTATCCATTCAAAAGAAGTTATGAATAGTGTTAAATGAATTTTGAATTTTACACATTACATATAATTTTAACATCCATATTATGTTTTTCTTAGACATAATATAAGAACAACTTCATTTTTTTATAACGTAAATATTTTTCAAAAAATACAATTTAACCACCTTTAATGGTGAACCCTTTTTAAATCTAATATTTGACACTTTTATATATTCAATTTGACAAAATAAACTTCTTATTTAGAAATGGGACATAAAAATTTAGTTTTGATAAATTTTTGTTGTTTTTATGATAACTTTCATATTTGGGTGAATAGTGAAAAATACTAAATTTTAATTGAAAACAAATTTTTACTCAAAATAATTTATAGTGTTCAATTATACATTTGAATGGTTTGGAAGTATAATTATATTATATTTTTTCCATTTAATCCAATGTTGGTCATTGGAATTAATTTCACTTTAAAATTATATATAAATAAGTGTCAATCTTTTGATAGTTATTGTTTCTTAAAACACACTATTTATTTTGAAAATGGGAATTAATTTTAAATTAATTAATGAAGCTTTTATGTTTTGAATTTTTTAAAATAGAAATAATTTTTGAATTCAGAATATTAAATATTTCTTATGATGAATTTTTGGTATCTTCCAGAAAAACTTCAATTTTTGATGAATAGTAAAACCACTTAGTAGTAGTTAAAAAAACCGACTTTTTCATTTAAATGAAATTTTACCGCTTCTGTGAATTGTATTTTTTAAATGTGACATACATGTATGTTATTAGTAAGTAAAATGTGGTTCAATAAGATGAAAATATTTTTTTTGAATAGTAACTTTTGAATTTTATTTACCGCGGTTAAAGACAAATAGCGTAATTCCAGGTAAAAAGAATATTATAATAATAAAAAATTATCTTAACACTTGTCCTAACATTATTTTATGAGTTATGGCTGACCACGGTCATCCTTTGGTCGATTTTGGGACCCCATGGAGCAACTTATGAATGATAATGACACTTTATTTTAATTAACTTAAAGTAAAGGAAAAAATTACATAAACAAATATATTTTAGTAAATAAATTTTTTAATGGGGTTATATAAGTCATATTTTAGACTATGAATATTCATTGGAAGTATAAAACGATTTAATACATCATGGTATTTTTATTATAATTTTTAAACATCAAATAAATTAAATTATATATGACACAATAATGATGCAGTATCTACATCGTTAATAAATGATTTAAATAAATATGATTATTAATATTAAAATAATATACAAAACCTTTCCAATTATTATTGTATGACTTTATTTAGACAATACATCATCTTATCTTCGACTTTAATTAGTTTTAGACCTTTAGAAACTGAATATCACTATATAATAAAATAATATTTTCACACTCTCCTAAAGAGCCCCTCATCCCCCTTATAAAAGAACACCACTTCTAACCCATTCCACACACCTCTCAAGCCCCTTTTCTCATCCATACCCTACCAAAATAAGCTCTAAATGTCCCCCTATTCCTCCTAGAACCTTACCTTAGGCATAAGGCACTTTAATAAGTCCTTTTGGTTCAATCCAAAAGAAGTTACCCAAATTAAAGGTAACAATTTATCTTAAATTCTTTTGTTCTATTTTGTTTTATTTTACTCCTCCGACCCCCTAAAATCTTTTTATTCATTTATTTTATAAAAAACCAGTATCCTAAATATAATAGGATGTTGTTAGGAGAATAATTCGAGATAAAATTACACACACCTCCATCTAATGGGTGAAAAACATACTGTTTCGGTGGACAGAAAACTAACGCCTCACGAAACAATGATTGTTCGATTATCTCCTACCACATCTCATTCTGGACATTAAGATGGAACTATATATATATATATGATATATATTATTTTTGTGTTTTCTTTATGCTTCAGTATTTTACATTTATAGTATTCTTTTATGGTTTCCATTATGGGTAAAACACAATAATTTCATTTGAGGAAGTGCGGATTACCGCCCCTCAAAGTGATATGACTAGTTAATTCCTTATGTGGGACATATAAAGAATGGATTTAATGATATTATATATGATATTATACTATAATTATAATATAACTATGTATATTTATGTTTTAATTCCTTTAAAATACAAAATAGAAATGAAAGTAGCGTTCATATGTACATACGACTTACCGTCTCCATGAACGGTGCATTGCATTTATTATCTCCAAATGTTGTGTACAGTTATAAATACATATATATATTGGATATAAAATATATGTATGATATCTAAATCATGTATATAATTCTGGTAATAATGGAATTTTGACCACATGGAAAAATTGTAATTATAACAAGTTCATTTTTGACTCATGTTCCGAACTTTGATAAAATATCCAATATGAACTCAAATAATTAACTAATTGTTATAGCAAGGTAATAAGTGATATAAAAGGAATAATAAACTTAAAAAATATTCTTAATCAAGTAGAAATCAACTTAAGTTTATTATTCATGAAGAACAAGGCACATACAAGACAAGTCAGACTTGAGGTAAGGGGTTTCTTATCTCACTTTTAATTCCATTAGATTTCCATTATTCGCCACTTATTTATTGCATGTGGTGTATTTTTTATTGGAATTTTAGATATGTTATCATTATTATATTTAAATTCCTGGTATTATGGGATTAATTTGGTTTTTATTAACTTATAGTCTTATGACTCGATTGATTACGATGTGGTAAGGAGTTTTAATCTCACTTCTTATTCCCGTGAGATTCATGCTATATTGCCACTATTTTATTTTGTGTGGTGTATGTACTACCCATTAGTGTATTAATTGGGTAATATAATTTCAATTTATATTTATTTACATCTTCATTTTATGATACTTCTTTCATGGGGAGTATGATTCATAAGTTACCAAATCGGTAAGGGAATTTCAAATTTCAATTTCCACTCATTGGGCTTTACGCATACTTCATCGATTATTTTAGTCCATGATTATGTGTGGAATCAATATTTATTATTTGTGTAGTAATTTACACTCCCGTTTCTATGGATGTACTTTTGATACACATAATCACTCCATTGATAGATTCTCAAGTCACCGATATGAATCTGATAAGAGTAATTTTAACTCAATCTCCATCCATTGAGTTAAACATCCAATTCAGTGGTGTTGTTTTTAAAAGAATATGTGTGAATGTCCTATGATTGATTTACATTGAATATCCTTTCATATTGAGTGTATTTATATTTTTCACCCATAATAATGTCATTGATTTATCCTTATCCTAAAGATACAGTCTTTATATGGGACTTTATCTCAATTTACATTCCATTGAGACTTCTTTGTTGTTATGCACGAATTCACTTTTATATGGTGTATATACTATCATTTGACATAGTATATCATAAAATTACTTATTCTCATGATTTTATAAAGTTTTTATTATCTCAATTATTTGTATTTAAGCGTCTCTCATTTGGTTAGTAACTCTAAATAAAATATCATTTTAAATGTTTAAAAGATTTATTCTTCAAAATCTTTCTCATTAATTCCCATGTTTTAAAAATGGTTTTAAGGATTTATTTATATGGAAATTAATGTTTTAAAATTAAAATTCCTTTTAAAAGTTTCAAAGTGGTATGGGACCCCTTGATTCAAAAATCTATTTTAAACGGCTTCTTAATAAATAGTGATATTTTTAAATGTTTCAAGAAAAAGGGGGATATTTCTCTCATATAGTTTTGATGATTATTTTCATCTATGTCAATATCCTTCATTATTTTATATTTAGGTTAATATATTATAATAAAATCTTCCATATTGTATTGAATGAGTTATGTTTGACTGTGGATGTGCTATTTTTATTCCATTCATGGTTTGAGGTTAAAGTATTGAAATTTCATATGCTAGTTTTAATATGAATGTTTTGATTATGTTTCACCCATTTCATATGAGGAATTAATTGGACTTAGTAAGTGAGGGGTGGAGCCCTCTATTTCTCCTCGATACATTGGTAGGACTAATGAGACAAACTACTGTCTTGGCACAAGGGATTGACAAAATCTTATTTGTTGTCTTGGAACATGGACTTGAGTATGTGGTTATGATGTCCGAAATTATGCATTCCATCATTATTAGCTTAGTTATTGATATTTCATTTGGTTATTAAATTAGTAGAATACCCATGACTAGGTTTTATTATGGCTTTATTTACTCATCTCATATTCCTGCCATAAAGTGTTCATGTTTATTATTTGTAAGGGAATGTGTTTTAAATTATTCACAATGCCTAATGTTTATGTTTTCTTCTAATGTATTGCTTTCTGTTACTAAGTGTTTGATCTCACCCCTTTCTCATGTTTCATTTTACCAGGATATGAAGAAGTTAGTTATGAGTGACTTGGCAGAATAATCTTGGAAGTTTGGATATTTCTAATGGAATAAATTAGTGTTGTTTTTATTTTCAAGTTGTAATGTTGAACTTATGTATGTATCTTGTTTCAAAGACTACTAAACTGATCAGTCCTTTAGGACTTGATTCCTTGTAATCAAGCCAATGTATTAAAATAATGAACCGACTCCTGGATTCTGGGGTCAGGGTGTTACAGTTGGTATCGGAGGAAGTTTGGTACAAACCTTGGAAACTACATTTAGATAAACTCTGATTAGAGAACGTTACCCTAAGATAGAATTTTATTATTAGTATAGAAGAACTTCCTAGAATTTTGGTAATGTATAAATTTTTTGTATTTTCCAAGAAATACATCTTGTCTGGATATGATCAGGTATAGACGGCTCTGGCATAGATGTACCTAGGTGTGAAACCTCCAACAAGGAGTTTCGGGCTTAACCCAGGGTATCCTGGTACACGACAACGGGCCTTGTTGCACTCTTGGTTATGACACTCATAGGGGATATGCTTAGGATAATTCACATATTCTTTACAAATCTATTTGAAGGATTTTAATATAAGATGAGAATAAATAACCTTGGTTAATCCAAAGGTGTTTTAGATTAAAAATATGGCGATATGATATTCTCTAAATAATTTTATGACTCACACTATGATTTCTTGTGTTGGTCAATGGTTGGATTCCAAGGAAGTCATAGTAATATTAAAGATGATGTACAAGGTGGGAACAATGCTGGAAATGAGTAAAAAAATGGAATGTTGATTGGTGTAAAAGATATCGTGTTCATGCCGAATAAGTTTTCTAGAAATATGATCAACAACATATATATTAACCAACTCCCGGACTCAACAGAGAAGAGGAAAGTGGTGAATTATAAGAGCTCCCGCATTAAAGACCATGGAGAAAAGGAAGCTCATTTTCTATCATACAGGAAATGTTGAAGGAGACACCCAGGAAAGTGTCTCAATGGAATAAAGAAATGCTTTATGTGTGGGAAAGAAGGACATAAAGTAAATAATTGCCGAGGAAAAATGAAGATTACTATGGAAGAATATAAAAATGGTCCCAAGAATCAATTTACAGTCATTATCCATAAATGTAGGGGACCTGGCCTTTACCCGAGTGAATGCCCTATTCTATAGGATATCCTCTCAGTCAAGGAAGAAGCTATGTGGAAATAAATGGATGGAGAAATTCCTAAAATTGTTAGTGCACTTTGTTAATGGGATTACTTTGGAAGACTTTTCTCTTGTTTTTGTAACCCTACAGTTTTTCTTGTAAAAATGATATTTGAGGAAGAATTATAATTTCTCTTGTGGATATAGTTATAAATAACTATTTGGTTTTATATGATCATTGAGTTTGAGGCAATTACAAGTTATTAAATTTTGGGATGAAAATGTGAGGTATGAGATAACATTTGTGGTGAAATTATGTTATAGTCATTTTGAGAAATTTATCTCATTTTTTGGGACGGTATAAAATATAGTTTTTAAAAAAGGACAACATGAAAACTGTGTAACAACCCATCGCGTCGGAAAAAACTGTGATAATTGAACCCACAACTATAGTGCGAATGTGATTTGTCGCCTACCACCTGACTACGTGAAGTCCCTGGATAGTGTGACTAATTATTTTTAGTTAAATAATTTTATTGATCAATAATAAGTTGATTTGGGATATTATGTCTTATCAAATGGATATCCTTATTATAGGAAAATGATTTGGTGATTAAGTGATAAATGTTATTTTGGAAGACGTTCGCTCTATTGGGAATACTATATGCCTAAGGAAAATAGAATACTATGGGATTTCATTTGAAGAGTAATGGTGGATTCTTATCTATGTTTTTATTGTGGATTTATAGCGATTAGAGTTATTTATAGAAATGATTAACCTATCATAGATAATATGTGATTGGGTTAATTAATTTTAAGTATGTGAGATTAAGATTAGTTGATGTTATTTAGAGATACAATTTAACGTGGAATACAACGTAAACAAATTCTTCTAAGTTTTGGGTTTCAATATTAGTTTGTATTATATTGTTGGATTTTAAGGACAATTGTTTATTGAATGGTATTTACTGAACTTTGGGTATTGTTGGTTTAATTTTTGAAATTAAGATTAATATTTGTTTATCTAAAGTATTAACCTTTTTGGGGATCATCTAATATTGTACTAACCATTTTTATTTTGGTTAATATCTAAATAGAAGGTAAATATATATAGTTTATCCTTTATAGATTATGTGATTCCCTAGAAGTTGATTCTAGTGATTTAGGTGTGACCTAGTCATATTGAATACTCATCATTTAAAAAAAAAGATGAGTTAGTGGTAAAAATTTATTAAAGGATGAAACTATACATAAAAGTAAGTATATCTCTTTATGTTCTTAGTCAATCACATAAATAAATTCCTCAACTTTATGAAATTGAACTTAAAACAAAAAAATGTTATCCGTTTACTTTTCTTAATAGGAAACTAAAGACCTTTTATCCCATCATAAGTTTGTGGATTTCTTATTGTCAACCTTCTCCTGATCTTGTTTTCTATAAATCTCCACCAGAAATTGACACTTAGTTTATCTTCCATATCAATGTTTTCCTACATGGAATCCTAGAATGGGTTATCTCGGGTGACCTTTGTACTTTTTTTTCTTTTAAAGAGATAGTTTTATTGACTCTTTTTCCGATGTGGGACTTTCAATGATTTTCCCAAGACCAATTTTAAAACTGCGAGGATGCAATTTCCAAAATGGGGGAAGAATGTAACACCCCAACATTTCATAGTAAGTTTTTTTCTTTAAATTCAATAGCTTGTGCTACATGCAACACCGAGTTCGAGCGCACGATGACCTACCAAACTAGCCGTTCAAAAGTGGTTAGGAATAGTATTAACTGAATTTTGAGTTTTACATATTACATATAATTTTAGCATCTATATTATGTGTTTCTTAGACATAATATAAGAACAAATTCATTTTTTTATAAAGTAAGTATTTTTAAAAAAATGCAATTTTACCGCCTTTTATTGTTGGACCCTTTTTAAATACAATATTTGACACTTTTATATATTAAATTTGACAAAATAAACTTCTTATTTAGAAATGGGATGTAAATATTTAGTTTCGATAAATTTTTGGTGTTTTTATGATAACTTTCATATTTGGGTGAATAGTGAAAAATACTAAATTTTAATTGAAAACAACTTTTTAATAAAAATAATTTATAATGTTCAATTATAAATTTGAATGGTTTGTAAGTATTATTAGATTATATTTTTACAATTTAATCCAATGTTTTTCATTGGAATTAATTTCACTTTGGAATTATACATAAACAAGTGTCAATCTATTGATAGTTATTGTTTCTTAAAAACATGCTATTTGTTTTTGAAAACGTGAATTAATTTTAAATTAATTAATGAAACTTATATGTTTTGAATATTTTAAAATAGACATAATTTATGAATTTGGAATATCAAATATATCTTTGGATAAATTTTTGGTATTTTTCTGAAAAACATCAATTTTGGATGAACAGTAAAACCTTTTAGTAGTAGTTAAAAAAATTGACTTTTTCAATTAAATGAAATTTTACCGCTTCTGTGAATTGAATTTAAAAAATCCGACATACATGGTTGTTATTAGTAAGTAAAATTTGGTTCAATAAGATGAAAATAATTTTTGGTGAATAGTATATTTTGACTTTTATTTACCGCGGTTAAAGGTAAATAGGGAAATTCAGGGTAAAAATAATATTATAATAAAACAAAATTACCTTAAAACTTGTCCTAACCTTATTATATGAGTAATGGCCGACCATGGGCATCCTTGGGTCGATTTTGGGACCCCATGGTACCACTTATTAATGACAATGACACTTTATTTTAATTTACTTAATGTAAAGGCAAAAATGAGATAAACCAATATCTTTTAGTAAATCAATTTTTACATGAAGTTATATAAGTAATATTTTTTACAATAAATATTCATTGTAAATATAAATATATTTACTACATCATGGTATTTTTATTATAATTTTTGTACATAAAATAAATTAAATTATATATGACCCAATAATGATGCAATATGTAACTCATTAATAAATGATTTAAATAAATATTGTTATTAATATTAATATAATATCCAAAACCTGTCCAATTCTTATAGGATGATTTTATTTAGAGCATGAATCATCTTATATTTTATTTTAATTAGTTTTGGACCTTTAGAAACCGAATGTCACTATATAATAAAATAATATTTTCACAATTTCTAAAGAGCCCCTCCTCCCCCTTATAAAATGACACAACTTCTACCCCATTCCACACACCTCTCAAGCCCCTTGGATCATACAACCCTGCCCAAATAAGCTCTCAATATCCCCCTTTTCCTCCTATAATCCTTACCATAGGCATAAGTCACTTCAAGAAGTCCTTTTGGTTTAAATCAAAGGAAGTTACCCAAATTAAAGGTGACACTTTCTCTTAAATTATTTTGTTTTATTTTGTTTTATTTTACTTCTCCAACCCCCTAAACTATTTTTATTAGTTACTTTTATTACAAAACAATAATAATAAATATAATAGGATGTTTTTATCAGAATAATTAGAACTACACTTAGACACACCTCCAACTAATGGGTGAAGAACATACTGTTTTTGTGGATGGAAAACTAACGCCCCACTAAACGATGATTGTTCGATTATCTCCTACCACCTCTCATACTGGATATTAAGATGAAACTACATATATATATGATATATATAATGTTTTTGTTTTATTTATGCTTCTGTATTTTCCATTTATATCATTCTTTTATGGTTTCCATTATGGGTAAAACGCGATAATTTCATTTGAGGAATTGCGGACTACCGCCCCCTCAAAGTGATATGACTCATTAATGTCTTATATGAGATATATAAAGAATGGATTTAATGATATTATATATTATATTATACTAAAATTATAATATACCTATGTATTTTAATATTTTAATTTAATTAAAATAAAAAATAGAAATGAAAGTAGCATTCATGCGTACGTACGACTTACCGTCTCCATGAATAGTGCATTTCATTTCTTATCTTCAAATGTTATGTACTGTTATAAATAAATATATATACTAGATATATAATATTTGTCTGATATCTTAATCATGTATATCATTCTGGTGATAATGGACTTTTGACCACATGGAAAAAATGTAATTATAACAAGTTCATTTTTGACTCAAGTTCCGAACATCGATAAAATATCCAATATGAACTAAAATAATTAACTAATTGTTATAGAAATGTAATAAGTGATATAAAAGGAATAATAAACTTTAAAAATGTTCTTAATAAATTAGAAATTAACTTATGTTTATTATTCAGGAAGAACAAGGAACATACAAGAAAAGTCGGACTTGAGGTAAGGGGTTTCTTATCTCACTTTTAATTCTGCGAGATTTCCATTGTTCGCCACTTATTTATTGCATGTGGTGTATTGTGTACTGGAATTTGATATATGTTATCATGATTCTATTTATATTCCTGGTATTCTGGGATTAATTTGGTGTTTATTAACTTCTGGTCTTATAACTCGATTGATTACGATGTGGTTAGGAGTTTTCGTCTCACTTCTTATTCCCGTGAGATTCATGCTATATTGCCAGTATTTAATTTTGTGTGGTGTATATACTTCCCTTTATTGTATTAATAGAGTAATATACTTTATATTTATGGTTATTTACATCTTCATTGTGTGATCCTTCTTTTATGGGGTGTATGATTCGTAATTTACCAAATCGATAAGGGATTTCCAAATTTCAATTTCCACTCATTGGGCTTTACGCTTACTTCATTGATTATTTTACTCCATGATTATGTGTTGAATAACTATTTATTATTTGTGTATTAATTTACACTCCCCTTTTTGTGGATGTAATTTTGATACACATAATCACTCCATTGATAAATTTTCAAGTCATCTATATGAACATGATAAGAGTAATTTTAACTCAATCTGAGTTAAACATCCCATTAATTGGTGTCATTTTTACAAGAATATGTGTGAATGTACTCTGATTTATTTACACTGAATATCATATCATATTGAGTGTATTTATATTTTTCACCCATAATAAGGTCATTGATTTATCCTTAACCTAAGGATACAGTCTTTATAAGGGACTTTATCTCAATTTACATTCCGTTGAGACTTCGTTGTTGTTATGCACCAATTCACTTTTATATGGTGTATATACTGTCCTTTGACATAGTATATCATTAAATCCTTTATTATCATAATTTTACAAAGTTTTTATTATCTCAATTATTTTAATTCAAGCACATCTCATTTGGTTAAGAACTCTAACTAAAATATCATTTTAAATGTTTTAATGATTTATTCATCTAATACTTTCTCATTAATGTCCATGTTTTAAAAATGGTTTTAGGATTTATTTATATGGACATTAATGTTTTCAAATTAAAATTCCTTTTAAAATTTTCAAAGTGGTATGGGACACTTTGATTCAAAAATCTATTTTAAACATATTTTTAATAAACAGTGAGACTTTTAAATGTTTTCAAGAAAAGGGGGATATTTCTCTCATATAGTTTTGATGATTATTTTCATCTTTGTAAATATCATTCATTATTCTCTATTGAGGTTAATCTATTATAATACAATATTCCATATTGTATTGAATGAGTTATATTTGACTTTGGATGTGCTATTTTTAGGCCATTCATGGTTTGAGGTTAAATTATTGACATTTCATATGCTAGTTTTAATATGAATGTTTTTATTATGTTTCACCCATTTCATATGAGGAATGAATTGGACTTAGTAAGTGATGGGTGGAGTCCACTATAGATCCTCAATGCATCGGTAGGTCTCATGAGACAAACTAGTGTCTTGGCACAAGGCCTAGACAAAATCTTATTTGTAGTCTTGGCATGAGGCCTTAACTATGTGGTTTTGATGTCCGGTATTATAAATTCCATCATTATGAGATGAGATATTAATATTTCAGGTGGTTATTCGACTAGTATAATACCCATGACTATGTTTTATTTCGGAATTATTTACTCAACTCATATTCCTACCATAAAGTGTTCATGTTTATTATTTTTAAATGCATGTGTTTTCAATTATTCACAATGCCTAATGTTTATGTTTTCTTCCACTGTATTGCTTACTCTTACTAAGCGTTTGAGCTCACCCCTTTCTCATGTTTCATTTTCCCAGGATATGAAGAAGTTATCTATGAGTGACTTGAATAAATAATCTTAGAATCTTGGATGTTTCTAATGGAATAAATTAGTGTTATTTTCATTTTCATGTTGTAATATTGAACTTATGTATGTATCTTATTTTCAAGACTACTAAACTGATCGGTCCATCGGGACTTGATTCCTTGTAATCATGCCAATGTATTAAAATAATGCACCAGATCAAGGATTTTTGGGTCAGGGTGTTACAATATGAGGCTTTAGTTGTAGCACCACAATATGAATCATATTATATGGGTTTGAAATATAATTTCTCTTTAGAGATACATGATAGACATCGTGCAATCAAGAAGGGTTTGGTGGTAATTCCAATCAATAATCCATTGTTTCTATTCACATTAATATTTAAAAGGGATTAATATACCACAAGATTAATATTTTCATTTTGTCTAAATCTCATGATGCACTTCTAGGGAGATATCTTAAAGAAAACTTGATCACCAGCCTGAAACTCTAAATCTTGATGTCAGTTGTTTGAATAACTCTTTTATTTTGTTTGATATTTTTTGAGGTGTTTTTGGAAAACATTCAACTTATATGTAGTCTCTTTGATTAACTCTGGACCCAATAATTCTTAATATCCATCTTCATCTCAATTGGATGGTGTTTTATATTTCTTACCATAGAGAATATCATAAGGTTACATCTTAATGTTCGAATGGTAGCTATTATTTTATGAGAATTCCCCTAAGGGAAGGTGTTAATCCCCGGTTCCATGGGAATTAGGTGAGCATGGTATTTTTTCGAACCCTGAATTGTGGTGCACATTTTTATGTTGGGACCATGATATGAACCTAACTTAGATAACATGAGTTAAGTTGAAGATAAAGGAGTATCAAACTCGATGAAGAAGACAAAAAATGGGAAATACTTGTGACATATGATTTCTCCCACGCCGAGGGATAGATTTCCTTAAAAACAATTACTCAATTCAGTGATGTGGTGGTGAGAACCACCCACTAGGAGTAGGTCATGGATTTTATCTATTATTTGGGAAACCATTTCTATTGTCTTTAGATGCCTTATTAGATACATTTTTGGAATATTTTATCCTTTTAAGACATATTCTATTGGAGAACTCAATAAATAAATGTTTATATTTGTTTGATGGATATTATTTGGTATCTCATGAATCTGAAATAGGCTTATGGATAAAAATATACAGCTATTTTAAGTTGGAATTTTGATGGAGGAGTCTTTCCAAAGTCCACTATTGCACCTAGATACAGTTTGTATGTGTTCCCTACTTTGGTTCTTAGCCTCACACCGAGCTTCAGGTTCCATGATTTAGGTTCCCTTATTATTGCACTAGATGATGTCCATATATGCTCCCTTTTGAGGCTCTCCACCTTTTTCCCTGCTTCAAGTTCCCCACTACCATTCACCCTTCTGCATGCCCTGCTGTTTCTACAGTTCCTTTTTGTGAACCTAACTAAACTCTATGTGAATTCCTAGATAAACTCTAATCATGATCCTATACTTATAAATGGGTTTTTGAGAAGTTAGGAATGGTTATCTAGGAACCCATGTCTCAATTGTCTATAAAATAACCCTAAAACCTCCCATTTTAGACACCAAGTACCAAATTTAGACAAAGACTAGATGGAGTGAACATGAGTGTAATGATTTGTGACTTATGCACCTAAGACTTCCAATACCCTCACATGGGTGATTTTTAAATCAAAACCCATGGTAGAAGGTATAAGACTAGGGAGAAATAATATGGAGCCAAGGTTATTTCATTGTGGGGCCATACCCAGGTATCTAAAGAGGATCCACTCCAAGGTATACCAAGTGGAGAAGTTCCAAGGAATCCTAAACTAGAGTTTCATCCAAGTATCACAAAGTGGGATCACCCCTAGGTATCCCAATTTTAATTGTACACAAATATCCCAAGTGGATCCATGCCTAGGTATCCAAAAGTAGAGTAGTTCCTTGTTCTTCCAAGGCCATGCTTGGGAAATGATTTATATAGGTCACCTACCTAGTTACCCATTCTCCTAGGTCACCTAACTAGGTTCCCAATCACCCAGGTCACCTAATTAGGCTACCATTTTTTACACTCATTGGGGAAAGGAAAACATGGTTCCCAATCTCCTTCTATTTAATGCCACACATAAACCATCTGAGCTAGTCCATATCCTGATGGATCTATCTCCACACCCCCATTTGATACTAGTGTTGGGATATGGTCTTGGGACTTCAAGTCAATCTATCCACTTGTGTCATCGACCCCCATGAAATTTCATGTGTCACACTATGAACTTTTTAGGCTTGGTCAAACAAAATTTGGGTCACAATTTCTACAACCCCTCCACCTTGAAATCCAAATTCCTTAAGATGATATTTTCCTATTGGTTTCCATAAATACATAGAGTCTAGATCCTTCACTTGGTTTCTAAAATTACTTAAGTTGAAAGTATTCTCTTAGTTTCCCTACATAACTTGAATTGAGATTCCACACTTTTCTCCCTCAAATTATTTGAGTTGAGTATATTCTTTAGGCCCCCAAAATCGCTTCTCCTTATTCATATGTTAGGCTGAACCCGATAAGAAAAATCTTGATTAAATACCACGCTAAACCATTTTTAGGTACCTTTCACATAGTATTGAACTTAGATTAACTTTAAACTGCTTACAAGTAGTCATGAATGCACAACCTTAAAATAAACCACTATGGTCCATTTCACATGACTTTAAAAGGGATGATGTGCCTCCTTAAATGGAACCAAACTATATAGTTTTTGATTATTTCAATAAGGATATATAATATTCCCATTTCATGGGTCCAATCATAGCATCACAACACTTTACTCTTCCATAGATGGAAATAAATTCTCAATTGACTTCCTTTATGTATTTAAACTATACAGTAATGAAATAATTAGATCAAATGAGATAAAATATAATTACCACATGCAGTGTATTTTTAGATATATTCTATCGGTCAATTAGTTTCTTTGAAAGGGTTACCAATATTGTAACCAGGATGAATTTTATGGACGTATCTTAAATATCTAAGAGAGTTCCAAACTTGGAAACAAGATCTCTCATAGGATGGGATGACCTTCCAACCTCATGACCAACAAAAAGGGCTGTCAATTCCACTTGATACCATCTGGATTTAGAAAGAGGAAAAGTTGTGTGATACCCAAAATAACCAAAATAGACTTTTAAAATGAAAAAATCTTAAAAACGTTTAACATTTATTTCAATGTATGTGCATTGTTTTAGATCTTACATTATTCTAAGGGTGGTAAGTAGTGTTCAGATTTATCCCTATACTTAGTTCTTCTTCAAGAACCCTCAAACATATTGAGTTAAACCTTGGATAATGATGAAGGATAATAGAGATACATGTACCATGAAGTCATAAAATGTTTCTTATATAAATATTAGAATTTTATTCAAGGAATATATCTTTTCTGTATTTCCTTCTCTCACATTAGGGTTTCCCAGGACCACTGCTCCCTCCCTCTTGTCAACCTATCATAGTGCGAGGCCCTTCTACACTACTGCTCCTTCTCCCTTCAACCCCTTTCTCAAAGGCCTTCAGTGAGACCCTTTATCTTCCGCATCTCTCCTCATTATCCCCTCAAGATCTGCTCTCCTTCCCTGATTATTTTCTATTATACCACCTTCTATGATGATATGAAGCTCGTATCTTCTTCTCCTTGCCTCCAGATCCCTTGTGTTTCCCTCACCCTAGTTTTTGTGGTTCTTCTCTTATTGTGATGTCCTTCTCGTCACCTAGCCTTTGTTTATTGCCTTGTGTGGCCCAAGTTTCTTACTTCCTCCTCCTCTTCCCTTTCTTTCTTTCCCATCGTACTAAGACACCATCTTTGTTTAATACATTGGTGCACTATACTGATTGGGATGGTGATGGCGGAGTGCTGGTATGGATATTTGGCTGCTCAGGTGTTATTTTGGAGGTTTCCTTTTTATCAGGTTTCTTCTCCTCCTCCTCTTCTTTTCTTACTTTACCTGATTGAATTTGATGGTTCTTTGGTTCCGTTTGGTGATTATGAATACTATTTTGAAGTTGGTTTCCTGGGCTTGAAGACGCTTCTGTGCTGAAGAGATCCTTGACCGCTTAACCTACTTTGACCCCAGGTTATTATGCACCTCTCCTAGTTGGATCCAATGTATAGGTAACTACATGGTTTTGTGATATGTGGTTCAACATTCGAAGAAATTCCAGCCGCTGGAGTTAGAGTGATTTTTATTTGTTGGGTTTGGTTTTATTTCACTATTTACATAGTGTTCTGTTATGGTTTTTATTGGCAGTGACGATGGTTTCTGGTGATCGTGTGTCTCTAGCCCTGGTTTAATCAGAAAAGATAATGAAGTTTATGGACATAAATGATGGTTTTGTGTTGTTTATTGTTGCTTTTGGGGGTGAATTCTAGTGATGATGTCAATGTGATGGGATGATGGTGATGAAATGTTGATGAGACTGGACTTTCCTCAATGCAAACGTTGTAGTATCTCGGCCGGCTTATGAAATTTTCATGATTTTCGATGATGATGGTTTGAATTCTGGATATTTAAGGATTCTGTTGGTTCCCACTTATCCTCAAAGTTGATTTTAAATAAAATAAAAAAATGGATTGTGATGGTAGATATGATATTAATTGACATTATTAATCAACCAACCACTACAGAAATAAGATTATTTCTCTTTTGTTTTTTTGGAACACCATTGAAAAAATACATTTTCAAATTTCCCCACTTCTTATATAGGTATTTTCAATGGTTTAGTCATCTATTGGGGTGACATCCATATAGATTTGACTTTTTGGAACACAATAAAGCTTGAAATATTGTCTAAATTTTCATGCTTCATGTTATCCCACTAGTTCTCCCAAAGATCACTATAAATATTCATTTTTCTAATATATATAGATAAATAATATATCTTCACATAAAATAGTAATTCCCTTTTCAATCAATGTATTAATTAAATAAATAATCTTTTCCTTAATTTGAGGGCTCCCTCTTTGTCAATGATAAACCATGGAATCTTACCTTCTTGTATGACTGTAATTATCTTCATCAATACATCACCAACTTATTGTATTCTATTAATCTTATCTAATAATGATGGATGGGAATTCATAGTGGAAACATATGAGGTTATTCCTTCATTTATAATTCAAAAAATAACCTCACTAGATCACTCATCATTGAATTATTTTCTACTCTTAATGTTGAGAGAGTTCAAAAATCCTTATGAATCAAGGCATGGGAAAAATTTTTTCTTTATGAGATGATAATTGTTGGTAAAATCATGATCTGTTAATAATTATTGTCTTTTTTATGAATATATATTTAATATTTTTATGGTCCATATATATATATATATTACGACTTTCTCCATTGAGATAATGATGCCAAATATTCAAAGTGAATATTAAAACTTCCATTTATAAACATTGAGTATGATATTTCTTCTCATGGATATTCAATTTTAAAAATGAAAATTCTTTAACCTTCTCATTATACATCAAAACCCAAAAAAGTACCTTCATTGAATCATCCATATAGATAATGAAACCGTCACCTCTAGAGGGTAAGGTTAGTACGAGTGTAGTAAATATACTTCTCTTAATATTGTAAAATATTTCTTTATACTTTGAGGTCCATGTAAAAGTAACCCTCTTCCATGTTTACTAGGTTAGAGGGTTTTAAAATTATGAAAAATTATTCAAAAGGCACCAGTGTTACCTGACAAGAATGATAAATGTCACAACCATCGTTTCTATTTATTTTATTTTTATTATTTCTTGTTTCTGAGTGTCCGAGCCGCTGTACGGGCTGCGCCCCCGATTAAAATATTTTACGTCTGATGCTTTTTCTAGGTTCTGGACCCGTGCGTGGCCGCCGCGTGCTTGGCGGTTGCCACGCAGTTAGCCCGGGTGTCGAGCAAGTGTTTTTTTATAACTTTGTTTTATTATTTTAATGTGGTTTATCTCACGTTATTATTAAATGGTTATTTTTATTAATTTTTATTAATTTTAATTTTATTATTATTATTATTATTCTGGTATACTATTATTATTATTGCTTTATTGCTATTATTATTATAAATATTGTTAATGTTATTTTTGTATTATTATTATTATTGTGTTTATTATTATTATTAATATTGTAATAATAATACTATTATAAGAAAAAAAACAAGAAAACTCTAGAAACCCTAGGTACCCGAAGCCCCCCCTTCCCTTTCCTATTCCGCCGCGGGTCGCAAACCCCACCCTCCCGTCACCCACTTTCCCCCCGCTTCCCTTCTGCGCAGCGGCGCATCGCCCGAACCCCGGCCCCCGTCGCGTTTCGTCTGGCCTCCGGTGCTTGTGCCAGCCGCCCTCACTTCCTTGCTCCATCATTCCGCTGTCCGCATTTGCCGATTCTCCGCCAGCCTCGCCTCTGCCCGTGTATCCAAGATGATCCCTCTCCCATGTGGCGCGCTCAGACACCCTCCCCTGCGCATAGTCTGACCCAACACTCCCACTCAGCACCCGACATCCCGCTCCCTCGGTCTTGCTCCCAGCCACCTCCCGTCGACAGCGGCTCCCCGTCATGCGCCTTTCTTGTTCCCGCATCACTGTCTGACTTCTTCCTTCATCGGCCAACAGCCGTGTTCCTGCTAGCCCTGAGCTACACCCTCTCAACCTACCACGATCTGGCACCCCCTCACCACCTCGGCCAGCCTCCTTGCTCTGGCGACTCGGCCACCTCATCCGCTCACCGGTAGCACCTTCCAGCAGCGAACTTCCTCACCGGTGCGTTTTTATATCAATTTCTAGGGGTGCTCTTCTTTTTCAAGAACCTAATGATTGAAGATATGTTATGTGTTTACTTATCTAGGTTGTGCATAATATTCTTTGAGGCGTATTCTTCCTTCCACCGAAGGTTAATCACTTTCACACTTAAATTTTGAAAGCATCTTTATCCTTGAGGTTGGATTTCATTGTTTATTCCTCTTTGAATTAAGATTACCTTGTTTACTTGATGTTCACTTCACTTAGGTTGCTGGTTATGCATTTCTATTGTTAAATTAATTATATTATGGTGAAATTGTTGGTTCTCCACTGTTTGGATAATTGTTGCACCCATTTAATACAGTTGATGAGTTTTGTGGTATATTAGCTTGGTGCGGATTTAGTTTTTTTTAATAATTTAGTTGTTTAACTATTTTGGTGCGTCTTTAGTCTCTAAAATATATATATATATATATATATATATATATATATATTTGAGGTTGTATTTGATATTGTGTATCATGTATATGCGAATTTGGGTGTGTTATGCTTGTGATGTTTAATATCTTTTCATGGGATTTTGAATTTAGTTTTTTTCTATGCAGGTCATGCGTTTTTCATTTTAGTATGTTGTGGGTGTGAGTCTATTAAGAAATGTGTTCTTTGGATGAGTTTTGGGTGTGTAAAGCTGTGATCTACCTTTTGGAAATTTTGTTATAAATTTTTAAGTGGTTTATAAAATAGTGCAGATGGTGCACACTGTGTTTTAAAAACATGTCGAGGTAGTTCCCTTGTGCTGGTTCGTTTGAATTGTTTTGAGTGCGCATTTATGCATTTTAGTTGTGTGGCTGTTCAGCGTGTCGGCGAGGAAGACCCTCGGTACTTTGGTTGTCAGCTTGCGCAAGTTTGCATGCCCGTACGCGGCGCGTTGCATCATCGTGGTTGGTTTGCGAGTTGAGGTAGGTCCCCCATTGCACTCCCCTTTAAATTTAGAATTTATTAATTTCTTGAGGTTTTTGTTAATTTTAATGAATGATAAATAATATTAGATAATTAAATTTTAAATGATTATTTATTGTGAAAAGAACCGTTTATTTTATACCGAACACCTAGAACATTTTCTTGACGGGCGGACACCCAATTTTGAAAGAGTGCCCATTTGGCCTTTAAAAATAATTCATGAAATTTCAAACGTACTTCTAGTTTTAAAGATAAATGATTTCTTCCGAACAAGTGTTTTGAGTTTTCTCGAGAAATGAGGTTTTGTTTTAAAATTTGTGAAGGCCTGTTTGGCACTTTAATAGAATAAATTATTTTGGAAAACCCATTCAGGGGTGATCTTTTGTGTGCATTGATTGCATGAGCTGTATGTGATGTTAGTGCATTGTGACTGATTTATTTATATTGTAGATGCTCCCCCTTTTTATTGCTTGTGTTGACATGGGAACCTGGTATATTGAGTGAATTTTCTGAGAACGATTGCTGCACTTGTTTAGACCATGCACTGGATGGTGGCCCCATAGCAGGGGAATACTCAGTTATTGCTACTATGGGGATTGGGGCCCTCGGTTAGGCCATGCAGGGCTATGCCAGGTAGTATTATGGGCATTATGACATCATCGAGTTATGGCATGCCTTCAGGATGAGTCACATGTATAGTACGTTCTGGATTGTTCACGATCTCCTAGGTTCAACCCATGTTTCTTTTAGTGTTTATTTGTGTGTGGCGGATGATTGAGAGGTCGAGTTCGGTTGCTGACCCATGTGTGCCACTTTTACCATTTCCCTTTGTGTGTGTTGTGTGTGATTCTCCTTTTGACTAAAAACTAATGTTTGGATTTCTAAATTGTTCGCAAAATGTTTTAAAAATGCAATGCACCTGTTTATTTCAATATTAAACTTGTTCTAAATTAAAAAGGGCAATGGACTGTTACTTGTTTTAAAAATGAACGTGTGTGGAAACCATATTTTATCTGATTTAGTTCAAACCTGGAATTGATAAATTCTTTATTTATTGGTATGTGCATTGGAAATAGAATTAGTCGGGCCTACCTACTGAGTTTTTAATACCCACGCCTATAGTGCTTTCTTGTTTTTAGTTCTGTTGCAGGTTCAAAATTCAATTGTTCTCCTTGAGCGATGTTGGTTGTGGTATTGGAGAGTGACCCATGGGGTCACCTGGAGTTTGGACCGTGGTCAGGTTAGTAGTGGTGTTGGTTTCTCTTTCTTTATTCATTTTGTTGTTCTGTTTTATTTTCCGCTGTTTATTTTATTTTTTTCATTTGGGCCAAATCGTTCCCACCTGTTTACTTTTGATGCCCGACACTAGTTGCCAGCCCGTGGAGATCGGGAACGCCCTTCGGGCCATGTCGCGGGCCGACTCGGGTGACCGGTTCAGTGTCAAACCGGGTTGGTTCATGACAAAATGGTATCAAAGGGAGGTTCTTGTTATTTGGGATGTTCGGTAGATTGAGATTAGGATTGTCGGGACTCGAGAGGTAGGTACGGGAAGGATGTCATGAACCCTCGCCTATTCCGCACCTCGAGTCGCCAGGGATAGTCCGGGAATTGAGTCTTTGTTTCATTCTGGATTGTTTGGGATTGAGGGATGACAACGGAGGTAAACCGATGTTACATTGTGATCTCACATGGAGTAGTGACCCATGTGGAGTCTGGGTACACGGTTTGAATTCCTCCTAGTGGTTGATGCTTACTTGGGGCATGACCCACTATCATGTCGCCATGTTAAGTGTGACCGCTGGTCCCTCACCCTGATGGTTTGATGCGAGTTGAGTGTTGTTTTCGTTTTGGTTAGTGTAAGTGGGTTTTTGGAAGTGAAGATTTTGAAAAATGGGACTGATTTCTTTTAAATGGCATTAAATTTATGAAATGAGTTTTAAAACTGAAAGTCTTTGGTTTGGAAAAACTGGTTTTTTCTTGGAAATTGGTCAAGAATGGTTTGGGGTGAAACCGTAGGTACCCCTTATGAACGTTTGCACATGTGAGAGAATGCATAGAATTGTGTGTTGGTGCGTTTATTAATGGAATGTGGATAATGACATGTGCAACGAGTCATGAGATTACCTGGGTGTTTATTTGAAATTAAAGGCTTGACCATGTTTTTCTAAATTGGATTTTAAAGAGGAAAATGGTTTTGGAAAGCGATTTTGGTTTGAAAGGGATTTGGTATTTGGAAACTGGTCTTGAAACAAGAATTTAAAAAGAGGTGGTTTTGGAATCTAAAATGAAACGGGAATTTTGGACAAGGAATTTTGGGTTATGTTTGCAGTTGTTTGTTTCTTTTGAGCTGGTTGTTTTGGATGAAGCCACTTTCTTTGATGTTGCTTCGATTGATATTGGTTTCGTCTTGGTGTTATATATCTTGTTCAGAAATGCTGCCTAGAAAGATCCCTAGTGTTTTGATGAGTCATGCCCAGTTTTTGGTCTTTCTCAGACGTTGTCTGTCCTTCATGGTGATTGGAGTCTGTTAGAGGCAGTATAGTGGCTTGAAGAAGTCAAGCGTGTCTTTAGGGTATTGGGAACTCCCGAAGCGATCTGAGTGCGTATTGTTTTGGGTCTGTTTGAAGGTCCAGCTCTGGATGAGTAGGAGTTGTACGCCCGTCGTTTCTGCAATTTGGGATGATGTGGCATTTCTTTAATGTCATCTTCATTCAATGGTTTATAATTGTGGAGGTGAGGATGAAGGAAATAGAAGAGCTCATGCGTGCTCAACATGGCTAGCAGACGGTGAAAGTGTATGTCGACCATTTCAAGGATCTTGTGTCTCTTTTTCTAGGGGTAGAGTCGCAGGACTGGATGAAGACTCCTCCCTTCATCAGGGGTCCTCGTCCAGAGATCAAGGAACGAGTCCTCTCTTTTTGGGAGCATCACTTTTGAGAAGTTGGTTCATGAGGTGTTCTTAGGTGAGTTGGTTTCTAATGCGCAAACGGTTGACAATCCACCGTATCCAGTTGCTCGTGAAGGTCTCCCATCTGATGAGCAGAGTGTGTCAGGTAAAATTCTTTCTAAAGAGTTCATTGTGGTGGCTCTAACTTCCACTTTCTTCGGACCATCTAATGGTGTACCGTCAGTAAGGACGGTTAGGGAATACGAGCCGCTATGTCACACCTCCCGAAGGCGTGCCATCATTGAAGGTTTCTGGATCATCTAGAGAAGCTTTTAGGAAGCGTCGCCTGAGGAAGACACTGTGACTAGAAGATTATAGTGCCTGGCTATGAGGCAGGAGATGCTTCAACCATCAGAGCCATAACCACAGGACTTGGGGTGAAGCTCGCGTGCAGTCAGGAGTTGACGGGGGTGTGAAGCCTCAGTTCGGGTTTGGGTGTTTAGTGTTTCCAACAAAACATTTAATGTCCTTCCGTTCTCGTTCTTTCACTGTAAAAGTTTTGGCGTTGTTGTCGGTTCATTGTGTCGTCGCGAGGTTGGGAAGAACGTATTCGTTTGAAATCCAAACAGTCTCGTTTGTCGGATTATCGTGTTTAGGATCGTGCGTTTTTCTTAGAGGTATGTTTGGACCTTGTGTGGGTTAACCTTGGTTTGGCGATGTTCGTTTGGAGATATAAGTGCCTGCGGTGGAGTCCAGGCTTGCTGTTCTGCTCGGGTTTACTGCTTGGATTAAGTTCTTCGTGGATATTTTTCTATCGTCTTCAGGCTTTCTTTGGTCTGAGTCGAGAGTTCCAAGTTTTGGCGGAGGTTCTGTTTCGCTCGTGCTAAAGAGGTTAGTCTGGGTCGGTTGGGAGTTCCCGTGTCGCCCCCCTTCCCGAGGTGGTATGTGTAGGTGTTAAATTTCTGTGCTAGTTGAATTCTTGTGGTGGGGAGAACCCTATCATGTTCTCCTATTCTCTTGTGGTGGTGTTCCTTTAGTTACAATTGGGCAGAGATTCTTGTTTGGTCCATCGTTCAGCTGGGTGACTTTCTGGGGGCAGAAAGTGTCTGTGGTGGGGAGAATTGTCACAACCGTCGTTTCTATTTATTTTATATTTATTATTTCTTGTTTCTGAGTGTCTGCGCCACTGTACGGGCTGTGCCCCCGATTAAAATATTTGACGTCTGATGCTTTTTCTGGGTTTTGGACCCGTGTGCGGCCGCTGCGTGCTTGGCGGTTGCTGCACAGTTTTCCCGGGTGTCTAGAAAGTGTTTTTTTATAACTTTGTTTTATTATTTTAATTTGGTTTATCTCACGTTATTATTAAATGGTTATTTTTATTAATTTTTATTAATTTTAATTTTATTATTATTATTATTCTGGTATACTATTATTATTATTTCTTTATTGCTATTATTATTATAAAAATTGTTAATGTTATTATTGTATTATTATTATTATTGTATTTATTATTATTATTAATATTGTAATAATAATACTATTATAAGAAAAAAAACAAGAAAACTCTAGAAACCCTAGGTACCCGAAGCCCCTCCTCCCTTTCCTATTCCGCCGCGGGTCGCAAACCCCGCCCTCCCATCACCCCCTTTCCCCCCCGCTTCCCTTCTACGCAGTAGCGCAGCACCCGAACCCCGGCCCCCGTCGCGTTTCGTCTGGCCTCCGGTGCTTGTGCCAGCCGCCCTCACTTCCTTGCTCCATCTTTCCGCCGTCCGCATTTGCCGCTTCTCCGCCAGCCTCGCCTCCGCCCGTGGATCCAAGCTGATCCCTCTCCCATGTGGCGCGCTCGGACACCCTCCCCTGCGCACAGTCTGACCCCGCACTCCCACTCAGCACCCGACATCCCGCTCCCTCGGTCTCGCTCCCAGCCACCTCCCGTCAACAGTGGCTCCCCGTCATGCACCTTTCTTGTTCCCGCATCGCTGTACGACTTCTGCCTTCATCAGCCAGCAGCCATGTTCCTGCTAGCCCTGAGCTATGCCCTCTAACCTACCATGATCTGGCACCCCCTCACCACCTCAGCCAGCCTCCTTGCTCTGGCGACTCGGCCACCTCATCCGCTCACCGGTAGCACCTTCCAGCAGCGAAATTCCTCACCGGTGCGTTTTTATATCAATTTCTAGGGGTGCTCTTCTTTTTCAAGAACCTAATGATTGAAGATATGTTATGTGTTTACTTACCTAGGTTGTGCATAATATTCATTGAGGTGTATTCTTCATTCCGCCGAGGGTTAATCACTTTCGCACTTGAATTTTGAAAGCATCTTTATCCTTGAGGTTGAATTTCATTGCTTATTCCTCTTTAAATTAAGATTACCTTGTTTAATTGATGTTCACTTCACTTAGGTTGCTGGTTATGCATTTCTATTATTAAATTAATTATATTATGGTGAAATTGTCGGTTCTCCACTGTTTGGATAATTTTTGCACCCATTTAATACAGTTGATGAGTTTTGTGGTATATTAGCTTGGTGCGGATTTAGTTTTTTTTAATAATTTAGTTGTTTAACTATTTTGGTGCATCTTTAGTCTCTAATATATATATATTTGAGGTTGTATTTGATATTGTGTATCATGTATATGCGAATTAGGGTGTGTTATTCTTGTGATGTTTAATATATTTTCATGGGATTTTGAATTTAGTTTTTGTCTATGCAGGTCATGCGTTTTTCATTTTAGTATGTTGTGGGTGTGAGTCTGTTAAGAAATGTGTTCTTTGGATGAGTTTTGGGTGAGTAAAGCTATGAGCTACCTTTTGGAAATTTTGTTATAAATTTTTAAGTGGTTTATAAAATAGTGCGGATGGTGCACACTGTGTTTTAAAAACATGTCGAGGTATTTCCCTTGTGCTGGTTCATTTGAATTGTTTTGAGTGCGCATTTATGAATTTTAGTTGTGTGGTTGTTGCAGCGTGTCGGCGAGGAAGACCCGCGGTACTTTGGTTGTCATCTTACGCAAGTTTGCATGCCCGTGCGCGGCGCGTTGCATCATCGTGGTTGGTTTGCGATTTGAGGTAGGTCCCCCATTGCACTCACCTTTAAATTTAGAATTTATTAATTGCTTGAGGTTTTTGTTAATTTTAATGAATGATAAATAATATTAGATAATTAAATTTTAAATGATTATTTATTGTGAGAAGAACCGTTTATTTTATACCGAACACCTAGAACATTTTCTTGACGGGCGGACACCCAATTTTGAAAGAGTTCCCATTTGTCCTTTAAACATAATTCATGAAATTTCAAATGTACTTCTAGTTTTAAATATAAATGATTTCTTCCAAACAAGTGTTTTGAGTTTTCTCGAGAAATGAGGTTTTGTTTTAAAATTTGTGAAGGCCCGTTTGGCACTTTAATAGAACAAATTATTTTGGAAAACCCATTCAGGGGTGATTTTTGTGTGCATTGATTGCATGAGCTGTATGTGATGTTAGTGCATTGTGACTGATTTATTTATATTGTAGACGCACCCCCTTTTTATTTCTTGTGTTGACATGGGAACCTGGTATATTGAGTGAATTTTCTGAGAACGATTGCTGCACTAGTTTAGTCCACACACTGGATAGTGGCCCCATAGCAGGGGAATACCGAGTTATTGTTGCTATGGGGATTGGGCCCCTCGGTTAGGCCATGCAGGGCTATGCTGGGTAGTATTATGGGCGTTATGACCTCATCGAGTTATGGCATGCCTTCAGGATGAGTCACATGTATAGTACGTTCTGGATTGTTCACGATCTCCTAGGTTCGACCCATGTTTCTTTTAGTGTTTATTTGTGTGTGGCGAATGATTGAGAGGTCGAGTTCGGTTGCTGACCCATGTGTGCCACATTTACCATTTCCCTTAGTGTGTGTTGTGTGTGATTCTCCTTTTGACTAAAAACTAAAGTTTGGATTTCTAAATTGTTCGCAAAATGTTTTAAAAATGCAATGCACCAGTTTCTTTCAACATTAAACTTGTTCTAAATTAAAAAGGGCAATGGACTGTTACTTGTTTTAGAAATGAACATGTGTGGAAACCATATTTTATCTGATTTAGTTCAAACCTGGAATTGATAAATTCTTTATTTATTGGTATGTTCATTGAGAATAGAATTAGTCGGGCCTACCTACTGAGTTTTTAATACTCACGCCTATAGTGCTTTCTTGTTTTTAGTTCTTTTGCAGGTTCCAGATTCAGTTGTTCGCCTTGAGCGATGTTGGTTGTGGTATTGGAGAGTGACCCATGGGGTCACCTGGAGTTTGGACCGTGGTCAGGTTAGTAGTGGTGTTGTTTTCTCTTTCTTTATTCATTTTGTTGTTCTGTTTTATTTTCCGCTATTTAGTTTATTTTTTTCATTTGGGCCAAATCATTCCCACCTGTTTACTTTTGATGCCCGGCACTAGTTGCCAGCCCGTGGGGATTGGGAACGCCCTTCGGGCCATGTCGCAGGCCGACTCGGGTGACCGGTTCAGGGTCAACCCGGGTTGGTTCGTGACAATAAATATATGGACCTTAGTCACAAGTGAATGTATAGGACATACTTCTATGAATTTAATATTTGAAGGGTCAATTGAAATGCTTTCAATATTGACTATATGTCCTAAAAATACACTTATTTTATCCATAATTCACACTTAATAAACTTGGAATATAATTTTTTCTCCTTAAGATTAATAAAACAATCCTCAAATAGTCTTTAAGCTCCTCATAGATTTTTTGATAAATAAAAATATCATCAATAAATACTACCATGAACTGGTCTAGGTAATCCTTAAAATCAATATTAATAAAATCTATAAACATAGAAGATGAATTTTTCAAACCAAATAAAATTACAAAAAATTCATAGAGTCCATACCTAGTTTAAAAGTTAGTGTTCAGAATATCCTGTTTTCTTTCATGAAGTTAATGATATCTAGATCTTGGTTCAATATTAGATAAGAATATAACACCACAAAGTTGGTTTAATAGATAATTTTTTCTCAGAAAGAGATAAATATTCTTAATTTTAAAACCATTCAGTTCTCTTTAATCAATAAATAATTTCATATATCCATCCATATTCTTCACTAATAAAATAAGATCACCCTAGTGAGACATAGTGGGATGGATACACCCCTTGTATTTGAAATATTGCAACTGTTTCTCTAATTTATCCATCTCTATCGGATCCATTCTATATGTAGGATGTCATATAGGAAGAGATTAAATCACTAGATTAATAAATAACTCAAATTTATAATCCATGGGAGGTCTAGAAAATTCCATTAGGAAGATATCTACAAAATATTTCATAATGGGTATATTCTCTATCATTATTGTATCATTTTTATCCATTGAGAGAGAAATCCACACCCATCTGATGCTACTAGTATTTCCATGTCACATTAAGAAATTAAAATGTGATTTTCATTAACCTTATTACAGTTGAATAATAATTTAGGTTAAATCAAGGGACTAAAGGTAACAAATTTATCATGTTAGTTTATATTGTTTTGGTATATTCATAGCCAGTCCAAACCAAAAACGGTATCAAATTAAATTAAAGGGATAAATAACTGGTTTACATATAATACTTACCCAAAAATAAAAATTGTTCAGCATTTCAATATATGGGTTATAGTAAATGCACAATTCCGTGTTAACATAGAGAAGTCAACATCTAGCCTTTGAAATGATGGATTTATAGTCACTATGAATCTTCACGATATGATTGAGTGAGTTGATATAGAATTTGATAGTACATAATCCACTCTTTTAAAAATGGATATAGTATGTGTGAAAACTTTTTTGGGTTTCGAAAACACTTATGTTATTAAATAAAATTCCTAAGCTTGACCTCGTGGATTCATGTATTGATTCCTTTCATTCATATTTTGATTTAGAAAATCCTTAGTATAATTTCCAACTCATAATAATTGAATCATCAATTCATATGATGAGGTATTTAATAAATATTATTTTCTTCTTTATGAGTCTCTTCATAAACACTTAATTTCTTTATTCATGAATACTTTTTTATGGAACTAATTATAACTTTATTAATTTGATTCCAAATAATGAGAATGTAGTTGATATTAATGACTTTCAACTAATTTGGAAATATGGTCCTTAAAGTCATTAGTAAAAATATAATGTCCAGTATGGGAGAAATAATCAAATATTACATCACATTAAATCAGTATGGATTGTTCTTGGCTGATTCATACATAATTTCTTATTCATATCCTCAGAGTGTGTGAACATAATGAAGATAAAGGTAAAGGAAGATAAATTTTATATAAAAATTGATATATCCAAGGAATTTTACACCCTCAAATGGATTTTATGCTCCATATTATTAGGAAATATAGATTATATAATACCTCTATTAGATTAATAGGCTCTATTATCTCTTCTAAAAGGACATCCATATTAACAAATGGGTCCCCAAAGGATTTTTTAAATGCACTGGGAATGTAAGTCAAGGGGATCCTTTATCAGGAATACTCTGTACTCTTGCTAAATATTACTTATGAATATTTATTAATCACCTTTCTTAGATTGGTATTTATAGTAAAATGAAGTCTGGGAGGGGTGAATTCACTCCAACACATCTATTATATGAATATGACATCCTATTATTTAGGAAAGCTTCAAACATGATGATGTATTCTATTCAAGATCTGTTCAATCATTATAAGGATGTGACAAGAAAGCTATTAGATAGGGAAAGTCCTTTATTATATTTTTTTATGGCCTATCTATGGGAAAACAGAATAAGATCACTATAAAATTTGGGTTATAAGGGGATCTCTACCTTTTACCAACCTTGGTGTTCAATTTTTCGGGGAAAAGTGAAGAGTCAATTCCTTCATGGAATAGGATCTGGAATTGTCCATCAACTAGATAGATGGAAGGGAAAATCTATGACTCAATTTGCGAGTGTGTGACTTATTAACTCAATCATTACCTGTTGGTTTGACATACCAATCAAGGAAAACCTAATCATTACCCCTCATAAGCTACATATGAAAATTGCTGATTTCATGTCACAACACAACAACCTTATTTTTTTTCCAATTCAGGTTGTGGTGTAAATTATATATAATATTTTCATAGATATTGAAATACTAATTTGAAAGATGAGTAGGAATGGGTAATTTAATATCAAGGACTACTACAAGATTGAAAGTGGAAGATCCACCATGATACCATCATGACTGTCTAAATTCAAGGTACACTTTATCTATCCTTATAAATATATATTGCTATGGAGAACATGGAAAAATAGGTTTCCATACAATGATCAAATGAAGAAAGATGTACACTGTGTTGTCTTAACATACCATATATGTTTAAGTGCTGAGGAATCTGTGAAAAAACTTTTTTTAGATGCAATTATTCAAGGGTGTTGTGGAGTTATATAGGCCAACTATTTTTCCTTGATATTGATATAGAAAGGAAATTAGAGGATCAGATGGATTTCATAACCAACACTTAAAAAAGTACCCATATTCAAATCCTTCTCCAGGTAGCTGCAAACTCTATCTTTATCTCAATCTAGAGGGAACAAAATGGGAAAGTTTTTGATGATCATGAACTATGTATTCATGATGGCATAATGTCCATGGATTAATAAGTTCATGCTGCTATAATGGGGCAATTAGGGATGATGCACAATACCATGAGTGACCAAAACACTTTAAGATTGTTGGGTGTCACAGTCAGACCAAAGTAGCTACTTTTCCTCAAATTCGTGTGGTGAATTCCCTCAATTGAGTCTTGGATAAAAGCTAATGTTGATGGTGGGACCTCTGGATTGGTAGGTCCTTTGGGTTGTGGAGGTATTTTTGAACCCATCATGGATTTTTAAATGGTTGTATCCATCATTATATTAGTATTGGAATATTATTTGAAGTTGAGTTATGGGTTATGATATTTACCATAAAATATTTTTTCCAATACAAGTTGATTTCCCTGTGGATTAAATGCAATTCTAAAAATGTGGTTATGGATATAAAAGAGAGAAAAAAGAATGTTCCATGGAAAATTCTATTGTATTGGACTGATTAAACTAGGAATGCCATACAAATCAGTCTGATGGTGCCAAATTCTTATAGAGAATCCAACCAGGTGATAGATTCCTTATCAAAGAGGGAGATCATGGAAGCAAGTGTGGCGTGGAACTTTAGAGATCCTTATTATTGTGCTTTAGTAGTAGATGATGATATACTATGGGTGTTTCACTCCTGTGTTTGTAAACTCCCTTGTAATTCCTAACTTATATGTTCACTTTTTTTAATAATTTTTAGAACTGACTTTTTATGGATCCTAGATCTTCTTAGTATATCCACCTTTTATAAACAAGTGTTTTTTTGACCCACATAAGAGTGGAGAACACTACGTCAAAAATTTCTCTTTTGTTGATTATCCATATTATGGTGAATAATGAATCTCTATTTGGTTATGGTTATTAGCTATAAGTTGGGTCCTCTAAGATAATACCTCCATGATATTTTCAACTTTAACAACCATGATATTAATACAATCACCAGATTGACCATTGTATCCAAATTGAGCATTCATATCAGCACATCTCTTTTCTCCAACCATACTTCAATTTTAAAAAACATTAATCATGGTAAACTCAATAAAACTAAAGTTAAGTATGGATTTTTAATAATATGCTCATTCACTAAAACTAAGGGTTTTCTCCTAGGGATTTCATCCTAATTATAAAAAATAATTAAACTTTTCTTTGATACCAAATGTGACATCTCAAACACAATCTCTCAAATAATATATACATAATGTGAAATCATCACATTCCAATACCCTGGTATTTTTAGTAGACATTCCATTAGATAAATTCAGATATTATGGTATTTTTATTAATCATTCTATCAAATTAATTCTAATACCATATTATTGGGAGTATCCATTCAATTAGATCCATTCAAAAACCATGGTATTGGTAGTATCCATTCCATGAGATCCATAATGATACCATGAAAAATAATTATAAGGAATTTGACCATAGGTTTATGATGTTATCATTTTTATGCATTACTTATGTATCATATATTTCCTAAATATAATTCTATTTAATGTTATTTATGATTATTACATGATTTATAGTGGTATATTTCTCAACACACTATGATTTTTATTATTAGAAATATGGATATAATATCACCATTTTTCTATCATTTTCCAAATCCCTAAGAAAATAAGTATATTCTATAGGATAGATGGACTATATATTTATGGATATACCAAGGAGATATTTATATATCAATTTTCAATGGTATGTGGTAGAGATTAGAAGACCATGCAGCACACATGATTAAGAGAACATTGACGCATGAGAGGACATTCTGCAGGATAGTGGGAAGAGGATTTCATAGGCACAAGAGAACATCAGCAGTGCAGGGGCTCCTCTGACCCCCATCGGACTTGATGAACACTTTAATCGTATAGTATATTATAAAGCAACTGCTGACCGCTGAGATCTTGGATATGGGATGCTTCCCTCAATTAATGATCATTTTAAGAAAAATTATTCCATTTCCCTTCAATATCATGTCTTAATTCATGGACACACCTACCATTCCACCACCACTGTTACTACGCTAAAAATATACAGTGGATGATGAAGGGAGATCTCTTGTTCCATTAGACATTCGAGCATCAGTATGCCACAGCCATGCCTATGCAGTTTAGTGACATGTGAAGGATGAACCACAAAAAAAGAACATTTCCCTGTTGTGTGAACAAAGTGCTATAGACCTATTGACCCGATGTTGAAGAAAAGGATTCATTCCATCACTTAAGTGATGTACTATAGCCTAAAATACATGGAGAAGAAACTATGGCAAGAAAACATTTCCTACATTGTGGGTATGGAATAATGAGAATGGATTCACCATAGGATTAAGGATACATTGTGGAGTGTTCAATATTGGAAACGATGATGATTTGATGAAGAAAAAAGATCTACACCATCACCTATACACTATACTATAGTTATGAAACACACAAAGATGGCTATACTGTAGTTCTTGTACCCACACCATAGGCTCTATCTATGTTCTGGAGGTGTATGAAATGGAATTTTCATTAAAAATGGAGGAATAATCCACTATTACATGGTTATCCAACTATTCTACAGACTTGAAAAGCCAATAAATTGTTTAAGTGACAATAATGCGGGGTGGATAGATACACCATAGCCATGCGTGAAGAATACTCATGTGAAGGTGGTTACTCCACAATAACGATGACTACTATGTAGTGAGTGTTTAGCTGGAAATTCAAAATCCCAATGATTTTGGGCTATCCATGGGATAATGGTGATATTTTTTGAAAAATTAAAGTATAGGTATGTGGGGAATCTCCTAAAAATGAGGAAGTCTTAAACAACCCATGTAAAGAAGACTCATCCAAAACCTCACTCATATTGGAAGGTCCCATGTGGAGTTGTTGGATGAGTCAAAATGGAGAAAAATATAGGAGGGAAATGAAAATTTAAAACTAAAGGGAAGGTGGAGATATTTAATGGGGCTAATTCCTATAAATAGGAATTAAAAATACATATACTAAAGGGGGAGGTGGAAGACTAGAGACTAGAGCTCTGTGATTGGATGTGCTGCTACTACTAGAGGGTGGATGCTACTTAGGTCCTTCTTCATTTCTATATCCCCTCATGACTATCATGGGGTGGGTGGGGGTGGAGGGTGGGGGTAAATCTTTCTACACTAATAATTGCGAGGAAGGCTTAATGTACTTAGTATAGGTTACTTAGTGGGGTTAAAATTTATGATGAGTTTTTTTCATTGTTAATTTCATTATAATCTTACCCTCCTCTCTCATGCATGATCATTTTTGTGAGGGGAGGGTATATTTTTTCAAATGCATCAACTATATATCCATATAATAGAATACAAAATTCACGGGTTATGGGTATCTATGTTTAAATAAGGTTTTAAACACTTATATATAAATAAAACTGAGTAAATGAGAGGGGAAAGTGGTGTTAAAAATAGAGAGTGAGTACTCTGAGAGGAGGCTCAATAAAGTTCGATTCTAAAAACTTCTAATTTAAAATCACATAACTTTTCTTTAACTAAGAAAATGATCCTAGATTTATATTTCTTAGCATTTATAATATCATTAATCTCCAACCAGACCAAACTTGATCACTTGTTCTTTATTTTTTTTTCTAATTTTCTTAGTTTCATTTCTACACCATTCTCTGTGGATCGATCTTGACATCCACTCTATTTAATTATAGAATTAGTCATTGTCAGTTTGAGTTTGTAAATTTTTAATTTTCTTTTCTTAAGATAATTGATGATGAATTTAATGTGATCAAAAAACGGTGTTATTTCCAAGGAATAATGACTAGTTATGATTATAATTTTTAGAACTTTTCCATTTTATATTTTATCCTTTTCACTATTTTACACTTAGTATTATCTTTCCATAGTTTCAATAATTACCACTATGAATGAAAAATAAACTATGGAAAAGCAATAAGAAGGAGAACCCTCTTTATATCCTAAAATAAAAATGTACCTAAGAAGTCAAAAGAATAACAAACAACAAGAAGAAATCATAGCTAGAAGAGAAGCCGTATAAGGAGAATACATGAAGCTAAAAGAAAGAAACCTAGGGATGTAAGATTTCATAATCTATGGAATAACCTCGAATTTAGAGATCAATCAAAGTATCCTTAAGCCTAAAATCACTTCTCAATATTTCAAGATTAGGCTGACAATCATAAAAAATGATTTTATATTCCATCCAATTCACTAGGCTACCTCATGAAACCCAACTATCACCTTGTGAGTTTCTTAGAACCTTGAGAAAAATTCCATTTAAATATTTTCACAAGTGACGCAGTAAGATTTTTCATCTTTATATTCTCACTCAAAGAAAAATCCAGAGAGTAGATCCAGATTCTACCCCCACACTAAATCAGGACATGGGAGGATCTGGTATGGAAATTTCTGAGTAGATTTTCCCTCCTTCAAAGTCTATAGATATGGGGGTAAGTGTTATAAATTTCAATAAAGTGAATGAAAAATAATTATATAGTGCATGGGAAATATTCAAAAGTTTAATTAGATGATTTACTCACCATGGAATCAAAAAATGACCACTAAACCAAAAAAAAATTAAAAAGGATTATCGCAAGGTAACTATTCAATTGTAGATTATACTACTAGAGGATCAAAAATGATAAAATCACCTCAATAAGGATATGTGTTATTTAATTAAATGTCCAAAAATGGTTTTAAATGGTATGTGGATGAAGGAAAAGTTCATGGAGCACACATGGTGGATAACAGTTGTATTTTCACTGAAATGAATTCCATGTGAATGAAATCAGATGCAATAAAGGCGACTCCACATCCCAAAGGTATGTACTATAAGTAAATTAATTATTTAGAAAATAATCATCAAAATTTCATAAAAGTATGGGGGTAAAAACAACCAAAATAGAAAAATCAAGGAAGAGAAATACATCAAGGATACAAATTTCAACTGAGACCACAACAGTTTAAACCTCATTACCAAGGACCATATATTACAAGTCAAGTACACTCACTGGAGTATTCCCTGGTAATATTTATGAAAATAATAGATGATAAACTCAAGTATTTTACATCCTACTCTATTTATTATGGTGGGTTCATTCAAAAATTGAAATACAACTCACAAAACCAAAGAGAGGAAATGAGGAACCTATAAATATAAGTAGTTCATATTGCTAACCAACCAAAGGAGAGGCCAAGGAGATTTTTCCTTGGTGACATGGATGTTACAAGACATGGTGATATGAAATCCAAAACCATGACTATAGAAAATTCCACCTAGGAAAATATTGAAGAGGTTATAATATAAATTTAAGAACAAGATGTGGAAGAAATAAAATCAATACAAGGAAGAAAATAAAAATTCAAAAAAGTTGAGAAGTTAAATCAAAAGGATTCACCCCCACCATACCAACCACCACTATCATTTCTATAGTGATTAAGGAAATTAAGTTTTGATGAAAAAAGAGAAAAATTTCTAGAAATGTTTTAAAAAATGAACATCCACATAACATTCATTGAGATGATCAAGAACATGCCAACCTATGTGAATTTTATGAAGGAATTGGTGTCAAACAAAAGAAATTTTGAAGAATTGGGAACCATACCTTTGATAGGGGAATGTATGGTTGTCGTATCAATAATCTTACCAAATAAGCATTGTGATCTAAGTAGTTTTTCTCTCCCAATAAATATTGGCAATAAAATGTTTGGAAAATATTCATATTATTTAGGTTAAAGTGTCAATATATAGATCATACTAAACATTAGAAATATGGGTATTAAGTGATATTAATTAAACTCAATATATGATTTTTCTTTCATATACAACAACAAGAAATTCCCAAGGACTACTTGAATATGTCATATTCAATGTAGAAAAAGTATTCATTCTATTTGACGTTATTGTGATGTACATGGATGAATAAAAGATCCCAATAATTTTGGGAATACCATTCATAGGTATGGTTAGGGAACACATTTATGTACAAAGAATAAATACAATCTTTAGAGTTGGTGTAGAAGGGTTAAAGTTCAATATACACCAGGTGATGAATAATTTGGATGAAATAGGAAATGATTTGAGAGAGGATAAACATTAAGGATTTAAGGATACAATGGTACTTGGAAAAATAGACGATGTATCTTTTATAAAAAATGTAAAAGGTGAAAATAGGTGAATAAATAGAAGCATTTTCTAAAAAAATGCAGAGAAAATGGAGAGATTTGTGTCCCGAAAGAGTTCAAGGAAAGGTCAGGAGGTTTGGGAAATCAATGAACTGCACTTTCATTTTTATGAATATTCAAACATGACTATATTGGACCCATATTGGTATATATGGTACTACCTAGAGGAATATGGTAGTTAATTCCTAAAAAAGAAATATTAACCATCAACATGTCGGAGTCACAACTTCGACACTTTAAAGATATGGACCGAGTAACCTCTTTTCTACCCTAAGTAACTTGAATTAATGTAGTAAGGTCAAGCTTAATAATCATAACCAAAGTTATTTTGAGATGATTTTTTTTTATGATTTATAACTTCAGGATTTAATTTCTTTTAAATTCTATTTATGATCTAGTTTAGGGGTTCATTACCTATATTTTAAACTTTCCTAACAATGGTCTCACACCTCACCATTTAACTTTATTTTCATGCCCATGATAATTCAAGGTGAAATAACCTAAGGTGGTAGAAAAGGATAAAAAAATATGATCATCATGATAATAGAAATTAAGATTTAATTTTTATTAGTTACTTATACTCCACTATTCCCTTAATCTGTTTTGAGATTAAATGCGAAAAAATGCATACCTATACATAGTATTTTTATTTATTTTGATCAATAAAACTTAGGATTTTGAGTAGCCCCATGATGAAATGTTTTAATTTTCAAATTTATATAATTTTATAATTAATATGGGGTGATTAATTTATTAGAATGAAACATAGGAATTTTAAAATCAATGAATCATGATTTTTATTTTTAGTCACATGTTGATGGAATTTCACTTCCATTTTTACTAAAATTTCAGAAGTTAATGTTGAATGGTTTATTTATTATTACACATTCCATGATTTATTTTATTCAATTTCATACGAACATATCCTCAAGAGGTTTCTTGACCAAATTTTTCAAATATTTATTAATAAATTTATTAAGAGAACACGAGACATGTTACCTAAAAGGTGTTGTATTTGACCTTGTCAAAGTGATGATTATGAAAAATTCACTTAAAATATGATAAAGTATTTTTATTGATTTAACTATTATACTTGAGACCTACCTTTTTCATTGATCCCACTTAATCCCTAAGAGACCATGAGTTACCTTTGATAGGAATTATCGACTTTACAGGCCAATTTCATATATTCCTACCCTTACTATAATATTTTACAAGATTTTAGAAGTTCAAGTATGATGGAGATGAAATTAATTATAAAAAGGGATGTGATATTTTGAAAAAACATTATTTTGGGTGTTTCCTTGTGTTTCAAAGAAGGTCTATGTCATTTTACATGTATTCATTCTTTACCCCTCTTATTAAAAATTGAAAAAGAAAAAAAATTGGTTGAGTTATGGGGGATCAAAAATCACAATCACTTGACCAAATATTTTTATCACTTGGTGTTGGGTATTGAATGTTTGACTTGTCCAAGATCATTTTTTTAAAATAAAAAGATGACAATTTCAATGGGGTTAATCAATTCATTATTATTTTTTCATTCATGGACTTAAATTGATATTGGGGAAGTGGGAGTTGTCACTTTTTGTATTGGATAATGTCATTGGGATTTATTTTAATTATCATACATTATACTAAGAGATAAACCTCCATTTTGAGCCTTAATTTTCTTTTCATCAATTAACTACCATCCTTTTACCTTAGAGTCTTATTATTTATTTTTTCTAAGCCCTCATAAATTTTAGTGATTTTTTTATCTAATAAGTGGATAATGTAGGTCTTATTTTAGTTTATAAGTTTAGTACATGTACTCAAGGTATGAGGAAAACTCCATATATATTGAGTGATGAGATAAGGAAAACAATGATAAGGTAGATCATGATTTACATGTTAATAATGATAAATTATGATGATTTAATGAAATAGAGGATATGTTTTATCACTTTTCAATGGAAAAAATCATTTAAATTGTATTTAGTTAGAAGTTAAATTCATTTTTCACATCTAACACTTGAAAATTCTCTACTTCCCATTGATAATTTTTTTGTTCATCAATTGTGAATTTTAAATATTGATAGAATGGGGGGGGGGGTTATTTTTCATTATTAGTGGGGATTTATGCTCGGGGACAATAATTTCTCAAGTCTGGGGGATTTGATGAATTCACATTATGTATAATTTATTTGAAAATAATTTAATTAAAGGATGAATGAAATTGACTAATGTTTCACATTATTAATTAAACATCATATTTTTTTTACTGATTAATTTTTTAAGAATGATTTTTCCAAAAAAGGAAAAAATTATATTTAATGTCTATATTTTTAGGTTAATTTTTTTTAATTAAAATTTTTTCATGTTGTATAGGATAAACTAACAAAGGAATGTTTTGGGGACTTAGTAAACAATTATCTATCATGTGTTGGCCCTCAACCCATGGGAAACAAGTCACTTAACCATCCATGAGGTTTAACATCCCAGACTCGATCATCCACTTGAAGGGTGCTAAATGGGTCGGGTGTTAACCCCTTAGGCACACCTCCCCGAATGCCAAAGGCTGCCAACTAGCAGTGAGGGTGTAAAGAGGTATATTTGGGAGGATATACCCTCTTGGAGGAAAATACGATATTGATATGAGAATAATATAAAATAAGATACTCTGCAGACTCGAACCTGACCCGCATATCGGAAGCACACTCAATAGCAGATAAACCAGCTGGAGTAATATAGAAACAATTGTAGTACAACGTAAACAAAAAAACATGATGAAACCACTTGTAACAACTACTAGAAAAGAAAATTCATGTATCCATAGAAATTCAAGATAAAATAGGGTTCCAATGGCTAAACAACAATCACAACAATAAATAAGGTAAACATGCTGATACAGGAAAGAAAGAAAAACAATGTAAACTCTAACTAGGCATGACCTCATGGTCCATACTAAATCTCCATGCAATAGCTAATACAATCCAACTCCTAAAGCTAATCTCTTTACTACAGGTAAATCCATAACGTCTACAAGCATCCTGAAGGGCCATTGTAGGGTGTGAGATGAATCTCAGTAGGATACCACCCAATGGTGCGTACCTAGTACAAGTGTTTATACAAGAATGATTCCATTATAAAAGTAAACAAAACGATGAAAAAAGTAAACACAACCTCCACTAGTTCTCAGTAGCCACCATGGAGTACCACCTACTTTGGCCAACACTGGAACCTCATTCATGTAACCCAAAACTATGTGCTTCCTAAAATGGAATGTCTCAAGTACCAACGTTCCGAAGGCACACTGAAAAAATAGTAACCCGACACCATGTGCCTCCTGAAACCTCGTATATCAAGTACTGATGTCCCGTAAGCACTCCCAAATAATCTTAAGGTTCCTCTCCTTCCATGTGGCTTCATACAACAAGTACCCCCAAACCAATAGTACCTAAACCGAAACTATCAAGGGCCTCTACCCACATGTGCAGTTAAAACCACCTCATCACGGAGTCATTTATGTACACATGACCCAAATCATGGGTGGGTGGTAATCACCAAATTTATAACCCAAGACACAACCTCTCTGGCACCTCTTACCCCTACGACTATGTCAATCAGAATCCGATAGCCTTTCCATCAACATAACCCGGGCCTTGCCCAACTTGATAGTCCAACTGCCTCAAACCAATGTCTATGATGCCCAATCCCATGGTAAAAGCACCCAATAATCCCTGCCAAGCTCAACCTATGATCATAATCATTCAAGAATATATGGACCATGACCAATAGAACCCAAAGATTACAGTATATGCAATTCATTAATTACATATTTATCACATTTAAAAAATAACATAAATAGGAAAAACAATCTAAACAATTGAATTTCACTATCCCAATGGCTATCACATAGTAGCATGGAGGTCTTTAATGCCTCTAACTAGACTAATCATTCTTTACCAAATTTAAAATACTAGTTTAAAATAAAGAAGACCAATTATAACCATTTTGGAACCCTAGGACAAAATGCCCCAATGAGCGTCGGCCTCTCGCCAGACCTTTCTCAGGAAATTTTGGCAATAGGTTATTCCCAAAGGCATCCAATGAGTCTAACAATTAATTCAATATGAAATAGAAAATAAAAAGGGTCCCTCTCAAAAATACCCAAAGATGCGCTAAAGGTCGCACCACCCAAATGTCCATGAAAACACAAAACAAGGTATACACCACCTACCTCATACATGTACAATGATCTTCATCTGGTATTGATCTCTAATTCAGTCTAAAACAAGGTAGATTTACAAAAAAAATGAAAATAATCAAGTTATGAAATATCGATTGAAATACAAATTAAAAAAAACTACTCAATAGGAATCGAGGGATTACCGAGGGGGGTCCAATGGATCAAACAGTGTGTGAAACGGGGTATGGACGGACAATCGGGAGGGGTTTCTTCCTCCAGCGCTTCTCCTCACTCAAACCCATTGAGGTTTCTTTCGAGAAACTTAAAATGAGGCTACTTATCATTTTATCAGAAAAAAAAAGAAATACATGGCATGTATATATGTTTACATGCTGTGTGTATCATTTTACAATTCCTAAGACGGCTGAAATTTTGCCGAGGACCTACCGACATGACTACATAGCGTGTACGAGTCCGTACATGACGTGTCCTTGGTTTCCCCTCTAACTCGCTGACATATGCACACACCATTTATATCCCCCATACACTGCTAAACTACATGATGTGTACTAAGAGTACACGACATGTACTTGGTTAAACATCTCTATCTGGCCAACATGCCAACACAACATGTATATCCCCCATACACGGCTAAAATAAAATGCATATACTAAGAGTACACGACACGTACTTGGTTAAATATCACTATCTGTCCAATATTCCTACACTCCATGTATGTCATTCTCACAAGGAATGGGTACATGGTGTGTAATGGGGAAGTACACGACATGTAACTTGGAAATTTTCAGAACTACCAAAATTTCCTCCTGTTATCTCAAAACAACTCAAAAAAAGAAAAAAAAAGAAACCCATACCTTAAATTATGAACCAGGATCTTACAAACTTCCCCCCTAAAAGAAAGTTTCCTTGAATTTACCTTCCAAGGGTGGTGAAGAAAAATCAAGACCAAACTAGCCCAAAATCAAATCAAACAAAGGTCTAGCAGCCTATTTCCAGAATCATGGTCCTCCTGTGACTCCTCATCACCCCTGCACCTCATTAGAGGACCCTGTATCATTCCCAACACCCAAATGTTTCCTGAACCGCATCGGTGTCCGCCTACATGAGGTTTTGTATCCCACAGATGCTCAAAAAAAAAACCCGGTACAATGCACCTCAAGTAACCCACATCCTCAATGCCCCGATGCCAATGAAAAATCAAGTAACCCGCATCCTTGATTCCCCTGCTGCCACACATCTCATAAATATAAATAAATATATCATGCACTCAAAATGGTGTCAATGCCACTGATCAGTGTATAGCCAGTACAAATAAATCTTGTGCACCTCATTCACTCAAAATGGACATGCCTAAATAGGCCATCCCAAAAAGAAAACAATAAAATCACATCCATGCCTGTGGCGTACCTCTAACCTTCATCAGATCACCATCCTACTCAGACTCTGGTAGCTCCACAACTTGAACTTGGCCTGAATTACAATTTCCTAATGCTTAACCTCCCTGCGGTGTTGTTCCAATCACCAGCCACTGACCCCTCAGTTGGGTCCCACTGTATCCGCTACATCCTCTTCGTGTAGCTGTGACTTAACTACCCTAACTTGGTACCAATCCTGATTCAATCCTGAACACCACCATCTGTCTTGGTCCCTGCCTGCCAACTTTCTGAGAAGGATACCTGTAGAACCACTCCAGATTTCCAACCTGTCCACATACCTGGCACTCCTTTAGAGGCCTATCGCACTATGTCCCGACATTCCATGGCTTCCCAAACTGAAAAAACCACTGATGAACTACCATGAGGTGGAATAGATAATTTCTTGTCCCAAAATTTCTACTGGAACTCATCCCGACCTCACTTACTGCTATCTAAACTATCACCTGATTCCACTAGCCATATCAAATATGATTTTTTAGTCAATTTTCCTTCAGTTATGAGCACCTGATTCACTACCTCTGAGAATGAGGTCCACCTGAAGATGTTTACTTGAACCTTAATGGAGAGATATAATCCATCCTCAAAGTGCCTCACCCTCGAAGTGTCATCACTTACCATACCTGGTAAAAATAGATACAACTCAGTGAAAGTAGCTACAAAGTCCATGATGGACATGTCCTCCTGCTGGAGGCTCAAGAAATCCCAAACTCTCTCTACCCTTAGCGTCTCTAGGAAAAAGTGCTTGAAAAACCTATCCTCAAAGTTCTTTCATGCCAGTCATTCATGTATGTGAGCGTAAACCGGAACATCCAACCAATGCTTTGTCAGTCCTCTCAGCATGTACGTCTCTTGCTTGACCCTTCACCCGAGAGGCATCTCAAGCTACTCAATGATCATCTACATGATCTCTATCTAGTTTTCAACTTCTTGTGGACCAACCTCACCCTGGAAAAGAAGTGGATGCTGAGACTGGAACTCCCACGTCATATATTCCATATAGGGATCTGTACACTGTGTGCCTCTTTCAATCCCTTACAAGACACATACCATAGTAGATCAGAGCTGCTCTTCGATCCATGACCAGAATGCTTCCAAACCCAGCTGTTGCTCTGCTTACACTAGATCTTGAACCTGATCCTGTCCCTGAGCCTATACCTACGGATCATGCTTTGCCTATCCCTCAGGTGTCTGAACCTGATCGTGCTCCCACGACGCTGTACCATCTCCCTCCTGACATTCCATCAAACCGTCAAGGAGAAATCGAATGAATACCATAAGTTCTTAGAAAACCCACATATATAACAAAATATATATAACATAGATAAGGAAATATATAAATAGGTAGTTCATAAAAACTATCCTTACTCTCCGCCCACCGCAACCATGCCCCATGGCATCCCGACCTCAGGGCCTCCTTACTTCAAAAGTACCTCGGGCCATGGTTGTCCCTAAAAATCATCATTTCCTCAAACGGAAAACCGAGTCGCCTAATCCTAATGATCAACATAACCACAATCAGAGTACCTTCCTACTCATACAAGCTAGGCCCAATCTCATGTCACATGCAAGTTTACGTCATTAAAATCATAGCATATTACATTGCAATAAACAAGAAATTATATCAGGAATTTCACCTTTTGTGTTTGAAAATCATCTATATCCCAGAAATTGATATTATTTACATGGTATTATCACTTCACAAAGAATGCATGCAGTTATGAAATTGAAATACCCTAAAAATGTGCCTATCAAAAGCCAAACAATCACGCCTTACCATACTGGGACAAGGACTAATTCTCCCTTACTGCACCATGACAAGGGTCACATATCACAACCAATAGTCATTACAAACCAATTGAGACACCAAGGTGGAAATCATATAAATAGTAATCTAGGAAAATCAAAAAAAGAAATTCCCATCCAAGGTAACATGGTCCATCCCTCATACCTGGGGCTAAAAGAACTGAAGCACAAGCTTGAAGCCCAGTTCCAATAAAAACCTATCTTCTGTCTACTATATCTCAAATAGTAATCCAGAAGAAATAAAAATTGTAGTCTTGATCTCATTAGTAGTCAATAAAAAGATGCTAATAAATCCCTGTTAAGAACAACTAGCCTTTGATACCACTTTGTAATGTCTCAGACCCAAACAGCAACCTGAACACTACTAAATGGGTCAGGTGTTACCACTTTAAGCACACCTCCCCAAACGCCAAAGGCTGCTAACCACAAGTGAGGGTGTAAACTGGTATAGTAGGGAGGATAAAACCTCTCGAATGAAAATAAGGTATTGGTATGAGTATTATATAAAATAAGAGACTCTATAGACTCGAACCAGACCTGCATAGTAGAAGCACACTCAATAGTAAATAAACCAGCAGAAACAATATAGAAACAAGTGTAATGGAATGTAAAAAAATAGCATTCTGAAACCACTTGTAACAAATACCAGAACATAAAAGTCATGTATCCATAGAAATTCAAGATATAAAGAGGGAAACAACAGATAACCAACAGTAGCTACAATAAACAAGGTAAACATACTGATATAGGAAATAAAGGAAAATAAAGTAAACTCCAGCTAGGCATGACCTTAGGCTCTATAACAAATATCCATGCTATAGCTAATATGATCCATCTCCTAAAGTTGATGTATTTTTCTACACGTAAATCCACAAAGTCAACACGCATCCTGAATGGACCATATAGGGTGTTAGATAAATCTTAGTAGGATACCACCTAATGGTGAATACCTATTATAAGTGTTTAAGAAGACATGCATCCATAGGAAAAGTAAACAACATGATTCAAAAAGTAAACATGACATCCACTGGTGATCACTAGCCCCCATGGAGTGTCACCTGCTTCAGCCAACGCTGGAATCTCAATCATGTAACCTTGAACCATGTGCCTCATGACACCGCATGTCTCAAATATAGACGTCCCGAAGGCACACCCAATCAATAGTAACCCGAAAACATGTACTTCCTGATACCTCTTATCTAAATTACTAACATATTTATAGCATTCCAAAATAATATGAAGGATCCTCTACTTCTATGTGGATTCATACGACAAGCACCCCCAAACCTATAGTACCTAAACTGAAAAAATCAGGGCCTCTACCCATACGAGCAGTCAAAACCACCACAACACGGAATCATCTGCGTGCACACGACCCAAATCACGAGTGAGAAGAAATAACCAAATTTAGAACCCAAGCCACAACCTCTATGTCCCCTCGTCCCCCTATGACCATGTCACTCAAAATTCGATGGCCTTGCCATCCATGTGACCCAGGACTTGCCCATCCTGACAGTCCAACTACCACAAAACGACGTCCATGACACCCAATACCATGGTCAAACCACCCAATAATCCGGGAAAAGCCCCACTTGTGATCAACATCATTCAAGAATATACATACCACTACCAACAGAACCCAATGGTTCCATCATATTCAATTATGAAATTACATATTTATCACATTTAAACAAATCACATAAATAGGAAAAACAATCTAAAAAATTGAATTACACTAGTCCAATGGTTATCACACAGTAGAACTGAGGTCTTGAATGACTCTAAAAAGAATAATATTGATTTTACAAATTAAACATAGTTGTTTAAAACAAAGAAGACCAATTATATAAATTTTAGCACCCTGGGACAAAATGTCCCAATGATCATTGGACTCTCACTCGACCTTGCTCAAGAAATTTTGGCAATAGGGTATGCCGAAAGGCATCCCATGGTTCTAAAAATTAATTCAATAAGCAATAGAAAATAAAACGAGTCCCGCTCAAAAATACCCCAAGACACGCCAAAGGTCGCACCACCCAAAGGTCCACAAAAACACAAAACAAGGTATGCACCACCTACCTCATACACGTACGATGATCTTCATCTGATATTAGACTCTAATTCGGTCTAAAACAAGGTATATCTACACAAAAATGAAAATGCTCAAGGTCTGATATCTCGGTTGAGTGAAAAAAGCAACAGAAACTACTCAAGTGGAATCGAGGGCTTACCTAGGGGATTCCAATGGATCAAACAGTGTGTGAAATAAGGTTCAGATGGACAATTAAGATGGTTTTATTCCTCCGGCCCCACTTCTCGCTCAAACTTGTTGAGGTTTCTACCCAGAAACTTAAAACGAGGCTAATTCCTATTTTGAAAAAAAAAATACACGACATGTATATTAGAGTACATACCATGTGTATCATTTTAATGTTCCTAAGATGCCTAAAATTTCACCAAGGACCTTCCGACATGACTACATGTCGTGTCCTTGGTTCCCCCCTCTAAATCATTGACATACCCACACACCATGTATATCCCCCATACATGACTTGACAACATAGTATGTACTAAGATTACATGACATGTAATTAGTTAAAAATCTCTATCATTACTATAATCCTACCCACCATGTATGGACTTCTCCCACAGAATGGGTACACAATGTGTACTGGGAAGTACACAACGTGTAACCTGAAAATTTCTAGAACCACCCAGTTTTTCCTCTGTTATCAAAAAAACAACTCAAAAACAGCAAAAAAGAAACCAGTACCTTAAAAAACTAATTTCTTATATGAGGGGAATCTAGCCAAGCCACCCACAGGGGAGGGAGAACACATTAGATATAGAGGTGAAGCATGTGCATTGTATATGCACTAGAGAACATCGAAACATGAGGGGAAATCCATGCAACATTAGAAGGACTGCTTCACCGGCTTGAGGTGGAATCGATGGCATAAGGGGTCCTCTGACCCCCATCCAATTTACAGGTTGCATTAGCAGAAAAGTGTATTATAAAAAATCAACCAACAATTGAGATCTTCAATGTGGGACGCGGTTCACCCTGTCACTATTCATTTGAATCGAAACACTTCCATTCCACTTCAACCTCAGGTCTTTGTTCTAGGAAACACATACCATCCCACCACCACTATTTTTTTTGATGTAAATCCACCGTGGTCAATGAAGGGAGATTTCTTATACCAGTAGACATTTTAGGATCTCTATGACATAGCCATGGATACGTGGTTTAGTAACTTCTATAATATGGACCACATAAGGAGAGGATTTCACCATAGCATGAACACAAAACTATAGCCATGTTGGACTGAGGTTAATGAAAATGAGATATGATGTGACCAGAGCTACCTAGAGAAGTGGTTGTGGATTGAGAAGATCGCTTGAATTTTAGGTATAGAATAAAGAGAATGGATACACTATAGGATGAAGCCTATATAATGGGGGTGGGGGTGGGGGTTCCATATTATAATAAGTAATGATTTGATAAAGAAATGATATCTACAACATCAATTAAACATTATAGAATAGTCACTAAACACTTAAGGATGGCCAGACCATAGTTCTTCTTCCCACACTTCAGGGTACATCTATATCATGGAGGTGTTAAAATTGGGCATAAATAGAAAAATGGAATAGGAAGCCATTGTAACATGGTTGGGTGGCTATGTAATATCCATTAAAAGATGATAAAATTGTTGAGGGGGCTACATCATGGTGAATATGGCTCTGCTGTAACCAAGCATGAAGAATACTCAAATGAAGGTGGATATTACATAGTAACTACAAATAATCTATAGTGAGGGTTTAGCTAAAAATTATAGAGGCCAATGAAATATGGATATTAATGAGATAAATGTGAGCATTGGGGTTAAAATTAAAGAACATGTATATGAGAGACTCCCATAAAAATGACAAAGTCTTAAAATAAACTAAATAAGGATGACTTGGAAAAACCCTTACTCACATTGGATGATCCAATGTGGAGTTTCTTTCCATGTAAAAAGGGAGAAAAAATATAGGAGAGAAATAAAAAATTAGAACTAAAGAGAAGGAGGAGATCTCTCAGGGGGATACTACCTATAAATAGTACTTATAAATATGTTAACTAGAAGGGGAGGAGGAAGAATGGAGACCAGATCTTGGTTCCTGGATGTGCTGCTACTATTGGTGGGTTGCTTCTACTTAGGTACTTATTCATTTCTATATCCCCTCTTGAGTAACAAGAAGGGTAAAATCCTTCTATTAAAATTAATTTAATTTTGGGGGAATATACATAATATATGGAACTTGGTGTGATTAAAATATGTGATGGGTTGTTCATTATTAATTTTATTATAATCTTACGCTCTTCTATCATGAATGTCTATTTCTATGAGAGGAGGGTATGGTTTTTCAAATGAATCAACCAGTTATCCCTCTCATGGAATAAAAAATTCATGAGTTTGGGGTAAATATGATTAAATAATGTTTTTAGAACCTTTCTATAAATAAAACTGAGTAATTAAGAGGGGAAAGGGGTGTTTATAAAATATATAGTGAGTAATCTGAGAGGAGTCTAACTAAAGTTTGATTTCAAAATATCTAATTTAAAATTACATCAATTTTTCTTAAAAATGTAAATAACCCTTGATTTATATTTCTTGACATGTATCATCTCATTAATCTCAAACCAAACCAAACTTGGTCTCTTATTATTTAAAATTTTCAAAATTATCTAAGTCATTTCCACACCATTATTTATGGATCGAACTCAAATTATACTCTACTGCATTTTAAAATTATTTAGTGCTAGTTTATGTTTATAAATTTATAATTTTATTTTTAAAGAGAATTAACAATGCCTCTCAGTTGATCATAATGGAAATTATGGTACTACTACTTTCAAAACCATGGAATTATAATCAATATATATATATATATATATATTATCTATAAAGATGAAACATTATTCAATACATTGATAGGATTCTTAGTCTTTCTAACCATCAGATAATATGTATTTTATATATCTTCTAACTCATAATACAAACATTCATGGGAGCATTACCGTAAAAATATATAAAGTACATCCTCATTATATATTAAAACATGAGTAAGAAATGCGGGTTTTAATATAAGAAATACTTTATATGAGGATGATAATATTTTCTAGCTAAATACATATCAATCTGAATATACTAGTAGATAGTATCCATATTGTAAGGTATATGCTAAAGGAAGTCTTTATATCACGGTTTTAAAAGTGTCATATGAATGGATTTTCAACATAACTTTTAAATATATTAACATAGTAAGTAATCCCAGGACATGATTTTATTAGGTACCTAGTTGGTAATGAATATAACATGTGATCTTTCTATAACAATACATTAAGGTCAAGTTACCTCCTCACTTCTATTAAATTACCCTCTCAAACCACATTCCATCAATATCCTTCCATAGAGACACATGTAGATTGTGATGATAAGAATTTTTCTTATAATATATTTACATGGGAATTTTTTGTTAAAAATCATTATAATAGAGAATGTTTGATTATAATGAAAGACAAATTTAGTGATGGATCAGTCCCTCCAAATAGATTTCACTTCCATAAGCATTACATTTTTATGAGAAGTTGGGTAATGAAGCTTAATTAATGGGATCATTATTGTATAGTGACAACTTATGAGAAGGGATTTATGAGAAGGATTGGGCATTATAACACTAATTATAAATCCATGAAACGATAATATTATATATATACAAGTTTATGATCACAATAAAATAAGGTTTAAAAATATTTATAATAAAATAATCATAATACGAAATGAATAGAAATATCTAACTTTGATATGGTGTAGATTTGAAAACGGTATAATGAGATTCAATAGAGGACCCCTCAGTAATAAAATATTATAGGGATAATAATACCTTAGAATAAAAATCATGGCATCTTGTGAATAAATTTCGGTAAAAAAATTTAAACAAAACATTTTCATTTAAAAAGAGGATAAATATTTGGAATTATTTAGTTTGACATAATAATGACCCTTGAAAATGGGTATAATGAGAGTGAATGCATAATATCACATGTAAAATACATAAATGAGATAATAATTTATAGGAAATTGAAACATATTATCAAATTAAAATAATTTCAAAATTTATTATAATAAAATAATTACAATCAGAATTGAAGAGGGAAAAATTGGAATCCTTACCTTTCTTAAAGTTCTTAGATTTATAAAAACTGGTACAACCACCAAAAAATTTCATGAATAAAGAGAGAGAAGTGGGATATATTAATTGATATAAATATAAAGTATGAGTTTGAGAATTATTTTTTTAATAAATGAGAAGAGAGGGTATGGATATTTATAGCTGTAATGTTTTGGATCCCATGGAATTAATTTTTCAATATTTTATTATTCCATTATCTCATGTGCTCTACTATACTCTAATTTCATTATTATGTACTTTAATGGTCTAATATATATTTTGGTTCCAATATTATACCAAGATTAATAAATTGGTTTAATTTGGCCATGCATACATATATATGATGTCATTTTAACTTTTTTCCACAGTTCACTATTTTTTTAATATATTTATTATTTTTTCCAAAAAATGTGAAATTTAACCCTTCACCTAATTTCAAATACCTGGGTTCAAATATTTTATATATTTTTTCAAATTCATTTACTAACTATATAAAATTTATCTTTTAAAATAAAAATTAAATATTTAATCAACATTTATTACTCAAATGAAACATAATTTACTACTAAAATATTTTTCATATTAATACTAGATTGGCCCCAATATTTATAATCTCTTATGAAACCCAGATAATAAATAAGGGTAAGGTTTACAATGGTGGTACTTTAATGGGGTTTTTTGACCAACATTGATCTCATAAAGATTCCCCCTAAGTCGAAATTCTCCCATAGAATTTTTTTCTTAAACCATAATTATTGAAGTTAGACATGAGCTTAGTCAAGGAAAACTGATAGTGATTCTACCTACTCTGAAAAGTCTAATAATTGTACCTCATAAAAGATGTCACTACTAGTAAAATCCATGATTTCTTCTTTATACACCAATTAATTTATTCTATTACCCTCATAAAATATAATAATCCTTAGGATTAAATTTGGACTAATATATTATCTATGGTCATGATTAATAGTGTTTATAATTCTTAATGGTCACAATGCACAATAGTTATAATCTAAAATGGTCATAATGGACAATAATTATAAATAAAAATGGTCAAATTGACTTTATATAAGTTCATTCCCTCAAATAAAACTTCTTAGTTCTTTTATAATGTATATTCTGTGTCTTGTATTATTTTTCTTCTCTATTGTACTTATTTTACCCTTGATTTTTATTAAAGAATACGATCCATGAGACATTTACACTGTACTATCATTATTATTTTTTATATTATCCTTTCTTAGCTATAATAATATTTATACATCTGTATATTTGATTTGTATTGTAATATTAATAATAATGAAACAATAATTTCTATTGATTTATTAGATATTAAACTTCACACTCATTGATATGGATCAAGTGAGAGAATTTGAAATGAGTAAAATATAATGAAACTTTTTTATATTCTCATGAATTTTGACCCCCTTTTATTTAAATAAAACAAAGAAAATTTTTTATAATAATTTATTTCAAAGAAAATAACCAATTTTACAGAGTATCACACCTCTATAAGACTAAATATTCAATTATTTCACTTTTTCAAGAATTTTTTGTGATCACATATACAAAAATTAAAGTAGTTAATATTTTAAACAAAAAATTTATTATCCTTCATTAGTGGAACTCAACACAAAAAAATTATCATTCAAAATTTCCACTCAATTATCAAAATTAATTATCTAACCAATATGATATAATATATTTTTATTTAGATAAACTATATAGAAATAAATTAATAATATGAAATTTATTATGGACTTATAAATTATGAATACCATTCAATGATTTCTTTTCTAGAAAATTTTATTATTTACATATTATTTTAATCTCAAATACTTAGTCATAATTTTATTTGTAATCCCATTTTTCAATGATTTGATTAATAATTGGACTATTGAGTAGTACATATCTACGTTCTTGTATTAAATTCAATTCAGTTTGTGTAAATTTTAATCCTTTCCAACTAGTCAGCCTATAATTGCAAATAAATTTGAATTGTTCATAGAATGAGAATTAAAAAGATATTATCAATGTTTTCATTTTAATAAGATAGTAAAATGGTCAAGGGTTGATGAATATACCAATTTATAAAATTCTAAATATTTTATTAGAGTTAAAATAATTATATAGTGAGAAATAAAATTATGAACACAAGTAATTTTAAAATAGTTTGGACTAAAGTGATTATATTTCTAATTATAAATTCTAAATATCCCTAAGAGAAACAACAAAAACTATAAATGACTTTAATTTTTAAGGGGAGTCACAAGCCTTTACAACCTAGATTTATAACCTAGAGTCCAAACCCAAAAAAACCTCTCTGACTTTTCCTCACCAGAGACAAAACCCAAGCCCTAACTTTAAAGTTTATAAATAACTTACCTTTTCTTTATTTGAACCTAATGAGAAATTGAAAAACCATGACTTTTATCAGACCAAGGAATTACTAGTGGGATTTTATTTTTAATTATATAAACACAATCAAATATACATTTTTATGGATAGTATAATTCATTGATTATGTAAAAGTGAATGAATTTATAGTGTAGAAAGATAAATAATAATAAAAAAATAAAATAATAAAACTAGTGGAAGATTGTCAATCAGATTTCTAGCACTTGAAATTGTTATATCTTTGATCCTTCTTGATGTAGAGGATAAATATAAGAAACAACCAGTGGTGTTTTAGTGAATTAGTGTAAATTATGAATCTTTAGTAATCAGTGTTGAATAATAAAACACTTTATAATCAAAAGAGAGTCATGCTTGTAAATAACATGTTTTTTACATTGACATTTAAGTAGAGAAAATAACAATGGAAGTTTTTATCTTTAAAGTCACCAATCCTACTTTAAAAATTATCAACCACCCTTTTTACATGAATGATGACTTCATTTTTATAATAAACAATCAACCTAACCAGTCATTAATCCCATGAATATTTCCCATAATCCATACTAAATTAATTTCTTTGAACGATCCAAAAATATTTCAATTAAAACAAATATAAAAATAATTTATTGTAAATAAATATTAACAAAATATATTTGAAAATTTATCCACTTAAAAAATACTAAAAGTAAAACATAATAATTTACTACTTATTCTTGTAATAATATTATTTCATAAGACTTCACCTTCTCATAAGACTTTCACTCTTCATATAATACTTTAATATCACAAGACTTATGATTTCATAGGACCGTGGTTCTCATTATACTTTTCATACATATAAGATATTTTAATTAATGAAAAGTTTGATATTATAAGGAATTAAAAAATCTTATAATACTTCTCATAATTCATATGACATTAGAATTCATAAAATATAATTTTTTTTATGAAATTTAAATATTGTAAGACTTATGTATTTCATAAGACTTATAAATTTTTAAAAAATATATTGTTTATGAATTCTTAATAGAATGTAGAAAAATTATATCATTAATATAAGACTTTTTATATCATATAATACTTCATAATTTTGAAAAATCATACTTTATAAGACTTTCAATCTAGCACAAAAATTAATAATGGAAAAAAATTATGAAGTAAGATTTCATAAATCATTTTCCAAACCTTGTAATACTTACTTCATACAACTTTATAATAGACCAAAAAAGTAAAATATTTTAAAAAAATAAACAGTTAATAAAAAGGTATAATTAATAACAATGTAAATAACTGATAAATTAAATAGCATTTTTTTCTTCTACAAGGAGTGAACGCTTCAAACCAATTTAAAATCATTTATTCTTTACAAACTCATATTATTAGGAATAAATAAAATAAGTGAATAATTTTTAGTTGTTAAGAGAAAAAAAATAAATTGGTAAGGATCCACTCAATAATCTCAACATTTTTGATAATTAAAGAACGAAATATAATTTCAAAAAATATTCTCCTTTTTTTAATTGATAAAAATATATAAAGAATACATTATGAAAAATTAAAATAACTCATACATTTCTCTATAAAAATGTAAAAATAAAAATCAAAATAAAATATAAAGTAAAACTTAAAATTGAACAAATGCCTTCCTTTTTTTAAAACTAATAATTTAAAAAATGATTATTTCATTGTTAAAAATAATTTTTATAAGCATATCTCTCTTCAGAAGTTAGATGATAAAAGCCGAGAGATAAATTTTCTTTATTAAACTAAGAAGTTGGATATGAAATTATTTCATATGATAAGAAGAATAAATAAGTAATTTGTTTTATAAAATTTAAAAAAATAAACAATTCATTCTCAATATATATGTAAATCAAAACAATGGAGTAACAAATAAGCATGATTAAGCTCAACCAAAATCTGGAGGAGAAAAACTTAGTGAGAGAGAGAATACCATCACGAACACTCCTCAAATTTACAAGACTAGTCTTCATGACACCCCTGTTATATCAATCAAGATGGCACATACCACAAGGTCTCCCAAAATATCTTATAATATAATCAAAATAGACTGCAAGTCTCATGGTCCCAACCATAAATCAAACCTCTATAACTAAGTCGAGCCCCAAAGAAAATGATCATTTAGGAGTATGATCTCCATGATCCCTTCCATCCCCGATGGAAATAAACCAAGAGATAAAAAACATCAAGCACCATAAAACTAATGACACATCACTGCTATCCAAGATGCCTTGTGTTTGAGAGAACACAAATTTCAGGTCTCACCAAGTATAAAGTCACCCTATGACTTGGTCTAAAAACTCAGGTTGGTGATCCCTTCTAGGACTTCTTGAGGACAATATAAACCCTAGATGAAATATAAAAAACAGAAATGGGTACCACATCACAACCCAAATCTGGAACAAAACACTAAGTAGAGGATTAGCACTGTTGTAGTGTTGGTCACACTGATTCCTCAACCCCACGCTGGGAAAACATAAAGGTAGAATGATGAAGGAAATTGAGAGGATTATAATGAGATACACACTCCATCTGACTGAAACCCCATAAAAAAGATCAAATATTGATACAAAGATAGGGGTTCAATTCCCAAGCCTCATTGGGGGGGACACCTGACCCTACTAGAAATATCGTCCTAGGTAGGGGATCTATGCTTGTGTAAATATTAGTCACATCAATTTCGCAAACACTACCTATGGAAACCCAAAGGATGTGGGGATTTCTAAAAGCCTTCTAGAGGGATAAATTCTCTAATACTCTGAGGAATATAGATGAGGAGGGAAAATACATCTCACTCCAGAATATGGGAACACACCCATGCTACCAAATCTTAGGGAAAACATAGAGGGGTCATAATCCTATGGTGAGGATGGGATGACACACTGAACCCTCATAGGAATAAACTAAGGGAAGTCACTCAACCATTACTAATCCATATGTTCCTAACTAAAGTGACCCACAACATCACCTCACATCACATCTCTAGTTCCAAAACCTTGTCCACCATTGCATCTTGTGTGAAAAACTACGCAGGATAGGCTATTCGCGAGACTCCTTCCGAGACCAGTAAAAGGAGATGCATGAGGGGAAAATCTCAAAGGGAAGTTCACATCGTATACCCACAGTATAAAATAAGTATATCATAACTAGTCCCTGTCAATGATCTCTTTGGTAGTTGGCATATAAAGGGAAATACATTTTGTATACCCCATGTCACACGACATGTGACCTCATCTAATGCTTTGGGAATGTCCTCACCCACACATGACCAGATGACCATGTATCCACAAATGGAGTATACCCTTAGTACATAGTGTGTCCTTATTGGTTGGGCCTAAGAACATTTACTTGGCTAGTAATATGTAACTCAACCTATTCCCATGTATTTTGGTTGTGTTCTCTCACATGGCCATGTCCTTTGACATGACAAGACTGGCCACATCCCTTGACCACGTGACTTGAGCACACTACATGGTATGTTTCCATTTTAAATGTTATTTAATCCCCAAAATTTCATCCTAACAAAATGGTAATAATACATGGTGTGTAATCCTTCGCTACATACCACGTGGTTAGAAATTACAAACTAGAATCTCCACCGAGCCACCCAAACCCCTGATTTCCCTTGAATACCACAGAACGAACCCCCACGAGGTCCCTAATAGTCTTATAAGGGATCTAAAACCATTAAAAAATGCATAAAAATGTGTTAAAGACATAAATATCCTAAATCATTCATCATCTTGGTGAAACACCGAAGCTTTGGGACAAAAACAATGCTCGACACATGCTTCTCCCCGATCCGGTGATGATCGATGTCAAAAACAGGGTTTGGAGGTGCCTCCTCACCTCATTTATTCCTCGGTTTTTCTATAACTATGTGAGAACCTCCCATACTCTTCTGTATATAGAAATAAAATGGGGGGGGGGGGGGTGGGTTTGTTGATTTAATTTATATTAAATTAATAAACTTATATTTAATACCCGACCAAAAGTCTCCTTCAACCAGGTACCTGATGTTGAAAAATTATATGTCACAACTTTGGTGAAACCCACATTTTAAACTCAACCACAATCTTATATTTACAATACAATTCTAATATTAGGTGTTATTCCATATTTAATAAATAACTATTTGTGCATGGTAAAATATATTTAATATTTTTAAAACCACCACACTGAGGCTATAGGGGCCTCAAAATCCCACGATGCATCATCTCCTAGCTTTAGAAACATTCCTAAAATTCTTCCAAATTCTTACATGAAAAATCAAAGTCATTATTAAAAACATTTTCAGATATTCATGTAATTTTTCTATTTTTTCAAAGAGTTAAAAGTAAGAATAGTTTGGTATATGTAATTAAACCATAATGCATAAACATATTTTTCATTATCACTAGACAAAATTTAAACTAATACAAAATAATCTTTTCAAAAATACTAAATAATAAAATAATAAAATAATAAAATAAAAAAATTATATTAAAGTTTTCTAGAAATATGTTAAATTAAATCACATTGGAATCTTGACCAGTTTAGATCTAATGGGATTTATATAAGTACTTTTAGGAACCCAAGTTGCTGAATGTATATATAATTTATCTTTAAAGGAAAATTTAGATAATTTTTTTCTTATGTCCCAGAGACCAAACAGTCCTTAGAGGATAATCATATGCATAATAACCAAAAACAAGAAATTTTAATAAATTATCTAATGAATGTACTACCTTTTTACCCTTCACAAGTTTCTTCTAGGACATCCGAGGTAAAAATATAAGACAAACAAGTTCATTTTTTTTAATTTTATTCATAGAGATAATTTTATTATACATTTAATTTCATTGAAAATATTCATATGAAGCCTTTTTGAGACTTTTGATCTCAATTTTCAATTTAGAATTTTCCTTTTGAACAACCTCCAAATCATCAAAAACATTTTTTATAAGAACTAGAAACAATGTTTGTTTGTTTTTAAATTTCATTATTAATTTCCAACATTTCAAAATTATAATCCCTTAACTTTCAAATTTCAAGGGACAAATTATTTTTATCTCTATATACTTTATTACATTTTTTAGAGTGATATATATATCGAATCCATCTATACTAGTTTTTATTTTTATGATTCACACATTTCCTTTTTTTTTATTTTTTTATATTTAGATTTAGTATTATAATTATAGTTATAATTATTATTTGAATTATCATACATTCTATCTAAAAATTCTATATTTCCAAATTTCCGTGAAAACCTTCCCAAGTAACTTGATAAATAAGAGTGAGCATGGGAATATGTTACCTTAGAAAATGTTTCCATAAAATCAAGGCTACCAGTTTCCTTTTCATTACCATATTGATCACTTTAATATGATATTTAAAATTCACTCTAAGCATCCAAAGCCTTATCGTCATTCTTTTTGAAATTCCTTTTATTTTTTATCTTTGTAAAGTTTCGTCTGATGTGTACTTTCTTCTTGCACTCATGGGAAGTAATTTTAGATTTTTTTTACATTTGAAAAAGAACTACCTTTGTAGTAATTCTATATTATTATTCATTAATTATCCACCTTGATTCCATTGTAAAATATTTTCAAAACATTTTTTATCTTATTCATTCTCATAGTTTATGAACCCAAATCATTAGAAGAACTAGATTAGGTAAAATTAGTTTTAAATTCAATAACATTAATCTATTTTTCATTTTTATTTGAAATTTTTTCCAAATCAAGAAAATATTGAATAAGTGAACCAATTATCTCATCCAAAGTTTAATATATTATGTTATTTATTTCATAAATTGAATCTTTCGTTGTATTTTACTTTTGGGGCAGTGATCTCAAAACTCTTTCAACAAGTATGGTTTTATTAAATACTTACCCAAGAGTGCTCATTCCATTACTAATGCTTGTGAATCTATGAAACATATAATTAGAAGTTTTATTTTATATTATATTGAAATCATGATATTCATCCTGTAGAATTAAAATATTTATTCTTATCAACTTTTTAGATCCATGATAAGTGACTTGAAAAATTATCTTAACATCATTAGTAATTTTACATGAAAAATGGATAATTTTTTTTACTAATAACATAATAAAAAATTTCCATGGTATTATAATTAATAACATACATAGCTACATCATTACATATAGTAGATTCAGGATTAGATTCAAGTAATTTATAGGTTTTTACCATTATAGTCCAGTGATCAAAAATAAACTTCTTGAAACATTCCACAATATAAGATAAATATTAACCACACCCATTTTCATTTAAATAATGTGATCTAAAAGGAATAAATACATCATTTGAAAATTTTCCAACCATATTTAATAATCAATCCCTTAGTATTCTTAAGAACTAGGGTAAAGGTTATCTCAAAATAGACATGAACAAGGGATAAGTAATCAGATCAAAATGGGGAATCTTTGACCTTCACTCCATGAAATAGTGACAAATATATAGACATTACACATAGGATTTGATACCACGGGATATGAACTATGTTAAAAAAATCTTTATTTCACATCATTTACATAAATTAAACATTATATCTCATAATATTCACATTACCCCATGAATGGAAGGTTTAGTGTATTTTAAAATCATCTTCATAAGAAACTAATTTTAAAATACTTTTGTGTTGTTTACAATACTTTTTTTAGATAATTTGGAGTGGGGGGGGGATTTACCTTTAAAAATTTAATACAGACATAAAAAGTAAATTAAAAAATGAATGATTTTAAAATGATAAATTGATAATGAGATAAATTTAAGAAAATAATAATTGATATATCTGATAAGTATTAATAAATTGAGTAATCATAGTGGGTATAAATGTATTAAATTTATGAAATTATGTGTATCAATGATTAATGATGCAATGTGTAACAAAAAATAGAGAGAAAACACAATCTGATAAATATTTTATTAATAGTTTTGTGTGATCCCATATGTGTCCACCCCTTGAGTAGAGAGGTATATGTTATTGTACACTTGAAATTAGTGAGGATCAGTAAACCCATACCTCAAAACTATAGTTTTTGAGCACCCTCATGAGATTCATTGGAAGTGAAGGAATCCATCCCACAATTTTTTGGTAGTGGTAAATTGAAGAATATGATGTGAAGATAAATGTGTTCTTTATAAAACCCATTATAATTATGTTTCCTAATCTATTTAAAGGATGATTACAGAATGAGATAAAGATAGAGAGATATTTAGGGGTGATGTTTAGAGAAAATCCTTTGACATTAAGGGATAATTGAGATTAACTCTTGGAGGTTTGAGTGAAACCACTAGAGTTTTGTTCTTGGATTTCCAAAATGGAATCATGGACCAGAGAAACATTATTATTAACTAGTAACTCTTTCAATATTCTAAGTGTCACTTTTTATAGGATAAAAAATGTGATGGAGGATATAGAAATTTTTGAGGGAATTGAAGTTGAAGAAGACCACATTGATGGATTTTTTTACATAATAAGAGCTACAAAAAATATACGGACTTAAAACCATCGGATACTTGGTAGAATCCACTAGGTATCCAGTGGACCACCTGAGACTCACTTCTTCTAGAAATATCTAAATGATGAGCCTATGATCCTATAGTGTCTAGCTAGTGGCACTTATATAAGATGATGAACTTCTATCTTCACCACCACCTTGCTAGTGGAATCCCCCAACTAACTTGTGAAAATACACTTTATAACTATTGGGTTTTCAATAATTTTAAACTGTTGAGAAAATGGAACCGGTGAGCGGGTGACCTATATCAGTGAGATGGCGGAGCCTTCACTTATCCAATTCAACTAGTGCCACTTCAAGATTCTTTTGAGGCCTTTAAATTATTTTGTAACTTGATTCCATGATATTGAAACATGGAATAATACATGTCCACGAATTTGACCAGATCATTATGTTTCCTTTTAATTGTATCATAAATTCAATCAATTACATGACTTTTATTTAAAAAAATATAAATACAAATCACTAAATGAATTTGTTAGAGACAAGTATGAGTATTTGTGATCATGAAAACACTTGTGATTGAGGTAAAAATTGTGAAATTTTTTCCATAATCAAACCAAACTGAAACCCCTTATTGACTCCTTATAAGATATAATCATATTCATAACCTAGGGAATAAAATCCTAATAAAGGGGTGTGCTCAAACAATCCTTAATGGATAATTGAGAAACTATTAATCAAGTTTTGTTCATAATCATAAGAGAAAACATGAGCACGAGAGAAATATCTTATTAAAAATAACATGAAATAATAAGAATTATCCATTGGTCATGATAGAAGATCATGTAATATAACATGAAAAAACATCTACCATGGAATAAGTGTGAAAACATGAGACAATAAGCATGAGCCCTGGAGAATAATAATAGGTATAAAGATAAGGGATATCATATAATTAAAGTATAATATTAAAATATGACACAAACATAGGTGTATAAATCATAAAATAGTGGATAATGAATCACTATCCATTTATTATAACACGGTGGAAAAAATATTTCTACCTAATTCCCATAACATTGTTGTGTAAGTATCACTTCTTGATTCCCATAGTGGAGCGAGCATTAGTACTCGATTCCCATAATTCTCTTAAAAAGATATACAAATTTACCCAATCCACCAGAGGTAGATATAGAACCCCATCAGTAATCATCTATATATATGTGTTCCATAATATATTAATCATTCATAATATCATGGAAATCCATGGACAAAAAACAAATTTAAATCATTTCCAATTGGTATCTCATAACATGATATGAAAAGTAGATTAGATGATAAAAAAATAAAATCACCAAAAATTAATAATTCATAAAGGATTTTATAAGTTGATTCATAATCTATAACTCCATAGGAGTTATAACATTAGAGGATAAGTATGAAAATGGAAGAAAAATATAAACGATTCTTTAGAAAAAGAATTATTAACATTATTGTAAAAAGGAAAAATTAAGAATCACTATTAATAATTATTTTTAAATGGTAACATATTTTTTAATGAATAAATTTTAATTAAATTCATATAATACATCCTAGAAAAATACATAAATTTTTTTCATAGAAAATGTTGAGTGGAAGATAAAAATATGAACTTAAAAGGGGAATCCTTTTTAATATTTTTTAAATACCTTTTTTAAAACCCACATTGTTAATATAGTGATAAATATTTTATTTGGAAAGAGTTAATGAGAAATTTGAATATGAATAGAAATAAATTATATTTTAATTTCAAAATAATAAATAAAATTGGTAGGAAGAGTGTATGGATATGGATTGAAAATAACTCATTTAGAAATAAGGATAATTATTCTTAACATCATCAAATTTTATGATGAAAGATATCCATAAATGTAATTACCCATCAAAATAAGGATGAATGACATTATAATATTATCATAGAATAAAATAAATCTATATTGTAAAACCATAGTCATATATGAATCACTACGACTCAAAAAAAAGTTATGTTAATACAAAACCCCTTACCACCTAATAAATGTTTTGACACAAACCCTTTGGAAGAGAGAGATTAAAGTTAAAAATTTAATACCATGAATGAAATATAATTCATCTTATTATATATCCAATAGTTATTATACAAAAAATTGAAATAAAATTGGGTGCATAAAATAAAACATGTCTCAAATGAAGGGAACAGTGATGAAACACCATTACAGTTGTTGTTGACTTCCATGAAAGATATTTAACCTCCTTACTCCTTGGATGACATCCTTTTAAAATTACATTAAGGATTTGATAGGTGGTATTTTGAGAAGACCAAAATATCTAGGACATGTCCAGGTGTATTGGGGAGTTATTTGAGCAGATTTTGTTCAAATATAAGAGGATTAGGATGTGTGGATAAGTGGGGTGGTTATGGCTCCTTTTATAAGGGAGACAAGTAGTTTTTTGTAATAGTATAAATGATAAAGTCTCTATTCCAAGGTCAGGTGGATCTAATAATTGAAAATAATTGAGTAGGTGAAGTATCAAGTTCAAGATATCCTTAAACATACATTTTCACACATGTTTTTAACTTGTTTTTATGTGTTTTACACTCAGATTTTTCACCTTTACCTTTTTTAGTTTTTACAAAGGTAATTAATTTTTAACCAAGTAATTTAATTTTAATGATAAAAAAATAAAATGGGTCTTTTAATATATTTTGGACCATTTGATCCTAAATACGAAATCCATTATTTAAAAAAAATTATTTTGGATATAAAATTTAATTTTAATATTGGCTCATATAATGCACAAAAACTATTTTTAGAAAAGGTGAATTTTTATGCTTAAAAATTATGATTAAAAAAAAGTTTCAATGTTGTTGATTTATATAAAAATAATTTTTTTATTAATAAAAAATAAGGGATATTTTTCTTTAAAATTAATCTAACACATAATCCCACCTTATGGATACTTAATTAAAAGCAATAAACATAAAATTATTTTTAGTACATTAAATATTACTTAAGTTTAAATGTGTTAAACATGGGTTTTTTAAATTAAAAAATAGTTTTTAAAAGGATAATTTTATTCTTTAAATTCATCTTTCATCAATTAAAATGTTTTACAAACTTCTTTGTTTTTCTAATATAAGGATAGTGTCACAAGAGTTACAATATTGATAAAAATTGTATTTTTTCACTATTCACCTAAAATTAACTATTTTTGAAAAATAAAAAAATTCATACAAAGATAATTTTGAAATGATGAATAAAAAAATTAATTTAATTTCATAAAATTCAAATTATAAAACTGTAAAATTTATCTTTTAAATTTAATTATAACATAGAAATAAAATATATTTTTATAGAAAAATAAACATTTGAAATTTAAATGACTTTAATACTATTTAATATAAATTTATAATTAAATTATTTTTAATATATCAGTTTTAATTATTAATTATTATCATAAAAATATTTTAAATTCAATCAAAATAATTTATTATGTAAAATACACATTGCCTTAAAAATATTTGTTTGAAAAATATATCTTTTTTACGTTTAATCATTTCAATCATATTTCATTAATTATTTATTTTATAACCCTTAATTTTAATCAATAAATCAATCATAATAATAATATTTAATAAATTTGAATATATGTTTTATAATAAATAAATTTATAATATTTTTATTTACTTAAAAAGATTTAGCTTACACACTAATACAACTTTAATACCACATCAAAGGGGGGTTTTTACACACATCCCTTCGTAATATATGGTCCACATTTTGTATAATAACACAAAAATCACATACAATCCCCAATCAAAATACAATAAACCCACCCTCCACACTCCATCGTCCAGGTCCCATATCTTTATAGGAGTCACTCCCATCACACTCGTCCACTGATTTGGAATCCCTATCCCCTAAACCTTCCATATCACTAACTCGTCTCCCTCTTAGTTTTAGGACATAAAATATTATTTTCTTATTGATGTTTCATATCATGTTGTTTTATTTTAATAAGGCATGTAATGGTCTATTTTAGTTTAGTTTTTTGTGTGAAGAAAGAAATCAAACAAATTATATTTATTTAAATGAATAATATATATTAAAATGTTGGGGTTTGATAAAAAAACCCAATTAAGATCTTATTTTGATACCAATTATATTCATAGGTAGGGATATGGATGAATTATCAAATGGGTGGGGGGGGGGGGGTAAATTTACCAATTAAAAAAAATTTAAATATTTTTTTAGAGTTAAATTAAATATGTAATGGAAAATAAAAATACATGTATTCATATTTTTATTTTCATCCATATAAATTTTTTATGTAACATTTTACACAATCCAAGGGAAGATGCTGGTCCATTAGAATATATGAGTCTTGAATTTTCAATACTTGTAACTTATGAAAACATAAAATATTAAATCTTAAAATTTTACTTGAATATACATCAATCACTTTCAAATTCATTAATTTTTAAAGGAATATATATCTTTCTTAATTTCTTGTTGAAAAAATTACTATAAGATGCTTCCCAAGCTCATTTTCTTATAAATTACTCATTTTATCAATTCCTTCTAGGTCCTTATAAGAATTTATACTATAATTCAGTTTCCTTAATCATTAAAGAAATTTTAACTTCATACTGTCACATAAATTTATATCAACTTGAATGACATTTATATCATATAAAATTAAAATCCCAATGAGAATGTTTTAAAATTATAATCATTTCTATACGCAATATTTTTATTACTAATTATTATGATGTAACTTGATCCCTTTTCATATATTATTTCAATTAATGATATATCCTAAATTTTACAGTAAAATTTACTAATTATATCATGAATTATAAACTAAATGACCCCTTAATTGGGTTTCCTAATTTAAAAATTTTCATCGAATTATGTCCTATAAAATATGTATTTTTAAGATTCCTCTTGGAATTAGTGAAGATCGGTGAAACACCATTTTTAGATATGAGTTAATCATCCGGTTTCAAAATCTAAATTATAATCCAGAGAAAAAAAATAAAAAGAGTTTTATAAATGGATATTTTTGTATTCCATGGAAATCAAAAATGGTCCACATTAGAGAAACATGAATTTTAAATATATTTTTCATTGATTCATCAAATTTTTCTATAACATCATTCCAAAATTATTGAAATTATTTTATTAGAGGATTAAAGTACATATCCAAATCATTTATCAGAATTTTATTTCATATAATAATAATTTAAATGATGAAATAAGTTAATTCATGTTCATATATGGTGGTAGATTATAAATAATAAAAATAACTGGGTATATGATATAATTGGTACTTAAAGTTTCAAAAGGGTTAAAACCATTATATACAAATAATAAATGCACATTCCTATGTTTCATAGAAAAATAATGATATAATGAATCAAAAAATATCATGAATTTGAATTTTTTATATGTTTTATGAATCCATCATTGTTACATTCCAAACCATGCAAATTTATGTGATTTATAGCTTTAGTTGAAATGTAAAATCCTTTTGACTATGAGTTTTAAAGGAAAGTAATATACTACCTTTAAGGACTTTTTCTTTTTAATTTCATCATGGTATTATATTAATTTATACTTTTAGTAATTTTCATTAACTTCCATATACTATTATAAATTCTTTTGAATTCTTATTTATAAATATACTCTCCCTATTAAATCATACAATGATTAGGATGTGAATATATTTTTGTATAATCAAATAAAATTTTGTTAATAATTTCCTCTATATCCTAAAATAATGCAGTGATTTTAGCTTCACTAAATTGATAATTATGTAACTCAATACCATGGAAATTAATTTATTTTTAATTCCATAATTATATTTGATATGGTATAACATAAATTGGAAAATGTTTGAATACTTTACACATACTTCATATATTGTTTTGATTTCCAAGATTAACTAATTCATAAATAAATATTTTTTTTGTTCACCAAAGTTGTGACCTATCATAATATTCAAAGGATTATCCATACATTCTATTAATATATTAAAATATTGTCCATTCCCTCTATTGAAACAAAATGAATCATTTATCCTGTTTTGAATTTAATTCTCCTCAAGTGATTCACTATGTGGTTAATTGATAAAAAATCACAACTTGAACTTTCCATAACATTTTTTTCTCAATGTAAAATCTTTTATAACTATCAATAAAGAAATTATATCAACATAAAATGCTCATATATTCACATATACTTTATTTCTATTTAACCATCATCTAAATTTAAAATCAATACAAGGAAAATTCATTCCACCATCCATTGATCAATTTGAAATCGAAAACTTTATATATTCCTTCAAACCCATAGAATATTGAGGTGTAATATGGGATAAATTAATCTAACTTTTATCCATATGCAATGGATTACCCCTCTTAACCCTATACCTTCAAAGGAAAATATAAATGTTAAATCCAGACATTAATATAAAATATATTTTCATTGTGGAAAAAATATTTATGTAAGCATACTAGTATATATAAACCAAATCAAACTCATAGGATATTTTCTTAACATATATCATAAAATAACCAAGAATTTCATTAATATAGTCCTATATTTCAACCCAAATTAAAAAATTTCTTACATAATAATCATTCACATTATTAATCCAAATTAAAACAACTTAAACAATCATTAATTTGACATCTATTTTACCTATAAAAAATAATTTTATAATTATTTTTTTCATGAACCCCTCCCCATAAAGATAATATAATGAGGGAGAGAGATGTGGAATTTTCTAGTCCTACCTCCAGTAGGCCCGAGGTTGGTGACTAGAACCAAGTGTATAGTAAACATGCATATGAGAGTCATTACCATATAAAATAAATTTCAAGAAGTGAGAGATATAGAGGATACAATAAAAAAACATTCTTAGACATAAATATAAATAAATATAAATTTCAAACATTCAATGCCATATTGCAATAACAAATTTAATAGAAAATTATAAGTACCCAAAAGGGTAAATATGATAGTGACCATGAAGCCCAAATAGCTCCTAGAAAACCATGAGCTAGTAATATCCATCTTGATCTCCAACCTAATATAGATAAAAAACAGTTTTTATATATGTAGGGTGAGAATAATAGTATGCTCATTAGGATCCTCATCAGAGACTCTAGTAAAAAAGATAATATAAGTATGCTAAAGCCCAGTGAACAATAGTGTAACTCACTCGTCACCTAAACCGGTATACAAGGTTCCTAGCCTCACCATGGATATATCTCACAAGTATCACATACAAGAGAAGATATAATATAATAATAAAATGTCAAGGGTACACCTCTCCCACCTTCCATTGGTTTTCCACTCTTCCCCAACATCGCACGTCCTGAGGCATCTCTCTCAAAAAGTAATCCATCCCATAGACACCTAGGTAAGGAATCTCAACATGCAGCTCATGCATCATATAATGACAACATCCCATATCCCATATCCACATATAATAACCGACTAGTTTCTAGGATCAACCATTTCTCGTTTGATGTATATCAAACATAAGGTATTATACCTCATGCCATTACTGCCCATACATTGAGTAATTAACTCAAGCCATCTCAACCTATACACGTTATACTTAAAATAATCCTTTAGATACTATATCTGATAATACATGTGTGTGAAATAACCACAGTCCATCACAAGCCTCTATTCCCATATATGGGAAAACTAACTATTATGTATACCATCACAAGTAACTACAAGAGGAGAGAGTGGGGCCAGAGGGGGTGGTTATCCATCCATCCTACCATCGAGATATTAGGTAAAACACATTCCCAGAGTCAATTGTGTGTTAATTTCCTTAATCCTCATGGGTGGGGTAGAATATGAAATCATTGAATATGAATGATATAATATAGATCAAAATTTCACTATGGGAATAACCTTATATTAGTCTCAACTGTAGATAACATCACTCAGACTTCTGGCTTTCACAGCTAAAACCAGATATCCTATAATAAAAAAGAATTTAAAGAGCTACATTAGATTCATTATTTTCATTTTATCATTTACCATACATTAAATAATTCACTATCTATTAATTAACCATTAAAATTATTCGACATTACTTTACATTTCATTATATTTATTATCATAGTAAAGTACATTCCCTCCAGGCATAATCTAAACAAAGTCCATGGTTTATCAAGATTAACATATTTTTAGAATTTCATTCAATCATCAACCAAACCCATGGGTTAAGAATTATTCAATAATTATTAGGATCACTATATATCCAGGAACTCTAGGAAATACATTCCAAGTTACCACCAAAAGGAAACGTGAAACCAAGAAAATCTAACTGCCTCAAGTAGCATGGAAAGGAATACAGATAAAACAAGAAACTCAACCATTAGTAATTAACTATATTCATAAGAAAGAATACCATATCTAAACACATCATTAATGGGTAAGCCCAGATTTAACATGTTCCATCACCTCTAGTGCCTTCCCAGAAATACCCATGCATATACTGATGCTATTCTCCATCACATGTGTCAACTACTACCTCAATATCTAGGCCTACCTACCCACATATCACGTCAACCATCCCAAGCTCATCCATACCAAGATCACATCACATATGGGCCTACATGAACCATTTTATCCATCCTGATCTCATCCGTTTCAGGATAATATCTAGAGAACATCACAAAAGAAGTTTCAATAAACAAGCAATCAATAGGGAAATTGGGCTATCAAAACAAGGCATTAATCATTCTCATGGAAATGAGCTCTCATGACTGCAAAAAAAGATAGCAAACAGGAAACTCATGCCTTAGAACATTATTTTTATCACAAAACCAGTTCTTATTTCATCCTAAATTAAGCAATTAATTATTTATAGGTTCCAACCATGGGTAACCTAAGGCATTAAGCTATAAAAAGTTATCCACAGAAAACAATTATCTTATCATTTATTATGGTTTAAAAAAACCTAGAGAATAAATATTATCAATTAATATTACTTTTATCATTATTATCAACAAGAATCAAAATTATCCATATTATTTATAAAATTCCATTAATCGCATGGAATATCAATTCTAATTAAACATGCACATTGCATCAATTATATTATCATTAAATTATATTAACCACTAGATTAAAAACATTCCTCTATTTTAATTTACCAAACCAATTAAATATTATTTAATTATAGATTCATTTTATTTATCAATTCAATATGATAATCCAAGAATAACAACATTCTAATTAATCATAGCATAGATATCACACTATCTAGAAAAACAAGAGGTAACCCGCTATCACATTATAAAGAAACAACATCATCAAAATTCGATCACTATCCAATTTATTAATATGATTTAATAATTATTAGGTCAATTTAATTTCCATACAAAGGGATAAATCATGTTCAATATAAAATAACAAGTAAATAAAATAATAGAAGCAATGAATCCCCAACCTTAGAGGTTGTCAATGATATTCACATGAGAATGGACCACGCTGTGGATCTCCAATCACCTCTCCCTCAAGAACTACATCCATCCAAGGAAACCACAACAAAAACACACCAACTAAAAACCAATAAAACTCCATTAGAAACTTAGGATATGATCCAGCATAACATGGAAAGAAGAACGATAGGAAAATGATACAAACATAGGAGAAACCAAAATAAGAAATGTAGAACTCACCTTGGATCACCATGGATCAAAGACAGATTCCCAAGGATCAATCCCCACTGAAGAGATATTAAAAATTCCAAGGGAGTTAGTTTCTATTTTCTTATAATGATAGAAGGAGGCATTGCATCTATAGGGTTTATGAAAAACATGAGTGGCCATACCCTTTAAAGATGAAATATACATGGGATTTTCACAATGTGTAATACCCTTTCACATAATGTAATCCTTAGGGTTTATTTTTCACCATAAAACATTTTCCCTTTTATTATTTAACTTAAAAGATTTACATGTCATGAACCGGCCTTACACATGTCATGAACCACTGTTTCACATCGTGTAACATTACACAACGTGAATTCTTCCTTCTTCCATCCTTTTGTAGAAAAACCCCTTGAGGATACTTCCAAGCCTCTTCTAATATCCATGAGCCTTGGAAACACACAAAGTGCCATCCCAAATTGGTCTGAGCCCTTAAAATGTTATTAATAAAATTTCAATTTAAAAAATAAATCCACAAATCAAATGAAAAACATCCAAAACATTTCCTTTAGTTTAATACATAACATTAATAAAAACCACCGTAAAAAAATTCTTTATTGAAAGGATTTATGTACCCCTAATGATAATTTTATTTAAAATGGTTAACATAAAATACACTTTAAATTTTAAAATTATTTAAGAAAACATCCTAAGTTAAAAATGAATTAAAAATTTATGCACTTATATATATAATGTAAATAATATATTCACATTTATATGAATAATACATATAAAATATAATATTTATATGCACAATATATGTAAAATTTAACATTACTATGTCTAATTCACAATAAATATAAAATTTATATATATAATCCATCGAATATATTATATATTTAATATATATATATATATATAATTTAAATATGAATTTTTTATTTATTTATCATATATATATATATAAATATATATTATGAACGGGTGTGTGTTTATATATATAACATAAATAACATTTTCTGATTTAATATAATGCATTCATATATTCATTATATATATATATATTATAAACATCTGTGTGTGTTTATAGAATATGTATAAAATATTTATGAATTATACATATAATACACATAATGTTTAACACACACACACACACACACACACAACTCATGGAAAATTTAGCATTTTTATACCCAATGTGTTTATGTTGGATTTATTTTCAACCAGTAATGACATGCATGCATGATAAATAGTGAAAATGAAATGTTACGAAATAAGTGAATAAAATTGTGAATATATTTATATACTATGTAAGTTAAAAAATTGTTTATAAAGTTAAATATTATTCTTAATATTCAAATTATGTTTTTAAAATTCTTAATGAACTATATTTCTACTTGTTTAGGGGTAGGGTTAACCTTATTAACCCCTCCCACGATGTGGGTGACTATGTACTTACTATGTTTAGGATCATATGAGACATACATTTTCTACGAGTATCAATATTAAATTAAAATTATAATGGGTAGGTATCATCCTAAACCTAATATAAATTTTCTATGCTATTTTATATGTTCATGATTAGAAGCAGAATTGTCCCTGAAATGAAAACCAAAGATCAATAAGTTTTGTGTCTTTAGAAGACTAGATATATAATTTTAAAAAGTGAAACTAAAATAAAAAATCATTTTATTAGTATCCATAATGAGCTCATATCAACCTTTGAGATCCTATAACTTCATAGGATAACCTAGGGAATACATAAACAAAAGGGATGGGCCAAAAATTCTAGTAATGGAATAAAAATGGGAATAAAGAACAACAGATGAGTTTAAAGGCATAAGATGATAAATAAAAGGCCCTAATCATGATTAAACATATATAATAATAACATATAGAACCTAGAATCATATTATTGTGTAAATATTTGAATGTTTTAGGAACATATAATTTACACAAGCATGATTCAAATCCAACTACCAAGATTATATCACATGGTGGAAAAAGTCCCATAATAGAATAGGTTCTCTACCTAATCACATACATGACATCTCATGAGACTTAAAATTACAGAATGAATTGGAGAGGTATTTGGGTGAATAAATCATAGAATTATCATGTATATGTGTGGCCCATAAATAATAAAACATAAGTAATAAATATAATGGTTACCCATGGAATGAAATGTGTATCGTAATAATTTCATAAGGCATAACCAAAGGAAATATAAAAATGGTATCCAGGAAATAAGTAATTTAAATCATTCTTGGAAATTAATAAAGGAAACATAATAATATATCATGAATAATTTTTTCCAAATAAATTTAAAACATGAAAAATAGTGGTTAGTTAGTGTCAGAAATGTGCTACTTAAGTTCAGTTTTAGGGAAATGAATAAAGTGGATTTTAATAGGATAACACCATAATTATTTGCATAAAATCATAAATGAAATAAATAAGGTTTTCATGATAAATTAAGTGATTTTATAAAAATATTTGAGGCTAAAATAATTTATGGAGTGTACATGAAAATGGGTATGAAAAAGATAAGTTCATTTTAATAGGGTTTTCTTATCGAGAGGAATTGAGAAAGGAACCTTATAAAATATATAATTACCCATAAAAGAAAGATGAATTGAGATAAATACATATGTGTGGTATATATACACACAACATAGAAGAATAATATAATAGGAATGAATGGATAAATAGATAAAATGAGAAAGAAACTGTAACCTAAAGGAAAAATAAAGGTTCAGAGATATCCCTTACCTTATGTTCGGAAGCGTTCTACAATTGCACCTAATATCATGGATAATAAAATTATATTAATTAATTAATTATTTAAAAACCTATTATATATGTATTTTATTTATCATAATTTTATTAATTTCATTTATGACCATTTTAATGAGTTATAAAGTTCAATTCTGTCATTCCATGAGCTTTCATTTCACGGTTTCATGTTCGGTTTGCTTGAGTAAAATTATTGAAGTTATTATCAAATGTAAATAATTATCCAGAATTGAAATTATATAATATTAATTGACTTATATAAGTTTAAATGGTCCTACATATCATTTTTATCTGGTATGACATTTATTTATTTGATAAAATGTTTAGTTTATTTTGATCATCACGAACAAGTTTTGTTTTATTTAATATATTGACTATATATTAGTTACAAAACATTATAAAAGTTAAAATATACATATTAAAATATTTTTTAACCATAATAATGGTTTTATGACTATCCTTGAATGTGTTAATGAAAAAAAATCATTATCTACAGAGACAGTTAACCACAATAATTTGGACAATGATTTTGTTTCTTTGAATAAGAGGAGATGAGAAAATATGTTGATAGAAGATATTCTATTAGAAATGTAACATTAAATTATATGAATGAGACTAGATTTATTATGATTTTATGGATGCAATAGGTGGCGAGAAGGTAGAATAAGAAATGAAATAAAAATAGATGGTTTGAGAAATTTACCTCTTGAATATCACCTCTTTAAAGGACCCCTTAATGAACTTCGAATTTGAATTTTGTTGAGCCCATAAGATCATGGATATTTTTAAGAGGATTTTTAAGGTAATTGGGAAGAATATTGACAATCCATATGGCTTATAATGTGTGAGGAGAAGGGTTGGTTAAGGGTATAATTTATAGGGGGAGGAGAGGAGTGTTTTTGATTATTATATCCATTAGTTTATTATTTTTTATCAAGACTATCCATAGTGTCTATTACTATGAATAAATATAATAAATGGTTTAGTAGAGTTCAAACCAATAAGTTCTTACAACATCCATGACTCAAAAAAAATATATTTGGATTAAAATATCAACTACTATAAATTACTATATTTCACTATTCACAAAAAATTCAACTATTTTAGAAAAATATAAAAAATAAAACCTTAAAATTTTTCAACATATATATTTAAAAAATGGAATCAATTTCATGAAAATAATTTCATAAATATGAGAAATTTTATTTTTAAACAAAATCATCAATTATTCAAAAATTCCAATTTTAATATTAAAATCGATTTTGTTAACACTTTGGAAAACTAATTAAGGTCCCATAAAATTATTTTGTAATTATAATACAATATAATATTAAATATGAATTTATTTTATAAAAATAAATTTTCTTTTAAATCATTATATTAATTATAAAACTGAAAATAAAAATTTACATTTTTAAAAAATACCAACACCTAATTTATCATATTTAAAACATTAATTTACTTATACCATGATATAAATATTTTTCTCTTAAAAATAAATATTATATTATTATCATTATGTTTTATTTATAGAACTTTATTCATGAGTGTGGTCATTTTAGGAGATCAAGAAGATAAAAGTTTTCCCGTTGTTATTATTTTATTTTCTATTTATTATCCCACTATAATATTTGGAATTATTATTTTTTTATTTGATGAATAATGTATTATTATTAATTTTTGATAAAAATGTTTTTATTGGGTTCCCTATGTGATGTTTTTGTTTTATGACATAATTATAAAAAGGAAATTCAATCGATAAAATTCTGGGTCATTTTGTTCTTCCCCCCTTATGAAATTTCATCCTCAAAATTTAATTTAACAAACTAAGGTGAAAATAGGTGAGGGTATTTCTACTTCCTCAATTACTATGGTTCCCTTGTATTCTATTAATACCTATGGTTTCTATGTAGTACCTTGACTAGGTGATTGGTCTTGTTACGTAGAACCTTGTCTCTACGGTCCAAAATCCTCATCGAATAATCCTCATAAGAAATATCATTTTCCAGCTGTACCACCTCTAATTTCAGTACATGTGAGAGATATAGAATGTACTTCCTCAATAGGGATATATTAAATACATCACGCACTTGAGACATTATTAGTGGAAGGTATAGTCAATAGGCTACAACTCCTACATGAGCAAGAATCTCGAAGAGGCCGATATACCTTGGACTTTTTTCCTTTCTTCCCAAATCTTATGATCCTCTTCCATAGAGATATGTAGAGGAATAATTTATCAGCAACCTCAACATCAAAGTCCCATCAGTTATTATATTCAAAGATCTTGTTTCAACTTTGTGCTACCCAGATATGTTACTGGATGGTCTTCACTATTTCTACCATTTCATTGACCATTTTAGGTCCCAAAAGATTACATTCACCAACTTCATCCCATAGTATAGGTGTTCTAAATCCTTTTCCATAAAGGGAATCATAAGGATCCATTTGTATGATTGAGTAGAATCTATTGTTGTAAGATAACTCAAACAGTGTAATGTATTGATCCCATACTCATTTGAAGTCCATTGAGAATGCTCTCAACATGCCTTCCACTATCTTAATAGTCCAATCCGACTAGATATGAGGTTGGGGGCGATAAGGCATACTGAATTTCAACATAGTTTTTAGAGAATCTTAGAGACTTTTACAGAACATAGAGGTAAATATTGAACCATGAATAGATATAGTCAACAATGGTACTTCATCCAAGCTCACCACTTCTCTTATGTATATCCTTATAAGTTGGTGGAGAGAGAAGTCCTCTCGAATTAAAATAAATTGAAAAGACTTTGTAAGATTATCCATAATAACACATATAGGATTATTTTCTCCAGATATATTTGGAAGTCCAGTGAAAAATTTTATAGTGATGTTTTCCCATTTCCATGTAGGTATGAGTAATGGTTGCATCATTCATTTAGAATTTTTCTATTCAGCCTTCACTTGCTAACTTACCAGAAACTTTGATGTATATTCAGTAAACTCCTTATTTTAATTTTCCCACTAATAAGGCTCTCAGATATATCAATACATATTTTTTCTCCATGTGTAGATAAAGAAGTTTCATCTATGTGTATCATTGATAAGATCTTTATTTATCTCTATATTGGACGATACACATAGTCACGACACGAATATTATAACTTCTTCCTCTTCAATTTTGAACTATGAGGATTTCCTCTTTCTTATAGTTTCCAATTTTATTTTTTAATTTCTACGTCATCTCTTTGATCATCTTTTATCTTCTATAAAAGGAATGGCTAAGAAATAATTTGTGAATGGAATGATGGTGTATGTTTCTTAATTATTCACATGTCTATCATATCTAAGTCTAAGAAGATCGGATCATTCTCAATTATTATTATTAATAAAGTTATAGGATCTTTTCTACTTAGAGCATCTTCCACTTTATTCACTTTACCCGGATGGTAGGGGATTGAGAAGTCATAATACTCTATGATATATAACCATATTCATTGGTAAATATTAATATCTTTCTATTTGAATATATATTCCATGCTCTTATGATCATTATATATCTCAATTTTCTCCCGATATAGATACTGTCACCAAAATTTTAATTCAAAGATCACAACATCCAACTACAGATCATGCATGAGATAGTTTTTCTCATGAAATTTAAGATTACTTGAGGAAAAGAATATTAATTTATCATTTTTCATCACTACACAACATAATAACTTCTTTGAAGCATCAATATATACCACGAAGATTTCTCCACTTGTGGGTAGTGTAAGTACTGGTGATGTGATAGGAATATTTTTCAACTCTTTAAAGAAGCCTCAACATTCACTAGTCCAAGAAAAAATTATTCCCCTCCAAGTCACCTTTGTTAGTGGGTTTGATAATCATTATAAGTCACTCAAAAATCATTGGTAATACCCATCTAGACCAAGGTAACTGTAGATCTCCATTACAGATATTGGTCAAGGCCACTCATCAATGACCTTTATCTTAGAAGGGTCCATAGATATCCCTTTACTAGAGATAACATGCCCCAAGAATGATATTCCCCCCATCCATAAATCACATTTAGTATACTTTGCTTATAGTTTCTCCCATTTAAATTATTTAGAATAGTATTGAAATGTTCCTCATGTTCCTCATTTATCTTAGAGAATATCATAATATCATCTATAAAGACTACAAAAAATCTATCAAGGTAATATCTAAAGAATCTATTCATTAAGTCCTTGAAATTTTTTGTAGAATTAGTGTGTCTGAAGGGAATCACTATAAACTCATAGTTTCCACACCTTGTTTGAAAGGTAATCTTGGGAATATATTCCTTTATCACCTTTAATTGGTGATATACAGACTAAAGGTCCACCTTAGAGAAATAATTTTCCCCATGTAGCTGATCAAACAATTCAACTATCCATGGTAGGGTATACTTGTTCTTTATTGTGATTTTATTGAGCTCATGATAATCAATGGAGAGGTGCATTTATCCATCCTTATTCTTGAATAAGAGGATTGAAACACCCTATAATGAATCACTTGAGCATATAAAACCATTTTCTAGATTCTCTTGTAGCTGATTATTTAGTTCCTCTAAATAAATGGTGGACATCCTATAAGGAGTCTTGGATATAAGTAGAAATAAAAATATAAGATCAATTGAGAAATCAACCACTGGGTCAGGAGGAAGACCATGAAATTATATATGGAACACATCAATATAGTCCCTCACAATGGGAATGTATTTGAACATGATCCGATCATTTGTCTTGATCTTTTGAGCTAGATATGATTTCTTATAAGGAAATAATATCCACAACTAAGATGATGATTTTGAAAGAGATTCATCCTCCTCCTTACACTTGTATAGAATTGGGAGATGCCTCAGGATGTGAAGAGTAATCTCCCATTCATAACAGTTGATGTTGGATTTGTATGAATATTTCCAATCCAATCCCAACATAACATAAAAATATACTAAAGTTATCAAGAAAATATTTTCTAGGAGGTTTAGTCCACAAACATTAACTAGGGAGTACTTATACTTTATATGCAATAATTTCCCCATTCTATGTTCTTATAGATAACTCAACCTTCATATTTTGAGTTAGTGTTTGAATAGTTCTACTATACTTTCATGATATGAAAGAATGTGTAGAACCAGAATCAAATAGTTCATATGCTATTATTCAATGAATAACCGTCTTACCTATCACCTCATTATTGTTAGGCTCCATCTTAGTAATAGTGACATCATATTCCCTTTTTTCCACCTTGGAGATCTTTATTGTTGATTTTTCCCACAACCCTTGGATTAGGAAATTGTCTCAAATAATTCAAATGTTCCTTTTAGTTGAAACACAACACTATATGTTGAGTGTTTATATGAAAATTACTTTCTTATTCCACATTAGTGGGAGACTTAAAATCTCTTGGACAAATAATTAACCATATTTTACTGTCTTCTACATTTGAAGCATCCCCTAGACCTGTTAAAAAGTCCCCAGGATGATTTTTCCCACACATTGTTCATGTGGGATGTTGGGTTTTCTTCCCTTAATGTAATTTATCTATTGATCCTCCCATATTAAACTCCATTTTATTTTTTTTATCTCCGATCCTACTAGTATTCTAAGAATCTGCAATATCCATCTCAATATTGAAGGCACAATATACAATCTCATCATAGTTGTCAAAGCCTCAAATATCCAATTATTTTCATATAAATGGATTTAATCCACCAAATAAGTGATCCACCTTGCTTTTGGTGGTCTTGAAAATGATAGAGGCACATTGTTCAAGACTTTTAAATTTTTACTCATATGCATCGATAGACTCATATTCATTTTGCTTCAGTCTGAGGAACTCTCTCTCCATCCTAAGAAAGATAGTTTGGCGAAAATATTTATTGAAAAATATTTTCTTGAATTCTTCCCAATCCATGGAATCAATTTTCTCCTTATACATTATATTTTGGATCAGTTTCCACCACTGACCAGATATCCCAACAAAATTATAGAACACCAATATGGATTTCTCTTCTTTTGAGAATTTTAGTATAGATAATATCTTTAATCCATTGTTCTATGATGAGGGGATCCAAATATATGCTAAATATAATAGGTATTTGTTCTAAAAATTATTCAACCTAAGCATGATCTTTAATAGGATAATGATGAAATTCCACATGATTAAAGTTGTTATTCATTACCTGATCTAGTTGAGCTAATTCTATCATGAAGTTAAGAGGTCTCGTTCCTAATATATTTGGAATTTAATTATTGAAATCATCACATTGCCTATGGAATTGTTTTTTAGTATGGGTTCTCTTATTTCCATCAATTAACTAAAGTAAGATAAAAAACAATTAGGGTGATTTAATACTTATCTAATGAGAATATAAAAAGAAACCTTAATCATGGAGTGAATAACTTATAAATGATAATTATATCCTAAATTATTATTCCCTAAGTTTCCACATAGGTTATTAATGGTGAGAGACTAATCCAAAGGGTTTTACTAAAGTTTTCTTGTCCTAATCACAAAAAATAACTATAACATGATTTGATACCAACTATAGTGACCCAATCCTTTTACACATATTATTACATGATTTTAAGAATAATTATCCATGAAATAAAAACCAATGACCAAAAGGTCTTATTTCATAGGAAGACTATGTACATAATTTGAAAACATGAAACTCTGATAAAACTTCATTTTATTAATCTACATAATGAGCTCATAACTAGATTTGAGATCCTATAACTACATAGGATAACCTGGGGAATACATAAACAAAATGGATGAGCTAAAAATCCAAGTAAGGGACAAAATATGGGAATAAATCATACCACATGAGTTAGAAAGAAAAACATGATAACATAAAAGGCATGAATTATGAATTAAAATATAGAAGCTTAAAATTTATAACATGTAATCATATGATCATGGAAATATTTTAATGTGGTAGCAACATATAACATGACATAAAATAAGTCGAAGCTAACTTCCAAGACTATATCACATGGTGGAAAAAGTCCCATAATGGATTAGGTTTAATTTCTAATACCATACATGATATACTATGAGACTAAAAATCACCCAATTCATTATAGTTCTATCTCGGTGTACCCATCATAACATGTTCATGAATATGTGTGACACATAAATAATCAAACATAAGGAATAAACATAAGGGTTACCCATGGAAATAAATTGGTATCGTAATGCATAACCAAAGGGCATAAAACAATGGTATCCATGAAAGCAGTGATTTAAATCATTAATGGAAATTAATAAAGAGAAAATAAAAATATATCATGAATAATGATGTCCAACAAAATTGAAAACATGAAAATAGTGGTTAGTTAACATTAGAAATGTTCCACTTAAGTGTGGTTTTTGGAAAAACAATAAAGAGTCTTTTAATAGGATAAAGGTATAATTGTTTTCATAAAACAAAAAATGAACTAAAATATTTTTTTATGATAAATTGAGTAATTTTATAAAAATATTGGAGGCTTAGAATAGTTTATTCTGTGTATATGAAAATAAGTAATAAAAAGTAAGTTCCCTTTAACTGGGTTTACATATCGAGAGGAATTGAGATGAGAACCTTATAAAACATGCAATTAGGCCTCAAATAAAGATGAATTGAGATACATAAACATCTGTGGTACATATAAAAAGAAATTTAGACGAGTATATAGAAATAATTAATCACTAAATTGAGGAAAATATAAATAAATCATAACCCAAAGAAAGAATGGTTATTCAGAGAGATCCCTCACCTTATGTTTGAAAGTGTTATGCACATTCACTTAATGCCATAGAAAATTAAATTAGATTAATTAATTAATTAATTAAAAAACTATTATATAAGTATTTCATTTATTATAATTTTATTATGTTCATTTATGACTATTTTAATGATTTATAAAGTTTAATTCATTTGTCCCAGTAGCATTTATTTCATAGTTTCATCGTCAGTTCGCTTGTGTAAAATTATGAAAGTCGTTATCAAATGAGAATACTTTTCTAGAAGTGATTTTTATTTTTATTTTTAATGCACTTAAATAATTTTAAATTGTCCCATGTACATTTTTATAATTACTTGGACTTCCCAATTCTATTTTTAGAAAATTATTTGTAAAATTACAAGATCAGGTGTTGAGACGACATGTGATTCCGAGGCCTGGTGTGCCCAGAATGATCTTTCAAAAAGCTATGTTTTTAATAGAACACATGAGTAGTTTTACTAAATAAGTGTAATAATGATTAAACAAGTTCCCAGATCAGAAATCCAAGGCCACTATTTAGTTAAAGATGGCAGGTTTACCATAGGAACGACTTAGATTTAGTTATCATGGGTCTCCTGTGAGAAAACCAAAAAAGGACATAACCGTAAATAAAAAAATTAAAAAAATTAATTTTATTTTAATATAATAATAACTCTTAAATGGTAACTAGGATTAGAAATCCAAGACCACAGTTGAGTTCATAATGGGGTGTTTTCATTGGGTAAAGCCTAACATCAACCAGTTTGGGTCTACCATGAAAGTTAATTTTTGGATGTTTTAAGAATAAAATAATTTGAAGGAATTATTTTATTTTTGACATTTCATTGTAACATAGAATTGCTGAGATTTAGTAACTCATTGACACTACATATCATCGATGAGACGATGCTAAAATACATATAATAATGAAATGCGTTTAAGTGATGAATCACATTTTCCTTCTCTAACCGTTGGCAGGGACACATAATTGGGTGAATGGTAATGGAGAATTTATCTAGGACTGCGGGAGAAGAGTCTTGGAGAAATCCTATCATTGAAGAATGATTAGAAGCCATGGAAAGGGTGGGCCATGACGGTGTGAAGTGGAAACGTGGCATGACACCATGTCGGATCAGTTAGCACGCGGTCCATCGGACCACATGCGAGAGGAGAATCAGGCTCGATATCTGGTCATGTTGAGTTGGTGGGTACACAACACAACCACATTTGAGTGTATCTAACCAGACCATGTTTGAGTGGGATGAGATGGAGCTGGAGGGCTGTGCCAGTGGCAGACTGGGCTTGCAGAACAGGTCGGACCAGACCAAGACCCAAACAGACCCTTTTGACAAAAAGGGTATAACCCTCAAACAAAAAGTAATTTTGATGAGCCATTTGCAGTGTTGGGACCCATGTGACGAGGTATTCCTTTTGAGATGTCTTAGTGTGTTTTTGTTTGGACCAGTATGGGATAATAGAATTCTATTTATATTTCCTATAAGGGATCAATGCAAGATCCCAATACCATCATAGAGGGTGACAGTAGAGATTGAGTTTATACCCTTGTTCTTTCCTATGAAGGTTTGATGTAGGACCCCATTGCTATCATAGAGGATGAACTATTTTACAACATGGGTTGTATCAGCCTAGATTTGATAGTGACTTAGCAGGTTAGACATTGTATCGCACTGAGAGGCTCGATCGATCCTCACTTCTCTCTGTGGTAACTTCAATAGGGTTTTTGGATAAGGTGTGAACAATATTTACACGAGCACCTACCCCCTATCTAGGATGATGTTTCCAGTAATAACATTGTGTCCCTCAGTGAGTCCTGGGAACCAGAACCCTTTTTTGTGTATCGATATCACATTCATTCCTTCGTGACTTGACCTAACTAGTGTTCTTCGGGTAGTTCTCTTTGCGTTCTCTTTTGGTTGGGCCCAAATTAGCAGGACCTCATTGTGAGGGTCCCTGATGAATTCATAGCTCAAGGAGTGTGGTCTCATAGAATAATCATGCCTTGAACAAAATCTTGTGACCAAGTAATGGATGGGATATCAGGACTTCATATCCTAGTGAGAATGAACATCTCAGGGGAACTCTATGATGTATCGAGACAAAAAGTTCTCTTGGATACTTTTGGTAGACTTGTTCTTCATCCTTATTATTAGATATCTCAGGGAGTGAGATCTCCTAGAATCCAGTGTGCTTCGAGTAGAATCATATGGTTGGAAGTGGATGAGACGTTTCATTTTGGAATCCGTTACAATTATACATATATGATCTTGTTATATGTTTTGTTGACATATACTTGTGGTGAGATCACTGTATCTTATTAATGGTGTTTAGTTTGTGATTTTTTACTTTGTATTTCAGGGTTCCGTACTAAGTATTGTTTTACTCACCCATGCCCGGGGTTTTCCCACACATGTAGTGTCTTTTGAAGATGATCGATGCTTTGAGGGAGTCCATGGTGGACCTGGGCTAGGTGGTTCTGAGAGTGACCCGATAGAGGAGGTGTGCTTTTGTGGCTCCAAATAGCTATTTCTGTACCTACCCTTTATGTAGGGTATTATGCAGAAGAGTTATAGAGACTTGTACTTTTACTTTTCCCTTTTTGTTTGGCTTGTATTCTGGCCCATTTACCTTCAGTTTTCTACTTTAATACCTTGTATTTTATTTCTTAGTGTTTTCAATTTCTAGCATTTGTGGCTTGGATTTGTGTACGTGTGTACATGTACTTAGGAAAATGCCTACCATCTGTTTGGGATATGCTTACTCAGCGCTAGTCACCAGTCGTTGGCCTATAGGAGGCGGGCTAGGGGTAGTCACAGCACAGGCCCCAGGGGATAGGTTGTGACAGAGTGGTATCAAAGGAGGTTGGTTCTACCTTTAGAACCCAAAGTTTATAATTTTGGTTTGGGGAAACATCGTTAAGTGTTTTGAGTTCATATTTCAGGCCATGAAATGTAGTGTTGGTGCAGCGGATGACGTATCCATACACCCGGACCCTGAATTTTTCTTTTTGACTTGGTACATGAAAACACTAGTTTTAGGAAAAAATGATGGTACATGCATTGTATAGGAATGGTTTGTGTTTTCCATGTCATTCCTGAATCATCTCACCCGGTATACTATATTGATCATGGTACATGTTGTTTTGTTTCAAGATGCTTCCCTGTAGAAAACCATCCATGATTCCACCACGTGATCATGAGGATGATCCATGGGGTGGTGATATCAGTACCAATATTTGTACAGGAGTCAACACCTCTAGGTGGTGTTCCCATTATACCACCACCTGTGGAGTAGAACATGGTACTTGTAGCCGCAATGTATGAGATGTGCGAATTGAGCTCACTTCATGAGTTTCAGTGAAAGATACCCCTCAGGTTATGAGGTGAGATTGACTCATAAGAGGCTAAGGAATGGATTGAGGTGGTGACCAAGTTTTCCTTCCAGTCATGAACTGTCACGAACCGTCCTTGGGGCCCATGCTGTGACTACCCCAAGCCCACCTTCCATAGGCCAGGAGCTGGTGAATATCACCAAGGCGTAATTCCAGATAAAAAGGGAAGGCATTGCCTTTGTAAAGTAAACAAAAACCATAGAGAAAGCAAGCAGTAGAAGTAAACACTAAGTAAAAACTGGTACAAAAGTGAGTGCGGAAAAATAAGTGGGCCAGAATACAAACCCAAACTGAAAGTAAAGTACAACTGGAAAGGGAAAACAACAACTGAAAGTAAAGCCGCAGCCTCGAGCCGTCCACTGGAACTCCCACATGAAGGGTGGGTACAGATAGCCTCCACAGCTCCTCGGGTCCAGCCGTCCGCTCCGATTTCGCCCTTCCCAGTAGTCCACCTTCGGGTACCGTCCTGCTCTGCAAGCCTCAACCACGATCAGCGCTGTCCGTCATCTGCAACCAACACAACGTAGTGCGGGAATAGCCCATGTAGGGGTGAGTATAAGCTACTTAGTAGGGACCCTGAGACCCCCGAAGGTCTCCCAAAATCCATAAAGGATAATCCAGAAAGGAAAGATACAATCACGAAGTAACATCCGACACTGCTTAGGTATATGACCATACATATACCTAAGTAATCAATTACAGTTGGATCCAACCTCTGAGCCCAAGTACAACCCATTCCACACAGGAAACCTCAATCCAATCCACACAAGAAGGCATAACGTAATCCACATAGGAAAGAAAGTCAAGATTCATCTCACAAAGGTATATTTCTTCGTATGATGATAGAGATGATCAGATATAGACACTGATTCATATAAGCTGTCGAACCCCCAAAGGATCGATAGGTACTAACCCCCGCAATGACCCACAAAGGATCTGACCCACACAGGGTCGATAGGTAACTAACCCCCGTAATAACCCACACAGGATTTGACCCACACAGGATCTGTAGGCGCTGACCCACATAGGACCACTGAGCGCTGACCCACACAAGATCTAACCCACACAGGATTGGTAACACTGATCCACGTAGGATTGCTGAGTGCTGCAGTCATCGTTGTCGAATCTAATAAGGATCTCTGTACAGTCGTCGTCGTCGTCGCAGTCGCAGGAAATTCTAGGGTTTCCGCACACAGCAAGCTCATTCGGGAGGGTCCGCTCCACGAGCCGAGGAGCTGATACATCAAATGACACATAGTCTAGAGTTGATGTATCCAAAAGTTCCATATCATCAACAGGAACTCAACGTCACAGACGACGCGTCAATCGGACGCCCGGTCTGAGAGTTATTGGCTTTTTCTTCCCAGGGGCCCGGTTGGTTTTTAAGTCAAAACCAACCCGACTGTACTCCTCATGTGTCCAAACCTTGGGTGGAGTAAGCCAAAAGTTTCGTCTCACTAAGATGAATCCATCAAAGTTGATGACACGTCAATCAGATGTCCGGAGCTCAAGTTATAAGCATTTCGGCTCCGAGGGCCCGGTTGGTTTTGTGTACGAACCAACCCGGCTGAAACCAAATTACTCCGAAACCTTGAGTGTAATATACCAAAACGACTGTCTCGATCCAAGGATCGCTACGAAACTGACGGTGAATCGATAGAAGGTCCTCATCTCATGTTATGGGCAACAGACCGAAAGAGGTTCGGTATTAGGGGGTTCGGGCCCGGTCCGACCCGGCCCGATACCCCCATGGTCGGCCAGAACCGGGTCGACCGAACCGGGTCCAGGTCCAGCCCAACCTGGCGGCCCGGTCTGGTGGACCGGCCAGGGCAGCCGGCCCGGCGCACGGTGCGCTGGCCAGGGGCTCGGCCGAACGGCCGAGCCGTTCGGATGTGGGGGGGGGGGGGGCTGCCCCCCGCGTGAAGAAACCGCGGACCCTTAATGGGGCTGCTCACCTCTGGCCAAACGGGGGTTTCGAACCCCCAGTTCTTCCACAGTCCGGGTGGCCCACTTCGGGCGGCCAGCTTCTGCTGCCATTGGACCGGCAAGGCCGGTCCCCCTGCTCCGACGCCGGCGGCCCGATTCCGGCCGCCGGTTCCGCTGCTCCGCCGCGACTTAAGCCACGACCCTGGTCCATATGGCATGGCGCGATGGCGCCGCGCCCCTCCGCCGCAGCCCCGATCCGGCCGTGATGTCTTCGGTTTCTTTACGGCGCGGTGCGACGACGCCGTGCATTCCTTGACGCTCGTTCTCGCGCGGTGCGACGACACCGCGTTACTTTCCCTCGAACCGGAACAACAAAAAAAAGGGAAGAGGGTCGGCCGTGTTTGTGCAGTCCTCCCCCCTCCCGTTAAATGATATCAAGTGGTCATGAGAACGAGGTTAGATGATGGAAGATTTCACAAATTAAAACACATAACCCCTACCTCAATGTTGTCGTTGAACGAGAGTTCGTCGCGGAATTAACCGTCGCGTAAGAAGAGGATCACCGCGGAAGAAGAGGATCGCCACGGAAGAAGCGTCATGGAAGGAACGTCGTTGGAATTAGGTGATTTCTGAGGAAGGTGTCTCTCTCCGTCGTCCACCATCGGAGGTTGGCATTCTTCGTCGGCGGCGGTGCATTCTTCTCGTTTTTCGTCGAAGAACGAAGAATCCTTAAGACCTCTCCTTTTCTCCCAAAGTCTTAACACAACAAAAAACCAACCATAATAAAATAAGTCCTTCCCTTATTTTATTATCATAACATAAGAATTTTAAATTCAAAAGAAATGAAATGAACAATTAATTCAATGAATTAATTGTAACGATTTAACCGCCCAATTTAATGAGGCATTTCTTAACCAGAATAAATGCATGGTTGACTTCATTTAAAGGGGGGTTGCAGGTGCGTTACTTAGAAGGAAATAAAAGGTGGGGATCATGCATGCCCCACCTCACAAATATCCTACCAAGTGGGTAGTATATTGTGGGTCCCACCTTATCTTCTTAACTTAGGTTAAGCCGCTTTAAGTGAAATAAAAAAAAGTGTCGCACCACTTTTATTTTATTTCTTAACTTAAACCCAAAAATAAAAAACCACACCCGAGTAAACGCAACTACATAAATGATGTTTATAAGCAAATACTGATGCTTCGATTCCATCAGTGCCCTCAGAATTTGATTCCGAGCACTGTTTCAAAAGTTAGAAAAACCCGCTCATTCGTTCACTGAATGTACCGGAGCTAAACTTCGGAAAATGATTCCGGGCACACCGGGCCTCAAAATCAGGTGCCGTCAGAAACTGCGTTCTTGTAAAATTCCAAAGAAAATTCAGAACAAATTTTCCTTGAATTTTCAGGTCTTTACATCACTCCCACCTCAGGGATTTATGTCCCCATAAAGATACATAAAAATCTAGGGAAACAAAAGTGGGTACTGAGCACGCATCTAAGCCTCCCGCTCCCAAGTGCTCTCCTGGAGGTTCCCGTGCTGCCATCTGATGCGCACTAGAGAAATTGACCGTCCCCATAGGACCCGCTCCTGTCAATCCTCAGTCTCCACCAGGACCTCTGCAAAAGTCGCCCCATCATCAACGTCCAGCTCCTCATGGTCATGATATGCGTTGGGTCGTGCACATATCTCCTCAGCTGAGATACGCGGAAGAATTCGTGCACCCGATGCAACTGAGGTGGTAGAGCCAGGCGATAAGCCACCTCGACAATCCCGCTGAGGACCTGGAATGGTCCAATGAAGCGAGGAGATAACTTTCCACCTCAGCCAAATCTCCATAATCCACGTCGAGGTGAGACCTGCAAGAAGACGTGGTCGCCATCCTCGAACTCCAGTGGCCTCCACCTCCTGTCAGAATAAGACTTCTGCCGGCTCTGAGCTATCCTCATCCAATCCTGGATGACCTGGACCTTCTCTGTCGTGGCCTGGACCATCTCCGGTCCGACAAGTGCTGACTCCCCAGGGTCTGTCCAGCACAACGGTGATCTGCAAGGTCGGTCGTACAACACCTCATATGGTGCCATCCCGATGGTGGAGTGGTAGCTGTTGTTGTACGCGAAATCCACCAAGGGTAGGTGGTCCACCAAGCTACGACCAAAGTCGAATAAACATGCACAGAGCATGTCCTCGAGAGTCTATATGGTCCTCTCAGTCTGACCATCCGTCTGAGGGTGAAAGGCAGTGCTCAGACGTAGCTGCGTCCCGAATGCCTCCTGCAACCCCTTCCAAAGCCGGGAAGTAAAGCGAGCATCTCAATCAGAGACGATAGATGATGGCACACCGTGAAGTCGTACAATCTTCTGAATGTAGAGACATCCCAAGCTCTCCACTGATCCCTGCTCTCTGATGGGTAAGAAGTGAGCCGATTTGGTGAGTCGGTCGACAATCACCCAAATGGAGTCATGACCCTTGGAAGTACGTGGAAGTCCAGTCACAAAGTCCATAGATATGTTATCCCACTTCCACTCTGGGACCTCCATGGGATGTACCAAGCCTGCTAGTACCTGGTGCTCTACCTTCACCTGCTGCCTGGTGAGGCATCGAGAAACGAACTCTGCTACAGCCGTTTAATGCACGACCACCAGTGCTGTTGTCTGAGATCCTGGTACATCTTCGCCACTCCAGGATGTACCGCCAAAGGAGAAGTGTGAAACTCTCTTAGCACCTCCTCCCATAAAGCAACTGGTACCAAGGTACATCCTCTAAAAAGGATGTAGTGCTCTCCTCCTAAGGAGAAACCATCAGGTGCCTATCTTGAGGATACCTGCGCACACCACGTCTCACAGTCGGCATCCCCACACTGTGCCTCTCTGACCAACTGCAGTAGTGGAGGAGTAAATGTGAGATGACTGGAGGAAGGCTGCTCCATCTCTATCCACAAAGGATATCTGCAAAGCAGCTAGCTGCTCTGTCGCCTCCCCAAGTAGCTGAATGCCCGTCCTCCTGCTGAGAGCATCAGCTACTACGTTACCCTTCCCAGGAGTATAGACTATCTTAAAGTCATAGTCATGGAGGAACTCGAGCCATCGCCGCTATCTCAGGTTCAGGTCCTTCTGAGAGAATATGTACCTGAGACTCTGATGGTCAGAAAAGACTGTAAGGCGCTCACCCATCAGATAGTGTTGCCACATATTCAGAGCGAATACCACTACTGCTAACTCTAGGTCATGGGTAGCATATTTCTGCTCATGCTTCCTCAACTGACGTGATCCATAGGCGATAACGGCCCACTACTTCATCAGGACACATCCGAGTCCGGTCCCTGATGCATCGTATTAAACTACATACCCAACTCCCTCCTCCGGCAACCTCACGATTGGCGCGCTGGTCAATCTCTGTCTCAGCTCCTAGAAGCTCTGCTGACATCTGTCTAACCACACAAAGGGTTTCCCCTTCTCCGTCAAAGCTGAGAGTGGTGTCGCAACTCTGGAGAAGTCTGGCACAAACCTCCAGTAGTATCCAACTAGTCCCAAGAAACTCCGCACCTCCGTCACGCTCCTCGGTGGCTCCCAAGCTAGCACTGCTTCGATCTTCGTAGGATCCACCGCAAATCCCACCTCAGAGATGATGTGTCCCAGGAAGTGGACCTCACATATCCAGAACTGACACTTCGAGAGCTTTCCGTAAAGCTGGTGCTCTCAGAGTGTGTCTAGTACAACCTGCAAGTTGTAGGTGTGCTCCTCCTCAATGGTCGAGTATATCAAAATGTTGTCGATAAAGACCACGACAAATCAATCTAGGTATGGCTGAAAGATCCTGTTCACAAGGCCCATGAACACTGCGGGAGCATTGATTACGCTGAAGGGCATAACCAAGAACTCATAGTGGCCATAACGACATCTGAAGGCCGTCTTCTGCACGTCCTCATCCCGAACTCTGAGCTGATGATAGCCTGAACTGAGGTATATCTTTGAGAACCACCATGCTCCCTTGAGCTGATCGAAGAGGTCATAAATCCTCGGTAGCAGATACTTGTTCCTCACTGTCACCTGGTTCAGGCGACGATAGTGGACACAAAGTTGCAAGATCCCGTCCACCTTCTTGGCGAACAATATCAGGGAAGCCCATGGTGAAACACTGGGTCGGATAAATCCCTTGCCCTGCAAGTCCTCCAACTGTACCTGTAGCTCTCGAAGCTTAGCGGGGGCCATCCGATTTGCTGGAGTGGATATCGGGGCTGTCCCGGGGTACATATCAATATAAAAGTCTACCTCTCTGCGAGGAGGTAGTCCTGGAACGTCGTCGGGAAAAACGTCCGCATACAGATCCACCACTGCAGGAAAACTAGGACTCCGCACCTCAACTGCTCCTAGGATGAAGCTAGCCAACTGATGAGTGATGGGCTGTCCTCTCCTCTGCGGGAGTCCATCCTATGATGTGAAGGATCCCTTCTCGCCGGTGAAGGTGAACCTGCTCCCGTTGGTGCATACACAACGCACCTTGCGCCTAATACAGTCGATATGAGCATGGAATGTAGATAACCAATCCATGCCCAAGATGACGTCGTATGGCCTCGATGCTGCTACAAGAAGATCCCATCCGAAGCTCTCGCCTCCAAGAGTAAGATCACAATGCCGGAACCAGTGCGTAATCATCGAGTCCGCTCCCGTAAGAGTCTCTATCCGTAAGGATCGAGCCAACGACTCCGTCAGAATCTCCGAGTTCCGAACAAGGGCAGTGGCTATGAAAGAATGACTCGATCCTGTGTCTATAAGAACTGTAGAAAGGGTGGAATAGACATAGATAGTACCTCGAATCATCTCGGGTGCTCCGTGGTCGTAGGCCTCCACTACCCTGATCTGAGCCTGTCTCTGCCCGCCAGCTCCCTATGGTCGGGGTGGACCTCTTAGTGGTGGTGGTGGTAGAGCCTCAAAGCGTCGCCCACCACCTGATCCTCAGCCAGCTCCTCTGCCTCATCCTCCTTCTCCCTGCGGACCACCACGGTCGACCATCTACCTCTACTTGGGTGGCCCCTCAACTGTCTGCTACTCCTTGGCACGACGAGTTGGGCTGTCACGAGCCATGTGGCCCTGCCTGTCGAAAGCGTAACACTACCTACCTCTCAAAAGACTGGCTCCGCACTGTGTGCCCCGCATTACTGAGCCAGTGTCCTGAGATCGTCTGCCTGAGGGTCTGGTTTGCCTGGACCCATGATTCATCCATCGACTGCCTGCTGCAGAATACTCTGCTACGTGCCACCCTGCGGTGGGTCTCACTGCTGATGCAGGCTCAGCAAGGAAGCTCTCGATCAAAAGGGCTCGCTCCAGTACTCCTGCCTGAGTTAGAATGCTGAGGGAGATCAGTGATGCCCTGATCTCATGCCTCAATCCCTGCTCAAAGGTCCGGGCCTGGAAGAATGGGTCCCATACCATGTCTGTCGAGTAGCACGAGAGATCGGTAAATCTCACTGAGTACTGGGCAACTATCTAGCTTCCTTTCCGCCGCTGTAGAAGCTTCTGGATGCTCACTGCACGGAGGTTGGATGGGACGAACTCCGAGTGGAAGAGTCTCTCAAAGTCCATCTAGAGAAGAGATGCCTCATCGTGCACCTGGAGCATCAAGCTCCACCATCGGCCTGCTGCCGCATGCAGTACGCTTGCTGCGAGGATCACCATGAGGTCTGCTGGTGTCCTCACTAACCTGAAAACCCGTACTGCTGCCTCCATCCAATCCTTGGATGCCTGGGGATCCGTCTCCCCGCGGAACCTAGGTGATCGTTGGTGCTGAAACTCGTGCAGTGCACTAAGGCAACGTGCATCGTCAGCGGCTGGGGCTGGAAGCATCGGTGGCTCGGCGGGTAGAGGTACCGCCGGTGCCTCAGCTGTCAAAGGGCCCTGTACTGAGGCCTTGTCGCTCGGTGGGCTGTCGTCACGCACAACTCTCGGAACCCTAGTTGGCTGCCATCGTGGGGATATCCTGAAAAGGAAACAAGTGCACCACGATCAAACAGTATACCTAGTGAGCTGACATAAAGTAATCACAAAGAAAACTTGAATCACACACGCAATCAATTTTTTCGTGTACTAAGTCGGAAATCAGAAGTCAGGGTACTGGTGTGCGGATACGTTGGCCGCCGCACCAACACTGGACTCCCTGGACTGATAACCACACTAAATACCCTTAACACTATTGCTTCACATAGAAGAAAGATCAGAGTCCCAAGTTCTACGGTAGAACCAAACTCCTCTGATACCAATTTGTCACGACCCGTCCTCGGGGCCCGTGTCGTGACTACCCCAATCCCACCTTCCGTAGGCCAGGGGCTGGGGACTAGCACCAAGGTGTAATTCCCAATACAAAGGGAAGGAATTGCCTTTGTAAAGTAAACAAACACCACAGAGCAAGAAAGCAATAGAAGTAAACACTAAGTAAAAACTGGTACAAAAGTGAGTGCGGAAAAGTAAGTGGGCCAGAATACAGACCCAAAATGAAAGTAAAGTACAACTGGAAAGGGAAAACAACAACTAAAAGTAAAGCCGCAGCCTCGATCCGTCCATTGGAACTCCCACTTGAAGGGCGGGTACAGATAGCCTCCACAGCTCCTCGGGTCCAGCCGTCCGCTCCATGTTCGCCCCGCCCAGTGGTCCACCTCTGGGTACCGTCCTGCTTCGCAAGCCTCAATCACGATCAGCGCTGTCCGTCGTCTGCTACCAAAACAACGTAGTGCGGTTATAGCCCATGCAGGGGTGAGTATAAGCTACTCAGTAGGGACCTTAAGACCCCCGAAGGTCTCCCAGAATCCACAAAGGATAATCCACAAAGGAAAGATACAATCACGAAGTAACATCCGACACTTCTTAGGTATATGCCCATACATATAACTAAGTCATCAATTCCAATTCGCTCCAACCTTTGAGCCCAAGTACAACCCAGTTCACACAAGAAACCTCAATCCAATCCACACAGGAAGGCATAACGAAATCCACATAGGAAAGCAAGTCAAGATTCAGCTCAAAAAGGTATACTTCTTCGTATGACGATAGAGATGATCAGATATTGCCACCGATTCATATAAGCCATCAGACCCACAAAGGATCGATAGGTACTAACCCCTGCAATGACCCACAAAGGATCTGACCCACACATGGTCGATAGGTAACTAACCCCCGCAATGACCCACACATGATCAGACCCACATAGGATCTGTAGGTGCTGGCCCACACAGGACCGCTGAGCACTGAACCACACTGGATCTGACCCACACAGGATCGGGAGCACTGATACACGTAGGTTCGCTGAGTGTAGTAGTCGTCGTCGAATCCATTGAGGATCTCTGTAGAGTCATCGTCGGCGTCGCAGTCGCAGCCAGCTCTAGGGTTTCCGCACACAACAAGCTCGTTCGGGAGGGTCTGCTCCACGAGCCGAGGGGCTGATACTTCAACTGACACATAGTCCGGAGTTGATGTATCCAAAAGTTCCGTATCGTCAACAGGAACTCTACGTCACAGACGGCGCGTCAATTGGACGCCCGGTCTGAGAGTTATTGGCTTTTTCATCCCAGGGCCCAGTTGGTTTTTAAGTCAAAACCAACCTGACTGTACTCCACCTGTGTCCAAACATCGGGCAGAGTAAGCCAAAAGTTCCGTCTCACTAAGAGGAATTCATCAAAGTCGACGGCACATCAATTGGATGTCCGGAGCTCAAGTTATAAGTGTTTCCGCTCCGAGGGCCCGGTTGGTTTCATGTACGAACCAACCCGGCCGAACCCAAAGTACTCCGAAACCTTGAGTGTAATATACCAAAATGACAATCTCGATCCAAGGATCTCTATGGAACTGACGGTGCATCGATAGGAGGTCCACACCTCAATTTTTGGGCAACGGACCGAAAGAGGTTCAGTATTAGGGGGTTCGGGCCCGGTCCGATACCCCTAGGGTCGGCCCAAACCGGGTCGACCCGAACCGCGACCGGGTCCGGACCGCTTGGGCGCGGCTCGACCCGGCCCGGTCTGGCAGACCGGCCAGGGTAGCCGGCCCGGTGTGTGGGGCGCTGGCCAGGGGCTCAACCGAACGGCCGAGCCGTTCGGACGCGGGGGGGGGGGGGGGGGGGGGGCTGCCCCCCCCCCCCCCCGCGTAAAAAAACCGCGACCCTTAATGGGGCCGCTCACGTTCGGCCAGCCGGGGGTTTCGAACCCTCGGTTCTTCCATGGTCCGTTCGGCCCGCTCCGGCCGGCCGACTTCTGCCGCCACGGGACAGGCAAGGCCGTTCCCCCTGCTCCGACGCCGGCGGCCCAATTCCGGACGCCGGTTCCGCTGCTCCGCCGCGGCCCCGCTCTGGTCGTGGTGTCTTCAGTTTCTTTACGGAGCGGCGTGACAGCTCTGTGGCTTGGTTCAATTCTCAAATGCGTGGTGCGACAGCGCCGTGCATTCTTTGCCGCTCGTTCCCGCGCGGTGCGACGACACCGTGTTACTTTCCCTCGAACTGCAACAACAAAAAAAATAAAAAGGGAGGAGGGTCGGCCGTGTTTGTGCAGTCCGGACCCCCTCCCGTTAAACTATATCAAGTGGTAATGAGAACGGGGTTAGAGGATGAAAGATTTCACAAATTAAAACACATAACCCCTACCTCAAAGTTGTCGTCGAACGAGAGTTTGTTGCGGAATTAACCGTCACAGAAGAAGAGGATCGTCGTGTAAGAAGAGGATCTCCGTGGAAGAAGCATCACGGAAGGAACGTCGTTGGCATTAGGTGATTTCCGAGGAAGGCGTCTCTTGCCGTTGTCCGCCGTCGGAGGTCGGCGTTCTTCGTCGGCGGCGGTGCGTTCTTCACGTTCTTCGTCGAAGAACGAAGAATCCTCAATACCTCTCCTTTTCTCCCAAAGTCTTAACACAACAAAAACCCAACCATAATAAAATAAGTCCTTCCTTTATTTTATTATCATAACATAAGAATTTTAAATTCAAAAGAAAAGAAACAAACAATTAATTCAATGAATTAATTGTAACGATTTAATCTCCCAATTTAATGAGGCATTTCTTGACCAAAATAAATGCACAGTTGACTTCATTTAAAGGGGGGTTGCGGGTGTGTTACTTAGAAGGAAAGAAATGGTGGGGCTCGTGCGGGCCCCACCTCACAAATATCCTACCAATTGGGTAGGATATTGTGGGTCCCACCTTATATGCTTAAATTAGGTTAAGCCGCTTTAAGTGAAATAATATAAAGTGTCGCACCACTTTTATTTTATTTCTTAACTTAACCCCAAAAATTAAAAACCACACCCGAGTAAACGAAACTCCGTAAGAGGTGTTTCTAAGCAAATAACAGCATTGCGATTCCATCGATGCCCTCAGAATGCGATTCCGAGAATCAGTTCAAAAGTTAGAAAAACCCGCTCATTCGTTCACTGAACGTACTTGTGCTAAACTTTAGAAAATGATTCCGGGCACACCGGGCCTCGAAATCAGGTACCGTCAGAAACTGCGTTCTCGTAAAATTCCAAAGAAAATTAAGAAAAAATTTTTGTTCAATTTTATGGGTCTTTATAGGAACTATTAGATCAGATGGCAGTCCTAGCGACAAACCTTCTACATGGCTCAATAGAGTGATGGTAGAGTTTAGATTACTCGATCTTATGATAAGATGACTCTTCCATGGATAGAGTTTGAGAATATTTTTCAGAGAAGGAGTTATCACCTTAGAAGCTAATGGTTATGAATTTAAAAGAGCTTCTTCAACTCTGGAAGGATGAAAAGTTGGTATATGAGTATTCTGGGAGGCATACCGATATTTCCATGTACATGATGAATACGATACATGACTAGTGATTCAGGTCTTAGACCATCATGAAAGGTGTTTTTAGGGACATCTGATCCAATTCCATTCCTCTGTGCATTTCTACTGATTCTAGGGTTTTAGAGAAACCTTTATGGTTGAAAGTCCCTTGGCTGAGTGGATACAACAAGTAAATGTCAGCAGCGGACAAGTAGGGGTAGAGACGTTGGGATTAGGAAGCCAATGTCAGTCTCAAAGACTGGAGGTGTGACACATTCTGAGAGGAGGTCCCAATATTGGGGATCTACATCTTAGGGATCACAGGGTGAGTCTAGTCATCCTGGAGAGAGGAAATTCTTTTCATATGATGGATAGGGATATCTCACTAGGGATTTTACAACACTTAATAATTCAACAAGGAGAATGGTGGATGGGCCAGCAATATCGAGACAATGATAGGAACAAGTGGGTCTATTGGGAAGAAGACACAGTAGAGGAGGGGTGAGAGTAATAGGATGTGGTATACATTTGGACATGTTACCACCACCACCCCCATGTGGTCCACACCATGATCCTCGAGTTGGAGGACAGGGTAAGGGAAAACTATATTCAGTCATGGCATATGACCTAAGGGCTCCATGCATGATTTGAGATACAATGTGTTTTTACTCTTAGCCACCATAAAAATAGACACAGGTGTTAATCATTATTCTTTATAACATATCTTGCTCGAGAAACAGAGTTTCCAGTTAAACCGTTGACTTAACCCTTACGTATGGAGATAAATATGGAAATAGACTCGATAATCAGACTTATACTGACAGTGTGATCTGACCCTTGATGAAAGAGTTATGGTTGGAACATCTTGGTTGTAGTTTCGAGGCCTCACAACATCATTCTTGGTATGGATTGGTTATCTACAGTCCATGCCCAAATTGACTGTTTTAGGAAAAAAGGTGCGATATTTCCATAGTGATGAAATAGGGGTTTCCTTGGTCAGTGAAAAATAAAACCCATGCAACACTAGATAGACTCATGCATTGGAGGGTGCAATCGATCACTCTTGAGTTTTCTATCCTTACCCTAAGTGTAGTGGATGTTATCTGTAAAGACCCATAATTTCTATGGAATTTTTTTCTTAAATACTTGGGAATTTTACGAGTCCGCAAAAATTTACGGCGCTAGATTCTGAGGCCCAGTGTGCTCAGAATCAATTTTTGAAGTTTTGTTCAGGTATGTTCAGTAAACGTACATGTGGGATTTTATAAATTTTGTACCGGTGCTCGAAACTGAAATCTAAGGGAACCGTTGAACTCGGAGCGTCAGTGATTGCTTAGTGAGACCTTCACCGCAGTTGTGTTCTAATGAGAATGAGAGTTAGTTTTTGGGGTTTTTAATTAAATTGAATAAAAATAAAGTGTTAACTTTATTTTTATTTATGGTGGTTAAAACCTCCAAGAGGAGTTTAGAGGTGGGGGCCACCACACCATAACCTCCCATGAGAGGTTATGGTGGTGGGGCCCACCCGCACATAACCTCCCTTGGGAGGATATTATTAGGTGGGTCCCACACAAGATTTAAACCACCTTGAACTCCCCATAAGTGGGGGAAGGCTCTTGAACTCCCCTCATTAAAGTGCCAGCCCCCTCTATTAATTAATTTAGCTCCTTCAATTAATTAATTAAAACGCATTTGAATTCTTTTGAATTATTTGGAAAACAAATTAAATAATGGGTTATCATAACACATTATTTTTGGTTGGGTATACTTTTGGTGGAGCTTTGAGAGAAGGCTTGGAGAACTCAGAGAACTCCATCCTTCCACTGAAGAACGATGATGTCCTTCTTCGATCTTTGACCGAGGCAAAAGAGAAGGAGATGACAGTGAAGAACGCCGACGACGCTTCTTCCTCGATCTCCTACCCCGGATGCTTCCCGACATAAACGAAATGATGTTCTCCTTTCCGTGACTCCATCAACGATCACTGAACTCAAGGTAGGGGGTTTTGAGTTGATTTATTATTCCCGTTCTATGTCGTTGAATGTATGAAATGTGAATTTCCGATCGATAACGCCACAACGAGGAGGGCTCGGACCGCACAAACATGGACCGAACCTCCCCCTTTCTTGTTATCATTTTTTCACGATGGTGGCGCCACAACACTACTACCAGAGGAATGGACCGCGACAAAAGCAAAGCCAGCCGACGATAGGCCGGCCGTGAAGGAACCGACGACGCATGGCCGTCGGGTCCCCAAGAGGGCGCGACACCGTCGTTCCACCGTCGCGATGGGACGTGACTGAGGTGCGTGGCGCCGTCGCACCGCACGGAGGCCAGCAGAGGACCACGGTCCGGGCAGGCCGTGGTGGAGGGGCGCACCGCCATCATGCCACACCGGTGGAGTGGGACCCCGTTGGGTCCTGCGTGTGCTGGACCGGCGCCACCTGGCACCGGTTGGAGCTCCACCCGAACGGAAGAGTCGTTCGGGATCCAGGGGCCCACGACATTCCCCCCTCTCTAGGGCTTAGGCAGACCCTATGAGCCGCCAAGCCGCTGGGCCCCTGGGTTGGGCCGTCCTCAGGCCGGGCTGTACATTCGGGCCGGGCCGCCATCAGTCTGGGCCGCCCCCTCGGGCTGAGTCACCTTCTGGCCAGGCCGCCCACTCGGGCAGGGCCGACCACCTGGACCGGGGAACCCCCTAAGACCGGGTCTGACCCACGGACCGGTTCAGACCCCGGTTCGGACCGAGTCGGGCTGGGTTGGTCCCTCTGGGTTGGACCGAACCCGGACTCGCTATGGCCAGTTTAAACCTTTTCGCCCATATCTTGGGCTATGGGTGTCCGATCGACGAACCGTCTGCGGCGATAAAAAACATAGAACAAGATGATTCTTTTGGAATACTCCAATAGAGGTTTGGATACAGTTGGGATAAATTCAGGTTGTTTTGAACCTAAAAACCAACCGGGCCCCTGAAACAAAAATTCCAATAACTCACAGACCGGGTGTCCGATTGACGCGCCATCTATTTCGTTGAGATCCCTATGATGAGGAGGACATTTGAGATACTTCTAATTGGGAATTTGTGATAGTTAGAGTATCGACTAGTAGCTCATGGAGCGGATCCTCCCAGAGATGAGCGAGTGAAGTACAGAGACCCAGTAGCTGGCTGATACCTGATGACTACTGACCTTTCGACTCGGAGTGTTTCGAATAGCCCAATGGGAAGCACCTCTGTGTGACGCAGCAAACCCACAGTGTGGAGCACCTCTGTGGGATGCAACAGACCCACAGTACTCGATAGGAGGAGTACCTCAGCAGTCTATGAGGGGTAGTGCCTCTGTGTGAGTGCGGCTGACCCATAGTGGGGTGCGCCTCTTTGTGACGTAGCATACCCACAATATTCGACAGGAGGAGTACCACAACAGTCCAAGAAGGTTGTAAGTTCCTCTGTGTGACATGGCTGGACCTCTGTACTCGATAGAGGAGGAGTACACCATCAGCTGAGGTTTCGATAGTGTGACTGGGAGTGTTACATGTTACCACCCCTAGAATAAAATCATGATTTTAGCTGAGTCAGTGACATTTGTGTTTATCTCATGAATGAGATGGGTTACTAGATAACTTAGGTATATGTATGGTCATATACCTAAGTAAGGGTTATCTGTTGACTCTTTAATTTTTGGTTATCTGTGTTGAATTTTGTGAGACCTTGAGGGTTTCGGGGTCCCTACTAAGTATCGTTATACTTAACCCTGCACAGGCTATGCCTGCACCTCATTTTGTTGGTTGCAGATAACGAACAATGCTGATCAGGGCAGAGAGTATAAGGACTGGTTGATACCCAGAGGTGGACCACTCGGTGAGACGTACACGGAGCAAATGGACGGATGTGGAGTGCTGAGGAGCCCATTTGTTCCTACCTTTCAGGCAGGAATCTCGGAGGATGACCCAGTAGCTGCTTTACTTATTTTCTTCGGTTGTACTAGCATTTCAGTTGTATTGTACTTTAATATTGGGCTTGTATTTCCATCCCCTTTACATTCATCACACTCTTTTGTATATAGTTTTACTTAGTGTTTTACTTCCAGTTGCGTACTCTATTTTGTTTGTTTACTGTTATAAAGGCAATGCCTTTGAAGCTTATGGATTTACGCCTTTGGTGCTAGTCGCCAGCCCCTGTTCTATTGAAGGCGGGCTTGAGGTAGTCATTATATGGGCCCTAGGGGGGGGGTCATGAAATTATGAGTTATCAGTTTCTAGTAGTAGTGGTGGAGTATGAGAACATCGTTCCACAAGATGTTTCCAAGTTTACCTCCCTGCATGGAGATAGACATTTATTTTTTTTACACCCCAAGAAGGAACTGTTATCAATATCAATATATTGGATGGATTTCGAAGAGCATCGTAAGATGATAGTGCAGATGGAGGACTTGTTGAGGAATGACATAGTAAGACCCAACATTTCACCATGGGATTCCACATGTGATCTCCATTGATGACATGTTAGTGTACTTGACATACAAGGAGGACCATGTGAGACACTTAAGATTGGTCCTAGACACAATACGAGAGCACCATCTTCGATAGAATCTCTTGAAGTGTCAGTTTTGGATTTGGAGGGTCCATTTTTCTAAGACAAGTCATCTTAGAGGCCGGAGTTACAGTGAATCTTGTAAAGGTTGAGACCGCATGAGAAGAACTTCTTGACCCATGATCTTGAGTTAGTAGTAGTAGTATTTACATTGAATATTCAATGATACTACATGATGGGAGAGATATTAACTGTCTACTTATACCACAATATTCTCAAGTATATCTTCTCTCAGCTGGTTCTCAAATTGAGACCAAATTGTTTGCTAGAGTTCATCCAGGACTATGATTTGGAGAGAGTATATACTCTAGGTAAGGGAAATGTGGTACTAGATTCTCTCAACAGAGGATCCAGTTCATAGTTTTTAAATGAGGAAAAAGTGTAGTTGGCTTCATTACAATTATAATTCATGGATAGAGATGATGCATCTTACATCTAGTTGGTGGTTGTTACCCCTCCACTCTTATAGTGAGTCAGGGAGGAATGGCTTGGGGATACCGAAAATTAGACTTTACGTGCACATTAGTATATGGGGAAGGCCCCTAATTGATATTCAAAAGGCAGGGAGCATGTCTTTCCTTTTAGAGGATGCACAGTAGTATCAGTGGATTCCTAGAGTGGCAAGATGCATCAGGATATGCATGTGGGTGTCAAGGCAGGCACCGGGGATGATAGAACAAGTTGAAGTTAGGATTACCTGTTGATATAAAAGCTCAACACTTGTTTGAATCTGTTTAATGGTATGTTAACTCACTGTGTCGAGCCCTTGTGATTGGAAAAGGTTTCTCTTTTCTTCCTTGGGGTTCTAGGAAGACAGTGAGTAATGATATTGATGGAATTCATGATGATTTTACCATGTACTTCTAGGGGACACTATACCATCTAGGTGATCATTAACTGACTCACCAAGTTGTCTATTTCTTATCTTTTCAGGAGATAAGTTCAATAGAGATCTTTGTATGCATCTACATGAAGGAGATAACTCGATTCAATGGAACTCCATAGACAATAGTTTCTGATCAGGATTCTCGCTTCGTATCGTATTTGTGGAGATCGAGGATCAGTAGGAGAGGACCCTCCAAGGGTAGTCGATTCCTTTAGTGCATGCCCGGTGACAACATGGAGATCATAAGAAGAGAACATGGGAGAGGGAGGCTCATATTCTTTCTTTGTACTCTCACATATTGTTGGATTATACCTCATTTGGATTTACGAGGATGTAAAGCCTTAAGGTGGAGATAATGAAACGATTCAGATTTTCCAATTATATTTTTATAAAATTCTTGGATTTTTTTTGAACAGGTGCTTACATGGTGTGCGATTCCAAGACCCAGTGTACCTAGAACGATCCATTAAAAAATGTTAAATTTTTAATAGTGCACATGATTGGTTTTCCATAATAAGTTGAATAACTCTTAAATGGTTTTCTAAATTAGAAATATGAGGGAACTATTGTGTTCATGAGGACAAGTTTATCCTAGGTGCGACTTAACATTCGTCAGCGCAGGTCTCCTGTGATAAAATACAAAAAGGAAATAACCATAAATAAAGGAAATAAATAAATTTGTTTTATTTTAAAATAATAATAACTCATAAATAGTAACTTAGATTTGAAATTTGAGACCACCATTGAGTTCATAGTGGGGTGTTTTCTTTAGGCGAAGCCTAACATCGGCCAGGGAGGGTCGACCGTGAATGTTAATTTTTGGATGTTTTAAGAATTAAATAATTGGAAAGATTTATTTTATTTTTAACATTTCAATATAACATAGCAGAAATGTGATGCAGCGACTTAGCGACACTTCAAATCAGTGACACAAACATGCTAAAATGCGTTTAATGTTGAAACACATTTAACGCTGAAACGTGTTTAACTCTGAAACGCGTTTAATTATGAAACACATTTAACACTGAAAAATGTTTAACATAGAAAAATGTTTAACACTAAAACATGTTTAAATTATGAAATAAATTTATTGTTGAATCTCATTTTCCTTCTCAAACTATTGGTAGGGACAGAGTTTTGGGTGAATGATCTTGGTGAATTTCCTTAAGAGCGCTTGAGAAGAGCCTTGGGGAAGTCCTCTCATTGGAAAATGATGGCAATATGAAGCTAGGGTGGGCCATGTAAGTGAGAACTAGTGATGTGACATGACTTCGTGTCAGACCGGCTAGCATGTGGTCCTGCAGATCGCATGTGAGAGGAGTGACTGACTCGATGGCCAGCCGTGTGGAGCTGATAGGGATGCAACAGCAGTCACATCCCCTTGGATTGAACTGGCCCACGTTCAAGTGGGCCGGGAAAAATATTGTGGGATGGGATAGTATAATAGGCCAGACCCAGTGGGTCAGGTAAGACCTGGCAGGTCAGGTCGGGTCGGATATGACCCAAACCCAACCAGACCCTTTTTACAAAAAGGGTTGTAACTTTCAAACAGAAGGAATATTTGATGATCCTTTTGCGACATTGGGAATCTTAGGATGAGGAGGCCATTTCGGATGGATTGGAGGGTTTTGGGTCCGATAATTAGGGGATGGTATCATTATATTTATATATTTTATGAGGGATCGATGTAGGATCCCGATCACCTCATAGAGGGTGACAATAGAGATTGAGTTTTTACCATTGGTCATTCCTATGAAGGTTGGATGCAGGATCCCATTGCTGTCATAGAGGATGACCCTTGTTTTGAAGTGGGTTGTCTCAGCTTGACTTCGAGAGTGACTTAGTGGGTTTGATAATGTATCGCACCAAGAGGCCCGGTGGATCCTCACTTGTCTTTGTGGTACCTTAGATAGGGTTTGGGGACAATGTGTGACCAATATTTACATAGACACATATCCCCTATCTTTGATAATGTTTCTAGTAGGACCAGGATATCCCCCAATGAGCCGGGGCATATGACCCCCTATCTGTGTTTCGAGATCAGATTCCTTCCTTCATGAATTGACCTGACCAGTGTGCTTTAGGTAGTTCTCTGTGTGTTCTCTTTGGGCGGGGCCCAATTTATCAGGACCTCTTTACGAGGGTACTTGATGACTTCATAGCTCAAGGAGTGAGGTCTCCCAAAATGGCATGCCTTAAGAAGAATCCTATGACTAAGGATTGGCTATGATATTGATACTTCTTGTCTTAGAGAGACCAGACGTCTTATGGGAAGTTCATGACATATCAAGACTAGATGTTCTCTCAGATACTTTTGGTATAGAATTGTTCTATGTGATTACTATTATTTAGCTTGGGGAGTGAGATATCCTGGAATTGAGTATGTTACAAGTGGAACCATATGACTGGAAATTGAAGAGATGTTTCTTCTTGGAATTATTTATGAGTATACCTAGATGTTCTTGTTATATGTGTTGTTGGCATATAACTATGCTGAGCTGACTATATCTTCTTAATGGGGTTTCCTTTTTGGACTTTTACATTATGTTTCATGGTACTCTGATGAGTATTGTTTTACTCACCCCTATAAGAGCTTTTCCTACATGTGCTGTGTCTTGTTCAAATGATCAACACTTTGATAGAGTTTTTGGTAGATTAGGGCCAGGTGGTGCTTAGAGTGACTCGACAGATGAGGTGTGCTTCTACAGCTCTGGATAACTGTTTCTCTACCTACCCTTCAGGTAGGATTTTCTGTGGAGGAGTTCCAGATACTTGTACTTTTACTTTTACCTTTTTGTTGGTCTTGTATTCTAGCCCCATTTATTTTCTATTTTCTACTATCATTCCTTGTCTTTTTTTACTTAGTGTTTTCAATTTCTAGCATCTGTGGCTTGGAGTTGTGTGCATGTGTAAAGGTACTTTGGAAAATTCCTCCCATCATTTTGGGATATGTCTACTTGGCGCTAGACGCCATACCTTGGCCTATGGGAGGTGGGCTTGGGTAGTCATGGCATGGGCCCCGAGGGATGGGTCGTGACATTTTTTTGGTATGAGGATGATCCATTTGATAAAATGTTTAGTTAATTTTGGCGATTTTTCGATCATCCGGAACTAGTTTCATTTTATTTAATATTATGACTATATATTAGTTTCCAAAGATGATAAAAAGCTATAATATACATATTAAAATGTGATTTAACAATAATAATGGTTACATGAACAACCATAAAGGCGATAATTAAAAACATAAATTCATTATCCACAAAGATGATTTGCCAATATAATTTGGACAAAAATTTCATTTCTTTAAATAATTGTAGATGAGAAATGATCTGGGCAGAAGATATTCCATTATAAATATGAAATTATAGTATATGCATGATATTGGAGTTATAATTATTTTATGGATTAAAGAGGTGAGGAGAAGTTAGAAGAAGAAATGAAATCAAAAGAGATAGTTTGAGAAAGTTACCTCTTGAATATCACCTCCTTGAAAGAACCATTAAGGATCTTGGAATTGGTATTTTGTTAGTAAAAGAAGATATTAAACATTAGGAGGATTATTGAGTAGCTATTCGGTTAGAATATTGACAAGATAAAATTCTTAGAAGATGTGAGGAGAAGGTGTGGGAGGGGTGACATTTATAGGGGAAAGAGAGGGGTGTTTTGATTATTATAATAATTAATTTACTATTTTGGCTCAAGAAAATAAATAGTATTGATTACTATAAATAAATATAGTAAATGGTTCATGGGATATCCAACCAATAAGTGATTACATCATTAATGATTCAAAAAGTCATGTATTTATCTTAAAATGTTAAATACCGTAAATTACTACATTTCACTATTTACCAAATATTCAACTATTTTAGAAAAATAAAATTCACCCTAAATTTTTTTGATTTTTATATTTGAAAAATTGAATCCATTTTATAAAAATAATTTTATAAATATGAGATATTTATTTTTTAAATAAAATCATCATTTATTCAAAAAATACCAATTTTAATATTTTAATCTTTTTTTGGCCATTTGAAAATTTAATTAAGATAAAATAAAAATATCTTATAATTAAAATAAAATATTTTATTAAATGATGAATTTATTTTATGAAAATAATTTTTGTTTTAAATAGTTATATTAATTATAAAATTTTAAATAAAAATTTACATTTTATAGAAATAACAACACCTAATTTATTATTTTAGAACATTTATTTACTTGTACCATAATATAAATATATTATATTCTTATTTATAAGACACCTAAATTTTATTTTATACTTTCATAGGTGAGGTAGATATTCTAACGACATGATTACTATTCTCAACAGTTAGATTACTATTCCAACGATTAGGTTCCTATTGCAACTATATAGGTTTCTTAATTTATTTAAATACCTCTTATTTAATGCATTATCCATTAACATATACTTTCTCTCAAGGTTATATATTTTTATATTAAAAATTAATACTATATTTGTAACATTATGTTTTATTTCTACACCTTTATTCATGAGTGTAATCATTCTAGTGGATCTAAGAGATTCAAATTTTTCCATTGTTATTATCTTATTTTATATTTATTATTCTGCTATAATATTTAGAATTCTTATTGGTTTATTTGTTGAATAATTTATCATTATTCATTTATAAGAATATTGTTCTTATTAGGTTCTCTATGAGATATATTTGTTTTATGATATAATTATAAGAAGGAAATTCCATTGATAAAATCTTTGGTTGTTACATCCCTCCTATGAAATTTCGCCCTTAAAATTTCATTTTACATACTAAGGTGAAAATAGGTGAGGATATTTTTCCTTGATTGCTTTCTTAGATTTCCATTTATCATCTTCATATTTATGGTTTCTCTATAGTACCTTGACTAGATGAGCGGTCTTGTTGTGTAGAAAATTGTCTCTACAACCCAAAATTTTCACCAGCTGCTCCTCATAAGAGAGAACATTTTCAGCTGTACCACCTCTAAGTTGAATACATGTGAGAGTTCTGGTATGTACTTCTTCAAGAGGGATATGTGGAATACATCATTTACTTGAGACATGGTTGATGGATGTTATAGTTGATATTACACAACTCTGACATGATCAAGAATATCGAAGGGGCTAATGTACCTGGGACTTATATTTCATTCCATTCGAAATATCATGACCCTTTTCCATAAATATTTGTAAAGGAATACATTATCACCAACCTCAAACTCTAAGCCTCATAGATTATTATCTTTGTAGATATTCTATTGGATGGTCTTCACCCTTTTTTTCCATTTTTTATACTATTTTAGGTCCCGCCTGATTATGTTCAGTAACTTTCTCCTAGAATGTAGGTATTCTAAAAAAATTACCATAAAGGGATTCATATTGAACCATTTTGGATTATTGAGTAGAAAATATTTTTATTAGAGAACTCAACCAGTGGATGATATTGATCTCATCCTCCTTTGAAGTCCATTGAGCATGCTCTGAACATGTCTTCCAGTGCCTGAATAGTCCTATCATACTAAACATTAGTTTGGTGTTGATAATTCGTACTAAAGTTCAAATCAGTATTTAGATAATGTTAGAGAGTTTTCCAGAACTTAGAGGAAAATCTTGGATCAAGATCAGATATAATCTATAATGGTACTCTATGAAACCTCACCACTTCTTTGTTGTATATCCATTAAATTTAGTTAGGTGATAAGTCTTATCGAATAAAAATAATGTGAGTAGTATTGTAAGATATTCCACAATGACCCATATAGAATTATTTCCTCATGATGTCTTCGGAAGTCCAGGGAAAAATTTAATTGTGTTTTTTTCCTATTTCTATATAGGTATGTGTAATGGTTTCATCATTCTCTTTGACGTTTTCCTTTTAGCCTTAACTTATCGACATACCAAAAACTTTGAAGTATATTCAATGGTATCCTTCTTCATATTGTCCCAATAATAGTTCACTCCGAGATCTCGACACATATTTGCACTCCTTGGGAGGATAAAGTAGGTGAGATATGTGAATAATTCATATTCTCTTTCTTTATCTCTAGATTGTATGGTACATATAGTCATGAACCAATTATTAAAACTCCATCCTAATCAATTTTGAAATATGAGGATCTCCCCTTTCTTATAACTTATACCTTTTTTTGAATCCCCACATAATCACTTTGAGCATCCGTTATCTTCTATAAAAGGGATGTTCATGAAATCATTTGTGAAAGGAATAATGATGTACCTTTCTATATGATTCCCATGTCTAGCCTTTGAAATTATAAGAATATTATATCCTTCTCAATTCTCATCATTGATAATGTTTTAGGATCCCTTCTACTTAGATAATTGACCACTTTATTCACTTTACCATGATGTTAGTGGATTGAGAAGTCATAATACATGATGAAATCTAACCATATTTGTTGGTACATATTAACCTCATTCTATTTGAATATATATTTGAGGCTGTTATAATCTGTAAATATCTCACACTTCACCCCATAGAGATAATGGTGAAAAATGTTTAGTGTAAATATTATATCCTTCAACCACAGATAATACATGGGATATTTTTCCTCATGAATTTTCATATACCTTAAGGTATAGGACTTTAGTTTATCATACTACATTAGTACACAACCTAGGACCTTCTTTGAAGCATCGTAGTATACCATGAGGAGTTCCCGACTTATGGGTAGTATAAGTATTGTTGTTGTGATAAACCTCCTTTTCAACTCTTTAAAGAATTATTCACATTCATTGGTAAAGAAAAACTTTACTCCCTTCCGAGTCTTCTTGGTTGGTGGGTTTTAAAATAACGATAAGTTTCTCAAAAATCATTGGTAATACCCAACTAACACAAGCGGACAATGGATCTCCATTAAAGATGCTAGTCTAGTCCACTTTTCAACTGACTTTTTCTTAGAAGGGTCCATAGGCATCCCTTTACTGGAGATGACATGCTACAAGAATGGTACTTCCTCCATTCATAACTAAAAATGATTTTCATATAGTTTCTCCCATCACAAATCCTTTAGAACTATATTCAAATGCTCCTCACATTCCTCCTTTCACATGTAGTATATCGGAATACCAACTGTAAATACTACCATAATTTTTTCAAGGTAATTTTGAAAGGCTATTAATTAATTCTATGAAAATTGATGGAGAATTGGTGAGTCGGAAGGGAATCACTATCAACTCATAGGTTCCATACCTCATTAAAAAGGTAGTCTTAGGAATATCTTCCTTCCTCACATTTAATTAGTGATATCCCGACCGAAGTTTCACTTTAGATAAATAATTGGAACCACATAGCTAATAAAATAAGTCATATATAAGTGGAAGGGGAAATTATTCAATATTGTGATTTTTATAAGTTCACAATAATCAATTTAGAGGCTCATTGATCCATAATTATTCTTGATGAAGAGGACTAGCACACCCCATAGCGAAGCACTCATGTGTAAAAATCCATTGTCCAGATTCTATTATAATTTATTCTTCAGTTCCCCCAACTCAATAGATGATATCCTATAATGAGTCTTTGATATAATTTGAGATATATTTATAAGATAAATTTAGAAATCAACCATTCATTCATGAGTAATACTAGAGAATTATTTTGGAAACACATCTGTGAAATACCTCACAATGGGCACATCTTTAAGCATGAACCTCTCCTTTGTATCAATCATTTGAGAAAGATATTATTTCTCATAAGGAAACCATATCCACAATTGATATATGATTATGAAGAAGATTCATACTCTTTCTTACACTTGTTTATAATTGGGGGATTTCTTGGGATGTGAAGAGAGATCTCTCTTTCTCGACAGTCGATGTTGGATTTTTATAAAGATAGCCAATACATGGCCAATATAAAGTCAAACTACACCAAATAAAGTAACACAATATTTTATAGGAGGTTAAGTCAAAAAACATTAACTGAGGAGGAGTTATATACCTTAGATGTAACAATTTCTACATTCACTATTCTCACATATTACTCAACCTTTATATTTTGAGGTGGTGTTTGAATAGTTCTAATAAACTTACAAGATATGAAAGAATGCATAGAAACAGAATCAAATATCACATTCACTATTCTTGAATGAATAACCATCATACCTTTCACAACATAATTTTTGGGGTCCACCTCAGTAGTAGTGATAGAATATGACCTTCCTTTCTTACGTGGAGGCTGTTGTTGTTGATTGTATCTAGAAACCATTGGCTCAGGGAATTGGATCACATAATTACCATGTTCATTATGGTGGAAACAATACACTACAGGCTGAGTGTTGATACAAACATTTCATTATTATTCGAAATTAGTGGCCTTATTCAAGTCCCTTTGAAAATAATTATCTTGATTACCCTCTCTTCCACATTTGAATCATCTCCCAAGAGTTTTTGGGATTCTTCTTTAACAGATTTTGAAAAGTGAGATGTTGGATATTCTTCCCTTCATGGGATTTATCTATTGATCCTCCCATATTTGAATCCATTTTTACTTTTTATCTTTGAGTCCACGAGACCACTGAGAGTCTCCAATCTCCTTCTCAACCTTAAGGGAACAACGTAAAATCTCCTCATATATATCAAAGGTTTGAATCACTAACCCTTTTCATAGTCTTGGATTTAATTTATTAAAGAAGTGATCCACCTTAATTTTAGTGTTCATGACTAAGCCATAGGAATATCATGAAATCCTTGTGAAGTTTTCCTCATAAAACCTCATAGATTCATATTCCTTTTGATTTAGTCTAAGGAACTCCCTCCCCCTATTAGAATAGAGAGTTAAGGGATAATATTTATTGGATTTTTTTCTTGAATCCTTCTGAGTCCATGGAATCAATTTCCTCCTTATACTTTTTGTTTTTGATCAGTGTCCACTAATAATCAAATTTCCCAACAAAATTATAGACTGTCAATATGAATTTCTCTTTTCTGAGAAATGGAGAACAAATAATATATCCTCAATGGAGTAAATCAATTGTTCTATGATTAGGGGATAAGAAGACAATATAAATATTCGAGGTCTTTTTCACATAAAGGATTCAACCTCAAATTTCCCTTTCTTAGCAAAAGGATCACATTCCGGATGATTCAAGTTATTATTCATAACATGATCCAGTTGATCTAGTATTGTTATTAAGTTCTAATCTCCTATTCCCATAATATTTGGCATTTCATTAGAGAAATCATCACATTGGGGAAATCAACACATTGGAGAAATCATCAAATTTATTATCACATAGCTTGTTTTCATGAGTTGTCTAATTTTACATAATTAACTAAACAAAGGGAATAAAATACAACTAGGGTGATTTAATTATTATCTAATGAGTATTTAAAAATAAAACTCTAAACATGGATGGGATAACTTATAAATGAAAAGTATATCCTAACTTATGATTCCCTTAGTTTCAACATAATTTATTCATGGTTACGAAATTATACTAAGGCTTCTTAATAAAGTTTTATAGTACTAATGTCCAAAAATAACTAGACCATGCTATGATACTAACTATGTTGACCCAATCCGTTTATACATATTATTACATGATTTAAAGCATAATTATACATGAAATAAAAACCAAATATCAAAAAGTCTAGTGTTATTAGAAGGCTAGGTAAATAATTATAAAACATGAAACTAGAATAAAAATTAATTTTATTAATATCCATAATGATATTCTAACTCCATTTTATCTTCTATAACTACATTAGACAACCGAAGGAATACATAAACAAAGGGGATGAGCTAAAAATACCAATAAAGGAATAAACATGCAAATAAAGAATATCACATGAGTTAGAAAGCATAACAATATTACATAAAAGGCTTGGATCATGAATAAAAATATCGAAGAATGGAATAAAGAACTTGAAATAATATGATCATGGCAATATTAAAATGTGGAAACAACATATAACGTGACATAAAACTAATTTTAAGCTAACTACAATGACTATATCACATGGTGGACAAAGTACCATAATGGATTAGGATTAATCCATAATCCCATACATGATGTATCATGAGACAAAAAATTAACTAATGAATTAGATCATGAATCGGGTGCACCCATCATAACATTTTCAAGAATATGTGTTCATCATAAAGTATCAAACATAATAAATACACACATGAGTTATCCGTGGAAAGAAATGGGTTTCATAATCATGTTATAAGGCATAACCAAATGGAATATAACATTGGTATCCATGAAATAATATATTTAAATATTTATTGGACATTCATGAAGAAATATAACGAATAGATCATGAATAATTTTAAGAAACTAAATTGAAAACATGAAAAATAGTTGTTAGTTAACATTAGAAATTTTCCACTAAAGTACAGTTTTATTGAAATGAATATATAGTATTTTAAGAGGATAAAGGAATAATTTTTTGCATAAAATAAAAAAAGAACTAAAATAGTTTTCCATGAAAAATTTAGTGACTTTACAAAAATATTATAGGCTTAAAATTGTGTGTGGAGTATACATGAAAATGGGTAAGAAAAAGAGATGTTCCCATTAATCAGGTTTGCATATCAAGAGGAATAGATTAGGGAAACTTATAGAACATATAATTCCCCATCAAATAAAGATGAATTGAGAAACATAAATATGTGTGGTAAATATTAAAAAATATATGATAAGTATATAATAATAATTAAGGGATAAATTTAGGCAATGATAACGAAAGTGTGACCCAAAGGAAAAATGGAGGTTTGGAGAGATCCCTTACCTTATGTCCAAAATCATTATACACTTGCAATTAATATAATTTATAATCAAATTATATTAATTAATCAACTCATAAACTCTTATATATTTATTTTATTTATTATAATTTTATTAAGTTCATTTGTGACCTTTTCCATGAGTTATAATGTTTAATTTCATCGTTTCGGGAGTATTCGTTTCGTGGTTTCAAGATCAGTTTGCTTTTGTAAAATTATTAATGTTCTTTTCACATGGGAATAATTATCCAAAAGTTAAATTATATAGTATTAATGGACATAAATAATTTTAAATGGTACCATATATCATTTTTTCTGGTATGAGGATAATTCATTTAATAAAATGTTAATGATAAATATTTAGTTTATTTTGGCGGTTTTTTGATCATCATGAACTGGTTTCATTTTATTTAATATTATGACTATATATTAGTTCTATAAAATGTAAAAAATTTCTAATTAAAATATTAAAATATTTTTTAAACCTAATAATTATTTTACAACCAGCCTTGAAGGAAGTAATGATAAATGAAAAATTATTCTCCATGGAGCCGGTTAACCACCATAATTTGGGCAATGTTTCATTTATTTGAATAAGAGGTGATGAGAAAATAGGTGGATATAAGATTTTAAATTATAAATATAGAATTAAATTATATAAATGATATATAAATTTTTATAATTTTATGGATGAAAGAGGTGAGGATAAGGTATAAGATGAAATGAATTTAAAAGAGATGGTTTGAGAATGTTACCTCTTGAATATCTCCTCCTTGAAGGATCCCTTTAGGAAATTGAAAATGGTATTTTGTTGATACTAAAATCTATTTTATAGGAATAATATTCTTGCTAAGGTAATTGGGAAAAATATTGACATGATAAAAGGCTTATATTGTGTTAGAATAAGTGGTGGTGATGATGGTATTTATAGGGGAGAGGGGTGTTTTTGATTACTATATTCAATAGTTCCTTATTTTGTCACAATATTATTAATTGTGTTGATAATTATGAATAAATATACTAAATGGTTCAGGATGGTTTGAAGCAATGGGTTCTTACATCATTCATTACTAAAAAATTCATGTATTTGGCTTAAAATAATAAATACCATAAATTACCATATTTCACTAATCACAAGAATTAAACTATTTTAGAAAAATAAACAAAATTCACACTAACTATTTTTCAATGTCTATATTTAAAAAATGGAATTAATTTTATGAAAGTAAATTTTTAAATATAAAATTTTTTATTTTTAAATAAAATCATCATGTATTTGAAAAATACCAATTTTAATATTATAATCAATTTTTTAACCCATTGAAAAATTAATTAAGGTAACATAAAATTATATTATAATTATAATAACACATAATATTAATTTATTAACTAACTTTATGAAAATAAATTTTCTTTTTAATCATTGTATTAATTATAATATTGTAAAAAACATTTACATTTTAAAAAAATACAAAAACTTAATTTATCATTTTTAAAACATTTATTTACTTGTACCATGATATAAATATATAATATTTTCATTAATAAGATACCTAAATTTTATTTTATACGATAATAGGTTATGTTACTATTCTAATGACTAGATTGTGATTCCTAAAAATCATATTACTATTCTAGTGGTCAGGTTACTATCCCAACTGTATAGGTTTCTTAATTTATATATATACCTCTTATTTCATTCATTATTCATTCACTTATTCTTTCTCTCAAGGTTATATATTTTCATTTTCAAAATAAATATTATATTATTAATATTATGTATTATTTCTATAACTTTTTTCATGAGTGTGGTCATTCTAGTGGATCAAAAAGATCCAAATTTTCTGATTGTTATTAATTATTTTCTATTTGTTGTCCCACTATAATATTTGGAATTATTATTGGTTTATTTACTAAATAATTTATCATTATTAATTTATAGGAATAATTTTTTTATCAAGTTCTCTATGTGATGTATGTGTTTTATTAAATAATTATAAGAAGCAAATTACATTGATAATATTATGGTTTGCACATTATTTCTTCCAAAAAGTAATTACGAGTTTATACGAGATCCCATGAATTTAAAAACCTTCCTCCAACTGTCTTTATAAAAAATCATAATCTTAGGCTATAATTAACTACATAAAAATGATTAGATTGCCTTATTCTTAATTATAGTCTTTGACTACCTATCAATGATCAATAAAATTGTATGAAAATTATTATTTTAAATTTACCAAGGAAACAAACCATATAGATGAACCAATTAGTTTCCTTTCTCAACTCAATAATCAAGGATATCCACCTCTAGTAAGTAAAACGTTTCTTCTCATGCTTTTCATCCTTCCTCAACTCATATTTCTCTTCCAACTACTCATATCATCATCTTCTGCAATACTGAATATCACAATACAATATTCTAAACCCTATTATCATCCCCTCATTCCTTATACTTTGACACACTAGATATGCTAATAAAATTATAATCATCCTAATATTCTTTTATATAACTAGAAATATATTTTTCTTGACATTCTATGTCATGTTCTCTTCAATTACACATCTCTTTCACTTTCTTATTATATCTACCCTACTTTTCTGGCATTACTATTAAATTATTTTAAAGATAAATAATATAATAGTGTTAGAAAACCAGAATTGAAAGGTTTATTGTCTTGGGAAAATTAACACCATATATAACATTTATATAATAGAACATAAACATTAATTTAATTACATATTATCTAGATTATTAGTGGAAAAAATTTTCTTCTAATTATATTTATTCACCTTAGGATATATATCAAAGAAAGGGGTGAGATAAGGATAGATAAAAATAAGATTCAATATAACAATAGGTGAGCATAATACTCATCATCATAACAAAAGCATATGTTCATATTCACAATAATTAGAGGATGAATTTGATAAATTCTTGGAATATTGAAATTCATAAAAATGAAACATCATATCTTAGTGGTCAACTAACACACATAGTTGTGAACAAATAAATCATCACATTCACGCATTACATGTGTGCACAATCATAACCTCATCATTGTGAATAAATATAGCATTAAATTCATGTATATTTCACCTTATATCATGAGATAAATCACATTACCAAATTCTTTAGAGTGTTATATAATTCTAGGTGCACCTATCACAACATAAAATTTATATAATCATGCATACCACATAGAAAAAATATCAATATTAGACATAAAATAACCCATATAAAGGAAATGGGTTTCAAGAGAAATTTATAAAGCATAAATTCAAGAATAAAACTTGTGATTGACAAAAGAAAAATGAAATAACATACTTGGTATAAGAATAATCAATCTTGAGTGAAGAATAAAAAATCATAAGGGAAGTAAAACATGTGTTTTGAGAAAGAATAGTTCTTTTGAAAAAATATTTTCCTTTGTCAGAATATAATATTTAATACATTTATATATCAGAAATGAAAATATAAGGACAAGGAAATAATATTTGAAAAATATTAAAATAACATACATACATAAATTTGACACAAAAGAGGAATAACCCAAAGAAATGAAATTTGGTTCGAGGATCCCCTTACATTATTTCTAAATGCTTTATTAACTTTAATATCCTAGACAATCAAATTGGATTTGTTAATTAACAAATAAATAACCTCTTATACATGTATTTGATTCATTATAATTTTATTAAGTTCGTTTATGGCCATTTAGATGAGTTATAGTATTCAATTTCATCATTTTAGAGTGTTCATTTTCTTAGTTTTCATTAACGGTTCACTGTTATACATTAATGGGAATTCCTGTAAAATGAGGATAATTTTACAGAATTAAATATTGTAAATTACCGTATTTTACTATTTACTTAAAATACAACTATTTTATAAAATTTCAAAAAATTCACCCTAACCATTTTTTGATGTTTGGAATTAAAAAATGAACTCCATTTTTTAAAAATAATTTTCTAAATATGAGAAATTAAATTTTTAATTAAAATTATCATTTACTTGGAAAATTACGATTTTTAAATTATAACTGATTTTATAATCCTTTGAAAAATTAATTAAGGTCTCATAAAATTATCTTATAATCATTAAAAAAAATATTAATTTATAAATATATTTTTTGAAAATAAAATTTCTTTTAAATAATTTTATTAATTATAAAATTGTAAATAAACATATAAAGACCCCGAACCTAGTAGCCTAGAGTTGGTGACATACTTAATTACGTTGGTACTATGAATAAATGTTCACATCCCCAAGAACAAAATAGTTTATCAGATTTGGAAAAATAAGTACAAACATAATTGTTACATTAAAACTTAAAAGTAAAAACAATATAGAAACTCCATTGTAAGTATCCATAATCTCTTAGATTATCCATGCAAGTCAATCATAGTAGACATATTTTCATCATGGGGAAAAATTAAACATAAGAAAGGAGTGAGCTCAAATGCTCAGTAAGGGTAAGAAATACAACAAAATCTATCATAAATAAGCATAAAATATTATGTTAAGTCAACAAACTAAAACATATAAAATTTAATCAATAAAATGAGTATAAAATCAGAGTAATAAAAACTAATAGAATAATGCCATAAAAATAATCAAATGGGAATGAAACTTAACCATGTATATTATAATAGTCGAATACTCACATGGATTATAAATTATTAATATCATAATGAGGGAATCCATAGTACTATACATAATAAAAATACAATGATGGAATTGGTCAAGAACTCTACATAAATGGGCAAGGCCTTGACCAAAAATCAGCCTAGTTTGTCTTATGATACCTACCAACGCTTCGATGGGCTATAACCGGACTCTCCCATCACTTACTAAGTCCAACAGATTCCTCATATGTTGAATAATTTATTTAAAAATATATCCTTAAATCAAATTTTTTTATACCCCATTGAAAAATTTGAATCATAATCATAGATGAAAATACTCAAAGAAAATCATTCATAAATTCTTGATGAAAATACCCTTTTACTTTAGAAAGAAGAGTTATTTTGGAAAATCATTTGTATTTTTCATAAATCAAAATGTAAAAATGAATATACCATAAAATAAAATGGAGAAAAAATATATTTAAGGAAAAAATTATGTACAACATGTAAAAAAGAGTTTTTAAGAAACTATAGAAATAAGCCACTTTAGTGCGGCATGAGGGAAAAGATAATAGAGTCTTTTAAATGGAAATAGTCATAATTGTTTCTTTAAAACAAGGATTGAACAAAGATAGTTTTTATGAAAAAATAATTATTTTATAAAAATAATGTTGTACTAAAATAGGTTATGTATGGTACTTTAAAATATGTAAGAAATTTGGAAGTTCCCTTTAATCGAGATTTCCTATCAGGAGAAATTAAAAAGGAAACATTTTAAGATATATACTTACCCATAAAATAAAGATGAACTGATCTGGATACATGATTTTGGAATATATAAATAGATTTTATAAGAATTATATAAAAATAAAAAATAATTACATTGGGGTAAATATAAAGAAAGTGTAGCCTGAATAAAAAATGGAGGTTGAGGAAGAAACTCTTACAACTTTGAAAATAGTTGAACCATTTGCCCCTTAAAATTAAATATCATAGAATAAGATATTTAAACCATGAAGATAAATAAACTCATGATATGATACATAAATGGGTAGTATATATACACCACACACAAGAAATAGTGGTGAATAAGGAAAATCTCACAGATATAAAGTGAGATAAGAAAACACTTACCTTATATCTGAAAGAATCCTACACTTGTACTTAATATCCTAGATAATGAAATTAGATTCATTAATAATTTAATTGAGAACATATTAAAAATGTATTTGATTTATTATAATTTTTTATATATTAATTTATGGTTTTTCCTAAGTTTTAAGATTCAATTTTGTCGTTTGAGTGTGTTCGTTAGCTTGGTTTTCATGATTGGTTCGCTTGTATACATGTACGAAAGATCACGTGAAATGAGAATAGTTATCTATAATTGAAATTATATGTTATTAATTAATATTAAAAATATTAAATGGTTATATAAATCATTTGGTAATTTTGGGTGAGGATGAATCATTAGATACAATGTTAATGATAATCATTTTGATTATTTTGGTAGTTTTTTGATCATCACAAACTAGTTTTGTTTCATTAATTAATATTATGTATATATATTGGTCATATAAAATTATAAAAGTTATAATAAATATAAATAATTATGTCTTAACCATAAAAATTGGCTTATGAATAGCCTTAAATGGGGAATTGAAAAACAAAAACACGTCTTCCGTAAAGACGATAAATTGTTACCTCACAGAAAATGATTTCATATTTAGAATAAAATTAAGAAGAGAAGACAATTGATGATGGATTATTCCCTCAAAAAAATAACATTCCAGTATATAAAAGATACTGGAGTTATCATGTCACATTGGAATATAGAGGTTTGGAAAATATAAGAAAAGAATATAACATGAAAAAAAATTAAAAGAAAATGTAAGAGGGTTTTACCTCTTTAACTTGTTCTCGTTGAGAACCTCTTTAGAGAAAAGGGATTGGTATTTTATTGAGACCAATGGATCCTGAAAATGGGGGGAAATGTTTGGGAGGGTATTTGGTATAAATTGGATAATATAAGGACCCAGCCTTAAACATTACATAATCTTGAATTATGTCAAGAATTCACATTGAGGATCTATTTACGTTTACAGTTTTAGAGAATTAGGCTATAACTATTACATAAAAACTTGAATATTATAAGTAGAAACTACTACCCAATATCCATTTTCATAAAATAAAAAATCTTCAAAAGAAACATGTTCAGTTCCATGTTTTAGACATCATGACGTTTCCTTGATGACATCCTTGTACCAATTCCACTTCATGTCCTATGAAAAACATTTCAAAAACTTGGTATGAGAAAAAAGCTCAGTAAGGGATACAAAAAGAAGGAAAAGTATTAGTTTTTCAATACAACAAGTAAACCATGAACAATTTATCATAAGTAATAATTTTCACCTTTATGAGGTAGTATATACTCTTCACTGAATAAAAGATCATTCCTTACCCTTTTGTAACCAAAAGATTTCCATAAACCCATATAAAGAACACATAACATATAAAGGTAACTTGGGGCATAAACATACTTCAATGGAATAACCATACGGTCAAATTACAAACATATCACTAAATGGAATAGAAATATGGCCGACTTCAATACATATCACTAAACGTAATTTTCATATGGCCGACTTCCATACCCAATCCATTGGAGGTTATAACGTAACCACCCATCCTGGTTTATCACGGCACCACCCATCATTTGGTTTATCAAGTAACCACCTGTCAAATGTCCAAGTACCAATATACAATCATAACACATAAAATATTGTAAAGATAAACATTTCACTAATAAAATTTCCACATTGAAATTACAATATATCATTTCAATATATTGACATAATCAATGCTTAATCAAACCATTTTCAAAACCATTTAAAACATTTAATAAAGAGATTTTGGAATCAAAGTGTCTCATACCACTTTGAATAATTCAAATGAATTAAAGTTTTAAAACATTAATGTCCATATAAATAAATACTAAAAACCATTTTGAAAACAAGGACATTAATGAGAAATATTTTGAAGAATAATTCTTTAGAGTTTTTAAAATGATGCTTTAGTTAAAGAGTCTCGTAACACTTGATAAACACTTGACTAAACATAATTGAAGAATAATATAAAACAAAACTTATATATGATGGGAATAAAGGTATTCCTGAAATAATATTCCAAAGGGCAGTATATACACCATGTAAAAGTGAATTGGCACATAACAACAATGAAGCCTCAATGGAATGTAAATTGAGATGAAATCCCTTATAAAGACAGTATCCTTATATTAAGGATAAATCAATTACATAATTATGTGTGAAAAAATAAGACTACACTCAATATATGTGGATATTAAGTGTGAAAAAATTAGAGATGATTCACACATATTTATAACACGACATAATTAAGAAGTGTATGTTTAACACAAATAATTGAAATTAGATTAAGAAAGTTCCCTTCCAGAAATTCAAGAGCCTAAAGACATCACTTTAAAATTCAGAAAAATAATTTGACGAGAGAGAAAAGGGTATCCTATCACTTGGACATAAAATTTACATCATTAAGGATATAGAATAACATATCCCAACATTATTAGATGTAAATTAAAAGACATAACAAAAATAAGTCTTTAAAAAAAGGTGGGTGAAAGGTTCTCTTAACGATTTGGTAACTTATGAAACATTCACCATATGAAAGAATGATCATAAAATGAAGATTTAATTAATAATAAATTAATTTATATTGTACAATGAATACAATCATGTGTAGTACATACATGACAAAAAAGGAAATAGTGGCAATATAGAATGAATCTCACGGAAAAAATCAGCTAGATGAAAATCCCTGACCACATTATAATCAATTGAGTCACATAACCAAAAGTTAATAACCACCCAATGATTCACAGAATGAAATTAATATAAAATTAATCATGATAATTTATATCAAATTTCAGTACACAATACACCACATTCAATAAATAAGTGGCAAAAAATTGAAATCTCACAAAATTAAAAGTGAGATAAGAAACCCCTTACCTCACGTCCGACTTGACCCATTCATTCTATAATATCCTGAATAATAAACTAAAGTTAATTTATAATTTCTTAATAACATTTTTCAAGTTTATAATTCCTTTTAAATCAATTATTACGATTTTATAAATATTATGTAACCATTTAAGTTAATAATGGTCGTTTTGTCGATGTTCGGTACTTCAGTCAAAAATGGACATCTTATAATTACAAGTTGTTCATGTGGTTAAAAGTTTATTATATCAAGAATTATATTCATGATTTAGATATCATATATATCATATATATCCATTATATACATGTATTTATAATAGTACATAACATTTGGAGATAAGAAATGAAATAAACTGTTCATGGAGACGATAAGCCGTACGTACGCATGAACGCTACTTCCATTTCTATTTCATATTGTAATAGAATAGAAACTTAATGATAAAAAAGTATATTATAATTCCTGGATATTATTATATATAATTTTATTAACTCTACCCTTTATACGTTCCACATAAGGCATGAACGAGTCATATCACTTTGAGGGGGTGGTAGTCCGCACTTCCTCAAATGAGATTATCGTATTTACCGACTATGGAAACCATAAAGGTATTTTATAAATGAAAAATAAAGAAGCATAGAAACAATATAAATATAATATATATTACATATAAATACATTTCCATCATAATTTACACCATGAGAGGCTATTGGAGATATTTGAATAATCATCGTTTCATGAGGCAGTAGTTCGCCGTCCACATAAACAATATGTTCTTTAGCCATTAGACGAAGGTGTGTGTAAGTGTTGTTCGAATATTTCTCATAAAAACAGATTATTATATTGAGTATAATGGTTTAGTTATAAAATAAAGGTATAAAAATATTTTAGGATGGCAGAGAAGTAAAATAAAACAAAATAAATCAATGGAATTTAAGAGAAACTATTACCTTTTATTCGGGTAACTCCCTTTGGTTTGAACCAAAAGGACTTCTTGAAGTTTTTTTGCCTAAGGTAATTATTCTAAGTGGAAGAGACGGATCCTGAGAGCTTATTTGGGCAGAGTTTGGATGAGCCAAGGGGCTTGAGAGGTGTGAGGAATGGGTTAGAGGTGAGATCTTTTTATAAGGTGGAGGAGGGGTTCCTTAAGAAAGTGTGAAAATATTATTTTTTTATAAAATTATTTTCGGTTTATAAAAGTCCAAAATTAATTAACGTAGAAGAAAATATGACTCATCGTAGAAATAAAGTCATCCAATAATAATTGGAAAGGTTTTGGAACTTATTTTAATATTTATAATCTTATTTATTTAAATCATTTATTAATTATGTAAATACTGTATCATTTTTGTGTTATAATTAATTTTATTTATTTGGAGTATAACAATTATAAAAAAATATCATGATGTAGGAATTTTTTTAATCTTTCCAAGTAATATTTATAGTTGAAAATATAACTTATAAAACCCCATGTAAAAATTACTTTACTAAAAGATATTTGTTTGTGTCATTTCTGTCTTTACTTTAAATTAATTAATCTAAAGTGTCATTATCACTCCCATGTGGCTCCATGGGGTCCCAAAATCGACCCAAAGATGCCCATGGTTGGATATTTATCAACCAATAGGATTAAAACACATGTTATGGTAATTTTATATTATTATTATAATATTTTTTACCCTTATTTACCTGATTTACCCTCTAACCATGATAAATAAATTTTCTACTGAAGTAAATATTCATAATTTATAAAAATAAAAGTTACCTATTTAAAAACATTGAACCTATTGATTACAAATATTAAATCCATTTTTTCCAAATTCAAGACACAGAAGTGGAAGAAATTAATTTAAAATTAATTCCCGATGTCAAAACGAAAAGCGTGTTTTTTAGAAATATTAACTATGAAAAGATCGATACTTGTTTATGTACAATTTCAAAGTGAAATTAATTCCAATGACAACCATCGAATTAAATGGTAAAAATATAATCTAATTAAACATTAAAACTAATTAAAAAGATAATCTAACTATATAAATAAATTATATTAAAAACATATTTGAATTAAAATATAATATTTTTCACTCATCATTAAAAAATTGAATTTTATCAGAAAAATAACAAAAAATTACCCAAAGTAAATTTTTATGTCCCAATTCTAAAGAAGAATATTATTTTATCAAATAGAACATATAAAAGTGACCAAAACTATATTTAAAGAGGGTTCTCCATTAAAAGGTGGTAAATCAACCTTTTAAAGTAAATTAGATTCATTCACATTTTAAGCCTCTAACATTTATTGGATAAATATAAAAATATTTAACAAACATATATAGTAATTTTTTAGTTAATTATATTTATTTCTTCCATTACAATGACTACGTGTTAACTATAATTTAAAATAATAATATTATTATGTTATTTTTTAGTACAACTCAACATTCTATGCAACAAAATATTTCAAAGAAACATGTTATTGTGTATCTGGTATGCCATCAAACATAGCATCACCTTTAAAGTAAAATTAATAATTTATTTAAAAATATAAATAAATATAAAAATTTCATATTATTTATTTACATGGGATGTTACATACATCCACCCTTTTGGGAATTGTATCCTCGCAATTTTAAAATTGGGCTTGGAAACATCATTGAAAGTCCCACATCGGAAAAAGAGTCAACAAATATATTACTTTAAAATAAAGGAAGATAAGTACAAAGGTCACCCAAACAAAAGATACTATGATTCCATGAAAACATGGATATGGAGGAGAAAAAAACCATCAAATTCTGATGGAGAGTGATAGAAAACATTATTAGGATAAAGTTAACCACCTAAAAATCACAAACTTTTGATGGTTTAAACGGACTTTGATTCCCCTGTAAGAAAAGTTAACAGACAACGTTTTTGTTTTAAGTTTATTTTAATAATGTTGAGGAATTGTTTTATGATCTTAAATAAAAATATAATGAAGCATACTTACTTGTCTTGTAGACTTTCATCCTTTACTATATTTCTACCACAAACTCTTCTTTTCTCAAAACGGTGAGTATTCAAGTTGAATTGGACACATCAAAAACACAAAATCAAGTTCTAGAGAATAACATGATCCAAAAAATATGATCCATATATTTCCCATATCTTTAAATATTATCCAAAACCAAAATTGGTTAGTAAGAGATCAGGTAATCCCTAAAAGGGTAATCCTTTATAAACATAAATACTACTCTTAATTTCCAAAATCCAACAAAAGTAGCCAAAGTTCAAGAAAGAACATTCAATATAAAAATTTCCTTAAAATTATTTTAAATTATCAAAAATAAAATTGAAACCCAAAACTAAGAAGGATTTAAATCACATAGTCTTCCACAGTAAATCTTAATATTTATCTCCAAAAACAACGTCTGCTCTAAAAGTCTTATACTGAAGTGTAATTAACCTAATCACATATTCTCTATGATAGGTTAATCATTTCCATAAATAACCTAAATCACCACATGTCCATAATAAAATCATATATTCTTATAAAATAAAATTTCAACCATTACTCCACAAATGAGATCCCATAGTATTCTATTTTTCTTAAGCATATAATGTTCCCAAAAGAGAGAACATCTTCCAAAATAACTTGTATCACATAATCACCAAATAATTTTTCCATAATAAGGATATCCATTTGATAAAACATAAGACTAACTTATTCATGATCCATAAAATCATTTAACTAAAAATTATTAGTCATACTAACCATAGACTTCATGTAGGCCAGTGGTAGGCGATAAATTCCAATTGCACTTTGGTTGTGTGTCTGATTCCAGTAGCTTTGTCTGAAGTGATGGGTTGTCATACGGTCTACATGTTTTCCTTTTTCAAAAACTATACAATTTCATAAAATTCCAAAAAAATAGACAAATTCTTCAAAAATAACCATAACATAATGCATCCTCAAAGGTTATCTGATACCTTTCATTTTACACCCCAAAATGTAATAACCATTTATCATCTCTAAAATAACTATGAATATTTCTAATATGATAACCATTATGGTTATATCACTCATGGTTAAATTACACCCTAACTTCTAAATTTATCTAAACCGACCTATGATACCAACTATAAGGACCTAGACTTAAACATTACATAATCTTGAATTATGTCAAGAATTCACATTGAGGATCTTATCAAGTTTAGAGTTTCAGAGAATTAGGACATAACTATTACATAACAACTTGAATATTATAAGTTTACACTACTACCCAGTATCCACTTTTCATAAAATATAAACTCTTAAAAAGAAACAGGTCTAATTTTATGTTTTAGACATCATGATTATCCCTGATCTCATCCTTGTCTTTATTCCACTTCATGTCCCATGAAAAACATTTCAAAAACTTGGGATGAGAAAAAAGCTCAGTAAGGCATACATAATGAAATAAAACTGTTAGTTTTTCCATAAAATAAGTAAACCGTGCATTCTTTATCATAAGTAATACTTTTCACCTTCATGAATTAGTAAATAATCTTCACTGAATAAAATATAATTATTTACCCTTTTGTAACCAAAATATTACCATAAATTCTTATAAAGAACACATAACATATAAAGGTAACTTGGGACATAAACATACTTAAATGGAATAACCATATGGACGAATTCCACACATATCACTAAAAGGAATGTCCATATGTCTAACTTGTATACATATCACTAAATCGAATAGTCATACGGCCGACTTCCATACCAAATGCATTGGAGGTTATAATGTAACCACCCATCCGGGTCTATCACGACACCAACCGTCATTTGGTTTATCACATAACCACCAGTCAAATGTCCAAGTACCATTATAAAATCACATCACATAAAATATTGTAAATATAAACATTTCACTAGTAACTTTTCCACATTGAAATTACAATATATCATTTCAAGATATTGACATAATCAATGCTTAATAAAACCATTTTCAAAACCATTTAAAACATTTAGTAAAGAGATTTTTGAATCAAAGTGTCCCATACCACTTTGAAGATTTTAAGGGAATCAATGTTTTAAAACATTAATGTCCATATAAATAAATACTAAAACCATTTTTAAAAAATGGAAATTAATGAGATATATTTAGAAGAATAATTCTTTAAAGCTTTTAAAATGATGTTTTAGTTAAAGAGTCTTGTAACACTTGAGAAACACTTGACTAAACATAATTGAAGAATAGTATAAAACAAAAATTATAATATCATGAGAATAAAGGTATTAATGATATAATATTCCAAAGGGAATTATATAAAAAATATGAAATTGAATTGACACATAACAACAATAAAGTCTTAAGGGAATGTAAATTGAGACGAAATCCCTTATAAAGATGGTATCCTTAGATTAAGGATAAATCAATTACATAATTATGTGTGACTAATAAGAATACACTAAATATTAGTGTATATTAAGTATGACAAAATCAGAGGTCATTCACACATATTTATAACATGTAATCATCAAGAAGTATAAGTTGAACCCAAAGAATTGTAATTTTGTTAAGAAGTTCCCTTCCAGAAATTCAACAGCCTAACGACCTCACTTTACAATTCTGAAAAATAATTTAATGAGAGAGAAAAGGGTATATCATCACTTGGTCATAAAATTTACATCATTAAGGATATATAAGAACATATTCCAACATTATAAGATGTAAATTAAAAGTCATAACGAAAAGATGTCTTTAAAAAAAGGAGGGTGAAAGGTTCCCTTAATGATTTTTTAACTTATGAAACAATCACCATATGAAATAAGTATCATAAAATGAAGATTTAATTACCCACATATTAATTTATATTTCCCAATTAATAAAATAATGTGTAGTACATACACCACACAAAAAGGAAATAGTGGCAGTATAGCATGAATCTCAGGACAATAAGAAGTGAGATGAAAATCCCTTACCACATTGTAATCAATCGAGTCGATTGACCAAAAGTTAATAAACACCAAATGATTCAAAAAATAACATGAATATAAAGAGAATAATGATAATTTATATAAAATTTAAGTACAAAATACACCACATTCAATAAATAAGTGGAAAACAATGGAAATATCACAGAATTAAAAGTGAGATAAGATATCCCTTTCCTCATGTCCGACTTAACCCGTTCGTTCTTTAATTTCCAGAATAATAAACTAACGTTAATTTCGTCTTTCGTAAGAACATTTATTCAGTTAATAATTACTTTTAAATAAATTATTATCATTTTAGAAACATTATGTAATCATTTATGTTAATAATGGTCATTTTGTCGATATTTGGTACTTGAGTCAAAAATTGTCTTCTTATAATTACCAGTTGTTCATGTGGAAAAAAGATCATTTTATCCAGAATGATATTCATGATTTAGATATCATATATATCATATATATATATTATATACATTTATTTATAATATTACATAAAATTTGGAGATAAGAAATGAAATGCACCGTTTATGGAGACAGTATACCGTACGTTTGCATGAACACTACTTCCATTTCTATTTCATATTGTAATGGAATGGAAACTTAATGATACATATGTATATTATAATTCCAGTATAATATCATATATAATTTCATTAAAGCTACCCTTTATACGTTCCAAATAAGGCGTGAATGAGTCATATCACTTTGAGGGGGTGGTAGTCTGCACTTCCTCAAATGAGATTATTGTATTTACCCACTATAGAAACCATAAAGGTATTCTATAAATGAAAAATACAGAAGCATAGAAGAAATAAAAATATATATTATATTATATATAAATACATTTCCATCATAATGGCCACCCTGAGTGGCAGTTGGAGATATTTGAATAATCATTGTTTTGTGAGGCAGTAGTTCATCGTCCACAAAAACAGTATGTTCTTTACCCATTAAACTGAGGTGTGTGTAAGTGTAGTTAGAATAATTCTCATAAAAACAACCTAGTATATTGAGTATAATGGTTGTTTTATAAAATAAAGGAATAAAAATTGTTTAGTGGGTTGGAGAATTAAAAATAAAACAAAATAAAACAAAATAAAACAAAAGAATTTAAGAGAAACTGTTACCTTTAATTCAGGTAAGTCCCTTTGGTTTGAACCAAAAGGACTTCTTGAAGTTACTTCTACCTAATTTAAGGCTTCTAGGTGAAACAGAGGGATATTTATAGCTTATTTAGTCAGGGTTTGGATGAGCCAAGGGGCTTGAGAGGTGTGAGAAAATGGTTTCAGGTGATGGATTTTTATAAGGGGGAGGAGGGGTTCTTTAAGAAAGTGTGAAAATATTATTTTATTATATAATTATTTTCGGTTTCTAAATGTCAAAAAATAATTCAAGTAGAATATAAGATGAATCATGGTCGAAATAAATTAATCCAATAAGAATTTTACAGGTTTTGGATGTTATTTTAATATTTATAATCTTATTTATTTAAATCGTCTATTAATGAGGTAAAACTGCATCATTTTTGTGTCATAATTAATTTTACTTATTTGATGTTTAAAAATTATAAAAATATACAATGATGTAGGAAATCATTTTATATTTCCAATTAATATTTATATTATAAAGTATAACTTATATAACCCCATGTAAAAATTACTTTACTAAAAGATATTTGTTTGTGTAATTTTGGTCATTACATTAAATTAATTAATCTAAAGTGTTATTATCACTCCCATCTGGCTCTATGGGGTCCCAAAATCGACCTATAGATGACCATGGTCGTATATGTATCAAAAAATAGGATTAGAACACATGTTAGGGTAATTTTATATTATTATAATAATATTTTTTTACCCTTATTTACCAGATTTACCCTTTATTCATGGTAAATAAATTTTTTACTGAAGTAAATATTCATAATGTCTAAAAATAAAAGTAACCTATTTAAACAATTTGTACCTCTTGATTCCAAATATGAAATCCATTTTTCTAAATTTGAGACATAGAAGTCGCAGAAATTAATTAAAAATTAATTCCTGCTTTCAAAACAAAAAGCGTGTTTTTTAGAAATATTAACTATCAAAAGATTGACACTTGTTTATGTCCAATTTCAAAGTGAAAATTATTAAAATGACAACCATTGGATTAAATGGTAAAAATATAATCTAATTACACTTTAAAACCAATTAAAAAGATAATATAACCATATAAATAAATTATATTAAAAAGATAATTTGTATTAAAATACAGTATTTTTCACTAATTAAAAAAATGAATTTTATCAGAAAAATACCAAAAAATTACCCAAAGTAAATTTTGATGTCCCGATACTAAATAAGAATTTTATTTTGTCAAATATAACATATAAAAGTCACCAAAACTATATTTAAATATGGCTTTCCATTGAAAGGCGGTAAATCAACCTTTTAAAGTACATTAGATTCATTCACATTTTAAGCCTCTAACTTTTTTGGATAATTGTAAAAATATTAAACAAAATCGTATAATAATTTTTTAGTTATTTCTATTTATTAACACTATTTCAACATATAGAAATTAACTACAATTTAAAATAATAATATTATTATATCATTTTTTCAGTACAGCTCAACATTGTGTGCAACATAAGATTTCAAAGGAACCCGTTTTTGTGTATCGGGTATGCCATCAATCATATCATCCCCTTTAAAGTAAAATAATTAATTAATTTAAAAATATTAATAAATATGAAAATTTCCTATTATTTATTTTCCTAGGATGTTACATATTTTCTTCAAGGCTTTGTAGGTGTGAGGGGAAGGGGTGGTATTTATAGTCGAGGAGAGGGGTGTTTTATCATTATCATATCCATTGGTTTATTATTTTGGCTAAAGGATATGAACGGTTGAATCATAATAAATAAATATATTAAAATAATTAAGCTTAGTTCTTGATTATGGTCTTATATCATCCATAAATGATCTACTAATAAATAAATCATTTATTTGTTAAATACCTTAAATTTTGGTATTTCACTATTCACAAAAATTTAGCTATTTTAGAAAAATACAAAAAATTCATCATAATCATTTTTTGATGTTTATAAATCAAAATTGAACTCAATTTTATGAAAATAATTATATAAATATGAGAAAATTATTTTTTAAATAAAATCATCATTTACTTGAAAATATCGATTTTAATATTATAAATGTTAGGTCTCAAAAAATAATATTATAATTATAATAAATATATATTAATTTATCAATAAATTTTATGAAAATAAATTTTATTTTAAATCATTATATTAGTTATAAAATTTTAAATAAACATTTATGTTTCAAAAAATACCAAAACTGGATTTATCATTTTTTAGACCATTTATTTAATTATTCCATGATTTAAATATACCATATTTTAATTTATAAGATAGATAAATTTTATTTATAATTAAATAGGTAAGTTTTTTTTTTGTAATGTCCACATTAATATTGGTAACAGTCAAGTTATTATTCCAACGATCACATTACTATTTATTGAAAATGAGACTTATTAGAAAATACCTAAAATTTAACAAAAGTAAATTTTTTATATTAATATTTCAAAAATATTGGTCATTTGTTTGAAAAATAATTTATAAAAGGGTCAAAATTTATATTTAAAACAAGTTCACCATTAATAAGTGGTGAAATTGCATTTAGAAAAATATAGCCTTTTATGTGTAAAATTGGATTTATTATTATCTTATGCATCTAATAATATTTTGGATGAATGTAAAAATATTTTTTAGAATATATATTATATAAATTTCATTAATATATTTCTTTGTGAGTATAAATACAGTTTTTATAAAAAATAAAATCTTTAAGTTCAATTAGTTTTTATTTCTAATTAATTGGTAACCAACAAATTAATTTTATCAACACGTGTAATCTATTTTTTAAAGCTTACATAATCTCATTAATTCAAACCATTCATAACATCATAAAGATAAATATAATAATTAAATGACAATATTTGACCATTTTTTAATCTCATAACTTATAGAAGAAATTAAATTTAAAAAGTGGCATACCGTAAAATCTTGGGGTGTTATATTCTCACCGCTTTTAATAAATTGAGTCCTAAAAAATTGAAATTGTAATTAAAAATCATAGTTTGGTACTTTAAAATTATTTTGTGTGAAATCCACATCATAAATAAGGTTAATAAATATCCTCTTAATAAGAGGGAAATGGAAAGTAGAAGGTCCCCACAAACTAGGATTTCGGGTAGGAAATCATTAGGGGAAACCAGTCACATGGACATGAATGAGAAATATAAGTATCATGTTTTAAGGGAGTGTGATAGAGAAAATTTTCATTATAAATTTAACCCTAAAAAACCATTAATCTTGTGATCGGTTAAAAGATCATTGATTTCTTAGAAAGAAAAGTAAACAGAGAATTTTTTTGAAATCTTTTTCTTAGAGTTGAGGTATTGTTTTAATATTTAGATAAAAACTTGAGAAAATAAACTTAATTGATTAATTTCTATGTCATAACCATAATCTCATCATTTGGTTGTGCTTATATCTATTTTCACTTCATCCTTTACTCATAGAAACATATGTTGAACATGATGTTTTCACACCTGAAGCACTTTTAATGAATCATATGGTCCACAAGTCATTTCTTCATCCATTAAATGTTTTAAAAAATAAAAATGGTTATAACTAGTTATGAAAAATCATATTTTAATATTAATAAATAATATAGTTAACCCATTGAATAAGTATTTGACCTTAAGAGGCATCTAAAATATGGCTATCTAAATTTAATGACTAAATTTTTTTTGAAGGAAGGTCACGAAATTTCCAAAATCAACATAACATAATATTTCCCCAAATAATGTAACTCTTGTTTTCCCATCCCAAATATATGAATACCTCAATCTCTTTTATTGATTTATGAAATATGAATTCTTCTAATTCCTTAAATAATAATTATTGAATTACAATCTATATATATTTTATGAATCTTACCAACAAATAATTGTTGATAAAATAATAAAATAACATAATTCTTGAATCCAAGCATAGGAATATTAATCAGTCCTCTTATTCTAATGTAGTAGCATAATCTTAGACATGATCCCTTTACTTCTTCGGAGCTATATTCCCTTTACTATTGGGACATTCATTTGAATTGTTCCTCATATCATTATAGTTGAATCATTGAATATTAGAAAATTCATTACTTCTCTTGAAATTATGAGCATGATGTCCTTTTTCTAAACACTTGAAGTAAAATACTGTTCCTCTTAAGCACATACCAAGGTGTTTCCTTCCACAATTATCACATGTAAAAAAATAATTCATTTAATTTTTCCCTTTATCCAAATTTTTCCCTACAATTATCTTATTCTCATGATTTCTTCTGAATCCATAATAAATAAAAAACTTTTTCTCCTTATTATAACCAGATACTATCACCTCATATCATGAGAATGTTTTAGAGACTAGTACCCTTCGTTAGTCTTTCTTAAAACCATATAAAAAACCATCATTATTATTTTTTGGATTATAAGAATTGATTCAGTTCACATTCCTTCCATTAGGCACCATTTTAAACAATAGAATACAATAGATTAGATAATAACATTATGAAACATAATTTATAATATCAAAACTAGCACAATACTTAACATCAGTTGAAAAATTTATGCATAGATAATGTCATAATTCTAAACATGGTTTCTTTGGGGACATGCTTACTTTTAAATTCTTCATAATGGTTTGTAAATAAAATGTGAGGTTTCCTAAGAATATCCTCCGAGAGTGTCAAACCAGGTGTGTAGTAAAGCTCATTGTTGTATACCAAGCTACACTGATTTATGACCGATGCACCTTGTTAGAGTTGTTACCCTGAGGTAAATCTATTCTAGAACCATGCCCACTTGTAGTATCCAGAAAGAGATATATTTCTAAGAAGACACACATAATATCTACCTTACAAAAATTATAGGATGTTATTCTATCCTTGTCCTCAATTCAAATCATAGGTTTTTGTTACTAAAACTATATTTTCTAAATCTAGTTTCCAAGGTTTTCATTAAACTTTCTCTGATACTAACTGTAAAGACCCAGAACCCAAAACCCATAACAGGTGCCTTACTTAATTATATTGGTACTATGAATAAGAAATCACATCCCAAATGACTGAATAGTTTAGTATATTTTTAAAACCAGATACAAATTGACTTTTTATGTTAAAAATTGAAAGAAAAAACAACATATAAACTCCATTATAAGTGTCCACAATCTTATAGATCATCCCTGAATTTAATTCATAATACATATCTCTACATCCTTGGGAAAAATAATACAAATGAAATGGGTGATCTTAAAGGATACCTATGGGTAATTAATACAATAGAAGATGTCATAAGCAAGAATAAACAGCTATGAAAAGGTGATTAACTGTAACACACGACATTTAATAAATAACCCGAGCATAAAATGGAAGAAATAAAAACTGATTGAATCATGCCATATAAATAATCAAATGAGATTGAAACTTAACCATTGATATTATAGTAGTTGAATAATCACATGGATTATCAATTAATAATATCATAATTATGGAAATAATAATTACAAACCTCAAAAAAAAAAAACCATCAAGTTATATTCAAATAAGTTTAAATAAATGGGTAAGGCCTTGACCAAAACTCGATCTAGTTTGTCTCATGAGACCTACCGATGCATTGAGGGGCTATAGCAGGACCTACCGATCACTAACTAAGTCCATTAAATTCCTCACATGTCAAATGATAAATTTAATAATACATCTATAAATCAATGTTTCCCATACCAATTTTAAATAATTGATTCATAATCATAGATTAAAGTACTCTAATATAATAATTGATAAATTCTTGATAAAAACACCCTTTTACTTTGGAAAATAATTTGTATTTTCATAAAATCATATTATAAAAATGAATCTAACCTAAAATAAAATGGAGAATAAATATATTTGTGGCATAAATGTTATAAAACATGTAAAATATAGTTTTTATGAAACTATAGAAATGATCCACTTTGGTGTGGTTTGAGGGAAAATATAATATATTCTTTAAAACAGAAAATGCCATAATTGTTTATATAAAACTCAGAATGAAAAGAGATAGTTTTTCATGAAAAAAATAGTGATTTAAAAAAAATAATGGTGTCTTACAAAATAGTATGGATGGTACTTTAAAACAGTTAATATATAAGGAAGTTTCCTTTAATGAAGCTTTCTTAATGGGCGGAATTGAAAAAGGAACCATTTAAAATAGGTACTTTCCCATCATATAATAGTGAAATGATCGAGATAAATGATTTTGGAACATATAAAAATAATGTAGAATAATTATATAAAAATAAATAATTATTACATTGGGTTAAAGATATATAAAGTGTAGATTGAATGAAAAATGGAGGTTTCAGAAGAAACTTTGATAACTTTGCAAATAGTCAAACCATATGCCCCATAAAATTATTGATCATAAAATAAGACATTGAATATATAAAGTTAAATAAATTCTTGATATGGTATATCAATTCTCTTTATACATGTTCCACACACAAGAATTAATGGTGAATAATGCATACCTCATAGAAATAAAGTTACATGAGAAAACCCTTACCTTAGGCCCGAAAGCATTCTGTACTTATAATTAATATCCTGGATAATGAAATTAGATTCATTTATAACTTAATTTAAAACCTATTAAACATTAATTTTATTTATTATACTTTTATTATGTTCATTTGTTTTCTTTTTGATGAGTTTTAAGATTCAATTTCGTCGTTCGACAATGCTCGTTTCCTTGGTTTTCACGATTTGTTCACTTGTATACATGGGTGAAATATCACGTGAAATGGGAATAGTTATCAAAAATTGAAATTATATGTTATTAATTAAATTATATAAGATTAAATTTATATATAAATCATTTAATTATTTTGGGTTATCATTAGTTATTAGATAAGACGTCAGTGATAATCATTTAGATTATTTTGGTGGTTTTTCGATCATCACAAACTAGTCTTGTTTCAGTAATTAATATTTTGTATATATAATGGTTCCAAAACATTAAATAATATGTAATATAAATATATATATATAATTCTATTTTAACCATAAAAATTGTTTTATGAATATCCTTGAAAGAGAAATTGAAAAATGAAAACACATCATCCATGAAGGCGGTAAATCGGCACCATACAAACGATGTTTTAATCTTTAGAATAAAAGTAAGAGGAGAAGAGAATTGATGATGTTTTATTCAATAAAAAAACAAAACTACACTATATAAAATATATCATAGTTATCATGTCACATTAGGATATGTTGTTGAGGTGAAGATAAGAAAAGAATAGAACTTAAAAAAAAAATAAAAGAAAACAGAAGAGGGTTTTAATTCTTGAACTTATTTTCCTTGAGAACCTCTTTAGGGAAAAGGGATTGCTATTTTATTGAGAAAAAATATAATATATGTGTGGGGAGTGATTTTGGAGGGGATTTGGTAAAAATTTTACAACCTTAAAGTCTTTAAAGGTGTGAAGTGAAGGGGTGGTATTTATATCGGGGGAGAGTGATGTTTTCTTATTATTATATTCATTAGTTTATTACTTTGGCTAAATAATATGAATATTTATAGAATTATAACTAAATATATTATAATAATGAAGGATTTTTTGAGATTATTATATGAGATCAGCCATACATCATCTATGACTCAATAAATCATTTATTTGTTCAATACCGTAAATTGCCGTATTTCACTATTCCCCAAAAAGTTCAACTATTTTAAGGAAATAAATAAAATTCACCTAAAACATTTTTAGATGTCTAGAATAAAAAAATGGATTCCATTTTATTAAAATAATTTTATAAAAATGATAACTTTTATTTTTTTAATAAAATCTTCATTTACTCGAAAATACCGTTTTAATATTATAACAGTTTTTATGACAGTTTGAAAAATAAATTAAGGTATCCTTAAATTATCTTACACTTATAAGAAAAAAATATTAATTTATAAATCTATTTTATGAAAATAATCTTTCTTTTAAATCATTATATTAATTATAAAACTGAAAAAATTATGTTTCAAAAAACATACCAAAACTTAATTTATCATTTTTAAAAACTTTATTTAATTATTCTATGATATAAATATAACACATTTTAATTTATAAGATATATAAATTTTATTTATAATTTAATAGGTGAGTTTATTATTATAATGGCCACATTACAATTCCTAACGGTCAAATTATTATTCCAATAGTTACATTACTATTCATGAAAAAATGAAAATTATTTGAAAAATTCCAAAAATTTAACTAATGTAAATTTTGATATTATGATTTCAAAAATAATATCTATTTTTTCAAATGTAATTTAAAAAAGTGTCAAAATTTATATTTTAAATAAGTTCACCCATAAAAGGTGGTAAAACTGCGTTTAAAAAGATATAGACTTTTATGCGTGAAATTAGATTTATTCTAATATTCTACTTATAAATATATTTCAGATGAATGTAAATATATTTTATTCAATTTATAATATATAAATTTAATTAAAATATTTCACTAATAGTGTTTAATAATATTTAATTGAGATCATAAAAATACATTTTATAAAAATACATCCTTTATGTTCAATTTGTTTTCATTTCTAATTAATTGGAAACCAAAAAATTAATTTTATATACATGTCTAATATATATTTTCATAATTTACTTAATATAATCCATTACCTCTATTACCAACATCTAATAGATAAATATAAAAATTAAATGATTATATTTAATCATTTTTTAAGCTCGTATCTTATCGAAGAAGTTTAATTTAAAAAGAGGCATACTATAAAATATTTGGGTGTTACAAAACATTTATGTTTTATAAAAATACCGAAACTTAATTTATAAATTTTAAAAAATTTATTTACTTATAATATGATATAATTATTTTGCATTATCATTTATAAGATATATAAATTTTATTCATACTTTCACAGATGAGGTTACTATTCTATTGGCCGAATTACAATTCATAGTGATCACAATAAAATTATAAAGGTATAGTTAACATTCCATAGGTATAAGTTTTTTAACTTTTATAAATACATATTATTTCATTTATTAATTATTTATAATGTTTTTATGATGTTCTCTAAGTTATTTTATAGGATTTATACTACATTGACTAATTATAAGATGAGAGCTTCCATTGATAAAATTATAGGTTGTTACATTCATCTCCCTTATTAAATATCACAATGAAAAATTTCATTTAAAAAAAATAGGTGAGGTTAATCCTCTTTAATTACATACAAAGGTACCCATGTTCTCTCTTTATACTTATGGTTCCACAATAATACATTCACCAGTTGAGTAGTTATTTTGTATATAACTTTATCTCTACGGTCTAAGATCTTCCTTGGATGCTCCTCGTAAGGGAGATCATGTTCTAACTATACCACCTATGGATGTAGTACATGTGAGGGATCTGGTATGTACTTCCTCAAGAGGGATACATGGATTACACCATGTACTTGAGACATGGTAGGTGGAAGTTCCATTTGATAGGCCACAACTTGGACACAATCAGTAATATCAAAGGGGCTGATATTCCTGGGAATCATCATTCATTTTTTACTGAATCTCTTGATCTTCTTCCATGTAGATACATGGAAGAATACCATGTATCCAACCTCAAACTCTATGTCCCATCTACCATTGTATACATAGCTCTTCTGTCGACTTTGGGATATCTTGATGTGCGGTTGAATGGTTTTCATTTTCTCTACAATTCCATCGACCATTTTAGGTCCTATAATTTTAGGTTCATTGAAATCATGCTTGAATGATGGTTTTATACATCTTCTCTCTGAAAGGGATTCATATGGATCCATTTGGATGCTCGATTGGAAACTGTTGTTATAATAGAACATGGATAGAAGTAGATGCTAGTACCATCCTCCTTTGAAGTCTATAGAACATGCTCTAAATATGTCTTCCAATATCTGAACAGTACATTCATATTGGCCATCGGTTTGAGGGTGATAGGCCATACTGAAGCTCAACTCAGGGTTTAAAGCTTGCGGGATACTTTTCTAGAACTTTGAGGTAAATCTCAGATCTCAATTGGATACAATAGAGAGTGGTACTCCATACAAACTTAATAATTGTATGATGTATATACTTTCAAGTAGATCTAGTGATAAGTCCTCTCAAATTGTGATAATGTGATATATATTTTTAATACAAACTATAATAACCCCTATATCATTGTTTCCTCTAGATATATTTGGTATTCAAGTGAAAAATTCCATGGTGATGTTTTCCTACTTTCATGTTGTTATGGGTAATGGTTTCATTCAGCCATTAATTGTTAACAGTCTTGGTAATTTTATGTATACTCAGTGATATCCTTTATAAAATTGACCCTCGATAGTTCTCTAAGAGATCTCGATACATCTTTGTATTCTATAGATAAATAGAGAATGTTTAGGTATGTGCGTTATTCCGAAGCTCCTTCTTTTTATCTTTATTGGATGGTACACATAGTCATGACCCAAATCTCATGACTCTTACCTCATCCATTTGGAATTCTATGGATTTCCAATTTCTGATATCTTCCTCTTTTTTGTGAATTTCCAAATTATTTATTTGATCATCCTTTATTTTCTCTATAATGGGTGGTTGATCAATCATTTGAGAAAGTATTGATGATGGTCCTTCCTTAATATCTCCCATATCTATCCTTTTCTTATCTAAGAAGATTTGATCCTTTTCAATTCTCATTATTGATAAAGATAGAGGATCTTTTATACTTAGAGAATCCACCCTCTTAGTTGCTTCACTAAGATGGTAGTGGATTAAGAAGTCATAATCCTTGAAAAACTCTAACCATCTTCACTGGTGTATATTATGCTCCTTCTTTGTGAATATATATTTAAGGCTCTTGCAATCACTATATATTTCACACTTATCCCCATAGGGATAATGATGCCATATTTTCAATGTTAATATCATAGTCACCAACACCAGACATGTGTGTAGTAGTTTTTATCATGAATTTTCAACTTCCTTGAGGTGTAGGATATCAATTTATCATTTTGAATAGGTACATAGCCAGATTCCTTCTTTAAAGCATCTTTGTATACCACAAATAGCTCCCCACTTGTCATAAGTGTGATTACTAGTGTAGTGATAATCCTCTTTTGTTACTCTTTGAAGTGGTATTCACATTCACTAGTCCAAATAAACATTTCTCCCTCTTGATTCATCTTGGTTAATGGGCTTGAAAATCATGAAAAGTTCTACAAATATTACAAGTAATACCAAACTAGACCATGGAAACTATAGATCTCTATTATAGATATTTTCCTAGACCACTCTTATATTTCCTTTTTCTTGTATGGGTCAAAAGATATTCCTTTACTATTGATAACATGCCCAAAAAATATACTTCCTCCATCTAGAACCCACATTCACTATACTTTGCATAAAGTTTCTCCCTTTACAAAGTATTTGGCACAATATTAAAATGCTCTTTATTTCCCCCCTTTCTCTTAGTTTATATCAAAATATCATCAATAAATAATTCCACAAATTTTTCAAGGAAATCTATAAATACTGTATTCATTAATTCCATGAATATTTATATCGCATTCTTGAGTGATAAAGGAAACACTATGAAGTCATAGTATCCACACCTCATTTGGAAGGCAGTCTTGGGAATATCTTCCTTCCAATTATTTAATTAGTGATATCCCGACCATAGATCCACCTTAGAGAAATACTTGGCCCCCACATAGTTGATCGAACAAGTCATCTATTCATGGGATGGGTACCTGTTCTTTGTCATGAGTTTTTTTTTCTCATTATAATCAATGAAAAGGCACATTAATCCATCCTTATTTTTGATGAAGAGAACTAGTGTACCCCATGGTGAAACACTCAAGCATATAAAACCCTTTTCCAGGTTCTCTTGTAATAACTTCATCAGTTCTCCAGACTCAATGGTGTCCATTATATAATGAGTCTTTGATATAGTAAGAGATCCAAGAATAAGTTCAATTGAGAACTCACTATCTAAATCAAGATGAATACTAGGAATTTATTTGGGGAACACATCACTATAGTTCCATATAATGGTCATGTATTTGAGCATGATTATCTCTTTTATCTCAATAATTTGATATAGATATGGTTTCTAGTAAGGTAATAATATTCACACTTTAGATGATGATTTCAAATTAGATTCATCCTCCTACTCACACTTGTAAAAAATTAGAGGATGCATTGGGATGTGAAGAGTGATATTCTTTTCCCAACAGTTGATATTAGATTTTTATAAAGTAATAAAATCCATTCCCAATATAGAATCAAACTCCACCAAAAGAATTAAGATAATATTTTCTGGGTGGTTCAGTCCACAAATATTAACTTTGGAGGAGTTATATACTTTGGGTGGTCCTATATATTTTGAGGTGGTGTTTGAATTGTTCTACTAAGATTTAAAGATATGAAAGAATGTGATAAAAAATAAAATAGAACAATTACTTTTATTAAATGAATAAACATCATACCTATCACCACACTATTTTCAGGTTCCACCTCCACAGTAGTGATGGCATAATATTTCCTTTGCTCTTTTGGATTTGGTGGCTATTGATGTTGATTACCCCCGAGGACTCAAGGTTTAGTGCACATGATTTCATAGTGCCCTTGCTCCCTACAGTTAAGGCATTGAACCATAGTTGTGTATCCCATTTCTTTTACCACATTTTCCAGCTTCCTCATGTCTATTCGATATTCATGAGCTTGGTGGCCTTCTCTTCCATATTTTAATCATTTCCATAAACTATTGAGGAAATTACAATGATGTTTATTCCGAAATTTTTTACATGTGAGTGGTTTAGTTTTCCTCCACCTTCATCATTATATCCTCTAGCTTGAAACTCAATATTTTGTTTCATATCTCCATAGCCATGGGACCATTCTATTAACATCATTTCCACTTTGAGAGAACATCAAAAAAATTCTTCATAACTCTCAAGGTCTTGAATTTATAGATCCATTTGAAGGGGTTGTTTTAAACCACTAAAGTATATATTTATTTTTCTTTCATTGTCGATAAAAAAACTATAGACTTATCTTGAAATCCTTGTGAAAATTTCTTCATAATATATGAAATATTTACCATCCTTTTGCTTCATCTCTATAAATTTTCTCTCCATATTCATTCAAATAGTTCAAGGGAAATAATTGTTAAGGAATAGTTTTTAAAAGTATTCCAACTCAATATCTTCAATTTAATCCTATAGATTGGTGTTCTTAATCAACACTCACCATTGACCAGTCTCCCCATCTAAATGATAAATGGTCTGAGTCACCTTCTCCATTTAATAACATCGAAGCACAGAAAAGATCTTCTCCATTTATTGGACCCATTGTTCCACAACTAATGTATCGAAATATCAACTAAATATAGGTGGTAGTTTCCTCATAAAATACTCAATAACTAGTTTCTATCTCTTAGGTGAAAGAGGACATTCGACATTATTCAAGTTATTGTTCATAGCCTGAGACATCTAGGTAAGAATTGCAATGAAAATTTTAACTCCACCTCCCAAGGCATTGAGGATGTCATTCGGGCAATCACATCATTTTACCTTTTATGGGTTGTTAGTTTGGTTTCTAATAATTCCAATAATTTCTAAAATAGAATGGTTTGAACAAAACATAAGTCTATAATTTATGATAAATAATTTATTCCTTTTTGCAATTAAGTCTTACCGAATATCTTATCGGATCCCTATGTTTAGAGTTTTTCAAAAACAGTGATTCTTGGGTGCTTACATATAGTTAGTCTCATACTATCATTTTTCACCAATATTCTCTAATCCTAATTCCAAAATTAACAAAACCATGAGATAAAACCAACTACATAAACCCTAATTTTCTTACATTACTATAACATCATTTTAAAGATAAATAATATAATAGTGTTACAAAACTAGGATCCAAAGCTTTATTGTTTTGGATAAATTAGGGCCATACATAATATTTACATAATAAACATAAAAATTAATAAAATTCAATATTATCTAGATTCTTAGTGGTCCTATTTTTCTCCTAATTATATTTAGTTACCTAAGGATATACATAAAATAAAGGGGTGAGCTAAAAGACCAGTAAGAGGATATATAAGAACATGGATCAGTATAACATCATTATTATGAATAAATATATCATAATTCCTTCAACCCTGTACCCAAGTGGTACCAGATCCTTATTGGCATCCAAAAGACCTAGGATCAAATCTAGACATGGACGAAATTTTGGGTACTATAGCAACACTACAGTAGGATATTGTAGCAGTAGTGAAACTACAGCGACAGAGGAACTGTAGAAATAACTGTAGAGGTAGAGGAACTGTAGTAGGTACTGTAACATCCCATGTACTATAGTAGTAATATTTTACAAAGGGTCCTTTGGGCAAAAAAATGGGCTTTCAAGCCTTGTATTCAGGCCACCTATCCTTGGACCTTCAGGCTATGTAATGAGTCTCCCTCTACCCAGACAAAAAGAGGTTTATGCTCTAATAATAAAATAAAGCTTCAACCCCAACTTAAAAAAACAAATATAGAATCATGTTTTTGTATATTTCACTTTTTCTCATGATATAAAACACATTAACCAATGAATTGGATATCCATATAATTCCGGCCACACCCATCACATTATAACAATTACATAATCATACATTCCACATAGAATGTATATCTATAATAGAAATAAAATAAACCATGGAAAGGAAATGGGTTTCATGAGAATTTTAAAAAGAATAAGTTCATAAATAATCCTTGTGGTTTCCAAAAGAAAAATGGAATAACATACTTTTTATAAGAATTATGAATCCTGAGTGAAGAAGAAACAATATCAAGGGAAGTAAAACACGTGTTTTTAGAAACAAGTGTTCTTTTAAAAAAATCATTATATTTGTCATAAAATAATATTGGAAGTATGTATATCCTAAAAATGAAAATGGAAAAATAGTGAAATTATATTTGAGTAATATTAAAATAATATCGATACTAAAAGATTTCATGAAATAGGAATAACCAAAGAAATGATATTGGGTTCGAGAATCCCCTTACCTTATGTGTGAATGTTTTTTTCACACTAATATCCTAGATAATAAAATTTTATTCATTAATTAATAAATAAATAACCTATTCTACATGTTTTTTCTTCATTATAATTTTATTATGTTCTTTTATGGATATTTTGATGATTTATAGTGTTCAATTTCATTGTTTGGGAGTGTTCTTTTTCTTGGTTTTCATGATCGTTTCACTTGTATACATATTTGGAATTTTGTGTAAAAGGAGGATAATTTTATAGAATTGATATATTATTTTTTTAGTGAAATAACATAATAATAAATTATATTATATATAATTTGGTAATATGGTATGAATATGAATAATTAGATAAAACGTTAATGATAATCATTTAGATTAATTTGGATTTTTTTCAATCATCACGAACTAGTTACATTTGATAATTTAATATTATGTATATAAATTAGTTACAAAACATAAAAAGGGTTATGAAATAAATTTTAAAATATATTTAAACAATTATAATGGTTATATTACCATTTTTTAAGGAGTTAGAGGAAAATGAAAATGAATCTTCCATGATGGTGGTAAATCGACACATCATGAATAATGATTTCATTTTTTGAATAAAAGGGAGAGGGGAAGAGGTTTGGTGATTGATTATTAAATTAACATAATAAAATTATAGTATATATAATATAATGGATTTATCATGACACTTTTATATGGGGATATGATGAGAAGATAAGAAAATAAAAGAAATTGAAAAGAAATTAAAAGAAAATGAAAGAGTATTTTTACTTCATGAATTATCGTAATGAAGAACCTTATTAGGTGGATTAGTTTGGGTCTTTTGTTGAGAAAAAAGTCTCATGGAAATGGGGGAGGGGATTTGGAAGAATAATGGGTAGAAATTGGACAACCTTAAAGTCTTTGGAGTTGAGAGGATAAGAGGTGGTGAGGGGTGGTATTTATAGGGGAGGATAGATGTGTTTTTTGATTATTTTATTCATTAGTTTATTATTTTGGATCAAGTCCATGAATTATTTAAAAATTATCACTAAATATATTAAAATAATTAAGGATAGTTCAATATTATGGGCTTATATCATCCATACAACATCTATTACTTAATAATTCTTGAGTTTTTATAAATATCGTTAATTACAGAATTTTACGATTGACGAAAATTCAACTATTTTAGAAAAAACCAAAAAATTTACCCAAACCATTTTTTAAAGTGTATAAATAAAAAATCAACTCCATTTTTTAAAAAATAATTTTATAAATATGAGAAATTTAATTTTTTTATTAAAATCATCTTTTACATGGATAATACTGATTTTAAAATTATAACGAATTTCATAATATGTTGAAAAATTAATTGTGGTCTTAGAAAATTATATTATAATAATAAGAAAACAAAATATTAATTTAGGAATATATTTTATCAAAATTTACTTTATTTTAAATAATTATATTAATTATAAAATTAAAAATAATCACATATGTTTTATAAAAATATCAACGCATAATTAATAATTTTTAAAACATTTATTTACTTATAATTTTATATAATTATATCATATTATCATTTATAAGATTCCTAAATTTTATTTATTATTTTACAGATGAGGTGAATATTCTATTGGTTGGATTACTATTCATAATGGTCACATTAATATTCCAAAGTTTGAGTTACTATTACAAAGGTATAGGCTCTTTAACTTCTATAAATAACTCTTATTTCATTTATTGATAATTTATAATGTTTGTATTGTTTTATCTATGTGATTTTATGTGATTTATACTTTATGGCATAAATATAAGAAGGGAGTTTCCATTGATAAAATTCTGGGTTGTTACACTTATTCTTGCTATTTTATATAATAGAATCACTTATATTATATTTTTTATATTTTAGAATATATAAAATCATCCAATATTGGCGGTAATATTCTCCAATTGATTCTAAGATTAATAACATGGGTTTGTTCTCTAGATCTCAAGAATATTCCATTCACCTTAACTGCGTGTCTCTATTGGTATTCCAAGAATACCCTTCTTCTCATTTCTTCTCTTCTTATCCCAGACAAATTTAATTCACATTTAATATTGACAAAACTCATAAATAATTCATTATAGATTATTTAAAAAAAATATAATTAAATAATCTTCACAATTGTATAAAAAACTTATGTTAATAATTCATTTGTAGTCATGAAACTTTTCTTCTCAATGAGAATTCATATGATATTCCAAAACATGAATCATCTTGAATTTTAATTATTAGATTTCATCGTATCATGATCTTGTTATTCCATGTTTTAAAATAATCTTTTCAATCATTTATCTTTAACCCAAAATTCATTAGTGATGTTTAATTCAATACAATTTTTTCCCCATATTTTACTAAATTTATTTCCTCAAAATATTTATTTCAGAAATATTAGATATTTATTTATTCTAGACACTCACATTTTTATTTGAATAAATATTCACTTACATTTTTAAAAAAACATGCATACCACATTGTGAGTAAAAACAACTTAAATTTTTAAGTAAGGTCTTTAATTTTTCCACAGTTCTTCTTCCTTTGTAAAATATATTACTTAGGACTCAGTAGATATCAATCACCAACCTAAGGTTTTGTAAATATCTAAATTCCACTATCAGTAGCTATAATCTAGTTGTTATATAATTTTTGAGGATCTTTATTTTCTATGATCATTTCCCCTTTACTCTAAATCTTCTTGAGCTCTTATAAAAAACTTGTGTATTATCAGAAGAACTTATGCATATATCATGTTAGGTTTTTTTTATTTTTCTTTTTTCACACTTCCCAAGTGATTTAATTTAGTATCATACAAATATGTTACACATCATATACCATTTTAAAATTCTTGGGTAGTTCAATGAAAAACTTATGCTTGAATTATATTATCAAACATATCACTTTTCCATTTCTCAGCCTCAAACTCTATCCAATATATTATGAATCACTAACATATCTTATAAAAGTCTTGCATTTGAAAATTTCCAATTTTATATTTAATAAAAAACATAAACATGGTATAAAAAACCATATGTATCACTTTATTATAAAATTTTCCCCCTTTTATATGTTAAAACTATATGTATAAATAAAATTCCCAATGATTTTTTCATATTTTTAGTTCTAACATAAAAAAATAAATTATATATAAATATATAGTTCATAAAATCTATTTATATAATATTTAGCTAATATTAGGGATTATCCAGTATATTTAAAACATATAAATTGACTTTAAATCACTTAGTTATTTATTAAAATAATTTAAAACATATTCAGATTCAATTGAAAAGTATAATAACAATTACATACTTAATTCTATATATTTATATGTTTCTCACTACATAATTAATTCTAAATTTAGATTAGTCAACTCTATCCTTCATCCATGTGATGTTATTCACTATATTCCATAGCCTTCTTTCTAAATAAATCATAAATTGACTTTTCAATAGATTAGTTATATTTTCACCTCTTTAATCACAACTCTTTAGAATTTATCAATAACTAGATCTCTCAAACATGTTCAAAAGTGTTGTAGATAGTTCTCTAACCATAAATTGAGAAATTTTCATAATTCCATACAATCCATCTCTCCAATCATTAAATATAAGTATAAGGACCCGACCTTAGTAAAATCCATATTCTTGAATTAAATAATTAATTCACAATGAGGATCGTTTCAGGTTTAGAGTTTTAGAGGATTAGGACATAACTATTACATCTTAACGATTACAAAGTAGGCAAATCTACTCAGTTTCCATTTTTTTCACAAAATAAAAACTATTGAACAAAAGAGTCATGTCTAGTTCCATATTTTAGACATCATAACATTTCCTTTATCCCATCCATGAACTTATTAGACTTAAAGTTCTGTGGAAAACATTTCAAAAAAATATGGGATGAGCATATAAATCTCAGTAAGGGTTATAACCGTACGGAGAGAAAACCTTAGTCCATATATACATAATAATCAATGAAACCATACTTTACTCATAAAACATAAGCACTTTAACACACCTCATTAAATCATTAGATTTTATAAATAACTCATAGAAATTATAAGACGTAAAGGTAACTTGAGGCATTCATAACATTCTTACGTAGGGAGTAACCCTCATGGTTACGTTTGGGATACCCATCACAGTATATTCCCTAAATATTTTCAGAGAAACCTTAGCGCTTAACCCCTTCGCCTTTCCCAATGAATTGGAGAGCTATATCGGGCTCAGCCGCCCTTAGTTTATCATAGAACCACTCGTCTTCATAAAAAATTCCCAAGAACCATAACATAATCATATCACATAAAACATGCATAAAGGAAACATAAAATTTCCACATTTCAATCACAAGATATCAATAACACATTGATATAATAAAAAAATTATCAAAACCATTTTCAATACCAAAATAAAGGAAAAGTAAAACATGGTATTTATTTTTCATTTAAAAAAAGTTATGGCTTGTAGAGGAAGCCAAAACTCAAATAATGGGCACAGTGGCGGAGAAGTTTTTGTCACCGCATATGTAAGGCAAAAACATTCCCTTTTATCATTTAGTAAAACGCTTCGTATAAAAATATTCCTTTTTAATAAATGTAAAATTCAAATGGGTTTATACACCGTATAAAAGAAAGTTATGTATAAAACAAAATATGCCTCAATGAAAGGAGATTGAGACGAAGTCCATTACCACTTTGAAGCTTTTAAAATTTTAAACCATTACTATCCATATAAATAAATCCTTAAAAACCATTTTGAAAACATGGATATTAATGAGAAATATTTATAAGAATAAATCAATAAAACATTTAAAACGATATTTTAGTTAAAGTGTTTTTAACAAAATGAGAGACACTTGAATACAAATAATTGAGAGATAAAATTTAATCAGAACATTATAATCTCTTTAGAATAAAGGTATTCATGATATAATATCCCAAAGGACAGTATATACACCATATAAGAGTGAATTGGTGCATAACAACAATGAAGTCTCAATAGAAATGTAAAATGAGATGAAATCCATTATAAATAAGGTATCCTTATATTAAGGATAAATCAATCTCATAATTATTTGTGAAAAATATAAATACACCAAATATAAGTGGATATTAAGTGTAAAATAACTAGAGATCATTCACACATATTCATAGGATGACATATTCCATAACTATAAGTTGAACCCAAAGAAATCGAAATTGGGTTAAGAAGTTCCCTTGTAAAAATTCGACAGCCTAACGGCGTCACTTTAAAATTTAGTAAATGAGTTGATGAGACAAAAAGGGTATCTCATCACTTGGAAATAAATTTTACATTAATAAGTATATAGATGAACATATCCCAACATAATAAGATGTAAATTAAAAGACCTAACAAAAGAAGTCTTTTAAAAAGAGGAGGGTGAAAGGTTCCCTTACCGACTTGAGTAACTTTCGAAATGTACACCCCATAAAAGAAAAACTATACAACATTGATGTAAATACTCATAAATGAATGTATATTACACAAATAGTAGAATAATGGGAATTACATACACCACTCCACTACTGGAAATCAATCCTTTCCCAACGGTTCTGAACCGTTGGGAAAGGCTGCAGAACCGTTGGTATATGTTATACCAACGGTTCTGCCAACCGTGGGGAAGTAAGCTGTTGGGAAAGGCTTTTCCCAACGGTTTACAAGGAACCATTGGGATAGGTTAGAAAAAATAAACCTACCCCAACGGTTGTGCAAAACCGTTGGGAAAAGCCTTTCCCAATGGTTTGGCCCGTTGGGGAATCCCATGAATATTTTATTTCCCACCAGTTTGAAAACCGTTGGGAAAGGTTTTTACCAACGGTTCTACCAACCGTTGGTAAAAACACCAATTCCAAAAGCTATCCCAACGGTTTGAATCGTTGGGATAATCTGTTTTTACCAACGGTTTAATGAACCGTTGGTAAAAACATCTCCATATGGGCTATGCCAATGTTTTGAAACCGTTGGCATAGGCTTTGCTGTGCAAATTGCACAGGAGCCTGCAATTTGCACAGCAGGTCTGTTTTGGGCTCATTTTGGCACAGCAGGTCTGTTTTGGGCTCATTTTCAATTCAATTTTCATTTTCAATTCAATTTTCAATCCAATTATTGTAACTGTAACACATATACAATGCATACATATAGAGAACAAACCAACACATTTAAATAATGCAAACCAACCAACCAACGCATATAATGAATCCTGGAAATATACTCATCCATAATTAAATTAGAATTCATAACATAATTATAAACATACATAATTCATTTAGAATTCAATTTAAAATTTAGATGACAATCATATGTGGAATCCGGAATTCAATTCATAATTTGATTGGTTTTTTGTACACCATATATTTTTACTCGAAATCATATACATTTTAAACAAAATACATACACCTGGAATGATACCGGTCACACCGTGCCTCGGATTGAGGTGAGGTTAACTCGTACACGTCACAAATGACTCATTGATCGTTGTCCTAAAGTATCAACATATTCTGAAATCGTTTGGTCAGTTTTCCGTATGCCAGTTGTTGTTTTCACTTAAAATGAAGTGTTTTTCAAATAAAAGAGAGACACTTTGAATAGTACCAGCCACACCGCGCCTTGGATTGACGCGTGGTTGACTCGTACACATCACACATGACCAATGCATTATTGTGCTAAAATATAAACTCAATCAGAATGTGTTTGGTTGGTTTTCCGTATGTATTTAAAATGTAGTCCATTTTAATGAAAATAGATACACTTAGAGTGGTCTCGGCCAAACCGCGACTCGGATTGAGGTGCGGTTGACTCGTACACGTAACATATTACCCATGGATCGTTTTCCTAAAATTTCAAAAGATTCCGAATGCGTTTGGTCGGTTTTTCGTATCTCAGTTGTTTATTTCACTTATAATCTTGTCCCTTTTAAATAATAGAGATACAATTAGAGTGGGACCGGCCACATCACGTTTCAGAATTAGATGGCGTTGACTCGTACACGTCTCAAATGACCCATGAATCTTTGTCCTAAAGTATCAACACAATCCGAATGTGTTTGGTCGGTTTTCCATATGTTAGTTGATGTTTTTCACTTAAAATGACGTCCTTTTGAAACAAAAGAAATACACATTGAGTTTTTCCGGCCACACTGCGCCTTGAATTGAGGTGGGGTTGACTCGTACACGTCACATATGACCCATGGATAATTGTGCTAAAGTATCAACACAATCAGAATCCGTTCGGTCGGTTTTCCGTATGTCATTTGTTGTTTTCACTAAAAATAAAGTCCATTTTAAACAAAATAGAGACACTTTGAGTGGTTTCAGCCACACCATGCCTTGGATTGAGGTGGCGTTGACTCGTACACGTCACATATAACCCATGGATCGTTCTCCTAAAGTTTCAACAGAAACCGAATGCGTTTGGTTGGTTTTCCGTATGTACTTAAAATACTGTCCATTTTAAACAAAAGAAAGTCACTTAGAGTGGTCCTGACAACACCATGACTCGGATTGAGCCCGGGTTAGCTCGTACACGTCACATATGACCCATGGATCGTTGTCCTAAAATTTCAACATATTCCGAATGCGTTTGGTCGGTTTTTCGTTTGTCAGTTGTTTATTTCACTTATAATCTTTTCCGTTTTAAACAAAAGAGACACATTTAGAGTGGTACCGACCACACCACGTCTCCGATTTAGGCGGGGTTGACTTGTACATGTCTCAAATGAACCATGGATCGTTGTCCTATATTATCAACACAATACGTATGCGTTTGGCTGGTTTTCCGTATGCCAGTTGATGTTTTTCACTTAAAATGACGTCCTTTTGAAACAAAAGACCTACACTTTGAGTTGTGTCGGCCACACCACACCTCAGATTGAGGAGGGGTTGACTCATACACGTCACATATGACCCATGGATCATTGTGCTAATGTATCAACACAATCAGAATCCGTTCGGTCAGTTTTCCGTATGTCATTTTTTGTTTTCACTAAAAATGAAGTCCATTTTAAACAAAATAGAGACACTTTGAGTGGTGTCGGCCACACCGCGCCTCAGATTGAGGTGGCTTTGACTCTTACACGTCACATATGACCCATGGATCGTTCTCCTAAAGTTTCAATAGAAACCGAATGCGTTTGGTCGTTTTTCCGTATGTACTTAAAATACTATCCATTTTAAACAAAAGAAAGTCACTTAGAGTGGTCCCGACCACACCGTGACTCGGATTGAGCCCGGGGTGGATCGTGCATGTCACATATGACCCGTGGATCGTTGTCCTAAAATTTCAACAGATTCCGAATGCGTTTGGTTGGTTTTTCGTCTGCCAGTTTTTTATTTCACTTATAATCTTGTCCGTTTGAAACAAAAGAGACACAATTAGAGTGGTACCGGCCACACCGCGTCTCGGATTTAGGCGGGGTTGACTTTTACACGTCTCAAATGAACCATGGATCGTTTTCTTAAAGTATAAACACAATCCGAATGAGTTTGGCCGGTTTTCCGAATGCCAATTAATGTTTTTCACTTAAAATGACATCCTTTTGAAACAAAAGACATACACTTTGAGTTGTACCGGCCACACCGCGCCTCGGATTGAGGCGGGGTTGACTCGTACACGTCACATATGACCCATGGATAATTTTTCTAAAGTATCAACATAATCAGAATCCGTTCGGTTAGTTTTCCGCATGTCATTTGTTGTTTTCACTAAAAATGAAGTCCATTTTAAACAAAATAGAGACACTTTGAGTGGTGTTGGACACACCGCATCTCGGATTGAGGTGGCGTTGACTCGTACACGTCACATATGACCCATGGATTGTTCTCCTAAAGTTTCAACATAAACCGAATGCGTTTGGTCGGTTTTCCGTATGCTAGTTGATGTTTTTCACTTAAAATGATGTCCTTTTGAAACAAAATACATACACTTTGAGTTGTACCGGCCACACCGCGCCTTGGATTGAGGAGGCGTTGACTAGTACACGTCACATATGACCCATGGATCATTGTGCTAAAGTATCAACACATTCAGAATCAGTTTGGTTGGTTTTCCGTATGTCATTTGTTGTTTTCACTAAAAATGAAGTCCATTTTAAAAAAAATAGAGACACTTTGAGTGGTGTCGGTCACACCGCGCCTCGGATTGAGGTGGCGTTGACTCGTACATGTCACATATGACCCATGGATCATTCTCCTAAAGTTTCAATAGAAACCGAATGCGTTTGGTTGGTTTTCCGTATGTACTTAAAATACTGTCCATTTTAAACAAAATAATGTCACTTAGAGTGGTCCCGACCACACCGCTTCTCGAATTTAGGCGGGGTTGACTCGTATACGTCTCAAATGACCCATGGATCGTTGTATTAAAGTATCAACACAATACGAATGCGTTTGGCCAGTTTTTCGTATGCCAGTTGATGTTTTTCACTTAAAATGATGTCCTTTTGAAACAAAAGACATACACTTTGAGTTGTTCTGGGCACACCGCACCTCAGATTGAGGTGGGGTTGATTCGTACACATCACATATGACCCATGGATCGTTGTCCTAAAGCATCAACACATTTCCAATGCGTTTGGTCAGTTTTTCGTATGTCACTTTTTGTTTTCACTTAAAATCTTATGGAAATTCATATAGAATATTTTTATATCATATTTAGTATGGATTATATTTTAGTTGATCGTGCTATAAAATATTTCAGAGCTAATGAAATTAAGGAAGGTGGAGGGGCTGTCCGGGGGGCTGTCCGGGGGGGCTGTCCGGTGGGTGTCCGGGGGGCTGTCCGGGGACCAAGGAGGAGGGTGGGGGGGCTGTGCGGGGTCTGTCCGGGGGGTGTTTGGGGGTTGTTCAGGGGGATGTCCGAGGTTGTTCAGGGGGCTGTCCGGGGGTTGTTCAGGGGGTTGTTCAGGGGTTGTTCAGGGGTTGTTCAGGGGTTGTTCAGGGGGTTGTCCGGGGTTGTTCAGGGGGCTGTCCGGGGGCTGTCCGGGGGGTGTTTGGGGGGTTGTCCGGGGTCCAAGGGGGAGGGTGGGGGGGGGGGGGGGTTGTCCGGGGGGCTTTCCGGGGGGCTATCCGGGGTCCAGGGTCGAGGGTGGGGGGCTGTACGGGGGGCTGTCCAGGGGGCTATCCGTGGGGCTGTCTGGGGGGTGTTTGGGGGGTGTTTGGGGTCCAAGGGGGAGGGGGGGGGGTTGTCCAGGGTCCAAGAATGAGAGGTGTTGTCCAGGGAGTTCTCAAACACACAACCAATAAAAGACAACAACATCCATAAAAACAGACAATATATAAAAATAACTCAACTCCAATACTATACTACGAGTCTAGATAAAACCAACAACTAGAATAGATTAAACATCAAATATCAGTAATATAAGTCAAAAATGTAACGGATCAATATGTCCCACATCAGCATCATTATCACCATCATCATCATCATCATCATCACCCTCTTCATTGTCCTCCTCATCATCCTCACCCTCCACAGCGCCCTCCTCCTCGCCTTCGCCCTCCTCCTCACCCTTCTCATCTCCCTCCTCTTCCGCATCAGACTCCTCGCCATCATCATCTTCAAGATGTAAATCGGCCGGACCACCACTGGAACTGCCACCTGGTGCACCATATATAGAATTTATTGACGACATGTATTCATCAATTGCTGGGCTGGCCTCTGCTGGAAGTGTTGGACGTAGAACTTCAATAAATTTCATAAATGCACTGTTTGCCCTAGCAGACTGTTCTGCAGTCTCTGTGGCCGTTTTCTCAGCCTGTTCTGCCTGTGCCCTAACTTACTGCAGCTCGGTGGCACTACAACTCGTACCTGAGGCAGGCCAATACCTCTTCGGGGCTATCCTAGGTCGGTAGCGTACTCTGCCAGAATGATCCTCTCCCAACACCTGATGTAAGTGATCAGATGGCCCAAAATTGTCTGCTTCTTGGGCATCGAGGGCCTCTAAAGCATCCTGTTACAAATATAAATATATTATTAAGTTACAAAATAGATATTAAAATATAAAATCAACAGATTAAAACTTACAATCTGCTGCTGAGTCGCTTCGTTGACAGCACTTCCATCCTTTTTTCATCTACTCGAGCAAAATAGTTTTTCTCGAGGCACACGTCCTTCAATATTTTGTACTTGCCTCTACAATGACATTGAAAACAAAAGTTATATAAAAACTTTAGCAAATGATTAAATAATTGAGGAAACAAAAAAAAAATGTAAGTCATAAAGAAAACTTATAAATAATTGTCATACCTGCTGCCTCTCATGATCCGGCATTGTCGTGCGTCCTAGTGTATGGAGGTATTTTTTTGCATCAATGTTTTTTTTTATTTTTTCCAGATGATTCCTAAATAAAATTCGATAATGTAAAGTATAATATTAATGCAAAACTTGAAAGATATTATTTAAATACCTCAAATGTAATTCATACCTTAAACTGGGTACTCGTCCAATGAGTAATCATCTGATGATACTGCTCTATAGGACAATCATCCACGACTGGTACCGCCTCTAACTCAGTGCCAACTCTAGCACGCCAGCCAATATACAGCTCATGCTTGTAGTCTCTCCAAATCTCGCCTAAATCCTTTAGACGTTCCAGTCATGCACCCTCACCATCAGGAAAATTAAATCGAAGCTGAAATCAAAATATTAATTCATATAAATACAAAAATAATTCATGGCATTAAATACAATAGATTTTTTTTACCCATATCTCTGCCCAAGCTCTATCTTTGACCTCATGTGGAAAATGTCTCCACGACAGCGGGCTGACGAGAATGATGTCGGAGTATTTGGAAAGCGTCTCCAGAAAACTCCGACATTGCTGCCCTGTTTTCTCAACCATCTGATTGTCTTCATTATATTCCACCATAACCTGTGTGCGATGGTTCCACACCGAACGCATGCATGTACGGCCCCGCCCCCGCCTCCTGTCAGTAGATGTATCTGTCATGAAATAAAAACAAATATTTTATCAAAACATTTTAGAATGAAAATAAATATTGCTATAAAAATTTGTTAGGGTTTTATAAATATACCTACGCTAGTTTGATCAATGAGTGGCACCGGATCCACAGAACCTGATGGAACACCCTCTGGTGGAACAGGAGTCGAAGATGATGGAATATAAAATCTCGGAGAGACATAAGTAGAAGGAAAAGAAGATGGAACAGCTGTATGACCTGATGCTGACTGGGGAGTGGGAATCATCATGGGATGTGAAAATGATGGGGCAGAAGATGCAGAAGGTAGCGAAAACATGGGAGACCTAAATACCCCGTGTGTCCCTAACGACACACTGGGATCAGAATGTGGGAAGGCTGAAATGTCAATGGGAGGGGCAGGGTCTAGTCGGGCACACGTAGCTCTACGTCCACCTCTGGTACAAACCCTCCTCGTACCACCGACCTGAGAACTAGGACCAGTACTAGGCTCCTCGTCGAATAACTGTCGACGTAACGGTGGATCCTACAAAAAAGTTTACAAAAAAATTAATCACATGACATTATATATTATGTAAATATATATATATATATATTTGAAATAAAGTACCCACTGTAGGCACTAAATGTGGAATGCCCAGCTCCTCCATCCGACGATTGTTCTCCGCCATTTTTTTTCTTCGTCTCTCTTCAATTTGCTGCATTTCCTGCATTTGAAAACAAATATGTAATTAATTAGAAAAAGGAAACTAATGTGTAAACCAAAAAACTAAATATATGAGGGAATGAGGGGATTCATTGGTAATCTAGCTATCAATTGTTTTAGAAGAGCTTGAACGACTTTAATAAAACATACAAGTTGTAATGCTCACCAAGTTAGAAATATTGTTTGATTTGGTTTGAATACAGTTCAATTCCAAATTAGAAAATGCAATTCAAATAAAACAGCAACCAATAAACATTGAAAATTCACATAACGGTCAAGTCAGCTAAAACATTTTTGTGATCAATACTAAATAAATATGAATATTACCAACCTTAACAACCCAACTCGAGGTAAACCAAAAGAATTGAGAACATGGATGAATGATTCTATATATTTCCAACCACAACTTCAGGTTCACAATCAACTCTGACAATTGAGCTATTGGAGTCATCAAAATAAATAAATGGATTGGTTCCAATGGAAATAGGGACAGTGTTAATTCCATCATCAGCATCATCAAAAATATGTCTTGGAATTACTTCAACTATGACACCAAATTCAGGTTGAAGTTGATCTTTGACATAAAAAACTTGTTTATCCATTGATGCCAACACATATGGTTCTTCGGTAGCAAGAGTGCGGGTCATATTAATTACTTGAAATCCAAAATCATCAATAAATATGCCATGTCTCATCATCGAATCAAACCAATGGTATTTCATCATTGTGACTCGTCCATGAGAGTAATAATCCAATATTATTATTTTCTCAACGACTCCATAATAACCCACATTTTCAAGTCGCGGTCTACTATCGAATGCACTGGCATAAAAATCTATTGTGGCAGTAACCATAATACCATCATGTTGTGTTCTCATGTTTTTGGCTCATTCAGTGACAATAAATCTGTACCCATTGATAACAATTGATTTACAGTCACGAACCACGGTATTAGGACCAAAAGACAAAGCTCTTATTTCCTCAGAGATAGAGTCAGCAGACAAACTCAATACCTGAAATATAAAGGACAGTTAAATATAAGTAAATATTGAAATAATTAATTTAAACAGTAACATTTTTACCTTCAATTTTAACCAAGCAAAAAACTCTTTGCTATGCAAAGTCTCTATCCTTCTCAAAGATAAAGAACGATGCTTCCTATTTATCATTGTTTTGTGTTCCATGTAGATAAGAAAATATGAATAGTTTAACAGATATATATGTAAGATATACATATTCAATTTTGTTACCTGATATAGTCATCGAACAAATCACAGTTAAAAAAAACTGTGCGATGTGCCATCTCCTGCTCTTCATGGCTTAATGTATTCAATGTATATGATCCAGGAATTCCTCCTGTTTGAGGAAGTGATGGAAAAATGAGTTCAATTTGTTCATATTGTTCTTCTTCATTTCTCATTGGTCTGTTCATTCTTGTAGTAAGATCAGACAAATACATCGAACAGAAATCCATACATTCTTGAGCTAAGTAACCGTTCACGATAGAACCTTCGAGATGATTCTTGTTTCGAACATAAGACTTTAATGTGAACATATTTCTTTCAGTTGGATACATCCAACAAAAAGAAACAGGTTCTCTGAGAAGTATTTCAGTTGGAATATGGACAGTCAGATGCAGCATGCATGTGAAAAATGATGGGGGAAATATTTTCTCTAACTCACACAAAATTAATGGGGCATCTGTCATCATTTTTTTGCAAGAAAGACTTGGAAAACTTCTTAGCACAAAGATCTCTAAACAAATGGGAAAACCGAATAACACCCACCCTTACATTATTGGACAAAAGATGACAAATTTCTATTAGAAGCAACTCATGCAGTAGAACGTGATAATCATGAGTCTTCAAAGATTTTAGCTTCAACTCTCTTATGTTGACCCGTTTAGATATGTTGCTTGAATAGCCATCAGGAACTCTAATAGTCTCTAATACTTCCAGAAATTGTTTTTTTTTCAGTAGGTGTCATCACATAAGAAGCACATGGAAGTTGCCATTTATTTTCACTGATACGCACAGGATGCAATTCTGGTTTGATGCCCCAATCCACCAAGTCACGTCGAGATCATAAATCATCTTTTGTCTTCCCCTTTACATTTAGAATAACTAAAAGAAAAATTTCACATATATTCTTTTCAATATGCATTACGTCTAAGCAATGAAGTAGCAAATTGGTTGACCAATAAGGCAAATCAAAAAAGATACTCCTCTTCCTCCAATTGTAACAGTTTTCTGTTGAAACATTCTTTCTCTTTCCAGATTTCATTTGACCCTTCCCGAACGAAAAACTGAAATCTTTCAATTCATTAAGCACATCAGTTCCAGACATACGCTGAGGTGGATCATCTGTCTCTATAGTATTATCAAATCTTCGATGATTCATTCAATATGGATGATCCTTTGTAAAAAATCATCGATGTCCCATAAAACTGAAACTACAACGATGTTTCAGTCTTCTGGATCGTGTATTCTTCATACAAACTAGACATGACAGTTTTCCCTTCGTGCTCCATCCAGACATCATTGCATAAGCTGGAAAATCATTGATCGTCCACATAAGCGCATCACGCATTTGAAATATGTCTTTCGAACATGCATCGTATGTGCGCACACCCACATCCCAAATAAGTTTCAACTCTTTTATTAAAGGTTGCATGTATACATCAATATCAATGCTGGGATCAGAAGGACCAGATATGAGTATACTCATGAAAGTGAAATATTTTTTCATACACAACCATGGGGGAAGATTATAAATGTGTATAAAAACTGGCCATGTGCTGTGCGAAGTAAGCATCTGCCCAAACAGATTAAAACCGTCGCATGAAAGACCCAGCCTCATATTATGCACGTCAGCTGCAAAATCAGGATGTCGAGCATCAAATCTCTGCCATGCAAATCCATCTGCAGGATGAACCAACTCATCATTAGTCTTCTTTCTCTCGGTATCATGCCGTCTCATTTTTATTGATATGTCATCAGACATAAAAAGATTCTGGAGTCTGGGGATCAATGGAAAGTGCCACATTACTTTTTGTGGAACGCGGGATGGTGTTCCATCAGATTTTGACTTCCAGCGGGATGTGCCACATTTTATACATTCATTTCGTTCAGTGGTTTCTTCCCAGAATAAACTGCAATCTTTCAGGAAAGCATGAATTTTGTTTCTGGAAAATCCAAGTTCTTCAACTAACTTCCATGCCATATAGTGGTTTGAGGGAATATCTGCATCATCTGGAAGTAAATCCTTCAAGAGGGTAACAATGTAATCGATTACTGTATTAGAAATCCCATACATAGTTTTTCCATGAAACAATCAGATTAAAAATTCCAGCTTTTTCATTTTATCGCATTGTCGATATACTAGAGTCGTGGCAGCATCATTCAATTTTTTCACCCTATCAATATCATCATTTTCACTAGATGCATCAGTTGTCCTCATATCGACGTCTTCTTGAGTCGAAATCCTTTCTTTTTCATGATGACGAATAAACGGAAACCGATCATCTAAAAAATTCCCCATTCCAGTCATTTCATTTAGATCATCACCAATTTGAGATTTCATTTTCTCTCCATTGTGATACCACACAAAGTAGTTTGCTTGAAAACCATTTTTGGTTATGTGGTAGCTGACTTCTTCACGACTCAACCAAGGTCTACCAACACAATTGGAACATGGGCAGTGTATGCGACCACTATCTGAAGCATTGTGAAATGCAAAATATATAAAGCTCTCCAAATTGTTTTGAAAATCGCTTGAGATACGATCGGTTTCATACATCCAAATTCTGTCCATTCTGTAAAAAGAATTCATATAAGTCATTTTGTCATAAACAATTCAATATGATTGAAATTTAATAGAAAATACATTTAAGTAAACGATAAATGAAGAAAATAATCATGGTATCAACTACACATGTGAAAAAAACATACTAATGTGTTATTGAAAAAATGTAAAACCAACAAGAACTTAATGTGTTATCACATCAGATCGTTCCTCATCCCATAACCATATTAGTAGGGTATCCTCATATGAGATTTACCTTTTTGAATTAATATGAACTTCCTCACCAGGTACCTGAGTAGATTTTATAGATATAATCATCTCACATCCTGTAAGGCTTCCATTATATATGATCTGCAGAATAATTTGAGTGATCATGAATCATGCATGGGATCTTCCCATGATCACTATAGATTATGAGAAGGAATTATGATAAGTCACATGAAGAACATCAAACACATATTTTAGATAATTTGAGACATAATATAATAAAATAATGTATAAATCTATGGAATTTGGGATAAAAGGATGGATGAAATACTAAAATATGGGAGACTAAGGTGAAGGAAATATATGTTGACCCTAATGTTCATAACATGCATCACCTATGAAATTTTATTGCACTAGGAAATTTCATCTTGTTCACAATACATTCCATTGGAAACCTATTTTTATCATTTGATGTCCCCTTGACATGTCAAATAAAATCAGATGGCACCCATGAATATGCCACCCTTGTAATGAAAAGCCTTTAATTCTCACCATACAGACTACATGTTTTCCAATAGATATGTATCTATTTCTATATAGGGGAATCAATACATATTATCTCAGTCTCATATTAAATGCCAGGAATGTTAGATGGCTCCCTTAACACCCTCCAGACACACCAACTAGGTCATGTGATGTCCTCAAATCATGTCACTATGGACATAAATCACCCATCAAGACATGTCACACTGACTCTAGAGTTTCCCTCCCAGTGTGTCAAACATGTGTTTTGATGAAAATGGAGAAGATCACCAAAATCAAGAGATTCCCTATAGGCATTACATCCATTATCATGAAATTGCTTCAAGGATCAACCAGTCAGGACTTGTGATGTCCTCCAAACATTCCGTCCTTGATCATTAGAGAAACATCAGACAATCCATCTAGGTTAGGAAAATTCATCAAAATGTTTATAGGATCATGTAATTTCCATTGGAAATTTCCAAAAGAAACCCTCTATCATGCTAAGTAGATAGTCAAGGCATTCCATGTGGAAAACCAACACATATCCATAAGAGAAGAAATATAAAAATAATAGAATCTATATGCATTATAAAATTGTCCACCATTGGCATGTAAGATTCTATAAAAATGGAACCATAGTGTTTATGTTTTAATTAATGGAAAAATAAGTTCATTAATACAACTACAACAACTTGATTGAGATCAATTTTTACCTGTTCAGATGGGGGGTGTACCTATTCGGACGGGGGTCGATGATGTTCGGACGAGGGGTTCACGAGAGTACGGGAGCGGAGGATAATTAGGGCTCTGTCTCGAATGAGGGAGAGAAGATCGGGGTTGCTATTTGGGAAAAACCTTTGCCAACGGTTTGTAAAAACCATTGGCAAAGGCAACCTTTCCCAACGGTTTCAATAAACCATTGGGAAAGGGATAAGTTTAGCACCCCTTTCCCAACGGTTCTATAGAACCGTTGGGAAATGGGTCACTGGAATGCCCTTTGCCAACGGTTTCAGTAAACCATTGGCAAAGGCTGAGTATACCAATGGTTTAATTGAACCGATGGTATACTGCCGTTGGGAAAAACCCAAATTCCAGTAGGGCTCAAATAAAATGGTGGCAAATGTAGCATAAATCCCATGGGAATAAAAGTGAGATGAAAAATCCCTTTCGAAAACTCACCAGCCTAATGACGCCACTTAAAACATCCAAAAATAGATTTATGAGATCAAATAGGGTCTCTCATAATATGAACATAAAAATTACAGAATGAATAATATAAAATAACATCCCCAAACAAAATAAATATGAGCTTAAAAGAAATGACATAAAGGAGAGTACTTAAAAAAGAGAGAGAGGTAGGATCCCTTACCTCGTGTCCGACTTGGCTCGATCGTTATTTAATCTCCTGAATAATAAAATAGAGTTAATTTATAATTGATTAAGAACCTTTTTTAAGTTCATTATTCCTTTTATATCATTTATTACCATTTTATGAACATTATGTAATTATTTAAGTTAATAACGGTCATTTTTTTGATCATTGGTACTTGAGTCAAAAATAAACTTCTTATAATTACAAGTTGTTCATGTGGTAAAATATCAATTATATACAGAATTTTATTAATGATGTAGATATCATATATAATATATATATCCAGTAAATACTTGCATTTATAATATTACATAACATTTAGAGGTAAGAAATGAAATGCACCGTTCATGGACACGGTAAGCCGTACGTACGCATGAACGCAACTTTCATTTCTATTTCGTATTTAATGATATTAAAACTAAATGAGAGAGATATATATATATTATAATTACAGTATAATATATATGTTATATAGGTCACATAATTTCATTAATTTCATCCTTTATACATTCCATGTGTTGCATGAACGAGTCACATCACTTGAGGGGGCGGTGGTCCACACTTCCTCAAATGAAATTATCGCATTTGCACAACATGCAAAGAATAAAGGTAGGTTTTAAATGTAAAATACAGAAGAGTAGAGAGGAAATATATATAATATATATCATAAATAAATATATTTCCATCATAATGGCCACCATGAGAGGTTGTAGGAGAAGACATAACAATCATCATTTCGTGACGCAATAATTCACCATCCACAAAAACAGTATGTTCTTTAACCGTTAGACGGAGGTGTGTGTAAGTGTAGCCCGAATCCTTCTCATAAAAACATCCTAGTATATTGAAGATACTGGTTTTGTTACAAAATAAAGTAATATAAAGATTTTAGGTGTTTGGAGAAGCAAAATAAAACAAAAGAACTTAAGTGAGGACATTACCTTTAAATCGGGTAACTCCCATTGGTTTGAAACCAAAAGGGTTCTTAAAGAGCTTTATGCCTAAGGTAAGGATTCTAGGATTAAAAGAGGGATGTGGAGAGATACAATGATCCGATTTTGGTTGAGAAAAAGTCTTGAGAGGTGTGGGTAAGGGGGTAGAGGCGGAGGCCTTTTATAAGAGGGAGGAGGGGCACTCTTGGAATGTCTTGAAATGTTACTTTATTATAAAATGATTTTCGGATATTAAAGGTCCCACAATTATACATTTCGAGGATAAGGTGATAAGGGTTCAAAATCCACCAATACAATATGTTTTTGACAAGTCGAAGTCTTATATTTTACCTTATCTTCTCATTTTATTTAAATCGTTCATTAATGAGGTAATCACTGCATCATCATGGTGTCTTAAATAAATTTATTTATTTAATGTCTAAAAATTATAAAAAAAATATCATGATGTAGGAAATATTTTTAGATTTATAATGAATATTTATAGTAAAAATATATGACTTGTATAACCCCATGTAATTTTTTTTAGTAAAATAATAAATGTTTGTGCCATTTTTATTTTAACTTTAAATAAAAAGTTATTAATGTAATTTTCATACCAATGTGGCTCCAGGGGATCCCCAAGTTGACCCATGGATTTTATTGGTCGGCCATGACTCATACAATAAGGGTATGACATGTGTCAATGTCATTTCATATTATTATAACATTATCTTTACCTGAAATTACACTAATTACCTTTAATCGCGATTAATAAAACTTAAAAGTTACTATTCACAAAAATATTATTTTAATCCCATTGAACCAAATTTTACACTCTAATTACAACCATGTATGTTGGATTTTTGAAATTCAAATCACAGAATTGGTAAAGTTTCATTTAAACGAAAAATCAGTTTTTTTAACTACAACTTAGTGGTTTAACTATTCATAAAAAATTGAAGTTTTTCCGAAAAATACAAAAAATTCACCCTAAGATATATTTGATATTCCAAATTAAAAAATGATGCCTATTTTAAAAAATTCAAAACATATAACTTTCATTAATTAATTTAATAATTAATTCTCTCTGTCAAGACAAATAGCGTGTTTTTAAGAAACAATATCTATTAAAAGATTGACACTAGTTTAAGTCGAATTTCAAAGTGAAATTAATTCCATTGACCACCATTGGATTAAATGGTAAAAATATATTCTAATTTAACTTTAAAAACAATTCAAAAGATGATTTAATCATATAAATAAATTAGATTAAAAAGAGGTTTTGAATTAAAATACAACATTTTTCACTTATTCATTAAAAATAGACTTTATCAAAAAAATAACAAAAACCTACACAAAGTAAATTTCGATATCCCGATTTTAAAGAAGGATTTTATTTGGTGCAATATAACATATAAATGTTTCAGAAAGTGGATTTAAAAAGGATTCGCCATCAAAAGGCGGTTAATCGACCTTTTAAAGAATATTAGAATATTTATGCTTAAAATTGGATTTATTCGCATTTTAAGACTCTAACATTTATTGGATAAAAGTAAAAATATTTGACAAACATATATAATAATTTTTTAGTTAGTTTTGTTCATTCCCGCCATTATAATGGCTTAGTGTTAACTACCATTTAAAATAATTTTATTTTATTATTAGAGTGCAATGTAAGATTTACAAGAAACTCGTTGTTGCATATTGTGTACACAATCGAGCATAGAGTTCCCTTTAAATTACTATTAAAATTTTATTCAAAAATATGGATAAATATAAAAATGTCATATTCTTTATTTACCTGGGGTGTTACATCATTTTCCCCTTTTGGGAATTGCGTCCTAACAATTTTAAAATTGGGCTCGGAAACTTCATTGAATGTCCCACATCAGAACAAGAGTCGTTAAAACTATCACTTTAAAATAAAGAAAGTGAAGTACAAAGGTCACACGAGTTAACACATACTAGAATTCCATGAAAACATGGATATGTAGGAAAAAAAGGGTCATGTTCTGATGGAGAGTGATAGAAAACATGTTTAGGAGAAAGTTAACCACCATAAAATCAAAAACATGTGATGAGTTAAACGGTATTTGATTTACCAGAAGGAAAAGCTAACAGACACAATTTTTGTTTTAATTTACTTTTCATTGAGGAATTTATTTATGAGATTAAATAAATCATAAAGAAACATACTCACTTGTCATGTACACTTTCACCTTTTACTAGATTTCTAACACAAACTCATATTTTCTCCAAACGATGAGTATTTCAGGATGACTTGTTCATATTAAGAGTTCTATAATCAACTTCTAGAGAATAACCTAATCCAAAAAAGAGAACTACATATTTTTCATGTCTTTATACCTTAACCAAAACTAAAACCAAAAAGGTTAGTACAAGATCAGATAATACCCAAAATGGATAATCCTTTATAAAAAAAATCTATTCTTAATCTCCAAAATTTGTCAAACAATACCCAAAGTTCAACAAAGACCATTCAATAAACATATATCCATAAAATTCTTCAAAGTAATCAAAAATAAGATTGAAACCCAAATCTCTGAAAGATTTAATCACATAGTATTCCATGATAAACCTTAACATTTATCTCCAATCATCAGTTACTCTTAAAGACTCATACTGAAAAGAAATTAACCTAATCACATATCCTTCATGATAGGTTAATAATTTCCATATATAACCCAATATCAACTTATTCTAGATTTATAAGATCATATAACTAAAAATAATTAGTCAAACTAACCAGGGAATTCACGTAGTCCAGTGGTAGGTGATAAATACATGTCGCACTTTGGTTGTGGGTTCGATTCCTGCAGCTTCGTCTGGCGCGATAGGTTGTCACATGGTCTATGTGTTGTCCTTTTTCCAAAACTACATAATTATTATAACATTCCCCAAAAAGCAATAAAATCTTCAAAAATAACTATAACATAATTTAACCTCATGTTTATCTCATGCCTTTCATTTTCCATTATAACATATAGTAACCCATAATTACCTCAAAAGTAAGGATCATATAAACCCTAATGGTTACCTTTATAATTATTACCTGAACATCCACATCGTGTTGGTCGTCTTGTACATGATGCATTAGAGAACTCACCAAGGTTCAAGTGGTTGATCATGACTTCTGAAAGTTGGTTTAGAATATCCATGAGATTTTTCATGGAATCCCCCATTTCATCCACTCTCTTAATCAGAGAACCACCATAGTTTCCTTGAAACCCATTGTCACTTTATTGCCTACTAGATCCATCCATTTACTAAAACCAAAAAGGTCAGTGTGAGTATATCAACAAAATCATTATGTACTAAAGAGGAAGATAAACACTAAGATATAATTATCCAAGTTATCTCAAACTCATTCCAACTTTCATAAATAATAATGACTCTATCTAATATAATAACCATTGTGGTTATACACAACTTGTCACTTATGATTAAACAATACTCTAACCTCTAATGTTATCTAAACCGACCTCTGATACCAACTATAAGGACCCGGCCTTAGTGCAATCCATATTCCTGAATTAAATGAATAATTCACATTGAGGATCTTTTCAGGTTTAGAGTTTTAGAGGATTAGGACATAACTATTACATCTAAAGGATTACAAAGTAGGTACATCTACTCAGTTTACATTTTTTTCACAAAATAAAAACTCTTGAACAAAAGAGTCATGTCTATTTCAATGTTTTAGACATCATAACATTTCCTTGATTCCATCCATGAACATATTCCACTTTAAGTCCTGTGGAAAACATTTCAAAAAAACTTGGGATGAGCATAAAAAGCTCAGTAAGGGTTATAAAAATACGGAGAGAAAACATTAGTCCATGTATACATAAGAATCAATGAAATCATACTTTACTAATAAAACATAATCACTTTAACATACCTCATTAAATCATAAGATTTAGGAATAACTCATAGAAATCATAAGATGCAAAGGTAACTTGAGGAATTCATAACATTATTACATAGGGAGTAACCCGCATGGTTACGTTTGGAATACCCATCACAGTATATTCCATAAATCTCATCGGAGAAACCTTAGCCTTTAACCCCTTAGCGTTACCCAATGCATTGGAGAGCTATATCGGGCTCACCCGCCCTTAGTTTATCACATAACCACCCGTCTTCATAAACAATTCCCATGAACCATAACATAATCGTATCACATAAAACATGCATAAAAAAATAACATTTCTATATTCCAATCACAAGATTTAAATAACACATTGATATAATAAAAACATTTTCAGAACCATTTTCAATACCAAAATAATGGAAAAGTAAAACATGGTATTTATTTTTCATTTAAAAAAAAGTTATGGATTATTGAGGAAGCCGAAACTCAAATAATGGCCACGACGGCGGATAAGTTATTGTCGCCGCATACATAAGGCAAAAACAATCCCTTTTTTAGTTTATTAAAATGATTCGTATAAAAATATTCCTTTTGAATAAAATTAAAAGTCAAAGGGGTTTATACACCGTATAAAAGAAAGTTGTGTATAAAACAAAATATGCCTCAATGAAAGGAGATTGAGACGAAGTCCCTTACCAGTTTGAAGCTTTTAACATTTTAAACCATTAATATCCATATAAATAAATCCTTAAAAACCATTTTGAAAACATGGATATTAATGAGAAATATTTATAATAATAAATCATTAAAACATTTAAAACGATATTTTATTTAAAGAGTTTTTAACAAAATGAGAGACACTTGAATACAAATAATTGAGGAATAACATTTAATCAGAAAATTATAATATTATGAGAATTAATGTATTCATGATATAATATGCCAAAGGACATTATATACATCATATAAGAGTGAATTGGTGCATAACAACAATTAAGTCTCAATAGAAATGTAAAATGAGATTAAATACCTTATAAAGAAGGTATCCTTACATTAAGGATAAATCAATCTCATAATTATGTGTGAAAAATATAAATACACCCAATATAATTGGATATAAATTGTAAAATAACCATAGGACATTAACACATATTTATAGGATGACATATTCAATAACTACAAGTTGAACCCAAAGAAATCGAAATTGGGTTAAGAAGTTCCCTTGTAAAAATTCGACAGCCTAACAGCGTCACTTTAAAATTTAGAAAATGAGTTGATGAGACAAAAAGGGTATCTCATCACTTGGAAATAAATTTTACATTAATAAGGATATAGAAGAACATATCCCAACATAATAATATGTAAATTAAAATAACTGACAAAAGTAGTCTTTTAAAAAGAGGAGGGTGAAAGGTTCCCTTACCGACTTGGGTAACTTTCGAAACGCACACCCCATGAAAGAAGGACTATAAGACATTGATGTAAATAATAATAAATGAATGTATATTACAAAAAGAGTAGAATAATGGGAAGTAAATACACCACTCAAAGGAAATGGTGGAAAATGTAGCATAAATCCCATGGGAATAAAAGTGAGATGAAAAATCCCTTACAAAAAATCGCCAGCCTAATGATGCCACTTAAAACATCCAAAAATGTATTTATGAGATCAAATAGTGTCTATCATAATATGAACATAAAAATTACAGAATATGGAATATAAAATAACGTCCCCAAACATAATAAATATGATCTTAAAAGAAATGACATAAAGGAAAGTACTTAAAAAGAAAGAGAGAGGTAGGATCCCTTACCTCGTGTCCAACTTGACTCGATCGTTCTTTAATCTCTTGAATAATAAACTAGAGTTAATTTATACTTTCTTAATAACATTTTTTAAGTTCATTATTCCTTTTATATCATTTATTACCATTTTGGGAACATTATGTAATTATTTAAGTTAATAAAGTTCATTTTGTCGATCATTAGTACTTGAGTCAAAAATAAACTTCTTATAATTACAAGTTGTTCATGTGGTAAAATATCCATTATATCCAGAATTATATTCATGATGTAGATATCATATATATCATATATATCTAGTAAATAATTGCATTTATAATATTACATAACATTTAGAGGTAAGAAATAAAATGCACCGTTCATGGAGACGGTAAGCCGTACGTACGCATGAATGCTACTTTCATACCTATTTCGTATTTAATGAAATTAAAAATAAATTAGATATATATATATATATATTATAATTACAGTATAATATATATGTTATATAGGTCACATAAGTTCATTAATTTCATTCTTTATACATTCCATGTATTGCATGAATGAGTCACATCACTTGAGGGGGCGGTAGTCCACACTTCCTCGTATGAAATTATCGCATTTGCAAAACATGCAAAGAATAAAGGTATGTTTTAAATGTAAAATACAGAAGCGTATAGAGGAAATAAATATAATATATATCATAAATAAATATAGTGACATCATAATGGACACCATGAGAGGTGGTAGGAGAATATAGAACAATCATCGTTTCGTGAGGCAGTAATTCTATATCCACAGAAATAATATGTTATTTAACCATTAGACGGAGGTGTGTGTAAGTGTAGCTTGAATAATTATCATAAAAACATCTTAGTATATTGAATATACTGTTTTTGTTACAAAAAAAGTAATAAAAAGAGTTTAGGGGGTTGGAGAAGAAAAATAAAACAAAAGAACATAAGAGAGGACATTACCTTTAAATCGGGTAACTCCCTTTGGTTTGAACCAAAAGGGTTTCTTGAAGAGCTTTCGGCCTAAGTTAAGGCTTCTAGGATGAAGAGAGGGATGTGTAGAGATAAAATATCAGAGTTTGGTTGAGACAAAGGCTTGAGAGGTGTGGGTAAGGGGGTAGAGGTGGTGACCTTTTATAAGAGGGAGGAGGGGCACTCTTGGAATGTCTTGAAACGTTACTTTATTATAAAATGATTTTCGGATATTAAAGCTCCCAAAATTATATATTTCTAGTATAAGGTGATAAGGGTTCTAAATAAACCAATAAAATAGGTTTTTTACAAGTGTAAGTCTTATATTTTACCTTATCTTCTCATTTTATTTAAATCGTTCATTAATGAGGTAATCACTGCATCATCATGGTGTCATAAATAAATTTATTTATTTAATGTCTAAAAATTATAAAACAAATATAATAATGTAGGAAATATTTTTATATTTATAATTAATATTTATAGTTAAAAATATGACTTGAATTACCCCATGTAAAAATTGTTTTAGTAAAACAATACATGTTTGTGACATTTTTATTTTAACTTTAAATAAAAAGTTATTAATGACATTTTCCTACAAAAGTGACTCCATGGGGTCCCAAAGTTGACCCACGGATTGACTTGGTCATAAATGACTCATACAATAATGGTAGGATATGTGTCAAGGTCATTTCATATTATTATAACATTATATTTACCCTAAATTACACTAATTACCTTTAATCGCGATTAATAAAACTTAAAAGTTAGCATTCACCAAAAAATTATTTTAATCCCATTGAACCACATTTTAAATCCTAATGACAACCATGTATGTCAGATTTTTTAAATTCAAATCACATAATTTTTAAAGTTTAATTTAAACAAAAAATCAGTATTTTTAACTACCACTTAGTGGTTTCTCTATTCATCAAAAATTGTAGTTTTTCAGAAAAATACCAAAAATTCAACCTAATCTATATTTGATATTCCAAATTAAAAAATGATGTCTATTTTACAAAATTCAAAACATATAAGTTTCATTAATTAATTAAATAATTAATTCCCGCTGTCAAAATAAATAGTGTGTTTTTAAGAAACAATATCTATTAAAAGATTGACGCTAGTTTAAGTCCAATTTCAAAGTGAAATTAATTCCATTGACCACCATTGGATTACATGGTAAAAATATATTCTAATTTCACTTTAAAAACAATTCAAAATATGATCTAATCATATAAATAAATTAGATAAAAAAGAGGTTTTTAATTAAAATACATCATTTTTCACTTATTCATTAAAAATGGACTTTATCAAAAAAATAACAAAAACCTACACATAGTAAATTTTGATATCCCAATTCTAAAGAAAGATTTTATTCAGTCCAATATAATATATAAAATTGTCAAAAAGTGGATTTAAATAGGGTTCACCATCAAAAGGTGGTTAATCAACCTTTTAAAGAATATTAGAATATTTACGCTTAAAATTGGATTCATTTGCATTTTAAGCCTCTAACATTTATTGGATAAAAGTAAAAATATTTGAAAAACATATATAATCATTTTTTAGTTAGTTCTGTTCATTCCCTCCATTACAACAGCTAGGCGTTAACTACCATTTAAAATAATATTATTTTATTATTAGAGTGCAACGTAAGATTTTCAAGAAACTCGTTGTTTCGTATTGGGTACACCATCGAGCATAACATTCCCTTTAAATTAATATTAAAATTTTATTCAAAAATACGGATAAATATAAAAATTTCATATTCTTTATTTACCTGGGGTATTACAATAAGAGCTACTCACCAAGAAGAAACTAAATTAAACTCATTTTACAATATAAGTATGGATCTTCATATTATATGAAATAAAAGATTCTCACTTATATTTATTATGATTTTACAACTAAACTAATTGTTTTAACGTAATTGTGGATCTTAATATTAAATACAATGGTATATTCTTACTTATCTTCATTAGTATCTCCCTCTATTATCCAATACACCTGTTATTATACTTATTAGAAACAAATACCCCAAAAAAATTTGAGGTCCTTTAGTGTTTGAGAAGAATAATGATCCATTGTTAAAGATTTAAGAAATCTTGGATACTTGATACAATATTTGTAATAATTAAAGTGTATATTATAGGGAAGGATAACACTATGTAATATAGTACTATAGAAGAAAACATATTACATGAAAGATGTTTCTTATGGAAACATGCATATATAGCACACTATGAAAGGATACTGTGAGGAAAAATATTTCTTGGGGAAATATACCTTATGATTAAATAAGGGTTCACTATGAATTTGTTAAATTATTACTTTAATCTTATTAAAAATAAAACACATTCAGTAAAAAAATTCAAAATAAAATAGAATGGAGACGATAAGAAAGTAATTATGAGTGTAATACTTGTCAAGATATACAAATTTTGGGCATAAAGTAATGATTGTGTTGGGGGTCCACATAGAGGATCACTGGGATTCATCATTATCCACACAAGGATCTCCCTACCAGTGTCATTGGTAAGAGTGATATGTGGATTGAGAATGTCCACTGTAAGGGAGTAAAATTAGGCTAATTGCTAGGAATGGTCGACTTAAGGTAGGTTGATGGGGAATGATGTTTCATGAAGAGGAAACAGAGTGGTATTCCAAATTTAGAGGGAGTGGTATAGATTTATTTACATTCTCAGTGACATTTTTAAGGCATAACTACTAAATTTTTATTGCATAGTGGTTTTAGTAAATCGTTGGGGAATAAAAAATTAAATATATTTTCTAATTTATAATTTGTTCATATAATTTCAACTAAAATTCTATCTAATGGTTCTGGGTTTCTATAATATATTCACATAATATATTAATTATGAATAAAATAAAATAAAATAAAGAAATAATTTTTTTATAAAATGACCCCCACCTTTATACAATCTACACAATATTTATATATTCTACATGATATTTATATATAGTTTTTATAACTAATTTATTATGATTAATTTGGAAGAACATTTACTATATTTCAAAAATGTTTGGTGACTGAAAAACACATTATAGTTTGAAACGTAACTTATATAATACTTATAGAATTAAATACATCGAAAAAAATCATAACTGCTGGCCTAGTTGAGATGAGGGGGGGGGGTATAAAAAATATTTTTTTAAAAAAATAATTAAAAAATAGTTAATTAGACTAATATTTTCTAATTTATAAATAATGAAATGCAATGTATTATTAAAAGACAAAATACTATGGAATTATAACTCTTAACATATGGTTTTTATAACAGTTCAGATCAAATGATCCTATATCTACATTGAAATATTCTCTATGCAATGATAAAAATTTTACTCACTGAGAAACCTCTTTTTTTACCTTTTATAACTCCTAAATTTTTCTCCTATTTAGATACAACTCAAAACACATTACTTTATATATACCAAGCCACAACTATAAGGCCTAAATTTTATTAGGGATTCAAAACCAAGGACCAAACTTTTGGATAGGAGGTATAACCAATATAAGACGTCCTTTTTCTTGGGAAAATAATAAATTGACTGTTTATATAAAAATATATTAATAAAAAGAATTTAATGATTAAAACTAAAGTGGAGTATATAAAAAAAGTTCAATGAAGTTTCAGCTTGATGAACATTTATTCTCTTTTAAAGGAATGGATCAAGCAATGAAGTTCCTTCATAATCACAAAAATGTAACAATAGTTTTAGTTAAGATTAGTCAATTAATAATTCTCTTATAAATTCCATATATTTATAAAATGATATGTTTGGATACTTTTAATCAAGTTCTAATAGTAAAAACTCTCAATGACTAATCAATTCTTCATCAACATGATGATTTTCTTCATGCAGATGTTTCTTGATAACCAATCATTTGAATCCAAGTGTTATAAATAATAATAACATAGAAATATGATTCACTTATAATTTTAGTTATCCCCACTTAATTGTTAAAAAATTAAATGAAACTTTTCATAGTATCTTTGACATTTATAAGTATTTTAAAAATTAATAAAACAAATAGAATAAATTTTAAAATCTTCTAATAAATTGAAATAATAAAATCATAGAAAAATAGAGTATCAAAATGATATTAAAAAGATAAATTAAATTTCATATGACATAATAAATAATTATTAAAATACATTGAAACTCATTTAGTATAACTTGAGTATTTTCATATGAATTAAAAATATATTTATTTTGAATTTTCATTTTTTATGATTTCAAAACACATTTTGTTTGACATTGAAATTTTTATATAACTCCAAAATAAGTTTCCCATGAATTTTCCATTTTCTCAAGACTTCACATTTTTTATATGATTTTAGGACTGATTTTGTATGACATTAAAATTATTTTTATAACTTTAAAACTTAGTTCATATGAATTGTAATTTTTTTATAACTTTAATAAATTTTTCATGAAAAAAAACCAATTTTATATGAGTTTAAATATTGTCTTAAAACATTAAATCTAGTTTCTTTTGTCTTTTAATAACTTTAAAAAACATTAAAAAAACTAAAATACCATGACTATAGAATCTTTTATAAAAATATTATAAAATTCACTATAAAAAATAAACACTGGAAGATTAAACACAATGTGACTCCTAAAATTTGTGATATTCCATGACTACCTAGTTTAATATTATGACGTATTTATAACCAATATAACATGTGATGTATATAATATTCAAAAAAAATATAACAACGAAAAAACTCTTAAAAAAATAAACTTTATTTTATTTAATCTTAACACTCGAAATCTCCCCCCAGCTTCAAAATTAAAAAGTTAAACCATCCAATCATAATTATTAAAAAAATTACAATAACTCTCACCATTTTTTAAATGTATAAAAACGATAACTACATAATCAATTAATTAAATAAATATCATCATTTTAATTTCTTAGTATACTAAAATTAATAAATATTCAACATTTAACTTTTATGAAATCCATAGTTCAAGAAAAAAATCATGAATGCAATTTTTTTAGGATTCCCCTATATTAATGCATATAAAACATTAAAGGATAGAAAAAAAAATCCTAAAATATCTACAAACTGCTAAATAATTACGTGAAGATAGATTACTTACAATCATATTAAATAATGAGAATTATTCATCCAATAAAATTATAAAACACATAATCCATATAAACATAGATGTGGCTATTATACTGAATATTATTTTTGTAAGAACCAGGTTTTTGCTATAAAAGACTTTAGAATATTCTTGATGTTATTCCAGAGCAGTGCCTTCAGACGATGTGTGATTCCGAGCCCCGGTGTGGCCAGAATTAAATTTTCAGTGCATTCACACTGGGCACACCAAATAAATGGGATAAATCCTAAACAGTAAGTCGGATCCTAAATCTGAGAGTACGGATGGTTCGAATGTGTTGTTTACCCTAGGAACGACATAGAACATGCCAGCGCGGGACGTTGGGACCCCTCTCCCATTAACAGAATGTTAAACGGATAATTAAAATAATTTATTTATTCATTTAATGTTTAAACTGAAGTTTATATTAAACGGTTGCTCAGATGGGAAAACTGAGGGCACAGTTGAGTTTGGAACGTGCCATTTACCCAAGGAGGGGTGTAATTTTTGCGGGCGCATGCCTTCTGTGAAAAATGCTGCCAGGGGCGTTTTCTTAATTTAGCGGCTTCAGAAGTTAAATTTTAAAACATTCGAACAGAGGCTCAGATTAAAATTCCAAGACCTCCGTTATGCTCAAGAGGGGGGTTTTACCCTAGGGGAGTCTTAGCCTCGACCCCACCGAGAATTTCGGATGTGGGACCTTTCGTGGGTGATAAATAAAATTAATTAATTTAATTTTTAATTTTCCTTACTTAATCCAAACCCACCCCTCTCTCCCCCTTTGTTCATCCTCTGGCGGAAAGGCTCAAGCTCACCCATGGAGCTCTCCCTCAAGCTCCATCCTTCCTCTCAAAGGCTCATCAAGATCCGGCTCCGGCGAATCGCTCGTGAAGCGTCGGGCAATGCCCGAAGAGGTAGGCCTCGTTTTGTTTCATATTAAGTTTCCACACCATCTTTGATCTTGAATTAAGGCATAGAATTTCTGTTTGATCTTTGAGCGAAGTCCATAAATGATTAGTGGACATTCTGAACTTTCTGATGCATATTTTAGGTTTAAGTTTGGAGTCTCAAGGCGTCCGCAATTGCAAGTCGAAGATCATCGGTTTTTTTGTCTTTTCCGGCGGGTTTTAGGCCGGTCCGGGCGCAACGTCCCAATGGTCCATAGTGGCAGCGCCTTGTGGTCAAGAGTGGCGGTCCGAAGCAGAAGCAGTGGCGGGGTTCTCTAGCGGCGGTCTGCGTGAGCTGCAGGTGGCCAGGCACTTGGCTGGGAAAGCCGGCTTCAGCGGAGGCGCAACAGGCGCTCGGCGAGGGCGAGGCAGCGTGAGTGGGTGAGCGAGGCAGCCAGACGGTCGTCTGGGGGGGCGTGTTGCGGAGGAGCGGCTGTCCGGGTGGTCGGCCGATGCTGAAGTCGCCGGACCACCAGGGTCACGCGACCCTAGTGGAGAAGAGGAGACCCGCTGTTGCGGGTCTCTGCTAGAGATGACCTACAAAAGCAGGCAACCAAAAAAAGAAAGAAAGAAAGAAAGAAAGATAATGAAAAAAGGGCACAACGCACGGGGGGGGGGGGGGGGAGGGAGTGGCATCTCCCTAATTGGAGAGAGAAACATCGAAAAAATGTAGATAAATAAATAAAAAAGAAAAAAAAATGATTTTTAATAATTATAATAATGTTATAATTATTAAAATAGTGAATCGGGCTTAACTTCCCCGTGCATCGTCCAATTCATGCGCCGTCAGTGGAATTCTGCCACTATTTTCAATACAGACTTTTTAAGACCATCTTTGGATATATTTTGATGACTCATGAGGCGGGTCAATAAAACACCCTAGAAATAATAATAATATTATAATTTTCAAAGGTTGGATCGAACCTAGCTCATGCATGGAGCATCTGATTAACATGTCGTCTGCGGCGAAATGATCCTTGGATTGAGGCAAAAATTTTGAGATTGATGAGGGGGTTTCAACTCTCGATATGGGTGAATCGGTGGCACGACACGTATGTTAAGTGCATTGATGTTTTTCCGGGGGTTCGTGTTTTGAGCGAAGCATACACATCCGATGTACGATTTGAGAACCGTCAGTGGTGTTGAGACCCTGGTGTCGATACGAAGATTTATAGTACAGTTTCAACCGTTGAAACAGGAGTCGAGGCATGGGCCCCACTACATGCCTTTAAGATGCAAGCAGCATTTCAAAAATTTTTCATCGGATGTCCGTTCGGGGCGTGCGAGCAGTCAATTTTGGGTGTTTTTTTTGAAGGGAATTGCAATGGTATATTCTGACCACTTTAATTCTGCAAGATGGTGCGGCCCCACATGGGCCGTTTTAGGAGTTGGTGGTGATTCTTATCTTTATCACCAGGTGTCCGTTTCAGACAAGAGGATAGTCAATCTTGTGTTATTTTTCAAGAGGAACGCAATGGTGCGATCCGTTTATCACGCTTTGGGACTGAGATGTAGGTCCCATGAAGCACCGCTCATATGCGGAATGACAAAATGCATCCTTTTCTCCGGACATCCGTTCTACGCAAGTAAGAAGTCAATTGGACGTGTCTTTCCGAGCAGATATCAATGGTGTAATCCGCCCGACTATTTTCGAGGCTGAGGCTCAGGACCACAAGATGCCATTCGGGCGTAAAGTAGTGTTGAACGACTTCTACGTTGGATTTCTATTGGAGGTGAGTAAATAGTCATTCTCCCATGTTTTTCCTTGAGGATTACAATGGTACGATCCATTTGGGTGTGCGGGGTCTCATTCGAGATCTCATTTATGGAAGCATGAAAGGTGTACCGGTGGTGGTTCCTTCCACGGTGTTTGCAGAGAACCCTTGGCGTGTGATCACGTGCACTCCCGTGTGAGTGAAGTAAATGTTTGAAGAGATGTAGATGGACGTGCCTGGGCCGATCAGATGGAAAGTTTGAGTTGTTACATTTACGCCGTTCACATTGACGTTGGGTTCTATGTGCACGATAGCCATTGGGATGGAAATGTGGTATACTCTGGGAGTATACGGGAACACTTGGAGGTACGTGTCGTTGTTTGTACCAGAGAACGTTTGTGCACTTCGTTGGAGTTGACTTAGGGCCACATGTCGTGTGGGCCCCATGTGCGTGCCGTGTTCTTCTTTGCATACCCTTGACCTCTCGCGACGTAGAGGGTCCCTCTATTCTCATTTGTTTGACCAAACGGGTTGAGTTTTCCCCAGGTTCTGTTCTCGTTTGTTGACCAGTAGGGTTGAGTTTTCCCCTAGTTCTATTCTCGATGGGTTGGATGACAGAGAAGGTTTGGTTCCTCTATTTCTTCAGCTATGAGGGGTTTCAGTACAGTGCCCCTTTCACCATACTATGGCACCGTTTACGACTACGTGTGCTCGTACAACGTGGATGTTTTCCCACTTTTTGGGATGAGTTGTCTCGGTCCGCTTTGACAGTGGCTCAATGTATTAGAGAATGATCGCCTCGAGGGGCCCGAGGAGTTTCTCCCGTCACTTCGTGTTCCCTGGTAGAGTTCTTGTGGATTCGGTGTGACTGACACATTACACGGGCACCGATCCTCGACCCAGGAGGTTGTTTCCAGCAGGGCTAGCTAGTGAGGTACCATTCAGCAGGGATGGCCAGTGAGGTACCATCTAGCAGGGATGGACAGTTGTACCATCCATCAGAGATGGCCAGTGAGCTACCATCTAGTAGGGATGGCTAGTGGGGTACCATCCAGCAGGGATGGCTAGTACAAAGGTGTTCACTGAGCAGTACCATTCAGTAGGGATGGCCAGTGAGGTACCATCCAAGAGGGATGACCAGTTGTACCATCCATCAGGGATGGATAGTGAGATACCATCTAGGAGGGATGGCTAGTGGGGTACCATCCAACAAGGATGTCCAATAGAGTAGTGTTCACTGAGCAGTACCATCCAGTAGGGATGGCCAGAGCAGTTTTGGGTTTACCTTCAGTGGGGCTGGGAAGTGGTCCCCGATGCTGGGTTTACCTCTAGCTGAGCTGGGAAGTGGTCTTCGATGATGATTCCGAGCCTCCCTTCAGTGGAGTACCCTTTTACAGGACTGGGCATTGGGACTCATTGATGACTTTTTCTTGGTCTCCCTTTAGGGGATTACCCTTTTACGGGACTGGGTAGTGTGGTACCTGTCCACTCTTGCCGGGTCTCCCTCCAGTGGGAACCCGTCAACTTCTAGGGATTACCCTCCAGCGGGGCTGAGTAGGGGTTCTCCTGTCGACCTTTAGGAGACCTCCCGACTACAGGGCAGTGACGAGGTGTGGCTTTACGTTCCCCTAGAACTCTCAAGTATGAGGGGTGCTTTCCCCACCGAGATGCATCCTTGTCACATGACCTAAAACCGTGATGGCGAGTCAGTGACACCCAAAGCGGATAGTGTCAAGGTATGGTGATTTGAGCCCTTTGACTTGCAGTTTGGGGCAGACGTGTGGGATGCTGGGCATCGATGGTGTTTACTTCTGGGACTGTTGGCTACTCACTTTCTTGGGCTGAGCTACAGGATGGAGATCCCCTTACGATCTTGTTTGGGTTTCTTGACAGAGCATATATATATATATGTGTGTATCTTGTTCCAGTACCGACTTCTTGGGCTTAGTTACTCTCCCTCCAGAAGAGGAGAAGACGCGTGGGGTATGCCACGTTCTTTCCGTGTCTAGCTTCTCGTGGATGGATGAGTCTACTCTCCTTATATAGGTAGCGAAGTCTCAACGAGAAGTTCATCTTCTCACCATTTCCACCTCCTTATGTCTAGACGAGTCTACCTACTTTCTCTTGTTGGGTTGAGCTGGACTCTCTATAGTTACTCTACTTCACTCCTTGTTGTACTCTTTACTGCACTCTCGGTTTTACTCCTTTACTTTTCCATGTTCGATCTACTTCTCACCCTTCGGTACCTCATTTTTTTCTCCCTCGAGCCTTCGGGGTATCCTACTGAGTATTTTTATACTCACCCCAGCTTGGGCTTTGCCCACACTTGGTGTTACCTTGTAGATGACAGATAGATTGGTCGTGACCTCAGCAGAGCTTAGGAGTTTGTGAGATTGGACCACATGTGGTGGTCATAGTCAGGTTCTAGGTGTGGGTGTCTCCTAGGTGTTTGATTTTGTTTTCCTGTTGCTGGGTTGTGGCACTTTTCTGGTTGGGCGCGTGATTTGCCCCTTTACTTTTTAGTTTACCTTCAGCAATTTCTTTGTACTGTTTAGAGGTTGATGCACTTTGAGGTTTAATTATAGCAGTTGGTACTTTAATTTTCATTTTTACTCTGCACTTTTGCATTGAGTGGGCTGCGCGTGTGTGTACAGGTACTTAGGAAAAAGCCTCCCCAAGTTTTTTAGCCTTCAGCGCTTGTCGCCAGCCTCTGGCCTATGGAGGCAGGCTTGGGGTAGTTGCGGCTCGAGCCCGGGTAGGGTCGGGGTGTGACAAAGTGGTATCAGAGGTGGTTCATTCCTTGGGATGTTGTTTGGACATCCCTAAAAAGGATTTTTTTGGGATCTAGGGCAACAGTGTCAACGTGTCTTGAGAGTGGCTCTCAGGCCAGGGAGTCCAGTGATGGTGCAGTGGCCGACGTATCCATTCACCAGGACCCTGATAACCCACTTGTCGACTCGGTATACTGATACACTTGTTATAGGATTTTTTTTGCATCACATAGGATTGAGCCTTTGACTGTCCTTCTTGAGTCATCTCCCCATTGTTGTGACTGTTATATATACATATATGCTCATCCGACCCGACAATCCTTGATAACATTCAGGATGTCTTCGCGAAGACAGCCAGCCAGGATACTGGATTTAGTTTGTGACGACGACCTTGTGAGCTATGAAGCCTCAATACAAGACCCATCATGCGAGTCCCTTTCTCTGGGTGGGCCGGTAGCCGCACCCCCACCTGTTGAGAAGCATATAGCTTCAGCAGATCAGACTAAGCTTGAGCGCAGGTTGAGCGTGCTCTGTGAGTTCCAGCGACAGAGACTGCTGAGGTTCAGTGGTGAGCCAAACCCTCAGGCAGTAGAGGTTTTTCTTGATACAGTGGTTCACCTCTTTAGGATTGTGCAGATGTCGGATGATCGTATGGTGGCTTTGGCCGCTAGCCTTTTCCACGGAACAACTGGGCATTGGTGGAGTCTGGTGACTCAGTTACTTGATGAGTCATCACTTTAGTGGGGGGAATTTCATCTGTTGTTCCATGAGGAGTTTCACTTCTCCTTCTTATGCTCCGTTCGGATCTAGGAGCTCCTTTAGTTTGAGCAGGGAGGGATGACGGTGAATGAGTATGTGACTGGTTTGGAAGACCGTGCACGCTTTTTCCTGGACTTGGGCCACGACGGCAACTTCCGAGCGTGGAAGTTCTAGAAGGTCTCCATAGGGAGATTCGTGCTATCATAGTACCCTTGGGAATTCCCTCTTATGTCGGGGTGCTATAACAGGCATTGGTGACAGAGAGCTTCCTGTCGTGTTCTACAGTTGGTGGGGGCAGCAAGCTCGACAGAGCCGAGACATCTGCCGCATCTAGCGGGCATTGGTTGATAGAACCTAGACGCAAGTGGCTTTCTGATAACCAGACTCAGGGGCATGGTCATACACCACAGTGGCACCATAGGGCACTAGTGCAGCCTGGAGAGAGTCAATGTTATGCTTGCGATGGGTGTGGTCACCTGGAACGAGACTGCCCGACCAGGTGCACTGAGAACATCAGGCAGGCAGCAGGTGCACCACCATGGCAGAGGCAGCACCGTGATTGGAGTAGTGACCAAAGAGGTGGTGCTTTCAGAGGAGCGGAAGGAGATGGAAGTGGAGGATGACCATACGAGGTCTTCCCATCACAACCAAGTGGTCCACTTCAGGCTCTGGGAGCTGATAGTTTGGACCACAGATAGCAGCGATCTTGGGATGTCTATGATCCTACAGAGCATGAGGTGATAAGAGGTACACTCTACAAATCATCTACTTTTTACAGTAGAATTGGTAGACTCTATGTGTGAAATTATTTTCTCCCTGCTCCTTGCATGAGGTGTTTCCAGGGTGATGCGGGGCATCGGTGTAACCCTGTGTTAGTAGAGTAGAAGATGTGGACCTTTTCTTTAGTCAATGGTGTCGACTCCTTTTCTCTCCGAGTGTGTAAGAGAGTCTGGGTCGTGGGACATCGACTGTGAAATCTTACGTGACCAGATATCCTTGGGTGTTTCACCATATGGATATTCTGAAGGAGGGAATCACTGGGCTTTGTCCCAGGTCTAAACGGTGATTCCAGTCGCGGCATGTGACGTTGGGGTTTGGTCGGGGAGGTGAGCTACCCCCAAGATCCTTCGGGCTGTTTGAGACCATGCGAAGGGATGAAGAGGTTCCCTACCGCTTTTCCCTAACCCCAAAGACTAGTTGGGGTGCATAGCATCTCCCACGTGACTCACTCGAGATTAAGTGTGCATGCTCCTATGCACGTCATCGTTAAGGGCAGACCTCACGTGAACAGATCAAATCCTTTGGCCTGTGTGCGGTGACGCGAGACTATGCAAGAGTCCTTTTGGGTATGGGAGAGCCAGGTGTGGGCTTAATTCCCAAAGTTGTTCCATGGTTTTTCTTTTCAGGGAGGAAAATATTGATAGAGGGAATGATGTGAGAACACGTTTTTTTCTATAAAATACATTAGAATATTCTTGATGTTATTCTAGAGCAGCGCCTTCAGACAGCGTGCGATTTCAAGCCCTGGTGTGGCCGGAATTAAATTTTTAGTGCGCTCACACTGGGCACGCAAAATAAATGGGATAACTCCTAAACGGTAAGTTGGATCCTAAATCCGAGAGTATGGATGGATCCAAAATGGGGTTTTTACCCTAATAGTGACATAGAACATGTCAGCGCGGGACGTTGGGACCCCTCTCCCTTTAACGGAATGTTAAACGGATAATTAAAATAATTAATTATTTGTTTAATGGTTAAACTCAAGTATCTCTTAAACAGTTGATTAGATTGGAAAACCAAGGGAACCGTTGAGTTTGGAACGTGCCGTTTACCCCAGGGGGGGGGGGGTGTAATATTTGCGGGCGTTGGCCTTCTGTGAAAAATTCCGCGAGGGGTGTTTTCGTAATTTAGGGGCTTCAGACGTTAAATTTTATAACTTTCTAACAGAGGATCGGATAAAAATTCTAAGACCTCTCTTGTGCTTGTCAAGGTGTGTTTACCCTAGGAGAGGCTTAACCACGTCCCCACCGAGAATTTCAGATGTGGGACCTTTCATGGGCGATAAAAAAAATTAATTAAGTTAATTTTTAATTTTTCTTACTAAAGCCAAACCCACCCCTCTCTCCCCCATTGTTCATCCTCTCGCGAAAAGGCTCAAGCTCACCCAAGGAGATCTCCCTCAAGTTCCAACCTTCTTCTCCAAGGCGCATCACGATCCGGCTCCGGCGAATCTCTCGTGAAGTGTCGGGCAACGCCCGTAGAGGTAGGTGTTGTTTTGTTTTGTATTAAGTTTCCGCACCATCATTGATATTGAATTAAGGCGTCAATTTTTTTTTTGTTCTTCGAGAAAAGCCCATAAATGAGTAGTTTCCATTCTGAACTTTCCGATGAATATTTCAGGTTTACGTTTTGAGTCCCGAGGCGTCCGAATTTGCATGTGGAAGATCAACATGTTTTTTTGGTGTTTTCCAGCGGGTTTTAGGCCGGTCCAGGCGCGGCGGTCCGACGGTCCATGGTGGCGGAAGATAGCGGTCGAGGGCGGTGGTCCGAAGTGGAAACAGCAGCAGGGCTCTCCAGCGGCGGTCGGTGTGAGCTGTAGGCGGCCAGGCCCTCGACTGGGCGAGCCGACTTCAGCGAAGGCACAACAGGTGCCTGGCAAGGGCGAGGCGGTCAGGTGGCGCGAGCGGGTGCACGAGGCAGCCAGACAGTCTTCTGGGGGGCGTGTTGCGGTGGAGCAGCCAGCCGGGTGTCCAGCCGGTGCTAGAGTCTCCGGACCACTAGGGTCGTGCGCCCCTATTGGAGAAGAGGAGACCCGCTGTTGCAGGTCTCTTCCGGAGATGACCTGCAAAAGCAGGTGACAAAAAAAGAAAGAAAGAATGAAAGAAAGATAATGAAAAAAAGGGGGGCAACACGCGGGGAGGGGGGGGGGGAAGGGAGAGGCGTCTCTTTAATTGGAGAGAGAAATGTTGGGAAAAAATTGAAAAATAAATAAAAATGAGAAAAATAATTTTTAAAAATTATAATAATGTTGTAATTATTAAAATGGTGAATCAGGATTAACTTCCACGTGCGTCGTCTAATTCATGCGCCGTCAGTGGCAGTTTGCCTCTATTTTCAATGATGTCTTTTTAATACCAACTTTGGATATATTTCCGTGACTTGTGAAGTGGTTCAATAAAACACCATAGAAATAATAATATTATTATTATTTTCAAAGGTTGGATCGAACCTAGCTCATGCATGGAGAATCTGATTAACGTGTCATTTGCGGAAATGCCATCCTTGGATCGATATGGACATTTTGAGATGGTTTCGGGGCTTTCAACTCCCGAGATGGGGGCCTCGGTGGCACGACGCGTACGTGAAGTGGATTGATGTTTTTCTGGGGGTTTATGTTTTGAGCGGCGCAGACACATCCGACATCCGATTTGAGCACCGTCAGTGGTGTTATGACCCTGACATCGAGACGAAGATTTCCAGTACAGTTTTTGGATTTGAAATCGGAGTCGAGGTTTGGGCCTCACAACCTGCCTTTAAGATACGAGCAGCGTTTCACAACCTTTTCATCAGATGTCCGTTCGGGGCGTGCGAGAAGTCGATTTTGGGTGTTTTTTCCAGGGCATTGCAATGGCCCAATCCAGCTGCTTAAATTCTCCACGATGGTGTGGGCCCCACGAGGGACGTTTTGGGAGTTGGTGGTGATTCCTATCTTTATCACCGGGTGTCCATTTCTGACAAGTGGATAGTCAATCTTGTGTTCTTTTTCAAGAGGATTGCAACGGTGTGATCCATTCATCGCGCTTCGGGATCGAGATGCAGGTCCCATGAAGCACCGCTCATGTGCGGTACGACGAAATGCATCTTTTTCTCTGAAAATCTATTCCACTCAACTAAGAAGTCAATTTGACGTGTCTTTATGAGGAAATCACAATGGTACAATGCACCCGACTATTTTCGGGACCGAGGCTCGGGACCACGAGACGTCGTTCGGGCATAAACCAGTGTTGAACAACTTTTACGTAGGATGTCTATTGGAGGAGAGTAAATAGTTGTTCTCGGATGTTTTTTCATGAGGATTACAACGGTACGATCCCTTTGGGTGTGCGGGGTCTCATTCAAGATCTCATTTATGGAATCATGAAAGGTGTACTGGTGGTGGTTCCTTCTGTGGTGTTTTCAAAGAACCCTTGGCGTGTGATCACGTGCACTCCCGTGTGAGTGAAGTAAATTTTTGAAGATATGTAGTTGGCCGTGACTGGGACGATGAGGTGGAAATTTGGATTTGTTACGTTTACGCCCTTCGCGTTGAAGTTGGGTTCCATGTGCACGATAGCCTTTGGGCTGGAAATGTGGTATACTTTGGGAGTATACGGGAACACTTAGAGGTATGTGTGGTTGTTTGTACCTGAGAAAGTTTGTGTGGTTGGTTGGATTTGACTTGAGGCCACACGTCGTGTGGACCCCATGTGTGTTCCGTGTTCTACTTTGCATACCCTTGACCTCTCAAGATGTAGAGGGTCCCTCTGTTCTCCTTTGTTTGACTAGCCGGGTTAAGTTTCCCCCTGGTTATGTTATCGTTTGTTGACCATCAAGGTTGAGTTTTCCCCTGGTTCTGTTCTCGATGGTTTGGCTGGCATAGATGGTTTGGTTCATATATTTATTTAGTTATGAGGGGTTTCAGTACTGTTACCCTTTCACCAGACTACGACACCATTTACGAATACGTGTGATCATACAACGAGGGTGTTTTTCCACTTTCTGGGATGAGTTGTCTCGGTCTGCTTCGACAATGACTTAGTGGATTGGAACGTGATTGCCCTGAGGGGATCGAAGAGTTTCTCCCGCCCCTTCGTGTTCCCTGGTTGAGTTCTTATGGATTCGGTGTGACCAACACATTACACGGGCACCAATCCTCTACCCAGGAGGTTGTTTCCAGCCAGGCTGGCTAGTGAGGTACCATCCAGTAGGTATGGCCAGTGAGGTACCATCCAGTAGGGATGACAAGTTGTACCATCCAGCAGGGATGGCTAGTGAGCTACCATCCAGTAGAGATGGCTAGTGGGGTACCATCCAACAGGGATGGCCAGTACAATGGTGTTCACCGAGTAGTACCATCTAGCAGGGATGGCCAAAGCAGTTCCAGTTTTACCTCTAGCTGGGCTGGGAAGTGGTCCCCGATGATGGTTTCAAGCCACCCTCCAGTGGAGTACCCTTTTACGGGACTGAGAATTGGGACTCGTTGACAAATTTTATCGGGTCACCCTCTAGTGGTTACCCTTTTATGGGACTGGGTAGTGTGGCACCCATCGTCTCTTGCTGGGTCTCCCTCTAGTGGCAACCTGTCGACTTACAGGGATTACCCTCCAACGGGGATAGGCAGGGGGTCGCCTGTCGACTTTGAGGAGACCTCTCGACTGTAGGGAAATGACGAGGTGTGGCTTGAAGTTCCCCAAGAACTCTCAAGTACGAGGGGTTATTTACCCACCGAGACACGACCTAAAACCGTTTGGACGAGTCAGTGCCACCCAATGCGGATATTGTCAAGGTGTGGTGATTTTATCCCATTGACTTCCAGTTTGGGGCAGAGGTGCGGGATGCTAGGCATCGATGGTGTTTACTTCTGGGACTGTTGGCTACTCACTTTCTTGGGGTGAGCTACGGTATAGAGATCCCCTTATGATCTTGTTAAGATTTCTTGACAGAGCATATATATATGTGTATATCTTGTTCTAGTACCCACTTCTTGGGCTTGGTTACTCTCCCTCCAGGAGAGGTGAAGACTCACGGGGTATGCCACGTGCTTTCCATGTCTAGATTCTCATGGTTGGATGAGTCTACTCTCCTGCTATAGGTAGCGAAGACTCGATGAGAAGTTCATCTTTTCACCGTTTCCAGCTCCTTGTGTCTGGATGAGTCTACCTCCTTTCTCTTGTTGGGTTGAGCTAGACTCTCTATAGTTACTCTACTACACTGATTGATGTACTCTCTACTGCACTCTCAGTTGTACTCCTTTACTTTTCCCTATTCGATCTACTTCTCACCCTTAGGTAACTCATTTGTTATCCCCTCGAGCCTTTGGGGTATCCTACTGAGTATTTTTATACTCACCCTTGCTTGGGATTTGCCTACACTTGGTGTGCCCTTACAGACGACGGATAGGTTGGTCATGACCTCAGCGGAGCATTGGAGTTCGGGATCTTTGACCACGTGCGGTGGTCATAGTCAGGTTCCAGGTGTGGGACTCTCCTATGTGTTTGGTTTTGTTTACCTATTACCGGGTTGTGGCACTTTTCTGGTTGGGTAGGTGTTTTTCTCCTTTACTTTTTAGTTTACCTTCAGCACTTGCTTTGTACTGTTTAGAGGTTAATGCACTTTGTGGTTTAATATAGCTGTTGGTACTTTACTTTTCTTTTTACTCTGCACTTCTACATTGAGTGGGCTGCGCGTGTGTGTGTACATGTACTTATGCAAAGGGCTCCCCGAGTTGTTTAGCCTTTAGCGCTTGTCGCCAGCCCTTGGCCTATGGAGGCGGGCTTGGGGTAGTTGCGGCTCAAGCCTGGGTAGGGTCGGGGCATGACAAATTTCATTAGAAATTAAGGTAGTAAGTTCCAAGACATAAAATATGTTTACAGATAATCATTAAAACTATCTTTTAAAAATATCTCTTGGAGAGTGTATTTAGAGATGAGCATTCAAAATTATTACAATTTGTGCTAAATTTCTGTTATACAAAGCTCCGATTTTATTTTTTAAAACATCATTTAATCTAGAGATTTAATAAATATATCAATAAATTGATTTTAAATTGCAATAAACTCAAAACAAATGTCTCCTTTATTAACATGAACTCTTAAAAATTTATATCTGACATCTATATTTATTGTATAATAATATTGTAATGATTTTCAAAATTTAAATTGATCTAGTATTATCATAGAAAATATGAATTTTACCAAATAATTATTTGAAATCACTTGGATTTTGTTTAATCCAAATACTTTGATGAAAAAAATAAAAGTAAAAATTTACCCAACCTTAGTTGTATATAATAAAAGACATAATTTCTTTTTATAACTTCTTTAATTTTATTATTTTCCATGGTAATGAAATATACCAGGTGTACTATTTTTATTATGGTTACATCCTTCAAATTAAGAATCTAAATAAAAAAAGTTAAGAAACTTATTACGAGAGTAAAATCAAATAGTATTAATAGTTATTTTGATGTATATATTATCCCTTTAATAGTATTAAGGTGACATTGTTTAGTATTAGATGAAAATAAAGCATAAAAATGTACTAAAAATTTTATATCAAGTCCAGATGCTGCCACATTAATCAAACTGCCTTCAACCCTCTATACAGTTTAACTTCGACATAATTTATAGATTAATTTAGGTCAAATTTATAATTTTTAATAATAGGTTTTTTAAATGTTCTACTAGAATTAATAAAAATACATTTTAGTAATTATTTAATATATTTACATTTGTTTAAAAATACATCATCTCTTATTTGAGATATTTTATAACTTAGAATAAATTTCAATTCACCCATTTAGATTATATAAAATTCAATAGTCATCAACCTATAAAATTATTTACTATGAAAAAAATTTTAAATACTAAAAAATTTCATCCACATATATTTTTATAATTATAGTATCATTTGAAAGTTTCTTAATAAAGATATTAGTTTTAACCTTTTTTTTATTAAAATCGTTTTCAATAAAACAATGTTAATCTATCATACCAAGCTCAATGAGCTTTCTTTAGACCATATAAATATTTTAGAAGATTAAAAACATAATTTGGAAATTTTTCATTCTCAAAATAGGTGTTTGATTAACACACACCTCTATAGAAATTCATCTATGTAAAAATTCACAATTAACATGAATTTTAAATTATTTTAAATTTTGAAAATGTGAAAATCCCATTAAAACTCTAATTCTTCCATCATAGCAGTAGGAGAAAAATAATATTCAAAATAAATTCACTCTTTCAAAGATTAACATTGGAGAACTATTCAATATTTTTTAACTATATTTCTAGATTCAACTAATTAATTCCTAAAAATCCATTTAGTTGTTGTATCTTCTTTATCTTTAGGTAGTTTAACTAGATTCCAAAATTTATTTTTTGTGAAATGATTATTTTCTTCAAGAATATAAAAATTATAGTTTTAATCATTACAATATTAATAAATATTCATAAAAATAAAATAAATTTCAAAGGAATTATTAGAAAAAATGTTTTAAATTGATTTTCTTATTTCAATTTTAGATTAAAAACTTCTCATAATTTTTCCCATGGAAAATCTTTAAGATTATTACAATTTTTAGGATCGGATTAAGAATATATTTTGTACCCCTAAACTGATACATTATCATTATTATCTAGGGATTCATCTTCAAAAAAGTGAAGTTATATAAAAAGTTATTCAAAATTACTTAAACCAAAATTCTACATTATATTGTTATTCTCAACAAAATTTACATGTATCGATTTTTTAGAAACTAAAATTTTCTTTTTGAAATATCTATATTCCTTAATAAAAGTATAATATTCCCTAAATATGCCTTCATCAATTTTAAAATAAAAAATATATAGATTATATTTCGTATTTAAGGTAGAACTCAACAACTAAATTCCATGAACTATTCATTTTTAGGTTTAATTTCTCTCCATAATTCATAATTTTTTTTAGTATTAGTCTAATTATAACTTTTTTTTAAATCATAACATGTACTATTAAAAGTTTCAGCCCAAATATATTTTGGGAAATTAAATTTTCTAATAATATTTCTTTCAATCACTTTAATTGATGTATTCTTTATTTTAATTATACCATTTTACTTTTGAGTTCAATGAGGAAAAAACTAATTTGACATCCATTTTCCTCCTAAATCTTTTACAATTCAAAATTTAACAATTCACCACCTCTATTACTCCTTACATATATAATCAAATAATATTTATAATTCTAAATTAATTTTCAAAAGGTAATAAGCATTTTAAAAGTTACACCTTTATGAACCATAAAGTAAATTAAATTTAATTGAATAAAATAATTAATAACAACAAGAATATAATTATTTCCACATAAACTAGAAATTTTCATAGGGATAAATAAATCAAGTTTAAATAATTCAATAAGTTTAATTATTATAACACCATTACTAGATTTAAAACTTTATATAGGATTCATACTATTTAAACACGAGTCATAGAAAAAGTATTTTCTTACTGTAATTTTGGTAGTTCTTGTATCTTTCCATGCATTGATAATTTATTTAGCAGTTGAAGATTATAATTTCTCAGTCTTCTATGCCAAAAAATATCGTCTATGTCTACATCATTTAAACACTTAACTTTACATTTGGTTATTTTAAATAAACTAATAGTGTAAATATTAAATTTTCTATTTTTTAATAACAAAATAAATCCATTATTAAAAAATGTGCACTTATTATTTTAAAATTTGACATTCAGTCCATCATTTAAAAATTGTGTTATACCTAATAAATTGTTTTTTAATCCTTTTATATATAGTAATTTAGAAATTATAATAGTGCTAAATATACCAACTTATCCAAAGCATTTGACATTTCCTTTGAATTTATAACTGAACACAAGAGAGCCTCTATCACATGAGTTAAAAGATAAAAAGTTTAAAATATCACTTGTCATGTGACTAGAGTATTTGTTGTTCATATAACATGTATTCATAATACTTTCAAAGAAAATTTCTTGAAATGTTGAATAATTATAAAATTGTATCATTGCTCATTATATCTTGGGACCAAATAGATTATTAATGAAACTCTTTAGTACCCAAAAAAAGTTTAAGGCATTTATTTTAGGAAAATTTAGAAGATATATGATTAGAACTAAAATTATTAATGTTATTTAATGATTGATTATATAAAAATGAGAATTCATTTGTTTAGTGACCTTTTAGATTACATATAAATCATGTAATAGTGGTAAAATTTCCTTTAGTACTTTTAAAAATTTATGTTCTATAGAGCTTAGGTATATAAATATTATATCTAAACCAAAATTTAAATTTATTTGGTTTATTCATAGTAATCACCTTATTAAATTTTTATTTATCTTTAAAAAAGTGATAAAGTATCTTTTAAATTTATAATTTCTTTTTATGATTCTTATACACTTTTTGAATAACTTATGTATCATCACATACTTTACCATTTGAAGACAAAGCTGTATTTCTTATTTTTTTTGTTTCCATATTCAATATTATTACAATATTTTTTTGAGTCATTTCATACAACATATTACAAAATTTTATTTCTTCACACTCATTATTCCCAGAAATAAAATCCTCGATCCTATCATTTTAATCTATTAGTTTCATTATTTATGTCTTTAAATTTTGATATTATAAATAAAAAACATCTTCTATGTTTAATGATGTGACTTTAAGAATTTAATTTTCTTGAGTGAAAATGTTATTTTGGTTCACCGACTTATTATTTTCCATTTTCAACACTCTATATAATACATAAATTCTTAGAATATCCCACTGAAACTTTTAATTTTGTTTAGTTAACTCCTAAAAATTAGGTTTACCATCATATTCTATGCTTTTAATAGAATAAAAATCAATATTTACCATGTTGAAAATAGTTTCCATAAATTAAAGACTAAAAAATTCTATCTCAATCTCAAAATTAGTACTAATCTATTATAACTCCTTAGTGAAACTCCATCCCGCCAAAACTGATCTCTTCTCTTTCTTCTTTTTTTCTTATATTTCCCAATTTTATTCAATTATGGATAATTATACATGGTGTTTTCCTTTTTCATATACTACTAGAATGTTAATTTTCATAAATTTTTATATTCACTATATTTAAATTTTTTAAATTCATTTTTTATCCTTATATTGACCACTTCTAGATCACTTCTAAGAGTCTCTCTTTCTTTTATTATATTTAAAAGCATCTTTAATTATGTTTTCAATTTCACCTATCTCAATTTTATATAACTAAAAATATTATTAATTTGAAAAAATGTTAATAATATATTTAAAAGAAATACATTTCTTCTTTGTATACTTCTCATCCATAATGTTATTTTAGTTTGAGTTCATACTGCAATAATGAACCGATTTGTTCATTTAAATTATACTCTCTAGAATTATTACTCTTGATGATCACCACTTTATTCACATAGAACATTCATGGTAGTTACTAAAACACTCTGTTAGATAATAATCTATTAATAAGAGATTCTCTAGGTGAACTCATCCCATTGATGATACTTGTGAATTTATGGAACATTTGGTTAATTGATTCATATTCTCCCATTTTAATATTTGTTTTCCTAGAGAATGTATAAATGAACACTCAAGGGGGGGGGGTGTGAATTGAGTTCTTAAAAATTTATTTTATAGAAAAACACCCTCTTCGAGTATGATGGATCAAATAGTTTTCCTTAATATGAAATAGAAATAGAAATATAAAAACTTAAAGGAAATAGATTGAACACATGATATTTATAGTGGTTCGGGGAACTAAAATCCACTAGTCCACTCCACACACACTCTACTCCAATATTTTAATGATTTTCACTATATCATCCCTTTTACCAGGGGATCTTAGCTGAGCGTAAGAAGATACTAGTTAATATAATGGTCCAAGAGTTTTCAACTAGGATCTAACTTTACAAGACATTTCCTCAGTCTCAACACACACTCTTAAATGAGTGTAAACAAAATATAATAAATAAACATTTAAATATTGATTCTAGCACACAATTTCAAGAAGAAACTGATAGTAGTGGAAGATATGATTTGAGAGGATGATAGTCTTCATGGAATAGATCAAAATGATCTTCTATGAAATTGATAAACTTATAAGCACAACACAAGAATTTATGTCTGATATTTTCTATGTAAATTCATTTTTAGTATTCATATGTACATGAATTATAATAATTCTTCACATCTATCTATTTCCATCTAGTGCCTAATGATTTTTTTATATCATCTCTTTGATATTGAACTTAATCATGAGATGATTGTAATGGTCGAGTGATTCATCCATTAAGAAGTTTATTAGTCAAGCTATAAAGGACATGCATCCATCACTTCCAAATATAGAAGTTACTTATGCAGTAGTGATGTCATAACTCTTCTTGATCTTTAAATATTTCCATTCATAGTAAAACAACATACTATATAGATCAAACTTTCCATAAATAGATAATACATTTTCTAATAGTCTCTATAATCATGAAATGAATTATTAAGATATTAGAAATGTAATCCTGAAATTATGTATAACATCTAGATCTTCATAAAATATTCAACTGATTGTACTCTTCCTCATAAGATATCTTACTGAGAGACTTCTTTAGATAATGCATATCTTTGGCTTATTTGATGTGTAAAATAAACTGACTTTAATATTGCATAAGATAAAACTTTAGAGTAAGATAAATATGTTTCTGGGATATAATACTCGTCTTTAAAAATTTATTATAGATTTTTTGATATAATATTTTACAAATTTCTTTTTCTAAAGATAACATCTCCTCATTTATTTAATTATGTCTGGGATATTTTTCTTTGAGCTGGTGGAAACTCAAAAATTTAATTTTGATGATATAGTCTTATGTGGTAAGATAAAATTTAAGTGGAAAGCTTTCTGATTTTGAGTATATAGAAGATAATATAATATTTCTCATAAGATAAAATACTTTTTCATAGAATAAATACTTCACACATCGTAATATAATCATTTATGGATTCAATTTAAGACAAATTATTTTGATAAATGTAATCTGAAACACTTAAATAAACTTGTTTGAATAGAAATATGGATTTGGGAATCATCAAAACACAATAAAAATGAGATATGTTAGAATAAAATAAGTTTGTAAAAAAATCCTGTTGTTTTGATGATCAAAATACCTATTAAATAGGTAAATTGTTTTTGTAAAATAATATTTTAACATTAAAAGTCTTCTTCATTTAGGATAAAAAGTTTCTTCTCTAAAAAATTTCAACTTTAGAACTTTATTTTTTTATTATCCTTTTCTTATTTTCCTCTACCCCTTTTGTAATATAAAAAATAAGTAAAATAAATGAATATAATCAATATTTCAAATGAACCATAGTAAATAGTAAATGACACTAACTATGAACAGAATTTGGTATAAATTTGTTTTAAGAAATATTAAGTAATAGAGATCATTATAGGGTACTCGAATAGGAAATGGACACTAGGGATAGAAAATATTTACCATATATATTGAATAGGAAAATATAAAATAAATAAAGAAATAGATCATAAGACAATAATAGTGAGTAACTACTAATATATAAAACCATATTAAAAAACAAACACTTCAGTGTGAAAAATTAATGTATTAAAAATATGAAAAGTAAGCATTCAAATAAAAATTCCCATTCAAATTTTTAAAAGAGATACCTAACAAAACATGATTATGATGTTTATGAAATCCCATTAAAAATTTACAAGAAATAAATTTAAGAAATAAAGATTTAAATGTTTATAAACTACCCATCCATGAGAAAACCATCATATAAACCAAGAACTATGAAAGTTTTTCAATCCTTCAGCTTGAAATGAATTTTTTAGGGTGTACTTTTAAATGATAAGGGTTTAACAATAGCTAGAGAGGATAAATACATATGTGTGTAACTTGTATCTCCAAAAAATTCTCCCAATGTGAGTAAGTATAATATAATACCTACTTGATCACTTCGAGTGATCCTTATATATATGGATTCGATTTTTGTAACAACTTTTTGAGCTCTTTCCATATCAAACATATATATAGGTGCAAAGGTTATTTTAGAGGTATGTTCAGGTAAGGGTAAAAAAATTCTTTTCCAAACATAAGGTTATACCTTAAATGAAAATCATTCAGTTTGATGATATCCCTTAATATTTTATACATATAATCATTATGATCAACTATAGGAGGTCCTGGTTGAAGTCTCCATCACATCTGAAATAAATCTTTAGTAGAGGCATCTATTCTTTTTTAATTTTTTTTTAAAATAGTCCAAGATATTCATGAATCCATTCCCTAATTTATGTGAAAAAATTCCAAATAAATTATCAATATACCCTTTATTTGAAACACCAATAACCAAATTCTTCAATTATTCAAACTAATTATCTAACATGCTCACTAGAAGATAAAAAGAAATGATTTCCTTTCCTTTCATAGAGGACCGAGATTCGTGGATCTCAACAAAGGCATGTGATTATTCTTTATCTCCTTCTTTAGATGATTCTTTCTTTAAACTATTTTCAACTATCTAATTTTGGTCTTTATAATTTTTCTCTATAACCTCGAAATTATTCACCAATGAACCAGCCATTCTTTGTAGGATAATTACAATGAAACATACATCATTATTCACTTCGAATGAAACAATATTAAATTCTGTAACTTTATATTTCAAAAAAGAGGATATCAATTTTATTGATTGATCAATTGATTCAAAAAATTCCTACAGAACATCGTAGATTATTATTAATTTATTAACTACAAATTATTGAAGGTATTGATTGATTTACTTGGAGAGTAGGTTACACTGCATTGAATCCATGTAAGAGTTTAATGTGTTTGTTTTTAGGTAAAAATATTCTAACTTTAAAAGTACATCACTTAGGATTTTTATTTATCTAAAGGATTGAAATGAACACTTTTCCAATGATAATTTTACAAACAACTTAAATTCAATTAATTATTCTTTAGAAACTATACTTTTATAAAGAATCATAATTTTATTTTTAGATTCAACCAAATCAGATTTAAAATATTCACTTCCAATAAAAAATTATAGTATATCTCTTGAGATCTCTTAGTAACATCTCTGGACACATCAAGGACATCCAAATTTCTGAATTCTTCATGTATAAGAGAGTATCTATGCTGTTGAACTTATATAATTTCACCGCAAACTAGTTGAAATTATTCATTGTCTGATTCTAGAGATTAATATCCAATTCTTTTTTACACAACTAATTTACCCAATTCTTTAGAATTGGATTCAATAATTAGATATAATGTTCTTGGTCTTAGTGAGATTTTATTTTTTATCCAATAGAAAAAATGTGTAACAGTAGAATCTAAACATTCTCTATTGACTAGAATAAGAAAGAAATTGGAGAATGAGGTGAAATATATTAAGGAGCATATATTGCTCCAAATTAAGAAACAACTCTGACTCTATTTCACCTTTCAGAAAGAGTCTCATCATAACCATTGTTTTATCTTTCTTCAACTCTTTAATCTATCCTATCTACCAAAGAATTTCTATTTTTTAGGTGGGATGACTCCCCTAGAGTTGATGTGTGATTAAATTGAAATTCTTCTCTAGATACCACAAGCTTCAACTTATTCAAGGACTAATTCTAGTAAAAAAACTTTTCCTTCAGATATTAACAATTAATATTTTCATACAATGGAAAATAACTCTGCTATTCTCATCCATAAAAAATCTATCATTACGAAAAACTAGAGTTAATATCCTTATGAATGGAAAAACATTTAAGGATTCTTTTTTAAAATGGAACATGTATCTTAAGACATATCTTTCTAGGTTAATATTTTTTTCAATCATGAAAAAATAAATTAGAGTAACTTCTTTTATGATAAACTTTTCAAACTGACCATTTCTCTGTGAGATTACAGACTGAATGAATTTTATAAGAATCTTTCTTAGTGGCTCCAAGTCCTTTACCAGATTATTTTTCATATTTATTGATACAAATATTAACTTCATTATTTATGGTGGCATAAAATAATATAAAATAACTAATAAAGTATTTAAGAATGAATATCCTTCATGAGGGAACCTGAAAGTTTCATCTATCTGCAAATAATTCATTGAAAGATTCTTCTGGTTAACTATTTCGGTGACCTGGTCTTCATTATCACCAAAATGAAGAACTCCATATTCATAAAACACATGAACATCATTTTAAAATAAAAAATCTATTTTTTTCTCATCAAAAACAAAATCACATATTTATTGTTGATAAATTTATTGAGTAACATATATGTCTTGTCTAGCCAGCTGAAATCTATTACATAACCACTCAACACTTTTTGTGATGTCCTTCATATTTTTATTATTCATGTATATAAACCATTAGTTCTATTATTTTTTTTCCATTTCACAAGAGTTTTGGAGGTTTTTTAAAACTAGGTAAAATAGGTTTTGGATAGTATAGAGAAGAAGGGATTTGAAGATTTACATGTGGTTTCATGTGCAATATTGATACACTTTCTTTTGTTTCAAAATTATTGAAGGGTAATGTAGAGATGTGCTGAGTAAAATAATGGTATGATCTAATTAATACGACTAATACATAAAATAATTATATGACATAATTTACATTCTTTGTAATACTTTAAATATTTAGGTGATGTGACCTATTTGATATGAATAATATGTAAAATAATGATATAAAACCACCAAAATGAAACAAAAAAAATGGAAAAAAATTACAAGGTTATAAAATTATGTTACTAAATAAGGAAAATTAAATTCAAACAAAATTAAACAGGCCTAATTAAGATCTAATAAATAGAATTTGTCAATAGGAAAAGGATTTTTCCTTCTTTCTATTTCCTTACTATTTTGCAACCATAGCCAGGGATAGGAAGAACGGGTTAGTTAGTACTTAACTGTGCCCGGGAGTAATTAACCCATGTACAGGGAAAATCTATATTACCTCGTAATTGAAATTTTCAGTTTTTGAATGTTTTATAGTTTATTATATTTCACCGTTGGGTGATCCACATGTTATTTGTTGTTATAGTTTATATGATTATGGTTCTATTTGGTTGCAACCCGATGAGATGAGGGTGTGCCATCTCATGCATCATATAGGCACCGGGTATGAAATCACTGGTCATGCATTTTACAATGCCATCTAGGGTGCATTAGAATTTCTTGCTGTTGTGATAGATGCTGTGATAGATTATGCATGCCGTTGTGGTAGTTACTGTGATAGAAATACTTGTTGCGCTGATAGAGTATTACTTCTTTTACAACCTGTTTAACATGGGCGCCAAGCTCTGGTCCTGGAGGTGTTATGGGCCCTCGAGGATCGGAATTTGACGGATCATTGTTTGTTATGCTGTTTACTTGTTTTATGCATTGTTATGATTCCAAGCTTTAATTCGCGGGGAGTATGGGCCCCCACAGATCAGAATTTGGCACATAGATGGTTGTTTTTCAGTGTTTCTGGCGTTCAGAGCAGTTACCGAGCTACTGCCCGGAAAAAACTAGAATACACGGTGTGTACTTTATTCATACACGCCGTGTAGTTTTTAAACCGTGTTACTATCTGTGTAAACAAAAAAAAAAACATGGGGTGTTGGGAAATCTTTGGGGACACGCCGTGTACCTTATGTACACACCGTGTGGTAGTCGACCATGTACCCGACCATGTCGCCAACAACACGAGTTGGGAAGCTCATGTAGTGCACGCCGTGTGTTATAAATACAGGCCGTGTAGGTTTCTTCTGGGTACCCGGCCATGTCACGAAGAACACGGGTTGGTGTTATCCATCCTTATACACGCCGTGTTTGTTTGGAACACACCTTGTAGGGGATCATCCGTGTAGCCGGCCATGTAACCTACTACACGGGTCACCGAACCTGTCTTGTACATGTCGTGTGTTAGAAGAACACGCCGTATAGTTTTCTTCTAGGTACCCGACCGTGTAACGAACAACACGGGTTGGTTTTATCTCCTCTGATACACGCCGTGTTTGTTCGGAACACGCCGTGTAAGGGGTTAGCCGTGTGGCCGGCCGTGTGACCTGTTACACGGACCGCCGAAGCCTGGCTTGTACATACTGTGTCCTTAGTGAACACATAGTGTAGTCTAGTTTTTGGAAGACCGTGTAGGTTTTCTGTGCAAGGAGACTCGGGCAGGGGAGTGGAGTCTATGTACATGCTGTGTTTTTGGAAAACACGCCGTGTAGTCTGGAAAGTTACACGACCGATGGTGGCAGAATTGCAGGCCCATGTAAATGGATTTAATAAACACGCCGTGTATTTTAAATACATGCCGTGTAGTTCAGTTTTTCAAGTTTAAGTGTTTCTCTCTCCTGTTCACGTTTTGTACTCTTGTGTTTTCTATCCTTATTAATCCTAAATATGGAGTGTGATTTTGACCTTTCAGGGTTATGGCACCAAGACATCCTCCTGTTGCATGCCAGGAACTAGGTAGTGGCAGTACGCCTGATACAGCAGACCAGGGACTACCTGTAGTTCCGCCAATTATTATGGATATGGCACCTGCAGTGATCCTGGACATTGGTGCGGATGCTTAGTTCAGAGAGGGTTTCATGAGGTTCATGCAGACCTTTGATGGAGCTCAGCATCCTTCCCCATCTATGGCAGATCTGACACGAGTCTTCCAGCAGCAGCATCCTCCCACTTTCACAGGGGATGGAGGACCTCAAGTTGCAGAGTCATGGCTAGAAACCATGCTTTCCATATTCGAGAATCTGGAGACACCCCCAGACAGACGGGTGAAGCTCGCGACTTACATGCTGTGAGATTATGCCAAGAGATGGTGGGATGTAGTCTCACAGACAGGGCACCAGCAGACTATGACTTGGGACGAATTCCATCGTACGTTCTACGAATACTTCTATCCAGTGACGCTGAGGGCCGACAGGGCTAGGGAGTTCATGAACCTATAGCAGGGTACTCTTTCGGTCATGGAGTATTCCTCCCTCTTCACTGATTTACAGCGTTTTTCTCCCGTTCTGGGAAATGACGAGCTGTTTTTGGTGAGGAAGTTTGAGGAATGCCTCAAACTAGAGATCAGGTCACAGGTGAACGTTTTACAGTTGAATTCTATTACTCTGATAGTCAACTAGGCGCTGATCACTAAAAGAAATACGAGGGAGACTGGAGCTGTTGACTAGGGCGGTTCAGCACCCAAGATTGAGTCATTTCATGCTGACAGCAGGAAGCGCCACTGAGGGCCTACTCGAGGTGACTCGAGGAAGCGTGGTATATCTTTTGGAGGACGAGATCTTCCTTCAGGCAACCCAGTGGTATGCTATTAGTGTGGGAAGAGCGGGAATAAAAAGCCTTAGTGCCTGAGAGACCCAGTGGAGTGTTGAGTTTGTGGCAAGATGGGTCATCTGCAGCGTTTTTGTAGGGTCCTTCTCCTAGCATATAGTGAAGGAGGATCCGTTTCTACCCCTCTTTCAGGAGTAGGATTACCAGTCCCATAGTAGACTGGGGGCTGGAGTTCTTCAGGTTGTTCAGGCCAAGGTAGAGGTCGCAGTCGTGGTGGTTAGGCTCAAGGAGGATCAGCTCAGGGATATCAGGCTGCTACACAGGGTCGTGGTACTGGCCAGACGTTTGAAGTAGAGCAGATTCATCGGGAGAAGGATCCTGGACCTTCCACAGTTCAAGGTACGATCCTAATAGCCTCAGTTTTATCTTCTTCACTTTTCGATACTGGAGCTTCTCATAGCTTTATTTCTGTGCACACTGTGGAGATCCTTAGAGTCACTTTCCCTACTTTCGAGGAAACTTTGGCACTAGACACTCCATTGGGACATAGAACTACTAATGTGCGTCAGTGCAGGGAGTGCCCCCTTGAGGTTGGTTGGTTTCACTTCGTGTCGGATCTTTATATCCTGGAGATGACAAGTTATGATTTCATTCTCGGAATGGACTGGCTAGTTCCTTTTCAGGCCTTTGTCGATTGTTATCGCCGCAGGGTGAGTTTCACGTCACCAGAGGGCAGGTCTTTTCTTCACAAGGGAGAATGGGATTTCCAATCAAGCAGAGCCGGACCAGAGCATCATGGGTTGGGTAGAGTTATGTCCTAGATTTCTAGTTTATATCTGGATGACCAGGGGACCTCTCAGATGGATTTTCCTCCAGTGGTTGATCGCTTTCCTGATGTGTTTCCAGATGACTTCTCAGGTTTTCCTCCAGAGCGTGAGGTAGACTTCTCGATTGAGCTTGTTCTAGGAGCTGCACCGGTATCCATACCTCCTTATAGGATGGCTATGCCTGAGTTGCAAGAGCTCAAGAAGCATTTGGAGGAGTTGCAGGCTAAGCGTTTCATCCGAGCCAGTTCTTCCCCATCGGGTTCACCTGTGTTGTTTGCGAAGAAGGCGGACGGTACCTTACGGCTTCACGTTGATTATCGGAAGTTGAACCAGTTGATGGTCAACAACCGATATCCCTTGCCGATGATTGATGATCTCTTCAATCAGCTTCTCGAAGATCAGGTGTTCTCGAAGATCAACTTGAGATCCGGCTATCATCAGCTGTGAGTTAGGCCTTCAGATATACCCCTAACAGCCTTCAAGAGTAGGTATGGCCTCTACGAGTATACGGTTATGTCGTTCGGCCTTACGAATGTGCCATCCGTTTTCATATCACTGATGAACCGAGTGTTCCATCCTTATTTGGATTCCTTCATCATGGTCTTCGTGGACGATATCTTGCTGTACTCTCACACTCGACACAACCATGCAACCCATCTTGAGATCGTTTTGAGTACATTGAGGGAGCATCGACTTTATGCTAAACTCTCAATGTTCCACTTTTGGATGGATGAGATTTACTTCATGGGTCATGTAATCTCAGAGACAGGAGTATCAGTAGACCCAGAGAAGGTGAGATCAGTAGTCACCTAGGAGCAGCCGAAGAACGTCTTTGAGGTACGTAGTTTCTTGGGGATGGCTGGTTACAAAAGACGGTTTATACAGGACTTCTCACACCTAGCAGCACATTTTATGGGCTTGAATAATATGGGGGTGAAGTTTGTTTGGTCAGAAGCCTATGACTCAGCCTTCCAGGAGCTGAAGGGGAGATTGACTTCAGCACCGATTCTAGTCTTTCCAGAGCCGGGAAAGAGTTATACAGTTTTCTGTGATGCATATGGAATCGGTCTTGGGGCAGTTCTTATGCAGGAAGATCATGTTGTCACGTACGGATCTCGGCAGTTGAGGCCACATGAGAAGAACTATCCTATGCATGATTTGGAGTTAGCTTCTGTTGTTCATGCTTTGCGTTGTTGGAGGAACTATCTCATGGGAGAGCGTTTTGTGGTATATACTGACCACAAGATCCTCAAGTATATCTTCACACATCGTGACATGAATCTGAGACAACGGAGGTGGGTCGAGTACCTACAGTCTTTCGACTTCGAGCTTGCTTATACGCCTGGGAAGGGCAATGATGTGGCAGACGCCCTGAGCAGGAGGACTCAGTTGCATGCATTTCAAGAAGCTAGCAGTGAGTGGCAACTCATGGCTCTGTTCTCTAAGATGCATCTGGAGTTACAAGACAGACAGGGTCAGACGGTTCTTTCTTCTGTACCTATTACCCCTACCCTTTTTGATCGAGTTCGCATGCGGCAGCTATCAGACCCTAAAGGCCTAGTCCTACGGGAGGGTGTGTTAGATGGAGACCCTACTCCAAGGTGGACAGTCTGTGATGATGAGGTGCTACGTTTCCATGGCCGCGTATGGGTTTCAGCAAACATACGTGAGGAGATGATGCGATAGTTTCATGCTTCAAATTGGGCAGTCCATCCTGGTGTCACCAAAATGTACCGAGACTTGCACTGCCAGTACTGGTGGCCAGGTATGAAGAAGGATGTGGCTGGTTTTGTTATGCAGTTTTCCACCTGTCTGCAGGTGAAGGCCGAGCATCAGTGACCAGAAGGGCTTTTGCAGAAGTTACCCATTCCTGAGTGGAAATGGAATGATGTCGCGATGGACTTCATTATAGGGTTACCGAGATCACCTCGAGGAAATGATGCGGTTTGGTTAGTAGTGGACAAGCTGACAATGGTTTCACACTTCGTGCCGATCAAGGAGAACTTCAGTGTTGATGAGCTGGGACAGTTCTACATCCAGGAGATTGTACGTTTACATGGAGTTCCACACTCCATTGTTTCAGAAAGGGATGCACGTTTTACTTCACACTTCTGGCAGGGGATACAGAGGGCGTTGGGTACAAAGGTACTTTTGAGTACAACATACCATCCCCAGACTGCTGGCCAGTCCGAGCATATAATCCAAGTGCTTGAGGATATGCTCTGAGCTTGAATTCTAGACTTTGGCGGTTCTTGGGAGAAGCATATTCCTCTGGTGGAGTTCACCTACAACAACATTTTTCAGGCGACTATTCAGATGGCACCTTACGAGAAGGTAGGCCATGCCGATCACCTTTATGCTGGCTAGAGGCAGGAGAGGCGGCTTTGCTGGGGCCTCGTCTTATTCAGGAGACTTCAGAGCAGATAGAGCTGATTCCGAGGAGGATGGCTACAATGCAGTCTCGACAGAAGTCTTATGCTGATCAGCAGAGATGACCTCTGGAGTTCGAGGTCGGGGATCAGGTTTTCTTGCATGTCGCACCGAGGTTGGGACATAAGGGTATTTTGAGACAGGATAAGATTTCACCGAGATACGTCAGGCCATTTGAGGTTCTAGAGAGAGTCGGGCTGGTTTCTTACAGGTTGCAGTTACCTCAGAGATACCAGGCTATGCACGACGTCTTTCATATTTCACAGCTTTGACGGTATTTCTCATACCCGTCTCATTTTTTGCAACCCGATGAGGTTGAGTTGGAGCAAGATGCATCTTTCGAGGAGCATCCTATCAGGATTGTTGATCGTAGTAAAAAAGTTCTCTATGGCCGGTCTGTTCCTCTAGTACGGGTTCTATGGCAGGATGGGCATATACAGGACGAGACTTGGGAGAGAGAGGCTGATATGGGATCACAATGGCCAGATTTCTTCAAGGTTTCTTCTTCTACGCCATTCTAGGGAAATTTAGGGATTAATTTCTTTAAGTGGGGAAGTTTGTAAGAACATAGAGCTTCGGTTTCAGGTATGGACCTCTTTTATGGGCTTTTTAAGGAAAAAATGGAGAATCTGGAAATTTTCAGAGTACACGCCGTGTACTTTATGAGCACACGCCGTGTACTCCTCGGCCACTCTATGTCGTGTGTTGTCCGAGACCGGGCCACACACAGTGTGTATCTGGAAAATTTCAGAGTACACGCCATGTACTTTATGAGTACACGCTGTGTACTCCTCTTCCACTCGAAGCCGTGTGATTGGCCGTGTCCGGGCCACACACACGGTGTGTAAGGCTGAGGTGGAGGCTAGTTATTTTGGGGTACATAAAATTGAAGTACACGCTATGTACTCAAGAAGTACACGCCATTTACTTTCTTTTTTATTTTATTAATCAGACCGGGGTTGTGCCTAATGCTCATAAACACCTTTTTCTCCACCTAATTCCATCCAGAGCATCCGAGGAGGCCGATTCTTCTCTGAGACACCGATCTGTCACCCGTTGTCCGAATCGAACTCCTTTAGTTGCAGAAGAATCGAAGCGGTGAGTTCTTACTTCTTCTTTAGTCTTTTTTCCTGATTTTTCCTCTCGCGTGAGTTATCTGAGGTTGAAAGTTTTAGACATTTTTGCATATCTACTCTGTTCTAGGCCGATTCACGGGCCGAGGTTCAAGTATATTGATCTCCAAGGATCGAGGTAGGTGTTTTGTTGCCCTACATTGAATGTACTTGAGTTTTTGGTGAAAAAGTGCCGGATACCCATGTATCGAGTGTCTCAAGTTATGGTTTTGATCCTGTTTATTTATCTGCCTTAGATTGCTTGTCTTCTTGAGGTTATTAGATGATTAAATAATTTCTTGGTTGCATTTTTGAGGATCACCCTATGGGTGTTTTCCCTTTTTTTGGCTGTTGTTTTCCATTTGGAATGGTTTTCCAATGAGGTAACCCATATTGCATTGCTAATATGCCTGTTTGACTTGATTGCATGTATGGCCTGCTGTTTATATGCTTGTGGATGCATTTGTTGTTTAACTTACTGAGGGCTAATAACAGTCTATTACGCACGACTAGACTGCTCAGGGCCGTGAGAACCTGGTACGGGAGATCAAAGAGGGGATAGACGATTAAGTGCTTCCCTAGAGGGTCTGTTGGCTTTAGTTTCGTAGGCAGGACCTACAAGAATAGGACTTTGTGCTTCCTAAGAGTGTTCTTAGTTTACCACGCATCAATACCATATGAGGAATTAGATGTAAGTGCTTCCTCAGAGAGTCTGTAGCTATTATTGAAAGACCATAGGGGAATTGACATAAGAGCTTCCCAGAGTGTCTGTGCCTTGTTTGTTTACCGGACTATAGGGGTTTGCTAGTTTAAGCCACCCAGAGAGTCAGTGTGAAATTTGATGGTTGGTTGTGATGAGTCCACCAAGCCAAATAACAAGCTTGGGTTTTTGGTACTGCTTGTGTTAGATAGTCTTTTAGATACCTGTTGTGTCACTTGCTGGTTTTCCTTGGTTGGGTAATTAAATGAATCTCAATGGTAATTGGTAGAATTGTTTATTGCATTGTTTACCTTTACTTTTACTATATCACTCACTGGAAGTAGGGCACAAATCTTGTGGTGGTTGCCTACTGGGATTAGTCTCACACCCTATTTGGGTCCTACTTTTCAGCCCAAACAGATTATATGGTTGTAGGTTTAGGTAGGGATTGTGGCCCTTCCACCTCAGGTACTTGATTGCTGGTCGGAGCCGGAGAGTATGGGACCGGGTCTTGGCCCGCGATGCTGTTGGAGTTGCTGTTTACTATTAGTACTTTGGTTTCAGTTGAATTTCAGCATTATTTTTTCTTACTGCTTTCCATAGACACATGTACCATTATGCATCATTATTATTATATCAGAAATTTCTTTTACTTCCAGTCCAGTTGTTGCATGCTATTTACTGCTTCTGCTATTGTTTATGCTTATTCTTCCGCTGCATACTTTACCAAATGAGGGCATAGTTTCCCCACTGACTCACCAAGGCCCTCGTTGCTAGTTGGAAGCCTCTAGCGTTTGGGGAAATGCACTTGAGGTAATGTGGCAAACTGGGTACGGGGCACCAGTGGAAGGGCTCCGGATTCGGGTCGTTACACATGATCTCTTACGAAATGTTGTATTAGGTAAATGTGATTTATTATGAAATGGTTTATTAGATTCTTTCAAATACTCATCTAACTTGTGTTATCACATTTAATTGGAACACAATTTAAATTATATCCAAAATACATTATAATATGTTTCATCCAAAACACTTGTGCACAACAACTTCCTACTATAATATATTATGTTTCAGTAGTTGAGAGTGCTACAAAGTGTTGTTTCTGACTCCAAAAGGATAATAGATATTTATTATGAAAATGAATGGTTCCTCAGGTTCTTTTCCTACCTAGTCTATATCTGTAAAAATAATCATCTAAATATGAAACTAAATTAAAGTCTGAAGTTTTTGGGAAAATAAGGGAATGTGACACAATTAATTTTAAATATCTTGATTTTTTTAAATCATTTAAATGAGATTCTTTGGGATTGGATTGAAATATTGAAAAAAGACATAGTAAAATCATAATGTATGGTCCACTTATAATAATATATAGTAATCTTTCAAAGATTCCTCTATACAACTTATTGTTAAATGGTTTTCCAGTTTCATCCATACCAAGTTTAATATTAGAGCTCAAAGGAGTTGAGTATGTCTGACTATTTTCAAGTCCAAATATTTTATTTTAATAAGGTATTTATTTTATTTGGTTTAAAAAATTTCCAAAACTATTTGGATAAATTTTCAATCCGAGAAAATAATTTAACTCACCCATCATACTCAGTTCATATTCTTTCTACATGAGTTTTAAAAACTCATCACATAATTTTTGATTTTTTGATTTGAAAATAACACCATCAAAACATATTTTCACTAACAAAATATCCAAGGATGAAGTTATCTTAAGTAATGTCAGATATTTTATTCCTACTTTAAAACCATTTGATAAAAGAAAAGTGCTTAATATGTCATACCATTCTCTTGGTGCTTGTTTAGGTCCATATAGTGCTTTGGTAATTTTAAGAACAAAATTTTGAGAGTGAGGATATTAAAAAATTATAGGTTGTTATACATAAACTTACTCCACTAAAATTAAATTTTAAAAAGAATATTTAACATCCATATGATATAATTTAAAATTTATTTAAGATTTATATTCTAGAAGTATTACAATTGCTTCTTACCTAGCTATAGGGGAAAAGGTTTATTCATAGTTTATTACTTATTCTTTATTGTAAACTTTGGAAACTAATATAGATTTTTTTCTATTTATTATACCATGATGATGTTGGTTTTTTATAAATACCCATTTTTTCCAATTATATTATAATCATAGGTTCTTTAAAATAATTAAAAAAAATTGTTCCTTTTGAACTGATTTTATGCTTCTTGCATACCTAAGAACCAAATTTCATTAGATATATCTTCTTCTACAGTTTTGGATTATAGTTAGGAAAAAAGTAAGAATATTATACTAGGTTTCCTATATTTATTTTAGTTCTAAATCATTCATCTAATATTCTAATAGATTTTTCTATAGGATGGTCTTTAATATTTCTAGGTTTTCTAGGAATGAAAATATCTAGTTCACTAGTACCGACAATTAGAGGATTTAGTTTAAAGTAATCAAGTTCCAAATAATCAACCTAGTTGTTGATAAAGAGGGATTTTGGTCTAATATCATCAAGAGAATCTCTTTACTCATTATTTTGAGTCATTTGGGATCAAAAGGACCACTTTTATCAAAATTAACATAAGATTACTCTTTAACAATCCTTAACCTTTTGTTGAAAACTTAGTAATCAATGGAAGTAGTATAGTAACCATGAAAGACACCGTCATCATAATTTAGATCAAACTTATCAAGATTATCTTTGTTTTCCAAGATGTTGAACCTTCATCCAAATACATTTAAGTGAATTATATTTTTAATACTATTAAATAACTCGTAGGCTGTTTTCTTCAAGATATGCCTTATTTTAGTTTTGTTAATGATATAAGATGATATATTAATATCATCATCCTAGAAATAAGTTGAAAACTCATATTCACATAACATGGTTCTAGAAATTTCTTGCAAATACATATTATTCATTTTAAAAACACTATTCTATTGAGGTGTCATGGGGGAAGAAAATGTAGGTTTATTTCCTTTGTTTGAGGAATATGAATTAAATTCATGATTCTCAAATTATCTTCTATGATCACTTCTCAAAGACAAAATTTTGAAATATTTTTTATTTTGAACAAGATTACATAAATTAATAAAAACTATGAAATCTTAACTCTTAAACCATAAACATTAAACAGATTTAAGTCTTGAAAAATCATTAACCAATACATAAACAAATTATTTTCCAGTATTACTTTAAGTTCTGTTATGTCCGAACAAATCCATATAGATAAGATCAAGTGGTCAAGATATAACCACCTATTTGATTGGTTTGAAAGATTACTTGTGTTTCTTTCCCATTTGAAATGCATCCCATAGAATTTTTATCTAATTTATGTTTAGGAAAGTCATAAATTAGATGTCTTTTAGATAAATTTTTTAGATAATAAAAATTATAATGTCTAATTCTCCTATGAAAAATCCATGATTCAAAAATTTTACCATTCACACAATTTACATTTTTTTTTCTACAAAAGGAATTGATATCTAGGGTTTATACATTATCTATTATATGTGCTTTAATGTTGAGATACAAATATTTGAAAACTGATCATGCATTATTGTGAAAATCAACTGAATAACCACCATCACAATATTGTGAGATACCTGTTATGTTATACTTCAATCAGTCATCTTAAAGAATTTTTTTATGAGAATTGATTTAGGTTTTTATTATATCAAATGCAAATGATTTTTACTTTTTCATTTCCACCATATGTGACATAGCCTCCATCAATCTTGGATAGCGAGTAAATGTTTTAGAAATCTACACTCATATGTGTCGAAAAATCACTATTCATAAACAATTTTTCATTTTTATTCATGTAGTTTGTTCCCTCCAATGAAAAATCAAAAAAATAATAATTATTTGCTACCCAAAATATTTTCAGTCTTGAAATTATATCTACAAGAGATATAGGGATCCCAATCTAGTTATTATCTTCTAGAAAAATTTAATAATTTTTTTTAAATTTTTTTCTAAGAAAATATGTTTTGATTCTATATAATTGTGGGTTTTTGAAATTATAGATGTTAGAATAATGTTAATTTACTCTATAAGGGAAAAAGTAACTTTATAAAGGTTTTTTAGAACATGGTACAAAATTTTTCTTATAGAATTTGGGCTTTCCACCCTGAGTTTCTATTCTAAAATTTTCATTCATAACATGATTCTAACAAAAACATTTGTTTAGATAATCCTATACTTTAGTAAAGACACATGAAAAATATTTAAATTCATGAAACTAATTCTATAAATTGTCAATTGTTTTTACTTTTTCATTATATAAGGTAGTATATTTTTATAACTGATTTGTAAAATATGAAATTTGTTTATTTACATCACAATATTCATTAAAATTTTTATATTAATAATTTTCAAGGGTGTTATTCTTATTTTTTAATCATTCATACTTTTTTTACAATAAGTTAGAATGTTCATTTAATTCCATATATGAATAGTTTTCATTTGATGATTTATGATCATGTTTATAAGAATAAAAATAATATACCTCATCTGATTATTCCATGAAACATATGTTGCCCTTTTTATTAAAAACTTCAGCTTATGATTCTGATAATGTTCATTCACTATAATCTTCAAAAGCACTCCAGATGGCCTTCACATCTTTCATATATTTCTTTTTATATGTGTTCTTCTTGAAATATTTTCCACCAGGTTTTTTATTTTCATTTGGTTGTGGACATTCTATCATGATGTGTCCTTGATTATTACACTCATGGTATCTTAATTCTTTAGATTTCTCACCGTCCTTCTAGTACTTGTTGAAAGGTCTTCTAAATCATATTCTATTATTATATAATTTTTAAAAATTTATATAAAACTTTTCAAGCTCATCATCCGATCTAGAATAGATTGAGGAGTCTCCTTCTTTAGATGTTTCAAATATTTGTATGTTTTTGTTATTCCTATCATCCTTATAAGTTTAAACATTCAAGGAAAATTTTCCATTCTTGATGATTTTATTCTCTCCATATTCCGCTTTCATTTCAGCTTCATACATCATAAGACGTCTAATGAGATCCTCTATCTTGAAGATTTTGACCTCTATAGATTGCCCAATATTAGCTAAGTGTCCAATTCCGTTGGGTGGTAATAGTTTAAGGAATTTTAATTCTTATTTGAGATTAGTGATAGGTCATCCTAGAGCAGCAATTTTTTTAAAAATATTAGTGATCATTTTATTTAGTGGGGTAATTCTCTCTCCTTTATACATTTTGAATTATTTGAAATTGAGTTTGGATTTATCATATCTAAGAACCTTCACATTCTTTGTACAATCATACACAACTATGATAGTGTCCACATTTCTTGAGATGTTTGATACTATGAAACTCTATTGAATTCATCTGATACTTATCCATAGATTATAGAGGTCATAGATATAGAATTCAGAACATATTTTAATTTTGTTTTAACATCAAACATTTGAGGTTCTATCTTAATAATTTGATAAATATTTTCTACTTTAAGATAAACTTTCAATCCATGATTATTTAGATATATAATCATGCGATCCTTCCGATAAACATAATTTTCAACATTAAATTAGGGATATATAACCATTTACATACTTTCTTGGTTATTAGCCTTAGAATCACATTGAAAATAGATAATTGGACTTCAAAATTTGACATTTGTGAACTAAATAGTTACAAGCTCTGATACCAATTGTTCTCCTGGAGAAGGGTGAACTGAAAAATCAAGAGTTTGTGTGGTGTGGGAGGTGAATTGAGTTCCAAAAAATTTATTTTATAGAAAACCTAACTATTCAAGTATGATGTATCAAATATTTTTACTTAATATGAAATCAAAGTATAAATATAAACACTTAATTGAAAGATATTGAACATAAGTTATTTATAATGGTTCAGGGAATAAAAAACACTTAGTTTTCTCTATCGACACTCTAATACATGGTTTCAAAACACACTCTACAAGGAGTGTAACCAGAATAGAATAAAAAAACTTTTGAAGATCAATTATAGAAAATAGTTGCAGGAAACAATTGGTACTACTGGAAGATACGTTCTAAGAATATGATAGTTTTTATGGTATAGATCAGAATGAACTTCAACACAACTGATAAGCTTGTAATCACAACAGGAGCATTTATGTTTGATATTTTTTATATACAGGAATTCAGAGTATTCATGTGTACATGTTTTCTAATCATTCTTCACATCAATCTATGTCCTTGAAGTAAATAACTATTACTTTTATATCTCCTCTTTAATATGGAACTTATGATAATTTTAATCCTAAAAATAGATATATTCATCCTTTGATAGTGTTATAATATAGGATATTACAGACATACAACCATTCCTTCCAAATATAGAAAGTACTTTGGTTATAGCAATGTTAGAATTCTTCATGATCTTAGAATATTTCCACTCATGGTAAAATGATATTATGTACATATTGACCTTTCTTTAAGTAGATAATCCCTTTTTTTAATACACTCTAAAGTCATGAAATGACCTATCAAGATATTATTAAACTAATCAAAACATTATATAGAATAACTATATCTTCTTGTGATATTAACATGATTGTACTATTCATCATAAGATAACTTTCTAAGAAACTTCATAAGATAAGGCATATCATTGTATTCTTTGTGGTGTAAGATAAACTATTTTTAAAATTGCATAAGATAAAAATTTAGTGTAAGATAGATCTATTACTATGACATGATACTTTTATTTCACAATTTCTTTTGGATTTTTAGATAATATTTTAAAAATATCCTTTTCATAAGATAACATCTCCACATTTTCTTCATTCTATCTAGGATATTGCCCTTTGGGTATGCAGGAAATAAATTTCTCCATAAGATATTTATTACCTAGTAAGACAAATTTTAAGAATGAATCATTCTGATTTAGAGTATATATAAGATAATATTTCATTTTTTATGTATTAAAATACTTTATTATTGACAAAATACTTCACACATCTTAACTTAATAATTTATGGAGTAAAAATAAGATAAATTATTTTGATAAATGTAATATGAAACACTTAAAAAAATTAGAATGAAAATAGGGATTTTATGAATAACCAAACATATAAAAACTAAGATATACTGGAAATAATAAGTATCTTTAACAAAATATTGTCACTATACATGATTTATTCATAGTTTTATTCTTTTATGATTTCCTGATCCATATATATATATATTTAATGTATTCTCCATACATCTTGAGTTTTCCTACCCAAATAGAAATGTCTAAAAACACTTCTACTTATAACATAATACAATATAATCAATACTTTATAATTTAAAACATATATTACCATATCCTTATTGAAAAGAGTTTTAGGCTATATTTATAGTAACTTATATGGTTTTACTATGATCATTCAATGATCAATACTCAAGTGATTTAGGCATGCCTCCATTGTTTCCCACCAATAACACAACTATTCCTATTTAATTATGATGATTTTTGTGGCATCCAATCATAATTTACATTCAATATTTCTATCTTGAAGGATATTTTTATTTATGTTACTAGGTCTAGTATATGTAGGTTAAACCAATAAAAATAAAGAAAAAGAAAAAATATACATGTGGAATAAGTTATGATAACAACTATTTGGTATCAGAAAAAAATAGAGATAAAATATCCTAATAGGGTACATGCTCTGATACCAGTTTTTGGAGCACTTGATCTGGAAAATGTGATCTAGTGGGGGGGGGGGGTGAATAGAACTTTTTAAATTTTAAACAAATACTTAAAAATGAATATTTAATTAGAGTAATATTATGGCATGAGAAAAAGTGTAACACAATGTAGTGTTCAAAGTTAAAATGCAGTAAAAATAAAAATATGAACATAGAATTTCAATAATAATTTAGATTGAATTATACCACATACACTCTTAATTCCACTTTATATGGATAAAAAAATTTCACTCACTAAGAAACCTAACTTCTAAATGGTGTGATAACCTTTTACAACTCCTATATTTTTCATACTTTGAGGTATAACCCAACAACTCCTACATTTCATTATACCAATGAACAACCAGAAGACCTATATTTTGTTTGAGAGTCACAACCCATGGAATTAAATTTGTTTAGGAGGTATAACTAATACCATTCTTTCTTTTGGTTGGGAAAAGATTAAACAAACTATTTACTATATAAAAAATGGAATAAAAATAATATAATGATTAAAACATAAAAGAAGTGTATAATATAATTTTGATATAGATTCATTTTAATATAAATTTTATCACTTCCGTTGGAGTGGACCAAACATTAAAATTCCATCATGATCACAGTAATGAAAAAATATTCATATAAGAGACTCAACACTTCACAATTATTTTTCGAATATCATCCATGTATCGAATGAGGTATATCAAGCCTTTAAATAAATTCCCCATGATCAAAATTCCCAATGAAAAATATCTTTTTTATTAAAACTAATATCTTATTAAAAAGGATGTTTCTTGATAACCAATTATAAGAATCTATGAGTCAGAAATAATAATAACATGAAAACCTCATTTAGTTGTAAGTAGAATTATCCCATTCTTAATCCTTCCTTAAACTATTGAAAACCCTTTTCATTTAATCATTAACATTTATAATAATTTTTGAAATTAAAAAAATATGGAATAAAATAGGAAAAGATTTAGTAAATGGATCTATAAAAAAATAGAAAAATTGATTGTCAAAGTGCTCTTAAAAAGGAAAAATAAATTTCAAATGACTTTATAAAACATTCCCAAATGATTTTTAAATTCATTTAATACAACTTTATTATTTTTATATGTCTCCAAAAAAAATTTAAACTATTTTTTTTAATTTTTATACGACATCAAAATAAATATAATTTGAATTTTTAATTCCCGCATTACTTTGAAACACTTTTTTTAATATCTTTTCTAAATTTTTATGACTTCAAAACCGATTTCTTATGACTTCAAAATTATTTTTTCATTACTTTTAATGTTTTTGTATGTCTTCAATGTTGGTTTCATATAAATTTATAAATGTTCATTTGATTTCAAAAATATATTCAATTGAATTTTCAAAATTATAAAAAAACTAAAAACCCAACAATAAAATTGTGTTATTGCAGAATCTTTTATAAAGGAATTATAAACAGGAAAAACTTGAGTAATAAACACCATGGGATTTTTCAATGATGTGATAAATTATTATTGTCTAGTTTAATCATGTGAGTTATTTCTAACCAATATAGCATGTGAGGAATTTGTTATATTCAAAAAAATTAAACAAACAAATACTCTCCAATCACTAACAATTATTATTTAAATCAAACATAACTTGAATACTAACTATATATAACTCACACAATATTGAAAAATAATGTTTTATAAAAATTATAATTAAAAGAGTGAAGTAAATTTATATATTTCATATAACATTTATATTTTTTTATGATTTTTTATTATGAATAATTATTAAGAACATTTTTACATGATGAAAATGTTTTATATAGTAACAACATATTTGATTTTAAAATATAACCTATATAATTTTTATGAAAGTATAAAAATGTAATAAATTCATAAAAAACATTCTATTTACAATGAATAGAATACACAAACACTAAAGATGTTCACCTGGCATATTTATTAAGAACAACCTTGAATCAAGTAAAGAAATAGAGTATTTATATTCCAATACTAAAAATTTATATAATAAAGTGAAAATTTATATATATATTAAATGTAATATATATATATATATATACATTCAATAATATATATATATATATATATTTTATAATATATATATATTCTATAATATATATATATATATTCTATAATATATATATTCTCGAAAAATAAATATATTAAGAATTTTTTTTAAAACACTTATTGAAAGAATATATATATATATAAAACATGTTCTATTTGGGAATATATTCTCACTTAAAAGATAACTTAATTTGTTTTAAAATTTAAATAAAACTAAAAATAATAACAATATTTTATAAAAACATATAAGTGAATAAAATGAAAATATATGTTAATAAAAAACCATCCAGTCCTCTTTCATATCACTTATATGGATTTATGCCTCATCATTGAATATGAATGGAATATTTACTTTTATTGCATCATGACTAATCATGTCTACATGAGCACCAACATATACATATAGGGGGCACGTAGAAAGTCAATATAATTTCCGCACTGATTATAATATACATCCGTCCATGAAAAACCATGCAAATGAAATGATTGCCAGTAATGAAAAATAAACTAATTTTTTATGCTAAGAAAAATATTTACATAAACCTTTCTAAACCTAGGATATGTAATCCATCTATATCCAATCAGTTGTAAAAACAAATTTTCTATAAAACAAAAAATAAATACATAATTTTATATTAGTTTATACACCATATTTTCCACCCAAAATAATCACATTAGAAAAAATAATTTATCTTCCAAAGTCTCACAAAAACTTGTCATTTCCTAAAATATCCAACCAAAACACCACATTTCCAAAATTCAACTTTGAAAACTCCCAGTTTCTAAATAAACAACTCATGCTAAGGCTAATACAGATCATAACATAATCAAGTCAATACTGTGAAGGATTTTTGTTTGAGTTATCAATTGCTTGATCAAAATAAAATCATTCTTAAACCTACCATAATACATGAACTAATTCATCATCTCTTCACATATGAAACCGCAAACCATACAGCATATCATGATAAGGAGTTGGGGTGTTCATACAGACTCAACCATCTCAAACTTTTATCTCCTTAACACACATCCTTAAACTCTTTACTTTATCATGGATAAATCCTAATGTATTAAAATAATTATAATTTAAAATCCATTTTCATAAACACAAACACAACATTATAGAATTTATAAACAAGTTAAATAAATATAATTTTTCCAAATCACATGATTCCATGACCCTTAATAGAGATGTAAAGAGGTATTACAAAGAGGAGAAAATGTCATGAATTTTCTCAATTTATAAACCATATTCTTATATTATCTACCATTAATTTTACAATTGATAACTCTTCATTGAAGAGATAAATTCTCTATTAATATTACATTATTAGAACCTCTCTCTCCCTCTTCTATAATTCCAATTTCAAACCAAAAATATTTCTTCCATTTACATAATTTATTACATTATTTCAACTTATTAATCAATATCCATAATCTCATAAAATTGACCACTAATAAATAAATTTATGATACTCGCTTAACCATAATACTTTAAAATCTATACACATTAAAAATATTAATTTTGTAATTTTCTATATAAATACTCAATTTGTTTCTCATGACCACTATAAATCTATTTCAACAATTTCCATAATAAATGAATCTATGATAACTCCTTTCAATATCCCATAACAAGAGATCCATTAGAAACCCATGAACATCATGTTAAACCATAAAATCCAATTAATTTACCAAATTTATCTTTTACAATTCATAATATATCAATAAATTCTCCATGTCACATATATGATACAAATACTAGGTCTTTACATTAATTACTATAATACTTCCCAATTGATTCTTTATATTATATAAATTCTAATATTTCCTTAAATATCATGTTTAAAATTAAAAACCCAAAATTAACCATTTTAATTCCCTAATTTTTTCATGTTAATTTAAACATTTTCTATTAAATACATGCCAAAAAACAATAATTAAATAATTAGATAATCTTGAGGATAAATCCATTTATCATGGTAATAAAATTAATTAATCAACTTGAGATTATATCCTTATTAATTAATAAAAATATATAATAATGGATGATACTATTATCCCAACCATAGGACTTGACTACCTTGAAAATTCATTATGTCGTGTTTTACTAAAAAAGATCTATCATTTTCTATCATATATGAGGTTTTATTTACCATATATTCTTTTAAATGTATCGGTATTTCCCCGAACCTTGAAATAAAGGTATAAATTGTTCCCTCAAACCTTTTTCTCATGTCTAATCATTTATTACTAGACTCTACACAAATTTGACATTCGATTATACACTAGTTTATTCTTATCAAATCATAAGATATGGGACGAGGACTATAAGAAAAATCATGTATCATATTATACCCAATTAAAAAATATTTATTGATATCCTCGATTCAAAATTCATTCTATAATTTCAAACTATTCTACATAACCATAGAGAAAGTCACAAAACTAATTGATCACTCATCGAAAACCCTAATAGTTCATATGAACAACCCACATCGACTTATTATCTATTAAAAACATCATTAAAATCTTATTGATTAAACTAACACATTCCATTATTCCTCTCATTAAATTTTATCCTAAAACATACCTTTATCACATTTTAACCAAACATAGAGGTGATTGAAACAGCCATATAAATAATTAATGCTCAACCTATACTTTTTGATTAGTTAAGAATCAAGATATGAACCCCTATATCTAATTATTCATTCCCTCACACTATTAATATTTCCAAATGATATGTTTTATATTTGTTATCCAAGGATGAACCACCCTACTAGAGTTATGAAATTTCTTCATAACCTATTCTCTAATACATAAGAGAACCACCATCCCATTTTTAAATTATTGAATCAATTATTTTAATATAGAAAAATATTCGATGGCCTCTACCAAATTTATGGTATCACATGTTTTTACACATTTTGTATCCATTTTTATTCACTTCCTTCACTTGATATACAAGTGTAGAAGTGACACTATTCCAATATAAAACCTTATCATATCCCTCCTCCAAGCTTCAAGATACATATCCAACATTGATATCAACACCTTCCACTAAGTCTCTAATTCCTTAAATGTTACATTTTTCATACTAATGGCATCGACTATTTCTTCACCCTTTCCTAGAGTATAAGATTTTTCGAAGTCAAAATTATAATGATACTCAACCTATATCCTTTTCCTATAATTTAAATATTGATAATTTATTATATAACTTATGCACATTTAATCAAATAACACCATATACCTTACACCTAATAGATAACTGATTCAAATAATTTTTGTATAAAAAACAACCACCAATTATAATTTAGGTGCTGGTTAATGTGAAAGAGACTCTATGACCATAGAATCTAATATGTGTTTTCAGCCTTACCTCCCAATATATAATACTTATGAGATCACCCATGTTAATTTTTTAGTTAAAATTTTTCCAATATGATTTTCCACATCATAAATCACAATAAAAGTAGGCTAAAATTAAAATACCCACTTATTCATACACAATATTTTAGTTTACAATGAAATTTCTATACCAATTCCTTCTCAATAATTCAAACTATACATTTATTTCAATACAACTTCACAAACTCATAGTAACATATTCTTCACCATAATAATATCTCATTAATTAATTATATTCATCTATTATTTTCAATTTTCAATTCACACTATACCATTAATATTAGCCTTATAGATTCTACATCCAAAACAAGTAATGATATGTTTTTCCTTAAAAGAATATAGAATCACAACTTGATTTTACCACTATAGTAAAAACATATATAAAAGTGTGTATAAGAGAAAGGGTATTAGATTTAGGCACACCACTATGCCAATTTGTCTCAGCAACGTGCTAACATAACACCACCCTGTGTTGGACCTCATGTGAGTCTTGGGAACACTATCATGATTTTATTAGAAAGTATAATAAACATTATTCTATTATAGCACATCATCATTTTAAATTTTAAAAGAATTTAATCAATTTCAATATGATAAAATGAGTATAAATAGTATTATATAATTAGAATCAACCCTTTATTTAACTATAATTAAACAAAAATTAAAAAAATAAACCATTTTATCATTTCAAAATCAAAATTCAATCAAATCCATCATATCTTCTCTATACCAATGATTATTTGATGCAATATAAAAAAATCATATTTTTATTTATATCATGAGTTTTTATAGTCCAAACAAATAATTTTATAAAAACCTAGTTGAATTTATTCACATTACTATTATTTTTTAATTTCAAATTATCACAATGAATAAAAAATATTTTTAATATAATTATTTTACAATAAGAGAAAAATTAAAAAAATTAAAAAAATCTAAGTCCCCAACTCCATATAATGAAATATATTTTAAAATCAAATTCACATTGATGTAAAACATTCACATTCATACACGTTTTGGGTATAAAATTATACAAGAAATCCAATGATTACTTTTCATACTTAGACTCCCTTTAAACTCATGTTTCACTATAAAGATATTAGATAAGAATTTTAAGAGGTCCCTTATGAGTCATGGAAATCATAATGTCCATGTATAATAGAATTTAAATGAATCATATTTTAAACCATTCTTAGATACAATTTTTTAATAACCCTTCCCAAAAACCCAAATCTCGAGACCAAAATCAAGATATAATATGACCTCAAGTGAATTCCTCGAATCGATAAAATATGGTAAATTTTGTTGAGGTATAAAATAAAATATTTGGGAATGTTTTAACATAAAAATATGTAAACAAATAAATGTGAAATATAAAAATATATTAATAAAATCATTAAAATTAACACAAAAACATGGTTGTGCACAAAGAAGTTTATAATAAAAATTTAACATCTTAGATAAAAACGTGGTTTATCACAATCCATGAAAATAAATTAACATGAAATAATAATCAATAAATAAAGTATATATATTCGAACCCATATTATAGAAACTTTTTAATACCCCTACTTTATAAACATTCCTTAAGAACCACCATAATTTTTGGTACCAATGACCTTAAAGAGGAAAAACAATTCTCACAAAATTCCTAATTCCTCATGAACCATAGTTCTCTATAACAAAAAAACTAACCGCAAAATTTATTATAGTTTGATAAGGCTTTTTCACATTTATCTTTTACACTATGTTTCTCTTAGGTTTATAGAATACTACCTATAGTGAGAATAATAACTCTATTTCCATTTAATATGGTCCCATGTAACTCACTTCCTCTATGGTGTAAAATAAAAAGGGCAGGAGAGTTAATTATATTGAGTGGAATGACCCCATAAATTTCTCCATGGCCTCATTTAAAAAATCATAATTCTCACGCTAATGAATTTTTGTAGTAGGAAATCTAAAAATAAGAGTATTAGAGTCTAACAATGGTTTATTTTTCAATTAAACCATGTTATTAATAATCCATCATCTCTCAAGAGTATACCTTGACAATCAATCAATAATATATTCAAACCAGTATCCTCCAATAAATTATTTGTAATAATCCATCCCCTCTAATATTGAATTTGATAGAGATATAAAATTGGAGAACATATCAAGATATTATTAACTTTATATAACCCACTCCTCTATTCCCTGCTATAAAGTTTACAATTACAAACTTATTCTTATTAAAGTCATAGATCCCCATTTATATCCCTTCAATATGACTTCTATACCCCTCCACCATAATAGAAAAGTCAATTCTAAAATATTTATTCTTTTTTTATAAATTATTTTATATTCTAATCTTATTCATGAAGACACATGATATAATAAAATAAACCATCATTAAAAAGATGTCTTATACACCCTTAATTATAATTCTCTAAATATACTATTTGATATAATATTTATAGTGTCATATACCATATAATTCCTTAATTTATTTCATATGATAATCATAAATACATGTTAATAATTACCATATGAAATTAATCACTAATAACTCCATTCAAAATTCCATAACTTGACAACCAATTAAAACCAAAGGAAACCATATCAAACTAAAACCTCTACTTAATTTACTTGATTTAACTATTTCAGTTCATAATCTCCCTTTACATTATCCATGTCACATAATTGAAAGAAATAAAATGTCATCACATTAATTATTTCAATACCTCCAAATAAATTCCTCATATCACATAAATTTCTAAATTTCCATAAATATCACGTCTAAATATTAATTCCGCACAATTTACTATTTCAAATCACCTAATATTCTTCAAGAAAAAATAAATATTTTTTATTAAGTACATGCCAACCAATATAAAATAAATAAATAATGAATTAATATTATCTATAACTACATTTAAAAAATTAAATAAATTTAATTAATGTACTCAATATTATTTCCAAATTAAATAATTAAAAACTTACCCATTGATATTATAAATTGAGCTTGGGCTATGGATATTTTTCATGGCCACATGTGAACTTGGTATAAATCATGCCCTTTTTTATGAATCATAAAACTTTGTGATGAACCCCATGTAACTATATATCAGGTATTATAAAGAATCTATTTAATAAAATGACCCCCATATAACTCACTACCTCATGTTTTAGAATGGGAAAGGTAAAATGATGAAAATACGTTATGTAAAATTGACCTTATGGAATTTGGGATATAACATGTAACACACTAAGATTTTAAACTATATTAATTTTAAATAAATTTAATCTCTTTGATATCTTGAGATACATGAAACCCTAATATTTTAAAATAATACCATCTATTTTGATAGAATATATGATACACAACACTCAGCTTAAACAACCCATGAAATATATTATTTAAATAAGAAAATTATAAACAATACATTGAATTTGAGGTCATAAATAAGATTAAATACCTTATTAAATATATATAACATTCCTTAAAAAAATATCTTTTTTGATAAATTATTAATAAATAATCCCTCAAATTTTTATAAGGATATTTTATTTTAAAAAATATGTTTCCATTAAAAAATGGTTATTATTACTTTATTTGAGAAAATATTATTTTTTTTTTGTATTTTTTATAAATTTTATTTTATAAAATGGAAATAATTTTTAATATCATCATATATATATATCAACTAAGGGTTAAATTTTAGGATTTTCATAAAATAATCATTTTTAGTGAACAGTGAAAAATACCAGTTTTTGGTAAAACTTTTATTTGTTTTTAATAAATTTATTTATTTATAAGTATCATTATTATTTTATTATTATTTAAAATTAAAATAATTATTATTTATTTACTTTTAATTCTATTAATTACATTTCAATAATCTTTATACAATATGTTAATTTAAGTTTATTTTGGTTTTAAAACACATTTAAAAAAACTATTTTAAAGTTCATAATATTTCTCCATTTTAACTAATTAAAATATCCCATAATGAACTTATTTAAAGAAATTTTATAGATTATATATTTAATTATATTAATTTAAATCCATATAATGTTCATTTGTATTCATGTAGTTAATATAAGATCATCTTGTAATTTAAAAAACATTTTTTGAAAACCTATTTTTCGACACGTCTACGAGTTTTATTTTAAATTAAATTACATTGATTTGAATTTTATAAAATGGATTACATAAATAAAATAATAATAATTAATTTTTTTTAAATTATAACTTAAATTTTTTATCATTATTTTTAGTAAAAACCATAATAAAATAATTAATGCAGTTAAGGTTAAAACGAGGTATTTCAAGTTACATGTCCTTGTGTTAAAATTAATTTTCCACACAAATGGAATTTGGATTTTATACATTGGATTTAATATTAACAATAATTGGTTAAAAATTATCTAATAATTCTAAATTTATTTTATCCTTAAAGGACTAACTTTTGGTGAGAGAGACATCCCATTATTGAATAGTTTTGGGTATTTACAAAAGTCCTACTCCTCCTCAATTATAAAAGAGCACTCCCTCAGCTCACATCATCACACCTCTCAAGACATTTGTTTTGATAAAACCATAAAAAATATCTCCCCGAAACCCTTAGACACATTATAGAGATATTGATACCCCAAAAATACCATCCCTAGTGTTCTTAGGAGGACATCAAAAGACGGTTTTTCTAATAGAAGGTACTCATTTTAAAGAAGCTCATTATTTTTATTTCTTATATTATAAATCAAAATTATATCATAAAAATTCCAATACAAAAAATAGTATGTAAAATATAATAATATATTATTAGGTTAATTAAATAACCTATATCTATCTCCTTTTCCATAAAATGGGAATCAAAATCACCAATCATGTGTATGACGGACAACCGCCTCTCAAATCGATGTGGCTCGTTTCCTATGAAAAACTCTCACTATTGGATATAATTATGAATTTAATTTATGTATATAATATTTATGATATAATTACTACTATTTTATTATAATATATCATTTACATTCATAATTTACATTTAATTTAAATTACGATAGTGTCGCTCGTGTGTATGGTAGACTACCATCTCGTGACACGATGTGAGTCATTTTTCACTTATGGTTTACATTAAAGATAATAAAGATAAATTTAATGAATATTTTTGATATTGGTGAGATTATATTGATTTTTTATACTTAATATATCACCAAATTACTTTACCTTTTACCCATTATGAATTAATATTATCGCTCGTGTGTATGTATGGCTTACGTCTCCATAAAGCGACGAGATTCATTTTCCGGGTCTAATTTTCAAGTTTGGTTTTAGAAATATATTAAATAAGTAAATATTATATTTATAACATTTATATAATTCTTAATGTTATAGAAATATATGTTATACCTAAGAACTATAATATTCATGAAAACAAGCATGATAAAACAGGACAATGAACTCTCAAAACAATAATAGTAATAAAATACAGTTAATTAACACAAGGTAAGATATTATAAAAAGATCATATATGATATTGTAAATATTAATATGGTTATATTATAAATTAATAACATTTTTAAAACCAATATAAATTAGGTTAAATAATTTTAATCCAAAATTAAGTGTGATGTATGTGACTTCATCTCAACTTCCTTTCATTAAGGCATATTGAAATGTTTTTCACCTAATTTTTTTATATTGTGTATATACATACCATTTTAAATGTAATACCAATTTTAATTAAAAATTATTGGTAGTTAATTTTTTTTTTATTTTAATTATTTTATCTAAGGTTAATTGACCTGAAAATTTATAAGTGGTAAAAAATTTCGTAACTCAATTTCATTTTTTTGGGTTATATTACATCATCATTTTATTTGATATTATAAGAGTTTGTATGTAATTAATTTTTATTATATTATATTTTATTTACACTTGTTTTATGTAGATTTAAATTCTATACAAATAATCTATTAATTTATTAATTCTCACTTCAATGTTATGATCATTTCAAGGGGTTCTCATTCAAATTGTGTTCTTTATGACATATATTATGTTATAAAACTATATTATTTAAACAGGCATATCTACTAACCATTTGATATTTTATATCCAAAATATATTTATATTCATGGTATTTAATTATTCATTTTATCTTATTCGTACAATGGTTCTTATTAATCAAAAGTTACCAAATTTGTAAGATATTTATGCTCTAATCTAATTTTAATCAGGTCTGTTTATACTTGAATTTGCATTGAAAGAAATTATTTGATAATTATATAATAAAACCCATTAATTTTATTCTCCTATGGTTATTTATTATGTTTTCAAGTAATTTTACCATTTTACTCTATTTGGTACTTAAAACGATTTATAAAATGTTTTTAATAAAAATAGTCTTTATTTATCACTTCAATCAGAAATCCTTTTCTTCCAAGTCAATTTTTCTAATTATATATATATAATTATTTAAATTCATTTTTACTGAAATTTTTTTTATAAATTTTTAAAAATGAACCTTTCTATTTTTTTTCAAAATAAGATAATTTTTAATTTTCTTACTAAAATGTGAAAGGCATATTTGGGTTTACGTACTCATCATAAACCAAAAATTTACCATACTTACGTAGAATATTTTATAATAATCTTACTTTATAAGTTTAAAAGGTTATTTTAAAAATAAGAAGTTTTCCCTAAAATTCTGGATACTTATAGATTTTTTTTAAAAATTTATTTTCAAAGTTTAAATAATATTTTCCATAAGAATGTTTTTAAAGATATTTTTACTATATTTATATTTATAAATTACAAAAACCCTTTAGTTTACATATAATACACTAGAGATATGTTGTAATGATACCATCCTTATTCTTTGTCTGGATGATCTATGATTACTTTTAATTGGGAAAGTATTGAATTTCAATTTCTTGATTAACTTTTTCTAATCAACATATTTCATATAAAATATGAACATTCTTATGATCATTGGACATTATATTTCATGTAAATATCCATATTATTTATCATGTATATTATTATTACATAAACCAAATATCATTATATATATATGGTATATTTTTAGAAGTTATATGATTGAATCATCAAATTATTTGTAACACCCCAAACTTCCACAGTACGTTTCCCTTCGAATAATGCAATAGCGTGTGTTGTACGCAACGTCGAGCTCTAACACACACCACAACTAATTAAACTAGCCGTTGTGAATAGTAATACCTAATTTTTGAAATTTTATAAATTTTATTTATCAAAATGGACTTCATTTTTGGATTCGGAATATCGATATTAGCCTATGTTGAATTTTTGGTATTTTTCTCAGAACTTCTAATTTTTTATGAATAGTGAAAAATACTTAAAAACAACTTTTTAAATCAAAAATAATTTATAGTGATAAATTATACTATTTAGTGGTTTTAATGTATAATTAGAATATATTTTTACCATTTTATCCAATGGTGGTCATTAGAATTAATTTAACATTGAAATCGGACATAAACAATTGCCAATCTTTTGATATAAATTGTTTCTTAGAAACACGCTATTTTTTGTAACAGCAGGAATTAATTATAAAATTAATTAATGGAACTTATATGTTTGGAATTTTGTAAAATAGACATCATTTCTGAATTCAGAATATCAATTATATCTTAGGGTGAAATTTTGGCATTGTTCTGAAAAACATCAATTTTTGATGAATAGTGAAACCACTAAGTAGTGGTTAAATAACTGATTTTTCGTTTAAATGAAATATTACCACTTCTATGATTTGATTTTCAAAAATCCGACATACATGGTTGTCATTAAGAAGTAAAATGTGGTTCAATGATATTAACATAATTTTTTTTGGTAAATAGTAACTTTTAAGTTCTTAATCGCGATTAGAGGTAATTAGTGTAGTTTAAGGTACAAATAATGTTTTAATAATATGAGATGATCATGACACTTGTCCTACTCCTATTGGATGAGTCATGGACGACCAAGACAACCCATGGGTCAACTTGGGTACCCCATGGAGCCACTTTAGTTGGAAAATGACATTAATATATATTTATTTAATGTTAAAATTAAATTGACACAAACATGAGTTGTTTTACTAAAACAGTTTTTAAGTGGGGTTAAACAAGTAAAAATTTTGACTATAAATATTAATTAGAAAGCTAAAAAGATTTCCTACATCATAGTATTTTTTTTATAATTTTTAGACATTAAATAAATTAAATTATTTATGACATCATTATGATGCAGCGATGACCTCATTATTTAACGATTTAAATAAAATGAGAAGATAATGTAAAATACAAGGCTTAAACTTTTCCAAAGCCTATTGGATGAGGGGATTTAGAACCCTTATCACCTTAGCTACTAATTATATAAGTTTGGGACCTTTATAATCCTAAAATCATTGTATAATAATGTAACATTTCAATCTTTCCAAAAGACCCCTCCTCTCCTCTTATAAAAGGCCCCCACCTCTACCACCTTATTCACACTTTCAAGCCTTTTGGTTCGGAAAAACTCTGCCCAAATACTCTCCCAACTTCTATCCATTCATCCTAAAAGCTTTAATCTAGTCATAAAGCCATCCTATGGAGTCCTTTTGATCAAATCAAAAGGAAGAACCCGAAGAAGAGGTAACATTTTCATCACCCTCTTTCATGTTTCTTTCTTCTTCCACTCCCTCTTTGTTTATTATTTCAATTCTAAAATTATAACTCCAGTATCTTCTATATACTGTGATGTTATTATAAATATGGAACAACCATATTCAGTATTATACCCATCATTTTAATGACATGTCACCATACGTGCGTACGTGCGGCTTACCGTCTCCACGTCGTGGTGTAATTGTTATTCAATATATTATTATTTAGGTGGGTATAATAATGATATGTAATTCATGTAAATAATAAATATAACATGATAATGATTCTGTATATATGATATACTATCCAATTATATATTATTTTAATATCAAAATAATGATATTGTCGCCCGTGCGTACGTACGGACTACCGTCTCCACGAACGCGATGAGATTCATTCTCCGTCGTATCCATTCAAGTATAATTATCATTTTATGATTTAAAAATAACGTTTAAGGACATGATATCATTATGGATATGAATACGATACAACCTATCCATGAAAAACATGACTTACGTAACAAAACATATAAAAGAAAACGAGTAAGTTAACACCCGAAACAACGATAAATCTAAGATATTGTTAACAAAGCAATGTTAAAAGATCATATATGATATCATATGAATGTATATCATTCTTGTATAATTTAATAACAATTATTTCACCATTATACAGGAGGTTAACCAACCCCAACCAAGGAAAAGTACAAGGTAAGGGTTATTTCACAATCTCTTCATTATCTGAGGTTGTTTATACGTAATAATCTACTGGGATCTCTTTATCATCCACATCAATGTTTCTTCAAAATGTATTTCAAAACATTTTTATTATTTACAAGAATATGGGTTAAGGTCATTTATACCCTTTTTTCACTTTTTATAAGAGGAATCTTTCCATCGTTTTCAAAACAAGGTCCTTTTTAACCTTTTCGACAGAATTAAGGTAAGAATGTTTTTTTAACTTATATGGCGGGTGTGGTTATTTTCTGCCGTTATAAAATCTTTAAAGCTTTCCTTACAAGATTATAAGAATATTTTCAAGAAAATGTTTTATTTTATATGGCTCTTAAATGATTTCAAAAATAGAAAGAGATATTTCTCTGAAAAGTGTTTTGATTTCATCTATGTCAACATCCTTTGATGGATTTTACGCTTATTTGAAGTTTATTTATTATGATACAAAACTTCTATATTGTATTGAAGGTTTTGTGATATGTTTGACTGTGGATGTGCTATTTTTATACCATTCATAGTTTATGGTGAAATTATTGACATTTCGTATGCTAGTTTTAATATGAATGTTTATGTTATGTTTAAACCTTTTCATATGGGAATGCATTGGACTTAATATGTGACGGGTGGAGCCCGCTATAGCTCCTCGATGCATCGGTAGGTCTCATGAGACAAACTAGTGTCTTGGAACAAGGCCTTGACAAAATCTTATATGTAGTCTTGGCACGAGGCCTTGGCTATGTGGTTATGATAGTCTGGCGTTATGCATTACAACATTATGAAAGTGGTTAGTGATTTTTCATGTGATTATTCGATTAGTAGAATATCAATGTGAATGAGTAAATGGAATTATTTCATTTTATTTATGACATACAATGTTGAAAGTTAAAGTTCGAAAGGCTTTTGTTTTAGTTATACATTGCCTTAAATGTTTATTCTTATTTAAGAATGTTTCCGCTATATTGTTATCCTTACTGGGCATTTGAGCTCACCCCTTTTCTATGTTTTATTTTTCCCAGGAAGTGAAGAAGTAAATTATGAATGACATGCAGGGATATGATGAGGGGATAATAGTGTAGACTGTGGAGACATTATGTTGTTGTAGTAGTTTTTCATTTTATGATGTAATGTAAAACTTATGAATATATCTAGTGTTTCCAAGGCTACTAAACCAATCGGTCTTTCGAGATTTGATATTTCTTGTGATCATGCCAATGATATGTAATAATGCACCGACTCTAGGTAACTAGGGTCGGGGCATTACAGTTGGTATCAGAGGAAGTTTAGTACAAACCTTGGAAGCTAGATTTAGATAAACTCTGATTAGAGCACGTAGACCTAAGATGAACTTTGAGGATTAGTATAGAAGAACTTCTTAGAATTTTGGTATTGTAGATATTTTTTGAGTTTTCCGAGCAATACATCCCAGGTTATGAATAATAACCTTACCCGTATGGAGCACCATGATCCACAGCGTGGAGGATCAATGTTAGATCGATTCATGAGGCAACAACCACCAACATTAAATGGGAGTAAAAATCCCTTAGTAGCCGAGCAATGGATAAATTCCCTAGAGAAAATATTTCAGGCTTTGGGGATCAGTGAAAGGGAAAAAGTTATCATGGTAGTTTACCGCCTCACTGGAGATGCTGATCAATGGTGGTCATTGATTCAAAACATGAAGGAAGATGATGAAGTATCAAATATGGAATGGAGGGAGTTAAAAGATCTGTTTTTAGAAAAATACTTTCCTCGCGACCATCGAGAAGATATGGAAAGGCAATTTCTGAGTCTGAGACAAAAGGAGGATGTGAATGTCACAAAGTATGAGGCAAACTTTACAAGGTTAGAAAGGTATGCTGGAGATTATATACGTAACCCAGTAAGTAAGATTTATCGTTTCTTTGATGGGTTAAAACCATTTCTTCATCGAGCATTAGTCTCACAATCCTTTTCATCGTACGAAGACATTGTCTCATGTGCTATCAAGACAGAAAAGGAATTCTCTAAGTCTTATGACTTTAAAGCAAAGCAAGAGTAGAAGAGACCTTCTGATCAATCTGGGAATGGAAATAAAGGGAAGAAGGTAAAGGTTGAATATCCATCTTGTGGTAAATGCGGGAAGAAACATCCTGGTACTTGCTTGAAGGGAATGTGAGTCTGTTACAAGTGTGGTGAAAAAGGCCACCAAGCTCGTGATTGCAAGGGGAAGAAGGAAGCTACCAACGTTCGGTGCTACAATTGCAGGGAGATGGGGCATTATGCAAATGAATGTCCTAAGCGTCAGGAGAACTTACCTCAGAAAAGGCCAAGGGATCAAGGCCAGGCTTATGCTATCACTACTGCTGAGGGTGAAGCTCTGAAAGACGTGGTGGCAGGTAATTTAATGGTTTCCTCAAGTTTAGAAAATGCATTATTTGATTCTGGATCATCGCATTGTTTCATATCTTCCCAGTTTACTAAGAAAATTAGATATTTCCAATTTGATTTAATAAGGGAGTTGTCAGTTAAAACTCCTAAGGGAAGTATCATTGCAACAAAGTTTTGTGAATCAGTCCCCATTAGAGCACATAAATGTTCTTTATCTGCTGATCTCATCGTCATACCTATGATTGAGTTTGATATAATCCTCGGTATGGACTGGATTTCGGACTATGATGCGAAGATTTATTGTAAGAAGAAAGAGGTTACGATTCTTGATGATAATGATAAGGAACACCTTATCTTTAGAGCAGAATCGTCACCACCTAATTCTTATTTAGATCCAACCTCAATAGCTCAACTAAATTCAATTATTGGGGAGGAAGAGAATGAAATAACTGTCGGTGAGGAAAGGAATGTTCAAACAGAGGATGTACCTATTGTGAAAGAATTTGTAGATGTATTTCCTGAAGATTTACCTGGACATCCTCCAGAACGAGAAGTTGAGTTTTCCATTGATTTAATTCCTGGATCAAGGCCTATATTGAAGACCCCTTATAGAATGACCACTATAGAATTAGTTGAACTAAAGAAACAACTAGAGGAGTTGAGTAATAAAGGATTTATTCTCCCTAGTGTTTCTCCATGGGGAGCCCCTATTCTTTTTGTTAAAAAGAAAGATGGATCTATGAGGTTATGTATCGACTACAGGGAGATCAATGCTATAACGATAAAGAACAAGTATCCCCTACCTCGCATTGATGATTTATTTGACCAACTGCATGGAGCTCAATACTTTTCAAAGATTGACCTTCGATCTGGATACCATCAGTTGTGTGTGAAGAAGGAAGACATTCCGAAGACAACATTTCGAACCAGGTACAGGCATTACGAGTTTATTGTAATGCCGTTTGGATTGACTAATGCACCCTCTGTATTCATGGATATGATGAATAGAGTTTTCAAGGAGTATCTCGATGAATTTTTGGTGGTATTTATTGATGATATCTTGGTATACTCCAAAACCTACGAAGATCATGAAAATCACTTGCGCATTATCTTGAAGACTCTGAGGAGGCATGAATTATATGGGAAGTTTAGCAAGTGTGAATTCTGGCTTCATGAGATTTCTTTTCTTGGCCATATTATCTCTAAATATGGAATCTCTATTGATCCTTATAAGACGAAGGAAATCCAAGAATGGCCAGCACCTACGAGTATAACTGAGGTACGTAGTTTTATTGGTTTAGCAGGTTATTATCGACGTTTCGTCCAGAATTTTTCCAGATTGGCTAACCCATTGACAAAGCTCACATGTAAAGGGAATAAATTTGTCTGGACAAAAGAGTGTGAAGAATGTTTTGAAGAACTGAAGAGAAGATTAGTCAATGCCCCTGTATTGACTCTACCATCGGGGAATGATGAGTTTGTTATTTATAGTGATGCATCGAAGAAAGGACTTGGTTGTGTCCTTATGCAGAATGATAAGGTTATTGTCTATGCATCACGACAGCTAAAAATTCATGAGCAAAACTATCCTACTCATGATCTTGAGTTATCAGCTGTGATCTTTGCTTTAAAGATATGGAGACATTACCTATATGGTGAAAAATGTGAGATTTATACTGATCACAAGAGTTTGAAGTATATTTTCTCACAAAAAGAACCCAACATGAGGCAAAGGTGATGGCTTGAACTACTCAAGGATTATGATTGCACGATACATTACCACCCGGGGAAGGTAAACAGGGTGGCAGATACTTTGAGTAGAAAAGACCATGGAGTTTTGAATGTGATGAGAATTGAAAGGGATCCAATTTTCACGGATCTAGTGAAGATGGACATGGGAATAACTAGGGAAGGTGAAACATCAATGCTTTTTCAAATGGTTTCCAAAACATCATTACTAGAAAGGATTAAGAGTTCTCAGACCAATGATGAAGAATTTCAGAAGAAGATTAAAGATGTGAATGATGGAAGATTGAGGGACTTTGTGTATAAGGATGGAATTTTGAAATTCGGGAAGAGACTTTGTGTTCCCGATATACCTGGTCTAAAAAGGGAATTACTGGATGATGCTCATAGTTCCAATTTATCTTTACACCCTGGGAGCACCAAAATGTATAGAGATTTGAAGGAACATTTTTGGTGGGACAACATGAAGAGGGAGATTGCTGATTTTATGTCAAGATGTATGGTTTGTCAACAAGTGAAAGCTGGAAGGCAACAGCCTGGAGGAGTCATGCAACCTCTTCCCATACCAGAGTGGAAATGGGACAATATTACGATGGAATTTGTCATGGGGCTACCAAAGACTTCTATAAGGAATGATGCAATATGGGTTATTGTTGATCGTCTTACCAAGTCAGCACATTTTCTTTCTATAAGAGAAGATCTACCCCTAGAACGTCTAGCAAGACTATATATTAATGAAGTTGTGAGACTTCATGGAGTACCCCTATCGATCGTTCCTGATCGTGATCCCCATTTTACTTCAAGATTTTGGAAAACTCTTCAGAAATCCTTGAATACTAAACTTCATTTGAGCACTGCTTACCACCCTCAGACAGACGGACAATCAGAACGGACTATTCAGACCTTAGAAGACATGTTGAGATCTTGCTCACTTGACTTTCAGGGTATGTGGGATCAATATTTACCACTGGTAGAATTTTCCTATAAAAATAGCTTCCATTCAAGTATTCAGATGGCACCATATGAAGTGTTATACGGAAAGAGATGTCGTACACCAACCTGTTGGGATGACATTGGTGAAAGAAAACTTGTAGGCCCAGAACTGGTGGAGGAAACAGTGGAAAAGGTGAAAGTAATCCAAAATCACATTAAAGCAGCTCAAAGTAGGCAGAAGAGCTATGCCGATAATCGAAGGAAGGATTTGGAATTTCAAGTCGGTGATCATGTTTTCCTGAAGGTATCTCTATGTAAGGGAGTCATTCGTTTTGGTAAGAAAGGTAAATTGAGTCCCAGGTACATCGGACCTTTCGAAATTCTAGAACGAATTGGGGCTGTAGCTTACCGATTGGCAATGCCGCCAAGTCTCTCCAAAGTTCACGATGTGTTCCACGTATCTCTGTTGAGGAAATACATACATGACCCAACGCATGTACTCACCGATGAGAAATTAGAACTGGAACCCGATCTTTCCTATTGTGAAGAGCCCGTCAGGATTCTTGATGTGAGGGAGCAGGTGCTGAGAAACTGGACGACTCGTCTGGTAAAGGTTTTGTGGAGAAATCATAAAATGGAAGAGGCAACGTGGGAACCTGAGGAACTTATGATGAAGAACCACCCGAGTATTTTTATGCAGTAATACCCCAGAAATTGCGAGGATGCAATTATTTGAAGGAGGGGAGAATGTAACACCCCAAGCTTCCACGGTACGTTTCCCTTCGAATAATTCAATAGCGTGTGTTGTACGCAAACTCGAGCTCTAACACACACCACAACTAATTAAACTAGCCGTTGTGAATAGTAATACCTACTTTTTGAAATTTTATAAATTTTATTTATCAAAATGGACTTCATTTTTGGATTCGGAATATCGAAATTAGCCTATGTTGAATTTTTGGTATTTTTCTGAGAACTTCTAATTTTTTATAAATAGTGAAAAATACTTAAAAACAACTTTTTAAATCAAAATAATTTAAAGAGGTAAATTATACTATTTAGTGGTTTTAAAGTATAATTAGAATATATTTTTACCATTTTATCCAATGGTGGTCATTAGAATTAATTTAACATTGAAATCGAACATAAACAATTGCCAATCTTTTGATATAAATTGTTTCTTAGAAACACTCTATTTTTTGTAACAGCAGGAATTAATTATAAAATTAATTAATACAACTTATATGTTTTGAATTTTTTAAAATAGACATCATTTTTGAATTCGGAATATCAATTATAGCTTAGGGTGAAATTTTGGCATTGTTCTGAAAAACTTCAATTTTTGATGAATAGTGAAACCACTAAGTGGTAGTTAAATAACTGATTTTTTGTTTAAATGAAATATTACCACTTCTGTGATTTGATTTTCAAAATTCCGACATACATGGTTGTCATTAAGAAGTAAAATGTGGTTCAATGAGATTGAAATAATTTTTTTGGTGAATAGTAACTTTTAAGTTCTTAATCGCGATTAGAGGTAATTAGTGTAGTTTAAGGTAAAAATAATGTTTTAATAATATGAGATGAGCATGACACTTGTACTACTCCTATTGGATGAGTAATGGCCGACCAAGAAAACCCATGGGTCAACTTGGGGACCCCATGGATCCACTTTAGTTGGAAAATGACATTAATATATATTTATTTAATGTTAAAATTAAATTGACACAAACATGAGTTGTTTTACTAAAACAGTTTTTAAGTGGAGTTACACAAGTCGAAATTTTGACTATAAATATTAATTAGAAATCTAAAAATATTTCCTACATCATAGTATTTTTTTTATAATTTTTAGACATTAAATAAATTAAATTATTTATGACATCATTATGATGCAGTGATGACCTCATTATTTAACGATTTAAATAAAATGAGAAGATAATGTAAAATCCAAGGCTTACACTTGTCCAAAGCCTCTTGGATGAAAATATTTCGAACCCTTATCATCTTATAAACGAATTATATAAGTTTTTGACCTTTAGAATCCGAAAAGCATTGTATAATAATGTAACATTTCAATCTTTCCAAAAGAGCCCCTCCTCTCCTCTTATAAAAGGCCCCCACCTCTACCACCTTATTCACACTTTCAAGCCTTTTGGTTCGGCCAACCTCTGCCCAAATACTCTACCAACTTCTCTCCCTTCATCCTAGAAGCTTTACTATAGTCATAAATCCATCCTAAGGAGTCCTTTTGATCAAATCAAAAGGAAGAACCCGAAGAAGAGGTAACATTTTCATCACCCTCTTTCATGTTTCTTTCTTCTTCCACTCCCTCTTTGTTTATTATTTCAATTATAAAATTATAACTCCAGTATTTTATATATACTGTGATGTTATTATAAATATGGAACAACCATATTCAGTATTCTACCCATCATTTGAATGACGTGTCTCCATACGTGCGTACGTACGGCTTACCGTCTCCACGTCGTGGTGTAATTGTTATTCAATATATTATTATTTAGGTGGGTATAATAATGATATGTAATTCATATAAATAATAAATATAACATGATAATGATTCGGTATATATGATATACTATCCAATTATATATTATTTTAATATCAAAATAATGATATTGTCGCTCGTGCGTACGTACGGACTACCGTCTCCACGAACGCGATGAGATTCATTCTCCGTCGTATCCATTCAAGTATAATTATCATTTTATGATTTAAAAATAATGTTTAAGGACATGATATCATTCTAGATATGAATAAGATACAACCTATCCATGAAAAACATGACTTACGTAACAAAACATATAAAAGAAAACGAGTAAGTTAACACCCGAAACAACGATAAATCTAAGATATTGTTAACAAAGAAATGTTAAAAGATCATATATGATATCATATGAATGTATATGATTCTTTTATAATTTAATAACAATTATTTTACCATTATACAGGAGGTTAACCTACCCCAACCAAGTAAAAGTACAAGGTAAGGGTTATTTCACAATCTCTTCATTATCCGAGGTTGTTTATACGTAATAATCTACTGGGATCTCTTTATCATCCACATCCATGTTTCTTCAAAATGTATTTCAAAACATTTTTATTATTTACAATAATATGGGTTAAAGTCATTTACACCCTTTTTTGACTTTTTATAAGAGGAATATTTCTGTCGTTTTCAAAACAAGGTCCTTTTTAACCTTTTCGACAGAATTAAGGTAAGAATGTTTTTTTAACTTATACGGTGGGTGCAGTTATTTTCCGCCGTTATAAAATCTTCAAAGCTTTCCTTACAATCTTATAATAATATTTTCAAGAAAATTTTTTATTTTATATGGCTCTTAAATTATTTCAAAAATAGAAAGAGATATTTCTCTAAAAAGTGTTTTGATTTCATCTATGTCAACATCCTTTGATGGATTTTACGCTTATTTGAAGTTGATTTATTATGATACAAAACTTCTATATTGTATTGAAGGTTTTGTGATATGTTTGACTGTGGATGTGCTATTTTTATACCATTCATATTTTATGGTGAAATTATTGACATTTCATATGCTAGTTTTAATACGAATGTTTATGTTATGTTTAAACCTTTTCATATGGGAATACATTGGACTTAATATGTGACGGGTGGAGCCCGCTATAGCTCCTCGATGCATCGGTAGGTCTCATGAGACAAACTAGTGTCTTGGCACAAGGCCTTGACAAAATCTTATTTGTAGTCTTGGCACGAGGCCTTGGCTATGTGGTTATGATAGTCTGACATTATGCATTCCAACATTATGAAAGTGGTTAATGATTTTGCATGTGATTATTCGATTAGTAGAATATCCATGTGAATGAGTAAATGGAATTATTTCATTTTATTTATGCCATACAATGTTGAAAGTTAAAGTTTGAAAGGCTTTTGTTTTAGTTATACATTGCCTTAAATGTTTATTCTTATTTATGAAAGTTTCCGCTATATTGTTATCCTTACTGGGCATTTGAGCTCACCCCTTTTCTATGTTTTATTTTTCCCAAGAAGTGAAGAAGTAAATTATGAATGACCTGCAGGGATATTATGAGGGGATAATGGTGTGGACTGTGGAGACATTATGTTGTTGTCGTAGTTTTTCATTTTATGATGTAATGTAAAACTTATGAATATATCTATTGTTTCCAAGGCTACTAAACCAATCGGTCTTTCGAGATTTGATCTTTCTTGTGATCATGCCAATGATATGTAATAATGCCCCGACTCTGGGTAACTAGGGTCGGGGCGTTACATTATTGTTAATTTGTATTCCATAATCAATAAAGAAATATTTTGATAATGCATATATTTCAATAATTAGATCGATAATTAAATATATGAGAATTAAATGGACATAATGTTATGGGTGGGGTATAGTAATAGATATCCCCTAGATCCATTAGTAGTCTCATGAGATGAACTAGTTTGTTAAACTTATATTAATGGGTTTTTGGTTCATACATACCCACCAGATAAATTATCTTAGAATACAGTCTTGATGGTAAGGGTATCATGATGTCTAAGATCATGATTTACAATATTAATAATTTACTTCATTTGGAATTTAGTTTTTATTATCCATGAGCTGTTTTCATTGATTTTATCCATCGATGAATGTTGTTATCAATTTATTTATTAAATTGAATGTGTGTTCAATTATTTGTGTTTTCAAATTTATTTTTCTTTATCTAATAAAGATAGTAAAGTTATTGATTAAATGACTTGTATGTTCAGATATTTAACTTTTCGTATTGATTATACCTTATTGATTATATTTATTTATTCGTGATATCTTTTTCTTTATATAACTCTTACTGATCATTTGAGATCAGCCTTATTTCATTTCCCTTTACTTGGATATGAATTAATAACATTTTAATGAGTTCAAGGATGTGGAATTTTTTACTCTGACTATGTTGTATTTAATGTTTCCAAATGAAATGTGAGATTAAAGTATGTATGTATTTTAAAAATTACTAATAAACTATTTTGTCCCCTAAAATGCTATCACTTGTATCTTTTTACAATGTAGTAAAGTAACCACCAAATGTAGGTTGCTGGGGTCGGGCTCTTTACATAGCATCGCAGCCAGGAACCAATTTATATGACCTTATATGGAGTCCTACATGATGTCAGGATCCCCTACTTTCACAAAAGAGGTTGCGAACTAGTAGCTTGGATTTGATAAGATCTTATAGGGAGACTATACCCTTAATATCATCACATATAGTATATGGTAAATAATGAAAACATCCATTAATAAATATAACATTAGTGTACATAGATATATTTTCAATGTTAAGATAACTAGAAAAACTTTGAAAACAATGAAACAATAATTAAATCCCACAATATATCATACATTCATATATACCAATGAAAATCAACCCATGGGCCAATTATATATAGTGTATATAAAATCTATAAAAGATAAATAATAAGGAAAAATGACTACTAGTCCTAGTCCTCACCATCAAAATCTCTCCACATACCCATATAGATTCTCCACCAGTATGCATTAAAGAGCACTTTCCTTGACCAATATTAAAAACAAAAAGTTTTCACATCCATTTATATTTTCATGTAGGGTGTAATAATAAAACTTAAAAGGACACCATCAAAACATTCCTAAATTAAAACCAACATATATACAAATACACATACTATATAATATTTAAAAAGTTAAAAATCAAATGCATGTCAACTATCTTACAATTAGGGATTTTGGATACAACTTGATAGTTAAACCATACATTCTTTTTATAGTACAAGAATATGTGGTAGTGATTCCCATATTTTTTTTCATTCTTGGTTATTGATATTGGGATATAGATTCCCAATACCAACTAATGGGAATCAAGTGGTTTGTATCTATCCCATGTGATCACACTAGGATCGGTCAGTAAATATCCATCCCATCTATTTTCATGATTATTGGGTGGACTAAATATAATATATGAGCTCTTATAATAATTTTTGTGGAATCAATTCATCTTATCCCGTATCAAAAGCATCATGTATCCCACATAAAACCCATACTATCACATGAGGACCCAGTGGACCACATATATCAAATCCACTTTCATTATCATGAAGTGTCTTGTATCCATTTTCTTGTATTCACTTGGGTGGATTGTATCCATCTCATTCAGTCACATAATCATCGAGTGGACCATATACATCCCATTAAATTTCATAATTATTGGGTGTCCCACATCTATCATGTCTGATCTCATAAGCCTCGAGTGGCCCATATCAATCCCATGCAATCTTATAAGGATCATATATATCACATCCACCACATTTTCTATCTCTAATATAGGTATTATGATTTATATGATTGGACACATCCTCCCTATAGGGACCACACACACATCTTCAATATTTTAGTAATCACCCAAATAATAGGATTGAACTCATTATCCATCATTGTTGTCGATTTATGTATCACAACATAAAAAATATAAAGATAAACATAATAATATGCCAAGAACTACCCAATATTAAACCTCCACTAATAACTTATCAAACCACATGAATTTCACTTATTGGTATACCAACCTAATACCCATATTTAATATTAATTCTAAATTCACCTAAATTAATCACACCATTACACTAATCATGAATTATAAATACAAATGTAACCCATAACTCATTAAAATCACCTCTATTTAGTGATACAAACATTATAATATAACTTAAAATTTCCCTTAGTATGGTCAAGGAATGCCCCATAATCTACTAATAATATTGAAATATACCATTTTTAGTTCCTCACTGATGATAATATGACACTACCTAGGGTTTATAATACTTTTTCCATGTACATCTCTTTAGTCATATCTTTGACAATGAATTAGCTTTTAAATCCCCCCACCAACTCATGATAAGACCTACAAGACCACACACACACCCATATAAATTCACATTTATAAGACACCCCTATTTGTAAAACCATTTTATTAATAAAATTTGAGAAAACCTCTCATTTATCCTCACTTAGCTAACTTTTCTTTATGGAGAATCATATACTAGAACCAATGATTTCACTAAGTCACTCAATCTATTTTTCAAGTGTATACACCCTTCATTGGGCCCCTCCTAGTTCAACTGAAGTGAACCATCAAATAAATGGCAAGAGTGGCTAAATTCCCATTTAAATATTAATGTGATCATCATTGGTGCCTAATATTTTATACTTTTAATTATAATCAAATTTACTCAACCCAATCCCACTAAATTATATAACACCCACTCAACCCTACAAATACATTACATAATACATTAATATATATATAAAGTAGTAAAATTAGGGACCACCTACCTCAATCATAGAGTTATCACTTTTTAAGTAATTTACATTTCTTCCATCCATACCCCCATGGTCTATAACCCATAACCATGAGACCGTGTTCTAGTTGAGGGATTAATTAACATAATTATAAAACATGTATAGATAATTTTCATAACTAATACAAATTGTAATAATAATGATAAACTCATAGAGCCATGAAAACCCACCAGGTTCCAATGTAATAAATGGTAGAAAAATTGAAAATGAATCATAGTATTAATATGATAAAAATACCTAATTTAAAACATCAATTTGTTTTTCAATTTCATCCCCCAATTGGATTAAATTACAAGATTATCCAAAAGGGTGGATTAACTTAAGTAAAATAATGAGAAACTATGCATGTTCATAAATTCCAATCCACCAATGCCCATACCAAATGAAAAACACTTAATTATGAAATAATTTCACAATGATTAAGTGGAATCTTAAATAAAATACTTAATCCCATCAAAGTAACATTATATGACTAGGACTAGAGGTGGAATGAAAATAAAAGGATAGAATGTTTCCACAAATTCATGTAAAGAATAAGTGAAAATAAAAATTTATCATATGAGAGAAGGGGATTGTAATAAAGGGAAGATAGAATCATATCCCCTAGTTTATGAACCACCAAATGAGGAACCCTGAGTGGGTTTCTTATTTTTTTAATGCCAAATACCCATTTTTCTATCCATTAAAACAACCAAATCTAGTCCTATCAAGAGGTTGGTGGAGTGACGAGCCGTTATACTTTGGATCACTAGGAATCCTATATAGTACTAATGATACTATAGTTTCTAGGATAGTGGTTGAACATCATTAATCTTATCACTATGTACTTGGTAACACCATAACAAGTAATCAGTGGAACCTTTATCCACAATTCTCATTCTTTTAAATTATATAACACCTCAAAAATTACTTTGAGTATCTTAAACCAAAATTTATACCTCCAAAACATTCTTCAAATACTTTTTTATATTTACATAAACGTTTTTTCAGGATATAAATCAGAAATATAAAATTCATATTGGATATAGTTAGAGTAGAGTATGTTGTTTTTCTAGTTCAATCGATTCCAAATGACTTGAGCCATTACATATCAGATCTCAATGATTAAAATTGTAAATAATAAACTATGGCCAATAAAATGAGAAAGTTAAAATTAAATATTCTATTTCATTGAAACATAATTATATAAAATTAATAATTTATATAAAATATATATAATAATTATATTAACATACCATGATAATCCTATAGAATATATGATATTAAATTACCTTTCTTCTAAGTTTCCATCATTATAAAAATAATAGATAGAGATATAAAATAGAATAATATTGTAAAAAATATTATATTTATAAACCATTTCAACCATTTCATCTTAAATATCTCTTATAAAAAACCACATTTAGTGTGTTAATATTCTACCTCCCTCTTCTATCACAATACTAACCACTCCAAAATAATTTTATTCATTTCATAATAACTCTATTTTTAAATATAAAAAATTACATGGAGGAATATATTAACTCAACCAATCAAAATTATCTCCAATTCCTTTAATTTTACATAATTAACCATACCAAATTCTATGTTAATGTTTAAAAATTCAAAAATCTCAAATAAATTCTTCATATTTAATTAATAAAAATAATCCTTCATCAATAACGAGTCAATAAAATATCCCTTAATTATATAAATAATAGTATATATAAAAATTAATATTGAAAAAATTTAAATTAATGAACCCAATCCATTCTCTCTATCCATTTAATAATAAAAAATGATGTTACAATTCTTCCCAATATAGGACATTTCAACCCTCAAATGTCACTGTATATCTTTTTTCATTGAAAATATCCAAATACTCCTTCCTTGTATGGGGTTATCTTTTCCAAAATTCTTATTGATTCATACAATGTTTATAGAATATGAACTCGTCATTCCACATAAAACATATCAGGTTCTGACTCAAACATTGATGCAGGTGATCATAGTATTTTAATAATAGAATTTATATTTTTCATATAAATACTATTTGGTGGATGGCCAAATGGTGATCACAAATGAGTCATATACTTTCATTTTATTTTTTGTATCATTTATTTGAATTTTTTACACTTTTATTTTAAAATAATGAAATAAAATATATTGGATAATAAGTTCATTATTTTTGAAAGTATCAAGTAAGTTAATAGAGATAAAATATTAAAAATTAAATTAAGATTAAATTTCAAGTCAATTAAGGTTGATGGTTTTTCATTATGTGAATTAACATAAGATAAAATTAATTTTTCTATTAAAATGAACTGCCCTCATATCATCCTTATGAAACAATGAACACCAATATCATTCACTTAATTACTTATAACTCTCTCTATTGTAAATAAAAAATACATTAAAACCACATGTGAACTGCCCCTCGAATTATCTTATATATAGTAATAGACAATATCTCTCATTTGACCAAATGCTACATGGCTTACTCAACTAATAATTTTGAATTGGTGACATTACCTTGTTGCATATAACCCTCAATCGAGTAAACAGATTCCAAAAACTTACCAAATACATTGTATTATGATTGAAAAAGTGATGTAGATATTGAATCTCAAGAGTAAGAGAAGTATTGACTAAGGCAAATTGTATTATGGGTGGAAGATTTTTAAACCTCTAACTATAGATAGCCACATATCATTGTGAAAAGAATAAAAAAATAAATGTAATATAGAAATCGATGTTCACTTCCTACTTCTTACCCATTTTATAAATTATCAATTGGTATGTTCTCTATTTTCATAGAGTTAGAGAGAATTATTAAATAATAACACAGTGTATAAAAAGGTAAAAAATACTATTAAATGTGGAAAATAAAATGAAATAAAATTTAATAGAGTAACATGTGGTCTAGAGATATGGAATTATTTTTTAGTTCCCCCTTATCTATTTAATGATAAACTAACCATCTTCTAAATAATAACAGATAAAAAAAAATTTATCCTAATTTTTTAATTACCCCATTTGAGTCATCAGAAAAATCTGTTCCAATTTTTTGGATAAGTATGATTTAATTTTCCTACCCATCTCTTACAAAATTAGTTGGAAGTGTACACTTTTCATGATCTAGATTTGGTTTTCAAGTGTCTGTATATATGGAATAAGATTATATGAGTAATGAACACATATATTTAAGGTGTTACAAATGTATTACCTTTTTAGTGTGAAATGAAGCATAGGTTGGATATTAGTCTGTGAAATGGTGCTTGGAAAATATAGAGTTGTATTGTGGACCTATATTAGACATGGATTGGATTTTGGGATTCTCATGGAGAGATAGTGAAACTTGGGATAAAGTGTGACATTTGACTAGTTAAATGGATTCTTTGGGTGGATCCAAAATTTCAACAAACATCTAGAAGATGTTTTGTTGGATCTTTGGTATCAGGGGAGGTTCATGGTTAATATTTGATAGTTTAAGTGAATCTTTAGGGTTGGATACATAGATCTTTACTTGGTGAACCTGGTTTAAAACGTAGAGTGTTTTAGTACATTGGATAGTTTCTTGACCTTATGTCTCTTAGAATAATTAAAAATTTGAATTGAAAAGTATCGATTAATTTTTAATGGATCAAAAAAGGTTATAAAAATATGAAATAATATTGTTGTGAGGTTTAGGTTTGAAGTATATATTGTAAGTATTATTTTTGGTATTTAATATATTGGTTAGTAGTGAGGGATAAATAGAGATATAAGGGAATTTGATAAGAGACCCTAGGATGATATTATTGAAGTGACTTGATAAATGGGAAGATTTGGTCATTCTAAATTAAGATTTTTTTCTTATAGAAATTTTCTTTAAGTATGTTTTGGAGTACTCTCACCATCACCATTTTGTCTCTTGTGTGGTATTTAGTCAAACATCACATTAGAGGCACACCCTGACTTATTTTGTGTGTCAATTTATTAATGTGTATTAAAGGTTTATTTATGTTTTTATTTATTTAAAAAATGGTCATGGATAAGTTTCAATTCTATTATTGTTGAATGCTGTGCAAAAGAATTAAGGTTTTCTAAAGAGGATATCATCATGGCATGAAACGTTTTGATCATATACCAATATATTGAGAATTTGGGAATAACTTTACATATTTTTAGAATAATTATTTTGTATTTGTTCATGTTGTGACATGAAGGAGTTGAATAAGAGGAATTAATTACTGTTATATACCATGGTTTCATTGTAGCACACTGGGGTGCACCATGAATCTTGTTACTGAGGAATTACCAGGAGTGGATTGCACTAAGAATCTATGTCATAGAAATTTGGTGTTTCACTTACATGGAAGTTTAATACTGTCATGATACAAGATATCTAATAATTTTGAGAATCTACAATACCTAAAAACGTAATGAAATATTCCATTCCATAGAGATCATGGCCAGGCCACAAAAAATAAAGAAATTATAATTTGGTGCAGCATTGGTTCTGGAGTTTCTAGAGTCACTACGTTATAAAGAACTGGTCATTCCACAATGCTCTGGATTGTATGAATTCATGGTTTTTTGGATTTTATAGGTTTTTGATCAATACCATCAGAATAAACTAGGGAATAGTACAATGTAGTTAAAAGGGAGTTTCTAGATCTATGAGATTCCATTCCAATATTTTTTTGGATCTTAAGATCATACCATAGGAAATAACATTATGTTGTAGTACATGCTGAGTTAATAAATATGAATACGTCCACTTGGTTGAAAGTGTAATGAAAAGGTTGTTGAACCCTATGAAATATATTATTTTTATTTTAGAGTTACTTATTCAGAGTTCTTGGTTTTTATTAATGTTTTGGATGAATTTTCACACACCATCAATTTTTGAAGGAACCTGAGATAAGGTTATATAAGTTATATATACTTAGTGATTCTTGTATTTATCTTTCAACTTCTGAGTTACAAGTTAATAATATTTCTATATCCTTTTTTGATGCATAATAATTTTGAACATGCATAGAAAGTTCTCAAAAGTTCACACCAAAGAGTAACCACGTGATGATAAGGTTGACATGAAACTTACAAATATCTAGTGTTTTCATTGATTTTTTCTATTTATCACATGCAATAATCACAATGGTAAATACATTTTGAAAGAGGGTATATAATTTCATAGATCACTGATTCACCCCCTCTCAGGAGACAAATGTCTTCCACCTAGGCCTCTCAATGAGTTTAAGAGAACATACGAAATTGATTCAATGTATAATTTTTTTAGTATCATTAGTTTTAATGTTCTGTTATTACATATTTTAGATTTGTTTATTTTATAAGATCGTTTCAATTTTCTATTATAACGTGCATTCACTATCGGTTTTCCAAAACATTTTTTGAGATGACAACATGACATTCTATGAAATTTTTTAATTGAATAATATTTTTATAGAGTTATCTTATAATAAAGGTGACATTTTTTTCCTACTAAGTGTTTATTAATTTTCTTATCTAAGATGCATAATATTAATGAGGCCTTGACAAGAATTTAAGAGAATATTTATAATCGAAAAGAAGAGTCTGTATCTTTCAAGACATTGAGAAATTAAAAGACAAAAGTGGATAAGAAATTGAAGAAGTTAAATATTAATACTTTGAGTTATTATGTAAATATTTATGAAAATGAAATTATGTATGAATAGTTGGATGATATACCACATTAAAATATGGAGGAATTATACAAGTTGTGTTTTGAATTAGCTTGAGGTGAAGTGGACTTCCTAAGAAGTTATTTTGTAAGACTTTATAATGAAGTGAATTACCTAAATTCAAAATTAATGAATCAAAAATTTATGATTGAGTGAATATATAATAACTTAAATGAGAAAATGTTTAGAATTTTGTAGTCTTAATAAGATATTTCATATATAGATCACACTAAATCCAAAGAGGATGATGGAATATATCCTAAATTTTTGATCTATTTGTTTTTATGGTCCAACAAAAGTTGGTTGAGACATTTTTGGAGAAGGAGGAATGCAGGGAATCACCATACCTAAGAAAATTGGTCTAGAGTCATGGGTGAGACATAATAATTATTAGTAAAATACCAAAGAAACTGATTTATAGGATGATTGGTTTCAAGATTTAATGGATTGATTAAAATAGCCCATAATGTCATCAAACAAAGAAGCTGAAAGTAATATAGATGATCAGTTTATTAAATATGAGAGTAGCATTCTTGAGTCACCTAAAGAGTTCCAACATAAAAGGAGATCATGGTATATTATTACGAGTAATAAGTGATATAGAATTAGTTATAAAACTATATAAAAGATAATTATTCATTGAGAAAATATTTTAATGAATCTAATGATATAAATATTTCTGAGTTGATGATAATGTTCATAGAGAAAATAAGTGACCTCGATGAAATTATTTAATAATGGAATAATAATATTGATATTTATATAAGAAATATATTGTTTTAATGATGTTTTGATTATTTTTAAAGTAAATTTAATGAATTATGATAAGGTCTTGAATGATTCTCAGTCTTTTTTTGAATTTTTATAATGATGATAGAGAATATTCTAAATCACTTGAGGAATTATTTGTTACAAAAAATAATCTTATAAATAGACCGATGGTATGAATGAAAATTATATTGAAAAATAACTCCATTAATATAAAATGTTTCACCCATAACAAAAAATGAAATGAGTTCATCCAAGTTAATAAGAAAAAGAGAAACAAACCCATCAATAATTCAAGTGGAATGATGTGAGTTGTAGATTTCCATATTTTTATATGTAATTAATTAAAAATAACCCATACATTAATTCATATTATAGGTAAAACTATAATTTTTTTGAACATTAATAATTTTGAACTTAAATGATTCAATGATTTTGTTACTATTTTTATTAGTATATTCACCTTTTGGAATTAATTAGATAAGAAAAATAGTTTTATTTTTCTTAAATCGAAAAAATGTAGATTGAATTAAATTATGGATTAAATTTCATAAAAGGATTAAAGTTTTGGTATCAATTATATTAATGAATATTTAATCTGCGAATCAATTTTTAAGTATTAATTGTAATTGTGATTATATTTTTTATTTTTTAATGAGTTTTTTAATTAAATTCCTTTAGAAGATTGAATCATAATTAATTGTAGTTTTAATTTAAGGCGATTAATTGTTCAAATACAGTTTTTAATTAATTTTTCATTTTTAATTTATTTATTTGGAATGAAGGTCAAAAAATATTTCGAAGGACATTCTGGGTTAGCAGACTGACCGTGCACAGCTAACCGCACCATTCGGGACTGCCTACAAAAAACCACTTCCACATTTAATATACAGACCTTGAGACCAACCAAAAGAAACTAATCTCATGGTAAGTACACTGACCTTAAGAGACTTTCACCCACTTCCTGTATCTAATTCTCATGATCACCACAAGGATTGTGTCCTTTATCAATTAACCTACCGATAATTACGCTCACGATCATCCACCTTGCTACATCCAATCTCCACATCCACCCATCATATCATGTATTACCACCTTATATACCACAACCCCATAACCCTTATATACTCTTCCAATATGAACACAGTGATTGTTTCCTTTAATCACCTTTCTGGGACCATTAAACTACCAGTCCAAATCGAACAACACTACTGCCCCTCTGAAGAACACAATCAATCCAGAATAAAGAATAAAAACAATAGAGATCCACAAGAAAAGAAAAAAATAAGAATGGGACATCATTGAAACATAGAGATGAAGCACATCAAATATTCATATATTATAAATATGAATAAGTACCCAAGCACACATATTGAACCTCAAACCCACAACACCATCAACACGATTCCAAGTTTCCTGTTAGGTACAACTTGAAGCTACTATGTTTGAATGAACATGCCACACTATTATGGTTCATCACTGACGTGATGAATAATCACATGATGTTAGATTGAAGATGAGTAGAGGAGAATAACCCTTGCTTTTGATCTGAAGTAGGATGCCTAAGTTCACTATGAAGAAGGACCCCCATCCCCCATGCAGAACCTAAAAATAAAAAAATAAAAAAACATACAATTAATAAAAATATAAATATATATATATAATAACAACTATATACATACATATCTATATAATGTATATATATAATAATTATTATGTATATTTATATCAATATATACAATTATCAATAAGTATATATATATAATTATATATCTATATATTTTAATACCTCTTTTGTTTATAGTGACATATAAATCATCATGCCAAACATTGAATTCAAAACTCATCCAAGCCCAGAACTAATTAACTTCACATACAACCTCTACCATGAACCACCAGAACAAATATAAATTCCTGTGCAATCGTAAAAAAAAGACATGTTAGCGTAATTAGTCTTGACTGTTAACTGCAGCACATGGATTCCATCCAGTTAATGTCAAAGATCACCTCTACATTTACTCTAAGGAGGAAGAAGTGGTTGCCTCACCTAGTCTATAAATATCTCTTACCCTTTACTAGTAGAAATATTCAGTCTCCACTGATTAGGCCTTTCTTTATTTGTAATCACTTCTCTTTATACATATTCAATAAAATGTTTATTTTTTATTTGTTAAATTGTATTGTGTTGTTATCCCCCCTAAATATCATTGTGTTTCTTTATTATGTTATGTCTAGAAAACTATTATCCAAATTATCATGTAAATATAACCCATTGTGGGTGGTACAAAGGGGAATCATAATGACAATCTTGAATTTACATGTTTAATTATTAATAATTCTCCTCTATAATTTTAGTGTGATAGTGTAAATGGAATCTATAGGTGGTTACTTTCACTCTGCAATCCATTAACACTGTAGTACTCTTCCAACTTTTTAATATAAAATAAACCCTCAATTTTGGGAGACACTTCTTATGATTCGAGCTCTGTGGTTTAATTGGAAGAATGATATATAATTGTTGTGAGGTATGTGAGTGTGTTCATTTACTTGATTAAGGACAAATTCTTAACCATTCACCCAAGAGAATACCTGAAATTCCCGGTATACATGAGGATATTTTGAGCATATTTTTGGATTCATACAAAATTAAATTGAGTAGGGTGAATAGGTGAATGATATCTAACCTATTCATTGAATTAGATTTTTGAGAAAAAACTTTAATGATGACAGATGTCACTGGAGTTCATTATTAGGTCCATTTGAATTTCTTTCATCCATCATCTATTAATTTTCCCATCCTTTCCATTTATTTCTTTTATTTAATCAAAAACTAAACAAACAAATCTAGTTTCTTTAAAAACTAAGAAAACAAAATAAAGATACATAAGTGATAGGATAGTGATACTCCCTAACCTTTATCCTTGAGATATAACCCCAGTCACCTACTATACTAAATCATAAGTATAAAAGAAATTCTGTTTGATCCTAATCTATGATAATCATTCAATCAAATTGGCATTATTTTTGGGGAGAAAGGTGTAGTTCCCACCATATTTAACAAATCTGTAATTTAGTGTTTTCTTATTTTTCTTTGTTTTTTTAGTTTTACTTTTTTCCCAACCTAGGGTAATAATTTTAGTGAGGCCATTATTTAATGGATTATCACCAATATTCCCAATGCACATTTCCATTAGAATCCCATGAGGATAAATTTCATTGTAAATACTAAAAACAACCTTTGTAATACACAAATTGGTTGGATATTGGAAGGTACTACATGAATGAACCCAAAAACTATCACCTATTCATTCCCCCACACCATAAAAGTGAATAAGAACTCAAAACATATGAAATTTAAAGCTACTAATCAATGTTGAAGGATTTTTAAGTAAACCAGTTTGTAGATTAACATAGAGACATGATCAAATAATTAAAAGTTTTGAAGGCTGTAATATCCAATGCCCTTCAAGGGATTATTATGAAAGTGAAGAAACAAGTAGCTAAAAATTTAGAGCCCCTGGTATTTCCCAATGAAGATATCTAATAAAAAGAGGGTGATTTTATAGAATAATAGGATCTTCCCCTATTCACTCTTGAACACATCTTCCTAGAGATAGTGTAATGAGACAAGAAGCTATATTGTGGAACTTTTGAGAGAGTATTCCTTTAAAATATTCATTTTTCAAATTTTATTTAAAATCAATTATCTTTTAATATAACTCCTTTTTTAATGAAATCACAGAATTAAAAGAAATATTATAGGCCCTAGAGGATGATGTATGAGCTTACATTTGAAAAGAAAGTGGAATTACTCATATTACCACCATCCAGACCAAGTAACATCAAAGAGGCACTATACTAAGAAAATTAACTACATGGTGAGAAATATGATTGAGTTTGCATATATATTAAATCATTTCTTTATCTATTTTTACAAAATTAATCAACTACTAATCTCCATAGTTATATTTCTTTATATTATTCCCAATTGATGCCTATCCTGGAAGATAAAGAACCTGTCACAACTCCCCTTGAATGAAAATTATAGCTACTTGAAATTGAGGGTGAACCACCCCAAGAAGATCAATATGAAGACTAATTTTACGATATTATCTGATCCTCACTAGAAGAAGAACCCCTAATAGATGAACAAACTAGAACAACCTGAACAAGTAATCTTGATGAGAATAAAATAATTAAAATAATAGATGTAGTGACTCCAAATTAAGATGATATGGGACTTGTGGTGAAGAAACTACTCTATCTACCTCACTATGAACATCAACTCAAAGGAGGGACTAAAAAAATGGATGTATTCACAATGGTTTCCACTCATAAAGAGACAATGGAACTAGATTCTATATATAAAAAAATGATAATTTAGATTTAAACTAAATTTTAAATTTATCCAATTGGAAATTTTTATACTCTCACTTTTATGATTATCATGAAGTAGAATCATTCAAGATTCCATTGAAAAATTAAGAATCCGTAAAAGTTTCTTTAGAGGCTCACGAGTTCAAAATTTTTATACTACCACCCCCAGTTTATGAGAAACACCACATTGCCCAAGGGATGTACATGAAGTATTCTATACAAGGGGGCCTCCAATAAAAAGAGATAAAGTGCTATGGGAAGAAGGGTAGGTGGTGGTTCTCTCTACTGAAGCCCATTACACCTGTTGATTAGGTATAGTCAATAGACTATCTTTATATGGACAGTCTAACTACAGACCCTCTTGTGAGGGATAAAAAAAATCCTATCCTCTCTCAATTTCCTTTTATATTTTAATTAATTTAATTTTAAATAATGTTTTTCTAATGTTTTTTATGGTTTTATATAGTTTTATTTAAGTAGAAAACACCTAAGAGTATAGATCCACTATCCATAGTAATCCCCATGGGGAGATCTTATCTTGAATATGATAGAAAATAACTTCCAGGTGGTATTAATCCTTTCTAAGTGTTAATTAACTTCATATTTTTTGCATTATTCTAGAACATAAATATGTAGTGTTGAATAAGTACAGGGGAGGATGTTCAAATATATTTAGACTAGTATGGACTTGTTTTAAGTTAATATCATACAATATCTATTTAATATTTTCTTCCAGTTTTTAATAAATATAAAAAAACTATGAAATATGTTAAAAATAAAATAAAAAAAGTTTATTCTATTTGAAAATATTGTAAATATACATTTTCTATTTACTTTTGTCATTAATTAAACAAAATTATAAAATTTTGATAACCTATACATCATTTTTTTAGTTCTCTATTTTTTATATTAAAACAATATATGATTTTTACACTACTCTTTTGTACATTTGTCACTTTTGGGTTTTCACTATTTTCTTGAACTTCATTTCTGAACAACCTAGTGTTAAAATACAATTATAGAGTTGAGTAATTAATTGGTTCGAAAGATGCAACTCTTTAAATAATTATTAATTTAGTTTGTAAATTATTTTATGGAATTTTGGTCTTATAATTGGGAGATAGAGTGTGAGTGAATATTTTTTTTGTAGAATTCGTTTTATAATGCTAATTAACTGGAAATTTTGCACTTAATATGAGGACTCTTAACATCTCTATGAAAAAACCTTAGGAATCCATATTAAATGAAAATTATATAATATTTTTTTAACTAGAATAAAAATGAAAAATTAGGAACTGATAATGGATCTCTGAGATAGGGGAACTAGGTTTGTTTATGTAATTAAATAAATCCATTTCAATGAGTGATACACACATTAATTTTCACAAAATTATGGTTAAAAAAAACAAATACAAAATGTCCTTGTAAAAAATGTATCGATTTAGGTGAGGTGAATATTAAACCCATATAAAGAGGGTCAGTTGACTTATAACACATTCAATTAATTTGTTTCAATAAAAGAGAAAAGAATATTGTTTAGAAAAATTAAAATAGTTGGATAAATAGAGGTGATTTTTTCAATATTTATATTCCACTTAAATCTAATTCGATCCAATCCTGAACCAAAAGTTTGATTGAATTAAAATAATGTACTAAATTAACTTTCAAATGAGGCATGATAAATTAAAACAGTAGATGATCTTATGTGTTCTCTCTTCACTGGCTATTGAATTTAATTAGGTAGGATGATATTTTTTATATTCTATTTAAAAAAAATTGAATTCAATAATAAATTGTCTGAGAGTGTAATAGACTATGCGTGGGGTAGTGATGTGAGCTATAAATTTCTATATTTTTATATGTTATTCATTAAAGATACCCCGTCTTTTAATTAAAATTCCATGTAAAACTATAGTTTTGTTGAAATTTAATTATTTGGAACTTAAATGATTAAATGGATTTATTGATGATTTTTGTTAGTATATTCACTTTTTAGAATTAAATAGATATTCCACACATCTTGATTTTTGATTTAAAATTGAAAATAGAATAGTTGGAATTTAATTTTTGAAATAATTTATTAAATGGATTAAATTTTTTGTATCAATACTTTCAATAAATTTTTAATCGAAAAATCTATATTGATGTTATAATTGAAATTGTGGTTTTAAATGGTAATATTTTAATGTGAAAAGATATTTAAAAATCAACATCTTGAAAATATGGAATTGGAATAAAATCTGAAATGAATTTAATGTTAATAATTATTTAAATTATGTTTTAAATTAAATTATGATTTAAAATTTATTTATTTATAATCCAAGTTGAGAAATATTTCAAAGGACATGCACGGTCTGCAGACTGACCATGCACAGCTAACTACTCCATGCATAGCTAACTGCGCCATGCACAACTACCTGACACAAACCATTTACATGATGAATATACAAACTATGAGACTAACCTTCTGTAACTCCACTCATGTTCTGTACCCTGACCATGAGCCGCTTCCATCCACTACCTGCATCTCATTCTGATGACCACTACAGTGAACATGGATTTCATCAATCATCCGATCGTGAGATCTGATAATTATTATCCATCTTTCCGCATCCAATGGTTATGGACACCCACCCTACCTATCATATCCCCATCACCATTCCACACTCTTTCACAGTCACCACAATGACTGTGGCCTTCACCGACCCTAATGTGTCCATTAAACCACCAATACAAACTAAAAAATACCACCCCTGAATAAAAGAATCAAACCAAAATCTAGAAGAAATCCAATACAAAGTCATAGAAAAACAAGATAGATGACTGAAACACCATTGAAACATGAGGATGAAGAACATAAAATATTCTTGGGTGGAAAATATGAGGAAGTATTTGAGAACACCGGTTGATCCTTAAACCCATGATGCCATTAACTTGATTATATATTTTCCATGAAGAAAAACCTAAAGACACCATGGATGTCTACACACACTTCTATATTAAATCTGAACATTTTCATCCTGAATAATCACCTTATATTCTATTAAAGATTCATGGAGGAGAAGAACATATACCACTAATTTGTTGAAGGATACCCATGTCCACTGTGAAGAGGGAACCCTCCCACACAGAACCTAAAAAAAGGGAAAAAAATAAAATCATAAAAATAATAAAAAGAAATATATATATATATATATATAATAACTACATATATATATATATATATCTATATAATGTATATATATAATAATAAATATGTATATTTATATCTATATATATAATAATCAATAAGTATATATATATAATTATATAACTATATGTATTTTAGTTAATCTTTTGTTTAGAGTGACGTATAATGGATTGGACCGAGTGTTAATGTAAATTTTCATTCAAGCCTAGGCCCAATTACTAGCTCATGAAAATTCCACCATGAAAAAATGGAAATAATTTAAATGTGTGCATAATCATATGAATAAAATTTTCTAGTGGAATTAATCTTTACTATTTTCTATGACACATTCCATCAATCCAACTGAAGTCAAATATTTTCTCAAAAATGAATGTAAGAAGGATGAAGCTTATGCCTCACCTGATCTATAAGTATCTATCACCCTCTCCCAGTAGAAACATTCACCCTCCACTGATTAGGTCTTTACTTTTTTGTAATTATTTTTCTTTCTATATTTTCAATTTAATGTTTGTTATGTTTGTTAAATCGTTCTATATTGTTTATTTCCTACACAATTTCTTTTTGTTTCTCATCTCTATGTTGTCTTAATGACTCATATCTTCTTTATCATAGAGATCTCACCCATTTTTAGTGGTCCAAATGGGAATCAAAATGAATATCTTGAATTTATACATGTAATTCTTAATCTACCACCTCCCCTATAATAGTGGATGTAGAATGTGAAGGAGGTGTTTTTTACTCTATAATCCATTAACACTGTCACACTCTACCAACTATTTCATATAAAAGTATCCCTCTAATCTTGGCCACACTTCATACGATTGAAGTTGTGTCTTTCAATTGGAATAATGATATGAGATATCTGTCAGGTGTGTGAGTGAGTTCATTCACTCAATTGTGGAATTATTATTACCCATTCGCCCGATAGTATACATGGAATGATTGGTTTTTGTCAGGATATCTTGAATAGATTAGTGGGTTCATTCCATATAATTTAGAGGAGGTTGAATAGGTAAATTTTGTTAAACCTAATCATTGAATTAAAATATTTATAACAAAATTGAATGAAAACTTTTCTCACTCAAATACATCCTTATTTAGTTTACATTTCTTGAATCCATCCACAATGAATTTTCTTGTCTTTATATTTCCTATTTTCACTTAGTAAAATATGAGAGAAACAAATATGGATTCATTATAAATTAAGAAAAGAAAATAAATAAGCATAAGTTCTAGGGTAGTGAGGCTCCCTACCCTTTCCCCTTGAGAGATGACCCTGGCTAGCCAAGAGGTAATCTTATGATTATAATAGAAATTTTATTTGAATGTGACCTACAAATATTTCACAATCCTATAGATATAAAATCATTAAAAGGTTTTAAGGTGTTCATGTTTAATAGTTTTTATTGCAAGATATGGACAAGGAGAATGTAACTTATTATTATCTTATGTATGATAGATCTAAGAATGTTTACGAAAAATTAGATACTGAAAAGGAATAAACATATAGATTCCATTGAAGAGTATTTCCAACTTGGGAGATTTTAATTTGAGGAAGGTTAATGTGTTTCAGAGTCTATAGGAACAAAGAATATGTTTATTAGTATAATTTTACATTTTCATAATCAAAGAGAAATAATGAGATAACTGGGGGGAAATTTGGAGGAAAATGAAAACCAAGATAGTGGCCCATATAAAAATAGAGGGTGGAGTTTCATAACACTTGTGAGTCTCCTAGATAAACTTGTGGTAGATATTATCAATTTTGCTATATTAAATAAGGTCATATCACATTTCTAATAGATAAATTGAAAGTATGTTGGAATGGGTATGATACATTCAAGAAGTTGAGTTATGGTGAGGATGTTTCAATGTTTTTAGAGAAATGAAATAAACATTTAGCTAATAATATGGTGGACCATAAGGCAAGAAAGAATTTTAATATCAAAAGAGTCACTAAAACTTGTCTTATGATTTATCATGTACAATCTAATCTAAATAAGCAATCGATAAAATTCACATGTAAAATCAAATATACTATTTACAAAATAGGATTTAATTATAACTAAAATATTAATGACATCATTAATATATCTTAACATGTCAAAGGGTTTAAGGTTGAAAATACGGTGGCTAAAAAAAGGAGGTAATCATCTTTTTTTAATTTTTCAAACAATCAAAGAGGGGGCAGACACATAATGTTTTAAAGCAAGTGGAGAACAATTTTAAAAGAAGTTATAAAATTCCCATTAAATCAAAGTTTTTCAATTCGAAAATCCTCCTATAATCAAATTTTGTGTTATCGGATTTCATAACCACTTCCCATACTTTTAATTATTTTTTTTTGTCAATATATGTTTTAAAAAAAGATTTTATAATTTTATAATCATAAAGGTTATTAATTTTTTTTGTGATTTTACTGGAGGATAAATCTTGAAATAAATAGTTGTGTCAAAAGATTACCATTGTTTCCAAAATTGAGTTCCGACTTATAGACATAAAGTGATTGATTAGTATTTCTTTAGTCATTTTTTAATGTTTTAAATCCCTTAACCGATAGTTGAGGACTGTATAATGGTTTAGTAATTAATTGATAAACATGAGATAAATTTTCTCTCATTATTGTAAATACACTTCTAAATTTTAAAATTTTCCTTTTAAATTAAATTCATTATAATCAAAATGGGTGAAATGATATTTTTTGTTCTCTATAAAAGAGGGAGTAAATTTACATGTGTAAATTTTTTTATATCCTAGTGATTTTGAATAACTAATTTCTATTAAAAGGTGGAGAAAATTGCGAAACCCAAAATTAGATAGATAATGAGGTTCAATCGATATAATTTTTCTAGTTTAGTTTTCCATCGTTTGTATTTGTTTTAAAATAGAAATAAAATAAAAGGGAATTTTATTACAATGGGCGATCAACTCTAGTTTATTTTATAGGTTATGTTTAAAAGGAATCTATTATAATAATATTTTACTAATCTAGGGGAGTCTTGAGGAGTTAGTGGTAGAAGCATGAAGAAGTTCTCATTTGATGATTCTTATATTGCTGAAGAATAAAAAGGGGGATTTTGAGGATCCATTAAGAGAATATTAATGAAGTGAATTGTCAAAAGGGAAAATTTGTGTTACTCTTAATTGATACATTTTTACGGTTTCATTGATCTTTCAATAAGGGATGGAGTAATATCACAAACAAAATTATATCTTATGGTGTGTTTTTTATACAACCTTCACATTACAATTAAGCCTTGAAATGTTTCTTGATAAAATTCAAAAATAAGTGTTGAAATTTTATTAGTTTTATACTTTATGTCAGAATAAACATGGACGGGATAAAATTCAATTAGAGTCGATATGGAGTTTAAATGATTAAAGGTTTCCTAAGGATGATCAAAATAGGGTTTGAATGGTTTGTCATACATCACAACATATTGATACTCATGGAATAATTTTATGATTATAAAGATGCATTATTCTATAACTAGTAATTTTGTGATATGAAGAAGTTGAGGTAGATTAATATGTTAAAATTATATATGGGGTCAAAATGAAACACCTATGGATGAACATTCAAACTTGTTACCATGATGTTTCTGTGATTATATTGCACCGTGATGTTAAGGAAAAAAATTGACTCGTACTAACATGGAGTCTAGAGAATTCCATGTTGGAAGATAAAAAATCATTCTTTGCAATTGATGTACCTTATATTTCTAAAAAATATTCCATTTCCTAAAGTTGAAGGCCACACCACATTAAACTAATCATTGAGAATTTGGTGTTGTACTGGTTTTAAAATTTTTAGAGTCACCATGCCATGAATCACAAGTCCCAACATAATACTATAGACTATAGGAAATATAAATTTTTATTAATTATTGGATTTTTTAGTGGTCACACTATAATAAAATAGGCCAAAAAATATTTTTAGTAAATGGGAGTTGTGATATATTTGGAATTATACTATCATATATTTCTAATATGAAAAAAATCTATAAGTAATATGGCACACTACCAAACATGCATAATCTCTAAATTTGAATATACCAATATAGACTAAAGTGAAGTGAAAAAGGAGGATATAAAATATAGTATTCATAACTTGGTTCTAAAGAACATTCCTTATATTTATCATACATGATTTATGTGGATGATGAAGGTGAAAATTATATCTATTAGAAAAAATCCACTTGGAATATCTGGGCGATGTCTATTAAACAAATTGATGATGGTTTTAGAAAATAGCTTGTTATGTTGTGTGAAATATATTTCATGAATAATGGAGTAACTTATAGTGTTTTTGGGGTTATTATAGAATTAGTAGGATATATCCCTTTCATTGTGAAAATTTATAATCCGTAGTGTCATGAATGAAAGAAGTATATAATTGATTTACATCTAGAGAATTTCAAAGTAATAAAATAAAAAATGGTTAACCCCTTGCCAACCAACCAGAGAATGGCTAGTGTTAAGTAGTAGTAAGATATATAACCACACCTAGCATGGGTTGAAATATGAATATATTTATAGAATAAAAACTAGAATGATGAAAATAAGAATGTCTGGGTTGGAACTATGGGAGGATAGTGGAAGTAGTGCGGCATGAAACCACAAAAAGTAATGCACTAAGTATATACTGCTAAGTATTTTTTTGGAGAACCCTTCCAAATAAAAAGTTAATTTTTGATAAAAAATTGTGGTAATTATTTATTTTAAATTGTTTTATAATTGTATTTATTAGTTAAGATAAGAAGACCATGGTGGAATCATAGAGACATGACCATGGGGTAGAAAAATGGCCAAATTATCTACACTATAACATAGACAATAAAATTTTGAGCTTTATGTTTACCTATATAACATGTGGATATAAGAAGCATGAATTATTTAGGATGAGTTAAAGGTACAAGGTATTTTAGAGTCATAAATCATGGATACCTATATAATCCAAAATATTAAAAGAATTTTTCCACACTATAACACAAATAAAGTTAGATATGAAACAAAAAATATGAGGAGAACATGTCATGGAGATAGACATTGTGGATGATTAGAATACTTATTGTAAATGGGTAATTGAAAAAAACTATTTTTTTCATAGATCAATTATTTAACATAAGTAAATATGAATAATTAATCACTATAAAGATGATCTAATCATGTCAGAGGTCCTTTCATCTACAATAATTCTATGAAATTGTTTATACCACGACTATTCTATTCTTCATAATGGAGGAATTTCACCATGATTTTCTAAGTCAATTTGGGGGAAAGAAAATTTTCAAATAAATGGGTGGTTAATAAGTGTTTTGAAGAAACATTATGATTCTTAAATATAATGCCCCAATATTTTATGGTATGTACCTTCTTTAAAAAATTGAAATTATTTAACAGTTTACGTTATAGAAACAAACTGTGATATACTATTAAATATTAACATGACTTTTAGAAAAGTAGTATAACTGTTAGGAATAGTAATGTGTCCATTAGAATAATAACCTCACCCTTAATATTATAAATAAAATTTTTGTGTCTCATAAATAAAAATATGATATAATTATATCATATAATAAGTAAATAAATCTTTTAAAAATGATAAATTAAGTGTTGGTATTTTTGTGAAACGTAAATGTTTATTAAAATTTTTATAACTAATATAATTATTTAAAATAAAAATTATTTTCATAAAATATATTAATAAATTAATATTTTTCTATATTATAATTATAATATAATTTTAATGAGACTTTAATTAATTTTTCAGTGTCATAAAATCAGTTATAATTTTTTAATCAATTATATTTGAATAAATGATGATTTTGATTAAAAATTAAAATTTTCATATTTAGGGGAATATTTTAATTAAATATGGTCCATTTGTAAAATCTATATTAAAAAAAACGGTTTGGGTAAATTTTTTTTTATTTTTCTAAAATAGTTGATTTTTGGTGAATAGTGAAATATGATAATTTACGTTATTCAACATTTTATGCCAAATACATGAATTTTTGGGTCATGGATGATTTAAACAACCATTAGTTCAATCTCAATTGCACTAGTTGCTATAATTATTCTCAATAATTATCACTATTGATAGTCTTGATGCAAAATAATAAACAGATGAACAATATTATGAAAAAACACCCCTCTCCTCCGCTATAAATACCACCCTCAAAAACCATTCTCCTCACACCTTGTAAGCCTTTAATATTTTCTAAATTATTCCCAATTCACTTCCTAAGACAATTTCCCATGTCCAAGATCTTCTGGTCCTACAAAAAGACTAAATCCACATCCCTTAAGGAGGTTCTCAAGGAGACTATATTCAAGAGGTATAACCATCCTTCTTTCTCTTTTAATTTTTTTATTTTACTATAATATTCTCACCTACCCTATACAAATAATAATGGTAAATTAATTATGATATATATTATATAATATTATTATGTTAATTTGATATCAATCATCAAATCTATTCTCCTCTTCTTTTAATTTAATCAATTAAAACGTCATCTGTGAGGTGTCGATTCACCGCCTTTAGGGATGAAGAGCTTTTGTTTTCCACTACTGCCTTCGTGGACGGCCATAAAACTATTAATATTGTTAAATAAGATTTTTATATACATATTTTATGTCATATCATGTTTTTTAACCATAATATAAATATAAAATTAAATAAAACGATACTAGTCAACAATGGTCGCAAAAACCTCCAAAATAAACTAATCATTTTTACTTAACATATTATCTAATTAATCATCCTCACGTGAAATAAATATAATTATATATGAGAAAATATTATATTATACAAGATCATTGGTACTAAATAATTTTTGTTTTGGATATTTCCTTCCATTTGACAAGAACACCCATAATTGTACACATGGGAACCAACCATAAAACCATGAAATAGATGCTCCCAGAACAATGAAATTAAACATTATAAAAAATCATAAGGGCCATAAATGAACTTAATAAAATTATAAAAATAAAATAAATATTGATTTTTTTTAATTAAGTTATTAATGAGTCTAGTTTGATTATCTAAGACATTAATTACATGTGAGAATCACTTTTGGACATAAGGTAAGAGGTTTTTCATCTCACTTTTATTTTTATGAGATATGAATTTTTCACTACTTATTTATTGTGTCTAGTATAAGAATATTTCCATTTGATATATGATATCATGAATCAAATTATCTTCATGGTATTCAATGTTTCACTTCATAATCATTAATTTTATGGGTCATACATTTTGACTAATTACAATGTGATAAGGGACTTCATTTCAATTTAAATTTCATTAAGACATACTTGGTATTGTGCACTAAATCATTTTTATGTTGTGTATCTGCTACCGCTTTGAGTTCATTTTTCTTTTGGCATTATATTTCATTAAATATCCTTATTTATTGTATCATGGAAATGATTATTGACTGACCTTTATACCATTTTTTACATATAGTGTTTACATTAAATGTTAATTTTATTGGAAAAAATATTGATATATCCATATCCTACATGCAATACAGTTTTTTAAAAGGAATATTATTGATTAATTAAATCTATGTATGAGGAATGATTTTTACTTGCAGAAACTATTGATGACCTATTGTAGATTTCTACTCAATGCATCAATAGGTATCTAGAGACAAAAAAATTGGTGAAAAAACCCTTCCTATTTATTTATAAGAAGAATTAGATGGGGTTTTACCCATAGTCTTAAACCATCTTATGAAAGAACTTGACTGTTGTGGTTGATGTGCTAGATACATGACATCTAATAATTAAGTACTTCCTTCATTTAATATTTTGTTATTTATATCCATGATATTTTCACTATGAAAAAATCTACAGTAGATTTTCCATTTTTAGTTTATTAATTAAATAAAATGTTTTATCAGTTATTTACCTTGACATATTGATTATACATCATTAATTATTCTTTAATTATTACTGATTCATTTTTTTATATAATCCTTACTAATAATTTAATCTCACCCTTTTATTTGTTTTTCTTTCCCTAGGTTATGAAGATGAAATATTTGAATAAGTGTTAAGGAAGTGGTTTATTTATTATTTATTATTTTCTATGATAAATTACCAATGTAAAAAGGCATCCATGTATGTATCTAGTTCTTCAAGACTACTAAATTGATCGATAATTGGTGATGTGATCTCTTATATCTATTCCATAATAATAATATAACCACTAACTCTAGGATACTAGGGTCGGGGTTGGGACATTTAAAATTTCAAATTAAATGGCACACTTTTGTGAAGGTTTTAATTTTTAATTCTCGAAAAGATAAAGAGTGGCACAAAAATTTGATCATAAGTGATTTCTAGAATCATTATAAAATAGAATAGGAATTTAAAACCATCATTTGAATGAAGAATAAAGAGAACAACAACATATCCATATGAAATTCTCACAGGAGGATTCATGGTTTTCATAAATTGATGAAGAAGGATTAAAATTGATACACCATGCCCGATGTATATTTAATTTCTCATTCTTAAAAAGAAGAACTCTTTTAGGAAGAGTAGCGTGATATACCATGTAGGAATAATAGATACTTCTTTACATCTTGTGGTGGTTTCAAAACAAGATGGACTATGAGGACACTCCAAACATGTAAAAAAGTAGTGATATTTAGTGGGTCAGGTGAATTGACACATTTCTTTTACATTATCCTTGAATCAGACCGATATCAGTGAACTATATAAAATATTCTTTTTTCCTTCCCTTAAAATTTTATCACATTATATCATTTACTAGGGAGAGATATATTCATACCAAATAATTGCAAAACAAGATCATTATAAATGGAATATTTTATAATTTTCCTACCATGATTCAACCCTATTAGTATATCTACAATTTTTGGAACCAACAAGTGGTATCAAATTTGAAGGATTATAATGGATCTTTATCACTATGAGAGGTCATAGAAGTAGTTATTAATCATAATGTAATCTTTATCTTCATATGGATAAATTTATAACTACAAAAAATAGAATGAAATTGTAATTTAATTTTATAGTAATGGATGTGTATAAGGATACTATACATGAAATAGTCAAAATAATTGGGAATGGATCCCTATCAGATAGAGATTAAAATTTATATTATGAATATACCAAGGTGATTAATTCACTAGGGGGATCTATAGAAAATGTTATATATAAAAATGTGAAATCATGAAAAAAATGTCATGCTATATGTGATAAACTTCTCAATATTTCTGAATGATATTCAATTATTCAAGTAGAAACTCTACATATATTGTGTAACAAGTAAGAGTATCAAATAATGATCATAAAATGATATAGTTTATGTGTTATTAGATAGCGTGAACATTATTATTGTAATAATTTGTGCCTTCCAAAACTATTATTTTTCTAGTTTGGTGGTCGGAGTTGTTTTGGAGGACGATTAGGGAGGTTCAGTCAAGGGTTGAGCTATAATAGGACTACAACAAGTAATTCAAATCCTAAAAAGGGATTCACTATGTGAGTTTGTGTTTCATGGATTACGTGACTGGTGATTCTCAAATTGTCTATAGTGGTAGATTAGTTTATGAAATGGATTCATGATGTAAAAGGGTAATTCATGATTTCAAATAAATTCAATCCATAGTGATGTGAATTTTAAGGAAAAATTAAAACGTGAAACACTCACACCCTGTATATGGTTCAAAACTTGTAATCCTTAGACCCCATGTAATTCATGATGTGAATATGTAATTCAATTAATGAATAGGTGACTTACAACCTATTTATAGGGTTAGAATCTGGCCAAAAACTCTCTTTATTTAATCATTTCTTCTTAGTCTTGGGTGAACCCTAGACACTTTAAGAATATTTTGAAGATCCTATCATCTGATGTAGATCATTGGGTTCCAGTGGTTGGTTATTGGTGATTGGTTGCGATATCTTCTCCATTTCCCTTGTTTTTCATTGATGTTATTTTGGGAATCTTATATGGCATTGTTTCTTTAGTTACAGGTGTGTTTGGATTATGTTTTGGTGATCCCTTATTGCAATCAAGGTTATTTTGAGGGTTTCCTTATAAATTTATAGTTTTTATACTATTTTGTTCTTCTCCCTATGGTGCGTAGTGAAGTAGGAAATCTTTTTTTGATGTAGGGAACCCACTCTACCTCCCTATTTATGTAAAACTTGTGGGTATTATTTGATTTTTTTCCTTTATTTGGGTTCATATTAACGGTCAACTTAATAATAATAAATAATTAGAAAATATAAAATTGATAGGGATTGTGAGAAATCATATGATTTACATATTTGTTTTTATTACTCAAGATACTATGCACACTTGTTACTAATACTAAAATTGACAATTGTTGGGAGCCTTGGTTGTGCTATAGTTGATTTGATTTTGACACCCTTATCGTATTGTTTTATTGATTTCACCCTAAATAAAATTCTAAGGTATGAACACGTGGATAATGAATTGGTTTCCCTTGAAAATATGCTCTGTGTGATAATGAAAATTCTAAATAAACAATTAATGTGATAGAATTCCTTAAATTAATTTTGGATGTCACGATGTTTTAGTGTGTGTAGTCATACTAGTTGTGTGGACTTGTGAGTTTTTAGTTGTTGTTCTGTGGTGGTGGTGGTTTCCAGTTGTTCTTTGTGATGTGTATGGCTATGATGTAGTGATTGGTCAACATGGATGTAATGTGGGTAGTCTCATAGTGGTTATGGTGCACAGTGGTTGATATGCATAATGTTGGGGTTGTGCAATAGTCGTGTTTTTATATTTGGTTATGATAAGTATGGATGAGACGTATGGGTTTTGTCGCAAGATGGATTGGTTAATGGGGTGTGTTGGTGATGGTTGTGGTGTTGTCACGATGGTTTTTGTGAGTTGGGCTAGTTATTATGTGGAATAGTTTTTTCAGTTTCATGATTATCAATATTATAAATTGTAATAATGAAAATTAATGTGAAAAAGTTGTAAATGAATATTAATGGGAATGTCTTGATGTTTTTTAATGGATTAATTAACCAAAACAATAATTAAAGGGGTGGGGTGAATGTTAAATTAAGTGACTATATAAGTGTTAGTTTGTGGAAAGTCATTAAATATAAAAATAGTGAAAATTGTAGTTTAGAGTTGGTATGTGTGGATTTTAATGGTAACTATTTAGTGTATTGTGTTTAGTTATGTCAACATTTGTGGAAGATGTAGTACAATGTAGTGGTGGTGGGGTGGAGTGCACTAGTGCAGTTTTTGTGGACATAAAGGTTGGGTACTGTGTTCTATATGTAAATCATATATTTTTTATTATTTATATATGTCTGTCCCCTCAGTTGTATAACCATACCAAAGCCCAAAGGTTTTGGGAAAGATTTGATATGATGAGATTTTTACATGATGTGAAATTTAGTGGGGTTCGTGCTTGGTAGGAGGAGGAAACAAGGTTGATTTCTTTCATGTACGTGATACCTTAATACCCTGATTATATTATGAGATGTGATATGATGGACTAGGTATTTTTAGGCGAGATGTGACATGATGAGATGGTGATGTGATGTGACATGTGGTGGGGTTTATGCATGGTAGATAGAGGGAAGGAGGTTAATGTTCTTCAAATTGATGATACCCTACTAACCTTCTTATATAATGATATGTGATGTTGTGGCTTGAGTTTCATTGGGTGAGAAGTGATTTGATGAGACCATAACATGATGTGATATGTGTTGGAGGTCTTGTGTAAAAATAGGAGGCAATATGGTTGATGACCTTAATGTTCATGATACCTTAATTCCTTAGTCATATGATGAGATATGACATGATGTACCATGTGTCTTTAGGTAATATGTGATGTGATGTTTTTTAATTTTAGCATTGGATATAAGACCTTGGGATGGTGGGGCAAGAAGGGATGAATCTCAACCCACATCAGATATGGATGATATGTGATGTGATGTGTGTGGAAGGGATGAGAGATCATGAATTTTGATGTTGGGGAGTGAGAGTGGAAAACCAATGTGGAAGTAGCTATGCACTTCTTCTTCTTTTTTTCTATGTTTATCATACTATGATACTATATTGGATGTGTGATTTTGTGAGTGATCTATGGTGAGGAAAGAATTACTTAGTTTACCTATTTAATTTCTTGCAGGTTCTTTTATTGCTTCATTGGTGAATTAATATTCATATTTCACATGCACACATGAGAGCTTGGGTATGATCCTTCTAAGTATACTTGTATATTCACCCTACGTATATAACCTATTTATCTGGTTTTTAAGAGAACATTGGGAACCGAGGTGGAAATTTCTATCTTGGGGTTTGGCACTACTCTTGAGTAGTTTCAATTAACCTTTTCTTTTGGTATTTTATATTGGAGACTTTTATTTCTATTTTTTGAAATTGATCATGAATCATGGGATGAGTTTTGGCTTATTTTATATTATATGATGTATTTACTTGGTGGTTGTTTATCTATCATGAACCAAGATGGGCTTCCATCTAACCCAACACCCAACCCAGTCCAAGATAAAGACTAAGAGGTTTTCCTGACCCTATTATGCTAGAGAATAGTACCAGACATCAAATATGTCACTATGGGAACTATTTCTCTAAATAAAAAACCAGGATCAAATAATTAGAATATAGCATGCAACAAAACCAATTATTGACCGTCAATAAATATATAAAAAATCCAGGTTTAACCACAACAGAATGACATAGAAAACAACAAACTAAACTAAAACCAACCAATCATACCGACAAGATCTCCACATGACCACTATGACAGAACCATCCACAAAATGACTCACTCTAAAGGCACAACCAAACTAGAAAACTCAACATGTAAAATAGCTTGAGTCTACCTAACTTGACTGGAACAAGTAGGGTGTGAGCATACAACATCTTAGTAGGTAATAACCACATATTCCATAAATTTCCTTTCTGAAAATATTTTACAAATAGAAGTTTGAAATACATTTATGAAAACAATGTTTTATTAAGTTAATGAACCAAACAATGCCTACCAAAAATTCCATTTTCAAAACAATACACACTAATTACCTCTTTCAAAAACAAATATCCTTTTTAAAACCCCAGTTTAAAACAAAATCTCAAATAAAAGTGTCCAGACCACATAAAAAAAGGCTACACTAAAAATAGAATGGAAACAAAATAAGAAAGAAAAATACTAGAAAAACCATACAAGTAGTAGCAGACAGATACTAGTAAATCAAGTAACTAAGAAAGATAGAAATTAAGTAGGAATATACAAAAAACTAATCATAGTAATTTACTAAACATCTCTATAATAAATCCATAGATGTAATTTTTTTGGACTCACTAACCAGAATATAGTGTAGTTCCATAGTTAATAAATAACTGGACGCTCTAAACTAGCCAATCCAGTGGCATGCTCCACCAGGCCTCTCCTCAATTCCAAGGGGTACAAACCTATATAATCAAGGTCGATAAGAAACCATCACTCAACCCTCTGTATGGATCCTTTGAATCTCATGATAATAGTACATGGTGAAGGGGGAGGTCCTCACATGCGTGTATCAAACCAATAACCCACATCCACCATTACTGTGTAGACCAAACACCGACACCACCAAATTGATGTCCTTATCCTCAAAGGGACCACCATAAAGGTTCTCATATCACAAAAATCCATACAAAAGTTCTAACCAGGCCTAAATGTAATGTCACTTTGAAACCATTTCCCCAAAACACCAAAGGTACCAACCAGGCCTTCAACATTTCCACTCAAAATTCATTTACCAAATCATTTCCAAAACCAAGACAAAACGTACAACGAATATGAAGGTTCCATATTGGCCTTGAAGCCATTTAGTTACCAAACTATTTCTCAAAAATTCCAAATGGTCCAATTTTTCTGAAAACACTTGCAATAACCATTTATATAGTACCCAGTGTTTTTTCAAAGAACCATTTTGGGAAGGGAGGGGATAAAGAGAAGAAAAATGAGAAGGAAAGGGTTCTTTTTTTAAATCTGGAGTTCAAAGGAACCTTTTTTAAAAGAAATCAATTATTATTTGTGTGCCTGACCTTGTGTACACCCCATGAATGCATGGATATTCCCGCATCATAAGGCACATCAATTAAAAACCATAGAGGTAATCAATTTTTTTTAAAGAAACACCCCTTTCATTACATAGATAAAACTGACTAATGAAAGTCCCCATAACCTATACAAAAGGCTCAAATCACAAATAAACTAAGATAACAAAACATAAACAAGGCAACACCCACAATAAAATACCGAAATTCATATCTCAATTTCAATTGGAATTTTTTCAAACACTTTCCATATATATAAACATAGTTATAATTTAGTAAGTTCTTGAAAATTATTTTTTCACAAAATTACAAACATCAAACTAGCACTAGAACATACACCAACACATTATAAGCATGAAAAAAATATAAATTATTTAGAAACACACATGAATCAAATTGAATGTTCTGGAAATAAAATGGATGGAAACACCTACCTCGATGACATGGGAACACAATGAAACTTTGGTATAAGGAAGAAATAATCCCGAGGGGTGATCCACACACCCTAACATCAAAGAAACCCAACACAAACATCAACCCTAGCCTATAGTGTTTGATCAAGAGGGAAAACATCAAGAAATAAATAATAAATTATAAGAAGAATAAAGAAATAGGATTAGGAGACTTACCCAAGGAGGAATCCACCAAGAAATCGTATAAAATCTAATTAGAGGATCTTAGTGAAGCAAAAAAACATGATCATAGGAATCCAGGACATGGGGTTTGAATGAGTAATTCTTAGGGAAGAAACCCCGAGTAAAAGAAGGAGAAATTTCAAAAATACCCCTCTTCATGTGGGTTTTGTTATTAGATCCCACAGTAAAAAAACTATGGGAAAACTATGCAATCCCCCCTATAAAAAGTTACAATGGCTGCTCACTTAGTCTGCAAACATAGTTTTACTATGTTCAAACTATGAGACCCCCTTTGGTATAGGTTAAATAATTTGTCTAATCATGCTCAGAAAATGACCAAACCATTCATAAGCCCAAAAACCTTTAAAAAAAACTTTTTAAACTCAAAAATATTCTCCAGGAACTCAACTAAAACCTTAACCAAAAGAAATGAAATCAATAAAAGAAAAAATTAAAAGGAATACCAACATCAGGGTGTGACAATTCTAGCCATCATAAAAACTTTATTCCCACATAATGTCACTTAGCTGAATAATAAACAAACTCAATATTATAACTGAACTATGCCAAATAGAATGACTAACTATGGGGTGACATGTTTCTCCACAATTCACACCCAACTAGTTCTAAGGAAAACCACAAAAAAAAGTAACTATGGGGAGAAGAGAAAGGTTCTACCAACTATTAAGATAAACCCACTTCATGCCACCTATATGGGAACTGTCAACACAAACCAAAGACCCCTCAACATAGGGGAAAACCACAATGGAAGCTTAGACAAAACAAAAAACTCAATCATGATTCATCATTTTCTCAAGACACAAACATATCTAAAGAGATCAAAACTAGAAAATAAAACCATGAATGATCAATAAAAGATAACTATAAAAAGATCCATGTCCACTAAACATAACTAATGAATTTAAAAGAAAACAAAACCAACAATATTGTTGTTAAACAAAGAGAAAATTACAAAAAAATGAACACAACAATAGATAAATAATAACCATTTATACTAAAAAATTGGAGGCAAATATGGACCATGAATTCCACCATGCTAATTTTTTTTGACTACATGGAGTGATTCAATCCAGGGACTATGGAAAAAGCCCTATTTTCATGATGCATCTGCTTCCCCATTATCAAGAGCTGACATCCCCCAAGTTGGAACTCCCTTTTTCTAGCCACGCTTCTTCTATAACATATTCATATGTCAAAGAAGACCACATTGATGAAAAACCGTTATAGGATTGTGATAATATGAATTCAAATTCATAAAGGGGACACACTATAAATACATGAATAATTTGTCCATTGAGTAAGAATCGAAAACCAATGAAAGAGAATCTTTAGGAAGAGGCTCCTCAGGCACACACCTCTCTTGAGCTGGGGAACCTTCAGGAGTTCCAAGAGACACTGGTTCACCAAAATCCCGCACACTGTTAGAACCACATCAACTAATAACTCCTCACTCGCTAGCTTCTCAAATAGAAATTCCACAGATGAGGTTAATTTCTATGTGATATCTAGGTGAAGACCCAAAATAAGGATAGTACCTTTCAATGATCCTAAGAAGATACCCCTAGAGAAAAATAAATGGACTCCTTGACTTGTTCAACATTGACCTTCAACATCCATTGACATTATTGAGCACTCAATAGCTCTTCCATTTTATTCTCCTCCATATCCTCAGGAATGACACATTTGATAAATGTTCTCTTTAAAACTTCCCATGTCATCATCACTTGTAATGATGATAGGATGATCACCCTCCACCAATCTAATGATGGACCTTCAAACGAATCTTGGGCAACATCAACATTTACAGCTTCGAGAGTTCCCAATAACCTGAAAATACTTTTAACTTTATTAACCCACTATACTACATTCAATAGACCATGGTCAACAAGAAAGACCAGAAAATTATTGAGAAGAACTAAACTTTTCCACTCCACTAGGGGTCTGCGTAGAACCAATAATTGAAATAAACTCCTTAAAAACATTGGGGACATTTTGGGTGGCATAATATAACTAAAAATTAACTTTTTTATTATCAAAATTCTTTTGAGGATAAAGTGAGAAATGAAATGATACAACATTAAAATATAATAAAACTATAAATATGGATATCCTAGATCAAGAATACAAGATCTTCTTCTCCCTAGTGATTACATCTTGGTGCCAAGCCTCTACCATCACATGACCATTCGACTAGGAGTCTCGTGCAGAATCACTGGCATAATACTGATGGAAGATCCATAAACTCTCCAAATTCCAAATCTAAATGGCATGCACAAGTTAATCAAAACACTGAAGAAAAATCAGCATCAACAAAACCTGAAAAAGAAGACAATTCTAGGCCAAAACAACTGACTCATAATCCAAACATGAAAAAAATAACAAAATCCACTTTCAAAAACCACCACCTCCATTTCAATTTCAAAACCATCTCGAGCTCCCAAACACCTTTCAAATAACCTAATTCAATTTTAAAATATGATTTAAAAAAAGTCCAACTTCCAAAACCAAGGAACACACCATGATCTAATTAAAAAAACCATTCTTGAAATCATTTTTTTTTATTTTAAAAAAGAAATCCTTTTTCCAAAAAACCATATTCTTTCGAAAAATCCACTTACACAAAAAAAAGTGAACCAAAACAAAACTCACACAAAAATAATAGGATAGGGAACTAGTATCCATGAATTAATGGGTGACATGGTCAGTGGACAATGCCCCTAGAAATCCCCAACCATTAGTAACATCCTAATCAATGTACTCAGGCTCCACATGGATGACTACTTCTTATGAGACCACTTCACCGCACTAGATCACTTTCATTGTCATCGCCTATCCACTCACCCAAAAATAAAAGAATAGATCAAAACTTAAACTACCATTATAAAATCAAGGTTAAAAATGAGAAGGAGTTCATGACGCTCTTCAGATACCTACCTCTCGAGTCCCAATAGTCCTTATCTCCAAACAACCTAACATTCCAAATAAGAAATGGCTGATCTGATTAAATTTTTTCATGAACCAAAGAAGACTACCATCCAATCCAAAACCCTCCCTGGTATGAGAAAAGTCCCAAGGTCCATTCCAGATCCTCAAGGGATAGATACTAGCAACAGGATTTAATTAAATTAGCATGGGAATGATTTATCCAAATAAACAATCAAGATAAAAGAAATACAAAAAATCACACATAAAAAACAATAACTAAACATCAAAAAATACGTCCAAAATGTTAGGTAAAACCACAAAAAAATGAAATAGAAAACTATAAAAAACTAAAACCAACCAACAAGACCAGAAAGATCTCCATGCGACCACTAGGTCACCACCTTCCACAAACCAACCCACTCTAAAGGCACAACCAAACTAGAATCATAAACCTCCAAAACGGCTCGGGTCTACTGACACTGAGTGGAAAAAATACAGTATGAGCATAATAATACTCAGTAGGTAGGGAGAACATAGCCCACACATTTCCTTTCCCAAAATAGTTTAAAATAATAGTTTGAAATAAATTTATGAAAATAGGTTTTTATCCGTTTAAAGAACCAAAAACTGCATACCAAAAATTCCCCTTAACATACACTAATTCTCTCATAAAAAAATTCTTTTAGAACACCATTTAAAAAAAATATCAAATAAAAGAGTCCAAAATAGGTAATAAAAGTATTATTCTGAAAACAGAATGGAAATATAATAATCAAGCAAAACACTAGAAAAATAATAAAAGTACAAGTAGAAATATACTTGTAAAACAATAAACTACTCATGATAAAAAAATGTTGTAACATACAGAAAGATAATCATGGGAATTTCTTAAATATCTATGGAATAAATCCCGAGATGTACTTGTTTTAGACTCACCTACTAACATATGGTGAAACTCCACAATCAATAACCAATTAGCATCTCTAAACTAGCAAATCTAGTGGAACTCCCCACCTGGACTCTCAGAATGACTTGGGTGTACCAACCCTTCTAATCAATGTTGATAAGCAACCATCACTTGATCCTATAGATGGCACCAAAGATTACCATGTTAATAGTACATGGTAAAAGTGGAGGCCCTCACATGCGTGTCTTAAACTAATAACCCACAACCACCATGCTTTCTCAACCCAAAAGCTGACACCACCTATGCAGTGTCACTCTCCTCGGAAGGACCACCATAGAGGTTCCAATCTCACAACAATCCAAATAATAGTGCCAACTAGGCCTATTTTTCTTGTCACTTTGAAACCATTTTCCCAAAATAGCAAAGGTACCAACCATTCCTTCAACATATCCAATCCAAATGAATTTAACAAACCATTTACAATACCAATCCAAAACTAACAACAAATATAAAGGTGACAAATGTGCCTTTACATCATTCATTTACCAAATAATATCTCAAAATTACAAACATGACTTGTTTTTGGAAACAAATTTGAAATCACCATTTAGAAAGTACCAAGGGTTTTAAAATAACCATTTTGGGAAGGGAGAGTCTAAATATAAGAAAATAGAGAAGGAGAGTGTTCTTTTTTTAAATCTAGGGTTCAAGGGAATAATTTTTAATGTATAAATTATCATTTGTTTTTCTATCCATGTGTGCACCCCATTAATTCATGGATATACCAAAATAAAATAGAATATCTTTATAAATCCATATTGGTAATAAAAAACCAATTTAAACAAAAACCACTTACATTACACATATATCACTGACGAATAAAAGTCACCATAACTCACACACAAGGCTCAAATAAAAAATCAACCAAGCTACCAAAACATTACTGAGGCCAAATAAACCCTAAAAATACCCAAATTAGTTTCTAAATGTCAAATTTCATTTAGTCAAATTCTTTTCATATGTATACACATAGGCACAATTTATGAAATCCTTGAACATTCATTTTTTACCAAATTACTGACATCAAACCACCACTACATCTCACAAAAACACATTAATACCATACAAAACACATTTATATATTATTTAGAAACACAAAATAATCAAGTATAATGTTTTGTTAAAGAAATAGTAGGAAACACCAACCTCAATTATGTGAGAATATAATGAAACCTTCAGAGAAGAACTAAGATGGAGGGATGATCCACACACCCTAACCTCAATGAAACACAACCCACACCACAAACCTATACTATAGGGTTCATCCAAGAGGTACCCCACAAAGAAATAAGTAATAAAAAATAATAATAAGAAGGAAATAGCGGAAATAGACTTACCCAAAGAGGAATCTACCAAGAAACCACATTAAAATCACCTTAGATGAGTTTGAAGGATCCAAAATACTCCATCAGAGGTATCCAAATCATGGGGTTCGATTGAGGAACGCTTAAGTAAGAAACCACAATAATAAATAAGTATAAATTCAAAAAATATTCCTATTTGGGTGGGTTTCTTGGTTATCTCACATGACTAAAAAAATTCTGTAGAAACTGTGCAATTTCTTACTATCAAGAGTCTCCCGAGGTGCACACTTAGGCTATGAACATAGTTTAACTCTGGTCAAATCATGTGACCCCTTTTGTCTAGGTTTCACACTTCGTCTAATCATTTTCAAACCAATCTGATTTGTTTTTAAGAAAGTGGATACTTTTTCAAAATACAAAATCACAATTTAAGATAAAAAAAGATTACACGTGTCTCCATTTGTGAACAGGCATAGAAACCTTCAATAAAACTCTGGAAACTCAAAAATTACCCATGTAAACATGACCTGAACCTCAACCAAAAGAAAACACATTAAGAAAATAATAAAATAAAACAAAACAAAGGTTTGTGTGTGACGTTATCCAATCTCCATATCCTGTACTATAAGAGGGCAATGGCTTCCATTTTTGAGATCTATGTACTCTCAGTGCTTGTCACCAACTTGAGGCCTACTCAAGGTGGGACTCAAGGTTCATTATCTATATTCCTTCATTTTTATCATAGGAGGGGTATTATTGTAGGTAGGGGGTTATGAAAGAGTGGTATTAAAATATTTAGGTTCAGATATACGGCATAGTTTTGAGTTAGGAATAATGTAGAAAACATGGGTTGGTAGGAAAATAGAGTTAGTTGATCTTGTTATATGAACTATGGTAACATATTGTGGAACTATTTTATAGGGAAAAGACATAGGATTGGAACATTCATATTGATTATTTGAATTCATGAATGAGTTTGGGTAACTATGGAAATTTAATTGAATAAATAAATTAATTTAATAAACTTTAGATAAAATTTACTGCCACCTTGATTGAGATTCCTCCATGATTTTCAAGTATAGATCCTGGTCTACATCCATGAGTTTCTCAAGTGGTCGAGTTTCAATAGTCTAGTCCAATTCATCTTTAATAGATCGACTTGATAGAGAAGGATGAGGCATGGAGGAGTTCCTTTCATTCATTTTAGTATAAAATATTATGGAAGTATTATGGGAACATGTTAAACCAGGACATGAAACACTGGTTAGAGGAGATCAAGATCTATTTATGTCAGAACCAAGACTATTCTTAGTTTTGGGTTTTTTTGGAAGTTAGTTATTTGTTGGGAGACACACATAAATGTTGGATGATGTATCTTTGTGATAGAAAGAAGGCATATGCATTGTTCCTATAATTTCATAAGGAGTTCCTTTTAGAGTTTCTGACATTGAAGAAAAAGTTATCAATGTGGAATTAGTTTCTCTCCATATAGAAGGGAATAATGAGTGAGATCATGCTTGGGATCAGGTTTCTATACCTCTTATAATTCAACTCCAATTCTTTTATAAATGATGAGTCTACAGTATAACATCTGGAGGAGGATTTGTGCCTAATGATTAGATATTTAGTCACCACATTTATTCTTTATACATACCTAAAGGTCCCGAAAAAGGAAGATATTATCTTTCATATCATTTCCTTGGGAGTTGAGCCTTGAGAGAGTGGTCAGAAGGGTGTCTTGTGGAGTAAAACTTCAGGCAGTGGGCTATACCTGTTCAGGCAATTAGGGTTTCGACCAGTAGGGAGATAAACATGGAAGATCCTATCTTGTCATTCCAGGGAATGTGGATTATAATAATATATAGGGGTATTTCCATTTTCATTATTTATTTCAGAGGTCATGTAAACTACTAGGCTCAGTGTCTGTCTACTCAGGGAGGTTTGTTTTATATGGGTGTTCACACCCCTTTTTAGTACTAGTTACAGTTGCCTCTGACGTAGTTTTAGTTGTAGTACGACTAATGCTAGTTCAAAAACCCATGGAAAATGGGTTGGTAGATGGAAGTGTCATGATGTTTCTCTTCCATAGGGTCTATGGATACAACATGGTTTTTGAGGCCAATAATATAGATTAATGTTATCTGAGCATGGTCTGATACATACATTGGAGGCAAAAATTCCAATAAAGACATAAGTTGTCCAAGTTATGATTAGTTTATCATATGTCTTTTTTGAAAATTATTTTTTCATGAGCCTCAAATCCTTGGTTTCTATTAATTTTTTCCTATCATTAGGACCATATTTAAGAGTCATTAAGTTCCCCTATAGTTACCTATGTTGGTTAGATTTCAGGTTCCTTTGTTTGATGTGTGCCGAGTGTGTAGGCTAGTGAAGGGGCACCACCGATCAGTGGGATATTTCTTCTTATTGTAGAAAAATATATATGATGTTATCCTTTCCATTTATTGGATGAATTATATACTTTTATTCACCAATTTTTTTTTTCTGTATGATTTTTTCTTTTCCTGATGTGGAGGGCCAATGAGTAGTATTCTTTGGTGAGAAAGTTTGTTGAATGTGTTCTAAGAAAGTTGAGTATGTCTTATTTTTTTGGATGATATGTCGGTAGAAGCTCAAATATAAGGAATTATCAAACTTGAGGGGGAGTTCTAAGATATTTTCTTAAATGAGGTTGCAGAGTTAACCCTTGATGTGCTGTCAAGTATTGGAAAAATTTACAATCAGTTGGGTCTTTAATATTGATAGCTACCTATCGAATTGTAAGAAACCAAATCTTCTTTTCATGTATGGATCCTATTTTTCTGGTGTTTTGAGGAAAAGTGGAGAGTTTGGAAATTTACGGAGTATGCTCCATGTACATTAGAGTATATGCCTTGTACTTAGTTTCTATAGGTGACCGTGTTCTGGCTGAGTAATGGATGAGTACATGGTCGTGTGGGGTGACATGGAGACCACCTAAAGTGGAGCTTTCATAAGGCATGCACATGACATGTACATTAAATGAAAATACTATGTAATTTTCTTTTTATTTGATTAAAAAGACCGGGGTCGCGTCTAATTGGCAGAACACCCTTCTTCTAGCTCCGTCTCATCCAGGAGCGACCGGGTGGGACAATTCTTCTTCGAGCCCCCGACCCGCCTTCTGTGCTCTGAATCAACCACCATCGATTGTGTTAGAATCACCATGGTGAGTTCTTCCTTCTTCTAGAGCATCCTATATTTATTTTTTCTCTTTCATGAGATACCCTTGGTTGAATGTTATAAATGTTTTTGTATATGTACATCTTTCTAGGCCAATTAAAGGGCTGATTCTGGATTATATTAGTGCCAAGGTATGTAGTTTGTGAATTTCAATAATTAGTCTTTTAATATTATGTGAAAAAGTGCCCAATACCCTAGAAAGGTGTTTTGTGTGGTTAGGGATTTTAACACAGCTGATGTCTGCTATGATTTTTTTCTTGAGTTAGGGATCTGGTTTGTGAATAGGGTTATTTTTTCATGTTTGGAGGTGTTTCCCATGTTTTTTTGGTATTGAATGTTTTATCTAGTTTTTCCTGTATGCTGCTTACTTAACATTCCTAGTGTTGTTAGGATGGAGTGATATTATCTAATGTTGTGGTACGACTTGTATCTATTTAGCCATGTAGTAATTTGTGGTTTACTTTGGCTACTGAATACAGTTTGTGCACAATTTCTTACACAGGGATGTTGGAACCCGATGTAGTTAGACCATAGGGGGAATGGATGTTGAGGGATTCCCCAGAGTGTCTATTACTTTTCTTGTTACGAGACCATATGGGGGATGGACGTAAGCACTCCCTCAGAGTGCCTATATTTCCTCATTGCGAGACCACATGGAGAATTGGATGTTGAGTGCTTTCCCAGAGTGTATTTAGTTTACCTTTGCAAGACCACATGGATAATTGACGGTGAGTGCTTCCTCAGAGAGTATTTGTTTAAGTAGAAATAGAGGGGCTAGACTGTGAGTACTTCCCCAAGGGTTGTTTGCATTATTTGTTTGATTATGTTGATAAATTTAAATGAATGTATTTAAAACATTAGAATTGTTTACTTTTGAGTAGTTCCTTGTTTCTTAATTCATTTTTCATATTGCCTTCCATATATAGTCACTGACAGTTAGGAATAGATCTTTGGGTGGTTGCTTACTGGGATTCATCTCACACTCTATTTGTGTCATGTTTTTTAGACCAAACAGATTATATTATTGCAGGTATAGATAAGGGTGAGCACCCTTACACTTCTGGTACTTGATTGTTGTGGATCTGGAGAGCATGGGACCAAGCTGAGGCTTGAAATGCTGCTAGAGTTGTTTTCTTGTTTTCCTCTGTACTTGGATTTTGTATTGTATTCTAGTATTGTGAATATTTGGCTACATTCCAATATACTTGTGATGTGAATCATGATTTATATATATACTGTAGTTGTTTATTACTTTAATTCTCCCAATGTTTTCTTATTGCATGGTATTACTGCTTCCGCTACTATTATTTGATTTCCATTCCACTGTGTTACTCTGCCAATGAGGGAATAGTTTCCCCACTATCACACCCATGGCCTTTGCTGCTAATCAGCATCCTCTGGCATTAGGGGAAATTCTCATGAGGCCATGTGACAAACCAGTTACGAGTCACCTTTGGGAGGCATCTAGAACCAGGATGTTATAGAGTGAAATATACGAAATTATTGTATTCTTAACTTTTTTTGGAGCCTATAGATAGGGATAGGAAAGAATAGGAACTTGGTAATAAGCTGTGCCCGAGAGTAGCAAACTCGTTTATAGGGAGAAACCAATTTACCTTGTATATTGCAATTTTTCTGGTTTTTCAATTATTACAGTTGATTTGATTTCACAGTTGGGTGATTCACAGGTATTGTGCTATTATTGTTGATATTTTTAAGGTTCCATTTCTATTGAAACCCATTGATATAAGGGTATTCCACATCATTCATCATATAGGATCTTACTATAGATCACATGCCTTGCATTATTTTCATTCTATTTAGGGTGAATTAGAGATTACATGTTATTTTGATACATGTTGTTCTAGATATGTATGATATTGTGCTGGAAGCCTTGATAGAATACCTGCTGTTTGATGGGGGTATTTCTAATGTTTAAAGTTCATTTGAATAAATGCCAAACTTTGGTCCCTAAGGTGTTATGGGCCCTCCTAGATCAGAATTTGGTGGATTATTTCCTTGTTATTCTTTTTATATTAAATTCATAAGATTTTAAGCTTTGATTCATGGGGAGTATGGGACCTCACAGATTGAAATTTGGAGCTTTAATGTCTGTTTCAGTGTTTTTTTGGGTTGCAGAGTAGTTTATGAGGCTTACTATATGGAAGAACCCAAAATACATGGTGTGTATTTCTGAATACATTACATGTATCCTTATGTTCATAGAGGAACTATTTTTATTAATTACATGCCATGTTCTGTATGTACCAACCATGTAGTCTCTAACCATGCCACTGGTTGTGTGGGTAGAGACATGGAGTTGGGAAATCCTTGGAGGTACAGGCCGTGTATCAGACATAAATTCCATGTTGTAGGGACCATGTGTCCATCCATGTGACTACCAACATAGTTGGAAGAAACATAGGTTATAAACGCTGTGTCAAGATTGAACACACCATATAGTGAAACCTATGTACCTGGCTTTGTGACTGATAACACGGGTCAGTGAAATCCTTATTGTACATGTCGTGTCTGGCACAAACATTCTGTGTAGTCTCGTTCTTAGAGAATCATGTGGGTTAGTCATGTAGAGGAACTAGGTTAGGGGAAAATGATTCAAGTAGACATCGTGTCTAAGGAGAACATGCAGTGTGTATGGGCTGTTATGCGACCAGTGTTGGCTGGATAACAAGCACATGTAAAGACTTAAGGGAACATGCTGTGTAGTGGTCATACACTCAGTGTATCCATCTTTTGTAAAACATGAATATTTTCTTTCTCCTGTTTCCTTCTTTAATTTCTAATTTCCAGTCCTTGATAATCCTGAAGTAAGGTGTGCACTTGACCTTGTGGAGTCGTTCCACTACAATGTCCTCCGGTTGTACGCTAGATTCAGGGTAGTGACCAGACACCCGACATGGTTGATTAGGGACAACCACCAGATCCTCTAGTCATGACTATCTTGGAACCAGCCATTATCCTAGATACAGGTGCTGATGCACAGTTCTAAGAGGGCTTCTTGACATTTATGAAGACCTTCAGGGGAGTACCACATCCTGCCCTGTGCATGGAAGAGTTGACGCGAGTCTTTCAGTAGTAGCATCCTCCCACCTTCTCAAGGGATGGAGGACCCTTGGCTATAGAGTCAGGGTTAGAATCCATGTTGTCGATCTTCAAGCATCTGGAGATGCCTCTGGAGTGGATGGTGAATCTTGCAACCTACATGCTTTGGGATTTTTCTATGAGATGGTTGGATTTGATCTCATAGGTGGGACACTAGCAATTTATGGATTGGGATGAGTTCCAACATGACTTCTATGATTACTTCTATATGAAGACTTTGAAGACTGGTCAAGACCGAGAGTTTATGAGTTTGGAGTAGGGTACTCTCTCAGTCATGGATTATTCTTCTCATTCCACAGAGGTGTAGTGCTTTACACCCAATCTAGGAGGTGATGAGTTATTTCTAGTGAGGAAGTTTAAGGATGGTCTCAGGCATGAAATCTTATCTAACGTGAACATCTTTAGGTTGAATTAAAAAACTTCTATTATCAACCAGTCACTCATCACAGTGTGAAGCCTAAGGGATTTTAGAGCTGTGAGCGTGGGCGGATCGGTGTCCGAAGTTGGTACCCCTCCGACTGACAGTAGGAAGCGTCGTAGGGAGTCTTTGTACAAAGATCTGAGTAGGCGGAATACTTCTTCTGGTGTCTAGGTGGTGTTTTACCAGTGTGGGTATAGCGGGCATACATGGACACATTTCCCAAGGGATCCAATGGAGTGCCGATATTTTGGAAAGATGGGTAATCTTCAGCGTTTTTGTTAGATATTTTCACTAGTAGTGGGTGACAGAGGTTCCTCTATGACTCCTCATTCAAGGGAAATCACTACTTATTTCTCATAGGTCTTAGAACTAGAGTTCTTTTGGCCATTCAGGCGGAGGTGGTGGTCACAGTCGTGGTATCCAGTCGACAAGATTTCAGTGACAATAGGTTGGATTAGCTCCGGGAGATCAGGTAGGGTCACAGGGCCACAATATAGGATAGACTTGTACTGTGGAGCAGACCTAGTAGGAGCAGGATCCTAGAACCTCTAAAATTCTAGGTACAATCCTTGTTGGCTCAGTTTTAGCTTCTTCACTTTTTGATACAGGGGCTTCCCATAGTTTCATATATATTGCTATTGTGGAGATCCTTAGGCTCTGTATCTTTACTTCTACTGATATCTTGACGCTGGACATTCCGTTGGGGACAAGAACAACTAGTGTACTTCACTGCAAGGAGTGCCTCTTGAGGTTGGTGGGTGTCACTTCTCATGGGACCTTTATGTCTTAGAGATGACGGGCTATGATGTCATTCTCAGGATAGAATTCTTAGTTCCCTTTTAGGTTGTGGATGATTTCTATTGTCATAGGTGAAGTTTTACGTCACTAGAGGGTGGAACCTTTTTACATAAGGGTGAATGGGATATTCAGGAGGGAATAGAAGGACCCAAGCATCATGGGTTGGGAGGAGTTACAGCCCATATTTCTTGTCTGTTTCTAGATGACCAAGAGACTTCCACAGTTGGACTTTACTCTATAGGTCAGTCGTTTCAGGGATGTATTTCCAGGGGACTTTTCAAGTTTTCCTCTGGAGAGAGAGGTGTGATTTACTATTGATCTTGTGCCAGGTGCGGCACCAGAGTCCATTCCTTCTTATAGGATGGATACATCAGAGTTACAGGAGCTCAAGAAGCAGTTAGAGGAGTTATAGGAGAATGGTTTCATCCCACCCAACACTTCTCCATGGGGTTTGCTAGTCCTGTTTGCAAAAAAGGTGGATGGTACCCTCATAATTTGTGTGAACTATCAGAAGCTAAACCTATTGACTGTTAGGAACCGATATCCCTTGCCGAGGATTGATGATCTCTTTGATCAGCTTTGTGGAGACCAGGTGTTCTCAAAGATTGAGTTGATATTTTGTTATCATCAATTTCATGTTATACTATCTAATATACCTCTTATAGCCCTTTGGAGTACTTATGGTCTATACGAGTATGTGGTTATGCCATTAGGTCTCACGAACGCGCCTGGAGTTTTCAGGGCACTGATGAACCGAGTGTTCCATCCATACTTTAATTCCTTCGTGGTAGTATTCGTGGATGATATTTTCGTGTACTATCACACTCGAAACAACCATGTTACCCATATTTAGACGATGTTGAGTACACTGAGAGAGCATTAGTTATATGTTAGACTCTCAAAATGCCACTTTTGGATAGAGCAGATTCACTTCTTCGGTCATGTTATCTTAGAGACAGAAGTATCAGTAGACCCATATAAACTGAGAGTAGTAGTTTGTTGGGAGAATCTGAAGAAAGACTTTGAGGTACAGAGTTTTCTAGGGTGGGGTGGTTACTACATACGTTTCATACAAGACTTTTCATGCTTAGAACTGCCACGGAAGAGCCTGATTCAGAAGGGTGCAAAGTATTTGTGGACAGATCATTGCGAGTCAGCCTTTTAGGAGCTGAAAGGGAGGCTAAATTCAGCATCGTTACATGTTTTTCTAGAACCGGTTATGATTTATAGTTTATGCTATGATGCAATAGGAATCAGGCTGGGAGAAGTGATTATGTAGGGGTAAGGATTCTTTGCGTACAGGTCTCGGCAGTAGAGGCCACATGAGAGGAATTACTCGAAACACGATCTTGATTTGGCTACAGTTGTTCACGCTTAACGCTATTGAAGACATTATCTATTGGGAGATCATTTTGTGGTTTTCAATAACCAAAAAAGTTTCGATTATATATTTACTCAGCATGATATGAATTTGAGATAGTGAAGGTGGATTGAGTTCCTTCAGTCTTTTTTCTTTGATCTTGCGTACACGCATGAAAAAGGCAATGAATTAGCTGATGCATTGAGCAGAAGGACTCAGATACAGGCAGTTCAAGAGGACAGTAGTTAGTGGAAGCTTATATCATTGTTCTATGAGATGCATTTGGAGGTGAATGACAGACAAGGGATTTCATTTATTTCTTCTGTGTCCGTTACCTCTACTCTACTTAATCATGTGAGAATGAGGAAATTATCAGATTATGAAAGCCTAGTCATACATGAGAGTGTGTCAAGGGTGGACCCTATTCCTGGATGGACACTAGGAGAGGATGAGATCTTTTATTTTCATGGGTGCGTATGAGTGTCAGTAGAAATATGCAAGGAGTTGTTGCGGAACTTTCATTCTTTAGTTTGGGTAGTTCATCCTGGTTTCACCATGATGTATCAAGTTCTACACTGTTAGTATTGGTGTCCAGGTATGAAGAGAGATATTTATGGTTTATTCATTAGGTGTTCCACCTATCAGCAGGTGAAGACGGAGCATTAGCAACCAGTAGGGCTTTGGAGTTGTTACCCGTTCCTGAGATGAAGTGGAATTATGTCATTATGGACTTGGTGATAGTATTATGAAGGTCACCTCAAGGGAAAGACGCATTTTGGGTTGTCGTTGGCAGACTCACGAAAGTTTAACACTTCTTACTAATCAAGGAGACCTTCAATTTTGATGATTGGAGAATTTTTTACATCTAGGATAATGTACATTTACATGGGGTTCTGCAATCCATAATTTTAGATAGGGTTTCCCATTTTACATCTCGGGTGTGGCAGGGAATATAGAGGGAATTGGGTATACAGGTACATCTGAATATAGATTACCATCCCCAAACAGATGGAAAGTCTGAGCATATAGTTCAAGTGCTATAGGAAATGCTTCGAGCATGCATCCTAGATTTTGGAGATCCTTGGGAGAAGCACCTACCTCTTGTGGAGTTTTCCTACAATAATATTTTTTAAGAAACTATTACTATGGCACCATATGAGGCTTTGTACGGTAGGTAATGTCGATCACCCTTATGTTGGCTGGAGGCAAGAGAGGCAGCTACACTAGGATCTTATCTTGTCCTGGAGACCACATAATAGATAGAGTTGATTCGGAAGATGATGGATACCACAAAGTCATGACATAAGTCTTATGCTAATAGACAGAGATGTCCTCTGGAGTTCGAGGTCAAAGACCAGGTTTTACTGAATTTCACATTGTGGTTGGGAAACATGAGGATTAGGAAACATGGAAAGTTTTTTCCAAGATATGTTGGACAATTTTAGGTTTTGGAGATAGTCGAGTTAGTTTCCTATCTATTGTAGTTACCTCATAGGTGCCGAACTATGCATGATTCCTTCCACATTTCTTAGAAACATCATTACTTCTCAGAACCATCTCATGTTTGTCATCCCAAGGAGGTTGTCTTGGCAGTGGACACCTCATTTGAGAAGAATCATATCTGGATTGTTGATTGAATCATAAAGGTTCTCTATGGCCAATCCATTCCTCTGGTACGGGTGATATAGAAACACGATTGAGTACATGACAAGACATGGGAGAGAATGACTGATGTAATATCACAGTGGCCTAATCTGTTCGAGGATTATTCTTATTCACCACTTTCTTAGGGAAAATTTGGGATAAATTTCTTTAAGGGGGAATGTTTATAAGAACCCAGATCTTTTTTAGATATGGATCTTGTTTTTCTGGAGTTTTGAGGAAAATAGATGAACCTAGAAATTTAAGGACTACACACCTTGTAATTTAGAGTACACGCCATGTACCTGGTTTCCACGGGTGACTGTGTACTGGACGTGTAACAATCGAGTTCATGGCCTGGTGGGGTGAGCATGATACCGACTAAAGAGAAGCTTGGTTAAGGAATATACACGATGTGTACATTAAATGAACACACCATGTACTTTTATTTTTATTTGATTAAATGGACCGGGGTCGCATATAATTGGAAGAACACCCTTCTTCTGGCTCCATCTCATCTAGGAGCGACTGAGAGCGATGATTAATCTCCAAGCCCCTGACCCATCGTCTGTGCTCCAAATCAACCATCATTGGTTACATTGGAATCTCCACGGTGAGTTATTCCTTCTTTTAGATCCTTATCTCTTGATTTCTCCTATTTCGTGAGATACCCTCTATTGAATGTTTTAGACGTTTTTCTAGATCTATTTTTTCTAGTCCAATTCAAGGGATAACGCCAGAGTATATCAATCATACAATGCCGAGGTAGGTGGTTTGTGCCTTTCTGTAGTTAGTCTTTTAATTTTATGTGAAAAAGTTCCAAATACCGAAGATTAGGGTATTTCATTGTTAGGGATTTTAACATTGTTGATGCCTACTATGCTTGTTTTCTTGAGTTTTGTATCTTGTTTATGAATAGGGATATTTTTCCATGCTTGGAGATATTGCACATTTTTGTTTGGGTATTGACCATTTGTTCTAGTTTTTCCTATTAGGATTCTTGATTTCCATTCCTAGCATTGTTAGGATAGAGAGATATTATCTGATTCTATGGTATTCCTTGTATCTATTTATCCAAGTAGTAATTTTAGGTTTACTTTGGATTCTGAATTCCATTTTTTCACGATTTATTATACATGGCTATGGGAACCTAGTGTAGTTAGACCATAGGTGGAATGGATGATAAGGGATTCCCTAGAGTGTCTGTTACTTTTCACGTTGCAAGACCATAGAGGGGATGTACGTGAGTGCACCCTCAGAGTGTCTGCAGTTCCTCATTGTGAGACCACATGGGAAATTAGACATTGAGTGATTCCCCATAGTGTCTGTTGTTTACTATTGCGAGACCACAAAGAAGAATTGACGGTGAGTGCTTCCTCAATGAGTCTTTGTTTAAGATGAACTGGAGGGGTTAGACTATGAGTACTTCCTAGAGGGTTTCTTATGATTGTTTGTCTGATTATGTTTATAAATGTAATTGAATGTTGTTAAAACTGTAGGATTGTTTACTTTGGAGTACTTCCTTGTTTATTACTTTATTTTGAATATTTCCTACCATATATATTCCCTGACAGTTAGGCACAAATATTTGGGTGGTTTCCTAATGGGATTAATCTCACTCCCTGTTTGGGTCATGCTTTTGGGCCCAAAAATATTGTATTTTTGTAGGTATTGATAACGGAAAACACCATTTTACTTTAGGTACTTGATTGCTATGGAACTGGAGAGCATGGGACCAATATGATGCTTGCAATGCTGCTGGAGTTGTGTGGTTTTTTTCCTTTGTACTTGTATTTAGTATTTTATTCTAGAATTTTGACTGTGTGAATGATTTCCTAGATACATGTGACATGCATCATGATTTATATATATACAGTAGTTGTTTATTACTTTCAGTATTCCACTGTTTTCTTATTTTACGTTATTACAACTTCTTCTATTGTTATCTGATTTCCATTCCATAGTGTCACTCTGATAATGAGTGCATATTTTCCCCAATATCACACCCAAGGCCCTTGATGCTAGTCGACAAGTTCTGGTGTTATGGGAAATGTGCTTGAGGCCATGCGACCAACCAGTTACGAGGCACCTTTAGGTGGCACCTAGAACCAAGATTGTACATGAATGGAACCTATGGTGCTATGTGAGGTGATGTTTCTAGTGTGTTATCTGGTTTATAGGATTTTCATATAACAGAGTGCATCTCCTTTGGGTGCTCAAGTGTTATTTTTCAAGAATTAGGGCCGTGATTTGAGGTTGTGCATAAACTATAAGAGGTTTAATCAAGTAATGGTCAAGAACCATTGCCCCTGTCAGAGGATCGATGATCTGTTTGACTAGATAAAGTGGGATATATAGTTTCAAAAGGTCTAATTGAGGTCTAGATATCACTAAATGAGGGCTAAAGATGAGAATATCTTGAAGACTACCTTCAGGTGATGGTTTGGGCACTTCGAGTTCATGGTCATGTTCTTTAGTGTGAAGAATTCCCCAGCCATGTTCATGGGGTCCATAAAATATATATTCTATTATATCTATGATTGTTTTTTCATTTTTTTCATAGAATATATCTCCATCCATAGGAAGATAGAGGAGGAGTACGTGAAACATCTCATAACTATATTTTAGGTCCTTCAACACCATCTGATCTATGGAAATTTTACCAAGTGTAATTTCTGGGAATTAGAGGTGAATTTATTTGGGATGTGGTTTCTCATATGGGTGTGGAAGTAGACCCATATAATTTCAAGGAAGTTTTTTCTATAGAAAACCCCAATAATATGTCATAGGTTTTTAGTTTTCTTGGTATTCCATGTTATTATCAGAGGTTTGTGTCTGATTTATGTTGAGTTATGGACCTGCTGATAGCCTTAAATATGAAGGATCATACCTTTTTGTAGACTTATTAGTTCCAATTAGTGTTTGGTTAACTAAAAGAGAAGTTGGATAACGCTTTGGAGATTTGGTTTCCTTAGTAGAGTGTAACGTTTTATTTTTTTGTGATTCTGCCCATCTGGTCCTGGGATTCATATTGATGTAATAGAGAGAATTGATCTCTTATGGGTCTAGGTAGTTTCATCCCCATGATTGTAACACTGATACCCTTGATATTTACCTCATTAAAGTTATTTTTACACTAAGGTTATGGACTAGTTGTCTCATCAGGGAGCAATATGTGGATTTCAAAGACCACAAGAGATTGAAATATGACTTTTCTCTGTGTGATTTAAATCCACAAAAATCTAGGTGGATGACGTTTTTTCATCATAATTATTTTTAGATCTATTACCTCAGGGGTATGGGGAATTTTTTTTCTAACATTAAGGGTCAAAATCTTTAGGTGATATGGTTTGAGAGTTTACTGATGTTTGAAAAGCGATGGAAGAGATTATGGTAATGGATATTGATGTCGTATAGGGGAGTTTCCTTTGTTGTATTTATTAGATGACTATGGATTTTTCCTTGATGCAGTAAGTGGATATTTTTTAGTAGGGAGGATTGTATGAATAGGTTATGCATGTCTGTGTATGCCATGGTGATGCTTTAGAGTGATAGTCAGAGGATGGTTTGGACAAAGTTTTTTTAAGGGAGGTTATTTTCTTTGTTGTAAGTGTGCGAGGGAGTTCTCTATGGGTTTCATAGATAAAATTTATTTGTATATTCTAATGTTACCAAGTTTTATTATGTCTCGAGGAGATAAATTTGAAGGTTGGGGATAAAATAGTTGGTGGAAGTGTTTGTAGCTAAGTGTCTGGGTTTTCAATAAGCAAAAGTAGAACACTGAGTTCCTTTACGTTTTTTTTCATCCATTGGATATTCCGTAGTGTAAATGGGAAAAATATCAATGGATTTCATCATCAGGATACCTCAGCACTAGGGAGGTTGTAATTCACATTGAGTGATAGTGGACCGATTGATGATGTAGACACATTTCCAGGTAATATTTGAGTCTAGTGTCATGTATATCATGGTAAGGATGTATGTGGAATATGGGGTTAGGATTCACAAGGTACTAAGGATGATCATCTGTGTTCTATATCTTCATTTTAATTTTAAAGTATTGAGGGGATTACAAAATTATTTTGATCCCACTTTCCCCTTAGCATTTCCTTCCACTCTCAGACAAATAGGCATATAGAGTGGACCATCTAGACATTGGAGGGTATACTATGATCTTTCTTTATAGAATTTGGAGGATTGTGGGTAAGGATATTTCCTTTAGTTGATTTTTTATACAAAAATAACTATCCCTCATCCATAGGCATGTACCAGTTTGAGGTGTTTTATGGTTGTCTATTTCATTCAAGGTTATTCTAGATGGAGGTTGGGGAGCCAACCGTTCTTGGTCCATATGTGGTTTAAATCATGATCAAGATGATACAATTGGATCAAGATAGAATGATGGTAGAGAAGGTCTTTCAGAGTGCCTATAATGATCATAGGTAGAGACCCATGAAGTATTTGGTTATAGATCATGTGTTCCTAAGGGTTTCCACACAATAGGGGTAGTGAAAGTTTGATAACGGGAGTAAGTATTTTCTTCGGTTCATTGGGCCTTTTGTGGTGTTGGGGTGTGTTGGCTTAGTGATATATCAGTTGGTGCATCCAACATATATGTATATGATCCAAAACATCTTTTATGCATCATATATTCATTAATATCTTTTTTTTACTACCACATCAATGACTGAGTAGAGTTAAATAATGATGACAAAGGGACATTCATGGATCGACCTGTGGAGATCTGTTATTATTGAGGGAAGGTGCTTCATGGATAACACACCCCCTTTTTTCTTTTGTTGTTGAGGAATGATGTTCTGGAGGGGAGTACTTAGGATCATGAGATTTATATGTGTGCTCTGCAACCAAAGTTATTTATAGCTTTGATTTGTTTTATTTTTCATTGTAGATTTGATATTTGGAACTTTCCGTTTTATGATATGGGTTTTTTTCATAATTTTGTGATATGTGGTGAATCTAATAGTATATAAAGAGAGAAAAACCTTATTAATAATCAATTTATGTTATATAATGAAATGTTTAAATTCATTCTAATGAGTTAGAGCTTCCCAAAGAGGATAATATCTTGATATCTAAGATGGAATTTCTTGATTTATATGCCTGATGCAGTGTTGTCAAGTGGGTATGATAATTATTAGTTTGGTCTATGTGTTTTTTAGACATTTTTGTGGTTTATTATTTGGAAGGGAGGTGGTTTTAAGCTGGTGTGAGATGGTTCTGATGCTGGTGAGATAGTGAGGTGGTAGTGAGGGGTGTTTTGGTGGATGTTTCAGTTTACAATGTTTGGACATTGGTTGTGTATAATGCATATTGAGATCTGTATGATATATCTCAGAGGGTGGTTATTTGGAACATGTAATTTATTTCTATTGGGTTTTCAATCTCAAGGATGAGAATTAATTGAGATATATATAATGTAATATTCATTTCCTTCTTGACCAGTTACTTTTCTACTTTGGTGATTGGAGGTGTTTGTAGAGGAGTATTGAAGATGTTTGGTGGAGGATAGCGATGTATCAAAACTATATCATGTTGTGAAATAGGGATTCATGATGTGAGTTTCTGTTTCATGGATTGTGTGGCCAGATATTCATGGATTTTATGCCACGGTGGAGTAGTATGTGAATTAAATTGATGAAGTAAAATAGTAATTCATGACCTGAAATAAATTCCATCTTAGGTGTTGTGAATTTAAGTGAAAGTGTGAATTACCTAAAATATACACCTTGTATATGGTCCACAGATTGTCATCTAGGGACTTTGTAGAATTCATGACGTGAATATGTAATTCATATCATGAATATGGATAATTACAACCTATTTACAGGATTTACATTCAGACAAACACTCTATTTATACACTCATTTATCTTTGGTTTTTGTAAAACACTAGATTCTTTTGGTGGAACATATAGTCCCTGTCCTCTGGTTTCGATCCTTGGGTTCCGGTGGCTGGTTGTTGGCAATAAATATTGAGTTCTACTCCCTTTTCCATCATTTTCTCCTCATTATTCTTTTAGGAATCTACTATGGTGTTTTTATTTAGTTTTTTATTAACTTTGATTACATTTTGATTATACCATATTATTTAGTTTTAGGGTTTACTTGTGTGGTTGTGGTTTTTAGACTATTTATTCTTCTCTATATAGAGTAAAATGAATCATGAAAGATTTTTTATATAAGAGATCCTTGTTTCTTTTATATTTATGTGCAACATGTGGGGTTTAAATTCTTTTTCCTTCCATCAGGTTCTTAGTATGGTTCAGATTAATACATTTAATTAATTTTATAATCTAAAATTTATTGGGATAGGAATAAATAGATTTCTTTACTTATTTTTTGTTATTATTGTTGATACTTCGAACTCTTGTTTCCATGACTGAAAATAATGGATGATGGGATCCTTGGTTAGGATGCAGTTGATTTGATTATGAGAACCTTGCTATGTTATTTGATTGATTTCACCATAAATAAAAGTCTAAAGTATATACATATAACCAATTAACTGACCAGACATAGAAGTCTGTTATGTGCGATAATACCCATGCCAAATTAGAATGTAATTTGATAAAATACCTTGAATAAATTAAGGATGCCTTTATTTTTTATAGTGTGTGGTCATTCTTTTTTTTCCTTTGTGAGTTGTAGGTTGTTGTGCTGTGTTAGTGGTGTCCATTTAGGGCATGTGATTTGTGGGGCTGTGATGTACTGGTTTGTTGGAATTGATACAATGTGGGAAATTTCATAATGGTTATGGTGTGTATTGGTGGAGATGTGTGACAGTGGGGATGTGAAAATTTTTTGTCATAAGATGTGGTTGGGGTGTGTGATGGATGAGGCGTATGGTTGATAGGGAAAGATGGATTAGTTGATGTTGTGTAGTGGAAATTCATGTGGTGTTAGGGTGATGGTTGTTGTGATTTTGGAAATTTATTGTGTGGTATGGTTGTGTTAGTTAATCATTTAGCCATGGAATGAATTATAATACTGAAAATGAATTTTAAAGGGTTGGTAAATGAATAATAATGTGATGGTTTTGATGTGTGCTAAATGGATTAATTAATCCAAAAGATAAATGAATGGGTGGTGTGGATGTGAAATGATGTGACTAAGTAAATGTGAGGTTTCTAAACTCACTAAATGTGTAAATGTTGAGAAGTGTAGATGAAATTAGGATATTTTGTATTGGTGTGGTGGATGTGTGGTGTTTTTCATTTAGTGATAATAGTAGTTGTGGTAGATGTTATGTTGTGAAGAAGTTGTGGTGTGGAGTGAGCTAGTGAATTTGTTGTGGACCCATAGGTTGGGTATTGTGTTCTATCTATAAATCATGTATTTTATATTATTTATATATACACCTTAATCAAGTTGGATAACCTTACCAATGGCCAGAGGTTTTGAGTTCTAGGTTTTTCCTATATGTCATGGATGGTAGTGATATTGATGGTTGGATACCCACTATTCTCTGCTCTCTCTTTAGTAGTGATGGCCTATGTGTCTTCAAGTGAGACGTGATGTGATGACCCAAGTGTTTTCAGGAAACATGTGATGTGATGAGACAATGAAGTGATTGACATGTGGTGGGTGTCATATATGGTAGGAGGAGAAAATGAGGTTGATTTCCTTCACTTTCATGATACCCTACTTCCCTAGTTATATATTGAGATGTGATGTGATGACCCAAGTGTCTTTAGGTGAGGTGTGATGTCATGTGACTATGACATGATGTGACATGTGGTGTGGGTCTTACGTGGTATGTGTGGGACATGATGTTGATTTCCTTCATGATCATGATTCCCTACTACCTGGGTTATATGATGAGATATAATTAGATGGACTAGGTGTCTTTAGAAGATATGTGATGCAATGATTCTATGATGTGATGTGGCATGTGGTTGGTATTGCATGATAGGAGGAGGGAATGATGTTTACTTCTTTCATGTTCATGATACCCTAGTGTCCTAGTCATATGGTGAGATGTTATGTGATGGACCAGCTATCTTTGAGCGATATGTATGTGATGATGACTCATGATAGCAACTTATTCTAGACATTATGAGGGTGGGGTAGGTAGGGATACATCCTGACTGATATTTGAGATGGTTGAGATGTGATATGATGTGTATGGAAGGGATAAGAGCACCTGAAATTCAACTTTATAGTGTGGGAGCAGAAAATTAGTAGGGAAGCAGCTTCAAAGCACCTTTCATTGTAATGTTTATGATAATATGATACTATATTGGATGTGTTATTTGTTGGGTTATATTTGGTGAGGCTGGGATTGGTTAGTTGACTTGTTTAGGTGCTTGTGGGTTCTTTTATTTATTCATTGTCACATTATCATGTTGTTTTTACCTTTTTACCTTATAACATGAGTATGATCCTACTGAGTATACTTTTGTGATCACCCTACATATATAAACCAATTTTCATGTTTCCAAGAGGACTTTGGGTACCAATATGGATATTTCTAGCTTGTGTTTATAGATATTGTTGAGTCACTGCTATATAACATTTCTTTTACGATTTTACTTTTGGATACTTATATTTATATTTCATGACATTTATGATGCATTGTGGGATGATTTTTGGTTTATTCTATATTATATTATGGAGTTTCTTGGTTCTTGTTTATCCTATCTTATGATCCAGTATTATTAGAGGTTTACGCATTCCAGTCATGAGACCTTTATACCCTTAGTGCTCATCACCAACCTGAGGCTTGTGGGAGGTGGGACATGGGGGGTCAATATATATCATCTGTAATTGCAAGCCTAAGAGGGGTATGTTTAGGTAGATGGGGTCATGATAATTATGGAATTTATACACGTAATTTGAGAAATCATTGACTTTATAATTTATTTGAAAATAATTCAGAGAATATTTCCAACTCAGATTAATCTAATGATCTTGATGCTTGAAGCTAATGATCCGAAGAAGGAAATATTTGGTAGCCTCTATAAAAATCTTGTTTCATATGATATGTCTAAAAATAAAAAAGATTTGGTGTCAAAAGATAATTCTCAATTGAAATAGTTAAAATAAATAAAGAAAAATTCATTGAAGGAGGATTATAGTAAAGAAGAAGATGAAAAATTAATGTTTTCCTCTCTTATAATCATAATAGTGTTAATGTGAAATTAAATTGAAAGATTTGAATTTCTTATTTTCAATACAAAAACGTGTGGTATCTTTATTCCTAGTTCCCTAACAAATTTAAAAATTATTATGAAGAAGAATAACCTAAGAAGAAAAATTTAAAAGGCATGAAAATCCAAAAGAAACAATATTATAAATTCATCAAGTTGAATAACCTATTATCTCAAGTGGATGAAAGATTTTAGGAGATAGTAATAGAAGAATTTGAGGATGATAGAAATTCATCAAGCTAAATAACGTATCATCTCAAGTGGATGGAGGTTATAAAATCAGTGTATGGCTTAACCTAAATGACGAACTAGGGGAAACTATTGAGGAAATTTACATTTGTAGGGATAGATTGAATAATGAAAATAGAGTAGTACATGAATAAAAAATCTTTATATTAAAATAAGAATAGTATAAGTTATAATTGGAAGAAAATATTGAAATATTTAAAACTAGAAATTTTGGAAACTAAAAGAAGGGAGTTGAGTTTCAACTCAATATTGAAGAATAATCCCAAGTTATTAATGTACTAGCAAAATTAGTGATTGACCGTGTTAAAACGATAGAGGAACTTAAAGGTGAGGTATTTATGTTTCAACTAAGTGTGATGATCGAGAATGTATTTTAATCCCAGTATGAAAACAGAACCTTTGAGTGCCTCAACCTCTACATAAGATAAGGAAGTCATTAGGGAATCTTCTAAGAAGGTTATGGCTGTGATTTTTTTTAAAGATTCAAGAATGAAGGAAAATAAGTGGTGGTTATTTATAAACTAAAATAACCCATAATTATAAGAATATTTACTATTATGGAACTCCATAGTATTCAATATGTAATATTAATGTAAAAAAGGCACACAATAAGGCACTGAGAATCTAGTGTTATTATTTATGAAATTTAGGACCTACCGAATATGTGTTCTCCATAGTAAAAATATATTATACGGAGTAATAAAGAAAAAAATACAAGTATAATTTCTTAGTCTCAATATGTATTTAGTGGACATTTCTTTTGGTGTGATGGTTTTGGACACAATGAAAATAATTTTTCTTCAAGGGAGTAAAAAATGGTGCCAATGCAGCCTTGAAGAAGGAGTACACAATAGTTAGAGACATCATCAAGTATGTTTAAAAACATACAAAATATAAAATATTATATGATATGGAATAGTTTTTGGATCCTAATGCATAATATGTTCATTCATGACTAAATACAAATAACTAGTGGAAATGGGAAAAGAAGAGGAAATTAGAGCAAGACAATTCTACAAACGTTGCCTTAAAAGAAAGATATAGAGCTAAAACATGGATTCTAGAAAACTAAATCACTTACCACGTTATGGGAAATAAATATGTTATCATAGTTATAAAATTTGATAATGATAGGTTAGTTTGATATGTAAATAATGCGTGGGTGAATATCATTGGGTTTATAAAATAATTTTTTATAAGATACCTATGGTACAATAATGAAATAATCGTTGTAGTTTATAGTTACAATATACATAGTGAGAGTTATTATTGTGAATTAGGACATGAAATGAAGTTTAAAATAGAAAATATGTATTATAAAATGAAGAGATAGATCATTCGTTTTGCTGGAAAATCACAATAATGGTAACCTTTACCTCATTGATAAATATGATATATACCCAACAACCAAAGAATAAGAAAATCAATTGTAGAATAAATGCATTTTATATTTAATCCTAAAATCTTGGGAGGACTTGATGAAAAATTAAATTGATCGAGATATCCCTAATCCTTTATGTTATCGTAATAATATGTGTGATTCGTGTTAAAAATGGAATACTATTCTAAAGTCCTAGAATCTAAAGAAGGAGAAATTATCAAGGTTTCTCATGATATTTTATGTGGATGTATGTGAGCCTATAACACCAAAATCCAGGGATGGGTAAAATATTATATATTTTTATTTATGATTTCACTAAGATGGAATTATTGATGGCCATTTATAAAAGATTCAACATATCCAAATACTTTAACCAATGTTATAAGTTATTAAAGAAGATTATTGGGATGAAAATTTATAATTTCTGAACCAATAATGATATATAATCCACATATTTTCAAGTATATGATTATTTTGAGAAGCACATGTTGAGGCATTAAGTGTCAGTGGTGAGTAATCCCCAAATCAATAGAGTAATTGAGAGGATTACCCCAATAATATACAACATTGTTAGTATATGTCTCATAAAAAAGAGTCTATATGAGATTTATTGAAAATAATGGGTCCTTATATCATTATACATTGCCAATAGATCATTTACTTTTCTGAATTAGGAGAATACCCTATAAAACAAGTTTTATGGGTATAAACATAATTGAAGTACTTTAAGTTATTTTAATGTAAGATTTTTTACCTAAACAAAGTGAATAATTTGATAATGAAAGTATATGGGGATGAAGGTATTTTAATCGGATATTCATAAAAAATCAAGGTGTATATGTGATATTATAAGTAGGATAGGTAAATCATGGAAATCCTTGCTGTTTCTCAAATTAAAAATCAGAAGGATTTATAAGATAGAAACGTGATTTCATAGTAGTATAATGATGTTTTTAAGAAATAAAATGATAATGAAGTGAATGATTAAGAGGGAGAAAATGGGGTTATAAAATAGTCATAAGAAGAATCCAATTATGAGGAAAATATTATATGTTAAATAGATACTAATAGGGTGAAAAGTATAACTATCATCAGTGTGGAAAATATTATTGGTGATCGGACTATTCCAGTTCAAACTTGGAGACTGAAATGTCAAAAAAAAAACTCCTTTATTCCAACATAATCCTAAAATATTTAACGAGTCTTCTACATATGATCAATGGATCAAGGATATATAAGAATATTTTAACCAAATAGAGAAGAACCAAACGTAAGATATTGTTCCAAGGGAAAAGGGAATAATGTAATTGGAAACTATTAGGGTGTTGTAGAATAAAATAAATGAATATTCCATGATGAAATGGAATAAATAATAACTAGTGTGTAAGGGGTATTACTTGATCATGCTCATTAATTTAAATGCTACTTTTTTTCTGATGGATCGACTAGAAAGTATTTGATTATTTTTTTCAATGGAAGTGAAAAAAAGATTCAACGTTTATCAAATATATACTAAATTATAATTCATGGATGGATTACATGAAGAGAAAGTTTATATTGATTAGGGAGATGGATTTATTATATATTAAGATTTCAATAATGTTTTTCAATAGAATAAGGCTTTGTAAAGACTAAATCTATAATCAAGGGCTTAGTACTCTCGGATAGACCAAAATCTATTAAATCTTATTTACAAAGAGGTATAATTGATCATTAAAATTATATCTACAATGAACATTAAAAAGGATGTTAGTTATTATGATTGTTGATGATATAATTTTTTTGAGTCTTGTATGTCACACAATGCAAGTAGTTTTTAGAATTTATTTTGTGGGAATTCAAGAAGCCTTTTTATTATAGAATTAATATTTTTCTAGTCTTTTAGGTGATCAAAATAAAGGTTGGTGGATTTATTTATCAAAATAAATATGATAATTAAGTGCTTAAAAGTTTCCAAATAAATGATTCAAATCCATTGAAAACTCTTATGGATACATAACTAATGTTAAAAAGGATGAGGATGGAAATGTGGTTGGTGTGTTAGAGTATTGATAGATTATTTAGAGTTGATCATTACCAAAGCTATACCAAGGTGAGTCATATAATAAATATGAACTATATAATTCACTATTTCAATCATATGGTGGACTGTGAGATGTTTTATCATAATACATTATAAGAATATTGGTTGTTCTATACAGATATAGATAAGAAGGTTCATTAGAGGAATAAAATTTTACATCAGGTGGTTCTTTTCTAAGATAGAACTTTTGAATTGAATGGATGAGTAAGAAGAATGAATACATATCTTTAAGAATCATGGAGGATAAATATATATCAGCTAATAAATCTTATACTCAATTGATTTGGATGAAACAAAAGCTTGAGGATATTGAAGTTTATGTGATATCATTGATTTCTAAAATGTTTGATAACTAGAGTGTTATTATTCTTAGAAAAAATACCATGCATCATTTAAGGGAAGAGCAAATTGAGACAAAGAAAACCTTCATCAATGAGAAGGGTGATCATGGGGTAGGAAAGTTAGAGTATTTATCTATACAATATAAATTATTAGATATTGTGAACAAGGCACTACACATAGTAGATTTTGAATGGCATTGGTTGGATCTTGAAGCCCAACTGAGTCCCTATAAATAGATGAGTTGGATAAGGGAATAAAATTTCCAATTTTGAGGTGTTATATATTGAAAGTTATGTGTTCATATCATAAATTAAATTCTGTGATTTATATTTCTCTTTTGTGATATTTTAGCGAGGTTATCTTTAGGTTCCTTAGCAATTGGGAAGAATTAATTAATGTTTTACTACATTGGAGAATCCATCTCATATGATATTATAGTTAATGGGAAATTTTTATTATTATTATGCTATGGGTAGAAGTTTAGTGTAATTTTGAAGAGAAATAAGGAAATGAATGTGTTTTTGTAATGATATATTCATTTAACTATTATTTCTTACATCTAGGATGACTCAAGTGGGATTATTGATGGTTATTAGTGAACCAAAGATACACCCATTGAATGACAGAGGTTTAGATAGTATTATTTGATCATATTAGGTTATTTTGGATTATTTTGAGTAAATAAGTAAATAATTCATTTTGGACTTTTCAACAAACTCAAAGAGAGATATTGCTAGCCAAAATCCCCTAGTAATGATTTTTAGGTTTTGTTTGTTGGAAAATGTGATGTATTTTTTTCCAAAAGAGCATTCTAAGTGATTTTGAATCCATTTCATGAATACCACAACGACTTATATTGTTTCTAGAGTTATTTTATAATTTGAATGTGAGTACCAAAACATGGTGAATTAACTATATCCATGGATTCCATGAATAAAGCAAACAATATATTTATTTATATCAATAGAATTTCAAATTAAAAAAGGGCCAACCCCCAGCCATCCTACTGTAGCAAGGCCAGTGCTAAGTGGTTTCAAGAACTATAACTGGACCTAGTACAGAGCAGAAAAAGAGAAGATCTAGTGTGGGTTTACAATATAAAATAGATAATAAAGGTAGAAAAAGTCAGTGTCTTGGGAGGATAATAGTTGTAGTGCAGGGATGAAATATGGTAGGCAATGAATAGAGTGTAGATCAATGAGTATGAAATATAAGAAACCTCCTAAACAAAAAAATTGGCATGGGTCATCAATTATGAGAGAACTATTTTAGATAAATAGAGGATGAAAAAATTTCTTGGTGAAGAGAAATATAACATTTTTCTGGAGTAGGTAACTATGATTATAATGTTTCGAAAAGAGCCATATATTATACAACATGTTGTAATGTATTTAATTTTGAGTTAGAATTTTAATTATTTGACATAAATAGCTATTATTTAGACATTATCAAGGCTATGCACTCGGTCGAATTTTTTTAGAGGTGTGAACCCATGAATACCTAGAGATGCCAAAATAAGAAGAATTAGTTGACCATTCCCAAGTGTAAGTTGTGGTGGATGAGAATTGGGAAAGTTTAGGGGACCACATCATGGTGATTTTCACTATGGATTTTCTGAATACCTATTGAAAACTAGTAAATTCAACACAGTAATTTTGAATTTCATTATGGGATTATGTAAGAAATTATTGGAATAATAATTCACTGTGATGGGGAGTTAACTATGTTGGTGGGAGGTTTCCTTGGAATAATTATATTTCATAATAATTATGGATACATATTGCAGTCATCCTCTTACAACAAATGATGAAAATTTACAAGTATTTTCTTAGAGATTTTGCGGGGAACAAAATTTATGAATTATTGGATGTTTAATAAATATTTTGAAGATACAATATGTTATTTAAAAATATATAATTAAATATCAGACATTTGTGAATATTTTAACCCCTAATTTTCTAGAAGGGAAATATTTCTAAAGAAAAGAGAATATGGAGGATTTACATGAAGAATTATAGACATTTAATAGAAATAAGAAAAAAATAACAATAAGAATAAGAGAAGATCATGAGGTCATTATTTATATAGGATTTATGGTTTTCATCAATGAATGAGGGGGAATCATATTTGATGAACCATTCTAGGTTTAATTTTCATCTATCATTCTTGAAAATAGGGTCAACTATAAGAGTAGTTGCAGGTTTTACATTTTAAAAATAAAAACACGCTCTTCATATATTGTGATGGTTATAAACTAATATGGTCAGTTTGGAAACTCTAAAGTTATAAATAACCACTTATATTTAGTGGTTTAGGTGAATTATCATATTTCCATTGTATTATTAATTTATTAGAATGGGTATGGTGAACCAAGTAAAATATTCAATGTTCCACTCTTACATATTTATTGTTTCATATCATTCAAGATGTAAAAATATAGAGGTGTTCATAATAACTATGCAATATGATCACTGTAAAAATAATATTTTAGAATTAACATGAAATAATTCACCCTCTTCCTTAGGGTATCAACCTTGTTTGGCATACATTAGGGGAACTTGTTATTATGATATGAAAGTTAAATATATTTGGTGATTCTTGTATTAAGATTTTTTAATTTTTAATTACAATAAATTACTCTTAATATAGAATTATCTTATTTATAATAATATTGAATGTGGTTAGAATTATTATAATCGATGCACACAAAGGATTGAACACTTGATTTTATGTGTGACAAGAACATTTTAAATCTATTTAGTTTATGTGTTCCCTATTTTAATCATCATCAATATAATCATTATTTGTTATACATTTATCATATGAACAAAATAACATAAAAATTAAATTTTGAATTAGTTTTTTAAATTCTTAATGACTTCCAATTCCAATCATATGAAGGGTAATACATTACTCATCTATGAATCTTACTTGGACATGTACTATTAATAATATTAGATCTAGGTTGTTGGTATACTTGTGTATTAACTTATTTGATAAAAATATAGAAGAACCAAATCGTATTGTACTAGAAGTGTGAATTGGTAGAGTGATGGATTTCCTTAGGTTGTTGGATCAACATTGTGTTCAGAAAGATTTAGTGAGTCTTGGAACTGTACAATGGGATAGTCTCTAGGTTGAATATGGGTTCGCATGTCTTGATTTAGGCAATGGAATTGTATTGGGTTGAGTTGGTTGCATCTTTTATCAATAAAAAATTGATAATATTCATTTGAGGCACATAAAATTTCTAAAAAATATTCAATTTTTTTAGTTTTCTAACAATTTCTAAAAATATTATTTTTAATTAAAATAATAATAAATAATCCAAATATGTAATATTTATCAAATTGAAAATAAATTGAGAATATGAAATGATTTTTATATTTTAGTAAATAAGGTTGGTTACATATCATGAAAAATAAAAATTAAACATAGAGAATTATAATTCTATAAAATCCTATACAATTTCCATTTATTTAAATAGAAATTTAAAACCAATTAATTCTATAAACATGAAAATCAAATTATATTTTATTTTTATATTATATAGTTTTAAAACATGGAAAAAACCTATTCTTTTGAAAAATAAAATCCCAATACAACATATAACAACAAAGAAATTTGTTCCCCAAAAATCATAAACAGAGCATGTTTTCAAAAACTTACAAGGAAAAGAATACATAACTAAATAATATTTAAGAATATTAAAATAACCATGCATCAATTTCTAGATTCTAGATATTATATAAATTCATAACATCAAAAAATAAAGAATATCAATTTATATTAATATATTAATATATCTTTTATATTTCACAATAAATTCACTAATTAGATGGGTCAAAGAACAAATTAGATGTTTAATTTTCATAACATGATTTAATTTGACATGAAAACACAATATATATGGATCTAAAAATACTAGAACATACACAAATTTAACCTAGTATAAATTATCTAAACAAAAATTACATTTCAAAAATTATTATGTGATTATGTTTTAGTATAGTATGTGTAGTAAAAAAAATATGATTATATATTATTGGTTCATTATAGTTTATTCAACTCAAATATCAAAATTAAAAATATTATATTAAAAATGGGATGAAAAATAGATTTAACCATTTAATTTCAAGAAAATTTATTTAAAAAATAAATCGGTTTATTGAAATAAATATTGTTATCCAAAAAAAATCTAATCTTGAAGTCAAAAAGTTAGATATTTTTGTTGGTAATTCTAATTTAAATTAATCACGATTCAATTATGTGTTTAATTTAAATGATTTTATCTTTAATACCCACTATTATTTAATCCTTTCATTTTTATCCATATCCGATTTTGTAACCAACCTTCTATGTAATTTTTTTTTCACTTTTAATCAAGAGATATATATATATGAAAAGTTATTCTAAATCTTGAGGAAATTTTTGCTCACCGAATACTTGTAAAATTATAATTAAATTACTTAGAGAGAAAATTAATAATTCATTAATCTTGGGTCTTAACATGGTTCATTTAGTGGTTATGGGTTTATGGGTAATGATTTTAAAAATAATGGATAAATGAGGAGGCTAAAATATTATAATATATTACATAAATGATTCATTTTGTTTTTCATTTTTTTATGAGTCATAAATACAAGGATTAGTAAAAAATGAAATCTTTACACTTATTTTCCTTCATTTCTCAAAATATTTATGCACATTTTTCCTATTTACTTTTCATTTTCTTCCTTTATTTCTAGGTATATTTTATTTTCTATAGAATATTATAAATAAATGACATAAGAGGAAAATAATAACCCATCCCCCTTTTATTTTATTAGGGGAAATGAAAACACACTATATATTTTTCCATACAAGATATGGTTCCAAAATAAATCATGAAAAACTCCCCCATAATTACCATGAGATTAATCATAGAAAAATATTTAGGGTAGTGCATGTAAGGTTGATTATTCTTATAATGTTTCATAACCAATATGGTCATTCATAGATTCAAAGGTCTTAGTAAGGTCAAATTTAATGTTTTCATTTAGTGGATACAAAAGGGATTAATTCCAATAAAATATAGTAATTATTTTTAAAAAATTATTACACTTAATATTGAATCAATAAATAATTATAACAAGTTCTAGTTTTTTAATACACAACTCAAGGTATCTCAATAAAATAAATTTATAAGAAATTAAATCTATATATATCTCAAAATAATTATCTATATTTGAATAATGATATAGGACCACCACTAGAGGGAATTAATTTAAATAATTTATTAAAATAAATTAAAATGATTAGAAATCAAGATCAAGATAACAAAAAATTATATATGTAGTCATTTTATCTTTAAATTACAATAATATTATCAAGTTAATTAGAGATGACTTGGAGTTAAAAAATGATATGGAGTGTTAAATTTATATCAAGAAAAAATGCCAAAAATATAAAGATACAAAAACATCATTTTAACATAACTTAAAAAATATAATATTATTTATGTATATTTTACTAAAACACACTATAAAATGAAACAAATAAAAAAAATATGGAATGGAAAATAGAACATCAAATATATACTCACCCATAGTTATTTTTCATATAATCCTTGATTAAACACAACAATATAAGGAAAATTTTATCTGATAACTATATTAGTACATATAATACACATGTGAGATAAAATAAGAAAACCTATTTTCTTTATTAATCTAAGTATAGTAATGATTGAAGTTGATTGCATTTTTTTAATCTTTAAATGATATCTTGGAAGGTGCTTTAGGTACTGTTTAACCTGTTTCCTATAAGGAAAAAGAATTTTTTATTTATTTTTACTATAATCTAGAATAAATGGAAATAAAAGAAAAATAAAAAAATGGTGAAAATGATCTCACGTAAAACCCTACGTGGTGTTGTTTTTTATATGACCTACATCTGGATAATTCTTATGGTTATATATTATTAGAAGGTTGGTGGGGTTTTCCTTTTAAAAAGCACCACATTTTATTATTCCCATTTCTGATTTGTAGTCACTGGAATTGGAGAAACATATAGATATGATATGATATATCCCATCATAAATATATGAAAATAATTAAAGTGAAGAGGGTTGGGGTGATAAAAGGAAAGGGCCCCCTATCAGCTTTTATTGATCCATCTAAATGGTCCACTAATACTTATTGAGGGAGCAATTAATTTTCTATATGTGCCCCAGTTTCTTGAAAAGTCTTCCCATCCTTCTTGGTAACATATTTAACTTCAATATAATATAGGTCAAATAATAATAATTCTTAATCCATGCTATAGAAATAACATAAATACATTTTAAATTCAGTTGGAGTGAATTTTTAATAAAATGATTTCAAAAGTGTGCAATATCTATTCAAATTCTTGGATGATAGCCTTATTTTATTATTATATTCTTATATATATCCATTTATAATAGTATATATGTGTGGTTCCTCAAACTTCTTATAATGAAATAGGTTTTCTCAAGTGAGACCTAACTAGTTTTTTAATTTTTAAGTATCAAGACCTTCTTAGGGGTAAAATAAAAAATTAAGATTCTAAGATGGTGTCCCTAATTCAATAATTTCTTGACATTTATGATGGGTATCATGATAAATATACTAAATGGATACTTATATTGTATATAATGTTCATTTTTATTCTTTATCCAATAGATATTTTTGGTAGGACACTTCTCATTGAAAACCGTATTTTATGATGGAGGATGAAATTTTCTTAGGAAGTTATAGAAATTGGCCACAAAGGTAGGTTCTTTCTCAGCGTGCGGAGCTTACCGAGAAGGGTCATATGAATAGTTAGGACCATCCTCTTCAGATGTTGGTTGATTGGGTAACCTGATTAGTGGTGGTGTGGTGTTGATCACTTGTATGAAGTTGTTATAGGGACCGATGAGATTGTTTACAGCATTGAGAAACAAGTGATGAAAAATTAATCAATTTATCTTTAGTAGTGGATTTAAATATATTAGAGATCATGATGTGATTATAAGTTACTAGGGATGATCGTGTCATGGTTTGGTTGAAATTCCATGATTATATTATCTATAAGCTAGCAATGATGGTTAAAGTGCCTTGTTGAAAGTTGGCGATAGAGGTTTCTAATGAAAATTCTAAAACCCAAGCAGCCTTGTAGCTTATTATGATATCATCATTGAAAGCCGGTTAAGTAACTAGTGTGGTGGTGGGGCCCAAATAAATTACTCCAATCCAAAAAAATATGTGTAACTATCTTTAAAAGGTTTGGACTGGGACACTCCCTCTGGATTTCAAATTATCGTTGAACCATTACGTGGGTGATGGTCAGAGGCATATGAGGATTTATGTCATCCCAGTATGTCGAAAAAATCCTATGATTAGATTATTATTAGGTGTTGTCATTTAGTAAGATGTTCCTAGGGAAGATTCATTTTTCTTCTTATTTCTTTCTTCAAGATGGGTTATAGTTGGTACCTTCATGGATGAAATAAGATGTTCACCTATATATATAATGATTTATTTGCTCATTCAAATCATGCATCTCTATAGGTGAAGGATGTTCATTCGATTATATTATGTGTTTTTCATTGATTTATTTATAATATTTTCAATTATATAGTTCCAATTGTATTATTTCCTAGGAATAAAAATTTTAAGGTGGGTGGGATATAGTGATAAGGGTTTTTCGTGAGTGAGAGTCAACTCAGTTTTAAATTTTATAGCATCAAGACCTTCTCTGGGGGAAATTGTAATACTACCCCAGTAGACAATCTCTAATTTTTTAAAGGGTTACATTGGTTACAAAAAATTTATTTTACCCCCCGAGCTGAGCCAATATGGATATATGACTATTTTATATACTTATTAATAAATAAAATAAAAATATTTGATTATTTTTATTCCATGGATGAAAGTTTCTGATGAAATGTGTATATCTATAGAATAGGATCTCATATATGGAACCTGAGACATCATTTTAATTCAAAATATGATTTCTACCCTTAGAGTTATATAAGTTTTAGTCACATGTATCCACACAATAGGGTTCAATCATGGGTGGATTAAAAATAATAAATTAAAATATTTAAATTTCTCTTGTTCTAATTATGTATTTATCTACATATCTCTTTGGAGACTCTAATAGGGTTAATAGTATATACTATTGAGAGGCTTTATAAGAGATCCTTGTGATGGTGATATTGTAGAATGATATAGGGATCAATGATAGATGATGAACACATAATTTTCTCATCAATAATAATTCCTCCAAGAGTGAACTTCACTAATGATCATTCCTAAATTGAATTAGTTATTTTTGTAATTTTATATTTGTCCTATTTGATATTAGATCCTTCCATGGCCTATTCATTTTATTATTTTCTTCAAAATGTGATTTGAGTATTATTTATTCTTTATATTTATATTATCCCATATGTTCTTCAATTTCCATTCAATGATCAATGGATGAATCACACACAACCATCATAGATTATTTACTTTTGTGGTTTCTTGGATTTCTCTCTCCATTTTTATTTTTCACTCTCAACATTAACATTGGTTGGACATTTTAATGATTAATAGACTAAGACTATTATGATATTTAATATCAGATATGTATTCATTGATTTGGACCCAACATTAGGGATATTGATTCAGGGAAGTATTTTGGGTAATTATAACATGTGAAAAGATGAGATAATTGAGTTGACTATCAGTAAGTGGGGAACATGAAAATTTTAATGTAATTGTGGATCATTTATTGGTGATATGTGAAAGTAAATTAGTATACTTTAGGGGATATTAATTGGGTGATATAATAAACATTGATTTGGGTAAGAATTTGGGACAAAATAGCAGTTTCAATAAATAATCTGGAGTTGAATATTATTATGGTTTGAAGATATTGACTCTACTACAAGTAGTTTAGAAGAAATCACACCATGTATTTTAGGGTTTTGGTTCAATGGTTTCAAGATGAGTTAAATATCACATGGCATGTGATATTAGAGTACACTCCAAGAACACTCCATTCATCTAGTAGAAGTGTACATAAAGCACACACCCCGAAGGCTAGCTAGACTTTCATGTTGTGTGATATAGTGGTAAATGACCCAGGTGATAAAGAGACACACCAGTTACCTCCCCTAAACCCACATTCCATGTATTCCATTCCATATTTCATGGTGCTGTAATTATATATTACATGTGAATCTCTAGGACATGATAAGATGATCGCTTGTGGGATACATACTACGTACCACATGATAACACTATGTACTACTAAAAAAACAATTAAAACCCCTTATTTATTTATTTTAGTTAAGATTTGGAAATTAAAGTCATATACTCTTTGCATTTTCCACACCGAATGTGATGATGGCCTCCTGTTAAACATAAGTGTGATGAAATGGGATGATATGAAAGATATATCCTTTTGGGTTTAGGAAAGCCTATGGTTGGGATTAGGAGTGGGGATCAGAGTATTCCCTAGGATAATAATCCCCTGGAAAGTTTGGATTCTATGGTAGAGATTTTATAGTATTATATGGAAGGTTTGGTAATCCCCCATGACCAAGGGTTCTTCTATTAAGGCCTAAGAACCTCTACCTATAGATTAGATACATTTAAGAACCCCTTATATACATGGTTTATGAAATACTCTATTTGAGTCATCTATATCCCCTACCCAAAGAGCTCATATGGGCTATGAGATCCTCCACCTATAGTTTTGATAGGTTCAGTATCCCCCACACTAAATTGGGGAGTGTGTTCCTCTATCCATGGATATAGAATCCCCTTTACTGATGTTTATCACTTAGTAACATGTACGTTCTCCACTATAGTTTCCTAATGGGCTATGTTGGTTGTATAATGAATTTGAGAAAGTAAAAAATTGACACTATGATATGAATAAACTAGAGGGTGTGGTATTATATTGTCTAAGTAGTACAATTTTAGTGATGTGGTCACCCAAAATTCAAGGTATTTTAGGACTCTTCAAGACTTGAGACACCTCTAACACCCCAATATATTTACTTTTTGTGAAATTATATACAATTGGGATATGATATTTAGACTTAATAGAATAGTAAAAATTATAGGAGTATATATTTTTTCATACTAGGTGGATTTTAAGGATTGGATATAAGATCCTTGAGAATTTTTTGTGTTTCTTTTACTTTTAGTGATTTATTATATCTGAATTACAAATTTCTAACTTTCTGCTGTATACTCTTCAGTGTCTATATACTTGAGATGATTTTTGTTCTATTTTTAACCTTATCCTCCCCCCAATAACTTCTAGTAGTTTGAGTCAATATAGTATATTTATTATTGATTTATTTATGGTTTTTGGGCATTGTAATGTGTATTTTTATAGCCACCCTGAAAAAGGAATTGGGACCGGCTGTTTTATTTCAATGAGAAAGATAAATAAGTTATAGATGGTCTGGTGGTTGGAGATCGAACATGAATTGTTCAGAGCTAATGACTTGGGATATTTGGTTGGACATTATAGATGATGACATCTTGTGATGGAGGAAAAGGCCAATACAATTGGGATTTATTCCCTTGTACATATAACATTGAGGATCTTCTCAGGTAATTGGTGTTCATTGGCTTGCCATATGTGTTTGATTTAATTTTCATTATCTCATGGTTTGTTCTAGTAGATTATATCACATTAATTACATCTTTTACATTTAATTTTATTATTGATAAATTTTTCATACATTCTATATCATTTCTCCATTAGAGATATGTGTTTTTAGATTATTATAGGCCAAGGGATCTATTATTATGAGATATGTATACTCGATGCTAGTCATAAACCCCTAGTCTGTTAGAGGTGGGATTATAATGGCTCTCTCTAGTTACCACTAGCTAGGGTGGGGCCCCAATGGGCTAATCTGTATCATTAAATAATATTTATGGTGAAACTTCATCAAAATCATCTTGGGAAATCCGAGTTTAAGATGAATTTGAAAATTAAAAATAGGAGAGTTTGGTAGGAAATGAAATTTAAGAATAATTAAAAAAAAGATGAATTTAGGTTTTTGTCAACTCCTAGTAATTTTTGAGTTGAAAAATAAATTTCAACATTGAATGACTTTGAAAGGACACTAAATTTGAGATCAAGTGGAGATGAAAATTTGAATATTTTTCAACCTCCTTTACACCTTCTTCAACAAAACCATCGTAAATTGATCTAATTCCCCATTTTTTCTTTTTTCATGAACTCATAGTGGATTTTATTCATTTATAAATAAAATTCTTATCACATCCTATATCAACTTTCTTGTCCTTAGTTATTTGTATTATTATCACAAAAATAGTTTATATTTCTTTGAAATCCATTGGTATTGGTTCATTGGATTATTTTTACTATAGTGGATATGATTAACACAACAATTTTCTTAACATTTTTATTGTTCCCACACCAATGAAAAATAGAGTGGTTAATTTTATATTTTTTAGAGTGAGATATATAACATAAAGAGTGTTCTTATCCACTCTTTCTAATAGTGAATAATCCCTTATTGAAGAATATATTAATTAATATTTATATATCGGTGATGCAAAGGTATAATAAATAAAATAAAAATAATTAATAAAAATATAATTTTTTAATAGAGGACATTGAATAACAAAATTTGATACACCTAAAAAATCGTGAGAAAGATTTATATAGGCTATCATGGGTCCATTAAATTATAATTTATAATTTTCTTTGTAGTAAAATGTATTGGAGGACCACAAAATCATCTCAAATGGGGCTAATAATATCTCAATATTAATCATGTTACTTATTATTTTTTAACAATTTTAGTTTAATATAATGAAAATAGGTGGTTATAGAATTGGATTTTGATTTATGATAGAATGATATAATATGAATGATAGAAAATAATTAAAGTGAAATAAAAATTAATTTCTATGTTAGTGATGATTTTTTGTTTTTACATTATATAATTACCATGAGTAAAGAATTATTTTTATATTAAAATAAACTTATCTTTTATCAACTTTACTCAGTAATCGAGATTAATTTTATTCACATAATTATCTCTCATTCTCTTTATTTCAAGGAAAGGATACATTATAGTTTTATATTCACAACCCATTTTATTATACTACTTATTTTAGTACAGTGAATCCCTTGATCTAGTAGGTGTATCTTGGATTTCTAAGCCCATCTGAATGAATGTGTAAGTGAAGTTTATTGAACATGTACCACAACTGAGTAAATTCTCCCCAAACCCAACCCAAATATACCAAAATATAGAAAAAGAAATTATGGGAACATTGATGCTCAATAATAAGAGAATAATTGTCTATGGGTAATAGAAATATGGGTTAAAGGTTTTAAAACATATCATATAAAATACTCAAATAATCATCCCATTATGAAAATTATATTAAATAATAAAATAAATATATAAATTATTAAAAACTTATTAGTTCTTCCCATTTGAAATTAGAAATAATTTGGTATTTCTCTATTTTTATGGAGTTATAGACCATGGGGGAAAATAAAATGGTGAATAAAAAATAAAATAGAGAGAAAAATGAATTGAGTAAAAAAATTAGTAGAGTGAAAATTATTTAGAAAATCGAAAATTATTTTAATGTCCCCCTTTCTTATTTAAATAATAAATTAACACCAATTAAAAACTAAAGAAAATATACAATTAAATTTCATAACAAATTTCTAATCACCCCTTTTAAGCTATCTTGTGCATCTCATTATCCTACTTGAACAATACGATTTCAATTTTATCACCCATATCTAATAGAATTTGTTGCTATTTTACACTTTCTATTATGAAGCTTTGAATAAATGAAACTCAGATAGCTGGAATACGAAGATGCAGGTGGAGGAACTGTCAATAACATATATTTTTTCACAATTGCTGATCCAATAGATGGTATTGTTACTTTATATTCTCCACCTTAGTAAAAATAATTCCATAGATAGGTTCATCCCCCTAAAACTATTTATCCCATTAAAAAATCTCTTCATATAGATAAAATATCCACCTTAAATAAATTATCCAAAAAATATCCCCATTGTGATTTAAAAAAGGTATAAGGAAATTGTTATAATCTAATGAAATGTTAGAAAACTATACAAAACAATTGTATCTAAATTAACTATTCATGAGAGATATAAACGTAAAACATACATACAAAAATTATTGGAAGACATGCAAACAAAATATATTTGGATAAGAATTAATTCGACTAAAATATTCACTCAAGAAGTTTCAAATTATAGTATAAAGAGTTCAGTTCAAGGGAAATAATTATTTATTATATAACTTCTTGATAATGGCCTTCAACTTATTGACATATTCAAGGTCCTTATCAAGCTTATCAATTGAGGTCTCTACTTTACCATCCTATCCGTCCTGACTAATTTATCTCGAATGTTTGTCTTCAATATTTAAACATCATATTCCAGAATTTTTTTTCTTGTTTCCTCCTCAATCTTGAGAAACACATCATCCAATGAATGAAGCTTACTATTTTCTTCTTCCATCTTCTAAACCATCTCATATAAAACAAAGATTTATTCATTTCAAGAATAAGTAAACATATTTAAATGATTAACAAATTTTACTCTATTTGATATAGAAGATGAGTTCATTTCAAAGGAATCAATAATTTCAAGAAAATCATTCTTGAATTCCACCATTTTATCATCAAAATCCTTTACATTATTATAGAATTTTATTGAACATTTTACCATCTAGTTAAATATTCTCTTGTGGGAATTTGATTTACCATTAAAGGTTTCTAATTTTTTATTTAGAGTGTTTTGAATATTTCTAAACCTTGATTCAACATTATATTGTTATAGGATCAAATAATTTAATAGTGTTAGAGTTTTAAAAATTCAATCAATATTAATTTGACCCTATGTGGTTGAAGATTAAGATAAATCTGAAGAAATATCTGAGACATGTGGTCTAGATAGCCCAATCTATGATTTTTCATTCTTTTAAACTTTATCTTCCTCTGAAACTTTTATAAAATAAATTTATTTATTGGTTTAATCCTTATCATATAATTTTGTTTTCAAATACTGAGATTAAACTTCCTCTTTTGATGAAAATATTACATAATACGAAACACAAAGAATAAGATTCTTATCGGGTTTGGTTGATATAAATGTGAATGAGGATGATGATTTTGAAGAGATGTCACCTTACTTTTTTCTTAATCTATTTATTCTTGTTGTTCTAATTATACATATAACTGTCATATAGTTCTTAACACACCTTTCTGAACATTCTTAGTTGACTTATGTGTGTGGGAACTTATTTTTGAACTGATTTTTCAACATGATATTTAGCAGAAAATTATTCTTTTATGTCTTTTTATTTACCATTATCCACAAAAATAAAATTACAAAAAGAACTATTGAGGTTTTGAAAAATAATATTCCAGCATCTGGATAAGTTTTATTAGTATTAAGAAATGTATTTAAACATGGGGATGATTGATCAACTGATAGGGCATAGAGTGAAATTAGTTGATTTGAAGATGTTTGATCAAATACATTTAAAAAACTCTCCATCATCCTTACATATTCTAATATTTTCTATTCTTTTTATTCAATGATTCTTTTAGTTCATATAATGTTTAAATATTAAAGGATAAGTCCACTACTTCATTGATTATGAAAATAGGATCTCCTTGTATCTTTTGTTCCTTCTGTGCCAAAATCTTATTGAAATCATTATTTGACATTTTTTTGTTTTATAATTTAGGAGGTGACGAATAAAACGTCATATTTTTTATCCCTTTCTTGTTTAATCTTTATGTTTTGAATAAATATTTTTTTGTCTTTACCACAAACTTATTCAACATTCAATTGAAGACCAATTTCATTCATGCCAATGTTTATTCACCAATATAAGAATATTTATCATGAACTACATATTAGTAATTTTTGTTTTAGAAAAAGTCCATGTAGTTGACTGAAATTTTTTTAATGAAACAGGGAAACATAAACTATTGGATTTAATTGATATATTTTTAAAAGTTTCAATAGATAGAAACACAGACTTAACCAAGTTGATTTGTATCATGTTTAATGGGATTTCAAAAACAAATATATCAAGATATTTGAGAGTATCTTGGTCTTCATTCCTCATTATTATGTACCCATGCATCTAATGGGTAAAAAATCTCACTTCTAAAGTTAATTGTAAAAATTTACTAACCATCTAAAAATAAGTAAACATGGAAGGTTTTGTCCTTGGTCTTTTCAAAACACCCATGATTTTTCAAAATCATATGAGAAACAATATAGAATTCTGCTTATAATTTTATTTCCATTAATTCAACTACTTGTTGATATGGGAGTTTACATTTTTGACTAAAAAGTGTAAAAGAAATCAATTCTCTATATTCTAATGAAATTATTTCTACTAACGCATAAAACTATCTAACAATCTATGGGTATTGGTTTTCAAAGGCCTTTTTGGGAAAACAAATATTTTCCCATCCTTTAAAGAGAATAAAATTTTTAAGAAGATAATTGTATGTATTATACTTAGGCCATTCGATTAGTCATTACATAATAAATTATCTTTTAGAAAATCCCTATGTGGAGACCGTCATACTGAATTTGGTACCGGTACTTGGACTGTAGAATATGATTAGATGAATGGAAAAGAATAAAACTAAGCAATAAATTAGGTGGAGATATTTTGGAATATATTCATGAAAACTAATGTGGAATATGGATACCCAACCCATATATATCGGAAAATGGTGAAATATAAAATTCTATAAAATCCAACTGCTGATATTGAAATTCCATTTTCGATATGATGATTAATATTAAATCAAAAAATGATTTAAAAAAAATTCTTAACTCTTAATGATTAATTTTAAGACAAATATACATCAGAATATTGTATTATACGATTACATATAATTTAAAAGTTTTGAAAAATTTAATGTTTGTAAAACTAAAATAATATGTAGAATAGTATTTATAGACTAAATTAATAGATATGTTGAAAAACTAAAAATAATATAAGATTATCTTTCTGAGTAAAAATGTTTTCTTAGTTTGAGTAATATTTTATTATTGTTTTTTTGTAATAGAAATTTATTATCATAAAATTTATAACAAAAATATTTTTCTCAATTATTTTTAATAATTTTTGTGCCCATAAAAAGTTGACTATGAATTTGTTTTTCTAAATTTCTTAATTCCAAAATGTTTATAAAAATTCTGATTATAAATATTTTATAAACGTTTTTACTCTAAAAAACAAAATGTTTTTTAGAAAACTAAGAAATTATAATGTAATAAATTGTATGGAATTTTTTTTTGAAAAATAAATTTTTATATAAGTAAATCATATTTACCCCCCCTTGGGAATATAGTTCATTAATACAAGGATATTGGTACATAAGAATTATATATAAATAATCATTTGAAAATGATACTTTCTATCATCTATTTAATATATTCAAATATAGAATAACTAAGATGCTTCGAAAAAATATCATGAATTTTTTCTTGAATTCTGATGAATTGTAAAATGATATCTCCTTTTTTTGTGTGATCCTGAAGAAAATGGTGTATTATATATATGTGCTATAATTGTGAGTGATGTGCTGAGTTTTTTCTTAAGGAAATGAAAATTATGTCTTCACACAATATTTTAGTTCTAATAGAACTCATTTCAAAATCTTGAGTGTGTGTTTCATTGAAAAAACTTGAGCATAAAAACTTTTAACATCCATATATCCAGCTTCGGTAGTGGAAAGATCTTCTGGGTATTTTTTTACAGTACCAAGAGAATAAAGCTTCCTGGTGAAAATTATATGATCTAAAAGTACTTTTCTTATCCATTCAATGTCCACCAGTGTCATTATCCAATTTTTTTTAACTCAAAAACATATTTAGAAGAGTAAACAAAACCCAAATCCATAGTTCCCTTAAGGTAATGATTTTTTTTCATAGTTTTAAGGTGAGACTCTTTTGGATTGTCTTGATGTCAAGAACATAATCATACCAAGAAAATTAAGTTTGAATGACTAGCTGTTATGTAATGTAAACTTATAATCATTCCTCTAAAAGTCCTTAGATAAAATGTTTTCCTATCTTCATCAATATCAAAATTATTTGATTTTCCAATAATAGTTATAATACTTTTAGTGTTTTCATAACTGAATTTATTAAGACTATATTTTATATAAATATATTGAGATGTAAATGTTTCTTCTATTATTCATGAAATTTGAAAAAATAGAAAGTATGTTAACTCACTTGTCATATTTATTTCAAACAAAAACTTCATAAGATTGAAAACATAATTTGTTAATGATTTTTGAGTTCATCTTAATGTAATGTCATCAACATAGATTTGTAAAATCAAAATAATTTTATTAAACTATTTTATTAAAATATTTGGATTAACAGGTCCCATAAAAAACTTATTTTGTAACAAAAAACCAGTTAACCAATCATATCAGGCTCTAGGGGAATTTTTAACTCCATAAAGTTCCTTAGTAAGAATAAAAGCATGTTTTATATGTTTTTTATTTTCAAATACAGGTGGCTGTTTTAAATAAACATCCTCCTTAACAAATCCATTAAAGAAATCACACTTCACATCCATTTTAAATAGTTTAAAATTTTAGAATTCTTCATACCATAGAAGTATAAGAATAGGTTCAACTGTTGATACCTTAGAATACATTCTTCATATTATTTTACCTCTTATTATTTATAAAATTAAGAAACAAGTCTATATTTATTTATAACTGTTATTTCTTTTTTCATCACATTTATTTAGAAAGATCCATTTTACTCCAATTATAAATGTATCTTTAAGATGTTCAACTAAAGTCTACACTTATTTCCTTTTTAATTCATTAAGTTCATCTATCATTTCATTTATCTAATTCCAATCCCGTAAAGACTCATCAAGAGTCTTAGTTTTGAATCGACATAAAATTTTTAAGTGTTCAGTTTCTTTTCTCAAAGAACTTATTGTCCTAACTGGTTGATCTACATCACCAATGGTATTATCAGTCTGATTATTATTAATCAAAAACCAATTTATTGGTTTATGAAACTCTATTCTTAAATATAATGTTGATAGTATTCTTGATGATCAAATTCATGATTATATTATCTAGTTCTTTTATCATGATAATAAATTTATAACATATGTCAAAAATCATTTTTGAAATGACAGTCAAGGATGTGTGATGAGGTTGTTTGTAAAAAAAAGGTATAGTTTCATAAAAATTTACTTGTATTGTTTCCTTAATAGTAGTTTTATTTTTATAAAAAACTTAAAAATCCTTACCAGTTATAGAATACCCTTAAAATATCCCTTCATTATATTTTGGATAAACTTTATGCACGTTGTCTTTTGTATTTATAATGAATACTTTGAATCCCAAAGCATTTAAGTAATAATGTTTTAGTTTCCTTATAGTCTGCAAATAATAAGGTGTTTTTTAATAAAATGTATTATTAAAATTCAATTTATAGTATAGTAGAAATATTAATCGCTCCATCCCAAAAATGTTTATCAACTCAGTATTCACTCAACATGATTATAGTTGTCACCTAAATAATTATATTTTTTCTTTTTTACTACACCATTTTTCTATATAGTTATAGGGGATAAATGTTTTTCTATAATACCTTTTTTATTATAAAAATTTTCAAAACCAATATTTTTAAATTTTCAACCGTGATTACAATGTATAGTTATTAAATATATGTTTTTATCATTTTTAAATATTGTTACCAAAGTTTTTTAAAAAATATAGGCTTTATATATCTTTACTATAAAATAGACTCATGTATATCTAGTGTGGTCATCAACTAAAACATATAAATTATATTTTCCATCAATACTTTTAGTTTGTATAGGATAAATAAAGTCCATGTGCTCTAACTCTAAGGAATCAAAAGTTGAGACGTCACTAATATATTTAATGTCTGCCTTATGTTTCTTACCATATTGATATGGATCAAAAAGAAATTGAAGGTTCAAACCTAATATTTATAAGGTCCTTTACAATTCATTTCCTAATTAACTTAGATAAAGGTTTAGGATTACAATGTCCTAATATTCTATTCCATATCCAGGATTGATCTTCCATTATACTCTATAAAGGTAGATCTTGGATCCTATGGTCTTCTTTGTTTGAAATGTAAAGATTCTCATTCCAATTTGAAGAAAGAATAAATTTATCTCATGAACTATGAAAAAATTATTTTCCATTCCAGAATTTCACAAGATAACACTCATCACATAATTGGATTATGATAATAAGGTTGTTATTAATTCCTAAAAATATAAAAAAAAAATTCAAAATTAAATAGTTTCCATGAAGATCAATGTTATATATACCAATAATTTCTCCTTGTGCATTATCTCCACAAGAAGAGTTTACTCTCATATTTTGGATCTTCATAAATAAATATATTTTAACATTGTGATTTCTAAAACAACCACTATCCATGTAACAAATATTTCTTTTGTTGGTACGCTCCTTACTTTCCTAAAAAGAAAAACATTAGTGCTTCAGAACCCTAACCTTATTGGGTATGTTATTATTAGAAAATAAAATTTTAGGAAAGCATATTTTTAAAACATTATTACTTTGAGAAACTATAATTTATATTGAGAAATAGGCTTTATGAAAACCTAAAGACTAAATATTTTTTCATGAAAATTTGTTCAAACAGTGTCCACCACTATGTCACTTAGTGAAAAATGGATAAATTTTTGAAAAAATTAGTAATTACTAAAAATAAGTATTTTGTTAGTAAAAAACCTTCCAAAAATATATTTATGAGGTCTAATTTGATTAATTTTTTTTCATAGTTCTTCTTTCCATAGCTAAACTTGGAAAAAATATTTTTTAAACTAGAAATTTCAAATTCTAGTTTTACAACTATGTTTTTATCCTCAATAGTATCAGTATTCAAACAATGTCTCAAAAATTCACTTTGTAAAGTATTTTTATGAAAATGAGATATCTAAAGAAATTTTAAAATTATATCTTTTTCAAAATAAGATTAATCAATATTTAAAGAAATATCTGATATCTTAAAATCTATAAGAGTAATTCTTGAATTTTCCTTTATATGTTTTTCATGGGAAATATGATGTTTTTAAAAATATTTACATTTTTCATTTTCAAGTCATTTAGTAAATCTAAATTCTTATTCAAAACTAGTTAAAACATTATCATCTTTAATTGAAGAATATTATTCATCAAATGATATTGAATTAGTCTCATCATTTATATCTGGGTAATTAATATTCAAGGTAAGATTTGTAATAGATTATGTAGTTGATACCATATCTATGAGAAATTTAGTCACCTTTAGTATTTCTGAAAGGAAACCAATATTATTATATCCCAAAGCATTAATTCTTCGAATAATTTTCAGATGAACTATCTCCTCTACTAGCACAACGATTTTATTAATATTTCATATTCTTCTTGCTATTTTACTTGTATTAAATTTTAGCCTTCCTACCAGAATTACCTTATTTATTTTACTTTATTTTCAATTTAATAAAATATGGTCTTATATTTATTGTTTTCATACAATCATAACATATAAACCAAGAATAGTATTTCTTATAACCATTATCTCCATGACTCTTCTAATATCTAAACTGAAGGTGTTTCTTTCCAAAAATATTGTTCATATTTATCACAATAGCAGCCAACTAATTTTCATAATTTTCAAATTAACAAGTATCATTATAAATAACAACTTTAATTTTTATTGAATAATTATTAACTTTCTCAGCAGACTGAACTTTTATAGGAATATTAGACATAATAGAAAAAGAAAATCCTCAATTTTATCTATTTATCTTATATATATCCCTTTTTAGTCTTCCTTTATACCGCATAGGGTTTCTAATACAATCATCTAAAGTAAGATTTTTAATCCTTATTGTATCAGCCAATGTTGTTCTTTTGAATTACTATTCATTTTGAATGGTTTCATAAATTTTCTCAACTAAAATATTATCTTCAATATAATTATCTTCAATAGATTGTAAACGATTTATAATAGTCTTGAAACTTCTTTTAATCATAGAAACTACATCTATAATTACAAAATTAAAGGCTTGACAATCAGAATAAAGCATTGATCTTTTTGTTTCGATTACATTAGAATTTATAAAATTTTTTACATTTAATTTCTTCAATATAATTCTAGTATCCTCACATGAACTAATTTTAATATTAATAATTATATTCATATAACATAAAAGAGGTCCCCACAGTCTATAATTTAGATGTTATTCATAACTTTTATAGATTTGAAAAGGTAGTATCATCCTTATTTGGAACCATTTAATTACGAATAAAAATCAAAAAATTAGCCACACCAGTATTGATAACTAAAGTCTTCACGTGATATTTCTATTATTCATAATCAACACCATAAAAAATAGGTGGTCTACTTCAATTCATATTTTCAAGAGTTCCCACATTTAACCATTCTATATTAACAAAATAAGAATCTATTTTATAAAAACACATTATTGAAAATTCAGTTTTATAAAAAAGTAGTTTATAATAAAACTTAATATGATTTCATTATGTAACAAACGTAAAAAAACTCAAAAATTATAGAGCATAACATATTATAACTCCAATTTTTATATCATAATATTTTAGAATTGCTAAAAGTGGCGGGGGTGAATTTTAGTTTAAAAATTTAAGTTAAAACAAAAAAAAAACCTCTTAAGTCAAAAAATTGGACTCAAAATCCATCTGATGATCATATTATTTGAATTGGATCCATAAACCATCCACTATATTAGATTTTTTATCAGCATCATAGATTTTATGATAAATACATTATTAGAAAGATAAGTATAAACTAACTTTCTATTTTAAATTCACAGAGAAAAATTAAACTTGTAGAAAGAAGTAAAAAATATATTATAATAGTAAGAATGAATTAAAATATTTATAAAAGGTAATTATACTCTTTTACCTTAATAGTTAATAAAGATAGAAATTCTTATTTAAGATATTCACTTTTTCAATACCTAATGTACAGTTCTATATTTCCATTGAAGGAAATCCTTCAATATGATGATCAGAATGTCTCCATCATCCAAAACCCTAGAATACCTCAGCCTGAAAAATTATTATCTTATTAATCCTTATTAAATAATAATTACCTTGATACGATGATTGAAATCTCTTTGTCTTCCTAGCACTAGAATCCCCCGATTTGATGGATCATGTTCACCCATCTCCCAATCCCTAAAATTCATCGATCAATACAATGATCATACACATTGAATATGAAATAAATAACTTGTAAGGAATTAAAATCCTCACATATATTCCTTATAAATACAATTATATAATAAATTAACAGTTGATAAAACGATATTTTTAGAAAGATAAAAATCTTTGAAGTACTAATTTGAACATGCATCAGCACCCAGCTCTTCAAATAACCTCCCATTCATTAGAAAATATTCAATGGTCATATTTAGGAGTTGGTTGATACAACCACATAAAAGTTTTTCTAGATATATTAGAATGATTTGGATAATTGTCTTGAAAACTAATCATGGCCTTTACTTCATAGTCTGATGTTTTTTTAGCATAACAATCATAGTGCAATTATAGATTCCATCCGATAGATATAATTAAGTGTACTTTGATTATAAACATTTGAAGGTCCAATAAACTATATTATTACTTGTCAATATGATAAACCTGAAAAAGTTTAATCTTATGGATAAAAAACTATTTTCAGTCTGACCATCATGACTTCATTTAGTTTAATAAACATGGAACTAATCTAACCACTTGTCAAAACACTAGTAAGTTCTATGTACCAGATGTATCTTCAGTCTGATGAATATGATAAAATAATAAAAGTTTATATATTTTTTACATTTGAACCATTCTTGTGTTTAGTATATTGTTTTATACAAAAACATATTAAAACACTTGGGATATAAAATGTTATAAAAATATAATTTTAAGATAGTGTTTGTGATGTCCAAGATAAATAAAGGAAAAGTAAAAAGTAAGAATACTGACAAAATTGGGATTGGGCGGTGGAATTCTTCTTGGAGAATAAAATTTTAGGTGGTTGATATAGACTATAATTTTCTTAGATGTTGGGTTTCACATGGTGGGATGGTGAAAATTGGGATGGATATTTATGTTGGTCTAGTGGAATGGGTTTATTTAGGTCTATTGAGGATTTTAGAAAACACCTAGAGAATGTTAAAATTGATGTATTTTTTTAGTGTAGGTTCATGTTTAATTATTATTGATTGAATTGAATATTTAAGGAGTATCGAGTGGAATTAAGTTCCGTGAACCTGTTTTGAAACATAATTTGGGGAGCTAAATGGATAAAATATTGACTTACTAGCTGATGTAATATAATACTAATAAATGTAAATGGTCATTCCTTGGTGATAATGAAGTGTATATGGTGTTTGAAATATATAATTAGAATGAAATTTAATTTATTCTTAGAGTTGATCTACTATGTATTACTACTAGTATTTAGTGTCTTGGTGTTCTATAAGGGATCAATGAAGTTGTAGGATACTTGGATGCTCTGTAATTATTATATAAACTCTTAAAACATCGAAATTATTATTATATTATTTTTAAAACAATAAAATACAATAATTCTTTTACTAAAGTTGATAGGTTTAGTGTCTCATTGAATTTGTGTCATATAAGAATAATATATATATATATATATAATTTTAAACATTATTTGTAGAATTTAATATAGTACCATTTTATATTTTTATAATCTTTTTAATATATGTGATCACTTGGGAATATACATCATTGAAAAAGAGAAAAAATCCTATTAAAGTGGGGGAATAATAGGAATCTAAAAGAGACAAGAATCAATATGAGTACATGGGTGTGCATAATTGTTTTTATAAAATTATAATAGTATCATTATAATCATAATAAGTATGAATTATGGAACCAATATAACAATGAAACATCATAAACATATGTTTGGGGAAAATTAAAATATGTTATAATAAAATGGACAAAGCTAACCATATCATTTCCATGAATAACATTGTAGACAAAGATAATTTCATCATGACTTTACATAATGATATCTGGATATATAAGGCTTCACTCAATGCAGTTAAGGTATGTATAAATGAGATCCCACTTGTTTGATCATTATATATTGGAAAATATTAATTAGAAATATAAAATAAAGTGTAAAAATCAATGATTAATTCATTTTCCTAGTGATCAGTTTCTTTGGAAAAAATATCATTTGATCATGTATTAGAATATAACCAATCCTAAATTCACCAGAACAACTAACAATGATGCATCAAACCACAAACTATAAAAAACATTATCACATAAAACATCATCAACCGAGAATAATATTGAATCCTACCCACTACCAAAGAATTATAAATCTTAACGGGTGATTTATGTTTCCCCAAAACATGTCCTTGAATTTTTCACAAATTAAATTATAAAAAACATTACACCATGTTAAAAAAAATCCACTATAAACACCCTTTTATGTACCTTACATGAAATAATCCTAAGAGTATACTAGAGAGACAAAAATGAGGAACAATGAATGGGAAGAAGATATCTAGTAGAGAGAAGATTGTTCTATATGTTCAGAAGAGTCAGATATGGTTGGAGAATACACAAACATAAAATAACTAAAGGAAAGTCAAAAAAGACAAACCAAAAAAACTAGAGTGAGGAAAATTAGCAAAGAATAAACACACTTAATGAAAAACACACCACAAATACCTGCCATCGACCACTCCCACCATTGTCATCTCCAACCACCCTATAAACTAATGTGAATGAATAAGGATGAAATATTATACCATGAAATATACATAAAGAGTTCAGTAGGGGGAATGTTGGATGAACCACATGAGGTATATTGAGAGATGGGGAAGTTAATTATTCATAGGTATTTAATGGACTCAACACAACCCCCTTCACTATCCAATGCTTAAATTTTTATAACCATTCTTGAACAAGGAAGTGATCAATTATAGCATAATAATCCAAATTATATATATATATAATTTTAATCAAATCAAATTTATTTATTAAATCCAAAAAAGTACATAGTGTTTATAAAAGGCATTTTATGCTTCAAAAATTCATTTTCATCAAAAATGATTTCTATTTCAGTTTTTGCATAGTAATTATAATTAATGTCATCCAAATTTTGAAATTTTATTTTATAAAATGAAATAATTTTTTTAAATCATCATTTAAAAATTATATTATGGTAAATTGTTTTGATTTTTTTCTGAAAGGTTTGATTTTTCATTGAATTTTGAAAAAGTCTAATTTTTCAAATACTATCATTTATTTTCATTAAATCAAGAAATTTAAAATAACAACTCTATTTTGGATTTGGTATTAAAATGAAATATGATCCATCTTATTTATAATATTCTCTGTCCATTTTAATAACCGATATCAATGATTTTGGTATAAGTTTATTTTTAGGTTTAAAAACATATTTTTCCAAAAAGCATTTGTCATTTCATTTATGAATTTATATTAAAATTTATTTATGCATATTATATAAATTTAATATTTTATAATGGACTAAATATTTTTAATCCTTAGTTTTATATTTGGCAAATAGACCCCTTTTTATTTATAGATATTATGAATAGTGACCTTTTTAAAAATGTTATCACAACAGTAATGGTAAAATGAGTAAAACATGGTTAAAACTATGGGATACGACTTTTAAATAACCCAAAATATTCACTTTAATATATCTTATGAGTGGTATTCTACCATCTAAACCCTATATTCCAATTTATGCCAATATTGTGCCATTTTTATTTGATAATGACATATAATCCATTTTAAGTAAATGAAAATGAAAAATTTCACTCACTTTTCATTTAAAAACAATAATATAAATTCTTGGGATAAAAATATGTTATGGTAAGACAAAATGGTTATTTTTAAATATAATAATCTATTTTTGTGATAATAATTTTTTTATAATTTTTAGTGATGTTATAATTATCTCTAACTCATGCACAATGCCAAAATAGTTGTTATTCAAGAAGTATAAAAATTTACTTAATAATTTGAAAAGAATTAAAATAAGTAAATTTTGGATGAATTGTGGTGTTACTTAATTTTACTGGTAAATAAAATGTATAATTTATGGTTAAAGGTTCTATATTCAAAATACATTTTTTTATTCCTAACTATAAAGTCAAATTAAATGAATAGTTCCAAAAATGACATTAATGTTATTTAATGTTTTACAACATTTTATTAAGTAATTTAAAATCTTCAAGTGGAAAATAAGGTTAGGATATGGTTTAAAATTTCTTCCCTTGACCATTTTTGTTACAATTTTTACTATTTAAGTGAATTTTTAACACCTTTGTATTGAAAATACTATCCCTAGTTTTTTTAGAAGAGATCTAAATAAGGTTTCTCAAAGAGAAGGTAACCATATTAATCGATCTCTTTCATTTTACTTATTATTTTAAGTCTTAAAATTTTATATTATCCATCCCAAAATAATAACATCATTATCTCCAAAATTCTAGTATATTATCATATTTATTTAATGACTTTATCCATCTTCTTTCCATAAAGTGTGATATGAAAATATCTCTTGTGCATAGTTTTGGACTTCCTTCCCCACACAATGGTATTATTAATTTTCCACCACCATCAATTATGGTTTGTTATTATGATGGATTTAATTTATATATATAATATTTATGAAATAATTATAAATGTTTAATTATAATATCTTATATATATTCATACCTTCCCATCCATTAGTAAATGGTAACACCGCTCACAGGTATATGTGAACTACTACCTCCATGAAGATATGCGATTAATTTTTCATTTCAACAAAAAGTAGATGTTAATAATGATATATTTAATTAATATATATAATTTTGATGGTATAATAATGATCTAGAAAGGTGAATTATATTTTAACTTTCTTTCATTCCATCTTTCAAAAAGTGAAAACATCACTCGTGGGTGCGTACGTTTTATCATATCCACAAAGTGTTGTAATTAATTTTACATCACGAATTTATAAGAATACCAATAAAAATGTATATGATGAATAAATATGATAATTATTAAATGATTAACAGTCTAGAGATGATGGAACCATGAAAAAAGAAAAAGGTATGGAACTGTTGAATTAAAAGACCCATAAAAAACTATTATTACTTGGAGCAATAATTTTAATAATTAATTGTAAATAAATTGGTGATAAGACGTTATATATAAATAATAAATGTGAATATATATATAAATATTATTCAGGAATATATATTATAAAAATATAAATTTATTATACAAGAGTTTTAAATTCCTATAAAGCTGGATGAGATTTCAGGTATGGGTTCTTCATCAAAATATTGTTTCATTGAGACATGTTCGATTATATGAACATATTTTTGTTTGTGAGGTTTATATACTAATACTTTGAAATTTTATATCATTAATACATTATTAATTCATTGTATTTAATTCTACAATTCAAATTAATTCATCCACTTAATTTTCGTCCAAAGGTTACTATAATGTTGAGGGTTTACCACTACAAATTATCTTCATTTGAAAATATGTCATGTTATACCCCTATCGTATTTTGAAATTTGTATAAAATGACTCTTTGATATTATGCATCATTAATATCCTTATTTTAATTGTATTTAAAGATTCATTTTATGTTTTTCTTTTACGGGGTATATGATTCAAATGTTACCAAAGAGGAAAGGTATTTATGCTTCATTATCAATATAGACACGATTATTTATGATTGGATTTCTATTGAGGGAAATAATATTGATCTTATCCATTAAATGTCATTAATTTTGTTATAATTTGTTTATTTATGTAGGTCATTATTACTCAACCATAAATTTATGTTTTTGGAAATGCATGAGTCTTATAATTATTCATACTTTGTTTTAGATATACTTTATTTGGAAATTGAATATTTCCTAGTAGTGGAACAAATATTTATCTTTATAAAATTTACATCAGAGTTTTTTTACATTTTAATGATACACTAATTAATGTAAGTGAATATTTAAATTATTTAAGAAAAATTTATTTAAGGGGGATAGAATGCAACAACTTTTTATTTTGGAATATGTTCTTTCTTTAATTAAATTTTAATCCTTTGATAGCTTGCTTGACATGTAATGCCGATCATTAACTTAATTGTGATATATTATATCCTAAAGATTAAATTGTTAGGTATGAATAGGAATAAATACATTATAAAATAAAATATATTTAATTTTGTTTATTTAAATAAAATTTATTAATTAAATCATAATAAATAAGAGCTCAATATTTATAAAAGTAATTTTATTCTTTAAAAATGAATTTTATTCAAAAATGATTTATGTTTCACTTTGTGCATGAAAATTATAATTAATATTTATAAATTTATATTTTTTTAATAAAAATAAAATAATTTTGAAATCAATATATCAAAATTATCTTAGGGTGAAATTCTAGGGTTTTTTCTAAAATGATTTATTTTTCAATGAATAGTGACAAATATCAATTTTTCAAATAGAGTCATTTATTTTCATTAAATAAAGAGAATTAAAATTACTACTTTATTTTGGGTATTTTATCAAATTTAGATATTATTCATTTTATTTGTAATAATATAATTATTTTTGAGTCATCTATATTTATGATTTTGGTATATAATTATTTTTAGGCTTAAAAACATATTTTCTCTAAAAAAAAATTTCTTTTAAGTTTAAAATTTTATATTAAAATTTATGAATGATAACTATAGATATTTAATATTGAAAAATATATTCCATATTAACAATAATGAGGTTTGATTTTAAAAAATACCCCCATTTTTTCCCATTATTAATAGAAAATATAGTAAAAGTGTTGTCCCCATGGTAAGGGTAAAGTGAGTAAAACATTGTTTAAACAATGGTATATGACTTCAAAATAACCCTAAAACCTTACTTTTTTTATTTAATTAGTGGTTCATGACTATAATCGTCCAGTATTTTTAGTTATGACAACATCGTGTCAGTTATATAAATTGTTATTTTTCATATTAATAAATCATTTTTATGATAGTAATTATTTATAAAATTTTACTGATTGTATAATTAACGTAAATTCTTACACAATACCACAACAGTTCATGTGAAAATAGTGAAAACATTTACTAAATAATATCAAAAACATTAAAATATTTTTTTTGATGAATTATGGCGTTACAAAAATTTTATTGGTAATTATACTGTTTAAAATATGGTTTAATGGTCTATATTCCATATAAATTTCCATATTGAAAACATTAATGTCAATTTAAATGATCAGTCAAAAAAATGACATTAATGATATTATTTGTTATATAATATTCTATTAAATGATTTAAAAATAATAAAAATATGGAAATAGGAAAATAGTATGGTATATGGTCTAAAATGTCACCCCTTGGAAATTTATTTCTCCAATTATTACCTTATAAGTAAATTTATAACCCCTTAGTATTGAATTTTTTTTTACCATGGTTACATTTAAAATTTGTTAACAAAAGGGTTAAAGAAAAAGATATAGTTTAAAATAACCCATAAACCTATCAAAATTTTATTGTTTCAAGGGATTTAAACCTTAAACTGTTATGTATTACAATGTTTTCCCACTTGGTTCCAAATTTACATGAAAATGAATTTATTATATTTAAATCATTTTTGTAATTCCATGTTTTTCCTTTACTATAAATGGACTCCACCTCTTCTCTATTGTCTATAATACCATGATCCACTTAGATCCAGATACCCTTCCAAAAACTATTTTAAAAATTATTATCTATTTTCTATAGGTTTTGGTATCATGAAAAAACTATTCCTTAGGTCCTTCCGAAGATATCAAAATGAGGTTTTCTTAAAGAGGAGGTAATCATCATAACCGATCACTTTCATTTTACATATTCTTTTACCACCTTAAAATCAATCCTAACCATTCCCATATAATAATATCGGTATTTTCAACATACTAGGATGTTATTTTTCTTATGTAATAAATATGAAATGAAAGTATCACTCAGGTGTACGCATGGACTACCGCATCCACATAGAGATATAATTCATTTTTCACCACCATATTTGGTGGTCAATTATTATTATGGATTTAATTTTTATATATTATGTTTTAGAAATAATTAATCTCTATTAATTTCAATATCTTATATACCTTTCTACCTTCCCATATATTGTAAAATTATAACGTTTCTCGTGCGTACGTGTGGTCTACCACCTCCATGAAGAGATGTGATTTGTTTTTTATTTAATATTCACATGGATAGTAATAAGGATTGATTTAATGAATATATATTATTTTTATGGTATAATAATGATTATTTAAGTGTATATTATAATTTAACATTATTTCAATCCATCCATCAAAAACTGAAATCATTATTTGTGCGTACGTATGAACTACCTTATCAATAAAGTGATGTTATTAATTTTCCATCACCACATTATATAAATAATTATAAAATTTTTTTTAATGAATAAAAATTTTACTAAAATTATCTATATTTTTTAACTATGATAAAATCATAAGGACTATAACTTTCGAGTCAAAACATACATAAAATCGAAACAATTATCACCAAGAATAGTGATTCTAATAGTGAGTTTTTAATAAAAGGGTGATAAGATGTTATAAATAAATAATATACTATTTTATATGTATTAATATGGTTCAATATTAAATTTATAATTAATATATATTTATTATATTTAAGGTTTGAACTTATATAAAGGTGGATGAGACTTGATGTAGGGGTTATTCTTCCCAATATTGCTTCATTGAGACATATTTGATGTTATGCACCTATTTATGATTATGAGGATTATATAGTGTTTCATTGGCATGTTTTATCATAATTAGTGGTAAATTATTCATATTTAATGTTATTGTTCAAATTAATTCATTCTAGGTGGTTTGTTTAAATGTTACCAATGTAGTAATAGTCCATCACATCAAATTGTCATCTTTGGGACTTATGTTTTGTCAAAAACCTATCTTGTTTTATGATGTGTATCTACTGAATCTTTGATATATTTTTTATCATGAATATACTAACTTTCAAGGTATTAAATGTTTTATAAGAATGTTATTTTTTTCATGTGGGTTACGAATGAAAAATTACAAAATCTATAAGGGATCCGTGTTTTAAAATTATTTTAATCAGGATTGTTTATGATTGAATTTTAATTTAGTGGAATAATATATATATTTTCCTTTAAATCCCATCTAATTTATTCTCATCTATTTATTTATAGATTTATTTTGTATGAATACTTTTTTATTCCATTTTCTATTTAAAATTATGGGTTGTTTTTTTAAAGAAAAGATGAACTTATTTCCTATTTGGCTCACACAATTTTTCTTCAGTCTCCGTACTCTTAATTTTTTTTATTAATGTTTTTAATTGTACATTATATGTTTTAAAAAGTTAATTTTAAATAAATTTTACATTAATTATAATGGCTTAAAAAGGAATTTTTTAAATAAATTTTTTTTCTGAATAAGCAATTTTATCTTTTTATAAAAATATGAAAGGATTGTTTTTTATTAGAATATATGACATGAATGAATTATATCCTAGTCTTGAAAATTATTTTATCTGATGATTTATTTACATATTTCTTTATTTATTTTTAAATAAAAATATTTTTATCAATATTCTATTAATTTTCAGTTAATATTTTATAAGATAAAATTATATTTTCACTTGTATTCAAAGAAAGGCTTGAATGATCTTTTAATTGTATTTTTTATCTATGTTAACATTATTTAATAATTTTTTTTGATTCTATAGGGATATTATCATATGAAATGATCCAATTCATTTCTCTAGAGGAATTAATATGATGTTGATTAAGGGATGATTCAATGAATCTTGTTTCTTTTCAATGGGCTATTTAAGTTATAATGAAACCTTTATGAAACAAAATTCTCTTCCACATGTAATCCTATGATGAAATGATGAAATGTTTTTTAAATATGTTTCCTTTAAATATGTTTTGATATGATGATATTGTCATGACCCATCCCCCATGGCCCGAGCTGTGACAACCCCAATCCCACCTCCCGAATGCTAGGGGCTGACAGCTAGCACTGAAGGCGTTAACTTGCAAGATGGATGCATATGCTTGGATACCTATATACACACGAAAACCTAACAAAGTACCAACTCAAAAGAAAAGAGATAGTATACCACTGAGAAGAAACTCAGTATGGTCATAGCTGAAAGCAAGTGGACTAGAATACAGACCCCAAAAGAAATTACTGAAAATAGTAAATTATGAGTGTTCTATAATGGACATCCGCAGAAAACCCCACCAGATCGTAGGATTAGTGTAGCTACTAGTAGCTGAGGGAGTACGTCTTGTCTGTTAGATCTTACTATGGTACTCCTGGTCCAACGTTACCAAGTCTTTCATCAAATCATCGATTGTCTACCCGGGATACGACCCACACGTCGGAAAGGCCCCTGCAGGGGGGGGGGTGAGTACCACTAATCTCATATGGGACCCCCAAATCAACAAGGAAAGACCACACAAAAAATCGGATGTATAGAACAAAGGGAAAATCACACAACATAAGTTATATCACACCAGTATCACTTCAAGTCAAGGATATAAGCATCATAAAATTGTTGAACTCCTCTGCTACTGTAGAATTCCTCCTCTAACGAGCATCGTGGTCCTACCGGGTCACGTAGAGCCGCCTCCCACTAACCTTGGACTCGTGTGGTACTCATCCCTGTTAGGTATCTTGGGAATACCAGGACAAAATGAGGTGCTTCCCACCATGGACCTACTTTGGAACACCGAGCCACTTCCCAGTAACCTTAGATTGATGTGGTACTCATCCCTGATGGGTACCATGGGCACGCCAGGTCACATTGATCCACTTCCCACCGTGGGCCTACTAGGCCACAAAGAGCCACTTCCCACTTTGGATGGACTGAGGTATGCATCCCTGATGGGTACTATGGGTGTGCTGGGTCACATAATGACCCTTCCCACCATGGTCCTGCTGGGTCACATAGAGCCTCTTCCCACTGGGCCAGTTGTCGTGTCGTAAGGAGTCAAACGTCAACAGTCATTAGGTCTTAGTCAGCCGCAGAGTTTTGCATATAGTATGCCTGGGAGAGCCTCCCCCAAACCACTCTACACATCTTGATATCCCTAAAATTCAACAAAAAAGTATTCCAAAAAAGTATTCTCCTTAAGAGTGTCCTGAAGGTGCAAATGGCTCGTCAATTGGATGCACAGTTTGCAAGATACATAAGTTTTAGTGCCAAGGGCATGGTTGGATTCATGTGTGATCTAACCTGGCCATACCCCAACATTTTTTAAAACTCAATTGGAATATCTTAAAATTATTTCCTTTTCCTAAGGGTCCCGACACCGTTGATGGTTTGTCAAACAGTCTTCTTGTTAAGAAGTTAGGGCCCATTTTGTGTAACTGGTGGTACGAGGTCTGAGTCTGGCTCCGGTCTGCCTCGGTCAGACCGGACCAACCCCAGTTTGGCATGGGCTGATCCGGATTGATCTGGGTTGACCCGGACCTACTCGCCTAGGCCGCAGGTTGGGCCGCTGTGTGGCGGGTTGGTCCGTTGGGCTGGACCGGTGGTGCCACCAGCCTGGCGGCACGGGACGCCGGGGAAACCCGGACTTGGTGCGTCTGGGTAGGGATGAGATGGTGCGGAGCCACGTCAGCAGGTAAAACCATAGGGATTGACCCAATTTAGTTCCACATGGAACCCAAGGTTCCTCCGTTCCATGGCCTACGGGTCATGGATTCACCGCTGGGCGTGCCGCTGGCCCGCGTCCCATCCTCCGGCCGCCGGTCGAACCGGCGGCCCCTGCTACTACTGCTGTTGTTGAAGGAAGTGACCCTAATGCCACAAGGGAATTCCCTACCCTGGTTCATCCACCGCCTGGGGAAGTAGTTGGTTCTTCCGCCAGGCACGTGGCTGGTGACACCGCGTGCCGCCACCACGCTTCCGTCGCTGGTGCCGACGACAGGGTGTTTTTCGGGAAGCCAGTCGCACACCAGTGGCTCATTTCCTACACCGTTTATGCCCGCTGCCTCCTGGGATCACGTTCTTCACTGAGGTATTTACTGATTCGGCTTGTCTCCATCTTAAAATTGGGAAATGAAAATCAACTCACAAGCGGAGGGGCTCAGGCCTTCTTCGTGTTGGCCTCTGCCCTCCACGTTAGAGATAAATCTGGGGGTTTTGGGGAAAAGATGTTCAACCAGATTTCATGCCTTAATTTCAATCCCAATCCCACCAATAAAATACACCCTCCCACATGTATATCAAATAATGTATCAACTTGTTCATGAATTGATCCATTCTTATCATTTAGGAATGAATTGTGAGGAAAAAACAATCAACACCACCCCTACATCGAATCGTTGGAGAGAACTCGTGATTGAAGAAGTCTCTTTGTTCATCATCCATGTAACCATCCATCGCATATGCCACTCAAATGTCAATCTATGGTTCAGGGTTTTGGTGATGCACATCACCGCTCTCCAGAACTGACTCCTTCCTTCAAGAGCTTCATGTCTCGGTACTCCTTCGGCACTTCCATGCTTGGTGAAGTCATGCCATCTCCTCCCCCAAGATCCATATAAGTAAAAGAGGGGGAGGGTAAGTAACGCCACAGGTATTTAGTGGGGGATCATTAATTAGGAACCTTCCTAGTTCCCCAATGATGTCATTACTTAGGATTGGAAAGTCAATAAATTTTTTATCTTGATGCATCGTGGGTCCCACACTCCACTTGTCTGTTGGTGGAGGAGAAGGAAAATAAAATAACACAATTATTTTATTTCATTTATTTTAGAAGTCACAAAACATAAATTTTTCTCTGGGCCAAATGCGGTCAAATAAAAGTATCCCTTAGGCGAATCCTGACACTATGGATTCAATGACACCCTTAGATTTTTAATCTGAGTACCGGTTCAAAAGTTATAAAACACCACTCACGCATTTACTGGACGTACCTTAAAATAAGTTCAGAAATAAATTTCGGGCACACCGGACCTCAGAATCATGCATCGTAATTTTTTTTAGACTCATTAATATTCCATATAAATAAAAAAATTTCATGGAAAATCTGGGTCTTTACATTATCCCCACCCTAGGGCTCTTCATCCCCAAAAGTCATAAAATAGACTAAGGAAACAAATGGGGGTACTAAGCATGAATCCGAGTCTCCCCCTCCCATGTGCTCTCCTAGAGGGTCCTGTGGTGCCAGAAAATGCGCCCTAGATGTATTGATCACCCACAAAGGACTCTCTCCTGTCAATCCTCAATCTCCACTGGAAACTCTGTAAACGTTGCCCCATCATTGAATTCCAGCTCACCGTGGTCGATGATGTGAGATGGGTCAAGCAAGTATCTCTTCAGCTGGGATATGTGGAAGACGTCGTGCACTCTCTCCAATTGTGGTGGAAGAGCCATGTGGTATGCCACCTCGTCTATCCTCCGATGTATAGGTCTAATAGACCTCGATGATAACTTGCCACATTAGCCAAATCTCCATAGTCCTAGTAATGGGTAGAATCGAAAGAATAGGTGGTCCCCCTCCTTGAACTCTAAAGGTCTCTGCCTCCTATCAGCATAAGACTTCTTCCTACTCTGTGTAGTCTTCATCAGCTCCTGGATAATCTGCACCTTCTTAGTGGAAGCATGTACTAACTCTGTACCCATAATTGCTGACTCCCGTGGGACTGTACAACATAGAGGTGATCTGCAAGGTCAACCATACAAGGCCTCAAATGGTGGAATACTGATATTGGAGTGATATCTATTATTGTGAGAAAAAATCCACCAATGGAAAGTGATCCTCCCAAATGTGGCCAAAATCTAGGACACAAGCATGAAGCATGACCTCTAATGTCTGAATGGTCTGCTCCATCTGACCATCCGTTTGAGGATGAAAGGTGGTGATCAGATGTAGTTGATTCCCGAATGCCTCCTATAATAACTTACACAACCGGGATGTAAAACGTGCGTCATAGTCAGAGGCGATCGTCACTATCACCCCATGGAGTCGTACAATCTTCTGTATATAGAGGCGTCCCAAGACCTCTACTGATCCATGCTCTTTGATAGGTAGGAAGTGGTTTGAGTTGGTGAGTTGGTCAACGATCACCCCGATGGAATCATGTACCCTGGACGTATGTGGAATCCCTATCACAATGTCCTTATAGATTCCATCCCACTTCCACTTTGGAACCTCTAGTGGCTGAGCTAATACTACTGTAACCTGGTGCTCGGCCTTCACTTGATGACAAGTGAGGCATCAAGAAACAAACTCTACCACTTCTTTCTTCATCCCTGGACACCAGTGCTGACACTAAAGGTGTTGGTACATTTTTTCCACATTAGGATATACCACCAGAGGGGATGTATGGAACTCCCTCAACACTTCCTCCCATAGCGCCACTGGTACCATGGTTCATCCTCTGAAAAGGATGACATGATCCCCGCTTTAGAAAATCAATTATGTGCATGTTTGGAAGATATCTGGGTACGTCCATCCCCACAATCAATGTCCCCAAGCTGCGTCGCCCTGAATCACTAAAGAAGTGGGGGAATGACAGTCATAGACTAGAGGTAAGTTTCTCCATCTCTGTCGATGAAGTATATATGCATCACGGCTAGCTACTCTATCACCTCACTCAGCAACTATAGGCCAGACCTCCTACTGATTGCATCTGCTACCACGTTACCCTTCCCAAGAGTATAGACTATCTCAAAGTCATAGTCCTAGAGGATCTCTAGACATCACTGTTGTCTCAGGTTTAGGTTCTTCTGAGAGAATATATACATGAGACTCTTGTGATCATATTAGACTGTAAAACATTCACCCATCAGGTAATGACACAACAACTTCAAGGAGATGACCACTCTTGCTAACTATAGGTCATGGTTAGTGTAGTTCTGCTCATGCCGCCTCATCTTTCATGATATATAAGTGATCATTTCTTGGTCCTGCATCAGGAATCACCCATGTCTGGTCCCTGATTCATCAGAGTAGACTACATACCAAATTCCCTATTCAGGTAGCCTCAAGATGGGAGCACTCGTTAGTCTCTGCCTCAGCTCTTGAAAATTCGGCTGGCATATGTTTGTCCACACGAAGGGTTGTCCCTTCTTCGTCAACACTGATAAGGGTTCCAAAACTCTAGAGAAGTTGGCTACGATTCTTTGGTAGTATCCAACCAACCCCAGGAAACTCCTCACCTCAGTCACACTCCTAGGTGGATACCAAACTAGTACATCCTCTATCTTCACTGGATCCACCACAACCCTACCCTCAAAGATATCATGTCCCAGAATGTGGACTTCTTGTATTGAGAATTGGCACTTTGAGAGCATACCATAAAGCTGGTGCTCTTGGAGTGTATCTAGAACCATCTTCAGATGATATGTATGCTCCTCCTCCATCGCTGAGTATAGCAGGATTTCATTGATGAAGACTAGCACAAAGCAATCAAGGTATGGCTAGAAGATCATATTCATGAGTACCATGAACACTATAGGGGAGTTGGTCATGCCAAATGGAATAACCGAGAACTCATAGTGGCCATAACAACATCTGAAAGCATCTTCTTCACATCCTCATCTCGTACTATGAGCTGATGAGAGCTTGATCTGAGGTCTATCTTCAAAAACCAACGAGAACCCTTTAGTAGATCGAAAAAATAATCAATCCTTGGAAGTGGGTACTTGTTCTTCATGGTGACCCGGTTCAGGTTCCGATAGTCCACATAGAGTCTCAAACTCCCATATTCCTTCTTGGCGAACAAAATCGGGGCTGCCCATGGAGAAACACTGGGTCTTATGAACCCCTTCCCCTGCAAGTCCTCCAACTGTACCCATAGCTCACTAAGCACCACTAGAGCCGTCCGATATGCTTGTGTAGATATCAGTGCCATCCTGGGGTACATGTTGATGTAAAAGTATACCTCTCTGCATGGAGTTAGTCCCATAACATCATCAGGACAAACATTGGTATATTGGTCCACCAATATAGGATAGCTCGGACTCTCAACATCAACTGACATGAGGGTAAGGATATTCAACTGATGTGGGATAAGCTTCACCCTCCTCTAGGTAAGTCTGTCTTATGCTGCAAAGGTCCCCTTCTCACCGGTGAAAGAAAACCTGGTCCCAAATGTGCAGACGCAACACAATTTTCACCAAATACTGTCAATATGAGCATGGACTGTGGATAACCAGTCCATACCAAAAATGATTTTGTAATTCCACAACACAGCTACTAAGAGACCCCAACCAATGTTCTGAGCTCCTAGTGTAAGCTCACAATACCTTCACTAGTGTGTAATCTTCAAATCATCTCCCATAAGAATATCTAGACATAAGGATTGAGCCATCGGCTCTATTGGAATATCCATGTTCTGGACGAGGGTCATGAAAATAAAAGAGTGACTGGTACCTGTCTCTATAAGTACATCATCTTGGGAGGATTAGATATAGATCATACCTCTAATCATCTCTGGATCACCGTGGTCGTAGGCCCCGGCTGCCTGAAGCTGAGCTCATCCCTATCCTCCTACTCCCTATGGTCGGGGAGGACCACCTGGTGGTGGTAGGGGTAGAACCTCAAATAGCATACCACCTCCTGTAGCATGGATAGCTCCTCTGCCACATCTGCTACCCCGTAGACCTCCCCTATTGAACCTATGCCTCTACCTCGGCAATCCCTCAATCATCTGCTAGTCATCCGTATAGCGGGTCAGGCAGTCGCGTGCCTTGTGACCCTCTCGCCACATGTATAGCATTGTCTTGATCCCTGCTGACTCCCTCTAGACAGGGAGCCTCGTACTATTGACCCAGAGTCCTGGGGTTTCCCTCTAAAAGACCTAGCCCGCTTGGGCCCACGCGCCTGATGCCTGCTGCCATCTGAAGACTCTACTACCTGGGGTCTGCTAGCGACTCTGGATGTCAGTTCCTTCTCTGTCAGGATTCTCTCCATAAGATGGGCATGTTCTTTCACCCCAACCTGGGTGGGGATGCTGAGGGTCACCACTGAAGCCCAGATCTCCCTCTTTACCACCTAATCAAAGGCTCGAGCCCTGCGAAAAGGGTCTCATACCATATCTGTACAGTAGTGGGAAAGTTCTTTGAACCATTCCAAGTACTCAGCCACTGTCATGTAGCCTTGCTAAAGGTGAAGTAGATCTTGAATGCACATAGAGCACAACATCATGGGAAAAAAATCCTCCTGAAAATGCCTAGAGAAGTCAATTCGAATGAGGGTTGCCTCATCGTAATTCTGGACGGTCAAGCTCCACCATCTCCCAGTTGATCTTTTTAGAAGTCCCACCACTAAGATCGCCATCTGGTTGGGCGGTGTCCTCAGCAAGTGGAAGACCCATATCATGACCTCTATGTAATCCTCAGTGACTTGAGGATCTGTCTCTCCCTTGAACATCAGAGGTCTCTGCCTCTGAAACTCATGTAGGGAACTAATCCTTCAAACTTCCTCTAACAGAACCACCAGTAGCAGGGGCTGGCCAGCGGGTCGTTGTAGCAATGGCGAACCACCCGATGGGGCCATATCAAACACCGTTCCCTGGACAAACGCCTCATAGCCAGTAGGGGTTTCCTCATGCATTTGGATCCTGGATGATCATCCTTGTGGAGGAACCTTAAGATAAATCACGATTTTCCATAGCTAGAACAGTATACCATGTGATCAGACTTTTATTAGAAATCACAAAATGAAAATGAAACAAGTATTTTCATGAATTAAGACAAAATGATGGACCCAAGGTTCTAGGGTATGGATATGTCCACCACTGCACCAACCCTGGACTCCCTGAACCTAAAGGCCGGACTCGCAACACTCAAAACTATTTCATTAAAGAAAAAACACATACTCTTGGTCTCTGAGGTAGAACCAACCACCTATGATACCACTTTTTCATGACCCGTCCCCCAGGGCCCGAGCCGTGACTACCACAAGCCTACCTCCTGATGGCTAGGGGCTGGCGACTAGTACCGAAGGTGTAAACCTGCAAGTGGAAAGCATTTTCCCAGATTCTTATACACACTCACAATCCCAACCAAGAACCAACTCACAAGAAAATAGATAGTATACCACTGAGAGAAAATTGAGTACAATCACTAATGAAAGCAAGTGGGCCAGAATACCAACTCTAAGAGAAAGTATAGAAAATAGTAAAGTACAAGAGTGCTTTAATGGCCATCCATAGAAAACCCCACCTAATCATAGGACTAGTGTAGCTACTGGAAACTGAGAGAGTACATCTCATCTATCAGATCTCACTGTGGTCTGCCTAGTCTAATGCCACCAATTATGTCATCAATGCATTGATCATCTGCATGGGACATGGAACACACATTGGCAAGGCCCATGCAAAGGGGGGTGAGTAACACTAAACTTAGTACGTACCCCAAAACCACAAGGAATGACCACACAATAGCTAGATGTATAGAACGAAGCAAAAAACACACAACAAAAGTTAGATAACACAATGTATCACTTTAGGTCAAGGATAAAAGAGTCATAACATTATTGAATTCCTTGTCTACTGTAGGATTCCTCCTCTAACGAGCTTCGTGGGCCTGCCGGGTCAAATAGAGCCACCTCCCACTAACCTTGGACTGTTGCAGTAATTATCCATAAAGGGTACCATGGGCATGCTGGGTCATATAGATCCACTTCCCACCATGGGCCTACAGGGTCACAGAGAGCTACTTCCCACAAACCATGGACTGCTGTGGTTGGTCTCGCCCCAATTTACCGATGATTTTAGGGTTAAGAAGTCTCTAGTAGTTTAGCTTGGGTTGTCGATTACTCAAAGACCTAAGAAGTAAACTACGGACACGTACATTCTTTGGTCAATTTTTGGCTATTAAGTGGCCAACTTTGGGATGATTTTAGATGGGTTTAAGTGAACACTAAAAGTTATAAGTGAATTCAAATTATGAGAAGGGTTGATCCTAGGTTATTAAAATGGGTGTACTGGGTGCATTGTTTTAAAATATTTCAATTTATTATATTTGAGATGGGTTCATTTCAGTAGATCAAACAAAATCATAACATACTGGTTTGATTCCTACACACCATAATACTAATCACTTATACACTTGAAGTATCACTGTTTTGACCACTCCAAGGTAAAGGTTCGTATTTTCACTTGAATTGTGTGTCCTTAAATTCAATAAGGATGAAGAGGTTTAAAAATCATCAAATAAAAATATCATTTAAAAGTAGTGATTATAAATTAATAGAGTGAACAATAACATCCAATCCAGTCCCTTTCTACTCCCTTGGATCAACCCATATGTGGGTTATCCCTCCATTGATCCTTTGGTTTCAATGGAAGCAGGAAGTAGACTCATGATGGAGGAATTGGAGAAGTAAAAAAAACAATGAAATAATGATCACTCCACTGTTGTGTGATAATATCACAAGGGTTCGTGTGAACAAGTTCACACCATGAACCAACAGTATCAAAGTCATATTAATAAAAACATAATAAGAGGAGAAGAAAAACGTATATTTAGAAACTAATAGGAATTGAACAACTAACAAGTGAAAGACAAACTTGAGACAACAAAATCGTTGCATAACATTACAATGAAAGGAAGCTCAAAAGATGATAAACTCCTCTACCACCACTACCTTAAATAGTAATTTTTTGAGCCTTGGGTCAAGACTCCAACAATAAAAAGCATCCCACTTGATTATGGTAGGCTTAGGGTGGTGGAATGTAAGGGAGAGTGGACTTCTTTATCCTTGACTGGAAGTGGCATCTAGCTTGCATCCATCAAACAGACACACCTATATGGCCTTATAGAGTACTGAATTAGAGTGGTTCATAGTTGATAAAATATAATCTACCAATGTATCCTAGATCTCTGTAAAATTTCTGCCCCAATGAATTTCTGGTTTCCGAGATATGATTAAATTGGTGGGCTATTTTTTTGGGGCATAGAATCTGGCCTACAATTTAGTCTCTAAATTTGGCCTCCTGAATAACCACAATAGAGGCTGCATTATCACTGGATACCAAAAAATTATATTTTCCTCTATACATCTTCTATCATCCCAAGAAATTTGTGCTTTAGTGGGTCTGTATTTTGGGATCCACATTCTCATCAGTGGGATGGTGTCCAATCTACCTTCTCTATAATTGTTTCCCTTCACCTCCAACTATCCCCATCATCCTTTATGAATCCTCTATTGATCCCTGAATGGAAAATTTTTATATTGAAGTTTATATCCATTCCCCAAAATATCAAATTAAAATATGGATAATTTAATTCCTTAAAATCTGATGAATCATTGGGCCTAAATTGGTGTACATTAGGCATGAAGTGCACAAATGATGAGAATGGATGTTCAAAATTAAAATCCACTAACTCAAGCCCATAATATCAAAAAATTAACATTTAATACCATTAAAATATAATTAAAATATGTATTTTTATTTTCAAATCACACCCCCCAACATGAGATTTTCTATCCCCAAGAAAAATGTATCCCAACAATTTGAAATTCGAATTCCCTTTTCCAAATTTTTTTAATACACAATGATCAGAAAAACCCTTATGCCAAACAATCACAAAACCCATAAAAATATTTTAATACAAGATAGTTTCATAAGAAGATTCCAATCCCAATCCCATTCCTTCGTTCAAATTCATCTCCATATTTCATCCAATATTAATTAAGAGTGATGATGTGTTGTGCATCACATTAGACATGCGGGTTCATATTTATTCAAGGGAGAAATGATATAAGTGCCAGGTGGAATCACATTTCAAAATTTAGTTGAGTATTCAATTTTTTATTATATTTTTATTGTTTTTTTTTGCAATTTTTCCATGGTAATTGAAATTGCACTCAAAAGAGTCAACCCCTGTAGAGAGACTTTCCCAATGACTCCCAGGCTCAAAAACCTTAGGGCACCAAGTTAAGCCCACATACTCGAGCATCATCTCGAGTTAACACAGTCAAAAACAAAGTCAAATTACCATAAATAGAGATAAAATTACTAACTCTGGGATAGAAAACTATGGAGTCACGATCCCCAAGTGTCGAAATCCGCGCATTATGTCATTTCATTGCTCTACATGCACATTTATTTTTTTCGAATAATCATATTAAAAATAAAATGATCAATAAACCAATGCTATTTATTTGGGGGACACCATGAACTCAAACTAATATCCCACTATCCAAAGGATGTGCATTGTGATTCTTTTTTTATTTTGATGAAAATATAAACAATGAAATATCCCATTAGACAACCACACTTTCCAAAATCTATTCAAATAAAATATACATGGATTAAAATCAGAATAAGGGAATGATAAATTATTTGATATTCATTTTCAAAGTGTACAATTTCTATTATCATGTTCAAGGTTAAAGAAATTTTTCCTTCCATTAAGGCACAATATTATTTCAAATCATTCATTTTTTTGACACAAAATAATTTTTTTATTTTATCTCCCTTCAACATAAAATACCACTGTCCCCATGGATTAAATAAAAGAAAATTTAGAAGGGGGTACAAGAAAATAATGGGAGTTCAAAAAGGAAATTGAAAATGGGGATGATGGAATGAAGTCACCTGGTGGTTGAAGTTGACATTCTTACTGCCCCTTTTAATCTCTTGATCTCCATGTCAATCTGAGAATTCCCTAGTGGAACAAGAAAAAAAAACAATATATATATATATATATATTTATATAAATAATAATAATATATAAGTATATATAAAATAATTATAGAATAAGGAAGCACCATAAGTCGTAGGTCAGTGGTTAGTGCACGCCCCTATCTCCCTTCGGTCCTGAGTTCAAGTCCCCGTGGCTTCGTCGGTTGTGATAGGGTTTTCTACATGAACTATGATCAGGTCTTTTAATTTTATTATTATTATATATTTTTTATTTTAACCTAAAAAACTATAAAAAATAAAATGAACTGATGATATATTTCCTTCTTTTTGAATTCCTGGGAAAGGTATTAATCAAGGATCACACCACATGACATAGATGAATATGGCGCTCCCCTTTCATACCCATCCATACTCATAATATAATAACATGTCAACAGTCTATTTTTATTATTATTTTTAAATATAAAAATTATTCATTAATCCTATTTAAAATGTAATGTTGATTAAAACAACAAAATGATTGGAAACTTGAAAACCATGGGTTTCCTCTCATGCAACACTTTGTTTAATGTCGTTTGCTCGACATAAACCACCTAACTTACCTAATACCAACTTTAAAAATTTTAAGGACCCCATATTTCTCCACTTCTACATTATTGGGATTGATTTTTTGTTTAGAATTTGTGTCTTGTACAAACCTATGTTCTATAATGAGTGGGATAGTCCAAGGAATATCAGAAATGGTTGATCTAGTTTCCTCTGTTGTCTTATCTAAGACATCATTGATCATTCCAACATTGTTGGTTTCAATAGAAGAATTAATTCTAACTGAAAGGTCATGTTTATACCCTTTGAAGGGATACAAGAGTGGGGAAGTAAGGATAATAATTTTGAGCTCGGGTTGGATAGGACATTCAGACACAGGTTGAGATTTTAAATCCAACTCAGTGTCATTTTCCAAATTTATAAAGAAAATTTGTTCCTTTTCAATAGAATATTCCACCACAAAATTGGAAAGATCAGTGTTAGGAATGGGTATAGACTCAGTTTTTGTGATTTCTCCCAATGTTTCAGTGATTAATGTTTCTGAAAAATCATTAATGGAACTATAATAAGGGCACTCAATCCACGATGTCAAATTTCCCCCTTGTGAATACATAAAGTCAATTTCCTCTTCATTTGAAAACCCATCCATAATTCCTTGATACTCTTTATCTACCCCAAATCCAAGGGTTGTCTCTTTAGTAAATTCATGATAGGTTTTTGGGAAACTATACAATTCACATAACATTATGGAAAGGACGGTTAATGTAGGGATGAGTTACTCTTATGTTTTAATGCTTTTTAGTTATAATCTCAAAGTTGAAACCTCAAAATTCTTTTTCTCCATTTTTTGACACAATATTTCAAGTAATGGTTGTGTATCATGATGTTCAAAGTGTTGAGACAGATGGTCTATTCTAAGATGATAATAATATTGTTGGAATTGCATTCAAGGGTTTTTAGATTGGCTTTGTGAAGATTGAAACTCATTATATGTTGGAATTATTTGTGGATAATACGAGTTAAAACATTCTGTTTGATTAGGTTGTTCATTATCCCACCAATATAAACTAGGATTTTTATTGTACATCACACTTAGTGTGGGGTAGTCAAAGTAGGGAGAGGTTCGCCAGGTTTGGATTTGTTCAAAATGGATTTCCATAGAAGTGAAATCAGAGATGAGAATAGAGATGTGGATTAAGAAAAGTATGGTTGTATCTAAGATAACTTATTTGGGTCCCCTTCAATGGTGCCAAAATTTGGTCTCGCCCAAATTTACCCATGATTTGAGGGTTAAGCGGTCGCTTGTAGTTTAGCTTGGGTTGTCGATTCCTCAGAGACCTAATAAGTGACTTATAGACACGTACATTCTATGGACTATTTTTTGCTATTAAGTGAACAACATTGGGTTGATTTTATATGGGTTGAAGTGAACACTAAAAGTATTAAGTGAATTCAAATTATGAAAGGGGTTTATCCTAGGTTATTACAAGGGTTGGATTGGATGCATTCTTTTTTTAAATATTTAAATTTCTTATATTTGAGATGGGTTCATTTAAGAAGATCAAACAAAATCATCACTTACAAGTTTAATTCCCAAACTTCATAATACTAATCACCTATAAAGTTGAAGGATCATTGTTTTGAGCACTGTAAAGTAAAGGTTCGTATTAGCACTTGAAGTGTCTGACCTTAAATTCAATAAGGATGAAGAGTTTTTAAAATCATCAAAGAAAAATCTCATTTAGAATAAGTGATTATCCATTAATGGAGTGAGAAATAACATCCAATACAGACACTTTATACTCCCTTGGATCAACACATAAGTGGGTTATCCCTCCATCGAACCAATTGTTTAAATGGAAGCCGGAAGTAGACTCATGAGGGAGGAATTAGAAAAGTAAAAAAAACAAAAAAATAATGATCACTCCACTGTTGTGCTATAATCTCACAAGGGTTGGTGTGAACAAGTTCAAAACATGAACCAACAGTATCAAAGTGATATTAAGAATAAAAAAAATAAGAGGAGCAGAATAACTTTTTTTAAGAAACTAAAGTGAATTGAACAACTTACATTTGAAAGAAAAACATGAGACAACAAAATCACAACATAACATTTCAATGAAAGGAAGTTCAAAATATGAAAACTCATCCAACAACAATACCTTGAATAGGAATTTTGGGAGCCTTGGGTCACTCCAAAAATAGTTCAAGGAATCCCACTTGATTATGGTGGGCCTAGGTTGGTGGAAAGTAAGGGAGAGTGGACTTCCTTATCCTTGACTCGAAGTGGAAACCAGCTTTCATCCACCAAACAGACGCGCCTCGATGGCCTTCTAGATGGTCGAATTAGTGTGGGAAATAGAATAAAAAACTGAATCTCATATTTCTCCTAACTCTCTGTAAAGTTTCCGCCAAAATGAATTTATGGCTTCTGAGATATGAATAAATTGGTGGGCTATTTTATAGGGCCACAGAATCTAGCCCATAATTTTATCTCTAAATTGGGTCGCCTAAATAACCACAATGGAAGCTGAATTAGCACTGTCTCATGAAGATTTATATGTTCCTATAGATTTCTTCTATCATATAAATAATATCGGGATTTAGTGGGTCTATATTGTGGGACCCACATTCTCATCAGGTGGATGGTGTCTAATCTGCCTTCTCTAGAATTGTTTCCTTTCATCGCCAAATATCCCCATCATCCTTTATGAATCCCCCATTGATTCCCGAATGAAAATTTTTTATATTGAAGTATAGATATATTTAAAAAAATATCAATTAAAAATAAGTATAATTACATTCCTTAAAGTCAGATAAATCATTGGGCTTAAATTGCAGTACATTGGGAATGAAGTGCACCAATTATGAGAATGGATGTTCAAAATTAAAATCCACTAACTCAGGCCCATAAGTTAAAAAATTAAAAAGTAATACCATTAAAATGTAATTAACACATGTATTTTTATTGTATAATTAGTCGTACTCATCCTTGATGGGTACCATGGGCTTTCCGTGTCACACAGAGCCACTTCCCACCGTGGGCCTGCTGGGTCACACAGAGCCACTGCCCAAAATGGAAGGACTAATGTATGGATCCCTGATGGGTATCATAGGTGTGTTGGGTCATAGAGAGCCACTTCCCACAGTGGGACTGTTGGGTCACACAGATCCTCTTCCCACTGGGCCATTCATTAAGTCGTAAGGAGTCCATGGTCAAAAGTTTTCAAGTCTTAGTCTGACCCAGGGTTCTATACATAGTCTTCTTAATAGAACCACCCCTCAAGCCACACTCCACATCTTGATATCCCTGGAATTAACCAAAAAGTATTCGAAATAACCAATATCTTCAAGAGAGTCCCAAATCCGCATACTTCTTGTCAATTAGATGCACAATTTGCAAGATACAGACGTTTAGTGTCGATGGCCCAGTTGGATTCGTGTGTGATAAAACATGGCGACAACCAAAATTTCTTCAAAACTCAAGTGTATTATCTCAAAAGGAACTCTATTTTCTAAGGGTCCCAACGCCATAAATGCTTTGTCAAATGGACGTCCTGTTTAGATTATCAGGCCCATTTTGTGTAACTGGTCTATACGGGGTCCGAGTCCAGTCTGCCTCGGTCGGTTCGGCCAGACCAGGTTCAGCCTGGGCCAACCCAGATCAATCTGGGTCGACCCAAACTGACTCGGGTCTAACCCGATGAGGGTCAACCCGGCCCGGGTTAGCCCAACCCTCTGGGTCTGGCCCGACTCGGCTGGGCTGCGGGTTGACCCACTGGGCGATGGGTTGGTCCGCTGGGCTGGCCTGGTGGTGCCACCCTCTTGGCAGTTTGGGAAGCCAGGGACACCCGGATGCGGCATGTCCAGGTAGGCCTAACGAGGTGTAGTGCCGCGTTAGTGGGTCAACCCATGGGGGTTGACACAACGTGACACCACGTGGCTCCGCAGGTCCCCCCGTGCCATGACTGACGGGCCATGACTTCATCGCCGGGTGAACCACTGGCACGCGCCTTGTCCTCTGGCCCCCGGTTGAACTAGCGGTCCCTTCTCCTACCACAACTATCGTAGTCCGCAACCCTGTTATTGTGTCGGTGCACCCCTCCCTGGTTTTGCTGCCGCACGGGGCGAAGGTGGGTTCTTCCACCGGGTAAGCGGACAGTGATACCGCGGGCTACCACCAGCAACAATGTCAGTGGTAGGGGGTTCCCCAGGCCACTGGTCGCACACCGGTGGCCCGTTTTTAACGTCGTCTACACTTGAGGAATCCTTGGATCACGTTCTTCACTGTGGTAGGCCCTGATTTGGGTTGTCTTCATTCTGAAATTGTGCAATCACAATCAACTCACAAGCATAGGGGCTTGTGCCTTGTTTGTGTTGGCCCGCACTCTCCGGGTTAGATATAAATCTGGGGGTTTCAAGGAAAAGTTTTTCAACCAGATTTCATTCCTTAATTTCAATCCCAATCCCAAAAATAAAACACACCCTCCCACATGTATATCTAATGACAGATCAATATGTTCATGAGTTGATTCATTCTTATAATTTTTTAATGAATTGCGGGGGAAAAACAATCAACACCACCCCTATCTCGAATTGTTGGAGAGCGCTCGTGATTGAGGAATTTTCGTTGTTCGTCTTCCCCACAACAAGCCGCCCCCAACCCCGATCGAACCTCAATCTACAGTTCATGAGTTGATCCGTTCTTTTTTTAAATATTTCATTTTCTTATATTTCTCAAGTATGCATCTATCATCACTACTCGGGGATTTAGAAATAAAAACAATTAGTTTGTATGAGATGTGATATAGAATAGTCTGGGAGATTAATGATCTATACAACACTTGATAAATGACTTAGGATATGTTTTACCATATGATCTAATTCTTTAATTAACTATAGCAAGATTTGATACCAAATATTGTGATCCATAAATCACTGAAATAATTATTACACTATTTTCGTTAAAAACACATAATAATTCATAACTAAAAATCGATTGGTTTTGTGTCATTGTGAATTAGTATCATATAACATTAACAAAAAAATTTAAATTTTATTTAAATACTTCTTCTTGGCCCCCCTTTAAACCTTCATAATATTTTCAATAAATATGATCACTTGGGTACCTACATGAAGGAAACCATGAGCCCAAAATTCTTTTAAAGTGATGAAAAATAGGAAGGAGAATGATACATGATTCAACGTTATAACATTGGTCATTATAAAAATTATCATCACTTTGTAATCATAAGGTAATAATTTTAGGAATGATAATTGGAATGTCTAATACAAATAATATTGAAGCATGGAAAACCTAATTCAACGAATAAAATTGTGACATTATAACATAATTTAAAAAGACAAATACATCAGTCATATGTATAACACATTAGACAAAGATAATTGCATGATTCATATGCTTATTGTTATCATGAGATATAAATCATTACCACATTCATTGTTTGGTTTTATAATTCTCGGAGAACCTTTTATATCATAATATATTTAATAATAATGAAAACCATATAGCCTAGAAATGATAATAGTCATACTTGAATCTACATTCATAACATTTCATTGCATGATGTAATATAAATTCTTTTCATATGAATCATGTGTATCATGGAATATCATAAACTATTAAATAATATTCAAAAGAGAGGTAAGTAATAAATAGAGTAAGTATAAATTTCATAGGAATATTTTAAGAAAAATATATTTATTTATCATTATATATACGATTAATTATATTAATAAAGTAAATAAACCCATCGTAATAAATGAAATGGATTCAAAAAGATAATTCAAGAGAATATCTCACATAAATTTCATCCAATGAGAATGGAGAATAAATCCATTAAAAAAAATATAATTGACTTATAAATACCTATAAAATTCTAAATAAGAAAATATAAGGAGAAGGGATAAAAGTTTCAAATAAATATTCTAATGGAATACAGAGAAATAGAATGTGTTTTTGAAATAGTAAGAAATAATATTTCTTCATAGTGATATGATCAATATAAATGGTATTTTTAAAAGAGAAGTATCATGAAAGAGAAGAGTAATATTAGAATACCATAAAGAGGGTTGAATAAAAGTGTAATTACCATAATCCATTATTTCAAATCCATTTATTACCTTACAATATTGATATATAGTAAAAGTGAACAAATCACACAAAATCTAGTTATAAATTTGTACTGAGAGACTAGATATATACATGATTCTCAAGTTACATTAAAAAAATTAAATAAAAAAAAATATTGTGAGAATTTTTTATTACATTTGTCATATCCCTGAAGTATTTCAATGTTTACTTCTTGGTACCTGGGGAATAAAAAAAATAATAAATGGTCATCTAAGATTCTACGTAAAGGAATGAATACAGTTAAAGTTATCATAAAATAAATAAAAAATGAATAATATAGAAGAGAAAAAATAACTAAATATTGAATATAATTAATATCATTAATGGGGAATATATCCATGTATTATATAATAATATAAATTATCACATTGATAACAAATAACTTGTTTTGTGATAGAATTTCTAATTTTAGACATCATAATCTTATTATCAAGGCCTGACATGAAGATACTATACACAAAAATGTAATACATATGCCAAATACCAAATCTTGTTTGTCAGTTAATACATAACAATTCATTAAGGTGAAATCTAATATTGTTCCCCACACACCACTAAATATGTCAAATTAATTCATTATATGAATTGAATGAATAAAAAATACAATACACAACAAACATAAATATCGATATGTAGGAACTCATATATGTTATGCCAATTTTTCAAAGTTAAATAAATTTTAACTGTGTAAATCAATGAGGTATTAAAAATAAAACAATTGAATTAAAATAAAAAATATGGATATGAAAGAGATATATTTCTGACTAAAATGGAGGAATAAGGTTATATTTTCTTCTAAACATTCATTCATTGGTTTTGAGTACCTAAAAGAGATAAAATTAATAGAATATTTGAAAAACATATAAATAATAAGATGTGAATAAAATATATGGGTTTTATGATAGAGAGATCATATAAATCTCCCAAAGTAAATTTTAACATAAAAAAGAAAGAATTAAATTGATATTGTAAAATCAACCCTTGCCATGGATTTTTTCTTAGTTGGATATGTTTGGACCTATTGTAAAAAAATTATATTAATTATTCATATGTATAAGAACCATATTTATATTTATCTTTATGAATATCATTTTTCCATATCCTTTGTTTACCCATTTACTAATAATTATGTATCAAAATAAATTATTTAGGTGTTAACTGTCATGTTTTCCTTGTTTTATTTGATTCACTGGTGATGTCCCTTAAACCATGTTCATGGCCTCATAATATAAATAATCTTAAACAATTTATAATTACAATTTCTATACATTGAATATACTTTTTTAACCATACATGTAAAAAATTATTGGAAAATGATGTACCTTCTTTCATGGGGATGGTAGTCTATATGTATGTTTGAATGACATTCTCATCAATATAATGGATGAAAAGAAAATAAATTTGGTAATGTTTTACCTTAAAAAATCATTATCATATTATAAATATCATTTTATTTAATAAATCTATTCTTATTAATTATTATTCATGGATGAAATTAAAAGTGAATCGCATCGTTTCGTGGAGGTGGAGTGCACATGTATGTACGAGCGACATTATCATTTCCAATGGATGGAATGGTAAGACTATTGATGATATATTATAATTTAAAAATCTTAATAATTATATAAATATAATATTTATTTTTTAATTATATCTTTATAAATATTCATGTTATGCAGGGAGGAAAAATAATACATATCACTTCGTGGAGGCGGTAGCCCACACATATGCACAAGTGATGTTTTCATTTATCATAAGATGTAAAAGTAGATAAAAAGGGTTATTCAAAAAATAATGAAATTTTTGAATATTTTAAATAATGATTTTATTATATCAACATGGTTATTATAGGTATGAAGAAGGATGGAGAAGAAATAATCAACAAATAACTAAGTTAAGAGTTATAACCCTTTATTGGAAAACCTCCTTTGGTCTACACCTTAAGTCTCATAGGTCGGTAATTTAGAGAGAAAATATCTTCAAGGATGGGGGAAGGATAGTTGGGAAGTTATTTGGTAAGGGATTTTCCAATCTAGTGTTTTCAAATTTTGTGAATATGTAAGGACAAAAGGTACCCATTTATGAGGTAGGTGTGTAAGAAACATGAAAATACGTGAAATTTTATTATGTAATATTTGAATCACCTAGGTAAAGTGGCTAAATCGTTTCAAATTTTTTACTAAAAAATGGGATGTTCAAAATAAAAGAAAAAAAGATAAAATCTAAGAATGATTTTTGTGATAATTTAATCCTTATCTTTTATCTCATCCCCCTCATTAACCCCTTTTTTCCCTTATCATAGTAACAAACATCAACCGCAGTTACTATTAATTATAAAAAAATGAATTTGAAATCATTAATAAATTAGAAAAATATTATTGCAAATATTGAATCCATTTTTGGATATTCAATTTCCCAAATTAGAAAAGAAATATTTATAATATAAGTTCACAAAACGCAAGGAAAAACCATTTTTATAAAAATGTATGTTTAAATATTCAAAATGATTTTAAAAAAACATCAAGTATAATTACTATTACCCTTGAATTATTTTGATTATATTATATAATTTGATACTAATTTCAATTTTAGACCAAACCAAAATTGAATTTTTCCTTGGGATTACTTAATTAAATGGAAAGAACCAGAAATGGTTTTTATTGGAATAAAAACATTACAGAGATTTTCTAAATGTTAAACATATATTTTAATGTTCAAAATTATATTATCAGAATAATTACACTACATATTAATCATTTATTTACATTATAAAATGTTTTAGAAACATTCCATTAATTATTATATAATGATAATGTCATAAAATTGATCTTATTTATAAAATAATTATCTTTCAATATTCATGAAAAAATCAAATATTTTTCTAAAATCCAAAAAAATTAACTATGATAAATTTATCCATATGAATGGTAAAATTATATTTATCTATTAAAAAGCATTAATTTAGAGAATTTATTTTTAATTATAACCACGATCCATTTATATTATAATGATAAAACAATAGGATGCGCATTTGGCACTAGTCTAGGGATGTAGTTTTTACCTTTAATAGGATGATATTATGTTTTTAAATGATAATTAAAAAGTAAAATTCAAGAAAAATAGAATTCAGACTCTAATGAGAGACAATCAAGGGAAAATATACTTACCGTAGGCCTTGTATTGCTTAATTGTGATTATATACCATGTACAACCAAATTATGTTTATTAATACATCATTCAAATAGTATATTACTATAAATTTAGGTATTACTGAATATTTTTTATTATAATAAATAATTTATCGTATTTTTTTAAATTTGAAAAGTATAATGACATGTTTGTTTAAATTGTTCCAATTTTGTTTCAACATTGTGGTATTGTTCAATATTTTCTACACATTAGTTTCATTACCTAAAAAATATTAATAATAAATAAAAATTCATACACACATACATACATACAGACATACATACATAAATACATATGTACCTATATACATACATACATGCATACATGAATACATTCATGCATACACGCATCCATCCATCCATCCATGCATTTATACATATATACATATGTACATAAAACACACACACACACACACACACATACACACATACATACATACATACATACATACATACATACATACATACATACATACATACATACATACATACATACATACATACATACATACATACATACATACATACATACATACATACATACATACATACATACATACATACATACATACATTCATACATAGATACATACATACATACATACATACATACATACATACATACATACATACATACATACATACATACATACATACATACATACATACATACATACATACATACATACATACATACATACATACATACATACATACATACCTACATACATACATACATACATACATACATACATACATACATACATACATACATACATACATACATACATACATACATACATACATACATACATACATACATACATACATACATACATACATACATACATACATACATACATAGATACATACATACATACATACATACATACATACATACATACATACATACATACATATATACATACATACATACATAAATACATACTTACAAACACACATACATGCATACATGCATGCATGAATCCCCAAATGGATCACTATAAAATTATCCCTCTTCAACCATTCTAACTTTATCCCCTTTAGCAATGAATCTAAAATATCATGATTGAACATGGCGCACCTACAATGTCTCCCGTATGGGGAATCAAAAGGTGTCATGAAAATAGTTGCATGGGTACTTTTTTTATGAAAACTACAATGGAGACACATAATCCTTCCAAATATTTACAAAAGCTGACATAAAATACCTTAGTATATAATTAATTACTTTATTCGTTCTCTCAGTTTATACAACTTTCTAAATGTGTAATTTTGTAATTGTTCAAAATTTTATATTGGAATCCTCCTAAAAGATCCTCCACAACCAATACTTGAATCGAGAATCTTAGTATGAGAAAATCAAAAAAAATATTACATTAAATTGATGGATCTACTCCATGTACCAGTGTCCCAAAATCTCCACCAAACTCTGCTCTTAAAAAGGAAGAAAGTAAGTTGAATTTGTTAGTCTGACTACGATTGACCAAATCCCATCATAAACCTATGGCAAAAATTTATGTCTTATTATGAAGTCTATATTAAAACCATTACAATTCTATTCTATAACATCAAGATGTTGAGACAGATCCACTGAAACATAGTTCTTATCCCTCACTTATAGACAGATGAAACAACCCATGACATAATCATCCATACTTCTTTTTATACTAATCCACCAGTAATGACACCTGAGGTCTTGGTACATTTTTATCAAACCTAGATTTCTTTCTAAGGGGGAAATTTTAAACTCCATAAATCCCTCCTGACACTACAAGACCTGTACCACTATGCATCCTTAGAAGATAATGACGTTCTACTTACCATTTGAGAATTCATATGGCGCCCTACTTGTAAAAATATCATCACACAGGACCTCATAATCTATGTATCCCAACCAATCCACATTACCATGAATTAGTAGTTGAGGTTCCCCCAATATTAATAAAAGATATTCTAATTCATCATCCCCTACTAAGTAAAATTGTTTCACCATCGACTACCTAGACTCCTCCTCTATCAACTGAGCTTGGGATTTCCAATTAAATGAATCTTCCATTACATTGGCCAACCTCAAAGTATAAAAAATTATAAATTTATAGTCCTATATATAATTCAACCATGGACTATGTCTTAGTGTAAGATATATTTTAATAAAGCTATATGTCCCATACTAGCCCTTGTGTTTTTAATTATTATTTTTATTTATTGATATTTTTGTTTCAGAGGTCCGGGTGATTTAATGTAGGTAATTTTAAAAAATATAAGTTTTTTGTGTGGTGCACGGTTGTCCAAACCAACCAAATACTATAAGGGTAAGCTTTTTCTTAATAGATATATTTTTCAAGGTTGGTACACGGTTTATCAAACCACTCATCACAACCATGTGGGTATCCCAACTACCTAGTGTTGATCAGAGGCCAACACATTGTTTTTCCAAGTGTGTGACCAAACTGGGCATCTGTTCTTGGCCTTAAAAAACGAAATAATAATAATATCAACATCAAAAAGAATGAAAATTATAATAATAGTAATAATAATAATAACAAAACCAAATCTAATTCCCCTACTTCCCTCATTCTCATGCGGTGCACCCACCCTAGCCTAGAATTCCTCGCTCACTCCTTCAACTTATTTCGACATCATCTCATATCTGATTTATTTTTAATATTCACATGTGATATCCTTAGGTTTGATTTCCTCCTCTATTTTTACCTTCTTATTCATATTTATTTCCATCCTTTTTATCCCCTCTCATTGAATTACCTGTGGGTCGAACCCTAGAAATAATGTTGACTTTTTATTGGTATTTGTATTGTGATTCGGTGGTATGATCCCTTTTTAATGTACATTTGGCTCTATTGGAATTTATTTGAGGCAATGTTATTAAATACATCAATTTAAAATTAGGTTTTACACATTCCTTAATTATTATTTTAGAGTCACTGATTTCTTGGCCTTTAAATTATTATTCATGATACCTAATATGATTTTTTTGGATGTTAATAAAAGTTTTATTGTTGAAACTTGGTATTAACTTGGTTTTCTATATATTGACCCATTTGGTTGTATCTGATTTTGAAAAATATATTTTTCTTCTTCCTAAAAAAAATACTTTTGATGGTTTCTAAAATAAAATCAAGTATATTGATAACCCATGAGTTATTTATAATATTTCATAAATTATTAAATTAATTTAATATAAATCACGTGAATTTTTTCCAATTAGGTACAATTACAATTTTATATTAAAAATATTTTGTGTTGTTTCTTTCAATTCATACACACACACACAGAGACATTTACTATGAAACACTTTCATAAGGTTATATGTGAATATTCACATACATATAAGAGTATATATAACCAAGTGTTTATAAAGTGTTCAGAAAATTGTTTCAAATAAAATAAATGTGATATCCTACATATTTCATTTGGGTATCTGATGATTATACTCATATACATGAGTACACACACACAGATATATATATATATATATATATATATATATATTCAATTATACAAATTCATTTGGAAACATGTGAATTTTTTAAATAAGAGGAATATATATGTGTGCGTGTAATTGAATTTTAGAAGAATAAGAAGGAAGCCATATGAATTTAATATTGGGTTTCAAGTTCTGCTTCATAGAATTACTTAAGTGGATTTAAAAATAAATTATGTAAGCCCGGTTAGAATGTTCTATTTTGTTATATATTTGTTTTACAGAGTCTATATTAATTAATGAAAACTATGAAACTAATGCTTTAAAAGACAAAGTTGACATGAATTGTGGTTATTCTCAAATAGTTCTCTTGGTTGTGATGTGAAAATATTTTTAATTGGAATTTATACTTTGTTAGTTTTCTTTGTATGAAATTGAAGTTAAACGTGGGAACCTAGGTATCCTTAGGGGGTGGGGGAGCCTAGTTTAAGTGTACCATTTTCGTTACTCTACAATTAAAAAACAATTAGGCTTTGATGATTTGGTTTTGGGTCACTAGATGTAGTCTCTCCACACCACTAGAATAGGGGAATATAGTCCTTAGTGGTATCCGAGTTGGTTGTGGGTCATCGACTGGGGTGTTTACATGCCACTAGGCCATACGAATTAACTCTTTATAAGCTTGTATGAAATCTTAGATTTTGACTGAGTAGGTTATGATTTTTACAGGAGGAACTTGAGTTTCAACTAACCTTAGATGATATAGTGATGTCACATGGTGCATGGTATGCCTTACATTGTATTTATCTTTCTATATTTAAATTATCAAAAGAATACTTTATTAAAAATCATTTTTTTCTAAAATGTCTCAGTTTTTCATTTTTCATCTTATTTTTCTGAAAGTATAAATGGTTCATAAAAGGGGTTTTATAAAATTCAACGATGTGTTAATTTTTTTAAATGTTACTAAAAATAAAAAACCTTATTTTGAATTAATTTTTTTTATAATTATAAGATAATGGATCTTTAATTAAAGGGTAATCATATGGAAAGGTGGGTGATGAACTACTTCTATATTTTATACACACCCATATATATATATATATATATATTAACTTTTATGTTTGGATCATAATCAATCTCAGAGTGAATGATGTTCTAGTTTTGATAGTGATTGATATCACATCATAGGGGATAGTCTATTCAAGTATTCATTTTGTTTTATTTTTCTTTTGTTTTTTCTATCATTAAGTAGAAATTTTTATTTCTTTATATAAATGTATTATTGAAATATACATGGGAATCCATGATAGATTAAACGTACCAATGGTGTTTTATTGGAGAGGGAGGTAGGTGAAACAAAGAGAACATTTATTTAATTTGTTTACTATTTTTTTATTTCGAGGTTTTTATTGATTTATTCTTCATATCTTATTTGGAAAGGATTTTCGATATAATTATGGGTCATTACATTCTTCATTGGTTTATACTAAATTTTTATTTTTTTTATTTTGGAACAATCATTCTGAAGTATTAATTTTAAGATGTTAGTGAACTTGTGCAAGCCTGCAGGGGTTGAAAATAACCTTCAAGATTTACTATAGGCTGAATCGAACATTTGATAAAGGTACAAATTAGGTTTAATCATGAGAATATATACTATAATATTATGGTATATATAAACCAAAAACCACTTTCCAAAATGGTAAGGTCTCTAATTATTCATGGTTTACTCTACCACTAACATATTTATATCACGATTCACATTTTTCTCGAAATGAGGTCACAAAACTATAGAACCTTAAGCAATAACTTCGTTCTAATAGATAAAAAAATGACAATACCATCTCTATGGAAATTATTTAGAATCAAATACTAAACTCTTTCAATTGGAAATCATAAGTCATGACCACTAGTAAACATAATCTTGAAATCCTTAAAACCTCCATAGAATCAGTTAAACAGAAATAAGAAATTTCCCTTTTGTATTTGGGGAGTCCTAGAAGCTTCAATCCTAGATAAGTTATCCAAGAACCTATGATAGTATCCCACGAACCCAATTAATCATCATATCTTAGAGATTCTATTAGGTGGATCCTATTTAAGAACTTCCATAATATTAACTGGTTCAAAAACTAATCAACCCTCTAAGATGATATTCTCAATGAAGTCGACCTCTTGAAGATAGAAATGAAACTTTGATATCTTCCAATTAATCTGAATAACTTGAAGAAAGTCTAAGAAATTTATCAAATGCTTAGCATGATCATCATTTAATGCTAAGAATATGAGGTTGTTAGAGATGGATACAATAATTAAATGGTATAATAAATTCTAAATGATCTTGTGCATGATGTCCATGAATATTTCTGATATATTTTTCATGCTAAAGGGAATCACCAAAAACTCTTTTTTACCATAGTGACACCAAAATATATTGTTATGTATGTTATTACTGTGAACATAAAGCCTGTAATAGTTAAAATTAAGATTAACCTTTGAGAACAAGTTTCCACCTTTTAGTTGGTAAAAGAGACCATTAATCGCCAACATAGTTTATTTTTTCTTGATTTTCAACTGATTCAGGTTGCGATAGTCAATAAAATGCCTCAAAATCTCATCCATCATCTTGGAGAATGACATTGGAATACCCAAGGGGGTACAATAGACCTTATGAAACCATTATTTAAAAGGTAACTTTGTTGGAGTTAGTTCCCTAGAACCAAATTATGGTTAACTTATTGTAACACACCAATATTTCATAGTACGTTATCTCTTTAAAGTAATTTAACAGCTTATATGGCCCGAAACACTGACTTTTCTTCCATTATACAAAAGATTGAGTTTCTAAAAAACAACACATTAGTATTATAAATATTTAAAATATATATTTAATTTCCAATTAAATATTTTAATATAAATAGTAACATATAAATTTTAAATGTTATTTATAATTTTTTCAAATAAATAAAATATATTTATAATTAAATGTATAAGTCTTGTTAAAATATTTATATATTTTGAAAAGCAATTTTCTTAAAATAACTACTTTCTATGTCCTTTTGTGAACAATGATAAAATTAATTATATACACCCCTAAAAATTAAATTTTCTAAAATGGACTTCATTTTACAATTTGAAATATCAAAATTATCTTAGATTGAATTTTTGGTATTTTTCGGAAAACATACAATTTTTGATGAATAGTGAACAATACTACATAGTACATAAAAACCGACTTTTTCATTTAAATAATTATTTTTATTTAAAAATTTATATTAAATTAAAAATATATACATAATACATATATTAGTACACTGTAATTCATCAGAATCATTTTATAGTAACATTAGATATATAAAATTTTATTGAACCTTTTTAACGTGTTTTTACCCACCTTCTATGAAAATTTACTCACCTTCTAGGAACATTTGAAAATTTTCATAAAACATAATTTTACCACTTCTGTGAATTGAACATCAAAAATCTAAGAGTGACGATTGACATCAGTAAGTAAAATGTGGTTCAATAGGAAGAAAATAATTTTTGGTGAAGAGTAGCTTTTGAATTTTTATTTAGAACGGTAAAAAGTAAATAAGGCAATTAAAGGTAAAAATAATATTAAAATTACCCCAACACATGTCCAAATTCTATTAGATAAATTTATTTCGACCAAAATCAACCTTTGGAAAAAAATAAGATCCATTTGATCCATTTGGGTTAGATTAAGACATTTATTATATTTTATTTAATAGAGAGTTAAAAGGTGTTAAATTCAATGTTTATTAACTAAACCATTTTTAATATAGAGTTATACATAAGAGAAATTCTACTATAAATATTCATTATAAAGATAAAAATATTTCAAACATCATGGTACTTTATTTATAATTTTTATACTTTTAATAATTAAATTTATTTATGACATAGTGATGACGCAGTAATTACCTTATTAATTAATGATTAAAATAATTTATTTTATAAATATAAGCATAAATGTAAATTTAGACTTTTGATTCCATACAAATATTTTATAGGTGAATATTACTTGTTAGGTTTTATTAAATGTATTTTTTTTCTATGTAATCATGTTTTGTTGACTCACAAAAACCAAATAATAAATAGTGTCAAAATTGGCATAAATGAGTTTAAAAAAAATACTATATTATTAAAAGATTTAGTATTCATAAAAATATAAGGTAATGAAAAAGACTTATATAATGACAGATAATTCATTAATGAACAACTTTAGGTTCTCTTGTAATTTTATAGTAATTTTACTAACCATGTAATATAAAAATAAAAGAAGACATGGTAAAAGTTAAACGATTTAACTAAGAATTAAATCTAAAAAATAAGAATAATATGGTGACATAAACTATTCTAAAACCTATTGGTTAAGAATATTTAGACCCATATCCACCTTATAATATAAATAAATTCATTTGGATCCATTTGAAACCTAAAATGATTTTATAATGAAATAATATTTCAAATTTTTCCAAAAGTTCCACTCACCTCCCTTATAAAAGGGTACTTACCATTATCTTAAATTCACACCTCCAAAGTCATTTGGCTTGACCAAACCCTACTAAAATATCCTCCCAACTTCCCTCAATTAATCCAATAAGCCTTAATTTGATCATAAATCCAACCTATGTAGCTCTTTTGTTTAAATCAAAAGGAAGCACATGAAGAAGAGGTAATTATTTTATCACCTCTTTCAAAGTTCCTTTATTCATCTATATCCTATTTCTTTGATATTTTTATTAAAAAATAATAACTCTAGTAGATTATATATACTGATATTTTATTATAAATATGTTATAACCATATTCTTTATTCTATTCATCCTATGAAGGGAAGAGTCACCAAACGTGCGTACGTACGGCTTACCGTCTCCACGTCATGGCGTAGTTTGTTATTCAACACTTCATTTTTTGGATGAGTATAATATTGAGTATAATTGATATAAATAATAAATATAAAATTTTAATGATTTTTATATATAATATACCATCAAATAAAATATGATTTTACCATTAATATAATGATATTGTCGCTCGTGCGTACGAATGACTAACCATCTCCAAGACGTAATGAGATTAATTTCCATGTTAACAATGCAATAATGTTTGTAAAGGTATATATAATTTTTTATTATTTAATATATGAATAATAATTATACTTTAAATATATATATATATATATATACATATGTCTCATTCACTTACTTCTGCTCAATACAATATTAAAACAAAAACAACGTTTATGCGTACATACGACCTACCCACTACATAAATGGTGTTTGTATTTCATATATATATATATATATATATATTATACATATTTATATTCTAAATATATACGATACATAAATAATGTTTTATATTTTGGAAGCAACTAAATCATGATATTAGTGATACGATCAAGAATACCTAATTAAAACACATACGATAAAGAAAGTTATTGTTACCATAAATGTTATTTTAACATAGAAATTATTATTAAATTGGTAGTATAATGACATAAATTAATCAATTATGATATCATAAATATGAATATGGTTCTGGTATAATTTAATAACATACAATGGTCATTATACAAGAGGTTAAACATACCCTTGACCAAAGGAAAGTACAAGGTATGTGTTAATTCCACAATCTTATTATTATCTGAGATTGTTTATGCATAAGTTTTTACTGGGGAATATTTATTATCCATGTACTTGTTTCATAAAAGAGATTTCAAAATGAATATTTTTTAGAGAATATTTAACTAAAAAATATTTTAAATGATTCAAATATATATTATTCTAAATCATTCTCATTATTGTCCATGTTTTCAAAATGTGTTTAAGGATTTATTTATATGGACATGAATGTTTTAAAAGGTTAATTACCTTCAAATGTTTCAAAGTTTTATGGTACACTCTGATTCAAAAATGTCTTTTAAATATATTCCTTTATAAATTGTGTGACTTTTGAATGATTTCATGAAAAATGGATATTTCTGTCAAATGGTTTTACTGATCATTTTCAAATATGTCAAAATCATTTAATAAATATTATTCATGATTGAGGTTTATTTATTATAATAATATGTTATATATTTTATTTAATTCATTATGATATGTTTGAATATGGATGTGCATTTTTATACCATTCATGGTTTACATTTAAATTATTGACATTTCATATGGTAGTTTTAATATGAATGTTTGTGTTATGTTTCACCCTTTTCATAGGAGAAATGCATTGGACTTAGTAAGTGATGGGTGGGGCCTGCTATATCCCATTGATGCATCGATAGGTCTCATGAGACAAATTATTGTCTTGGCCTAAGGCCTTGACATAATTTTTATTTGTATTCTTGGCACGAGGCCTTGACTATGTGGTTATGATGTCCGACATTAGGAATTTCCTCCTTATGAAATTAGTTATTATTTGTGATTATTCGACTAGTAGAATATCCATGTGCATGTTGACATGGTAATTTTTGATTTATTTTTTCCTTATTATTTTCAATTTTATGTTTAAAAGGATTTTGTTTTTATTATATATCTTGCCTTAAAAATTTATAGCTTCCAAAAAATTATTTTCCCTTACTGAGCATCTGATCTCACCCCTTTCTTATGATTGTCTTTTCAAAGATTCCAAGAAGTGAATTATGATTGACATGAATTGTTAATATAGAGGAATAATTTCATTCTAAAAGGATTATTTAAGTTGTGATTTATGTTTGAATGTGTAATGTAACTTTCATGTATGTAATCTATTTTCTAATCCTGCTAAACTGATCAGTCCTTCAAGACTTAATTCCTTATAATCAAGTAAATGTATTAAAATAATGCATCGGATTTGGGATTCTGGGGTTAGGGTGTTACACTTATTATAACTTGTATTTGTTTTATTGAATATTAATAAACTCATTGTCTCATCATGATTGTTATTATTCACAACAAAGTATGTGATAATATTCTAAGAGTAGCTGTCACACTGAAAGGTCAGAGTAGTTCCCCGCTATGATGGGAACCCATAAGTGCTACGATAGTATTCCTAAATATATGTCCTATATATGGATGAAATCATTTGAGAGACACAAATGATACATTATTTCATGGGTGGAGACTCATAGGAATATGAGGTACCTTCTTATAGTGTATTCCCTTAGTAATATCTAGTGTAGGATATTGTGATAATGAGACGAACCAGTTGGAAATCTACATTTATATATGTTATTGGATGTTCCTATTTACCAACATATTTACTAATAGTTTTACTTTAAGATTATTATTAATTAGTGTTATAAGTCATGTAATTTTTTTCTTGATGAGAACTGTGACAATATTTTTTTCAGTGCGGTAGGATACGTTATGTGCGTCATGAGTAATATTTCATTAATGAATAATGTGAGAAAGGATTTGTGACGTATGTTCTTTAAAAAAATTTTATTTCTGAAGACCTTTAATGAAAAGGATATATCCTAAATAAATCCATGGGCAAGGTGTTCAATAAAAAAATTTGATTTTTGGAATTCAAAGGAGACATGGAGAAAATAAATTGATGGCACCAATATGGAACATGTTCGATTAGATATATCATGATAATAGGATTATATTAAATTGTCAGCATTTATATGAATTATTATGACATTGAGAAATTAAATTATTTCACTATGGGTTCCAAGGAACGTTTCTAGATTCTAACCTTGGACTTTAGGCTGCCTCACCTAATGCCATTGAGAAAGAGGGCTAGAGGGTCACACAATAACTGTATAAAGAATCATAGTTAAATAATATTTTATTATTTATTATCTAACAAGTTTAATAAGTATTATTCTATTCCATGGTTTAATAATTATCCATGATTTCTTGATCATGTTTATTCCATCATCAATTATTTGGTGGAATATTATGTGAGGTAAATATTTAATAAATATTTATTTTTGAATGGAAAAAAGTTCCATGATATTTATTTATTAAATAAATAGTCATTATTCTAGGTTCAATAAATATTTCTGAGGAATATTGGAATGATTTTATAGGTATTGTGAGAAATAATATATATTGAATATTATTTGATTAAATAATATTTAATTTAATTCATTCATTTAGAACATTTCAAGATATAATAATATTAATATTATTATATTAGACATGGGGGTTTGTAGGGATTAAAAAATAATAAAAGCCAGTTTTTCTATTATTTATTTCAAATCCTAGTAATATATAAACCCAAATATATTATATTATTAATAGATAGAAAACATTTATATTTTTATGTACTATAAAATCTAGAGATTTATCTTGAATAACTAGAGATCTCCGTTCTCCAAAAACACTCTCATGAACAGAGATCGATCTTCCTCCACCTTCTACTCTCAAGTATAGAGAGATCAAATAGAATAATTTATAAGTGATTCATAGGGTTCTCAAAGGAGAACAATGTGGATGATATGATTTTCCATTCTATCACTTCGTGATTCCTACAATGACGTTTGAAGATTTGTGGAAGACATACAGATCACCACTAGAGGGAACCTGCTATTGATTCCTATAATGAAACAATGGTACAACATAGATCCATTTTTAGATCCATCAATGAAGAAATAATTTCATAATACGGAATTATAAATTTCTTAAACTAATTATGAATAATATATAACGTTCCTATGCCTTGTTCTAGCGATTATCCATTGTCTTTATTATTTGATTCAATTCCATTGATCATGGAATTTATTATCATGTAAATATCAGATGTATCATCAATCTTGAAAAAAAATAAAAGTTGGGAATGACCCATCACATTATTTTTCTATTTATTGAACCTTCAAGGGGTAGTAGGGTGTCATAATTATTTATAATTATTTTAAGATCATTTTTTGAGTTATGAATTTATTATTATTTTTTCAATTCTTGTGTAGTCATTTTTAATCAATATTGTGTAATATGATTTCTTCCTCTTCAACTCTCATAAATATAATTCAATAAATTAATTTGATGAAAGAAATAAATTCAAATATCTCACTTAGAGGTTCTAAGGAGTATGATCGGATAACATAAGAGTAGACGATGTCTAAGCTAGATGCATACACGATGTACTAGTGTTTAATACAACAAGAATTAATTTATAATAAATTAAAGTCATTCTCATTTACTACATGCGGTGAATTGAATTATATACCACGTTTTGATTGGTATAGCCTAGAATATAGTCATCCAGAGTACATTTTGTGTAACTTTAGTACATGACATGTAGTCCCTTAGTCATAGATGGTATGTGTATTCTCTTACAGGGATGACATGAATGGTGTCCATGTAACTCAGATACCAAACTCTATATAGCCCATATACAAGCCTTTTACCCAAACATTTCCCATGGAATAGTTAAATGTAAATTCTCTAGGCATGTACCAATGACAAACATCAAAAAAATACACTTCATATAGCTTTAATGTACATGTTGTTACTTTTACCAAACTATGTTGAACTGAAATTAAGTTATTATAATATTCAAACCTTATCAGAAATGTGATTTCCTGTGGTTATTAGTTTGATAAGACATTCCATGTGACTTGTTTACATATATATATAATTATAAATAATTTATTCCCAAAATTTAGCTATGTATATCATGTATACGTCATATTACAGTTATTACTCTACACATATTGAAGCATAACATGAAATATAAATACCATATGTTTTCAGTGGTTATTAATGTGATAGTACATGAAATAAAATTATTTGATAAGATATGTATGCCACACAACATAAGAGTAAATAGTATAAGAGTATTGTACACATTGAGTTGTTAAGACTTGTACTTACTATGTTGCCTCCAAGGTAATTTTTTTATTGCAGATAGTTAATTTTAAATAAATCTATTTTATATTTTCAAAAAGTATGAGGGATGAGAATATCAAGGAAATTGAGATGATAATTAAGATAAAATAATTGATTAATTAAATTAATTAATTAATTAATCATAACATGATTTATCTTAAATAATAACGATTATAATTGAATGATAGTTTTATTAAATGTGTAATTCGTTGCATGTATGTGGCTGATCATGAGTCTATACAGGACCTTTGTATGAGATTGGTTTCATTTAATTTATTATTAAATTAAACTTTTGGCATGTATATCATCTCTCCTCTCATTATGTAGGGGCATGTGTTCCCATGATTTCTTTTCTGTTAACCCCTTAACCAATCATTTAGTTCACCTCAGTGATGTGCTAGCAAAAGCATTTGTAATCAGTGGATCTCCCAAGATATATCTTGTGGTTCAAGTTTGGAGATGAGGTTAAACCAATCAAATAGAGATACATAGGTGGATGAAAGGAAAAATTCAACATGAAGCTTAATTGGTTCAAGGTGTTTTCCTCCTATGATGATAGTTAAATAATCGTCCATTACATAATCTAAAAATTTGTAAAAGTTAATGATCATACCACTTTATTATTTTATTTCTTTCATGTTTTATAGTAATTTAATTGGGGATGTTTTTTCCTGATGATCTAAATTAATGAATTAAAAATCATGTAATATAACAATAAAATAAATTGACTTACACATAAATATTATCTATGACTTGGTTAATCACCAGAGTAAATCTACTAGATATTAAAAGTAATGTAATAAAGATAATAATTAGAAATTTACCCCAAACATATAAAATCCATAAATTATATATATTAATCTAGTATAGACTTCCACTAGTTTGGTTAAATTCTAACCAAAGTTAAAATTTATTGACCAGCCAAAGTTGGGGTACTTTCATTTAATGGGTAATTATAACATGAATTTTTTGGTCGACTTAACTTAGTTCACATCAAGGGTTGACTGCCAAAGTAGGAATTGGTGTAACTAAGGGGAAAGTGTTGAGGAAATTAAATTTAATTATTTCATGATTGTGGATTCCACTCAATAGATCAAGGAACTATAAGTCAATGCAGTTGTAATTTGGAATGCCTACCTACAACCATTGAAATTTATTGACCTATCAAAGTTGGGGTAAATAAAAGGGGAATATGGATCATTTCCACATGAATTTCCAAGAAACATTAAATTTAGAAGACAATGCTGAGGGCTATTGGGTTTTAATAAAATAGTGAAAGATTAATAATTATAGTATTTAATTATATGTCTAAAATTCAATTGATAATGTATTCAAACTCTAATCATCTTATTTTTAGAATCAATAATAAAAATTACTTCAAACATACTACTATGAGTCATTCTTGATAAGGATATCCTTATCATCTCCCAATATTTTCAAGAGTGGCAAAGTCACTCATGTGTTATCCTCTTCCATGAAAAGAAATTATATGTGATGGAAGAACCTATTCCTGATGCGCCTGGTAATGAGGCTAGTGATGAAGAGTTATGTCTCTTTTAGAAGCCTTTAAATGATTTCATCAATGTTTAGTGTTCCCTGTTGTGATCCATGTCTAGTGATCTTTTGAATCAACAAGAGGACATGGATGTATATAACATAATGTATCTCTTTCGGGATATCTATCAAGAGAATTTGATACAAGAAAGACATGATATCTCCAATGAGTAATTTATAACTATGTTTAGAGAGTCAATTCTATTCGGGCATTATGTAGTCATGATTATTGGATACATTTATCACTAAGAAATATTAAGGACTAAATTACCATATAAGTTGTGAATAGATCTCATAATCTTCTCATTTACTAAGACCATCTCAATTTATATTATTAATTATAAGATAATAAATAATGATAAGAGTCTTTTAGGTCTTCTTAATCTAATTTTCCTTGTGGATAAGGACATGGGGAATGAAAAATATACATTCCTTATGGTGAATATGGGAAGGAAGGACTAGGTGAAGGGACCCAAGGCTCATAAAAAGTCTAAAGCTCCTATGAACCATCATTCCAAGGAATGTAAGATCCAAAGGTAGGTTAATAAAAAAGAGGTAGTATATTTTTTATGTGGCAGGAAAGTCCACTGGGAGAAGAGATGCAGCTAGAAGAAATTAGAATATAAATGTGAATTCATTATTGAGTGAAATCATTCAATATCTACACATTTGGTATTTGATATATCTTTTGGTGTTAATATCTATATCCAAATTTTGGAACCATATATATTCTAAATGATTTATAAAGGATAAGTGGATTTAAAACCTTCTAATGGTGCGAGGATTACTAATCTAGCCATTAGAGATTACCACCTTTCATTTCCAACATGAATAATTTTTGTTATTATAGATTCTCATTATGTACAAACTGAAACCAAGAACATAATTCCCATATCTTTCTTGTTTTTATGATTGGAAATATAAGTTTTTTCTTTTATAAAGACAACATATGTAATGGAATAGAACATTTAAATAATGGTATTAATATATTAAATTATGAAAACAAAGTATTATAAATTGATAATGAATCATTTTAACAAAACTCACATAACACCCATCTATGGAATAACCGTCTTGGTCATTTAATTGATAAGTGTTTGAAAAAGCTCTATAAATATGTTTATTTAGACTCCTCTGAACTAAATACTCTTCAAAGATGTCCTGCTTGTTTCTAAGGAAATATTACCAAACCCCCATTTATTGGATAAAGTCAAAGGGACAAAGATCATCTGGGATTGTTATACAGAGATGTGTGCGGACCTTTTATAGTTGAAGCTAGAGGTGGATACTCATACATTATAAGTTTTATTAATGACTTGAGTATATAAGTATATGTCTACTTAATGAGGTATAAGTATGAGTCCTTTGAGAAATTCAAAGAATTCAAGAAAGATGTAGAGAATAAAATTGGAAAGAAGATAAAGAAGATTCGATTAGATCAAGGTTGTGAATAGCTTAACTAAGATTTTATCAACCTTTTACGAGAGTTTGGGATACTATATCTACTCACCACACCTAACAAAGAATAGTGGAATGGTGTTAGTGAAAGGTGGAACTGTACCTTTTTAGACATGGTAAGGTCAATGATGAGTCTTGTAGATCTTTCATTATCCTTTTGGGGATATGAAATAGAATCTATGGAATATATATTTAACAGAGTACTAACTAATGTGGTATATAGAATTCCCATTGATGTATGGAGTGGAATGAAATCAATTTTATCATATACATGTGTATGGGGTTGTGGGGATTTTTTCATGTTCTTTATAGGAAACAAACTATCACCTCGAGGTGAAAAGTCTATCTTTACAGAGTTCCATAAGGAAACAAAAGGATAATAATTATACAACCCCTTAGATAAGAAATTGATGATCACCTAAAATTTCATGTTTTTTGAGAGGGATCACATAATCAAAAAGGATAGTGGGAGAAATATTCACTTTGATAAAGTTGATTCTCAATATATACAAGAGTTGGTACAGGAATATATTCAACAGGTTCCCTTTGATGAAGTAGTTACTAAAACACAAGAAATATGTAAGATTACTATAGAGGTAAGAAAAGCAGAGAGATATGGTTTTCTAGTCATGAAGGATGATGAGTCATTATTATTTTACATTGATGACTTTCTCTCTTAAAAATAGGTAGTGGAGAGCATAGAACCTATAAGATAGAAATAAGCTATGAATTATAAAATAGATTACATTTATTAGAACCATGTTTCGGTTTTGGTCAAGGTTTCCATTGATGTAATTCCCATAGGGTGAAAATGAGTATTTAAAATAAATATAGACATAGAAGGTAAACTAAATACTTATAATGCATGGAAATTGGAAAAAGGGTTTATACAACATCAAGGGATTGACTACGATGAAATAATTTTCAGATTTTTTATTTTTAAATCCATTAAAATTATACTTGATATGGAATCTTACATTGACTATGAAATTTAGAATATATATTTTAAAACAATGTTCTTTAATTGGAAACTTTAGGATGATTTATTAATGACACAACTATAGAGGTTTTTGACTCCAAGTGGTGCCAAAAATATTTTCATGTAGAAAAAAATCCATTTATGGATTGAACAAGAATCCATGTCAGGGAACATCTAATTTGATAAATCTATAAAAGTATTTGTTTTCATTAAGATTGAAAGTGATCCATGTATTTACAAGAATTTTAGTGGGAATACGATAATTATCCTAGTTTTTTATGTTGATGAAATATTTCTTAATGGAAGCAATATACCATTTTTATATTTTGTTAAGGACGGGTTGAATAAGTTTTTCTCTATGAATTACTTGCGTGAATAAACCTATATTTTAGGGACAAAGATCATTCATGACAGATTCAAGAGGCTACTTAGACTATGTCAATGTATATACATTAACCACATACTAATGTGATTTATTATGGAAAAATACATGAGGGTATTTTTCCTAATTTCACATGGTATACATATTTCAATGAAAGTGTTTCATAAGAAATAATATGGGAAAGAGAGAAGGAATAAGATCCCACATGCTTTTGTGATAGGATCAAACATGTATATCATGTTATGCACAAGAATTTAAGTTTCTTATACATTGATTATGTTATGAAGATATCAAGCTAACATAGGAGAACAACATTGGACTTCTATTAAGGAAATACACAAGTACATAATAAGAACTAAGGATATGTTCTTGATGTATTGAGGAGATGAGGAGCTGATCATCAGGGGTTATACTGATCCTAGTTTTCAAATAGTTCATAATGATATAAATCCATATTTAGGATGTGTTTTCTATATCAATGGGGGAGATACGTTCTAGAAGACTTTAAAGAAACTAGTTTTCACTGATTTTACTGTGGGGTCTGAGTATATAGAAAATTCTGATACTATAGTGGTAGCTATGGAAAAATATCCAAGGTCGCACTATCAGAAAAAGAACATAGTCTAGAAGTATCACCTCTTGAGTTATTTTTCTCAAAGGGATGAATTTATGATAAATAGAGTCCCCACAGAAGAAAACATAGAAGACCCCTTGAATAATAGACTATATCATCAGAATTATGAGTATCATGTGAGAGCCAGAAGACTAAAGGTTATTAGAACTTGGTTCTTGTGAAAGTTGTAGGGTGTTGGTGTTAGTTCAAAAGAACCAAATTATGTGTAATTTATGATAAACTGTATTCATTTTATTAACTATTTATAAAATTCTTTATCACATCATGATTCTCTTTTTTATAACATAATATGTGAAAATGTCCTGAGAGTAGCTGTCACACTGAATGGTTATAGGAGTTCCCCGCTATGATGAGAACCCAGAAGTGCCACCACAATATTATTAAATATATGTTCTATAGATATATTATATAATTTGTGTGAAACAAATGATAAATGCTATTAGGGGAGGAGACTCATTGTAATTTGAGGAAACTACTCATGGTGAACACCCTTAGTAATTTCCAATCTATTATACAATGAGAATGAGGCCTTCCAGAAGGAAATCCATATTTATATGTGTAATTGGATGTTCCTATTTATGAATGTGTGTATTGATCTTAAAAGTTCAAAATAATTATTAATGATTGTTATAAGTTTCATACTTTTATTTATTGATGAGAACCATGATGACATATATTCACGGTGATGTAAGATATGTTAGGTGTGTCATTATTAATACTTCACTAATGAGTAATGCGAGAATGGATATTTCCCTTATGTTATTTAATAGAAGTGGATATATTAGTTCCTTTTATGGAAATGATGTGTCCTAAATAAATACATGGCCATGGTGCTCTATAAGAAAGTTTGATTTACTGAATTTCAGAGAAAGATACATTGGGCACATAGGTTGATGAAACTAGCATGCGACCTTCTTGAATAGAGATTTTATGATAATGATATTATTTTACACTATAAGCATTCATATAAGGTATTATTTCATTTTGGAAAAGTGTTATTTCCCTATGGGTGTCTCAGTGTGTTTTTAGACATTAACCTTAGACTATTGGCTGGTTTTCTTAATGCCACAATGAAAAAGGCCTAGAGGGTTACACACTAAGTCTATCCAGAATCACAGTTAAATAATATATTATTGTTTATTATATAAAAAGATTAATAAATTTTATTCATAAAATTTGTTTAATAATTATCCATGTTTTCTTGATTTTATATATTCCATCACCAGTTATTCGAGAGAATATTATGTGATCAGAATATTTAAAAAAATTATTTTCAATTTAGTGGATATAATATTTATATATTTATTAGAGAATAATGTGGTGATATTTATTTGTTAAATAAATAGTCATTATTCATGTCCCGATAAATATTATAGAGGAATGGTGGACTGAGTTTATAGGACTTGTGAGAAATAATATATATTGATTATTATTTTATCAAATAATATTTAATTAAATTCTAGAGTTTTTCTCATGTCAAGAAATATTAATAATATTATTATTATAGGCTTGGGGTTCCATAGGTATTAAATAAATAATAAAGGGAACATTTTAAATTATTTATTTCCAACCCTAGTGATATATGAACCAAATTATATTATTTTCTTAAAAGAGAAAATTCATTTATTTTGTTTAGCACAAGGAAATTTCAAGAATCCTCTCAACGCCCTAGAGAGATCCCTTATCCAAGAACGATCTCAAGAATAGAGAGAGATCTTCCTACAACATCCAATATTGGCTCTATAGATATCATGTATAATTCTTATGAGGTTATTCAGAGGGAGATAAAATGTAAATGATGCAAGAAATGAGATATTCAGTGCTACCACTCAGAGATTCATGTTATGAGGTTTAGATATTTGTGGAACACATGTGGATCACCATAATAGAAAATATTTTATAGATTACAATAATGATATGATGGTATGATGTAGATACATTTTCATACCCATCAATGAAGAAAGAGACTCATGAAAGGATATTCATAATTTCTTAATATGTGATGATCCTTTGCTGGTTTTTGGTAGTTACCCACTATCTTTATTATTTGATTAAATTCTATTGATTTCAATGTTTATCTTCATGTAAATCGCATATGATTAATAGATCATGAAATAAAAACAATTATGGTTCCAACCCATCACATGCTTCCGCCATGGCCAAAACCTACACCCCTAACCACCCCTTTAGATCTCAGAGCTTGGACGAGGTAGTCCAATATATTGTAGATAATATGAGAGTGTTTTTTGGGTGACAATACATAGAAAATTGGATCCCATTATGAGGGGAAACTCATTATCAATACTCAAGGAAAATTTTAATATACTCATCCAAGATAAAAATTTTATTATCTAAGGGTTCTATCGTACATAGTGAAAAAATCACCATCTGACGGGAAATCAACTACAACCACTACTATATATTTTTATTATTTCAAAAATATCATGTCACCTATTTTAGTTCCCACATAAAAAATATTTTTCACACTATTTACATAATAATTGAAATAAAATATATAATATTCTTATTTTAACATCGATTATTAAAATAACTGATGTTACAAATATTTTCCAGAATACTCTTAACATTTACTATTGAAATTGACATTATTAAAACATAAATCCTTCATATTTTTTATATTGTATAATAATAAAATTAACATGAAAAATATCTCAATAAATTAACTTCAACAATTTCACATTACAAAATTCCCCACAAAAGGTGATTTCACTAGATAAGTTTTCTTCACATAGAATTATATCATGTTTCCTAAACATTTTTTTTCAGTATTCTTCTAAAATTTTAAATTTTACATATGTTATATTCATATTAAATCTTATATATTTTTCATTCTTTGGTAAAAAATTTAAAATATGTTTTGGAAATGTACAAATATAAATCATATTTTAATATAATACTTTTCTATTTTATTATTAGCTACCCCAACTTCAAAAGGTGTCTGAGTTTGAGTATTCCAATTGTATCCATGACCTTTTCTATGATAATAATAGATGGTGGATTGTGTGTAAAGAACCAAAATATATAACATAAGATTGTGATGATATAATCACATCCTCTGGGGCTATATTGGAGGAATTTTATGAATAAACTTGTATTTACGTATTTAAAATTTCAATTTCCTTTTCATCATATTTTTTATTCATTAATTGTTAATTTATTTTTTGAATTATTTTCTTGATTTCATTGATAATAACTATTTCTTTCATTTAATGAAATTTTAAATTATTTTTTTATATAATTTATACATTATCATTTAAATTGGTTTGTGTTTCTTAAAAAAATTAGATGTTGATTTTGTATAAAAATCTCTATATGGTTTTTCGAAATCACATTTTTTAAAAATTATTTATTTTTTTTAAATAGTCAATATGAAAGATTATTTTTTATTTAAGTTATCAATTAAATTAATGAATTATTTCACATCATTTATTTAAATAATATATGTTGGGATTTTTTATAAATTTACATTTTAATTTGTCTTTTCTGAATAGTCAATGTTTCTAATATTTTTAACATCTCATATAAAAGAATATTAAATTTATATTTACAAAATTTCTTATAAGAAATTTACATTAAAAACTAATGTTAAAAATAAATAAACTATCATAATAAAAGAAATTTTGTACTAATAAACATCATACAAACATTCCCTTATCATGTTGACTTAATATCCCACACAAAAAAGAAGAAAATCGCTACTGTTATATGGATTCAACATAGCCACTTTGAGGTCCCATGAGAACCTCTCAACTCTAAGTGCCAACTCACATTGTTAGTGATATAAGTTATCCCATGATAAATTCTTCTTTGATTTTCTACCTGTATATGTTAGGATGAAGGATTTCCCAAATTCTCAAACTCTCAAACTCTCAAACTAGGGTTGCAATAAAAAAGGAATGGACTATACTACTATATACGAGTATAAGTTCTAGAATAATGTAGACATAGTTCATAATAGGAATTATGGTGGTAGATTCATATTCGTAACCCTCCATAATATTCTTTGAGTCACATCCTTGTATTCAATATTCATAATCTAGGCATAGACTGCCTTGTGGTAGTAGTGTTGTAAATATAAAAAATGACATCAACCTCTAGATCCTCTTCTTGAGGAACCACCAGGTCCTTCTTCATTGATTCCTTATTGAGGAAAACTCTATCTACATCGGGAATGTTCCTAATCACATTGTACTTCTTGAAATAGAAGTATATTTATTTCCTCACCCCAATATACTACATTCCATTTTGGAATTCATGAACCATGTGACGATATCATCCATAGGCATAAAAAATATCATCTCTTGTGTATTCATATTATAACACACTGACCAGAATCATACATTTTTTGTAAGATATAGTAGATAACCTCATAAACAATACCCTATATGAAAGTGGTTGGAGGATGGTGGTGATGGTTAAATGAAACAGTTGGAATATTATTCTTTTTTATCAAATAATCATTAGATAAACACAATAATAGAAGTTGCAATAACAAGTGTAAACAAGAGAATATCATACTACATAAACTATATTAGTATCATAACAAGCTATAAATGATGGAATATAATATCTAGTATATCAAGTCAAAAGAGATCCCCACATATGGATGATCAGTATATGAAAAGGAAAAATGAAAAAAATAATAAATTTCAAGGAAATCAAAATATCACATAATATATCTTAGTGACACCTCAATCCATACTTATCCACCTTCTCAATTGATAAATGAAAGGATATTTCCTTTCACTGGATTCATTAAAATAAAGGTTTAATACAAAAAAATATTCCCTTATAGGGTGTGAGTATAAACCCATAAAAAACTACCAAAACATCCTTAACATAAGTGTACGAAATATATCAATAGGTACCCAATGCCATAAATAAAACATGTACGGAAACATACAACCTATCCAATCATCATTCACTAACCAAGATGTAATAAAAATTTGTTTTATTAGCTTCAAATATATACTAAAAAGGACTATGATATCAAGTATTTATAGAGAAACCATATTATGACAACAATATTCTAAAACTATGTGTCCAAGAATCCCACTCATGATTTCCCTCCACACATGTCAAAATCTTCCATACCACTCATGTCCATCCTGCGTTCATCTGAGACATAGTTATATAACTCATGATAGGTCCACTGCACTACCAATATCATCCATTTAACTCATGACTATCCATTTACTCATTAGAAGAATAGTCCTCTCACTCATGACTAACACATATTTCCCTAATTTTTTAATCCAAATCAATCATGACTATCCTGTATCATCATCTAAATTTTGAAATCAATAAGAAAAGTTATTCAATCCATTACCAATCTGGAATGACTCATTCTAATCACATTTACATATGTGGGAATCCATAACCATAACTATGGAACATGGATTTTTCCCATAATTCTAATCCATATCACTTGTGCTCCACATCTATGGGATCAAAGGATAAATACCAACCTGACTAGTAATTTTGAACCTATGTGAAGAGATATCGTAGGGTATACACACACACACCGAAAATAAAATCATGGCAAAAAACTTCACACTTATTAAATAACATGTTAATGATCCATTACCATAGGTGTAGTGATACAAAATCACTAATAATCACTACAAAAAATAATCCAAACATAAAAAATTCCTAAAATATTCTCCAAAATTAGACCTTAGTGTTTTAAAAAGTTTAAAAAATAATAAATGAAAAGAAATAATGTTCTAAGGATATGGTGGTTTACAAATTACATGAAGGAACAAAACAAAATGAATGAAAATAGAATTAGTGGATAAATGAGGAGAGATGATTAAAAATATTCTATGATATGATACATGTAGGTAAAATTACAATAAAGTGATGAAGGGATAATAGGGGATGGTTTAAGGAGGTTTCCTATAAATATGATTCAACTAATCTTTTAAAAAAACAGAAAAGGAGGATTTTACTCTGTAAACATATGGTTAAGGATGTGAAGCACTTTAGGCAGAACCCTTGGTGTTATATCTTGAATTATATATTTTGTGGAACATATATCACACCATGAAATCCTTATTTCAACTCTAAACTAGGTATCGGTTTGGACCATTCCTCATAAACCCACTCTTGAGAAACCTCAACTCCTTGACCATCAAGAAGTAAGTGTAATACATAAGATTAGATAAAAAATATATATTATAAAACAATTTGAAATTTAATGGGTGTTATGAACCCCTTATCTATGAACTATTTATCATCAGGAAGTATCTCTAGGTGTATACAATGATAAAATATGGGAATTTCACCAAGACATTAGTTTCACACTCTCACGTTTCCTTCTAGATACGTACATGTTTCCACAAACCCAAAGAAAGAGGCACTATATTCCCTCACAAGACCTTATCACTTAATTTTATGATTCAAACTAGATATTTCTCAAATAAATCATCCATGTCCAACTCAACATTTCCACTATCAATCATGAGAATCAATTATGAATCATACAATCAATGATATGGAACATGAAACAAATCATTCATACCTTATTGTCATGAAGGATGGTCTAACTAGAAATCAACCATCTTAATCCATCCTAGAATCCTGAACGGACTAGAAATCCATGATGATGGCTATACCTACTCTCTAAAATGATGATTCTATAATTCAAGTGACACCAAAAAATACCCAATCACCCAATGTAAAATATAAGGTTCATTTCATCCAATCAATTTAATAACACTACATTCTATAATAAGTGACAAATAACATCCCTATAAACTACACCCACACACAAGTCTACTCCATGAGGATTAATTTGATCACTACTGACTCTCCCACCCAAATCCAACACACCACTAATAAACATGGTTGGCCATAATGGTCTTAAAAATGATCCATCTAAAATAAAGCTTTTAAGATTTTATAGTATCGAAACTATACCAAGGCTAGATGAATATCCCATGACCCATTGAAATTACGCCCACATTCTATGAGAATATACTCTATGACATATATACCTCTCTTATACAATCCATTTTTTTTGAGGGATATGTTGTGCTCTACTTTATTTGAAATCCCCCCACATTTTTTATTCCTAACTAAAATCACAATGTGAAATGAACATCTTTGTATTACATGATGCTCACAAGAACACCATGTAACTGAACTATTTATCAAACATAAATTCTTCCCAACTCATCCCTAGACAAATTACTTTGAATATTTATAAAGTTCATAATATTCATTTGATATTAAACCCCCACCCACATAGTAGATTTAATCCTTAAAGACTTGGTTATTCCTATAATTAATTCCATAGTCATTTCATTCCATGTTCGTACTAGCATCATAAGAGGTTGAAGTGACCTTCATGGTCACTGGTGTTCCACCTTCACTATCTAACATGTAAGGTAGTGAAAAACAAAACCTATGTCATATTTCTTCATGCCTAACCACTAGAAATGATGTTTCACATCATGATACATCTTGGTTGATCTTAGATGTATTACCCATTGTATTCCATGAGACTCCCTCAATAACTACTCCCTCATAGATATGGGAACCAAAACAATTACATAAACACGAAGAACATTTTCCCCCTCAAAGAACCATCCTGGAATACGATCATTCTTTTAATGATATTTTAAATAAAATTTGAATGTAGCCTTAACTTTATCCCCCGATAAATAGGTAATGATCATGGGGGTACATGTGCCCATACCATAATTCTCAGATACTCCCACTGTCCATTTATCTTGAAAGGTTAATGACTCATACTCTTCCGAATATGTTTGTGTCCCTAGTTTTAGTAGTATCCTACCAAAGGAATTATTAACATCATTCGCCTTGCCTAAGTCATACGACATATTGAAATTAAATATCTATAAGTACTTAGACCAACATATGAATCATAGGTTCAATTCTTACTAAAGAATGATATATCAAAAAAATTTGTGGTCTGTGTAGATGAAAAACCTCCCACCAAAGAGATAATTTAAGCCACACTTAAAATCATGAACTATGATAGCTAACTACAGTTAATTAGTAGGGTTGTAATACCCCTAGGTTCTTAATTTATTGTACTCATACGCTACCACCCGAACTTCCTACATCAATAAATCCACCAAAATAACTTCTGAAGTATCAAATAAAACTATATTACCAATCTATAGGTCTGGATGAATCTGAATTTGAGTGGATTTCAACCATTTCATTAACTCTTTTAAAGGCTCCTCACACTATTATATCCATATTAACTTCACTCCCTTATAGGTAATAACTTTTATATTTTATTTTATGTTAAAAAATTCCTAGATGAATCACCCGCAATATCTAATCAACATGGAAGAAATATGGATTTCAAAAAAATTCCGAGGATGATCCCAAAAAATAACTGCCTCCATCTTCTCCAAATAAATTGATATTCCTACCTTAGAAACCACATTCTTATAATCATATATATTGGGTCTTTAAGTGATGTTTGAATAAATTGAAATAAATATGATGACATTAGGGTGTTCTCATGTAAATCTCAATATATATGGAATGTAACTATAGGGTCCTCAAATACATTAGAATATCAACATTGAATTCCAAAATAATGGAGTCCATGTATGGGTGGAAACACATTTCATTAGATCCCTGAACACTTTTGGATTATTATTCAGACCAAATGGAATTATTTAATACATATACAGCCTATGATTTCTCATAAATATTTATCAGTATAACATTTACCTTGAACCATAACTGATAATTTCCTAATCATGGATCATTCATAGAGAACCATCAAACTCCCCTCAACCGATCAAAAAACTCATTAATCCTCGATATGGGAAACTTATTATTTACTGTAAATTAATTTAGTTTCCAATAATATATAGAAAATTTAAGGCATCCATTTATGTTTTTAAAAAATAATACTAGAGCACCATACTGATAAGTTTTCGAGAGAATAAACCCCTTCACATACAGGTCACCGGTCTTCACATCAAGATATCTTAACTCAATAGGTTCTATATGACATGGTGAACTACATATAGGTTGTGAACTGAGTAAAAATTTCTTCTAAAACACAATCCAACTTCAGAAGGTAGTCTTGATAAATAATCTAAAAAGATATATTGGTAATTATCTAATAATAGAGGAAACATTTTTTGAACCATTACATCACCTGTAGTGAGAACCATAACATTCAACCACTCTATAATTGCTTCAATTTGGAAAAGGTAAGTTGTTTCTCTACCAACCTCAAGATTCTGATCCCTGTTGAGAACACACTCCTCTCCCATTTGGGAGGTAACTTTCACCCATCTTTGATATAAATATAGGTGTAATAAATAATGTATGAAACATTCCATGCTAAAAAAGAAAAAAAATAACTGATCATATCCAAAATCCAATAATCCAACAAATTTATATAGCTTGCAACCACTATAGGAAATTTTCAACACCTCTGAATATAGGCAACCCTCTTCTTGATTTTTGTATCATATTCTAATAACCCATGGGAAAAATTCAATTTTAACTCTAAACTAGTATATTTTTTGAAGAAAAAACTGAAATAGAATCCCCTATATTGGAAAAGGTAGCAAAGAGTGTTTACATATCCAAAATTGTACATTTATCCTTTTAATGTCCCTCTTCATCATATAATGGAGATTGATTCAATGAATACACCCTATCAACCATGGATCCATGAAAATTACCCCATCATTTCTGACTCATTAGAGTATTTGAACCATTTGTATACTACAACTTCTATATCAAATATCTCCAAACATCTCTATAAAATGTCCTCTACAATGGTGCCTAAATTTCTGTCTGGATTCCTCTCAACTAAGCCATTGAGGCTTGCACCTATATGAATCCTCTTTGAGAACTCATCCATGATACCCTCAAGAAATATTTTTGATGATTTCCTATATTTCCACACCGACCACACTCCATCGATGAACTAGTACAATATCCATGGAAATAAACACTCTTACTACATCATAATCACCTAGGAAAATCTCCACTCATTGAGGTTACTAGACAATCTTTATCCTACTCTAAATACTTATCGCTTCACTATTACATTTTCTAGGACCACCTCTTTCTACATCCAAAAAAAGACAACCACAACACCACTGAAGTGACCAATCATCAGACCACTGGAAACAATAATAATTCTTACCACCTTATCAACCTTCAAACCATTCTTAATTGTGTGAGCCTTATAAAGAGTGTCAGGGTAATATTTCTAGCTGGAGATCCTATTATGGTGCCTTACTTTAGGGCATAATTTTTTTTTGAAACCACTTGATCATTTGGACCTTATTCTTTTACAAAAGATGAGAAATATGTGAAAAATACTCAAAATGATCATAGTAAATGGATACTGATATAAATCCTTATTAGAGTTCCATGATCCCCTGGTCATGATTCAACCATATCATGTCTAGTAATAACTCCTTAAAGAATAGTTCCTTGAAAACCTTCCACATAAAGATTTTCTGACTCATTTCTTATATCAACACACTCCACCACTTCATGGATGTTCTTTGTAGTATGTAAGTTGATATTTCGCGATACTCTCATCAAGAGTCTCAACCAGATTAAAAATCCATTTGATAATTTCAATCCAATCATGTATTTTTTGGGGGCCTATTTTTCCATAGAATGATGGAGATCATGGTAGAAGGATGTACCAGTCATAATAAATCAACTTCAGTGATCCCTAATGGGAGCCTCTTCCTCCCACTGACACTATGTGAAAAAACCATTGTTGAAGTTGACTTATTTAAAATATTGTTGGGGAACTCAACAAATAATTCTCATCCATGTGCTCTTTCACACTCGAAGTCACAACATGTTCATTCCCAACATCATGGAACTCTAAAAACGGGTTAGTGGCTGGTACCATAGGATTTCATATTTAATAAATTTAGGTATTTATAATAAAAAAACACAAAAATTACTTTAATATCTCCATTATTAAAAAAAATACTTAAGAAATTATCGGACACACACACACACACAATAATCATTGGAAGCACACCATAGGGATACCCACCACCGTTAGTAATATCACTTTGGAGCCTACCCAAGGCCCAATCCCACATCACAATACCTATACATTAGTTATATTCATGTATACATAACAAAATATAGGGATTATCAAGTTAAATTAAATAAAATTCACCATTTTTCGTATTTAAGAGAACAGTAAATATATTATTAATAGAATTTAATTTTTTTAAAACTATATCAATCACAAGAAATATGGAATGGGTCATGTGAAACTATGTGACTATCCATGATGAATGAACTCACCAACACCATCTTATGAGTCTAATAGAAAATCTTGTGAACCACAACCAAAAAATAATGAAAAAAAATTACATGATACTATAACATTGAAACCAATAAAATGAATCCCACTTCATCAAAAAATTAGAGGTCACTACATAAGTGATGACCATGAATATGCATAGCTCCCCTTCCCAAGTCCCATAAATCCTATATTTGCTCTTCTAAGACCGAAATAGTAATTAAAAGGAAAGGGCATCTAATACCATTTTTTAAATACTCATACTGTATCCTTCTGCTCAGGTTGAGGTGATACATGACCTCATGCACGTCTCCCTATATACAAGAAGCTGATGATTTGTAGTAAGTGCCTAAACAACACTATATGGTGACTACAACCAATTTATGAGAGAGCCATTAGAGTCATGTAGTAACATAAGTATTAATAATAGGGGTAAACATAGGAAAATAATATTATGGAAGAAATGTCATTATAATAAGACCCAATAACAAATAACATACAATATCTATTATATCAAGTCAAAATATATTCACACATGATAGAGATCAATATATTAAAATAAAAAAAATAATAACATGATAAATAATAATTAAATAAATGATAAATGAGTTTTTCCTGACATCACCTCAGTCCATAATTCACCACCTTATCCACATCTTGATATTGGTCCCTTGAATTTTGCTATAACAATGACTATAAAGTCTACACACACACACACACACTGATATTTTCATGTAGGGCATGAGTATAAATCGAGTAGAACTCATTAAATGCACCCTTAAAATATTTGTAAAATATATATAAAGTTTTATGTAATGAAATAAATAAAATATATAAATAAACATATAACCCAATGGGTCATGATACACATACTAGGATGATATGAACTTTGTTCCTACCTTCTTCAGATTTATGCAACATGGAACTATGATATTAAGTGACAAAAATGAAACAAGAATATAGGATCATCATTCCAGTATCATGGGCACAAACACCTCAATCATGGTTTCCCACATCACACATTAAGATCACCTATACCACTCATGACTAGACCATGCCCATCCCAGAAATATCCATCTCACTCATTAACGACCTATTGAATTTCTAAGCTATTCGATAACACTAATGACTAGCCTATGTCTCATTCTGAGCATAGTAATCTCACTCATGACTAGATTTGATTAATGTTACAAGATCATTCATATTAGTCATGATTAGCATATATCATCATCATAACCTTTACAACATCTTGAAAATTCATTCTAACCTTTTTGGAGCTTAAACATCTAATTCTATGCCTATTTACCCATATGACTACCCAACCTTCATTACTATTCATGGATTATTTTCAAAATCAAAGGAAATATCAATCTCACCCCCCTCTAAGGGATCAACCAAGTAAATATGTACCAACCTAATAGTTTGATACCCAAATTAATATGTTTTATATATTTACACATGAACCCACATGAAAATAATGATATATATCTTCATAAAACTATTGTAACATGGTAAATAATTCCCACCTCATTCATGAAGTTACTATGTATCCTATAATTTCTACAGAAAAACAACCTCAACTTTTGAAATACCTAAAATGTATCCCAAAATAATACATTGGGGTTATAGAAATGGGAGAAAAGAATAAATAAGAAGAAATAAGGATCTATGGCTAATATGGTGTTAAACCTACATGACAGAACCAACCACAATGAGTAAAACTGTAATTGGTTAAGGAATAAAGGAAGAAGAGTCACAATCTTCTAAGAGAAGCATCATTTATCCAAAATTCTTATAATGGTTTGAAGGGAAGTTGGGGGTATGCCTAAGTTGTTTTCTATAAAATATTAATCATTAAACCTTTCAAAAAAAATCTTTCAAAAGGCTTTAATTGAGTGAACATGTGGTTCACACCATGAACCAATACTCGTAGATCTTATGGATTTTTATCCTTATTTATTCAAATATCAACACCTATGCATCTTTTTAAAATCCTGCTTATTGATCTAGATTAGCTACATGTCTGGTTCTTTCCATAAAAACCCACTTCTGAGGATCCTTGACACCAAAACAACTTGAAACCATAATAATATAAAAGATCAAATAGAAAAATTAAATCTGAATACACCTTGAAAATCTTGGTGCATTTCATAGATCCTCCACCCGAGTCTTTCATAGTTGATCACCAGGTTTGAATCCAACAAACGATTATGCCACCAATGCTGAATCCGTTAATCCTTTCAGTTTCTAACCAAAACTAATGATTTTTCTTCTACATAATTTTTAAAAAACAAAAATAGTTGATTCTATTGTGATAAAAATATATTGACCATGAAGGAACTCTCTATAATCCCAATATATTTAAGGATACAAATGGGAACATGGTCAACTTGAATCTCCCTATGAATACCACACATAAACTTTTGTGCTTGAAGAAACCCATTAAAAATCATCTTAAAGGAGTAAATTGAGAGTCCTTTAATCTTTACCCACACAACATAATATATATGGTAAGAACTATTGATATAATAACTTATTCATGCATACCATCCTCATAGTAGCTAGGTAATACTACTCATAAAAAGATGTTATTAAAATTTAACCATAGAGAGTCTTATCCTCATGGGTCTAGATGATCAAGGACCACCACCAACTCACAACACTATTAAGTAGGATAGATTCTAGACTAACCATTTTATCAGAAGGTGTCTATAAATTGATGATCACTCAAATCACCACATCAAGAAAATCACCCACTACATTAGGTTCATTCTTTCTAGAGAACCTATGTGGTATTTAATAGTGAATCTTGTAAAGTTCACTCATCCAATATACACCATTATATTTACTAAGTAGAGTCATACACTACTCAATAGGTTGAGGTACTAACACCTTGTTTTTTGATAGTGGGTCTCTCACTACACTATGATTAAAGGAACTGATCCCTCATTTTTTATGGGGACATATCATGTTCTAGTATTATGAGGGTACCATTTACTAATTCCTAGAAACTAATGGGTTAGTTCTCCAATTAAACATGCATGTGATAAAAGTATTGGTTAATTTATATGTCTTCTTTTTACCAACACTAGGTTCCCTGGTATGATGTTAAACTCAAAACCCCTTAAAACATTGGCCTATATCCTCAATACATTTCCAAATAAACTGAAATCCAAATGTAATCCATAATATAGGATATATCTGATACTAATTTGAAATGAATTAACCCATTAGTACCCAACCTAGTGTATAATTAATTTGAGTGTGCCACCTGATGCTCACCTAAAATAGGCTTGGAACTGGCAACTGGTACTGAGTAGAAATATCACACAATATGGGATTCATTTCCTTAATTAACCAATATATAAACATACCTATCCCCCTGGGATATAATAATGTTTCATCTATAATTAATACAACTATAATATTTAATTAATGTGAAAAGATCTTCAATCTACATAGAATAAAAAGTGAATTATTCATAAATAATGTGGGAAAAAATTTCATGCCCAATAACTTAGAGGAAAACTAACTCAAGGAAACTAGAGTTATGGGATCTCAATAATGAACTATAACTGTACATAATTTTTTTTTGATATGATCATCTCTAGGCACCAAAAATATTCTTCTCCTCTAACATCTTATCCTCTATGGTGACCATTGAATTTCCCTTCTTTTACAAAAGACACAAAACATGAGGAAAAAAGTAACCATTTTGGTCTAAGTATAGAAATAACTATTGGAAAACTCATAAAATAATTAAGGAATGAATAATTTTATTGTTTTCTCAGAACCACCATGGAAGAAGATAACCCTCTTAAGGAAATATGATTTGAAGAAAACAAAACCCAGATAATATTTATGATAGGGAACTTGAAAAGATAATTCAATCATTCACCACCAAACTGATCAATTAAATTCATCACCCTAAGACACCTAAGAATCTAGATGTCCAATTAATAAAAACCAACATCATCTCCTTGAATTTGGTGATAGAACTATATTTTACAGAGATAATTTTCATTATAGGTAGTATCTAACAACTAATTATTAAACATGGTAATCAAATAATGGATCATATGAATATATAAATAGAGGACCCACACCATGATGATCCCTAGAACACTGATTAATTGATCAATAAACCATATTTAACTTATTTAGGACCAACACCCTATTCGATGTGGTAGATAACTAATACAATGGAAAAATATTGATAACCATCATGATGTGAATATGGGGAGTACCAAAATCTAAGTCCCTATATAGGACCCACACTATACCAAAAATATAAAACCAGAGGAGTACCAAACCTTGAGAAATGATCTATTCAAAACACCCAATTCCAATTATTTTCCTAATAGTAAAAATTATTTAACCTACCATAAAAATGGCATAGATAGAATTGAATGTTACAAAGGATCAAACTGTAATGCATTACATCGAAAATTATTCATATGGTGTTAATAAATCCACAACATGATTTATTGTTCCATGCTATAATTCATGACCTACTCATTTCACACTAGAAATAAAATCATGAAATTAAATTTGAAAATTTATATCTTTATTTTTTAACACAATCCAAACGTTCACTCTATTTAGATCAACCTAAAATCATAACCATAATATCCAAATTATGGTATACATCACATAAGATTAATTTAGATCAAATATCCTATACATAATATTAATATGCTTATACTCATAAAAACCATTGGGAAAGGGGTAGTCATAAAAGAATAAGTAGTGTTGTAGTTTGATATGACCATGAACTCTATAGAAAATTAATATGACCTTACATTATGCTAAGACATGCCTTATTATGGTAAAATGTGACTCCACCCAACACAGATTTCATGTCATAATCATTTACATCCCATACTATCACTTCCATGTAATCTCTCCATTGTTGATACACTAATATTGCATTCCAACATCAAATAATAGATATTTTCCACCACTCCATTATACCATGAGAATAATATGGGGTTTGAGAGAAAGATTCAACAATGTGATATTAAATATGGGAAATAAATAAAAAATGGTGAATTTTTAAATAGATAAATTCTCAGTGGATGAAATAGTGATATCTATTAGTAATATCATAATGAAATGAAAAACGACAACAAATATTTTCACAATTAATCAAATGATAATGAAAAATTAGAAGAGAAAAGATTACTAGGGATCTAAGAAAGAACCATCAGAGGTTGAGATATCGAAGGAGGGAATAAACAATGATAAGACTATTACACTATTTATAATAAGGCTCTTGGTTGGTCATATCCCAAAAATATATAAAATGTTTCGGTAAATTTTATCAATATTGATAGAAAACATTGTATAATTGGATTAATAATGCTATAAAGGACCATGATTAATTCTAGATTTAATTACCACAACTTAATCAAAGCCTTTCATAACTCCTCGAAAAACTCAATCAAATCTCGTCACATTATGTGATCACCCCCTATTATAGTGTGGAAAGGGGTTTCACAAAAAATGTCTCATCTATAATACTAACCATAAAGTCATTGTTTATAAATAAAGGCAATAAATAAATCCCATCACCATGAAAAAAATCTTCCCAGATGAGATAAAACCAAATGAACTATACTTCCCACTCCTTCTATATGATATGAACTCAAAATAACCATACTTCATACAATATAAATTTAGTAGTATGTTCCTTCCTAGTCCTTTAATTTGGAGGTGTTCTGAAGAGGTTATAGAGGATTTTTTAATAGAGGATAGAATTGCAGCAGAGCTATTTTTGGAAATACACATTGTGTAAAAGTATTACCTGATATGTAGTTTTGGTTCAGGACATGTGTATCTAGGTGGTACATGAATTCTACGCATCTATGGGTTAGATTTTGATAAGCGTATACATTGTGTAAGTGGTATTCATGATGTGTAATATAATCAAGTGTTCAATCCTTTAAGAAGACATGATTTTCAGTGAAAAATGTACATTTCTAATAATCCTAAGGATTACACACCATGCAATGGTGAAAAAACGTGTAATAATAAAGATCCAGGTTATATTATAACCCTTATAGAACAATTTCATTTCGTTTAGATGACTAACTTATCTTTCATTTTGGACGATCCATAGCCACCCTGAGGATTTATTTAATCACTCTTCCTTACTTTTGTATCCTTTGGATTTGGTGGATGACTATTGGTAATAATTGGTAGGTTATCCTACCTTTCTTGGTTAGTTTTATTCCTTTCTTCTTTTGGGAATTCACTATGGTGATGTTTTTTTGGTTTGGGGTTTGTGTTGGGTTTAATTTTCTTGGAATTTGGGTGTAGTGTTGGTTGATATGTTGTTTTTATTTGTGTATTTTTGGTTTTTGGTAATTTCTTCTTCACATTAGAGTGTGAAATGAGTTGGAAAGATTCTTTGATGTCGGGAATCCTTCGTTTTTCTTTATTGTGAATCATTCAGGAGTTGTTTACTTTTTCTATCTATGGGTGATGGTTCTGATGCATTAACCAAATATAAATAATTTGGATAAATTGAATTTAAACGGAAAAAGTGGTTTGATTCCCATGATTTTATTACTGTGATATTATTATGATATGTTGAATTCTACAAGATTTATGCCCTGTTGAAAATTATTTCTTTTGGGGGATTTATTTTCACTTGATATATATGTCGTGAGTAATACTTTAGATGTGCTATCACCCTAATATTGAAATTGATTATCAACTTATATTTGGTTCATAAAATGTTTTACCCAGGATTATGTATTTTATGATAATTACCCAAAAATAATGTGGAATGTAATAAAAGACCATTTATAAATCTGTAAGAGGATCTTGTTGTTTTGTGATGTTTGAATGTGCTTGTGAGAAAATGATTTGTGGTTGGGTAATTTGGGGCTAATGGTTTGTTGTTCATGCTTTTGGGGTGCATGATTATTTTATTGGCCATGCTTTTGTGGTGGTGAGGTGGTTTGTTGGACATTATTTTTGGGTGGAAATTTTGTTTGTTGGATATGATTTTTGGGATGGGTGGGGTTTGTTGGTCTTTCTTTTAGAGAGGTGAGGAGGTTTTTTGGACATCAAGGTAGTGGTTTCATTATGATATATACATGGGTAGTGATAGAATAAATAATTGTTTAATAATGTTTTTAATGGCTGGTGCTTGGTTTTGTTTTCAATAAGAAGATGGATAATGAATAAATAAATGATGGGTTATTTGGTTAAATGTGGCGGATGCTAAATAATGATATGAATTGGTTAGATAATGGGAATTGTTTGGAAATGTGAAGGGGGGATTGTGGCATGTTTTGTGATGTTTTTTATATATAGGTGGTATAAATAATGTTAATTTTGGGAGTTTTTTGGAATTGGGTTTTTAACCCAAAGGTTTGGATTGTTTTTGTGGCTATATGAATATAATTTTTTTTAAGATTTATATACACACCAACCCTAATCAATCACTATATTCTGAAACCCACATAGTCACACTTATATCGTATTCACCAACATCCGGTGAGGACGATGGATAGATGGTTTCCCACCCTTTCACACTCTCTCTTCTGGTGAGGTAGATATTGCCTAGGCTATGATTCTTGGAGGTTTTATAGTTCATTGGATGGTGGTTGTGATATCCTAGGTGTTTTCAGATGATATTTGATGAACCAAGTGTTTTTAGGTGAGTTGTGATTATGCTTATGGGGTTGTTTCCCATGTGTTTTCAGGTAATGTGTGATATGATCGTTCTTGTGGGGTGGCATTTGGTGGTGGTTGTTTATGGTAGGGGGAGGGCATAATGTTGATTTCCTACATTTTCATGATACCCTACTAATATGGTTATGGTGGTAGTTGATTTTTGTTTTCCCAAGTGTTATTAGGTGAGATGTGATCATCGTTATGGGGTAGTGGCCTAGGTGTTTTCTGGTTAGATGTGATGTGACCATGCTTACAGGGTAGTGTGGTATATAGAAGTGATAAACGAAGTAGGACATATGATTTTGTGTAGTGATATCAATATAATAGTAGGAAAGCGGTGTGTGGTTTCCTTTTTTTGGTATGATTCTAATTATATTGTATTACATGGCTTGAATTATTTGGTGAGCATGACTTGGTGAGGTTGGGAATGATATTTGGCCTATTCATGTGATGTGGTTTCTTTTGTGTTCTCACAGGTTCATTAGTATACTTATTTCACATTTTCAAAAGAGAGTTTATTTTTCGTAATAAGTATACTTGTATGCTCATCAAATTTATATAAACGATTATCATGTTTCTAGGAGTATTACATGAACCGAGATGGAAATTACTTTCCTTGATCTTTGAATAGCTCCTGTGTCACTACTTTAGCTTTGTTTTTGGTTATTTACTTTTGGATACTTTTATCTATATGAATTTTATTTATACAATCATTTTCTCATGGTTTTGGTTGATTTTATATTATTTCCTGGAGATTTTTTTGTGAATCATTAGTCTTATCCCCTTATCCTATATTATAATAGAAGGTAATGCCTCCTATTTCATGATATTTTTATTCCCTCAGTGCTATTCTCCAACCCAGGGCCTATTGGAGTCGAGACTTTGGGGTCATTATCTCTCTCCCCTCATTGTGGTATCTTTGGATGGAGGGGGTCATGATAGAGTGGTATCAAAGGATATGGTTGAGTGATAGGTTTGAGTTTGGAGTTATTCATAGTGAGGATTACATGGGTTGGTATGGATACTATGTTAGTTGACCTTGGTGCATGAAATTGGCTCGGGAGACCATCTAGGACATGTGATTTTTGGGCCTCTATGATCCAGTGCACCGACACTGAGTTTATTGAATGGCGAAGTGAGTTTGACATGTTTTCATGGTAGAGAAATTGGAGAGATAGATGCATTATGATTACTTTATTAATTATTTTAATTGTGTATTTTTGGGAAGGATAAAATGAATAAAGTTAATTTAAATGAATCTTAATAAAATTTAATAATATTGAGATTAGAAGTTATTGTTTACATTTTTGTGCTATGGATCATATTCATCAACAACGTGTGGCTCAAGTATTTGAGGTTTGGATGGATGGTCTGATTTATTGTTGTAGTGTTGATATGATAAAGGAGGATGAGGATTGGTAGAGGGTATTTCACTCTTTTTAGTGGACGGATCTAAGAAGTACAAGGGAAGTGTTTTAGATTTAGGGAAAAGAGATGGATGGAGGATCTCGAGATCAAATTTAGTGTGATATGGGCCCTAAAAGAGTACTTTGTCCCTTTTCTAGTTATTCATATGTGGGAAGATACATGTTGGTGGTGGAAACTATATCTACGAGATCATAATAGGACAAATATTTCATGGGTTGACGTCTAGAAGGATTTCTAGGTAGATTTTCTTTCTTAGACTATGAAGGCAATGAATAGGTATGAGGTTTTTTCACTTCATCAGAAGAGTATGTTAGTGTGAGAGTTGGGAATCAAGTTCAATGACCTTTTTCATTTTTCCGATATCTTTTTCAGGATGAGAAGTCTCATGTGAGATGTCTTGATGATAAACTTCTTCATTCTATTCAGTATACAGTCATGCACTTTGTGTTTCCAATGCATCTGGAAGTTCTGAAGAAGGAGGAGGTGATCAGGTAGATGCACTCACAAGGTGTTTTGACACAAAAAGGGAATAGTCAAGGCTCCTTGAAGAGTAGAGTTGTTTATTGGAATGTCTCAGAGTCTAGGAAGATTGATGTTTTAACCAGTGGGGATTCTGCCTCTGTAGCTTCATTTTCATCCTTTTGGGGATAAAAGTTTCCATTATTTTTATATATATTTATGATTGTGTGTTTTGGTTGTGGGATTTTGGGCCATCTCAAGAACCAAATCCTAGTGGGTTTCTAAGCATAGTTTGTTGGTGGTGGATATGTTCAATGCCAGCCTCCACAACAGTTACTAGTGAGACTGTTTCAAAAGAAAGGGAAGCATAATTATACTTCACTTATGGGAGATGTAGTAGTTAGAGTTTGACCTTTGGATTATCCTCATGTTCTAGCACCTAGAACCAATCATGGACGTGGATCAGGACATCAGTAGAGTTGTAGATGAGCTGGGCATGGTAAGTTTCACGTAGTGGAGGCAATGGTGCTAGAGGGGATAGAGATCAGCAGAGGTAATATTATTTTTTTAGTACCCATTTTTGTTACTTGTTTGATTTTGGATATTAACACTCATTTATTATACCAAATATATCTCATCATATGGGCCTATATGTAGATATGATTTACATTCCCCTCTTGTTGAAAAAAACTAGTCAGAGGCTAGACCATCTTGTTTGATGTGTGTTAGGTATGTAAACCAATGATGGGGCCACATCAGTCCTATGGGGATCTTTTCATACTACAGATGTATCCATATGATGTTATCCTTATCATTTACTAGCTTAATTTAATACATGCTACTATTGATTTCTTCTATAAGATATTCATTTTCTCAGATGTGGATAGCTGTCATGTGGTTTTTGTTGGTGAGAATGGTTTTCAAGGTGGAAGTTAGAATTTAAATCCCTTCATTACATTTTATATGACTTTTCAATGGAATCAGTATATTCTAGGATAGTTGTGGTCTCTAGGGATGTTGGATAGTTTTTGGATGTTTTTTTCAATGAGTCTATAACGATACCCCCTCGATGTGATGTTGAGTTTAGTATAGACTTACAGTGTGGTGATTCTATAATTTATATGGCAATTTATTTGATGAAACATTATTAACCATGGGAGTTGAAGATTTAGATAGATGATCTAATTTATTAGTGTTTATCTATCCTAGTGTGTCTTCATGGGATGCTCTAGTGTTGTTTTCCAGGAAGGGAGATGGTTTTCATAATTTGTGTATAGACTAGAAGAGGTTGAATCAGGTGATAACCAAGAATTATTGACCTCTTATAAGGAATGAGGATATTTTCAACTAGTTGAGAGGGGTGATTTGGTTTTATAAGAACAATATACAGTCAGGATATCATTATTTGAGGGTATAGGAGGGTGATACCCTGAATACTACTTCCATATGTAGGCATGGGAACATTGAGTTTGCAATCATGCCATTCAGTGTTAATAATGAACTAGCCATGTTTATGGGGTTTATAAGTGCTATATTTAGTGAGTTACTCGACCATTTATTCATTATATTCACCTAGGATATCTTGGTCTAGTCGAGGTTAGATGACGATCATAACGAGGATCTTAGATATTCTTTGAAGGTTCTTCGTTTCCACCATCTATTTGAAAAGTTGTATAAGTGTGGGTTTTATACATGAGAGGTGAATTTCCGTGGGCATGTGGTGTCTCATTAGGGTGTGGTTATAGAACCATCGAAGGTCTAGGTTGTTTTTTCTTGGGTAGAACCCAAGAATATAACAGAAGTTTGTAGTTTATTTAGCATCATAGAATATTATAGGAGGTTTATTATTGATTGGTCTTAAGCTTAAGCCCCTTTGATATCATTTAACAAGAATTTTTTTGACTAATCAGTGCCAGATTATTTTTGGTCAGCAGAAGGGGAAGTGGGTTTGCGCTCCGTTGCTTCAGTTTCTTTAGGAGGGAATGATGTTTGAGGTGTTTTTTGATTTTTCTAAACTGAGCATGGGATGTTTTTTGATATAGCAGAGGGTAGTGATCTCTTATATGTCTAGGAAGTTACATCCCCACATGTGTAACTATTCAACCCATGATTTGGATCTAGTAGTGGTTGTGTTTACACAGAATTTATTGAGGCATTAACTCATTGGGGAGTGATTTATAGTCCTCGTGGATCATAAGATCTTGAGGTATATCTTTTCTAATAAAAATATAAATTTGTAGAAGATTAGGTGAATGGATTTTCTTCAAGATTATGATCTTAATATCTTCTATACCATGGTAAAGTGGAATGTTGGGGATGAAACATTGATCAGGATGTCATGGAAAGATGTTAGAGAGTTTTGGTGTGCTTTTAGAGTAATGAATTTGTTAGAATCCTAGAACATAAATTTAGGGGTGGTTGATGGTAGAGGATATTTTTTTAGATTATGGTGTAGTATTCTATGATGCAGAAGGTGGAGGAGTCTCAATGGAGTAAATCATATGTAGAGGTGATTCATGATCATGTTGTCCACGACAATGCTCCATAGGTTTGGTTGGAGGATTGTCAGAACCATATATTGTTTCATAGGGGCGTTTTTCATTCTGGTAGTGATGTTTGAGTGAGTCATTTTTAAGTTTCATAACTCAACTGTGGTGGTACAAAAAATAGTATCTAATGAGTAACATGGTTTGAGGATGCAGTTTGGGTGGCCCTAGATGAAATGGGTGTTGGCAGAGTTCTTGGAAAATTATTTTTCTTTCTATCCATTAAAGGCTGAGAATTATGTTTTTTAGGTTTTTTTCAGCCCTCTGATGTTCCTGAGTGGGAATGGGTTGAAATATCCATGGAATTAATCATAGGTTTACCACGTTATTAGGGATTATGTGATACTATCTGGGTGATTATGGATTGGTTGACTAAATTATAACACTTATTCATGATCAGGGAGTCAGGAATAATATTTTCTTTAGATTAGAAATATGTGAATGAGGTGGTTTAGTTTCATGGAGTACTGAGATCCATTACATTGGATTGTGATTCATGTTTTACCCCAGTATTCTGGAGGAGGTTGCAACTTGATTTCGTCACTCAGTTATTCCTCAACACTAATTTCTACCCTCTTATGAATGGGAAGATAGAGAATACTATCCAGATGCTAGACGATATGTTATGGGAATTAATCTTGGACTCTGATGGATCTAGGGCATGACCCTAACATTGGTTGTGTTTTCTTATAGAAATATCTACAACTCTTCCATTAGTTTGGATCATTTTGAGGCTTTTTATGGGAGGTCATTTTATTCTCTATTGTGTTGGATAGAGGTTTGGGAGGAAGCAGTTCTTTGACCCAAAGTGGTATATTTCACAATAGAGAAGGTTGAACATGTTCATGAGGGGATGAAAGTAGAACAAAACTAGTATAAGTCTTATTCCAATCAAAAAAGGCCCCTGGATTTGGAGGTTAGAAACCAAGTGTTCTTGAAGGTTTCCCCACGACATGGGTAGAAGAGGTTCTGAAAGGTGATGACACTTTCTACCAAGTTTCTTGGGATATTCTACTTGGTGGAGTGGGTTCGCGAGGTGGATTATCTATTGGTGTTTCCACTATAATTAGAGAGGATCCATGAAACCTTCCAAATATCTCAGCGTCATCAATATATTAATAATGAATCCGATGTCATTGGCTGGTGAGATTTGAATATCAAGGATGATACAAAATTCATTGAGAGAACAGTAGAGTTCCATGATTGTTTGGAGAAAGTGTTTCGATGATGAACCATTAATTTGGTTTGTGTTTTGTGTAATCATCTTGGTTCAAAGGTGAGTACTTCGGAACACAAGACAAAGTTTCATTTCAAATACCTGGATTTTTTATGTTTTTATTTCTTTGTTTTTATTTCTGATATAATGTAATTATCTATATATTTTATTAGATGTGTTGTTTTCATGTATGATGTGTGATAAAGTCTTGACATATGATAATGGGATCACCTGATTCTTAATATAGATGAATTAATTGTGATTCATTTAAAACCATGCAAGAGAGTTTGTTCCATCTTGAGAGGATAATATCTTAACATGGAGGATGGAATTATCTAGTTTTTGGGTTCATGATGACATGGTTTATTGGTTTTATAATGGTTATGATATTGGATGGTTTCAATTATATGGTTGTGTGGTGATGAGGTTGTGTGATATTTTTGTGTCTATTTGGATTGGTATTTTTGGCTTGTGGAACCATTTAAGATATGATAAGATCCAAAATAGGTATCTATTAGGGTGGTTGGTCATACCCCTATCCTTATAGACTATGTTTTGGATTATTCAGGGAAGGAATCATTTTAGAGGTCTCTGATGTAACAATTTATTCTTTTCAGATCTATTACTTTTCTAGTTTTCTGCTGTTGAAGGTGTTCAAATAAGGTTATGGTTGTGTTTGGAGGTGGATGGAGTTTTCAAAAAGATAATACATGAAACAAACACATTTTAAATGTATTAAATGATATGTAATGGATGTTCATGAATTGTGTAGTTGAGTCATTCTTGAATTGTATGTGAAAAAGGGCTAGCCTGTGAAAAGGGTACGCATTTTGTAACTGGTATTCATGATGTGTAACAAAATCAAGTGTTAAATCCTTCGAGGCAATAAAATTTTCAGTAAAACTAGAAATGTTTAGGATTCTTTAGGATTTCATGTTGTGTAATGATTACATGACATATAAATAGTGGGATCCATGTTATTTTATAACCCTTCTAGGTAAATTTTGATTCGTTTGGATGTATCCCTTATCTCTCATTTTGAAAGATCCCTAGGCTCCCAAAAAAGTTAATTATGATCTTTTCATTCTGATTCAATCCTTTTAGTTCTGATGGATTTTCATTGGAAACCCAAAGTAAGTGCTCATCCAATTGTTGGTCATTTTTATTCGGTTCTTCTTCCATGGATTTTCTTCATTAATGTTGTTTTGGTTGGGGGTGTGTTTTGGGTTTTTTTTATGGTATTCAGGTGTGGTTTAGGTTGATCCATGGTTTCAGGTGTTGTATTTATTGTTACTGGTTGTTTCTTCTTTTCCCTATGGTGTGAAACAAGTTGAAAATATTATTTTAGGTGGAGAATACATCGTTTATCCTTATTTTTTTGTCATGTATGGGGGTTTACATTTGTTTATTTATAGTATATGGTTATGCTGGCTTAATCAAAGATAAATAATTTGGTCAAATTGAAATTAAAGGGTGAAAAGGGGTTTGATTAACATACTTTTCTTTCTTTTATATTATTGTGAAATGATTAATTGTTTGGGCTTGATATGCTGTAAATAATTGTGGCTATTAGAGTATTTTTATACTAGATATATGTGTTGTCATAGTTACTTTTTTGTAATATCACCCTAATATGAAAATTGATTAACCACTAATATTTGGTAAATAAAATGGTTTCCCCAAATTATGTATTTTTCGGTAACGCCCCTAAAAAAAGTGGAATGTTATATATGACACTTTGTAAAACTAGAAAATGATATTTATGTGTTTTTATGTGTTTCCATGCTTTTGAGATAATTATTTGTGGTTAGGGAATGTGGGGATAATAGTTTGTTTGTTGTTATTTTTAGAGGTGAGTTGGTTTGTTGGTTGTTCTTTTTGGGGTGGAGAATTTTTTTCCATGATTTTGGGGTGTAAACGTGCTTTGTTGGTTGTGATTTTGGCTTGGTGAGGTGGTGTACTATCTAGGATTGGGGGGGGGGTCGTTTGTTTGGACGTGATTTTGGGCTAGAAAGGTGGTGGTTTCTTTGTGCTAGATTCATAGTTAGTGATGGAATAAATAATGGTTTAATAATGTTTTTAATAGATGGGGCTTGGTTTAGTTAATTGGTTAGAAAATTTTAATGAATAAATAAAAGATTGGTTGGGTAGTTAAATGTGTTTGATACTAAATAATGATACTAATTTGTTGGATAATATAAATTGGATGGAAATATGAAATGGGGCTTGTGTTTTATTGTATGGTGTTATACATTAAGTGGTGGAAAAAATAGTGGTAATGTTGTTATTTGTTTAACATTTGGTTTTGAACCCATAGGTTGGGCTTGTGGGTGTGGCTATATTTTTATAAAATTATATTATTTATGATTTATATATGAACACCACCCACATTGATCACTATGTGCTGAAACCCGCACAGGCATGCTAGGGGCGTTGTTTCAACATCTGATGCGGAGGACAGATGGCTGGGTACCCACTCTTTCCTGCTATCTCTTCCAAGCGAGGTAGTTATTTCACTTTATATGATGGTCAAATGCATGTTAGTGCATTATGTGGTGGTTTTGGTAGCCTAGGTGTTTTCGGGAGTGATGAGATGAACCTAGTGTTTTCGGGTGAGGTGTGACTATGCTTGTGTGATGGTGGCCCCGGTGTTTTCATGCAATGCATGACATGACGGTGTTTATGCGGTAGATTATGGTAGGGGTTATGCATGGTAGGAGGAGGGAAAAAGTTTGATTCCATAAATGTTCATGATACCCTACTTCTCTGGTTATGGTAGTGGTTGAGAAATTATGACCCATATATTTTCACGCAAGATGTTACCATTATTGTGGGGTGGTGGCCTAGGTGTTTTCAGACCAGATGTGATGTGAACATTATTATAGAGTAGTGTGGTATATAGAGGAGAGGAGAGTGCCAGGACCTACAATATTGAGGTGTGATATAGAAATACTAGAAGTAAAGAAGTGTGAGGTACCATTTATTGATATGATTCTTGTTATTTTATATTACTTGTCTTTCATTACTTGGTGTGTGTGACTTTGTGAGGTTGGGATAGATAATTGACTTTTTTAGGTGCTACTGGTTCTTCTATTATTTCATGAGTGCTTTATTATTATTGTTTTAAGTTTTCATGGTTGAATTTTTTTTTCTATTGAGAATAATTTTATAATCACGGTAAATATATAAAATATTTTCATGTTTATTAGAGGATTATATAGACCATGATGGACCTTACTATGTTGGAATATTTGGATAACTTTTATGTTGCTTCTTTGTCATTGCATTTGGGTATTTATGTTTGGAGACCTTTATCTATATGATTTTTATTTATACATTCTTATCGGATGGTTTTTGTTTCTTTTAAATTATTTCATGGATTTGTTTTTGTATGACTAATCTTTTCTCTCAATAATATATTATTATATAGGGCAATGCCACCCATTTTATGATATTTTTATACCCTCACTACTAGTCACCAACCTGAGGCCTACTTTAGCCGGGACTCAGGGGTCATTATCTTTATCCATTTATTATAGTATCTTTAGAGGTAGGGGGTAAGGAAAATAACCTTCATTTCCATAATAAAAGGGGGAAATATCCACACAAAATATAAAACATGCCTCAAGAGACATTCCAAATCCAAGATTTATAAATCCTTCGATAAATAATATAGGTCACCACATTAATTCCTTGAATAATTGAAGTGGGGTGAGAAAACAATTTCTCAAAGATTATTAGGAGTATTAATAGGATATATGTGGCTATATTGTTGGCAATATGTTGAATTTCTAAAGTTATTTTCTTTTAGTTGTAAGAGGGCATATTTACACTTGGATGGGTGGGATGTTTTTGTAAAAATGTTAAATATAAAATTAATTAATGATCAAGGTTTACAATAGAGGAATTTTATATTACTTGTTATAGTATTTCACACCCTCTTGGGTAAACTCAACTATTTATGAAAACATGTATGATATATTTTCAAGATGATTCCATTATATCATTTATGCATCATATTTTCCCATTTATTAGTTTATTATTTATTTTTAAAAAATACCAAAATTTCATACTATCCTAATTCTGACATCTATATTCCAAGCATGGAACTTATTTTTTTTAAAAAAATTAAACTTTGAGAAAATAAAGTTTTAAAAAATCACCTAAAAATTATAAATTATTTTTTATTATATATGAAATTTCCAAACATATTAAAAAAATTCTTTTAAGCTTAATAAATTTATGTATATATTTTAGAAGTTAAATATAACATTTTTATAAAATTTATTTATGTAATAAATCATATTTTTATTTTTATGAATTTTTACATATATTGAAAAACATATACTACTATTCACCTAAAAAATTCAACTATTTTAGAAAATTTATGAAATTGTTTCATTAAGAATTTTCATATTATAATTAAAATTTTTAATCCATTTTATAAAAATAAATTTATAAATTTATAAATTTTGTATTTATATTAATTTTAGTGTATAATTTTTTTTGAACATAATATAAACACCTTACCAAAAATAATTACTTTATTTGAATTAAAACAATTATATATATTACTTTAAATATTAATTTATTATATTTAATATTCATATATTTTTATTTCATCTAATTTTTTTATTTTATTATTCTAATGGTAAAATTACTATTCTGAATGTGGTGTTACTATAGTAATGGGAAAGTTACTATTTTAAGGGTTATATTTTAAATGATTATATAGTATTTAAATACACTATATATTACTCTTTAATCCTGAAAATTTTATTCTATGAGTTTCTTACTATCTTATCTATAAATTATTTATAAAATTATAATTTAATTTTTTGATGTTTCACTCTTTTTATAGTGGAGTTCACATGTGGGATATTTAAGGAATCCCACAATTCACCTGAATTTCCAATTTTTATTTTGTTATTTTCTTTTTTTTAATTTCTTACTGTAGTATTTTAAATTTAGTGTAATCTTTTGATCCATGATATGTAATTTTATATATTTATGAAATAAAATAGCACTTTTTATGAGGCGTGTGTGATATTATACATTATATTATACTTTTATAAATATAATTTGTCTAGGTATAAATCGCAAACATTTTAAATAGAAAATTATCCTCTTGAAAAGCTTTATTTGTTACAATATCCCCCTATAAAAATTTATTCTAATTAATTCCAATTCATTTTATCAATTGATATTTGATGTTTTTAATTTTGATTCATTACATCCCAAGGTTCAAATGCTACCTCTTCATAGTTACAGTTTCACTAAATTACTATGATAATTTGAGTTTTCTAGTAGTATTTCATTTTTCTATATGATACAAGTTCTTTATAGGTTTAACCTCATAAAATAGGATGGGGTAATATACTACCACATTTTAATTTACTATATGTTAGGAATCATTTATATACTTTCTAAGGATCGATATGTGGAACACATTATTTATTTGAGTTGGGTTTGGTCAAAGTTCTAGTTGACATTATATAGCTCTTATACAGTCAGTGATCTTGATGGGGCCAATATAGATTTGGCTAACATTCTCCTTCTATATACACCAAATGAATCTATTCTAGGGATAATTTCAGAGGAATACATTATCTATGACACGAATATATAATCATCTTTAATTATTATATTCATAGATATTTTTTAACATTCTACTTCTTTAGTTTTCTATAGAATATATTCATTATTATCGATTATTTATTAAACAATTTAATATCCCAATATATTTTATTTACTAAATTAATTCTAGAATTTTAGAGTTCTAATTATATTCCAAAATGAAGGTTCTTGTGAGGAAATATTTTTGTTGAAGTATAAATTTGTATTGTATGCGAACTCAATTAGTGGAAGAAATTGATCCCATCCAACAATGAATTTCATATACCAAGACCTTAAATTATATTCATGAGTCTGAATTTTATTTCATATTTTCAATCTTTTTACGTATGATATGTTGCACTAAATATTAACTCTATGTTGGAAGGATGTTGAATAATACCACTGATCTTTTTGAATAACCATTGATCTCAACTATTTATACTCAAAAGTGGTTTTCCATACGGTCTCACTTGTCCCATTGTATATATCTTGGTAAGGTCATTGAATTCATCTTTTATAATGGCGATGAAGTAAGAAATATTTAAAATTGAATCAGCTATAAACCATAAATAAATTTCTCATTTAGATGTTTTCCAAATACTCATCCTAATTTTCATGGTAATGGTTTTAAATTTTCATGTTGGTATGTGTATTATTTGTATCATACCGATGTAATTTTGATTATTTTACTTAAATTTATACAATAATAATAATCTTGTGGGGTATGTTTCAATTTTCTTTCCATGTTTTTCCAAAAAAATGTTTTCCCAAGGATCTAGAAGCATCTTTTATACTTCCTAGGTGGATGGAGAAGAATAATATATATGAATCATCTGATAACTCATTCTTTATATCTAGTGTTGATGGAATATATTGATGAGTTTCAAATGTAATGAATCCCAATTTATTGTTTTTTAATTCGTGAATCATCCTTTTTTTGTTTCTATAATAATTTTTTAGAGATCCAAAACACTCCTATTTCAATCCTTTATTTTCAACTATTTGGATGTTTGGACAATTATTTGAGAAGATAGGATGCATCCCTTGCCTATATGATTGAAAAATACCTCATTTTCCTATCCATAATGATAATAATTTTTTATATCATGATCATTGTTAGTTTAGGAAGTTTTATATTTATAAGTAAATATTCCACCTTAATCATTTTACTTGGATTATTGTGCATTAAGAGAATATAGTCAATGATTAACTTCAATCATCATCATTGATTCACGTCCAGCTACTTCTATGTGATATATATACTCGAGACACTTCTGATTATTATATATATCATAATTTTCACTATAGAGTTATTTCCTAATGAAAATATTACTAAAATATACTCCCAAATGGGTGAAAGATATGTTTTCTCATGATTTATTTTATTTTTTTGGAGGCATATGATGCTAATTTATCATTTTGAATTAGGATACATCCAGTTCCCTTATTTGAAGCATCACTATACATCAAGAATTCTTCTACACTTGAGGGTAGTCTGAGTACAGGTGCAGTGACAATCCCTTTATTATGATCCTAAAAGCTTTCTTCAAATTAGTCTATCTATATGTACTTTACTACCATCTGTTTTAACTGAGTTAGTGGTATATAAAATCATGTTTTTTATAATAAAAAATAATTAATACCCAATTAATCCAAGGGAAATGATGATCTTTATAAATTGTTTTAGTGTGGTCTATTCTTTAATTGCCTTACTCTTTGATAGATCAATGTAAACATTATCTCTCAAGATCACATAGACCATGAATGTGTGTTTATATATCCAAAATTTACATTTAATATAATTTATAAAAAACTTTTCATTATTTATGATATTAAGGAAATTCCATATATGTTTATCAAGTTATTTCTTTCTCATGGAGTATATGAGAATATTGTCAATGATGATCACCATTAATTTATTAAAGAAATATATAGACACTATTTTTAATTTCAATGATGATTCATGGGGTATTTATAATTTTAAATGAAAAAACTATCCATTGTGTACATATATTATATGAAATTATTTTTTAGAGTATTTTATTTATTCAACTTCATTTAAAGATATCTAAAATGAATCCCAACATTTAAGAAGTTTTGTTCTCTATAAGGTTGATTAAACAGGTCATCATTTCATAACAGTGTGTACTTAATTTTCATGGTGATCTTGTTTAACTCTATGTAGTTTATGAATTTCTAAACTGACCGATAATTTTATTGAAAAGATCCCTTGGTCACCCAAATGAAATTCAATAGGAAATATAAATCCTTTATCTAAATTATCTTACAATTACTTATTTAATTTTACATATTTTATTAGGACCATTATAAAGGGGTGTTTGGATATATGTATTTCCCCAAATATAAATCACCTTGAGAACACTATTTCATGATCTAGGGGTGGTTCTAAAAAAACTTTTGTAAATACCCTTGTATATTCAATTATACTAATCTCTTATTCATGGATGAATGTTTCCTTTTTATCAAGTATTTGATATTTATATTCCACTTTATTGGGTATAAATATTCATACCATTATTGAATTTGATAAAGGAGATTCATATTTCTCCTTGGATTTGAATAGAATCAACGGATGATTTGAGAAGTTTAAATATATTTCCTTTTCCTAGTAGATAATTTTATATCTATATAAAGATATCTAATACATATAGAGTATAATGTAAAATTAAACCAAAAGAATAATTATTATATTTTATGGAAGAATCATCATATAAATATTGATTGGGGAAGAATCAAACACTTAGGATAAATCAGTTTCAAAATTATGTGTTTTCATAGACATATAAACTTCAAGTTATCACAAACATGATTCAATATTTAGAAAAATCTGACAAGATATGGAGGAATACAATGATCTTGAATCAAATAATACATTTACCATTTTTGAGTGAATCATAAGTATACCTTTCACTACCTAATTTTTTTTCTCATCTTCCATTGTTGTGATAGAGTAAGCTATTATTTTTTGCCTTATATTTTTTGGCTGTTTTAATTAATTATCCATGAATACAATTGGTTTGGTGCTCTTGATTCTATAGTTACGATGTCCCTTACAGTTTATGTATTGAACCAATAGTGGTGAATTGAGTGTGACCATAATTCTATTTTTTTATTAAGTGACATCTTAATTTTAAATTTACAATATTTTTCAAGATTTAACCATTTAATCACTACCTATATCCCCAAAATAAGTTTCCCAAGTGATTACATGTTTATTTTTCACAGGTGTCTTCTAAGGTATTCTTACATCTTGTAATTTTTTATTTGGTCCTCCATTAAGAAACTAAATCATTCATTATTTATCCCTATATCTATAGTTCCATTTTCTAAACTCTATATATCTATAGAAATATATTTCTAAAAATTCCCAAAAATCATAAATTGGAATAGATTTTAGGATATTCAATTTTTTATCAATTAATAAACATATTGATTTTCTGACTATGGCATATAAAAAAACTGAGGCATACCTTTTAATCCTTGTAAAATTCACATAAAATGTGATAATAGGTATTTTTTAATTTTTTGAGCTTTATAAAAATTACCTTCATCTTAATATGATATGTTTGAGGAAAATACTTTTTAAGAAATATTTTCTTAAATTCATCCCACACCATTAATTCAACATTATTATTTAGATTAATTTTCATTGAAAATTTACACTATGGATCGTCTTCTCATTCTAAATGATAGATGGTGAGAGTAAAAAATTATTATTTATAACACTTAACCACATAAAATATATTTTCCAATTAGTTCAACCATTATTCTATGATAAATAGATTGATAAATCCACTAAATAAATGTCACCATTTTTTCATGAAATAATTAATGTTTAATTTCACATTCTTGGTTAAAAATAGACATTCCACATGATTTAGGTTATTATATGTATCCTATGATAAGTTTTTAAGTAAACCATGTGGGTTTTAACACTATCTCTCATAAAATTAGGAATTTCCTTTATATAATAATTTTATTGTCGATCACATTTGTTTTTTTATTGTTTTTTCAAATAACCCATCATTTTCCCAAATATAAATTTTCAGAACAAAATATTAGTCAATAAAGAACTGATAAATAACTTATTCATATGTGTAAGTCATGTTTATGGTCTTAACTTATGAAAAACATTTGTTTAACTTATTTTATATTTTATTCCATAAATTATTTTTTATTATTTGAATAAAGTCCAATTTCTTTGTTGATTGGGAATCTTAATAAGTTACTAAATTGGGACCAAATTATCAATAATCATAGTAAAAATTGAGTACTCAATAAAAATAAACACAAAATAATAGGAACATCAAAATTCAGAAGATGGTACTAAATTGGAATGTAATCAGATTGTTACGTGTGTATCCCTAGGATCATAAGTTTATGCTCTGACACTCTTCAAGACTAGTGTTGAACATGATGACTATGGTTTTATCTCCTAAGGTTAACCCAAATGTCCATGAACACTGGTCATCATCATCGATACCATTATCATAAAAACCACCACAACAACATGACTGGATATCAATGTATGGACAAGTTTAGAAACTTTCCACCATTTTCCCTGAGGACGAATCATAGAGTAACTATCACCAAACCATGATGATTATAAGAACAACCAATTATAATAGAAATTGGAACCACTAATGAAACTAAATCCAACCGAGCCAATATACACCAAAACAATCGACCATAAAGTGTAGAACAAACATTTATAGTTAGAATCGTTACATAAAATACCATTGGTGAAGAACAATATTGATTGGTCATCACTACTAATGTACCAAAAATTTTGATACATGATCATCATTTTCCATAAAACCAATCCTCGCTTCTATCAAAATTCATATTCTAAAAAATATTTCCCACCATTTTTCTTGTGTCAAATACACTAGAAAGACATTTAAATAGACTTTCAAAAAAGATAACTTAATATTATACAAGATAGACACAAAAGAATAATAATATAGGGGAAGGATAACTAGGGGAGGTTTAATAACATCTCATGAATAATAAACATGAAGGAACCAAATACACTACCATGGAGACAAACCCAAAACACCTTATTAAGGAAAAGTGAAAAAAATTAAAACACCAAATGAAAAAAATAGTCTCAAGATACATCATTGAACACTACCTACATTTTCATTATCAAACTCTCTCCATACCAAAATTCCTTACTAAATATAGGTCTTTATACGATGGATTAGGAAGGAAGTCTTGAGGAGAATGAAGTAGAAATAAAATCGAGTACCCATGGGGACCAAGAAGACTAATAAAAAGCTATACTGGTCAGGGAGGTAAGAGTATACATGTATAAAAAAAGAATTGTTGAATCTTGGGTGCACTGAAATGGAAACTATGAGTGGTTTTAAGGTGAAACTCTAATGGTTTATTTGAATGTTTGGAGAGAATAAATTGGGAGAATACGGATCAATCCCACACAAGATAAATGATTTAGGTTATCTTTAACTATCTAACCTTATTCTCTAATTAGAAAAACCTTGATTTGATACCAACTATAATGACCTATAAATCACTAAAAAATAATTACATCATTTTTAAAACAAAAATAAAAAAATAATTCCCAATTGACAGTCGATAGGTTTAGTGTTTGTTGGGTATGTATTGTCTAAAAAATACTTAGTCTTATATGTTTATTTTGATTGTCAAAAATACCCTTTATTGTTTTCTAATAATTTTTCTTTATGTATGTTTTAGGGATTTATATATAATAATTATATGTATCTTCTTTGATGAAATTAAACACTACGAGATAGGTTTTAGAAACACAGTTCATACCCTATGATCGGTGCATGAATGAAGGGATCGACAAACTTTGGATGGATATTAAACATATAGATAAAAAACACTACATTTAGTGGATAATGAATATATGGAATGTTAACCCAATTTTAAAGTCTAGAATCACTATTCAAACCTTGTGTTTGGTGATTGAGCATATGGATAATCAAACCTATATTTAGAATCAATATTACACTAAAAGGATAAATGTATGGATTCTGAAACCTTTTTGAATTTTGACCAATATGTTACACAAAGATGACATTATGGGTCAGGAAACATAATTTTTCTAAATTCCTATGCTACAAAAGTAACCATATGCTATGTAATGGAACCCAATACAATGAAAATGAACCCTACACTACATAGTTTAACCCTACCTTTGACTATTCAACAATATTGTTTTAAAGCTGAAATTTAATATGAGATTCATGGAATGGTCTTGATAAAATTACACACAAATTCAAAGGCTCATGATGACCAATTAAAAGAACTGTACCCAATAGATAAAATCACTCCTACTCCTATGGAAAGTTTTTAATTTTTTGAATTTAGTCAACCAAAACAAAGTTACATATATGAATAGAGTATTTTTTAAATATATATTCTATGTGATACAGAATACAATAAAACTGCATACTTGTGTATAACCTTGATATATATATCTACTACAAATTATGATCAAATTTGTTATTTACAGAAGATGATACATATTTAAAGTTCTATAATTTTCAACCTGGTACTCCTATGATATTACTACTACTATTTTTTGCTACTTTTATTAAAGATATTTTGAAATAAGTAACAATTTAGAGCTATTATTTCTTGAAGAACTTCATTTAGGTAGGAGAATATCAATCTACATTCATTTTTTGTTTCAACTATGATGTTAAACCCAAAACATCAATAAAAAAACTATTTTGATTTATTGTAGTTTCAACCACTGGTTCTCAGTTGTGGTGTGGTATCAGCTTCTTGTACTAATCTATGGATAAATAGTTCCCTATAAAATAACCAAAAGATCATGTTTAGCATTATTTTTAAAGGTGTCAACTTCCTACACTTTTCTGTGGATTTAAAGGATTTATGATTTGATGAAATTTTCTTGTGATATCAACAAGCTCATAGATAGAGTGTTGGTGGAATGGACCAGGGGATATTTGCACCCTAAACCAATATAAAAATTTCTATGTGCTTTGTTCTATTCTTTACACCATATAAAATTTCTAAAATAAGAAGACACTGCAAATATCATCATAAAAAAATAGATTATGTTTTAATTTTTCAATATTATTGAAAAGACAAAATTCACCCCCTCTAGTGTGTCTTTGTATTATTTTGACAATCCAATTGGTCACAAAGGTGATATTTTTTGATAAAGAACTAGAAAACTAAAAATAATGAGAACTATACAAAGATGGTTTCAATGGTAGATCTGGAAGAAGGAATATCTATTGTTCGTGCTCTACAATTTAATGGTGACAATAATGGAAGCTGGAAATCATAAATTATTATTTACCTAAATAATCTAGGATTCAAAGTTTATTCAATGTTCACCACTCCATATCTGATTATTGAGAATATAGATTCATGGGATGAAATAATTGGGGATGAGTATGACATTAACTCAAAATTTATGAATGCTATAATATGCGGACTTGGTCCTGAGGAATTCAATTATTTATCAAAATGTCCCACTGCCTATGAAATGTGGAAAACAATTTCCACCACATGTAAAAAAATAACATCATGCTGATGATTTATGCTTATGAAATATAATTATTGACACATTTATAATGATTTATTGTGAGAGAATCACTCAAACTAATGGTTGACTAATAGAGATTATCAATAAAATTACTGCCTTGGGTGAACCAATTTGAAAATATGATCATGCTTTGGAAGTTCTTACAATACTACTCTTAAAATGGAATGTCATATCTAAAACAATTTGAAAATCATCACCATTCAATAAAATAATTTATTGGAACATTGATGATATAGGAAGTAGAAATGATAGACGAAATTGAAGATAAAAAAATAGTAAAAAGTGAAAATACTTCTCCTAATGAAACATCTACGAAGCCTGAAAGAAAACCAAAATATGTTATCAAAATTGACAAAGATTCAAAATCCTTCAATTATGAAATGGAACCATCTCAACTAGCTAGAATATTCAAAAAAATATACAAGAAAAACATAGGCTTTAGAAATTCCTTCAAGAATAATTAAAGACAACCTCATGAAGTTTGATACTAAGAATGTGAACAGTTAGTTCAGATCAAAAGAAATATCCTCCAATTGAAAGATGAAATAATAAGGATATAAATGAAATATCAAAAGAAAAAATATTATGAAAATAAATATAAGAGATCTGTGAAATCTACATAAAGTGTATATGAAGACAGTATTAGCTCTTTGAAATGTTATTATAAAAAATATCCACAAAAACTGAAATCCAACACATGATTTATGCATAAGGAAGAAAAAGATGTACAATATTATTACTCCTTTTCATCTAATTCTGATAGATGTTCAAATATTAAAATGGATTCCTACTATACAATTCTTGAAGGGAAATATGATTCTTTAATAAATAAGAATACATATTTAAAAAATATTCAAAATCATATTTTAGTTGAATGAGAAACAAATTTAAATAACATCAAGAACTAATTGAAAAATTACATTAATTTGCATCAAAGCGTATTGATCATAAAAATATAGAAAATGAATTATTAGATAAAGTATAACCTTATAAAATTGCTGCTAGTATTTTTACTAAAGGAGAATGGTCTATAAAATAGATTCTTGGAAAAATGTTATTAAGAGAAAAAAATTTGGATTTGTAATCAAGGAAAAAAAATCTAAATTATAAAAAAAATATTCCCAATTAAAAAAATGTTACTTGATATTATTTTGGAATAAAAGGTCATTTCACTAACATTTATTACATAATAAATCCTAAAATATGTATAATAATATATGATTTCGTTTCTAATTCTTTTTCTAATTCAATTAATATTAATTTTGGGAAATTAAGGGATATATGTATTCCCAGAACATTTCTCATTGAAATAGATGAACCCCAGAAAATATTTGTACCAAAACAAATACATGTTTAAATGATTTTACAGGAAAAAGTCCACATGGATAGAAAATATATATGGTATATGGGTAGTGGATATTCTAAACACACGAGTGGAGACTCATCAAATTTCCATACACTTACTCAACTAGATAGAGTTCTTCTCACTTTTTGTGACAATGTAAAAGGAATGATTGTTGGAGTTGGAACATTTGGAGATCCAAATTCAATCTAAATCAAAAAATATTCTATGTGTTATTGATAAATTACAACTAGATAAGTATTTCTCAAAATTATAATGATGGATTTTATGTTTATTATCTACGAATTCCTAATCTATTTTCAAAATAAACTATCATAATTTAAATAACCTAGAACTAAAATTTTTTATACCTTGGAGATTAATTCCTTGTAAATGCAGAAAATGAATTTCCTAATTGCTAAGAAAAATGAGTCATAGATCTGGCATAAAATATTTGAACAATGACATATATATGAATTATCTAAATTATCTAAGATATAATTAGTTTTATAATTATATATTCTTAAATATGAAAATGATATATTTTTTGATGCATGCCAAATCAGCAAACAATATAAATCATCTTTCAAATCTATTAACAAACATACTATTTAAACCAAAAGAACTTATCTACCTAGATTTGTTTGGAGTATCTGGCTAGAAAGTTTGGATGGTATATTATATGTTTTCTTTATTGATTTTATAAGATTTATATGGGTTTATTTTCTATAAATTTAAAGTGAAGTATTCACTTTTTGGAATGTTTTTTTGAAATTTTTCAAAATGAAAAAGGTTTCAAAATAATTTCATTGAGATGTTTTCATGGTGGAGAATTTGAGAATAAATAATTTAATTCTTTTTTCTCAATTTTTGGTTTTAAACACACAATCTATGCGCTAATATCTCCTCAAAAAAAAGGAATTGTTGAAAAAATAAGTATAACTATTTATAAAGTTTAAGAACTATGCTTTGTGAATACAACGTTTCTACCTATTTCTTGGTTAAAGATATAATAGCTGCTTCTTATATCATAGATAGAGTTTTAATTACACCAATTTTTAAAAATATTCCCTATAAACATGGGAATAACAGAAAAACTAAAGTAATGTACATTAAAGTTTTTGGATTCCATGTATATATCTTCAATACTAAGGATAACCTTGGTAAATTTGATCCAAAAGCTGATGAAGGAATATTTCTAGGATATTCTAAAAATTCGAAAGACTATAATGTTTTTAATAATAAATTATGGATTATTGAATAATCCGTTCATTTGATGTTTGATGAAACTGACCCTTTTAATTAAAATACTATTCACATCGATGAAATTACTAACTCTTTTGACAACATGGGACTTGTTTCTCTTAAGTTTGATTTTGAAAATAATGTTAATTAAATTCAATCTAGTTCAGAAGAACATGAAACTGATGAATCTGAAAGTGTCTAACCAAGATAGTCTATAACATTAACAGACCATCCCTTAGAAATTGTTAAAGGAAACTAAGACATAGGAGTAATAACTATAAGAAATTTAGGAAACTTATTTGAATTATCTTCCAATCTATCTCAGTTAGAACTGAAGTCCATTGAAGAATAATTAGAATATATGAATTGGTTATTGTCAATGCAAGAAAAACTAATACAATTGTGTAGATGTAAAGGATAAAATTTAGTTAAAATACCATCAGACAATCTAGTAATAGAATCTAAGTGGATCTTTATAAATAAACATGATGATCAAGGGATAATTACTAGGAACAAAGCTACATAAGTATCTAAAAGATATAATTAGAAAGAAGGAATAGATTATGATGAAACCTTTCCACCTGTACCTATATTAGAATCCATTAGTATTCTCATAGCTTATGCATCTTATATGAATTTTAAATTATATCATATGGATGTCAAATATACATTTTTAAATGTTCATTTAATGGAGAATGTTTATGTTGAACAACCACCAGTTTTTAAAAACCCTCATAAACAAAATTCTTTTTTTAACTTATCAAATCTATTTATGGTCTTAAATAAGAACCTAGACCTTGGTATGAAAGATTAATTTATTTTGGAAATTGGTTTTTACGGTATTAGTAGTCCCTACTCTTTCTAAGAAAATAGTTTGTTCTAATATTTTATTAGTATGCATTTTTTTAATGATTTTATTTTTAGTTCAAAAAATTAAAATATTTGTAATGATTTTTCAAATATAATGAAAAAAATGAAATGAGTATGATCAGATAATTGAATTTCTATTTAGGATTTAAAATATATCAAAAACAATATTGAAAATTTTTAAATAAAAAAATATTATTGATTTATTGAAAAAGTTTAGACTTGAAAACAGTAATACATACACAGCTCTCATGTTTACAAATAAAAAACTTTATTTGGATGAAGCTGAGAAACTATTTGACAATAATTTAAATAAAGGAATGATTGGTAGTTTATTATATCTTATTACTATCAGCATAGACGTAATTGTTTTTGTATGTATTTGTGATATATTTCAATCAATTCCAACATAATCCCGTTTTGCTAATCATACATACAAAACTCTCATGTTTACTAATAAAAAACTTAATTTGGATGAAGCTGAGAAACTATTTGACAACAACCTAAATAAAGGAATGATTTGTAGTTTATTATATCTTACTACTATCAGTATAGACGTAATTTTTTTGTATGTATTTGTGATATATTTCAATCAATTCCAAAATAATCATGTTTTACTAATATTAAAAGAATTTTTATATATTCAAAAGGAAATAATTTTCAATATCTACTTTACTCCAAAAATTCTAATTTTAATTTAATTTAATATTCTAATATTGAATTTGGAGGATGTAGATTATATTGAAAAATCAACTCAGTAACCTGTCACATTTTAGTGAAATATTTAGTGTCATGGTTGATTAAGAAACAAAATTCAGTTTTTCTATCAATAGCCAAGGTAGAATATATATTTACTAGTAGTTTCTATGCAAAAGTGTTATAGATTAAAAACACTTTAGAAGATTCTAGACTAAATTGTAATAATATTCTTATTTTATGTGATAATACTAGGGCTATAAATATTTAAAAAAATCTTATAAGTCATTATAGTACTAAGAATATTGATATCATGCATCATTTTCTAAGAGATAATTTTAATAAAAAAATATATATTTAGAATTTATAAATACCATATATGAATTAGCTAAAAAAATTTCTAACACACTTCCCACTACGTGTTTTGATTTTATTAAGGGTGAGTTAGGGATAATAAATTTAAAATGAACGTTTATTAATTTATTTATAATATCAAATTTTTAGTCAACTTTATTCATTGTATTTTATTATATGATTTTATCATTATTTTTATTCATTTTTTTTCATTTATGTATTGTTTATATTTAAAAAAAATCAATTTTTTTAATCTTCTGATAAAATAAAAAAGTAATGATTCCATTCTCAATCAACATGAGAAAACAATCAGTCTTCTCATTCTATCCTTCCTACTCCATCACAACCTTTCAGATTATAGAGTGTCTCTCTTTCTAATTTTCTGAAACCCTAACTTTCAAGCCATCAAACATTGAACCTTTAGAAATGGAAACTCAAGGCAGAGTTGAAGGCATCAGACCAAGCGGGCATGTTTGAAAACATGTAATGTATCAAAAAGAACTTCAAGGAAAGGTAAGTAATTTTATTGGCTGAACCAAATGAATTTTCCATTTATATACAAAATAATATTTCAAGGTATGGTATTCATTTTTAGAGATAGAAATTTGCCTTTTGTTTTTGAGATATAAGTAAAAGGGTTTTGGTGAAATGCCTATTCTAGTCTTGGAAATGATAATGATTCAGTTATTTCTAAGATTTATCCCAAATATTTTTCTACGTATTCTATAAAATTTTATAATATCATGGATTTTCCCTAGGAGGTGGAATTTTATTTTGATTTCGGAAATACAGGAGATGAGAAATTAAAATCATAGGATATAACTTTTTCTCTCTTTGAAACTAGAAAATTCAAGAAGAAGATAACTAGAGACTTTAATACTGATCAAAGAGCCTTGATTAATTTCATTTAATCTGAAATTGTGCCATGTAAGGATAAGTTATATAATGTTATTTATCAAGATATTTATATTGTTTTTTGTTTCTAAACAATATGAAACTAAGATTCGGTCAGTATATATTAAGGCATTTGAATCATTACTATCAGAAGGAAATAAAAATGATATTTTACCCTTATAAAAGTACTCCATCCCTTTTTTACTCAGACTAGGAAAAGTATGATATATCTCTTTAGTTTAGATATTTCATCATAGAAATATTCTAAATGCTATAACTTTCAAGAAGTTCGAATTTTTCTAGGATAAATCATGTATTAACTTTTACAAATTGAAATAGAAGAATAAGAAAGGAGGATGGATGATGCTCAAGGGGAGAAGAATTTTCTAACTTATGTTTTTTTTGTGAGACCAAGTCCTGATGAAGAATCTGAATATAGAATTGATGAGGTCAGTATTTGTCCAAGTAGGATAATTTTTATAAATATCTCTGAGGTTGCAGATGCTTCTCAATTAAGAGAAGCAGATGTTTTTGACTAGTTGGATCATGTGGCTGGGAATGTTTAGCAAGATTCTTGAGGGGATGATAAATCAAGAGAAGTTTTTCTTAATGCTAGTGAAGTTCCCCAAGAAAATAAATCTATCCATCGTTCTAATTTAGTTTATATAGGAGTCTATGCATTGAGAGAGAGAACATAAGTTTAAGAAGAAGTGCCAAGTTTGGGTTTGGGGGAAGTTATTCAAAGTAGAGTACAATCTACTAAGTCTTCTAACTCATTAGAAAGAGATATAGAATATTTTTTTCATAGTTACAATATATTTAATGAATAGAATTTATATCTAAGACAATAGTTTTAGGTTGAGAGGAATAAAGTTTAAGATCTCAGAAGTTCAACAGTTCCTAGAGCTGAGTTCGAGGCACCTGAAACATAATTCAGATAAATATATTCAAGAAACACTTGTTTCACTGAGAGATATTTAAGATATTATCAGACCTATAACTAGTGAGAACACAATGTTAATGCAATAATCTATGAATAAATATGATTTTGATGAATCTAAGTAGATGTTGGGTTGATAATTTCAATCTTTTATATCAATTCATCAGGATTAAACCACTTATCAACAAACTTATCCTGATATTATTAGAATATTTGAGGCAATAACTTCTGTGATAGATAATTTCCCTAACAAACTACACACAATTTACTTTTAAAGTACACCTTTGAATGTTCTTATGGAGAATCAGAGAAAATTAATAAGTCGACTGACCTCTAATGAATCCTGGTTAGGACCTGTTATTCATCAAGTGAGAGATAAGTTTACATCATTCATTAAATTTGAATAAAATGTTAATGAATTTGTTAAAGTGATTTTTTTTTGAAATCTTGAAGATCAGTCAAGATTCAAATAAGATGCTTCAATAATGGAAAAATGTCTTCGAGAATCATTTTCAGAGCATGTTGGTGAAGTTTTTTGATATTCATTGTGCTATTCAATTTATTCTTCATCATACTGCACCTTCTACAAATAGATATTATGATCAAGAAAACCAATCTAACCTGAGCCCATGCTTTGGAAAATTTCTTTCGTTTACTATGGGATATACTCATTATTTTTAAAAAATTATCTTTATTTTATTTGACGTTACTTTCATTTATATTTTTGGGTTTGTTATATCGATTTATACTATTATTATTTTTTATTTATATTCAAGTATAAACTACCATATTAAATTTATTGTTTTTCTACTTAGTATATTATAACATTAATTTATTATTATGTGAAAAATTAAATTTTTTCAATCAATTTTCATATTATTTCTATTCAATATCAAAAATGGTAGAGAATTTTGAGTAAAAACTATTTCTTATCATCAAAATAATTATGTGAAATCAAAATATAATTTTCACAACTATTTATTAGTGTTTAAAAATCCTTTATTTTCTTTAAATTTAATTATAGGTTTTGTGATCATCAAAAGGGGGTGATTGTTGGGAATTTATTGTCTAAAAAATACTCTCTGTTATATGTTTTTTTGGAGGCTCAAAAATACCCTTGTTTTTTTCTAATAATGTTTCTTTCTGTGTGTTTTAGGGTTTTATATATCATAATTATATTTATCTTGTTTGATAAAATTCAAAACTACACGTTGTGTTCTAGAGACACTGTTCATATTATATGTTTTATGATAAATGTATGAATCAACAACACTATGTTGGATATTAAATGTATGGATCAAAAACCCTACATTCAGTGAAAAATGAACATATGTTATATCAACCCAAAATTAATGTCTAGAATCACTGTTCAGACCCTATATTTGGGGAATGGATGTATGGATAATCAACCTGATGTTTGGAGTCAGTATTATTCAAAAACGGTAAACATATGGATTCTCAACCCTATATTACTTTTTATCCCTAGGTTATGCACTGGTGAATGTATGGGTTAGGAACCATAATTTGGTAGGAGCCCTAATATATGTAAAGGAATCATATTCTATACAAAGGAACCCAAATCTTTGCAAAGGAACCATACGGTACGCCGTTGAACCCTACGTTTGATTAATCAAAAGTGGAGGTTTAAAGAAAAAAGTTAATGTGAGATTAATGCAATATATTTGATAGAATTAAAAATTGATTCAAAGGCTCATTGTTATCAATTCAAAGAACCGCATTCAATGGAGAAAATAACTCATAATCCAAAGGAAAGTAACACAATTTCTAGATCTGATCAATCAAAAAAAATTATATATATATAAATGGAGTATTTTAAAAATATTCCTTATAGATGATACATGATACAATAAAACAACATAATTTTTTATATCCTTGATAGATAGATCTATTGAAAAAGGAAGATCAACTATGTTATTTAGAGAAGAGGGTATACTTTAAAATTTATATACTTTTCACCCTCGTACTGCTATGAGATTACTGTCATTGTTCATTGCTACTACTGTTGAAGATCTTTTGAAACCAGGATTTCCTGAGAGTTATTATAATTTGATGATGTTAATTTAGGAAAAAGTAGATCCATCTATAGTTAGTTTCCACTGAAATTGTGAATTTCAACCTCAAACAACATCAAATTAATCTCTTTTGATTTATTGGAGTTCCAACTACCCATTATTAGTTGTGGTGAAGTGTACTCTTCTTGTAATAAGTTGTTGATAACCAATTTCTGATAAAAGAATCTGAATAGTCTCTTTATCCAAATATTTAATTGTTTCTACTATATACACTTAGTTGTGGATTTTACGGTCCTGTGATAAGAGGACCTTTTCTTGTGAAAATCACCAATCATGTAGAGAGGGTATTGGTGAAGTGGACTAGGGGATATTTGTACCCTGAACCACTATAAAAATTTATATGTTTTTTCTTTTCTTTTTGTTTCTTCACAAATTTCTCAAAATAAGGAGACACTGAAAATATCCTCATCAATAAGAAAAGGGATTTAATTTTTAATTTTTCAACATTTTTGAAAAGATACAATTCACTATCCTTTTGTGTATATTTATATTATTATAGTCTAACGGTTTATTTATGTATTAGGTTCATAAGACATTAATAAACATATTTTTTAATCCTTAAACTCAGTACACTTATAGGAATTCATAATCTTATTAATACATGTGATCACATATAGATATATATCAATAAAAGCATAATCAAAAAATACATTTGGAATTTGGAACAATAGGAAAGAAAAAGATACAAATATAATTATGAGTACATAGATGATTCAAATAATCATCATCACATAAAAATATTAGGGTCGTTAAAGAATCCCATGGATTAGTTTCTTGGTTTGAGAAAGATTGAAGATTCAAATGAATATCCATTTTTGAATTTCACAAAGCCATATTTCGGGACAGTGTTGAATGATCCACATAGGTAATTTTAGATGGAAAAATATGGCTGATTACTAACTCACATTGAAAAATATTCTATATAGATAATTTTTGATGATAATAATTAAACCTATTTATATATAACTAATTATTCTTAATGTAGGTGATTTAGATTTATCTCTATGTTTGGATTATATTCCCACATGTTTTCAGAATTCAAATATTTTAATGAGAGTTAATTTCAATGATACTGGAATGGATTTGAATTCTTCCATAATAATAGGACTCAATTTTAATCCTAATTTATAGCTTGATTTTATGTAGTTTTCAATGTCTCTTAAGGAGTTTTAAATAGTGATTTTAATATGATTTGAAATGATTTTTTTATCTAAATTACAAATACATACCTTGTCCACTACCAAATAGATTGCGGGGATATAAAAAAATATAGAGATCATGGAGTGTGAATCAATAGATTAATAAAATAGAGATAATATTGGTTTTGGGGCATGTTCCCTGCATGATAGAAGAGGGGAAACCTATTGATTCATAATGTAGAGATAATAGTTTGAGAAAAAAAAGGTAGAGTGGGTCAGAAGTCGAGGATAGTTTTTTAATGATATCAATTTGATGAAACTCATGTCTTTTAGGTATTTATTTTGAGTTTGTGAATATTTTTTCAACTATTACAAGTCTAAAATATAAGAAATAGATTTTTACATATCCCGTAGATTCATGGATGTGAATATTCAATATTTATTTTTGAAGAAACCTCGTTTTTCTAGTGATCTTATTCATTGTGTAATAATCTTTTGTATTACCATTTGATGGTATAATGTTTTTGATGACTCCTAACATGTGTGTTGGGATTCATTATAAATGTTTATAAAAGGATTTCACTTAGTGATACTGTAATAATAATTTGTAGTTGAGTGTAAAATTCATCCTTACAAAAGAGTATGATCCCTCATTATATATAAACCTTATAAAAATTCGTGTGATTATTTATTTTTATTTTTTTCAAATAAATGTGTGAGGTTTAGTTTTTTTATTTTGTGGAACATACTCTGATGAGTCATAGAGGTTTATTTCTTTTTGAAATAAATTATAAAAACATCCTTCTACTGTTTAAACCCCCATTAACATTGAAGGAAAACAATTTTGATATACACATCAATTGGTATTAGAGGGGGTTTCATCTATAGGATCAAAAAATTATCATTTTAGCCATTAATAATATCAAATTAGTTAAAAAAGTTTTTAAGAGCATTATAAGGAAAATATTGTGATATTTATAAGGATAGAGTGTTTCTTATTTTTTTCTTTCGGTATGGAAGATCATGATGTAGTGATAATAGGTTCTCCACCATTAAAAAAAGATCTCCAGATGATATTTTCTAACCAGAGGAGTATCGTAATGGATGTGAAGGTACAAAAATACAATCTTATTTCATTATGGGAGAAACATTACACAAATATTTGGGACCTATAAACCGCAAAGTAAATCTATGAAATGACTGAGAGTTGTTGTGAAGGAAACATGAAACCTAAATAACAAGTGATATAGATATATAGAAGTATGTTTTAAGACATTAAAATGACATAAGTTAGACATATTTATGACTTCTTTACTTCTATAAATAAAAACTTTAGTAATATTCCAAAATTTGGTGAGATTCTTGATGATTCAATAATCATGAAGAATATGTTGGGATTTTTGTCAAATATATTTGTCTCAAAATGTTAGTAGTTGAATATATATAATATCTATATCTTGATTAGATACATAATACTTTCATTAATTATAAAATGAAAAAAATTCCATCATTAAAGATTAATGTGGAGTAAGAGATCTCTTTTAAAACTATGATAAATATGAAAATATTCAATGATGAATATTTTTCTAACATAAGTTATTTTATGAATGTTTAATAATATCAACTATTTCATTAATTAAATTTAAAAATATTTTATAAGGAAAAAATAATGAATAGAGGAACATTAGATAGTAGATTATTTAAGTACAATGGTCTTGGACACATGAAATGGAATTCCAAAAGGACAAAAGAGCATATTGCAAATTTCAAGATAATAAAACAACTCAAATAAAGAAGTGAGTAAAAATAATAAAGAAACCCTAACGACTAGTGGACGTGTGAATAGATTTTAATGACAGAAAATAATGAATTTCATGAGAAAAAATAAGAATATAGTATTATCTCACACAATGATTTAGATGAAAAGACAGAAGATAAATTTTGGACATTTTTAAACACTTTTAAAAAGATTGTTAATTTATTTAATAATAAATATGATGATTCCAAACCAAGATATTATGAATACATGCTTAAAGATGAACTTGATGAATGTTTTGTCAAAAATAATATTATCAAGAAATAGAAGATGATTCTAGTAAGATAAAGCAGAAAAAATAGGATGAAAAAGGTGATAATGTTAAAAGGGTGAAAACACGTATAGAAGAAAACAAAAATATCAAACTGAATACTAGTGAATATTCATAGATGATCAAACATCATGAATAAAAACTTCTATAGAAGTGTGAAGAATTATCAATGTCATACTCAACTTTTCATTAAGATGAAAAATATCCAAAAAAATTATGCAATTCTAAAGCTATATTGAAGTTCAGGGTGAATCATCTAGAGATATTAAGAAAATTTTGGTAAAGTTAACATCTAAAAAATATATTTCTAAATTTTTTGACACTATCAATATAGGCTTAAATCACAATTTTGTTCAAATTTGGATCAATAAATATATAGAGAAATTATTTATAAACATTCCCAATGAAAGAAAAATATTTAATGAAACATATTTTCATAATCAAAGAAAAATTTAATATTTATCACCCTTTCAAATATCTAATTTTGGATAGAAAATTTATGGTTAAAATTATTTATTTTCAAGAAAATTCAGATTTAATGGTTATTACTATTTTTTTTATGAATTATTGAAATTAGATAATATAAATTTTGGTATAGATTTTCTTCATTAAGAAGAAGGAAAGAACCTAGGTGGATTTGTTACATTGAGAAGAATGAAGATTTTGGAATAATACAAGATTTCAAGGAAACTGGTTACATGCTGAAAATATAAAATATTTTTAATTATATCAATGATTTATTTTGAAAGTCTGTTGAAAAGAGAAATAGAGAAGAGAAATTCATTAAATGTTTAAATATTCAGTTCTATCTCAAAGATAAGGGGAAATAAGTTCAATAACACAATAATGAAAATTCATTTTCGGAAGAAGTCTATTTTAAAATAAAAATGTTGAAAAATGCATTAATACATGATTGAGGGTGCTCTTCCCACATGAGTAGTGATGAAAAAAATTCTAAAGAACATTGAGAAAAAAAAGCTACTTTAACAATAGGTAAAAACTATTCATTAAAATTCAAAGGTATTAGCGTTACTTATATTGAGAATTATAATTTGTAATCATATGATGTCCCTTATGTTTAAGGGGTAAAAAACCACTTTACAAGTTTTAGAAATCGTTTGGATAATTTTAATGAATCTAAATTCATAGAAATGACATGAATCATTAAAATATCTAGTGACGTAAGAAATTGTATCTCAATGTAGAAAAACAAGTGGAAACTTATTTTTGATTAGTGATCCATCCAATATTGAGCCTTAAATATGAGAACTTGTTATATACTAGAAGAATTGATAATCATGGGTAAAGAATCCTAATAAATATTATAAAACATGAAGTGGTATGATATTTTCCTATGATTAAGAGAGATCAAGATGAAATATTTGGAATCTGTCACAATAGAAAGATAAATCCAAAGACTCATAAGAAGGTTGTTGTTACTATAACTAAATCATTGGAGTTTGTCCATATAGATCCTGATGTCCTCATGATATATAAATATACCCAAGGTAATATTTGTTCCTTTAATTTCATTGATTATTTAACTGAAATGTCTAATGTTCTTTTCATGATTATCAAGTCTGAAAATAATATATTGTTTAAAATATATAGAAGGAAGGTTGAAAAAGTGCTTGGTTTGTGTGTTAAAAACTGACATCTCAGAATCAGAAGGAATACACATGTAATGAATTTGAAACTTTTATTAACAAAAATTTAATCCAAAATAAGTATGGAACACCCTATAAATAATAATTTAATGGTGTTTGTATAGATAAATAATAAGAACAATATGTAGATGAGCAGAGTAATACTGGATGAGAATGATTTCTCAAAAAATTTGTTAGAGATGAGTGTATACCACTATAAATATTTAGAATATATGTATATTGTGACCGAAAACACATGATACACCCTATGATATGTGGTAAAAAATTAATATTAAAGTGAAATATTTCAATTTCATTAGTAATTTTTGTTATATTAAAATCAAAGTAAGCATGAAGTGATTGTTTGAAGAAAAGGTGGTGGATATAGTATTTATAGGCTATTTATCTAGTGATAATGGATACAAATATTGGAATAAATGATTTCCTAATAATTTTTCTTGTTCATGTGTGAGTTTTGATAAATCTTTTGAAAAAATATCATATATAATTAAATTATATTGTGAATATCCTACTGATAAAATCAAACAGATTTATAATAAAATAGAGGGAAAAGATTTAAAAATTTGACTGGAATGAGTTGATAATAATTTAGAATGTTCTAGTAATGATGAAGAAAATTTTTGGAAGGAAATAAATTATCTTTATATATGGAATAACGATATAGTTTCTTATGTATGTATTACATGAAATATATGTAGGTGCATTGTGAGAGGTCATTGTTGGGAGAACTGTACTACATCTAGTGTTAAAGATTTAAGGGAATGATAAGTATAACTTTATTTCAAAAGTGAAGTATTCCAAGAAAATTTTCAGATTGTTTGGAATGGAATATGATAAAGATATTTCTACACAAATATTTTTTTGTATCATAGTAGAGTAAATATAAAGAAGATGGTTAGGTTGATCGGAAGAAATTTAGAGGCATTGTTGGTTGTATGCTATGTATCACCATATCCCGAGATGATATTTCTTATATAGTGAATCTTTGTGCATGATATCAAAGTAAACCGAAGGTTTAAAACATGATTATATTAAAAATAATTTTAATATATGTTAAAGGTACATTATATTATTTACAACTCTATATATTAAATAAGGAAAAATATTTTCTTTGTTACACTAATCTAGATTGGGCTGGTGACTGTATAAGACATCAATATACATCTGGTAGAATATTATTCATTGGGGATGGATGTGTTACTTTGTACATTAAGAATCATATTTTTATAAATTTTATCATAATTGAATAAATGTATTTTTGGGCCAGAAATGTATTTATAAAGTCCTTATGGATGTTGGTTCAACAATTAGATATGTGGGTTCATATTTAGAGACCATTGGTGATTATTTTTGAAAATCTAAGTGCTATTGATCTATCCAAAAATACAATTATAAACCATTAGTCTAAACGTATTTAAATTAGTTATCATCTGATTAATGAAAAGGTGGATTTAAGTTAAATCAAACTTTCTTATATTGGAACCAAATAGAATATTTCATACATCTTCACAAAATAAATTCCATGTGAATGTTTTTTAATTGAGGTCAAAATTTCAAGTTTATACATCCCTAAAAAAATTAATTTTAGTTTCCTTAAGATTAACCATGGTCCATTGTATTTTTTATCAAATGGGGAGATAATTCCATGATTAAGGGGGAGTAAGTATATGTTACAAAGGTAGTTTTCTATAAATTTGTTTATGTAGAAGATGTTTTCTCAATGATGATAAATCATGAAAGGTATCCATGTTGAACACAACAGTGATGGAATAAGAGAGGAATATGAAGGCAGTGGGGAAATAAGGGAGTGAGGATGGTATTTATGCATTTAATTTTATGCATTTGTGTTCAAATAATACTCCTTGGTGGAGGGGAAGGATGTTACCCCATGGGTTGATTAAGTGATCTGGAAAAGTAGTGTTCTTAAATGATTTTTACTACTCAAATATGATGAAATGGATTTATTTCTCTAATAACCAATCATTTGTTTGAGGTATCATATTTTTAGGCATTTCCAATTTATTTTCAAAAATCCTAAAGTTTTATACTGAGGAACCCCATGAACTTTTTTTTGGTTTGAGGATTATTGAATATCTTTTAGTTCATAGGAAGTTTGTGTTAGAGTATTTTCTAAAATCATTTTGGGGGTAACTCAAAATTTTGACGTTCTTGTTCTGGTTTGTCTGGTGTTATATATCATGGAATATAGTTTCATGATAAAATAAATAGATTTTGAGAAGGGATGAAGGCTTGTTAAATCTATCCTATTTGATAATAAGTGGATTCTAGATCCACAAATCCAACTTTACAATGGTAAATTCACATTGGTGATTCTAATATTCATTTTCTTTAATGTTGGAAATTATTTTATCCAATAAAACCACATAGCCAATTTTTTTACATATCCATATTATCAACATATCCATTTTTTAATTTTATGTATCCATTTTTAATAACATAGATGGCTGAGTCACATAGTGGATTTACTATTTGAACCATATATATGATTGATGACATAACTGATTGAAAAATTACATAGATAATTATTCTATGTAGATTATTTATATTGAGAACCATATAATATATTTTCATTCATCTTATTATTCTTCACATAGACAATTTATATTTCTCACTAAATATGGATTGGGTTTCCACATGTTTTTTGAATTTCAATAATTGGATGAGATTAAATTTCAATGATACTTGAATGATTTTTAATTATTCTATAATCATAGGATTTTATTTTTATTCTATCATCCATTCTTATTATAAAGAAGTTTGTAGTGGATCTTCATTAGTTTTAAAGGGTGATTTTTAGGCATCATCAAATCCTTTTTGAACCATCATGTATATATGGTCTTTTTCAGTTTTCACATAGATTTTGGGGTGCTAAAATTATATAGATATATTCGAGCATGAAATGATTATCATAAGAGAGATAATAGATATCAGGGGGTATATCCTTTACATGGTAATAATGGAAAAAACCCATTGATGCAAAGTAGAGATCTGATGGTGAGTGAAACAAAAAAGAAAATTGCGTCCAACTAAGAGGTTAGTTATTTAGTAATAAAAATATGATGAAACTTGTGTGTTTTGGAGATTTATTTCAATTATATGAATATTTTGTGTAGTACATTGATTAATTCACTATGGTAATTACTTTATTATATATCCAAGAGTCCCTTTGAAGTTGGACTTCATTCTTTGTTTATGAATCAACATATTTGTTTAGAGATCTTCTTGATTGTGTAATAATTTTTTTTCTAAAACATGAATTTGTGACTTTGGGTGGAACTCCTAACATGTTTGGTGGAATTACACATGAATTCTTGTAGTATAATTTCATTCAGTGATATAGTGAAAGTAATCCATGGTAGGGGAATAACCTTCCATGATAAGGAGTAGAATTTCTTATTAGTTCCAAATCTTGTAAAAAGCTATATAATCATTGATATTCTATTTTCTACATTATTGTGTGATGCTGAGATATTTCTATTTTTATGGGATCACACTCCAACTAGTCATATAGGTATATTTCTATTTAAAAGAATTTTTTGAATCTTCCCTCCACCGATTCGACCCCCCCTTCCCAGTAGAGGAAACCGATCACAATTGGCACTTCAATATTAATTAAGGTCATATAGAATATGGATCATGAATAATAATGAATAATAAGAAACATATGTCAAGGATTACATCTAATTTATCCTAACATATTTAAATAATCTAACTATATCATTCCAGGTATAAAAATATAGATAAGTCTAACTACATCATGTCTATACATATTTATCTCAAGAGATATAATGATTTACCCAATGCATCAATGGGATGTATAATTTTAGGACCCCCATCAGATCATAATATGGTTATTGATCATGAATTTTACATAGAATATATAAGATAATATTCTTAATTTAATACATATGCATATCATGTGAAACCCTTTATGAAATATAAATGAGTTTCATATGAAAATTATTGATCATGGCGTATAATCAACATTAAATTAATCTTTATAAGTGAGGTAAGTGATCATGAGAGTAAAAATAAATGTCTTAGGAATCATTAGAGATAAATAAATATTAATTTATCATAATATATAAAATATATTACATTTATAACTTAAATAAAACCGAAATTTTTAATCGGAGATAATCAAGAATAGAATTGAAAAATTTCAACCCATAAATTTCACCTAAAGATAAAAAAGAATCAATCCATAGATGGAAAACAATAGGGACATGTAAATCCCAAGAATATTTTAATATTATGAAAAATTGATATGGAAGAGAATTTTCAAGAAAATATTTTTAAATAAGATAAAATGTGTAATGAGATGTTTGTTTAAATTATTTTTTTTCATTTAAATGTTTCATTAACAATCCCTATTTTTTTATACAATATTTTAGATAATTCAAAAATATTAAAAGTATATAAAAAAACATACAAACATAAAATCATATATACATATATACATACATAAACACACACACACATATATATATCTCCATGGTGTGTCTATATATCTACACAAAACATTCATGAAGATGGTGATAAGTATGGAATTGAAGACATTGTTATAAGCAGTAAAATTAACTAATAACAAGACATTCCCAAAGTGGAGGATATGTATTATAAATAATTTATAATAAATATATAGTATCATGAAGAAATTTAAATTAGGTATACTATTTGTGACGTTAAAAGTTAAATTAGAATTTAAGAATAGTGGAAGGAAAATGAAATGAAGAGAAAAGGGGAGTTACCACTTATTTAACAATAAAAACTTCTATAAGTGATTTGTTAACATATCCTAAACCACTGAGAACCCATCTGGGCTGGTTGAAAGTCATGTGTTTGACCCCAATAATTCCTCCAATAGACCCCTTATGGATCTATAAAGAGAGCTCACTAACTATAAGATTTAATTTGAGCCTTGATTTTTCTCCAATCCATCCAAATAATAAGATAAAAAATTTTAATCACAATTATTATTATATATCATAAAATTTCCATGTTTCTAAACATAATTTACTATTATATACACTTAAATCATTAGTTATGACTTTCCTCCAATATATTTTGAAGTATCATGGTATTCTATATAAGTGCCATTTGAAAACCTAACTAATAAACTAGTAATTCTATGAAAATTGTTGAAAATCTCTAGTAGAAAATAATTTCAAAATATGAATGATTTTATCATAATAAAACCGCTAATATTTGATGTTCCAATATTAATCTTGAACAATTTTGATATCTAATAATATTTGATGTGTTCTCACTGACTCTTTAGAGGTGATGAGATATGCTTCTAAAAATCCTTCCTACTCTACCATAACTCCAAAACATAGTAAGCCTTGAAACAACAACCCATATCCTTTATCCTTGAACTAGGATGGATATATAAATACCATTCATACATGAATACTCCCATTTTATTTTTTTCATGAACCTCACCAATTTATACAAGAATCATAGACCTGGCCTCATCAAATATTTTAATTTATGATATACTAATAATTCATATTGAAATCATACTAGTAGGATCCCACCATTGGAGAGTTAAAAAAATGAATCCATTGATTTAACTCAATATTCTATCTAATTAAAATTTTGGCAGTTAAATAAATTTATCTATACCCTAGATTATGGATTAGAGTTGGTCACATTTGGTTTCAACTTTTCAAAACCTTCGTAGTGGTTTCTATTTTGACTAATTATACATAATTAGAAAATTTTCATAAAATAATCATGAACTATATCATTATTTGTATCTGTATGTGGAATCTTAATGCATTGATGTTATCATCCACTACATAATTTGTCACAGACCAAAAATAATATTAATCTTTTATTAAAACAATATCATTGGCATATTACATTGATTGAAATATATAAATTTTCAATCATTAGTGAATTTCAAGTACTTAGGATGAGAATAATTATTTAAGATATTTATGAAACCCTTTTGGTGAAGATTTTTATACATTAACACATTTATCATTGGATCTAATAATTTTTGACCCTTTTATTACAACAAATTAGATGGAGGATAAACATTGAAGGGGTTGGCCAAGCCAAAAGGCTTTGAATGTGTGAATTGGAGTGTAGGGGAAGTGGCATTTTATAAGAGGGGTGAGGGGCACCTAAGGAAAAACTATAAAAATTATTTTATTATAAATTCATATTCAGATTCTAATCGCTCCAAAGTGTATTATTTAAATTTTAAGGTAGGTATAGGTCTAAAACCACTCAACCAATAGGTTTTAGACAGTTTTGGGTCACTATATTAACTTTATCTTTTTGATTTAACTCTAAGTTAAATAGTTTTACATTCACCTTGTCTCTTTGTATTTTTATATTATATAGTTAATAAACATACTACAATCTTCCAAGAGACCCCCAAGTGGTCCATTAATAATACACCTACAATTATATAAGTCCTTTGGCTGAACCTTAGATTTTTAGGAATAGAATATCAATTAATAATATAATATTTGTTTTAAAAACACCTTTATGTCAATTTCTACACAATTTAATAATTGATTTTTGTTAAAGTCTTAAAAACTTTATTAATTCGAAACGAATTAATTTAATAAATCCTAACATGTCAAATTAACAAATAATTTATTTTATGTCATCAAAACTTTGGAATTATATTTATTTTAACATTTATAATAATAATTATTTGATTCTTTCATTAATAAGGAAAATACTGCATCATTATTGTCTCATAAATAAATTTAACTATTAAATGTCTAAATATTATAAATAAAACACCATTATGTTGGAAATAGTTTTAGCTTTATAATGAATATTTATAGTTGAAAATATAACATATATTACCCTATGTAATTTTTTTTTCTAAAAGATACATGCTTATGTCATTTTTGTATTTACTTTAACTTAATTAATATAAAGTGTCATTATCACTTACAAGTGGATCCATGGTGTCTCAAAATCGACCCAAAGATGACCATGGTCAGAAATTTATGAACCAATAGGGTTGAGACACGTTTTAGGGTAATTTGTTATTATTATAATATTATATTTTTTACCCTTATTTACTGGATTTACCCTTTAACCTTGGAAAATAAAATATTTACTGAGGTAATTATTCAAAATGTATAAAAATAAAAGTTATCTATGTACACAATTTGGACCTCCTGATTTTAAATATGGAATCCAATTTTCTAAATTCAAAACACAGAAGTGAGAGAATTTTATTTAAAATTAATTCTCGTTATTAAAACAAAAAGCGTGTTTTTAAGAGATAATAACTTTCAAAAGTTTGTCCCTTGCTTATGTCTAGTTTAAATGTGAAATTAAGTCCAATGACCAATATTGGATTAAATTGTAAAAATATAATCTAATTATACTCTAAAATCACTCAAATTCATAATTTATCACTATTAATTATTTCGATTAAAAAAGTTTATTTAATTAAAATTTAATAATTTTCTCTATTAATCAAAATATGATTGTTATCTGAAAAGTACTGAAAATTTCCCCTAAGATAATTTCGATATTCCAAATCCAAAAAGGAAGTCCGTTTTGAAATAGAAAATTTATAAAATTTCAAAAATTGGGTATTACTATTAATAACTGCTATTTTGATTGGTTATGGTGTGTTAGAACTCAAAGTTGCGTACAACACATGCTACTGTATTATTCAAATAGAAGCGTACAGTGGAAGCTTGGGGTGTTACAATGGTTGTAGCGTAGAGAGGAGAGGAAGTGTGGAGGAAGTTTCTGTTCATCTTCAAATTTTGGGGGTATCTACAATGTAATATATGGGTTCTATTATATCCTTACTCAAGAAAATAGGATCTGATCATAGTCTACATAGTGTATCTAGGAGGCTGATTTCTTGGGAAAACCTATGGTGCATTTTTCTATACTCCACCATGGTCTACATGTTTTTTCTATATTTCTGCACTATAGTGTTCTGGGATGTCGTGTGGTTTGTTGTTTTCATATTTAAAAATTGAAAATCACTATTTTATAATCCCAACTCATACCATTATACCACATCGAACCCTTTAGTTTTTAAAGGCTCCCAAAGAAGGATTTAGACCCCACCAACCACTCACATTCATGGATCAAATCATCGGTGGATGTGAATGATCACCCCAAAATAATTTTATCTCTCTTTATTGTGAAATACTATTTTACTCTCTTCAATCAATTATTGAGAGTGATGAATCCACACAATAATGATGGATTAGATCATCGTTTGGATGGATTGTGATTCTAGAAATTTCTATTTGATCTCCATTTGAATCAAATCTCTATTAATAGTTCCTGATATAAGTTATTTATTAACTTTGTTATTAATTGTAGTTGCTTCCATTCTTATTTTTACCAAGAATATAAAATTTATTTATTTCTTTATTTGATATTTTTTTTAATTTATTTTGAAACCACTAACTAAAATTATTTTGATGATTTATTTCAAATGAATTAAATTTTTGAAATGAATATTAGTTTTAAAAGGCTTGAAAATATTGGGTCATTTTATTAAAAATTTGGAATGAAATGAGAAATGAATTTAAGAAATAATTTGATGTTGATTTTTGAAAAATATCTTTAAATGAATCATGATTTTGAATGGAATTAACTTGATGAAAGCATATGATTTTGTTTTGAAATAGAAAATTGAATGTTAAAACATTTAATTGGGTAATTTAACCCCTAAAGATGATTTTAATTGAATTTTACCTTGAATATTTGATTTATTTATTAATTCATATGTTATATTGGGTAGTTAGTAGGAGTCTAGGAGACGAATTATTGGAATCTACTTCCCCAAAAACAAATTGATGATAAAAAATCAAACTAATATTTTTTTGAAATATTTTACTTGACGGGGTGTTGATTTATTATCCCAATGTATTGAGCCATAGAGAAAAGATCGCACACTTTGATCCACAATGATTGAATGAGTAGCGTGAGGATGATTGTTCTAGAAACTAATGAACCATAGGGATTGTGAACATGTTACTTGGTTATGAATTGATTATTACATTGTAGTGATTATAGAACTTCTTTATTCATGACCTTGATTTATGAAAATGTTATTTTAAGACTATTTTGATATATATTCCATTTACTCAATTGATAATAATTTTTTCAATGAAATTCGAAACTAATTTTCCTTTCCTTTTATTTAATTAAAATTGAATAATAAAGGGTTATTTGTTATAGGAAATACTTATGGGATACTTGGTGAGATCCAAATAAGATTATTTTCTCACACCCTGCCTTTTCCATCAAGAAAGTTGATATTATGTTATTCCATGTCTAGGAAAAGGAAAAACACCACTCTTAGGTTGTGGATGTGCTTCATTCACAGGACACTGGAATAATAGTGGTGAATGGTGGAGAAGTGTTCCACTCATTACAGAATTATTGTGAGTCTTTTTCTTGATGGACATTATGTCATTTATTGGGTAATGTAGATTCTATATATTTTCTTAGATATTATTTTAATACATTTATCCTTGAGGAGTTTTGTGAATACTGAGTACATATTGTTTTATCTTCTTATTTATTTATTGATTGTCTTTTTTGGGGTGAAATGGTTCCCTCTAACTTATTGATGATCCCCAAGAACAGTTTGATACAATGTGTGGAAAGGAAACACCATTCTGATCACGACATAGCCGACTTGGGTAGGGTATCTTGGTTAGTTCATGACAAAGTGGTTACCGAGAATTCACTGTACAACATTGCATGATGTTGATATGAATTTTTGGATTCCTTGATAGACCAGAGGTTGGACTATGATCTCTTATGGTGTAGTAATAGAGACTTTCTAGCCGACTCTCATCAAAGAGAGATTTATGTCACCAAGGGTGTTTGGGAAAAAAATTTCACAAAATAAATTGTTTAGAATCTACTAATTTCCATAAATTTGATCAATGTGTGTTGAAATTAAAAAATGTTTGAATTTGATCTGATGGTGTAGATATTCTTGTATATCTTGATTTATTTGATGATCTGATTGATTTGGTTGATGTTTTTTTGTTTCATGTTGATTTTTTGTAGTACTGTGATTCTAGTAATACATTTGAATATACATTAGGAAGTATATTCCAATGAACCATAAAATAAAAGCCTCTAGTTGATCATAATATCATTGTGATATTCATGCATTCCATCTATGAACTTGGATAGGTATCCGAACCTATTATTTTCCAGGATACAATAATGTAACCTTGAATATATGAAACTTGATATGATGAAAAAGATTTTCTTTGGGAGAAACTAAAAAATATGAAAGATTATAATGATATAAAGAGGTTGAGAATTAGTTAAAAATTATTGAAATTATTTTAATGTTCTTAGAAAAACCTAATTCAATAAAGGTGAGGTCCACTACCTTTGACCTTGATGGACCTAGTAGTATGTGGTGGGATTCGATGGTTACAATGAAGAAACATGAAGTCTTGGAGTGAAATGACTTCAAAGCCCTATTTATAGAGAAATTTTATCAAGTGTCGATTTTTTTGAGAATTCTATAGATTTTCCTAACCTTGTACAAGGTTGAAGAACTGTTACTTAGTATGCAAACAACTTTGTTGAACTTGTTCAGTTTTCATGAGAGGTTGTAATGAATGAGAAACTAAAGGATCACAGATTTCAGATGGGTTATTTATATGAATTCTAATATTAGGTTTTTATGATTAATATTACTTCTTATATGGATGTGTAGGATAAAGTGTTGATGGATGAGATTGACGTGGAAAATAATTTATCATTAACGGGAGTCCTTATTACTCCCATTGGCAGTTTAATTAGTTCCTTTATAGGAAATATAATGTCTAATTAGTCTCATGTTGGATATAAAAATCAAGAATCATCCACACATTATACAGTGTGTATTATAGGCCCATTGAAATGCATTTGATGTTGTCAGTTTGTGAATTCAAAGAGAGTTTATATTGAGGAATTGAAGATATGCAGTTTATGCTATCACTCAAGACACCAATAATAGTTCTATCATTTATTTTTCTACCTTCATAGTGTCTTCATATCATCATAACTTAAAGGTATTTCATTGTAATTATATGCATCAAGAGCTAAGGGGTTCTAGCCTCAGGTATCCGGAATGAAGATTCTACCCACCATGGAAGAGTCTCTAGAGGAAGCTAAAGTGGGTCCAACAATAGTGAGATGTACCATCACTAAATATTTATATTTCATGACAATGTTATTTTATATAGGTGAATATCATTCATTCATGTTGACTCGTGTTTTCAATTTTATAAATTTTCCATTGTGGATTATGTCTTATGTGATAGATATTGCTACTTCCATCAGTACAAAGATAGAATAGGGTATCTAATTCCGATCTTATTTATTATTTATTATATATGGAGCTCACTAATATTTTTTTAACTCTTCACATAAAATATTACAATTTCATTCTTGATATGGATTGGAAATTTTTTCATAAATTATTAATTGACTGTTATCTTTGGTGGGTCAACTTTACATCCCCCAATAAGTTTTGATATGGTTTCTAGGGAGAATGGTAACGGATTTCGAGTTGAGATAGACCTCTTTTTTTAAAAGTTGGGAGGGGTGATCTATTTCTTTTCATTCAATATATAGTGGGAATATTTGAGTGTATATATTCATCCAGTAGTCATCAAGTTTCTCAGTGTGTTTTTTATTTAAATTTTCTAGATTTCCATGGATATGGGAAGTAGGGTTTTCTATTGGCATGGTACAGGATACCAAGACTAACTCTATTCCATCTTATCATATAGTCCTAGCTAAACCAAAAGGGTTAAAGACATAGCTGGATGATTTGTAGGATGAAGGCTTTATAAACCTGAGTGTGCCAACTTGGGAAACACCTATTCTTTTTACCAAGAAAGCTGATGAGACACTTCTCTTATGTGTTTATTAACAAAAAATAAATTGAGTTACACTAAAGAAAAAGAATCCATTTCATTAGATTAACGAACTGCTTAACCAGATGAAAGGGTTGATGTTGTTCTCAATGATTGATATTTGTTCAGGTAATCATCATTTGATAATCAACGAATCATAAATCATAAAAACCACCTTCAAGAGTAGTTATTTCTATTTAGACTATATTTTTATGCATTTTTTTCTCACCAATGTGCCCTTGGTTTTTATTGCCTTGATTAATAGTGTAATTCAAAAGTATATAATTTCATTCACGGTTATATTTTTAGATGATATTTTGGTTTACTAGAAAACTGAGGAGGATCATGTTAATTATTTTAGTATAGTTCTAGAAATCTTTAGAGATCAACTACTTTATGGAAAGATATTAAAATTACATTTTTGGATTTGAAAAGTGAAATTATTAGTAAACATTTTTAAAAAAATGATATTTATTCAATCATGAAAAGGGGTGGGCTGTTATGAAGTCCAAAAAACATATAAATGTTTTATAGATTCAAATATTCTTAGGTTTAGTGGGGTATCCCATCATTTTGTTAAATAATTCTCAAAGATAGTTTTTCTAATGAATACTACCACTCAAAATGGGGTAAATTCTATAATTTATTTGAAATGTGAGATTTCTTTTGACGAGTTAAAGCATATTTTCACTTATTCCATAATGATGAATCTTCATATGATTAGGTAGTTATATGTACTCTTGTGTGACACAATAGGTTGGGGTTTGTGATGTATTCTAATGCAGGGTGATCACATGGTGGCCTATGATCCCCGATATCCTAGGATACATAAGAAGATATATCATTCCCATGACCTTGAACATGAAATTGTGATACATGATCTCAAGATTTGGTTACCTTAACTTTTCAAAGAAAAGTTTAACATTTATTCACACACTAAAATATTGATTTATATATTCTCAAAAAACATTTGAATCCCTAACAACGGAATTGGGTGGAGTACTTAAATTATTTTGCTATCGACATTTCCTAAACCCTTGGTAAGTGGAAAGTCATTTATGACACCTTGAGAAATGAACTTCTAAACCATGTCATGAAACAATCATTAGAAGAGTGGATCTTGATTCCTCTCTTTTCTCGTATGCAATTGAGAGTATGGGAGGAAGGTTTAGAGATTTCACTTGAAAGCATACGAATAATGACTTGGTTTTTATAAAGGTATGAACCATTTCTTTTTTTGTTTAATTCTTTAAAATATCCCTAAAAATGTTTCCTAAGAGGTTAGAGGAGGTTCCAGGTGCATCTAGGGCTCATTCGAAGCTCCGAGCCTAAAATGGTGGGATTCAGACTGAGCCACACATTTTTTCTCCAATCATATATCCTAGGGTGAATAAACATGCGAGTCTAGAAGGTTTTGGGATAAATCCCAATCACATATTTTGTGCATGGTTATTAAAGACATGGACCTATCCCATGCAGGGTACACCTTGGATCATAACTAGGCACGTGTTTGGCACACAGTTTTAAAACCGTGTTGCCAAACTATGCTTAGGGAAAAAAGGTAAAATTTCAAAACTACCCCTTTAATGTTTTTAACACTGCCTCTTCCTTGATTTCGTCATTCCTATGGATTTCTCCTCCATTCAGGTTCATGGAGCTCCATCTTCCTCAATCCTAGGTTTTGTGTTACCCCTTCTTCTATGGACCAATTCCATCACTATCAGAAGTTACAGAAATCCCTCAATAAGATCTACCTTCCTCACCCATCTATTTCTAGTTTCCTTCCATTCATTGATCTATTTTTGGGCAATGAAATTTCCCTTATTTCCAAGATTTGTTTTTATTTCATCAGTTTTAGGTCAAATAAAAGACCGAGAATGGATGAGTGGATAGTAAAAATAAAGTGGTAGGAGGTCTTCACCTTTCCCACTTATTTCGTCAAATATTAAAAATCATGTCATTGTCCATCATTCCATATTTTTCTGGTGTCACTTATTTTTGGTTTAATAAATTAAATTTATTATTTATGCATATCTGTAGTGGCCCTATCTTTCAGAAAAAACCATCTGGGTGTTTTCTCCTTGACCCTGGACACCCCTTTGGGTATGATTTTCCTAAATGAACAATATTTTAACGCTTCATTTGTAGAACCTTCTTAGGTGTGTGTGTTGCACAATTGTTTTAATGCGTAAAATCTATTAAATGAACATATACGAATAAAAAACCATGAGTTAGATCCTATTGGAGTAACATAACTTAATTCTTATTGTTTGGCCCCATGTGTAACTCTATATTCCATTAATCATGATTTTGATACTGCTTTGTTCCCTTTTTCCAATTCTTATTCTTTACCATACTGCATACCATGTTTCTTATTTCATTGTTGTGATTAAATCATTGGTTGAATTGTTATAGCCTCCTTCCAAAGTTTTATACATATTCCATGACATGTGCCCTATACATTGAGCATGATACTTGGTGCCTTATGCTATCCAATCTGACAAAATTGATTAGATTGAATTAAATGATATGTTTCGATAATGTTTTTATATTGTTCTATTGAGATTCTATTGTTTACATGTGTTTATATTAATGCTATTCCATGTAGTTTATGCCTCATTCAATTCCTTTCTCTTATTTAATTATTTATTCTTTAACATACAAATGTTGTTTGAAAAAATTGAACAGTTGGTTTCCTTGGTGAGCGTGTGATATTTAGATGGCTATTTTATGGCATGTATTTATAAATATACTCATTTTCTCATGATGTAATTTTATTGATATGGTTCACTTGTGATAGGCTAAGAGTAAACATGAGTCTCGAGTTAAGGATTCCATGGATGGACTATCCGTGCATTGTTGGATTCTCTTAACCTACTAAGAGAGATACATTGGCGTGAAAATTATGGGATCTTAGGGAGATTTTAATTATACTTTTGATTGATTTAGGTTACCTAGGGGAGTAGAAAATGATATATCCATTGGAAAGATGGAAACTATATTCCATGGTTGATACCTAGTCCCTTATGTGAGATATTTGGTATGGACCAAGAGTCACAGTTTCATGAGTGATACAAAGGGATGTCGCATGAGTTTCTTTGGCGGAAAATGATGATATTAGTTAAAATGGATGTTCTATAGTTACCCTTGGGATCTGATTTAGATTGACATGGATGTTCTCGGACTCCACAATGGGAATTTATTGATTGTTTTATTTTCTCATTTCATTTGAGATGTATCTTTTTAATTTATTGTTATTATGAACACTTATATGATGACATGTAAATTCTACCCCAATCCAAAGAACAAGTATTTATATAATGGGAATTATGATTCCTTTTAGTTTAACCCTATGAGATGAGGTAATATTAATAACACGCATCATACTTGGCAATATAAGAATTAAAATGTCATGTACTATACCATGCCATGTAGATTTCAATATTAGGATATATAAAAATATTTATGTGACCTGCATGTTTCATTAGCATGTATATTGTAATAAATATTATAAATTTCAATAAAATGTATAGTTATCACCTTTTTAGGTATATTATGACCATAATTTTTTAATTTTAATTATTATTCCATGACTATATTCCAAGTATGAGTGTTTCTTTCTTAAAAAGTAGTCTTTCATGCTTATTTGACCCATTTGTGATTCTTTAGAGAAATTAGTTATTATTTTAGCATGACTTCTTTCATACCATGTCAGGTGACTAATTAGGGCGTCTATTTTACAATTCCCATGATTTTATTATTTTTTATCATGGGTTGTAATGTGATGGCTGTGATTAAATGGTAGTAAACATTTTATTTGTAGCGTGTATGGGAATATTATGTATTGGAAAGAAATGACCCATATAATCGAACCATTATTTATGTGCTTATATACTCAAAGGCTATTGTATAAATATTAATGTTGATAGAATTCCCATTCATCCTTAATATTGGATTCAGTTAAATGGGAGCCAAATTCTAATTTATAGAGAGAATGGATGCTTTATAAATTTGAATATGGTGGCCCATATAATCGAACAGAGATAGATACACCTTTTATACATAAATTATCTTGTATAAATGTTGAGAATGTTGAATATCCTTTGTATCCCAGATAAATTGTTTGTAGTTAGATCAAATCATCGGAAAAATCATAAATCATATGGATGCTTGATAAGTTGTGGATGGTAACTTGGTGAACCAATCTATCTATTATGAGCCTTCAATTTATAAACTGCTATAAATATAAATGTTGGTAAATCATGATGTTAATGGTTTTTACTACCTTATTAAATCCTATACATATTATTCTTGGCCAAAATGTACTATGCACCTAAAATTTTCAACACAAAACTGGCCCTAAGTAGCACAGTTTAGAAAAGTTGGTAATAAAATATAACTGCTAAGGGTTTTCTCAAAAACTAAATTCTTAAATTGATTGGTTTGTTTTGATGAACTCATAATGGATCAGATAGACCCTAGTAGGTCACCCTTCTTTTGCATTCCATAATGCTTAACCCCATGGGGGTCGTTATGTTGAGGAAAGGTGGTTCATCAATATGCCTAATTTTATAGAACTTCATGTTTGAACAGTACCCCTTTAGTTTATAAAATTTCTTTAATCTATTTGAGTAGTTTTTGGGAAGCCTTATATATAAATTTTGGTGTTTGAAATAGGTTATGTGATGGGATGAACTAATTATAAAAAACTGACAATGAATAATAATTCTTAAAAAGGTAATTTAAAGTGACATACCTATTTTACCATATAGTTATATTTGTTTTTCATTAAAAGTAAACTCAATACATTTAATCAATAAAATGAATTTTGGTTTAATTCAATGATATGGAACCTTAAGGGATGTTTTAGCCTAAACCATCTATATAAGTAGTTTAAATCCTTCCTTCCATCCTTCTACCTTGAGGTGGGTGCATTAGCATTACCCTTATTCCTCTTTCTTATAGTTTATTCCTATGTATTGTTTTATCGTAAGCTTACTGACCTTATCTGTTGTGACCCCTTGGTTAGGTCGAAGATCTCGGTTTTTCCTAGGGTATATCTATTTTAGGTAACACCCCCAAACTCTTTAATTATCTTGTTGGTTTCTTATGAACAATTCCTCTTCTATGTTACTTTTCAATTGCCTTAACCCCATGTATGACTCTTAATTTATAAAACAACAACCTTGTTTTGATGGGTGACCATGTATTGTTTGATCTTTTATCTTAGTATAATAATTTTAAAATGATCAATTCTAGTGGGCAAAGAATTCCAAGGACATGGTTGATTAATTAGTAGGTCATGTGACCCTTACTATCCTTGCTTTTAGTATTGGATGACTCAGGAGGATGTTAGGTTGTTCTACCATCTTATGAGTAATGCGACTCTTGGGATAATCCTAAGTGTGGACCAACTGATACATGAATGTATATGGCTAATAAGACTATGGATAATATCAAGTATATGTCTTTTTCTCTTTTAATATGAGGGTAATATGTGTTGATACCTCTGATACCCATCATCTTGTTAAAGGATTCATCAAACTATTTGATTTCAGGGTTAAAATTTTAATCTAGAGTTGTTAAACTTTGAATGTTGACCAGCTATAAAATAGAGTGACCTGAGCATCTTATGGAATCAGTTGTCCTGCCTTACCCTCGGAGTGGTTGATGTGGACAGTCTGAGCTATCCTACCGTGGTGGACAAGTACATGGATGTTTTCCCCAATGATGTTCCATGACTACCTTCTCATAGAGATGTGGACTTCTACATTGACATGTGCCACATTATGGCACTGATATCTACACCAGCATATCAGATGGCTCCCGCTGAGCTTCGTGAGCTACGGCTGCGGCTAGAGGACATGCAAGGGAAGGGATTCATATGACCCAATGTTTCTCCTTGGGCAGCCCTAATTCACTTCACCAAGAAGGCAGATTGGATCTTGAGGCTCTGTGTCAACTACCGTCGCTTGAACCAGGTGACTATGAAGAATAAGTATCCACTCCCGAGGAATGATGGCCTCTTTGATTAGATGAAGGGAGAACGGTGATTCTTGGAGATAGTCCTCATATCAGGCTATCACCATATCAGATTTCAATATGAGGATGTGCAGAAGATGGCCTTCAGGTGTTGGTATGTCTGCTACGAGTTCTGGGTTTTGACCTTCGGTGTAACCAACGCTCCAGCAGTGTTCATGGGACTCATGAACTGGATCTTCTAGCCATACCTCAATCGAATTGTCGTAGTCTTCAATGATGACATTATAGTCTTCTTGACTACTGAGGAGGAGCATGCCTACCATTTTCAGGTAGTATTCGAAACACTCAGAGAGAACCGTCTTTATAGTAAGCTCTCTAATGGCTAGTTTTGGATTCAAGAGGTTCACTTCCTGGGACATGTCATCTCGGAGGATGGAGTTATAGTTGATCCAGTGAAGATTGAGGTGGTAATTTCTTGGGAGCCACCCAAGAGTGTGATGGAGATACAGAGTTTCTTGGGTTTGGCAGGATACTATCACAGGTTTGTTCTAGACATCTAAAGATTTGAAGCACCACTATCAGCCTTGGTGAAGAAGGGGAAACCCTTCAGGGGGTCAGAGAGATGCCATCAGATCTTTCTGAATATGAGGTAGAGGCTGACTAGTGCGACAATCTTTAGGATTCCAGAGGAAGGTGTAGGGTACGTAGTTTACTACGATGTATCAAGGACCAGACTCGGGTGTGTCTTGAGGCAGTAGCGAGCAGTGATCATATATGGTTCTTGGCAGTTGAAACAGCAGGAGCAGAACAACGCTACCCATGACCAAGAGTTAGCAGTAGTGGTATTTTCCTTGAAGATGTGTCAACACTATCTGATGAGCGAAATTTTTACCGTATACTCTGATTAAAAGAGTCTCACGTATATCTTCTCTCAGAAGGAGCTAAATCTGATACATCGCTGATGGCTTAAGTTCCCCAAGGACTATGACTTTGAGATAGTTTGTACTCCTGGGAAGGGGAACGTTGTTGTAGATGCACTCAGCATGAGGTCTAGTATACATCTACTAGGGGAGGCGATCAAGCAGCTTTCCGCTTTGTAGATATCCTTTTTGGATAGGGATGGAGCAGCATTTCTACAGTCTCTAACAGTCACTCCCTTACTTCTTCAGCAAGTCAGGGAGGCATAGAAAGGGGATGCTGACAAAGAGACCTGATGTGCTCAGATATCCACAGGGCAGGCACCTGATGGATTTTCCGAAGGTGGGGAGAACGTCATCCTCTTTAGAGGACGTACTATGGTACCAGTGTCACTTTAGGAGGAACTGTTGAGGGAGTTCCACACTTCCCCTCTAGTGGTACATTTAGATGTAGAGAATATGTATCAGGACCTTCAACGACAGCACTGGTGGCCAGGTATGAAGAAGGAAGTAGTAGAGTTTGTCTCATAGTGCCGCAGTTGTCAGTAAGTGAAGGTGGATCACTAGGTACCAGCAGGCTTGGTTCAGCCGTTAGAGGTCCCAGAGTGGAAGTGGGATGGGATATCCATGGACTTCGTGATGGGTCTTCCATGTAAATCTAGGGGACATGACTCGATTTGGGTGATCATCGACCGACTCGCCATGTTGGCTCACTTCCTACTGATCAGAGAGCTGGGTTTAGTAAAGAGATTGAGATACATCTATGTGCATGAGATTGTACGGCTACATGGAGTAACTTCATCTATTTTCTCCGATCTTGACGCGCGGTTTACTTCCCAGCTATGGAAGGGGTTGCAGGAGGATTTCGGGATGCAGCTACATCTGAGCACCACCTTCCATCCTCAGACAGATGTTCAGACCGAGTGAACCATTCAGACACTTGAGGACATGCTACGTTTTGGTGTACTCATCTTCCGTCGCAGTTGGGAGGATCAATTACCTTTGGTGCAGTTTTCCTACAACAACAGCTATCACTCCACCATTGGGATGACACCTTTTGAGACCTTGTATGGTCAACCTTGTAGATCACCACTATGCTGAATTGACCCTGGGGAGTTAGAACTAGAGGGATCAGTGATGGTACAAACTACCACCGAGAAGGCGCTGATCATCCAAGAGAAGATGAAGACTGCACAGAGTAGGCATAAGTCATATACTGACAGGATACGGAGACCTCTAGAGTTTGAGGATGGGGACCACGTCTTTCTACGGGTCTCACCTCGACGAGGCCTACATAGATTTGACCAAGGTGGAAAGTTTTCTCCAAGATTCATCGGACCTTTTCAGGTCTTCAGAAAAGTATGTGAGGTGGCTTACCGCAAGTCTCTTCCACCTCAGTTGCACCGGGTGCACGACGTCTTCGACATATCTCAGTTAAGGATATATGTGTACAACCCTTCCCACTTCATCAAACATGGAGAGATAGATGTCAAAGATGGGGAGACTTTTAGAGAGGTTCCAATGGAGATTAATGATCGACATGAGCGGTTCCTATGTGGATGGTCAATACCTCCAGTGCACGTTCGCTGATAGAACATGAACCTCTAGGAGAGCACAAGGGAGCGGGAGCCTCAGATGAGTGCTCAATACCACCATTTGTTCCCATAGTTCGAGTTGTAGCTTACATGGATGTAAATACCTAAGGTGGTCAGATTTTAAAGACCCTGAACTTCCGTGGAAATTTTTTTCTTAAATACATGGGAATTTTACGAGTCTGCAAAAACTGACGGTGCTTGATTCCAAGGCCCGGTGTGCCCAAAATGGATTTTTGAAGTTTTCTTTGTGTATGTTCTATAAACGTATGAGTAGGTTTTAATAATTTTTGAACCAATTCTCAGAATTGAAATCTGAGGGCACCGTTGAACTCATCGTTCCAGTATTCGCTTAATAATACTTTCACCTCAATGGCAGATGGTCGGGAATAAAAGTTAGTTTGGGAGTTTTAATGTTTTAAAATTAAATAAAAATAAAGTAGTAACTTTGTTTTTATTCTTGGTGGTTAAAACCTCCAAGAGGAGGTTAGAGGTGGGGTCCACCACACCATAACCTCCCATGAGGGTTTATAGTGGTGGGGACCACCCTAGGTCTAATCACTTATTAACAATTAAAGTGGTGGGGACCACCTAAGGGTGAAACCCCTTGAAGTCCACATTTAGGGTGCCACCACCACCATTGGAACCTTTTGACCTCCCCTAATTAATTTTGAGCCTACACACCAGAATTATTTAAGTTGATCCCCCCAATTAATTGACTAATCCCTTTTTGAATATTTTTCTAACAAATATATAGGATTAGACACTATTATTTTGGTTGGCATATTCACTTTCATTCTAGGAGGAGAGGAGGAGCTCTAGGAGATACAATTCCATGGAGGAAAGAACTCTCCTACGAAGAATGCTTCATTCGCCAATGACAGACACCTTCTTCCTTCTTCAATATGAACAAAGAAGGGAGTGCCACCATTAAAGAACATCGACGACTCCATCTTCGGCTTCTTCTTTCCCGACAACATCGAATCGACATTCTATTTCCACAACTTTGTCAACGATCATAGATACAATGTAGGGGTTTTTAGTTTGAATTTGTTTCCATTCTACAGCATTCAATCTTGGGTTATGTTTAGCTGATTGTTATCACCATAACACGGAGGGAGCGGGATGCATGAACACGGCCCGACCCCCCCCATTCTTCCCTGCTTATTGAAGATGGCAGCGACATAACGGTACCACCAGAGGAGTGGATGTGGACAACGGGCCACGGGGGAGCAACAGCGGCCGACATCGGGCCGACCGTGAAGGAAACTAGTGGTGCAAGGCCGCCGAGTCGCCGGAAGGGCGCGGTACCGTCGCGCCGCGAGGAAGAAATATCTGCGGCCCCTAGCCGCGTTGGGGCACACTAGAGGCCACCGGGCAGTCGGAGAGGCGCGACACCGCCGCGCAGCGTTGAGGAAGAAGCCGTAGCCAGGTCGGGCCTTGGTGGTGGAGCAGAGGCGGCCGGCATCAGGCCGACGGCCAGCGGTGCGAAAGTGGCGGGCCGTTCATCCAACCGGGAGGGGTGGGGCCCAACGGGTCCAACGTGTCATGGACTAGTGCCACATGTCGCCGGTTTGGTTCCCACCCAAATGGCTCTACCGTTTGGGATTTCTAGGGGGCGTGTAGACTCCCGCTAGATTTGGCTGAGGTGGACCCCCCACGGGCCTCCAAGCCATACCCATTGTGGGCTGCCAGGTTAGACCCAGCGGGGGCCGCTGGGCCGGACCCGCGCGGACCACCTGGTTGGACCCAGCGCGGGCCGCCGGGTCGAACCCAGTGAGCGCTGGGCCGCCAGCGCGGGTCGGGCTGCCCCCGCCGGTAAGGTCTTCCCCCTGGGCTGGGTCGGACCCATAGACTGGGTCAGACCTACGGACTGGGTTGAACTCTAGTCCGGACCCAGAGCCGTTTTGGCCTATTTCCACCTTTTCGCCCATAACTTGGGCTACATGTGTCCGTTTGGCGAACCATCTGCGGTGACAAAAAGCATGGACTGAGACATGCCTTTTGGAAAACCTCAATTGAGGTCTGGACATAGTTGGTGTATTGTTTGGTTGGATTGTACCTAAATCCAACCGGTCCCTTGGAACAGAAATGCCAATAACTCTCAGATCAGGCGTCCGATTGACGCATCGTCTGTCACTTGGTGTTTCTTTTGAAGATAAAGAACTTCACGATAAATCAAAATGGGACGACATGGAAATTGATGTATTGATACTGGTCTTGATGAGAAGACCCACCAGGAAGCAAGCGTACTTTGTGAAAACCCTGTAGAAGGCTGAGTTCTGGCGACTGTTCCTGCACCATTTGTGGGTCGGACAGTTTTGACGAATGTTCCTGGATCCTGTGGGGGTCTGAGTGTTCTGAATTTTATTCTTGGATCCTGTGTGGGTCTAACAAAATAGCTGGTTTGGATCCTATGTGTGACTGACATCTTAGCTAGTTCTAGATCCTATGCTGGTCTGATAGCTCCGAATACTGTTCTTGGATCCTATGTGGGTTTGATAGTTCCAACTACTAGTCCTGGATCCTATGTGGGTCCAACAGCTTAGATGAATAAGTGACTAAATATGATCATCTCAATCACTCTACAAAATTTGTATACCTGTGTGAGCTGAGTTAGCAACTCTTGTGTTTCCTTGTGAACGAGATGGATTACTTGATAACTTAGGTATATATATGGGCATATACCTAAGTGGGGTTATCTGTCGATTCATACATTGTGCTTTATCCTTATTAAATTTTTTGAGACATTGAGAGTCTCGATGTCCCTTCTGAGTATCATTATACTCACCCCTACATGGGATATGCCCACACCTCATTGTGTTGGATGCAGATGACGAACAATGCTGACGGAGGCTAAGGGCACCAGGACTGGACAGAACCTGGAGGTGGATCTGACGACGAGATGGTACTCGATGAAGTATGATGGACATGGAATACTGAGGAGGCTATCTGTACATACCCTTCAGGTGGGATCTGTGGTTGAAGATCTATGAGTTTCTTTCACCATTCAGCTGTTTTGTCCCTTTTTTAGTTGTACCCGTAGTTTACAGTTGGTCTTGTTTTTCTGGCCCATTTTACATCCATCTAGTACTCTCTTGTGTGTGTTTTTAGTTTATAAAGGCAATGCCTTCCCTATTTTAGTTAATTTCTCCTTTGGTTCTAGTCACCAGCCCCTGGCCTATGGAAGGAGGTCTTGGGGTAGTCATGGCACGGTCCCGGGGAACAGGTCGTGAAAATTTTGAAGAAATAAATTTTTTTCAATGTATTTATGATCCCCATTATTTTATTTCAATCTTCACGTCATGTATAACTTCATTTATGAACTGTATATATTATCATATTTTCATTTTATTTAGGATATGTACATGATTTCACTTAACTAGCCCTTTGATACCCACATTATCATTTTATGATATTTTTAGTTTTATTTGTTCATCATTGAATTTGAGAGGGGTTTTGGACAATGAATTAGAGGCATTTTTGGGTGATTTCATGGAAGCATCAATCTACATGGGAACAATTTGTGAGCTCCATACCCATGCACGATGCCCATATTTTAATTTGATTTTAAAAATGATTATCAATGGGTATATTATAGGATAATCATTTTATTCACTTTTCCTTATTTATTGACTTCTTCATTAGAACTCTCCTATATCCAAATCCCCTCATCTCCCACCCTACCAATATTCATGTTTATGTTTTTCTATAAAACTCTATGATTTAACAAGTAAGTGTGTCCAATCCACTTTCTTATTAATATTCTTTTTTATATTTCTATAATCTTCATATTTGATTAAAATGGTGGCATAGGTTTTGTTAAATCGATGATATTTATGTTTGGTTCTTGGTGATGGTCAGGGGGTACAACGTAAACAGTGGGATGGTTCCCAATATTGTTTTTCATTGGAATTAATTGATCAATCTTAAGAAATAGATAATAAAAACATTAAAATCTGTTGTATATGATCATATAAATTAAATATATAACTAATTTAAATATAAAATTACCTTATAAATGGTACTATTCTTTATCATGTTTTTCCCTGCTCTTATTGTGTTGTTCATTGTAATAGAGAATACAAACGGGGATTGCACTGGACATATCAACACATGATCTATAAATCTTTAAAAAACATTCTTGAGACTCTGGGTGCTAGATAAAAAGTATCTATTAGTTTATATTGTTCTATATAGATCAAAAAAATTATCACATATTTTCTATCAAGTTTCTTGAGATGGATTAATGTGGTATTTCTCTTTTGGGGTAGATATAATTAGATTGGATGTGTCTCTATAGTGTAAACACATATCTGAATTTTAAATTTTTTATAACATAGAATATATAATTATGGTAAAATAATGATAATTTCATAAAGTCCATTATATATTATTTAATCTATATTATTTCCCAATTTAGAATATAATAATAATAATATCACCATATACCATGAAATTAGTTTAATATTTTTTTTTCTAACAGACCCTTAAACTCGATGCATACCATTATATAAAATATAATATTTTTTAAACATGTTAATAAAATTTTATTTTAATACTCAAGAAAAAAAATATTAATATATTCACTGAATATGTGACAAAATAAATATTTATTAATTATCTTTTGAATAAATGAAAAAGAGATAAAATTAAAGTCGTGTATTTTAAACTCATGTATCTTATGAATTATTTTTTGAAATCCAATTTACATGATTAAATAATATTCCATTTGTTGGGAATATTTTTAATCTTAATATGAAATTTAAATGAATTTAATGAGATTCTTGATACACTATGTGTGTAACCTTCTAGTATTATTTCTCAATTACAATATGGGAACTTACCTAATGTACACGATCAATATCTAGTAATACATTATGTAACCCAAAGAAAAATAAGATAATTTAGAATCTACAACAACCTTCCGGGGATTGATTTTGTGTAATATAATTTCTTTGTCAAACAGTATCTCATTAAGAATGTTTCAGAGTTGTGTCATCACTATACATAGTTATTTTATTATTCTTTGAAGATTTAAAATGAACTTGTCTATAAAATATCCTATAAATGGTTTTTTAAGATAATTTTATTTAAATTAATGTGACCCAAATATATTATTCCATTAATATAGAAATGGATACCCATTTCTTGACTTTTTTAATTAATTTCATATCACATATAATAGACCCTACATATATAACCTCATCATGAGAATTTGTCTTCATTTTTTTCATACATTCATTAAATATGTGATTTGTGATACACAAAAATAATAATATCAAGTTTAATGTCCCATGTAATTGTTTATAGATATGAATATAAAAATGAAATAAAAACATTTACTATTACTATTGTTAGATTTATCTTTATTGCCTCACTTTTCTCAAAGATTACCAGGAATGTACTTTTGGAGTATAATTATCAATTTCATAGGACCTCTAAACTCATAATGGCCAGTCATTAGTCATATCCTATCATTTAAATGTTATCTAGTCCATAATATTTATTTATTTGAGAATATCTTCTTGACATATCTAGGTTTACATTATTGTTGGGAATTTTTATAACATCATAATGGGAGAATTATTCTTAGTAAACTATCATTGTAATTTTACACAAATGATAAATCATCATATGCTAAGATAATTAATATATATTCTAGTAATCATAATTAAAAAGTCATTTGGTTCTAGGGAATTTACTCTAACAATATTCCACTTCCACTAGAGATAAATGATAATATTTATCAACTGTTTATCTCTAATATGATATCAATAATTCTACTGATGTATTTATATTGTCATTATGTAATAACCCACAATGTTAATAGTTGTAAAATAATAAGGGAATTTTAATTTTTTATCTAGGTAAGGGTATATTTGGGAACCAAAAAATGGATTGGGATTATGATGGTTTTGAAATCAATAAATAACGATTTCAGATTTTTTTAGATATAATTCAAGGATCAGGGGATGATACAAGTGTTTTTTGGGTATTAAATAAGGTTCGGGAGTCCTAGTAGATGAATTTTCAGATTCTGAAGCCATTTACACCATGAACCCAGTCTTAAATTGACGAATGGGGCTAGTGAAGTTGTACATCTTTTTCCCATGTATTTTATAGACTGAATCACAATTCACATCATAAATTTGTTCTCTCTAAGGGTAAATCACTCTAGATAAATGAAATTCATGGAGTGAAGCCCATTTATCACATCATTAATAGTGTATTGGTGTGTTCTTCTGACCATGGAATTCGTATCTATTAGTGGTTGGTGGTTTAATGATTTATTTGGGATGGAAATATCTACAAAGAAACTTTTTAACCATTACTCCCATCTCATATCACTACCTTAAAAAATCATTAGTTGGGATGATTTTAGATTTTTAATGGTGGTTTGAGGTAGGGTTGTCATCTCATTCCTCTATTTTTGTTTCAATATTCTTTCCAATGATTTCCTTCTCAATTCATATTTGTTTTTGTGATTATTTCACTTGAGGATGGGGAAATCATATTTGAGTGAAGGGGGTTTTGGGGGTGGTGGCTAGAAGATTCCCTGAGAGGTTAGTCACATACTATATATAAACATTTCAGTCAAAAATCAACTTCCCTTTTTTATTTATGAGTTTTTATGGGATTAGGTAAAATTAAAAGCTTTTTTGGTATCATGTGATGGGTATTTTGGCTAGGATGGTGCTGGGGGTATGCCATGGACATTCCATGAGTTGTTGGAAAATGTTTATGTGCGACAGTAATGGATAATGGGTTTTTTGGTTGAATATGACTCTTTCTATTAAATTAAATAAATTATTACAATTTATTCTAATTAATTAATCATGTTGAATGGAATGGTATGAGAGATTGGGTGATGGTATGATCTTGGAAGTGGAATGGATGAGAAAGACCAAGGTGGTTTGGAGGAATACATTAGTGATAACTCTGTATCAGATGTATGTATCCTCTTTAAAATAATATCATATAACAATTATTTATGATATTTTTCATGCATTCTTGTGCTTAGGTTCGATTTGTGTGAATAAAGACTATGAAAGAATGATAGGTAGAGATATGATAATTTGGAGACTCTTATGGCATGATAATTTATCATTATAAATTAATTAAATTGAGGTAACTAGACAAAAATGTCAATAATGGGATAAGGTGTCAATTGAGTTAACGGGAGACCATGGGTTGTCTTGGGACATGAACTGAGACTTATGTGGCATAGGTTGTTTTCCTCTTATGAAGGTGCAAAAGTTATTAGAGTCTTATATATATTGAAGAAGGGTGAGATATTCATAAAATGTAAAATTGATTAGCGACAACATCTTAAGGGTGTAGAAGCATCATGGTTGGGTGTGTGTGTAGGAAAAAACCCTTAGGACTAAATGAGGATGATATATAAGGTTTTATAGAGTTATGTTCTCATAAATATCCCTTAGGATATATTATATGATACCCAAGCGTGAGTCGTGTGAATTATTGAAGCCATATTATTAGGATGTTAGGGGGGTTTTTGGAATATATTTGAACAACTAAAAATGTAGCAAGGGTCAGGTTGAGATTATGAGTTGTGATGTAATTGAGTGGTGATGGTATAAATGGGAAGATATCAGTATGGATTTGAAGGACCCTATCAGGTGTACTGATGTGGAAAGAAGATAAATTCGTTGGAAAGGATCTAGGTATCGAGGAAAGAGTTCCCTTGGAATAGATGGTTAACTATGTGATAGTATATAGGCCCTATGTCACAATATTTATTGTTTCATGTGTGTGATTAATTTTTTTTATTGATAAGAAATGTTGTTATGTGTGTGTGACGGATTACAAGGGATTGGCCTAATATGAGTGAAATAACTCCAACCAGGATACAATGAATGAGATAGAGTCCACATTGTTCATTGTGTTTATGTTAAACATTAGTGAGATGTTGTGGTTTTTGTCTTTTAAAATCTATATTAGTGAGATTTGATGGATAATCCCTAGAACAAGTGAGATGGTAGTAGTAAGACCACTATAACTGAGATGGATTCTTAGATTGTGAGTTGAGAGAATGAAATGATGGGATTTACATGAGTGAGAATGATTCTAGGTTAAGATTAGATGTGATATTGAATGATGGGACCTTCATGAGTGATATGGGGTCCAAATGTGATATGGGAGTAGTTGTATTGTCCCTACAATGAATGAGATTGTATTGGTCAAGTATTGGATGCGAGACTATCGAGAGTGAGAATGTGAGTCCCAATATTAGATATAAGACACTATGCTGCTCCATTTGGTAGTAGTCAAGACATATACAATACCATACACTAATTCCTTCTAAATAAAATGGGTTATAAGATAATGGCTTAGGATATGATGAAAGGAATTCTATTATTTTGTCAATGTCGGTATCATCAGGTACCATGGTGGTATTTTTTTCACATAGTGACCCGACACATAAGGAGTCATGGTGGCCTAAATAGCACATGATGTATGAGGTTCTTATGTGAAATATTAATTTTAATCATCCTACATACTTGTATCTAATGGTTTATACCTGGGGATCATGGTGAGACCATACTGAGATTTATTTCTCACACCCTTCATGGGCATCCTGGTTTACATGCCTGCCTTATATCTATTTTTCATGTTCAGAATGAGGTGTGTAGTAGATTTGGTTGGGGATGTTCAATAAACATTTAGAAATTGGGTGTGATGATCCCTAAGGATTGAATTAGGACCATTCTATATGTGTTATATTTTGGTTTATTTTATTTATTGGTTATCCCAGTGAGAGATCAGCAAATGTATGGTGGTATGATTTCACATGGAACATTTTTTATAGCATTGTGTATTATTTTTTATGCATAATTTGATAATAATTTTCGAATGTTATATTTATTTCCATTATGTTTTAAGAATCTTATTTAAGGGAACAATCACTCAATTTCATGGATTATGCCCTTAATATTGGTTATAAAACTTTAGCATATGGGTTCTTGATTTAGGCTACGTAGAATTCCACCTTAGATGGTTTTCTGCTTTGGGGTGTCATAGAGTACAATCAAATATTTTTATTATTATTTTGGGAGATAGAAGATATGTGTTCTATAAATGTGTCATATAATTTGATAGAACACATAATGGTGATTCATGAACACCTTTCTAGTATTAAGTCCCTATTTCTAGGGTTACAAAATTCTCGTTCTTTTTTTTACTTGTATGGATGTGAATTTTATTAAATATTAAGTGTTTATTAGAGATTTTTTTTTGGGATTTTATCATTGCTCATTAAGAATAATCTTGAGTTCATACATCAAATTTAGAATGTATTAATCACATAAAATATCATTAAATTTGAATGATTCGATTTCTACCGATGAGGTTTTATTTTTTAAAATACTAAAAAATCTTATGTTCCATTTTCTCATATAAATTTTTAGTTGAATTACAATAAATTAAAACAAATATGTTTTATTCTAAAGGTAGGTATTGTGTATCATTGTACATGATGTGATTCAGTGATTGAATTATAGTCTATTGATAAAGTGATGTATAGAGACCCTTAGTGTATCGTTGTAGGTATTTGATTATTGGGTGATGGATCTAGGAGTGTCTAGAATGATTGAGAGATTATTTATGGATCAGAGTAGATTTCCAAAAAGATATAAAAACCCCATTAATTTTTTGATAAATACATTAGTGATATACCTTGTTCTGTGAGATAGAGAAATGGAGTTCTCCCATAATTGAGGCTATAACAACAAAAACTTTCACTCTTAGGACTAGTGAGGAAAAAAGTTCTTTAAACACAAGATTTCATACAATGAGAGATAAATAATTTGTTATTTAAAAATATTTCCATAACCAAAACATTATATATCATAGATAAAGACATAAATACAAGAATAAATGGTTTAGTGTGTCTTAGGATATTCTATATAAGAATCATATTTTTTGATACTTTTGAATATATTTTCGTAATAGAGTAATGCCAGAATCCCTTCAAGACTTCTTGTAAATCATAATTATCTTCATAACCAAGTGAAATTTAAACATAATAAATGAGTGGGATGAAATTATTAGTAAGGGTAAACATAATTGATAATGTTCAATGGTCATAATTGTTCATAATTCAATAAAATGGGTATAATAAATATATGTAATGAAATCATACCCTATGATGCATAGATGATAAAAAATGATTCATAGAATATGGAATGAAATTTCCTAATAATTGAATCAAGAGTGTGTGGATGTATGGTTCAATGAGCATGATCCATGAGAGTATAAAATATTCATAGTAATAATTATAATACATTTTAATGATAATATTCATAGGAAACAATTATGAAAAAAATACAATTATGTAGACACTTTTATATTGTTAATAAATCAAATTATGTAAAAAAAATTTATGTTGTGAGGAAATCCAATTATTTCCCTGAATTATTATATTGTGTGATATAAATCCTTATCAAATTCATTTAAAGGTGATAGATGACCCCACATATCATCCTTCATATATATATGAGTTCTACATAAAATGACTCATTCATCATATCATAACAAACATGTCGATAGAAAACAGATTTCATATGCTTGTCAAATGAAATAATGTAAGAAAAATATTTATAATTCCAAAGCAATATACATCTGGAAACTAAATAGTATATATAAATATTTAGAAAATATATATTGAAAAATACTTTAATAGGAATAATAAAGCATATGGTATTTAAAATATATAGATAGAGAGTAGAAAAACAAGTAAATAATTTCCCTAACAAATTAATGTTTGGAATCTATGTGAACACCCTTTAATAATTAAAATGGTCAATATGTTATTCTCAAAGTAAAACCATTGAAGGTCATGTTATACCAATTCATTGTGGATATTTAGGTGAGTCAAAGGTTGGGATTGACTACTTCTTTGATAAATAAGGGCATTTGATATTCTATCTTAAGAATGATTGTGTATGGTATCATTTGAATAATATACTTTACCTATCATAAATTTGTCAGAGGATGTTGGCATAGATAAAAAAATTGAGCATTAGGAAAATCTATTTTTAAATATGAAAAATTATTGAACTATTTGAAAACATTTATTTAAGTATAAATATTTCATAAGACATGGAGAATAATAATTTTTTTTAATACATGAAAATTTAAATTGGATATTTTATTGAAAAATCAAAAATGATAAAAAGTGGAGTTAACATAGAAAATTATTTAAAGAAATTCTATTCACAATTTGATGAAAATGACCCATATGGTAAAAATGAAAAAATTATTTACAAATTTTAAATAAGGTAAAATTAGTTTAATATTATAGTAATCAATTTTCAATATATATAAGGACATTAATAAAATCAAATAATGAATATGGTTATGAAAGAGGAGGATTCCTAATAAAAAATAAGTGGTATGGTATGTTAACGTAAAATGGTTAATTAATGAGAGAAGGGGGAAAATAAATATTTATATAAAAATAACTCCCCAAAATTATAAGAGTTGAAAAATATATGGGTTTTATATATAAAGTGTACAAAAATACCCCAAATGGACTATCTTTCAAAAACCACCCCAATTAGAAATTGACATTGGAGAAGAAAAATTTATGGTAATTTTAAAGTAATAATTAATATAATATAAGATGTTTCCCATGAAATTAACATTAAAATACCATAAAATTATAGATATTAATTTTAATTTATGGTATAATGGTATATAATACACCTTATAAAATAAATAATGGTGTGTAATATCAAAGAAGTCTCGTGGAATTTATAATAGTGAAACATAACCCTTATAACATTGGTATCATTTGAATTGAAATCCAATGAAAGCTAAAATATGTGACTAATTTTAAACTCCCATATATTTTAAGGAAATTATGATAAAATAAATCCATGTACAGTATATATACTTCAAAAAATAAATATGTTGTGAGTACACATCATATCTCAATAAAGAAAAATTTAGATACGTAAATCACATCCATGTTTCCCCACATAATCAAATACGATCCAACCTCCTGTCAAAAAATATAAATATAATAATTTTAATGTTATTATCCTTATTCATATAAAATACTTTTTAGATAATTCTTTTATCATCATTTTATATGAATATATTAGTTAGTTAAAATTATTTTTACTATGAGTTGTTTGTAACTTTAATTATTTCACGCATTCTTTATGATATCGATTTTAGTATCCATTTATTGATACAAACATAATCACAACAAGACTATTTAATTTTATATAATATATATGTTATATTTATTTATAAATAACTTATCTCACTCAATAAGTGTTTTATTTATATCTCACGAAAACAAAATCTGTGTCAGATTATTTTTGGTAATTTTAGTGGTTTAATATTATATTTTAATAGTATTTTAACGACATAATAAAAAAATTTCAGAAAAAAATAATTATATTATTACTACCTTATAATAATAGTATTATTTAGGTTCTTATAGTCATCTGTGATAGTGTTTTATAACAATATTTATGGAGATCTTTAAATATAACAAAACAAGAACACAATAAAACTTAGTGGGTGATTATTGTATAGGAAGTGTATAATATCCTTATAAAAGAATTATAATGATATTATTTAGATATTTCTATGTTTTTTAATAATATTTAAGTGTATTGGAATAAGAATAATATCAAGATGAAAAACAAATAACGTTACTACGTGGATGTGGTAGTCCGCACATACGCCTAATTTCCATTGTTTTGTTTTTCAAAGTGGATGGGAAGTAAATAAAAGTGGTAATTCAAAAAATATAATTACACTTTGTTATACTAATTATACTAATCTCATTATAATAATTTTGTTATTTTATGTCTGGAAGATTAATATTATGAAGAAAACATTAAAGATTGTGTATTATTCATGTTGGTAACTTGAAATTTCTCTTGAATGTATCTTTATAAATGAATGGATTAGTATAAATTTTAGTGATATGGGGATTTAAGACATATAAATTACTTATATTTTGGGAAAACTAGTCAGGGATCATGAAAATTTATATGGGTATGTATTGGATTGAAAGAGTAAAAGTGATAAAATTTTATAAGTGATGGAAATTGTACTTTTGAGAATACTGATTATTTTTCAATAATTTAATGACACTACCCAATGGTAAATAGATTCAACCATGAGGAATAACTAAAATTTGGGGGAGTTATGTTTTATTAATTTTATAGATATCATTATTTACCCTTTTTAACGTGTTTCAATCCATTTACCATTGGGATTTTTATATTTTACCATTTTATTTTTTACATTGATAACTATTTTATAACAAAATTAATTTTTTATTAAAAAATATAAGATAGTTAATATTGATTTTGTGTGTGTGTGTGTGTTATGAACAAATATTAAATCCAAATTTAAATAATTCAATTTTAAAAAAAGAAAAAATTATCATTTAAATTATAACTTTTAACAAAGAGATTTTATAGACAAAATAGTTTTTGTCATTAAGTGTTCTTAATCCAATATAGTATTCATTAAGAATTTAATGAGTGTTGATAAATGAGTAATAAAATATTTTTTTATTGTTAAAAATTATATTAAATTCATTTTTTATAATATTTTAATATTTTTATTTGATAAAAATTTAGAATTTTGATAAAAAAATAATTGAAAATAACTATTTTACTATTATTGAAAAAAATTAATTTAATCCTATTAGTCTTGTTTTTATTCCTAAAAATGAAATTGAAGTTATTAAACAATATGAGAAAGTTTATTTAAAATATTATCTTAATTTTTTGTCTTTAATTTCTGTAATTGATGAAAAATAATTTTTAATATATGCGAATAAAAACATTATTTAGAATAAAATATTAATTTCATTTCTAAAATTTCGTACATTAGTTTTATATATTTAATATAGAATTTTCAAAAGAATAATTTTAAATACTAAATAAACATGTGTATCTTTTTTCGTATAATGAATACTTTTATATGTTTTTATGTAAAATTTACATCATCATAATTTTATAACTATTAGAGTATTAATAATAATTTCATTTTTTACTATTTAGATAAACAAAAATTATTTGAGAAAAATTTGAAAAATTCATCATATGATAATTAGTAGGTGTTTAATAAAAAAAAGTAATTATCAAACTCAAATTCTAATAATTATAAATTTATCTATGATATGATACTAAATTTTATAAAGAAGAGACACTTTTTTTAAAAAGGCCCTTTAATACATTATGCGTTCTCAATAATATTTCATACTAATTTATAATTTAAATAATGTCAATATATTGTTTTATATATTCCAAAATTATATATTTTCAAAATTAACATTTAAATTAGGATGATTTAATTTATAAATTCATTAAGAAGTTAATTGAAAATGACCAATCAGATTAATTATATGTCCACTACATATAAGGATTATTATTATTATTTAATATATCTATTTTTATTTATCTGGTTATTTATTCATATATATATATTATAATGTTCATAAAATAGGTTTTGACTCATTTTATTTCATTTTTGGGTCTGGAGAAAGCGATCAAACATACAAATGATTTATTGAAAAACCTTTATTCCAAAATCTTTGGTTTCTCTATTCTATGGACTTAAATAAATTGTTTCCTCAAAATTTTAATTAACCATAACTATTGAACATATGTAAGGACCTAATTAAAAAAATTTCCAATAATGGTATAACGTCTGATATTACATCATCCTTACTATATAAGGCTTGATCATGACATATATTTTTTATCAATAATGACTCAAATACAGAAGTATTCATATACGCAAATCATATATTCTTAGATAACCTAAATTTACAAGTCATAAACCATATTATTTTTAAAAGGGTGGAGGCACGAAGGCCCCTTATTAATAAAAGAAGCAACCAAAGTACATTGAAGGGGGATAAAGAACACCAAAAGAACCATCAAATACAAGGGCTGAATATAACTAAAAGCCTTAAGTACCCTAAGAATTAGTGATGAAGATGTGACAAGAGTAGCTCCCACCCCTACCATGAGAGTGATGACCCCTCCTTATATTATTAACTTTCATTAATGGATAACCTCCATTATTTGGAATCCCAATGTCAACATCATCACTCAACACTACAGCATCAGGAAGGCCATCCAGATCTTGTCTCTCATCATCACTACATGTGGATGTCAGCAGGGCAAAACCATTATATATACTTACCCACAGTTCAACCCTATTCTTGATAGGCTGAGTTGGCACACAAAGATCAGAGGCATGTATTTTGACATTTTCATCTCCCTTTTCTATTAGATTTGGGGTAATGTGGATATTAATTCTTTTTATAGGATGTAATTGGACCTCGCCTCAAGGGACTGAGCATTGTGATTGCCCGACTTATTGGGAGGGACATGCCTTAGACCAGTCTCGGAAGTATTTCCCTTCATTCTTATAGATGACTCAAAAGGGGCTTGAACTGTTAATCCCCCCAAATTATTCCCAAAACGTATATTAGATCCACCAGATCCTAGGAGGTTAATTGCTAGTTTATCAGGTTTTGAAAAATAAGAGTAAATAATTTGATGATCATTAGTGCTCAGAACATCTGAGTTCTGATATAAATTATATATAGGTAGAATTTCTAGATATTTCATTGTTCTTGGAGTATATAATCCTATAATAGAAACAACCATAGTTCTAGGGGTATTTAATCCACACAATTCCTTTATTGGAGTCAGAGTACTTTAGGAAATACCTTGTCCTTGCTGGGGATTGGTCTCATAGTTCGACTCTAATGCATCTCTAATGGTGCAGCCAGAGTGAACGCTTTTGTTCTTCTTCATCCCTAAGGTCATGACTACTAAGATAGTATTCCATTTTCTACATTTTTATGCCTAAAACATTTTCCTAAATTGATTTTCAGCCTCTCATTTTTATGATAATGCAATCATTTAATGAATATCATCTGAATCTATCTCATTATGATGCCCATGCACTTTCTTATTTATAGAATCCTTGAAAGAAGGATTTCGTTTAGTTGGTTCCTCCCATTTTTCTAAATCTTACCATATATCATTAGATTTGGCATTCTATTGGAGGAAATTTGAGAAATTCACATCGTTGTATTAGACAAGAGTGGATTCCTTCCTTGGGCTTTTACAATAGTCCCTTGTTTTCTAGTTTGGTTGAATGATATCTTCATGATGGGATTCATAGGTTATTAATTTGTTGAGAGACTTACAAAGGCCATCATATTCATCTTTCTTTGGAAATGAACAACCATATCATGGGAAGTTTCCCCTTACATCCTTTTACAATGTGTCTCATCATGACCCTTCAATATGCATCTGGTGCAGGTGATATTTGAACAACAATTGGACATGGAATGTCCACTAATATAACACACTTCACAATAAATAGGAAATTTATCATATGAAATTCTATAATTTATTTCATCATTAGGGGTGGAGAGAACAACCTTATCAATCATAGCTAAACCTAAATCGATTTCAACTAATATGTGGGAAAAGTGACCAAAATAGGTTTTTTCAGCAGGAAAATCCATACTTATTGGTATTCCTATTGTAGATGTAATTTCTTATAGAATTTCAGAATGCTACAAGACCTAGATTAAACCATATATCTCAATCCAAACATGTGCCAACAAATATTTAAAATAATATAAATTAAATTTTGGATTCCACACTTAAATCACATGTGTTCTTGGTTTGAGGTTTACATATCCAAAAACTATGCTCAACCTTTCAAGTCAACACAGGGGAATAACATATAAAAGAAACCTCTCCCTATAGAGAGACATTTGAATTCCTTGAAACCCAAAATTGAATCTAGTCTAGAAACAAGATCCAAAAATTTCCAAGGTTTCGTAACATTGGTTAAATAAATTTGGGAGAGAAATGATTTTTTTCAAATCTCTAACCATTGAAGGATCACTCCATCAAAAGTTGAGACATGAGTTGTTGCTCCCCTAATTACTATGCGTTGCACAATAAAAGTTTCTAGAAAGACAATAGAACTTGTGGGGATCCCATAAGAGAAGAAAAATTTTATATGTTCTTCATATTTTTGAACATTATTCGCCATCTTCGGAATCATAGATTCATTTAGTGATGAAAGTAATATGTTAAGAGGTTTATTATTATTTGATTAATTAGGTCCACCCGATCCCTAAGAGGGTTTAGGGTTCTCTGACTCCTTCCACTATCCTCAGTATATAAAACCATATTTAAATCACATATTCTTCAAGAAATTAGCACTATATTATCAGTCAACTGATTTCAACCACTTGTTCAAAAAATAACACACCACTTAATATGTACCATAATCCCAAAAGGTGGGTAACTTCACAAAAAATATCCTGAATAACATCTTCATTAGATAAACAATCAATCCCAAAGTTACCAACAATATGGAACTTATTTTATCTAAATATACTAACCCTTTATCTCAGCCATACAATATTTACTCACCATTAAAAACACATTAACCAAAATATTTATCCTTCTGAAATTGTTTGTTCTTCAATAGTTATATCAAAAAATATAACTTATCCTAAAATCATATTCCAATGTTTTCAATACCATGTAAAATATATTTATGTGTTTTTAAATAAAACCCAATAAAAAATCCATATAAGTTTTATATATCCTCATATCTTTTAGGCACACCATTATATCATTGAACTATACCAATATATTATATTCCATGAAATCATATACATCTCAACTCTAATCGTCCAACCACCATCATGTACCATGCTCTGTTGACTTATTACATAATACTCAATATAAAAAACATATGAATAAATTCTATAAATGTAAAAATAAATATGTTTCCTATATTCAACATAAGGATAAAATTTATAACTTTTATTCATTAATTAAACTCTTTATTTTTCCTGGCATTTTATTGCAATATTCTCTCCTCTACCATTAGTAAAAAATCTTCATTTCCCTTGGATTTAATCCCCTAGGTACCTCTTTTCACATTTATTTAATGAAATAAATTTAATCTTATTTAATTCAACATCTTTATCAGCTAAGAATCCATGATATTCCATTATCCTATTTTTTAGTGTGCTTGTAACTCAACTTGGTCCACACTACTAATCATAATTCATTCTATCTAGTTTTGTATAATCACATAATTTATCACAATTTCTCTAATACCATTTTCTTTCCCATTAGTAAAATCTATACGTTGTTCTGGGAAACCATATTTAACTTGTTCCCTTCTAGATTCAATCATTTATAAACAAATAGGTCAATGTGAGTGAGGAATAATTATTATAGTAATATAATTATCATAAATTATCTTATAAGGATCTCAAAATTGAACTTTTTTACACTTTAAAACCATAACATTATAATTTAGTTAAATATAAATCATTCTCGGTTCATTTTAGGTTTCATTTGGTTAGGTTGTCTCATATTTAATTACCCACCTCTGTAACACAATAAATAATTCATAGTGTTTGGTAAATAGAATTCAATAGACCAATTATGGAGAGTTTCAAAGAAGGTTTGAATTTAGAACTCTTTTTTATACATCGAATAAAAATTAATTTAATAAACAATAAACTTATTTTAGGTGTACTACCCATGGGTAAAACTATTCTTGAGAATAAAACCCCTTGTAGTCTCAATATTGGGATATTATTTCAATAAAATTACCCTATCTGTACTTCATAAAAATTTCATTATGTTCTCAAATTATTTTCATTATTCCTTAGACTTATACCTTGGGATTTCAGTAAAGTTATCTTAACCTACACACCCAAAAAACTAAAATAATCATAAAAAATAACTAAAACCTATTTTGATACTAACTATAACAATGGAAAACCACACTCTTGGGTCCGATGCAAAAACTATTTTCTTTATACACCTAATTTCACACAAAGTGAGTTAAACCTATAGTTTTTTATAACATTTCCATAACCTAAAATTTTTATCTATGTAAAATAATAGTAGCAAAGTAAGGCTTAGTTTCTTTGAGGATTAGCTAAAAAGGCAACCTATTTTTTGATACCTATAAATATTTATCCCTAACTGACCCATATAAGAATATATTCTGGATTTCTCATAAATTATAGTAAATTTTTTACCCTAGGGAAATGTAAATATGTGAATGGGGTGTGATAAAACACTAAGTAGGGGTAAAACTAAGTGATAATGATCAATGATCAAAAGTGTACAAAGGATGAGTAAATGATTATAATCAAATTATATAATAAAATCATACAAAAAAAACATAGATCATAAAACAAAAGTCATGGCATATGGTATGGTGAAACATAATTAAAGAATCAAGTGATTTTGGATACACGAGTCTATGAACATGAGTCATGAGTGTATAATATATTCATAAAAATATGAAAAACTTTATGGAAAGAACATATTAATTGGAAATAATTATGAACAAATCCATATATTCCCACCCATATATATTATGAAAAACTCCATGTATGTCCACCATTATATGTTGTAAGAAAATATGTTTATGTCCATACATCATTATCCCTTGAGATATTAATCCTTAATCAATGAATTCTGAAGAGGTAGAGGACTCCAACCATCATTATACTTATATATTTTTTCCCCTTTAAACCAATCATACCTTATATAAAAATGAACTCATGGAGATAAAATGAGTTTTATATTCTTTTCTAGTGGATTCATTTGTGGAAAACATTCGTAATTGAAACATAATATACCCATTAAAAATAAATAGTAATCTATATATATTTAGTAAATTTATAGGTAAATACCCTGAATTCATGATAATATATAAAATGGTTTTTACAAAATATGGACATGGGGTATACTATTAACTTAATAATTTACCTATTTAATTCATGTATGTAATCTTGGTGGACACCATTTATTTAAATAAAATGAAAATCAGGTATACAAAAAGGGATGGGAATTGGAGACGGTTTTTGACTATTAATAGGGGATAATTAGTCTTTAAAAATAAAGTGATGGATCACTCCTCTAATGTTTAATAGTATTTATAAACACTCTTTTTCTGTAAGGTGGATGGTTTCATTTTAAGAATATCCTTAATCGAGAATAAAATGCCTCAAAGGATATTGGCATGGATGAAATGTTTTAGGGTAATTAGGTTAATCTTTTCAGAAATAAGAAACAATATTGTTTTTTTAGAAAAAATTTATTTATGAATAAAATTTTTATAAATCCATGGGAATAGTATTTTATTTTAGGAAACATTAAAAATTATATTATACGTTTCATAAAAATGAAATATAGTTGAAAGAGATGTTTACATAGAAAATGATAAAAAAATGTTTTCAAACAATAATGAAAATTAACCACATAGAAAATGATTAAAATTTAATTATTAATTTTAATGAAGTTAAAATTTATATAGTATAACCATAATTAAAATTTGAAGCATTTATAAGGGAATCAATTAAAACATCAATGAATACTGTCATGAAAGAGGAGGATTCTTGATCGAAAAGAAGTTGTAATGTCAGTTTACTTAGAGTGGTTAAATAACGAACCAATGGGGAAAATAAAAAACTAATATGAAATATAAAAGCCCCAAAAATAATCAAATTAGGATAAAATTATTGGGGGGGGGGGGGGTGGGTTGGACATAAAGATCATACTGTTTCCCCGTATTGATTATCTTTCAAAAAAACCATTTTGAAATTGATATTGAATTAGTAACCCTTATGGTATTGGTTATATAAGAACCAAAATAAAATAATATTATTACCATGAAATATAAATCAAAATATCGTAAAATGAAATATAATCATTATACTTGAAGGAAATAAGGCACTAGAAACACCATATAAATAAAGTGATGGTAGAGAGAAAATTATCCCTTACAACTTCAGTGTATTTTTAATCAAGATATAGTGAATGATAAAATGTGATATGTATTTATAAATACAATTTATTTGAAAAAACAATGATACATTAAATCCATGACCAATATATACACAAAGAAATCAAACAATTGGTGAGTGCACATCATATCAAAATGAAGAAAAATTAAGGTGTAAAAACCCTTAACTTTTTCCCCAATTAATTAAATGTGGTAAAACATCCTATAGTAAAATAATGAATATAATAATACTATATTTTAAAACCTCATTCATATATATTAAATTTAATATACATTATTTATGATCATTAATTATGAATATAATATTTAGTACTGGATTATTTTTACCATCGGGTGTATGTAACTTTAATTGTTTCACACCTAATTTATGATATCAATTTTAGTATTTATTCTATGATAAAAATTTCATAATTCCTATACTATTTAAATTATTATAAAATAAAACCTTTCTTGGTTTATAAATCTCTTATTTCATTCTATAAGTGTTTAATTTATTTTTCCTAGAAATGGAATAAGTGATGCTTATTTTGATAATTTTCGCTATCAAAGATGATATTTTAATAATAATTTTAATAAATTATATAAAATTTTTAGAACCATAAAAAATAAATATTTTCTTAATAAATTGTAATTAAATTAGTATTTAATTTCACATATTCATTAATTATTGTGATTTATAGCAATGTTCATATAGGTGGTTAAACTAATTCAAACAGAAAAACACTATATCGATGAGTGATAATGGTTAAGGAAGTGTATAATACCATTATAATAGGTTTATAATTATATCATATTTATGTTTTTTTTTCTGTTTTGGAATCAAAATTTAATTTCTTTTTCCTTGAATAATGGAATTCAAGATGTAAAACAAAAAAATTAACATATGTTAGTGGTAGTTAGAACATATGTAGCATCGATATTATTTTGGGATTCAACATTAATCAAACTAAAAATGTAAAAAAAATTTAAATTTATATTTAAAATGAAAATAAATTATATAAATAAAAACCACATTTATAAAAAAAATTCTTTTAAATCATTATTTGTTTTCAATGTAATGTCATAGTAATTTTTAACATAAGTATTTTTAGTAAATTATTTTATACATTCAAATTTATATGTTATAAAAATAATCATTTAAAATTTGTTGATTAAATTTATTAATACTTTAAATAAATAATTTAGAATGAATGATTATATTAATTATATAGCCTCTTAATGTAATAATTTTGGATTTACAATTATCACTTTATTTTTATTTTTGGGGGCTTTTTTATTCATATATATATATATATAATTTTCCTCAAATATTTCATAATTCATTTTCATTTTGGGTTGTGTATAGAAAAAGCTAACATATATAATATTATTTAAATAATAAATGTTTTTCAAAGTCTTAGGTAATTATATAGGCTATATTTGGGAGGGAAAGATCTGTTTGATACATTGAGAAATGGTCGCCTGTTGTGATTTTAGGTAGTGAGGTGGGGGCATGGGAAGATGCTTGTGGTTTTGGGATGACAACTTTTGGTGGGTGATCATGTGGTTGGCCTTGGTTTGAGTATGATGCCTCAGACTTTGGGATGTGAACTACATGCATGAGTGTCATGGTTTGTGGATTTGGATCATGAAATTGTGTTTGATGGGTTGTGATTCATGGGAGCATGCAATTGTTAGGTTTGTATGATAATGAGGAAGGATTGAACATAATAACCATTGAAGTTGTTCTTAATGGATCAATCTACCTTATATAAGAGAGAGTGAGAATTTTTAGGGTTTTCATTTAAATTATTAGTGTTTGTCTGTTGGTTCATGTTGGTTACACATGATTCCTTATTGCATTTCAGATTAGTGAATAGGTTGTGTGTGGGTCCAATGCTATTTTTTATATTGTGGATGAACCTGGGAATCATTGATAATGTATTGCTGTGGTGAGATTCTCATGAGAATGATGACATGTTGTTATCTATCTGGGTCTATAATCGATTATTAGTGTAAGGTAATCCATAATTGTGGGAGTTCACTAGTGGCCATTGAATGGTGAGACCCTCACTCTAGTAAAATTTTGGTAGAAATGTAAAGTGGTGTTCCCAGTGATATGCAAATAGGTAGTTATTGGCGTATTGTTATAAAGATTGGGTATGAGGAGAGTCACACCAAATAATTATGTGATGTAATGGATGGATCACGGGAAATGGATTTTGGGTGTTTAGTTAAGTGGGTTATGGTAATTATAATTTTATTATTGAGAGAATTTTATCGATAAAGAGTGTATAAATTTTGTGTCAGAAGGTGCATGGGAGTGATAGAGTGGTCGATCTATAGTAAAGGTAAAATTAGGATACATATGTGCTGGAATTACCATTGTGATATGGTTCAATGATAAATACTAAAAATGGGATTTGTATGTAGTTTCAATTGATGTTGGTGTGTTTTATTATTCCTTTAGGTTATATTGATGTGATTTGTGGGTGACTCAAATGAGATATGACACAGTGCTCTGAGTAGATGCATGGTGGAAAAAGTTATCGATTAGTGTTTTAAATAAGGAATTCAACTGGGAGTCCGATTTGGAATTTAATTTTAGTTTTTGGTTGATTCTAGGATTACCTTGGGTGTTAAAGAATTATAATCCAGTGATGTGAAGATAAATTGATAGTTGTAGATGGACATTTCTAGGGAATGTTGGACAAAGGATGGTTGACTAGTATTTTGAGAAAAATTGTACACAGTGAGATGGGAACATTGCCAAGATTATTGTTTTGAATATGGTTGAGGTGGTCTGGGGACCAGACTAGTGCTTTTGAAAGAAATTATATGTATCCAATCTTGTTGGTTTGGAGTTGTGTTTCCTAATTTTGATTGGAATTCGGAGGCATAACATGGTTAGTTAGCATCAAATTTGAGAGTATGGTAGCTTTGGGTTGATTGTATAGGTCAAATATATATTCTTAGTGGTGAGAAACTATATGATGTAATGTTTTTAAGGAATCCTGTTATTATGTGTTTCGAATTCCTATGAGAATTTGAGTTTCTGATTTGATGAGGTGTCTATTTTAGAATTGAGACTCATATTGGGGTTCTGAGTACTTAGATTCACATAAATGAATTTTTTAAACAAGGGATATTATTTAGTTGATTCTTCAGTTTATTCGGTAGATGTTGGAGAATCCCTAGGTGGCCTGGGAGAATAAGGTTATGCCTTTGTAACAATTCAAGTCATAAACCATGGGGTTTTTTTATTGGGAAGGATAAGGGGTGAAACCCTATTCACTATGGATTTCATATCATGAACCATAATTCATACCCTTATTGATGTCTAGTCATGAGGGAGTCCCCCTTTTCTGAATGGAATCCATGATGTGAACCCCCTGAGTCATGTTGTGAATGGTGTCTGAGTGTATTATTTTTATCCTGGTGAGTTTCTACTTTTGAGGGTTTGTGATTTTGAAATTAAGGGGATATGAGGATATATGAGGATTTTTCTTTTCAGTTATTCATTCCCTATAACATCACTTATTTGGATCCCCCTTGATATTGGATGATTGTATATGTGTTTGGATAATTATTCGAGGTATGTTTCACCATTATTAAATTCATTTTTATTTATATTTTTATTATTATGGAACTTTGTTTCGATTTATCTAGTTATTTGTGATGATTTTACCATGATATAGTGAAATAATCCACAAGTGGTGGGGATTTTAGGAATTTTTTATAGAAGAAATCTCGAGAGGTCGAGAGAACACCATCTATCATAATTCTTATCAATATATGATACTACCATGTTTTATTCAGTGTTTTGGTGGTGTTTGGTGAAATTTATGGATAGTTGGGTGTTGTGTTTTAAGACATTTGGTTGGGATAGTGTAAGGGGTGTGGCATAGACCTTATGCAGGTTGTTGGTCAAGGTTTCAATGTGTCAATAATACTCGATTATTTTTTTGTCGAATATTGCTCTTTGGATTAAGTGGAATAATTAATTATTATTTTTATAACTAAATATTTTTATTTTATTGCTTGAGATATGGTCTAGGGTGGTCGTATGATCTTGGATAAGGTATAGAGCGATTTAATCAAGGTGGTGTAGAGTAGCACTTGAGTTGTATCTTTATTGTAAAGGTAGATAGTCCTTTAATAAAATATAATAATATTTTTATGTATGAATACTTTCCTGTATTAATTTTCATGGGTTTTTTTTGCGTATAGAGACCAGGAATGGTCAATAGGTAGATATTATATTGTTTTTGTTCTCTTCAACCCGAGAAATGTTCTCTTTAACACTTTATTGACTTAGCATCCCCGGATGAGTATGTCACCTAGGGGTGAAGGTGCTAGTTGAGTTGATGATAGACCTTGGGTGATCTTTGGATGTTTTATAAGACATGGGTATCCAAGTTTGTATTCCCATTAGGATAGTGGGGTATGTATGAGAGTTTTAGGATTAGTGATGTTTAGTGATATGTTTGTACATCTTTCACGTGATGAGAGACACAATTTTAAAGGCAGTGGAGTGTCTTAGTGGGCACCGTGGATAAGAGACGACCCTCCAGACAAGAAATGGGTCGGTGAGAGGGTTTTTATATAATTGACTGACTATGAAATATCCTTTAGGATATGTGAAATGATATCTAATTATGGGTCATTGAAATTATTCGAGACTTTATATTAGGATGCCAATAGGTTTTGGATGGTTATTGGATCCTACATAACGAGGGAAGATATGTTTTGATCCTATGGGATATGTTGCCACTAAGGGGTGATATGATTGATCTAGTATTGATGAGAATAGATAGATATTTCTATGAATGTCCCTAATGGTTTCCATAATCGGTGATATGAGATTTTCTTCTCTTGAAGTGCTAAGTCTTTAGAGACCAATGTGTTGGGATTAGTTGGTGTGTAATGTGAAGAGACATGGGACATGGGTGATAAATTTATTATTTCATGTGTGTGTATTATTATGTTATGATATATTATACAAAACTTGGTGTGGGTGATGAATCTAAATTTCTTGTACCACTATGAGTCAGATAAAATTGGTTTAACAACCATGAGTGAGTTGGATTTCTCATTGTGAATGGATTTCAGGTTGACTATGATGGATATTGTGAAACATGAAACCATTTGAATCTCCATGAGTGGGAAGGCATGGTCATCATCTTCCATGAGTGACATAGTAGTTGTAATATTGTAATGAGTGAGATGTGGTCCAAAATTGTGACATGATTGGATCAGATGATGGGACTTCCAAGATATAGATGGAGTTTAGGATGAGGTTTGATTTGATACTCAAGGAAGGGATCTCCACGAGTGAGTTGGGGAACAAATGTAATATAAGATCACATGTATGGAACTTACCGTGAGTGAGATAGTATAGGTGATTATTGGACATTATATTACCTTTAACTAGATGGTGAGTCCAGATCAGGGACACAATAATGTTCCCCACTCCTTTGGGTAGAAATCAGGATTTGTATGACACCCTAACATACATCCTAGGGAATGGGATGTGTTACAAGATTTTTTCATGAGGTCCAAAATGGTAATTATATTATGTAACTCAAGATATTATGTTCTAATTCAATGGGATCAAGGTTAACACATGGTGAAATGATTCATAGGGAGTCCTGGGGGACTGGTTTGTACACGATTCATGAGGTTCTTAAGATAAATGTTCTTTTTATTCACCTGTTATACTTTTCTATGATGGGGTATACTAGGGGAATATGGTGAGAACCTACCAAAATTTATATTTCACACCCTTCCTAGGAACTAGATGTACATGAATACCTAACGTTCACTTTTCATATTGAGCACAAGATGCGAAGATGATAGGGCTTCTGGCCCTGGGGTGGTAGTAGAGAAAATGATCCTATTTTTTAATAAATTTGTATATATAATCTATAAAGTTGGTGATGAATATATGATTATACATGGTACATATTTTTATAGTATTGTGCTTTATTTTATCATGCATACCCATATTTTACGTTCTAGATGTTCTAGTTATTTTTTCTATTTTGTATGACTCTTATTTGAGGGAATATGATCTCTATTTCATGGCATTGGACCTGGATACTAGATGAAAGCCTATGTTAAATGGGGATGCCTGATTTATTTCACATGGAACACTACCTAGGATAGTGGTTCCTAGTCAGGGCATTAGATGTTAGTTTTTCCATGATTTTACTTATGGATAATATATTTATTATGACTTAACGAGTTTGAGTAAAACTCTTATGAGGTGATATCCCTATCTATCTATCTTTTATCATCTATCATAAACATGACATATTGTATTATACCATGGTTAAAATATTATCATAACATATATTATGATAATACTTTAGTATATTTATAAAATTTTATGGTCTAGAAAAAACCATTTCTTATCTTATATCACTTATTTAAATGAGTTTTAAGATGAAACATACTAAATATATTTATATATGAATACTACTAACAATGAAAATATATTATTGATCATATATTTTGATAAAATGTGATTTTGGATCAAATTTATCTAGAGTAAGAATAGTATTTTATATCCTTGAAATCTATAATTCACTCAAATCCATGTTTGAGAAAATAACCTTCTTACTTTTCAATGTATAGTCGAATAGTTCTGATTACTCTTTTATATAGTTCCCTAGGTTTTTAAATTTATTTTTTCAACCATGGATTATTAATTAGAAATATAATATCTTTGTACATATCATTGTATCTAAGTAGAACCCATTGTTGATGTATATGGATTTTTTCAATGATCTTAATCTCCACCTGAATCTTTACATGTTATCATAGATAGATTTATACTGTGTGATAAAGATAAAACATTTCTCCTCTATAGTTTTATATTATAATTTTCAATACATAATAAATGTATATTCTAGTACATGATATATGAAACCATATAGATCAGTCTTTTTAGATTGTGTTCCATAGAAGTTGGGTGGGTAATTTATGTAATTTTTGGATAAATATATTTTTAACCTAGTCTTAACTAACTCTAAAACTAAAATCTGTTTTCAAATGTTAAAGACTATATTTCATTGAAAACTATGATGGTACAACAACCTCATATAGAAAAATGGATTACATTCCTTATTAATACAACTAAATTATCTTATGGTTTCTTATAAATGAATAATCTGGGACGTTAAATGTTTTTTGATGCACAAATGGATCAATGAAACTTGAATACTGAATTAAAATCCTTTGGTGTCAAAAAATCATCATGTTGGGTCATATAGAAAAATTTCACAAGTACTATAGTTAGTAAAATGGACTAATCATTAATTTTATAAATTCAAAATTATGAAATGCTACTATAAAAATTTATAATTATAATTGATTTTATCACAGGGACAAGAAAAAATTGTTTTTCCATAGGCTATTTTATAATGTTTTTTGAAACCCTTATAAATTTTTTAAGTACCAAATTTCCTATCCATGTTTATTTTCTTCTTGAATTCCCACTAATAGGCTATAAATAAAAATTATGTTCTATAGAAATCTCGAATTTGATTTGATAATTGGATTCTAATTTCAAATTCCTATTTTTTTTAAAATTTTTTATAATTTCCATTTATGCCTTCCGTGTTAAATATGAAATCATTTTACAAAATGAATAATATATATCACCTAACATATTGATAATAAATCCATTTATATTGGTTTTTATCTATCCCTTATAATATGTGTATCTATACAAACTCCTCATACTACATCTCATGTTTTTTAAATTCATATGCCCACTCATGTGCATTTTGAGATTTGATTTTATTAGAGCATATATTTTCCTAACAATATCAAATAGAGATTTTATAATATTTTATAGAAATATAGTCATCCAATTCAAAATTATTTTATATATTAAGTATAATTATTTAATTAATATCTTGGGATAATTTATTATGGTTCACTTTGGGTGTATCTTGGTGAATATTTTTATCTAAAATTAGATTTTAACATATTATTAACATGAAATAGTATAATTTGGTTACATAATGTAATTACTCTATATTTTAACCAATTTTATATCCATTTTTCATCATATTTTTCTTATTGTAAAGCATTTAACACCAAAATATGAAAATATTATCTCAAAAAGTTTAATAGAAGACCCATAATACTTATAAGACTCTTTATTGATCCCTTTATTACTGAGAAAATTTCTCTAATATGTACAAGGTATTTTAAGTTTAGTTATAACACCACAATATAATTTAACAATCAATGAATTATTGGTTAATATGTTATTTTAATTACTTGCCATGAGAAACTTATATATTCTACCAAGTATATTCTTTAGTTCAACTTAAATTTCTAAAATATCTTCAAGGAATCCCATAATGTAAATTAGTTTACCAATAAATTATACTTGGAATAGTTATCAAGTATCTTACTGAATCAAGACTAATATTTTTTCTTAAAAAACACCATTTTGTGTAAATAATTTTTTTATCTTCAATCCTTATAAGTAAGTATGTAAAATTCGTATGTTTTCTAGCTCCATAGAGTATTAGAATGCTTTGGGGAATATTCTTGACAATTACTTTTAGTTTTACTTGACCAAATTTTATTTTTCAAAAATTGTATATTCTACGTGTCTTGAATAGTTTAATCATAATTAATTACCTATGTTGGAAATATTTGATTGAAGTATAATGAAATTTTTATTTAAGTATGTTATACCTTAATGTAATAACTGATGTCAGAAAAATAGGTGAAATTCAATGGAAAATTTTACTTTATTGTGTTTATTACATGTAAGTTGATAAATATAAATTTAACCCCTCATTAGGTTTTATAATAATTTTATAATGATATCATTTATCTGAAGATGATATTTTTTTCTTTCAGATAGAATTTGATGAGATTCCAAGATTTACATATTTTTTCAGATATTTGAATATTTAATAAATAAATATTAAATATTATTACATGAATAACTATTTATATATACTTATTATAGTAAATAATTGAAATTGAAATTTTAATTTTTAGTTTGGAATGGGTTGTTCTAGCAATATTTTGTACAAATTTTGATTGGGTTTGTGGACTGATGTTCAGATTTTAAATTTATTTTTTTATTCATTCCTCCCCCCACAACTTCACACTCACATCATAAGGGATGGGTATCTCCCATGTTGTGTTGAATTGGGATAAGAAAATGAGGTATAGGGTGGTAGTTTTGGATTTATATGATGTATCGATCAGAGGTGGATCAGAGTGTAACAACCATGGAGTGTGGATCCAAGCATGAAGCTTTACCGATTTCACTTCATGACCATCTTTGTTTTTAGTTTCTATATTTTATCCATTTTATTTGAAGTTTTCAGTTCTTATGATGATATATGTAATAACATATATGTTCAAGAGACCATATATGTGTGATTAAGGTCCAAATGGGGGTTTTGGGTTCTTGACTAAGGGGCATCATTTGGAAAACCCAATCACATGATGCGTAGTTCATGAATAAGAATCTTATTTGCATCAGTGTGTAAATGAAGGAAGATAGTGACTATATAGAATGTAGGATATAAGGACAAAATATTTAGTACATCCAATTCAAAAATCAGGTACTATACAAATACATAACTAGACGCTCTGTGGAAGGCACATGTCATTTTACATTACACACCATATACATTTTTCAACAATTATTAAGTTACAGAAAAGAGTTTGGTAAACTATGTGTATTATAAGGAATGTATTCCTTGATACACATTGAGTATGTGAGTTTTACATTCCATGATGGGATGAGATATAGGCCCAGAAAGAACAATTTAATATAAACACATTGTATCCATTGAACAAGCAGTGTAGCTAAGAAATAGACACTAAGATAAGTTGAGCTACATACCCATATTAGGGATTTGAGTGTAAATTTCATATACCCTAAGGTACACATTATTTAGAATCTCCTTAAAGTATTTTTTCATGTTTCCATAGAATGGAGCCCAAATTGGATACAGGAGGAATTAATTCAAATAATTTATTCACTTAAAATGCTATGTTTAGGGACTTAGTATTATAAGAGGAAATTGGTGATTAGATTTACAAATAACGAGATATAACATATGATTCTCCCTGAGATGATGAATTAAGAGTTATATCATGGTATTAATGATATGAGACCAAAGTGAGGGTTGTGATAATGACTTGATGGATGGGAACATAATCTCCATGATTTCGGGTATGAGATTATTTAGATGGTCCTTAGTAAATATGATTGTGTTATGTTGAGATATTGGATGGGTGTACAGATATGCCTCTTGGGGTTTGCGTCAGACTGATCCTATGAGATGCGATATAACTTTATGTTTCTAGATAAGAAATGGTGCTAATATTATGATTCTATCATGGGTTTAGAAGACCCTATCTGACTCCATGTGGGGGAGATGAGAACAAAACTAGTCTTAGTGTGATGTGTTTGTATGACCATGATGGTCTTGAATGGATTATACTAAGTGGTATGATGGATTACATGGTGTGTTATGATATATAAATCCAAGTCCAAGTGGCTATCACCCTAGTGATGATATGAAAATCTTATGGTGGGGATCTGATTCTCAATATAGATGTTCCTTATGATGGTACCTGGGAGATTGGATTCACCTGCTGTGTTATTTGAATAATGTTATTTATGGGGGGTGGGAACAACTCTGGGTTTGTGGTGATCATAAATGTGGTCCCTGGGAGGGAGAGCCTATCCATGAGATCCATAAGATCTGAGATGTGATTCCAATATTTGAGTGGATGTGAAACTAAATTCTTGGAAATGTGTTCCCATACATAGAGCATACACATCCCTAGGTTCCTGAGGATGAGTTTCTTATCAAGAAGTGTATACCAATAGGTTTCCGATTATTTGATATGGTTTTCTTGGTAAGGAGAGTCTTCCCATGGGTTCTGGATGATTCGATATGTTTTTCATAGTAGGGAGATTTTTCTGTTATGTTCTAGATGAACTAAAGAATGTTTAGTGTTGAGAAGTGGTTGTGTCCTTGAATCCATAGGAGGTCATTGATGTTTCATAGTGGGTAGAGTGTACAAATATAGGTTCCAGATGATGGTATTATTCTATGAGATATAGAAAACCAAAAAAAGTAGGTATAGTTAAAATTAAATATCATGTTATAAATTATGGATTAATAATGATTTATTTATTTATTTATTTATTTATTATATTTATTATTCAACTAGGTTAGATATATCAAATGAGAATGAACTTATATATGACAACAAAGGTTAGGTACATCATTAAGGGTGTGCAATAGAGATTTGTCCAAACCCCATGCACCAATACCCTAGTCCTTGTATAAAACTTATGTGTGATTACTTATTGACAATGGGATGTTTGATGGATAGCATAGAGGCCTAGTGATTCATGATTGGTTGGGAAAACATGATAGGGATCTCTAGATTACGATTAAGGCAAGGCTTAGGGATAAAAGTATATTCACTTATATATATTATTAATTTTTATATATGTGATTATACCATAGGTTGACCAATTATGACTTGTGGTTATATGTCTAAATGATTGTATGCTATAGTAAATTTTCTATATAATTATTCTTGTTTGTTGGTTTATATGTACATTGATTGTTTATTATAGATATTTCTTAGGTTTTCCATCTATTTTCTTACTCTTATATAAGGTTATAATATCTCTATAATATCAACATAGACCCTTACTACAAGTCAACAAACTATGGTGTATGGAAAGGTATGACAGAGGTGAAATAGTGACACAATCCAAGACACTGGTGAGTGTCCCAGGGTGATGGATCAATGAAATGTGGAATCATTGCATATTTTTTACTAGCATACTATTTATTGATATAGTATACTAGTAATATATGCTTATAATATCATAAAATAGACCTTAGACCAGTGTAATACAAGTGAATTTTTTGTGGGCTATCTAGGTTACTAGGGATGTGAAGTTATTGTTATAATATTTCACCATTGTAGTTAGGATATTTATTCAATGTGATTTGTTTATTTTAGATTTTTATATTGCAGTTTTGTGTCTTTACATGTTGTAAAGTGCCTAATTTATATGCATAGCTTTTTTCATGTAGTATTCACATGACATAGGAATAATTTTTAGTGATTGATATCATCCATTGTAGGGGGATAAACTATTTAAAATTTCAAAACCCTATTATATGTTTTCTCTTTATATATTTTTGGTGGCTTTATACTCAGTAGAACTTCTAGATTTTTCTTTGGTGAAAGGTCATGTTGATTTTATAAAAAGATATTCCTTGATGATTATTTATAGTTCCTTTTTGTAAGGTATGTGTAGTTACCCATATCAGGTCTGTATAATCATTACACTGTTAGTTGATAGAACCCATGTGAGTAACCTAATAATGTGGTTATTCTAGTTTTTTGAATGCTATTGAGATGAGAAATCAGAGTAAATTCATTCATTTGATACTGGATCCTGTGTGGTGCTATCAGATATATAGTGTAGGTGTCAGGATTATTTTTCATAGATGATGTAAATCATTTGGAGCGATTTTTGACATCATGGATGGATTTAGAGGATACGATGAATTGGATACATGAATCTATTAATTTTGAGGAATGATTCCAATTACCATTACCTAATTCAATGGAGCTCAAGCTGTGACTACCCCAATCCCAACGTTATAATCCAAGGTTTGTCAATAAGTACTGAAATACATAACTAATATGGGAGACCTTTTCCAAATGTACATGTACGCATGAACCCAACCATGACCATATAGAAGTGGAGGGGAATAAAAGAAAATATAGTTCTGTATTGAGTAATAATATTGCATGTAACAACCTCTAAGAAATAAAAGGGTAACTCAAAATAATCTTAAATGAAAAAAGAAAAAACAAAAATCTTACCAGAAAGGTTCCCCAAAATTAAAATAACTAGAAAAGTAAAAGGATGATAGAGACCAAATTTTGATCTCTAATCCATGACCACTGTATAAAGTCAAATGTACCAGATTATCCTTATGATCCCCTATAATCACCTCTGCTCAATCATTCATTTTCATAAGACACGACACATGCATGAAAATTCCATTTAGGGGAGAGTATATACATAAAAAGTAGGATTCCTTGAAACCTAAAGGGGAAGCAATAATTGACATAATATAAGTAGAAAACTCAACCCATGTAAATTGATAAATGAAATCTTTCAACAAGTAAATATATATATTCTCAAAAAAGAAACCCATATTAGAGATAAATGGGATATCCATATAACTACACAACCCAGTAAAAGGACATTCCATCAGTTCCAAGCGGTCCATAAATGATTTCGAACATCTCACGTGTTTTTTCGAAGAAACCACCATGTTAAGATAAACCTCACCACTATGTCGCATAGTCTAGGATTTATAATATATAAGTAGAGTACCAATTCTATTGTGTGATAGGATGGTTCTAATTTGTATACAAATAAAGGGACAACACCATAGTCTGTTGAGGGGGGGGGGGTGGGGTTGAATTTATGGATAAAGGACCCAGACATTGTCATACAATGAAGGTTACACTCAGTATATGGATAGAGGAACCATTACCTATCCCTTCAATAGGGTTAAACTCTATAGGTAGAAAGTGTAACCACACCCTAGTCCATCAGGGGCTGGGGGATCTAATCAAGGTATAAAGGAATCATAGCTTGTCCTGGCATGAGGGTTCCACTCTTAAGATATATCGAGGACCCGTGCCGTATTCAATTAGTGGGGTTCCAATATATGTGTAGAGGACCCATTACATAACTTAGTAGGAGTGTTCCACTATAAATGGATATATATATATATATAGGACCCATGAAATGTTAAACTATGATCTTTCCACTCTGATGATCCTTCATAACCATTTTCATCATCGAGTTTCACCTAAAGAAGTTCCACACATGGAACACCTTAGATCACATCTCAAAATCCATGAAAAAATCCATCATCACATTCTATGGGGGAAAAAACATAGGATATAGTACTCAAAAGCGAAAATATGGGTCCAAACAATAGATATTTGAGAGTTATAAGATTCCTCAAAAGAATATACACAACTTTTAAGGGTTTCCACACAATAAGTGGTGCCACTACTCCACCTGTCTATGTACCTCCAATCACATGGGTCACAGGTCATGTAGAAGTACACGATGTTTATAATCACAAACTATGTGTCTCATCCACCTAGGGACCATCTGTGTTCTTGTTTTCATCCCATGTAATCTTTCCTATTTTTGTATACTCAGATACATGGTGTTTCCAATTACACATGGCCCTTTTCATGTAATTTGGGATATGTCCAAGGACACTGGTTTTGTTCATGTCTATTCCTATGTCTATGTAATCCTAGAGTACACACTGGGATGAAAACATCAAGTTACATGGTGTGTGATAATTATAAACTCATAGAATCCATAGCACTTTGGATTTTCAAAGATAAATCCATTAATTCATATAAATTACTTGTAGTGTTGTAAGGATTTTCATAAAAACTTAGATCTACAGTAATTTTCATCAGATCTACATCTACCACATTGAATCCCACATAATGTTCACTTCAAATCTATGGGAAAGGATTCAATTTTTCAATTTCATAAGTCCGGTGGATGGAATCAGTATCTATTGAACCACGATGGTCCAGAACATATTCCACATGCCTCATGTCACTTACAATTAGTTTGGGATCCCAAATAAATAGGAATCATCAACCATTTTCCCCATAACATCTAGATCCATTTCTAAATAATCAATCCATTCATTACATGAAAATATGTCATGAATTTAAGAGTTCGATCATGCTAGATCCCAACAGGGAATAATAGAATCACGAGCCTGTGGTCAAATGATGAATAACATGAAGAAATCAGGGAGGAAAAGTGAAATAAATAGGTGAAATCCTCATTGGACTAGTGTTCTTGGTAAAAGAATAAAATTTTTCGGATATCCTGTGTGAGAAATATTTCCCAATGGGTGTAAATCATCTAAATAATTAGATCTAACATGTGGGAACATGTAATGGATCAACAAAAAAATATCAAATAAATAGATTTGATTATACTAACTATTTTAATCATGATGGATAAAATAGACTAATGAAGAGTCTTACCTCGATTATGATAAATTGTTGGTGAATAATGATGCTTCCAACGAAGGATGAAGACCTCTCACATTCACTATGCCTCGATTCTCCTAGATCAAAATTCACATCATTGTATGATATGGATTCTCCAATGATGGGTGGTAGAACAAACTCTTAATAATCCCCAGGTTATGTGGATAAATTTTTAAATCCACCATACTAGTATATTTAAGAAATAAATAATTTAGGTTATTAAATATAAAAAAATTAAATATTTTATTTTAATTAAATTCACCCTCCAATGAGAACTTTATCTAAACGTCCCACACCTAAAATATTTACATAAATCCTAGGTTAATGTCACTTTATTACTCAACCATGGTCAAATATTTCTATTTTGAGACTCCAATGATATTCCATTATTTCTGAAAAAATATGTGTGAATGATATAAAATATATTTCTATTTTAATAAAATTATTCTAGGGCACACAAGGCCTTGGAATCACTCCCAATATTAGCTCCTAGATTTGAAAATATTACTTGATATTTTTCAAAGTCTTAGAAGGAAAAAATAGGGTATCTTAATATTTACCTCATTTAAAACTTACATCCCAAAAAATAAAAACTATGAAAAAGGTTAGGATACTGAGCCCTCATTTGGCTCTCCCACTCAAAAGATCTCTCATGAATGATAAGATGCTTCCAAAGTAAAAAAACCAAGGGAATGGCCCATCCATGTAGGGTCTTATCTTACTAATACTTGATCACCACTGGGAGATCCAAAAATGTGTCTCAGTCTATAATGTCTAGCTCTCCCTACTAAATAATGTGTGTGGGATCATGCACATTACTTATCAACTGTGGCACACGGAAGGCATCATGAACGAAATCCAACTATGGGGGTAGGAAGAGGTGTTAGGAAAACCTTCTAACTCACATCAATATATAAAATGGCTCAATGAACCTCGAGGATAGCTTGCCTCCCCAGCCGAATCTCTACAATCCTCATCATAGAGAGAATCTCAAAAAAACATGACCCACTAGTCAAATTACAGGGGCATATGACCTAGATTTTCATATTATTTCGGGCTTGTATGGGGTTTCTTCATGTAATCATTGATCACCTAGACCTTCTAGTTCATCGTATGCACCATATTTATTCTATCTAGAGATGCCTCACCAATCTCAGTCAAGCATAACGGTAACCTATAGGGTCTCTCATATAGGGCCAAAAAAATTTCCGTGCTGATAGTAGAGTGATAAATAATATTATAAGAAAAATATTCTAACGTTAAGTGATCCTACAAGCTCTAAAAAAAGTAAAATTCATAGGACCTCGTCATATCCTCCATCACATAGATAGCGTGATTGGTTCGACCATATTTCTAGGGGTGAAAGGCTGTAATCATCTTCATCTGGGTCCTGAATTCCTCTTCTAGGCCTCTTCACAATAGTGAGGTGAACTATGCATCTTGATTAGAGATAATCATCCTTATAATCCCATGAACGAGAATGATCTCCTATATTTATAACTGTCCCAAACTCTCTACCAAACATTACTCCTTGATTGTATGGTGTTGCGCCAAAATTTTTATGTTGGTTAATTATCACCCAACAAGAATCATGAACTCTGACTCTTTGTGGAAGCCCTATTAAAATGTCCATGTTTATTCCATCCCATTTATATTGTGGTATCTCAATAGACTCCAACAAACCTTCTTGAACCTAATGAATAGACATAAACATATGACAAGTGAGGTAGTGATAAGAGAAATTATCTACACTCCATCTCATAAAAGATGACCAAAACTTCCATTGAAGGTCTTTGTACATATTTCCAACACTAGTATGTATAGAAAAATGATATTTTGGAAACTCTGTCATTAAACCTTCATAATAATAGGGACCACAATCCATCCTTGTGACCAAGTTGGACAGATAATGAAGTAAGAAGAGTTAACTATTATAGAGTGTTTTTTGTTGTCAAAGAATATAAATCAATTCACTTTATAATGGACTTGAAAACAAAATGATACTTTTCTAATATGTATTTCACAAATATCATAAGTTAGGAGAACTTGTGATGTAATACTTATGAAGGATAGGGGGAGAAATGATGATGCAAGTCATATACAGTTTGGATTGGAAGAAATGATGCTACTGGAAGATGAGGAAGTTTCAGTAAATTCCATTGTAAATCTGACAATGCTAATTCTAGTCTATCAAAGGATATATTTCATGATTGTGGAGTTTGTGATGAAATCGGAAGAATGTTTATGGGAAGCAGTGAAGAGAGAAATGAAAAAGGAATGGACAATCTGCACATAATATTGAAGATGTTTTAGATTTTTGCGTGCAAGGCATGATTCAAGGTCAGATCATCAAAAAATGGAAAAGGCATGCAGTGCGCGAAAAATGTGGCAGAGTGCACAAAAAAATAAAGGTTGCATGAAATAGTAGCAGGATGCACGAAATATCAGTGGGATGCATGAAAAATAAAGAGGTGCATGAAATATTATGGTGGTGTGAGAAAAATAAAGTGGTGCACAAAATATTGGCTTAGTGCACAAAATAGACAAAAGAAGTATTTCTCACAAGATGTGTTTCAAGATCAGTAGCTCGAAAAATGGATAAGTCATGAGGTTTGCAAAAAATTAGATCATTGCATGAAATATGATGTTGCATGAAGTGTTTTTATGCTCATGGAGATGATTTTATGTGCGGATTAGTGTATTTCACGTGGTGTTAAAAAGGCCTATAAATACGAGGTGACACCCTCTCATGGTGTGTGGCTCAACAGTTAGAAAAATCTCGAGCTCTGAAGTGCATAAAATTATATGCTATGTGAGTTGTGTGAAAAAAGTGATTTGCGCAAAAGAGGAAAGTTTTCCAAAGAGTGGTATGTTGCAAGAAAAGTGAAATTTTGTGAGGAAAAGGGGAAGTTGCGCAAAAACTAACAAGGTTCATGAAAAAGGGAAGTGGCACGAAAATTTATTCCATGCCAAAAATGAATTTTTACGCACAAGCCATTTGAATTGTGCGCAAGGTACCCTAATGGATGTGCGAAAATATTGTGGTCCTCTCACACATTCGGTTGTGTGTAAGATAGTTCTTACCGAATTCTCGGTATGATAGTGAAGACTTGTACTTCAGAGAATACAACTGTTCAATTTTAAAGAAGCATTGAGATACTGTAATTCCCTATATGTTCTAAGAGTGCACACACACACTTGTAGATTGTTTTCCAAGTGCTATGCGAGTAAGGGTATATCCTACTCATTGTATTCCACATAAAATGATTGTTTTCTAGTGGATTGTGTGGTACTGGATTACTTACATTCCATAACTAGGACGTAGCTACTCTTGGTGAGTAGTGAACCTCGTAAATCTTGTGTTCCTATGGTTGTGTGTATTCAGCGGGGAAGAAACTCTTTTACAAGAGGTGAAGGTTGTTTAAAAATTAAGGAAACATAAAAAAAAGATATCACTGATTCAACACCTCCCCATCATAGTGATACACAGATCCTAATTGGGAACTTCACCTTGGAAAAGGATGACATGATTCTCTCCTTCAAAAAATACATCTGGTGAATATCTATAGAATATGTGTTCACTTAAAACCTCCCAATATATATATCAATACTAGAAATCCCTCACATAGTGGAAGAGTGAAAGAATCAATTATATTCACTAAAAAATCCACACCCTAATCATCAAAGAGTGTCAGCTGTTAGGAAGAAAACTACTCTAAATCCTCTTGCATAAAACAAGCCTTGGCTTCTAGATAAGGTAATCTCCCACCCTGATTACCTTTCATGGAGTATACACTATCTCAAAGTCATACTCTTATAGGAAGTAAAACCAAAAAATATGTATAAGGTTCTATTTTCTATACAAGAAGACATACATGAGGTATTGACGGTTAAAGTAAACAAAAAATAGATTCTCCATAAGATAGTTCATCCACATCCTTAGAGTAAAAACTATAGATACCAACACTAGGTCATGATTCATGTAGTTCTGCTTGTGGGGTCTTAATTACTTCAACTTATATGCGACCAATTCTCTACTTCATATCAACAGACAACCATGACCATATCTATAGGCATTACAATATATTATATACTACACACCCTCCTATGGTTGTCCCAAAGTTGGATCAGTTATCAGCATCAGCCTCAACTCCTCTAATTATCTCTTGCACCACTAAGTCAAGGTAAACGACTTCCCTTTTCCAATTTAGGATGGTCAAAAGGATTTCAACCCCAGAGAAGTCTACTGCAAACATCATATAGTACCCCTCCAATACAACAAAACTCCCCACATTTTACATGAACTAGGGTGGATCCCAAGATACAACTTCATGGATCTTCTCTAGGCCCAAATTTTAATCCATTCCTAGAAATAACATGACCTAGAAAGCTGACCTAATGGATCTGTAACTGGAACTTCATGATATTTCTTTAAAGATAGTTCTCCCAAAGTAAGTTTAGGAACTTACAAAAGTTCTCTTTATAATCATCCACTAATCAAAACTATATGAGTAATTAGTTAATAAAAAAAACAACAAATGGGGCCATGTATGGTTGAAAAAAGTGGCTCATAAGTTCCATAAACAAGATGAGTGCATTCATCACATCGTAAGGTTTCACCTAGAACTCATAGTGTCCGTAGCATCATCAAAATTCATAATTAATAATATTAAACTTGTGAACACTCAAATAGAAGTTGCTGGACACAAGATAAATCTTTGGGATCCATCTCACACCTCACAACTGATCACATAGATAATTAATTCTTGTAAAGGGGTACATTTTATTTATCATTCCTTGGATCATTAAATTATATTCCATAGATTTTCACTGGCTTCAATCCATTTTTTTTCACAAAAAACACTGGATGTGGCTAGGTGGAGACAATGGGTATGATGAAATCCTTATTTTTATGGTCCTACAAATCCCACCATATCTCCCAATGCTTTGTAGGGTCTATACGATATACTTTAGAGGATTTCAGAGTGGTCCCAGGGTATAAGTCAATGAAAACAATCCATATCCCACTTTAAATGTAGTCCCAAAACATCCTCAGTGAATATTTACCTGTATTTATCCATGACATAAGAAATCCATATTTCAAAAGAGACCACTATTATAAGGAATAAACGGTCTAATTTATGGGTAATTAGTTGCCACCACCTTCTCACAAAACCAACTCACTATTCCATGATATCACTCTCACCCAAAAAAGTAAATCTTAGACCATCAGTCTAAAGGCATCTAACTCATCCATAATGATAGATAATCTAGGCTTCAATAGTGGATAACCGTCATATACCTTATATGAAATAATAAGGATTCTTAGTGATGAAAAAAGTACCTATAATAACATATCTTATACAATGGATGTCCCACACTGTCGATAGATAAAAGATATGAAATAAGCATTACCCCTTTTATCCTAAAGGAAAAGTTGTTGGGATAGATCCTCAACTAGGAGCTCTATCTATCACACTATGAGTAAAGAGATGATGTAATGACTAAAACCGTTGACTAATAGTACTAATGATGGAGTATAACAAATCCAAATAATACATATAATTATCTCATGATTTTTTGGGTCATATACCTCCATATCTTATAGCATTCGATAGCCACTATCACCGGATCCTTAGGCCTAAAATGGGCTACCAGGTGGTGGTGGTGGTGGAAGGATCTCATAATTTCTTCCACCACCCACAAATATTCCTCAAAGATCCACACATTCTTTTGTACATGCTTTTTATTTGTGGGGGCCACCCAAACCTCACTTGGGAGATTTATGATCATGACACTATCTCTATTGTGGAGGTCTATCCACTAACCTTATGCACTCCTCAGTATATCATATTGGGAAATCATGTGTCATGTGACCTCTCCCATCACATGAATAGCTCCTCCAATCTCGGGTATTCCATGTTCCTCTATCCAGTCATTTTTCTAGAATACCTTGTTCCTGACTTTGATCCTATGAAGAACTTCTACACAGATATTCTTCTCAATGGAGCCCTCTAGAAACTGTAGATGACTCTACCAAATGACTCCCAATCTTATATCCATCCAAATGGGGTCTCTATAATAGAAATCTATCCCTCACTAACACTTCCTCTAACACTCTGTCATAATTGGGAATTACTAGGTGTACCTAACTAGGAAAAATATTTCTATGAATACCCTGCTAAAACATATTTGCCCAGAAGTACCCATCCTTAATCATGTAAAGGAATTACCACATAAAGATATTGAACCTCACTGTATACTCAGTAACTATAATCTATCCCTACTACATCTTAATAATCACTTGAATCTAAATTTAGCATGAGTACGAGGGGTAGTACTCACCATAAAACAACTACTGAATTCGAACCATGAGAGTGTCGACTCATCATGAATCTAGGTGACTATAATCCACCAATTCCAAATTGGTCTTTAGAGATGATAGCTACTGGTGAAACCACATATATTTTTGGTGTCTGGATAAGACTAAAACTCATATCACCAACTCTAGAAAAACCTCCATAACCTAGGAGAATGTCGCACTGGGGAACCTATGTGGCCTCTAGTGTTGGAAATCCCAAAGTATACTAAGATTAAATGCATTCTATACCTGATATTATGGTACTATATTCTACTCAAATTATGGGGGTTCTGCTATTTATCCACCTGGAGGAAAGATCACATGAAATAGACCTTTAATTGGGGCATCATCACTCCTCAAATCGTCATCATAATCTGGAATCGATAACCTAGAAAGATATCTTCATGGATGCATCATTAAAATTTAATCAAGACATACTATGGCCATTTGTTAATATATATATATATATATATTTGTGTGTGTGTGGATATTAATCAAGAATTATAGTCAAATATTAATCATATATGATTTTTGTACCAAAATTCCCTGCAACTGATTTCTCTATATTCTATGTTGACAAGTAGGTGGTTAGAGTCTTGATGTATGGATACATCTGTTTCTATATCCATACCAGGTTCCATGTATTTAATGTTTCACCCAAGACACCGTGATACTATTACCCAAATTCATATCCAAATTCTCATAAGGAGATAACTGTAAACTCCATCCTTAGTAATGAGCTCCTTTGATAATAATCTATCACGAACTGACCTAGTAGGGGTCGATATACGACTACCCCAAGAATGTCTCTAAAGGTGATGGGATCTTGAAAAGTTCCAAAGTCATAACTAATATGGGAGGAATATAATAATGTACTAAAATGAATTCACCCAACCATATGCATGAATATATATAGAAAAATAAAAGAAAATATAGTAAAATTTGGAGTAATAATCGTGCATGTAACATCCTATATATAATACAAGAGTGAACCATCATGGAGTGGAAATAAAAAGCATAAAAATAATATCCTAAATTGATATATTTCCCAACCTAAAAATAAAAATAAAACTAAAATGTTGATATAGCCTAGTTCCAGATCCCCAAGACCTGACCATTGTATGTGTTCAAGTGCTCTGGGGAATCCCAATGATCCTCTGTAATATTTATAGACTATCTATTATCTTCATAATTCATGAAACATGGGGAAAATTCCAACACATTGGTGAGTATATACATACCCATTAGGAAGTCCTGAATGTTGATGGGGATAAAATAAGACACATAATATAAGTATAAAACAGAACCCATGTTAAGTGATAAATGAAATCCAACAACAAGGATACATATATATGGTAAAAAAATAAATTGAGATTAGATTGAAAGGGGATATACATCTAATAACATATCCCAGAAAAATATTCTACCATTATTTCCAAGAGTTACATCAATGATGCTCAACAACCCATGTGGTTTTCCGAAGAAACATCAATGTCATGCCACACCTCACCATTATGATGCATAGTAATGGGGAAATAATCTCTAGATAAAGGTCCCATTCTCTAATGTGAGAGGTTTTCTTCACTTAGTATATATATAGAGGACCCACGCACTAGTATATTATGGGGGGGGGGGGTCCACTCAATAGACAGAGGACCCAAACCTTGTCGTAGCAGGAGGGTTCCGCTTAGTAGATGTATGAAGGACCCATTACCTATCCCATAATGAGGGTTCCAGCCTATAGGTAGATACAAGACCCATTCCCTAGTTCATCATGGGGTTCCAATATATGGATAAAATACCCATACCCTGTCCCCGTAAGAGGGTTCCATTCTGAATCTAAATCGAGGACCCACACCCTAGTCTCTCAGGGTGGTTTCACTCTATAAGTACATGACCCATGGTATATCCCAATACGACATTTCCACTATTATTAGACTGATAGAGGACACATTAACTATCCTAATAGGAGGGTACCACACCGATGATAACATCAAATCACTTCAATCATCATGTTTTTTCTAATGAATAATCACACTCATAAAACCTCACATCATATCTCAAAATTCACCATGAAGGCTAGCATCGTGATCTACATGGAAAAAACATGGAATATTCTATTCATTTGCCAAAATATTAGTTCAATGGAATGATATTTGAGAGGTATAAGATTAATCAAATGTCATTACATGATGTGTAAGGGGGTGCACATGGTGTGTGTCTCTACTCCTCTTCTATACCATGTCCCTACCAACCCATGGGTTGTTGGCCATATATACATAGATGCCATGTAAGATTCATACACGGTGTGTCTCAGCCAACACTTGTGAGTGGAGTATGATGGTGGACATGGTTTTTTGATGGAATAATGATGAAAGTTCTTAGATCTTTGAGTTTCAACATTATTGTGGGTATGAACAATGTCGAGATTCCTTTGAATATTATGGTATTGGGATCGGTAATGAAACAACAGGTTAGCGAATATTGGATGTTGTATTCTAAAAAGGTTATCAAAATGGGGACATACCTATTTTATTATGTGAGATTGGGAGTCATGGGTTTGAAACCATACATAGTGGGTCGATAGATTGATAGAAAATGATTTAATGGGTAATTCGGGAGTTGGGTAGCACTATTACTTGGTATCGGTCCTTATGATTTGGGTTTTATAATATAGAAAACCATAATTGTTCGAATGAAATTGGTTGATTATTCTTAATTTTCTCAAGAGTGAAGGGTTTGGTGGTTCATTATCATTATGTATATGATGGCTATGAGTTGGTAGCTCCAATATTTATCAATAGCGTGACAATATGTTTTGATATTCATAGTGGAAGAATATTTAGAGTTTTGAGGTATAAAAAAGTAGTTAACATTGATTTTATGACCATGAAATATTGATATTTATATCATAGGAACTAATAAGACTTCTTGGGCAAGGGACTACCTATGTTGGGTAGTTTCTAATGACCCATGATATTACATGTCATTGAATTTGTAGAAAATTTAAATTTTTACTACATAATAATTGTAAGGATTAAATGGTAGTTTCCCCTATAAATGATTTTTGAAATTTTTTTTAATGATTATGTTGATTTTATAATGGTATTTTTAACCTTGATATTGAATTTGGTAAAATTTTGAGTCGGGTTTATTTTTATAAATTTCAATATTTAATAAATAAATATTAAATATTCCAGTGTGCATAAATGTTTATATCTCTTAAACAGATCCCAGAATTGGAATTTTTACTTTGTGTTTGATTCCATAATGTGATGTTTTATCCTAAGAGGGTATGAATTTGATTTGGGTTTTGGGACTGGTGAATATCCTTCAAAATAATTTATATATTTTTTATTCTTCCCTCCCCTATTCCTTCCCACACATTCCAATAGGGAGGGTGTTCTCCCTTTTCATAAAACACAAGGCTGATAGGATTAGGGAGATGAAGGAATGATTAGCACCTTCCAAGGTGTCAATAGTTTCATTATTGGTGTGAATCATCTGTGGAGCATGGTATCATGTAAAAAAATTCTATGATTTCACTATGAGGTAGGCCATATTTTGAGTTTTCATTTTTTTTTCAAAATTATATTTGATTTTTTTAGTTTTTATGATGTTTTTTGGATTTTTGGGGACTGTTTATGGATCCTTGAGGCATGATTAAAGGAGATTTAATGGTTTCAGTTGCTTTACATAGGGATTATCATTTATAAAATCTGATCACATGAAGTGTAGTTCAGTAAAAAATGTTTTCTGTTATTTAGTGTGATGAAGATAAATGATGTGACTACATGAAATGTACTCCATAAGAACAGGTGGCTTATGAATTTTAGTGCATGAATTGGAATCTAGACATGAACATGACCAGATAACTTGAGTGAATTACAAAAACATGTTTAAGTACACACCATGTGAGGTTTCATGACATGGATTGAGCTTGTGAACATAATATGGTACCATTTGTGGCTTACACGCTTTTCCCCTATAGACACATTTTTTACATGGGTGTTACATTTTAAGACAGTCTATGATACATGCATAGAGGGAGGTGTTGTTTTCACACACTATATAGTTGTAGTTTACATTTTGTATTAGGGAGGTGAATGTCAGGTTGGGTTGAGGTACATGTCTATAGTAGGTTTTTGAGAGTATACTATTTATACTCAAAGGTACCCGTAGTGTACGTTCTTCTTAAAGTGGTTCTGTATGTTTTAATTATATATATTCATAATTGTAAAATTATGGAGTCTATATTGAGTATTTTTATTTTTATAATTTGATGGTGAGGACCCTATTACTATCAGAGGCCACTAATTAGAAAATTAATGAAAAATGAGATATGTTGGAGATGATATATTTATAATATGATTGATTATGAGAACTCTTGTTGGAGATGTGATATGAAACCTTAGTGAGGGTTGTGAGAATGACTGGATGACATATAATAATATAGCTAGAGGTCCTAGTATAAGATATTCTAGATAGTCCCTAATAAGAAAGGTCAGGTTGAGATATGGAATGGGATGAGGTTTTGGTCTAGCCTCTTGAGGATTGAATATGATGACTCCATTGGGTATTACATATGACCGTGTTCCAATATGTAATGAATAATGTGGGTTTATAGTACCCTATATGAAACTGTTTGGGAAAGATAAGAATAATTATGAGTTTATTAGGATGTTCTTGCATGACCAAGATAGTATTTAGGGGATTTTTTGTGAGTTTATAAACGAAAACTGATGCATGATTTGATATATGACTCAAGGACTGCAAGGATAACCACCTTTTGATGATATGTTCAACTTATGGATGAGTTTTGGAGATTTATGTACTTATGTAATATGTTTATCACAAGGAGAGAGATTTAACTTATGTGTTTTATGACTAACATTTCCTGGTGGGGAGGAGTCATACCCCTATTTTCCCAAATGTATTTTATATTCTTTAAGTCCATGAGACTCTTCCCATAGGTTCAAGATGATCTAACATTAAATTTTAGGGATGGAGTGATTGAGCCTTCTGGGTTTATGATGATGTGTTTTCTAAGGGGAATATGACATTCCCATGAGGTCCTAATGATATTTTCTCTAGTAAAGAGAGTCTTCCCCTTGTTTCTATATGACCAACTACTTATTTCTTTAAAGATAGAGGTTTTTCTCTGGGTTAGAGAGGCGATGATTGGTGATTCTTATAGGGGGAGTTTGTATGAACATGGGTATTAGATAATGGTATTTTTCTTAGAGACATCCAAAACTGGGTGGAGTATGTATTCATATCCTTGGTTTGAACATTAGATTCAATGGATTTAAAATTATTCGTTTAGTTATTTTTTCTAGTTATTATTCCACATGATTGAGTATACACTTGTATATTCACTGAAAATTATATTATTATTTATTTTCAAGATGAAAGCACTATAATCAAAGAGGAAGAAAACAATGAAGGCCAAGAGATTCACCCTTGAAAATATGTTTACAATCATTTCGAGGGGATATCGTCTCAAAATATGGAATTATTGGTTCATTCAGATCTCCATTACTAGCTAAGGAATCAGACAAAAAGTAACCCTATCTCAATGTGTGACCAATCTCCATGCCCTAATCCAACATAATTATCCATTTTCTAGAGAGTTATGTTTATTACCAATGAGTATTCTTATTTTCTAGTAATAATTCCCCCACTACATGAGAACCTTGGGGAACTTATAGAAATTATATATTCCTTCAGGTTCAGTACTAGACGTTTCATGGATAAGGAAGGTTCCCAATGTTTCATAATCAAGATGGGGTCGCACAATAGAGATTAGGTGACTATTATTGAGTGAAATATCAGAGATGGTAGTAGAGATACATCTATATTTTTCCCTATTTTTTTATATGATATAGTCCATGAGGTATATTTATTAGGAGGCTGGATTTTATTTTCATATAACTTTATGTCAAATTAAAAGTTTCTATAAAAATATTATTTATTTATTTGGTTATGTGCTCTCAGATTGTTTATTATAGATGTTTATTGGTAATTTCATCTATTTTTTACTCTATTACAAGGCTATATTGTCCCCTTGATAATAATTTTTTCATAGCATGATATCTATTTTGGGGCATTCCTGATGCCACATAACACTCCCGACCCAAACACTGGTGAATAGTCTAGGGTTGATGGGGTGTTACACATAATAACCTTCATTTCAACTATGAAATAATGTCTCATTTTGACTCAAACTAAATACTAATATCTATATTTTTGTAACACTAATAACCTAAAAAAATATTTGAATAGAATAATCTTTCTAATTAATAATATGTAGTTGTGAAATTCACTTATCATACACAAGAATAAATATCTATTAGTTATTTAATGATTAATCAAACAACTTTTAATCATTCTCATTTATCTCAACAAGATTATTTGGTTTTAAATAGGTGAATAACATATTTTAATTAATTTAATGTGGTGAAACCATAATATTAATTGAATATATGAATTTACATAATGTATAATATTTTTATTACCCTTTATCTAATTCATTTTAATTCTAATTCTATTGACCTTTTTTGATACATGTTAACAAAATTTTACAAAATTCATCACTCCTAGTGGTTATTTGGTTTCCTTGATAGATGTTATAGTGTTACCATTTAATTTTATCTTTTATTGTATTTCAAAAAATTTCCTTCACTCCATTCACTAAAAAACTAAACAACCAAATTTCTTCTAATATTTATCATATTAGGGAAGCAAATCCAAAGATTTCTTGAGGGGATTATCTATCTTACTCATTTAATAATTTTCAATAAATACTGTGAACATGGATAATAAGGATCATATCATGTATTTTTTATATAAATTAATATTCATATATAATCCTAAATTTGGTAACTAATTGACATAAAAAATCATCTGGTGTACTTGATCACTATATAGGTGTCCATCTTCCATTTTACAATTCTATAGTGTAGTGACAACCCCAATTATCATCTATATTACTTTCTCATATTCTTGTTCATTGAGATGATTCAACATGGTAAATGCATCCATGTACTTATGTTGTACCTTTAACTCTCAAATAATACCATATTTCTTAAGGAAATGAATCTCTAATTCATCCTTCATGAACTTCTTGTAGACATTATCTTCTCCCTCACTCACTCCTTGAGGTTGCTAATCTAAAATAGGGGACTCTATCACATATAACTTCTTTTACTACTATAGTATAATGAAATGTTTCCTATTCCACTATTATAAATTTTCACAATTCCAGATATTATAATTTTTAATGTGGGGTACAATGAAAGTTATGTGATTGAATGAATTTCCATTATCTAAAACATCTAAAAGTATATTTTAGTGCATTATTTTTATTAGTGGTAATGAAATAATAAAGTCTCTAAATATTTTATAATATCCCAAAATTCCATAACATTAATTTTAGAATGTAAATAGACTTAGATATTCTATTTATAAGGATCCATATTTCACTTCAAATAACTCAAAAAGTGGCCTTACCAAATTATTCCGAGGTATTTAGATAGGTTTTTCATTATAAAAACAATAAATAACTACCCCTTGTTCTGTTGAGTGGACTCCCCAATCATGAAATACTATATTATAATTTCTTATAGAGTTGCATATAAGTAAAAGATATTCTTTCGAAAGAAATCAACCCTTGATGCTAACTTGGTTAATTCAACCTAATTCATTCATTATAACTCCTGGATAATTTAAAGTACCCTGACAAGGGAAAGAAAATTAATTTGAACTATAGTTGTATTCTAACTCAAGTGATGGATGGCATATTGATGAATTAATATTTCAGTTGAGTGGTTTTTTAATTATAAGTAAATATCTGTTATTTTATACATCACCTTCTTGTTAATATTTATTATACATTTATAATATATAATAATTTATGATAAATAATCTAAATATTTATATTTTTTTCATATGAGTTATCTTATTTTATCCATTTTAATTACATTATACGGATCTTTCATATATATTCAATTGTACTTAAAAAATAAACGTATACACTTTATTTTAATTTATTTATGCATGCTTGTTAATTTATTTATAATATGTTATCATGTCGATCATTTTAATAAACTATGAATCATATAAATTAATAAATAACCATGTAGTGGTAAAATAAATTTGATATTTGAAATTAGAAAGATACATTATCTATTAAGCTATTATCAATCAGCAAGAATATTTATTAACCCTTGGGAAAATTACTCATTGAGACATTAATTGGATTTAGTTGTATACTTTTACCATTATATTATATATTTCGTTTGTTGGATTCATCTTATCTTGGGTCATGAACCACCTACTCTAGATATGACCTATATTGTTTTAAAATATTTACTCAGATGTAGGTGAGAGATACGAGGGGTTTAATGTTATATAAAATAATACCTCGATGTGTAGGCCCATTTATAATTATGGTAGGAGGGATGATTCTTAGATAAGTATATTTAAATGAATAATTATTGTCACATAATATATCATATAATAATTTATTAAATTAAATAAATAAAATAAAAAACATCTCTAGGTTTGTCCAATATAATGAACATTCACATCATTCTATGAAACAAACATTTTACACTAATTTAATTCAATTTAAATCAATATAATTTGGATAAATTGACATCTATTAATAAATTTTTAAACTAATAAATATATGGATTATTTATCTTAATTTTTTTCTATAAAATATTCCTTGATACATAATAATAATCCCATATATTATTATTTAAATTAAATTAATTTTTTTTTTATTTTATAATATTTTTTGTACACAGTGTGTACATTGCAGGACACATGGCATGTGCAATCTGTGTTATGTTAAGTCCCATTTTTTTAGTTAAATATTTACAAAACAATTACTATCCCTCAATATGTCTTGTGGAACATGTGGTGTGTAGTTCACATAATGTACCATATACTTACATGATATTTAGGTCCACCTAGATGTCATGAAATACATGATATGTGATTTAGTGTGGTCAAAATGCATAGTCTTTACACTATGTATAACCACATGAAATTCGATAAATATATAAAATGTCTGTTGTCGGACAAGATGGTGATGTAATAATCATTCACAATGATCATTAAAAATTGTATATTAGAATATATGATGTATTACTAAATTGTACCATGTATTAACACACATGAGGTGCCCAGAATCACCCGGTCTGTACTTGGTGTGGGTGACTTCGGGAATACGACATCTACTACCATATGCATGTCATGTAGTCTCTATCTCACCACATTTATTGGTTCACAATTAATACACAACATGTGATGACATCACAAACTATCCCTCATAACATTATACAAATTTTTTAGCATATAATTTGTATGGTGTTACATGACATGCACATGTAAGCTGCACATCCAGTTGCCTCTATCAAAACATGTGACACATTGGCAGGTAATACATATTATATAATGAAATTATGCATTAAACCACATAATGGGTCATTCTTTATAGACAATATTAGATGTGTGGCGCAAACCCTTTTGTATGGAATGTAATTTATCATTAAAAGTTATGTGACTATGTCAGGTAGCTAGTGACTTTAGAAACTCTTAATGGGATCTTTTCACATTCATCATAAGTATTCTAGACTTTGATGGTAAATGAACTTGGTTTAATATGTTATCTTGTCTGTTTTAATTAGAATAAGAATGTGAAGATTAAAAATAGATAAAAATGAATAAAAATTTATCAAATGAATTATATATAATTTTTCAATTTGAATGTGACTTCTCGGATACCACTTAATGATTATTTGGTTCAATAGAAGATATGGGATGGTCACCAATATTGGGTTTTCATGGTAATTTTATGTTCCAATATGATCATGTGGACACACCTGAGATAGGGGTGAATTAGGTGTGGTTAAATTATTTTAACAAAAACTAATTATTTTTACTAAGTTATACCTAAATTGGTTTCTAAACTCTTAGTGTTTTTACAAGGTATGGACCCAATGTATACAACCTACTCTTTGCTATGTTCAACTCTCGTTGAGATACATATTATACACTAATAATATTGATTCCAATTATAGTGTGTTTAAAAGAGATTATCTTGAGACTGAGTTCACTATATTACATATTCAAGTTTGAAATATAATCTATGTTAAAAACCCTTAACAATATTACCCATGAAAAGGGATATTTATAATACATTCCATAGTCTTCAATCATGCATCACACCAACTAGACCTCAAAATCATTGTTAATCTAAAAGTAGGTCAAAAATCTATCCATGGATGTTTTTTCACCCTCAAAAGATTATATTATCCTTCTGTATTGAGTGGCATCAACTACGTGATTGTATTTAAGAACTCATGAAACTTGAATTTTAATTTTCTAATCAGAATCATATTTCCTTCTCAGTAACTTTTTATTGGATACACCTTTATAGAACATGATGATCCCACCAAAAAATCATTTACCATGATTTTAAAAAACATATATTAGACTCTCACATGCATATGATGCATTTCTTTTTTATTAGTCCCCCAATATTTCTATATAATTCTAATTTAATCACATCATTTTGGAGTGAATCCCATTTAACTCAAATAGTCTTTTCCATAAATATTTAAAATATCACTTATTCTTCTTTCGAATTTTTATTATGCTCTCTGAAATAAAATTTTCTTTGAGTATTTCTTTTAGTGGGATTCAAAATAAAATATTTATAATAGTTTCACAATTGGAACTTTAAACATATTAATCATTATTAGTAGTAGTGTAATTATGTGTGGTTTCTCTCACTCAACAGATCATATCAAAATTATTTAGACTTAAATGAACATCGTAGGATTGAACCTATTAAAAATACATTATTCATCAAAATTCATTTAATATTTCATTGTTTATTAAGAAAATTATCTTAAACTTTATGTAACCTGATATTTTTCAAAAATAGGATTAAGTCCAAGATTTACTAAGCCCCATGATTTTATGAACATGAATGAAATCTCTATATTATTCAACAGAAGATCATTCAGAACATTCAATACTCTAGAAACTAATTATAGAGTTAATTTATTTTCTTTTTTTTGATCTCAACCTCCAGTCACGATGATAAAATTATCACACTTCTTTGGACTAAGTGGCAGAAACATTAGAGATTTTATTGTTTTTATCATTGAACAATGACTTACGAATCATGTAGTATTTAATTATTCAAAATTTAACTATTATGTATATAAGAATTCTTCTCATTGTAATAAATCATATAATATTTTTAATATATTTTCATGTTTCACCGAAAAGTTCACGATATAAAAATTTTCATGCTTGAAAACTTCTCATGCACTACCCTAAAATATCTTATTCATTTTAAAAGTAACTTATAAGATATTAAAATCACGTACATGTGCCTCCAAATAATCTTAAACATAGATAAATCTTAATATATATCTTAAACTTATAAAATTTCGGTCAATTCTATTTTCAATCTAACAAAATATCTAAAGTGTAGTTAAAAATTCTTCAGAAACTATCATATGATTTTTTTTCATCTTTTAAATTGATCTACACTAGATATCTTATGATCTCAAAATTTTTACACTTTTATACCTAATATAGTGTAGATACAGTAAATATCATATTAGAGTCTTGTAATATGTTAACAAAGTTTTTGACTTTGGAAAATAAATTCTTGATTTCCTCTAGTAGTGTCCATGTTATTTAAATAAACATCAGAATCATCCGTTCAATTCATATTGCATGAAAAATGATCCAAATAATTTTTTGAATTAATAAAATTTTTATAGATCCAATAAATATATTATAATAATGTCTTAGAACATATTAAATAATCAATATATAGTCTTAATAATAGTTTTTATACCTTATCAACATTAGCTCTATTTTTTCCTTGACAAACCATAATACAAATGATTTTTGTCACTAGTATAAAGACTCTATATTCTAAGAAATTAATGGATGGATTTTCTATAACATTAGATATATTTTCTATGTTGAAAAATAAATATTGAATTTACCTATTTTTAGATCCTTCTATTTATGGTCGAATATATTATAGGAAGTAATTCCTCAGCTGTTGTATATGGATTTGAAAAAACATCCAAGTCAAGAATCATCAAATGTATAAAGGGATACATAGAACCACCAATCTTTTTCATGTTCAATGCTAGTCGCTATTTTTTGTTTAATAAACATTAAATTAGTCAATATTAAAAACCAATTGAAAACAAATAAAACTTTTCATCTCATGTTGAAATATCACTTCAATAATTAACAGATAAATATGAAGAAGTAAATGAATGAAACACTAGAGTTTCTTATATTAAATCTGGAAAATTTAATTCATATTTAATTTAATTATAGAGTTTCCATATCAGTTGTAATCTATATGATCAAATTTATATTTATATTATAATTATATAGTTTGTTGTGGTTCAAAATACATATTATTATTTTTCTAGACGTATCCACATATTCTCGATTAGTCTTTTAATTAAATTCTTGAAATTATATTGTTTAAAAACCAACTATAGTTCCCAAATATGGTTTTAAATTAATTAAATTTGTATAAGATATAAGGTATATAACCACATGAGATCAGTTAGTTTTATAGTCTTGAAGATCCAGATCCATACTGGACTCCCATATTACTTTGGAAATATAAAATAGAAATGATAAAAAAATTATAACTTCCTAGGTATTATTCATAATATAATTCATTATATCATTTGGAAAATAAAACAAATAATGGCTGAAATTAGGTTCTTATTAAGGGTTAAATACAATGAAAGCTATCATGAAACAATAAGGCTTAATCAATATGGCATGATAAATAACTCAGAACAAATGCAATTTCATAAATAAATTGTGTAGGAAATGCATCCATAGATTATATCAATGATGTAATTTCTTTGATAATAATAACTAAATCCAATATGAAGGAAATGAATAATATTGATCATCATGGTATTAGATATCATAATATCTATACTATAATGATCTTGTGCTAATAATGTTTAATCAATGGGTTGTTATTCACTAGAAACCCATTTAATTAGCCAAATGAATTGTCTCAGAAGACCAGTAAATGAATTGAGGGGCTATCTATAACTAAACCCACACATAATTGCATTTCCAAGAAACTATTCATATAATGAATAGTTTCTTTAATTCATAATGAATATGACTTATCAACAAATATCCATATTGAGTAATGAATATATGATATTAAGTTTTCATTATCCAATTAAATAACTTTCATAGTAAAAAAACCTTATATTAAAATTGTACATGGTTTAGGAATTAATAATATCCATGATGCAAGGAATATGGATACTTAAGATACATTTAATAACTATTTAAAGTGATCATAAGAAAGTAAATGTTTTAAGAGAAGGTTAATGTATAACATCCCATACATTATAAACATTGATATTACTTCAATGTTGTAGAATATTTATTACAAAATACAACAAATCCATAATAGTACCATATATGTATAGTGTCTTTGGAAACAAGAAAACATAAATAATTAGTTCATAAGACATCTTTATTATATCCCACTTATTTCTTCATAAAGAGACCCATTTTTAACATATATTACTTAATACCCTTATTCGTGACCTGGGGAATAAAAACATATGAAAGGGAGAGCTCAGATACCCAGTAAGGTGAAAAATAGAGATATCAATCATATCATAATCATGATACAAAAGAACATAACATTTGAAAATATTATCTTCTATATGAATGGTCGTGATACGTTTCCATGTGATAAATCATTAAAGTACATATGAATCAATGAATAAAATAAAAAATGTCATAAAATAAGACATGAAGTTTTTTATCATACACATAAGAATACAAAATCATTTCATATTAGTCAAGACTCAATTTCAATTCCATCATAGTGGAAAATTTCCATTACTGAACCAAGTTCACTCCTTATTCCAGCCCCGTATTACTGAACCGAGATCATTTTCCATTCGAGTGTTGTATATCTAATGGGATATAACTCTTTACCCAATTAATTGTAGGTAGATATAGGTCCCACCCATCTCATAATGAAAACATTTTTTTTGTTTCAAATAAACATAAATCATTAATCAGAGCACAAACTAAAGAATAAAATGGGTTTCTTAAACATCATTCCATCAAAACATAATCCTTGTTAAACAAATGGATTCCATAAATAAAGTTCCATAATAAAAGTAATAAAATAATATGAACAATAATTACATTATACATTAAACATAACCCTATGAAATAATTTCATCTTAGATGGAAAACAATTTTGATATAATAGTTGAAATTAATTCTTGGGGAAAATATCCATTATTCTCAAAAAATGTTTTCTTTTATAAAAAATTCCATAAATTTTAATGGAAGATATTTTATTTGAAAATAAACATGAAATTATGTATAATAAGATTGATGGAAATATTGTTTCATGAAGATGTAAAAATCCTTTCATACCATATAAGTTAAAAAAATTCTCCTCTTACTTTTGCTCAAAAAGTCAAAAAGTACCTCGTGTTGAATAAAGACAAAAGATTCATTTTATAATATTAAATTAAAATTAAATAATTGGTAAAATTGACTTTATAAAATTAAATAAGAATATAAATAATATTAAATATTTAGGTTACATGGGCATGGATGATAAATATACCGTAGTAAATACTTACGTATAAATAATCTCAGATAGTAATGAGATTGTGAAATTATTACTTACCTTTTAGGAACAATTTCATTTGATTATATCCCAACCACCTGTATAATTATTTAAATAATTTCATTAAATAATTTCAAAATCATAATCAATTTTTTGATAACATATATGATCATATTTTCATCTGTTTATAGTAACATTTCATTATTAATCTTTACTCGGATATGAACAGCTTTATGTTTTTATGCATGCTTTATGGAATAATTTTTTGTTCTCATTAACATTTCATAGTGATATCATTAAAAAATTATATTAATATATAATCATTACTTAATTAAGATCATGTAGAATGAATCACATCTCATCGTGGATACAGTACGCCGTACGTAAGCACGAGCGATGATATCATTCCAATATTTGTTGAATTATATTGAATTGGATGGTGTGTGATAATTAAGAAATAATATCATGTTATAATCATCATATATAGTTATTATTTATATCATTATACTCATCTAATTAATGTGGTGGTTAAAAACAAATTACACCATTGCGTGGAGATGGTAAGCCATACTTAGCATGCATAGTGATTTAGTTTTTGAGGGATCGATAGAAGGCAGAATATTGATATTTAATAATTATAATAACATATTAGTATATAAGTGATATTGTATTTATTAATTTATAATGAAACAAATATTGAAGATTAAGTAGAAAAATAAATAATTTTGAAATAATCATTAAAGGAGATTACCTCTTCTTCAATGTGCTTCCTCGAAATATCCTCTTAGAGCACTAGAGTCAGTTTTTGAAGAAGTCAAGAACCACTAGAATGTAACTAATGAAGTTTATAAGGGAAAAGATATGGTTAGGAACGAGATTGAAGGCTCAATGTGAAGTGAATAGGGGATGGAGGATGTGCCCTTTTATAATTGAGGTGAGTGGCACTTTTGGGATCTCCAAAAATATTAATTTATAAAAAAATTAAACATCATTCGAAAACCTCTAAAATGTCCCAATTTAGAATATGGAAATTAATAGGAATTTTATATCATCAAAAAATATATTTTGGAAATGTTTGCTTCCAATTTAAACTTTATTATTTTAACTAACACATAGTTATTCTTTTAAATTTTTAACAAGGGTAACATATAAGTAAATATTAAAATATTTTAATATTTAATTATTTTATGTTAATTAGAACATAAAAGAATACCTTATATCCTTATATACCATATAAATTTTTTATTTATTTTTTAAAAAGGTTCTATTATTTTTAAATAAATTAACAAATCATTATTTCTATAAATAATCAATAGTGATAATTTAGACACTATTCAATTAATTGATTTTAAAAAATATTAAGATAAAACCATAATTTCAAAAAAACTATTTTATTAAATTAAAATGAATTCATGGTAATCTTTAAAATTAATTAGACATATTAATTAGCCAAAATTAGATTTATTTTTATATTTTCTATAACATTTATTTATTATATCTAATAATAAAATAATTACTACATCAATTTTGTGTTATTATTTAATATACATATTTGTTGAATAAAAATTAAATTTTAAATATTATTATTAAGATAAATACAATAGGTTTCATTAGAATATTTTTAGTAGAATATTTCTGCTAGAAAATCTAATATTTAAAATGTTATACATATTAATTTATGAATGTGACTACTTTAACATAATTTTAAAAAAAATAATATAAGTGTCAAAATATATTCTATAAGGATCCAAATGGTCACCAACAAGAACCTTGGATGGTTATAGTCTCAATATACTTGAAAAATAATATTTGGTCAAGTGTTCAGGTCTTTTGATTGTTACTAAAAATTTTATAAAACGTTTTTATTGATTTATCATCAATTATTTAATTTTTACATCATCAAAGTATAAGTATTTCAGGTATTTTTTTATATCCTAAAAAATTAAAAACAAATATGATAAAGAAAAATATATTTTCTTTCAAATGAACAATTACAATCGATTTTATCTTTTTTATAATCTTATATAAAAAATGATATAGTTATTAAAATTTGAGTAAGATATATTTTATTTTTTCTAAATAAAATAAATTATTTGTCCTAATATCATCAAAGTGGATTTGAAAAAAATCCAATTTTTACCCAATAATAATTTAGGTCGAAAATATATATCCATTTATAGTAATATAAGTGTTAAAGTAATTTTATAATTGTAGTTTTAGCCATAATAACACGATTTACCCTTTTACTGTATTGATAAAAATTTGAGAAGTTACTATTCCTAATGACCAAAAACAAAATAAATCAATTTACATAATTTTGACCTCATGATCCCAAATACAGAATCCATTTTTCATATTTATAAACATAGAATATACAGAAACTAATTTAAAATTAATCCCGTTGTCGGAAAGAGAGAACGAGTTTTAAATGTCAAACAATTACACAAGATTGAAATGTTTATACATATGAATTCAATGTAAAATTAATGATAATTACATAAATTATACTGAATAATAAAAAAAATTCTATTTATACTTTAAAACCATTCAATAATATAATTTAACCCTATAATTGTTTTTGAGGAAAAAATATATTTTCAATTAAAATTTAGTGAATTTTTACTATTCATCAAAATTTAAAAGTTATGAGAAAATAATAAAAATTAATACAAAGTAAATTTTGATATCCTTATTCAATTTTTTTTATTTTGTCATATAAAAAATATTAATGTGAAAAATATTAATTTAAAATGGGTTTGAAATTAAAAGGTGGAAAATTACCCTTTTAAAAAATATATGTTTTTATACATCAAATAGGGTTTATTCAAACACTACGATAAAAATATATATTAGATGAATATAAAAAATATTTTATTAATTATATAACATAGAAATTTCATAAATTTTATTTACTAATAGTAATTCACTATGTTTATTAAAAAAATAGACAAATATAATTGATTTATATTTTTCATAAATAATTGGTAGTGGAAGACTTCACAATAAATTATCATAAGTTAGTTATATTTATTTCTTATAACATAAAGGATAGGTTAAAATTTCCATTTTTTAATGAGGTCAGCTCGCTGTTCATTTAAAATCACGATTTCATGCAATTCAACCTATTGAAGAATTAAAACTATTCAAGGAAAATATTTTATAAAAAAATCTATATGTTACATTCTACCACCCTTAAATTGAATTTCCCCCACAAAATTCATCACCTATATAGAAACAGATGAAGATAACTCTCTCTCATTATATCCTAATGATCCAACATAGCTTCCTCAAATTGGTGATTTCGCAACCAAACTTTTATTAAGTGGGTGGTCTTATTTCACATAACTTTTTCAATAAAATCCAGAATCTTTATAGGTTGATCTTCCTAAGAAAGATCTTGATCCAACGGTACAAAATCTAAGTTTAGTACATGTGAAGGATTTGGTATGTACTTTCTCAAGACAGATATATGGAATACATCATAAAATGGAGAGAGATTTGGTTAAAGCACCAATCAGTAAGCTACATTCCAAAAAAAATCCAGAATTTCAAAAAGACCGATATACATAGGGTTCATCTTGCCATTTATTCCAAATCTCATTAATATATTTCATGGAGATATTCATAGAAACAAATTTTCCTCCATGAAAAACTCTATGTAATTTCTTCAGTTGTCAACATAATCTTTTTTTTGACTCTGAGCTACTCTTTTGTGTTGTTGAATAGATATGAACTTTTATTCCATTTAATAAAAAATATTAGGAATTAATAGATTTATTTCCCCAAATTCAACCCAAAGATATGGAGTTCTATACTCATTTAAATATAGGGCTTCATAAGGAGCCATCTAAATACTAGAGTGAACAGAATTATTATAATACAATTCCACCAAAAATTAGTACTAATCCGAACAACCTTTTAAATACATTGAGAGAGTTGTCAATATGTATTCTGGAGTTTGAATTTTTCTCTCAGACTGACCATCTCTGTAGGATGTTAAGTAGTGCTAAAACATAACTCCTTATCTAGAACATATTTAAGGAATTTCTAGAACATTTAGGTATACCTTGAATCCTAATCAGATATAATGGAAAATTGAAATCCATGCAATTTTACCACTTAATTTACATATATTCTAGAAATTCGATCAAGAGAGAAATCATATAAAAAATAAATGAATATTGCTGACTTTGTAAGTTGATAAAACATAACCCATATAGCATTATGGTCTTTAGATGTTTTTGGAAGTCTGACGACAAAGTCTATAAGGAAGTTTTAACATTTCCATTTTTGGCATGGGTAATAGTCGTAACATCCCATTATACTTCATTCTCTCAGCCTTAACTTACTAACAAACCAAGCACTGAGAGATATATTTAGAAACATCTATTTTCATTCAATCTCACTAGAAATAATATTTTAGGTCCTTGTACATTTTTGTACTTCCATGTTGAATAGTGATTGAAGAAATATGATCCCCATCCACTAGCTCCTTATTTAATTCTGGTATGAGAGGAATACAAACCCAATTCCTGAACCTTATTATTACATCATAACAAAGGTTTAATTTAGAAACATTTGTCACGTTCTTTTGTAGCTCTACATCTTCCTTTTACATCTCTTTAATCCACACCTGTATAGATTGTTGATAATTCATTTGAGAAATATAATATTTCTCCCCATCCAATAAAATATTAAGATCAATCCTTTTAAAATTCTTAAATATTTCATCTTTTTTGATCCACATCATGGATAGGCTAGCATGGTCCTTTCGACTCAAAGCTTATTCTACCTTTTGAGGGTGGTAATTTTTAAAAATTTGTAATATTTAATCTAATCTGACCATCTTCTTTGACGTAAATTCAACTCCTTTTGAGTGAAAATATACATTAATCTTTTATGATCAGTATAAAATCGCACCTTTCACCATAAAGACAATAACTCCAAATAATTGGTCAAAACATTATCGCAACTAACTCCAAACCATGAGGTGGGAAATATTTCTCATGGATTTTTAGTTGTTGTGAGGCATAATATATCACCATATCATTTTACACGAGAGCAAAATCCATCCCCTTCTTGGATGAATCACTATATATCAAAAACCTATCCCATCTACAATATAGTGTGAGGATAGATACACTATGTAACCTTATTTTTTTTTCTCTTGGAAATTTTTTTCACATTCCTTCATCCACATGAACATAACTCCTTTCTATGTCAACATGGTGAGTGGATTAGATAATCATGAAAAATATTTAAAAAATGTTGATAATATCAATTAAAACAGGAAAACTGTGAATCTCAATTTCTGTTGTTGGTCTCTGGCAACATTCAATTAATATTTTTGGTGGATCCATAGATATAACATCTTTTGAGATAATTTGACCTAAAAATGAAACCTTATGAAGCCAAAATTCACACTTGGTAAATTTCTCATAAATCTTATACTTTATTAGGGTATTCAGTATAATTATAACGTGGTATTCATTCACTTCCTTGATTTTCAAATATACAATAATATCATCTATAAGTAATACCAAAAACTGATCAACATAGTCTCTAAAGACTCTATTCATTAGATCCATAAATATTTTAGGGGAATTATTGAGACCAAAACACATCACTCTAAATTCATAGTGTACATAACTTGTACAGAATGCCATCTTTGGTATATCCTACTTCTTGACCCTTAATTGATGCTATCCTGAATGAAGATCAATCTTATAAAAGTATTGATCTCTATGAATTTGGTCTAATTAGTCATAAATATGAGGAAGCTTGTATTTATTACTGATAGTGATCTTGTTATGTTCTTGATAATCAATGAAGAGTCTCATTTATCCGTCCTTCTTCCTAACAAATAGAATAGGTGCACCCATAGTGATGCACTAGGGTATATGAATCCATTTTTCTAGATTCTATTGGATTTAATTCTCTAATTCCTACAACTAAATTGGGTATATTCTATAAAGTATCATTGAAAAAGGCATAACATCCAATATGAGTTCTATTGAAAACTCAACCTCACGATTCGGTAGAAGACCGAGCCATTCTTCCAGAAGGACATCATAAAACTTTGGTAAAATAGGTTTATTATTAATGGTGAGTTTAATCACAACCATTTGAGTTATATAACCACCATTTATGGGAATTATGACCCATAAATGAAAGAAATTTCTACTAGATGGTTATATTCATCCTTACATTGATAGATGATCATAGATTAATCCGTAATATGAAACGTGACTTACCTTCAATAGAAATTGATATGATCCAAATATAAATAAAACCAATCCATGCCAATAATCACATCAGATTCCACTATAGGTTGGATCACAAGATTTATAGGAAGCATTTTCCCACATAGTTCAACTGAAGAATTATAAACATTTGATGCGACCATTGTGCCATCAGGAGCTGTAACAACTTATTCAACCTATAATTATTTAGGTAATATAGTGAAACCCTTAGAAACATTTTCTAAAACAATAGAGTGGTTGGATCCAGAATCAAATAAATCATTTTCTGTTTTAGAGACCATCGTAATTGTACCTTTCGCCATTTCATTATCACACACAACATCACAGATTGTGATCGCCTGTCAATTGACTTTGTCTTTGACCTAAAGAGTTTAGCGACCTTAATCATCATTACTAACCCTTGAATTAGGGAATTTATTATCATAATTCCCCGTTTCCTTTCACTTGTGACATTGAAGTAGGTGAACTATGTGTATCCTTTTCTATAGTAACATCATTAGATTTATTTTTCCCATCACTTTAGTATTCAACTACCAGATGAACTTCTTTTAAATACATAAAAAATTTACTAATACCTTTAAGAAAACTTCCACCATGTTTATTTCCACACATTCATCACAAGGTAAAAATCATCTTCTTTTGAGTGTAGTCTTTATATTTTCCCTTGAATTCCATTTTTCTCTTTTAATCAAACCCATATGACTGATGGATTACTCCAATCTCTATCCCAATATTAAGAGAACATTGAACAATTTCTTCATAGCTATTGAAATATGTTATGGATAATTCCCTTTAGAGATTTGGATTTATGGAATTAAAGAATCACTTAATTTTACTGTTAGGTTGGATAATAATTCCAAAACTATACCTTAAAAGTCTTGTAAAATATTATGTGTACGTACCAATAGATTCAAAATCAATTTGATTAAGTTCAAGGAACTCCATATCAATATTTTTTTGAAGAGTTTGTGGAATGTAATAATTAAAAAATAACTTCTTGAACTCATCACATTCCATGGATTCTCATCTCTCTTCCTCATATTGTTGATAAGGTTCTTTCATTCATTATCATAACCTTCCAAACGATAGACTGTGAAGATGACATTATCATGTTCTTAACATTGGATAATTGAAAATATATTCCTAGTGGTACAAATATATTGTTCAATAACTAATATATTTAAATACTAGCTAAAATACGGTGGGCACTCCCTTATGAAGAACTCAACATAATATTTTCCCCTCATTTTCTAGTTTGGAAGTCCTACATGATTAAAAACTTAACTAAGTTGTGTCAGCATAGATATACGATTATTCATGCTATATCCCATTTAATTTGGGTCCTTGTAAGGAAAATAATTGCATTTCCCTTTTCATTCAGCATTAATGCCGTTCCTTTAGGTTCAATCCATTCACCTGAACCATAAAGCATATTGTGAGAAACACTAATCATAATTGGAGAACCACATCATCAAGAATAAAATTTCAATTTAGGACACATTAAGTTTTATGATATTTTATTCATGTTTATTTCTAAAACATTAGGATTTCATCATATACATAGACATATCATTTGGGTTCATACTAAGGTTTTCTTATCCTTGTTTCCAAAGGTTAAATATACCTTTCCTCTGATACCGAATATAATGAACAATACTCTACATACATCGATATTACATCAAAGTTGAAGAATATTTATTACAATATATAAAAATTCCATGAGAGGTCCATATAGGTATAGTGTCTTCAGAAACTTAGACATATAGACAATTGGTTCATAAGACATCTTCATTGTCTCCCACTTATTTCTCCTTAAATAGAACCCTTTTGACATATCTTACACAATATATTAATTCATGACCTGAGTAATAGAAATGTATGAAAGGGTCAGCTCAGATAATCTGTATGAGTAGAAAATAGATATATCAATCATATCATAATCATAATACATAAGAACATAATATTTGAAAATATTATCACGCATATAAAAGATCGTGGTATCATGCAATGGGATAAATCATGGAAGTTTATATGAATCAATTAATGAAATCCCAAAAGTAAAAACTTAAAACATGAAGTTTTATGGAATATATAAAGGATTATAAAATCATTTCGTATTAGTTAAGTCTAAATACTAAGAGAATCATAGTAAACAAATTGAATCACTGAATCATGTCTACTCCTCATTCCAGCCCTGTATTACTGAAGTTAGATCATTTTCCATTCTAACCATGTCTATATTATGAGATATAAGTATATACCCAATGAATTGGAGGGAGATATAGATCCCACCCATCTCATAATTAAATAATTCTTATTTGTTCCAAAAGAACATAAACCATTCATCATAGCATAACCCAAGGAATAAAATGGAATTCTCAAACATTATTCCATAAAAACATAATCCATATAAACCAAATGGATTTCATAAACAGAATTTCATCCAAAAAAATCAAATCAGGAGAAAAATTTGGATATTATACATTAAACATAACCTTATTAAATAATTTCATACTATATGGCAAATAATTTGGATATAACACTTTAAATTAATTACTGAGGAAAATATATTTTCATTTCAAAAAACATTTTCTTTTCTAAAAATGTCGCACAATTCTGAAAGGAAATAATTTATTTGAAAATAAAAGTGAAATATTGTAGAATAATCTTCATGAAATCAAGGTATCATGAAGACTTAAAAATACATTTATGTAGTATATGTTAAGAAACATTCTCCTTGTACTTTTTCTAGAAATGTCAAAAATTGCCTCGTATCGAATAACGACAAAAGATTTATTTTGTACCATTTAATAAAAATTCATAAATGGGTAAAATTGAATTTAAAAAATTTAATAACTATATAAATGAAATTTCATATTTTAAAAAATAGAAACATGGATTATAAATATACCCCCACAAATACCTATGTAAAAACAATCTCGGATAATAATGAAATTGCAAAATTATCCATTACCTTTTTGGTTTGATTTCTTTTGTATGTATATAAAACTACAATATAATGATTGAAATAATTTTATTTAATGATTTCAGAATCATATTCATTTTTATGATATCACAAATGATCATATTATAATTATTTTGTTAATAACATTTCATTCTTAACTATTACTAGAATATTAACTGCTTTATGTTCTTTTTCTTGTTTTTTGGAATAAGTTATGGTTCTCTATATTAAGTCAGAGTTATATCATTAAAAATGGTATTAAAATAATATATACCATATTTACCTATTATTTACATATATATAATAATTCCTTAATTAAGATCATGTAAAATTAATCACATCACATAGTAGTGATTGTAGGTTGTACGTACGAACGCATGATGATATCATTGCCATATTTTTTTAATGGAATTGAATTGCAGGGTGAATAATATTTCATAATTAATATAGTCTTGTAATAAAAATATATTTTTATTCTTTCTAACATTATACCCATCCAAGTAAGATGGTGGTGAAAAATAGATTACATCACGATGTGGAGACATAAAGCCTTATGTACGTACGTGTTGTGATTTTGTTTTTCGTAGGATGGATAGAAGGTGGAATATTGTTGTTTTATAATTATAAAAACATATAATTATATGATTTATAAAGTATTTATTAATTTATAATTAAAAAAATAATGATTATAATGTATAATAAGAAAGAAGTTTGAAAGAATATGTAGAGGATATTACATCTTCTTCGACATGCTTCCTCAAAATATTCTCTTAGAGCACTAGAAAAGGTTGTTGAAGATGACCAGAACCTCTAGAATATAACTAGGGAATTTTAGAAGAGAAAAATTCAGGAGATTTATGTGCTTTAAGGATCAAATTTAATTGAATAGGAGAGGGAGAAGGTGTACTTTTATAATTGAGTTTAGGTCACTTTTGGGGTCTCCAAAAAAATTAATTTATAATAAATTTAAAAGCCATTAAAAACATCTAAAATGTCACAATTCAGAATATGGGATGAGATAGGGTTTTAATATTATCAATATATATATTTTACATATGTATTTCTATCAATTTAAACTTTATAATTTTAATTATCATTTAGTTAGTCTATTTAATGTTTTAATAGGGAAATAAAGATTTCAATATAAATATAGTGTAATATGTACTAATTTAATGTCAATTAGACCATAAATAAATATATTACATCATTTTAAACCATATAAAAATTATTATATATTTCAAAAATTTATTATTTTTAAATGATACAATAAAATTTTATTTAGATAAAGAATAAATAATTTCAATTTTGATACTATTCAATTAATTTATTCTTAAAAATATTAAGGTTTCCAGTTAACTTTAAAAAAATATATTTTATTATATTAAAAATATGTCAAAGTAATATATAAAATTCATTATCCATATTAATTTTACAAAATTATATTTATTTTAATATTTTAAATAAATTTATTTTCTATCTCTATTAATAAAATAATTACTACATCAATTTTCTGTAATTATTTAATTTACATATTATTTAAAAAATTAAAAACAATATACTATGATAAATAAAAATATACTTGAATTTAGATGAATATATTTAGCCCAATTTATCTTCAAGAAAATATAATTTTAAATTGTTATACTTATTAAATTATTATTGTGAAAAATTTAACATTAGTATAAATAAAATAATATAAGTGTCACAATATCTTCTATAAGCATACAAATGGTTACTAAATCTACAATTTTATGCTTATGGTTGAGATATAAATGACCAATAATATTTGTTCAAGTGGTTGGGTATTTTTATGGTTATTAGTATTTTAATAAAAATCATTTTATTGATTTCTCATCAATTAATAAATTTTTAAATCCTCAAAGTATATGTAATGGAGGTAATTATTTATTTGCTAAAAATGAAAAACTATTTACCATGAAAATTAAATATATTTTATCTTCTAAATTAGTATTCATAATAAAATTTCTATTCTATATAAACTTATATAATAAATGGTATAGTTGTTAAAATTAGTTTAAGATATATTGAAGTTTTCCTAAAACAAAAATAATTAAATGTCCAAATCTCATCCAAGTGACTTTCAGAGGACACCATTAAGACCCAAGGATGATTTAGGTCGAACCAAAATCATCAAATGATATTATGATAAGTGTTAATGTATGTTTATAATAGTATTCTTACCCTTAATTACTGAATTTATCTTTTTACCGTATTATTAAAAATTATCGATGTTACTACTCATATTGAAAAAAAAAATATATATATATTTAAAAGTATTTAAGAATAATTATTCCAAATATGGATGTCATTTATAAATATTCAAAACCAAGTATTTTTAGTAATTAATTTAAAATTAATCATATTTTCGGAAAGAGAGAACGTGTTTTAAAAGTTAAAAATTACAATAGATTAAAATTTTTTTACATCTAAATTCAATGTAAAATTAATTCTAATGAAATAAATTATATTTAATGATAAATAAATATTTTATTTATATATTAAAACCATTCAATATTTTAATGTATCTATATAAATTATTATGATGAAAAACATTGTTTTTAATTAAAATTTTGTGTATTTTTACAATTAATCAAAATTTAAATGTTATTAGAAAAATATTAAAAATTCATACAAACTAGATTTTGATATCATACATCCTAATAACATGTTTATGTTTTCATATAAAAATTATTAATTTTTCAAAATCTTATTTTAAAAGGGGTTCTCCTTTGAAAGTTAGAAAATTTCCCTTTAGAAAAATATAGGGTTTTATACATAAAATATGGTTTATTCATACACTATGAAAAAAAATAAATTGCATGAATATCACAAATATTTATTTAAGTATATAACACATATATTTCATTAATTTATTTTAATAATTTAAATTCAATCGATTTATTAATACAAATAATACAACAATATAATTGATTTATATTTTTCATAAATAATTGGTTTTGAAGGAAATCACTGTACATTTTCATAATTTAGATGTATTTATTCTTGATAACCTAATGACTAGTTTAAAATGGTAATTTTATACTAAGGGGATATAACGGTTCATTTAAACTCATGATTGTGTGTAATGCAAGTTATTAAAGAATTAAAATTATTTAAAGAAAGTATTTCATAAAAACATCTGGGTGATACTTAATGCCTAAAAAATAATAGGATAAAAATATTACCATCAATTCATCAAAATATAGTTTTTTTAAAAAAATCATGTCTTTGGGGGTAGAAAAGAAAATAGATGATTAAATTTAAAATATTTTTTTAATCAATTGGATTATTTTTATAATATTTTAAAATTTTTATAAGAAAATAAATACATTTAAATGATTATGGTTTTGAGAATTTCCAATAACACCATGTAGGTAAAATATAAACATTAATTTTTACATTTTGAAAAGAAATAAAAAATTATCCTTTTAAAGAAAATAAAATAGATTTCATTAAAACCTTTTAAGAAGTCAAGAGTTACATAAAATTTCAGTAATAAATTGTTTTTTTAAATAAATATGACTTTTATAAGAAAATTTTGAAAATTATGGACCTGGAAGAAAAATATACCTGATCAAAAGAGAAAATAAGACAATATTTTTTTAAACAATTATTCTATCCATTCTTGTTCCAAATAGAAGAAAAGTAGTAAGAAAATATTGAAATTACTTAAATATCTATAATATGATAAAATATATAGAATTTATAAAGTAAAATCTATATTATTCCTTCTATGTAAACAATTTATAATCTGATAAAAATGATATTGTAAGGGAAATTTTTACCACTTTAGTGATTTTTAAATTATAAAGCCCTGAAAAGGTAACTTGAATTGAAATTTTAAAAATCATAAATAAATATAAATATTTTTTAAATACAACAATGGGGTATTATATAAATCACATAAAAGTAGATAGGTTCATAATAAAAAATATGTCTCAATCGAGGGGACATTGAGACACAATCCCTTCCAAAGAGCCTATCGGTGAAATGAGAGTCAGTCAATAGAGGGATTATTTGATAAAAAATTAAATCCCAAAAATATAAATGGATATTTAAAATATAACAATAACTGTTTATTTCATATATAATATTGATATAATAGAATCAATGAATAAGTAATACAACCCAAGGAATGGAAATAAAACTAAGAATCACATTTCATCAAGTTTGACTTGCATCGTAGGTGCTATAAAAAACTTTTGTAATATATATGGATTTATTTTTCTTATATATTATAACCATATTAATATATATAATATTATATATGATCTATTTATAACCTGTTTTCAACATTTTGTCAATAATACTGTATTATTATTATTTTGGCTGTTAAATACATTGTTTTTCATGTATGTTTTGACTTTGTAGTCCCAACCATTACAAATTGATATTGGTTTAATAATTTAAAGAATCATTTCATGATATAAATATCGTATATATTAAATATATAGATATATACAATAATTTATAATAGATATAGAAATAAAAATTAATTACACCGTTCATGGAAACTATTTGTCGTACCAACGGATGAACATTGATTTAACTTTATAACAAATGGAAATAAATAAGGTTAGTCAATCATTACCCTTTATGGGATTATTTAAATATCATATATATCATTTAAATTTATTAAATATATCATTATTTCAATCCATGTATAATTTTTAATGAAAAACGGATCACATCACTTTGCAGAGGTTATGTTCTGCATGTTTGCACGAGTAACATTACCATATTTCATAGGATTGAAAATTAAGAAACTAAATGTGATATTATAATTAAATATGCATACTTATGTCACATATATCATATATATTTATTATCTTCATTGTTATGACTATCCATTTGAGGTGGTGATGGAAAATAAAATATATTGGTTCGCAAGGCGGTGGTCCCTCTTAGGCATGATCAGTGGATTTTTTTTCTATTAAATGAAGAAAGAGATTGATATATATTATTATATAAACATGATAAGATCATAATTTGTGGAATATTATGTTTTTTATTTTTGATTGTTAAGGATTTAATTGAATTTGGAAAAATAATAAGTAAAAAAGAAAGATCTTGGTTAAGATGATTAACTTCTCCTAGAAAAACCCCATATGGATCTCTTCTTAGGGACACTAGGGTTGGCCATTTTGGAATAAAATATCCTATTAAATATATAAATGGTTATTGGAAAGAGTATTGGTTATGTTTTTGTCAATATATGTTTCTCTATGTGGTGTAACAAAAAGAGATAATGGGTATCCTTTTATTGGTGGGGGTTGGGGCATTCTTCGAATTTCATAAAGTATTAAATTAATATGAATTATTTTTCTTTTCAAAATAAACAAATTGTTATAATAACATGATAATATTATTTTGAGTCTAAATAATCTCATCAATAAAAAATTTGACAATTTTAGAAGATGTTATCACCCACATATATTTGTTTTAACCCCTCCCCATTAACATTTTTGACAATTACCGTGATAACAAAATATTTTACACTAAAAGAGACAAGTAAGTTAACTTAAAACAAAAATTAGACCATTAATGGAAATGTAATTACTATTTAGAACATATTTTATCCACCTTAACTGAGTTCAATATTTTAATGTTTTTTAATAATTTAATAAAATTTAATTTTCATAAAAAATCATTATTATAATTTTTTGATAGTAATAATTTAATTTAACGTTAAAAAATAAATAAAAATATTGAATTATAATATAATAATCTATAAAACAAATACCATGTTATATTTATCTATATAATCCATGGAATACAATATTTTATCTATATTTTTTTTACTTTTAATATTTTTAAAACATTTATTCAAGTTTTTTATTAAATAAATTAATATTGTGTCAGCGTTGCATAAGCATCTAAAGTAAATATGTCAACAAAATTACCCTATTAAAATATGTATTCATCATTATTGTAAAAATTCATAACAATATATTTTTTATCAATGTCACAAAATATTAAATATATTAAAAGAAGGAGAGTGACATTTTTGACTCCATCATTTTTTGAAATATTATAAAGGGAAAATAAAATATAAATTAAAATGGAATATTGTCATAATTTGGATGTTTATAGATGTAATATACTCATTCGAGCAAATAAATACATGTTTTGGATATATTATTAATGCCTTGTCACATTATTGTTACCATATTTACTCTATTTATCCTTAAACGAGGTGATAAAATTTAATCCTAGTTACTATTCATAATGCTTGAAAATTAGTGGGAAATATTTACCAAATTTGAACTTCATGATTCCAATTGTTTAATATCCTTTATCAAGTTTAATTCCTATATGTTTTATTATTTAATATAAAAATTAAACACAAAAAATGCGATGAAAAACAATTTTCATGAAAATTTTTTTTAGGCATAAAAATACAAATAAATCAAAATTTTAGAAAATAATGACCATAATGTTAATAAAAAAGACATTATATAACATTAATACCAAATAAAAAGTAGAATGTAATTTCTTAAATTACTTTAATTAATTAAAATTAATGACAATTTTATAGAAAATCCCTATTTTTTGTATTTATTAAATAATAATTTTTTTAGAAAAACCCAAAAAATTGAACCTAAGATAATTTTTACAAGATGATTTAAAAAAATTTATAATTGTAATATAACAATATTTATGAAATATTTTCATGGTTGTTTTTAAATTTTTATTGAGTTTAAATTAATCTATCAAACAAACTATTAAAGGAGAAATATATCATAAATTCTTAGGCTGTTACATATAATTCTAGATATGAAGAATCTAGTACTTTACGCCATTATTCGAAAATGACAAAAATAATGTCTTTTTATCTCTATAAATTATTGATAGGTAATAAATAATAATTTTTTTCTATGTCTTCAGATAATTTTTGAGGATGTGTCCTTATTGTTTAACCACCTCCCCTACCTTGAAAAATGATATTGCATAGAATATATACACCGGGTTAATTAATCATAATTTCACAAAGTTCCATATATATTATTTAATAAATGACATTTCCCACATTAAAATGTAATAAAAATAAAAATAAAAATATATATCAGGATATGTGTTTGTAATAATATCATTTCATAAATAATTAAATTAATATTTAGTTCAAAAAATATTAAACAAAATTTATTATTACCTTAAAAAATTTAAATCGCTCCCTAAACTCTGAAAAAAATTATAATAATTAAACATTAGAATAGAATTTTAGTCCAGTAATCATATAAAAAATATATATTTATATTAATTTTCTCACTAAATCAAATAATAAAGTAAATTTTTTATTTATTATCATTTTAATAAATTAACAAGAGATAAAATTCAAATCACTTATTATAATTTCAAATATATTTTTATTAAATTTATTTACTCAATTTTACATGAGTGAATTCTAGTCCAGAAACTAGAAATAAATATATTATTAATATTAAATTCAATATAAATTAATGATATTTTGTATACACTAAATGCTTGACCCTCTAGGATATATTTTCAATGGTAATAAGGTATATTACCTAATGCTGATGATCCTTGTCTAGAAATATGTCAATATGCTCAGATTGGGTGAATTTAAGGTGAGTACTAGAAAAATGTTCCTATAAATGAGACTTTTTATTATATTTATTTTCTACTAAATGTCACAACAATTAGGATGAATACATGTGTAATCACCTTATAACATTGATTTATTTTTCTATAAATTATTGGGATAAGTAATTATATATACTAAAATGGCCATGGATTTGGTCAAATACATTAATTTCTATCAAGGGTGTTGAGAAATATTATTCTACAGATATACAAGGTACAAATAACATTTTAACTTAATCAAGTAAATCCATATCAGTTATGTTGCACCCAACTTCTATTACCTCTATGTAAGAATATGTAATCATAGTTTCCATCCACACATCAATGATTATATTGATGATATAGAATAATAATAATTACAAGTATAAGGATAGATACACATATTCTCGTATATTACTATTCATTAACACATAATCATGTATAATTTCTATTGTGAGGTTGATCCTCATGAGTTCTCTCTCTTAGAGATCACAGATAGGGAAACTCCTAATAAGTAGCCTCAATATCTTAAGTTCCACTAACAATCTATTTAAAAACATCATATATGTCCTAAAACATAAGTTATCTAGAATATATTGATTTAATATTAATTTTATTATGGAATCTATAGACACTTATTATAGAGGGGAAATGTTTTAACTTATTAAGTTTACTAATTATCCATGTATATCATACAACTAATGTTAAAAAAAATATGTGATAAGATAATTTTTATATATTCTAGTAATTAGAAGTGAAAATTTTAGTTTATTTTAGAGATATAACTCAAACAATTGATTCTTAGGACTTATCTTAGATTATTGGGATAGAAATATTCCATATTATTTTGGAAGACTACAATTAAAAGTGGATTTAATACATCACTGGTAGGAAACTCTATACATTCTATATTATTTATTGAACTTTAAGTGGGTGATTTTATAAATCTTTTTTTTCAATTATAATAAAAATTATTATTTTTTATTTAATGAAACTATGATTTTTAATTAGTTCCTATAGTGATCTTTTTTTTCGAAGTTTATTTTTCATATATATATGAATAACACATAATTCTAATAAATGCATACACATAAATTGATTAATTAATTTTCAACTATATTTTTCTTGAATAAATTGAAAGAGATTTTTTGAAATTATAACATTGTAATTATAATAAATTTACATTGTGTAATTTTGTATATTTTAATTGTAATAATAGATTTTTTACCTTGATAATTAAATATACCATTAATAATAAAATTAGAAATTATATTTATATTTTTGGAAAAAATATGTTCTAATTGGGTTGTACTAGTTTAATTTAATTTCCTTCAACCAATTTTCAAGGGTTTGAACACTATTTTGTATGAATTTTTTAAAAAAAAATTGATATTTTTTATTCTATTTTCATTAATGTAAATCCATTGTAATTGTTTTTAGAAATTGTAATAAAATATGATGTGAATGGTTATTCATAGATTATTAATGAAATTATAATATTGATATTGTTATAAAATAGTTTATTCTTGGAAATGATTCTATAGGTGAGATCGATCTTAGGATTGATACGTAATTTTTTAAATTATTCTAATTTTTTTTAAATGTGTTATATTATATTTACCACTATCATTGTATATCATGGGAATAATTGGGGTTATATGTTTGAGATATAGGTATGATTTGTTAACTAGGAATGATGAGACTCTCAATAGTAAACCCAATTTAGGACTTTTCTTTAAACAAGGAATTTTTTCTCTTGGTTAATCCACGAGGGTAAAATCAAGTGTTTATAAAATTGTATTACATTAAATATGAAAATTAAGTAGACTTTTTCATTGAATTATCTTACATCACCACCATATATTCTTGGATATCTGATCATTCTTGTTTATGAATAGTGATTATGAATATATTAATGTTATCATTTAAAATTATCAATTTTTTTTTGAAATTTAATTAAGTACAATTCTAGGTTAGAATAAAATCATATTTATATTTATTTAAAATGATATGTTTACACATTAATAGTGTTTTTCATTTTCTCTATCATTTTACTCTTTTTATTTTATTATGTTGTACATTTATGTAGTGTTTTTTCTTAAAACTATGGTCACCATCATTATGTATTCATTTATAAAATAATTTAAATTTTTCTTATACTTGGAAAAATATTGGGTGTTTTCAATGAAATGTCCTAGTTTGAATTTATTAAAAGCAATTAAATATTTTCTATAAGGTAATAATTTCAAAGAGAAATTTAGTGTTGTATGTGTTTCTTTATTCTTTTAAAGGGAATTTTTTATATAAAATATATTTTCATTATTTTATAAAAAAAATTCATAATTCTAGATCAAACTTGAATTTCATGCATTAATATTTAAAGGTTATGCATTGGGTATGAGAAGGATACTTATTTTGAATTATTTATCACACCTTATATATTCAAATAAAGTGTATATATTTCTCTTATGATATATGGTGTAGGTTTCTACTCAATAACACTTGGTAAATAAAGGGTTTTAAGCACTTAGCTTGGATTTTAAGAGGTGCAAAGTGAAGCTTATTCTATTGGAACAAGATATGGGTGTTTGGAGATTACTTTTTTTTATTAATAATTATTATAATTTCTTTTCATCTTGTGTAACAATTAACCTCAACCAAAAATTTAATTTAATAATTTTTATAGTTATAAATCCATTCCATTCTAATGGATGTTCATTCATATTTTAGGATAATCAATTATTATTATTTGACTTGTTTTTAGAATGTTGAGTTTGCATTTATTTAGTTATGAATCATATGGTATGAGTTAATTCTGTAACTTCTAATTAGATTTGAATGATTATTTGATTCTCTAAGGGGTCATATTGGGTCTCCAGGTGGAATTCATCTAACATTTATTATTTTATTAAGTGAAATCATTAAAAAATTGAATATTTTGATTCTATGAACTACTTTTTTGGCCCGTGCTGAATGATAATTCACCTAAATAATCTTGACGGGCCATATTAGGTGATTTTATAGGTTATTCCAAGTTTCTATATTTAAAAATAGTATTTCAGAAATGTTGTTTTATGTTCATTCGAAATATTATGTAGACAAGAGTTAGGATCATCAGAACATAAGAGGTATTATATGGGTTAGTTTTATACCATCAATTATTGTGAAAATACATAAGATGTCTATGGATTTTGGGTATGTGACATTTCAATTTGGGGTTTGATATTTCATTAATTTTTTGGTTTAATTTCATCCTAATTAAATTCTCGAAGGGCGACCAATATGTTGCATGAGCGTTGTAAATTAGTGGTTACAAACTATATTGAAAAGTCATTCATTATGGAAATGTTTGGTCTTATTTTTTTTACATATTATAGTATTTATTTATGATTCTTTTTAGAATTTTTTAATTGTTTATTATTGATATTTATAGTGTCCATGAGTTTTTAAAACAATCTTACCATAGTATATTTTTAATTTGATATAATATTTGAGTGATATTTTCATTATTTTATTAATATTAGGTTATTTGTTATTCTGGTGATGTGTTTTTGGGTTGAATTCTTTATTTAAAATTTATCTTTATGAAAATAGATTTTATTTAAAAAAATATCATTTTAATGTGGTATTTTCATTTCATGGGAATTTACAAGGTAGAGTTTAACTACCTAAAACTATTATAATGAATTTTTTGAATAGTTTTAAATTGTACCATCAATATTTTATTTGAGAATAATTTCAAAAGTTAATTTTCCCTTATTTTTTTTGAAATTTGATTAAATTTTTTGGAGTCACTTGTTTTAATTTTACAAGGTAGTTCTCAATGTTAAAAGGTTTCTTAAAAAGAGACTTAATGTTTCTCTTTAAAATGAATTTTATAGTTTTATTTTATATTTATGTTTTGATAGTAAATTTGTATTTTCAGTGTTTTTTATAAGTTTTTTATTTCAGTGAATATATTTTACTATATACATTTATAAAAAATAATGTAAATTTCGGTTAAAGGGGACTTTTATGGTGATTAATATGGGTTTAATAGTTAATTTTATTTATCATAATTGTGAATCTTAAAATATTTTTAATTATGTTTTTTTATTTTAGAATATTTTAGAGACTCACTTCCCATATAATACTCAATGAAGACTAAATAAGGAAGTGTGGGTGATTTAACAAAAGTGGTCCCTCTAGTTAATCATAATATTTTTGTGTCATCCATTTCACATATTCATATCATGAAAGAATGTGTTCTTCATTACATAGATTAAACTATGGACTATGATTAATTTTTTTAGAGCATAGGGTCCTATATATTATTTTGGTAAATAAGGTTATCATGAAGTAGAAGAGTGGTTGAAGATAATCTATATAATAATTTGTCTTCCAAAAATCTTGAGGCCCTGAATCTCATGTTTTCCATGTTCTCCCTTGAAGATCTGAAATAGAAATAATAAAAGTATATGATCGAGATTAACCCATATGAGAATTATAGGTGAGAATGATTAAATTTATTTTATAAATAATATTATCTTAGAACCATAAAAGTGTTAAACATGTTGGCATTATATTTCCTTTAATATAATGATTTTCCTATGTTGGAATACACTGGTCAATTTCTAATCTATATCGTATCTACGTGAGTTAATTTTTATTGATTCACTAAAAAGTTGTTGTTTTATAATAGGTATCCATCCATACATTTAATTTATTTTTATTAGATTATTTCTAACTTATTATTTACAGGTGGTGATGTAGGCTATTGGTGTTGATGTATTAATCAATAGATAAATTAAAATAGTAGATACTTCTTTACGACTATAAAATGGTAAATAAAATTTTGTAGGTGAAAGAGGAAAAATCCATTACAATTTATACGAGTGAAATTAATTCATTCTCATTCAATTTTATCTCTTTATCCTCTACCATGTTTTAATAATTTGTATTACATAAATATGGTATGATAAAGGATAGAAGGTCTTTATGTTGTATAACTCCCTAGATCTGGCATAGTTTTGTTTGGTTAGATTATATACAAAGGTTATATTGGAAAGATTAATTCTAAAATGGTGTATCTAGTTTAAAACCATAATAAAATCCCTATCTATAATATCTCATAAATATAAATGAAATACTATATTCAATTGCTTACAAGGCGCACAACACCGAGATTAAATGAATCACAAAATATTATTATATGACCACTATAACCTTGCCATTAAATTGGTGGGTATGAATAAGATTAAATAATTTATGAAATAAAAGTAATGGTACAACTCAATATAAATGTATTGACTAATTTTTATTAAATAATCACTCAATCTTTATAAATTTCATTTTATCCTTCAAAAATACAATTTATTCAAAAATGATTCTTATTACTTATTGTGTGATAATAATAAAATTTATTTTTGGAACTATTAGATATTTTATTTGATAAAATGGAATTAAATTTATAAATCTTTATATAAAAATTATTTTAATTTCAATTTGGAAAATTTCTAAAAAGTTTGATTTTATAGTGAATAGTGAAAAATACTGATTTCATTGTAAACAATATTTATTTTGAAGCATTAAAAAAATCAATTATATTTTAAATTTATTAAAAGTATAATTATTTATATAATAATATTAATAACATAATTATGATCATTTTAATAAATTTTAGGGTTTAATTAGACATCAAATTAATTTTATAGTTGAAAATACAATTTTTAAAAAAATTCATTATTTTTTGTTATAATATGAAATAAATTATTCCAATTATATAAATTGAATATTAAATAATTTATTACATATCTTGAATTAGTATGTTTAAATTTAGTAAATTGAACCCTATTATTTTTAGCTATGATGAATAGTGGGCAAAGTAAATTTTGTTTCCACGGTAAATATCAAATTGGTAATTTAGGATTGAAATAACATGATAAAGAAGAAAATGATTATAAATCTCTAGTTAATTTTATTTTATGACTATATATCATCCATAATAATTCAAATGTTGAATATATGACCTTTTTTTCATTTGTCATGTATTTTGACCTTTATATTATTTTATATAAAGAGAAGTTGAAAATGTCATTCACTTTGTTTTTTTAACTCTAATTTTATTACCTAGAGATAAATATATTATTTATTCGATTATAAATATTAATTTTTAATATAATTGATTTGTAATCAAATTAATTTATCTGTAATATTTAGTGGTGAAATAATTACCTTAATTATTTTTCCACATCGACGCAATGTTTGCGCATTGAGTAAGAAAATCAATAATATGATTTTAAAAACTCTAAAAATATTTTTTGAGTCATTTATAGTAAAAAATTATTTTTTCATAAATATTAAAATTTTGGAGTTTTTAAAATGATTTTATTAGAATTAATTATCTATAAAGTTGTTTTCAAAGTCAAATTAAATGAATAGTTCCAATATTGATATTATGAATATTTTATAATAAATAATATTTCATTAAATGATTTCCAAATCCAAAAAATTTTATGTTTTGTAATGTTAATGGGATATCATCTATGATATAAAAAATGGTCCATTTATGTGCTTTTCCCCCTTTTATAGTAACTATATTGACAACTAAATAGTAAAAATACTCTGTATTATAGTAATCATTAGAAGGGTTAATGGGGGTTAAAATGATAAGGGTAAAACAATCACTTAATCTTGTAATAATTTTATTAGATGAGTTTATTGTGACTCGTAATAATTATGGATTATAAATAAAATAGTCGGAACCATTTTTAAAAGAAAATTAATTTGTCTTAATTTAAATCTCTATGAAATTATTAAAGTTCCCCTGCCCTCACTGAAAAAGGGAACCCCATCTCTTCTTTTTTTTAAACATAAAAAAATATTTGGTTTAGAAAATAGAAGACTTAATACTTTAATAAAATACCTCACATAGTTATATAGGTATTATTTTAGTCAGTAGATCAACCTTAGAGTTATTAAGTTATAAACCAAAAGGGATTTTCTGAAAAAGATGTATAGTTTTTAACAAAATATTCTTTTAATTTCTTCTTCCACAATCTTAAAATATCATTCAAAGATGATGAAATAATAACATTATTATATTAAAAATAAATATATTTTATTAATTTAATCTAACATCTTATGTTTATCCCCTCTCCCATCAAATTGTAAATGAAACTGTTCTTTGTGTATATGGTGGGATACCGCCTCGCGAACCGAGGTAATTAGTTTTCCATCTTCTCCTCTTATGATTTGTTATAAGGATAAATTTAACACACACACACACACACAAAGACAGAAACACACAAACATAAATAAATAAATATATTTATATTATTCATGGAATAATTATCATTCTAAAAATATAATATACAATTTAACTTCCTAACATTCCATTCACTGAAAATGATAATTCACATCATGCATATGTGTGGAATACCACCTCTAAAAAGTGACGTGATCCACTTTTTTCATCACCACATCACATGGATGATATATATAAGTATATTAAAATAAATAATATGGGATTTATGATACAATTATCATTATTTAAAGGTAAAATAATTTTTAATTTTTTTCTATAATGATAGTTGAAAAATGGAAACGCCACTCATTAGTACATATGACCTACCGTCTCAATGATTGTAACAAAATACATTTTTCATAACCAAATTTTATGATTGGTTTTGAAATAATAATTTATTAATAAAAATTATAAATATTTAATGATTATTATTATGGATATTATGGAATATTGGCCTCTTTGACCCTAGTCAACTTACTAAAGATATTTTGGACATATGAGCTGAATATCATCATAACATCTTCTGTGAACTTAATTGACTATGTTATATATATATATATAATGGTAAAAAATGAAATAAAAATAATAGGTAACTTTAAAAAATTTCATGAGAAAAAAATAATTAAAATTACATGATCATTCAGGAGGATAAAGAATATATAAGATGAGTCGGGCTCTAGGTAATAGACTTTTAAACAGTCACCATTTAAAGTATCAATTCCTACACTTTTTCTTCGATATATATATTTTAAAAATTATTTTATGGATTCATTTATTTAAAAATTAAATAATTATGAAGAAAATTTTATGCCTCTTTTTTTCTTTCTTTAATTTTTTTTCAAAAGGAGTTGTTTTACAGAATGTTCTGACTTTCTTTTCCAAATTCAAAAAAAATGTTCTATTTCAACATATAAAATGATAATAGATTTTCCAGCCAGATTAACCATTATTTTATTTAAATATTACTTTATAAGATTTCATGTTTTAATCAAAGAAAAACCATCTTTTCCTTCTTTCATGATATTTTAGTTTCAAAAATGGTTTTGAAAAGGATTAATATTTTAATATAAAAAAGTATTTTGTATATGGGTTTGAAAGAGTTTTTCAAAGGTTTTATGAGTAAAATGAAAAATAATAAAATGTTTTATTAATGATATGTTACATAAGAATTATATTTAATAAATATATGTGAAATATATAGATTATGTGATGGGTTGAGTCCCATGATAGCCCAGGAGAATCGGCTGAGCTCGATATATACATTAAGAAGAGTGGGACCCATTATAGCTTTATATAGCATTGGGTAATGTTTCTGGTCTTTGAATAGAATAATGATGTAGTTATTCATTATGGATTTTCATATGTATTTTACTGGGATCCAATTATTTCCTACATTAGTTTTAAATGGATTATGAATATGATTCTCTATATTGCATAAAATGCTTTTCGATTTTCTTTCTATGAGTTTTAAATTATTTTGGGTAAAAACTGTTTTTTTTGTGAACAAATGATTTAATTAATACAATAAAAAAATAATATTATAATGATATATTTTTTAAAAGTTTTCATGTTTTTACAAGAATAATAGATTTATTTCATTTTGATGTCCCTTATTGAGATTTTTGTTCTAATCCCATATTTTAAAATGTTATTTACAGGGTTTTATATTGGGTAAGAGAAAATAAGAAGTCATTTTGAAAGGTATAAATAATTTTCAGGAAAATAAAATATGTTTTATTTTAAAAAATTTATTATTTGTAATAAATGGATAATTATTAGTAGCTTTCAATTTTAGGTATATTTATTTTTTTCAGTTTTGTTGAGATCTTAGGGTTTTACTTTCTTTTTGAAAAATTAACCATCACTATATGTTATGTTTATCCTTTATATGGTATTGTTTAAGGGTAGGTTATTTTAAAGTGATGTTCTTTTCTTGTAATGGAAATTACAAGATTCTATGATTAGAAAAATATTTGTGATAGTTATTTCCAAAAACTTATTAATCTGGTTAATGTATTTTTAAATTAGTTTCTCACATATGAATTGAATGAATCTAATATATAATAGAAACCATACAAAATTTCATTATCATATTTTGTCTTTTGGAATGAATAATTTTATATTAGAAGTTATATATTAGAGGAGATCTAAGTCAAGGGGTGAGAAAGAATTAGTGACTTGTCTCTCTCATCAATGTTATTCATTTTGAGTATTTTTTGTTTCCTCATCCTTATTTTTATATTAATGGGTTGATGTGAGTATTCAGTTTTTATGATTATAGTTATACAATTTCATAAGGATGAGTAATGATATATTGGAATGAGAAAGGAGGTGGTTCATTATAATTTGGTTTCCCATCTTTCCAGTAAGTAAGAGTGTTTTCTACATAATACATGAATACCCAAAAGTGAATAAAAGGTAATGTAATCATAAATAATAGGTCATTCCAAATTCATTATTTATTAAAAAAATATCATAGTTAATTTGGTCTTGAATCCCCAAATGACATTAATTAATGAGGGACTCATGTTGTGTACTGCAGAATCGATCTATGTATCCATAATGAATATTTTGAATATATCCCTGATTATTGAAAACATTCTAAGTGTGTTTATGTATGTGAGTTTATTCTTATATATTGGTTCCTATATTCATTCATGAGTTGTTTTTATTATTATGGTTTTTGTACCAAATGATGGTGATTTCGTCATCCATTCTTTAATCAATCATTATCAATAATAATTTTTTGTGGTATAGAGAGATATGTTTGTTATAATTTTAATATTAAAAATATATTTTTTAGTTATTTATAGATTTATTTATCTATAATTTTATTTTATTGAAATTTCATGTCATAATTATAAGTATTTGTAGAGGTTTTCTTGGAAGTAGTAATTTACCATGGTAGTATGCATGAGCTCCCTACCAATAGAAAATACCCATAGAGAAAACTATTTTATTTTATTTTATTTTATAATTATAATCTTATATATGATACCATTTACACCTTTTCACTTATTTTTAATAGTTTTATATAGAACTCTCTACCACAAACCTTGCATAATCTCACTCTCCATCTTGGTTCAAGCTTATATTTCTATATCAAACTCTGAGATTTTATCAAGTAATCATATCCTTTCCTATTTCTTCTTTATCTTCTTTATTCATTCATTATCTACTACTTTTCATGTAGAAAAGGTATCCCGCTGATTCTTGAGTCAATATAATTTATTTGTGTTTTTTGATAATATGTACTTCAATTAGCTACTTATTATCTAATCATCCTTCCTTTGGTAGAAAACTACAATTATAAATGGATTTAATTAACCTCTAGTGGGTCACTACATACATTCTATTTTATTTATTTCACCTTGAGTTATTGTCGTTCTTAATCTCTCCCTTTAATAGGAATAAATATTATAATAAATTTTCTTAATATATGTATTTACATTCTATAAAGTTATTTTTTTAATGTTGATTTATTTTTTCTAAATACCTATAACATTATTCCATGTAAATCATGCACATTATGTGCTCATTAAAATGTCAATTCTAGATTTACATAAATTAAGTGAATGGAATTTTATGAAGTAAATATTAATGGTATATAATGAATTTGAATTATGTTTTTTAATGTTTCCTTTGTATTTAATTTTTTTGATACCTCGAGAGATACTTTTTCTATTAACAATAAACATTGAAATAGGGTTTTCATTCTTAATAAAATATGTTTTGGTTATGTATTAAACATGTAATAAGTTCTCTTTAAACATGTTTTTAATTTTTCAAACACCATGGGATATGTTTTAGAAATTGTTTTGATATATATTTTTATTTAAACCATAATGAAATCAGCATGAAATTATAATTGTACTTGTTTTTTATAAAATATATATAAATAGATAATCATGGAATATAAATTATATTTAAATATATTCCAGTTTATGAAATAGGTTATTCATTAAGGGATTTTTAATGAGAGTGTGAGATTATGTTTGATAAATTATTTTATTAGGTATTCTTACTATATTTATATCTGTTATATTTACTTTATCCCCTTCATTGTATGTTATTAGAAATATGGGTATCTAGGTGGGATAAATAGGTATTAGTTATTCACTATTATTTCTAAGACTCTTTATAATAGGCCCCAGGTTTCAAATGTATTTTTTAGTAAATATTTTCCCTTAGTAATTTCACTACAGTAAAACCAAATGTTTAAGAAGTTGAATCTCACAAGTAATGTGAATTTTAGGGATTCCATTATTTTGTTTCCCATTATCATATCTGAGCCTCATAAGAACTCCCATGATGTATTTTTATACTTATTAGTTTTGGTGAGCATATTATCACGTGTTACTAATTTTTAATTTATATTTATAATTTCCACAAGTATAGTTTTAATTGAATCAAAAACCATACTAATACTTATTTAAAAAGACAAGTTGACTTGTTAACGGTGTTATTCTTTTTTCTTATGGTTTTACCACTTTAATTTTTATAATCATTATGTTTAAATTTTTTTCGATAATGTGTGCATCCGCCCTCGTTATATTTTCATTTAAAAATTAATTATAATTTTCCTTAAACATGGATAAATATTGGGTATTTTCAATGTAATGTGTTCATTTGGATTACTTTAAAAAAGTTATAAACTTTTATAATGTAAAACTCTCAAAGCCTAATTTAATGTTTTATGCCTAACTAAATTCTTTTGAAGGGAAATTTTACTTATTTAAAACAAATGTTTATTTTTTATTAAAAATAAATAACATACATTCTAAATAGTTGCTCAAAATAGTATTTCATGTATTAATTCTTTAATGTATATGCATGGGTATTGGGTGGATCTATACTACAAATTATAACTCCCACCATTCATACAAACCCATCATGTGTATATATCCCTTATTATCTTCGATCTATTTTTATGTTGGAAACCACCAAGTTTTAGTTGATAGTAATTAGCTCTATATTTTTTTATTTTGGGGGTGGATAATGAAGCTTGTTCACTTAATACATGGAGTTGAGAATTTTGGGATTTTTTTTATTTATAGTTATTACTTTTTTTGGTATTATTTAAGGTTTGAAGACACCAAATCCTCCCATTTATTTTCATTCTATTCTAGTTATAAATCTCTATTTATAGTAAATATTTGATATATATATATATTAGGATGCTTAAGTATCATTATTTTTTTCAATATTGTTTGGTTTTTATTCATATCTTCACAACTTAGTTGGTAATAGTTAATTTCAATATTTGTCATTTTATATGGATGTTTCCTTGCACTATGTGGTCATATATGACCTCTAAGATAAATTGCACTTATTATTATTATTTTCTTAGGAAACAACGTTCCCAATGGTGTAAATTTTTATTCCCCTAATAATTTTCATGAAACAATAATATAAAATGTGCTCCAAGGTTTTTTAAAGGATAATGTAGGTGATAAGGGAATATTTCTTCCCCCGTTTCCTCCCTTTTAATTTATAATTTTTATTCCTTATCTATCCTCTTAAATATTTGAAATTTGTTACTAAATGGACATAGAAAATACCATTTTTACCTTAATCTTGGGGAACAAATTGTCCATTTCCCATTCAATCATCTTTTGATGATTATATCCTATCATATATTCACATTGAAAATATTTCTTATAATCTTCCAATCATTATGTACATTATTCAACTCAAATATCTATATTATTATTGTAAGTAATTTTATTCAAAGATTATATTATTCTTAAACATCCATTATAGACATTCCCTTTATGAATATTAGTTTTAACTAAATCTTAAATTGCTTATATTTTGATTATACCACAAAACATAATTTTATTACCCATTTATTTTTTTTTCTACGGGATATCACCCTTATTATTCAAGGATATGTTTTATTATATGTCACACAAACATACATCAATATTTGATGATGTGATGGGTGGTCCTAGTAATATATATTCTTGTAATACATTGGGTAAAAATTATATCTCATGTGAATCCATTTTTGGTGCATGCATAGAGATCAAAATGTAGTATGCTTTGATAGGTCGTAGAAAGGCCTATCAAACTATGTTATGATGTCTTGTAATTAAGCTATGATATATTTCTATTATTTCATGTTTTTTATAAATTCTTAAATATTCCTAATTTAGAATTTACTTTTTATGAATATTGATTCTTTTATATTATACCCTCTTTCCTTTCTCGAAAATCTCATAGTAATTCACATAATCATATTATATTTTGAATTATGGTTTTATTATATTGTTATATAATTATTTACTCTATGATATCTTATTATTACCAATGATTATTATATTTATTCCTCCATTTTATTACCCCTTTACTGGGATTTTATCTTACCCTTTCCTTGACGTACAACCCCTGGGTATCACATGTACTAATAAAAGTACATTTTGTGGTTATAATATTAATATTATTGTTCTAAATGAGTTTTATGATTAGTGGTCAGAGTAATGTGTTGTAAAATTATAATTTTTATGATGTATTATAAATATAATTCCCAATGAAATAATTTTTTTTATTTTTCAATTTTGTTTAAATTTCCAATTATGTGTAAAAAGGATACATGTTAAGAAAAAGGTAATTGTGTATAGGTCAAGGGGAATATAATTTTGTAATAGAATAGAATTTGGTTAATTTAGGAATTATGAATGTGAAAATTCAAGCATAAAGTATTAGATATACTTAAATTAGCTATTGAGTACTAGGTTAAGTGTATCTAGTATGATCACATAAGATTAAAATTTAATTTATATGTATTCCAAGCCATATAATGGCCATATCTAATTAATTTTATAACATCAAATTCAGGTTTAGTAACATGGTTGGTGAAAAAAATATAAATCATTTATAACTGCCTATTGATGAGAAAAAATTATAAGGACACAATTTCATAAGGGGTTGAATGCCACATCCTAGATTTTTGAGGAATATGTTTTTAAATTATCATCCAATATATTTATGTGTATGTTAAATGATTATATTTTATTTTATTTTTAATTATTTGATTCTATAATTTTTAATAATGAATTATTTTTAATGAGATTTATTAATATAAATTTTCTTAAATAATATAATTTAAGTAAAAAAAATATAAATAAATTGATGTAAATAGTTAAAGTGATAATTATTATATTCTTTTATAAATGAAAAACATTACATATAAAAATTAAATACATTCCAAAAAATTGTAATAATACAATGAAAGATTTAAAAAAAATGATGAATTTGAAAATACATAGGGTTGTGGTCACCTAGAAATATCACAATTATGACCACATAAAAAACAGAAAACAAAAAAATTAAAAACCTGATTTTTATTTGTGTAAAAGATATATTAAGCCTTTATAGAAGTTATAGTTTATGATTAATGAAGAACGTAAATGATATTTAGATTAAATATAAGTATAATATGACCATTATAATAGTAACAAGTTATTTTCATTATAATCCTTAGAATAGTAACTTGACCATTCAAATAGTAAAACAACCATTTGGAGAAATTATTAATTAATTTGTAATATATTATTTACTATAAATAAAATAAGAAAAAACATTTATTAAAATAACGCAAAATATGTAGTCAATAAATGTAAAAAAATGTAAGTGTAACTATGATTTTTTTTAATTATTTAATAAAATAGTAGCTTTTATAATGCAATTAAATGGTAAAATTAAATAATTTAGAAATTTATTTGGAAAAATAGATTTAATTTTTTGAATCATATGATCAAAATTAATCATGTATGATGTTTTTGTTTTTTAATGAATAATAAAATATTTTGTTAAATATTAAAACCCTTATAAATACCTTATTTTTCAATAGTAATGTATAAATTAATTTTAGGATTTAAAAAAATTATATGAATATTATAAAAATCTATTATTATTAACTCAAAATATTTTTACAATTTAATCAAGTTTTTTCTCTTTATTTTTATAAATAATATTTTAATTTAAATTTTATCTTAGACACCCCACTCTTTCTCCTTAAAATAAAAACAATCACCACTTTACCTATCCTCATATAATAATGATACTAAATTTTTAAAGTTATAATAAATTATATCTCTAAAAATATTGTACATGTTATATAAACTTTAGTTTCATCAAAAGAATGTCCTTTGAGGGCCTTAGTCAAATAGAAAAAGTCTCATCCTAAAATGTGACATAAGAACATCAATTAAATCTATTTAATTTGCATTACATTATTTATTTTATTATTATTTATAAATAATATAAATAGTTTTCATATAATGATATAAATTATATTAATTTACTAAAATATAAATGCTAAAATTTCACAATGAACACAATAGTTATCTTTTTAACAGATATGTATCATGGGTTATTATAGACACTTATAAGGATTTTTCTACTATGAAATTATTACCACATTCTTGGGTAGTTGTAACACAGAATATTAAATTTAAATATGAACATAATAATGATATTATAATATGATTTATATTTTTTAAGGGGTAAATAATAAAATAAATAATCAAAATAAATCAAGTTCATCATGGATGGTAAAACTATAACTCCCCATACTTTACATATATTCATATTACATTAGATTTAAAGAATATTCATTACAAAATAAGACAAAGCCACAACAGGACCTTATAGGTATAGTGTCTTTAGAAACTGAGAAATATAAACAACTGGTTAAAAAGAAATTTTTAATGACCCTAACTTACATCAACAAAATAGACCCCTTTCTGAAATATCTTACTTAATACCCTTCTTCATTACTTGGGGAAAAGAAAAATATTAAAGGGTTATCTCAGATACTCATAAAGACTAAAAATGGGACATATTAATCATATCACAATCATAATACATAAAAACATAACATTATAAGATCTTCTACTGCACATGAAAGATCATGATATATTTCTATGGGATAAATAATGATAGTCCATAAGAATCAATGATCTTAATCCCAAAAGACATAATATAATACATCATGTTTTTTTGGAATACACATATTCATAGAAAATAATTTCTGATTAGTGAAGGCTCATTTCCAAGACCATCAGAGTGGACAAAGTCCATTACTGAACAGAGTTCACTCCTCGTTCTACCCTATATTATTGAACAAATATCATTTCCTATTCCAGAATTGTCTATTTAATTAGATATAAATCTTTACACAATGAATTGAAGGTGGATATAGGCCGCACCCATCTCATAATGAAATCAGGATTATGTGTTCCAAGAAAACATAAATCATTCATCATAGCATAACCCATGAAATAAAATGGATTTCTTATACATCATTACATCATAACAAAATCCATGTAAAACAAATGGATTTCATTAATATCAATCATTAAATAACACATAAAATAATATGATCAATAAAGATATTATACTTGATATATAACCCTATTAAATAATTCCATCAAAGATGGAAAATTATTTTGATATAACACTTGAAATTAATTATTGAGGAAAATATCATTTCTTCTTGAATTGTTTTTCTTTTCTCAAAATAAAGTGAAATTTTTAAAGAAATGAATTTATTTTAAAATAAACAAGAATTCAGGTAGAGTAATATTCATGGAATAAGGTGTTGTGAAAATATAAAAAACATTTCATTTTGTATAATGTAAAGAAACATTCTCCTCGCACTTTCAGCCGTAAAGTCAAAAAGTACCTCGTATCGAATAAAAAAATAAGATTACATTTATAAAGTTTAAAAAAAATTCACCACTCTATAAAACTAAATTTAAAAAATTAATAAAAATATAAATAATATTAAATATTTAGGAAACATGGTTGTGGATGATAAATAGACTCTAGTAAATACCTACGTGTAATGAATCTTAGATAATAATTAGATTACGAAATTATCCCTGAACTTAGGTTTGGTTTCAATAGTATGTATCCAAACCTCCTATGTAATTATATAAAGAGTTTCATTAACTTATTCAAGAGTCATAGTCATTTTTATGATATAATATATTATCATATAATCATCTTTTTGTTCATAATATTTCATTATTACCTGTTATTTTGGTATTAACTACTTCATTTGCTTATGCATGTTTTATCTAATATGTTCTGGTTCTCATTTATAAGACAAAATTATACCCTTAAAAAATGATATTAACATTTTCTATATCATATTTATTGAATATATATATTTATAATCATTATTTAATGAAGATCATGTATAATGAATCACATCGCATCATGGAGACGGTAGGTCGTACGTACGCTTGAGCGACGATATCATTCCCATAATTGTTGCACAATATAAAAGTGAATGATGTATAATATCTAATAATATGTATTGTGTTATAATAATAATATATAGTTATTATTTCAATCATTATACCCATCCAAGTAAGGTTATGGTGAATAACAACTTACACCACCGCGTGGAGACGGTAAGCGCTATGTATACACACATGGTGATTTTGTTTTTCATAGAATGGATAAAAATTGGAAAATGAGTGTTTTATAATTTTCAAAAAATATCCGTATATAACTTATATTTTAGTTATTTCATTATAATGAGACAACTCACGAAGAGGAAGTAGAAGAAGAAATAAGATTGAGAGAATCATTAGAAGATATTACCTCTTCTTTGACGTGATTCCTCAAAATATCCTATTAGAGAACTAGATTTTGAAATTAAAGAATAATTAATCCTCAATAATGTTATTATGGAATATTATATGGGGATATGGTATTGTATTGGTGAAATTTAAGGCTCAAAGTGAAGTGAAGAGGTGAGGGAAGAGGTGACCTTTTATAATTGAGGTGATAGAAACATTTGGGATCTCCAGAAATAGTAATTTATAATAAAATAAAACCCCATAAAAAACCTTAAAAAATCTCCAATTTTAAATATTATATGATATAGGGTTTTAATATAATCAAAAATTTAATTTTAAACATGTTTTATGATCAATTTAATCCTTGTCATTTCAATTAACACTTAGTTTTCTTATTTAATTTTTAACCAGGGTAACAAAATTTACAAAATTAAAGGGTGTCATATTTACTTATTTAATGTTAATTAGAACATAAAAAATACTAAAAAAACATTTTAGAGAACATAATATTAATTATATAATTTAAAAAAAATGTTTTATTATTTTTAAATAATTTCATAAAACATTAGTTTGATAAACAATCAACTATGTGAATTTTGACACAATTCAATTCATTGAATTTCAAAAATATTATGACAAAAAATTATCATAGAATTTTTTTATTATATTACTAATAGGTCATGGTCATATATAAAATTCATTAGACCCATTATTCATCCCAAAATAAATTTATCTTAATATTTTTAATAAAATGTATTTGTTTTATCTATTTATAAAACAATTTATAGATTAATTTTTGTGTAATTATTTAATATACTTCTTTGTTAAATAAAAATTAAAAATTAGATAATATGATGAATATATATCTACTATAATTAATAATAATATTTTTTTTTCAAATTTATCTTCTGTAAAATCAACCATTAAAAATGTTATACTAACAAAATTATGAATTTGAAAACATTGATATCAGTTTTAATAAAATAATATAAGTGTCACAATATATTATATAAGGATCCAAATGGTTAAGTTATCGACCCTTGGATGTTTATGGTCGATATATACTCTCTCAATAATCTTTGGTCAGGTTTTGGGTCCATTTATGGTTATTTGCATTTTAATAAAAAACATAAATGATTTATCTTCAATTAACTAATTTTTACAACATCAAAGAATAAGTATTTAAGGTTATTATTTATTTCCTAAAAATTATACATAAATTAACATGATAAATAAAAACATTTAAGATTTAAAATTGGTATTTAAAATCTAAATTACATTCCATATAACCTCATATAAATAATAATTTAGTTATAAAAATTTGAGTGAGATGTATTTAAATTTTCTTCAAATAAAAATAAATTAAATGTCTTAATCTCATCCAAGTGGATTTAAAAGGATGATATTTCGACCTAAATAATATTTTGGTCAATAAATAATCACCCAATAATATTATGTCAAGTGTTAAGATAATTTTATAATATTATTCTTACCCTTAATTACCTAATTTAACTTCTTACCATATTAATAAAAATTACTAATGTTACAATTCATAATGACCAAAAAAAATTATTTACATAATTTAGGCCTAAGGATTAAAAATATGGAATACAAAATAATAAATTCAGAATAAATAATTTCCATTAAATAATTTAAAATTATTCTTGTTTTCAGAAATAGAGAAAGAGTTTTTAAAAGTGAAAACATTGTAAAAGATTCAAATGTTTTTAAATCTGAATTCTGTGTAAAATTAATGCTAATGAAATAAATAATGTTTAATGATAAAAATATATTATATTTATTATTTAAAACTATTAAATATTATAACTTAAAGAAATAAATTATTTCAATGAAGAAAATTTGTTTTCAATTAATATTTAGTGTATTTTTATTATTCATCAAAATTTGAAAGTTATCAAAAAAATATTAAAATATCATCCAAATTAAAATTTTATATCCCACTTCAAAATAAAATCATTATGTTATCATATAAAAATTATTAACGTGTCAAAGTATATATTTAAAAGGTTTTCTCCATTAAAATTTTGAAAATTACCTTTTTAAAAAAATTTAGGTTTTTATACATCAAATATGGTTCATTCATAAATTATGAAAAAAATTATTTATTGAATAAATATGAAAAATATTTTATTATGAATATAACATAGAAATCTCATTAATTACTTTTACTAATTCAAATTCAATCAATTTATTAATACAAATATACAAATATATAATTGATTTATATTTTTCAAAAATAATTGGTAACAAAAGACTTCACAATACGTTTTCCTAAGTTAGTTATATCTATTCTCACTAACCTAAAAGCTAGGTTAAAATGGACAATTTATAGTAATGATATATCTTGGTTCACTTAAACTCACAATTTCATGCAATTCTAGCTATTTAGGAATTAAAATTATTTAAAGAAAATATTTTAAAAAACATCTGGGTGTTACATTTGACCCACCTTAAACTGAATCATTATCTCAAAATTCATCACTTGGATATACAAATATGGGGATATATCTCTATAATCATATCCTCAATTTCCCATTTAGCTTACTCAAATTTCTAGTCATACAATAAAATTTTAAATAGTTAAGAGGTCTTGTTTTGTTGAACATTCTTGTTATGATCCAGAATCTCTATAGGTTGTTCATTATAACGAAGATATTGATATAAGGGTATGAATTCTAAGTTTAGTACATGTGGATTATCAATAATTCAATTTCATAGGATGGATACGTGGAAAACATCATGAACATGAGAGAGATTTGTTGAATTACCAATCGGTAAGCTACCATCCCAATATGATCTTGAATTTCAAAAGGACTGATATACCTTGGTATTAGCTAGGACTTCTTTCCAAATCTCAATACACACTTCCAGATTGATATTCATAGAAACACAATGTCAGTCACTTCAAACTCTAGGTCGTTTATTTAGTCACCAGTATAATTTTTTTTCCACTCTGAGGTGCTCTTATGTGTTGGTGAATAGATCTTATTTTTTCATCCATTCCATCAACAAGATCAGGTCCTAATATCTTTCTTCCCCAAATTCATCCTATAAAGTTAGAGTTCTGCACTAATTTCCATAGGGGGATTCATAATGAGCTATGTAAATACTATAATGAATGATATTTCTGTAAAAACTCCACCAAAGGTAGGTTATGATCCCAACCACGTTTTAAATCCATAGAGAAATCTCTCAACATGTCTTATAGAGTTTGAATTTTTAACTCAGACTGACCATCTATCTCAGGATGATAAGTAGTACTAGAACATAACTCTATATCCATATCCTATGGAAGACTTCCCCAAAACATTGGTGTAAACCTCTAATAAATATTAGATATAATGGATTTTGTAACTCCATGTAATATTACCACTTACTTTACATATATCTTGGAAAAATGATCAAGCTATAAATTCTTTTTAATAGTAATGAAGTGTGACAAATTCGTAAGGTGGTCAACTATAACCCATAAATCATTATGACCTTTAGATGTTTTTGGATGTCCGAAAATAATGTCCAGAGTGATGTTTTCCCATTTCCATTCAGGTATGGGTAATGGTTGTAACATCCCCATAGAATTTTGTCTATCAGAATTAACTTGCTAAAAAACCAATCACCAAGAGACATATTTGGAAAAATCTTTTTTCATTTCATCCCCTAGAAATAATCTTCTAGGTAAATATACATCATTGTACTTCCAGGGTGAATAGAGAATGAATAACTATGAGCCTCATCTAATAGATCTTTCTTTAATTATTGTATGGGGGGAATTCAAACCGGATTCTTGAACCTTATTATTCCATCACAATCAAGGTTGAATTCAGGAAAATTTCTCACCTAATTTTGTAGCATTACATCTTCCTTCTATGTATCCATAATCCTCACATGTATAGATAGTTGAACACTCATTTGAGAATATAATATTTATACCATTACTTTAAAATTTCATGATCCATCCTTTTCAAATCCATAAATATTGGTCATTTTTTATAATCAAAATGGGTATACTAGTATGGTCCTCTTGACTCAAAACATCTTCCACCTTGTTTGTTTTCCCATGGTGGTAATGTATTGATCATTCATTGTCTTTAATTAACTGTTACCATCCTCTTTGTCACATATAAAACCTCTTTTTTTAAAAATATTCTTTAAACATTTATGATCAATAGAAATATCTCACAATTCACCATAAAAAAATGCCTCCGTATATTTAATGAAAAGATTGTATCAGCTAACCCTAAATCATGGGTTGAGTAATTTTTATCATCGAATTTCAATTTTCATGTTGAATAAGCTATCATGATATCATTTTTTATGAGAACACACCCCATCCCCTTGTTGTATGAATAACTGTAGATCATAAAACATTATCCCATATAAGGTAGTGTGATCATAGGTGCACTATCTAAAAATCATTTTAGATCTTTTAATTTATTTTAAAATTCCACTTTCCACAAGAACAATACTCTTTTTAGATACAACGTAGTTAGTGGATTAGAAAATCATGAAAAATATTCCAAAAATTGTTGATAATATAAAGAAAAATCAGGAAAACATTGGATCTCAGTTACAATTTTTGGTCTTGACCAACTTTCAATAACTTTTATTTTTGGTTGGTCCACAGATATTCCCTCTTTTGAGATTATGTAACCCAAAAATAAAACATTCTGATGCAAAATTCACACATGGTACATTTTTCATAAATCTTCTCTTTTCTCATGGTCTTTAGTATAATTCTCATGTAATCTTCATGTTCTTCCTTGATTTTATAATTGACAAGAATATCATCAATAAATAATACCATAAACTGATCAAGATACTCTCTAAATCCTCTATTAATTAGATCCATGATGATAGTGGTGGAATTAGTAATATGGAAAGGAATCACTATAAATTCATAGTGTTCATACCTTGTAAGGAATACCATATGGGGTATATCCTCTTTATTGACCCTTAATTAATGATATCATGAATGAAGATCAATGTTGAAAAAGTATTTAACTATGCGTAGTTGGTCGAACAAGTCATCAATACGGGGAATAATATATATTTTTTATAGTGATCTTTTTATTTTATCAATAATCAATTTAGAATCTCATTGATCCATATATAATATTAATAAAAAAACAGGTGCACCCTAGGTGCCTCAATAAAGAATATGAATCCCTTGTAAAGTTCTATTAGAGTTTTTTCTTCAATTCTTGAAACTCCAATGGGGACACTCTATTAGGTGTATTTGAAATAGGAATTGAACCCATTATGAGTTCTATTGAAATCTCAACCTCATTGTTCGGTGGAAGAATCAGAAAGTATTCCATAAATACATCATTAAACAACCATACAATGGGTGTATTCTTGATTGTGAGTTTATCCCATACCATTTGAGATATATTACCTTCATTTACGGGGATCAATACTCATAAGATGGAAGGAATTTATACTTGGTGTTTATTGTTATCCTAGCATCGATAGATGATCATAGACTAATCTGGAATCTGAAATGTGACTTCCCTTCCTTGGAAATTTATATGAGCTTTATATAGAGAAAGACACTCCATTCCAAAAATCACAGAAAATTATACAATAGGAAGGATAACAATATATAAAGTAATAAATTTCCCACAAAAATCAACTGGAGAAGAATAATAAACTTTTGATGTGATCATTTTTCCATTAGGAGTTGTTTGAATCAACATCTAATTGTTGAGGTAATACGACGAAACCATTAGATAAATTCACAGAAATACAAAATTAGGGGATCTAGAATCAAATAAAATACTTCCATCTCTAGAGTGGATGATAAGCTTACCTTTCAACACATCATTATCATACTCTACATCATCATTAGTGATTGCATCGGACTTTCCCTTCTCTTTGGACTTAAGAGTTTGCGGGTGGTTGATCATCCCCAATAACCCTTTGATTAGGGAATTTATTAAAATAATTCCCCATTTCCTTTCACTTTTAAAAGTGAAGTGTGGAAGGTGCATTCTATGTAGCATTTTCTCTATTACTATCATTAGACATCTTTTTTCCCAACACTTCAGTATTCAATTTCTTGATGACCATATTTTCCAAACATAAAACATTTAATGATCCCTTTAAGATATTTTCCTATATGTGACTTTCCACACATTGAGCATATGAAAAAAGTCATCTTCTTTTTAGTGTGTTTTTTATATTTTACGTTCAATTCCATTTTAATCATATTATCAAACCCATAGGATTGATGGGTTTCTCAAATATCCATCTCAACCTTGATAGGGAATCAAATAATTTCTTCGTAGATATTGAAGCCCCTTATGGCTATTGACATTTGAATAAATGGTTTTAATCCACTAAATAATCGATCATTTTTACTCTCAGGTTGGATAATAATTCTAGAATCTTACCTTGCAAATGTTGTAAAATTTTCTTCATAGGTACCAACAGATCCATCATAATTTAGTATAATTTCAAACAACTCCTTCTAAATAATTGTTTTAATAATATGAGAAATGTAATTATTGAAAAATATGTTCTTGAACTTATCTTAATTCATGGATTCAATTTCATATATTTTCCTCGTATTCTTTGATCAACTTCACCTTCCAAACGATAAACTACAACGATGAATTTATCATGTTCTAAACATTGGAGAACTAAATATATCCTTTTAGTGGTACTGATGCATTGTTCATCCAATAATGGATCTGAATACTCATTGAATGGAGGTGGATTCTGCCTCATGAAGCACTCAAAAAAATGTTGTTCCTTACTTTTCTCATTGGAAATTCTGGCATAATTCATATATTGAGAATGTTTTTTGATCATAGCCAAAATATTTTTCATTACATTTACCGATACAATTTGTTTCTCATGAGGATAGTCATTACATATCCAATCATATTCAACATTAATTTGGTTCCATCAGGTTCTATCCATTGACTAAAACCAAAAATCATAGTTTTTGAAAAAATAATCATAATGAGAAAACCACATAATCAAGAATAATATTTGAATTTAGAGAACATTAGGTTTTATCTTATGTTACGCATGATCATTTCTAAAACACTAGGTTCATGAAATATAGTTTTACATATTCTTTGGGTTCTTACTAGGGATTTCTCATCATAGTTTTTAAAGATTAACTAGACCATTCCTCTTATACTAAATATAATGCCCTATACTTTACATACATTGATATTACATTAGTTGTGGAATAATATTTATTAAAAATATAAAAAATCCATGATAGGACTATATAGGTATAGTGTCTTTAGAAACTGGGAAACATAAACAATTGGTCCATAATACATCTTAAATGTCTCCCACTTATTTTTCATAACTTGGCCCCTTTTTTCATATCTTACATAATACCCTTCTTCATGACCTAGGGAAAAGAAACATATGAAAATGTGAGATCAAATACTCAGTAAGGGTAAAAATAAGAAATATTAATCATATCATAATCATAATACATAAGAACATAACATTTGAAAATCTTATCCTTCATATAAATGATTGTGATATCATGCCATGGGATAAGTCATGAAAGTTCATAAAAATCCATTACTGTAAAACCAAAATTCAGAATATAAGACAATAATTTTTGTGGCATACACCTAAGAAAATAAAATCATTTCATATTAGTCAATTCAAATTTCATAGAACATTATAGAAGACTTTGTTTATTACTAAACTTAGTTCACTCCTCATTACAGCCATGTATTACTAAACCGAGATTATTTCCCACTCCATCAATGTCTATCTCATAATATATATATCTTTACTCAATGAATTGGAGGGATATATAGGTCCCACCCATCTCATAATAAAATCACTATTATTTGTTCTATAAACAAATAAATCATTCATCATAGCATAACTCAAGAAATAAAATGGCTTTCTTAAACATTATTAAATCATAACATTATTCTCTTAAAACAAATTAATTTCATATAAATTATTCCATCAAAAAATAATAAATTCATATGAATAATAAGGATATTATACATGAAACATAACCATATTAAATAATTTCAAGTGTTATATATAAAAATAAACCAATGGGTAAATTATAATTTAAAAAAAAAATAGAACAATGGATATAATATTACATATTTAAGAAACATGTATGTGGGAGAAAAATATACCCCAATAAAAACTTACGTATAAACAATCTCAGATAATAATGAGATTACGATATTATACCTTACCTTAGGTGTGATTTCATTTGTCCGTATCCAAAACTCCTATATAATGACTTAATAAATTTAATTGACATTTTATATATTCATATTCATTTTTATGATATCATATATGATCATATTATCATCCATTTTTAATAACATTTCATTATTATTTGTTATTTGGGTATTAACTTCTCCATTTGCCTTCACATGTTTTGTTGAATAAGTTATGGTTCTCCTTCGTAGGTCAAAGTTATATCATTATAAAATGGTATAAATATTATATGTATCATATTTATTTAATTAATACATTTTAAAAACATTCATTAATGAGGATCATGTAGAATGAATCACATCACATCATAGAGACAGTAGGCTGTATGTATGCACCAGTGACGATATCATTCCCATAATTGTTGAATGGTGTTGAAGTTAATGGTGTATAATATTTAAGAATAAATATCATGTAATAATAATCATATATAGTTATTATTTCCAATATTATTCCCATCCATGTAAGTCGATGGTTAGAAACAATTTACACCACAATGTGGAGAAAGTAAGTTGTACATACACACTCGTGGTGCTTTAATTTTTCATAGGATGGATAGAAAGTTGAATATGGTTGTTTCATAATTAGAATAACATATAAATATATAATTGATACTTAATTTATTACTTTATAATAAAAAAACTCATGAATAGGAAGTAGAAGAAGTACAAAATTTGAAAGAATCAGTAGAGAAGATTACCTCTTCTTCGACGTACTTCCTGAAAATATCTTCTACGAGTACTAGAGTTGGTCTTTGAAGAAGACCAGAACCTATATAATGTAACTAGGTAACTCTATAAGGTAAAATAATTAGGTATTTCTGAGTTTTAAGACTCAATGTTAAGTGAAAAGGTGAAGGATGATGTTCCCTTTTATAATTGTAGTGTGGGGCACTGTTTTGTTAATTTATAATAATTTAAAACCCCATCCAAAAACCGCCAAAATGTACCTATTTCAAAGAAAAGATGATATAGGACTGGAATACCATCAAAAAATATATTTTATACATGTTTTCTATCAATTTATACTTTATAATTTTAATTAACACTTAGTTATCTAATTTTATTTGTAAATAGGGTAACCAATATTTCAATTTTTAAAATGTGTTGTATTTATTTATTTGATGTTAATTAGACTATAAATAAATAACATAGGATATTTTAGACCATATAATAATGATTATATATTTTTTTAATATTTTTTATGTTTTTTTAAATAATTTAACAAACCGTTATTTTAATAAACAATCAATTGTTTCAATTTTGACACTATTCAATTTATTGATTTTTAAAAATATATATATAACAAGTTAACTTAGAATAAAGTATTTTATTATATTTCTAAGAGGTCAAGGTCATATATAAAATTCATTATACACATTAAATATCCAAAATTATATTTATTCTAATATTTGTATTAATATTTAATTATTATCTCTATTAATAAAACATTTACTACATCAATAATTTTGTATTTATTGAATATAAAATTTTATTGAAAAAAATATGGGGTATACAAATCTACTATATTTCAGAATAATATTTTAGGTCAAATTTATCTTATAAAAAATCCAACATTTAAAATGTTATAGTTATTAAATTATGAATATAACAACTTTAACACAACATTAAATAAAATAATATAAGTGTCACAATGTCTTCTATTAGGCTCCAAATGTTCAACAACTGAACCCTTAGATGGTTATGGTTGGGTTATACTCGATCAATTTGATTTTTTCAAGTTGTTGGATCTTTTAATGGTTATTATCATTTTAATAAAAAATGTTTTATTGATTTCTCATCAATTAACTAATTTTAACATCATCAAAGTTAATGTCATTAAGGAAATTATTAATTTACTAAAAGTTAAAAATAAATTATAAAGATTAAGAAAAAAAATTAGATTTAAAACCAGTATTTATAATCTAATTTATCTTCTATATAATATTACATAAAAACTATTTACTTATTAAAATTTGACTGATACATGTTTAACATTTCTTAAAATAAAAAAATATTTAATGTTCTAATCTAATCCATATGGCTTCAAAAGGTCAACATTTCAAACCAAAGAAGATTGATGACTAAAAACACTCATCAAATGATACTATGAAATGTTTTTGTGTAATTATATAATAATATTCTCACCCTTAATTACCTAATTTACTATTTTACTATATTAATAAAAATTAGAAAATTTATTATTCATAATTACCTAAAATAAAATAAATCTATTTAAATAATTTAAAATAATTGATTCAAAATATGGAATCCAATTTTAAAAATTCAAAACGCATAATTTTCATTAATTAATTTAAAATTATTCCCATAGTCGGAATCAATGGTGGGGTTTTTAAATGTTAAATCATCTAGAAGATTTAAATGTTTTTACATCTAAATTCAATGTCAAATTAATGGTAATGGAATACATTATATTGAATGATAAAAATATATTCTATTTATACTTTAAAAAAATTAGATATTATAATAAAAAATATACATTATTTTGGTGAAAAATGATTTTTTCAATTAAAATTTATTGTATTTTTACTATTCATAAAAATTTGAAACTTTTCAATCAAATATTAAAATATCATAAAGAATAAATTTTTCTACCCTGAATCCAAATAACAAGTTTATTTTGTAATAGAAAGATTATTATTGTGTAATAATATTAATTTAAAAGTGTTTCTCTATTAAATGGTTGTAAATTACCCTTTTGAAAAAATATAGGTTTTATATATAAAAAAGGGTTTATTCATACATTATGAAATAAATCTATATTGGATAAATATAAAAAATATTTGATTGAGTATATAACATATATATTTCATTAATTTATGTTACTAATATTTATTCACTCAATTTATTATTTCCAAAATAAAAAATATATAATTGATTTAGATTTTTCGTAAATAATTTGAAATGAAACACGTCATATTAAATTTTCATAAGTTGGTTATATTTATTCCTGCTAAACTAACGGTTCAGTTACAATTGTCATTTAATACTAAGGTAATCTCATTGTTTTCTTAAAATCATGATTTATTTCAATTTAATCTATGAAAAAATTAAAAATATTTCAAATAATTATTTCATAAAAACATTCGGATGTTATAAAAACTACCTAAATGAATATACCATAATAAAAAAACATTTATAAAAATTGAACCATATTTATGTTGGATTTTTTATAATAATTAAAATAGTTTTAAATAAATGAAAAATATATCATTAAAGTTATTGAGATTTCAGAACCATTTTTCAAATACCATCAGTCATTACTGTTATACTAAACTGATATCGGAATTGTGGACCAAACAAACTGAAGTGATCGATGAAAGATGTCTAAAATATTAAATGAATAGTGTATTAAAATAAATTAATTAAAAAATTTGAAATGGATAATAATAATTTTCTAAATTATAAAATTACCAAATTCTATTCAATGATGTTGGAGTTTAGAGGAGAGTCTATGTGAGTGAGGATATAAGGTTAGGTGAATCCTTCACATTCCATTTTTATTTTATTTATACGCTATATTTATCAATATTTCTCTCTCTATCTATCTGTATATATAATTATCATTTTATAATCAGACATTATATATATTTAAATGTGTGTGTGTGCTCTATATATAACTACATGATTTTCCCTTTCTTCTCTAATGGTATAAATGTATTTTTTTGTTCCCATTCCATTTTTTTCGTTATTCCAAACCTCAAAAAGAGAAATTTTATATCTATTATTTGTTTCCATGTTCCCCTATTAAAAATAATAATAAATTCATATGATTTTAAAAATAATCTATATACTGTCACAAAATATTGTAGTTCATTTTTCAGGGATACTATTTTCCTTTATTTCCATTGAAATATTTATTTCTTATCACTGTTAGTCCCTCTCTCTATCAAACACTATTTTCAAAAAAATCACATAATTTTCTTACCCAAATATAATATTCCATTATTATCTTGTTTTTATTTCGATTCACAGGACTCATCTCTAATATTGATGTATAATTTGGACCTTAAAAATCAACAGTAGGATTTTTATATCAAATTTTCCATTTAAATCATGTTCCCTCTTCTTTATCGGTCATATTCTATGTTTTTTATATAATGGTCTAAGGAATATATAAACTAGTGTTTTATTTTATTTAAAGGTATTTAATTTATATTTTTAATGTTATTTATTTTATTTCCCCATCTATCATACACATTTATTCTCTAAGTCTCGACTTTTTCCATGTAATTTTTATCTATTGTAATCTCATCTTTTATAAATTATTACAAAAGTCAGTATCATATGCCTCCCCATTATCCATTCATTTTATGATATTATTTACATCACTACAATTATTTTGTATTCAAAGTGAAATCCTTATGTTTTTTTTAAAATGATACCCACAATTCTTCTCTTTATCCTTTCTATTGGGAGTATATACCCTCTTTAAAAAATGTTATAATTTAAAAAAAACATCATTTGAAATAAATTTCATTTTCATATTTCCTCCTTCATTTTTAAATATAATTTTCTAAACTGTCTTTCCAAAAATTTATTTTATGTTCAATTATATGAATTATTTATGAGAAAAATTTTCCATGTCAGCTTACTTTTCTATAGTTACCTCTCTCATGAATAATTTCACAAACGAATTCAAAAAAATAATATTTATAAAACAATGACATTTTCTTTAATTGAGATTTTTATATATTATATGAATCTACTTTCTTTAAATTTTTTAACCATTTGATAAAATTTTGATAATGTAAATTGGTCTATAAATCATTTTTATAATCATTCTATTTCTTAAAATTTTATATTTATATATATATTAATTTATGAATTATACATATAATCTATTGAAAATTTATTTTTCAATTTTAATTTGATTTAGGATATGATAATTCTTTATGTAACAAAATCAACTCCAACAACCCAGTGTTAGTGGCTATTTTATTACGATGGTACACCACACCGGGGATAACATCACATAGGATTAAATAATTTTGTTTTTTTTCAAATATTGTAAATATACATTATTCTGATATTATATTTGAAATCATAAAATACAACATAAAAAATTCAATTAAAACTTTATTAATCATTCTAGAATATCCTTAGAACATTCATAGTACTATTATTTGTTAACTAAGTAAATGATAAACTAAATAAATAGTTGAACATAGAAGTTCAGTAAGAGGTACCATATTGAGGAAACTATCAAGCAATATTCTAGGCACAAGGAATATGACAGAAATAAATAATAATCAAATGATTCCATATAATTGAAAACATTTTCATGAAATATATCAATTGATAACATAAAAATGGATATATATAATTATATGAATAAAAATAAATGTTTTTTAGGACATGGAATTAATCATGTCATACATCATTTAAACATCATCAAGGCCTCATGCCAAGAAATCATACATAAATGGATAAGGTAATCATCAAATACCTAATTTAGTTTTTCTCATGAGTCATACCAATTCGTTGAAGGGCTATATAATTTTCCTCCCAATAATCACATAATAAGTCCAATGAATCCATCATATGAAAGAATTTAGTAGATAATACATGATGTTACTAAAGGAACAACTTATACCAATATATAATAGCAATTCATACTTCTCTGTATATAAGTACTAGGTATAAAGATATTTAAAGTATCACTATTCAATTTAATTACAAGAATATTTTGGAAAATATCGATCAATCTTTTAGGAATTATAGGATATTTCCAATAAAATGGAATGTATATTTGATAATTATATATTGGTGATGGTAAAGTAAATTATATTGAGGTTTTAATAACTATCAATGATTGAAATGGTTAATGATGAAAGAAATGATAAAAAAATATTATATTGGAATAAAGGTAATGTTAATACATATTTAATGGACAATGAGGTCAGTATAAAAAAAGGAAATGGAAGGTTATTATCCAAAATAAAATCACTGTTTTGTAATAATGAAATGTAAAATCATTATAAATATAAATTTAAAATGAATCCAAATTACTTTTGATGGTTAAAGGAAGAAAAATCTAGGAAACCCCTTACCTTATTGTTTCCCATCCAAAATATTTATAATTAAATGCTTATATACTTAGTGTTTTTATATTTAAAGATAAATTCTTATAAGTGTTTGAGAACCCTTACCTAATTATCATTCTTTAGAAAAAATCTTAATAACAACTTCAAGATGGAAATGAATATTAATATTGGAACTCTTATATACTTAAGTGTCTTCCAAAATCTCTTTGATAGGGGAAATTAGTGTAAAATCATGATCAATAGTTTTATACTAGAGAGGAATAGATGGATAAGTGATTATTTATTTAAAATGGGAGATAATTGATTATTAATTCTTAAAAATGGCCCATACACATTAGGTTATAGAAAAAATAGAAATTATTGGCCTTCACATGGTTTAAAACCTTGATATCTTTCATTTAGATCCTTGTTTCTTACTTTTAGAAATTTAATAACCAAATCATTTAAAATATATTATTTTTGTGGTAATATATAATTTTTAACTAAGGAATTGTTTTTAAAACCATAGAATATACATTTGGCATTAGAAACTTATTTTTAAACTTAAAAAATTAATTTCATTATTTTAAATTACATTATTTTAATAAATAACCATATTAGTTTTTTCAAAAAGGATTTTATATTATATTTCATAATATTTTGAAATTATTATGATTTCATAATACTTATTATATATTCATATCGTATTTTACAATTTATCCAAAAAAATCTATAGTCTCGAAAAATTATAAAAAAATTGATCATTTTTAATTGTGATATTTTTTTCCAAATTTAATTTATTTTTTAAGAAAGTTATTATCTAACTATAAAGGTTAAAATTATATTTAAAAAAACATTTATATTTTAAAATCAGGCATTTGGAATAGAAAAATGAAAAAATCCTTTCACAGAATATATATATATATATATTTATATAATTACATTCTTATTTATTAATGAATATAAACTATTAATAATTAACAATTATATTATTATGAAATTATTTTACATATTTTATGAGACAATTTTATGTATAACATTTGTAACACTATTTCAATGGTCATATAAGGTGGTAATAATTATAGGAATATGATTCCATGTGATTAAATTACAAGGTTCAGACCTATCTTCTTATAAATTCACTTTATTATTACCTATAAAATCATTCACTTCATTATTACCTTTAAATTCATTAAATTCATTCTGTTAGTTTCTATAATTTCTGTTCTTCAACTTATTGTTTTCTTCATAATAATAATATAACTTATATATTTTTCATTATTTTTAGAGTATGGTCCTAAAGAGTTTAATGTTATGGTGGTTACCTCTATATTTATTTGTTATGTAGAACTAATTACAAGTTTTATTTTGGATTTAATTTTCAATGTTTTTATTACACTACTATATATAGTACTATTATGATGAAATAAAAGAATTTTTATTATTAAATAGTTTTTGGGTTGAATTTTTTATTTACCATAGTAAAATCACAAGAATTATATTCTCCCAAAAATAATTCTATCATTGAAATAAAAGGAATGGGTCTGTCCACAAGAAAATATGGGGAATTCATACTTATTACTTACTTAGGATCTCATGTTTATTATTCTGAATTAATTTCAATAGTTTAGTTGTTTTATTCTATAATAATTCTAATTCAGTGTCATTAATCTCAAAAATATATTTATTATAATAAAATTTGGGTTCGATATCTATTTATTCAAGGGTTAGTTTTTTTGGTGGGTCTAGCATATACTTCCTCAATAGTGAGTTGTGGAAAATTTCTTGAACATTCAAGAATTTGGATGTGATAAATAAATAGTAAACCATATATCTAATTATCAATAATTTATTAAAATCATTATTGTAACTAGGACTTAACATTCCATTTTTACCAAACCATATAGATCTTTTATATAGAGAAGCCTTTATGAATAAATCATCCCCTTCTTGAAATTATATATTCTTCCTTAAATTATCTATATAGTCATTTATTATTATTTGAGAAATTTTTATATGATTTTGAATGGATAAAACATTCGAAGTTGTCTCTTCAATGAATTATAGATGAAGTGATTTCCATTCTAAATATATTTCCAAATAATTTAATGTATGAAATGTTTTTCTGTAATAAACAATATAGGGTTCCATTTGAATGACTGAATGTAATATAATATTACATTGAAATTCCACCAAAGGTAGATAATTTTTTGATATTCCTTGGAAGTCCAGTTAAAATTATCTCATCATATCTTCTAATGTTTGGATAGTCTTTTTTAATAGCCATTAGTTTGAGGATGATTAGCAGTTTTTAATTGTATATTAGTATTCTAATAATTATGAATAAAATACCTAAATTTTGACATGAAATATGGGTCAAAATATCAAATAATAGATTTAATTTCACCAAAAAGTATCACAACATGATTGATATAGTGTTATGAAATTTTTTCTAGGGGTATTTCCTCATTTACTTCAAGTAAATGAGTATTTTTTTGGAAACACACAATAACCCAGATTAGATAATTATTATTATATACATTAAGGATTCTAATAATAGAGTCTATTGTGATTTATCCCACTTACACATTGATATATTGATATGTTTCATGAAACCCATAAGGATTTGTCTCCCAAACATTACTTTTTGAAACACTCAATATCTTAACACATAGTAAAAAAATTTAACCATTCATTTTTCCCGCAATAAATGTTCTTTTAAATACAAATATATTTTATTTCTACATGGGTCAATAGAGAAATTTAAACTATGAGATTCATGTAGTAAATACTTCTTTAGGTTTGGTGATAATGGAAACATAACAACACTCTCAAATTTATTGAACTATATTTATAGTTAAAGCTTTTCAATTTCCAATCTTTCAAGGAATTAGTCTTCCTTTGTGAACCCTTTTCATCATGGGGAAAAGTATTTTTATTCCCTATTAATTATGGTTGGTAAATCACCGAAAGAATAATATTCCCCTTATTGAATCATTTTAATATAAAATTTTACTAAATTCTAAAATATTAGAACATTTTCTATCCTCATCATAGGTGGAAAATTGTGGTCTTTCATACTCAATGCGTAGGTCATCTTTTTTACCTTACCATGTTGGTAGTGTGTTATACAATCCTAGTCTTTCTCTTGTTCCATCTATCTCTTTTTTCACTTGTTTATCTATTTTAGTTATAATATATGCTTTAAACTCTTTTGATACACATATTAATATCACATCATTTGCCATAATACTAGTAAAAAATTTATATTTCATATTGGGGTTTCAAAATTAGAAATTTTTAACCAATATTAAAAACCACATCATTCACCATTTTTGAGATAATTTTTTATTTATTATATTTACAATTTTTATTATATTTTATAGTTTAAAATTGTTTTCATTTATTTATTATTGATAAAACTTATTTATTTATATATTATATTGTGTTAATTTATTTATTTTATCCGTTGGTAATTTTTATAATTTTTTGATTTGATTAAATGTATATAATGTTATGCTGTATTCAATTTTAGATATGATTACATGATTAAATTTTTATATATATTTTTATAAATTTATAATGTTTGTAAGTTTATATGATTATATGTTTATATAAAAGATTATAAGTATATATTTTATTATATTATAGAATATGTTATTAGTAGAATAGATTATTGTTTGTCTATGTAAATCTTTATGAAGAAATGATTAATTTATTAATTATTTTGGTAACATTTTTATATAAATATTTATAAGATTTTTTTTGTATATATTTTTAATACTCTGTGGGTCATTTTTTTTTTGAGTTTGGGTTATGTTTAGTTTTTTTGAATATATTATTTATTTGTTTAAATGTATTATATTAATAACTTTATATATTTGTATATATTTTTTATTTATGTGCATATATGATTTTAATCTATATGTTTCAAATTTATATATGTTTATATGTTTTAAATTTATCTATTTATATTGATGTTTAAATGTTTTAATATATTCATATATTGTATTGTGGTTTTAGGTAAATAATGGATCATAATTGAAAAAATTATCAAATAACTTGTGATCAATTTCAGAAATGTTTCACTAACATCCCAGTCATGGAAACCCTCTTAGGAATAAGGTGATGAAGAATGTGGCAACACAATCCCATCTCAAAAGGCCCCTGATTAGTGTCTATCACCACAGTTAAAAAAATTAAAAGAATTTCCCTCATATATCTAAGTGATTTATAATCAAAAACACTAATCAACATCATGATATAAATAAACTAAGATCCATAACAATACCATAATGCATGAATCTTTCACAAAAATAAAAATATCTAATGTAAATTACCAAAAGTGAACTCCTAGCTGGAAAATCTAATTATAAATCCAAGCTCATAGATAATAATTTTCATAATGATCTCTAGAATCGCCCTACACACCTGAAGAATAGTATATATATATGGATGAGAGGAACATTGATACATAGTAGGATCATAATCAATACCTATCATGTAAATAATGGAGAAGAAAAATAATGCTATTGTGAATATACTATAGAACCAAACAAACCGTTACCACTTTAAGGAGATCTCATCAATTAATGTATCTAACAAAATAAAAAAATGGTATAAAATCATGGGAACCTTGAAACCACATCCCTAATTATTTTATTCTCTGACACCCCTAAGATTAATCTCATGTATTTCAATCCCTTCAACATACACTGGTCTGATAAGGGATGGGACCCAACCCTATCTATTCCAGCCTCCTATAGGTTCTAACATCAGGTGTTGGAATCCTAAAATATCCACATTACCACATCCATATCCCCAAGAATATATCAATCTCCATTATGCACATAAACGAATATAATAACGAGTTATCATGAACATAAAGTACATCAACCTTTTTCACTCCTACTACCATGAACTATCCCTATATATTCTAAAACTCTATCCCATCAGCATCAAATCCCTATCCTTCATACTAGGGTTTCATGAACATGAATTAAATAAATATCTTTCCCTCCTCCTACCACAAAATAAACCCAACTATGTACCAACAACACATTTTGGAGAACCCTAAGGGAAATTGGGAAAGAGGGGCTATCCAACCATCTATCCTCACCAGCATGTATTTTACAAAAGAAAACCAGAATGAAAAATATTTGGTCATTACTATGGTTAACTGATTTGGGAAGAGTGTGTAATGAAAACATATAAAAATAAACCGTGTATATATATATATATATATATATATATATATATAAACATAATCCTAGCCTAAATAGTTCACATAAAAACAACAACACCAAAACCCAAAAACATTATCACACATCCATTTTAACACCCACACTCAACTTCTAACAATAAAATAATAGATTTTCAAACTTACCAATAAGTACAACAACAATAACTATACACAAGTTCCTTCTAAACAAAAGATTATAAAATTTCATTATTTACAAATTTCTGTCCAATTTCATTCATTATAACATTTAGTTCCATATTTATTCATATTCGTTTACCGACTCATTTCAAACGTCCACATTCTAATTATATCCACATACTAGTTTAATTTTTTCATTAATATTTCATTCATAAATCATCATTTATTTTCATCTAGGCCATACCAATTACATAGTTTTATCATTTCTGGTTATATTTCATTGCAATTGAGAAACTATTATAATATCCCCATACTCCTCACAACCAACAGCCTTCAAATCCATGAAAATAACCTCTAATCACAACCCTACTCCCAAACCCATTAGGAACATCATAAACTAACTTCCCAATATATACCAGCCATTAAAAATCAATCGCTCTGTATATCCCATGGTAAATAAACATATCCTCTCTATAGAAACCTCTAAAACTACCCAACTGAACACTACACAAAATATAAAAATAAATATAATTTTTTTTCCTTCATCCAAAAACATCATTACCACATAGAATCTGCACACTAATCATATAGAAAATCCACAATAACAATATTTATCACTACACATATAAGGAACAGACTTTCAATGTTACATAATCTTGAGTTAAGTCAAGAATTTTATATTCTTTCACATTGAGGATCTTTTCATGTTTAGAGATTTAAGGAATTTGACCATACATGTCACGACCCGTCCCCCAGGGCCCATGTTGTAACTACCTCAAGCCTGCCTTCCATAGGCCAGGGGCTGGTGACTAGCACCAAAGGAGTATATCCCTAAACTGGGAAGGCATAACCTTTATAACTGTACAAAAACACATCAGAGTACACAATTGGAAACAAAACACTAAGTAAATACTGTATACAAAAAGTTTGATGGAAAGTAAAGGGGACCAGAAATACAACCCCAACTGTACTGTACAAGTACAACTGAAAAAGGGACAAATAGATGAAAGTTAAAGAGTAGCTTTTGGATCATACTTCGGGGTTCCTACCTGATGGGTAGGTACAGATGGCCAGCTCAGCACTCCACATCCGTCCATTTCCTCTGTGTACCAACTCATTGTAAGGTCTACCTCTAGGTACCATCAAGTCCTGGTGCTCTCAGCCTCTGTCAGCATTGTCTATCATCTGCATCCAATACAATAAGGTGCGGGCATAGCCCATGCAGGGGTTAGTATAACGATACTCAGTAGGGACCCCGAGACTTTAAAGGTCTCACAAAATCCAACAATGATAAACCAAAAATTATGAAATCAATGGATAACCATTACTTAGGTATATTCCTATACATATACGTATGTTATTTAGTAACCCATATCAATCATGAGGAAAACCGAATGGTCAATGACACAGCTCAAACCAGGATTATTATTCACGATGTTGAAACCACGACTACTGGAGAAATCCTCCTCTGTAAAGTACAGTGGGCCTGCCGCTACAACCAAGCTCTTCCCACTAACCTTGGACTGATGAGATACTCCATATGTCGAGTACTATGGGGTTTCCACAATCATATAGAGGTTCTCCCCACCATGGGTCTGCCGCTACAACCAAGTGCTCTCCCTCATAGCCTACAGAGGTACACCTTCAGTCGAGTACCATGGGTCTGCCACTACAACCAAGAGCTCATCCAGAGTGGGTCTACTGCTACAACCAAGAGCTCCCCACTAGGCCATCTGAATCACTCTGAGTCGATTGGTCAAAAGTCATCAAGTCTCAACCAGCTACAAGGTCTCTGCAATCTTCTCGGTCATCACCGAAAGGGTCCGCTCCACGAGCTACAAGTCGATACTCAAAGTTTCACAAAGTCTCACGTAGAATTATCACAAAGGACCGCAACGTCATAGGGGTCTCAACGCAATAGATGGAACGTCAATCGGACGCCCGGTCTGTATGTTATTCGCATTTTAGTCTCAGGGACCCTGTTGGATTCGTGTACGAACCAAACCATACTTATCTCAACTATAATCCGTACTCTAGTGGGGTATTCTCAAAGGGACCATCTCTCATCGAGATTACCAGCGCTGCTGAAGGTTTGTAAAACAGATGTCTGGTTCCAAAGATATGGCCAAAGTAAGCAAAGGTCCGGTAGTGGGCAACGGTCCGGTCCGACCCGGTCGGACCAACTCGGCCCAACCCAGTATGGGCTGACCTGGTCTGGGTCCACTCAGAGAGACCCAATGGGTCTGACCCAGCGCGTTGGGTGGGTCATCCAGCTATGTTAGGCCTGGTCCGCTGGGCCAGGCCAAGCGGACAACGAGGGCGGTTCTGCCTGGATGCCGCCACACAGGCTGCTCGGCCCGAAGGCCGGGGCCGATTTGGCAAGCACCGTGAGGGATGCAGATCGAGAGGGAGACAACCAAGAGGCCAGTGGGTATGTTGCGTGGGGTGTGGGTAGGACGGCTAGACAACGGGCAGGTCGCGGGTGCACCGGGCAGGGCACGATAGGTCGAGGGGGCGTCGGGCAGGGCGTGGGGGCACCGGGCAGGCAGCGGTAGGGGCCGGGTAGGCGGGTCACCTACCGGGCAGGCCACCGGGAGGGGGCGGGGGCATTGGGCGGGCCGCCAACATGGTACGGGGGCACCAGGCCGGCCGTCGGCAGGGCGCGGGTGCGCCAGGCCGGGTGCCGGCAGGGCCAGGCTGCGCACGGGGTGCGTTAGAGGGTAGTGCAAGGTGCGACGACACAGGGGAAGGCTGGTGCGGGGCGAGGCAGCGCGGAGACATGCTGGAACGGGGCACCGCGACGTGCTAGAAGGCCGACGCAGGGTGCGCGTGCAGGCGGCGCGGGGCACGACGCTGTTCGGCCGGAAGCACCGGTGCGCTGCGTGGGCGGTGCGATTCATGGAGGTCGCTGGTATCGCAACCTTTATTTGCTGTCTTCATCGACATTTCTTCATTTTCATGCCATTTTGGAGTCATAAAAAAAACAATATAGGGGTTGGGCCATACTGGTTTGCCCTGCACCCTCCGCGTTTTGGGTGGTAGCAATAAGTTCTCAAGAACAGAACACAACACCCCACCCTCAAAAGGTAAACATCAACGTTCTTCATTTAAGTAAGGAAGAACATGGTACTTTAAAGGAAACAACCCCTACCTTTTATTCTCCGGTCGTCAATCGTTGTTCATTGACAATGTTGCAGAAAAAATACGATGCATTTCATCGATTTCCGCATTCGTCACACACTCCCAATCCAAGCTCATGTGTCAGTTCATTGATGACGACGAGGAGGGAAGTTTCTCTACTTCGGAAGTTGGCCGAGGTAGAAGAATGAGGAAAAAGCGTCACTGGCATTCTTCATGTTATTCGCATTCTTCATTGGGAGAACTGTTCTCCCTAGATCTCCTCTTCCTCTGTTCCACCAAAAGAAAATGCTTACCAAATAATAATAATAGGATGTCTATTATTTTATTGTTGGCATGAAATTCAAATAGAGAAAGATACTCCACTTAATAAAATCACATGCGTTGGCGTAGTTAATTGACACGTTCATCGGCACATTTAATTGGCACATGCATTGGCACAATTAATTTGCATGTCTGTTGGCACAATTAATTGCTGAGAGGAGGTCAAGAGGTCCTCCCTCATTAATTAGGGGGAGTGGAGAGGTTTCATCCTCCACCATCAATAGGGGTTGGGTGGACCCCAACCCTATCATTAAAAGAGAGGCTATGCTTGGGTGGGCCCCACCACTATAACCTCTCATGGGAGGTTAGGGTATAGCGGTTCCACCACCAACTCCCAAGGGGAGGTTTCAACCAACACACTCAACATAAGGCAGCTTAAAAAAGAAATAAAGTGTTGTACTTTATTTTATTATTTTTTTTAAAAAGAAAAAAACTAACTTTTATTCCTGACTCATTTTCGTCGAAGTGATGGTCTTCATAAGAGAATACCAGCGCTGTGAGATCAACAGTGCACTCAAATTTCAATTCCAAGCGCCAGTTCAAAAAATATAAAATCCCGCTCATACGTTTACTTAACATACCCAAAAAAAACTTTAGAAATTGATTCTGGGAACCCCTGGCCTTGAGAATCAAGCACCATAAATTTTTGCAGACTTGTAAAAATCAGATGCCTTTTAAAAAAAATTCCACAGAATATCTGGGTCTTTAAATTCTCCCCACCTCAGGGCTTTACGTCGACATAAGCTAAAACTCACACTAAGGGAACAAATGGGGATACTGAGCACACTTCTAAGCCTCCCACTCCCATTTGCTCTCCTAGAGGTTCCCATGCTTCCAACGAATGTGAACCTGAGGTATCGACGGACCATGTAGGACCCACTCCTGTCAATCCTTAATCTCCAATGGAACCTCCAGGAATGTCGCCCCATCATCGATGTCCAGCTCCCCGTGGTTGATGATGTGGGATGGGTCATGCACATATCTCCTTAGTTGTGATACGTGGAAGACGTTGTGCACCCTGTGCAACTGAGGTGGAAGAGATAAGCAGTATGCCACCTCACCTACTCTACTAAGAACCTAGAAAGGTCTGATGAATCGCAGAGATAACTTGTGACCTCGACCAAATCTCTGTAGACCTCGTTGAGGTGAGACCCGTAGAAAGACGTGGTCGCCATCCTCGAACTCCAGAGGTCTCCGTCTCCTGCCAGCATTCGACTTCATCCTATTTTATGTAGTCTTCATCTGCTCCTAGATGATCTGAACCTTCTCCGTGGTAGCCCATACCATCTCTAGTTCCACTAGTGCTGACTCCCCTGGGTTTGTCCAGCACAGTGGTGATCTTCATGGCCGACCATACACAACCTCAAAAGGTTCTATACTGACGGTGTAGTGATAGCTGTTGTTGTACGAAAACTCCAACAAAGGTAGATGATTCTCCTAGCCACGACTGAAGTCAAGGATACATGAGTGGAGCATGTCCTCGAGGGTCTGGATAGTCTACTCGCTCTGGCCATCTGTTAGAGGATGGAAGGCGGTACTCAGACATAGCTGCATCCCAAAAGCTTCCCAAAACACCTTCCATACCAGGGAAGTAAACCGTGTGTCACGGTTGGAGATAATAGAAGAACTTACTCCATTTAAATGGACAATATCCTGCACATAGAGGCATACCAATCTCTCTACTGAGTCCTGCTCTCTGATCGGTAGGAAGTGGGCTTACTTGGTGAGTCGGTCAACGATCACCCAAATCGAGTCATGACCGATGGATATACGTGGAAGACCCGTCATGAAGTCCATGTATATCCAATCCCAATTCTAATATGGGACCTGTAATGGCTGAACCAAGCCTGCTGGTACCTGAAGGTGGCTAGTATCAAGGATCACCATGAAGTCTACTGGTGTCCCTACTAGACTGAAGACTCTCTCCACAGACTCCATCCAATCCTTAGCCTCTTGTGGGTGCATATCTCCCATGAACATGGGTGGCCTCTGGTGCTGGAACTCATGCAACGCGCTCAATCGGCGTGCATCATCTGCTGCAGGAGTTGGTGGCATCGGTGTCACAACGGGTAGTGGTACTGCTGGTTCCTCAACTGGAATATGACCATGTACCGAGGCCTCTTCTCTCGGTGGGTTGTTAGTACGTACAACTATCGGGGCTCTTGCTGGTCGTCTGTGAGGAGGCATCCTGATAGAAACAGGTGTGACATGGTCCAAATATTATACCTATTGAGCTGACCTGGTTGAGATGACTTAAATAAAAACTTTTGAAAACACACACGTAGTCAGTTTTTTTGTGCACTGAGTTGGAAATCAGAAGTTAGGGTCCTGGTGTATGGATACATCGGCCGCCCGCACCAACACTGGACTACCTAAGCTAAAACCACACTTAGTACCCATAACACTATTTCTTCAGTGAAAAGAAATATCAGAGTCCTTTGTTCTGTGGTAGAACCAACTTCTCTAATACCAATTTGTCACGACCCATCCCCCAGGGCCCATGTCGTAACTACCCCAATCCTACCTTCCGTAGGCTAGGGGATGGAAACTAGCAGAAAAGACATATATCCCTAAACTTTTAAGGCATTTCCTTTATAACTGTACAAAAACTCATCAGAGTACACAATTCGAAGAAAAAAAATATGAAAAAACTACATACAAAAAGTGTGATGGAAAGTAAAAGGGGTCAGAAATACAAGTCCAACTATAAAGTATAAGTACAACTGAAAAAGGTAAAAATAGCTGAAAGGTAAAGAGAAACTCTTGGATCATCCTATGGGTTCCTAGTTGAAGGGTAGGTACAGATGGCCACCTTAGCACTCCATGTATGTCTGTCTGCTTTGTGTATCAACTCTTCCTAAGGTCCACCTCTAGGTACCATCTAGTCCTGGTGCTCTCGGCCTCCGTCAGGGATGTCCGTCATCTACATCCAATAGAATGAGGTGCAGGCATAGCCTGTACAGGGGTGAGTATAACGATAATCAGTAGGGACCCCGAGACCTACATGGTCTCACAAAATCCAAAAAGGATAAACCAAAAAGTATGAAATCAACGGATAACCATTACTTAGGTATATTCCCATATATATACATAAGTTATCTAGTAACTCATCTCAATCATTAGGAAAGCACAAAGGTCAATGACACAGTTCAAACCAGGATTTTTATTCACAATGTCGAAACCACGGCTGCTAGAGAACTTCTCCTCTGTTGAGTACAGTGGGCCTACCGCTACAACCAAGTGCTTCCCACTAATCTTGGACAGTTGAGGTACTCCACCTGTCGAGTACTCTTGGTCTGCTGTGCTCACACAGAGGTGCTCCCCACCATGGGTTTGCCGTTACAACCAAGGGCTCCCCCTCATAGCCTACATAGTTACACGATCTGTCGAGTACCGCGAGTATGCCACCACAACCGAGCACTTCTCCACCGTGGGTCTGATGCTACAACCAAGTGCTTCCCACTAGGCCATCCCAATCACTCTAAGTTGATCGATCATCAGTCGTCCTGTCTCATCCAACTACTAGGTCTCTCCAATCTGCTCACTTGTCACTGGAAGGGTCCGCTCCACGAGCTACAAGTCGATACTCAAAGTTTCACAAAGTCTCATGTAGAAGTATCACAATGGACCACTAAGTCATAGGAGTCTCAATGCAATAGACGGTGCGTCAATCGTACGCCCGATCTGTGAGTTACTAGCCTTTTAGTCCCCGGGGCTCGGTTGGATTCGTGTACGAACCAACCCGAATGCATCTCAACTATAACCAGAACTCTAGTGGGGAATTCTCAAAGGGACTATCTCTCATTGAGATTACCAGCGCCTTTGACGGTTCATTAAACAGACGTCTGGTGCCAAAGATATGGACAAAGTAAGCAAAGGGTCAGTAGTGGACCACGGTCTGGTCCGACCCAATCGGACCGACTCGGCCCAACTTAGTATGGGTCAACCCTTACAGACCCGATGGGTATGACCTAGCCCGTTGGGTGGGTCAGCCCGATAAGTTATGCCCGGTCCGCTGGGCCCAGCCCAGTGGACTGCAAAGGCAGTTCAGCCTGGATGCTGCCACGCAGGCAGCTCGACCCGAAGACCGGAGCCGGTTCGGCCAGCACCGAGTGGTACGCGTTTCAAGAGGTCAGCATCCAGAAGGCCAACGGACATGCCGTGTGGGTCGTGGGAAGGACGGCTGGACATCGGGCAGGCCGCGGGTGTACCGAGCAGGGCGCGACATGCCACGCGGATGCCGGACAGGGCGCGGGGGCAGCGAGCAGGCTTCAGTAGAGGCCTGGCTGGCTGGCCGCATGCCGGGAAGGCCACCGGAAGGGCGTGGGGGCGCCGGGAGGGTCTCTGGTGGTTCACGAGGGCATCGGGCGGGCCGCCTGTAGGGCACGGCGGCACCGGGCAGGGCGCCGGAAATGCCGGGCAGCGCGCGGGGCGCACGGGCAAGAGGAACACAGGAGGCCAGTGCGGGGAGTGGCGGCGCACGGGTAGGCCACCGGAGGGCACAGAGACGTGCGATAGGCTGGCACGGGGAACAACAGCAAACGGGCAGGCCGGACCGGGGCACGCGGGAAGGCAGCGTAGGGCACAGTGGTGTTCATCCAGAAGCACCAGCGTGCCAAGAGGGCGGCGCGATTCACGGAGGTCGCGGGTAGCGCAGCCTGTGTTCACCATCTTCATCGTCGTTGCTTTATTTCCCTGCTATCATGGAGTCATCACAAAAAGAAGAACAGAGGGGTTGGGCCATGTTGGTTTGGCCCGCACCCTCCGCGTTTTTAGTGGTAGCAATAGGTTCTCAAGATCGGAAAAGAACACCCCACCCGCAAAAGGTAGATATCAATTTTCTTCATTTAAGGAAGAAAGAACATGGTACATTATAGGAAACAACCCCTACCTTTGATTCGTCGGTCGTCGATTGACGTTCTTTGATGGTGTTGTGGAATGAAGATAATGAAGTTTGTCGATCCTCGTGTTCGTCATGCACTCCCAATCCTATCTCGTGCGTCGGTTCGTTGATGACAATGAGGAGGGAAGTTGGTCTACGTCAGAAAGTGGTTGGGGTAGAAGATCGAGGAAGAAGTGTTGCCGACGTTCTTCGTGTTCTTTATGTTCTTTGTTGGGAGAATGGTTCTCCCTAGCTCTCCTCTTCCCCGGTTCCACCAAAAGAGAATTCCAAACCAAATAATAATAATAGTTTGTCTATTATTTTATTGTTGGCATGCAATTCAAACGGAGAAAGAAACTCCCCTTAATAAAAACACACGCATTGGCACAGTTAATTGGCACGCGCGTTGGCTCAATTAATTGGCACGTGTGTTGGCACAATTAATTGGCATGTGTGTTGGAACAATTAATTGCACAGAGAAGATCAAGAGGTCCTCCCTCATTAATGAGGCGGAGTAAAGAGGTTTCATCCTCCACCATCAATAGGGGTCGGGTGGTCCCCACCCCTATCATTAATTGGGAGGTTATGCTCGGGTGGGCCCCACCACCATAACCTCTTATGGGAGGTTAGGGTGTGGAGGTCCCACCATTAAATCCTAAGGGGAGGTTTCCACCAACACACTCAACATAATATAGCATGAAAATAAAATAAAGTGTTGTACTTTATTTAATTATTTTTTATAAAAAGCCAAAAAATAACTTTTATTCCCGACTCACTGTCGTCGAAGTGAAAGCATTCTTAAGCGAATATTAGCACTGCGAGTTCAACAGTGCCCTCAGATTTCAATTCTGAGCACCGGTTCAAAAGATATAAAATCCCACTCATACGTTTTCTGAATGTACCCAAAAAAAACATCAGAAATTGATTCCGGACACACCGGGCCTTAGAATCAAGCGCCATAAATTTTCGTAGACTCCTAAAAATTCCATGAATTTATGAAAAACAAAATTTCCATAGAATTTCTGGGTCTTTACAATACTCATACATAATAAGACCATAATAATAAAATGTTGAAACTTCCAAATTGTATACATTTTTTCCATTATCTAAAACATTTCAAATACATGGCGATCACAATTATGAAAACTATTCATGAAAATCAACAAGACATCTCCAAATCCTTAATCTTCCTAAAGTCCCGTGAACAATATTATATAACATGGGATGAGCATAAAACCTTATAATAATATATAAAAAGAAGGAATCTATTAGTCCATTGATAAACATTAAAACCCCTAAAAATTTATTATAATGTAATACTTTTTACACTTAATAAGTAGTAAATACCGACCATTGAAAATATGCTCAAGTCATACCTTTTTTGTAGTAATAACATTTCCATAAAACCCAAATATAAAATTGAAAATATATAAAGAATCATTGGTACATAATTATAATTATCTCAATTATAAATAGAATAGTCATTTGGTCAACTTCCATACATTTCACTATTAGAAATGGAATAGCCATACGACCGACTTCCAGACCCAATTCATTGCAACTTATAACATAGCCACCCTTCTATTGTTTTTAAGGAACCATGTATCCATGGTTTATTGTGTAAACAACAATAAAATGTCCAAGTATAATTATTTAATTATACCACATAAAATATTTCAATTTTCTTGATTTCACTCATAAAACATCATTTGAGATCATAAGAAATTATTCCATGATATTGAAAAATTCATTCCATTTTAAAAGCAATTTTAAGTAAAAAATATGAAAAAAAGTTAAAGAGGGGTATTTTTCTTTTAAAACATGAAATAGTTGTATATTAACAAAAATATCAAATAATGGTCATGTAACGTCCTAGATCCGGGTTCCACCCAACGGGTGCCCCAAACCCGGTTGGGCACATGACCTCAAGTGCATTTCCCAAAACACCAGAGGCTACCGACTAGCAACGAGGGCTCAGTTCTGATAGTGGGGAGACTATGACCTAATTCGTTAAAGTGTAGTGTAGCGGAATAAAATGTACAAACATACAACAACGTAAGCAGTAAACCATACACATTTAAAATAAAAAACTATAGTAAAAGATAACCCACAGTCATATAGATAATGATGCAACATGTCTCCTGTTCTATGAAAACAACCAGAACATGTTACACATCCACACAGTACAATAAAATACAGATCCAGGAAGAAGGTACAGTAAACAAAAACAAAGCAGAGTAGACAGAACGCTGCAGCATCACAAGCCTAAGCTCGGTCCCATGCTCTCTTACTCCTTGACTACAATCATGTATCCTTATTGGGAACCTTTCCCTTATCAACACATATAGAAACGTAATCATTTTGGGCCCAAGACATGACCCAAACAGGGTGTGAGAAATAAATCCCAGTAGGAATCCACCAAAGGCCCGTGCTCAACTGTGTGAAAATATGCAACAACAGTGTGCTGTAGTAAATGTAATAAACTAAGCAGTACTCAAAAGTAACCAACTTTTCCAGTTATATTACCATTTTATTATTGATTTAACCATTAAATTTAATAATATTCTGTGCTCATCATAACCAAGCCCTCGGGCTAATCAGAATCTTGCCCTCAGGATAATATAGTAAAACCATGCCCTTAGGATTTCCCTTAGGCTATTGAAAAATTCCCTCAGGTGTACGAAGTGTTTCCCTTAGGCACAAAAATCACTGCCCTCAAGCATAAGAAGTGTTTCCCTCAGGTGAAATAGAACGTTTCCCTCAGGCTAACTAGTACCTTGCCCTTAGGCTAAACAAACAATGCCCTCAGGATAAAAAAACACTGCCCTCAGGCGTAAGTAACCGGGCTGAGCCCAAAGCATAAACATGCAATTTATATACAATTCCACTCAAGGAAAAAGTAATGAACAATATAAACATGACATACCCACGGGTATCCTGGCTAAACGGCTATACAGAGAAATGCACCCCCGGGGTGGTCCTGGATCCAAGCAGTGATCCCAAACAACAGTTTATCATCACATTTAATAACCTATACACTACTAGGTATTCAAAACAGCATAGGCCTCAGCCACACAACACCCCAACATGGGTTCGTAGCACAATGGTACACACAAACGTACACTAGTTGGAAATTTAACACAAGACCACCTACCTCGATTGCCCCTGATCAGTATACGCGAACGACGCTCATCGAATCATCCACTGACGACATAGATCTGAGGTGAAAGAAAACCTATTCAAACGTAAATAACATCCCCTCGGGAAATAATTTATAAAAACAACTCAGAGAGAGTGGAGGGATTACCCGTACGGTTCCAATGAGATCAACATAGGCATAATCAGATTTCTAGTTCTCGCTTAGGTGATCTCCAATGCTCCAGCCGTCTCTCCCAAGCCGTCCCCCGGGTCTAAGCCAATTTTGTGAACATGGGAGGCTACTTCCCATTTTAAGAAAAAAAAACGGACTACACGGCGTGTACTATTGAGTACACAACATGTACTTTCAATTTTTAATTGTTCCTACGGCGGCTTCATTCCACCACGACACTGTTCATCTATCAATCTGAGTAAACGACAAGTAATTCCTAAGTACACGGCGTGTTCATTCGTTCAGGTGGTGGTTTCCTTCACTGCCTTACTATTCACCTGCCGACAGACTACACGATGTGTAAATAACCACTACACGGCGTGTAGTCAGTTTTTACACCTTTCATCACTGACATGGCTACAAATCCAGTGTACTCATCCCACACGGCCAAAGTACATGGCATGTGGAATAGTACATGGCATGTACCCACAAAAAGTGTGATTTTCCCCATTTTTCTTATTTTATCAAAAACACATAAGGAAAAGAGAAAATGAGAAACTCGTACATCATGAATAAGAATTGGGTTCTAACAAACTTCCCCCCTTAATGAAATTCGTCCCTTCGAAGGGTGGTGAAGATAAAGCTCAGAAAAACTCTGGCCACAAAGCATGTACGTCGGTCTCCCGCTCCTAGGTTTCATCTTGCACTCGACCCTGCCGCCATAGCACTCGTACGAGAGGAACTGACCTCCCTTGGAGAACCTTCATGTTCCTATCAATGATATGAATTAGATGCTCCTCAATGGACGCATCGATCTGAAGTTCAACCTCCTCTGGCTGAAAGACATAAGATGGGTATGAATGATAGTAGTGCAAATGAGATACATGGAAGACGTTGTGCATGGCCCAGTACCTCTGTGGTAACCGCAACTGATATGAAACCAGCCCGCCTCTCTCTAGAATCTCAAATGGCCCCACATACCCCGGTGAAAGTTTACCCTGTCTTCTGATCTATCTGTGTCCCAACCACGGTGAAACACACAAGAAAACCTGATCCCCGACAACGAATTCCGAGGGACGTCTGTGGCGATCATAATAAGATTTCTGTCGAGATTGTGCGGTAGCCATCCGCTTCTGAATCAACTAGACCTGCTCAGAATTCTCCTGCACAAGACATGGTCCCAGCAAAGCTGCCTCACCGTCCACAAACCAGCACATGGGTGATCGACATGGCCTACCATATAAAGCCTCTTAAGGTTCCATCTAAATTGTCTCCTGAAAACTGTTATTGTAGGAAAAATCGACTAGGGGTATATGCTTTTCCCATGAGCTCCCAATGTCTAAGATGCATGCATGCAGCATGTCTTCTAGCACCTGTATTGTACGGTTTGACTGGCCATCGGTCTGAGGGTGGTAAGCTGTGCTCCAAAGCACCTGTGTACCCAGTGCCATCTAAAAACTCTTCCAGAAACAAGACGTAAAATGGGCGTCCCTATCTGAAATGATATAATGAGGGACCCCATGAAGACGTACGACCTCTCGGATATACAACTTTCCAATCATGTCAACACTGATGGAATCCTTGATTGGAAAAAAGTGATCTACCTTCATGAGTCTGTCCACAATAACTTATAAGACATCATTTCATTGAGGTGTCCTCGACAACCCAGTCACGAAGTCCATCGTGACGTCATCCCATTTCCACTCCGGAATGGGTAACTGCTATAAGATTCTGGCTTACCGCTGATGCTCTGCCTTCACTTGCTGATAGGTGGAACACCACGTAACAAAAGCAACCACTTCTTTCTTCATACCCGGCCACCAGTACTAATGTCTCAAGTCACAATACATCTTGGTAACTACGGCATGCACAACCCAAGATGAATCATGAAACTCTCGCATTAAATGCTAGCGTATATCCCCGGGAACCCACACTCGTCCATGGAGACACATTACCTTATCATCGCCTATCGTCCAACCAGGAGGACGGTCCTCACTGTCCACAGACTCCCAGAGAACTAGGCCTTCTAAATCAGAGAGATGTATCATCATCACTCTATCCAGGAGGGTAGAAGTAACATATAAAGATGAAAGATAGGTTTTTCCATGACTGTCGTACACCTCCAAATGCATCTCAGAGAAGAAATCCATAAGCTTCCATTCACCACTGGACTCATGAACTGCCTGTATCTGAGTCTTATGGCTCAGTGAATCAGCAACTGCATTACCCTTTCCAGGTGTATAGGCATGCTCAAAATCGAAGGACTGATGGTATTCAACCCACCTCCGCTGTATCATATTCAAGTCACAGTGAGTAACGATATATTTAAGACTTCTGTGGTCAGTGAAAACCACAAAATGCTCTCCCAAGAGATAATGTCTCCAATAGCATAACGTATGCACAACTACAGCCAACTCGAGGTCATGCGTCCGGTAATTCCTCTCATGTGGCCTAAACTGCCGAGACCCGTACCCAACAACTCGATTGACCTGCATCAACACTACCCCCATCCCAATACCAGATGCATCACAGTAAACTGTATAACTCTTTCCCTGCTCTGGAAGTATCAAGATTGGTGCAGATGTCAACCATCCCTTCAGCTCATGGAAGGATGTCTAGCAAGCTTCTGTCCAAACGATCTTCACACCCTTCATAGTCAAACCTGTCAATGGCACTGCTAAGCGGGAGAAGTCCTATAAAAAATTCATGTAGTAACCATCTATCCCCAAGAAACTTTGTATCTCGAACACGTTCTTAGGCTGGTCCTAGGAAACTACTGCTCTCACCTTCTCTAGGCCTACTGCAACTCCTGCCTCTGAGATGATATGACCCAGGAAGTGTATCTGGACCATCCAAAAGTGGCAGTTTGAGAGAATAGCATATAGCTGATGCTCTCTCAGTGTACTAAATACGATCTCAATATGGGTGGCATGGTCGTGTTGAGTGTGAGAGTACACCAAGATATCATCCACGAATACTACCAAAATAGTCTCTGGATAAGAATGGAGCACATGATTCATCAGAGCAATGAATACTACAGGTGAGTTCGTAAGTCTGAATGGCATAACAAAGTATTCATATAGTACATACCTGCTTTTGAAGGCTGTGAGAGATATATTAGATTTTCTAACTCACAACTGATGATATCAGGATCTCAATTCAATCTTCGAGAACACTCGTGCTCCCCGAAGTTGATCAAAAATATCATCAATCCTCGGCAAGGGATATCGGTTCTTGACCGTCAACTGGTTCAGCTTCCGATAATCCACACAGAGTCTGAGGGTATCGTCTGCCTTCTTCGTAAAAAGGACCGAAGATCACTAAGGAGAAGTGTTGGGTCGGATGAAACGCTTTTACTGAAACTCATCTAACTATCTCTTGAGCTCCTGTAACATAGGTGTACCCATCCTCTAAAGAGGAATGGACAAGGATGCCGCTTCTGGGACAAGTTCAATAGGGAAATCCACCTCACGCTTCGGAGGTAGACCTGAAAAGTAGTCCGGGAAAACATCCCTGAAACGATCAACCACAGGAGGGAAATCCTTCTGGCACGTTCCCTGGTCATCCAGATATAAACTCGCAGTCTTGGTTGTGACTCTAACTCGCCCACAATGCTCTGGTCTAGCTTGACTCGCCCGAACATCCCACTCTCCCTTGTATAGAAACTCTCTACCGTCTAGTGACGTGAAATGCACCTTGCGATGATAGCAGCCTACAAAGGCTATAAATGGTACCAACCAGTCCATCCCGAGAATGACATCATAGCTCTTCATCCCCATGACATTGGGGTCCCAAATAAAGTGACACACACCAACCTCAAGGGGTCACTCCTTACACTGACGCACACCAGTCGTTCTAGTCCCCAACGAAGTGTCTAGAATCATAATATCAGAAGAAGAAGAAACTCAGAGCCCAAGGCTCTCCACAACAGGAACAGATATAAAGCTATGTGTAGTAACCATATCAAAAAGTACTGAAGATAAAACAGAAGCTACTAGTATAGTACCTCTGACAGTAGAAGGTCTGGGATCCTGCTCCTATTGGGTCTGTAGCACTGCATATGTCTGCCCAGTGCCGCGACCCTACAACAAATCCTCGCTACCCTGAGCTGTCCCTCCCTGCTCCCTCTGAGATCTTAGTGTCTGGATACCACTTCCACGACCACCATCTCTGCCTACACACCCTGACATATTCCAGTTTTCCGATTGGTAAGAAGCTTCTGGTCCTGCTCCCGCACGTGGAGTCTGCACAGAACCCCTCTCACTAGCCACTAGTAGAAACTCCCTATAAAAGCGCTGCAGTTGACCCATCTTGCCGCAAGCTCAGCACTCTGCTGGGTCACGTGGACACTGTGGTCTCTTGCTCCACTTTCTACCACACTGGTAGCACATGATCGTGCCACCCAAAGCATTCCTCTGGCCTGTACTGCCATCGTGAGAGAAGTCTATATGTCTCGTCCTCTTACTGGTAGAAATAGTACTAGAAACAGGTGTCGAACTGCCCTGGCCCACACTACTAGCTTCCCGAAGGTTCATCTCGGTAATCAGTGACTAGTTCACAATAGCATGTACAGTAGGCAACCTGGAAACATTCACCATTGCTCGGATGTCATATTGAAGACAATCCTAAAACTTTCTAGGCCTCAACGTCTCATCACCCACCAGAATGGGTGAAAAACGCTGAATCTTGGTAAAGAGAGCATAATAATACATCACCGACATAGCTCCATGCTGTAGATTCATGAACTCTTGAGCTTGATCTTCCCTCATCGTCTCTGGTAAGAAGAATTCATAGAAATCTCTCTGAAAATATTTCCACGCCTTGACTCTGTGATTCTAATACTGAGTGGTAACATCCCACCACCTCATGGTGGAATCACGCAACCTGTATGTAGAGAGCTTGTCCCTCTGCCCTGGAGGCGTCTGAAGGTGCTTGAAAATAGTCTGCAATGAATCTAGAGAAGATACTATAGCTTGTGGTCCGCTATCCCCTGAAAATGTAGGCAGATGCTGCTGCTAGAATATACGAGTCAGCTCGGCCATAGATGTGGCAACCGACGATGCTCCCTGAAAGGTCTTCATGAACCAAATATAGCTTTCACGGAATTGCACATCCACACCTATGTCCGGTATAACAGCTGGCACCGCATTTAGCTCTACTGGAGGATCCACTTGTAGCCCATGGCCTACCATCTCTCGAGTATAATCACTACTGCTCTCTTGGCGAACAACGCGTGGTCTTCTCGGTGGAAAGACTCTATAAGGTTAAATGCACACCTTATATCAATATTATCAAAATCCAAAACAAGGGGACATGAGAAAAAAGTCTTCAAGATTAACAAAGATGGACTACACGGCGTGTATAAATACTACAGGACGTATTCTCGAATCCTTCTTCCCTACCCGAGTCCTTCTATATGACTAAGCCACATGGCTCACATGAACAAGACTAGATGGCGTGTATAACATCTACAAGACATGCATGGTTTAATTTCCAACTGCCTGTGTCATTCGTGACATGACTGACTACTCGGATGTCACCACACGGCGTGTTACCCCCGTACACGGCGTGTACACCACCCCGTTTCCCCAGCCACATGGATAAGTCAACATGGTCTCCCACCGGTAATGACTACACAGTGTGTCCCTCAGGTGCACGACGTGTTAAAGAAGAGGTAACACTGACCCGTGTTTGTTATCTACATGGTCAAGTCCCCAGGTCAGACTATACAGCATGTTGAAAGGTGGACACAATGTGTATGTCTCAAGGTCTCCTCTGTCTATGTTGTTAGTTACACGGGCGGACTCCAGGTCAACATTACACGGCGTGCACATCCGGTACATGATATGTTTTCCCAAGACTTTCCCTACCCCATGTCCATGCCCACACAGTCTATGACATGGGAAGAGACTACACGGCATGTACATAGGGTACATGGAATGTACTCAAAATGTTTTCATTTCTTCCCAAAAAGAAGAACACGCGACATGTGTCCGAGGAACTACATTTTGTGTAGCCTAGGTTTTCCTGACAATAAGCCTCAGGGACTATTCCGGAACCCAGTAAATACTGAAAAACAACACCTAAGTTCCAAATTCTGATCTGTGAGGTCTCATACTCCCCGGGAATCAAATTTTGTCATATTATACATGTTATACACAAATAAACAATTCAATGATCCACCAAATTTATATCATTGAGGGTCCATACTCCCCAAAAACCAAAGTTTGGCATCCATCCTATCATCATGCTCACAAAAAAATACCCAATCACATAGTAGGTATTTATCAAAGAAGATATCAGAACAAAATGCTTTTCTAGCACAACAACTATCACAACAACATGAAAATTTCTAATGCGCCTAAATGGAATGGAACTATGCATGTCATGTGATTTCTAGAATGTGCCTAAATGATTCATGAGATGGCATACCCTCATTTAATTTGGTTTAAACTAAATAGATCCCAAATATAACATATAAAAAGCACACCACAAGGGCGTCACCCAACCGTGAAAATAAGATCAACTGTAAATTGCAAAATCAATAAAATTACAACAAGAGGTAACTTGGATTTTCCCTATACACAGTTTAGCTACTCCTAGGAACAGCTTATTACCAACTACCATTTTCATCCTATCCCTGACTAAATCTCCAAATTCTAAGTGAAATAAAATAAACTCCTCTAATACCACTTTGAAACGTCGCCGATCCGGGTGACACCCAATGGGTGCCCTGAAACCGGTTGGTCACATGACCACAAGCGCATTTCCCTAAATGCTAGAGGCTGATGACTAGTATTGAGGGCCCATGTCTGATAGTGGGGAAACTTTTCCCTCATTTGTCAAAGTGTAGCATAGCGGAATAAAATCTACAAACATACAAAATCAGAAGCAGTAAACCACACACATTTAAAATGAACAACTATTGTAAAAGATAACCAACATTCATATAGATAATGATGCAACATGTCTGATGTTTTAAGAAAACAGTCAGAACATGTTACACATCAATAAAGTACAATACAATACAGCTCCAGGAAGAAGCTAATGTGAAAAAAAAGCAGAGTAGACAGAACGCAGTAGCATCACAAGCCTAAGCTCGGTCCCATGCTCTCCTACATGTTGAGTCAATAAGGTTTTCCTTATTACTTTTCCATTCCTTCTTATTTTGAAAATCAAAAACACCTTATCTTTAAGGAAAATTGCTTTTATAAGGAAAATTTCTTGTATAAGGAAAATTGTTTTTATAAGGAAAATTGCTTTTATAAGGAAGATTGATTTTAAAAGGAAAATTTCTTTTATAAGGAACATTGCTTTTATAAGGAATATTGATTTTATAAGGAAAATTGATTTTATAAGGAAAATTGCTTTTATAAAGAAAAATCTCTTTTATAAAGAAAATTATCCTTATCATATTTTCATCCATATTTTTCTTATGTATGAGATTCAGATTCATTTCTATTTTCTCAGAATCGGTGAAACTTTTATATGAAGCATTCTGTTTTAGGATCTGAATTCTGGATATGAACTGTAAGGAAGTTTCATTCTGAATTCTGGATACGAACTCTAGTTAAGTTCTACTCCAGACTCAGGATATGAATCCTTATGAAGTTCGACAACGAATTCTCATTACGAATTCTGATGACGAATTCTCATTACGAATTCTGATGACGAATTCTCATTCCGAATTCTGATGAGGAATTCTCATTATGAATTTTGATGATGAATTCTCATTACGAATTCTCATTCTGAATTCTCATTCCGAATTCACCTATGAAGCAGAATCTGATCATCTTTGTTTTATACACTCCGTATTTCATTACACTCCGAACATTCACTCCAATGTTTTCATTCCGAACTTTTTAGTTAGTTTTTAAACGGTGTCGTACATTCTGTTACACTTGTTTTGTTATAAAATGATGTCGTCTATTTTGTTATAAACTTTCCGTTGTCTAAGTGACACGTGTACAGGTCCCTCCGATCTTTAAGGAAAATATGACCGTTGGGAAGGAGGCCGACCTTACATATAAATAGGAGCTCATTTGAAAGAGCTCGATATTGAATGCTGAACGCTGAAAGGCTGACAGATCTTTGACTCATGTGATTACATGCTTGAAGTGATTTCTAGAGAGAGAGGCTCTTATTAACTCTCAAAGCATCGTGCGACTCCGAATGTTGGTGATTACATTCGAGGGCTTCCGGGGATAGGAAGACAGAGGTGCCGACTACCTTAAAAGTTCGAGGGCTTCCTTGCTGAGGAAGACAGAGGTTGCCAACTACCTTGAAGTTTAGGGCTTGCAAGGATAGCAAGACAGAGACTCCGATCTTCGTATCGAGGGCTTACCCGGGTGTGGGTAAGACAGACTTTCTTGAAAGTATAAATCAAGGGACCTTTATCCAATGTTGTTGGATACCCTTCTCTTTGGGTTAAAAGACTTATATCTCATTACTTATAGTTCTAATACTTGTTTATATTCTGCTTCATATTGTATTGTAAGGAAAGTATAACTTTCTTATACCTCCTTATTTTTACACTGTTTCATTTAGATTCTATACGCTTTAAGGTAGAATATCATATTGTAATCTTTTGTTAAGTTTCAATTTCCGGAACCATATTTCCGGAACCTACTTTTGGAATCTCTTTCCAAGTTTTGTTTGGTGTTAGAGGTGTTGTGAATTTGCTTAAGTTTAACTTTTTTAAACTTAGCCCTTTCCTTTTCTTATGGAAAACATAGTTATTCTTAACTAACTTTAAAGGTTCCAAAGGAATTTTTAAAGTATTGAATTCGCCCCCTCTTGTAAATTGAGCATCTACATCACTATTTCGATCCTATAATTGGTATTAGAGGAGGTCTCTGAAATACTTATACTCACGAATAAGTTTTTCTTGCTCATTTTATCATTCCGAACTTTCCCATTCCGAACATTGTTGTTACGAAATTTTTCTACTAACAAGTTTGTGTGCAAAGTTATTTTAAGTATAGCAGGAGTTAATGTTGGTTAAATTGATAATCTGAATCCTAAAAGACCACCTATCTTCGATGGTAATGATTATGAATACTGGAGAGATCGTATGAAGACTTTTGTTATCAATACTGAAGTGGATAATTTTGTTATGCTTACTGGTGATTATAAAATTCCCGGCAAGGAATTTAGAAATTTTACTAATCAAGAAAAGCAAGAATATCAACTCAATTATAAGGTACGCAATACTTTACTTTGTTCAATGACTAGAAATATATATTTCCAAATTTCTTCTTGTGATGCAGCTAACTGTATCTGGAAGAAGTTATACGTTACACACTTTGGTACTTCTAAGGTGAATGAGACTAGAAGAGCTATGCTTAGAGCAGAATATCATGGATTCAATTTTCCTTATGGAGAACCTATCTGTAAAGTTCAACAGAGATTTATGACTATAGTCAACAGTCTACAGTATATGGGAGATAAAGTTCTAGATGATGAATCTCTTTTGGATAAGATAATTGATATTATGCCCAATGAGTGGGACTCCAAGAGAACAACTATAGATGAGAACATGAAGGTTACTAAAATTACTCTTAATGAGCTATTTTGAACTCTTCTACAACATGAAACAAGAATGAAAAGAGATACTGACAACATTAGAAAGAAGAATGGAAATGGTACTGTTGCTTTTACAACAACTTCAAATCAGATAAAAGCTAAGACTCCTGAGAGAGTAACCAGATCCAAGTCTAAGAAAGTTATTTTCCAATCCGAATCTAGTGAGAGTGAAGTCTCAGAAAATGAATTAGCTAATCTTGCTTGAAGAATGAACAAGATAGCTGGACAGAGAAATTTTCAATCTAAGTATAAGAAAAAGGAAAGGAAAGATAAGAAAGATGGAGAAGTTATTTGCTATGAATGCAAAAGAGCTGGACATATTAGACCAGATTTCCCTTTACTCAAAAAGAAAGAAAGGAAAGAAAGGAATTCTGAAAGGAACAGAAAAAAGTATTATAAATCCAAAGCTAAGAATGTTCTGAAAGCTAATGACACCTGGAGTGCCAGTGGTGGTGACTCTTCAGATGAATCTTCTGATTATGAATCTTCAGGACAGAAGAATATTGGTCTTATAGCCAGATTAACTATCGATAATAATTTTTTTATGGATAAGGTTCAAAATGCTGAATCATTGACCAATGTTTCTTTAAATTCTAATGATAGTAAGTATTATAACTCTTCTGATGATGAATCTTCTTCTGATGAAGAAAATACATTACCTACTTATGAAGAAGTCTCTAGGTTTGCTGAACTTCTTGAAATTGATAATTCCAAACTCAACAAGAATCTTGATAAGGAAAACTCTAGAAATTCTATTCTTATGAAAGAGATATCATATCTTTCTAAAGATCTTGATTGGAAAAATGCTGATTTTGAAAGTATTTCAAAAAAAATGTTGAGGAAGTAAGTTCTGAGAAGAACAAACTTTCTAATGAATTAGAAAAAGTAATTTCTACGAAAAATGTTTTCGAGCCTAACTCTAGTTCAAAAAATAATGATTTTGAGGATAAAAACTTGGTTGTAAAACTCATGTCCAAAATTTTTTCCTTAGAGAAGTGTTTATCAAACTTTACCCATGGTAAGGAAAATTTTGATAAGATGTATTACCAAATACGACCTTTATGAAATAAATCCAGATTTGGTTATACCCATGCAAAACCAATTTTTAGTAACAATTATTTTGTTCCTCAAAGTGCCCCATTTTGTACTAAATGTCAATGTGGAGGTCACTGGGCAAAGAATTTTTCCTTAAACAAAACCCAATCTTTAGGATTTTACAAAGATTATTTCTCTAAGAAGATGTGGGTTCCTAAAATTTTATTGTCTGAAAATCTCGGATCCAAGCAAGTTTGGATTCCGAAAGTCTAATTTTCTTCTTAATTTTAGGAAAATAAAGAGAGTACCAGCAACAATACATGGTACATGAATAGTGGTTGTTCCTGGCACATTACTGGTAACAAAAGCTATTTTGAAATGATTATCAAAACGAAAGGAGGAAAGGTAACTTTCAGAGATAATGCTAAGGGAGAGATTCTTGGTATTGGTAATATTGTTCTTCTTGGTAAAACCTTGATTTCAAATGTTCTTTTTTTATAGGTCTTAAGCACAACCTCATTAGCATAATTCAGTTATGTGATGAAGGTTACCTTGTGAATTTGAGGAATGATAAGTGTTTAGTTCACAATTACAAGGAAGAATTTATTCTCTCAGCCAATAGGTAAGAGAATATCTATAATTTGAACCTAGAAGATCTCAGTAGTCAAGATTTACCTTGCCTAACTGCAATGGAAGATCATTTCTGGTTATGGCATAGAAGACTAGGACACTGTAATCTCAGAAACCTATGTAAACTTTCGAAGAAGAAACTAGTTAAGGATCTACCAGAGCTTAGATTTGATTCTTCTAAAGTGTGTGATCCTTGTCAATATGGAAAGCAACATAAATCTAGTTTTAAGTCAATCGGTGAAGTCTCAACAACCGATGCATTACAATTAGTGCACATGGATCTTTTTGGTCCAACACAAACTGGAAGTATTGGAGACAAATACTATGTGTTTGTTCTAGTTGATGATTACACTAGATTTACCTGGGTCTATTTTATAGCAAAGAAATCGAAAGCTTTTTCCTATTTCAAAAGATTTAGAGCTCAAGTTAAAAATGAGAAAAACCTCCACTGAAAACTATTCATAGTGATCATGGAGGAGAATTTCAAAATTCTGATTTTGAAACCTTTTGTAGTAAGAAAGGTATTACTCACAATTTTTCAGAACCTAGAACTCCTCAACAGAATGGTGTAGTTGAAAGAAGAAATAGAATTCTTCAAGAGATAACTATAACCATGTTGAGTGAATATTCTATAGCTAGACATTTCTGGGCTGAAGCTATAAGTACTGCTTGTTATACTATAAATCGAGTTTGGATTAGACCTTTTCTTAATAAAACTCTTTATGAGTTATGGAATGGCAGAAAACCAAGACTATCTTACTTCAAGGTTTTTGGTTGCAAGGTATTCATTCTGAATACTAAAGATAACCTACAAAAATTCGCACCAAAATCTAATGAAGGGATTTTCCTAGGCTATTCCACAACCTCTAAGGCTTATAGAGTTTTTAATAAAAATACTTTCACTGTGGAGGAAACAGTACATGTAAAATTTGATGAGTCAGATCCTTTTATTTTCAAACCATCCCAACCTAAATCCTCAGATGTGTTTTCAAAAACTGATTATCAACCTTTGATAGAAGAACCTTCTGATATGAATAATGTTCTAGAAGATACTTCTGAAACATTTACCCTAGAAGACTTTCTACCCAATGTTGATGAACAGGTTTTACAAAACCCGAATCAGGTGTTTCTTAAAAATCATCCCAGTGATAGTATCATTGGTGTTGTAAATGAACCTGTAAGGACTAGAAGTTCCTTATGAAATTAAGTAGAACATCTAGCATTTCTTTCCCAATTATAACCAAAAAGCACTGACGAAGCTTTAGGTGATGATGATTGGATCAAAGCAATGCAAGATGAACTAAATCAATTCGAAAGGAATAAAGTCTGGACCTTAGTTGAATGACCTAAAGAAACTTCTGTTATTAGAGTAAAATGGGTTTTCAGAAATAAATGTGATGAAAATGGAGTCATTGTTAGAAATAAAGCTAGAATTGTCGCTAAAGGCTATAATCAGCAAGAGGGAATAGACTATGAAGAAACCTATGCTCTAGTAGCTAGACTTGAATCTATCCGTATTCTACTTGCTTTTACAGCATTTTTTAATTTCAAAATTTTTCAAATGGATGTGAATTTTTCTTTTCTTAACGGTTATGTTCAAGAGGAAGTTTTTGTTGAACAACCTCCTGACTTTGAAGATACAAAACATTCGGATCATGTTTTTAGACGTACCAAAGCTTTGTATGGTCTTAAACAAGCCCCACGAGCATGGTATGATAGACTCATTGGATTTTTGATTCAAAATAACTATGTTAAGGGAAATGCAGATCTAACATTTTTTATAAAGAAAGATAAGAAATTTTTTTTGATTGTTCAAATTTATGTTGATGACATTATATTTAGTTCAACTCAGCAATCTTTGACTGAATCTTTTGCTAGTCTAATGAAATCTGAGTTTGAAATGAGTATGAGGGGTGAGTTAACCTTTTTCCTTGGTTTTCAAATTTCTGAAAAACCAGAAGGAACCTATATATATCAACATAATTATATTAAAGATCTTCTTAAAAAGTATGGTTATGATAACACTAAGAGTATAAGTACTGCCATTGGTACCTCAAACTCTTTAGATCTTGATGAAAGTGGGAAACCAGTAGATCAAAAATCTTTTAGAGGTATGATAGGAAGTCTAATATACTTAACAGTTAGTCGACCAGACATAATGTTTTCAGTATGCTTATGTGCAAGATATCAATACAATCCAAAGGAATCTCACTTAAAGGCGGTAAAAAGAATTTTTCGCTACCTTAAGGGAACCATGGATCTAGGATTATTTTACACTTCTGGAAATGATTTTTTTCTAAAAAGATTTTCTGATGCTGACTTTGGTGGATGTAGAATGGATAGAAAGAGTACATCCGGAAATTGTCATTTCTTAGGAGATTCATTAGTTTCTTGGTTTTTCATGCAGCAACATTCTGTATCACTTTCCACTGCTGAAGCTGAATATGTAGCAGCTGGAAGTTTTTGTGCTCAAGTGTTGTGGATGCAACACACACTCACAGACTATGGATTGAGTTTTACTAAAACTGAAATTTTGTGTGATAAAAAAAGTGCCATTGCCCTTAGTAAGAACCCTGCACATCACTCCCATGAAAAACACATAGATATTAGGCATCACTTTCTTAGGGATCACACACTTAAAGGAGATATTATTATTCAGTTTATTGGAACGCAAGATCAACTTGCTGATATTTTCACAAAATATTTGTCTTCTGATAGATTTGAATATATTAAACAGAAGTTAGGAATGATAACCGTAAGGTAATCCTCCTTAATTAACTTTCTTTTGAAAAAGTCTCCTGACAGCAATACACTCCTTTTCATAGGAGGAGTACATTTGTTTGATAGAATAGAAAAGCTTTTCAAAATTTGTTTTCAAACAATTCGGAATGAAGAGTTCCGGAATGGAATTTCCGGAACTACAATTTTCCAGAATGGAAATTTTCATACAGAATACTTCTAGAATAGAAGTGTTCATATTGAAAACATCCAGAATAGAAAATTTTCGTACTTTGTTTTTTGTACTGAGTTTTTCGTACTAACTTTGTTTTTCGTACTATGTTTTTTGTACGGACTTTGTTTTTCGTACTGAGTTTGTTTTTCGTAATGTGTTTTTCGTACTGGGTTTTTTTTCTGTAAGAAAAGTTTTTACAGAATTTTTCCTTTCATAATAAATATTTTTTCGTAGTCATTTTTTATCCATTACGAATAATCCTCCTCAGCCAATTCGAAAGGTATGATTTCCATACTCAAGTTTTCGTAGTCATTTTTTTTTCTTGCTGGAATTTTCTTGTATTATGTTTTCAGATTATAGTTTTCTTAATTCATTGTTTTAATAAAAACCCATAAAAGATCGGATTGAAGTTTTCTTGAGAATTCGTTTCCAACCATCAGATCTGATCTCAGCTTATCACAACCGTTCGATGAACCGAGGAAGTTGAACTGTCAGTTCATTGCCTATATAAAGGGGACCCAAATAGTTGTGCCACTTCGGTTTTCAGGCTCTTGCATCCTGAAGATCTGCCTGTCTGTTTTAAGGCTGTTCCGAACATCAGCTTTCTCCATTCCGAACTTCTCAGAGGTCTTCAGATCCGAATGTCTTTGGAAGTAGCTTCTCAAGACATGTCTTCTTCTAAGACGATTTCGAAGTGGTTAATATACAGAGAGAGGCTGGTTCATCCAGATTTCTTCAACAAGTATGACTCTCTTATTTAAAAGAATATCAAGCATAATGGTTGGGAAGATGTTGTCATATCAAAACCCGGGAATCAAGATGAAATTTATTCGGATTTTCTTATCGAATTCTATGAGACAGTTTCTTTTCTTCAGGAAGATGGAAGGGAAAAGTTGTCTTTTAAGTCTTATGGAAAGACTTATAAACTTTAATATGCCAAGGCAGCCAGTTTGGTAGGGATGAATAATGAAGGTGAAACTGAGTTTATTTCTCATGTGTTCCCGGATTATAAGGGTATCTTCGACAAGGAAAAAGCTTTAGAAACTCTCAGACTGGCTGATGACAAGGCTCCGAAGATTGCTAGTTTATCTACAAATTTCTGGATTCTAGAGTTATGGGTACAGGGTCTTATCGTACTGAGGAAAGGTGAAAAAGATAGCTTGAAGAAGAGTGAGATCTACATCCTAGATTTTCTGATAAATCTGAGGAAGTTTAATTTGATGAAGCACATTCTTATCACTCTTGAGAATTTGAAGAAAGGAAATCTGAGAGCTCAGATTATTATGTATCCAGCAATCCTCTCCGAGTTGATAGTTCGGTGCCTTGAGTCTTTCAAGGAGGCTTGAAAATCTAAGACAAGAGTTTGAAAGATTATTCTGGTGAGTGATGGTACTCTTAAGAGAATGGATGTAGCCTTTGACAAGGAGTTTGGATAGTTTATTGATCTACCTGCTCAAGAAGAAGCAGTTCCAAAAGTTGCTGATTTGGAATCCTCTAAGCCAGTAAGGAAGAGAGAGCTGAAAGAAGTGGAAGTAGAAGTAGAGAATCCCAAGTCTAAGGAAGTCCATTCCGCACCACCAAAACCAAAGAATAAAAAAGCTTACCCAGATGAGGTAGTTTCTAAATGGAGGGAGATGAATGAGAAGAGAGTGAAAGGGGAGACTCAGTTCAGCTTGGACCCGGCGGAGGCTAAGGCCTTGAAGGAGAGAACTGCGGATGAGCTAGAAAAACAAGAAAAAAAAGAAGCTCAAGAAGAAGATGTCTGAGGCTGAGGTAGCTCAGGCTTTGTTGAAATTCAATGAGATGGTTTCTGCAAATATTCTTGCTCCGAGATCTTTTTCATTGGAATCTCTTCCTCAGACTCCAGGAAGAAATTTTTTTGCTCCGGGAGAAGCTGTTGCTAAGACTTCTGAGGAAGTAGAGCAAGTTGAGCAAGTGGAAGAAGAAGAACATGTTGTTGAAGGAAGTGGTGAAATCGGAGATGTGTTGAAACAAGTAGATGATTATAAAGGAACACCTTCAGAACACTTATCGCTCCGAACTTCAGAAGCAGAATTTTCGAAGCTAGTTACTCCAGCAATGGAAGAAGAGAAAAGAGAAGAAGAAGTAGCTTATCATGGAGAGGAAGAACAACTTCTAAAAGATATTTATCAGATGTAAAACATAGAGGTTGGTGCTCAGAATGTTCCTAATGAGGTAGATATTGTTTTCCAGGTTTCTGATAGTGAAAAGAGAACTCCGGATCAGGATTCTATTTCGAAAAAAGACAAGGGAAAGAAAATTATTGCTGATACACCGAGCTCAGAAGTGAGGAAGAGAAAGGAAGTTGGTAGTTCTTCAAAGAGAAAGCTTGACCTTATTGAAGAAGAAAATTCTCCAAGAAGAGTCTCGGATTCAGAGTCATCCTCCTTGGGACATGACTTTTTGTTTAGTCTTTAAAGAAGTTGGTGGGAACCATTCTGACTTTCTCAAGTATTGAATCAAGATGTCAGATTCTCCAACATGCTTTAAATCAGGAATCAAACTCTGTTTCTATGGTTATGGATAAGTGCGTTGAGATTGAGGCTCAGTTAAAAAACGTTTTTGTTGGCTATGAAGCTCATAGAAAATCTTGCAAGAGGATGACAAACTGGTTGAGGAATACTGTAGAAGAAATGAGGCTATTTGTTGAATTCCAAGACAATGTCAAGGATTCTTTTGAGACTGAGGACAGAAAGATAAATGAGCTAACTTCTTCCTTTGAAGAGAAGTAGACAGATGAAAAGAACTTCTGAATTCAACAAGTCAGAGATCTGAATGGGAAGTTGAATTCTGTTTCTCAGAACTGGAAATTTGAAAGAGATCATCGGATTGAGTTTGAAGAGAAGTTGAAGGCTCGGGAAGAAAAGATAAAAACCCAGGAAGAAAAGCTTTAAGCCCTGGAAGAAACAATTGAAGCTCAAAGTGCAAGAATAGTGGTCTTAGAGAAGCAAGCTGAAGAAGATCATAAAGAACTGAAAAAGATCAAGACTACTCTTAAGGGGCTTATGTCGAAGGAAAAAGATCTGAAATAACTAGATCCGATCTTTTTGTTGTATCTAATTTTCTTTGTTGCCGACATTTAAAACGTAATGAAAATTGTGCTTCTCGTTTCTATTGTTGTTATTACTAATTTTTCAGGTACTTTGTTATTTTTTCCATTCCCTCAAATTCTTTTTGAAAATCACAAAGGGGGAGAAGGAAAAGATCCTTAAGAAAAAGAAGAACTCTAATAAGAGTTTATCAAAGGGGGAGAAGGAAAAGATCTTTAAGTAAAAAGAACTCTAATAGGAGTTTATCTAGGGGGGGTTTCACTAAATAAGACTTTCTTATTCATAAATGAAATATCACTCCAGAAATCTAGAATATGATCCTTACTGTTTCAAAGCCTAAGGGGGAGTTAGTCGTATTCATCTATATCTTTAAAACAAGGGAGATAAGTTTTTTTCTTCTTAGAAATTATTTTTCGTAAGGATGTTTGTGCTTTCCAAAAAGGGGGAGATTATTGAGTTAATAAGGTTTTCCTTATGACTTTTCCATTCCTTATTATTTTGAAAATAACAAACACCTTATCTTTAAGGAAAATTTCTTTTATAAGGAAAATTTCTTTTATAAGGAAAATTGCTTTTATAAGGAAAAATATATTTAATAAAAAAATTGTCCTTATCAAATTTTCATCCATATTTTTCTTAAGTATGAGATTCAGATTCATTTCTATTTTCTCGGAATCGGTGAAACTTTGATCTGAAGCATTCTGTTTTAGGATCCGAATTCTGGATAAGAACTGTAAAGAAGTTTCATTCTGAATTCCGGATACGAACTCTAGTTATGTTCTACTCCAGACTCAGGATATGAATCCTTATGAAGTTCGACAACGAATTCTCATTACGAATTCTGATGACGAATTCTCATTCTGAATTCTGATGAGGAATTCTCATTACGAATTCTGATGAAGAATTCTCATTACGAATTCTCATTCCGAATTCTCATTCCAAATTCACCTATGAAACAGAATCTGATCATCTTTGTTTTATACACTCCGTATTTCTTTACACTCCGAACATTCACTCCGAAGTTTTCATTCCGAACTATTGAGTTAGTTTTTAAACGGTGTCATACATTCTGTTACACTTGTTTTGTTATAAAATGATGTCATCTATTTTGATATAAACTAACCGTTGTCTAAGTGACACATGTATAGGTCCCTCCGATCTTTAAGGAAAATATGTCCGTTGGGAAGGAGGCCGACCTTACCTATAAATAAGAGCTCATTTGAAAGAGCTCGATACTGAATGCTGAACGCTGAAAGGCTGAAAGATCTTTGAATCATGTGATTACATACTTGAAATGATTTATAAAGAGAGAGGCTCTTATTAACTATCAAAGCTTCATGCGACTCCGAATGTTGGTGATTAAATTCGAGGGCTTCCAGGGATTGGAAGACAGAGGTGCCGAATACCTTAAATGTTCGAGGGCTTCCTTGCTGAGGAAGACAGAGGTTGCCAACTACCTTGAAGTTGAGGGCTTATAGGGATAGCAAGATAGAGACTCTGATCTTAGTATCGAGGGCTTACCCTAGTGTGGGTAAGACAGACTTGCTTGAAATTATAAATCAAGGGACCTTTATCCAAGGTTGTTGGATACCGTTCTCATTGGGTTTAAATACTTATATCTCGTTACTTGTTGTTCTACTACTTGTTTATATTCTGCTTCATATTGTATTGTAAGGAAAGTATAACTTTCTTATACTTCCTTATTTGTACTCTGTTTCATTTAGATTCTATACGCTTTAAGGTAGAATCTCATATTGTAATCTTTTGTTAAGTTTCAACTTCCGGAACAATATTTCCGGAACCTACTTTTGGAATCTATTTCCAAGTTTTGTTTGGTGTCAGAGGTGTTGTGAATTTTCTTAAGTTTAACATTGTTACACTTAGCCCTTTCCTTTTCTTAAGTAAAACATAGTTATTCTTAACTAACTTTAAAGGTTCCAAAGGAATTTTTAAAGTATACAATTCACCCCCCTCTTGTAAATTGAGCATCTACATCACTATTTAGATCCTACACTACTCCTCTGCTGCAATCATGTACCTGTATAGCGACTCTTTCCCCTGTCAACACCTGCAGAAACGTAATTAGTTTGGGCCGAAGGGATGAACCAAATAGGGTGTGAAGAAAAAATCCCAGTAGGCACCCTCCAAAGGCCCGTGCCCAACTATGTGAAAATATACAACAACCATGTACAGTAATAAATGAAATAAACTAAGAAGTACTCAAAAGTAACTAACTTTACCAGTTACACTGCCATTTTATTACTCATTTAACCATTCAATTTAATAAAATTTTATACTCATCAGAACCAATCCCTCAGGCCACTCAGAATCTTGCCCTCAGAATAATATAGTAAAACCACACCCTTAGGCTTTCCCTCAGGCTATCAAATATTTCCCATAGGCATACGAAGTGTCACCCTGAGGCATAGAAATCACTTCCCTCAGGAATAATAAGTGTTTCCTTCAAGAGAAATAGAACATTTGCCATAGTCTAAGTAGTACCTTGCCCTTAGGCTAAACAAACAATGCTCTTAGGATAAAAAGAAAACTTCCCTCAGGAATAAGTAGTCGGGCTGATCCCAAAGCATAGTCATGAAATTTATATACAATTACTCTCAAGGCAAAAGTAATGCACAATATAAACATGGCATACCCACAGGTATCCTGGACAAACGGCTAAACAGAGGAATGCACCCCCGGGGTGGTCCTGGATCCAAGAAGTGATCCCAAACAGCAGTTTATCATCACATTTAATTACCTATACACTTCTAGGTATTCAAAACATCCAATCCCTCAGCCACACAACACCCCAACATGGGTTTGTATCATAATGGTACACACAAATGAAAAACAGTTTGAATTTAAACACCAGACCACCTACATCGATTGCCCCTGATCGGTATACGTGAACGACGCTCCTCGAATCGTCCACGGACGACGTAGATCTGAGGTGAAAGAAAACCCATTCAAATGTAAATAACTTCCCATCGAGAATGAATTGATATGAACGGCTCAAGGAGAGTGGAGGGCTTACCCGCACAGTTCCAACGTGATTGATTGAGGTGGAATCAGATTCCCGGTGCTCGCTCAGGTGATCTCCAAAGCTCTGACCATCTCTCCCAATTCCTCCCCTGGGTCTAAGCCAATTCTGTGAATAGGGGAGGCTACTGCCCATTTAATGATAAAAAAGACTACACGTCCTATACTATTGAGTACATGACATTTACTTTCTATTTTATAACTGTTCCTACGACGACTTCTTTCCACCGTGACATTGTTCATATGTCGACTTGAGTACACGACGTGTAATACCTGAGTACACGGCACATACTGTTGTTCAGCTGTCGGCTGCCTTCACCTCCTTACTATTCACCTACCGACTAACTACATGGTTTGTAAATAACTACTACACAGTGTGTAGTCAGTTTTTACACCTTTCATCACTGACATGGCTACAGACCTTCTATACTCATCCCACACGGGCAAAGTACATGGCGTGTGGAAAAGTACACGGCGTGTACCCACAAAAAGTGTTATTTTTCCCCATTTTCCTTATTTTCTCAAAAACAATTAAGGAAAAAAGAAAAGGAGAAACCGATACCTCATGAATAAGGACTAGGTTCATACAGGTCATGCTGTGGATAATTTTTTGTTATCGTATACATTAAAAACAATATTATTTTTATCATTTGTCAAAATATTGCATATAAAACATGCTAAAATATTCTCTTTGAAAACCATTGAATGAAATAAAAAATATGGATAAAATTACCCATAAAATCATTTTATATCCATATAATAAATATGTAAAATAATATCAAGAATATTGGAATAGAAAAAAAATTGACATTTAAATCATTAAACATTAAAAGTTTCCCATGAAACTTTAATCATTTTAACCCTAATCCACATGAAAAAAAATTAAACAAAACCATAAATATATAATGATATAATAAATATGTATATAAAATGTAAAAGGAGATATATATAAACCATATATAATTATAAAGGTTCATATCATCATTATATTCCTCAATGAAAAGATACTGAGTCAAAATCCCTTACCTTGGGTCTGATTCAGTATGTATGTTATTTATATTCCTGAATAATAACCTTAGGATATTTATTTACTTTATTGAGAATATTTTTAAAGTTTATTATTTCTTTTATTTAACATAATATCATGTTATGAAGATTAATTATTTATTTAAGATCATGTTAGATATTTTGACGATATTTGTTGCTTGAGTCCAAAATGAATTTGGGATGATGTCAAAATTCAATTTGGTCATAAGTCCATAATCTCCAAAATAATAATCCTAAAATACGAATAAATTCTATATATTAATATAAATTTAAATTAAACCATTTATGTATGGTTCTGAAAAATGAAAAATGTTATAATCATGGATATGGTAGGTCATACGTACACATGAGTAACGTTACCATTTTTCAATGATCATTATCGAAAGAAAGTAATTATTATTTTATCTTTATAAAATGATCATAATATCATAAATTTCATATAATTAATTTAAATATACTTATATATATCATCCATGTGATGTATTGGTGGAAAACTAACCACATCGTTTTGTGGGGGTGATTGTTCACATAAATGAACGAACAATGTTATCATTTTTATGTGCATAAAAAGATAAGAACATATATGATATATTATTTTTAAATAAATATAAATATTCTATGAATAGAATATATAAACATTTATTCCAAAATTATTATAATTCATGAGATACGGTGATGTAAAATGAATTATATGAGTTCATGGATGTGATAGTTACACCGACACACAAAATATTAATTATTATCTCATTTGATGGAAGCGGGTATTGATTTAGGTGATTATATTAACATAATAACACATCACTATATCAAGGATAAATTTTTTATTTCTTTATGGTTGAAGAATATTTTTAATAAATGATAGATGAAGTAAAACAAAAACACTTAATTAAAAAGGACACCTCTTCTTTAGATGATCTCATTTGATTATCACCTTAACACCTCTAAAGATAGTGTTCTTCAGAAAATAAGAACACTATAATGTGTGTATTGATTCTAGGAAGGGATTTAGGTGGATATTTCTAGAACCAAATTGGGTTTTAAGTGGGAATAAATGATAATACAGAGTTCCATTTTATAAGAGAGGGATGGGGTACTCTTGTAATTATTCAAAGTATTAAATTAATGTAAATCAATTTTGAATTCAAAATGTCTCAAAATTGAGATATATATAATATAGAATGAGTATGAATCAAAATCCATTCACCCAATTAAACATAGATAGGGTTTTATCATATTTACAATCCTTATCTTTTTATTTGAACCCTTATTTTACCCTTTTTACCCTTACTATGTTATAAAAAAATTACACTTTGAGGGTTAAAATAATAACTATAACATGAAAAATACCACTAATTGAGTAACTTATGAAATTATATGATGTAAACTAATTTTTTGACTGAATATTATGTCTATATAAATTTTATAACATTTGATAAAATATTTTATATTTTAAAATACCATTATTTTCAATTTTGGCACTATTCATATCACTACTTTAGAAATACCGTAATAACAAGATATCTTCAAAAAATATATACTAACTCATATCAAACATTTAAAATTATTCAGGATATTTTTTCTAACACTAATTATAAAAAATAGTTTTATTTTAAAATTTTAAAATCATTTAATTGATTATTCCATTTATTAGGAAATTACTGCATCATCATCAGGTCGCCATTTAATTTAATTATTTGTTTTGTAAAAATTATAACAAAATAACCATTATAAAGATAAATCTTTTTGATTTAAATTACCATTTATAGTGGAATTTATCTTCCATATAACCTCATATTATAAATATTTCAATTGTTAAAAACAAAAGAATGACAAAATTGACAGTCCATTAAATAAAATAATATAAATTCCGTAAAGTCATCTGAGTGGTTCCAAGAGCACAAAAAATTAGAAAAAGGATATTTTTGGCATAAAATAACCGATCCAATTAAAATTGAAAAGTTTTATGCTAATGTATTAATATTTTATATTATTATTTTAACCCTTAATTACCCGACATACAATTAAGCTTGGTAATAAAAATAATTACGAAAGTTACTATTCATATTTTCAAAAAATTAAAGGGAAATAAAAAATAAATTTAAAAATTCCAATTCTAAATATGTAATCTATTTTTCAAATTTCAAAACACATAAGTGGCTACAATTAATTTCAAATTTATGTCATTAACATATCAAGGAAACGAGTTTTTAAAGTAAAAACGTTCAATAGTTCAAAATGTCTTTATATCCAATTTCTATGTAAAATTTATTCTAATGACCTATATTGGATTTAATTATAAAAAAAATATTTAGTTATACTTTTATACTAGTAAAATATAAAATTTAAAACAATAAATAAATTTTATGAAAAAGTTGTTTTCAAATAAATGGATTATTTTTCCACTACTCATAAAAATATGAATCTTATCAAAAAAATAACAAATGTTAAACCAAAGAAAGTATTTATAATCCTATTTTCAAGAAGAATTTTATATTTTCAAATAGAATTATTATAAGTTTCAAAAACTAGTTTTAAGATATATTGACCATCAAAAGTCTGTAAATATGCCTTTTTAGAAGAATACTTCTTTTATTGTAAAAAGGGGTTTTGTTTATATATCATGTCTAGAAAACACATAAGATGAATGTTTAACATTATATTAAATATTATATATATATATATATCTCATTACTATAATCTAATAAGAGTGATTTTATTATTTTATAAACACACTTGTTCGCACTGAAATAGTTTTTTTAGAAAAAAAATTCTCTATATTTTAAATAGGGTTTTATTTTCATTTATAATGAATTATTCAACAAATAATTAATTATATATATAAATTAAATAATATTTTCATAAACCAGTTAATCAAATTCATTCACACCATTCTAATGTATTTGTTATTACTACCATATTTTAATAATAATATTTATCTTTTTCTTAAAGCTCGAAGTTGTGTATCTTGTATGTTATCGAACATAGCGCTTCCTTTAAAAAAAGGTAGAATTTTACATCACATGTCAACAATTTTAATAGAAACAACTTCCCCATTTTAAATTAGGTAATCATCTGAGTTTATTTCTCTTTAAAATTTGGTTTGTTATCATAATTAACTTTTTAATAATGTATAATTATTGATTCCAATATAATTTTGGAATTTGGTTCCCTAAATCACAAAAATGAAAATAATTTTTTGAAATTATAGAAAATAAATATATTTTGAAGAAAAAAAGTTGGAAATAGGTATAATCAAGATAGACACCATGTTTCCTTCAAATTTATTACATTGTGATCATTATAATAATCAGCCCAGTCTATAATTCTTACTAAATAATAACAAAAATCTTAATCATTCCAAAATTTATAGAGAAAAAGGTATTTCTTGATTCCCATACCTCAACAATTTTTTCAATAATTGATGTTCAATATTAATATAGAGAAGATATGAACATGAGCCCTAAATTAGACGAAGGTAACCGCGGTAATCTAGAAGTCAACAATAACCATCAATTACTCCAAATAATATAACTAAAACAAAATATTCTAATAGACATAATAGTTTCTGATCAAAAGAAAAAAATAAACTCAATGGAAAAGGGTAATAACTCACCTTATATAGATGAATCATCGATCTCAAAAATAAAAAGATTATGAGTCATAATTGGGGAATAATATAATATTAAAATGGACCACATGTCGCTTTTAGTTCATGATAAATTAAAGAATATAGGTAAAAATTGAAGGGGTTTCTAGAATTATTAATAAGGTGGAGAACTCCTAGTCACGGCATGACAACAAATCTAAATGCCCCTACCATCCTAAAAAAGTTAATTCACGATGATATGATTTACTATAATGATGTGATGGTTCATTCTCCATAGAAGAAATTAAATTCATGTCATGAATCCTCTAACTCTAACCTATTTTAAAGTATACTATAGAATTTGATCGAATTGAACTGGAAAAGGGTTTCACTGTGACCCATAACACTACATCATGATATCACCAGAGAGAAAATCACCAAAAAACCATCCTATAGGTCTTTTTATTATTTCACATGATACCCCCATCGAAATACATAGTAGGAGGAATCCTAGAAATACAACATGAGACTCTATAACATGATAGAATAATGTTACTGCATGACCAATAACTTATAGATTCACCCTCTACTATAACCATCCTACTCATGCTACAAATGTGACGGTCACACTTTGACCTACCCCTCTAAGTAGAAATTTTGGATATAATAGTAATATTATTTCTATAAACTAGTAATAACACATATTACACCAAATAATCACAAAAGACTCAATCTTGAAGGCTTGAACCATTAATAAATATTTTATTGATATATTGTAATTTTAAAAACTGAAATATTGAAACAAATGGATGATTTTATATCCATGGGTGAGGTTTTTAAATATTTTAAAATAAGTTTCAATGAAATTAAAGACCATCTGATTTACTATTTTTTTAATCATATTAATAATCACTGGATAATGCATGCTAAAATAACAAATAAGTTAATATCTAACATTGATGAAGATGTCCAGGATAAGATATAACATCATCTTAATTAATTAATTCCTTATTTATGTGCGAAGTAATTGAATAAAGAGTACGTGTTGAGTGATTATATCATGATTCTGAAGTACCGTTATTCCTAGATCGTACTAATTTTTAAATTTTAGCAGTATTGATGATATTGGTTAACTTAAATGAAATAAGTGATTATAGAGACTAATGTTTCAAAAAAGTGGTCAGATTTTTGAATGAGTTACTTCTAGAATTATATGGGTTCCCAAATTCAATTTAAGAAGTAAAAAATATAATTTCTAATCATATTGGGGTGTAAGAAAATACATGCTTTCAATAATGATGAAGTATTTTAAAGAAATTAGTATGAATGTTTACCATAAATTCTTAAATATGTGATATCATTCTAAAAATGAATGAGATATCCAACCATGAATCATTATTATTGATATTCCCTAAGAATGATACTAATGCAATCTATTGTATTCCATTTATTCTCCATTCGATGACTTATTTACAAATTTAAATAATATGAATAGTTTGAATTTTTATATATTTGAGTCAAAATAATATAAAAGATTTAATCAAAAAAATTATTTTCTAAATGAAGTTAAAAGTATCATACATTGACTGCATAGAAATATAATGAATATATTCCAGAGCCTCAACAACCATCATATTTCATAGACAGCTATATTTTAATTTTATATAATGTATACGTAGATATATATGAATAAAAAGTATATCTTGATGATATTGATGAATTATGGACAAAAATTTCCTAGAAATGATATTGATGTTTATCTTTCAATAGTGATTTGTGATTTTAAATTTCTCTTGGAGGAAGGTCTTAAATTATTTGATGCATTAATTATAGAGTATTTTTATTTTCATGTTATTTTAATCCTCATAGTTATGAAATTTCATTCTTATAGGAACTTGTTTGGGTGAAAAATAATATTTTCTAATTTATGAAGAATAGATTTTATTTAATCATTTTATAAATTAGAAAAAGACAACGTACATGGGTTATTAATTTCATTTGTGAGTGGGTCTCCATTATCAATGATAAATAATGAATTTGTTTTAAGAGTTTTACTTTCCCACACAAATGTTTTAGAAAAAAAATAAATAATAAGGTGAAAAATTGTAATGTCACATTTGGGAAGAAAACCTATTTGAGTCACCAGATAAATACAAATAAAAAATAGTATATCTTTTTTATAACATATTGATTTTTTTGAATGAAAATATTAACATTTATTTTAATCATATTGAGAAAAACAATATATTATAGTTTTATTAGAATTTTTTTATATATAATATAAATGAAAAAATATGGATTGAAATAAAAACATGATTTAATATATAGGATAATGATTTTGGAGTTATCAACTTTTGTAAAAGGAAAATGGAATATATTTACCTTCGACTTATCACACATTAATAAATAATGAGAACATGATTTTTTTACTACCTGAAAGGTATGAAATTCCCCAGTTGGTGTCCTTGATATTTGATAAATGTGGTATTAATAAATTATTTGAATTAAATAGAAATGAAATCTCATTACTATCATATATTTATGCAATAACTACTGTAAGTTACACTGAAGGATATATTGTTGATCCCTGTTAGAAATTATGTCTTAAATTTTTTTCTACATTTTTAATTCCATTTTTAACAAATCAATAGATTCAAATTTGTTTAATTTGTTTAAAAATTAAGTTTTACTCTTACATTTTCAACTATAGATATATTTTTCACCATTATTTTTTAATTTTTTGGTTCTTTTAGTGATTCATTTAGAATGAAATATAAGGATATATGGGCTGTTTATTTACATTGGAATTATCTTTTTGAACAATGTATTAAAACTTTTAATGGAAAAGTAAAAATATATATATTTTATAAAGGGCTCTATTGTTCAAAAATATATATTATAGGTGGTTATTGAGCTCTTAAATAACAATTTATATGAAGTGGAGTACATTGGTCTCTGTATATCCTAGAATTTAGGAGTAAGTAGTGGAGGTAATAGTATTTATGGTGTAAAAGAATGTTAATTGACCATGATGTACTGATGGAGGAAAATTTAATTTTTTTGATCAAACTGGTGAGGTTTAAAAATATATAACATCACTTATTGTTTAATTGAAAAAAAAGATATCGAAAATTAAATGGTATGAGGTTTTTAAATGGGCACAAAAGCCTATATTATATGGTTTAAGGAGAAGTTCAACACTAATTCTTCTATATCAACACCCATTAAATGTTTATATAGATGGATATTTGATAATGTGGTTACATGTATTGGTTTATCTTTTAATAGATAAATATTTAAAATTATTGTTTTGGACAATAGGAGTACCATTAAAAACACTAGAGTGATTGTCTACTTGAATAAATTATTTTTAAGTATATAAAATGAAAATTTAATTTCTATATAAAAAACATATTTTGGAGTTGTTTAGGATAAATGGATAGTTTTTTATACTAAATTTTGTGTACTAGTATTTAAGTGAACCTGAGTTTATTGTTAAAATGGATTGAAACATTATTATTATGGATATAAACTTATGTATTTTAAAACATTTAGTTGAAAATATGTCCCATTTATCTTGGTAACACTTGTGAATCTAATATTTTATGTTATTAATCCTTCTAATGATTAAATATCTATTTTTTTGGAATGGTGAAGGAAAATATTTTGTGTGATGTGGATGTTAGTGATATTATGGATTTATAAGATAATTATTCACTAATTACATTATTATATAATGATAAAAACGACTATTATATAGACACAGTTCACACTACATGTAATTAATATATAGAAGGGACATGTAAAAATAGTTTGTTAGTCCAATAATTATTCCTATAAAATATATTTGTTTTTTAATGAATCTTAAACACACAATAACACATTTTTCAACATGAAAATTTATGTCTATAAATGTGAATCATTTTTTTCATTTTTTTCTACACATTTTATATTTTTCCTTTTATAAGTACAGTGTTTTTAGTTAAAAAATCCTCATATAATTATTTTGATGTGGGTATTTCTATTTATTCCCCATTTTTAAATATATACTATTTTTATTGATTTTCTATGTATTATTTTAGGTTAGATATTTTATTATCTAAATAAAGTACACTTAATTATTTTTGTGAGGTTATTTCTTAATATTTATAATATTTAGTTATGTAATTTTATTTAGTTGTATTTCTTAAAAAAAAATATAATTTCATTTATTTTATGAACAGTCATATTTTTAAATTATAATAGTCACTTAATTTTAAACAAATAGGGTTATATGAATTTCATTAAAGTAAGACAAATCAATTTTAATGATGTGCATAGAATAAAAGTGAAATTTTCTGATGTATGTGTATATGACTTCATATAAATATTTATGTAATAATTAAATTATATAGTGAAATTAAAGTTATGTCGGTAGAAACTATTTTTAGATTTTATTTTTCCGTAATTAAGTTGACACCCAATGCCAGTTAATGTAAGATTAGAAGTTTACAAATGGTTTAAATTGGTCAAGGAAACATGGGTTTTTTATTAATTTGTATGATAAAAAAACCAATTGGTAAAAATGTAAATCAGTTTAGGAGTTATATGGCCATGAAAAGTTGTTATAAGATAATTATATTATATAATAATTCTTTGATTGTTGGCAAAATATCATTTGTGGGAGTTTATAATAGTAAATTATCACAAATTATTTATTTATTTTTATATTGGTTTACATATTATATAATTATAATCATAATCACATGATATAATAATTTTGAGGGGAAATTCGACTTTCCAGATTTGAAAAGAATTAATAAGATGTTGATTTATTTTAAAATAATCATATGGAAGGTTTGAAAAATTGAATTTTTTGTGGGTTTAATAATAAATAGAATCAAAATCCATACATCAAATATAGGTCTATAGATTTCGAGACATGGGATAATTTTTTTCATCAGTTGGAAGGATAATGTATTTGTTATATGATAATGTTCTTTATAAAATAAATTCAATTTTTTATTATTGGATATTTTGGAGATATCCTATAATCCGTTCATATAAAAATAAATTATTAATTTTAAAGAGGTAGTAAAATGTTCATTTTGTTCCTACAACACCATCACTCTCCATAAAAACAGAGAAGGGTGAGAATGGAACAAAATTTTAAGTTTCTTATTCATCCCAAAAAATAAGTAACCAATAATATTATTTGAAATTAATTAAATTTTTTTTCTTGATTATCAGTATTTTTTGAAATAATCAATTGATATAACATATATATATATATATCATATGTTAGGATTACTATATTGTGTAAGAGACTCTATGGAACATTATTATTGAGTGTAGGATGGAAATTCTATAAAATTATTTAAAAGAGTAAAATTACTCACCCCATTTATGGTGAGATGTGAATGATGTAAAAATTTTAAAAAAATTATTCGACTAAGTACAAGATCGATGGTTGAAGTGTAAAATGGTGAAATAGATTCCTTCATAGATGATCTTTTAGGGATTAATTAGTCAATTGGTGACTGTATTCAACTATCTATATATTCTATTTTTGAAGAAATATGGTCATGTATACAATATACCTATCCAAATCATCAACCTCCTTATTCAATGTTGGTTTTGTACATTGTGTTTCATGATGATGAACCCCATATACAAATTATATCATAAGAAATAATATATAAAAGAGGGTATTATATATATCATCTTCTTATATAGTTGGATAAATTAAGAGTATTGCTACAAGATATTGTTAATCCGACTACTCAAGTTCGATTTTAGAACAAGTATGTTTCTATACATAGATGAAGTATGGTTAATTTTTTTATTGCATCATGATATCCTTGATTGTGAGTTTAAGTGTAAGGCATGCATTATTTTTCATTTTTTATTACAGTTTACTTCAAATTACAGGATTTTTTTTATAATTTTACCTTTTATATGAGTATCTAGATTATTAGGAATTATTGTAAATGAATATGAATGTTTCAAGAGAAAGTATATTCCATAAAATTCTCTAGGTATAACTAAATTAAAAGTGAATTATTTATTATTGGTGGGTTTTAATGAGTTTTAATGTCTTTCGACATATATAAGAGATACTTATAATCAATAATGTTTAAAAATATCATATTTGAAGTGGTTATTTTTTATTAGCTCATGGTTACCAAGTAACAATTGTTCTCAATGTATTTATATTTCATTTTGAAATTTGATTTTTAAGTAAATATAACTTTCAGAGATTTAATTTATTACTTATCTAATTAAGATATCATTACTGTATTCATATTAAATGATATCACTTTTCATTATGGTTAAATGGATGTATAACTCAATGTAATAGTTTTATATATATATAAAAATAATCACCCCATAGGTAAATATATATCTGAGATATTGAAAAAAATAGATTAATTGTTGATTATCTATATTCCTTTACAAATAATAAAAATTATATAATCATTTTCTATTGTTCATTAATATGTAATTTGTGATTAACGTTTTATATTTCAAAGGAAAGTTGTTGTTAAGAATATTCAACACACATTAATTTATTATATATTCTTTATGTTCATTGTCGGAAAAGATCATGAATATTTTAATGATTTATTGAATTTATATATTTTATTTTATCCCATCAGTCTTTTAATTATAAAATTTTCATCCAATATATGTTTTCAAATTTATGTTTAAAAATAAAATAGGTTACCAAAACTGTTTATCTTCACTCACTTACTGATAAAGAATAAAAATCAAATTAATAATGGTTATGAGAATGTGAAATATTTTATATTAGCTAATACTTATTATCTGTTACATATATAGTTTTTCTTAATTTCAATGAATTATTTTATAACCACAGTTTCATACTCAAGTTGGATGTGTAGAATGTGGTTACTATGTACTATGATTCATTTATTATATTATCATGGGCAGAATGAAAAATGATTTTTATAAGGTTAGTTTTGTTACACGTCATATGTTTTAAACCATTAGGGTGTATAGTTAATTTTTGCAAATTTATTTTTTATATGTTCTTGATGATGTTTAATCAAATTTGGAGAATACTTAAACTATATACATTGATTATTTGTAAGAAAAATTTGTAGGTTTGAATAATTTATTGATTTATATCAAAATATTTGATATTTTGATCTAGTTTTTAATGTGTTTATTATAATTTATTTGGTATATTCTTCAAATGGTTTTATTTTTATAGTTTAGTGGTTATACTATTTTAATATCTATATATTTTCAAATATTTTTATATCAATGTTTTTTTATTAAAATACAAATTTAAATTCCTATCAATTATCTGGCTTTATTAAAACTAACATCCAATGTCCCTATATAAATATGAAATCATGATTTCAATGATTGTTTATTAAAAAACTAACATCAAAATTCACATTTAACATAAATTTTAATACAAATTAATTGTTATAAGAACTTTAAATATTCATTTTAATAAAAACCAACATCGAGATTATTTCTATATATATATATATTATTTCATATTTCAATTTATATTTTTCTAATAATTGATGAAAAATGTGATTTATATGTTATATTTTGATAACTGGTGTTAAAATGTTACTTTTAGCATCAACATTATTCACATCTATTTTTATCTAACAAGAAAATTTAAAAGATACAAAAATTTAATAGTTACTTGTATTGTAAAGATACTGTCTCCATATCCTTAAGAAAATTATTGAAACATCCAACTCAAAATCATGAGTTGGGTAGTATTTTCCTAAACATTTAATTTTATTTACATTTATGAGATTGATGTAATTTATCTCCATACTTATATCAAAAAACCTATCTCTGCCATCATGTCTCATTGTGTTTCTTCCCACAATTGTTAAATTTTAGAAATTACTCAATTTTTTTCTTCTCATTCCTTAATAACCCCATATGTCTTGATCACTCACCATATAATTCTCTTTCTTTCAACTATAAATAAATTACCTAGATAATTACTTATTGGTCTTGAAATCACTTTTAAATACCTCCAAATACTATGAAAATTGTTGAGACACTAATGAATATTAAAATATTTTATTTATTCCATCAATGAAGCTATTAATCTAACTTGTTAGAGTATGTTCATAGTCCACATCACATATTTCCATCCTTGTAAGGTTTTTCTCATTCATTGTGACATTTTAATCTTCATTTGATCTTATTGTTTGAATTTTCATTTCTACAATAACTCATTGATCCCAAGGTAAGTACATTTTAAATAATATCACCTTAAAATAAATTCATTATGTACTCTATACCTCCCCCTCCTTTTTAGTTTTTTAATTAACAACCATAAAAGATCAATATATACCCTAAAATTATTTTCAACTCTAATAACATTCTTCATTACAATAATTCTCAAAGAAATAAATATCTACTTTATTTTCTGGATATATTATTTTTTACTTCTAATGGATTTGTGGTTTCATTAACATATTTAGGATTATCCTAATATAGAGTATAATGGTCTAAACCGATCCATTAGGTCTAAACTAAAGTTCCACATGAGCTCATGTGTTCTTTCCCATACAAAAGTGGTAGTTGAATAGAAGAGAGAGTCTAATTCTATTAGTGGGGAGTCTATTGCATCAGTATTCTGTTATAAGTCAAACAATAAATAACAAAAATATAATAAATAAATTGAATAACATGTGGAAACTAAAATATGGAATACATTTCATAAAAAAATAGAGAAATAATCATAATTGGATAAGACAAAATAGAGTAAAAGTGTGGAAGATAAAATATATAAATATACTATGGAGGCCTCCAAATTCCATCCATGTTTGTCACCAGCTCCATGAACCTTCATTGTGCAATCATCCATGTGTATGTTTCCCTTAATTATATCATTTTGTATAAAGTCTGCATGTGCATCAAAATTCTCCCACATTGGGTGAGTAATGAAACCCAATATGATAGAAAAAATTCATCCTTAAATAGATCTCTTTGGCATAAAATTCTTATTTAATAATTGTAATAAATGTGAAACAATCATAACAATCCTGACACACATACTAAGTGTTTCTATGCCAACTAACCTACCACATACCCCCAACCATACTTACTTATTATCTATATGGTAAGGATAATCACCAAATATCATGAGTGACAAAGAAAAAGTCAGAAGGCTAGTTACACATCTCATAACTATACCAAAGTCACCAAGACAAATTAGGCTCCCTATAAGGCCATATCATTGCTCTTTAATAAGTTAGGCATCGAGACCATTGTTCCATGTAATGCCTTGGGTTATGCCTTCATGCCTCAATTCCCCTAACATTTTGTCTCATGTTAGTCCCCCATAACATTTTGCCTCTACCATATGCTAAGATACATCATCATAACATTCAAAAATGGCATGTTCTACCCCTATAAGGGATATACATCACATGACACTCTACCTATCTCACGTACTAATAAAAACACAAATTTAGGCTAAAACACATAACTTTTTAGATCATACACAGTAAAAATAACATATCATTATGTTAATATAGTTTCAATACATAAATTTTGACCATTATAAATCATTGAAACTAGATACTCAAGCAATACTCATGGAATCGATATCATAATGGGTCTCAAAAACTATACACACACCCACATGTGAGCACAAAAAAAACATGGTAAATATTGTGTGAAAATAAAATAATTATTCTACGTAAACATTTATAAAAAATATCTCTAAAAGGTAATAATGGTATTACCTCACGGTATTTGATGTCAATATCTAGGTTCATCAAGATGTTGTCACCTGAAGCATACTCCAACATATACTGGAATTCCTTACACATCAAGGAATCCTTTATTTGATTCTAATAAAAAATTCCATGGGTTCTATAGAAATGTTATGAAAACATAGAAAATTGTAGGACTAATCAGACCTAGAGTATATTCTTATAAATGGGAGTCTTCAAGTTTGTTTTAAAGACTAAAAAAACATCATTCCTAGAATGGAAGAAAAGGAACAAAGATTAATGTAAATATGTAAGAGACTAAGATACATGTAAATAATTGTATCATAGAGGTATTCTAGATACAACCAACAAAACATAGACTAGACCACCATGGAATAGAGGTGCCTTGTAGTTTACCACCACAAAGGAAGATGAATGGTTATGGTATGGGAGCACTTCCAGTGAAGTATTGTAACAAAAAAATTACTATGGAGTGGGGAGTACAAAATGTAAACCTATTTGGAGAAAACTGGGTACTATGTTGTGGATAGTAATATATTCCATCCTCCATAGTTAAAAATGGGGAGCTATGGTGTATAACCACACATAACCTCGAACCTTGAAGATATAAGGTGAGATCTCTGGCATAGAGTCATCTTTGTAATCCTTCAGAACTCCAGGACAGTTAAAAATTATGGAAGGGATAATGAAATTTTTAGGGGTTTAATACATAGTGAAACCCCTAATTAATACACAATCATTAATTTCAAAATTGATTCCATGATTTAATTTTTTGACATACATTATATAAAGCATAACATCAGAATACTGACATCCATTCTTTTTGTCTGTAACGAATTTGGAGAAGCTCTAAGTTGTGGTATAACACACCAAAACATAAAGTACAAGGAAAAAAATCTATGGAGAAAGATAAAGCATAACGTAAATTAACTATAATCACCATAACATATCCCTATCCTCTGTAGTGTGGTATCAAATACATAGCTCCTCCACGACGTAGATGCATCCACTATAGCATGGCACCATCTGTTTTGGCCAGAAAGGTCATCAAACAAAATTTTCATATTATATACAGTTTTGAAATCTGAAAAGGCTTTATGAAAACATGGATAAACTTAATACACAATGAAAAATAAGGATAAAAATTATTTCCATATATTAAAAAAATGATATGAGACTTTATAATCCACCCTCTAAGTAACTCTTTTCTATGAGAAGTATAAATATAGATCCTACTTGAACAAATCTGGATACTATGTCTGAATGTTAAACTCTACAAAATCACTTTTTTATTGAATTTTATAAATATAATTTATGTCTTAGTGGTAACCACAGCCTTTAGAATTTATATACAATAATATTTCAAAATTCAAATTTCAAATTTTCAAACCAAAATCCATCAAAATCACATTAAAATTTGAAAACCAGACCACCAAATAACCTTTTTTCAAAAGACCCCAACTATATTTTGTTGAAAATTCATGATCACAATGTATTACACATCATATTAACCATTGTACATCACAGTCATAATCATCCCATCAATGTTTTCCACTTCACCATCATCCTCCACTATAAGTGAAATCATCATCGATAGCACTGGCCATGGAACAGAATATGAAATCTTGCCAGAAATCATCCTACTGAGGATTCAAAAAATTATCACCTTAAACATAAAAACCATTCAAGAAAAATACATTGAGAAGAATTCCTCAAACCAGATCCATCGATCGAAAATGAACAGAAATCCAAAATTGGAACCTCCTTCAGAAACACCACCTTTAGATACATACATCCTTTAGAAAAACTCATAACATCTTCAGCGTAGCCAACATAGGTAGTTTTGGTATCATCATAAAGGAGGAATAGAATAAAACCCAATGAAATTAGACAATAAACCATAGAATAAACATTTGAAAAAGAACAGAATAACCTAAAAGGAAATCATATGAGTTGAGAGACTTCACTGGAAAGAAACACCGAAGAGGACTGAGAGAGGAAAGAACCCAAAGGATTATAAAACCAATACCATCTAAGAGAAAGCGGGATGACCAACTCCATCCTCCCCTACACCATCTTAATTGTTCCGAAAATAATTATTGAGCGTAATGAAGAGGGGTCGATCCTGATGGATTGGACAACAATAGTTTAGGAGAGGAATAACGGAGAATGCAACTATCATTGAAAACCCAAACCTCAGGATATTAAAAAACATACACCCAACATTGGGGTATTATGGATATGGAATGATAGAAATAACGTAGGTGAAATTCATAATCATCCCACTAGTGAGCACCACTTGGAATCACAAAAATAGGGAACAAGGAAAGGGAGAAGAAGAACCATGAAAGAAGAAATGAGGGGTTGATCCCAAAGAAGAGAAATACATTCACAGTATGGAGAAGGAAGGAATAAGTGAAAGAGTGGGAGAATGGGAAGAATAATTCATGCCACCGGTGAAGGGTTATAGGAGGAAACCCTAGGTGAATTGTAAGATGATAGGGGGGATAGTAGAGAAGGGAGGCCTTGAATGTCAGCCTCCCACTCCCACACCACCTACTAGATCCATCTATACTGTAATAGGATCTAGATAAGTCATTCCATACTTCCTTGAATTAATTTATCACTCTAAGAAATGATCTATTATGTACAATCCTCAAAAGATACATCTGGATCCAACTTAGTTTCCGTAAAACCTCAAACTCATATAGAATTGGGTATACATCTCTAAAGATAAGAATCATGGAATACATCATTCATTACTTGATAATATAGAGAATTATTAATATTTTAAGACATTGTCCTAATATATTCAATGATTTTGAAGTTTTTATAAAACAATGTTTCCATTTTTTTCTATTTCAATTAAAATTTTTCCCCTACTAAGGTGTCACTCACAGGAAACTAGGGTATGAATAAACATCTCTAAAGATCTTCTCCAATAATCTTCATATGATCATTTCCTTATTTGAATAGTCTTTAATAAATTGATAATAAACTATACCCTATCTGAGGTCTCATACACGTGATTAGTTACAACAAAAACTTCCTCACCCACCTCATTCAGTCATAGTAGTAAGCAGAATAACCATCCATAAAGAGTATTAAAATGTTACATCTACATAGAGTCCTAGAAGATATTGTTGTAAGAGAACTATACCAAGGATAGACGCTCAAACCAAGATCTACTAAAGACTAGGATGCTTGATCATGAATATCCTCTAGAATATGAATCTTTTTCTCTAATGGTCTGAATATCTAAGGATGGTATGTTGGGCTTAGTCTCAGCCAAGTCCTTAGAACTCTCCATAGTCCCAATAAAAATGATGTAAAATTTTCAACCATTTTTGAATAAATTATCAAGGAAAATCCAAGTAATATTACTATCTAATAGGCACATATCATTCCTAGATCATCTACCACATGAGTCTCTCAGATTGGTAAGAAGTGAGATACCTTCTTCAACCAATTAAAAATCAACTAAACAACACCATGACTACTCAGGAACCAAGGAAATCACATCACAAAGTCCATATTTATGTCCTACCATATCAATATAATCATATTGACTCACTAGAGAGAACCACTAAAACTATGATTCTTGGACATTACCTTATGGTAGGTAAGGCATTGGGAAACAAAAACAGTGATGTACTTTTTCATCCTATGTCATTAGAACCATCATGTAAAGTTGTTATACATCTTTTATGTAAGTAAGATATAACACTGATCTAGTGGTATGGAAGTCCCTCATCAACTGCACTCTTATATAAGTTGGTAATACTACTCTTCTATTAATAATAATGACATCATCATCTTCCAATGACCATTTTAGCATCGGTTTACCTCTAGATATTTGTTCCCATATCAGAACACAATCTTGGATAGTGTCATGTCTAGCCTTTAAAAAGTATTCTATAGAATATGTGACCACAAAGAGAGAAAAAGTCACCAATTCTAGATCCTTAAATTAAAAAATCCTATAGTATTCCATCAAGCTCACCAAGTGTGACTTCCCCAATGAATTCCACTAAATATGCTCCTAAACAAACTTTATCTTATTACTAAGATTGTCTACAATGAAGTCAAATTTTCTAGGTCTATAGGATTTATCAGTGTCAAATTTCTACAAGTACTCCACCAAGAACCCTAGATTCATGTTCAAGACCCTCTATATGATGATGTAATAGATGAATTTGTGGTATGTGAAGACAGAAAACCTCTTGAAAAAAGGGATAGTGTTAATAACACTCCATACTGTAAAACATGAATTCAAGATCCAAGATAAGAGTATGTATGGAGTACCAGTTTTATTAATATTACATTATTTTGAAGACAAACATATAATCATTATGAAATTAAGATCCAAAGATTTAGTGTCTTAAAAAAAATTAGCACTATGAAAAACATTTAGAAAATAAAACATAAACATTTATTTCATTCCTTCTTATCTTTCTTTTTATTGTCCCTCATGTTCCCCTTAGTACAAGTAATCACCATAGGATATAAAACAAAAAGAGGTGATCTAAAAGTACAGTTAAGGGAAAGATAATAAAATGAAATAATATAACATTGTGTGATCATAATTATTCAATCATCATCATAATCATTAGAGGAAGCACTATATAAAGGGATATAATGTAGAAATGCATAAAAATGAAGCATCATGTCTTATTGGTTAACTACCACACATAGTAGGGAAAAAATATTGAATAAAATTCACATATATTTTACTTTTATAATTATATACATCCCATTACCCTTTTAATTGGAGTGAAATATAATTCCAGGTACACCCGTTACATCATAATATTTACATTTTTCTATATAATTTCAGCTGCGCCTGTCAAATCAAAACATTTACATTGTCATACATTCCACATAGAACATATATCAATCTTGGACATAAAATAAACCATGCAAAGGAATGGTTTTAATTTCATAAATTATACATTCAAAAAATTTGGGTTTATAAATGAAATTGGGAATAATAATCTTGATATAAGATTCATCAACCTAGATTGAAGAGGGAATAATATCGATAATAAATGGTGTATTTTTTGAAAGAATAATTCTTTTGGAAAACATTGTGTTTATCATAAAATAATATAGAAAAGATTTATATCCGATAAAATTTGTTATAGTGATGATGAAATGATATTTAAGGATTATCTATAATTCAAATGGGGTGAAAGAGGGAAACCCCAAAGAAAGAGAGTTGGGTTCGACAAATCTCCTCACCTTGTGTCCGAATTTTTTCTTTGCATTAATGTCATATATAATCAAATTTTAATCATTAATTAACAATTAAATAAAACTACTATACATCAATATAACTCATTATGTTATTATTATGTTGTTTTATTGTCCTGTGGATGTGTTATAGAGTTTAATTTCAATGTTTGGGAGTTTTCATCTTCATAGTTTCCATGATTGGTTCATTTTTATATATGAATGGATGTTCATGTAAAATGTGGATAAATATCCAGAATTTTTATTATATGTTATTAATTATCCTCCATAATTTTAAATGATATTATAAAGAATTTTTTAATATACCATAAATATGCATTGATAGTTAAAATTTAATGATGATCGCTTTAGGTTAAATTTGGAAATTTTTCGATGATGATGAACTTGTTTTGTTTTGTAATATAGTATTATGTATAAAAGATAGTTCTATAACATAAATATGGATATATAATAAAATTTAAAATCTATTTTCAACAATTTAATGGTTTTATTAACATCCTTGAATGTTTTAAATGAAAATTAAAGTTCATCTCCCACAATGTTGGTACATTGACACATCGCATGCGATGATTTAATTTTTAAAATAAAAAAAGAGAGGTAGGATTATAATGATGAACCATAAATTAACATGAGATAATTAAACTATTTAAAACATACATTAGTTATCATGACATTTAGATAAGAGAAGGTGAATATAATAGAAGAAAAGAAATGAAATTTAAAAAGAATTAAAATAAATAATAAGTGTATTAACCTCTTGAATTTAGCCTCCTTGAGAACCTCCTCAGGGAAAGGGTTTTATTATTTTAATGAGACTAAGATCTAATATACATTGGGGAGGGAATATGGAAGTGTATTTTGTATAATTTAGGCAAGGATAAAATCTTTAGTGGTGTGAGGAGAACAAGGGGTGAGGGGTATTATATATAGAGGAGGAGAGGGGTGTTTTCATAATATTTTAATCCTTAGTTATTTATTTTGGCTCAAGACTATGAATATTTGGATAATTATAATAAAATATATTCCAATAATGGATGGAAGTTAGATATTATAGTTCTTATATTATAAATTACTCAATTAATAGTGTATTAATCTTATTATGTAAATATAACGTAAATTACAGAATGTTACTATTCATAAAATTAATGTATTTCAAAAAAATACAAAAAAATAACCCCGAACATTTACTTTTGTGTAAGATTAAAAAAAAAATCCATTTGAGAAAATATTTTTTAAAATATGATTAATTTAATTTTTATTTAAGAAAATAATTTACTTGGAAAATATAGATTTTAAAATTATAACTGATTTTATAACACTTTGATAAATTAATTAAGGTCCCATAAAATTATATTAAAATTAAAATACATAAAAATATTATGATTTTAATATATTTTATGTATAGGAATTTTCTGTTAAATTATTAAATTAATTATACAATTTTAATTAAATAATTATTACTTACAAAAATACAAATGATAATGAATAAATTTTAAAAAATTTATTTACATTGTCTATAACATAATTATAACATAATTTCATTTATAATATGACTAAATTTAATTTAGACTTTATTGGGTGAAGCTACTATTCATTTGGCTGGTTTACTATTTATAAGAGTTATATTATTATTTCTAAGGTAAAGTTATTATTTAATTTGTATTGGTTCCTTAACTTTTATAGATACTTCTTTTTTCATTAATTATTCATTTATAATGTTTTTATTATTGCCTATATGTAGTTTTATGGGATTTATACTACGGGATATTACTAAAAGAAGGGATAAATTCCATTGATAAAATTTTGGGTCTTTACATTCTTCCCCACTTTTGAAAATTTTCACTCAAAATTTCATTTTACATAAATAGGTGAGGGTACTTATCCTTCATCACCTCCTCTGATTCCCAAGTTTCTTATTCATACTTATTTTTCCTCCATAACACATTGACAAGGTGGGTTGTCTTGTTACATAGAACTGTATCTTTCTTATCAATAATCAATACTGGATGGTCCTTATATGAGATATTTTATTCTAGTTATACCACATCTGAGTTTAGTACATGTGAGTGATCGAGTGTGTACTTCCTCAAAACTGCTACATGCAACAGATCATAAACTAGAGCCATATTTTTTGGAAGTTAAACCCGATATTCCATAGGTCCTATGTGATAAATGATATCAATTGGGCCAATATACCTTAGTATTCACTTCCCTTTTTTTCAAACCACATGACTCCCTTCTATGGTGATATTCGAATGAATATTTTATCTCCAATGTTATACCCTATGTCCCTTCAACGGTTGTCATAATAGATCTTTTGCTGACTCTGAGAAGATCTAATATGTTTCTCGATGGCTTAAACCTACTCTGTCATCTCGTGAACAAGATTAGGTCCAAATAGTTTTATTTTACCAACTTCATCCCAAGAGGATCAAGTTTACATACCTTTACAAATAGAGATTCATATGGCTACATCTAAATACTTGGAAAAAATATGTTGTTTTATGAGAAATTGATCATTGGTAGATTCTGATTGCATCCAACATTAAATTATTTTGAGATGAATCTTACCATATTTTTTAGCCTCTAAATATTCTTTTCATATTGGCTATTAGTTTTGGGGTGATAGGTCATACTAAATTTTTATTCAGTACTAAAAACATGTTGAAGACTCGTCCAGAATTTATATGTGATACCGGAATCACGATATGAGAAAATAGAGAGTGGAACCCCATGCATCCTCACTACTCCCTTCATAGATACCCTTTCATGTTTTTCAAGTTATAGATCTTCCTAAATAGTGAAAATGTGGGAAATCATGGTGAGTCGGTGCACCATAACCCATATCGCATTATTTTACATGGATGTATTCGAGAGACTCATGAAAAATTATATAATGGCATTCTCCCATTTGCACATGGGTATATAAAATTATTACCTCATACATTTGTACTTATGTCACTCTACATTAACTTGATGACCTATAAAAAAACTTTAGATATACTCAACAATATTCTTGTCTTTATTGTCCCAAAAGAAGTGTCCTTAGAGATCATGGTACATCTTGGTGCTCTCGAGATGTATAGAGAATGTTCAACTATGTGAATTATCCAATAGATCCTTCTTTATCATAGGTGATGAAGGAACAAAAAGCCTCATTCCAATTTGAATCACACAATCATCATAGATATTGTTCTCTTGTAGCTTCCATTCCATTATTACATTCACTTTATTTTGTAACTCCAGATCATCCCTTTGTACCTCTTTAATCTTCTCTTGGACTGAAGGATGCGAAATAAATTGGGTAAGGTAGGATGTATTCCATACCGTTATGATTTCCAAATACATCATCTTCATATCCATGAAGAAATTCTTTTCTCAATCTGCAACATGGATAGAGTAGAAGGTTCAGTTCTACTAAGAGCATCAGGTACCTTGTTTTCCTTACTAGGATGATAGTGAATAGAGAAATCGTAGTCTTTGATTAGGTCTAACCATCTCCTTTGACGCATGATGACCTCCTATTATGTGAATATAAACATTAGGCTATTGTGAACGGAATATATGTCACATTTTTCACCATATAGGTAGTGTCTATAGATTTTAAAGGAAAAAATCCCAACTAATGGCTCCATATCTTGCGTCGGGTAGTTCTTCTCATGGATCATCAACTGCTGGGAGGATTAGACTATCAGATTATCAATTTTCATGAGTAAAAAACCCATTACATTCATTAAAGCATAATTATATATCATAAAAAAATTTCTCCACTTTTTTGGTAATGTGAGTATAGGTGTAGTTATCAGCCTTCTCTTTAACACCACAAAATCATTCCTCACATTATTACATACAAACATACATCACCCAGTTCCTTGTTAACTTAGTTAGAGAGATAGACAATCGTGACAATATTCTCAAAAAACATTGGTGGTACCTAGATAATCTAAGAAAACTGCGGATTTCTGTGACACTAGAGGTTCTGGGCTATTCCTCAATTGCAGTTGTTTTTGAAGGGTCCATAGAAATTCCATCACTTGTGATCACATGTACCAATAATGCGACTTTATAAATCCAAAAGTCACACTTTCTAAAGATAACGTACAAATTCTCCCTCTTGAATGTCTCCAACACAAACCTTAGGTATTCTTCATGTTCCTCCATGCTCTTTGATTAGATGAGAATATCATAGATAAATAGTGCCACATATTTTTCAAGGTTATTCTTAGAGACTCTATTCATAAAATCCATAAATATTGTAGAGGAATTAGTAAGTCTGAAGGGAATCACTAGGAACTTATACTACTTATACCTTGAATAGAATGAAATCTTCTGAATATCTTTCTTATTCACCATAAGATGATTATATCTAGAATGAAGATCCAACATTGAGATGTAGTGATCTACTCGCAACTGAACAAAAATTTCATCCATCCTTATAAGAGGATACTTTTTCTTTATAGTGATCTTTTTGAGTTCTCAATAATTGATACACAGTCATATTCTTCCATACTTATTCTTGACAAAGAGTACTAGCACACCCCAAGGTGATACACTAGGGCATAAGAACCCTTTGTCCAAATTCTCTTGTAGCTGATTCTTTTACACCTCAAGATCGATAAGATCTATCCTATTGGGATACTTTGAGATAGGATTACCTCTGGGTATGAGTTCTATTGAGAAATCTACATCAGGATCCATGGGGATTATAGGTACCACTTTGGAAAATACATCATTTTATTCCCTCAAAATGAGAATTTCCTCTATGTAGATACCTTCCTTTGACTCAACCATTTGAGAGAGGTGTGATTCTTTAAAAGGAATCAACACCCAAATCATTGAAGGATTTTTCAATGTAGATTTCTAATATTCCATTTATTTGTAGAGGAGCATGATGGTTTAGAATATGAAAATATACTTCCTTTTCCAAATATCTTATATGTTCTCTAAATAATGAGAGTTAATACATTCCCATTATAGTGTTGAATTCCACCAAGGAAAGTATCACAAGATTTTCTTAAAGAATCTCCCCACATATGCAAACATGAGAAGAGTCCATCACTCGGGTTGCAATGATTTCACCACTTAGTGTTTTTATAGATATCACTACTTCAAGGTTTCAAGGCTTTGATTCAATAGTTATATCAAACATACAAAATATAAAGTAATTCATAGAACTATATTGAAATAATACATTTTACATTTTTGATTGAATAGTAATTGTCCCATTTATGATATCATTTTCTTGATCCACTTCAATAATAGTGTTGGAATATTCATTCCATTATTTATTTGTCTTTGGTGGTTGATTACTCTTACTACCCTAGAGATCCCAAGGCTTAGTACACCATCTTTTTGAGTTCCCTTGCTCCCTACAGTTGTAGCATTGGACCATGGCTGGTGCTCTTCTTTCCTCTACAACCTTTTCATGACTACACTTCTATTTTCAACATTCATGGTCTTTGTGGCCTTATATCCCACACTTGAATCATTTCCCCTTACCATTGAGGAATTTTCAATGATACTTATTCCGACATTTTTAACATGTGTGTGGTAGAGTTTTCTTTCCACCTTTCTCATTAGATCTTCTCTATTGAAACTTCATTGTTCATTTCTTATCACCAAATCCATGGGCCATTGTCAATACTCAATATCAACTTTTAGAGAATAGAGAACAACCTCTTCATAACTCCAAAAGTTTAAAATTGAATAAACCTTTAGAATGTATGGTTTTAAACCACTAATGAATCTATAAATTTTTCTATCATTGTTTATAACAAACCCCAAAGCATACCTTGCATGCCTTTTGAAATTTTCTTCATAGGAAATAAATGATTCTCCTTAATTTTGCATTATCTATTTAAATTCTCTCTCCATATTTGTATGAATAGTTCAAGGGGAATAATTGATAAGAAAAATTTTATGAAGGTCTTACCACTCTATCTCATTAATTACATCCCTCATCTTGGTGTTCTTATTCAACGTCCAGAAATGATCATCCTTTCTATCTAAATGCTAAACTACCAAATTCACATTCCCTGTATTAGAACATGAAGCACTGAATAGATATTATTAATCGATTTGACCCACAGTTCTACGACTAGTGCATTGAAATATCCACTAAATGTTGTTAGTCATTGGCATGTAAAACACTTGATAACTAGTTTCCCCCTGGTAGGTGAAGGTGGGTGTTGCACATTATTCAGGTTATTGTTCATAACCAGAGATAACTGAGTAAGAATCTCTATGAAATTTTGAACTACACCTCCCAAATCATTGTGGATGTTATTCGAGAATTTGTTTCATTGTCCCTTAAATTGATTTTCAGTCTGGATTCTCATAGTTCCCACCATATTCTAAAATATACAAGGTTTAAACAAAACATAAGTAAACCATTCTTGAATAAATAATTTTTTACTTTATGAAATATAGTCTAAAGTTTTATATTATGGGATACATATGTTTAGAATTTTCATGAAAAAATATTCTTGGATACTTACTTATTATTATTCTAACAATAAGGGCTTTCACTAAGGTTCTCTAATCCTAATTCCCAAATTAACTAAACTATCATATGATACCAACTATAGTGACCCTTCTTTTTTATACATTACTATTAGATTATTTTAAGGAAAAAAATCATTAAATAATTACACAACAACTATCTAGAGGTTTAGTATCTTAGAAAAATTAGTACCACAAATAACATTTAAAAAATAAAACATAATCATTTATTTAATTACTTCTTCTTAATATTCTTATTATACCTCATGTTCTAGTTAGTAAAAGTAATCACTCGAGGATATACATAAAAATGGGGTGAGATAAAATCACAGTAATAGGATAGATAATAACATGAAAAAATATAACATGGTATGATCATAATCATAACATAATAAACATTCACATCATATTAAGAACTAGATAAAGCCATGGAATGTGGAAATGGAGAAAAACAAAACATCATGTCTTAGTGGATAACTACCATATATTGTTTTGAAGAAATATAGCATCATGTTCATGCATATTTAAATTTTATTATGAGATAAATCACATCACCCAACGAATTGGAGCATTATATATTTATATGTGCACCCTTCACATCATAACATTTAGATTGCGGTATATAATTCTGGGAGAAACTTCTACATCATAAAATTTACATTATAATGAATGCCACATAACACATTTATCAATATTGAAAATAAAATAAACCATAGAAAAGAATTTTTTTATTTCATAATTAATAAATTCATAAACTTTGGGTTTATAAAGTAAATATGGAATAACATACTTTATATAAGATTCAACTACCTTGAGTGAAGAAGAAACAATCTTGAGAAGTAAACTATGTGTTTTTTAAAATAAGAGTTCTTTTGGGAAACATTGTGTTTATTAAAAAATCAATTAAGAAAACATTTATATTATTGAAAATGTAATATAATTATGGAGAAATGATATTTAATTATTATCCCCCTTAAAAATGGGATGATATAGGGAAAACTGAATGAAAGAGAGTTGGGTTCGAGAATTCCCCTTGCATTATGTCTGAATGGTTTCCTTAAATTAATGTTCTATATAATAACCTTATATTCACTAATTAACATTAAACAAAATTTCATACATGAATATTATTCATTATGGTTTTATTAAGTTCTTTTACGAGCCTTTTTATGAGTTATATAGTTTAATTTCATTGTTCTGGTGTGCATGTTTTCATAGTTTTCATGATCTATTCATTTGAATACATGAATGGATGCTTACGTAAAATGAGGATAAATATATCAATTTTTTTTATAAGGTATTAATGATCCTCTAGAAGATTAAATTATCGTATAATGAATTTCGTTATATACCATGAGAAAGAATCAGTAGTTACCATTTAATGACGATCATTTTAGGTTAATTTTGGTGGTTTTTCGAGCATAATGAATCTGTTTTGTTTTATCAATTATTATTATGTATAAATGTTAGTTATATAAAATATATATGGTATTAAAATTAAATTTATAATCTTTTATCAATAATATTATTGTTTTATTAACATCCTTGATGGTTTTGAAGGAAAAGGAAATTCCACCTCCCACGATGTCAGTTAATTTACACATCACGAGTAATGATTTCATTTTTAAAATAAAATAGAGAGATGGTGGAGTTTAATAATTGATATTCCTTTAAGATGAGATAATTATAATTTATAAAACATACTAGTGTTTTCATACAATTTAAATAAGATAATGTGGGGATAATATAAGAAAAAAATTAAATTTAGAAGGAATTAAATGAAAGAAGAAGAGTATTTTATCTCTTGGATTTATCCTTATTCCGAACCTCTGTAGGGAAAAGGTTTAGGTATTTTGATGAGGCCAATAGGTCATGGACGTGGGGGAGGGAATAAAGAAGAGAATTAGTCAGAATTTTGGCAGCAGATAAATCTTGATAGGTGTGAGGATAAGATAACGTGAGGGGTGGTATTTATAGTGGTGGAGAGTGGTGTTTTCTCAATATTATAATCATTAGTTTATTATTTTGGCTCAAGACTACTAATAGATTTCGAATTATACTCAAATAAATTAAAATAGATAAGGGAAGTTATATAATTTTGTTATTACATCAGTGATGACTCAGTTTATAGTTTATTTAGCTTATAATGTATATATACTGTAAATTACTATATTTTACTATTCATTAGAAATTCAACTATTTCAAAAAAATCCCAAAAATTCACCATAACCATTTTTCAATGTGTAAAATAAAAAAAATGAAATACATCATATGATTTTTTTTCTAAATATGAGTAATTTAATTTTTATTTAGAATCATTATTTTCATGTAAAATATAAATTTTAAAATTGTAACTCATTTTATTACATTTTGGAAAATTACTTAAGGTCCCATAAAATTATACTAAAATAAAAAGACATCAAAATAATAATTTATGAATAAATTTTATGAAAATAATTTTTTGATTAAATTATTAAATAAATTATAAAATTGTATTTAAATAATTATAACTTACATAAATAACAACACATAATTAATAATTTAATTAATAAAAATCACTTAATTATTCACTAATAATAAATAAATACTATATTCATTAAATATAAAATAATTTTTTATTTAATATTCTCCTCATAAAAAATTCTCTCAAATTATTGGTGATAGAAGATATGTGATCAAGAAAACACGAATATCTATTAAACTATATGTCGAAATAATACTTATTCAACTTTTTAACTAATAAATAGAATTATTATTTAATTGATATTTTTGATACACTCTGTGTGTGACTCTCTTGAACTCATTCTTAGAGGAAATAAGAAAATAAACCCAATGTCCAAGGATAGAATCCAGAGACATGACAAGGAACCCATATAGAAATATGTTAATTCCATAACGACATAAAACCACATATGTAGTATTAACGTGTAATATAATATATTTATCAAGATATCTCAAGTCCATAATGTTTTATACTAATTTCCTAAACATATAAGATTGATGTCTATTTGTTTGAATTTATGGAAATAAAAATTTCTAAAGAACTCCATGACCATGGATTTATTTAGGCTATTTCATTTCCATCAATGGGATAAAGGTATAAACATCCATTGAAGGACATAAGGAAAAAATATGTTCTCACGTAATTCATAAATTAAAAATAACTCATGATGCACCCAATGAATCCTACTTTTCAGAAAAAATATGTGATCACAATTTTTTTCAATACATCAAAGCACACAACTCTTAATATACATTAATAAAAATCTTAATGTTTATAACAAAATAAACAAGTCCATAGTTATGAACATCTAATGTCACATATAAATATGGATTTATTACTAGCAGTTCTCATTCTCATAATCTTGTACACTATAAATTACTTTTGGCATACACCATGAAAAACCACCTCAAAGTACCACGTGTCTCCATCGATGATATCCTATTTCATTTTTTCCCTCAAATTAATTTCTATAGCAGTAAAATATATTTTGAAGAATACTGTCTTTGCACATCAAGGTTCTTATCATAGTGGGGAACTACTATTAACTTTTAGTGTGATAGCTAGTACCAGGAAATTATCACATTATTTTTTACGAGGAAAAAAAATAATGATATAATAAAGAGTTTATTAATATTCAAAACATTGAATACATGTAATCATAAATTACATAAAGGTTGTTTCTACGGAAACAACTCTAATAGACACCCACAATAGAAAAGCCAACTACTAACAACCTTATGTTTGCAAGATCTCACCTGATACTCATTTTTCTATTTAGATAACGCTTTAGCCAAGGGGTTTTATAAATTTTATTCCACGGAAGGTATGATTTCTTCACATTCACCCTTAAAATAAATTTACCTCATGAATTGATACTTATGGAGTATTTGTGTTGCTCATTGGTATGACCAGGGATTTTTATAGGAGCCATCAGTGTAGTATTATTACAAAACAATGTGATAGGTTATTTACTCATAGGGACCACATCAAGATACTAGAAAAAACATCATATCCAAATGGATTCATGGTATGAATTTGAAGTCTCTATATACTCGAACAGCAATGTAGTATTGGAAAGAAAAAGCTTCATTGAACTCTTCAAGATCACTACTCCTTTATTGAGACTAAAAACATATCCAAATAGTGAATTCATATTATTCCACTCTATTTTAAAACTAGAATTAGTATAACCCCTGATGGCCATATCCATATATCCTCTATACACCCAGAATATATCATTAGTTCTGCTAAGATACATAAGGATATCCATAATAATAGAACAATTTTGTTCACCATGATCATCTTGATATCTTCAAACCAAGTTCAATATGTAGGAAACACCAATTATAGTTTATAAGAGGACATAAATTACTGAATCTATCATCAAAGTGTACAGTATCGCACTCATTCTCTTTTCGTTTGTTGTGTTTGAGGACGCATTTTCATAGAAAGATGTCTAATATGTGATGATGGAACCAATAATCTCTCGTATTATTCCTTATTATATCTCTTTAGTATCTAGTTATTGTTTGTAATTTGGATTAGTTTAAGAATATTTCTAGATATATCAGGAAGGATATCAATTCTAAGAATGTTTGCTATTTCACCTTAGTCCTTCATGGAGAAAAACTTATTTAAACATTCCATAATAGACTGTAAACTGGTTTTTCATTTTAAATATGTAACATTTCATCAAATTATACTACTAGGACAATTGATGTATTCCAACTATAATATTATAAAAAATAGATGTAATTCATTATTGATGAAACTAAAATCCTTTATATAATTATTGAATCAAATTTTTCATGATCATGATGCCTACTTTAATCCATTAATGGATGTATACAACTTGAATATCCTTTTGGAATCACATGGAGTCCCAAAACCATATAAATTTTCCATATAGATATCTTTCAGAAGGTTAACATTATGAAAATGTATTTTTACATCCATCTACCATATTTCATATTCATTGTAAGCTGATATAGAAAGTAAAATTCTGATATAATTAACCATGGAAACCTGTGTAATGGTTTCATCATAGTCAATTCCTTGATGTTCTTTAATATATTTATCTACCATCCTTTCTTTATAGGTATTAGTTTACCTTTCTTTTCCCATTTTATCTAGAATTTACTTGTTCACCCTATATTTATTACATTAATTTGATGATTTACTAGAACCCATATTAGGTTTTGATACAATTAATCCATTTTATAATTTATTGAATCATTCCATATGAATGATTCTAATCCTTCTACAACAAATTTTTAAGAGAGTGGTTCATTAATTTCAACCAAAAATGCTTCATGTTTTTTAGTGACAAGAAAACCATATCTATTTTGTTCTATTACAAATATAGTGCTCTTATAGAGTACTTTTGTTTTAGGAACAAATTCTTCCATGGGTAAATATGAAATTTATTACTATACCAACTTTTATGTATATTGAGAATCAACTTCATTAAATCCAATATTTCTCCCACTATCCTACTTGAGGATGTGATACCTATCAAGAAAGACATCTTTTTTTGGGACAATCACTTTCTTGCCTATGGTTCCTTATAGGTTGTATCCCTCTTTTTTCATTTGGACAACATATAAAGATACACTTTGTATCCTGGGGTTATATGTTGATTCATGATAATTACTTAACAAACACATCGCTACCATATACCTATGCTTAAGACAAAATAGGTTTCTTTCCACTCAATTTCTCTAGGTGAATTCTGTTTTCCAATTTAAAATAGTACATTTTATAGTGTGTATGTCATATTCTATCATTCACATCCACAAAAAATAATTAAATATCTATAAGACTCATTATCCACCATACCATGTCAAGCTAGGTATGGTATTTCCTTTCAAAAACAACATTCCATTTTGGTGTGTAATGTAGAGTTAGTTGAGATAAAATACCAAAATTTTGTAGAATTTTGAAAAAAAAATTATTTAATATATTCACCACTTTTATCTGGTTGAATCTTATTTATCTCCTTTACAAGTTGATTCTCTAGTCCAATATTTAATTCATCCAATTTCAAAAAGGACTCATACTTATACATAATCAAGAAAAAATAACCAGATATACTCATGTCATCAGTAAAATTTAAAAAGTCAGAATACCCACCTCAACATTCTACTAGAAATGTTAGTTACACATCATTGTGTACCAATCCTAGATGCTCTGTGGCCATTTTATCATGTCTGCTGAATGGTGGTTTGGTCACTTTTTCTTATAAAATACTATGCCATATTTCATGTGTTCTTAGATCAAAAAATCCTAAATAACCATATTGAAGTATCTTTGTAAAATTTTTATTGTTTAAATGAAAATGATTGTGGGTCGATTTCTTGGAGTTATATGATTTGTGAAAATATGATTCATTATAAGTTTCCAAAACATGGTTTATATAATTTAACACATTAATACTATTATTTCAATTTTCTATAAAATTACATATGTTTTTTTATAAAAGAAACAGCTTTTATTTCCAAACATTAATATAAAACCATATGTTTCTAGGTAGGATAATGAAATTATATTTTTGGTAACAATAACTAAATAATAGAAATGTCCTAAAACCAATGTTATTATTGTTGTAAATAAATGGTGGTAGTATCAAATGGCTAAAGTAGCCAGCCTCGCATCTTTGGCTGTTCATAAATCCACCTCTCCCTGGGAAATTATTCATAATCTACTTGGTTCCATTATTTGGATACATTTTTGAGAACCAATATTGGTATATGATACCCAATACATGTATATTTAAAGATTATAGTCAATAGAAAACAAATCATTAGTTTCCCCTTCATTCTAGGTGTATTTCCTCTTCTAGTGGCCTTTCTTCCCAATTGAAAATACATAATCTTTCCATTTCTTTTTCCTACCTTCAGATATTCTTCATCTTAAAAGGATGGTGCTTAAGAGATTGAGAAATTTTATGAGTCTTGGGAATCATTTCTTTTTTCTTCCATTTCTTATTCACCAAATATAATATGGCTTCTTCATGCCATGAGTCCTTGTCCACTTAGATAATCAGTGTACGAAGTTCAAAAATACCCTTCTCAATATTTCTAATGTCATTATTAACAATAAAACTATATAAGGACTTGGGTAATGATGAATGTATGAGATATGTGAACAACCCATCAAGGAATTTAGTACCTAAGATGAATAAGTGATCAGAGTAAAATATAATATTGATTATTTGAGGCACAACCATCACTGACTCTGCAATCATGGTTGTAAATGATGTATTGGAGATCATGTATCTACTTTCTCTATATTTATCTTGATAGATATCTGAAAAGTGAGACATCATGATATATTAAAACATTTTATCATGTTTTTTGACCCTCATTAGTCAAGGATGATATCATGAAACTATAAGGATATGTGGCATCATTCTAATGTTTATCTGAGAGAGAAAAATGTTCCTCTCTATACTCTATACTAGTCACATCAGGAATAGGTTCTTCTAGAACATATAATTTCTTTTCATGGAATATGAAAGCATGTAAGAACGTTTTCTATTCATAAGAAATTTAATTGGTTAGAATGTTTTCCTTATCATGTGTTGATTGTAGTGATATGATTAAAGTCACAGTTATTGTCCTTTCTAAAAAATATGAGCATAATTTTAGTAATTTATCTAATAAAAGATAGACAATTAACTATTATATTATATTTTTTAATCTCCCATTATTTTATCCAAACAAAATATCCATCACTATTGGATTCAAAATATCTTTATTCAAAGAAATTATTGTGGTAAAGATCTATATTCCCCATTTCATCATCCCAAATTCGCATCATCCAGAAATTTTAAAGGTTTTTTGTAGGCCTTCCAAATGTCAGCTACATTGAGTCATAGTTCCTTGATATGTTTAGTGGAATCCCTAGTCTTGATACCCTTAAGTTATATTTCCTTAACCTTTAACTATTAATAACACCATGTCGTACTCTGACGGTCTACCCTTGATGAAAACTAAGTTAATTCAACCCCGAGAATCAAGTCCAAATTCCCTGATAATTAAAAGCACCAAGAATTTGGCTGGAAAAGAACTCTAAACCATGGTTCAATTTTAACATATATAGTATAGGGATGTACTGACTTCATATATTTATATATATATATAATTGAGTAATTATTATATTTATTCATAAGTTTACAGTTTTATCTTTTTTACATGCTTATTATTTTTAAGTGGATTTACTTATGTGACTAACCATGACATAGATAAAATTTGGGAATAATCCAATTTATATCAGTTCCTTATTATATTATTGTTAATAAATTAATTTAGGTGATCTTGATAAAGCATCCATAATTAAATAACCATACATATTTAAATAAATAGAATAAAAAATCCTAATGATCATGATATTTTACCAATATTTATTTTATCTAGATGATGATAAATAAACCATTAATCTAGGGAAAATATCTTGAACTGTTTTATGTTTCGTGTTGCAATATTCCTCCTATTCACCTATATACCTATCTTGGATTTTTCTTCGCCTCAATTCAATACATGAACAACCACCCCTATCTTGAGTGTCCTATTCATTACATATAATTTTACTCACTTATAGAAGTGGGGAACCAAAGTAATAATTAAGGGGTTTATATAAAATAAACCATGGACTTACATGCCATTATATAATGAGAGGATGCATGGTGTGCATATAATCAATTTAATTTATTAATATATTAAAAGAAAATAATCACATAAATTGTTTTTCTATAGGTAGGAATATCCACATAGTTGAAATTAATGACACATTTAATAAAAATAACATTCAATTATAATCATTATTATATACGATAAATCACTCTCTATTAAATTACTTATCATATTTATTTATTCTACAATTTTTATCTTAATTTCCATCTGTATTTTATTGATATTCTCATCAATCATAATTTTATAGAAATTAAAAAAATATCTAAAATTGACCATGTTCAAAAATATACCTTGGAGGTAACATGATGAGTACCCATACGGACTCCAAAAGTGTGTAATATTTGTAAATTTTTTTCTCATAAAACTTGTGGAATACATGACCCAAAACATAATTTTATATAATTTACAATAAACTTAAAGACAACAATGAAAACATGGTATTTACGTTATATGTAATCTTTAAATATTCATAAAGTAATGATTGTATTATAACTTACAGATGATATGTAGTTTCAAACATTACAGAAAAATTATTATAAATTTAATATATATATATATATATAACAGATTCTATAAAAGTAAAATAAACTAGATGAACAACAAAAAAAATTTGTAAGGTTTAATAAGTATAATAAATCATTCATTGAATATATGTAATTTGTTAATATACAAAACATGAATAATCCACCTAAAAATTGTATATATTTCTAACCATCAATCCACATAACACATGTTTTCAATTATAGTGTGATGATTCCATGAAAACAATAGAGAACACGTTGTGTACATGTGCTACATATAATGTGGTATATGATTTACATAGTCAACATTTAGGTATGCTATGTACGAAAATTCACATACTATATTTGAATAATAGACTGAATTTTTCCTAAGGATGTTAAATTCTATATAGTCTAGATGACTATGCACCATATTTTCCTAGTCAACAAGTCATATATTTAAATACAAATACTCTGTAATAAATGTGAATGACTCAAATTAATTCATAATTAATTCTTATTGTGTTGTAAATGGGTACATGATTTGTACTCTTGTGTTAACCAACCAGAATACTCAATACCCTCATATGGGTTCTTCAAATGCATTAATTTTGTAAAATTAATCATTTTGATTATGTTTGTGAAAAAATAGAATAAGAGAAAATATTATTATATAGAATAAATAATTATAAACATTAATTTAAAACATATTATAAATATATGAATCAATCAATGATATTTAAATAATTATAAATAATTCGGCGGCCACTTTTATACAACTTCAAGGTTACGGGAACAACGATAGCACCATATAGGGAATGCAAAACTTGGATTTTTTACCATACTAAAATATTAATCTATGATTTACATGATGATATAAACAATCATAATCAGATTTGAATCACTGATTAATTGATGATTTAATGTTAGAACCAGGATACAGGATCATCTCATCTTATTTATAAATAGTTTAAACAACTAAATAATCACCTCAAAATGAATTATATTTTTATTGATAGACTTGAAAAAATATCTACATCATACCATCTTCACCATATAGGAATCAAGTGTAGATTTCTCCCAAAAGTGACCAAAATGTGTCCCACAAACAACTGAATGTCACCATGGGAATCTCTAAGTACTAGGCGGGTACATCTTGACACTTGTGCCATTCACATTTGATCACTCCAAGAATATCCTAATGAAGGGTTCCATTCAATCACTCCAGACATTAGAGTGGCGGAGGAGGAGAATAAATCTCTATTATTGAGTGTATTTTTTTAGAGGGTTCTCTCTAGGGATTCAAGATAATTCTCTCTTGGTGTCATTGTGTATATAAAAATGAAAAGAAATAACTTATGAAAAAATGTAATTTGGTATATATACTACCAGAGATATAATATAATAGTAAACAAAAGTGCCCCATTATTATTTTTTAATCCCAATGGAACCCCATGGCTATAATAATTATAATAATAATATTATTTCTTTGCTTGTTAAAAGCTAGAGAACTAAAATAAATATAATTTAATTAAATATTTTTTAAAATATATTATTTCTCACCTGAGCATTATTCTCGGTATTTTATTTATCCACAATATTTTTTGGGATTTATATAATTAATCTCAATTTAATAAATGAATATAATTGTAGTATTTTATAATAAATAAATTAATATTATAATCACTAAATATCAAATAAATATTTACTAAATATTATTCTCACAAAATATTATCTCGAATAACTATTGAAGAAATATATGCGATCAAGAAACCATGAATGACTATAAAACCACATGTTTTATTAATATTTATTCAAATTTTAAAATAATAAATATTATTATTATTTAACTGAGATTATGAATAAACTTAGTGTGTGAACCATTATGACTCTTTCTATGTGATGTAAGGTGAGGAATCCCAATATCCAAGGTTAGTGTTTAGCAATATGCCAATTCACCTATAGAGAATAAAGTTAATTTCAAAATGATATAATTGAAAATACATGCATTTACTGTGTAATATAATCCATTTATCCTGACACACACACACACATAGATATATATATATATATATGTATATATAATCAAGAAGGTTACATGTTAGTGTTATCAACCTATTTTCTCGTAGTCACATTCTTTGACGTTCCTAAAATTGAACATCCATTTAGAACACCATGGAAATCAATTTATTTTGGCTATATCATTAATTAGATATCAATTCTATTAAAAAAAAATTTAAAAATACTTTCTCACCATATTAGTTAATTATATATTACTTGGGACGCACCCAATGTATACTACGTTACTGTGAAAATATGTCACAATAATTTTCATCAATATATAAAATTACATGACTCAAAATATACATTAATAATAATATTAATGAATAGGGACCATTGTACACATCCATAAAAAGAAACATCCAAATACACATATAAATGTGGCTCTCCGACTAGAAAAAATCATTCTCATAATCACCCACACTAGAAATTATAAATGGAACACCATGAAAACCTGCCTCAATGTCCTTTGAGTCTCCACCCACGACAGATTGTATCATTTGTGTCCCTCAAATGATATACTATAAATATAGAACATATGTTTATGAATAATTACATGGTGTATCTATGTTCTCTTTATATTTGGGAACTATTATGACCTTTCATTGTGAAAGCCACTCTTAGGACATTATCACATACTATATAATGTAGAAAAACAATCATGATGTTATATGAAGTTTATTAATATTCAATGATATTAACATATGAAATCAGAAATTATATAAATTTTTTTTCTAGGGAAGAATCTCGAGTAAAGGTATCGTAGAGGATAACTTGATCGATAATCCAGGTCCAACAACTCCTTGTGTAGATATGATCGAATATGAAGTACCAGTATCAAACATGGCCTCATATTTAGTAGAGGTGATCATAAGTATACCTAAAATAGTAGATATACCCACAATATTGTCTATTAGGGTCCGATCCAATATTTATTCAGGGTTTTCCTTATCTCTACAACCTTTTCCCCAAGACACATGACAAGTCTGAGTCGATGTATGCCTATTCTTCTAAGAACCCCATCTGTATTCCTAGTTTTATGACCATGTCTTCCATACCCCTTATGAAATCCTAATATCAAAGATCCTTTTTAATAATATTAGAGGAGGACCATCTTGACACATTTTTTTCATGTTATATAATGTGTAAAGAAGGCCCTATGGTAATGCACAATCTTCCAATAGTTTATGCACTATAGGTCACCTCCTGAGGGAACATATGAATCTAAACTCTACTCTACCTATATACCAATAAAACTCTGCACATTCATGTTTTTCTCTTCCAATGTATTAGAAAAGGTACTCACTATAATAGTATGAGGTTTTCAAACCTTATAACTAAAGGTAAAAGAATCCCAATAGCTCAACTCATCTATAAGATCTTCTCGATGGTCATGTGCTTTATTAGAACCTCCATCTATGATTCTAGGTCAAAGATATATAACTAATATATAATGTTATGATGAAGTTGAATATATAATATCCACTACATCTAAGCCTCATTTCTAGAAGGAATACTATCAAAGATAAGAAGCTAAAAAATGAGTGGTTTATCCACCAATATCATGGAACCCTAATATTTCTCCACATACTCTTACAGATGGACAAGCTTCAACATATCAAGAAATAAATCCCCTAAGAACAATTACTTGATAGACATAAAATTCAGTCCCTCATGTGAAATATCTTTTCCCATGACTCTAAACCAATGCATGGAAGGTCCCTATAACATAAATGATTCTTCCTGAACTTTATGTCTGTCGGTGTCTCAATGAGATGAAAGATAACATCAATGACATTTATCCAATCATCAAAGTCCTATGTTTTAGTAATTTCTATAAATGTCTGGAGAAAATTGCAGCTATAGGTATCTTTAAAATTAAATAATATACCTCAATAGAAACACTCTTGAATGGAGTGGTCCTACTACCTGCACCACTAATGTAGGTGTGGGAGAGTTCTCTACAACACACTCCTCTACATCAGGCAGTAGAACAGGGGAATAAAGAGCACCCTATCCCACATCATATGACAATCTCAATAGTATTCTATGATGTGGTATCTTATGAAACTCAAAGGTAAGTAATATAAACACAATTAATTATATCCTTAGGAGCCTGAGAGGAAACACAAATATTTCCATGGGTGTCTACCGATAGTTGAAAGTTTAAATCTCCAAGAACTATCCTATGTATCATCCCTAAATATTGTTCATAGTCATCATACATATACTAAAACATAAAAACATTATCTTTCGAACTAATTATTGCTAACAGAGACAAATCATATCTACAATGTAAAATAGAAATATTACCTAATAGAGAATATGTCTTCAATGGATAACACAATTCAATGAATTTAATTAATGGACCACTATGTAAAACAACAATAGGTGTATATGTGGAGTGTTGTCCTATATACCTATTCATGATTCATGAATGCACCCAAAGTCACATAAAAATGGAAACATCACTTTTTTACATGTTAACATAGAATTTCGTTACACATGAGTAGGCCAGGTACATGGAAACTCCCTTGCTAATATCCCATAAAACAATATCCTTTATACAGTGTCCAAGGTTATTCAATAAGAAATGTAGAAATCTATCCTTTGATACTATTTTGTAACACCTCAACCCAAAAAACCATGTCTAAACCAGAGTTCCACCAAACCTCATGTGTGCCTTCCCTTTACATAAGAGGATATAGACAAGTAGTTAGGGTCTAATTATATTAGTGGGGATACTATAACTTCGTTCTCATTTCAAAAAATAAATAACAATTACTAAAAATATAATAAATAATACATGTAAGATGTTCAAATGGATATGTTGAATACAAGATATATAATTAATTGTTAATGGATCCCAATGTGGCAAGACAATAAAGAGTATATGTGATGTAGATGAAATAAATAAATAAACTATAGAGTCCTAAAAAATCATTCATAGTATTCTCCACATCAATGATTCTTTTCAAATCTATCGTCCATATTCCACTTTCTATTACTCGAATCCAAAGGTATAAAGTGTCCCTGTGCATTAAAATTATGATACAATGTGTGAGAAGTAAACCCCATTAAGCCTATACCATACAGTCTTGGACATGTTTGATCAATTATAATAGGTTTATTCCATCATATTCTTAAATACGTAACAATCATACCACATGTTTTTAGTAGTCATGTGCTAACTAATACAACAAATAACCTTGAATGTTCCTACTTTAGCTCTAATATGGTAGAATAATCCTAACATGTTATGAGTGAAAAGGAACATGTATTACAATGTTCTCAAGACATCAAGTTGGATGAGGTCCCTATACATTCTAATACCAGCTCTACTATGGGTCGGGCCTCTAGATCATTGTACCAATTCAATGCCTTTGGTTAGGATGCCAGGTCTTCATGCCCCCAATTTAAAACCTTGAGTTAGTCCCCAAGACTATGATGCACCTATCCTATGCTAATTTATATCAGCTTCGTCATTGTAAATTGTGCATACTCCCCTATAATGTAATAAAATTTCAATATTTTCTACCCTTTTCAAGTACCAATAACAACCAACAAGGCATATAAGAACACATAAAGGGTTATAGAATATAGGGTAACCATAATTTATCATCATGAGAATATATTAGAAACACAAAACAACATATGACCATAATGAAACATAGAAAGAATCAAATATTTAAATACTCATGGAATCAATATCATCACAATAATCATGGGTTACACACACACACTTGTGTGCATATACAATCACACTCAGTTACAATAAACAAGGCATGCCAACACAAGAATTATTACAATGAATCATGTTCAAAATAGAGCCCCAAAAGGTATGTAAATTCCTTCTAGAAAATGATTGATGTAAAAAATAAGGGCTCATCATGAAGTGATCACCTAAATATTTATCACACACAAACTTGAAGAAAGAAAAATTGTTCTTGGACTTGTGAAGAAGTAACACAGGTTCCTAGAAATCTGGAAGAGACTAAGGTGCATGCAAGGCACTATGGTGTAGAGGTGTTTTGGAAACAAAAATCATGGAATAGAGTGGGTCACTATAATGAGAAGGTGTTTTGGAAAATTTAACTATGATTTAGTACCAATTTCTTTGTAACGGGTTCACTTTCAGTGAATCCCTACCATATAGAAAAGGGATTTATGAAATGGAGAGTACCAGAAGTCATCCTCCATGGGAAAAAATAGAGTAATAAAGTGTGGAAATTACCAGAACTTAGCTTCAATAGAAAAAATTGGGGAACTGCAGTGTCAAACTGCATAGAATCTTGATCCACTTTTGTGTTTCATGAGCTTTATGGGGCAAAGTCGTCTCTTTATCCCTTCAAAACTCCAAGATGATGCAGAAGGGAATAGAAGAAAAAAATATTTTTAGGGGTTCAATACTTGTTGATAACACACATTAATACCCCTACGTCACTTTTAAAATGAATTCCCATATTTAATTTCATAATATAGATTTAATAAGGAATAACGCTAGAAGATGAAAACCTCTTCCCACTATCTATTACTGATAGGTAGAAGCTCTATGGAATCGTATAACTCACAATATTGAAACCGCCATGAACGTACCTCAATAATAAAGGATACATAGTAACCTGCATGAACTAGAATCACCATGTAACAACCCTACCCTAAATGGAATTGTCATATATATATATATATATATATATCATTTATATGGTGTAACCACCTCCACTACAGTGTTCCATCAATTTTTTTGGAATGAAATTTCACCAAACACACTTTTATTCTTGTATAGGCCTCTAAAATCCCAAACTCCATTTCCCCAACATATATCAACATAAAAATTGAAAGGAGAATAATGAAACAAGTCTCTAAATATAAAAAAAATATTCAGGACATTACATATTTGTCCAAAATAATTACACCATGTTGAGGTGAATAAATTTTTTCAATGTGGGAATGTTTATTATTCATTACCAAATTCAGGTAACCTAAAAAAGGCACAATACTCTAATCACCATCACCAGCCTCATTGACTTTCATAGCAGTAAAATCCCTACAATGTGTGTGGGTGTGGAAATATTTTTCATTCCATCAATTATACCCCATTTCAAAAGAATGGAAAACCCTTAATTAGATAATTAAACAATTAATATTGAATGAAAATTTAAAAATTATTATATAGGTAAATCATTATAGAAAAATTTCATGAATAACCAAAGGGTTTATCATAATGATTATGGCTTCTTACCGTGTTAATCAAAATAAAGTTCCCAAGGTTTTTACACAACTTTCTCTGATATCAATTATAATATTAAAACATCCAAAAACCTGGAGTGGCTATTTTATCACTTTTCTATAGAATTAAAGGGGTTTAATAATAAAATATATAACAGTTTAATAGTTTTAAGAGACTATATAAATACAAGATTCCGAAATTATGATTGAAATTATTAAATACGCTATAAAAGTTCAATGAAAAAAAATTATTAATACTCCTAAAATATTCATTGATTATTTATTGTTACTATATTGTTTTCTTGCGGAGAAGAGAAAAAATAAATAGATAAGCATAGAGGATCAGTAAGGTGTAGTGTATAATGAAATATTTCATGGAATAGAGAAGGAATAAATAATATAACATGAATAAATAAAAATAAAATGATTCCATATAAATAATAAAATGAAAATTAAATATATCAATAAATAACAAAAAATAGAAATATATAATCTTATAGAAAACTATAAATGAATTATTGGAGATGGAATTCATAATATTTTATATCATAAAGAGATTATCATGGCATCGTTCTAAGAAATCCTTTATAAATAGGTAATGCATACACCAAATACCAATGATAGTTTGTCTCATTATACCTTAAAATATATTGTGGGGTTATATAATTCAAGGTCTCATTATTCACATAATAATTCTAATTAAACAATTATATTAAAGTGTTGGATAAAAATACATAATGTATCAAGATTAACCTATTACAAACACATGTCTTACTAGTAAAAATGGTCTCTATTGAAGTGGTGGTTACATGGGTTGTCAAAGTTTCCCCATTCAATTGAATTATATGGTTGTCTTGGTAAATATAAATTAATATTGTTGTAGTTATATGATATTCAAAATTAAATGAAAATTATCCTTGATAATTATGTAAATAAGTGGGATACATTCATCATTCATGGGTGTTAATAGGTATCAATTAATGAAAAAGTCTGAGAGAAAAGAAATGATTGAAAAATATTCTATTTTAATTGAAATTAAGTTAATGTAAATATAATGTATTATATAGTTTTTATAATAAGAGTAAATGGTAAACTGTTATTCATAATAGAATAATTGATTTAAAATAATTAAACATTAAATCATTATATATGAAAATTTAATGGGATTCAAGTTACTATTGATAGGTAAATGAATAAATATGTATATAATCTCTTACCTTTATATGTTTCCTCAAAAATAAATATAATTAACTCAATATATACTTAGATTTTTGGGATCTCAAAATAGAAATGTAGCATAGTATTTGGGAACCCATTCCCTACAAAATTTCATTAGGTAAAACACATAAGACCATCTTGAGTAGAAAATAATGACTAATTTTGGAAATCATATATATCTAATCCTCTTAAAAAATATTCTTGATAGGACGACTGAGAGGAATACCATGCTCAATAGTTTTTGAGTGAAAGGGAATGGGTGGATGAGTCAGTATTTAAAGAAAATTTGAGGGAATTGTTTTCTAATTCCAAAACATCATTCTCAAAATATATATTATTGAAAAATTTAAGACCATTGGCCTTAGAATGGTTTTGTACCACTTTATTTTATATTTAAACCCTCATTTTGGATTTTTAAAAGTTTGAGAATATAACCCATTTAAACGTTTTTTTTAAATTGAGTATTTTTATTCATAATTTTTTTGAAAAAATATAAAAATATATTTAGGCTTTAGAAACATCTTTTTTGGTTTGAATTTTTTTTATTTTTTAAAACAAAATATCTTAATGAATAGTCATTTTTTTGTGTATGACATTATATTATTTATTATAACATTTTAAACTATTATGATGTCAGATTACTTACTGTATATTGGTATTTTATTTTACTATTTACCTAAAAAATAACGTTCTTTGAAATTATGAACATTTATTTTTGACCAAATTTAAATGTTCTTAACATAAATATAAAGTATTTTTAATGAATATAACATTATATATATTAAAATTAAAATTATTAATAAAAAATATTGATTATTTTAAAATCATGCAAATGGGGAAAAAAATTAAATACTCATTTCGTGGACTTATGAATATAAATAATTTTTATTTATTAATCAAAATAAATAAATAATATTTCATAATTATATAATTAAAAAATAATTTTATATATTCTATTAGATGCTTATACAAAAAATTATTATATTTGAATTATAAATATTTGTATAGAGATGTAATTATTTTTACTGTCTGATTTCTAATGGCGGAGTTTAAGTGGCCATCAATATCTCACAATAAAATCAAGTTATTCATACCCTTAAAACCATTTATTTAATACCTGACCACAAAATCATTCACATTATTCATTAGTTTCTAAAATTTAAACTCCACTGATTATTATTTTTATTTATAATATTAGTGTATCTTATAAATTTTTCGTTCTCTTTAGAATATGATATTTTGGAATTTGAGATTATGGTGTTTCTCAATATAATTATATGTTCTATAGATTTTTTATAAATATTATTATGAATGAAATTTTATAGTATTATTTTATACTATTAAGTGTATTACAATTCAGATAAAAATAGAAGGTGCATTCTGCAATAATTGTTTTTGTGATGAAGTGTTTATTTAATATAGAAAAATATTAGGCCTTGTAATATCTATTTACACTTCCATTAATTGATGTTTATAATCTATGATGATGATTAGAGAGAAAATCACTCACCTACATTTTTTACTCTGAATTCATATATTTTCTTTTGTATCTACCCACATTATATATCATATAATTTATTCTATTAATATTTAAAATTTTGGTTATCTATTCTTATTAGGTAATTAATTGTCTAGTTTACTTTCAATAGATTTTTAAATTGTATTTATTATCATTGATCCTTGTTAAATAGGTTTCATTCAAGAATCTTATCCTTAGGGAAATTCTTATTCTCAAACATCTATCCCTTTGTTCAATGTTCTTTTATTCATAGATTTTGATATTACTTTTCACCAATTATAGACTATCCCTTCATATTTTTTTCATACATGATTTTTTAATATATTATGATATTATCCATCCACAAAATGATAATTTATAATCCAATTATTATTTAGGGGTTATTATGCTTATTATTCGTGTATGTTTTTTATTATTTAGGGAACTCCTATATATGCACATGTTATGATGTGTTGAGTGGGACTGTAATTATATTTACCTCTAATGAATTGGACAACGATTATATTTCATGAGATGTTATTTATGCTGAATGGGTAGTTATCCATGCACCATGTGTTTTTGTGTATGGGTAGTAGTGTAGTACACTATGTTATAATGTCTTGGTAGTAAACCATGAAATATAATTTTAAAGATAATTTTTATTCTTTTTACTACATTCCTAAGATAGGATTTCGTTTTTATAAATCATGATTTATACAATGGAAGAGATCATTCTTCGCTCACATATCTAATAGAAATTTACTTAATCATTCATTTTTACTATGTTATACATCATGGATTTCCTATGTTATGATCTCATGTTTTACTCAGCGATCTCTTCTCATTCATGATTATTTTGATCTTTAAAATTCCCACAATATTATCCCCTTAATAGTATTTTATATCACTATTTTGTTGATGTGTGTCCCTTGGGTATTCCATGAAATGATATAAGTAAATTTTTACATGCTAAAGTGATTATGATTTTTTTACTTGTGCTCTATGATTAATGATTAGTGTAAATTTTTGTAGTATATTTATGTTGATGATGCATTGTGTGCCAATTTCCAAAAAATATATATACATTTTTTTCTAGTATTAGGTTGTATTTTTAGGTAATGTGTTTAAAGGATGTATATTTAGACCTAGATCTGCGAGCGTGTGTCTGGGGAAATTTATTTTGGATCAGAGTAGAGTTTTATTATTTTTGGTAGTTAGGGTTTTGAAAATTATGGTATAATTCCATATTAAAAAATTGATACCTATAAATTTTTATTTTTGGATATTAATACTACAATTTAGTAGGGATTATATTTATAATTCAATTTTTATAAGTCATATTACAACCTTGTACAAGTTAATTATTATGATAATTGTATCGTTTAGTAAAATGGTTAATAAAAATAAGATAAAATATTTATGTGGGGAAGAATTTAAGATTGCATTTATTCAAGGAATAATTTTATATATTTCTTCCTTAATATATATTTATTTGCCAAATCCATTTTTAATTATTATTAATGTCTTTAAACCTATAATATATAAAAATTAAGAGATAAAAAGTATTTTATTTCATCAATGATGAGAATTACATATGATTAATAAATAAAATCTATAAAATTTATAAATTCAAAATAATATAATAAAAAATAGATAATAATTAAAATTAAAAAATTCCAAGACTTGTGGTTGCTTAAAAATATCACCCCCATGAATAAGAGTATAAAAATACAAAAAATCAGAAATATGATTGAAATGTTTATAAAATATACGTTAAATATTGAGAGGAATTATAGTGAATGATGAATAAATGAAAAATTGATATTTAGAGGAATTATAATTAATATTTAAACTTTATGATGATAGCTGCCTATTGGAATTATGACAGGTATGATACTAACTTTTTTATTAAAAAAATAACAACATCATCACTATAGTAAAATGACCATTATGTAAAATGATGACTTTACCTTATAAACATAATTTATTATAAATAAAATTGTTAAATACAATTTCTAAAATAACATGAAATAATTTCCTAATCAATGTAACAAAATTTAAGTATAAGTTCATATTCTTAGTAAATCATATTCTAGATCATTTAATAAAAAATTAATTTTTATACTAGAATTACAAATTAAAATACAAAATTTATAAATTTATTTCGTAAAAATGGATGTAATTTGTGATATCTTTCATGAATAGTACAATATGTTGGTGAATAGTAAAATTTCATATAAATATTATATTAGGGATTGGTTATTTTTATTACAATTTTGGGGTTAATAGTTGTTATATGAATTTGAAGAAACCCTATTTACTATTAAGACACATATCCCTTACTATTTAAAACAATGTTTCATCTTTATTGGGAGTAAAAATATATTATTCTAATAATTTATTTTAAAAAATCCATGTCATCATTATTTAAATACCACCTCTCACCAAAAAACTTATTCTCTTACCTTAATATTATTATTTTGTCACATTTATACCCAATTGTCTCTATGAACACTTGTATCCATATTGGGGAAGTTCTAATCCCATAAAATACCTCATTTTAATGGACTTAGTCAGTTAGAAAATAATTCATCCCAAAGATTAAGGTAAGAACTCATGGAGATCATATCCAAATAGAAATGGAATAATCCTATGTCATAATATTTGTCAATATTGGTTGGAAAAAGTGTAAAGGGTATAAATATATAATATTGGAACTATTTTCCCATGGAAACTAGAAAGAATAAATGATGTATTTTGATTGGAAAACCTATAATACATTCCTGTGCAATGGTTTTTCATACAAAAAATATTTTAGAATATTATCACGGCCAATGTTATGAATACTAAAAGAATAAAAAAATGAACTACACCAAAGCAAATACAAAAATTCATCATAATATAAAACTAATACATAAAAAAATAAAATAATTATGAAGAATACATCGCCAATATGAAAGACCTAACGTTAATAAAATTAATAGTAATACTATCACTACAATTCACTCAAACATATATGTATTACACACACCTAAAAAGTTCTACACACGAGTCTATAGTTTACTCGTAATGAATAGGAATATTCATAACATATGTAAATGAAAAATTATGAAAAAAATCTACATGATCCAAAATGGTTAACATAAATGGGGTGAACAAAATACCTATAAGATATCTCCATGTAACAAATAAATTTAATTTTATAAGATAAACCATAAATTTTGGTTTGTAAATACATAGATACTGATATAGGTTTATTTCATGAATGTATGTAATAATGAAAAATTATATTTTTATCGTTTTTATAATTTACAGATGCTTTTCAAGAATTTAACCAAAACTATTCATTAATATAAAAAATATTAATAGTATCCAATAATAATTTACTATATTACATCATTATGAGATTACTACCTTAGACATTAAGAAGATAACCTTGGACAAGAATTGAAAATCTATAATATGGGTGTATCCATTCAATCCTGATAATCCAGAAATCCTATTATCCCATATTTAGCAAGTTCTTAATTTTAAATAGATAGTTTAATCTAAGATAAGGTAATTAGAAATGTTTAATCTTACTAGCATTCAATTCATTTGTACTTCTCGACCAAGTTACTGATGTTTTATAATTTTTTTATATAAACAAAGAATTAACGAAATATAAAATTTATAATTCAAAACTCCACACTATACACCTTTTATAAAAACATACCTATTTATATCAACATTCATCAATGAACAATATATATTCACATTTATATAATTTATATCTTGGGAATCACTAATAATTTGTAAACCAAACAACCATATCTTTATACCATTCCAAAAAATTATTTTTATTTTGTAAACAATAATAATATCAGAATATCCGAGTTTCAAATATATAATAAGTACTCTAATAATGATATATAAAACTTTTTCATTATAAAAATGCACTTGGTATTTCATTTAATACTTGGTGTCCTAGAAACCCATCAATATCAATTATAAATGTAATGTGTTATAAATTACATTGAAAACACATGTATTTTATAAGTAAACTATATTCCCCATTTGTATATCCATAATTGATGTTTTATGTAAGAATATATAAATAATAAATTATTTTATAAAACTATGAAATCAGAACTATTTTAAATTAATAGAAGTGCGTATTATTGGAATACTATTCATCTATAAGGCTAAGAAAATCATCAAAAAATTATAGAACCCAAAACACTAAAATTATATATTATTAAAAATACTTAAGTTAATACCCACTTCTTGGAAACCCATAAGTAAATTTTATCACTTTTTAAATAGGGCATAAGACTAACATATTTGTTATCTAGAATAATGGGACAAAATACCCATGATTTATAGGTGTTTTTAGTTGAGGTGGTGAACCCCCATGAAACCCTAGATGGAAAAATAATATTTAAGGAAAACATTTTATGAAATAATTGACTGAGTGGGAGAGGAAGAAGGGATAAATAATATTACATATATCCCTACATTAATTATACATAATAATAATATGACCATAAATAATTTTTTATTTCAAATTCATAAAAAATATATGTAGTAATATTATTATTATTATAGAGTACACATAACATATTATACATCATTTTAACAAAAAAAGATGTTATAATATTTAAAGTACACTTGAAAAATGTTATACCCTTATAAAATAGTCAAAATATCATTATAAAATTTCATAAATTCCATATGGAATGGGTCACAATGTTTAAAAATGAACAAAAATGATTTGGGATTTTTTTTCTCAAGAATGAATAATCACCATACACCATCTCTATATTATGATACTCAACATGAATTTCTCATTTCATTAACAGTTTATATTTCATAGTCACAACACATAGTGTTTGAAACCATTCATTCTATTTCCACCTCAAATGTTATCTAACAAGTTCGATGTTTTATTGATAAAATGGGATAATAAATGTACTAAATTCTTTTATAAATGGTATTCCTAATGGGTTTATTTTATATCAATGAAGATGTGGTTATGCATAGGTATCCTTTGAATCCTATGGAAAATAATTTTTTACAACTAATAGAGGAACAACTATTATTCCTTGGTTTAATGAAAATAAACCATACCCACGAGTGAATTAAAAATAGATTTTCATCAATTTTTAGATAAATTTGATAAATTTTACAATTCTTTCCAATAAATAAAACATTTTTAGTGAATTTTATTTCATCTATTTTCATTCATGTATGATTTTTTTACTCTTGTTTTTCTATTTTTATTTTAAAATAGAAAACAAATATATTTGACTAATGTATATTTTTTGTAATATATCATTGGTGTCAAATGGAACTTATGTTACCATACCAAAGGTTATGCTAAAACACATTGGTAAAATCTTATTTAAATAAATTATTTTACTTTTCTTTAAAAGTGAATCCATTTAAATTATCTTCTTCGTATTCTATAATTTTATAAAAAAGACACATTCTTCATCTTCAACATAAGAGATATTGTTTTATTTTTATCTGATAATATTTTAAATTAACAATACATAAATCAGTGAGTTAATGAAAATATTAATGTGATTTAGATAAATATTTTTTTAAAGTTTTTTTATTGTAATTGTAATCAATCAACATAATTTTATTGTGTGTTGAAATTAATTTGATATTTTAAATTATAATTTGGGAATGTTTGTGGATAAAATAAATTATATAAAAAACTTAAATTAAAATATTCAAATTTAATTGAGAGACAATGGTATTTTTTCTTTTGACACATTGGATAAAATATAGAGCCTTAGGGGCTTTATAAAGTTATATTATTTTGTTCTAATTTATTTAAAAATTTGTTTTTTATAAATATCAAGTACCACTCTATCCTTTATCAATATATTTCATGAAAATTCATGGATATTATATACTTACTTGAGGTTTATATTTTTTTTAATATTTCTATAGTGTGTTTTATTTATTATTTTTTAGAATAATTATTGAGGATAAGACGGTCTTCTGTATTGTTTTATACAATTGTGTTATTTTTAATAAATATTTTCCCATAATTTTTATTTATTTAAAGTAATAAATATTGAAAAATACTTTTAAAGTGAGTATTTATGAATTTTAGAACACATTTTTATAGTTTTTATGTAGAAAATAAATTTTCTATATCACATTAATTTTTTTATATTTAATATGGGTGGAGGATGATTTAGTTTAATATTACACAATGTAAAAATTATTTCAACCACCTCTATGATATCACAGTCAAAATGGTAAATGTTATTTCACTTGGTTGAAAGGTTATACTATGTTAATCAATAATGGTCAGTGAGGTGGATAAAACCAATGATGTTAACTTATAAAAAGATAGATACACTAAACATATGATGAATATAGTCCAATTTCTTTGGAAAAATAGAGATAGTAACCTAGTTTAATAACCAATGAAATTATATTTTAAGAATTAATAACTCTAAATTTGAAAACATAATTTATTAAATAAAAATTTGGTTTATGGAAGAGGAAGTAAACAATTACTCAATAAAAAATTTTGTATGGAAAATATGCCTATTTTTTCAACAACTTGAATCAACTCAATGATGTTTTCTATCAACCGAATGTATTATAATTATCTAAATATAAAATATTCTCTTTAACTACCATTGAGAAATTGAAATAATTTTTTTAAAAAAAATATTCAAGGATTGTGGAGATGTAAAATAAATATAAGGATTTTGGGATAATTATGATACCTGGAATGATGGGAGAATCCATTTCAAATTGGAAATAAAAAACAGAACAAGTAGACTAGTTTCGATTTATTAATATTTTCATCTATAAATAACCCATAAAATAGATGGTTGTTCATCTGAAATTTGGATACATTAAATTAAGAGTTAGGAATGTGTAAAAACAGTTGGTTCTAGGGGGTTAGTGGCTGGGACATAGAGAGAATATTGTGGAAGAAAGTGAATATTGAAGGATGATACATGGGGTTGAATCCAAGTTGATGTATTAGATATAGAGAAACATAAATTATGGTGAGGGTGAATGTAATTCCATATATTCATATAATATATAATATTTATCTTTTACTACATTTATTTCTATATATTATTAAATTATTTCTCATACTTAACTATATTTAATTTTGGTATTGTTATTTATTATGGTTGACATTTATTTATTAATAAAGTTATTTTCTTTTGTGTCTATGTAAATAAATTTTACTTCTATATTAAATTGCATTATGAGTTGGATTTCATATGGGAATAATGATTTTTGAAATTCAAACCATGAAAAAATAATAGAAATAATTTACAAATGAATTGAAATTACTATGGGTTGAGTGGTTTTACCATAGTGATATTCTTTGTATAAAAATATCTTTGAATGAAAAATATTTACATCCCCATGGAAATTCATGTTCTTATTGGGATGTTCCAGATATCCTGATGGCAAGATTAAAAATTTGTTTATGTTTATTAGAAAATGTTTCTTTATTATTTTATATTTTAGGTATTGTATTTGAATTAAAAATACATATAATATATAGAGTAACTCTAGTGGAGTGAAAACCATATATAGGTGTTTGAATCATGATTCACAATTCGTTTCCCCCCCCATTTTACTGATGTTTTTAGATATTTTATGTTATTTATAATCAACATATAAACAAATTACAGTAATCATTTAATTCATATAAATAATTTTTAATAGTGATCGAAAATAAAATATTACTTTTTTATTTTTTTCACTATAGGTGGAGCTGATTTGGAGAAGCTAAGTAGTATTTAAAGAAAATGGGACCAACTAAATGATTTCCCAGGAACACATGTGTACTATTTTTCACATTATAAAAATAATACTATCCAATTTGGGTGAGTTTTAGTTAGTTTATTCATAATGATCTCATACACAACATTATAGAATAAAAATAATCCTAGCTATTCAATTTGTGATCCCAAATTAGGTTATGTTTTCATAAAATTAAAACAACTTTAAGTTAAGAGTATGTTATTGTATTGTAACAATATATATTATTATATAAATTCTATGACCAATAATTTTAATATATGGATATATGAGATACCATAAAATAACTCTATATTTATTCTAAAGTCCATTATTAATCTATTGACAAATATTAAATGGTTGTAAATGTGTTATTGGGAAATATAGGTGCAAAAAAAACTACCTCCATTAGACTATGAATTCATACATTAATTTTTTCATTTTTATGTTTGAACATTATCTTGGATCACCACAAGTTTGATATTTTAATGATTATTATCATGCAATTACACATTTTAAATATTCATGTATTTACATATAGATAAAGGATGAAGTAAAATATACATTCAAGCCTCCTCTTCTCTATGTCAGGGAAAAGGGTGGGTGGTCATTGAGATGGAGCTACACACTTGGAGAGGGAGGTAAATATCATTTTTTTCATAGTATTGGTGTAATTTGATTCATAAAATTTCTTTTAGTCTATTCTTAATACAGTTCCACATTGAATATTTTTTGGTTTGATTTAATGATAATATTTTATTTTCATAACTAATTGTCTTCAAATTTTAAATGGGAGTATTTTATTATTAAGATGGGAAAAAAATATGGATAATATTTCCCTTATATTTAATTTAGACTTCAATATGCCTTAAAATATAATATTCCATTCATATGAACTAAACCATGATCATGTGATTTATTTTTAAATGTTATGTTCTAAGTACACCATTCAAAATAAAAAATACGATAATCAAGATATTGGTGACCCTCAACCAAAAAAAAAAACCATGAAACAAAATTAAATTTTTTATAATTATAATGTTATAAGGTTTTGTAGTATAATTTAATTGATCATCTTATCCTACATTACTTTAAAAAAACTACATATAAAAAACATATCTATGTGTTAATTTTTATGTGTTTTTCTTCAAACTATTTTCACCCCACTCTTGTGTCATTTTTATTATAATTATTTTAAATTTCCTATTTAAACCTTAAGCGATCCTTGAGAGATAACCTCGATTATTTAATATATAAAATATAATTATTTACTAGAAAATTAATTTGATATATCATGAAAATATATTAAAACATATAATTGATCCCAAAGAGAACTGTATTTTTTGGCTGTTTTTATAAGATTTTTTACATGCTTTAAATATTTTTTTCTTCTATATTATAAAATCATCTAGAAGTTTTTATTTTTTATTAGTTTTCATTTGGGTTTTTTATGGGAAATTATTAAAGAAAAGATATCACACCATTCAACCCATAGTTAGGTAAGGTTCTACGTCATTTACATGAAGACATGTTAATCAAACCCCTAAAAGAGGAAACACAACCCATTAAAATACACAAAATCATTTTTCTAGAACTAAAATTGAATCAGAAATTATTTATGACAACATGGAATAAAATAAGAGGATATTAGTGGGATTAGAATCACGTGGCATAGAGTATCAAACAACATATATCTTTATTTTTTGGGACGTGCCAAATTTTTAAAAAATATAGTTTGATTCATTAATGACCAAAATTCAATAGATTTCTAGAGAATATGTGCACACAAAGTAATTTAAATTTTATTTTCTACGCTCAATATTAAAAATAATGTTAGTGGATGGTGGACTTGTTAAATTATGTTAAATTATATTTTATATAAATGTCATTAAAAATACTATTATTCTATATTAACACACAAATTAGATGCTGGAAAGGAATGAAACACACCTTTCTTGAAAATTAATTCAGATAATCCCAAACTATATTAGTAAAAAAAGAAATTTTTATAATAAGAATATCTCAAGAGGAAAAAAATCATGAATACTGAGAATAGTTTAAAATGTAATGTTCATGTGTCTAGAATCATCAAATTAGTAATAAACTACTAACCTATTAATTCTATAGAGCGATAATCTTAATATACTGTATAAGTATTTATATTGATATATGTGGTTCTCTAGCAGAAAATACACAAGTATCAGTGATTTCACTCAATATAAACATGATGAAAAATAAATAATATGATTATTTGATGTTCATAATTCTCTTAAGAGGTTTTCTTGTGGTAGAAAGTCTATTTTTAGGAATAAGGTGGATAATATGTTTAAAGAGGTAGTTACCCATCTCAAATAACATTGATTTAAGAATTATCATTCCTATCATTCGCCTTCTATTAAATGTGGTATATGTGTCACTAATGGCCAATATGTGATGATTTAAATTGACTATTAAAATATTATTAAATTTATGAGGAAATATTCAAAATAACCCCATATTACTAATCAAATAGGAAAGAAACTTACCACCCATATAATTATTTATGGATAGATAGCCAACACTATAAGGATGTGGGTATTCCAACTATCCACAATAGTCATGGAACCTCCCAGTGAAGGGTATTAGTCCGTTACAGAAACCTAAGAATACTAAACCACTAAAAATTACTTTCTGAATACCTTCTTAAAAAAAGCACTGATCAGAATCATCGGGGATGAGCTGAAGTTCCACATTACCTCATGAATTCCTCCTTGTATGCATGTGTTTTTGGACCAGTGGGAGGGTATATAGATGTTGTGGGGGGCCATACATTCAATAATAACTTTTATACACTAGAATAAAAAATATTTACATCAAAAAACTAAACATCAAGTAAAAAACCATAAAAATATTCTATAATAGATTTCATGTCATGACAATCAATTTCAAAAAAAATAGCCCACCAATGTGGCTAGTTAAAAAGAATAAATAGTACAATTGGAAGAAAAAAAATTCTGTGTAATCTCTCTATATTCTATATTAGTATCACATTTATCTCCTAACTCCAATATCCTTATAAAATTATCACTAGAACCATTCCCATCTCTGGATCATTGATCAGGAATACTATGGATGTACTGAGTTTCTCATACAGGGTGTGAGTATAAACCTAGTAGGTCACCATGAAAGAATCATTAACAAAATTTCACATATACATAGAGGTGTATATCATATTGTAAAGGTAAATGTGCATAAATGAATATATCTATTTATATAAGAAATGAACTTGTTCTAACCTGAATTCCAGAAACCTGATCATATCTACTTCAACATCATGCTGAAAGAGTTTCATAAGTGTTCATCACATGTCTTAATTCATGATATGTATCATCATAATCCTTTAAATAAAATATAAAGTATTTATTTATGGAAAATGTCTATGCATTAATTTAAATGAAATTCAAATCCATGAATCATGGATACATTCTTTCATCTAACGAAACACATGCTTGGAATGCTGAAATCAAGGGAAGTATTCACATTGACAATAATGTTCTCCATCATAACTTTATTTGGACCTATGTACCCTCTTCCAATTGCATATAGTGTTATAGAACCATGTTATAATAGAATAAAAAGTTCTAGAACTATCTATAATATATCTAGGGATCCAATCTACTACTCATGTCATCAATGCTCCCCCTCTAAGTGATAATCTATGTACATCAAGTCAAACTGTCAACCTAAATACTAGAACCGAGGTTCCACTGGCTATTCCCAAATCCACATGTAATCCATTATATAATAAGGACAATACGTAGAAATTAATATTCCATAAACTATAAAAAACATATATTAATGGTAAAACATTGAAATCCACAACCATGGCATTTCAAATACTCCATGAATTTGAAATAACCACATACAAGGCGTGACATTACAAAGAACATAAAAGCCATACCAAAACAATGTCTCATGGGATACCCTCACCTTCCAAAATAACATATCATACAACTATATCTATAGTAGACACATGAACCCTCTCTGATCATGTTATAAAACTCTATATAGGGGTCTAAGATTGTCAGGACTTTCTACCTTTAGCACGTTGATGTGAATTTCCATGATCCTTTAATTGATAAAACCAGGATCATTCTCAAACATAAATTTTTACTATATCAAAACCCAATCCACCATAATATGTTCTTTTGAATTTTTATTTTAATAATAAATAATTCCAATATATAGAGTCAACAAACAATTACTAAAAGAAATATTCTTCCAAATTAAAATCTAGGATCAATCAAGGATAAGCCACTAATTCCCTTAATCCAAAACTGATATATCAATCATGCATCCATCATCCATTAGATCAATGGAAGGATTAATTAATTTATCCAACTTGTATTGGATCCAAGATAAATTTTTGAGAAAGAATGAGGATTACCCTATGAACTAATAGATCTTCTCTCAATTAATGCCAAAAAATCAATCTAGATTAAACACTGAAGAGGAGAGTGGGAGGAATCCTAGTGAACCAAGGGATATAACCTTATATATTGTCAATGATTTGATGGGTTATGTTAATCAGAGAGTAATATGACATTATAGGATAAAATTATAATAGGTTATTGGTTAATTTAATATTTTTAAGATCCTATATTGGTCACGTGATTAGGCTACATGCTTAATCAAACCATGCTCCAACTATGAGGTCCATACTATCCCTTAAAAATAAAACAACATAGATACGTGGAAAATCACACTATTAGTCGAACCTTGTGCAATCTATAAACCCAGAATCAATAATCACATGGTTTTTATGGATCCTCATATAGTTAGAAAAATCATATTCAACCCCAAAAAAATCCATTGGATTATATGAATCTATATGACACTGTTACTGTATGCTTATTACTAAAAATGTGTAGACCATGAACCATGATATTTCCCCAAACTCTAAATTATATACCCATAACACTCAAAATCATTTACAATGTCAAAAACAATTTACCCCAAAATCTTTGACCCAAATGACACCCACCATGGGAGTGAAACAATATTAGATATATTATATTTTAAAAAAAAATTGGTGAAATTTAAGGATGTAATAATTCTCCACCTCTAAAGACTTATCATACTTTAGAAGTGCCTCTAGAAATCTTGATCGAATAGCTCAGGACATTATGACTGAACATCAGATTCATGATCCAATTCTCCACTGGAAAATATCTATTCTTTTATAGGAATATGATAGGTGGATTCTTATTCCCTTAATACACTTTCATACTTTGGTTTGTGATATGCACTATGTAGTCCATAAATAATGCATCAAGATCCAGCTCAGTGTTATTGTATTTGATAAAATTCATAGGATTGAGAATGTAACTAAAAATATGGGACACATGAAACACATAATGCATAACGAAACATTGTGGATGAAGATCTACATGGTTGGATAATATACTAATATACATTGTACTATCGAATGGTCCCAAAAATATCAGTATTATATTTACTTACATCCATAACCATCGATGACCATATCAGGGAGTAACACATATGAAAAATTGGTCACCAAAAAGGAATTCCATAGTTCATTCCATCCAGTTGATATATGATTTTTATCCTCTACAAGTTTTTATTAACCAATTTTAGATGAACTGCACACTTTTTTTGGTCTCCTATACCTTGCTTGGACCCAGAATTGCATCCTCTCTAACCTTATTCCTATAAAGTAGTGAGTAACACATTTTTCCATAAAGCACCTCATAAGTTGTCATCTGAATAGAATCATATCATATATTATTCTATGAATTGATGATTATTCAAAGATCTAAAATTTCCAAAATTCGTATTGACATCATATCATTTAATATCCAAATAATCCTTTATGACTGATACATTGTACTCAATTTTAGATCAGTACATAAAATCCTTTTGAAAGCCCTGTAAAAAACCAAATTCTAAAATTGGGTCCCTTTAGTACATGACTCTCAAAGGAAATATATAAAATCAAACAATCTTCTATATATAAAAATTTCCCAACTCATACAGTAATGATTCTCTCTAAAGGAATTGAAATGATCCAATTTATTTTTTTGATCAACTACCACCCAAATAGGATCCCAAATCTTCGATCTCCTAGGTAACTTCATTATGAAATCAATATTCACATTTTATATCATTCATATAGGAACTGAAAGTAAATTAATTAAACCATAAAGACAATAATTCTTAGAATTTACCAATTGGTCGGTAATATATTATAGAACAAAACTACTGATGTCTCTCTTCATGCCATACCACTAAATCTAATGAAAAATATCATAGAAATTATTCATTGATCCTGGATACACAACCCATTCCAAAACATGAGATACTCTCATTAGATCCCCCATTATGTTAGTTGACACCAATACCCTCTAAGGAATGTAGATCATGACATTATCATATAAGGAACACCCTATGAGTAAATTATCCCCACCAAGTATTGCTTCATCATTACGCACTTGGGATCAACTCCTTGCAAGCAATTACCTAGTCTTCTTATGAAGAAAAGATAGATAAAGGAACAAAAGTCATGAATCCATGATTGTGAGATGTATCTACTATCCTATAAAACATAAAAATCATCATAAAAAGATCATCATAATAAGGAAACTTTCCAAGATCATATATCTTTTGAATTTTTCATTTGAGAGCATCTGCAATGAAATATCTTTTTTTGAGGGCATTGTACATCTCAAAATCAAATTTCTACAGATACTCCCCCAAATTCCACCACAATTGATTCAAATTATACTATGATAAGATGTATCATAATAGCTTATGATATATGTAGATAGTAAAATTCTCTCTAAATAGATAATGTTTCAATCATTTCAATGCATAGAACAAAACCACCAACTCTAAGTCATATGTCGTGAAGTTCCACTCCTAGGTTCAAGGATGACATGAACCATACGTGGCTACATAATCTAATTGAATCAATAAATATAACAATTGAACACTTGAGACATTATATTATACTTAATATCCAATTATAGGTTACAAGGAATCAAAACTACTGATGTTATCAATATCCCCTTTATATCTAGGAAAACCTCTTCACATAGATCATACCACTAAAAATTCACTCCTTTTGTGTCCAAATCTGTTATCAGTGTTTCCAAATGGGAGAAATCCCTGATGAAACATTGATATTACATCATTAAATTGTGGAAACCCATTATCTAAAACCCATTAATAGGATTTTCCCAAGACATCATAGCTTTTATGTTTTCTTAGCCCACCAAAAAACCCCATAGGAATTACATAACCGAGGAAGGACACAACTTAAATATAAAGGTAACTTGTTAATAATTTGAATAAATTAGATATTATTGAAGCACACACAATCCAATATCAGGATACTGAACATGAACACCTGAAGGCCTTGAATATATAATGATATTTTCCATGAATAAAATTCGTGTGAAGTCATAATGTAGAAGGAAAATTTTATTCTTGAGATCTATGAACACAACTAGATATCTTTATTAATTTAAAGGAATGAAAAGATACTCGAACATTATACATATACTTATAAATTCTATTTTTGGAATACGCATATATCTAACCCTTAACCGGTTGTATCCTAAATGAATATAAATCTTAGAATTCCAACCTATCCCTATAATTGATCAAAAAGAACATCAATTTGTGGTAAATGGTTCTTTTTCATCACCATTACCCAATTCATATTTCTTTAGTCCAAAAAAATCCATATACTACCATTTTATATATAGGAAAATAACATTGGAGCAAATAAAAAATATTTTCTTATCATAATAAATCCCTTTACCACCAAATCCTCCAAATGTACCTTCATCTTTCTCAAACTATCTAACAGAAAATGAAAATGAGGAATCGATTTACATTGAATATAAAGTATAATCTCAATATAAAATATAATTCATCTATCTAGAAATATATATGAGATGTTGTATAATAAAAAATCAGTATATGGAAATACCACTGGAGGGATGATAGTGGCAGTTTTTATAGATTTTGGTTCAAGAGCCAAGATTATTACTAATATCACAAGAGATCCAATTTGATTCTGGTCTAGTCCCATCCTTCTAGATCGAATATCCATTTCAATAGTCAACATAAAACTATCTTCTATATGGGTGTTGAAGGATACACATCTTTGGTAAAACTTTATATGATCCCAATAACTGGTTAAATGTTCTATTTTTAATATCACATCGAATATAGTCATATTTGTGATCATGAAGTCTCATATATGCTCATAGCCAAACAAAACTATGGAATACATTATAAATCATTTAATACTACTTAATTTATATACCAAATTCATGTCATGTGAGTGAATTATAAAATATAATGATGAATGAGTCAATGTATGGATGGAAAATCTTATTCATGAGAGCCATAAATCCAACGAAAGAATTTTTAAATCGAAATGATAGTAAAATATACTCATACAATCCATATATACTCCAAAAATATATTTTATGAATATATTACTCTCTATCCCATTGATATTAATTTAATGAATGAATATAAATCTTAGAAAACCATCAGGATCCCCATAACTATTCACACATATTTTTAATATAGGGAAAATTATACTTATTATACACCGTTAACAGATTTAACTTCCTTTATTATAAACAAATCCATAGAATACAATCCCCTTTATTGTAAAATAATAACAAATATCCCCAAAGTGATGTTCTTTTTCTAATAAGTCCCTTTACTTCAAGATCCTCTATTCGTAGCTTGAACTCTTTCAACTCTTCTGGTTCCAAATGATAAGGAAGTGTAAATACATGCATCATCCTAGGTATAATCAAAATAACAAATGAAATTAATCTATATAGAGGAAGATATACTACGTAATCTATTAAAACATCATGATAACTTTCCAATAATGGAGGGAAGAAAAAAGGGTTTACCATTGACTATGTTTTATTAAAAAATTCTTGTTGTTTATGATATGAGAGTTCCAATATGCTTTTTTTCTAGTCTAATCATGATTTCTCCAATGTACCAATCACCAAATAACATGAAACATTATCCTCTATGTGGTGAAAGATACACATATGTGGTAACATTAAATATGAGGTCAATAATTAGTCTACCAGCCCAATCCAAATATCATATCAAAACTAGTCGTCTTTAGGATTAGGAATCCCCATTAATGTTCGTAGCCAGAAAAAACTATGAGAAATTTAGGAAATCATTGAATATGATCTATTTTTCTTCTAAAAGGAATGATAATAGAGATAAAATTATAAAAGAACATGACCAATAAATCTATGACAATAATGAATTGAGAATATATAAATGAATGATAATATCCTATATCAAAATAAGTTGTAGATATGGTAATAGTAATAAAAAAACACTACCTCAAATTATAGAAATACTTTCTCCAAGTATGGTTGTATCATTCTCCATGTATACATCCTACACACCTAAAGATAATGACCCTGCCTCTCTAGTGTATAACACTATGTTCAGTATTTCCACTGCCTTCTAATAAGGACCCCTACCTTCACTCTAATGTATCCTCCATGAATCTTGATATGAAACCATTGAAAAAACACACAAAAGATAACCAACCATTCTACATCATTAACTTTCTCCTAGTGGTTTCAATAATGATGTACTAAAATTGACCTTCAATAAATAGTTTTAGCACCTAGTAGAACCTTCTCATATAGAGGGAGTAGAAGAGGCCTTACTATACTATATTTATCTACCAATCTAATGTACCTCATCATTTATAATATTCATACTAAAAAACTAGAAATCTTTGTAATACTGGGATGTCTGGTCATAAAAGCACAAAAATCTTCAAGGAATCAAGAAAGAAATCCCTATTCTAGACCCTACTACAAAGTCAAAGACATGGGAAGTACCTTAAAATATTTCATCATGTCATATCACCTAACTTGATGTTGAACCTTTTGATGAAGTCCATTCTTAAATTTCCAAGACTTTTTGACCTCATTACCATCCAAAAGAGGAGAAAATAATAGAAACTCCATATAAATATTAGAGTTAGCTTAAAATAACATATTACTCTACTAAATATTTGTAAACGTTTTTTCTCAGTATAGGTTTGACATGTTAGGAAAGAAATTCATGAAGAAAAGATTCGTTGAATAACTCTCAATTACGACCCTCATGCTTTCATGCCTGACCTATAATGCCTCACTAGATACTAGGGTTTCCTTGAAGAATAAAGTCAGCCAGCACCAACATCCTTTTAATAGGAATATCTACCATATTATAGATTCACTTGAAAATATCAATTCATTCCTTAGTATTATAATTACCACCAATTACCTAGATAGATGGTAGATACTAAAGCCTGTAATCATAAGTATAGACAACCATCATCCTCTGAACCCCTCTACCCTGTGCCTAAGAAGTCTAGTGGGTGCCTGTCTAGGGTGGGCATACCCCATTAACCACAAGAGATTTTGTGATATTATAGAAAGGTTAATTATTCTACATAGAATGTAATGGAACTTTTACATCCTCCAACATGGTATAATTTAGTAATACATTGCCAGGTGGCCCCATCAAGCTTCCCTAAGGTAGTGTTTCTCTAAAATGAAAAAACAATTATAACACATATAATAATATTCATATGAGTACAACTGATTCAGTAAAATGACATATACAAGGTATTTCTATATGATGGTTGTTTTTTGGAGTGTATAACTAAATAGGGGGTTAATTTGTTATCAAATTAAAACTTCTATTAAAAAATTTTAATGGAAAATCTCTCAATTTTTGAAAAAGGGATAGTTAATTAAATAAAATTAATTATATATTTTTATATTTAAATAATCTTATAAAAAGTTTTATTGAAAATCAATTAGAATATGTTTAAAAACTGCATTATTATTTTGAAAAAAATTTACCTGTAGAAAACATTGTATATAAAACACTTATTAAAGCTAACTTTCAAAGTAATGTTTTCAATAGTTTCGAAAATAAAAATAAATATTTTTTAAAACAGAGAAAAAAAGTTGAGAAATAGAAAATTGAAATAAAATTAGATGATTAGTCTCAAAGAAATAAATATTCCTCTCCACTCGTAAATTACCCACATCCATGTAGTTTATTAAAATATTAACTATGATCTAAAATCTATATTTGGTTTTAAATAAAATAATATCACACTAATATTCTATGTTTCATAAAGATTATTATATAGTTCAACATGGGATAAAAAATGAAAAAGAATTAAATAAAGATTTTGTAGAAATCTTCAATACAATACATGATCATGTGTTAAAGATTAAATATATTATCACAGACATAGCTCAATGTGTAAGATACAAAATGGAGAGAAATAAGTTGATAGTGATTTGGTTTGATTTATCCTAGTCTGAAGAGATTTGATTGATTAGTTTTTGTTATGTTTATCCTTGAAAAGCTTAAATGATTTTTCAAATAAATGTCGAAAAAAGAGTTTCAGGGAAGCATAGTCATTAGTCTGATCTTCTCTTAAGGATCCCTCAAATACACTATCGTAATAATAAATTTTTTCCATGGCTATACCTGCATATTGAATAGTTTTTCTCTTTGAAGTAGCCATTAGAGGATATTAATTATTTAATCCATGTACTCATTTCATTCTAAAAAAAATATATCTATAATTAATGCTCCAGAATATATACAATAGAGGTTTTAAAAAACTCCACATATTATTTTAAACATAGTCACTATATAATTTTCAAGGCTTTCCAACCATTTGTTCATGGGAAATTTATTTATTAAGGTTTTTAAGGAAAGTCCAGAGGTGTCTAGTGGTGGAAAGGAATATTTTTGAGGTGTTTTGGAACACAATAGTGTGTTTTAGAAGATGGAAGTAGATAATCGGTGATAGATCACTATCATTAGATCTTAGAGGTAGATAACTAGTGGAATATCATTGGGAGGATATTAATGGTGGTATATCACTTATGGTAGATCACTGAAGGTAGATCACTAGTTTTATATTTTAGTAGAATATCATGGGGGAGATCATTGTGACAGGTCACTGGTAGTAGATCAATGGCAGTAGATCACTAATTGTAGATCAATGGTGGTATATCCTATTGTAATATCACTGGAAGCAGATCCTGGAAACTTATTTAGTTTTTTTCCATAATTTCTTGTTTTCCATTTTGACATTTTTTGAGGAAAATGGATTCAATGAATTAATTATTGAAATTTAAATCCGATTTTAGGGAGGACACTTATATCATATATTTATTAGATTCCAAATACTTTTTAAATTATCATATCACATGATCTGGATGGGATAAAAATTGAATGGGAAATTAAATCTGAATCAAATCTGTCATCTCTTGAATATAATATTTCTAAAGTGATGGTATTTCCTTCATTCATTCCATCTTTATTTCTATTGAGATGAGATTATCTAGAGCCTTTTCCCTCTTTGAATTGTATCTTTTTGGTTCTTGTTCCATATATATAGGTTCCCCCTATGTGTACACCCCTTTTTTTGGTTGTATAAAATTGGTGTCATGATTCTTTATTCTAGGTGGTGGATTCCTTTATTTCACATTAGTTGTAACAAGTGAGAGGGTCCATGCTTTTGTTTTCCTTTAGGGAGATATTGTACACTAGATTAATGATGATAATAAATTAATTTAATTGAATTTAATGGGATGGGGAATGTTTCACATGATTTTACATATTTTTGATATTATTATATTGAGTTTATCTTTGTATATTATGTCAGTAAAAAACATGACCATCAGTAGTGCTTGTTTTATTTGTTTTGATATATTTTTTGAATCCCATGTTGTGTGATTGTTGTGCCTATTGGTGGAGGAATGATTAGGTATTAAGCGGACAACAAAACCTCATGGGGTCCCTATCAGGAAGACTCAGGAACAGAGTCCCTCTACTTATTCACCTTCTCATAGGAGGGACAAGGGGAAGTGCATTGAATTCCCTTCTTTTGAGTCGCCTCTTGCCTCAGCTTACCCTGTTCAAATCCCAGGGATGGGCACTTGCTATCAACAGAGACTATATAGGAAAAGATCTCCTTTCTCTGGCACCATGACCATGAAGACTAGGGCCAAAGCTGGGTCGCCCTCTATTAAATTTTGAAAATGCTAATATGGAATGCTCGAGGTCTTGGATCTTGGGTAAAGACAGACCTTGTTGACTCTGATGCTAGGGGGAATAAAGTTTGTATTTTTTCCATCCTGGAACCAAAATAGAACCTGAATACAATCAAGACCTTTTTTCATTATGTTCAATGCATGGTCACATGCACACATATCCAATAAACAGTCATATATGGCTATTCTGAACAAAGGAGGTGTCCATGGATATCATTGAATCAGGAGATCAACATATCACCATGAATGTTACGAAGGGTGAGGAGAGCTTCTATGTTTCCATTGTGTATAGTAGCTACGATTCCCAAGATAGAATGCGGATGTTGCAGGGCTTGGAGATTTTTTACCCAGAGGATCTCCCCTAGTTTGTGGTGGGGGACTTCAATTTTTTCCTGGATTCGGATGAGAATAATGGGAGAGGGGCCTTCCCTAAAAGGGCTAGTCTAGACTTTGCATATTTTATGGCGAGGAAAGAGTTCTATGACTTGGACTACAGTGGGGACCGGTTTATATAGTGCAATAATCAGGGTGGGAGAAGGAGGATCTGTAGTAGACTCGACCATTTTTTGTCTAATATCAATGATCTTAATATCTACCATTTGACCGAGGTCAAACACCTTGATCGTGGAATTTATGAAAATTCTCCACCAATTGTTTCAGTGTCCCCTAAGCAGGATTCTCAAGAGACTTTCAGGTTCTACCAATTCTGGCTTGGATTGGATGACTATCAAGAGAAGGTTATGGATCTATGGGAGGCTCCAACTGAGGGGTACTCTTGGGTTGGAAATTCATAATAAGCTAAGGATGTTAAAGAAAGGGATTTTGGAGTGGGCTAAGAGTGTATCTCCCTTGGATAGAAGGCTTGAAACTCTCAAACAGAAGGTAGAAGAGTTAGAAGGGAGTCTGGAGGAGGAATGGAGTGAGATGGCATTCGAATATCTCAAGACCCAGAAGATGAGTTGGAAGGAGGAGATTCTCAAACATGAATGGATGGCTCGGGACTAGTCTAGGGTGAAGTGGCTGCAAGCGGGTGACAAAAAACACAACCTTATTCCATTATTTCATCAGATAATGGAAATGATGGATCAAACCAAATATCTTGTAGGAGGATGGTTCCTTCACACATTATAGGGATACTACTCGGAGGATGGGTCTTTCCTTCTTTCAGAACCTCCGAGTAGGATCGAACCCAAAGATGGCCAGTGGTTATCCAACCAACACCTCGGCTCTGTGGGAGGAGATTCCAAAAAGAATGTCTCACATGGAGAACAACTCGATGGAGGCCACTCCTAATGAGGAAGAGATTTTCAATGTCATGCTGAAGCTTAACCTAGAGAGTGGCCCCGACCCAAATGGTTTTCCTGGAGCCTTTTACAGGGGGGACATTGGAGATTTTTAAAAAAGATATTGTCGAAGCCATATTGGATTTCTTTTCGGATGGGTCTCTTCCGTGGGTCTCCAGTGCCATAACTCTCTGTCTCATCCCCAAGGTAATGGATCTATCCTCACTTTACCATTATCGCCTAATGAGTCTTTGCAACTTACCGTACAAGATCCTTCATTGCCTTATTAATCGTAGGATGTATAAGTTTCTTCCTTATTGGATCTCTATTGAGCAACACAGCTTTGTGAAGGGCCGCTCCATTCAGGGGGCTATATCACTCACCTTGGAGATGGTGAGGGACATCAATTTCAAAACCCACGGTTCAAATCTTGCGATCAAAGTTGATATGAAAAAAGCATACGACAGAATTGAGTGGAGTTTTTTAATAGAGTTTTTTGTGGCGATGGGATTCTCAGTCATGGTGGTTGATAAACTTTTTAGGTGTGTAATCTCTTCAGGGATTGGGGTATATTTTAGGGGGAAAGTGCATGGTTTTTTCTAGGGTACCAGAGGTCTGTGATAGGGCGACCCACTCTCACCAAGCCTGTTCATCCTGGCCCAAGACACTCTCAGTATACTCCTCAACCACAACATTCATCAAGGGGTAATTATCTCCTTCAGAAGGAAATAGAGCCTCCCCTCTATATCCCATCTGATGTTTGCAGATGACACCATTATATTCATCAACAGTGGGCGGAGCTCTGTTGATAAGATCAATGATATCATGTGGGACTATTTCTTTTAGAGTGGACATTTTCTAAGTGTCAACAAGATTGAATTCCTCATCTCTCACAAAAGCTCGCCATAGTGCATGTATTCCTTGTGCAGCCATCTTAACATGCAGTGGGGGTCCTTCTCAATGGAGTATCTGGGTATGCCTATCTCCTCGGGTAGACTCCAGATTTGAGATTTTGACAGCATTGTAAGTAGAATCATAGCTCATGTTCTCAACTGGAAGAATAACCTACTCTCTATCGGTGGGTGTATAGCTCTAGTTAATAGTGTATTGTCTGCCATACCTATACATGCAATAGAATCTTCGAACATCTTGAAATTATTCATCACATTAGTTGACTCGATCTTATGTAGTTTTGTATGGGATGCGAAGTCTGAGGGGAAGAGGCCCTGGACCTCGTGGGAGAGGATGGAAAGACCCATCCATGAAGGAGGGATCAATTACAGAAGCTTGCAGAGCACTCACCAAGGCCTGCATGCTAATATTTCTTGGGAAATTCTTGAAGAGCATACTCTATGGGGCTAGAGGAATTCATAGATTAGTCCGAGTAACACGGAGGTTTGCAGTGACAATGTTTCTCCTCTTTGGTCAAAAATCCATCCCCTACTTCTAACCCTGAAACATAGCTCTCGATGGATAGGAGGAACATGGGAGATTCTCTTCTGGCACAAGAATTCGGTAGGCTCTATTCTTGCCTTCCCAGGTTTCCCAGCTCCTCTGATCACAGATAAGGAAGCTCAGTGTCACCCTCGTTTCACCAAAGCGGTTCTGAGCGAAGACCAGCAGGCCCTGTTTTATTCCACTGAGCTGAATGATGAGCGGGGTAGATGTGTGTTCACTCCCTCATCATCGGGAGTCTTAAATATCATAGATTTTTAATGTTTTCTACCCTCCCAGGGTTTTCCGGATCATTGGAATGATGTGGTCTAGTGTCACAAGATTACATTGAAACTTGACATCCTCACCTGGGGTATTAGGAACCTCGCCATCACGACGGACGAGAATATCAAAAAACTGGGGATCTGTAAGGCCTTTGGATGTCATTTTTGTTGAGTGCGGAGGGAGGAGAGCACTATGAACTTGTTTTATGAGGGTGAATGGGCTCAAGTAGTGTGGTTGTTTCTAGGAGGATACATTGCCTCTTCTTCTCAAGAGGAGGATGATTCTTCATTCTTGAAGAGATGGTTCAATGGTTCATTGGGGAAGGAGAAGGATCAGTTGGATCATTCTTCGACCCTCAATGAGGGGTGTTGGTGTATCTGGCATGCCAGAAATTAGGCTTGGTCTAATGGGGCATTGCCCACGGAGAGGTGCATTACTACGTGTATTCGCTTCCTGCTCCTAGACTAGATTTCGAACAACAAGGAATGGTAGGAGGCTTCTCCCTTCCCATGCATTCAGGGGTATATTTCATGTTCTCCTCCCTCATCTGTTGGACTTTATGGTAAATGGATTAGATGGATTCCCCCTGCCTCTGAAAATATTCTCAATACTGATGGGGCTTGTTCTGAAGAGGTGATGTCGGGAGGGGGTGTTGTGAGAGGAACATGGGGAGGTGTGGTGTTGGACTTTGCTTCCTCCATCGGCATCGGTACTGTAATCCAGGCTGATGCCCAGGCTCTTCTCACCCGGATTTCTGTGTTCATCTAGGAGAATGTTGTCATTTCTGAGGTGGATGTTGACTCCTTGATTATTCCTAATTCCTTGAAAAGAAAATTGTCCAATACCTAGGTCTATTACCATCTGTGTCAGGAAATGGCTCAGTATTATTCAACACAACATTCAAGTGTCCCACACTTTCCGCGAGGGGAATAAGGTAGTGTATTTTTTTGGCATTTGTGGCTGATCATAGGTCTACCAATGGTTTTCTTTTTCAGTTTAATAGCTTGAAGCTGGAATGCGTTAATTTGATCAGAGGGGATGCCCTTGGACTACATTACTATAGACCCCCCGAGTTTCTCATATTGTATTGTTTCACTCTTTAATAAAAAATTTTATTTGTTTGGATGGATAGATGGATGTAAATAAATAAATGATAACATTGAAAAATAAATGTTCTAAGATGAAAATTGTTGATTAGTGGTTAATAATATGATGTGTGGTTAACTATGGATGATTTTAATTGTGAATTAATAGTCTGGAACAGTGGAATAAATTTTCCGTGTCATGAAATGGGTTGGTAACAGATAATCTAGAAGGTTTCATTAATTTATATGGAAAATGAAATGTATCTTGTGTATTTTTGGCCATTGTTTTTAATTAATAGGTGGAAAAAAGTAGGTAAATCCATGATTTTATTAGTACACTTTTTTTAAACCCATTAGTTGTGATTGGGTTTTGATAATATATATTCAATGTTTTCTCATTTTTATTTTCTATACACACCAAACACATGTCTAAAACATAGTGTCGACAACCAAATGTTTGGGAGGGTGTTCTTTCAAGCATTTCAATGGTGATGAAGGATGGGTTTCTACTTGATATGACATACTCCATATTCTTAGGTGATGATGAAATAAACAGTTTTGATGGATAGAAGTTAAAAAGTGACAATGTTGAGGTGTTATAAGATTGACCAAGTGTCTTAGAATGATGTGAGTTATATTGGTATGGATGTTTTTGAGTGAGATGATGAGATTTTTTATAGTGGGGAGTTCTCATGGTATGCGGAGAAAATGAGGTTTGTGTCCTATATGTTCACAATACCCTGCCACTCTAGTTATGTGATATTATATCCTAGGTGTCTTCGGGTGAGATGTGATGGTTTGTTTCATGGGGAGTTCTTGTCATGATGTGATATATAGAATAGGTGGGAGAACCAGGGTATACCTATTTGGGTGTTAGAAAAGAAAACCTATAATAATGTGTCAAGGGATACCCTATATCAATATATTTTATATTACATTATAACTCTTAGTTTCTGTTATTTGGTGAGTGTGCCTTGTGTGGATGGGATGGATTGTTGAACTATTTAGATGTTGTTGGTTCTTCTTTTTTCTGACAGGTGCATTAGTATTTTCTTTTAAAATGTTCTTGAGAGAATTTTTATTTCCTACTGTATATACCAATATGATCATCCCGAGTATATAGAAACTCATTTTATGGTTTCAGGAGGACTACATTGAACATGTTGAACATTACTTGATCTTACCTTTGGAGCTGTTGGTTTTTCATTAAATTATATTTACTTAAAGATTTTATTTTGTGTATTTTATCTCTATCTATTTTCTTTATACATGCATTATTTGATTTTTTTTGTCTTCATTTAATATTTTCTCATGGATTTGGTTTATTGATTATATGTTTTCAAATAATCCTATAATATTATAGAGGCTAATGCCTCTCATTATATGTGATTTTTTACCCTTGGTGCTAGTCACCAATCTACGGCCTACTGGAGGCTAGAATCAGGGGGTAATTATCTATCTCCCTTAATTGTGGTATTTGTTATATTGGGTTCATCATAGAGTAGTATCAGAGGTAATGGTTTAGGTATAGGATGGATTTTGGAGATTGGATGTATAAGGATTTCATTGTTGTTATTGAAATGATGTCAGTTGATCTTATTTCATGACATAGGCTAGGGAAGACCAACTAGTAAATTAGATTTTAGGGCCCCACATGATATGATTCAAGGAATATAATATTACCAAATAACCGAGTGAGGTGGAACCACTTGCTGGATTGAGGCCTTTGAGAGGTATAAGCATCATTATTTATTTCACTTATGATTAAACAATGTTTTTTTGGATGATAAAAAAAATAATTAAATAAATAATGATTTTTTTGTTTCTATGACTTATACCACACTATAGATGTTAATGAACTATTATTGTTTGATGAATTATTCATATAACCTAAACTGAAACAGTAAGATAAAGGTCAACTGGATCGAGCTAATCATTTGAAACCATTTTGAGGCATGAATGTGTTGTCTTCTTATACTTTATAGCATGATTCTTAATGGATTGAATTTTGATTCCATTCTTCAACTATATAACATTCTGTATGTATTTAATAGTATTTAAAATTATTATATAATAATGGTTAGTGTATTTTTTTGGGAACAAACATTTAATTTTTAACACCCCTATTAAGCATGTTACCTTTTGTAGTTTTCATACTAGAAGGATAAACTAAATTATTTTTAAATAATGCATAGAATTATTCTGGTTACCATGTTAGCTGATATGTGATGAGTTGCTTTTCATTTTTAATTTATCCTGATTAAGTGTCAAGGAAATATTTTAAAACATGGTTTTAGACATTTAAATTGTCAAATTTATAAAAACAAACATCATGTTCATTGATAATTCATTTGAATTTGGAAGCCTTTTCAAGAATAACTTTCTTTTTATTTTCACATGATTTCAGTTATACAGTATTCATATAACCATAGTTGTAATAATGTTACAACATGGAAATCATTGTTACATTTATTGGTATATGTTGGAAAATGATAATCACGACTTGTGGAAACCATTTGATACTTTAAACCATTTAAATGATTAAAAATAATATTTCTCCAAGTGAAAATATTTTTAAAGTTCTAAAATAAACATTCCTCACAGGCTAAATCCGGAGTAGTTTTTTATGGTAAACATGCCTAATGTTGAAAACATTTCTGTGGTAAATTGGTAAATTATAGAATGTGATATTCATCATGTATAATGTTTCATATGTTTTATTTAAATATGGGATTATATCCATGTTGTCTTTTTTATAGAACATAATTCATAAGTAATTACATGAAAAAGGTCATTTCAAGAATGATAAAGAATGAATAATAGTAATAAAACATGCACAATTTTAATTTTAGGATAAAATATCATGTTTTAATTTGAGGATTCCGGAAGCATGATGTATATGTAATGGGGAATTTACATTTTACCAAAGTAATTTTCATATAGAAGTTTTCAAATGAAATTATTAGTGTATTTTCATGGTAACAATATGATCATAGAATGTATTGCGTAAGAGTATTAAAACTTATTTCTGAGATGATTTGTTTTAAGTTTTCTGTTTATGATAAATTCATGTTAGATCCATTTAAGTGAAAGTTGTGGTGTTTCAATGGAAATAACATTTGAACATTGTGGGTTGTTTCTAGTTTCATTGTTATTTTTCCATTGAAGTTTTGTTATGAATTTATGAAAATTAGAATTGTTAGAAGCCTTGCATAAACTATAATTTTTTGATCATTATGGGAACCATTATGTGATATGATCACTATGTATTAAAATTCTAATTTATATATTGTTACTGAATCAGTTTCCCATAGAAATTTTAAATTATGTGAGAATACCCATGCTAAAAAATGAGATAAAGTAATTCAAGCCCCTTAATAATTTTGGATGTTGCAATTCATTATTGATATACGTGGTTGTTCTTTTTCTATTTTCTTGTGTGATGTTTTATTAAAAACATTAAGCATAATGAAGAGCATAAATCCTGATTCTTAATTAATATCTGTTATAATTTGATGTGATCAAAACTGTGTGGGAGATTCAATTCCTCCCTAGGCATACAATACCTTTACATGGGGGAGATAAATCCTTCATTTGTGTTCTTATTGAATTAATGTGTGATGATATTGTTGGTCATTGGTGGGAAAATTATTGAGGATGATAAATATTAGGTGGTTATTTGAAAAGTGTGTTTCTTAGGGGATAGTAAATTGGTGAGGCGATGCGGTTGTGTGAAATTTTTGGTAGATGTTTTTTATAGTTAGTTGGTTTGGATATTGGTTATATTGTGATTGATATTATGTTAATGAAACATGTTATGAAATTATTAATATTAATAGGGGTAAAATGTTGTTTGTATCTAGACAGATTATATTACAACACAATTTAAAATCATCAAGGTGAGTTAGTTCCATCGAAACAGGACAATTTTTTTTGGTGTGGTGGATAATTTCCTTTGATTTTTTTTCTTTTTAAAATCTTTTTTTGTTATTAACCATAGTTCTTGTGACCATTAGGGAATATTATGCGATTTTAATATATAGTTAATGAATGTAACAGCACAAATAGGAGGTTAATGGTAAATGGAAATTTAGAATTTTTGTCTTTTATAGGTTTTTCATCAGTGTGCACCTAGTAAATAATGTTTTGTTAATAAACATGGGAATTTTTTTAAATCATGATAAAATGGATTACTCCAACCTTATTTTTGTTACATTTAATTTCATATTACAAATTTTAGACTCTTGACCACATATGTTTAATGGAATTATGTGTGTGATGAAAACCCTTTTGAGTGACTTTAAATAGAAAAATATTTAGTGATATCTTAAAAATATTCTTTAGTTAAAATAATGACAAGAAATAGAATTCTGATGAACTGAAAAAAAGTGTGTGATATGTTTTATGATTTGATGTGGGTTGATTTAAAATGACAAGAATGTGTTTTCAAAAAAAATAGTGTTTTATTCGGAAGTGAATGGTGTTAAATTGTGGGAAAAAACTTTTTTTCAAAAGTCTATGAAAATATTGAGCGGTTTTTTTAAAAAAATAGTGACTTGAAATAAAAAGTGGTTTGGTGAAGTGTTTCTTATATAGATTGATACAAATGACCAGTTTTTTGAACATAATATTGGGACTTCAAATTATGCATGATGAATAGATTTGAATAATGTTTTTTCACATAATTTATTGATATGTTATTCTTTATGTTTTTTGTCCAATTTTGCGGACTTTGATGTTATTGTGTGACCATACATTGTAATTAGAGTCCCAGACGTGTGCACAAAATTCCAAGTAATTTAAGGATTGTTTTTTTGGGATGAATTATTTTATCTAAAATTGATATATTATTTAGATTTCCACCCTAAATGTAACGATTCATTGATGTCCTCACTACTATTTGAGAGGCACCGTATTCATGATATAATTTTTAATGTTTTTTGTAGCTTTACACATATTTTCCCTTGTGGTAATTGTGTTCTAAATATATCTAGAAATTTGATAATCACTTCATGGGCTGGTTATTCATACCAAAAATTTTTCATTTTTATTTAAATAATTTTTGAGGGAAATAATAGTTTGAGAGGAATATGATGTATCAGATTAGACCTCTATGTCCAATAAATTGTAGTAAATATTGTGATTGATGTTTTTGGGGAATGAGATGTGCTGTTTGGTGGAGTAACATTGGATTCTTGTAATTTTTTGGGAGAAAGGGGGTCTTCTAGAATTTGTTTTCCATTTTTTTCTTCTTTTTTGATGAAAAATTCATTTAAACCTTAATTATTTAAATTAAAGATATTTTAGGGGATTATATTTTTATCATTTATTTATAAGAAGTCAATGGTCTTTTTAAATATCTGTTACATGATGGTTTGATGATTTATTCTTTTAATGGTCAATTAAAACCATATCAATTTCCAAATTTTTTAGATATGATATTTGTAAATCAGAGATATTTACATCATTCATTCAATATTTATTTCTCTTGATATAAGTGCTTCAAGAGCCTTTTACCTTGAAATAATATAAATTTATGGTTCTTTTTTCAGGTATATAATTTCCCCCTATGCATACACCCCTTTTGATAGTGTAGAAAATTGGTGCAATGATTCTTTCTTTCCGGTAGTGGATTTTTTCGTTTCTTGTTAGTTATAACATATTAAAAAAAATAGTGATTCTGTCATATTTTTTGGAGATAATATATAATAGATTAATAATGATAAAAAAATTTTAATTGAATTGAAGGGGAAGTGGAATGTTTCACGTGATTTTATATATTTTGATATTTTGACATTGAGTTTATCCATGTTTGTTGTATCACTAAAAATAATGGTCATTGGTATCCCCTAGGTTTCTGGTTTTGATATATGTTATGAATACCATGTTGTGTGATTGTTTTTCCACCCTTTAAATAAATGGTTATCCAATAATACTTCAGAATACCAATAAAAAATAATATTATATAATGGGAATCCCTTTGATAAATCTGACAATTTTTATTTGAAAATGTTAATAAGTTTTGTGTCATGTGTAAATGTATGATGTGTGTTTTTGGTATCTAGGTATATTAGGATATGTAATAATGCAATAGGGAAACTATGATGGAAAGTAGTGGTGATATGGAGGTGGTGATGAGAAGGTGGATGTGGCAATGTTGGAGGCTATGTGGGTTTGTTAGCATGAGAATGATGTGTTCTTTAATGTTGTGATGTGTTGTGTTATGCTAGTTTCCTAAGTAGTGATGAAATTAAATAAATTATAAAATTAGAAAAGAAATGGGATGATATGATAATGTATAATGATTGGTTAACAATAAGTATTGTAGTTAAATGGTGTTGTTGTTAAACATTGATTAATGGGTGGGAACAATGGAATTAATTGTCTATGAAAAGAAATTTTTTTTACTAGAAAATTTACAAATTGGATTTAATTGATATGGAAGATGAAATGTGGCTTGTGTTTTGTATGGAAGTGTTGTTAATTTTTAGGTGCCATTAAATTTTGGGAAAGTAATGAGTTGGTTGGTACCATTTTTGTAAACCTAAAGGTTGGGCATGTGTGTTAATATTATATATGTAATATATGTTATTTTTTATTTTCTATATGCTCCCTACCCATGTCAATTACCTAATGTGGACAAGAAAAGTTTTTCGAGGGGTTTTCTTACACCCTTAGGGTGATGATGGATGGATGACTACCTACACTCCCACACTCTATCTTCTAGGAGATGATAAAATACATTGGCTATCCAAGCCAAAAGCCAAAATTTAAAACTGTCAAGGTGTGACGAGATGAACCTTGAGTCTTCATGAGTGGGTATATGTGTTGACCCTAGTGTTATTAATTGGGAGTTTGGGATGGTTTATGGTGGGTATTGTGCATGGGATGAAGAGGAAATGAGGTTGATGTACTACATTTTATCAATTTACTAACACACTTGTGATATGATATAATGGAGGAGGATTCCTTGGGAGGTATATGATGTGATGGTCAGTTGCAATAGAGTTCCCAGCTAGATGAGGCATAAAAAAGTGGTGGGAGCTCCAAGATGTATGTCATTGGGGTGTAAGAGGAAAATATAAGTGTAAGAGTGGTGTTGGGTACCATATATAGACATGATTCAAATTATGTTATTAATCATGTCACACATTATTTTTTGAGTCTTCCTTGATGAAGATGGGATGGGTAATAGTCTTATTTAGGTGTCTTTGGTTCTGCTTTTTTACTCATGGTTGCATTAGTATGATCATTTCAATTCTACACAAGAGATTTTGGATTTCCTTATATGTATACATATATTCCCAACCCACCTATATATAAACTGAATTACAATTATCCATGAGGACTTTATGGACCATGTTGGTCATTACTAACATAAAGCATTGGAGTTTTTGTTTTTTCACAACCAATGATTTTTTTGATGGTATATTTGTATACTTTTATCTATATCTATTTTATTTATATAATCATTATCTAAGGGTTTTGGTTTCAATTTTATATTATGTCATGGACTATATTGATCAATGATATCATGTATATAGATCCAATATTATTATAGAGGGTAATTACTCTCATTTTAGGATATTTTTATATCCTCGTTGTCAGTCACCATATCGAGGCCTACTTGAGGTTGGACCCATTGGTCATTATCTCTCTATTTTAATTGTGGTATATTTGTTGAGAGGGGGTCAACACACAATTTTAATATACTTATATCATGGTTACTTTTGATCATGGTCACTGGGAATGTTCAATTTTCATAGACACTTGAATGAAAATTGGAATGATTAATACATTTTCACATTTGGCCACATCTTTTGTTCATATGGTCAATTGGTTTCCTCATGTGGTGGATTTATTTCTTCATTTGGTCACATAATTTAATCATGAGGTAGGTTTATCTCACCATTTCATAAGTTCTTTTATTCTTGTTGTTGGTTCATTTCTTCTTTTTTTAGGTTCATTTATTCTTGAAGTCAGAACATTATAGAGAGACACAATTAGTTTAGGGCTTGGAAATATTTTCTCACCTGACACATGGTAACTTGGTTGTCACATGGCTGGTTGAATCATTTGTGTGTTTACAAGAGTTTCAATGTTTGGTAGGTTCATCACTCATGTGGTCACTTGATTTGTGTCATATGTTTATTTTATAACATAGATAAATTTATAACTTCTTATGTAATTTTCCTTGAATTTCATGGTCATTTGAATTTCTTCACCTTGTAGGTTGTGACAGTATCTTCATGAAAAAACCATTTTCATAAATTTGGAAAAAATGGTTTAATATAATAAAACATCAAATTCAATATGAAATTATTATATATTATTTAGAATATTTTCTATAATTAGGTTCTAGACTAATCCTACAATGGTTTGTCCATGGTGACGACCGTAGGTAAAGTATAACCAATATAGTTCTACCTGAGCCTCAAAACCAGACCTATGTACCTAAACATTATCAAAAATTATATATATATAACATAATATCATTCATAAGTTCAACTAAACAATTCATGCATAAGAAATAATAAAATACTAGGGAATATAAATTTCTAATTGAACATGTAGAAAAAATCAAGGAATTTAATTTACAGAACTACTATGAAACCAAAATTAAGTACATACATTACATGTGATCCTATCTAACTATTATTGACTCATTAATACACCCAAATACGATAAATTTTAATATAAAAACATAATTAAGAACAACATGAAACATTAAATCCATAACAGAACAATAATTCCATCATGGTATCTTGGTGGTCCATTACACATGACATGGCTAGACGCCTAGAAACTCCCCCACCCATGTTGCACAAAGACTATCTCATTTATACTATATTGAAAAATATCTAAGAGTAAAAGAAAGGAAACTCAAGATCTGATAGCATTCTTTAAGACCTGGACCAGAATTACCAGGTCCAAGAAAAAGTGTCATGTGGCTTCATGCACGCAAACCTATATGCAATAGGATGCTAACAAGTATTGATGGTTTAGACATGTTATAGAGGACTATATAATTAGAAATTATATCCATACACAAGAATTTAAAAACATATACATAAACCAATTAAGCACTATGATAAAAAATAATGTAAACAATATGTTGTGATTGATGTCATGTCAGGTCAGACAATGTCAAACAAAACGGACCCCCAATGTTGTAATTCAACAACAATAATTAGTACCACATGAATAAATAAATAAAGGATGTTTCAGAAGATTTTCAATGCCTATAATGATACATTATTTACCTATTAACTCCAATCTCCTCAGCAACCTTCCACCTAGCCCTTGCCATTTTCTAGATCCCTACTCATGAAATATTTATGGGCAATAATAATCATGTGTAGGGTGTGAGAATAAGTTGAGTCGGTCCCCTCTAATTAATTATTAACAGAAATGAACATGTATATATAGATATATGTTATAATGGAATAGTAAATGTTAATATACAAATAAAACTAACAATATATCGACTTATCATGCACTAACAAAGCTACCAAGAACTTTGGTCGTACCAGCATCGACACCATGCTAGAAGAGTTTAATAAATATTACTCACATGACATAATTCATGTTATGTGACTCTAAATGACTTTAATGAAAATAAACATTCCTAATTTAACAAATAACTCCATGCCCACATTTAATGGTAAGTTACACCCATGACTATGGGAGACCTTCTTTCCTCTGATGGAATGCATTCTTGGCACACCCGAATCAATGATACTCTATTAATATGTAAGGATATTCCCCATTAGAACATCATTACAATCTATAGAGCCTCTTACAATGACTTATGGTATTATACTCCCTTTAGAAAATCATATTCCAAGCTCTTGTGATATCTAACCTATATCTAGCGTCACAATCTTTCAATCATGTCATATCAGACCCCCTCTATGGGATCGACTAAGTCTATTAGGGACAATTATCAACAAGAATATTGAAACATAGTTTAATACAGCAATGGAAAAAATACTTATCGAAGGTAGGACATAATAACAAAAATAATAATGATAAATATGCCATAGACTATGAACAAGTACCATAGAAAGAAAAAACATCACTAGGAATAATAATGGAATAAAAAATTCTCCATGATAAGGAAATAACCACATACAAGGTGATACATATCATGAAACACATAATCCATACCAAAAACAAGTCTCAAGATCCACCCATGCATTCCAAAAAAACCATATCATGAAATGGTATCTACACCAGGATTATACACACAATCCAATAATGTTAAATAACCCCAAAAGGGTCATAATGGTAAATAAATCCTATATTAATCATGATGATGTTTATTTCCATGATCTTTCAAAGGTTGAAAACTGAATCATTCCTAAACACTAATGTTCACCAAATCCAGACCCAATCAATAGAAATAAAATTTCTAGAATTGTAATTATTATTTTAGATCATGACAATATATTTAATCCATGTCAACCAACAAAAACATATCTTCTACCAAAGGAATATTTATTATCGATCAAGTAGATGCCACCAATTTTAGGATTTTTACACCAACCTTTTAATAAATCATGATTCCTTCATTAGATACAGGTATAAATCTATGGAACTAGATTAAATAGTTTTTATATATGATTATTTATAAATAAGTAAAGAGGATTGAGAATATATTGGATAGATAAAAACTCACTTGATGCTGATCAACTGATCTAGGTCATACGCCCTGGTAGAGAGGGGGATGAATCCTAGGGGGGCAAGGGAGAGAATCTCCTAGATCATCAAGGAAATGATGGGAAAATATATGTAATGTTAATAGGAATTTTATATGTAAAAAAGAATATTTTGGTAATTTTATAATTTTAAGAAACATCAATAGTTTCCATTGTTAGTCCACATTATTATACAATCCATTCACTAACCATATGGTCCTTAATATCGCTTAAAAATCAATCAACATTGTTACATAAGAAAACTGCCTTTTTTATTAAAACTATGTGCATGCTGTTTTTGTAGACCCAATACTCTCACGTTTTGAATAAACCCTCACATTGATAAAAAATAATGTTTAAACCACAAAAAACACCACTAGACTTGGCATACACATATCACATGGTCACCACATAGTTGCTAATAACCATGAATAGATTATGCTTCAGGGTTTTTTACCCAAAACTCTAAATTATTAACCCCCAAATCTTGAAATGTTTTAGGAACAAAAAAAATATTAATACCAAGACCCTTAACCATTAATAAATACCTATATAGGATAAAACATGATCGGATAAGTAAAAAGTTAAAAAAGAACATACCTAGAATATAGAATTTTGTTACACCCACCACCCCCCCAAAACCAATATTAGACTATAATAATCAATGATGAAATGGTTACAAAAATTATATTATTCTAATTATCAAACTTCGATTCCACATATAGACTATATACTCAATTAGGTCAACTCACCCACTCAAAGAAAGAAATACTATGACATGGTTTTGGTAAGATTTCACATAAACAATTACTTAACCTGAAGGGATAAGGGGGATTCTAGTTACATCAAAATTCAGAGAGGTATAGAACTTAGAAACCAAATGACCCTTCAATTAGATTCATCACCTCATTAGGAATTCAGTATTCCAACCATCCATAAGAAAAATAAAGAATATTATTTGAAGAAGAAGATTCCCATTAAGGTAAAGAGCTTGTTAATTAATAAGATGCATATCCCAACTATCCCTCTTCCATTTCCTCCAGTGGGCACCCAACCAAAAAAAAATAAAAAAACTGATATTGATATGGAAATATTATAAAAACTTAAGATGGTTGAAGTTAATATCCCCTTGATTTATTTTGTGATTAAAAATACATAATATGAAATGTTTTTTAAAGATATTTCTACAAATAGATGGAGATGGTGATGCAATGAGATGGAGATATTAGGGAGGATCATGTCATGTGTGATCAAACTATCACTTATTACAAAAGGAAAGGATCCAAGAACATTATTGATTCCATGTACTATAGGGGTATTTAATTTTTTATTCCATTATAGATTTTGGACTATCTATAAATCTGACTAATATATCAATTTTGTATTATTTTTTGGTTTTGGAGATAAAATCTATGTGAATAATTTTTTAATTGGAAAGCTAAAGTACTATACACTCCACTAGTGTGATAGAGAATTTAATTGTGATGATTAGAAATTTAAATTTTCATGATAATTTTTATATTCTTAAATTGGAAGATGATATGATGAATGTAAACACCCCAATTATTTTAGTGAGGACTTTATTAAAAATCACCAAAACTATAATTAATGTATATAATATAATATTATCTAGCAATTTTAGAAGTGACATTTTCTACTTAAATATCCTTGATTACATAATGCACACATTAGAGGAGAATTAATCTCCTTTAGGTTATTTCATTTTTGTTCTCCATATACCCAAAAATAAGTCATTCATTCACTCAATCCACTTTTAAATTTTTCATCGTTGATATATATTCTTGGCAGTGATTCATATATTTAATGTTATAATACACTATAAATATTCCATGAAATTTTATTATTTGATATTTCCTTGTCCGATGGGGACTCGATAAACATCAATGATTAAAATCACCCATTAAAATATTATTTATTGTTTGGGTACGTTACCATTGAGAAATTAGATGTGATCATAAACCTACATATTTCTTGTTCTGTATAATAAGTCTAAAATACCCATGAAATGGAACTCATTGCAGTGTATCCAAATTTAAAATATGTATATATATTAAAATATTGAATGTAATGTATCTATAATCATTTCATGTTCACTACCTATAATATGTGAATTTTGATAACTTAGCCCTTTAAGAAGAATAAATGAGCATTTGGATGAACACTTGTCAACATTCTTAGTATTATCTGATAATTTTTCTTGAATAACATTTTATTAAATTTTATAGAAATACTAATGAGGTAGGAACAATGATAAAATAATAAAAACCACCTAGATGACATTATAAATGAAACAAAAAAATTATTAGCTACTAAAATATTTTATCCTATATCTGATAGCAAATGGTCCAATCCAATGTTGGTATTTCGAAACAAAAAGGGACTAGTAGTTATTGTAAATGAAAAAATGAAATTGTACTAACTTTTCTTCAAAATATTTTGTGTTTATATATATACTATTTTTAACTATACTAGCCCAATTTGATGGAAAAATTTCCAATTATATTCATTGTTTTAATTATAGAAAGTGCAGAGGGGAATTGACAGTATTATTTCATGGATGAGTATTGTGGATATTTTTAAATCCATATCTTTTTAGGATTAGGAAACGTCAAAATTAATGTTTATATTAAAAAAAAATTCACATAGTAGGATTACATTTTGTGTATTCATTACTCTTAATACATTTTATCCATGAATGGTTTTTATTTTTTTTGATTATCTAGTTGATTTCATGGATATATTAAAGAATGATTTTATTTTCTATGCTTCCCATTCTGATGCACGTTTGATTATTCAATCTTTTTATATCTTCATTAATTTAAAAATATTGTTCTATTAAATTATTTTTATTCCATTTCATAGTAAAAAAAGGTATAGTACTTGAATATTTCATTTTTGGGGATAGTATTCAAGTTGATAAATCAATTGTGGATGTTGTTCTATCCCACCTATTCCCTATATTTGTGTAGGATGTGTTGGGTTTTTTTCACCCAAGATATTTTCTACATTTTATTTATGAATTTATCATAGTTACACTTTCCCTCTATAAATTAATATAAAACCAAAAAAAATTATGCATTATAACTATGTGGATGATTTTAGAAAATTAAAATAGATTCTCACATCACTCCATGTAATTAAACCACCTATATGGGATTCACTATTTGAGATGAGGTGTTATGCTTCTATCTATGTAATGGGGGATGTCTTTTTACAATATTTTGATCAAGCAGCACATGTATTTGTGTATGATTCATGCATATAAGAACATACCAAGGAAAGAAATACCCAAACTAAAAACAAGTTTATTTATATTATGTTTGACATGGATAAATTTAGATCATATGATTTAAGGAAAAAAGTGATTTAGTATTTTAGCTATATTTCCCTCTGATATATTCTTATGAAACGAATATCCTTATCACATATCCATCACAAGAAACTGACACTTTAAGAATGAAATTTGGAAATTAGAGATCAAAAGGAGTGATCAATTTGGTGGTTAAATATATCCTTGGTATTATAACATCCTTAGAAATACACTCATCCCCATGAATTACCATAAATGAAATGTATCATAATAATCAATTTTATGGAGTGTGAGATATATTTACATGGTATGATAAAAATTTAAATTATTTAGTAGCATCATGTGTTCTAATTTATTATAATTGAAATCGTGATAATATTATTTGACATGAGGGTTTTTGGTACATTTGGGATATCTTTTACAATAGGTCATAGATTTTAATAATGTCCTATGGAATTATTTTCCTAATAGTGTGTTTAAGTCCAACCTTAAGTTTTTTCATACAATTTCATGTGAGGTTAACATTTCCCCCCAATGAACTATACATAATGTACTTGATTCTATGATGTTTTATACAATATTATTTCTAGATGTGAATGATTTTTTATAGAGTTACATCATTTCCAAAAGAAAAAAAATTTCATTAAAATAATTTAAATTTTACAACAAAACTTTTTTTAAATGATTTTTTTATGTTTTAGGCATTAATTTTATCGGTGGGAGGATTTTTATAATTTATTTTCCAACATGTAAATTAATAATGAAGTAGAATACGTGTCTAAATTGTTAAAAGAAAAATTCATAAGGATTGATGAATTAAATGTAGTTGTGTAATTTTTGATAACACAATTCTTATATTGATTTTAATTTCCTTATTTTCTCATCATTTCGAAATCTTCTCATTTATACAACTATAAAATTCAAAGACTTTAGTATCAGTATGGGTTTAGGTATTTATATTCCATAACATATCACCAAAAATATCTCATTAGATATCGCCATATTGTCTTGTGCTTAGAAAATGTTTTAACTCCCTATTAAGATATAAAATCCGTACTTTTTACCAAAAAATAATTAAATTCTAATCTCTCTAGTGAAGGTACTCCAATGGAATTCTATAATTAGTAGTCCAGAAAAATATGAATAGATTCATCTAAGATATCTAAATTTTATATGGAAATAACCAATAAATAAAACAACTGCCTCCTCATTCATTGTTGGTTCCACATTGGGTAGAGTGTTATCCTTCATAATGAAATTATAATGTTTCACCTAGGTATACTTTCAAGATCTATAACCATTATCTATACTTTTGGTGTTGTATAGGTTAAAAATAAATAAAAAAGTCAACTATTTAGGGGTAGTAGATAAATTGATTCAATGAAACCCATCTGAAATACCCAGTGGAGAAACTCCACCTTCATGAATCCATCTGTTTGTAACACACATTAGGTTATATCATTAATTTTATCCTACACTTTAATTACACCGAGGAAACGAAAAATTATTTTTATGTGGAAGTGGATATATTCTAGAGATAGTTATGAATTTTGTGTATGTATTTTTATTCTTTATGCAAATTTTGTTCTTTTCCTATATTTTTATCTTGATGCAACATATTTTTAAATTTATGCCACTTTCTTTTTTCCCTCTTTCTGAATGATTTCATAATATTTTAATTTTTTTCTTTTATTTTTTGTTTTTACTTTTCTGTCAGAATACTCATATTAATTCCAATATCATCATTAAATTTTTTGAAAACGCATGTTGAATTTCCATATTTTATTTCGTGAAAATTTTTATAAAATATATTTCATTTTTTGGATTATTTTTATGAGTTTTAATTTAACATTCATGGGTTAGTTTAGTAATATTTTTTTTGTTTTTCAAAGATGTAAATGGTTCTATCTCTATAAATAAAATGAGATATAGATACCCAATCTGAGTTTATTTGAATAAATTATTCCATTCAAAATCTCAATAAATCATTACACTCAATCATGATGTTTTAATATTTATTATATAACTGAAGCCATATATAAGTCAACTTAATGTTTTCTATTTTCATAAAAATGATTTCACATAATTTTATTTCTTAACTCATTAGATTATTATTATATTATATTGACCTAAAATTGATAGATAATTATTTTTTGTAAAAAATAATAAAAAATTTGAAATTAATATAAAATAAGTAAAACACAATATATAAGAAAAAATTGAATTTTTTTTTTGCATAATTGACTCATTTATTTATTTTATATGAATAATATAAAACATTTTTCTTATCTTTTTTTCATATAATTTTTGAGGAATTCATGTCCTGGAATATTTGAATTAAGTCCCTTCTATAGATCTTACATTATTTACATTTCTAATTTGAATTGAATTTCATCAGAATATTAAATCTCCATGTACATGAAAATATATTATTTCATTATTTTTTTAAAATGTTACTTTTTCTAGGATTGAAAATGATTATGAGGGGGTGATCAAATCATGACTCAAAAATATTTTCTCATCCTTTTCTCGATGTTTTAAACTATTTACCTATCTTATAACCCATTATATAAATAAATTGACATTATTATTTAATTTATATGATTAATGAATAATATATTTTCATAAATAAATTTTGATTATATTTTTTATTATGGATGTTGTTGATTTGGAGAACCCATGACGATGTTGATGAAAAATTGGCCAAACTGTCCAAAAACCCTTATGCATATGTGCACTAATTTTTACAATCCAAAAATATATTCCCATGAAATTTGGATAATAGTTTCTTGATATATACTTAACATTGTGGGATAAAACACATCCAAAAAAATAGAAGGCATTTTTATAAATTTATTGGTTCAAATAAAGTAATTTATTTAGAAAACCAAATATGTTCATAGTCAATAAAACTACTCACTATTTTGGATATATTACCTGTTCTATAACTCGAATGACCAAATATTTTTAAATGGGTATAGTAACTTGGATGTACACAATCTATTTAATTTTATAAAATTATAGATAAATATTGTTTTATTAGCACTAAATATATATAAAGCAGTATTGGGAAATATCTATTCCAAAAACACTAATTCCCTTGGATTGTAAATAAATATACTGTGTATCTATTTTTTATGTTGTAAAAGGGGGTAAAAGTATATATTTTTAAACAATATAATTTTTATAATCAAAACCCTATACATTCTGGATTTTTCTATCATCATATGTAAATAAGGGATGAAGTCGAATATCCTTATAATCCCCTATAACCTCTTGATGGTGGGATAAATGTTGGGCTATAACATTGAGGGTGATACACACTTTTATAGGGAGTTCCAAAAAATGAACTATTTTATTATAATTTCAGTTTTAAAAAATTTCTTTAATTTCTATATTTTTAATGTTTCTACATTGAATGAATTGGTTTCATTTGATTTAATTAAACACATTCCATTTCATAACTGATTAGATGGATATTTTAAGTATAAAACTTGTGTTATTTCAATTGGACATCATAAGGGTTCTTTTTTCCTCACAATTACTTAATAAATAAATATTATTTGGATTAAATAATTCCATTTATAAGATAAAAACCTTGGAAAATAAATTTTTGTGTCATGGGGTTTTCCAGGTACACAATTATAAATTAAAACAAGGACATTAAATATTAGGTTTAACCTTAACAATATAATTTCATCAAACTAAACATGAATTTTAGAATCATGAACAATACATTGTGGTATTAAACTTCCAAATATCACCTTCACCTATATCTATTTTAATCCAAAAAAATTATGGAAAAACATGAGTTGTTTTATTTTTTGTTTTACTTAAATACTGTATTTAGATCACCCCACACTTGTTTTATTTTTATAAATTTTATTTTCAAATAAATATTGAATCCTTCAAATATACTTATATATGAACTATTTTTTGATTCGATTCTATTTATTGCAACTTTAAACCTAATAATTTTTACATGTCATGAAAATGTGTTTAAAATTATTTATCTCTTATATTTGTTTTTGGTTTTGGTTGATTTTTTATTTTATCTATGATGAATTGAAAATAACACATTATTTGTATATTAAAACATATGAAAATATTGTAACCATTACCTTTTACCTACAGGTATGAACCTACATAAATAAATTTTCTCAACTATAGTTAACCTCATTCTCTTCAAATATAAGTCGAATACAATTTTATCATTATATTTTAAATTTATTTGTGTTTCATTTTTGATATTTTTTTTGTTTTAGGTTTAATGATATTAGGGGGTTTATATTATATTTTTAAACATTATTTTTTTTGTTTTTGATAAATTAATTTCAGAATTTATATATCTCACACAAAACATGTTTAGTGAGTTTTAATTTAGTGTGTATTTTTATTTATATTTTATAGTTTATGGAAAACATGAGTCGAAAAGTCACCCAAAGACACTACAGCCAACTATGATTTAAATCATAGAATCCCATATACGGTGGAATTTATATAACTATTCATCGATTTAAAAAGTGTCACACTCCATGGGGATGAACATGGTGGATGTACAATATCAAAAATAACGTCTTCATAATGAGAAAAGTAAAACCGCGAGTTGAGACTAAGAAGCAGGTGAAGAATGGAAACATACAAGAATCACCAGGTGTTCACCTTGATAGGGAAATGAGTGTATTTCCACCAATCAATCATCCCTTTTTGTACTCATATTTCTGATGTGGGATGGAGAGTTTTCCATTAATGAAATGAAAGCGGGAATCGTAATGCAATGATTTCTAGTCAGGTAAATGTTAAGTGATCACTAATGAAATAAACTACTCATGTGTCCCGAAAGACTGTGAAACATAGTTGGAAGGTGGTGATACAAAGAAACATATAGGCATTGTTTGGTGGGCTTCTCTAAATAGTTATGGATGTGTTTGAATCTATAATCTAACCATTAACGCACACATATTTTCTCTGTGGATAGGGGTATGACATATCATAGAGTGATAGAGTGAAACAAGACATGAACTAATGGAAGGGGTGGAACTATATTATGACTATTTAGATAGAATTATTCAACACTTCTTATCAGGGCCTTTGAAAAATTACCTTTATAGTCCATTGGGATGCATTCAGTTAGGCCTTCAAGACATCAAGAAACTAGGTGTTTGTGCCACATATTTATAATAAAATAAGTCCTTTGGGTTAATTCTCATCCTTATGAGGTAAGATGAGGGTTGGCCCCCTTAAATTCTTGTGTGTGTGCCTATTTTTAGTTTCTAATCCCCTCTACAAAATATCGATTATTTATTTTATTTATAAAATAAAGTATTTTATGTTTCATATATATTTTCTTTATTTTTTATTATGTCATTTGATAAAAAATATTTTTATATTTAATTTAAATCTCGGATGGTAGTTATAATTTATTTCTCAAATTATATTAATATTTTTACTACAATATAGACCATTGTTTTTTTATGTCTATATATTATTACCATGAATAGTAAATGTTACATGTTTTATGTTTTCCTTTATTATATTGAATTTTATAGTAATTGTGTTAATTATTTTTTGAATTTAATGTTTATATATCAATAAAAAATATTTTAAGAAAAAAAGAATTAATGAAATAATAATGTAAATTCAAGAAAAACAATTTCTGTTGATTTGAATTTTTTTTCTTATATAATGTGGGAAATAATTTCAATTACCATTTATTTATTTATAATTTATATCATAAAATGTTAAAATTGTAAATGAAATTGACAAATTTTTAAATTAATAACACAAAAATTTGAATTTAGAGGACATGGATAGGGTTTTAAAAAGCACCCAATGATATGTGTGGGAAATAATTATTTGTTTTAAAATTATGGTTATAACACTAAATTAAGATATAAAATCATTATAAAATATCACGAAAAATAATGATCATAGATGATAATAATATTCCAAATAAAAAAATAGAGGCATTAGAATGTATATTGGTTAAAAATATTATTCCATGACCATATTATCACAAATACATATAGGTTATATAAATTTGATGTTAATGGTGCTGAATAATTATAGTCACACATCTCATATCCAAATATTCAATTCTAGAGGTTCTAAAATATCTATATTAGAGTAAAAAAGTTGTATGTTCATTTTATTTATTTTATACCATATTGGAAGAATGTTAATTTTACCATGTATCTAATTGAAAAATCCCACAATTCTATGTGGGATTAGAAAGGCATTGGAACATTACTTACCCTAGGTTACATCCCAAATACACAAAAGTATCATAATAAATGCCAAGGGAATCATTTACAGTTGTGGAGAGATTATCCCTTTCAAACATGAATAAAAAACCAAGATAACCATAACTAAAAAACACAATATGATGTGTAATAACAATGTAATACATCTCAAAGTAATACCAAATTTTCAACAATATAAACCACAACTAAGAACCATATCCAAGTATAAAGAGGAAGACAAAACCAACAAAGCTCAATGATGAAATAGATATAACTCCATAGCTCCCATCATTCTCCATGCTCCAACTCTATAATGCATTCCCAAGGTATCATGACACATCACTAAAGAAATGAGATTAATTTCATTTACCTATGTCTCTATAAACAAAATCTCTAAACATACCAAAGATCCCATGTAGGGTGTGAGTAAGGAAGCTCGGGTTGTTTTACCCATATGACTTCCCTACTCACACCACCAGGATAGAACATGTTATCAAATTTTTATAAAAAATTATATAAAACACTTTAGATAGTTTATATCAATAGAAACCATTTCTAAGAAAAACTATTTTTCATACCAAAATATATTTCTAAACACAAAACCATATCCATGGAAAGAAACCAATAATTAATTTAAAACATTTCCCAAACCATTGGCTTGCCCATTACTTGATTTCAAAATTCCACAGGACCATACATTCATGCCCAAGTGATAGTTCCACACTCTTGAGCGGTCTCTCATCGATCGAAAAAATCATCACATGGTAACCATTTTCCAAATACCACAGTGGTACACACCAATTTTATAGGGTTGTGTCAATGAAAATGAACACACGCCAAACTAGTAAGATAAAATCCATACCAAACCAATCATTTCAATACATTTCAATAAAATATTTATTTTGTTGAAAGACGTTCTATAAAACCATTTCCATGCATAAAAACCAGTCTATATTTTTAAAAATCATTTTAAATTCATGATGAAAGAACTTTTCACCAAAACCATTTTCCACATTTTTTTATCCATCACCTAAGAGGGTTTATAAAATTCTTTGAAAAAAAATTAGCAATCAATTTCAATTAATTTAATCAATTGGAAACCAATCCCTTATATTCAAAAAAGTGGAGTTGAGAGTGAATCCACCAACCTCACAATCTTAATATAAAATGAATAATGACACATATTCATAAAAAAATGAATTAAAACTCCAAAAAACAACATAATATATTTTTAACTAACATCAACACAACCATATCCCATTATTATTGGAATTACACACCATGGATCTATCACCAATGTATTAGATCCATGAATCCAAGTTAGGGAATAAGAGGAAACTAAGGAAAAACCACCAAGGATGGAGACTTACCAAGGAATACAGCAACAACACACTAGGATGTTCCAATGGATAACTTCCAGATCTAAAGAATGATATCCATAGCCTTTGAGAGGAGTGTAATTCTCATTATGGTCAAATTAAGTGATTAAAATGGGTGGAGGGGCTAAAATGAGTTAGATCCACAGTTTTCAGATCTATCTTTTAACTATGCATGAATAAGACGCATGGTGAATAAAAACAAGCACTAATTGAAAACATGATTTTTCTTCAATAATCCCCATGAATTTTTGGCTCATATGGTTAGACACACCATGCATCAACTATTCATAAGAACTATATCCCAAAAAATCGTGTTTTAACCTATATAACCACATGGTTTGTCTAAATTATGCGCCTAATAAAGAACTTATCCAGGGCCCACTACTTCACACGGCATAGTTTCTTGGAGATGATGCATATTTTTTATTAACCATGGTCAACCCCTAAACCTCCCTAAAATCCTCAAAATATTTTTATAACTCCTCCAAAACCTCCCAAACATAAGACAATCACATTATATTAATAAAAATTCCTAAAAAAGGATTACATAAATGAAAATGGGGGGGGGGGTGATAAAATCTATTCTTAATTAGTCTTTACATCTTTAAAAATTAGACAACTACCATTTCCTTGAAGAATGAATGCCACTACGAAACAATTTCATTTTCTCATTCCCAAATTTTTCCCTGAATCTGATCTTGATTCCACAAAGCACAGACTAGACTGATGCTTTTCCTGCTAAATAATTTATTTTATCTATCCATAATTTTTACTAGAACATTAACCCATGAGGAATCCAAAGATTGTTCAATGTGATCCCATCAAATGAAATGGTCAGGACCAGGCTGATACTTTTTCAATGAGATACAAGAAATAAATTATGCACTGAACTGATCCATGGTGGAAAATCCATCCTACAATCCACCTCACCAACCCATTGAAGTATCTCTAAAGTGTCAATGTATCAAAGAGATATCTTGACCTACATCCCAAAATGATGATTCCAAATCCTGGGATAGATTTTCTTGAACATATGATCAGTCACCTCGAATGAAAATGGGTTTTTACAATGATCCCTATAAGATTTATGATAACTCTGATATGTTTCCAACATTTTCATGATTTTTTGAATCTTCTCTATTGTCTCATGGAAAAGGCTTGTCCAAACTAGTGAATTTTTACTTTTTCCCACCCAACCAAGTGGATAATTACTAGGATTCCCATACAATTATTCGAAATGATCCATATGTATCAAGGACTAATAATTTTTATTATACAATAACTCCACTAATGGTAAATTATCTTTTCATGAGCCCCAAAAATCCATTACAAAAGACAGAATAATGTCTTCCAACATTAGTATTGTCCTTTATGTTTTTCTATCCGTATGAGGATGATACATCATAAAAATATACAATTGATTCCCAAGGACTTGCTGTAAGGATTTCTAGAAATGAGGTATAAAACTCATATCTCTTTATGATACTATCAAAAAAGTATTACATGCCTCTTTACAACTTATTGGATATTAATTTTGGACAATTACTCCATCATATGTGATTCATGAAAAGGGATGAAATGGGTTGAAATTGTGACATGATCCACTATCATCCATATTGAATAATATTTCTAAACCATCCTTGGGAGACATGTGGAAAAATCAATAGCTATATACTCCCATTTAGAAAAAAATAGTCAAATACTACAACATACCCACTGGTCGGTAGTGCTCTGCCTTAACCAAATGAAGAGTGAGGCATCTCATCCCAAACTCTTCCCCCTTTCTTTTCATTACCACAAATCAAAAGTTTACTTTCATTTACTTATATATCATTCATATTACAAGATGAATGGACCATATATAATTAGGTTAATAATGAATAAGATTCCCAAAAAAATTCAAATGTATGACCTTATGACCTATAAACCCCAAAACTAATCTCCCCTTAAGGTTCCATCCCTCGATGGCCTCCCAACCATTGAGTTTTGACATGGTAAGAACACATTATCAATTGGATGTATGGGCATCTATAGATTTTCCTACAAAATAGGAACAAAATAAATCATAAATAAAATCACAACATCACCTTGGTCTCCACAATCCAAGTTTATTTGAGTTATCATCGACATCAATAGCCACTGATATGAAGTTTCTTTTTCAAAATGACCATACAACTTCTTTTATAACTAATTTGACACCAAATTGAAATTACTCGTTGTATAAATCATGTTATAGTCAAATAGTTTGAGATAATCCATCCATATTATTTTCATTAAGATCAAATATATTTGTGAGAAAGTGTGTTTTAAGATATTATGATCTGTAAACATCATAAATTTCTGAACAAATAGGTAATGAATCATAGTATTCAAAGCCTGGGCTAAAATATCTAACATCAAATAATGTGTTTGGAAGTTTTTCTCATGAAACCATAACTTTAATGAAACAAAAGAAACAATATGATCTCCCATCATGATAACACGTCCCAAACCAGATCCTGAAGCATCATAATACACAACTTAATTGTGTGCTAATTCTAGAAAAATCATGACTAGAGTTGATGTAAGGAAAAAATTATTCTCATAAAAATACTAATAAAATTCATATATCCATTGTAATTGATCATTTTTTTCATTTCAAATATGGAATTGTTGAATCTAGTCTTAAAAATTCATGCATAAAATGTTGGTAATAACCAATATATACAAGTAAACTATATCTATTAAATTTATTCATTGACAGTTTCCAATATTTCATGGCCTCAATCTTTTATGGATCCATGGAAACACCCTTTTATGATATTATATGGCCCTAGAAACATACATACTATATCCAAAAATCACACATTTATTTTTTGGCATACAGATAATGATCTTGCTGTAGGACCCCAAAACACCCTAAGAGGGGCAGGGTGAATTAGGGGTCATATTTTTCTTCCTAAACTGAAAGATCTTACTTCTATGTTGGTAGGAACTTGTTAAACCTATCTGATGCTAATGTGGAGCTATTAAAAAAATTCCCATGTAGCAAGACAACATAATAATTTTTACTTGGTTCACAACTAAGGGCTTGTTCAAGGAGCATACATTAACATATTGTCGATTGTACCAAAATGTACGAATATTCACTAGATATGGAATAGAGATGTTTTGACACATTCACTCTACACCAAGCTAATTCCCTTAAGGTTATTAGGATAAATAATTGTATCCCTCGGATCACATTCATTGACTCCCCCTATCTCACTACTTTGAGAGAAGTCTAGCATATTTTATCGACTTGAAGTTATATTTAATGTTTTGGAATTAAAGACTTTGTCCCTGAATTAGGACAAGACACTACTTATACCATAGACACGAGTTGATTCTTTCTATAAACACTATTCATTTAAAACAAAATGTTCAAAACATCCTTTCGCAAAGCTCCCTTCATGAAGATCCCCTGTCTTGGTGATGAAAAAACTCCATCACAATGCTCAAAAATTCGCGGTGGTAAACTCTATCATCAAGAAGCACCCTATTCTCATAATCATTACCATCAGTCAAGACATTATAATTCTTTTTGCGATGATCAACCAGACATGGAATGTCAATTTAACGGAGCACCCTTAACTTCATGAAATCAGAGCGAATCCAGATTTTTCATGGAAAATTCATTATATGTGAAGATGGGTTGCCTCATATTTATAATCATAGATATTCGTGAATCTCCACAATGTCCTTGTGGATTTTTTTGGAGATTTTAAAAACATCATAGTGTAGATCCTTATATCACAAAGCTACAAGGAAATTATCTATTCACAAAGCATGTCATAACTACGTATCATTCCATAAAAACCCATTGTGGTTCTTTTCATAATCATAGATCTCTCCATCACTGGCCAAAATCTCATATTCTTATAATCATATAGAACACAATCTATGTTCACGATTCCAATCGTAATCGCGAAGCACACCATCAGAATTCATTAACCCTTCGTGAAACATAACTCACCTAGTCCATATTCAAGAAACTCATACTTTTCCATATAATTATTAATTAAAAACACAAACCATGCTCCATTTCTTTAAATGAACATCCTTGGTTCCAAAATATGAAAAATTTCCTATACTCTTTCCAAGTGTTTCCCATGCACATATTTTGTGCTTCAATACACCAATATGTTATCCAAAAAAACCAAAAAAAAATATAGATATAATTGAAATATAAAACTAATCAATTCCATAAATATTTTTAGTGTATTCATAATGCAGAAAGGAATAACCATATACTCTTAATAGGGATATTCACCTCTGAAAGCGATTTTCAGAATATCCCCCCACAGAACTCACAAATTGTGATATCATGAGTGAAATTCAATCCTAGAGTACCATTGAGATTACATACATTGTTCTAATATATCATCAATGTGTCCAGGTGGATACCAGTTATTTATCATAACTTTGTTAATCTTATAACAAATTAAAAACAACTGAATAGTTCCTTCTACCTTTTTCAGAAACAGGACTTGTGATACCCATAATGACACACTTGGTTGAATAAACCCTTTTCTTTCCAGATATTCCAACCCCACTTTTAATTCCCTTAATTTATTTTATTCCATAAAGTAATATGGATGAGAAATAGTACTGGTCTAATACGAAGAACAATTGTAAAATTTACTTCTATTGTGGGTGGAAACCTAGAAAAATTTGTGTGAAGGAGTTCTGAAAAATTATCATAAACTACTGGAAAACATAAATTATCAATCTATTCCATTGATTTAATGTTTAAAGCTACCAACTAGTATTTTATAGTTCCAACTTATAGTTCCATGAATTTTTATCCACTTGCCATAATATGTTGGTATCATATAAAGGGTGCTCCATGACATCACATGCTGTAAAACTAACCCTTAATGAATAATAATAGATGTGAACTTTAAACATTTTAAACAAATCCACACCTAGGATAATGTCATAGAAATCCATATCAAGGATGGATAAATCCCATATAAAATTACCTCATCAATCCTTGTAGAACATTATTTTTGTACAAACTCTCAACATTCTCTTTTGAAAAATTATTTTGAAGTTTCAAAATATAAAGAATCATCTTAAAATGAAAACCTAGAAGACCAATACCACGAGAAGAAATAATTGAATGGGATGAACATATATCAATAAAATATTTTATAATGGTATAATTCAAAATAATCATACATCTCACCATCGATGGCCTAGATTGATCATCTACAATCACTTGCTCAACTCTATATAATTACATACCCGCTAAACATTGGTCTTTATTATCATTTTGAGATTGATATTATTGAGGAGTTATCTTATTCCAAGAATCACCATGAATAGATCATATATAAAGATGAGATTTATTCTACTACCCTCATCCCATAGAGGCATAAGATTTCTACAAAAAAACAGGAGATGTGTCTCTAGAACCAGACCGTGGAGCACTGAGACAATAGCACTGACGATGGACCATCTGGTTGAAATTGTGGAATTCTCTAGGTTGTAACGTATAATATCACTTCATGTGGTCAGAATATCCACACTGAAAACATATATTATTTTTCATTGGAGTTGGACTAAGATTCAATGATCCATCCATCAGATTACAAGTCATACCACTACCTTTTCAATAGTTTTCCCTCTTTTACTTGTTCCCAATATTAGAGTTCCCAACATTTCCAATCGGTTTTAATAAGATTCCCTAACCTGTAGTTAATGGGATATATATTTTTTCCACTAACACTCTATTGACCATCTCTATATAATCCATTATAAAAAGAATGATATCATTATGTTAATCTATTTACTTATCCCTGATTCAGAAATTCATGCTGTAAAGACACACTTGCAATAACTGAAGACATAGAGAAAACTAAATTTATAAAGTTATCCATACACACTATCACTGATATATTCTCCTTCTTAAAGCTAAAAAAGTATGTAGTTCTAGAAATTCTGAATGTGTGAGGATAGAATTTTTTCTTGAACAGTTATTAAAAATATTCTAATGCCATGCCTTGGTCTAATTCATCATGGACTGCTAAATCCCACCACTAGAATTTAATATCTTCCATCACATATGTTTCCAACTAGAATTTTTATTTCACCTTGTGTTCCCAGGAATTCAATGATTCAATTCATCTTATTCTACCACATTTATGCCTTCTTTGTTTCCAAATCATCCTGAAAGATGGGTGGATTCTTCTTATTGACCTAAAAAAAATGATCACCTTTCCTATTTTTTAGTTATATTCATTCTACCCAAGGCTTGAAAATATTGGAAAATACTATGTAGAAGTTGTTGGTTCACCTACGACTCAGGTGAAATCACATTCTCAGATGCTTATTCAGGTTGGTTTCAACAGCACCTACTGGGTGCCAATTCTATAACAAAAAATTCCATAATTCTCACACACTAGAAACTAAAGTCATAAAAATTTCAAATTCTAACAAATCATATATATCAAAAAATTTCATTCCAAAATTAAACATTTTCTATAATCAAACATTTTTTAAAATTCCCCCATGGTTTTGAAAATGAAATAAATTTCAAAGTATCACTACAATGCCTTTTGAAAACATTACATTTGAAAACAATTTTATCACTTTCCAAAAATAATTTCTTTTTCTTAAAATCATTAACAATTTCTTAAAATTAAATATGATTTCCTAGTGGTAATTCATTATAAATAATTCATGTAATTCCTTTCACATTGGTTAAACCCATGACAATGAGATTATAAATCTTCTAAGTGTCTCAATACCCTTATCTACCCAACTCCACAGGTACTTGAAGTTCATCATTAATAGGTTATCTATGCCTTTTTATTCTCTATATTTAATGTTGCAACAATCCTACTCTTTGATAGCATCCTATCTCAAAGAATAAATTAGATTTAATTTGAAACTACAAGACTAAAAAACCATTTCCATTCTTCAAAAAATGAACGATGGGCCAACCAAGACTGATACCATTCCTAACATCCTACCCATCCCAATTTTCATGGAAATGGGATAGTAAATTACACGGCCTTAGGTGATATCCCCATGATATAAAAATGTGTAAATTAATGCTGAGGGATTTGCTTAATGTTGGGGTATGATTTTCTTTTTTTAAATGAATAACAATCCAAGTCAAAAATTTGACAACGACTCTCCTCTTTGGCAGCAGTGATGGCTCCCCCATTCTCTCCTAGTGAAATGTGATGGATCATGATGGTGTATCTATCTCGTGGTGGTGGGTTCGATGATATGGATCCTCATTATCTAGAACAGTGATGTGGTCATGAAGGAATCTTTCAGATCTGTTGATTAGGGTTCATCTTTCGGGTTTCAAGTCCCAGTAAAGATCCAATGGCACGACAGTTTCTACATGGATCTTGGTGGAAAATGTTTGATTTTTCAAATATAGAAGAAGTTTCCTTGAATGTTGGAATTAGTGTAATTGAATCCTATGACAAGTGGCTCTTTCAATTTTAGATTTATAGTTCCCTTCGATGATCGTAGATGGATATGGAGGGTGAGGAGGTTTCCGTTTGGTGTTAATCTAGGAAGAAGAAAATCCGATGTGAAATGTGATCGAGGATACTCAAATCGATATGCTAGGTATATTTTTGGATTTTCTTTTTTTGTTTGATTCAATTTTTTCTTACTCAGAAGAATGCCATATTGAATCATGGAACAGTAGGAATGTTGGATCCCATTATTGGCCCATGTGATTCGGGTTCCAAAAGCCTGTGTTGGACATTCATTATTTTTGGGTTTTTTATATGAATGATTGAGAGATGTGATGTAGTAAGACGGGTTTCATTTGGTAAATCTAGATTTTGTGATGTTTTTTCAGTGACATCAGTGGTGGTTAGTAGTGTTTTAGGGCTATAAAGACTTTATCTATCCAGGGAATTGGATACTCGTTCCTTTACTCTTACATCAGGACTCCAACACTCTCTCCTAGGAAGATCTGAGTAGTGGTCTTCTTGGTTCTTTGGTATGTGAGGGTGAGCGATCTCATAAATCTTGTGGTGTTTATGTCTCTATTGGATCCTAGAGGTTGACAATGTCGAGGATGTGAGTTTCTATGATGGATTTTGTTTTTAGATTGTGAAAACACCCAGACTCTCTGTAGGGAATAGATCAGAATGAGGAGTCAGAGTAGGAAGTGTTCACTAGGGCTTAGCCATCCAGATTCGAATGAATCATAGGGTATGGATTTTTCCACTGGTACTAGCCTCGTGTAAACCAACATGGTATATCTTGCAGAGTAGTCATGTGAAGGTGGAGGCTTGACATAACAACATAGTTTCTTGGGAGGGGTTGTTCTTATGTCCCAAACTAGGATGAATTTCCCTTTATGTTTTTAATTGGAAGAAGTTGTTAGGGTTTACACATACCCTTTCAATGTGTCATTTGAAAATAAAAGAAAATGGTTTCTGGAATAAACAAAACAAGATAACCATACCCAAAAACCATTATATGATGATCGATAAAAATTTAATATAACTCAATGTAATACCAAATTGAATATAATACCAACAAAAACGGAGAACCATAGTTGAGAGAAAAGAAAAATACCAACCCAATGAATTTGAAAGAATCGAAAGATATAAATTTAAAAATCCCAACATACCCTAATATACAATTCCATAATCAATGCCCAAGGTACCATGATGTATCAATATTTAAATGAGATAACTTTTTTTTACATATATCTTGAAAATAAATATATGAAAACACACCATATTTACAATGCAGGGGGTGAGTAATGAAGTTCGGTAGGTTTTCCACAAATGAATTACCTACTCACACCACTAGGATATAGAATGATATCACATATATATAAAATTTTATATATAACACTTTAGAAATTTTTTTATCATGAAAAAAGATTTTCTATGAAGAACTATTTTCCTTAAAAACAATTTTCAAACCCAAAACCATATCCAAGGAAAACATCCAAATAATTCATTTAAAAAATTTATCAAACCATTGGAATTCCCATTACCTGATTCAACAATTTCACACTAACACACACACATTACTAGGTGATAGTTCCATACTCAAGATTGTTCTCTCATTTATCTACCAAGTGATCATAAGGTAACCAAATACCGTTTTCTTTAATGGCACACAACTATTATACAAGGTCATGTCCATTCCAATGAAGACATGCCAAAAACATAATGTAAAATCCATGATAAACCAATCATTTAATGCTATTTAAATAAAAAATTTATATTATTTAAACCCTTTCTATAAAATAATGTCCATGACTAAAAACTGACATATATTTTGAAAACATAATTTTAAAATAATAAAGAAAGCACCTTATACAACATCCATTTGCAAAAAATTTCCAAACCATCATTGAAGAGGGTTTATAATAATATTTTTGTATCCATTTTAAAATTAATTTCATGAAATTATAAAAATTTGAAACCAATCCTTCAATTTCTAAAAAGAGTCTATAGGGAAGCCACCTTCCTCGCAAACTTCTGTGAAAATGAAGGAAAAAACAAATTCTTCAGCAAAACATTATTGGAACTACAATAACCCACATTAGATTTTATTCCCTAAAATAAAAACATCCATATTGCATCATGATTGGCATGAAAAGCCTTGGATATGTAACACCCCGAGCTTCCACGATACGCTTCTCATTCAATAATGCAATAGCTTGCATTGTACGCAAGTTCGAGTTCTAACACACCACGACTAATCAAAGTAGCCGTTATGAATAGTAATAACCACCTTTTAAAATTATTGAAATTTTATATTTCAAAATGGACTTCATTTTTGTATTTTTAATATCGAAATTATCCTAAGTTGAATTTTTTGTAACTTTCTGAGAACTTCCAATTTTTTTATGAATAGTGAAAAATACTTAAAACAACTTTTTTAATAAAAATAATTTATTGTGATAAATTATACTATTTAGTGGTTTTAAAGTATAATTGGAATATATTTTTACCATTTTATCAAATGGTGGTCATTAGAATTAATTTAACATTGAAATTAGACATAAACAATTGCCAATCTTTTGATATAAATTGTTTCTTAAAAACACGCTATTTGTTGTGACATCGGGAATTAATTATAAAATTAATTAATGCAACTTATATGTTAGGAATTTTGTAAAATAGACATCATTTTTTAATTCAGAATATCAATTATAGCTTAGGGTGAAATTTTGGCATTGTTCTGAAAAACTTCAATTTTTGATGAATAGTGAAACCACTAAATGGTAGTTAAATAACTGATTTTTCGTTTAAATGAAATATTACCACCTCTGTGATTTGATTTTTTAAAATCCGACATACATGGTTGTCATTAAGAATTAAAATGTGGTTCAATGAGATTAAAATAATTTTTGGTGAATAGTAACTTTTAAGTTCTTAATCACGATTAGAGGTAATTAGTGTAGTTTAAGGTAAAAATAATGTTTTAATAATATGAGATGAGCTCGACACATGTCCTACCCTCATTGGATGTGTCATGGCCGACCAAGAAAATCCATGGGTCAACTTGGGGACCCCATGGAGCCACTTTAGTTGGAAAATTACATAAATACTTTTTATTTAATGTTAAAGTAAAAAATGACACAAACATGAAATGTTTTACTAAAAAAAATTTTACATGGGGTTATACAAATCATATTTTTTACTATAAATAGTCATTGGAAAGCTAAAATGATTTCCTACATCATAGTATTTATTTATAATTTTTATAAATTAAATAAATTAAATTATTTATGACATTATTATGATGGAGTGATGACCTCATTATTTAACGATTTAAATAAAATGAAAAGATAATGCAACATCCAAGGCTTAAACTTGTACAAAGACTATTTAATGAGGAGATTTAGAACCTTTATCACCTTATTCACTAATTATATAAGTGTGGGACCTTTGGAATCCGAAAATCATTTTATAATAATGTAACATTTCAATCTTTCCAAAAGAGCCCCTCCTCTCCTCTTATAAAAGGCCCCCACCTCTACCACCTTATTCACACTTTCAAGCCTTTTGGTTCGTCCAACCTCTTCCCAAATACTCTCCCAACTTCTCTCCCTTCATCCTAGAAGCTTTACTTTAGTCAGAAATCCATCCTAAGGAGTCCTTTAGATCAAATCAAAAGGAAGAACCGGAAGAAGAGGTAACGTTTTCATCACCCTCTTTCAAGTTTCTTTCTTCTTCCACTCACTCTTTATTTATTATTTCAATTCTAGAATTATAAATCCAGTATCTTCTATATACTGTGATGTTATTATAAATATGGAACAACCATATTTAGTATTCTACCCATCATTTGAATGACATGTCACCATACGTGCGTACGTACGGCTTACCGTCTCCACGTCGTGGTGTAATTGTTATTCAATATATTATTATTTAGATGGGTATAATAATGATATGTAATTCATGTAAATAATAAATATAACATGATAATTATTCTGTATATATGATATACTATGCAATTATATATTATTTTAATATCAAAATAATGATATTGTTGCTCGTGCGTACGTACGGACTACCGTCTCCACGAACGCGATGAGATTCATTCTCCGTCGTATCCATTCAAGTATAATTATCATTTGATGATTTAAAAATAATGTTTAAGGACATGATATCATTCTGGATATGAATAAGATACAACCTATCCATTAAAAACACGACTTACATAACAAAATATATAAAAGAAAATGAGTAAGTTAACACCCGAAACAACGATAAATCTAAGATATTGTTAACAAAGCAATGTTAAAAGATCATATATGATATCATATGAATGTATATGATTCTTGTATAATTTAATAACAATTATTTCACCATTATACAGGAGGTTAACCTACCCCAACCAAGGAAAAGTACAAGGTAAGGGTTTACTTCACAACCTCTTCATTATCCAAGGTTGTTTATATATAATTATCTACTGGGACCTCGTTATCATCCACATCCATGATTCTAAAAAATTTCTTTCAAAACATTTTTACTATTAAATGGAAAATGGGTTAAAGTCATTTATACCCTTATACATTTTTGAAAGGAATCTTACCGTCATTTACCAAACAATGTACTTTTTGACCTTTTTGACAAATTTAAGGTAAGAATGTTTTTTTATCTTATACGGCGGGTGCGGCTATTTTCCGCCATTATAACTTCGTCTAAGCTTCCCTTACAAGATTATAAGAATATTTTCAAAGTAAATGTATTATTTTATAATTATGGGACTTTTAAATGATTTAAAAAAAAGAGAGAGATATTTCTCTCAAATAGCATTGATTTCATCCATGTCAACATCCTTTGATGGGTTTTAAGTTTAATTGAAATTGATTTATGATACAAAACTCCCATTGAAAATTTTGTGAAATATTTGACTGTGGATGTGTTATTTTTATACCATCCATTTTTTATGGAGAAATTGTTGACGTTTCGTATTCTAGTTTTAATACGAATATTTATGTTATGTTTAAACCTATTCATATGAGGAATGTATTGGACTTAATAAGTGACGGGTGGAGCCCGCTATAGCTCCTCGATGCATCGGTAGGTCTCATGAGACAACTAGATGTGGAATTGGCCGAGGCCCTTTCCCAATTTGATTTATGGTTTGGGCCGAGGCCTTAATCATTTTAGACGTCTTGGCCGAGGCCTTGACAAAATGTTTCAGAATGTCTTGCATTATATATTCCCTCATTATGAAAGTGGTTATTGATATTGCATGTGATTATTCGACCAGTAGAATATCCATGTGAATAAGTGAATGGAATTATCTCATTTTAATTTTGCCATATTATGTTGAAGTTCAAGTTTAAAAGGCTTTTGTTTTAGTTATACATTGCCTTAAATTTTAATGTTTATTTATGAAAGCATCCGCTATATTGTTAACCTTACTGAGCATCTGAGCTCACCCCTTTCAATGTTTTAATATTTTCCAGGATGTGAAGAAGTATTTTATGAATGACCTGCAGGGATTTTTAGAAGAGGATATGAGAGTGGACTATGGAGACTTTGTTATTGTAGTTTTTTACTTTATGATGTAATGTAACATTTACGAATGTATCTGGTGTTTCCAACGCTACTAAACTAATCGGTCATTCGAGAATTGATCTTTTGTGATCATGCCAATGTTACGAAGTAATGCACCGACTCTGGGTAGCTGGGGTCGGGGCGTTACAGTTGGTATCAGAGGCAGTTTAGTACTAACCTTGAAACCTAGATTTAGATAAACTATGATTAGAGCACATAGCCCGAAGATAGACTTTGAGGATTAGTATAGAAAAACTTCCTAGAATTTTGGTATTATAGAGATTTTGTGAGTTTTCCGAGAAATACATCCCTGTCTGGATACGAGCAGGTAGAGGCGGCTCTGGCACAGATGTACCTAGGGGTAAAACCCGAAAACACCACTTTGAGCTAGACTCGAACGAGAACTGGTGCACGACAACGGGCCTTGCTGCACTCTTGGTTACGACACTCCTGGGGGATATGCTTTGGATAATTCTCATTTTCTTTACAAACCACTATGAAGTGTTATGAGTATATACTTCCTCAAAGGAAACATTTCTTTTTATGATTATGGATTATATCCATAAATAGTTCAATTTATGTAATGTATTTTACAAATATGGAATTATGTATTTTATTTCATAAACTAATCTAGTTTATGCCATTTTTTAGAAATGGCGCCTAGTGGAAGGAATGGAAACTGTATCAATGCACGCACTCCGTGTAGGGATTTCCCTCCTGCTCAAGATAATTATGGTGGTGCTAGTGATACAACTGGTGCTGATCAGCTTCTCACCGTACTGGGACAACTCATGCAGGTTATGAATAATAACCTTACTCGTATGGAGCACCCTGATCCGCAACGTGGAGGATCAATGCTAGACCGTTTCATGAGGCAAAAACCACCAACCTTCAATGGGAGTACAAATCCTATAGTAGCTGAGTAATGGATAAATTCCTTAGAAAAAATATTCCATGCCTTGGGGGGTAGTGAAAGGGAGAAAGTTGTCATGGCAGTTTACCACCTCACTGGAGATGTCGATCAATGGTGGTCACTAATTCAAAACACAAAGGAAGATGATGAATTAACAAACATGGAATGGCAGGAGTTCAAAGAGCTGTTCTTAGAAAAATACTTTCCTCGAGACCATCGAGCGGATATGGAAAGGCAATTTCTGAGTCTGAGGCAGAAGGAGGATGAGAATGTCGCAAATTATGAGGCCAACTTTACAAGGTTAGCGAGGTATGCTGCAGATTATATACGTAACCCAAGGAGTAAGATTGATCATTTCTTTGATGGGTTAAAACCATTTCTCCGTCGATCTTTAGTATCACAATCTTTCTCATCATACGAAGATATTGTCTTGTGTGCTATCAAGACAGAAAAGGAATTCTCTAAGTCTTATGACAACAAAGTAAAGCAAGAGAAGAGGAGAACGGTGGAAAAAGAGACAGATAAAGGGAAAAAGGGAAAGAAGGATTTTCCATTATTTGATAATTGTGGGAAGAATCACCCTGGTACTTGCCTAAAAGGAATGGGAGTTTGTTATAAATGTGGAGAAAAGGGTCACCAGGCTCGTGATTGCAAGGGAAAGAAAGAGGCTATCAAAGTTGAATGCAACAATTGTAGAGAAATGGGCCATTATGCAAATGAATGTCCAAAGCGTCCGGGAAACTTACCTCAGAAAAGGCCAAGGGATCAAGGACAATCTTATGCTGTTACTACAGTTGAAGCAGAATAACTAATGTAATGGTGTTTTTGGACTCATGGATTATATTCTGGTTATTAGAATAATGTGATATATATATAAGGATTCTACTGCAGTACTTGTTGATTTCAGTAAGGTTTTTATATTTTTAGTATGTGACAATAAGAGAAACTTTACTTTGTTTGGGGAATCTGATAAATTGATTTTGGAATTAAGAGACCTTTTAGAGAAAGTCTGGACGGAGGTATATTGTATAATTATAAAGGTTGGAGTAAATTAAGTTGATCTTTGGATAGTATTGTTTAAGGTTAAAAAATTTATGAAGATTATTTTTGGAATATTATGATACTATAGTTTTAGGAAAAGGACAACCTGCAGGGTGGGGCATAACTCGTCGCGTCGGACAAAGGTGCAGGAATCGAACCCACAACCATAGTGCGACAGGCCTTTATTTCCTACCACTAGCCTACAGGAAGTCCCTGGTTATTAAAAAATAATTTAACTAATCTAAATGGTATGTGTTAACATTTGGAACCTTATACAATTAGGATAAGTATAATATTTTTGAGTTCTATTATCTTTTTGAGTGAAAGATGAGTTGAAGGTTGAAACTCTAATTGTCAAGCATAAATATATATATACCTATCTCTTATTCAATGAATAAATTAATTCTTAAACTTTAGTAAAGGGATATTAAAACAAAAAAATGTGTTATCCTAATACCTTATGTCTTGTTGAACTGATGATATTTTAAATCAACATAGATTGAAGGCTTTGAGTCCCTCAATTTGACAGTTGATTGTGATTGATGACCTCAATCACTCCCTACAAATATTTACATTTTCCCTCCAATTATATGTCTCTAATTTCCACCAATGTTCTCCTAATCGAGATCATAATTGGGTGGTGACTTTTTCATTTCCCTTTCCCTCTTATTAAGGCTAAATTTTATTAATCTTATTTCCGATGTGGGTTTTCCTCAAAGGTATTTTCTCTTTTCAACCTTTTATTTTCAAAGAAAAATTTCAAATTGCGAGGACGCAATTTATTGAAGGAGGGGAGAATGTAACACCCCGAGCTTCCACGATACGCTTCTCATTCAATAATGCAATAGCTTTCATTGTACGCAAGTTCGAGTTCTAACACACCGCGACTAATCAAAGTAGCCGTTATGAATAGTAATAACGACTTTTTAAAATTATAGAAATTTTATATTTCAAAATGGACTTCATTTTTGTATTTGTAATATCGAAATTATCCTAAGTTGAATTTTTTGTAACTTTCGGAGAACTTCCAATTTTTTTTATGAATAGTGAAAAATACTTAAAACAACTTTTATAATCAAAATAATTTATTGTGATAAATTATACTGTTCAGTGGTTTTAAAGTATAATTGGAATATATTTTTACCATTTTACCCAATGGTGGTCATTATAATTAATTTAACATTGAAATTAGACATAAACAATTGCCAATCTTTTGATATAAATTGTTTCTTAAAAACACGCTATTTGTTGTGAAAGTGGGAATTAATTATAAAATTAATTAATGAAACTTATATGTTAGGAATTTTTTAAAATAGACATCATTTTTGAATTAGGAATATCAGTTATAGCTTATGGTGAAATTTTGGCATTGTTCTCAAAAACATCAATTTTTGATGAATAGTGAAACCACTAAGTGGTAGTTAAATAACTGATTTTTCGTTTAAATGAAATATTACCACCTCTGTGATTTGATTTTTTAAAATCCTACATACATGGTTGTCATTAAGAAGTAAAATTTGGTTCAATGAGATTAAAATAATTTTTGGTGAATAGTAACTTTTAAGTTCTTAATCACGATTAGAGGTAATTAGTGTAGTTTAAGGTAAAAATAATGTTTTAATAATATGAGATGAGCTTGACACATGTCCTACCCTCATTTTATGTGTCATGTCCGACCAAGAAAATCCATGGGTCAACTTGGGGACCCCATGGAGCCACTTTAGTTGGAAAATGACATAAATACCTTTTATTTAATGTTAAAGTAAAAAATGTCACAAACATGAAATGTTTTACTAAAACAATTTTTACATGGGGTTATACAAGTAATATTTTTGACTATAAATAGTAATTGGAAAGATAATAAGATTTCCTACATCATAGTATTTTTTTATAATTTGTAGACATTAAATAAATTAAATTATTTATTACATCAGGATGATGTAGCGATGACCTCATTATTTAACGATTTAAATAAAATGAGAAGATAATGCAAAATCCAAGGCTTACACTTGTCCAAAGCCTATTATATGAGGATATTTAGAACCCTTATCACCTAATCCACGAATTATATATGTGTGGGACCTTTAGAATCCGAAAATCATTGTATAATAATGTAACATTTCAATCTTTCCAAAAGAGCACCTCCTCTCCTCTTATAAAAGTCCCCCACCTCTACCACCTTATTCACACTTTCAAGCCTTTTGGTTCGGCCAACCTCTGCCCAAATACTCTCCCAACTTTTCTCCATTCATCCTAGAAGCTTTACTTTAGTCATAAAGCCATCCTAAGGAGTCCTTTTGATCAAATCAAAAGGAAGAACCAGAAGAAGAGGTAACGTTTTCATCACGCTCTTTCAAGTTTCTTTCTTCTTCCACTCCCTCTTTGTTTATTATTTCAATTCTAAAATTATAACTCCAGTATCTTCTATATAATGTGATGTTATTATAAATATGGAACATCCATATTCAGTATTCTACCCATCATTTGAAGGACATGTCACCATACGTGCGTACGTACGGCTTACCGTCTCCACATCGTGGTGTAATTGTTATTCCATATATTATTATTAAAATGGGTATAATAATGATATTTAATTCATGTAAATAATAAATATAACATGATAATGATTCTGTATATATGATATACTATCCAATTATATATTATTTTAATATCAAAATAATGATATTGTCGCTCGTGCGTACGTACGGACTACCGTCTCCACGAACGCGATGAGATTCATTCTCCGTCATATCCATTCAAGTATAATTATCATTTGATGGTTTAAAAATAATGTTTAAGGACATGATATCATTCTGGATATGACTAAGATAGAACCTATCCATGAAAAACATGACTTACGTAACAAAACATATAAAAGAAAATGAGTAAGTTAACACCCGAAACAACGATAAATCTACGATATTGTTAACAAAGAAATGTTAAAAGATCATATATGATATCATATGAATGTATATGATTCTTGTATAATTTAATAAAAATTATTTCACCATTATATAAGAGGTTAACCTACCCCAACCAAGGAAAAGTACAAGGTAAGGGTTTACTTCACAACCTCTTCATTATCCAAGGTTGTTTATACATAATTATCTACTGGGACCTCGTTATCATCCACATCCATGTTTCTTAAAAATGTCTTTCAAAAAAATTTTCTATTAAATGGAAAATGGGTTAAAGTCATTTATACCCTTATACTTTTTTGAAAGTAATCTTACCGTTGTTTTCCAAACAATGTACTTTTTGACCTTTTTGACAAATTTAAGGTAAGAATGTTTTTTTAACTTATGACGGCGGGTGCGGCTATTTTCTGCCATTATAACTTCGTCGAAGCTTCCCTTACAAGCTTATAAGAATATTTTCAAAGTAAATGTATTATTTTATAATTATGGGACTTTTAAATGATTTCAAAAAAAGAGAGAGAGATATTTCTCTCAAATAGCTTTGATTTCATCCATGTCAACATCCTTTGATGGGTTTTAAGTTTAATTGAAATTGATTTATGATACAAAACTCCCATTGAACATTTTGTGAAATATTTGATTGTGGATGTGTTATTTTTATACCATCCATAGTTTATGGAGAAATTGTTGACGTTTCATATGCTAGTTTTAATACGAATATTTATGTTATGTTTAAACCTATTCATATGAGGAATGTATTGGACTTAATAAGTGACGGGTGGAGCCCGCTATAGCTCCTCGATGCATCGGTAGGTCTCATGAGACAACTAGACGTGGAATTGGCCGAGGCCCTTTCCCAATTTGATTTATGGTTTTGGCCGAGGCCTTAAACATTTTAGACATCCTGGCCGAGGCCTTGACAAAATGTTTCAGAATGTCTGGAATTATACATTCCCTCATTATGAAAGTGGTTATTGATATTGCATGTGATTATTCGACCAGTAGAATATCCATGTGAAGAAGTGAATGGCATTATCTCATTTTACTTTTTCCATATTATGTTGATGTTCAAGTTTTAAAGGCTTTTGTTTTAGTTATACATTGCCTTAAATGTTAGTGTTTATTTATGAAAGCTTCCGCTATATTGTTAACCTTACTGAGCATCTGAGCTCACCACTTTCAATGTTTTAATATTTTACAGGATGTGAAGAAGTATTTTATGAATGACCTGCAGGGATTGTCAGAAGAGGATATGAGAGTGGACTATGGAGACTTTGTTATTGTAGTCTTTCACTTTATGATGTAATGTAACGCTTACGAATGTATCTGGTGTTTCCAAGGCTACTAAACTAATCAGTCTATCGAGACTTGATCTTTTGTGATCATGCCAATGTTACGAAGTAATGCACCGACTCCGGGTAGCTGGGGTCGGGGCGTTACAGGATATATCCCCAATATACTACATACATGAATCCAAGATAATATAGAAGATGAATCTAAGGGGAAATGACCTGGAACATAGACTTACCAAGGAATACAGCTTCCAATGTACCATGATTTTACAAAGGATCACTCCCGGATTGAAAGGGGTATACAATGTTTTTGGGAGGAGTGGAATTTTATTTAGTTTTAGATGAAGTGAAAATATGAGAGGTTAATTGATAAACCATGTTTGATCCACAATTTTGAATATAAATTTTAATAGTGCATGGTAAGGGCGATTAGTTAGGCATGTCATAAAATAAATGTACATTGGCCTCTATATTAAGAAGCCACTCACTTGGTTAGATCACATGGTTAGATAAACCACGTTCCTACTTTGTAGAGGCCATTTGTCCCAAAAAACAATGTCAATCCGGGGTGGCCGCACGGTTTGGCCAAACCGTTTGCTTATCCATGCACCTACCTAGAGACCATTGTTTCACACTACACGGTTTCCTATAGGTGTTTCATAATTTTTACTAACTGTGCTCAAATCATGCACCTCCATAAAATGCTAAAAATATTTCCAAAACCCCTCCGAAACCTCCAAACCAAAACATAATTAATTTTTATACTTAAAATGGCACGAACTAGTTCATGATTCCATCCTAAACGACTACCAACCTGACCTAGGAAAATTCCAAAGAGGTGTTTAACGTCCTATCAGGATGGATAATAGAACCAAGAATAAAATATAATGCATGTGGGAATGAATTCACCAAATAATAAAATGAAATAAACAACTAAAAAGATCCTGTAACTAAAATCCAACACAAATTAAACATCAATAATTATACAAACCAATCCATATAATATAGTTGTTTAAAAAAATAAATATTAAATAAAAAATTATAACATAACCTCAATAACATGATATCTATGCTTCCTCTTGGACACCACCAACCACAAGACTAGTGTGATCCAAAATAAAACAAATTCAAAAAGCAATGCATATTAAACACCTTTGGTCTACAGATGAAGAGTGGCACAAGTAGGGTGTGAGAATCAATTTCTCAGTAGGAAAAAAACATAGAGTCTATGCTTTTCCTTTCTCGAAACAGTTCAAAAAACTATTTTGAAAACATATATAAAATAGGTTTTATCATTTTGAAATACAATCACACCATTCTAGAAAAATACACTTTTCTTAACAACATGGAAATTTCCATTTTAAAGAGGTTTCCATTTAAAAACATAAAAGTTTCATAACCAAGAGAAAAAGTAGAATCCAAGGTAACTAATAAATTGGTCTACGCTAAAAAAATGAAAATAGTATTTTTAGGTGAAACACTAGTCAAAAAAATAAATACAAGAAGGTAGATACTAATTCAACATGTAACCAAACACAGCTATAAAAATAAATATCACATATATAAATAATCGTGGGAATTTCCTAAACATGTCAACAAGAAATACCATGACATACACAGTTTGAAGTCACCTACCAGTGTATGATGAAAATCTATAGTTAATAACCAAATATCTACTCTTAACTAGCCAATCCAGGGGTATATCCAACCAGCGTCTCTTCAAATCCAAGGGGCACAAACCTATTTAATCGGTGTAGATAATAAACTTACACTTGACCTTATAGATAGAACCCATAAATACTATTATAGTAGAACGTAGTGACTGGAGAGGAACTCACATTCATGGCTAAAACTAAAACCCACAACCATAATGCTTTCCATTAATAAACATCAACCACACCTATGGGAAAACCCTCTCATTATAGAATCAACCATAGAGGAGACCATTTCAAAATAATCCTTTCACATGTTCCATCTGGGAGATCACATCACACGAGTTCTAAAACTTATTTCACAAACATCATAAAATACCAATTGGGCCATTTAAATTTTAAATCCAAATCTATTTACCAGACCATTTCCCAAGACAATGTTAAAACACACTGCCTGCTTGGAAAGTGTCAAATGGGCCTCTATATCATTTTGTTACCAAAACCAGCTCCATGGATTACAAACTAGCCAAATGTTTGAAATAACATTTGATAAAATAAAATTGAGATCAGTTGAATCCCAAAACAAACCATTTATAATACATAGGTGTTATTGAAGATCCATTTGGGAAGAAAAGGATTAAGGAAGACGAGGAGAAAAAAGGGTTTTATTTAAAATATAGAGTTCTAAGGTGAAAATAAATTTTGAACACCATTATCATTTTTCTGTAAATCCATATGTTCACCATGTTCACACATAGATGTTACCACATCTATGGGACAGTTTAATCATTTTTACCAATTAAATACCTAAATACTAATTTTAGAAAACCACCACTTACTTCACCACTAAATTCAACAATCCCCACAGAAGCACAAAATCATAAAATTCTCTACAACTCACAAACAAGGATCATCTCAAAATCAACCCAATACACTAATACATAACATAATCCAAACACACTCTCATAATACCTAAATTCATTTAAAAATGTCAATAGACATTTCATTGAACACTTTGCGTACACATATACATCAGAATATCTAGGAAACCCCTTTTGAAACCATTTCACACTAATTTTTACTCATGAAAACCCCAAAAAAAGTTGTAATAAAACATAAAGATAAATATTTTATCATTTCTAAAGCATTTAAAGGAATGTTAAACCATCAATGCAATGTGACATAAAGTAAATGGATAGAAACACCTATCTCAATGGTGTGCGTGCAAAATGAAATTCATAAAGAAGGAAGAAAAGAACCCGACAGAAAAACCTCACACCCTAACATCAAAATAATCCACCCAAATTATCAAACCCTCATCCAAGGGTAATTCCAAGAGATAAACAACCAATGAAAATCCATGGAATAAAGAGAGAAATAATAGGGAAGAATAAAAATGGCTACAACCAAAAGAAAATCACTTTAAAAACATGAAGGATCATCCATAGAGGGAGGGTAACTATAGATAATTGGTATAGGGACCCCGTTCATGAACAAAAAATGGCCACAAAGGGAGGGGGTTGATTTAGGGTAAAAAGGGGGCAGGGTAGAATTGTGATTTCAACACTTTTAATGATCTGGGAAACACACATGGTTAGACCGCACTATTTGACAAATTGTGTGCCAACCATGTGTACCCTACTAGGTATTGAGGCCACCAAACATGGTTTGGACACGTCATTTGTAAAACCATGAACCATCTATTTAATTTGGATCTGTCAAAATGAAGAGCCTCCCCAAATGTATTTCACATTGTTTCTCCTAACTATGCCCAAGTTGTGCACCATGTCCCAAACACCAACCCTCAATTTGCATAGTTTCTCCTAAGGGTTTCATGATTTTCACCAAAATGATCTCAAGTTGTGCAAGTGAAACCATAAAATATTAAATTGAACTAAAAAAATATCATCCTTAACCATCCTTATAGTTTACCCTCAAATCATGCACACAAACCATTCACAATCCCAAAAGCCACTCGAAAACTCCAAAACTCAAAATTCCCTACCAAAAACTCAACCCCAACCTCAAAAAAATGAAAATATAATAAATAAATAAAATAAGGGAAATAAAATGGTCAGGGTGTGAAAATTCTCCCAAAAAAAACAACCTTATTACCAAATAAAATCACTAAGTCAATCAAGGAATCTAACTTGATTTCAAATCTAAAAAAGACCAGACCAAAAGATGTGCCTCGGCATGACCTATCACATTAAAATTCACACCCATACATCTCTATAAAAAAATAACAACAAAGTAAACCAAAAATAAAAGAGAAGGATTTCCCCACCATAGGAAACTAACTTATCAAAACTGTATCGACAGTAGAAAACCTAACACGAGACACCTCAAAAACGTCTTCCATAAACCATCAGTCACATCCACTAGCCCCAGGAACACCCAACCCAAACCAAAACCAATGACATAAGGGAAACGAAAAGAAAAAACATGAAACAAATAGTGTATCAACCAAAAATCATTATTTCCATAGAAATAGAACATCTATGAAGAAAGAAAAACTGAAACCCAAAACTAAGACAAATCCTTAAAAAACTATCTAATGTTATACCCAAAAGACACAACCACCAAATTGAAATGTAAATAGAACTAGACTGATTATTTTAGATCAAAGAGGGAAACATAGAATAATAGGGAACAATTCAACATATAAACATTTACTACCTACATTATGACATTGGAGATGAATATGGGCCATGAACTCAGCCCAGACCACAAAAATCTTAAATGCATGAAGATATTTACTCCGGGGCCTGTGGCTAGAGCCCTGATGTATTGAAGCATATTATTTCTCATATTTAAGATCCAATATCCTCTAACCAGAACATAATCATCTATAAATCATTATTACAAATATTCTATAGATGACCCAAATGGACACATTAATGAAAATCACTTTGAGTATTATGATAGGACAAATTTGAATTCTCGAACTGGACACACTAAAAAAAGATGAGAAATTGGACCTATGTATGAAATCAAGAACCGAAAAAGGAAAATCGTTTTGAATAGATTCATACATCATACACATCTCGCTAGATGGGGAACCTTCATTTGTTCTATGAAAAAATAGAATATTAACTATCATAGACAATGCTATAGTAACCAACTCAGCTAAGAATTCCTCTTCCAAAAACATCTTGAAATAAACATCACTGGATAAAATTACTCGCTCTTTAATCATTAGATGAAGACCCCAAAGGAAAAAATAGGATCTTTCAGCTAATCATCACATTATACCTCCTGTCATAAGGAAACCAACTCCTTGAATTGGTCAACATATGCCTTTCCCATCTGCTATAATTTTTGAACACTCTTAAGCTCTACCACCTTCCTTATCTTCACCAGCCTAATTATAAACCATCTGAAAAAGTTTTCTTAAACACTCCCCATGTTTCCCCAAATTTTAATGATTTTGGTACAATCACCTTCCATCTATCCAAATATGGACCCTCAATCGAATATGAAATATCACAAAAACTCATTGATTTGATAAATCCCAAGGAGCTGAAGATTATTTCAACTTCCTAAAGCTACTCATAACCATTGAAAATTCCATGATCCCCCTGAAATAATTCAAACAACTATGAATAAATTGATCCCACCACTCCACTGGGATTATAATAAGGGACAACAACCAAATGTGACTCTCTAGAAACCTTGAAAACCTTCCTAGGCAGTATACTCTAAACATCCATAGAACCTAAAATATGAGTTCAAAAATCAAACAAAAACTAGATAAAAATGAAAATCTCAATCCAAATCAATCAGCTCATAATCCAGAAAAACAATGAAAACCATAATCCTCTTTTCAAAAACCACCATTCCCATTCACGTTTCTAAACCACCTTCATCCAAGAAAACATTCAAAATTCCAAAATCTAAATTTCAAAAATAAATCACACTCCAAGTATCGGTTTTAAAATAAAAAAAAACCCCAAATAATTTTTCTTTTTTAAAATCCTTTTACCCAAATACATAATCATTTCAAAAATTCAGTCACTCCAACCAAAACCATATCAAAACACTACTCACACCAAAATTCTTGGATAGGAAACCAGTGTTAGTGCATTACATGGTGGCATGGGTAATGGACTATACCATAAAAATGCACCAATAACTAGGAATATCTTGAACCCTGCACTCAATCTCCACATGGGTCACTACTCTATGTGATACAGTTGTACCACACTGGATCACTTTCATTATCATCCCATATCCACAAAAACCCAAAAAAACAAAGATTCATATTCTAGAATACCCCTAGAAACCTGAGGATCAGGACGAGAAAGGGTTAATGATGTCCTTCACATACCTACCACATGAGTCCTGACTGTAGTAATCTTAAATAATCATGATGTACCAAATAAAAAAGGGCTTCTATAATACAATTTTTTTTCAAATACCCAACCTAGATTCCATCAAACCTAGCACCCGAATGAGCCTGAGAAAAGGCCTGAGAGGTATTCCCAATCATTAATGGCTGGGGAATAGCACCAGACATCAAAGACAAACATTGTGGGAATTATTAAACCCCAAAATTAACTAAAATAAACAACTAAATCGACCATGAAGCAAAAACCAACAATAACTAAACATCAATAAATATTTAAACCAATCTAGATAGAACAGATGTTGAAGAAAACAGAAACAGAATTAAAAAGTAAAACCAAACCACACTATCATCATATCAACATGACCACTTGGTCCCCACCAACCACAAGACCAACCACATCTAAAAGAAAAATAAACTATAAACCAAAACCATCAAAACATATCAGGTCTACTAATGCAAAGTGGAATAATTAGGGTGTGAGAATAAATAGATCAGTAAGAAAACACCACATATTAAATGCTATTTTCTTTCTCTGAATAGTCCATAAACACCTATTATAAATAAATATATAAAAAAAGTTTTGTCCTTTTAAAATAGAAATACACCGTTCTAGAAAAAATAAACATTTCTAAACAACACACTAATTTTATTTTTTATACCTGATCCCATTTTAAAATGTACCAATTTCAAAACCAAGACCCAAAGTATAGTACCAGACAAGAAATAAAAATGGTTAAGATGAAAAAAATGAAATAGAATAGGTACGTGAAATAATATAAATCAATATAAAAAAATAAGGTGTATACTGATGAAATAGGTATCCAAACACATCATAAAAAAGAAGTAACATACATGTAGTTAATAATGGAAATTCCTTAAACATATCTAGAAGGAATCCTTGGGTGTACTTAATTCATACTCACTAATCAGTGTATGATGCAGATCTTGAAACAATAACCGACTGACCACTCTAAAAAATCCAATCTTGTGGCACGTTCAACTTGTCCACTCTATAAACCCAAGGGATGCCAACCCATCAAATCAGGGTCGATAATAAACCATCAATCGACCCGCAATATGATTCCCATGAATACCATGATAATAGTACATGATGAGTGGGTAGATTCCCACACACATGGTTCCAACAAAAACTATCGACACAGTTCTTTCTTATCCTAAACACTAAATTAATCCATGCGATGAACCTCTCCTCATATAATCCACTAATGAGGTTCCCATATTATATCAATCTTTTAACAAGTTCCATCCAATCAATAAAATCAGACGACTTACAAAAACACTTTCATAAGAATATTAAAATACCAATCACACCTTTTATTATTTGGAATCCAAATCCATTTAGGAAACCATTTCCAAACCATTTTATAAAACCAAGGTAAAAACACCACATATATGGAAAGTTCTAAATGGGACTCTATCTTACATAGTTTCCAATCCTCACATAAAATATTCCAAAATAGGAAAACGTACGAAATAGAATTTTAGAAACTACAATTTATATGATTTGAAATCCAAAGAAACCATTTATAACATAGAGGTATTTTAAAGGATCTATTTGAGAAGACAAGCGTTAAGGAAGAGGATAAGAATACAAAGTGTATTCCTTTAAATCTAATATTTTAAGATGAATATAATTTTTCAATAACATTATCATCTGTGTGCCCATACCTATGTGCACCCTAGACACACATGGATATACCCACTTTAAATAGAAAACATTAAGAATCTATTTTTTGAATAAGGAAATACACAAAAAATTAGAGATCCACCACTTTATTTACCACCAGCTACTAAAAAAACACATTAACCATATTATAAAAGTCACCACAATTCACATAGAAGGATTATATAAAAATCAACCCAAGAAAATAAATCATAACCAAAGCTAATCAGACTCTCAATATACCCAAATTAATTTAAAAAGTCCAATTGTCTTTTAATCAAACTCTTTGTGTACGCGTATACAGAACCATATTTAAGAAACCCCATTTAAAACCAATTAGAACCAATTTTCTATCTTTAGTACAAAAAAATTATACAAACACATCACATGAAATATTATAACATTTTGAAATCATTAATGGAAATTTCAAGTATCAATGGAATGTTCCAGAAAAGAAATTCATAGAAACGCCTACATTAAAAGTCTACACATGAAACAAATCTCACTACGAAGGATGAATTGAGTCTAATGAAAAAAAACATATACCCTAACATCAGAATAACCACAAAAAATTATCCAATCTCATCATAGGGGTCAACCAAGAGAGAACCCACCAATGAAAAACAATGGAATCAAGATGCAAGGAAGAGAGGAGATGGAAAAGTTTCATGAACCACAAGAAACACACCTTATAAACTTGAAGGATAATACATGGAGTGAGGAGGAGAAATGTGAAGAGGTTTATGGACCCCCTTAGTTCCCTAAAAACAACCAATAAGGAAGGTGGATCGATTTAGTGTTAAAATAGAGGTGGTTAGAATATTGATTTAAATTTTTTAAAAGAACATGGAAGATCACATGTTTAGGCCACATAGTTTGAAAATTTGGTCTCCAACCATGAAAAACATACTAGAGTCAAGGGACATCCCACATGGTTTAGTTTCATGGTTATGAAATCTTTATTGAATCCTTGAAATTTGGATCTATCCAATTTCAGAGCCTCCCTACAAGTTTTTCTCATGGTTTATCCTAACAATGCTCAAGTCGTGTACTATATACTAGAAACCAACCCTCAAGTCATACAGTTTCTCCTTGGGTTCACATGGATTCCACCAAACCATTATCAAGCCGTGAGAGTCTAACCATGCAAAAAAAAAAATTGATCTAAAAACACCCTTATCCTTAATCAAAAAACAATTCACCCTCAACTATGCACAAAAACCGTGTACAAGCCTAAGAGCCTCACAGAAACATAAAAACAATAAAAATAAAACCAAAATTTCAACTTAAAGATCAACCAAAATATCCATAACAATGAAAATAATAAAATAAGGGAAATACCATTGTCATGGGTTAAAATAAAATATATAAATATTGAGTTACATACATGAAACTGGGTTGCTAAATTCTCCCCACCATTGGTCTTTCTATCATTGGAATATAGAGAACCACCATTTCACTAAAATATTTTATTCCACTGCTCGACCATTTGATTTTCCCATTCCTATGTTTCTTCATGAATCTGACCATGATTCCACAAATGTTGCACTAGAACAATGTTTTTCACATGAAATACTTTATCTTGTATATCTATAATCCATACTGATATATGAACCAATGAATTCTCCATTTATAGGTCAATGTGATCTTATCAAATCACATGGTCATGATCAGGCTTACAATTTTCAACTGATATACATGAAAGACATTATGCGCAGAACTAAACCATGTAGGAAAATCCAACTGATATGCTACCTCACCAATGAATTCACATATCTCAAAATGGATTTTTTACCAAGGAGATAACTTTATTTAAATCCCAAAACAATGATACCCATGCCTTACAGAGATTACTAATAACACATGATCACCTACCATGAATGACAATAGACATTGATGAAGATCCTCACACATCTTCTAATGACTCTAAGGTGTGTAAACCCTTTTCCTTATAAACTAAATCATCTTCGTTTTATACTAGAAAAGGATTGGACAAACCAATGATGTATCACCTATTTACACCCAAAAAAGTAGATAATGACAATTATGCAAATATAATACTTCAAAAGGATCCATATATATCAAGGCATGATAACTATTGTTATATTAATACTCAAATAATGGTTCATGCTCTTCCCATGAGCCACCAAAATCAATTACACAAACTTGAAGAATGACTACCGAATTTTTTTTTCATCCATTCAGATTGTTCATCCATCTAAGGATGATACACCATAATTATAGTCAACTGAGACCCAAGGGATTTATATATGGATTTCTAGAAACAAGATGTAAACCTCATATCTCAGTGAAATAGTACTAAAACTAGTACGCCATGCCTCCTTACCACTTCTCATATATAGATTTTTGATAATTCCTCCACCATAATATTTTCATGAATAGGGATGAAAGGGGAAAAACTTTTTAGATGATCAACTAACACCCATATGGATTCATGTTTCTCAACCATCCTTGGGGGACATGTCAAAAAAACATGGATTTATACTCCCATTTCTAATCAAGAATAGGTAAATATTGCACTATTTCTACTGGCCATTAGTACTCTGCCTTAACCTACTAACAATTGAGGCATCTCATCACATACTGATACACTTTAATTTTCATGTCAACCAACCAAAAAAATTCATTCAATGACATATACATCATCTATATTCAAGGATGAATTACAAATCTAGAATGATGGTAATAATGAAGAATTTGTTCTTGGAAAGCAAAAGGTATAAACATCTGAGTATAAACCAAGAAACTGATCTCCCCTCCAGGTTACATCCTTCAATGGCCTCCCCACCATTGAGTTTTGACCTTATAGAAACACATTCTAAATTGGGTTTCTTTGCATCTTTAACATTTACCAACACATATAAAATAAAATAAATCATAAGTAAAACTACAACACCACCTTGGTATCCAAAATCTAAGTGCATGTCTTCTAACATTGACATTAACTACCATTGATTTAAAGATTATTTTTCTAATTGACCATAATACTGCCTTCATAATGAATCTACCTTTGAGTTGACTTTAACCAATGTATAAATTAAAGAAAATTTGAATATTTTCTGATACCCCATATACATTTTTGTTTTAGGATCAAATATATTTGTGATAAAATATGTTTCAAGCCCTTATAAACTATAAATTGTCTAAATTTCTCACTAAAGAGATTACGAAACCAAGCCATCAATGCATGGAATAAAATAGCTAAATCATGATTCTGTGTTGGGTATTTTTTGACAAGAAAATATAACTATCATAAACCATAAGAAAAAACATGATATACCTGTATGAGAACACATTCCAACCTAGATCTTGAAGCATCACAATAAACTATGAAACTATGTCCTGATTCTTAAAAAATCAAGATTGGTGTTGATGTAAAGATAAATTTAATCTCATGAAAATACACATGAAATTAATCATTCCATTGTAACGGAACATTTTTCCTAGGAAAATTTTTCATTGGTGATGAAAGTTTTGAAAAGACTTGAACAAAATGTTAGTAATAACTAGCTAAGCCAATGAAGGTACATATCACAAATACATTCTTTGGTGGTTGACAGGATTTTATAACCTATATTTTATATAGATCCCTAGAAACAACTTTTTTAGAGATTAAATATCTAATTAAATGTATTTTTTGTATCTAAAAACACATTTTGATGATTTTTCATAGAGAAGACGAACCTGAAAAATTCAAAACACTATTTTCAAGTGTTTTCCATTCTGACCCCTTGTCCTCAAATACAGCAATATGTCATCCCAAAACACCACCAACAAATAATCTAGATACCATTAAAATATCTAATTCATTGATTCTATAAACACTATTCATTTATTCTTAAGCCTTGAATGAATAACCACATATATTTTTCATATATACTTCTCAAATATGCTGTCAAAATATAATCCTTTTGAACTTACAATTAGAGATATCCTGAGTAAAAGTTAATATTAGAGAAACAATGATCTCCCCTCAATTGATGAAAAAACAATAAATTCATGGAATGTGGATACTGATTCCTATAGTTACATCATTAGGCTTACGATAATCCACACAGAACAAAAATGCTTCATCAACATTTTTCACAAACAAGATTGGTTCTGCTAATGCAGACGTACTTGGCTGAATGAACCCTTTTCTCACCAAATTTTCCAACAAAACTTTCAATTAACTTAATTATATCAGTTCCATATGGTAAAATAAAAATAAAATATAAATGTTCCTTAGAAAGAGATCATTCATAACTCAACTTCTTTTGTCGGTGAAAACCTTGAGAATAGTAGGGAAAAACAACTAAAAACTGATCAAAAACTACTAGAAAACCTCTATTCTTGATCCCATACATTGATGTTAAGACAATTGATTCAAAAGGGTATGATATAGTTCCAAATATTGGTTCCAAAATACTAGTGCACTTTCCCTCACATTCTGGTCTCGTATAAAGTGGTTCTCGATGTCAGTATTAGTCATAAAAGTAACCCTTAATTTTTAAAAATCAATGTGATATTTGAACATTTCAAACCAATCCATGTATATGATTATTTCATAGACATCTATATCATGTGTGGAGAAATACCATATCAATTTATCACTATCAATCATTATAAAACATTCTTCTCATATAAATTCATGACATTCTCTTTGGCCAAGAGGTTTTTTATGTTTCAAAATAGAAGGAATCATCTCAACATGAAAACCTATCAGATCAATTGCATGAGAAGAAATAAAAAAATGCGATGAGTCCATATAAAAAAAATATTACATAAGTGTATAATTCAAATGAATTATACCTCTCACCATCAATGGTTCATATTTATCATCTTCAATCACTTAAACAAATCAATATAATTTCTTAATCAATGTACTTTGGTCTTAATTACCCTATTTAAATATTCCATATTGAGGAGTCAAGTTATTCCAAAAATAAGCAAGACTAACTCAGATCTACTAATGAGATATATTGTGTTTCCATCATCCCATCTATGTATATGATTTCTATGATATGTTTCCCCAACATTAGATCATAGAGGCCAATAGAAATAGAAAACAAATATGGCCCATCTTGTTGTAATTATGTAATGATCTATGTGGTGCTATAAAATATCACATAAAGTGGTCAAAATATCCACACTGAAAACATCCATGATTTCCATTGTTGTTTAGAGGATGATTTACTGATCTATTAATCTGATTCGGAGTTATACAAGTACCTTGGAAATTGGTTTCCCCTTCCACTTATTCCTCGCTATAGAGTTACTACCATTTCCCATAGGTATTAACATACATCCTACACCTATAGTTCCTGATATATCTCTTACCTCCATTTTAACTCTATTAACCATCCTTGTATAATCTGATATACAAAGAACGACAGTCTTTGTGAAAATCTCTTGCCTTATCCCCGATTTAAAAAATGTGTTCCTTCAATGATGCACTTGCAACAACTTCTGGTGAAGAGAAGATTAAATTCATAAATTTAGTTACATACTTTACCACTGAGAGACTATCCTACTTCAAGATGAAAATGTTTTCCATTTTAGAAATTCAAAACATGGGAGGATATAGTTGTTTGTTGAGAAATTATTCATGATCCTCCCATTCCAAGCATTGCTCTAATTTACCATGGACTGCAAAATCCCATAACTTGCATATAAGATCTTATACCATATATAATTCCTACATGACATTAATCTCTACTAGTGTGTCTAGAAAATCAAATATTTAATTCATATTATTCATCCACATGTCTACCTTCTTTGATTCTGAATAACCCTGAACGATGGGTAGAATATGCTTTTAGAACTGAATGGAATAATACAGTTTTCTTTGTTCATCCCTTCTTTTCTTTTATCCAAAGCTTCAAAAGCCTGGTCAATACTCAAAATCAGTGTTTGGTTCACCTTTGGCTCTAGTGAAACCACATTTCAGAATATTCTTATTATTGGATTCTTCAATGACTATTGATTTAAATTTCTATAAAAAATAAAATTCCATAAGCCTCACTCTCTAGCAACAGAAGGATCAATAGTTTCAAATTATACCACATCCAAAACATAAATACATTTTTATCTCAAATTATACATTTCCAACATTGAACCATTTTTAAAAGTTCCACAATTATTTTGAAAATCAACCCACTTTTAATGTCTCACTACCATGGATTTTTAAAATCTCACATTTGAAAGAAAAAGAACACTTTTCCAAATTCAATTGTTTTGCACCAAATCATAAATCATTTTTAAAAATGAGATATTCACTCCAATTAAGATTTCATTATTAACAAATCATATCATGCTATTATCATTTGATAAACCCATGGAAATAAGAATACAACTAATATAAGTGTCTCAAAAAACTCATGTACCATACTCCTTGGTAACTTCTGGTTATATATAAATATGTTAGCTACACCTTTTTATGCTTTAAATATCATGTTCTGAAGATCCTACTCCTTGATACCATCCCAAATAAATGAATAAATAAGAATTTTTTTGAAATCCAAGACTGAAAACAATTAAAATGTTTCCAAAAATTAAAGATGGACCATCCAATACTGATAAAATTTATAAAATTCATCCCTGTTTGTGGGATTAGAAAGTCAATGGGACATTACTTATCCTGAGGTGACATCCCCAAGAACCAGATGTTGATGAAAAATTCTAAGGGATTAATTTAGAGTTGAGGGATGATTTCCCTTTTTAAAATGAATAATCAATCCATGATAACCATAACGAAAAACCACTATATAATTCATGATAACAATATATTACTACTCAACATAATACCAAACTAACAACAATTCCGACCACAACTAAGAACCGTATCAATATAAAAATTGGAAAACAAAACCAATATTATGTAAATACAACAAATATATAACTCAAAAACTCCAAACATACTATAAGATCCATGTCCAAGGTGTCATGATACATCACTAAATAAATTATATATTATCCATTTACCTATATCTTGATAAAAAAATGTATGAAAACCAACCATAGTGCCCTAGAAGGGGGTAGTAATAATACTTAGTAGAGTTTCTCCAAATAAATTCTCTACTCACTCCAATAGGATTGAACATTTTTCCATATTTATATTAATAAATTTATATAAAACACATTAAAATATTTTATATCAATCTGAACTATTCCTACGAAAAACCATTTTTATACCGAAAAAGTATTCAAAACTGAAAACCATATCCAAGGAATGAAATTAGACAATTCCAATAAAATATTTCCAAATCCATTATCATTCCCATTAATTGACTCAAAAATTCCACACAATCACACTTGCATTCCAAGGTGAAAGTTCCACAATCACAAGCATTTTCTCATAGACCGACTAAGTCATCACAAGGTCACCATATACAAATCTCCCAAATAGTACACACCCCTTGTACTGGGTTACGTTAATTAAAATGAACACATGCCAACCATATAAGCTAAAATCCATGCCAAACCAACCATTTAAATAAAAAAAATTCTTTTTTTCAAAAAAATTCTATCAAACCATATTCATGAATCAAAATGAAGCTATATATTAAAACCACATTTTAAAATTATGAAACAAGCACTTGCACAACAACCATTTTCCTCGTTTCAACAAAAAATAACTAAAGAAGTTTTCTACCAATATTTCAACATAAATTAGAAACAATTAAAAAAAATTAGACCAAGCATTAATGTTATAAAAACAGGATTCAAGATTGAAGCCACCCTCCTCAAAAACATAGGAATAAATGAATAAAAACACAAATTCTTCAAAAAAACCAAATTGAAACTCCAAAAAACAACCTTAGATTTTTTTCCCTAACATGAACACAACCATATACTATCATGATTTTTACCACATACCATGGATATATCCATAAATAATTACATACATGAATTAAATATATGAATGAAGAAGAAAACAATGAAAATAAACAAGAATGAAGACTTTTCATGGAGTGTTTCCTCCAACACACTGATATTTTCCTACAGATCGCTCCCAAATCGAAGGGACCAGTCTCTATAGCCTTTGGTAAGAGATGAATTCATTTTTGGGTCTAATTATGTGACACATGAGATTTTAAGGGGCTAAACCATGTTAGATCTGAAATTTTAGGATTTAACTTTTAACAGTGCATGGTTTGGGCACACAGATAGGAAAAAGGTGTGCTAACCATACATAGGCCCCTACTTGCATAAACACCTCACATGGTTGAGGCACAAGGTTAGAAAAAATTTACGCCAACCAATAAGGATCCCTACGTCCCAAAAATCATGGTGTGTCCTAGTTGGACAAATAGTTCGGCCAAACCATAACCCTAATAGTGCCCCTACCCAGAACCCATTGTTTGATTCTTCATGGTTTCTTGGAGGTGGTACAGGGATTCTACTCACCGTTCTCAAATAGTACACCTCCAAAAGGCCTAAAAACCTTTTTTGAAACTCTTCCAAATCCTCCCAAACATAACCCAATTACATTATATAAATAAAACACTAAATAAGGTGTTACATTGTTGTATCCTGGGGTTCTACACGAATACTAGAATGTTTTTTATGGTTTTTGGAGATTAAAATTTGGAATTGGTATTTTTTTTATGTTTGATATTAATCATAAGGGTTTTATATTTTTTTTCATATATATTAAATATTAATATAATTAGTTTTTTGTTTTTTGTGTAAATTTTTGCAATAAATGGTTATATATTTTAAACAATAGGTTATTAATTGGTCTACGTAGTATTTCTATGAATATTGTATTTTATATAACACCAATGTAATGCTTCAAGATGAACCCATCACATGGGTCCATAATTACGTGTAAATACTTGAGTAATATATAATCTCATCATTATCTTGTTGGTCATGGAAACACAGTCTAATATATTATCTCAATGAATGAAGTTAAGAATGTCCCCTTTGAGGTATGATTATTTTTAATCATATTCATGGATTTCATTTATATTACTAATAATCATCAATATTTTAATCAATCAAATTATTTTTTTAAAAAAATTATTGATCGATAAATTTATTTGAATTTATGATACACTATTTATCTTTTAGGAAAATTGTTACCATCAACCATGGTGGCCAATGAGATTTTTAAATAAATGGTTTTCTTTGAAAAAAAATTAAAAATGGTTCCGGGATAAAAAAAATTTGAAAGTATTTTATAAAGGTGAAATAGAAACCTTTATAATTTTCAAAATAATTAGGGTTCATAAAAAATTCGTATATATGTTTTTAAATAATCCATGCAGTCCCCTCACAAATATTTTCAAAAATAATTGAAAATTTTAATTTCATTACCAGTTTTTAATTTATTTATATATATATACCATGACATATAAATAGTTATAAAAATTTAACAATAATAGATTTAAAATAAATAATGATAATTAATACATTTTTCACTTTAAATGTTCATTATTTATTAATTATTTATAATAATAAATAATAATTAGTACTAATCAAGAAAATAAAAAATTTCAATGATAATGGTTAAATAATAATAATTTAGAATTATTGACACTAAATAATAATATAAAATTTATTTTTTATTTAAATTATATTTATTATAACATTATACTACAAAGAACACATATAAAAGAAAATAAAATATTTAGTAGCGTAGATATAACATATATATAATGATATATGACAGAAATATTTCATAAATATAATATATATATATAGTTATTAACAGTTTTTTTTTCACGTGGGTTTAAAAAAACCAAAAAAAAAGGTTTTGATATTAAATATTTTCTGTTACGAGGAACATTGAAGGATTTAATTCATTTCTTTAGGAATTTAAAAAACATATGTGATAGCATCTAATGATTTTAAAAAGAAATAATTTAAATACAATTAGATTAAATTTAATAAATAAATAAATAAATATATATTAAAAAATTTCGTTAAAAATAAATTGTTTAATAAAAGTATAATATTAGGTTGAATATAAAGCTAAGAATTAATATAATTAAATATAATTTATATAATTTATATAATTTAATTTATATTAAATTAATCTATGATAATTATTTAGTGGAATAATGTTTATATAATAATTTTAACATTACAATTAATATAGAACAGTTAATGAAATCTCATATAATTTACCTTATATAATGTATATAAAACTAATGCGTTTAATTAATTTCCATTTGGCTCTCAAATGGAGATATGTCTCACAGTATGAAATTTGAATATGATACCTATATTGGGATATTCCACCAGTATGGTTTGGTGGAGTATGAACATTGGTGGGGTAACATCCCCAGGTACCAGAGCCTCGACTGTCAATCTCTCTTTTAGTCCACGATTCATTTGGGAAAGGTTCCTCCCCAACCGATGAGATGATTATATGTAATAATGGTGCACCAAAACCTTTTCCCACATCATAAGTTGACTAAAATGAAATCCCATAAAAAATTTCCTCAGTATAAGAATTATTATTGATAAATAACGATTTAATGGGAAATGATGGCTAATATAGTATCTGATTTACTATTTCGGGTGAATACTGTGGATATCTTGATAAACGATGTGGATTCAATTATTTTTTGTACACATAATCAGTCATTTGGGGCTAATATATCAGAATTTATTCCTCTTTTGATGGAAGAGGTTATAAAACATGTGTAGCATGGCATGGTCTATGAAGTCATAATCACAGTTCATCAATATCATCATTAACTAGATTAGTTTCCATAAAAGGAACCTCCCCTACAGAAGGAGGATATATTAATATATTATCATGGATATCGAAAAGTGAAGGTAAAATTTCATGCAAAATAACATAGTTTATTGTCTGAATGAGGAGAAGTTTCCCAAGATAAATAAGAAAAAAATAATACATTAGTCTCACGATTTTAATGAGGCATCTAAAAAATAGTTTCACTATTAAAGGACTGAAAGGTTTAGTGTCTTCGAAATTCACTACATAAGCATCTTATTTTACACCACCTGAAAACATTTACACATAATCAAGATTTTCTATAGAATTTATAGACATCTCAAATGATATAATCATCTTCATGATTTAGGGAATTGAAATATAAAAAAGGGACTAACACAAATACTCATTATGAAAAACACATATACAAAAAATTTCTTATTATAAACATGAAGGAAACAAGAGGAAGAAATAAATATCTTAATAAAATATCATAAGATAATAAATTTTATTAATGAAACATGATAGAGTAACATAATATCATAACTAGATCATCAAAGAGGCACAAAAGTTATTACATAGCTCAAAATACTTATTAATAATCATAAAATAAGTGAGCATGATATAAAAGTGTATAATAAATTAAAAATAAGGAGTAACCAAGAAAATAATGAATTTAGTGGAAATAAAACAAATCTTGAAAACATTTGATAATATGATATAATACATGGAAATGTGAAACAACTATAAGAAAAGATAAACCTTTGTGAGAAATCCCATTATGTCCATGTCTATGTGAACAAACTCTTTATGTCTAAACTAGAAAATTTGAGTAACCCCATCAATCCCACACATATGTAAAAAACTCATTATTTCAAATCTTGAATATCTCTCGAGAAAAAATCTTAAACTAATGTATTGAAGGGTGATATAGAACCCCACCCACCATCATCCATACATATGTGTTCCACAAAAGATCAATCAATATCATATCTTAATAAATCCAAGGAAAAAGACTTCGGTTCATTAACATATCACATAACAAAAACATATGAAATCATAATATATAATAAAATAATTTTTTAAAAGAACAATATTTGAAATAATATATAGATTTTGATCGAAACATCACTTCATGATTGATAACTATTGGAGGAAAATGGGATTGAAAATACAATAGTTTTCACAACAACATTATAATAATGTAATAAAAGATTATGGAGAAATTACTTGAAAAAATAGTTTTAAGAGGGAAATAGAAGGATTTTAAATTAAATATTATAAATGGTTTCAAATAAAATATCCCTAAAAGGATATAAATTTTATCAAGAAATATGGAGTAGAAAATAATATATTTGATTTTCAAATTATCAAAAACCCTTTTCTTTTTTATTATGAAATAATTTTTTTTGAAAATATGAACCATAAAATTAGTGTTAGACCTTAAATTTAAAATGGGAAAATAGAATAATGAGAATAATAGAAAATATTCTATATTATATTTTTCTTTAAGGGAGAATAACATTAATGAGAAGTAAAATAGAGACCTGAAATAAAATATTCCTTAGGAAGAAAGGGGGTTATTCTTACCAATGATCCACTTTTATTTTTGAAATCATTTTATCATGGAAGTGTTTATTGATGATTTAAATTAATTTCGTATGATAAAAAAATTAAATACCATATAAAATAGTAGAGTTGTAAGATCAAATATTAACAGAATATTATATTCATGTATCAAATACAGTGACATGAAGAATCAAAAATTGAGTCATTGAAACTCTTATTGAGATAAAAATTTAAGAATCAATTAATATTGAGAGTGAGACAATGAAATACAAATCATATAAACTAGAATATGATTTCATATGTAAAATAAACTGGTTTTTTTTAAAATCCTTATAAATTAAATTATGGGGTAGAATATCAACCATGTCCCATGTAGTTGAAAATGAGACAAAAAACCGTTAACCTTTATCTTTATTTACCTAGATGTTGTTTAACCTCTTGTATGAAAGATATATATATTTAAAAAAATAATTTAATAGATTTTTTAATAGATAAAAATATTTATTATTTTCATTAAAAATAATTATCTCCATGTATATTAGTTGGTTATTACCTATTATCCCCCATCAGAGTTTTCTAGTTTGGACAATTTGTACTAGATTCACAGGAGCGGTTTTAGTATTCAATCTTCCAAAAAAATTCATAATTAAAATATCATTATTATAGTACAATATATTGTTAATAATTTTTTATAATTTTATAATTTCCTTTTATGATTGTTCAATTAATTAACCTTGAATATGAAATTGATAGAACGCATGTTTTGGTGTTTTTTGGTCAAAAAAGTGTATTATTAATTAATGAGTTTAATAATAATTTTTCCATTCCATAAAAATATTATTTATCTATTTATATCATATATTGATTGAATTTAAATTACCAAGTTCATCTATGATATAAATTTATATCATTGATCAAGAAGGTTGTTAAACCTACCCAAACATAAATATGCCATGATTAATTGATGATTATTTGGTGGTTTTATTTTGATATCATTATAAAAAAATCATAATGATCATATTTTTTTTTATTTTTGATATATATCTTAATTTTAGTTAATTAGAAGAAAAATTATTTGATATAAAAATATTATATTATATGAATAAATTTTTTTTTCTTTCTAAAGTCGATTTTTTAAGATGATTGATTTTATAATGATTTTTTATCACACATCTCATTAATATGTTATTTAACTTATGCTACCAAAACATTATTAGAATATTAAACACAATATTTTTCCCATAAAATATTCATAGAAACATCCATGTACGGTGTTGATGAAATTAAAAACACTAATTTATCATTCTATGGAGGCGGTAGTCCACATGTAAGAATGGATAATGATTTCTTCCCATAGAACAAGGAAACACAAAAATATGTTTTATAATTTAGAAATTTAAAATATTTCATAAATTACATAATTATAAAATAATTTCTATATTTGGACCATCATTTCATGGAATTGAAGGAAAACAAAACATGTTTCGTCGTGGGTGTGGTAGTCCACACAACACTAGATTCACACTTTATTTTTTTAATGGAAAAGGGGAATGTGGTTATTGATTGAACCATAAATATAATAAATATAATAAAATAACAGAATAATGAATATATTGATTTTGTCATTTTAATATGGTGAAATTAAATTTTAGTATGAATTAATGCCCCTAAATAAATAGAATTATGGTGGGATATATTAAAAATATATACCTCACTTCTTGGATTATATCACTTAGAAAGGGTGTTAAACCTTTGAATTATGGTCTTTTGAGAGTAAAATAACATCCTTAAGGTGGATATGAGTGTATAGAATGGTTTGGTCTATGTTTTGGATAAACCTATAGGGTTATGTTTTCAGAGGATGTGAGGAGAAGAGTTCCTCTTTTTTAATTGAAAAGGTAATGAATTTTTGAAGATACCAAATACTTTTTTATATTAGGATTCCAATTATAAGGAATGTTACTCCAAAATTTTGAGAAATATATATTAGAATATATAAGGTTGATAAACACCTCAAAAAATTATTTAGAACATCTTTTTACCCGTCGGTCTCTATACCTCTTAGGTTACTCATTTTTTCTAGTTTGGTCTTCCCTAACATAACAAGTATTTACATAGGTAATTCAAACTTTATAGCCAAAAAATGGCCTATATAATATAGTTTAAACCTAAGTAATGAAAAATTTGAATCTAATTTGTTAATCAATTTTTAAGAGTGATAAAAATTAAATTTAAAATACTAAATGTATAGTGTATTAAAATCAATTTCTCAAAATATAACTTTATTTATCAAATGGAATATATGGGATAATAAATTAAAATCTTAAATTTTAAAATTATAAATACAATTTGAAATGAAAACTTGGTCTTAAAAAATATTTGATAAATTTCTAATTCATAATTTTACATAAATAATGTCATAAAATTAAGGTTATTTGAAAAAAATATATTTTTCACTATTATATTAAAAATCAAAATTTATCAAAAAATATATAAAAAATAATCATTATATAACATTTCTATGAAAAACATAAAACTTTAATTTCACTTTTTAAATTATTATCCTAAAATTTATAAATTCTTTTTTTATTTTAAAAAATAAAATATAGAAAAAAATGTTTTTACAGGAAAATGAATTGTAGTATATTAACAATTATTTTTCCTATAAATTAATAATTAATATATTATTATTATATCTTGTTATTATTATATAAAAATAAACTTGTTTACTTGAAATAAAATTCCAATATAAAAAATCATTTTTTAGCATAAAGTGACTTTATGACGAATAACATTTTTTGTAAAGTATATAATTTCTTGATATATATATGAAAATAAATATTTAATTTAAATTATATATAATATCATTTAATAATTAAATTAACCCATATGATCTTAAAATAAAATCTACGTATCGGAAAAACTCTTTTTGTTGATTCAAGTGGATGTTCAGCTAATAACAATCTTGTGAAAATATCAATGAGCTTGAACTTATCCCATATGCATTTTTTTAAAACCACAATTACTCAAGTTCAAATGTGTCTTATTCAAGGAAACCCATAGTTAAGACCTCTCCCTTCATATTGTAGACAAATGGGATTCATATGGAATATGTACGCTTTAGGATGTCATTACTTCTTACTTTCTTAATTGATTTTTTGGTATACTTACTTCAATTTATACTAGATAATTTAATACCTTTGTTTTAATAGTAATAATTTAATATTGAAAATATATCAAGATTTTTTCATTTTAGTTCGGTATAGTAGGGGAAAAATTCTATTTAACATATAATTTATTTAAAGGGGTTATATTGTGAAATCACAGGTCATTTTATTCCCCCCATAACTTAATAGGGTCCTCTAAATTTTAATTTTTTCTTACTAATGAAGTTTTCCAAGCCCTTAAAAAAGATTACATGAGATTTAATTTTATTATTTTGTATCAATCACAAATATTCACTAATAATAAGAATAATGGCATGTTTTTTCCTAACCATTTGAGTTAAAACACCTATCATTGTTTGGTGTTAAGCATATTTAATTTTATCTTTAGTCTATCGTCAAACTATAAGTAAAATATTCGCATAAAATAATTTGATATATTAAATTCGATTTAATATTTTTATATCAGATACACGACAGAAACAAATATCCCATACCATTTCTCCTTAAACATGGCATTACTGATGGAATGTTGAGATCGAATGATGATGTTGATGGAAAATGACTCTCCTCATCATATAGAACATTGAGATACATGTTCAGACCCCTCCTGGACCTTTCCATGGTATCCTCCTCCACCATATAAGCCTTCTTTTTCTCCGCCTAGTCCCTTTTCTTTTCTCCAGCATGAGCATATAACTACTCATGTATCCATCTATTTTTTGCCCAAGTGTTAGTGTTTCCCACTCTGTAAAATCCTCTCAACTAAAAGATGGCGAGGGATGGAAATCTCACCACATATTTTGAAGGTGGCCCATTATATTCCAAAATTGGGCTTCTTAAGATCTGAACTATTTCCCACAAACACGGTATGAGTTCTCATGATCTGGGGTATCGAACCTGATTCCAGAACTACTCCCATCATCAAGGTAACCAAGAGGCCTCCTTTTTCATCTAACAACCTTGTCATGTTTCCCTAAAAGAGGTGGGAGTTGTATTCTATATCCGTCATTGGAATGGTTCTTTAAACTTATTTAAAAATACTGAGTATGGCAAAAAGTAGTGATGTATTTGTAGATGATAAGAAATGTGATTCATTATTATCATTTATTATGTCATGGACATTTAGATCACTCGACAGTTTGTTATGGTTATTGTTTCTTCACCCATCCATTTTTTAACAGTCAGTATGTTGTGTTTAATTTAACCACTATTAGTGAATATATATATTATATTTAAATAGTTAATCCATTATCTCAAATATATCTCAAGAACCTATACTTAGATTTATATTCTCAAAAACATAAATTTCCAAATGCAAAAATCATATGCCTTTATATTTTATTTGATAAAAAACATCAAAGTGGTACATAGATAAATTAATCTTGGAAATAATTAGTTTCTTAAATAAATATTTAAAATTCTAAAGTGGGGGATTTAGTTTTCATAATCCACCGCATTGATATTTTTTGAATAGTATCCACCTTATTCCCATGTATGTGGTGGTTGTTCAATCCCATCATTCTTATCATGCATGGAATTATGATACTTAATTTGGCGATCTTCATGTTTTCCACAGTTATGGAATCAGACCGTTACTGGTTATTTTTCATACTCATTTTCCAATCCTATCATGTTAACTAGTTCTTCAGATTCTCATGGAAGTTTGGTGATTTATGACCCCTTCTTCTATAAGTAAACTATATTCCAGTCCCATTGAAAAAATTTCATTGTTTTTTCTTTTATCCTATTTGATATAAAGGAAATTTTACATTTTTTTATTCATAATATTTTTCACTTGATATTTTATGATACTCTTTTCATGTCTTCATTGGTTTGTTTTTTACATCAACTATGTTAATATTTTTAATCATATTTTGTGATTTCTATATAATCACATGGTTTATCACTCTTGATCCCATTATTGTGGGTTGATCATTGAGGTAATATTTGAAGTGTTTCTCAAATATGTGGTTCCTTCTTGTTATATACCATACTAAAACCAAAGGGGGTGATATGAGCGACAAAAAATTAACAATAATGGGGAATTATCATAATCATGAAACGATTTTAACCTTAATATTTCTTGTTATTTATCGTTTTCAATTTTTCTCAAATTTCCTTCAGTTCATCATATATCAATTTTATTTTGATGTTGGTAACATTAAGTTAGATTATCATATTGTTATAATCCCAATCCATCACGTAAAGTGAAAAAGAAACCTTTATAGGAGTTAATAAATAGTATGTAATCAACCAAATCATATCACCTAGGAATGTAAATCCTAATGGCCTGTTTGGACACTTTTACATACACTGAGAGACAGTTGATTTAGTGCCCAACATTCCCTTTTTGGAATTATTACCCCTAGGAACATCTATAATAATGCTTTAATAAAACTGTTGTATCTAGGTAGGGTTTCATTACTAGAAAAACCATCTAATCCAGATGTAACAATATTTTAGGATATCATCATGTACTTAAACACTTCTATAGTTCAATCACTATGGTCATCTTACCATAACAACATAGGCAACTAATATAATCTACGAACTTACATAAACACTTATCTTATACAAACTAATGTGATGCAAGTTAATCATGAAATAAATAATACATTAATCTCATGATTTAAATAATACATCTCGTAAACAGTTTTTTAAGCCAAGGTCTAAAAGGTTTATTGTTGTGAAGACTAGCTTCATAAAAATATAATTTTACAACACTTGAAAACATTTCTCTATAATCATGCTCTAATAGAGTATTTATAGACATCTCAAGTGATATAATTGTCATGTCCCCTCCCCACAATATTTACCCCTCCGGGTCGGTAATGGGAGACGAGAGATGGTGACCCCTGAGTCCTACCTCTAGTAGGCCTTGGGTTGGGGACTAGCACTGAGCACATAGTAAACACACAAATGGAAGGCATTACCCTCTTGTAGAACTCATGCAGAAGAGATAGATAAGATATAGATGAACCAATTCTTTATATGACTACAATATAAAAGAAATAATAGTACACAAATGTAATTTAATTCAATAAATACTACAACTAGATGGAAAAACTACAAGTGTAAATATAAAAGTAAAGACAACAACCACCAAAAATTCCAAATAGTTTATCTAACCCACAAGCTAGTAGATACCAGCCTGATCCCTATCCTACATTAACTGACCTAAAAATAGTTTATATATATGTAGGGTGAGTATAACAGTATTCTCAATAGGATACTCCCTGAAGCCTCTCATGAAAAATTAAAGAAAGCATACAAAATCAAAGTGAACAAAAAGTAAAACTAACTCATTACCTGAATAGGTGTACTAAGGTCCCAACCTCAACATGGCTAATCTCACAAAGTATCACATCGATAATCATATAATATAATAAATAATATCAAGGGTACCCTAGTACCACTTCCCCACTGGTTTTCCACTTTCCCCCCGACATCGTACGTCCTGAGTATCTCTCTCCAAAAAGTCGTTCCTAGAGACACTTGGTTAAAGTGCCACAACATGAACCTCATGCGTCAACTTGCACATTGTGCATCACACCAACACGTTCATGTAATGAATGTAACCAGGATGTTTTTGAGATCCAACACATCCCGTATAAGATATATCATACATTGAGTATTATAACTCAAGACATTACAACCCATACACTGAGTACAGACCCTCAAGCCATCACAACCCATACACATTGTACCTAAAGTAGCCCTTAGAAAACGATATCCCGAAGTAGTTGGGGATTTCATAGTGGTAAGCACCACTTCATCCTACATGATGGGGGGGGGGTCAAAAACACATTGTGCATGGGGACTATAACAGTACTATATTTTACTGTAGCCGTGGCGGGTAATGTGCAATATTGTAGCAGTACAGTACTGTAGTAGTACTATTCACATAATGGGAATTGGGCCAAAAAAATGGGCCTTTGGGTCATGTAATGGGCTAAATTCCCACTAAGACTTCAGGCTATGTAATGGGTCTCCCTATACCCATTTAATGAGGTCTTTGCTTTGCTTTAATATTAAATGAGGCTTCAGCCACAACCTTTAAAAAAATATTCAGTCTTCTTTAAAAAGAATGTTATATCAATAATATATGGGTGTGAAATAACCTAAAGCATTTAAATACCTCTACACACATATATGGAAAAAACTAATCAACAAGCATACCATCAAAAGTTACTACCAAGAGAAGAGATTGAGGCCAAAAGAGATAGTCAGCCATCCATCCTCCCACCCGAATGTCGGGGAAAACACCACCACTCCACCCATGGATTAGAATCCTCAAGGTTTTAGTTTCCCCAATCGATATAGTGGAGTAGCGTATAGAATCACAAAATTTACATGATATATTATAGCTCACAACCACATTATGGGCTTAACCTAGTCTTATACTGAACTAAAACTAACATCTCTCAGACTCCTAACTGTCACCACTAAGACTAGATATCTTATAAACACACAACCATTGTAACGAGCTACATTAAATTAGTTTATCCATTTTTACCAGTTTCAATTTATGTTAAATAATTATGTACCATTAATTAACCATTGAAAACTTCCACAATTCATTTCATTAGTATCACAACAAATTTTCATTCCTTCCAGGATTAACCAAACAGAGTCCACGATTTCTCAAAAAAAATATGCTCATCATTTCATACTAAAAAACTCCAACCCCATGGGTTAAACATTTATTCAATTATTTGACAATCATTACCACTTTCTGTATTTCTAGTTATTCTAGGAAAACACTCTATGATAACAAACAGTAGGGGTCCAACATGGGGAGCAGATAAACAACACATACCGACATTGCTACATATATTAGGTGGGTATACCCATCCAACCCGGATAAGATAAACATAGAAAGAACATGTAATAGCCCACACATCTTCACCTCCCAAGGAAGGATAGTAAGAAAAAATGAGTTGCTTCAAGTTCTGGGGAAAGTAAAGAAGTTAAAAAAATAACAAATTCAACAAGAATCTAACCTTTATATCAATAGGTAAGTCCATATTCAAAATGTTCTATCGTCTCTAGTGTTCTCCCAGATGCCCATGATTGTGGCGATGCATCTAACCCTCCAGGAGTGAAATGATATCACAACAACTAGTCAACCCTACCCCACATACCAAAATAGCCCTACACGATCAGCCAGACCATAAGAAGCATGAAACAAACAATGAGACGAAGCTCTTAACCCTAAAGTAATTCATTACGACATCACAAACAATGAAGTATCATGGAAATAAAGTATAAGGCGCTTGGAATTTACAAGAATGTTGGAAATTCAGACCCTACAATGGCATTGTCTTTTATCACACAATCAGTTCTAATTTCATTTTGAATTATCCAATTTATTATTCATAGGTTCAAACTACGGGCAACCTAAACACCAAGCTATCACAACCTGTCAAAAAATAAATAAAAAATTAATTTCACATGGCCTTAATCCATTTATTAACAAGAATCAACAAGATTCAGTTTCGTTACGAAATTAAATAAAACATTCATGTCTGCTTTAATTTTATTATCATCCTATTGAAACAATAACAAAAATATTCTTTAAACATGCCACTTAAATTACTTTGGCCAATTAATTATCAATTAATTATATCTTTAAATTATTGAAAAATTTCTATCAAGAACAACATGATAAACCAATAAGGGAAAATGTGTCACACTATCTAGCATATCTATAGGAAAACTTTTATCACGATACAAAGCAACGACATCATTAATTGATTGATACCGATAAATTAATCAGGTTTAAAAAATTATTATGTCAGTTTCATTAAGATTTAAGGAGATAAATAATGCTAGCTCTAGGGATGCACATATATAAATACAAAAGAAATGAATACCATGCCTCAAAAGGTCACCTTTGTTCTTCGCATGAGAACGGATCAACACAAAGGATCCTGATCACCTCTCCCGCCAAAACTGCATTCATCTGAGGATTTCGCGACACCACCACACCAACCCACACCCACAGAAAACTCAATTAAAACTATAGGAGATAATCTAACATAACATGGTGAGATGATTTGATAGGAAACAAGATAAAATCATGAGGAACCACTATAAAATAAATGAAAACACACCTTGGATTGAAGAAGAATAAAAAATGGATGCCCATGACCGATCCTCATTGAAGGGTTTTCCAAAATGCCAAAGAGGGGACTACTGGGTCATTTGGGAGGAGAGAAAAGGAAGTTGTAGCCATAAGGTTTGACAACCCGAGCAGCTTAAACATTTTAAAAACACACCACATTGGTCTATTATGTGATGTGAAATCCCATTTTACATCATGTAATGCCTTAGGGACTGTTTTCACCATAAAACCTATCTCTATTTTATTTTATTATATTTTTCACACCCCAAAATATTACACAGTGTGAAACCCTTTATCAAATTGTGAATGTTCTTAAACATGGTTTGAAACCCACATTCACACTGTGAAAGTTCCCTACTTCAAATTTTCAACACCTGAAATCCTCCAAACATCATTCGAAACTCCTCCAAACTATCCAAGCCCTAAGAACATGAAAAGTGTTGATCCATGTGGATTCGGGCCCTTATAGAAGATACCTATCAAAACATTCTCATCCTAGAGAATCCAAAACTAACCCAGAGAGGAAACATAATGGTATCTTCTGAACAACAACCCCACGAGATGCCTCTTCAAGCTTTCAATACCACAAGAGCTACCCACCTCACTAGAGGAACAAGTGAAAAACCATGCAACAACCACAACTAGATCCTAAACAATATCCTAAGTGAGATACCCCTCAAAAAAGGTCAATGCACAATAATAATGAAGAGAATGTCATCTCACAAATAGAAAGGGTATATAACCACCAAATGTATATTGTTACAAGAGAAGAGATAAACCTAAAATAACTTCAGGTACTGATCGTGTATATTTGAACTGTGTTCCCATGTATTCTCTTCTATGTCACTGTGATAGCAAAATACATGAACCAACAAGATATCATTCTAGACCAACACCTTCTCTTGGTGTTCCTGGATCACTATAGGCCGCTCGTCGAAGGTCACATCATCATTAACATTGATCTCACCCCAACCGATGACGTGAGAGTCATAATAAAGTATATAACGGAGCTCTGACATGTGAAAAACCACCATGTATCTAGCTCATATATGGGGGAAGTGATACCCGATATGATACGGCCCCAACACAAGATGAAAGCTCAAAATACCTAAAAACAAGTCAGAAAGCTTACTCTCATGACTAAACCTTCGCTTTTATCGATGGGAAGTCAGATCAGAAACATGTGATACCCAATTACAAACTCGATACGTATCCTTAAATGGTTGTCATAGGATTTCTAATGATCCTACACTTAATTCATCCTCTCATGAACCATCCCAACCATCTATATTGTATTCTATATCAGTTCTGGCCCAATAATTACTAATTCTCAGGCCTTAGACTAGTACAATGGAGAATGAAAAGGTCATCAATACAGTGCTTCAAATGGTTCCATACCAGTAGTAGAGTGAAAACCATTGAAGTAAAATAACACTACAAAGGGAAGGTGTCTCATCCACAAACCTCCAAAATCTAGGACATAAGTGCACAACATGTCTTAAAGAGTCTGGATGGTCTGTTCTGCTCTACCATTCATATGTGGATGAAAATTTGCAAGGCATAGTTGAGAAATAAAATAATTATGGAGACCTATACACACCTAGGAGGTAAAATGAGGATATCTATAAGAAATTATCGTCATCATAACTCCATGGAGTCTCAGCACCTCCTCCAAATACTGCCACTATAGAACCTCTGCTAATATTGACTCCTTGATTGCTATAAAGTGGGATGATTTCGTTAAATGATCCACTACCACCCATATGGACTCATATACTCCCTGATCTTGAGGTAGTCCATTAAAAAAGTCCATCAATATTTCCTCCCACTTCCTTTGAGGAATATCTAATGGCAGGAGAAAACCACCAGGAACATAGTTCTCGGCCTTCCCATTCTGATCAACTAAACATCGATAAAAAATGTTAAAACTGCACGCTTCAATCCAGGACACCAAAACTGACTCCTCAAAGCTCGGTAAATCTTTGTTACGCTATGATGTACCACTAATGGAGAACTATGTAACTCTTCTAGAACAATCTCTTTCATCTCCAATGGAACCAAAGTCTTTCTATGAAACAATAATCGATGATGTTCATCCTCAGGAAAACTATCAGGGGCCTTGCCACAACAACTCGGTCTCTTTAAACATACACCTTAAGATCCCTAAACTATTATTTCTCCACATTCTACACCATATATGAATGCACCATAATCTAAAAAAGACATCCTCTACCCCCAAATTTTCTTATTTTCTTATGAAATAAGAAAAGTTCTTCCATCACCCACAGTGAATAACCTTATTCATGCACTAAATCTCTTCTGACATCCTTCTCAAGGAATCATCCCCAAAAAATATATTTCTAGGAATATATGAAATATCAATATTTTAATACAGTAAGAACTCCATCCACCCACAATGAATCAGGTTCAAGTCAGATTGAGAGAAAACCTACCTTATGATTTTATGATTGGTCAATCCCACAATGCTCTCGTCGATGAGGTAATGTCTCAAAAACATTAGAGAAAACACTACCACCTCCAACTCAAGAACATGGGTGGAATATTTACTATTAGGGAGGTTAAAATTCAGAAACCCATACGAAATGACCAATCTATGTTGCATCAAGAGACAACCTAACCCAAGACATCAAACGTCAATGAAAACCTCAAGCTTTCTCCTTTATGTTGGAAGAAAAAGAAATAGAACACTGAACATCTTCTCTTTTAGATTCTCAAAATCTTTATGACATTGATCAATCCACAAGAACTCCTAATCCATTATAGTTAATGATTTTATAGGAGTCAAAACCTAAGAGAAATCAGCTATGAACCTCCTATAATAACCTATGAGACCAAGGAATCTTCACACCTTCCCCACAATCTTGTGGGATTCCCAAGAAAAAACTGCTTCTATCATGTATGGATCCACAACTATTTCTTACTCGGAAATAGCATTCCCAAAGAAATGGACTTCACGAGCCCCAAACGCACACTTCAGAAACATAAAAAAAAATCTCAAGGTGAATAACTCCCAAACTTACAGGTATATGTTATACATGCTCTTCTTTATATGCTGAGATCAAAATGATTTCATCAATGAAAACCAGCACAAACATATCCTAGAACTAATGGAACTTTGTGTTCATTATTTCTATTAACATAGGATGATCATTTTTCACACTGAATGGAATCACAAAAAACATTCATTTCCCATGAAGAAAATAGAAATTAGTCTTTAGAATACACTCATACTTCACTTCCATCATATGATATCATGAACACAAATCGATCTTCGAGAACCACCTTGTTCCCTCCAGTTTTTCAAATAGATCATCAATATGTAGAAGGGGATATCATTTTTTCACTGTCACTTGGTTCAAGAGACAATAATAAATACACATCCGCATACTTATATTATCCCTTTTGATGAACAAAACTAGTGCACCCCACAGTGACACATTCCACTGAAGAAAACCACACTAGAACCGACTATCAAGATATATACATATATCTAGAAACTCAGAGGGTTCCATCCTATATGAATATATCAGGATATGAGATATGCCTAGGTGTAGTTAAATCCCAAACTCAATCTCTTTCCATGTGGGTAACGCTACAACCTCCTCTGGAAAGGCATCATGGTGTTCTTCTATGTCCCTAGGAAACAAAAAATGTTGAAACTATGAGAAAATCAACTTTATCTCAACCATCAAGGATGACAAGGAAGGAACCCGCATCTGACCCATCAGAGGGTCTCTCTCACCAATAAACACTAATGAATCTCCATCAACATAGAAGAACATTTCATGCCTCTAGAAGAAATACACAATAGAATCCACCAAATACAACCAATCCAGGAAAGAATTACATCATATGGTTGTATCTGTAAACATATGAAATATCCCAAATATTGGTGCTTCCCCAACACTAAAACACAGTCTCTACATACATCAAACAGGTCAGCTCGACCTCCAACTGGAATAGGCAACTCTAAGGGAACATGAATCCTCTTTACCTCATTTCCCAAGGCATGGAAAACAATATGAGATATAAAGGATCATGTCACTCCTAAAACAAATAAGGCATGAACCCATGTAGAAAAAAATAAAAGGGTACCTCAAACAACATATGGATTTCCTGGAACTAGAAATGTTGAAGAATGAAGCTGACCATGACCTACTCCATGGCCTCTTTGACCTAGCTGAAAACCACCTCCATGGAGGCACTCTGCTCTCTATGGATTGGGAGTATCCCATAGTTGTCCTTTTCCTACCCCGTCTTCCCTCTTCTAATCCCAAACTAGAGATACCTACCGTTGGTGCCTCGACTGGAATGGCCTCAGTGGAGGAACCTAAAACTAAACACCGACAACATGGTGAATTATTCAAAAGGTCAAACACTCTATCTATATATGGTCTCATCCTACACTAGAAAAACAAGCATATGATCCCATGGAAGAGGCCTGAGATCCACTTCCCCTAGAGAAACGATACATTGAGTGATGGGATCTACCCCTAGCTAACTAGAATCTCTACTATCCTGAAAAATGGGAACCCCTGAACACAGCTCTGCTTCATGAGGAATTATGAAGGCTACCCTCTCATGATGATCCAGTTCAATATAATGTCCTCTTGAATATATATACTATTCCCATCACCTCAAGAGATGACTTCATCATAAATGGGGTGACCTGATGCTTGATATCTGGTTGCAAAGACTCCTCAAAATGCCTCTCCCAAGCCTCCACAACCAAGAAATAGGTCCGATTCAAATTGAAAATGGTTTTTGAAACAGATGGAAAACTCTCACACGATGGATATCCCCTGCCAAAAGGGTAATAAACTCATGGCATCCCGTTTCCTTCAAATTCGAAGAAGGAATCTTGGCTTTGAACTAGTCTCGAAACTCCTCCCATGAGACTTCCGACTACTCATGATATCTAAGAAACAAGAACTATCACAACCTCGCTGCCCCATGTAGCATCTTCACAACCAACGATACATAGTGCACCTTCCATACACGGTTCAAATTATAATTTATCTAAACCTCCTACAACCATTTTTATATGAATTCATCTGAAACGAATACCTCATACCTTTGTAGATTATGGTGCTCAAGCTCTCAGATTTTCCTCCTCCAATTGTTGTTGCCATCAACCTATACTCTGTGATGATCTTCTGGTGAAACCTTCTGAACAAATTCTACATAAACATGACAAATATCTCGACCTGGAGCCATAACTACAAAAGAATGAAGATTTAGATCCCATAAAATTGGAATGTGGAAGACTTTAACATTAATTAGTTGTCTTCATTTATTCAACATTGGTTAACCTATCCCAAGGTCTACCCATTCAAACCCGTACACAATGAAGAATGATGCATGATCCTTTCAAAAGTATCTACCCTTTAATCATTATCACCTCATTTAGTATCCACTATAAGGTTAAAGGTTCATGCATCAAATCAAATAGGGCCTTAAATATGCATGTCTTAGTTCTTCTTTTATGTTTAATGTGCTTGTTGAACTTAACTGTTACCATTTCCCTTCCAATACAAGCAACCTCACCTGTGCATAACTACAAACTCCATCATATCCCTCAACCAGACCTCTGATACCAAACTATCAAGACCTCTTACCCACACAGTTTACCCCTAATTAGCTATAAATGGGAGAATAGAGATAGTGGCCCCTTGACTCTCGCCCCTAGTAGGCCCCAGGATGACCACCAGCACTAAGGGTATAGTAAACACACAAAGGGGAGAAATTAACCTCTAAGAGAACACTTGTGAAAGATAGAGATAAGATATTCACAAAACAAATCCTGAAAATTCTAATATATAAAAGAAACACAAGTACAAAAATTAAATATCATGTAATAACTTATACAACAAAAATGATAAACTGCAAGTACCCAAATAAAAGTAAAGGCGACAGTGACCATGAAGCCCAAATAGATCCTACAACCCCAAGATAGTGGTAACCAAGATGATATACAATCGTATCCAATTGACTTTAAAAATAGTTTATATATGTGTAGGGTGAGTATAACAGTATACTTAGTAGGTTCTTCTATATATCCTTTCATGAAAAAGAAAAGAAAGAATGTAAGTGCACAGTGAAAAACATGTTAATCTAACTTGTTACCAAATAGTGTATAATATATTCCTATCCTCACTATGTATACTCTCACCAAGTATCAAATTCGAGAGGATATAATATAATAAAGAATATTGAGTGTACCCATCTACTAATTCTCCACTGGTTATTCGCTTTTTCCAAACATCGTACATCCTGATCATCTCTATCCAAAAAGGCTATCCCGAAGGCTCCTGGGTGAAGCACCAACACACACACCCCATGCATCAACATACACCTCAAGAATCACACCTCAAATTACACATAACCAAATTAACCATGTAGTTTTTGGGATCCACCACTGGATGCATAACATGTATCTTAAATCGGGTATCATACCTCAACTCATTACCTCCCATGTACTGAGTATGGATCCTCAAGCCACCACATCCCATACACATACAGATTATATCCATTAAGAAAATATATCCCGAATATTTTTTTTAAATAATCACAATCCATTACAGCCCTCTATAGACATATACATGGAAAAATAACCATTTTGCATACTAACACAAGTAACTACCAAGAGAAGAGAGCAGAGCCAAAGGGGGTAGTCATCCATCCATCCTCCCACTGAGATGTTTGAGAAAACACCCCAAGGGACTAGAATCATGAAGTGTCAGTTTCCCTAAACTAAAGGGTGGTGTAGTATATAGAAACAAAAAATGTAAATAATATAATATAGTTCACAACCACACTATGGTAATAACCTAGTTTGTCAATCAACTTTAGCTAACCTCTCTCGAATTCCCAGCTGTCACTACAAAGACTAAATATCTTATAAGAGCACAACTATTTAAAGAGCAACATTAAGTAACTTTATCTCTTTTTATCAGTGGTAAATTGTGTTAATTAATTATTAAAAATTAATTAAATATAAAAAATTTCAATTTTTCATTACATGAGAACCACAAAATTGTTCACCACCCTTAAAGCATAACCGGACCAAGTACACAGTTTCTCGTAAATATAACCATAGCACTGCATCTTAGAAAACATCAACCCCATTGGTAAAACATTTATTCATTTATTTAAAAATAAATACTTCTTTTCATATTTATAGTTGTTATAGGATAAAATTACAATCTACCAAACAAAAGGTTCTCAATACAATGAGTAAATGAAATGCTCATTGTGTCTTTTTTCCCTGCAACCGGAGGGCTGACCAATTCAACCATGAGAATCAATAAACAAAAAGAAAGTGGCATACCCTATGCTTCTTCACCTCCCTTTAAAACAGAGTAATAAAAAACCTGATGCCTCAAGCTGTGTGGAAAGATTAACAGATAATTAAAAAATAGATTCAACAATCATCCAACTTTTATATCAATGGGTAAGCCCAGCTTCAACCCATTCTATCATCTTTGGTGTCCTTCTTGACACCCATGCATAAAAAAGTGCATCTCACCACTCCAGGCATCAACTATTTTCATAACAACCCATCCTCCCTATATCACGTACCACAACAGCACTCTAGGATTAGCCATACCGGGCTTACATCACTTCCAGACCTCCCTACCCCAAAAAACCACAACATCCCTCTAGGATTATCCATATTATACACAATAATAAATAAACATAGAAACTATGATCTTGACCTTAAAGTAAGGAATAAATCCTTCCCACTCAACAAGCTCTCATTTATCCAAAGAATAAGTAAACTGAACTTTACATGAAAGTGGATAACTCAAGCCCTATAAAGGCATTATCTTTTATAAGACAACCAATTATTATTCCATCTTGAATTAAATGATTCATTATTAAAATGTTCCAACTATGAGAATCCTAAGAAACAAGCTATCAAAAATTAATTAAACAATTAGTTTTACATTACTATAATTATTTTATCAAAAATACATCTACATGCTTCTGGTTCATTAACCAATTCAATCTAACATGCATATCTACATGAATTTTATTATCATCAAATTACAAAAACAGTAACCAAAATCATTAAACATGACTCTTAAATTACTTTAGCCAATTAATTATCAATTAATTTTGACTTTACGTTATTTACCAATTTCAATAATAAACAACAAGCTAAACCAAGAAAAGCATATATATCACACTATCTATAAAATCAAGAGGCAAAATGTTATCACTATACAAGGAAACAACATCGTTATGTGATTGATACCAATTATTTAATCTATTTAAAATAATTATTAGGTCAATTTTATTATGATGTAGGGGATAAATCATGATAGATATATAATTACAAAAAAATAAATAGATATTTAATTAATAGACTACCCCAATAGTTCATCGACATTCTTCACATTATAATGAATTTATGCAATGGATCCCAATAAACTCTTCTGCTACAAATGAATCCATCTGAGGATGTAATGGCACCACTGCACCAACCCACAAGAAAAAACAATCCATTAGAACCATAAGAGATCATCTTCCATAGCATGGTGAGATTATGAGAGAAGAAACAATATCAAATCAATAGGAACTGCTAGAAAAAAAAGGAAAACACACCATGGATCAAAGACAGAATGAATATGGATGTCTGGGATCGATCTTGATCAAAGGGATCTCTAAAACACTAAGGAGGGGACTACCTGGTCATCTAGGATGATAGAGAGAGAAGCTATAACCATATGGTTTGATAGCCTGACTAGCTGAAATGTTTTAAAAAACATACAATATCGGGCTATTAGATGATTTGAAATCCTCATTCACATCATGTAATTCCTTGGGTTTTTTTTTTCACCAAAAACCCATCGCCTTTATATTTAATTTTATTTTTCAAACCCTAAACAATTACATATTGTGAAACCCTATTTAACGTTCTGAGATTTATTCTACATAGTGTGAAACCCACATTCCTGGTGTGAAAGTTCCTTGGTCCCAATTCTCAACACCCAAACTCCTCTAAACGTCATTTGAGCCTCCTCTATGCTCTGAAATCCTCAGGGACATGCAAAGGATCAATTCATGTAGATTCAATACCTTACAATAATATTCCTTTTTACCCTGTGAAATGGAAATATAATAAAGGAGTGATCTTTGATTCTCAGAAATAGAAACACATATCATAATATTTCTAGCCATAAACATGAATGAGATGATTAAGAAGACATAAATATCTTTAAAAAGATCATACGACTACATATGATAATAAAAAAAATTATATGAAAAAATAGTATCATAAATATATCTTTAAGGAATCATTAAAATTAATATGTTTCTCAAAATACATGTCTATTATCATAAAACTAGTGAACATGATATTAAATAGTCGAATACATTAAAAATAAGGGACAACCATGAAAACATGGAATTTCCTAGAAATGGAATGCATCATTAAAAATTAGAATAACATGATAAACATATTATAAATTGTTCACAATCATAATTATCACAAAATAATTGACCAAACCCATTATTCCCATACATATGCGAACAAACACATTAGGTCCACATCAGAAAAATTGAGTAAACCCATAATGCCCACCATTTTGTCTGAAAAACTAATTATATCCATTCCTATGTATCTCATGAGATATAATCTTAGAGTAATTAAATCAGGTGTGATATTGGACCACACCAATCATCATTCATAAAAATTTGTGCCACTTAAGATCAACCGTAGGCATATCACCATAAATCAATGAAAAATGTGTTTCATAAACTTATCACATAATATGAACTTAAGAAATTATAAGTTATCAAAAATTTCATTTTAAGAATGGAAAAATATTATAATAAAATATTGAGGGTGATGAAAACATCACAATATGATATATCATCCACTAAGGAAAAATATAGGTAAAAATACCAAAGTTTACGCAAAAACATTCCACCACTATTATAAAAGATAATGGGAAAATTAGTTCCAAATTATTTTGAAGAGTGATAAAGAATCTTTTTAAAAACCATATTATAATTATTTAAAACTATAATAATATTTAAAATATATTAAATTAATAAAAAATGATGAGTGAAAGACAAAATATTTTATTTTTAATGGATAGAAAACACTTTTTATTTGTTTTTTTGAAATAACAATATTCAAAAAACCAAATCTTAACAATAATATTAAACATTAATTTGAAAAAGAGCTAAAGGAAATATTGAGAATCACATAAAATAATTAATATTAACATCCAAAAAAATAGTGGATAACATTTAAGGGAAGCAAATATGGTCATGGATGAAAAACTTAATTGGATGGAATGAGAGTTATTTTTACCAACATTAAGATTTTATTTTAGACAAAATGTTACCAAAGAAGTGCTAATTGATGATGTCTATTAATTTATCTACATACAAAACAAAATAACCTATAGAATAGGGTAATGTAAAGACCAAAAAATGAAGAAAATATTCATGTATGATATATTAGTACACAATGAATTAGAAATTGAGTCATTCAAACTCTTAAAAAGTGGGTAACATAATAATAAATGGAGCATGTGAAAGAGGCCATAAAATTTAAATATAATGAAATTGAACATATTTTTATATTTTAACTCAATTTGTTAGTGAATAAACCTTATAAAATAAATTAGGGCACACAATATCAAAAAAGTCACTTAGAGTTGAAAATGAGACCAAGATACCCTTACCTTTATTCTTGATTTCCAAATAAGTTATTTGAACTAATGTATCTAAAACATTCCCAATTTAAAAACTAGTTTCACAACCATATTTTTACCTCAAATATTTTATAATTTCCACATATTATAATTAAATATATGTATATTAGTTAGTTTTTATCTTTTTTCCAAAAGAAGTTGTTAAAAATTTTGACCATTTGAACTAGTTTCATAGGAGTCATTTAAGTATTAAATATTCTCCCAAATTTGATCATTATAATATCATTAATTTTATTGTGATAAATTAATTATAATGATTTATGAGGATTAAATTTTCTTTTATGAGTGTTTCATTCTTTATCATTGAAGTTTAAATCCACATAAGCATGTTTTGGTGATTCATGATAAACAAAATGTGTTTTTTAATTAATGCGTTTAATAATAGTGCCACCATTATGAAACCAAAAAAAATTATTATTTACTTATTTTTATAATATATTACAAGAAATAAATTTCCAATATTCATCTTGGATATATATTTTTAAAAAATTTCAAATATGTGGTTAAACGAACCCAAAACTAAACATTCCATGATTAATGGTTGATTAGGTGGTGGTTAGTTATGATATAATTATACCAAAAGTATAATGATCATATTCATTATTTATTAGTATGATATATCAAAATTATATTGAATTATAATATGGAATAATGTATATGAAAAAGAATATAATATTAAAAATAGTTTTTTCTTCATAGATTGTTTGATTAAGAAGTTTAATTTTGTAACTACTATTTATCATTATTCTCATTAATTGGTTAATAATTTTTTAAGAAAATTATTTATATTGTATAAATCACATAAAACCTTTAATCATATTATCATGATTTTCAATTTATATTAGTGATGTAATGAAAAACTGAAATATATTGTTCAATGGAGGTGGTAGTCCGCACATACGCATGGATTATGATTTATTTTTTCATAGTATAAAGAAAACAAAAAATATTTTTAATTATTTTAGAATATAAAATATTTCATAAATATAATAATTATATATTACGTTTAAATTTAGTAAAAAACTTGTTATGTGGTGAAGGAAAGTGAAACATCTTGCATCATGGAGGCGGTTGTCTGTACAACACGTGATTCATATTTTCGTTTTTGTTATTGTAAAAGGGGAAGGTGGTCAATGCTTTTTAAATAGTTATAATAACATTTCACTATAATTATGATATGGAATTTTTCATCTTTGCATGGAAAATTTAAAATTTAGGAAGAACAAATGCATATAAATCAATATAAAAAAGTGAGGAGCAGTTAGAAATCCATTCCTTACTACTTGGATTATATGCTATGGAACGGGGTAAAACCTCTGAGAGGTGGTATTTTGGGAAGAAAAGAACCTATTAAAGTTATATATGAGTGTTTAAGAGTGTTTTTGGTATATTTTAGGCTAAATAATTGGCATTTTGGTGTGAGGGGAAGTGAGGAGGTGAGTTCCACTTTAATAAGTAAAAAGGTGTGACATTTTTTTAAATACCCAAAACTTTTCAATATTGAAAATAAAAACTCTTGGAAGTGGTGAAAATTTTGAGAAATAATGGATATTATAATAGATAAGGTCTAACCACACATAAAAAACTCTATTAATTTTTTTAATTATTTTAGTCCCTTTACCTCTTAGGTTTCTTTTTTTTCTATTTTAATTTTCACCACGGTAACTAGTTTTTATATAGGTAACTTATACAATATTCCAAAAAATGAAATGGTCATTTTTATATAATTTGGTCTTAAAAATCCTAATTCAATATCAATTTTTTTGTTTAAATATTTAAATAAAAAATGTATATTTTTTAAAAATCATTTTTCATAAAAATAAATCATAAGTTATATAATGATAAATATGGGTTTTTAAATTAAGCTATAAATAATAAAAATTATAAATTCACTTATATAATACATATTTGGTCTTATAATTTTTTTCCAGAAATTTTCAATTCGAAATTAAATTTTAGTAATTACATAAAAGTCATTTTATTTATAAAAATAAAATTGTAACTATTTATTTAAAAATAAATATTTCTAAAAACATCTTAGATATTCAACATAATATAATATTGTAATGATAAATTGAAAAATTAAATTATTATTTTAGAAATTTTCATCATATAATTTAATGTTTTTACAATTATTTAAAAACATAAAATATAGGGAAACACTATTTTTATAAGAAAACAAATTTTAGTATCTTACCATTTATTTTACTATAAAATAAATATTAATATTGTATTATTATATATTATTTTATTTAGGCAAAAAACATAGTTTATTGAAAAAAATTACAATTAAAAAAAAATACATTTTTTAAGTATAAAATGAATTTTGAGAAAATGATTATGAAAAGTATAAAACTTTTTATATATGTATACATAGAAATATTTTATTATATTTTTATATAATCCTTATATCTATATACATAACCCCTTATAATATTCATGTAATTCCTAAGAATAAGATAATGTTTGGTTTTAGTTTTGGGTGGCGGTTCAGCTGTCCAGGATATAGGGGAGATTTTCATAAACATTAACTTATCCCTTATACAAATTTTCTAAAACCATAATTTCTCAAATTACACTTGGGATTGGTTATGTTTAAATCATGTAGAAGCTACCACCCTTTGGAGATTAGAAAAATGGGATTCATATATAGGTTTTCTTCTTTAGGATTCCATTTTCCTTTCTTTATTGATTTTAGGGGTTGTTTATTTGACATTATATTAGATAATTTAATATTTTTATTTTAATAGTTCTCTTTAATTTTCAAAATATTTATAGGTTCGTTTTTTTAGTTTGATATATTATGTGAAACATTCTACTTATTGTTTTATTTATTTAAGGAGAATATATATTCAAAACTCAGGTTGTTACATGAATAATTCACCCTCCAGGGGATCAGACATATGAATAATATTTTGTAGTATATTATGTAAAAAAATTAATACTGAGTTAAAAAAGGTGTAAAATAAAAAAGATAATTTAATTTTATTAACCTATCGGACCCTATATATCCCTATCATGTAATGTATGATACAATATATATTTCAATCTATACCATGGAGAATACTCTAGTTGTTGTGTCCAATGTAGTCACATCATAAGCATTATCTCCAAAAAATATCACATTCCACACGCAAAAATTGTTAAAATATGCATGATATCACCTATAGTTTATATCCACCTGACAAATCATATTTTGGTAATAAATAATGGGTAGTTTTCTTAGTGTTGATGAAATATTCATTGCAAATTTAAATTAAAGCACAAATCTATTATTATAGTCCCAATAAACCATATATAATTATATGGGAGGCACTACATCCCTGACATCATTGATCATAGTAGTACAATATATAGAAAATTGGTCAAAATTACCCTAATATGACTACCATGAAATTTGAATTGATATATTATAGTCATTAAATGATATTATTTCTATTTTCTAAGAACTATAATATTTCAAAAATTGAATACTCTATATAAAAAATATATATACTTACATCAGTAGGTAGTGGAATATAAGATATGGGACAATATACTACACAATCATGTCTTTATAACTTACTATAAGTGTGTATTTGAGTCCAAATGTATCATAGAAAATGGATAGTGATAAATAATGTGAAATTAATTACAATATATCAATTATTACCATAAAAAAATAAAGATGGGGGATTATACCAATATCAATATATAGCCCCATTGAGCACATATGTGGGAATATTTTGACTAGTGTCAGTATGATTCATGGGAGGGATGTGATCCTATGTCTGTATTTGAAATAGGAAGACACATCCCTAAATATAACTATGATATGATCAATTCACACTTCATAATTATCTATGTGTTCATGTGAAGAATTAATATTCCCAAATTTATCTTTGATCCTGATTTAATTCATCATGTACCCCAAAAAATATCATGTGGAAATAAATTATCGATTATCTCGAACACATTTCCCCTCTAATGAGATATAATATATGTGTATGTTAATGATGTCGGAAAATATTATCATCATCATCATCAGGCCCCAAATGAGTTAAATGATATATCCACACATGTGAAATAAGACAATATGCTCATAATTATCATTAGGTAATTATTTGAGGTACATGTAAATCGATCACATAAATCACTGACTATCATATATATTTTTATCATCTCCCTCAATGTATATTCATACTAATGAATATCCAATCACATTATTATCTCTACAGGTGGATCCCATAACTGCAACACCCTAAATATAAATACTAAGAAGAAATGGAACATCATCTTGGGTGATGATCATATCCCCATTAAGTTAGTTGATAGTGTAATTCTCACGTATTCATCACTCGGTGATGGGTGAAAGGATTTGGTGATAAATAAATGTGAATTAAAATATTGGGTATTCATAAAAACAAATGCATCATAGGTTTAGAAAAATAAAATGTGGAAGAAAAATGTGATGATAGTGGTGTTCCTTATGCATCCTAACCCATCAAACATCATACCAGGAAATATTATCACATTAAACATTTTTTTACCACTCAGTGAGTAGAGTTTTATCCTATATATCTATATCTTCAAATATAGGAACTATTAAACAAGGGAAAAAATAAAATTAAATGTAATGGTTAGTAGAATCTAGGATAAAGAAATAGTATAAATTGAAAAATAAATATCAAAGATTGAAGAAGAACCATACTTATCCCCTTTTACTATTTAATTATCAATATATTATATATATTTTCATCATATAATATATTCTCCTTTAACATAATTCCAGACATTTTCCTTCCTTCAATATGAAATATATTATCTGTATTTATGATGTTTCCCTTGGTGAAAATTAAATCTGTTGTGTTTTTACAATATACTTAATATATTTTCATATATAATATCCTATTCTTTTAGAAAAATAAAATTCATAAGATATTTCATCAATTAATATTATATTTCTCCTATAAATAATATATTTTTTCATATGTTTGTATTTTGAATAAGGTTATGAGTTTATATATAATATAATTTCTCCCATAATCCATAATTTTTAGAACTTACCTATTTTTTATTCAAGCATGACTTTTATAAATTTATATGTAATATTTTTTTTATTCCCTATTCATATGTAATATATATATATATCAATACGTATAAATTTATTCAAAAACCTAAATCTTTTAATGAAATTCCTAAAATCCTAACCTGAAATCATGCCCAAATTACCATTTTAAATACCAGTGGCCTTACATGTTGTTCATGGAATACATCATAATCCCATAGAGTGATAAATTTTCCAGGAATGTGAGGGTATTTATTCTTGTTATTCCCTTACACATGACATATGTTGCATCCCAAATGTTGGTTATATTCTTAAGGTCAGTCTGTCTCTAGTCCAAGTTCAACCAATCTTTGGTCTACCTCATTGTCATAATCTATTAACGTTAGATATCAATGATAGATGTTATTTGGGTATTGGGAAATTTAAAATCTCCCCAAAAAAAATAAATGATGGCTTTTAGTTGTAAGAAATGTTTTATAGATAATACATTAAAGGAAAATATAGTTCTCATGAGGCATTAATGGACAAACATGTCTTATTTCTATGAACCCATTGAAACCTCAATCCCAAAAAGTTTCTATAGTAAAATTGGATCATGTATTATAAGTACACAATCAATCATCCAGTTCTACTTATTTTTGGGTCATAAAACCCTACCACTTTGAATTGACTTGCATATCAGTTAAACAATCATTCTCTAAAACAAGAAGCTTCTTTATTATTCCTATAAATCCCCTATTTATGGTGTTGTCCATACTACAACCCCTATTTAATCCCATTAGTAGTCTATATTCCTATTTCAATAATGTACTTCACACTGTAATAAAACTCATGATAAACTAAGATAGCTATTGGTAACTTGTGCAGTTCCTAGAAGACAACATTGATGCACTATATAATGTCTGTGGACATATTCACATACCTCTTACCAAATCATATACCAATGTTTATTTCAAATTTGAAATCTACATCATATAGTCATAAATTCCCTAATTGATGAATAAATTCATTTTGATCATTGTTTAACCCATCACTGTTTCGGCTCATATTCTATGGAAAATGAACGTGTTATATTAAAATTAATATTTTTATTACTCTAGAATAATAATAATTAACAACTACATTACAAATATAATGGCCTTATTCATAGATTCATCAAAAAAGTATTTCATACAATCAAGATAATATGCCTAATTTAGTACTAATAATATGAATCTAGGTATATATAGATACCATGATCTGTATTGATTTCCTTTTGGATAACCCAGTGAAAATAATATATCAAACAGACACCCTAAATGTTGGTGAAGTGTTTTTTGTCACAAGACACAAATTAATTGCATAATTCATAATTTTCATTTTCCACTATTGAAAATGAAACTAACAATGGAACATAGTTACCTCTTGGGATGTTGTAATCAATAGTACACATGTTTAATCTATACTGAAATGTTTTGTAAATATATAGAAACTGATTGAGGAAATTAAATTTTGAAATGCATAGAAGTAATTATTTGTAAATTTTCTGAAAACTAAATTAAGAAGCATCAAATCTATTATCATTAGAAAAATGTTAATGTATAGAGTGGTAGAATACAATATTTCTTTTTTTAACTCATCTTTGAGAGAAATTGTGGAAACAACCATTAGAAGTCATCCCAGTCACTAAAAACTTTAACAATTTCCTTCTATTTTCCCTCCAATACTTCCCATATAAAATATTATAGCTCAAATTTTCTTATATCATCTCTTTTACAAGGCATATAGGAACATCTTTGGAGACCCAGATCATATTGATAATAACTACTGACAAACATCCAGCATTAAATTATTCATGATCAAATGTAATATTAAGATGTATGTAGGTATTAGATACCTCAACCAATGAAATACCCCACCCTTTAAGAAAAATTTCAGGAATCTACCTTAAATAAAATATATAATCATCATCATTTTTTCACCTTATATTAATTATTTCCTCTATAATTACACCTCGACTATATATATATATTCTCTCTATAAAATTTCTTTAACATACTTTTCTAGAAATTTTTTTTAAAAGTTTCTTCCATTTTCTAAAGTTTTATTTATTGAATTAAAATTTTCATCTACAACTCTTAGAAACTCCGTTGTGGGAATGATAATATTCTGGTGAAATTTAGGATAATGTTCCATATCTTCTATCCAAGATGTGAATAGTGGTGGAAGATTAATCTTTCGTTGAGGTAGGTGTATAAAATTGTATTTTTAATGGATTTTTTTTACTTGATCTTCATCTTCCTGTACATCATAAAAATTTTATGTAATGTTCCATCATTAGTCACTTTATTGTAATTAATTTTCTCATCATCATATCAAAGTTATCAAATTAATTTTATTCATACACATAATATTTAATATTGGAATAATATTTGTATTTACCTTCATTAATGAATCATGAATAGATCTTGAATGCCTCTATTTTTATACAACGATAGGTTGATTCCAAAAACTAAAAAACTAGACACTTAATTTTTCTAAACCATTATTAGAACATTTTTTAAATGTTGTTGTTTCATTCATCATGAACTCATTATCAATTAACGGACAATATATATAGTATCATATTCCAGTACTACCAATTTCAATAGAAAACATACTATATATTTTTAGGTTTAATCATTCATCATCCTAGAATGCTAGCTTGATGTTCTTCTAAGGAAACATAATATCTTATGATAACCACCCATGATAGAAGTTTAATATATGAAGGTCCTTGATTATTCTTAATAACTTCACTATAGTAGTATATTTCGAAATATATGATTGTCTATATAAAATAATTCAGGTCATAAGGATTAAAATATATTAAATAAAGTTCACTAAAATACATTGTGTGGATTTTTTTATTTTGATTACACAAATAACCGCTATTATTAATTGATTGATATCTTAATGAGTTTTTTATATAGGTTTTTTTAATGAATAATTTCAATTTATTTATTATTTTACAAATAATTATGGATTTAAAACACATTAACTGAATTAATTTATTTCTATAAAACAAATAATGAGTTGATTTCATCTATGCCTTTAGCTAGGTGAAATTATGGAAGGCATTAGAGTACCTAATGGATTGATGGCTACATTGAAAGAATTGAAACATTTTGGGGGTACAATCACTCTTGTGTCTTCCTGGGATTAAGGTATTTAGGTAATAAATTCATTTTATATTTCTTGAAATGTGTTGATTCTATGTAGCCATTTTTAAAAATACATCCAAAATAAAAATCTATGCTGAATTTCTATTTTATTTTTCAAAAACCCATTTAAGAAACTCTAACTTAATAAATATTACCCTATTGTTTTTATAAAACAATTACCATATATAATGATTAATTAATCTATTTTTCCTTATATACTTTAATCTTATAATTAATATCATCTAATGATATTTTGTCACGTGATCGTTGGGGAGTAAACACTAAATACCCCCATCCACTTTCAACAATAAATATCCATCAGATGAATATATGAGAAGCCAAAGTGATACCCCACTACCCAAAGGTATCACACTAAATAAATATATAGAAATTTTTATTTAAATGAATAGTTTATATTATTAATTTAATTAATGAATAATAAAATTAATATTAAACAGCATTATTATTAGTTACTAACAACTATTATTACTAACCATTATCAATAACCATTATTATTACAAATTCAAACGTCTATTTATTAATAAATTAAAATAATATTAATTAAATTAATATTACATACTAACTATAATTATTAATAATATAATCCATCTTGTAGGATCGAAATAATGATGTAGATGCTCAATATACAAGAGGGGGGTGAATTATTTATTTTAAAAATTTCCTTAAATAAGGAAATATCTATGTTTAAAAAAGTAAAACTAAGAAAATTCACAACACCTCTCACACAAATTGAAATATTGGGACAAATTATGAAGGCAAAAAATTCTAGTTCTATACACTAGCTTATATAGGGAAAGTGATTTTGAAAAACCGGTTCCGGAAATATGGATCTGGAAAATGAAACTTAACCAAAGTTTACAATATGAGATTCTACCTTAAAGCATATATAATCTAACTGAATCATAGTATACAAGTGTAAGGAAGTATAGGATAGTTATACTTTCTTAAACATACAGAATGCATCGAAAAAGATAAACTTGTTACAAAACAAGTAACAAGATATAAAACTTTTAATGCAAAGAGAAGGGTATCCAAAAACCTTGGATAAAGGTCACCTGATTTATACTTTCAAGATTGAAATATATGTCTTACCCACACCTGTGTAATCCCTCGATATGAAGATCGAAATCTCTATCTTGCTATCCCCGCTAGCCCCCAACTTTAAGATAGTTTGAACCTCTTTCTTCCTCAGCAAGTAAGCCCTCGAACTTCAAGGTAGTCGGCACCTCTGTCTTCTTATCCCCAGAAGCCCTCAAATGTAATCACCAACATTAGGAGTCGCACAAAGCAATCTAAACGAGTAGTTCAGTACACACAAGGCATGAAAAGCTTCTCTCTCTTGAAATCGCCTTAACAGCCTGTGGTCTCTAGAGTGATCAACATCTTATCATTTTGAGATCTTTCAAATGAGCTCCTATTTATAGGCTCGGTAGCAATGGTCGGCTCCCTCCTCCAATGGTCATATTTTATTTAAATTTCAGAAGGACGTATAAATGTGTCACTCAACCAACAGTTAGTTAATAACAGAATGGATGACATCATTTTATAACAAAATTTGTGCAATTGAAAGCACGACATTGTTTTATAACAAACTTAACAAATCATAGTGTAAGTAAAAAGATTAGAGTCTATCCAAAAATTAAATTAAGAGTGTATATTACAGGGATTTTCAGATTCTGTTTATCAGAAGATTTCGGAGTCGGATTTCATAAAAGTTCATACCCATAATTCGTAATCATAATTCACAAACAGAATTTATAATGAGAATTTTGCACTGGAATTCATAATGAGAATTCATCATGGAATTCCTAATGAGAATTCATCACAGAATTTTTAATGAGAATTTATCAAAGAATTCATAATGAGAAATCATTAATGAATTCGTAATGAGAATTCATCACGGAATTCATAATGAGAATTTATCAGAAATTCGTAATGAGAATTCATCACAGAATTTGTAATGAGAATTCATCACAGAATTTTTAATGAGAATTTATCACAGAATTCATAATGAGAATTCATCACATAATTCGTAATGAGAATTCATCAAAGAATTCATAATGATAATTCATCCTAGAATTCATAATGTGAATTCATCGCATAATTTGTAATGAGAATTCTTCACAGAATTCATAATGTGAATTCATCACAGAATTCGTAATGAGAATTCCTCATTAGAATTCGTAATGGGAATTCATCATTAGAATTCATAATGAGAATTAGTCATCAGAATTTGTAATGATAAATCATCATCAGAATTCGTAATGAGAATTCATCATCAGAATGCGTAATGAGTATTCTACATTAGAATTCGTAATGAGAATTCGTCATTAGAATTAGTAATGAGAATTAATTACAGAATTCGGAATGAGAATTCAGATCCTGAAATAGAATTCTTTATATGAAAGAATTATACGATTATAAGAATATAGATATGAATCAAATTATTATACTTAAGGAAAAAAGTTGATATGAACATTTAAAACAAGAAAGAGGTAAATTTCCTTAAGGAAATTTTCCTTATAGAAGTAAAACTGGGGTAAAAACATATTTGCCTAAAGATAAGTTGTTTGTGATTTATAAAACAAGAAATAATGGAAAAGTTATAAGGAAAAACTTATTGAATAAAGAATATACTACTTTTTGGAAAGCACAAACATCCTTATGAAAAAGAATATAAGAGCTTAGAATAAATTTCTAGACTTTGAAATTAAATCTTATCTCCCTTTGTTTGTGAATTATAGTGAATACGACTAACTCCTCCTGAGGCTTTGGAACTCTAAGGATCATATTCTAGATTTCCAGAATGAAATTTTCATTATCATAAGAATGAAAAACATTGTAATGGGAAACTCCCCCTTATATAGGCTCCCCCTTACTTAGGGATATTTCTTCTTTACTTAGACATTTTTCTTCTCCCTTTTAGATTATTCGTTCTCCCCCTTTTGAGTAATTCATTTTCCTTATCCCCCTTTGTGATTTTCAAAAATAATTTAGGGAATATAAAAGATAATAAAGTACCTAAAATATTAGTATATGCAACCAATGAAAATAAAAGTAACCAAAATTTCATTACTATTAGAAAGAACTAGTACAAGGAAAATAGTACAACAAAATATGAGAGTGGCCTATTTTGTTTCTTTTTCCTTGGGATTAAGAATTTTTACAATTGTCTTCAGCTTCTTCATTTCGTTGTGGTCCTCCTCCACTTGCTTCTCTAAAGCAATGATTCTTGCATCTTGAGCCTCCATTTCCACTGCCTGAGCATTAAGAGATTCATTTTGATTTAAAACCTTTTCTCCCAACTGAGTCCAAAGATCCTTTTCTTCTATGTAGTACTGGACAATAGAACATAGCTTCTCATTCAGATCATTGACCTCTTGCATCCAAATATCCTGCTCAAGAGTTAACTTCTCCTCAAAAGAATTTGAAAGATCGTTGATTTTATAGAATTCAGTAACAAAAGGATCTTTAACATCTACTTGGAATTGATCATGCTCTCCCATATCTTGAACAACTTTCTTAGAACACTTGGTTATCTTCATGCAAGAAAATATATGTGCATCATGATTAATAAGAAAGATTTTATGATCAGCCTCAAGCTTAGCACACCTACCCATCACCATGGATACAGAGACCAATATTTGATTTATTCTATGCTGAATCATCTGGGATCTAGATTATATTCCTGGAAGAATTATAATGACGTCCAATAGCTTCTTTAGGGACTGTTCAACAAAGTCATGTCCAAAGACAGATGACTCTGAATCTGACATTCTGGTTGGAGATGGTCCTTCCACTGACTGTATCATATTCCTTTTAGATGATCCTCCAACTTCTTTCCTTATTATAATATCTTTCATTGGAGTGTCAACAACCACTTTCTTACCTTTATTATCTTTCGTAATGGTATGTTCATCAGGAGATTCTTGCTCACTTTCTGAATGTTGAACCATCTCATCTTCATCAACTTTCTCCTTCTCTGCTTCAGATTCAACATCCTCAGGCTGTATAAAATCATGATTGTGACTTTCTTCCTCATAAGGCTTGTTCAATTCCTCTTAAACTTTCTCATCAACTCTAGGTGTAACAATTTTTTAAGATCCGGCTTGGGAAGTCCAGAGTGAAAATATCTCGGAAGCAATATCCTTATCATGATAGTCTTCAACTTGTTTTATGACATCACTAGGGCCCACACTGCTCTCTGTTTGCTGGATTTCTTTCACAACTTGCTGAACTCACAGCATCAATTCTTTCTCAGCTTTCTTCTTTTTATAATTTTTCAGAGTCTTCTCACCCATAATTTCAGGCAAACCTACAACCAAAAAGGATTTTGGAATGGGTAGATTTTTAGATGATACCTCAGTGGCCTTCAAAAGAGATTGAAAAATCTCTTCCTCTGACATTTATTTTTTAACTTCTTCTCTTTGTCTTGATTTTCTAATTAATCAGTCTATTTCTCTTTTATGGACTTAGCCTCAATAGGGTCTAATCTAAATTGTGGCTCTCCTTCTTTCCTTTTTTATTTATCTTTCCTCCACTTGGAAACCACCTCATCTAGATAAGCCTTTTATTTATTTGGGTTAGGAGGTGCTAATTACGTTTGCTTAGACATAGGTGTTTTCTCAGCAACTTCCACTTCCATCAATTTCCTTCTCTTTCCAGCTTTCATTGATGGTTCCAGAGTTTTTTGATCTTTTTGAGCTACCTCAGCCTCTTCCTCTGGTAAAGAATATAATTCTCCAGATTCAATAGAAAAGGACATTTTCATCCTCTTCAACGTATCATCACTAATAAGCATTACCTTTAAATTACTTGGCTTAGAAGTGCAAGAAACATTAAACAAATCAAGACACCTGATAATAATCTTGTAAAGCAGGGGAAGATACATTATAATATGAGATTTTAGATTCCCTTCTTTAATATTATTTACTGTAATCAAAACATGCATCATCAATTTTTACTTCTTTTGATTTACCAAAAAATTTAAGATGTATATATCACTCTTATTGAGATTATCCTTATCACCCCTTCTCGGTACAAAAAACCTCATACCCATAGCTGTAGAATCCAATTATTAGAAGAGAGATGAGAAATATTAGAGGTCTTAACAGCTTTATGTCCAAGGCATTCATTGGACTTCACTTTATTGAAACATCTTTGCTCATCTGGAAGCTTGTGTGAGAAAAATTCAGCTTCACCTTCATATGATTGACCCACCAAGCATGCAGCATTGGTGTAAGATAATTTGTACGCCCTCCCCTAAAAATTGAATTAAAAAATCTCTCTACCATCTTCCTTAAGGAAGGAAACAGACTCGTAAAACTCTACAAGAAAATCTGAATAAACAGGGTCCCGATTAGCTGGCTTTGATAAGCATACATCCTCTTAGCCATTGAACAAGATGTTCCTAGATATAAGAGAATCATACTTGTAGAAATTAGGATGCACCATACTCTCCCTATAAACAAACCACTTAGAAATGTGCTTCCCCTTTGACATATCCTGAGAAGTGGCTTCTACAGACATCCGGAACTGAACACTTCTGAAGAAGTCGGAACAGATGTGGGAAAGATCGGAGCATCCTTAAGTAAAATGACAAATATTCAAGAGGCAAAAGAATTATATCTGATGTTGGACAACCCTGGGGGTCCCCTTTATATTGGAGTTGAGGTGACAGTTCAACTTCTATGGTTGATTGAACGATTGAGAAACCTTGAGATTTGATCTGATGGTTGAGAAACAATCTGCAACAAAAACTTGACTCTGATCTTTTGAGGGTTTAAGAAAAACATTCAGATTTAAGAAAAATAGAAACCGAACAATTTAAAAACCCATAAGAAAATACCATCATGTAAAATATTATTACAAAGACTTAAGTAAGAAAATCATACCATTCGGATTGGCTAGAAAGATTGTTTGTAAAAGGTGACATTCTTCATGAAGAAAATTTGAATACAAAAATCTTACTACGAAAAACGCAGTACAAAAAACATGAGTTTGAAAAATTTTATTATGAAAAGAAATCTCAGTACGAAAATTTCATTACAAAAATTCTCAGTATGAAAATTTCATTACAAAAGTTCCAGTATGAGAATTTCATTATGAAAGTTCCAGTATAAAAATTTCATTATGAATGTTCCAGTATGAAAATTTCATTACGAAAGTTCCAGTATAAAAATTTCATTACGAAAGTTCCAGTATGAAAAGGAGTTTATTACTATAAATAGATTGTTTCTAGAAGAAGTTAATGATGGAAAATTACCATATGGTTATTATTCCTAAATTCTGCTTAACATATTCAAATCTATCGGAAGGTAAAGATTTTGTGAAAATATCAGCAAGTTGATCTGGCATTCCGATAAACTGAAGAATGATCTCTCCTTTTTGTGTGTGATCCCTAAGAAATTGATTCCTAATATCTATGTGCTTTGCACGGGAGTGATGTGCATGGTTTTTACTAAGGGAAATGGAAATTGTGTTATCACACAAAATTTGAGTCTTAGTAAAACTCAAGACATAGTTTGTTAGTGTGTGTTGCATCGACAACACTTAAGCACAATAACATCCAATTGCTACATATTCAGCTTCAGCAGTGGAAAGTACTATTGAGTGTTTCTTCTTTCATGACCAAGAAACTAACGGATCTACTATGAAATGAAAAGTTCTAGATACTCTTTTTCTATCCATTCTACACCCACAAAATCCAGAATTTGAAAAACTCTTTATGAGAAAATCATTTCCAGAAGTATAAAATAATCCTAGATCCATGGTTCCCTTTAAGTAGCAAAAAATTATTTTCATTTCCTTTAAATGAGATTCCTTAGGATTATATTGATATCTGGAACATAATCATACTAAAAACATTAATTCAAGATGACTAGCTGTCATGTATAGTATGCTTCCTATCATACTTCTAAAAGATGTTTGATCCACTGGTTTCCTGGCTTCATCAATATCAAGTGTGTTTGAGGTACCAATGGGAATAAAAACACTTTTAGTGTTTTCATATCCATACTTTTTAAGAAGATATTTAATATAATTATGTTGAGATATATAGGTTCTTTCTTTTTTTAAGAAATTTGAAAACCAATGAAAAATGTTAACACACCCATCATAATCATTTCAAAATCAGATTTCATTAGACTTTAAAAGGAATCAGTTAATGATTGCTAATTTGAACCAAATATGATTTCATCAACATAAATTTGAACAATCAAAACATTTTTCTTTTCGTTCTTTATAAAAAGGGTTGGATATGCATTTTCCTTAAAATAGTTATTATGAAGCAAAAATCATGTTAGTCTTTCGTACCAGGCTCTAGGGGATTGTTTAAGGACATACAAAGATTTGGTAAGTCAAAAAAATGATTAGGATATTTTGTGTCTTCAAATCTAGGAGGTTGTTCAAAAAAAACTTCCTCTTGGATGTAACCTGTAACACCCCAAGATTTCATAGTGTGTTATTTCTTCAAAATAATTCAATAACTTTCACTACACGCAACACCGAGTTCAAGCGCACCATGACTTACCAAAAAAGCCGTTCAAAAAAAGTTATGAATAGTATTAACTAAATTTTAAACTTTATATAATCCTTATAATTTTAGAATCCATATTATGAGTTTCTTAGACATAATGTAAGAACAAATTCATCTTCAGTATTGTAGTTTTACCAACTTTTAATAGTGAACCCTTTTTAAATAAAATATTTTAAACTTTTTGACTAAATGGGGATATCAAAAAATTTAAAATAAAACATCCCAAGCTTCCACGGTACGCTTTCCTTTGAATAAAACAGTAGCGTGTGTTGTACGCAACTTCGAGTTTTAACACACACCACAACCGATCAAACTAGCCGTTATGAATAGTAATACTTAATTTTTTGAAATTATATATATTTTATATTTCAAAATGGACTTCATTTTTGGATTCGGAATATCAAATTTAGCCTAAGGTGAAATTTGGGTAATTTTCGTATAACTTTCATATTTTGATGAATAGTAAAAATTACTAAATTTTAATTAAAAACAACTTTTTTTAATCAAAATAATTAATAGTGATAAATTATGAATTTGAGTGGTTTTAAAGTATATTTAGAATATATTTTTACCATTTAATATAATTTTGGTCATTGGACATAATTTTACAATTAAACCGAACATAAACAAGTGTCAATCCTTTGATAGTTATTATCTCTTAAAAACACGCTTTTTGTTTTGACAGCGGGAATTAATTTTAAATTAATTTCTGTCACTTCTGTGTTTTGAATTTAGAAAAATGGATTCCATATTTGGAATCAGGATGTTCAAATTGTGTAAATAGGTAACTTTTATTTTTAGACATTTTGAATAATTACTGCGGTAAATATTTTATTTACCATGGTTAAGGGTAAATCCGGTAAATAAGGGTTAAAAAATAATATTATAATAATACAAAATTAACCTAAAACGTGTCCTAACCTTATTGGTGGACACATACCCGACCATGATCATCCTTGGGTCAATTTGGGGACCCCTTGGAGCCACTTGTACGTGGTAGGGACACTTTATATTAATAAAGTTAAAATAAAAATAAAAAGGGCATAAGCTTACATTTTTTAGAAGAACAATTTTTACATAGGGTTATACATGTTGGATTTTCGATTATAAATATTCATTAGAAAGCTAAAACGATTTCCTACATAATGATATTTTATTTATAATTTTTAGACATCAAATAATTTAAATTATTAATGACACAATAATGATGCAATGTTTACCTCATTAATAAATCATTTAAATAAATAAGATTATAATGATTAAAATATTATCTAAAACCTTTCCAATTCTTATTGGTTGATGTTATTTAGAATATGAGTCATCTTATCTTCGACCTCAATTATTTTTGGATCATTATAAACCGAATATAATTATATTATAAAGTAATACTTTCACTCTTTCCTAAAGAGCCCCTCTTCTCCCTTATAAAAGGAGATCACTTATAATCATTCCTCACACCTCTCAAGCCACTTGGCTCGTCCAAACTCTGCCCAACTAAGCTCCCCACATCCCTCTACTCCTCCTTGAAGCTTCCCCTTAGGAAGAAAGCATTTCAAGAAGTCCTTTGGTTCCAACCAAAGTGAGTTACCTAAATTAAAGGTAACGATTTCTCTTAAATTATTTTCATTTATTTTGCTTCTCCAACCCCCAAACTCTTTTTATTTCCTTTCTTTTGTAACAAAACCAGTATCCTCAATATACTAGGATGTTGTTATAAGAAGGATTCAAACTACACATACACACAACTCCATCTAATGGATGATGAACATAATGTTTCTGTGGATGGCAAACTAACGCCTCACGAAACGATGATTGTTCAAATACATCTTACCGCCTCTCATGGTGGCCATTATGATGGCACTATAATTAAATATGATATTAATGATATATATTTTATATATAATCTTCTGTAATTCCATTTTATTTCATACCATTATTCGTTTCATGTTGTATATACATACGATAATTTCATTTGAGGAAGTGCGGACTACCGCCCCCTTAAAATGATATGACTCGTTCATACCACACATGGAACGTATAAAGGATGGTGTTAATGAACTTAAGTAACATATATAAAATATTATATTATACTGGAATAGTAATATACCTATGTATCATTTGGATTAAATTCTTTTAAAATAAAAATTAAATGGAAGTAGCGTCCGTGCGTACGTACGGACTACCGTCTCCACGAACGCGGTGAGATCCATCCTCCATCGTATCCATTCAAGTCTTATTCTCATTTTAGGGTTAAAAATAATGTTAATATCATTCTGATTATGAATAAGATATAATCTATCCATTACAAACATGTCTTACGTAACCAAACATTTAAGAAGAACGAATCGATTATCACCCGAAACGACGATAATACTAAAATATTATTAATAAAGCAATGTTAAAAGAACATATATGATATCATATTAATGTATATGATTCTTGTATAATTTAATAACAATTATTTCACCATTATACAGGAGTTTAACCTACCCCAACCAAGGAAAAGTACAAGGTAAGGGATTTTCTTATCTCACTTTCAATTCCGTGAGATTTCCATTGTTCGCCACTAAATTATTGAAAGTGGTATATTGTGTACTGAAATTTGATATATATTATCATTATTCTTCTTATATTCATGTATTCTGAAAATCATTTGGTGGTTATTGACTTTTTGTCATACGAATCAGTTGATTAACGTGGTAAGGGGTTTTCATCTCACTCCTTATTCCCGTGAGATTCATGCCACATTGCCACCATTACCTTTTGTGTGGTGTATGTACTGCCCATAATTATATTCTTTGTGTAATACACTCTAATTTATGTGTACTTACATATTCATTGTATGATACCTCTTTCATGGGTTGTATGTTTCATAAGTTACCAAACTGGTAAGGGTTATTTCACAATCTCTTCATTACCCGAGGTTGTTTATACGTAATAATCTACTGAGATCTCGTTATCATCCACATCCATGTTTCTTCAAAATGTATTTCAAAACATTTTTAATATTTAAAAGAATATGGGTTAAAGTTATTTATACCCTTGTTTGACTTTTTATAAGAGGTTTATAAGGGAATCTTTCCGTTGTTTTCCAAACAAGGTGCTTTTTAACCTTTTCGACAGAATTAAGATAAGAATGTTTTTTTAACTTATACGGCGGGTGCGGTTATTTTCCGCCGTTATAAAATCATCAAAGCTTCCCTTAAAAGCTTATAAGATTATTTTCAAAGAAAATTTTTGATTGGATCTTAAATGATTTCAAAATAAAAGGAGATATTTCTTTAAAAAGAATTTTGATTTCATCTATGTCAACATCCTTTGATGGGTTTTAAGATTATTTGAAGTTGATTTATTATGATACAAAACTTCTATATTGTTTTGAAGGTTTTGTGATATGTTTGACTGTGGATGTGCTATTTTTATACCATTCATAGTTTATGGTGAAAGTATTGACATTTCGTATGCTAGTTCCAATAAGAATGTTTATGTTATATTTCAATCTTTACTTCATATGAATGTGTAGGACAAGTATGTTCCAGGTTGGGGACTGGTTAAAGTAAGCCCTCCAGGTTGGGGACTGGTAAAAGTAAGCCCTCCAGGTTAGGGACTGGTAAAAGTAAGCCCTCCGGGTTGGTGTCCGGTTATTAGAGGCACTCCGGGTTGGTGTCCGGTTATTAGAGGCACTCCGGGTTGGTGTCCGGTTATTAGAGGCACTCCGGGTTGGTGTCCGGTTATTAGAGGCACTCCGGGTTGGGTTCCGGTTACAGTTAGCCCCAAGGTCTTGGGACGAGGCCTTGAAAAGTAATTAAAGTTTAGCATTATGCATTCCAACATTATGAAAGTGGTTATTGATTTTGCATGTGATTATTCGATTAGTAGAATATCCATGTGAACAATTAAATGGCATTATTTCATTTTACTTTTGCCATACTATGTTGAAGTTCAAGTTTAAAAGGCTTTTGTTTTAGTAATTCGTTGCCTTAAATGTTTATGCTTATTTTTGAATGTTCCGCTATATTGTTATCCTTACTGGGCATTTGAGCTCACCCCTTTTCTATGTTTTATTTTTCCCAGGATGTGAAGATGTAAGTTATGAATGACCTGCAGGGATATTATGAGGGGATTATAGTGTGGACTGTGGAAACATTATGTTGTTGTAGTAGTTTTTCATTTTATGATATAATGTAAAACTTATGAATATATCTAGTGTTTCCAAGGCTACTAAACCAATCGGTCTTTCGAGATTTGATCTTTCTTGTGATCATGCCAATGTTACGAAGTAATGCACCGACTCTGGGTAACTGGGGTCGGGGCGTTACAGTTGGTATCAGAGGAAGTTTAGTACAAACCTTGGAAACTAGATTTAGATAAACTCTGATTAGAGCACGTAGACCTAAGATGAACTTTGAGGATTAGTAGAGAAGAACTTCCTAGAATTTTGGTATTGTAGAGATTTTGTGAGTTTTCCAAGCAATACATCCCTGTCTGGATACGAGCAGGTAGAGGCGGCTCTGGCACAGATGTACCTAGGGGTAAAACCCGAAAATACTGCTTTGAGCTAGACTCGAACGGGAACTGGTGCACGACAACGGGCCTTGCTGCACTCTTGGTTACGACACTCCCGGGGGATATGCTTAGGATAACTCTCATTTTCTTTACAAATCATTATGAAGGGTTTATGAGTATATACTTCCTCAAAGAAAACATTTTTATGATTTTGGATTATATCCATAAATAGTTCAATTTATGTTAAGTGTTTTATAAGTATGGGATTATGTATTTTGATTCATAAACTGATCTAGTTTATGCCATTGTTTAGAAATGGCGCCCAGTAGATGGAATGAGAACTCCAGAAATACACATGATTGAAAGAGAAGGAAGGATCATATCTTTCATGGTCTTAAGCTAGAATTTATAAGAGAAATAGTGTCCCATGTATTATCATCATATGAAGAAATAATATCATGTGTTGATAAGATAAGTAAAGAGTTTACTGAGTCCTATGGCTTTGAAGGGAATCAAGAGATGAAAAGGATGGAAGAGAGAAAGATGCATAAAGGGAAAAGGGAAAAGAAGAATTTTCCCATATGTGGTAACTGTGGAAAGAAACACCCTGGAACTTTCCTGAAGGAATGGGAGTTTGTTATAAGTGTGGAGGAAAAGAGCACAAAGTACGTGACTGCAAGGGTAAGAAAATGGTTTTAAATGTACAATGCTTCATTTTCATGGAGTTTGGACACTACGCGAACCTATGTCCCAGTCATCAGACTGTGCCGCAAATGATGTTATTGGATAATAATCAAGTTATGATACTACCACAGATGAAGAGGAATGATTAGAGTTCTTATGTTGATTATGTCAATTGAGTGTTGTATCAACAATGTACTTGTTACAATAATCATGGAGTATATAAGGATTGTACTGCAGTACTATTTCATTAAGGACTTGAGATTGTGTGGAACAAAGAAAAGTGACTCAATAGCAGGATAAATTTTTGGAAAATATATGGTTGAGAGAATGATAAATCATAATATAATTCTGATACTGAGGTAGTGATTTTGGAATAATATGTGATTGTTTTGGATAAATTATATTGGATATTCTTGACTACCCTGGAACTGATTAATGATTTGTATATTCCATCATTGTTGGGGTTTAAAACATTTTTGGATTAATGAAGTATATCCAGCTTTCTATATGGAATAAGGGAGCATGAATGTAATCAATAAGGAATATGGTAATTCAGGATGTTTCGGTGTATTAAAAGAATACATGATGAAGGTATTAATATGCTATTACGGGGTAAAAAGGTTTTAAATTATGTTTACCTTACTTATAAATGTTGGACTGTGAGTTTGGATAGAAGAATTTTGGATAGTTCTAGTTTGGATTATTTTGGATTGCCATAAAAGGACAACCCGAAGGTCGGACGGCAACCCGTCGTGTCCGGCAAGGCTGTGAGACTTGAACCCGCAACCGAAGGGCGACAAGGGTGTATCACCTACCACTGGACCATGAGATGTCCTGGATTAAATAATGTAGTTTTTATTAAAAGATCATGTAGATTAATTATAAATTCGTTTATTTTGGAACCCTATACGAATAGTGTAAATAGAATTTTTTTTCATTCTATTATCTTTTAGAGTGAAAGATGAGTTTGTGGTAGAAATTTATTAATGGATAAAACTCTAATTATAAAGTAAGTATATCTCCTTATGATCTTAGCCAATCTCATAAATAAATTCCTCAATATTAAGAAAAGCAACTTAGAACAAAAATGTTTTCCTAGATGGTAACTTAAATCGTCACTAATTTATGGCTTTGGGATTGTTGGGCTTTTTATAGCCATGTTCTCTACCACTATCCATCAGATAATTGATGGTAAGATTTTTCTTCCATATCCATATTTTCCTACATGGAACCCTAGTATGTGTTATTTTCGGTAATCTTCATACTTTCGACTCTTTATTTTAAATAGAGGCCTCATTAATTCATTTTTCGATGTGGGATTTCAACTAAGATATTTTGAAACGTCAAAAATGTGTTATCCTAATACCCTATGTTTTGTTGAACCAATGGTATTTCAAATCATCATAGATTGATGAATTTAAGGACCTCAATTTTATACTTGTTTGTGATTGATGACCTCAATCACTACCTATAAATATTTACGTTTTTCCTCCGATTATATGTCTCCAATTTCCTCCAATGTTCTCCTAATCGAGATCATAATTTGGTGGTGACCCTTTCATTTCTCTTTTCCTCATATTAAGACTAAATTTTAGTAACCCAATTTCCGATGTGGGTTTTCCCACAAATATATTTTCTATTTTCAACCTTTTATTTTCGAAGAACAATTTCAAATTGCGAGGACGCAATTTATTGAAGGAGGGGAGAATGTAACACCCCAAGATTTCATAGTGTGTTATTTCTTCAAAATAATTCAATAACTTGCACTACACGCAACACCGAGTTCAAGCGCACCATGACTTACCAAACAAGCCGTTCAAAAAAAGTTATGAATAGTATTAACTAAATTTTAAACTTTATATAATCCTTATAATTTTAGAATCCATATTATGAGTTTCTTAGACATAATGTAAGAACAAATTCATCTTCAGTATTGTAGTTTTACCAACTTTTAATAGTGAACCCTTTTTAAATAAAATATTTTAAACTTTTTGACTAAATGGGGATATCAAAAAATTTAAAATAAAACATCCCAAGCTTCCACGGTACGCTTTCCTTTGAATAAAACAGTAGCGTGTGTTGTACGCAACTTCGAATTTTAACACACACCACAACCGATCAAACTAGCCGTTATGAATAGTAATACTTAATTTTTTGAAATTATATATATTTTATATTTCAAAATGGACTTCATTTTTGGATTCGGAATATCAAATTTAGCCTAAGGTGAAATTTGGGTACTTTTCGGATAACTTTCATATTTTGATGAATAGTAAAAATTACTAAATTTTAATTAAAAACAACTTTTTTTAATCAAAATAATTAATAGTGATAAATTATGAATTTGAGTGGTTTTAAAGTATATTTAGAATATAATTTTACCATTTAATATAATTTTGGTCATTGGACATAATTTTACAATTAAACCGAACATAAACAAGTGTCAATCTTTTGATAGTTATTATCTCTTAAAAACACGCTTTTTGTTTTGACAGCGGGAATTAATTTTAAATTAATTTCTGCCACTTCTGTGTTTTGAATTTAGAAAAATGGATTCCATATTTGGAATCAGGATGTTCAAATTGTGTAAATAGGTAACTTTTATTTTTAGACATTTTGAATAATTACTGCGGTAAATATTTTATTTACCATGGTTAAGGGTAAATCCGGTAAATAAGGGTTAAAAAATAATATTATAATAATACCAAATTAACCTAAAACGTGTCCTAACCTTATTGGTGGACACATACCCGACCATGAGCATCCTTGGGTCAATTGTGGGACCCCTTGGAGCCACTTGTATGTGGTAGGGACACTTTATATTAATAAAGTTAAAATAAAAATAAAAATGGCATAAGCTTACATCCTTTAGAAGAACAATTTTTACATAGGGTTATACATGTTGGATTTTCGATTATAAATATTCATTAGAAATATAAAAATATTTCCTACATAATGATATTTTATTTATAATTTTTAGACATCAAATAATTTAAATTATTAATGACACAATAATGATGCAATGTTTACCTCATTAATAAATCATTTAAATAAATAAGATTATAATGATTAAAATATTATCTAAAACCTGTACAATTCTTATTGGTTGATGTTATTTAGAATATTAGTCATCTTATCTTCGACCTCAATGATTTTTGGACCATTATAAACCGAATATAATTATATTATAAAGTAATATTTTCACTCTTTCCTAAAGATCCCCTCTTCTCCCTTATAAAAGGAGACCACTTCTACTCATTCCTCACACCTCTCAAGCCACTTGGCTCGTCCAAACTCTGCCCAACTAAGCTCCCCACATCCCTCTCCTCCTCCTTGATGCTTCCCCTTAGGTAGAAAGCATTTCAAGAAGTCCTTTGGTTCCAACCAAAGTGAGTTACCTAAATTAAAGGTAACGATTTCTCTTAAATTATTTTCATTTATTTTGCTTCTCCAACCCCCAAACTCTTTTTATTTCCTTTCTTTTGTAACAACACCAGTATCCTCAATATACTAGGATGTTGTTATAATAAGGATTCAAACTACACATACACACAACTCCATCTAATGGATGATGAACATAATGTTTCTGTGGATGGCAAACTAACGCCTCACGAAACGATGATTGTTCAAATACATCTTACCGCCTCTCATGGTGGCCATTATGATGGCACTATAATTAAATATGATATTAATGATATATATTTTATATATAAGCTTCTGTAATTCCATTTTATTTCATACCATTATTCGTTTCATGTTGTATATACATACGATAATTTCATTTGAGAAAGTGCGGACTACCGCCCCCTTAAAATGATATGACTCGTTCATACCACACATGGAACGTATAAAGGATGGTGTTAATGAACTTAAGTAACATATATAAAATATTATATTATACTGGAATAGTAATATACCTATGTATAATTTGGATTAAATTCTTTTAAAATAAAAATTAAATGGAAGTAGCGTTCGTGCGTACGTACGGACTACCGTCTCCACGAACGCGGTGAGATCCATCCTCCATCGTATCCATTCAAGTCTTATTCTCATTTTAGGGTTAAAAATAATGTTAATATCATTCTGATTATGAATAATATATAATCTATCCATTACAAACATGTCTTACGTAACCAAACATTTAAGAAGAACGAATCGATTATCACCCGAAACGACGATAATACTAAAATATTATTAATAAAGCAATGTTAAAAGAACATATATGATATCATATTAATGTATATGATTCTTGTATAATTTAATAACAATTATTTCACCATTATACAGGAGGTTAACCTACCCCAACCAAGGAAAAGTACAAGGTAAGGGATTTTCTTATCTCACTTTCAATTCCGTGAGATTTCCATTGTTCGCCACTAAATTATTGAAAGTGGTATATTGTGTACTGAAATTTGATATATATTATCATTATTCTCCTTATATTCATGTATTCTGAAAATCATTTGGTGGTTATTGACTTTTGGTCATACGACTCAGTTGATTAACGTGGTAAGGGGTTTTCATCTCACTCCTTATTCCCGTGAGATTCATGCCATATTGTCACCATTACCTTTTGTGTGGTGTATGTACTGCCCATAATTATATTCTTTGTGTAATACACTCTAAATTATGTGTACTTACATATTCATTGTATGATACCTCTTTCATGGGTTGTATGTTTCATAAGTTACCAAACTGGTAAGGGTTATTTCACAATCTCTTCATTACCCGAGGTTGTTTATACGTAATAATCTACTGAGATCTCGTTATCATCTACATCCATGTTTCTTTAAAATGTATTTCAAAACATTTTTAATATTTAAAAGAATATGGGTTAAAGTTATTTATACCCTTGTTTGAATTTTTATAAGAGGTTTATAAGGGAATCTTTCCGTTGTTTTCCAAACAAGGTGCTTTTTAACCTTTTCGACAGAATTAAGATAAGAATGTTTTTTTTAACTTATACGGCGGGTGCGGTTATTTTCCGCCGTTATAAAATCGTCAAAGCTTCCCTTAAAAGCTTATAAGATTATTTTCAAAGAAAATGTTTGATTGGATCATAAATGATTTCAAAATAAAAGAAGATATTTCTTTAAAAAGAATTTTGATTTCATCTATTTCAACATCCTTTGATGGGTTTTAAGATTATTTGAAGTTGATTTATTATGATACAAAACTTCTATATTGTTTTGAAGGTTTTGTGATATGTTTGACTGTGGATGTGCTATTTTTATACCATTCATAGTTTATGGTGAAAGTATTGACATTTCGTATGCTAGTTCCAATAAGAATGTTTATGTTATATTTCAATCTTTACTTCATATGAATGTGTAGGACAAGTATGTTCCAGGTTGGGGACTGGTTAAAGTAAGCCCTCCAGGTTGGGGACTGGTAAAAGTAAGCCCTCCAGGTTCGGGACTGGTAAAAGTAAGCCCTCCGGGTTGGTGTCCGGTTATTAGAGGCACTCCGGGTTGGTGTCCGGTTATTAGAGGCACTCCGGGTTGGTGTCCGGTTATTAGAGGCACTCCGGGTTGGTGTCCGGTTATTAGAGGCACTCCGGGTTGGGTTCCGGTTACAGTTAGCCCCAAGGTCTTGGGACGAGGCCTTGAAAAGTAATTAAAGTTTAGCATTATGCATTCCAACATTATAAAAGTGGTTATTGATTTTGCATGTGATTATTCGATTAGTAGAATATCCATGTGAACAAGTAAATGGCATTATTTCATTTTACTTTTTCCATACTATGTTGAAGTTCAAGTTTAAAAGGCTTTTGTTTTAGTAATTCATTGCCTTAAATGTTTATGCTTATTTTTGAATGTTCCGCTATATTGTTATCCTTACTGGGCATTTGAGCTCACCCCTTTTCTATGTTTTATTTTTCCCAGGATGTGAAGATGTAAGTTATGAATGACCTGCAGGGATATTATGAGGGGATTATAGTGTGGACTGTGGAAACATTATGTTGTTGTAGTAGTTTTTCATTTTATGATATAATGTAAAACTTATGAATATATCTAGTGTTTCCAAGGCTACTAAACCAATCGGTCTTTCGAGATTTGATCTTTCTTGTGATCATGCCAATGTTACGAAGTAATGCACCGACTCTGGGTAACTGGGGTCGGGGCGTTACAGTTGGTATCAGAGTAAGTTTAGTACAAACCTTGGAAACTAGATTTAGATAAACTCTAATTAGAGCACGTAGACCTAAGATGAACTTTGAGGATTAGTATAGAAGAACTTCCTAGAATTTTGGTATTGTAGAGATTTTGTGAGTTTTCCAAGCAATACATCCCTGTCTGGATACGAGCAGGTAGAGGCGGCTCTGGCACAGATGTAACTAGGGGTAAAACCCAAAAACACCGCTTTAAGCTAGACTCGAACGGGAACTGGTGCACGACAACGGGCCTTGCTGCACTCTTGGTTACGACACTCCCGGGGGATATGCTTAGGATAACTCTCATTTTCTTTACAAATCATTATGAAGGGTTTATGAGTATATACTTCCTCAAAGAAAACATTTTTATTATTATGGATTATATCCATAAATAGTTCAATTTATGTTAAGTGTTTTATAAGTATGGGATTATGTATTTTGATTCATAAACTGATCTAGTTTATGCCATTGTTTAGAAATGGCGCCCAGTAGAAGGAATGAGAACTCCAGAAATACACATGATTCAAAGAGAAGGAAGGATCATATCTTTCATGGTCTTAAGCTAGAATTTATAAGAGAAATAGTCTCCCATGTATTATCATCATATGAAGAAATAATATCATGTGTTGATAAGATAAGTAAAGAGTTTACTGAGTCCTATGGCTTTGAAGGGAATCAAGAGATGAAAAGGATGGAATAGAGAAAGATGGATAAAGGGAAAAGGGAAAAGAAGAATTTTCCCATATGTGGTAACTGTGGAAAGAAGCACCCTAGAACTTGCCTGAAGGAATGGGAGTTTGTTATAAGTGTGGAGGAAAAGAGCACAAAGTACGTGACTGCAAGGGTAAGAAAATGGTTTTAAATGTACAATGCTTCATTTGCATGGAGTTTGGACACTACGCGAACCTATGTCCTAGTCATCAGACTGTGCCGCAAATGATGTTATTGGATAATAATCAAGTTATGATACTACCACAGATGAAGAGGAATGATTAGAGTTCTTATGTTGATTATGTCAATTGAGTTTTGTATCAACAATGTACTTGTTACAATAATCATGGAGTATATAAGGATTGTACTGCAGTACTATTTCATTAAGGACTTGAGATTGTGTGGAACAAAGAAAAGTGACTCAATAGCAGGATAAATTTTTGGAAAATATATGGTTGAGAGAATGATAAATCATAATATAATTCTGATACTGAGGTAGTGATTTTGGAATAATATGTGATTGTTTTGGATAAATTATATTGGATATTCTTGACTACCCTGGAACTGATTAATGATTTGTATATTCCATCATTGTTGGGGTTTAAAACATTTTTGGATTAATGAAGTATATCCAGCTTTCTATATGGAATAAGGGAGCATGAATGTAATCAATAAGGAATATGGTAATTCAGGATGTTTCGGTGTATTAAAAGAATACACGATGAAGGTATTCATATGCTATTACGGGGTAAAAAGGTTCTACATTATGTTTACCTTACTTATAAATGTTGGACTGTGAGTTTGGATAGAAGTATTTTGGATAGTTCTAGTTTGGATTATTTTGGATTGCCATAAAAGGACAACCCGAAGGTCGGACGGCAACCCGTCGTGTCCGGCAAGGCTGTGAGACTTGAACCCGCAACCGAAGGGCGACAAGGGTGTATCACCTACCACTGGACCATGAGATGTCCTGGATTAAATAATGTAGTTTTTATTAAAAGATCATGTAGATGAATTATAAATTCGTTTATTTTGGAACCCTATACGAATAGTGTAAATAGATTTTTTTTTTCATTCTATTATCTTTTAGAGTGAAAGATGAGTTTGTGGTAGAAATTTATTAATGGATAAAACTCTAATTATAAAGTAAGTATATCTCCTTATGATCTTATCCAATCTCATAAATAAATTCCTCAATATTAAGAAAAGCAACTTAGAACAAAAATGTTTTCCTAGATGGTAACTTAAATCGTCACTAATTTATGGCTTTGGGATTGTTGGCCTTTTTATAGCCATGTTCTCTACCACTATCCATCAGATAATTGATGGTTAGATTTTTCTTCCATATCCATATTTTCCTACATGGAACCCTAGTATGTGTTATTTTCGGTAATCTTCATACTTTCGACTCTTTATTTTAAATAGAGGCCTCATTAATTCATTTTTCGATGTGGGATTTCAACTAAGATATTTTGAAACGTCAAAAATGTGTTATCCTAATACCCTATGTTTTGTTGAACCAATGGTATTTCAAATCATCATAGATTGATGAATTTAAGGACCTCAATTTTATACTTGTTTGTGATTGATGACCTCAATCACTACCTATAAATATTTACGTTTTTCCTCCGATTATATGTCTCCAATTTCCACCAATGTTCTCCTAATCGAGATCATAATTTGGTGGTGACCCTTTCATTTCTCTTTTCCACATATTAAGACTAAATTTTAGTAACCCAATTTTCGATGTGGGTTTTCCCACAAATATATTTTCTATTTTCAACCTTTTATTTTCGAAGAACAATTTCAAATTGCGAGGACGCAATTTATTGAAGGAGGGGAGAATGTAACACCCCAAGATTTCATAGTGTGTTATTTCTTCAAAATAATTCAATAACTTGCACTACACGCAACACCGAGTTCAAGCGCACCATGACTTACCAAACAAGCCGTTCAAAAAAAGTTATGAATAGTATTAACTAAATTTTAAACTTTATATAATCCTTATAATTTTAGAATCCATATTATGAGTTTCTTAGACATAATGTAAGAACAAATTCATCTTCAGTATTGTAGTTTTACCAACTTTTAATAGTGAACCCTTTTTAAATAAAATATTTTAAACTTTTTGACTAAATGGGGATATCAAAAAATTTAAAATAAAACATCCCAAGCTTCCACGGTACGCTTTCCTTTGAATAAAACAGTAGCGTGTGTTGTACGCAACTTCGAATTTTAACACACACCACAACCGATCAAACTAGCCGTTATGAATAGTAATACTTAATTTTTTGAAATTATATATATTTTATATTTCAAAATGGACTTCATTTTTGGATTCGGAATATCAAATTTAGCGTAAGGTGAAATTTGGGTACTTTTCGGATAACTTTCATATTTTGATGAATAGTAAACATTACTAAATTTTAATTAAAAACAACTTTTTTTAATCAAAATAATTAATAGTGATAAATTATGAATTTGAGTGGTTTTAAAGTATATTTAGAATATATTTTTACCATTTAATATAATTTTGGTCATTGGACATAATTTTACAATTAAACCGAACATAAACAAGTGTCAATCTTTTGATAGTTATTATCTCTTAAAAACACGCTTTTTGTTTTGACAGCGGGAATTAATTTTAAATTAATTTCTGCCACTTCTGTGTTTTGAATTTACAAAAATGGATTCCATATTTGGAATCAGGATGTTCAAATTGTGTAAATAGGTAACTTTTATTTTTAGACATTTTGAATAATTACTGCGGTAAATATTTTATTTACCATGGTTAAGGGTAAATCCGGTAAATAAGGGTTAAAATATAATATTATAATAATACAAAATTAACCTAAAACGTGTCCTATCCTTAATGGTGGACACATACCCGACCATGAGCATCCTTGGGTCAATTTGGGGACCCCTTGGAGCCACTTGTATGTGGTAGGGACACTTTATATTAATAAAGTTAAAATAAAAATAAAAATTGCATAAGCTTACATATTTTAGAAGAACAATTTTTACATAGGGTTATACATGTTGGATTTTCGATTATAAATATTCATTAGAAAGATAAAAAGATTTCCTACATAATGATATTTTATTTATAATTTTTAGACATCAAATAATTTAAATTATTAATGACACAATAATGATGCAATGTTTACCTCATTAATAAATCATTTAAATAAATAAGATTATAATGATTAAAATATTATCTAAAACCTGTCCAATTCTTATTGGTTGATGTTATTTAGAATATGAGTCATCTTATATTCGACCTCAATGATTTTTGGACCATTATAAACCGAATATAATTATATTATAAAGTAATACTTTCACTCTTTCCTAAAGAGCCCCTCTTCTCCCTTATAAAAGGAGACCACTTCTACTCATTCCTCACACCTCTCAAGCCACTTGGCTCGTCCAAAATCTGCCCAAATAAGCTCCCCACATCCCTCTCCTCCTATTTTAAGCTTCCCCTTAGGCAGAAAGCATTTCAAGAAGTCCTTTGGTTCCAACCAAAGTGAGTTACCTAAATTAAAGGTAACGATTTCTCTTAAATTATTTTCATTTATTTTGCTTCTCCAACCCCCAAACTCTTTTTATTTACTTTCTTTTGTAACAACACCAGTATCCTCAATATACTAGGATGTTGTGATAAGAAGGATTCAAACTACACATACACACAACTCCATCTAATGGATGATGAACATAATGTTTCTGTGGATGGCAAACTAACGCCTCACGAAACGATGATTGTTCAAATACATCTTACCGCCTCTCATGGTGGCCATTATGATGGCACTATAATTAAATATGATATTAATGATATATATTTTATATATAAGCTTCTGTAATTCCATTTTATTTTATACCATTATTCGTTTCATGTTGTATATACATACGATAATTTCATTTGAGGAAGTGCGGACTACCGCCCCCTTAAAATGATATGACTCGTTCATACCACACAAGGAACGTATAAAAGATGGTGTTAATGAACTTAAGTAACATATATAAAATATTATATTATACTGGAATAGTAATATACCTATGTATCATTTTGATTAAATTCTTTTAAAATAAAAATTAAATGGAAGTAGCGTTCGTGCGTACGTACGGACTACCGTCTCCACGAACGCGGTGAGATCCATCCTCCATCGTATCCATTCAAGTCTTATTCTCATTTTAGGGTTAAAAATAATGTTAATATCATTCTGATTATGAATAAGATATAATCTATCCATTACAAACATGTCTTACGTAACCAAACATTTAAGAAGAACGAATCGATTATCACCCGAAACGACGATAATACTAAAATATTATTAATAAAGCAATGTTAAAAGAACATATATGATATCATATTAATGTATATGATTCTTGTATAATTTAAAAACAATTATTTCACCATTATACAGGAGGTTAACCTACCCCAACCAAGGAAAAGTACAAGGTAAGGGATTTTCTTATCTCACTTTCAATTCCGTGAGATTTCCATTGTTCGCCACTAAATTATTGAATGTGGTATATTGTGTACTGAAATTTGATATATATTATCATTATTCTTCTTATATTCATGTATTCTGAAAATCATTTGGTGGTTATTGACTTTTTGTCATACGAATCAGTTGATTAACGTGGTAAGGGGTTTTCATCTCACTCCTTATTCCCGTGAGATTCATGCCACATTGCCACCATTACCTTTTGTGTGGTGTATGTACTGCCCATAATTATATTCTTTATGTAATACACTCTAATTTATGTGTACTTACATATTCATTTTATGATACCTCTTTCATGGGTTGTATGTTTCATAAGTTACCAAACTGGTAAGGGTTATTTCACAATCTCTTCATTACCCGAGGTTGTTTATACGTAATAATCTACTGAGATCTCCTTATCATCCACATCCATGTTTCTTCAAAATGTATTTCAAAACATTTTTAATATTTAAAAGAATATGGGTTAAAGTTATTTATACCCTTGTTTGACTTTTTATAAGAGGTTTATAAGGGAATCTTTCCGTTGTTTTCCAAACAAGGTGCTTTTTAACCTTTTCGATAGAATTAAGATAAGAATGTTTTTTTAACTTATACGGCGGGTGTGGTTATTTTCCGCCGTTATAAAATCGTCAAAGCTTCCCTTAAAAGTTTATAAGATTATTTTCAAAGAAAATGTTTGATTGGATATTAAATGATTTCAAAATAAAAGGAGATATTTCTTTAAAAAGAATTTTGATTTCATCTATGTCAATATCCTTTGATGGGTTTTAAGATTATTTGAAGTTGATTTATTATGATACAATACTTCTATATTGTTTTAAAGGTTTTGTGATATGTTTGACTGTGGATGTGCTATTTTTATACCATTCATAGTTTATGGTGAAAGTATTGACATTTCGTATGCTAGTTCCAATAAGAATGTTTATGTTATATTTCAATCTTTACTTCATATGAATGTGTAGGACAAGTATGTTCCAGGTTGGGGACTGGTTAAAGTAAGCCCTCCAGGTTGGGGACTGGTAAAAGTAAGCCCTCCAGGTTAGGGACTGGTAAAAGTAAGCCCTCCGGGTTGGTGTCCGGTTATTAGAGGCACTCCGGGTTGGTGTCCGGTTATTAGAGGCACTCCGGGTTGGTGTCCGGTTATTAGAGGCACTCCGGGTTGGTGTCCGGTTATTAGAGGCACTCCGGGTTCGGTTCCGGTTACAGTTAGCCCCAAGGTCTTGGGACGAGGCCTTGAAAAGTAATTAAAGTTTAGCATTATGCATTCCAACATTATGAAAGTGGTTATTGATTTTGCATGTGATTATTCGATTAGTAGAATATCCATGTGAACAAGTAAATGGCATTATTTCATTTTACTTTTGCCATACTATGTTGAAGTTCAAGTTTAAAAGGCTTTTGTTTTAGTAATTCATTGCCTTAAATGTTTATGCTTATTTTTGAATGTTCCGCTATATTGTTATCCTTACTGGGCATTTGAGCTCACCTCTTTTCTATGTTTTATTTTTTCCAGGATGTGAAGATGTAAGTTATGAATGACCTGCAGGGATATTATGAGGGGATTATAGTGTGGACTGTGGAAACATTATGTTGTTGTAGTAGTTTTTCATTTTATGATATAATGTAAAACTTATGAATATATCTAGTGTTTCCAAGGCTACTAAACCAATCGGTCTTTCGAGATTTGATCTTTCTTGTGATCATGCCAATGTTACGAAGTAATGAACCGACTCTGGGTAACTGGGGTCGGGGCGTTACATAACCATTAAGAAAATAACATTTCACATTCATTTGAAAAATTTTGAAATTGAAGAATGCTGCAAAGGAAAGTAAGATACGAATAGATTCAAGTATAGTTATTGGAGCATAGGTTTCATCATAGTCTATTCCCTCTTATTGATTATAGCCTTTGGAAACAAGTCTAGATTAATTTTTAACTATGAATCCATTTTCATCATACTTATTTCTAAAGACCCACTTTACTCCAATAACAGTAGTTTCCTTAGGACTTTCAACCAAGGTCCAGACTATATTCCTTTCGAATTCATTTAGCTCATCTTGCATGGCTTTGATCCAATCATCATCACCTAAAGCTTCATCAATGTTTTTTTGTTCTAATTGAGAAATAAATGCTAGATGTTCTACTTAATTCCTCAAGGAAGTTATAGTCCTTACAGGTTGATTTACATCACCAATGATACTATCAGTTAGATGATTCTTAAGAAACACCTAACTTGGGTTTTGTAATACTTGTTTATAAACATAAGGTATAATGTATTATGGGTTAAATGTTTCAGAAATAGTTTCTTGAACATTTTTATTATTAGAAGGATCTTCTAACAAAGTTTATAATCAATTTTTGAAAACACATCCAAGGATGTAGGTTGGGATGGTTTTAAATCAAAAGGATCAGACTCATCAAATTTTACATGTACTATTTCTTCAACAGTACAGTTGTTTTTATTGAAAACTCTATAAGCCTTAGAAGTTGTGGAGTAGCCTAAGAAAATTACATCATCAAATTTTGGTGTGAATTTTTGTAGATTATTTTTAGTATTCAGGATGAATACCTTGAAAACAAAAACATTAAAGTAGGAAAGTCTAGGTTTTTTGACATTCCATAACTCATAAAGAGTTTTATTAAGAAATGGGTCTAATTAAAACTCGATTTATAGTATAACAAGAAGTAGTTATAGCTAAACCCAGAAATGTCTAGCTAGAGAATATTCACTCAACATGGTTATAGTTATCTCATTAATAATTCTATTTCTTCTTTCAACTACACCATTTTGTTGAGGAGTTCTAGGTGCTGAAAAGTTGTGAGCAATACATTTTTTACTACCAAAAGATTCAAAATCAGAATTTCGAAATTCTCCTCCATGATCACTATGAATAGTTTTCAATGGACGGTTTTCCTCATTTATAACATGGGCTCTAAAACTTATGAAATAAGAAAAATCATCAGACTTCTTTGCTAGAAAATATACCCATGTAAATCTAGTGTAATCATCAACTAATAAAAATACATAATACTTTCCCCCAATGCTTCCAGTTTGGGTTGGACCAAAAATATCCATGTGCAAAAACTGTAACACATCAGTTGTTGAGACTTCACTGATTGATTTAAAACTATATTTATGTTTCGTTCCATATTAACAATGATTAAAAACTTTAGAATAATCAAATATAAGCTCTGGTAGATCCTTAACTAGTTTCTTCTTAGAGAGTTTACATAAGTTTTTAAGGTTACAGTGACCTAGTCTTCTATGCCATAACCAAGAATGATCTTCCATTGCACTTATACAAGGTAATTCTTGGCTCATTAGGTCTTCTAAGTTCAAATTGAAAACATTCTCTTGCCTACAGCCAGAGGAAATAAACTATTCATTGGAATTGTGTACTAAGGACTTATCATTCCTAAAATTCACAAGGTATCATTCATCACATAATTGACTTATGATAAGGAGTTTTTTATTAATACCCATGACAAAAAACATTTGAAATCAATGTTTTACCAAGAATAACAATATTACCTATACCAACAATTTCACCCTAAGAGATGTCTTCGAATGTTACATTTCCTCTTTCCATCTTGATAATATTTTAAAAATAGTTTTTGTTACCAGCTATATTCTAGGAACAACCACTATCCGTGTACCATGTATTATTGTTGGTACTTCTTTTATAATCTTGAAAAGAAAAAAATAATTAGAATTTTGGAATCCAAACTTGTTTGGATCTGAGATTTTCAGATAACAAAATTTTGGGTACCCACATCTATTTTAAAAAAAATAAGCCTTATGAAAACCGAAAGACTGGGTTTTGTTTAAAGAACAATTATTTGCCCAGTGACTGCCACATTGACTCTAAGTACAAAATGGGGCACTTTGAGGAACAAAATAATTGTTACTAAAAGTTGGTTTTGTATGGGTATAACCAAGTCCGAACTTGTTTCTTAAAGGTCGTATTTGTGAATACATCTTATCAAAATTTTCTTTACCTAAGGTAATGTTTGACAAACAGCTCTTTAAGGAAAATATTTCGGACTTGAGATTTATAACCATGTTTTTATTTTAAAAATTAATAGATTTTGAACTAGAGCTAGGCGCGATAACACTTTTCTTAGAAATTACTTTTTCTCGATCCTTGGAAAGTTTATTTTTCTCAGAATTTACTTCCTTAAGACTTTTTTAAATACTATTAAAATCAGCATTTTTCTTATCAAGATATTTAGAGAGATCTGATATTTACTTAGTAAGAATAGTATTCCTAGAATTTGCCTCATCACGTTTTTTATTGAGTTTTAAATTCTCAATCTCAAGGAGTTCAGCAATCCTAGGAACTTCTTCATAGGTAGGAAAAGTATTTTCTTTATCAGAAGAGGATTATTCATTTGAAAAGTTATAATATTTTCTATCATTATAATTTAATGAAACATTGGTCAATGATTCAGCATTGTGTACCTTAGACATAATGCAATGATTGTCAGTAGGTAATATAGCTATAGGACCATGATTCTTCTTTCCAAGAGATTCATAATCCGAAGATTCAACTGAAGAGTCACCACCACTGGCACTCCAAGTATCATTAGCTTTCAGAACTTTCTTTACTTTGGATTTATAATACTTTTTCCTCTTCCTTTCAGAATGCCTCTCTTTTCTTTCTTTCTTCTTGAGCAAAGGACAATCAGGTCTTATGTGTCTAGCTCTCTTGTATTCATAGCATGTGACTTCTGAATCGTTCTTATCTTTCCTTTCCATCTTCTTATACTTGGATTGGAAATTTCTTTGTCCAGCTATCTTGTTCATCCTTCGAGCAATATTTTCTAACTCAGTCTCTGAGACTTCACTCTCACTAGATTCGGATTGGATAAAATCCCCCTTATATTTGGATCTATTTACTCTCTTAAGAGTCTTAGCTTTCATGTGATTTGATGTTGTAGTAAAAGAAATAGTACCACTGCCACTCTTCTTTTTGATGTTGTCAGCATCTCTCTTCATCCTTGTTTCATGTTGGAGAATAGTTACAAATAGCTCATCTAAAGAAAATTGAGTGACCTTCTTTTTTTCATCAATTGTTGTTCTCTATGATTCCCACTCATTGGTCATAATATTAATGATCTTGTAAACAAGAGCTTTATCATCCAGACCATCATCTCCCATAGATTGTAAGATATTCACAATAGTCATAAACCTTTGTTGCACCTCACAAATGGGTTCTCCATAAGTAATGTTAAAACCATGATACTCAGCTCTAAGCATAGCTCTTCTAGTATCAATCACGTTGGATGTACCAAAATGTGTAACTTTGAGTTTCTTCCCTATACAGTTAGCTTCTTCAGAAGAAGAAATTTGGCTATATATATTCCTATTCATTGAACATAGTAATGTATTGTGTACCTTATAGTTTTATTGATAATCATTCTGTTCTTGGTTTGTGAATGTACTATCTTCTTCATCAGGAATTTGATAACCTCCAGTAAGCATAACAAAATTTTATACTCTTGTATTGATAACGAATGTCTTCATTCGATCTCCCCAATACTTATAATCATTACCATAAAAAATTGGTGGTATTGTAGGATTTAGGTTGTTGACAGAACAAACATTGATTCCTGTCATCTTAAAAATATTTCTACACAAAAACATGTTAATAACAAAAGTTTGGATTCAAGGAGAATATTCCTAAGTAAGAAAAATATAGAACAATGAAAAATTGTGCAAGAAAAACTTTAATGTGAGTATAAGTATTTCAGAGACCTCCTCTGATACCAATTTTTGGATCTAAATAATGATATAGATGCTCAATATACAAGAGGGGGGGTGAATTGTACACTTTAAAAATTTCCTTAAATAAGGAAATATTCATGTTTAACAAAGTTAAACTAAGAAAATTCACAACACCTCCATCACCAATTGAAAGATTGGGACAAAGTATGAAGTTATAAACTTCTAGTTCTATACACTAGCTTATATCTGGAAAGTGATTCCGAAAAACCGGTTCCAGAAATATGGATCTGGAAAATGAAACTTAACCAAAGTTTACAATATGAGATTCTACCTTAAAGCTTCTAGAATCTAACTGAATCATTGTATACAAGTGTAAGGAAGTATAATATTGTTATACTTTCTTAAAAATACAAAATGCAGTAGAAAAGATAAACTTGTAACAAAAACAAGTAAAGAGATATAAATCTTTTAACCCAAAGAGAAGGGTATCCAACAACCTTGGATAAAGGTCACTTGATTTATATTTTCAATAAAGTCTGTCTTACTCACACCCGGGTAAGCCCTCGATACGAATATTGGAATATCTATCTTGCTATCCCTGCAATCTATCAACATCAAGGTAGTTGGAAACTCTGCCGTCCTCAGCAAGGAAGCCCTCAAACTTCAAGGTAGTCGGGACCTCTGTCTTCCTATCCCAAGAAGCCCCCAAATGTAATCACTAACATTCGGAGTTGCACAAGGCAATATGAATGAGTTGTTCAGTGTGAAAATGGTATGAAAAGCTTCTCTCTCTAGAAATCACATTAACAGTGTGTGGTCTCTATAGTGATCAACTTCTTATCTTTTGAGCTCTTTCAAATGAGCTCCTATTTATACGCTCGGTAGTAATGGTCCACTCCCTCCTCCAACGGTCATATTTTCATTAAATTTCAGAGGGACATATACACGTGTCACTCAACAAACTATTAGTTAAAAACATAATGGACGACGTCATTTTATAACAAAACATGTGTCACTGAAAGCACAACATCATTTTATAACAAACTTAACAAATCAGAGTGTAAGTAAAAAGGTCAGATTCTAACCAAAAAATATATTTGGAGTCTATATTAAAAGGATATTCGGATTCTATTTATCAGAAGAATTTGGAGTCGAATTTCATAAAAGATTGTATCCATAATTCATAATCAAAATCAACAACCAGAATTTATAATGAGAATTCTGCATTGGAATTCATAATGAGAATTCGACAGAGAATTCGTAATGAGAATTCATCCCAAAATTCATAATGAGAATTCATCACAGAATTCATAATGAGAATTCATCACAGAATTCATAATGAGAATTAATCACAGAATTCATAATGAGAATTCATCACTGAATTCATAATGAGAATTCATCACAGAATTCATAATAAGAATTCATCACAGAATTCATAATGAGAATTCATCTCAAAATTCGTAATGAGAATTCTTCACAAAATTAGTAATGTGAATTCATCACATAATTCGTAATGAGAATTCATTATCAAAATTCGTAATGAGAATTCTTCATCAGAATTTGTAATAGGAATTCGTTATCAGAATTCGTAATGAGAATTCGTCATTAGAATTCGTAATGAAAATTCAACATCAGAATTCGTAATTAGAATTCTTCATCAAAATTATTAATGTGTATTTTTCAATAGAATTAGTAATGAGAATTCTTCATCAGAATTCATAATGATAATTCCTTACAGAATTCGGAATGAGAATTCAAATCCTGAAACAAAATTCTTCATATTTAAGTATTATACGATTCTGAGAATATAGATATGATTATAATTTTTATACTTAAAGAAAAAAAGTTGATATGAACAATGAAAATAGAAAAGAGGTATATTTCCTTAAGGAAATTTTCCTTATAGAAGTAAAACAAGGGTAAAAACATATTTTCTTAAAGATAAGGTGTTTGTGATTTTCAAAATAAGAAGGAATGGAAAAGTTATAAGGAAAACCTTATTGACTAAACACACATTATTATACATTAATTAAATTTATTTGTTAATTATTAAATTATATCAAAATTATTAAACATTTAAATAGGTAAAAACTAATTCATATAAACCTTAAAAATTTTCATTTAGTGGAACTTTGAAAAATTTTAACCTCTTGAATGTTATCCATACTGTCTTCACCCACTAGAATTCACCCCTACTGATAGATAGGTAAATACATTCTAATAATGGTGAGAAAATATGGGGCTCTAGATTTATAAAAGGGTCGCACCAAGGGCTATATTATCCTTAATTCCTTTTATGATTTTTAAAGTTAAAGTTATTGGGTGGTAAAACTATTCACATTCAAAACATGAAAGGAACTAATTCACTAAATGCCTTTTCCACATTTATGATTTGAGTTAGAGGCATTTAGGTAATGAACTATTTTAAGGATGTTAAAAATGTAGAGATACAAAAAAAGTGTTTCGAACCATATTTTAAATTAAAAAGATAAACCAATTTATATAATTATTATTTTCTAAAAAACCGTAAAAAAACTCATTCATAGAGATACATTGGCCCCAAATTTGGATATAATATCAACTTTGATTGAATTCATTCAAATATATTATTGTGTAAATAAAAACAAAGTAATGGTTTGAGATTAACAAGACAATCCGTGAATGCATTTTTGAATGGAGGGTCAATGAGAGATAGTGTTATAATGAGGCATAAAGTGGGAAAATACATAATAGATCAGTTAGCGATATTTGGTTTTTAATCTAAATTTGCGATCATGGTTTCATTAAGTTTGAGTGTTTTTATATAATCATATGAAATAGATAAGGGGAAAAATGTTTTTATAGGTGAACATTACTGTAATAGGTGGTCCATTTTATCATGCTTGTAATAGGTTGTGATGTTAGATCATATGAGAATAGTGGGTTGTATAAGACAATAGTAAATATGAAAGAAGGGTTTATCAAATATTGGAGGTGAAATGTTCTAAGATCATTTTGTGGTTGGATGATTAAAATTGTAAAATACCAATCATACAATTAGAATTTAAATGGGAACAAAAAAAATCCTATGGGTTGGTCTAGTGGGGAAATGAGTGCAGATTTTTCTTCTGTATAGATTATAAATACATGTTTTCATAGTAATGCGTTACCTAAGGATGTTCTATGGTGTGTTCATGACATATTCTTGATACCCCTACTAGTTTCTCCCTTGGTTATGTTTTATTTTATACATCCTCTATTAATTACAAAATAAAAAATTTATCATTAAAAAAATTGAGAAAATACTTATTTTTTCTCCATTTTCCATTTTTATAAAATTTATAGTTCATTTTTCTTATTTTTATGTTGATCAAAATAGTTATAATTTTAAGACAATAGAAAACATTTGGAAGGAGGTTTTTTAATTTAATATTATTGAACATAATGTTTGATGGTGACCTATCCAGATAAAATTTTAATAGAATTTGCTTTTCCTTTTTCATGAGTAGAATAAAATGTTACATCCTATCAACTTATTTAGTTCCCATATAATGAATTACTTTCAAAATAAAAAATTTGATATGAGTTTACTTGTTTTTTTCGAACTACCATTTTTATTATTATAATGTATTAGTAACACTTCTATGGCACCCATTAGATGGTGAGGGATCTAAAATTACATTAAGAGATAAATGATGCAATTCGATTAGGTAACATGGTGATGTGTTCTTATATTATTTTTTAGGGTTTGGTAGTTCTAACACTCATGTTTAATCAGGTGAGACATTATATATTTCTATCTTACATATCCACCTAAGATATGTTATATAGATAATATATACCTATATGTGCCTACCTAACTAACAAGTAGTGTGGTGATGGAAAGACTTAATAATCATGTAGACATGATTGCCGAGTTTACTAAATATTCACATAGATTAATAAACTATTTTATTAAATTCTAGTTTAGACTAGCTGGATAAATTTATTAGATAGCTAAATGGACTATCTACCCAGTTTATTGTATTTTAATATGGAATATTTTTACAAATTTATTAGATATTTATGTTTATTAGTTAAAATATTTATTGGATAGTCATGAGAACTATCTAACCATATATCATACCATGATGCTTTATTTGATTATGATTGTAAATCAATCATGGGTTAGGGAATTTGAGTTATTGTTTATTTATTTTTATTTCAATTTAATGATGGGATAACTATTTAAATGGAAACTTACCACCTGTTGATGTCTTTTCAAGTTCCACCCAACATTTATTTCACAAGGGAAAACTAGATAAATTTACTCATAGATCTTCTAAAACCTTAAATGGTTATAGGCATGGTCATGGTTATGGGGTAGTCAGAGGATATTTTGTGTTAGGGAAAAAATTCTTCTTCCACACTTATTTTGAGTATATTTTGGATCGTTGAATGGTTATAAGACATTGGGATTAATTAGAAAGAAGATACCAGCTGGTGGGAGTAGGTTTCAATGGTCATATTTACATTTTGAGTTAATTTTTTTTATTATATATACTTGTTATTTTTTTTATTTTTGATTACCACTAAGGTATGATATGTTTTTCTTATATAATCTAGATGATAAATCCTGATTATTGTCTTCATGGATAAAATTTTATCTAGTAGAGATTCAAAGTAGTAGATCAATAGTTGAAATTAAAATGTATGTTTTAAACATAATTTTATAATATCAATACATTGATTATTATGTGTTCAAAATATTGATTTTGTATTTTTTCTCAATGGAGAAGTCTTGAAAAGTATTTTGATATACTCACCCCTATATTTATAGTTAGTTTTATAGGGTTAAGTTTGTATAAGATATAATTTATGTTAGATTATTTCAAGTAAGTTCATTGGAGATGAGAGTTAGTGATACTTTTATATACCATATAGTTATGTTGGGTGTTGTATTTAAATATTTATGATTATTGATAAATTATCCCCATGGTATACTAGTTATTTTTTATATTACATGAAATGATTCTATTTCACTATTTTTTGATACTATACGGTCATAGATTATTATTATTGGTCACCATTTAAGGATTATACACTTTCCATTATATTTTCTAGAGGGTAAATATTCCAATGATTGAAATTTATACCCCTTAAATTGGTCTCCAGCCCATTGCCTATTGGAGTTGGGTTCCTGGGATCATACTCCATCTCATCTTTTATCTATGAATGTTCTTAGTTTTGACTTATTGTTATAGGAATAATCTCATATGTGCTAATGGAAACCACTATCCATTGAAATCATGGAATTCCCAATTAATAATATCATTAATTTATGCACACCGATCAGATTTAAAAAATTTAAAGTAATATCATATAATATTATAACTAAAATCCATTATGTGAATAATAAGTGAAGTAGTAAATAATTTAATCTTACCCCTAATTTATGTTATATTAGTAAGAACCTTATCTGGAAAACCTAATGTGAAATCCTATTTAATTGGAAAAGAATACAACATCACCCCCCCACATACCCTTAAATCATGATTACATTTTAGGTCTTTGCATAGCAATTTAATAAATTATTTTCTTCAATGTTCCAGTTGGTAAGGTCATTGAAAATAAATATACAATATTATTATAAGAATTATTTTTTTGTATATCTATATCATAAAAAATTTGAAAACCATTGGTAAAAAATAATTTTAGGGAGACGTGTTTTTTCCTATCACATTGAATAGAATCCACTTTGTAGCACTATAAAATCTACATTATCTACCTAGAAATATGTGGGAGTAACATTTTTTATATTCAATATATAATTATTTGTGATATTCGTAATATTTGATCCCAACCAAGTACATTCTTAAATTTCCAAATGAAATGATATCAACTCTTCTTTATTTAAAGAATATACAAAAATAGTTTTTTATAAAATTAAATTAAATTTGAATTACTAATATGTTAGTAAATATTCAGTTTGTGATCAAATATTACATGTATCAAATAATTATACGTTATCCAGAAAACCAAAAAAATTTCATTTTAAACATTTGAAATAATACAATACTAAGTCAAATAACCATTGAGGGTATATCATTAAATATTTAATTCAATTTTAATGACTTTTAGTATGGTTATAAATATAAATTGGACAATAAATTTTTAGAAAATGATAAATATTGAATTTCATAAATTTGTAGTTATGCTTTTGATTTTTTTGAACCGTTATATGGTAATTTAGGTACAATATGTTCTTAATTATTCCTTCATAGAATAAAATAATATTTATCATGATTAAAAGAATGAATAATCATTTAAATATTTAATGGATGTAATTTTTTTATATAAATCTTTTTTAGATCATTTATAGTATCCTGTGACTAATGAATGAAAATTACACTTTATAAATGTTCATTACATAATATAAGGCTTAAATTTATCTTTAAAAATATTTTAATTTAAAATTATGTCATGAAATATTCGGTTCCATTTTAGAGTTAGTTGAGTTTTCCAATATTATTAAAATCTTCAATATATACTTTTCTGATGAGAAATTCATATCCATTATAATTATGAATTTTTATAGATTGATTAGATATTTTTTATAACAATATTTCATCATATATACAGACAAATAGATACACCAAATACTACCAAACTCATTTTATATGTATAATGATTTATTAAATTTATTTGAATAATGATGTCAAGATCCCAAACATGGTACATGATATTTGAATAATTCTTGGGTTTTCAAATAAAAAGTATTATCATTATTACCATATAGGTCTGAAATCATAACACTCATCTCGTACAATTATTAATTAAATGCATAACCAATTTCATGAGATAAGTAAGAGTGATAATTTTCATAAGAGGATAATATGTCTCACCATAATCAATATCTGGACACTGTTAGCAGACATGAAAAACCAACTAGTTCCATAGTTGACTAGTACTCATCCATTGGCCTCTACATCCATGAGGTCGTAGGTTCAAGCCCATATGGGCATATATACAATGTTAGTATAATATGGGTTGGGAGACATACGATGAAATAGAGAAATGGTAACCTAGGCATGAAATAATCCTAGTGACACAACCATGATTATATAGGCATGACACTGCAATGGGTCCTTGGTATAGAAAATTGGACTTTGGTACATGTAAGGGGATTCATTCCCATTGGTCCATCAAGCTAAAAAAGGTAAAATAAAGTGGTTGGGTTTTTGGGTTAACCATAGTGGGGAATGATCAATACTTGAAGCTTGTGGGTGTGTACTTTTTTTATCAATGTACCCTAAATAATATACCTAATATTATATAAAAAATCATTAATCTATTTTAAAATTATAATAACAAAATGAGAAAACTATTAATTAGTCATGGAATATTAATTTATGTTTAATTAAATTTTTTAATCCCAATATGGTATATCACAAATTTCATCCATTTACATTTGTTTTTGATTCTTAACGATAATTTTAAATGAAACATTAATTGAAACATTACATGAAAATGTACTCTAATATGGTATCCAAACAATTTCAACATCTTCTAGTGATAATAAAATTTATATAAATTTAACTATGATCATCATCACATACATCAATTATATTATTTTATCAACAATGTTTATGATATATAAACTTTATATCTCCCCTGTGTTCATAAAATACTTCATCTAGAATCAGATATTTTCTATCCAATAATAAGAATTATTTTCTTTTAAATCTAGTATCTTACCATGATTTCTATTTAAATTTAATACATTATCATTTTCACTAATATATTCTTCATTAGAAATATTTTTTCCTGATGTTGATTTCTAAATTGGTATGGGGGTTCTTATAACGTTTTTGAAATCAATGAATGTACAAAATAATTTATTGTCTTAAATTTTTAAATTTAATGTATTTTTAAATTTTATCCAATAATATTTATAAGAGTATTAGAATATAATATAATTTTATTTTATGTCATATGTTCAATTTAATTGATTTACTTCCCCTTTTAATTTAGAAAACCCATTTTCATCAAAATAACAATAAATAAATCTTGATAATACTTTATATCATGTCTTTAAATAAATTTACTTCATAATAGAGGGAAATTCATATATAACATAATTTTCTATCCTTTTGGGTATCTATTTTTATTCATTGTGGATATGATATATGGAGGTAATCATGATCATAAGACCACTGGGGGTTGGATCATTGGTTATATTTTTAAAAATTTCAAACAATAAAAAATTTAACCCTAGAAATATGTTAAAGTAATCATCCTTATAAAAATTTCAGTAATATCACAAGAAAGAAAAAAAGATAAAGTTAACAAGGAACACCAGATTTACAAGGTTCACCCTCAGCATGAGAAGCAATATCCTTTCCATTAATAATAACATGGGTCTATTGAAATTAAATTTTAACAATAAGTAAATACAATATTTGAGCCAACTCCCATTATACTCTTTTTATATCTTGATATGTATGATTAGATTGACTCCCTTCAGATAACATGTTTTTCTTACAGAACCAAGCCATAATAAAAAAATTGAATCTATTTATAACACCTCCCACTAAGGTCTATATGGAAACTCTATATGTTCTTCCACTTTTTGGTTTCTCTATCAAGAATGATTCTATCTAGTGAGCCTATATATTTAAGTATCTATCTATTACAACTCATTAAAATTATGCCTGACAAAAAACCTTTATTCTATTTGAATAAAATTATTTTTCACCACAAAAGACATTTTCATTGAATTTTCATTTGATTTACCTATTTAGTATTCTCAACTAAAACTATATATGATACTTCTTATCAAGACTCTATGTCATGAATTTTTATTAGATAGAAACTTACTCTAACACATACTCTATAGCACTTCAAATCTTTACACATGTGTATAGTGCGAAGTACTGATGTAATTATCAGTCATGTTAATTGGTTCTCATGATATGGAATATGTGGGAAATAATTTTCATTTTTCCACTCATTGAAATTCAAAATTTCAAATTTCTTGTTAATTTTAATTATTTAAGAGAGATTCTGAACCCTTCTAGAATCTTTTTGAAGCTTCTTGAATTTTATAGCTCTTAAAATCATTTTTGAAATTTCTTAAAACTCAAATGTTAAAGAAATAGTCAAAAACTTCTTATATCTGGTTGATAAGAAATCACATGAATTAAAAAAACCAACATCATCATGTCTAATAATTGACAAAGATATATAATGTTTCACAGAAAAAACTCTCTCTAGAAGTTATTTCTCTAAAATGATTTCCCGAAATCTTAATCTAGTTTTTCTTGTTTGTTATTCAATGTATATCCAAATTTTTAATACCATTTCAAGTTATTATTTCATTTCACAATATCCAAATATCTCATCAATGTTCTTCGTAGGAATGTTCTGTCTGATATATTAGTGTTTTACTCTGTTCGGTCAACTTTTCTTAAACTAAAACATTATAAAACAATTTGATCAAAAAACCTTTAAAAAATGTTCTCTAGAAAAATATTGGAATATATTCATTTATTTTGAACCAATTTACGATTATAGACTTCATTTTTAAAAATAATAAAGTATTTAGACACATTTACCATTTTAGTCTAGTAGAAAAATTGCGCTTCTAACTATTTTTGAAACCTATCCATCTGAGGTCGTTCTCTCTGTATCATAAAACTACATCATAAGACTCTATATGGAAAAAATAATTTCCCACTTTGTTCTTATTTTTAAAACATTATAATCTATACATACACTCTAAAAAACATCACACCTTATATATGATCATGTTCATTTGATGGAAAATGGAAAAACATTCCCATTGTTCAAACATCAGAAACATTATTAAAATAATTCCATTTAGAAGGTTTTTATAGTAACTATAATTTTTTATTTCCAATAATTTTTCTCTAGAAATAAACTTTAGATCTCATCACTTTCATAAAATCCAACTCTAGTCCATCCAATTATCTACTTAGAAATGCCAGTTTTCTTATAAGTTCTTTTAATGAAACTCTTCATCTTTATATGTACGAAATTCTACCAAATCATTTATTTCTTGTGCATATTCTTTTTCTAGTCCAATTTCCCATGTTTGGAAAGGCTCAAACAAAATTTTGTTCCTAAAACATCAAAAATCTCACATTTTATTTGTTTCACTTCACTTCCCCCTATTTGAGAAGAAACTTGTTTCATTCATTCTTCATGATGTTTGGAACTTGAATGAACAAAATATAATCATCTGAATTATGTTAGAAGTTTCTTAAGAAACGTTCTAATATCCTTCTTTTTCAGTAACTTCAAAAGTTCAATTGTCTCACCTTACAACAACTATTCATTTCAATTTTTATATACATTATTAAACATAAGTTAGCTATAAAAATATACAAAACATTTTTATAAAAATATCACTAAGGATTTCAAATATCCACATTTGGATTTGTTTTGAAAGCATTCATTAACATATGTTTCCACTCATAATTTTTTATCACTCATAATTTTATTCACAACTATTTTTTTAAACTCACTTTTAAAAAAATAAAATCACTAATTCACGATTATTATCAATGAGAATTTCTTAAGACTATGCTACTAGATAAATTAATGTTTTTCATTATAATTATATCCTTTGGTGACCAGAATGTGTGTGGTAATGAATAGTTAAACTCTCCTTGAATTTTCAACTCGAAAAATATTTTCTCTTCTTCATTTTATGATAACCACAAACAGATGTTCAATTTTTATTATTTTAACTCTCTAATTCCATTTTTATAAAAATATGTACATTAATTTCCCCCATTTTCCACATAATATAGAGAATTATGGAGGTATTCATACAAAGAAAAATCAATTTTTTTTAGAGTTTGAGGATGAAGTTGTAACTTCAATTAAATAAATCTTTCTTACAACCTAGATGTTTAAAAAAAATCAAAAATTAGATTTTTGTAGAAATTTATTCTAGAATGACATCATCGCCATTAAATATTTCTTTTATGATATTATACTTATTATCAATGTGTTGTGATATTGAAATTTATATAATATTTTGGATCAATCAATTGAACATTAATTATCACAAAGCATATTCAATGGTTAGTAAAATTATACCTTCAATTATTCTAACTAAGAATTCATCTAGATCATCTAAGTACAATATTGGGTATATTTAACATACTATGCCTCCACAATGATAAATCTTACAAAACATTATCTCTTATTATGACAACACACACAACATTCACCCAAGAATAATGTTTTATCTAATGTTCAATTTTTATTGTTGCAATATTCATCCAAATTAGCATCATTTTACCGAATTTTTTTTAACATCACTACTTTTGAAAAAAATCCCATATGAAGATATTCGTTTCAGATATCTAAAAATAATTTTTTTTACAACTTGTCTGATTTCATAGCCTCACTTTGATTTTGAGAAAAAAAATTTACGATATAATTATTTCCTAGTCTTGAAGATATAAGATATATCATACTTTTTATCAAATTATGCATGTATTTATGATTCAAACTATTCATGTCCTCGTCGTTACACAACTTTACGCCAATAAAAATAGGTGTTGAAACTTTATTAAAAGCTTCTATGTTAAATTTTTGAAACATTCCTTATGTATAATTTCCATTAGACAGGAAATTTTTTAATTCCTTTTATTGGAACTGTAATCCTAGTAATAAGGTTAATTCACTAAGCATTGAAAATTATAAAGTCATATTTATTTCTTCATAAAACTTGTTACAATAATTTTCTTTATTTACCACAAAAAATATGTCATTTAAATACACAACCAAAATTTTTGTTCCACTGTTCAAATCCTTCATATACAATTTTTATTCAACTTCACCTTTAGAAAAACATCACATTTTTTAAAAATATATCATGTTTTGGGAATCAATAATATGGATCCTATTTCAATACATACAAAGATTCCATCAACCTAAAATCTATCATTACATAATTATCAAGTAAAAAACATCAAGGTCTTTCAGTGTAAACATCTTCCTCATTCTCCCCATTTAATAAAGACTAGTTTACATCCATATTGTAAGAATTATAACAACAATGTTCATGAACTAATAAGAAAACATTGATTGTTTCCAACATTTTAAAAGGCAGAAAATTTTCTTCCAAATACCTTATTTACACCGATGAATATACAATAAAAAAATTCTCATATTTTCATTAAAACATGATTAGGTTAAGTAAGTTTTTATATATAATCCCACTTTGTCACAATAATAATATTACCTACTAGATGGGAAAAAGGTTACTTAGTGTTAATATATTCTATCTAATCCAAAACATCGTTCACAGAAAAAACCCATTCATTCTTTGAGACTACTTAAAAACTGATTCTGAATCAATCTGTGAGATAAGTTATGCATGATTCTATAATCTTAAATTTATTCTATTATGAATCAAAGATTTACACTTTCCAAAAATGTTATCTGATTTAACCTATTTTTATAGAGTATGAAATTATGAGGTTTTTCTTATTTCTTCATTTTCCTTACCAAACTATTGTTTGGAATCATTTTTCCCCTGATTTAGTTCACACTCATCTTAATTTATGTTAGATTCATTAGAAATATTCAAATTTTCTCCCAAAACGTCTTCAACAACATTGGTTATAGAAATTTTATTTTCCAAAACATTCACATATTGAGAATCAACTAAGTTTATAATATATTTTTTCAAACATTCATAAATCATTATTTTGGCTGAAGATCCCATTAAAATTCATTCCTCAACATTTTCATAAAAATTTCCAAGATCCATATTTTTTTCTTTTAGTATATTGGTACATCCAAAAACCTCAGAAATGATAACTAAAACTTTTTTTATAATAGAATTATTAAAAATTCATCTTGGATTATGAACATAAAAAAAATATTATACATGTATAGTAGCACTCACATAATCTCTCTCAAAAAACAGGGAAACATTATACTCTTCCAGCACAATTCTTCACATTTAAACTAAACTAGTGATTTTCAATTTTTTACCAACATTTATTTTATTAGTTTATGTAGAATTTCACTAATACTTTATTCCATAATTATTTAGATATGATTCAAAATAATGGAATGTGTATTTCAGTCTATTATTTGTTTTGAACTTCATTATATAACTACCCATTTGTCTTTCAACATACCTTATGAAAAATATGAACATTTTGTTTAAGTTTTCATGTGATTCATTAACATAATGATTGGAATCTAAGTGAATAATCAAAAATATTAACAGAGTACTAATCCCCTATCATCTATTGATGTCTCATCAGAACAAATAAATCATAGTGAATAATATTATGAGGTATTATAGACTGAATTTCAACATTCTTATAGACTCTATAAATCATCTTCCCTTCTAAACACATTGTACAAACACCATCTTCTTTTCCCTTCAACATTGAAATATTTCTTACAACATATAATTTAAAAAAAATACTATTCTATCATGATACCAAATTCTATGACATAAAAACTCGTTCTCATCATCAATTGAAAAATAATAGTATTTATAAATTCATCTTATTTGGAAGTGATTTATTATGGTTTTTTATCTTCTGGTTATAAATTTACCATCTTCCACACTTGTGATGATATATGAATCTTTTCTAAAAATCACTTTGTTACCATCATCATAATTTTGGATCAAACAAATAAATTTATGTTCGATCCCTTATATATATAAAAGTCTTTATATTTCAGTTTCTCAACATCAATCTATGTAGTTCTTATTCCTATAATTTTTAAAGAACTATCATTTCCAAAATGTACTACTCCTCTATCATTATTTTAAACATTTATTTGGATTTTCAAATTACCATTCATATATGAAGAACACCGAATATCAAAAATCCATTAATTGTTCCTTTTACTTTATTTTATATTTTTCTCATTAAAAAAAGATATTTTTAGATCATTCATATTTCCTACTTCCTTATCTTTTATAGAAAAATGTTTCTCTCATAAGGATAGTTAAACAATCCTTGGAAAACTTATCAGGTTGGTCACAACATTCGTAAATTTCCCCACGAATCCAAAATTATTTTTCATAGGGAATTTTCCAACATCAAGAGGCTTTACTTTTCCATCATTATGTGGATTATGAAAGTTACTTACATTTATTTTGTTTTTTCTCCCCCTTATTTAATATATACTTCGAAGAATAGACTTTTTGTTATAACTGTTGTATGAATGATTCCCATGAATCCCATACCACCAAAAGAACCATAGAATCTCTGTTTTCTATAGAATTAAGAGTATTACATTTAGAATGTTTTCCTAGGTTCATAATAACTTTCTCTTCTTCATTCATCTTGATGTAATGGAGCTTTTTTATGAGGTTCATTTTTAATTTTTTGAGGTGATAGCTTTATCAGAACATTTATTAACTCAACCTTTCCCAACAAATTTTATAACACCTATAAGGTTATTAAAATCATTTGAACATTTTATTTTTGTATATGAGGATTTCATCAAATTCTAGGCTTGATATTTCTCAATAGCTTTAGAAGTTTATATTTTGCCTCTAAGTATTTGTTACAAGGTTTGAAATCAGTATGAGAACTTATATATTTACCATGTAAATTCCCATGGGTCTATAAAAATTCACTATTAGTTTTAATTGAATACAAATTATGATCCAAATCCCATTATACTCCATCTATCTACTGATAGGTACAATTATATTGAATCCCATAATTTAATGGTTTTTTCATTAAAAAAAGATCCATAAAAAAATTATAAAAAATTAAAAATTTCACTAAAAATTTTCTATCTGAAAACACTATTTTCTCTACCACAATATTGTTTCTTCTTTTGGCATGAGTTCATATTTTGTGTCTATATTCGGTATTATTGGTCTGTTTCACCAAATATGATTTGTATCTGACATGATACATCCACTCTATTAGATTAAAAAAACTCTATAAGACACAATTTGTTTTCATAAAATATTCATCTAATTTCATTTTTAGGTATTCTAAACTGAAACATTATCTGATACTTCTTATCAAAACTCTTTATCTGCAATTAGTCTCAGTTGGAAACTCACTTTGACACAAAATCTATAGCACTTCATCTTTTCACATGTAGGTCAAGTTTCAAGTACTAATGTAATTGTACACTCCTATTTATAGGTGTTGATGAATTTTAAATGTTGGGAAACAACTTTTTTCCCTCTCACTAAAATTTTTTATTTTGAACATCACAAATATTTGAATTTCGTAAGGAATAATCATTGGTATTCTATTATCATCCAGAATCTTCTTGAATTATTGATCTCTCCCAAACTTTCTCAAATTTCATTCACTTCACAGATTAATAAACTCTTCAAAACTTAATTATTCATTATTGATAAAGAACCACATGAAATAAAAAAAATAGAATCATCACATTTGGGAATTTAGAAGTTATTCAATGCTTCTTGGAAAAAAATTCCATCAAGAAAATGATGGCCTAAATTTTTTTATGAACTCTACATCTAGTTCATATTTAATGGTATTCTATATATAGCTAACTATATAGGAATAACTTTTATGTTCATTATATATCAATTAAATCTTCAAGCATCTCAGAAATTTTCATCATAGGAAAGGCCCTTCTAAGGGATATGTGTTTTGTCCATATGGTCATCTTTCCCAAAACTAAACCTTTATAATAAATATTGATCTACTAAATGTATAAAATTAGTTTGTATAGATATTCATTGGACCCATTTATTTATATTGACCCTATTGATTATATTTGAATATATTTCTGAAAAATTTGAAGATTTCAGTCGCGTGAACCATATATATATAGTAGAACCATTGAACTTGTCACCCTTTTTTCAAATTCTCCATTAGATCTCCTTCTACCTATATCACCAGACTTATTCACAATTCTCTATAAGGAGAATATCATTTCCCAATTTTTATTTACTTTTTATCACTTTAGAAACTATAAATCCTTAGTAACCAAACATCACGCCTTCTTTCTTATCAAGTTCATCCAATGATCAATGCACAAACATTATCATAGGAAAAACTATAGGAGATATTCTTACAAGAATTTTTTTCCATAATGTTTTTCTAGTAACACTGATTTTTTACACCCAATAAGATTTATCTAGAACATAAAGTAAATTTTATTCACTGGTAACATAAAATGGCTAGGGTGGGAGAATCCTACGAGGTTTTGATCCCTTACCAGGTTTTCCACAAAAGCATGCATATAATGAAAACATAACATTTCAAGCCCACTCCACCCCACATAATCCCATGGGTATGACATGATATTTCTTAAGGGTAGGCCATGAGCTTTCCTATAGGTATCTAATGTCCATACCTAATTTTTTAAAAAAATATTATTTATAATCACTTGAATATTGTATTTTTTCTCATTCTCAAAGGCAGTTGTGGAGAAAAGTATGGATCATCCATAACTGGTGTTTTATGGGGAGTAGTGGAGCATTTTTTAATGGGTTGATGGTGGAATGAGATGATGCTGATGTGGTGGAATACTATTATGTTTAAAATTAGGCGAGTGAATGGTGACAGTCAATGAATTATTATGTTGGTTGTGTGGTTTTGTTAATGGTTAGACCGTGGAATAAATGATGACTATCCATGTAGTGACTTGTTTTAAAGGAGGTGATTAATGTTCCCATGAGGTCCTTGCATATTTTATTGATAAAAAAATAATTAAACAATAACAAAAATATTTTGACCGAATTTTTTTATAGGAATCACTCCTTTATAATTGAAACCATGTTCAACTATTATATATAAGAAATGAGGTATATAAAATCTCCCCTTAATAGTGTTTGATTTTAAAGAAGGAATTTGTGAAATGAAATAAAAGTACATATAGCCCTATAAAATAATGAAGTAATATGATAGGTATATGTATATATAATACATATATACATAATTTAAAATAATTCCATATTATCAAAGAGATATAGAGTGAGAAAATGAGTAAGATAGAGAAAGGTCATAACCCAAAGAAAATATGGGTACAGGTTGATCTTTTACCTTATATTCTAGAATTATCCTACACTTGCACAAAACCTTATGAATAAACAAATTAGATTCATTAAATACTTAATTCTAAACCTTTTTAATACATAATTTATTTACTATGATTATATTACATTCATCTAAAACCATTTTAATGAGATTTAATTTTAAGTATTGTCGTTATGAGAGTGCTTGTTTCACGGTTCCAAGGTCGATTCACTAGTGGATAGTTATTAGTGTTCTTATAAAATTGGGATAAAACTCCAAAAGTGGAGTTAAATTGTGTTTATTTCATTCAAAAAACTAAAATTATCCAAAATATTGATCTATTTTGGGACATATGGAAGATTCATTTAGTAAAAATGTTAACGTTTTCTGGTTAATTCATTTAGGGGGTTTTACTAGCCCTCAAAAAGTAGTTTCATTTTATTTAATATTATGTACATATATATTCTTCTAAAACATGAAATAAGTTATAATATTGTTATTATCATCTTATTTAACAATAATAATATTTTTATGTCTATCCTTGTTGGATATGAATAAAAATGAATTGCATTTTTCATGGAGGTGGTGAACCAACCATACTGTGAATAGTGTTTTAGTTAAAGAAAAACAATATGGGAGGGTAGATGATGGATATTAAATTAACACAATAATATTTTTGTCTAATTATAATACTTTTTTCAGTATTTCATACTGGATGGGATTTTTTAGGATAAGGTAAAAGAAGAAAATAATTTAAAATATAAATTTTCATAATATTACCTCTTCAATATCATCTATTGAAATACTCAGTAGGGTTCTCGGGGATTAGAATTATTAAAATAAAAAGGCTTATAGGGATGTAGAGATATATAAAGAGGATATTATTTATTTTGAAATAAATTGGTAAATATGTATGTCTTATAATGTGTGAGGCTTAGGGGTGGTGAGAGATAGTATTTATAAGTGGAGAAGAGGGGTGTTTTTAATATTATATACACTAGTTTATTATTTTGCCTTAGTAATAACACTATTATGGATTATTATAACTATACATAGTATATGTTTCTTGTAATTTATAACTAATGGGTTATTATATCATCCATTATGAAATTAATTATGTATTTAACATATAATGTTAAATATCATATTTTACAATATTTCACTATTTATAAAAACATAAATATTTCTAAAAAAACCAAATATTCACCCTAAATTTTTTTATATCTTTAGATTCAAAAAATTATATCTATTTTTAATAAATAATTCTTTAAATAAAAAAGTACATTTAATTAAAATCCATATATATTTGCAAAAATATCAATTTCAATATTCTAAAAAAATTTCTAACAATTAGAAAAACTAATTATGGCCTCTTAAATTATATTATCATTGTAATACAACTAAATATATCATTATAAACACATTTTATAAAATAATATTTATTTTCAATCATTATATTTGTTATAAAAATAAAAATAAAACAATTTTTTTTAAAATAAATAGAAACGCTTATTTTACCATTTTTAAAACATTTAATTATTTGTATTAGTATATTATTATGACATTTTTTCATTTTATAATATACCAAATATTATTCTGAATTTACATAAGTGATGTTACTATTCTTATAGTAAGGTTACTATTCCTAACTATCATATTACTATTCAAACAATCATATTTGTAACAGTAAAATGGTTTCCCTACATTCAATAGATACATAATATTTTTTCCTTCTTTATTCACCTTTATTTTGTTTCAAGGATATATATTTTTTCATTTTCACGTTTAATATTTCAATAATAATATTCTTATTCATTTATAATGTATTGCTGATGAGTGCAGTTATTATGGTGGATCGAAAAGATCCAAATTTTCATATTTTAGTTGTCTTACTTTCTATTTTCTATCCATTTTTAATGTTTTATATTATTATGGACATGTATATTATATAAATTAAATTTTAATTTAAAATGTTGTTAGATTTCATTATGTACTAGATGAACTTTAGAAAATACTATATTATTAATCATGAAACATTTATACAAGAAGGAATACTCAATTAATAAAAATTAAGGTCGTTACATTATTCCCCCATTATGTAATATCGCCCTTGAAATTTCATTTCCCCCACTAAGATGAAATATATGACAGTACATATATTTCATTACATCCTCCAGTTCCCATGTCACATCCTCATAATTATATTTTCTCTATAGTACATTGACTATGTGAGTTCTCTTGTTCTTTGTAACATTGTCACTATGGTCCAAGATATTCACTGGTTTGTCCTAATAAGAGAGATCATTTTCTATCTTTACTACCTATAAATTCTGTATATATTAAGAATTTTGTATGTACTTCCTCAAGTAGGATACATGAAACATTTCTTGTACATTAGACATGGTTTTTGGCACTGTTGGTCAATTGGTCATAGCTTCAATGAGAAAAATATTCCTAAAGGGGCCAATGTACTTGGGACAATGCTTTATCTTCACACTGAATCTCATTAACCTCTTCTATGGAGATATATGGAGGAACACATTATCTCCAACCAAAAACTCCAGGTCTTATCATGCAATTTTCATCATAGCTCTTATGTCAATCGAGCATCCCTAGTATTCTATAGAATGATCTTGAAATTTTCAACCATTTCTTTAACCATTTTAGGTACCAGATTATTACATTCACCAACATCATGACAACAAAAGGTGTTCTAAATCTATTCATATAATGTACCTCATATGGATTGATTTTTATTCTTGAATGGAAATAATTAATTTATAATAATAGTACTACAGAAACTAAATTTTCCATCAATTTGGGGGTGATAATTCGTACTAATGTAGAAAAGTGTTTTTATATAATTATGGAGATGCTTTAAAAACGTGGAGTTATATATCAAATCTCAATCATATGCCATCAATAGTGGGGTTACATACATCCACACCACTTCTCTACTGTATATACCTATATATTTATTGAGTGGGAAGTCCTCTCAATTTTCAATGATGTGAGAAGTATTTGTAAGAATATCCACCATAATCCAGATATCATTATTCATTTTAGATATATTTTGATTAAACATGATAAAATACATTCTACTGTTTTCCCATTTCCAAATGGGTGTGGGTAATGGTTGTATCATCCCCTTGGACACTCCCCTTTTTAGCCTTCACCTATTGATAAACTAGCCACTTTGATGTATGTTATAAAATATCTTTCTTCACTTTGTCCCACCAATAGTACTTGTGGATATATTAATACATATTTATACTCCTAGGGTGGATAGAGAAGGTTTATATGTGTGCGTCATTCAACATCTCTTTCTTTATCTCCAGATTTGATGGTACACATAATTGTGACCCAAATCTTACAAATCATTCTTTATCAATTTTTTTTACAGAGATTTCTCTATTCTTATACCTTCCCCATTATTCTTTGTTTTTACATAATATATTTATGTATACTTTATCCTTTCTAGATGGGATGATTGAACAATCACTTGAGAAAAGGAATGCTGATGTTCTTCCCTTTATGATTAACATGTCCATCATTTTATATTCATGAACATTCAACCACCTTGAGGTGTAGGCCATCACTTAATCCTTTTTCATTTGTTTACAACCCAAGGGTTTATTCAAATCATCTCTATATACTAAAGAATATCCCCACATGAGGGTAGTATTTATACAGGTGTAGTGATAAGTCTCATTTTTTTCTTAAATCTCTCTTCGAATTCACTAGTGGAAAAAACTTCTTTCTCTTATAAGTTAATGTGATTAGTGGGTTGGAAAATCATGAGAATTTCTTCAAAAATCATTTATAGTACCAATATAATAAAAGGAACCTTGGAATCTACATTACAAATTTTTGTTTGGAAAATAATTCCACTAAATATTTCTTTCAAGGGTCCACAAATTCCTTTTTTCTGGTAATAACATTCCCCAAAAAATGTTACTTACTACATAATTAACTAATATTCATTATTATTTGAATATAACTTCTCATTTTGAAAATCCATTAACATAATATGAAAATTCATCTCATTCCCCTCATCACTCTTGGAGTATACCAGAACATCATATACAATGACTACATCAAAATTTTCAAGGTTATCCCTATATTTTATATTCATTAATTTTATAATTATTGATAGGGAATTAGTCATCCTGAAGGGTGTCACTAAGAAATCATTCTGTCTATAACTTATTCGAAAGTTATTCTTGGGAATATCCTCCTCCTCACATTTAATTGGTTATATCCCAAGAAAATTTCTACCATAGATAAATAATGGTACCCATGTTGATAATTTAAAAATTCATAAATCCATAGCATGGGCTAATTTTTCTTTATCATGATTTTTTTGAGTTCAAGATAATAAATGAAGTGGAACATTGGCCCATCATTATTGATGAAGAGGACTGGAGAACCCCACTATAAAGATCATGGGTGTATAAAAACCTTGTCAAAATTATATTGGAACTTCTTGTTCATTTATTCAAACTCAATTTTGCTCATTATGTAAGAAGTCTTTTATATATTAATATATCTAGTTGTAAGTTGAATCGACAACTCAATCTCTTCATCAAGAGGAAGACCATACAACTATTCAGGGAATACATCAGTATCGACCCTCTCTATGGGAATGTCTTCAAACATGATTCTCTCTTTTGTCTTAATCATTTTCTCTATATATAATTTCTCATAATGAAACAATATCCATGTTTAGTATGATGATTCCAATAGAGATTCATTATCAACCATAGACTTGTAAAAAATAGAGGATGGATCAAAATGTCAAGATTGATCTCCCTATCCTGATAGTTGAAGTTGGACTTCTATAAGGACAACCAACCCATACTCAATATAACATAGAATTGCACTAAAAAGTATAATATGATTTGTAAAATGTATATTCCCATAAAAATCAACATGTGACATTGTTCACTATTTTATCATGAAAGAATGAGAGATTTCAAAGAGAAATTATTCAAGAACAGATAATGGAATTATATCAACAGTCACACACTTTACCCAAGTCATACATTTAAAGTTCCAATATAGTGTCACCACATAAGTCCAGCCTGAACACTAGTGCACCTTCATAAACCCTAGATAAGCACACATAGGAGAATTTGTCAGTTCAAACCTGCATGATAACAACTGTGAGACATATATGTGGTAACTTGAATGATGCACGTATATGATGATGCATTCAAACCACCAACACGAGCCACCTCTTTCACCCATGATCCCAAAAATTGTTCTAAATATTACCCTAGGGCTCCTCATTTTCAACAACTAGAAGTTCAAAAGAAGCTTTGATGATCCACTCTCCCTGGTCCTTCACCCATTAGATAAATAACTAGATTAGGATCTCTCTAAAACATATGATAAAAATGAATTAATGGTGAAAGTGGGATTAAAGTACCTCTAGTGTATGAAACACAATACACTTACATTAGGATACACTCTCCCAAATTTTTACATGTATTGGCACGAATGTATCCTCCCAAACTTAGTACTTGTGTGAGACCCTTCCGTGGACACTTGAGTAATCCCTTTGATCCTAGAAAAAGGCCTCAAACATGTGTTTTATTCCATGCAATATATCAACAACAAGTCACATATAATTCTAGTAGGTCCACCCTATATTACTACGTGAAAAATGATATATACCCACGGTTCAAAACCATGGGCACAAACACCAAAATAATGGGTATAGCTTATACCCATGATTAGGGGAACCATGGGAAACCAAGGCATTGGGATAGGTCCATATCCTATATCCATGGTTTTCCAAATGGTGAGTATAGATTTTTTCCACTGTTTCAATGCTTTATACCCATTGCCATAGTGTCAAATCATTTTACCCTTTTTTTTAAAACCATGGGTCTAAGTTTAGTAAAAAATCAGTGCCCAGAGGCATTGAACCTGCGACCACTACGTACTACATTTTACACTCAATGCACCGCACCACTTCACCTACAACACTTATGTTAACATATACTTATATTATTCTAAATATATTACTATTTGTACATATTATGAGAACAAGGTGGTAATAGGTTTTGATCCTGTGGATTTCCAAAAAATCCTATATCCACTAACCAACCCATCTACGTCACATGAAAATTAATATATCTATATTTATATTTAAATATTATTCTCGCTCTCTGTATTAAGAAAAAAGAAGTGTTTGCGATTCAATCCCAAAATAATATTCATTAACACATAGTGACTCACTAACCAGACTACACTGCTTATGTGTTTTTTATTTATATCTACTTAAATATATTATTCAAACCCGTGGGTATATGAGGGAAAACTGTGGTTATAGGATTTCCCGCCAAATAGTTTCTCTCCCACAGATGTTTTTTACCGCTGTAATGTGAGAAATCTATACCCATGGTTTTACCAAACAGTGGGTATAGGTCTTTGAACAAAATCACTATTCTCATGGTTTTTGGATAAACTGTGGGTATACGTGACTTTTCCCCCAAGGGTTTGAGAAAACATGGGTATAGATCATCAAAAAAACTTATACCCACAGTTTTGGGTGAAACTGTGAGTATAGGTCTATTTTCCAGTAGTCTATGAAGATCTTCTAGTCTTCCTAGGCTTACCTTGTTTGAGACCCCTCTATCTCACCCATGCATCACCTGTGAGAGCCTCATTCTACACTCCCATGCCTCACCTTAATGAGATGCCATTTGGTCACCATTTATAATCAACTGATATAAGGGAACCTCCTTCCTCAAGACACCCATATGATGGGGGAAAATTAAAACCTCATCCAAGGACTGCATATTTTCTTGATCATGGTGAAATAAAAACTAGAAAATATTCCTTTTAGTTTTTCATTCACTCGATAAGAGTTATCCTACACTTTTCCTACCAATAGGGTATGATACTTGGGGTCTGTATAGCTGTGCATACCCTCAGTAATTAGGATCCAAAAATTGGTGGAAATGCCTGTGATATCCCAGTTTAAATGATGAGGGATATATCCTTTTCCTTCCCTCATCATCTATGAATTAGGGACCACCCCATGTTAGGAAATTTTGGGGACCACATACCGTTTTCTTTGATTAGGGCTATTGGATTATCCTATTCACACACTGTTTCAAATTGGGGATGGGGAGTGCCTCCAGGATTAAGCACATAGTCTTTCTCTTAGGAGGTCATACCCCTCCTATCTTTTATCCAACCTCATTATTAAAATATGAGAGAATACAAGAACCTCAACCAGCATTATTTATCTTGTATTCATCACCTCATCCACTAGAAAAAGTTTGGGCAATTTGGTCTGTCAGTTCATCCACTTCGTATTGTATTTTACACTGATCATTACTCACACAGGCTTATAGTTTACTGAAGATCATGATATCCACATGATTAGAAGCAGGTATTTGTAGAGAATAATTTTATAGATATTCTTCTTACTTACCTACAAAGGGACTCTATAAGAAGAGTCCCACAAAGTCATGTATCCTTCCCAAATGGATATATCACCTATCAGAAAAACCATCGTAGGGACTCTATAAGAGTGGGTCCTCAACCTAATCTAACTACATGGAAATTGATTCCCAGATAAATGGGATATGTAGGAATCCTCCAGAAGATTAACTCCTGTCACTTAATATTTAACCTATTCCTCTTTGGGCCAAATCTATATTAGGGTCAAATTTATCCTCAGAGGCTACATCCCATCCAGGTCCTTTGGGCCAATTCAGATCAATATTAATACCATCCATTAACATGATACCTTCGACATAGACATCCATTCCACATGATGTTAAAACACATGGTTTTGTCCTCATTACACAGCCTTCTAGTGTATTATGTGTCCTGTTATGTGGAAACAAGCTATGTGGGTTTTGATTCCATTCACAAGGATACATAATATTCCCATCTCATGGAATTAATCCTAACATTAGAAAAACTCCCTTATTCATAGATGATGATAAATTATATATAACCCCACAATGTGTCTTAAAACCAGCATCTTAATAAGTGGCATTAGAATCTCCAATCCATTCATAAATGGGTACCATCATTGAAGAATATCGGATACATAAAAGTATCTTTGTGATGAATCTCAGGTCAATGTAGATGTATCTATGTCCAATAAAAGGTGATAAATGATTGTTATCATAAGGGTGACCCTTTTCATATTTGGGATCTAATAAATGATTTATGAATTTGTCATAAAACTATAATACTATCCCAAAGTTGTAAAACAAATTACCCCAAAAAAGGTGGGATGAGTCTAGTCTTCCATCCTTTCAACCAATTGGAGTCCTAGGGAGTTGTTGGACCAATTATTAATAACCAAATTCCTTTGAAAAGTAGGTACATGAAATATATTAAATAAGGGAACTGTTGGCTATTTCCCACTCCAAAAAAACTCATCAGAGAATATTTAAATATATCGGACTTGGCAAGAATGATTGTGAAAATTATAAACCACCACAATAAACCTCTAAGTACAAAATTATGATTATTTTTCATAAAAAAAACGGTGATCCCGAAATGAATCCTTAACTAATATGTTTATATATCCTACATGTCAATCCATTTTCATGAAATATTAAAGAGGTCCAAACATGAATCCAAAAGAATCGATTGTTCATGGGTTCATTAATTGAGTTCTAATTTAATTTCATTTTTTTGCTTGTGTTTGTCATATATATCCATGAACATTCAACCTGAACTCCCATTGATCCAAATGGAATCTTACTTTTTCTAATAGACATATTCATTGGCCACTACACAAGATGGATCCCTGACTAAATAGTGGACACTATTTGCAATCCAATATCTCCAACACTAAGTCTCAAATTCACTAGTTTTGGAGTACCACCTAAATGGTATTATCCCAACCTTGGAGGCCAATCGACAATCCCTCAAACTCATGAATCCCCCTGACCATACACTCAATGATAAATGGTTTCCTATAAGTGAATGCCACTAATTTCTATCTCAAATCATTTCAACTGTCTATCCTCTGAACAAATCTAAAAAGTTCTTCCCTTATTATGTGGAGGAAGATCTGGAGGGAACTTATGGCCTCATCCATATAGCATAGGGATCCTCTAAATAGCTCCATACAGTATCCTACACTATTTACACTTCATGGGAAAAACTCTCAAAATGATGAGGGTATTTCCCTCTAGAGTCCATCCAAGGTCACCCAGACCTAGAAGCTCAGGACAACTAACCCATGGAAGTGACTAGATAATAGAGAACATGGAAAAACTTTCTCTCACTCTAAATTAAACTTCCAATGAAATATGGAGGAAATTTTTTGAGTAAGAACCCACACCCACCCACACCTACCAATCCAATTAGTACATGTTGGTTGCATCTAGAGAAGATCACTAGTAAATTACTACTAAAAATCATGAGCTGGAACAAACACCTTCCCACAAAAATGAATCCCGAAAATCAAATATGGTAGCAACCCATGAGAATGAATACCCACCTACCAACATCAATCAGGTCCTCCATCCCAGTATGGAAGCATTTAGAGAAACCATCAGATAAATCGTTACAAAAAATGGGGTAAACATATATATCTTCCCCCAAATCTATGTACTATCAATATATTTCATAGGAAATAAAGGAGAAGAGTAGGCACACAACCCTTCTCCAATCATGAAATTGTAATATATCTGTATTCAGGACACTGAATTATCCCAACCTATCTTGTCAATAGTCAAAGGGAAGATGCAAATTACATTCCATATTCTATAAACTTGTCAGGATATACTAATGGTTGTGGAATTGGTAGAGTAGAGGATGCACAACCTCATCCATCCCATTGGGGGGACTCGTCAACATATAACAAGGTTTAATTTGGATCAGAAACATATCTCTACTCCCATATAAGTGGGTCATTGGCCAAATATAATAATATATAGATAAATAAACCATGCCCATATCCCCATTCCAATTGGAGGTCATTGGTCTTCCTCATTTCCAATTCTAAGGAAGTATCAATCCCCTACCAAAATTTAGGAGGCCTATCGAAAAATTCCAATAGTGACACTAGAGCTAAATAAACAAGATTCTTCATATGAAATCCTCCCTCAATTGTAAGTATCCCAAATCACCCATAAGAACACATCTAAAAAGAAGCCTCGCCAAATTTGATTAGAGAATTAAGAGATTATATATGATCCCACATTTCTCAATACTAGATTTCTTGAATCCCTTATATTTTTATCTTTGGAGGCTCATGATCCTACTACACTGTTACCGAATTACTAAAATAGTAGTTTCAATTATGATGGTGCTCCCCACAATCTTATTGATACTAGTTCTAGAGTTCCTTCCCAAACATCTATCCATGTTGGTTCAATTAATTTCCATAATTAGATCAATCATGAGTGACCATATCCTGAAGAGTTCCATGAGAAGTTAAAATACTAATTTGGTCATCCCATTTCAATTGTCTTACCTAAAGTTCATCCCTAGAGTATAAATATTAAGAATTTTCCTTGTATTTAGACTTCAATCGATGATGTTAGTCCTCCCCATGGTGGAATTCACTATGTAGGTCCTCCTTGTAGTGATACATCACTTTGAAAAGAAGGTCCTCCCATTTAAAATTAATTATTACAAAGTCATTAAATCACTAGGTACTTGGTATAATGCATCCAGTAAAGCATTATGCCTCTACATTGATAAGTGAAATACTTTCACAGGTTGAAGACAGACCAAGGAAATGGTAATTCTTCAAATAACAAAAGAATCAACTACCTTCCAATTTGATAGAGGAAACCCTTTCCAATCCTAATGCTTATAACAAAAAATCATTGAAATTTATACTTTGGTCAATCTTGTTTGTGGAGCCTCTGGTGAAGGAGAATATAACATCATGCTCATTATAATATAGTTGCCTAAATACAATATTCCAGTTCTGTTTTATCCATTAGCTACTCCCCAATAGTATATTGTAGAGGCATTATTGGAAGATTGTGTAGACGATATCTTCCTATATATATGGAAATTTCTTCATCATTGAAAAAATATTTATTTATTAAGAATATTCAATCCACATCATGGTAATTGAAGGGATAAACCATCAAACTTACAAGGAGTACCTCCTAGATGAACAAGACCAAAAATTGGGAGAACAAAAAAGATTTATTTAGAGCCAATATCTCAATTCATCAAAAGAGTTGTGTCAACAAATCACAAATTTCCCATAATTTGTTCATATCAAAGGATGGGGAGATCACAGAGAAATACATTTCACCTCACTTCCAAATCATTAAATCTTCAAAAAAGTGACATACTGAAATGTTAGAACCGCATGATGGTTTAAAAAATGGACTCTATTCACCAAAGTTGACATGCTTAAAAAAACATGTCCCTGACCAACTATCAAGGAGACCAGTACAGAAGGGAGTGATCTGTCAAAATACTCCTGCATCCCAAAATAGAAGAAAAAAATGTACAAAGCCACTATTTTAATAGAATAATCATCTAGAATCTCTAATATATTTTTGAAGTTCCCATTGCATCATGAACGTACACAGAGATGGGTGGTGAGCAAGTGTACACAAGTTTTTACCAATTTTCCTTTGTTTTCATTTTCCCTTATTAATTAAAACATATTAACCTGTTAAAGTGAATCGATATTCCTTGTTAACCAACATAAATATATCGCATTCAATAAAGAAAGTAAATTAAATTCAGCACACAATATTTTGACAAGGTTCACCCCTGATGTGGGTCAATTTGTCTTTGTTGTGTTCGGGATTATCTGAGACATGGATTCTCCACTATGAGTTAGTCAATAATTATAAGTGGGTTGGCCATGTATCACCCTAAAACCATTGTGGTCAGGTATGATTTTTTTCCCAAATTATGCTGAAATCCAACCAGTTTTATTTATACTCAAATACCACTAGTGTTTCAAAATTACAACACTTAATAAAATGATAAAGATTTGAAGCACTTCATGTTGTTGCTGCTACACAAAATTGATCTTCCTCTATTTTCCACTATGAAAAAACTGATTCTGTACTTTCTCAATTCAACTGAAGCGATTTAAATGCTACTAAATGTTATCAAAAACACTATATTCTAGTCAGTTTAGTATATTCTCATAAATTGTTAAAAGATATCACTTACACTTAAACTCACTACTATTCAAGAATTAACAACTTAATATTACTCAATGCATTGAATATTGGCTTCCTCTTTTCTTCATTGAAAAATATTACTTCACCTCAACTAGATAATTTCACACATAAACATCATGTGTTATTCATGCATGAAATTCTCCTCATCTCATGAAAAATACTTAATGAATGTACTTATCCCCAATTTTTATGTATTCATTGTGTAATAACAAATTCACAATACTGTATATTATTTTGACCTTGTTCATTCTAGAACATAACTCAAGCAAACACACACACAAATACAATTTTAGTTTAACACCCTTAACACTTTACTTTTCCCGTGAATAAATATTAACATATGTATTATGAATATGATCTAAAAATAATGCATTCAACTTATTCATTAAACTCTTAGAAATAGTATTTCATCTATAGATTATAAAAATCCTCTGTAAAAGGGTGTGGACAACACACTTTTTACTTTTTTGTTCTTTTATGTAAACTATATATGCTCATAATCCCTATGTATGCATAATTAGTATATCATGAATTTCATTATATGTCGATTGGAAAAACACTTCAAACTGATCTCTTTATCCTTAAGACTCAAAAACACACATTGTATTACTTAAAAAATATAAAATAACTCATTCTCATCCTTCTCATCATGCACTACAGATTCTTCTTATAATGTATCTATGCCCATGCTAAACTGATAATGACTTTAAAATAATTCACGTTATAGTAACATGAAAATACCAATGTTTTTTTAGTTGGACTGAATGATCAATTAATTTAGAAACTAGATATATTTTATAATCTTCGTCACATAGTAACATTCCATAGAAACTCACTACGCCTCATGGAATTCAAGAAAGACCTTTCCAATGCTACATTCTTCTTCACTGAATACCTATGTAAGCAGTTCGTAAATATAAAAATATTTTCTATGGTATCTTCAAGTAGTATTCATTTATATAATAGGTTTTTATAGGACACCAACTCTAATAAACTCCCTCTTGGACTAGAGCCAACTTTCTATGACTTTCAGTTCACCAGGTCATGTTTCTGCTAAGTGAAGGATTTAGATAAGGGGTCCACCACATTGTCTTCTATAGAAATACAACTATTTTCAGGTTCACCACTTTGAGAAAATTTTCTCAAGAGATGATACTTTCGATGTATGTGCTTCATCCGCTGATGTGACCATAGGTCTTTTGCAAGACTCACCACTGTAGTATTATCAAAATAGAGTGTGATGAGATATTTAATTCTAGGTTCCACATATAGCTCCTGGATGAAGATTTGTATCCAAACTAAATCTTTAGATGCCATAGAAGCAACAATATACTTGGACTCCACTGTAGAATATGTTACCACACTCTGCATTGAGCCCTTCAAGCCCACATCACCTCCATTAAAAGTGAATAAGTATCCCGTTTGTGACTTCATTTAATCCTGATAAGTTTGGAAACTAGAATCTATATATCCTCTGATGAATATTTCCACATATCCTTAATAAACCATGAACATATCCTCAATACACCTCAGATACTTAAAGATAGACTTGACTGGCATCCAATGACGGTCACCTGGGTCAGCTGGATATCTGCTTACCTCACTCAATATGTTTGCAACATCTAGCCTAGTACATAACATGGAATACATCACTGGACCAATAGCTGATTGATATGGATTCCTTTCTATTATCTCTCATTCATCATGTGTTTGAGGACAAATTTTCGTAGAAATATGAATTCCATGTGACTATGGCAATAATCCCCCCTTTGATTTGGCTTGGTGGTTCAGTGCACAATAAACTTGTTTTGTATTATTATTCCATATTATGAACGTCTAAAGATTCAAGAACATTAATAAAGATAAAATACATATATAATGACCTGTTTCAACCATTTAAAATGTTTCACAACCAGTATTGAAGATAGTAATGCAAATTGAAAACCTGTCTTCCTTGAGTGTGACAAATTTACACATCTCGTACGGTGTTTGAATTTATTGTATAAAAGGAGGGGAAAAAGAGAGAATATGATGAAATATCCATTAGCAAAATAGAAATCTAGTATATTTAAGGTAATATATTTATTATTTCATTTTGATGAGGGTTGGTGACAAGGGAGAACAAAATAACGGAACTTTGTAAAATAAATTGAATGAAAAGAGAAAGAAGGTTCACCTCTTGAGTACTCCACCTTGAGAATATCAATAAGGTATTTGATTCTTGCCTTCCGATGAGACCATAAGGTCTTTAGCATTGGGAGAGGGCTTGGGAAGAGTATTTGTCAGAATTTAGGCAAGGCATGAAGCTTGAGTGGTGTGGTAGGAAGAGGGGGTGATGGGTGGTTTATAAAGTGGAGGGGAGATGAGTTTTCTTAATATTATAATCTTTAATCTATTATTTCTTCGTAAAACAACCAATAGTGAGTATTCCATGACTAAGAACAGTAATATATGAATGTGAATTCTAACCAATTGGGATTACATCAGCATATCATCATCAATGACTCAATAAATTCCTTATTTAGCATTTATCATAAATTTTCGCATTTTACTGTTAATAAAAAAGTTAGGTATTTCAGAAAAAATCCAAAAAATCACCCTAATCATTTTTCAATGTTTATAATCCAAAAGTGAAGTTCATTTTTCCAAAATAATTTCCAAATTATGAATAATTAAATATTTAATCAAAATTATTATTTAATCGAAAAATATAAACACTTAAAATATTCATCTTCATTTTAAGGTGCCTGAGTTCACTTATACACTAAAGGGTATGGATACAATTCATAAAAGTCATATTACTATCAAAATTGGTAATTTACTATTCATAAGGACACATTACTACTCATAAGGGTAGGTTACTATTCACCAAAAATTATGTTAATTCTATCAGACTCTAAATATCATCTTGAACACAACCGTGTATATCAGATTTTTAAAATTCAAATCGTAGTGTTGGAAAATTTACGTTTAATGGCTAGATTAAGGATATATCCTATAAGTAACCATGTTTTTTCCATATAGGCTCAGTGATTCATGAAATATATGCCGCAACAAGAATTTATTTAGGAGAAACATACAATGATCTGATTGGGTGTGCTACAATATTACCTCCTTCGGAAAGTTTTTCCTCAAAATTTTATGTATGAAGCCCACCACAAAGATGTGGGTGGTTCTTTTTCATGAAATCCTCTAGTACCCATGTTGATTCCTTCATATTCTAGTTCCTCCAAATAAACTTTATTAGATGATTTGTCTGATTTTTCAATACTTTCTCTCTTGTATCAAGAAGCCCAATTGGCTTTTCTCAGTATAACAAATCAGGTTCCAGTTCAATTTCTTCATTGTTGTGTTCAGGGGTTGGGTCTGGCATGTATTTCTTCAATAATGACACATAGAACACATCATGGACTTTGGAAAGAATTGGAGGCATTGTTAAACGGTAAGACACTACTTTGATTCTTTCCATAATTTCAAATGGTCTGATATACCTGTGGCTTAGTATCCCTTTCATACTAAACATTAAGACACCCTTCAATGGAGATACTTTTAGAAAGACATGATCTCCCACATGGAATTCCAAATCCTTTCTTCGATTGTCAGCATAACTCTTCTGCCTACTTTGGGATGCTTTTATATGGGATTGTATTATCTTCACCATTGTCTTGGTCACTTCAGTATGTTCTGGGCCTATATGTTTCCTCCCACCAACTTCATCCCAAGAAGGTTGAGTTCATCATCTCTTTCTATATAATGCTTCATATGGAGCCATTTGAATACTAGAGAGGATACTATTGTTGTAGGGAAATATCACCAAAGGAAATTATTGATCCCACGTAGCTTGAATGTCCTGAGAGCATGATCTCAACATGTCTTCCAGAGTTTGACTAGTCCTTTCATACTTCCCGTCAGTTTGAGGGTGATTAGAATTACTCTTACGAAGCTCAGTATTCAAATCATTCTAGAGAATTTTCCAAAATTTTGATGTAAACTGGGGATCTCAATTGGACACAATAGATATAGATGCACCATGAAGTATTTCAACTTCATTAACATAAATTCTTTCCAAGAATTCAAGTGGAAATTCCTCTTTTATATGAAGTAAATGTGCTAATTTTGGGAGACGATCAATAATTACCCATATTGCATCATTCTTTCTAGGTGTCCTCTGTAGTCTAGTGACAAAATATATCGTAATTTTATCCCAATTCCGCATAATAATAGGTAGAGGCTGCATAACTCTTTTGGGATGTTGTCTCTCTGCATTCTCATGTTGAAGAACTAGACATCTTGACACATAGTCAGCAATTTCCCACTTCATATTATCCACCCTAAAGTATTCCTTCATATCTCTATAAACCTTGGTGCTACCTGGGTGTATAGAGAAATTTGAGCTATGAGCATCTTATAATAGTTCCTTTTTTAGATTACGTATTGATGGAACACATAACCTCTTCCCAAATTTCGAAACTACTTCTTCATACACAAAGTTATCCAGTCATCCATCTTTACCTGCATTAATTTTCTAGTGCAGATTCTCGTCATCAAATTTTGAGCTTTTTATCTTCTCTAGTAAAGATGGTTTAGAAATCATTTGAAAGAGGTGTGATGTTTCCCCTTACTTAACAATTACCACATATATCTTCAGAATATCCATGAATATAATATGTTTTTCAATCCTCATTTGAGTTAGAAGGCCATGACCTTTCCTACTTAATCCATCTGCCACCTTATTTTCCTTTCCTGGGTGGTAGTGTATTGAACAATCGTAATCTTTGAGTAACTCGGTCCATCTTCTTTGCCTCATGTTGAGTTCTTTTTGACTGAAAATGTGTTTAGAACTCTTGTGGTCTGTATAAATCTCACATCTCTCTCCGTAGACATAATGCATCCATATTTTCTGAGTAAATATTATGGCTGTGAACTCAAGATCATGAGTTGGATAATTTTTCTCATGAGTCTTCAATTGTCTTGACGCATATGAAATAACTTTATTATTTTTCATAAGGACGCAACCTAGTCAATTATTTGATGCATCAATGTATATTACAAATCCATCAGTTCCAAATGGAAGGGGAAAAATTTGAGAAATAAACAATCTAAATTTCAATTCTTCGAAGAATTATGTACATTCTTTTATCCATAGAAACATAACTTCTTTACGTGTGAGATTGGTTAGTGGGTTATCCAGTCGGGAAAAATTATGAACAAAATGCCGATAGTAACAAGCTATTCTAATAAAACTGTGTACCTCAGTTATGTTTGTTGGCATGGGCCAATCATGGAGTGACTTTGTCTTCGTAGGATAAACTAATATTCCATACATATAGATAATATGGCCTAGAAAAGAAATTGATTGAGGCTAGAATTTACACTTTCTAAAATTCCCTTATAATTTATTTCTTCTAAGAGTTCGTAGAATAACACACATGTGATTCTCAAAGACTTCATAGCTTTTTGAGTATACAAGGATATCTTCGATGAATACCGTAACAATGTTACCAAGATATTCCTTGAAAAATCTATTCATGAAATCCATGAAAATAGAGGGTGGATTTTTTAGTACAAAAGGAATCACTATAAACTAATAATGCTCATACCTGTTATGAAATGTTGTCTTAGGAATGTCTTTCTTCCTCACATGAAACTGATGATATCCTGATAAAAGATCATTCTATGAAAATTTTTGTGCTCCAAGATGTTGATCAAATAAATTATCACTCCAGGGCAGAGGATACTTATTCTTTATTTTTATAGCATTGATTTCCATTTAATCAATTCAAAACCTCATGGATCCATCTTTCTTCTTGACAAATATGACATGGTCTCCCCATATAGAAACACTAGGAAGAATAACTCTTTTATCACTAATATTCTCTAGTTGATTTTTTAGATCTACTATTTCCATAGTGTCCATTCTATAGGGAGTCTTTGATAAAGGTCTTGCATAAGGAATTAAAACAATAGAGAACTCAACTTCCTACTCTAGAGTATGCCCAAGTAAATCCTCTGGAAATACATCAATGTACTCTTGAACTATGTACACAACTTCAGTTTGAATATTTCTTTCATCGCCCTTAGATATTGGTTTATCTTCCTCTACAAGTATTGCATTCTGTAGAGCTACTGGGGGTGGTTCTAGATAAGAATCAGGTAGAATGTTTCTTCCCTAAAGACAAGGGATTCTACACCATTTTCAAAAATTGTAACTTACTTCTTCTTATAAGAAATTGTCTCATCATAATTTTACATCCAATCCATACTGATAATTATATCAAATTCATTCATTGGTATGATGATAAGGTTAGCAACTAAAGCATGTTTTGGTGTCTGTAGGGGGACTAGTCGACATGCCTTTGTTGCAATAATACATCCCCGGTGAATTTTGGCTAACAACTCCTTTATTTAATCAAATTGGAAATATATAATTTTCATAGAAAACTGGGAAGATATAAATGAATGTGATGATCCAGAATCAAAAAATGTTTCAGCTAAGTTTGAGGAAACAATTAAATTACTTACCAACACATCATTAGGAATTTCAACCTCAGCAGTTGTAATCATATAGGCTCTCCCCTATTCTGGTGGCTTCTTCGGATTCATGTTTCCTTGGAACGTAGGACACTCATTTTCATAGTGTACCATCCCTCTACAATTGTATAATTGAATATCATGGAGTTGTTTCTTCCCCTTGCATTCATTAGATCGATGACCCCTTTTTCCATATTTATGGCTGACTCCCATTCATTTCAAGCATTTCCCGAGATGATTCCTTCCACAGTTCTCACAAAAAAGGAATAACTTTGTTCCCTTTCTCTTCATTCGTGCTTCTCCTTTACTTTTGTTATGTGAGTACTACGTCTTATATTGGTTTCCTTAGGAAATATTTGATCTAGTAAATTCCTTCTCTGTTTTGATGGAACTTGATAAAATTTCATCATGTGATGAAAATGATTGAGAATTCAGTGCCCTTCAAAGACATGGCGTAAGACCTTAAAAGAAATGATCTATATTGTCTGCGGAGTCATGTACGTAATCTATGACATACCTGACCAGCCTTGTGAAATTAGACTCATACTCTGCAACACTGTCTTCATCCCTTTGTTATATGAAATTTAATATCCACATTATTTTAGTTCGTTTCTCATGAGGGAAATATTTTTTGAATAATATTGACTTAAAAGTCCACCATTACATATCTTCTATTCTTATTGTTCTGTGGTATTCAGAATCTAAGACCACCATTGATTAGTGTCACCCTTGAGACAATATACTTCCAGTACTACCATTTCATTTTCATTGCATCATAACACCATGAATATCTTTTCAAGGGACTTGATCCATTGATTAGAAACCACTGGGTAAGTAGTCCCACTAAAAGATGGGGGCTTCTGCCGCATGAGACGATCCAAGACAGGTGTGGAATATTTATTCGTTACAACCTGAGTAAGTTGTCCCAATATGGTTATGATCTGATCTGATCCAACATTGACTGTGTTGACTTTCTTAGTAAGGAGATCCCTACCTTTCCCACAAGTATTGATTCCCCTTCTTCCGTTATACACCATTTCTAAATAATGGGATACACAAGATTAGTTTTTGAATCTCAAATAGGAAATCACTCGACATAGATTGAAATTCTATGCATAGATAATCTCATAAATATGGTTTCTCTAAGGAAAAATTTATATTAAACTCCTTCATAATGGATTTTAAATAAAATTTGAATTATCCTATGCATATCCCCCATGATTGTCGTAACCAAGAGTGCAACAAGGCCTTTTGTCATGTACCAGTTCATGTTCAAGTCTAGATCAAAGAGGTGTTTTTGGGTTTTACCCCTAGATACGTATGTGCCCGAGCCACCTCTACCTACTCGTATCCAGAAAGGGACATATTTCTTTAAAGATACACATAATTGATTCCTTACCAAAATACCAGGATGTTATGGTACGTTTATCCTCCAATACTACTTTAGGGCTTTGTGCCCTACTATACGTTTCCTACTATAGTTTCCATGTTTTCTACTAAACATCATATGATACAAACTGTAACACACTGACCCCTCTAGGATGGAGAGGGTGAATTAATTTTGATATTGGCATGGTCAAAAGGGATTAAAATCCTGATGGAATGATCAATTTATTAGTCTAGATGAAAAACTAGATACATAGATGTAACACAAATTACATTGAAAAATGATACAAGATACAATACATAACAAAACCTAAAACTGCAACCACATGACCTCAATAATTGACATTATCTTCATCACCAATTCAAGGTAAACAATGAAATGGGTGAGATAAAATTCTCAGTAAGGGTTAAAAATAGCGAAAGCATGAATAAATTAATAACTGAATCATAATCAATCTGACATAATCAATATGGCATGACAACTAAATGAAAAACTAATTCCATTAATAAATGGAAAATGAAACTGCATCCATAGATTTTGTCATAGTGAAAATCTCTTGGAAAATAATAATAAATTAAAATGAATAAAGAGAATGCATATTAATTGTATTTCATGTATCTGGCACATGAAACCATAATAACGTTAAAATTGTTCAGTTTTGTGGGTAGAAACCAGTCTGATTTTGGGAATCAAACTCGAAGGGTTTGTCGCCAAACTGATTTGTCTCATGAGACCTACTGATTCATTGAGGGGCTATAGGGGGCCCCACCCACCAATTAATTTCCATAGCATTATTTATACATTGATTCAATAGAAGAACAATATGCCTTTTCAATATCTCTATAGATTAGAGTATACGGATTGAAAAATAACATTCCAAATAAACACCATATGTAAAATGGTATACGGTTTAGACAAAAAACCTATCCACGAAATGAGATTATGGATATTTAATATTAATATAATTTAAAATGAAAACAGATCTAAAATGGGTAGTAGGTACACCACATATGAATTATTAGGTTCACAATACAAAGTTAGTAACAACAAAATAGTAGTTGAGGCAAAGTCTCTTACCACAATGTAATCGGTCGAATCATATGACCAAAACCTAATAACCCACAAATGAATCATTTAATTACATGAATATAAATAGAATAATGTTATTAAATATAAAATGTCCATACAAAAATAACACATACAAGAAATAAGTTGAGAACAATGAAATTATCATAGAAATGAATGTGAGATGAGAAACCCCTTACAAACATTTCGGAATGGGAACAAGTGTTATTGCGAGGGATTAATGAGTGGTAAAGGGATATTCCATTATTTATATGATACAAGGGTAGTATGGTTGAGGTGCGAAAACATACCCCATAATTGGGAGTTAAAAATAAAAGAGAACAATATAGGGGACATTCATGAACAAAAATGAGAAAGAGGATCCCTTACCTTATGCTTGAAGGTGTTCTTGATTATTCTTAATGACATGAATAATCAAATTTATCTTCATTAATTAACAATTACAGAACCACATAAATATATAATGGATATGTTACAACCCTATTAGGTTCGTTAATGGCCTTTTTTGGTTTAATTGATTATTATTTTTTTGTTTTGGTAGCATTTTCTTCTTTTGTTTTCATTATCCGTTTAATTGTATTCATGAATGGATGCTTGTTTTTAAATATGGTTAAACATCCAAATATTTTAATATACATTATTATTGAAATTAATGGGATCTAAATGATTTTATAATGATTATGGTTATATGCCTTGATGATGAGTCATTCGATGAGTTAAAATAAACGCTTGGATTTGGCTTGGTAGTTTTGTTCACAATAATTTTTTTTGTAATATAATTCCATATTATGAAGGTGTGAAGATTCCAGAACATTAATCAAGATAAAATACGTATATAATGACCTGGTTAAACCATTGAAAAGGTTTCATGACTAGTATTGTATATAGTAATGCAAATTGAAAACTTGTCTTCCTGGAGTGTGACAAATTTACACATCTTGGATAGTGTTTTCATTTATTTTATATAATGTGGGGAAATAGAGAGATTATGAAGAAATATTCCATTATCAAAATGAGAATCTAGTACATGTAAGTTACTAGAATTATCATTTCATTTTGATGAGGGGAGGTGATAAGGGAGAAAAAATGAATGAACTTTGTAAAAGAAATTGAAAGAAAAGAGAAGGAAGGTTCACCTCTTGAGTACTCCTCCTTTAGAATATCCTTAGACCATTTGTTTTTGGCCCTTTCGTGAGACTAGAAGGTCTTGAACGTGGGGAGAGGGATTGGGATGAGTATTTGGTAGAATTTAGGCAAGTATTGAAGATTGAGTGGTGTGGGAGGAAGAGGGGGTGAGGGGTGGTTTATATAGTGGAGGGGAGAGGACTTTTCATAATATTATAATCATTAATTTATTATTTCCTCTCAAGACAACCAATAGTGACTATTCCATGACCAAGACCAGTAATATATGCATGTGAATTCAAACCAATTTGTCATACATCAGTAGATCATCATTAATGACTCAATAAATTCCTTATTTAGCATTTATCGTAAATTATCGCATTTTACTATTCATCAAAAATTTATGTTTTTCAGAAAAATCCCAAAAAATTCACCCTAACCATTTTTCGATGTGTAGAATCAATAAATAAATTATATTTTTCAAAATTAATTTATTATGTATGATTAATTAAGTATTTATTTAAAATCAATATTTAATCTAAAAATATAAACACTTAAAAAATTCATCTTCATTTTAAGGTGACTGAGATCACTTATACACTCATGGGTATGGATAACCTTCATAAAAGTTAAATTTCTATTCATAAGTGTATGTTACTATTCATAAGGGCAGGTTAATATTTAGAATTGTAGGTTACTATTCACCTAATATTATGTTAATTCTACCAGACTCTAAATATCATCTTGAACACAACCGTGTATGTAATATTTTTAAAAATCAAATCACAAAGTTGGGAAATTTATGTTTAATGGCTAGGTTATGGATATATCCTATATGTAACCATTTGTTTCCATATAGGCTAAGTGATTCATGAAATATAGGCTACAACTAGAATGTATTTAAGAGAATCATACCATGAAGTGTTTGGGGTAATGCATTCTCGAAGGGTTTATCGCAAAACTGATTTGTCTCATGAGACCTATCGATGTATTGAGGGGATATAGTGGGCCCCACCTAAAACTTCATGTCAAAATGATTCTTTATAAATTGATTCAATACAAGATCAATATGCATTTTCAATATCTGTATATTGTAGAGTATACAGATTCAAAAATAACATTCCAAATAAACACCGTATGTAAAATGGTATACGGTTTAAAAAACAAACATATCAATGATATGAGATTATGGATATTTAATATAAATATAAATTAAAATGAAAAGTGATCTCAAATAGGCCGTAGGTACACCACATAAGGATTATTAGGTTCACAATACAAAGTTAGTCATAACAAAACTGTAGTTGAGACAAAGTCTCTTACCACAATGTAATCAGTCAAATCATTTGACCAAAACATAATATCCCTCAAATGAATCATTAAATAACATGAATATAAAGAGAATAATTTTTTAATATATCAAATGGTAGTACACATATACCACATAAAATAAATAAGTGGCGAACAATGAAATTCTCACAGAAATGAAAGTGAAATGTGGAACCCCTTACAAACATTTCGGCATGGTAAAGAGTCTTACTACGAGGGATTAATGAGAGGTGAAGGGTATTCCATTATTTATATGTAACAAGGGATTTATGTAGGAGGTGAAAAAACATACCGCATAATTTATAATTAAAAAAATGACCATCATCGGGGTGATTCTTGAACAAAAGTGAGAGAGAGGATCCCTTACCTTATGCTTGAAGGTGTTCTTGATTATTCTTAACAACCTGAATAATCAAATTTAGATTCGTTAATTAATAAGTCAAGAACCTCATCAATATATAATTGATATTTTATTACCCAATTAGGTTCATTAATGGACTTTTTGATGGTTTAAGAGATTAAATTTTATTTTTTTTCTAGCATTTTCTTCATTGGTATTCATGATCCGTTTACTTGTATTCATGAATGGATGTTTGTTTCAAATATTGTTATACATCCGAAATTGTTAATATACATTCATAGTTTCATTAAAGATATATAAATTATCTTATAATTATTCTAATTATATACCAAGAGGATGACTTATTCGCTGAGTTAAAAAAATGCTTGGATTTGGCATAGCGGTTTTGGGAATAATAAACTTATTTTGTATTACTATTCCATATTATTAACGTGTAAATATTCCAAAAAATTAATCAAGATAAAATACATATATTATGACCTGGTTCGACTATTTAAAATGTTTCATGACCATTATTTAATATTGTAATTCAAATTGAAAACTCGTCTTCCTTGAGTGTGGGAAATTTACACATCTCGGACAGTGTTTGCATTTATTGTATAAAAGGAGTGGAAAATGGGAAATTAAGATGAAATATTTCACTAGAAAAATGAAAATCTAGTACATGTAAGGTACTGGAATTATCAAGGCATTTTTATGAGGGGAGGTGAGAATGGATAACAAAAGAATGTAACTTTGTAAAAGAAATAGAATGAAAAGATATGGAAGGTTCACCTCTTGAGTAGTCTTCCTTGAGAATCTCCATAAGGACTTTGTTTTTTGCCTTCTTGTGAGACCAGAAGGTCTTGGACACGGATAGAGGGCTTGGGAAGAGTATTTGGAATAATTTATGAAAGTCTTTAAGCTTGAGTGGTGTGAGAGGAAGAGGGGTGAGGGGTGGTTTATATTGTGGAGGGGAGAGGAGTTTTCTAAATATTATAATCATTAATTTATTATTTACTCACAAGACAACCAATAGTGACTATTCCAAGACCAAGAAAAGTAATATATGAATGTGAATTCAAAAAAATTGGGCTTACATTTTCAGATCATCACCAATGACTCAGTAAATTCCTTAATTATCATTTATAGTAAATTAACACATTTTACTATTCCTGAAAAATTTTAGTACTTCAAAAAATCCCAAAACCTTTCCCTACCAATTTTCAACATGTAGAATCCCAAATTGAATTCCATTTTTCAAAAATAATTTTCTATGTATGATTAATTAAATATTTAATTAAAATCACTATTAAATCAAAAAATATAAACACTTAAAACATTCATCTTCATTTTATGGTGTCTAGGTTCACTTATTCACTCAATGGTATGGATACCATTAATAAAAGAAATATTACTATTCATAAGGTTAAGTTAATATTCATAAGGGAAGGTTACTATTCATAAGGTTGTGTTACTATTAACTGAATATAAAGTTAATTCTATCAGACTCTAAATATCATCTTGAACAATACCGTGTATGTTCGAATTTTTAAATTCAAATCGTAGAGATGAAAAATTTATTATTAATGGCTAGGTTATGGATATATACATTAAGTAACCATGTTTTTTCCATATTGGCTTAGTGATTCATGAAATATAGGATAAAACTAGAATTTATTTAAGAAAAACATACCACGATGTGTTTGGGGTGCTACATTATTCCCTCATTTGGAAATTTCATCCTCAAAATTTTATGTTTGATGCCCACCAAAATTATGTGGGTGGTTATTTTTAATGAAATACTCCTTTTCTCATGTTGCTTACTATATATTATGGTTCCTCCAATGAACTTTTACAAGATGAGTTGTACGATTCTTCAATATATGCTCCCTTGTGTCAACAATCCAAATATGCTTTTCACAGTATGGCAAATCAGGTTCCAGTTCAATTTCATCATAGGTGAGTACATGAATTGGGGCTGGCATATATTTCTTCAAAAATGACACATGGAACTCATCATGGACTTTTGAGAGATTTGGCACATTTCTAAATGGTATCCTACTGCTCTGATTATTTCTATAATTTCAAATGCTCTGATATACCTGGGGCTCTGGTTCCCTTTATTACCAAACTTTATGACATCCTACCATGGAGATACATATTTCATGAATCACTGAGCCTATACGGTAAAAAACATGGTTACTTATAACAGATATCCATAACCTATCCAGTAATATTAAATTTTCCAACTTTGTGATTTTAATTTTAAAAATATGACATTCACGATTGTCTTTTAGATGATATTTAGAGTCTGATAGAATTAACATAATTTTCAGTGAATTGTAACCTGCCCTTATGAATAGTAACCTACCCTTATGAATAGTAACATACCCTTATGAATCGTAATAAGACTCTTGTGAATGGTATCCATACCCTTGAATGTATAAATGAATTTACCCACCTTAAAAATGCAGATGAATATTTTAATTGTTTATATTTTAATATTAAATAATTATTTTAATTAAATATTTGATTAATCATATATATAATTTTTTTTAGAAACATTTACTTCATTTTTTGATTCTACACGTCGAAAAATGGTTTGGGTGAATTTTTGGGATTTTTCTAAAATACATAATTTTTTTTGATGAATGGTAAAATGTGATAATTTATGATAAATGCTAAATAAAGAATTTATTGAGTCATTGTTGTTAATATAATGATTTAAGACTAATTGAATCTAATTCAAATGCATATATTAATTTTCTTGGTCATGCAATACTCACTATTGGTTGTCTTGAGAGGAAATAATAAATTAATGATTATAATAATAAGAAAACTCCTCTCCCTTCCACTATATGAACCACCCCTCACCCCCACTTCCTCTCACACCACTCAAGCTTCTATCCTTGCCTAAATTGTACCAAATACTCTTTCTGAGACCTCTACCCACTTCAAAGACCTTCTGGACTCACCAAACGGCCAAAGAAAAGGTCTTAAGGTGATTATCAAGGAGGAGTACACAAAAGGTGAACCTTCTTTATCTTTTCATTCAATTTCTTTTACAAAGTTCCAGTATTTTTTTCTCCCTTCTCACCTCCCCTCATTAAAATGCCATGATAATTCCGATAACATAAATGTACTGGATTTTCACTATTCTAATGGATTATTTCATCATAATCTCCCTTTTCAACTCCTATTATATAATAAATGCAAACACCGTACGAGATGTGTAAAGTTATGACACTCAAGGAAGAAATGTTTTAAATTTGAATTACTATATTCAATAATGGTAATAAAACCTTTTAAATCATTTAACCATGTCATAATATACATATTTTATCTTTATTAATGTTTTTTAATCTTTATAAATTCATAATATGGAATAATAATACAAAACTAGTTTATTGTGCACAAAATCTACAAGCCAAATCCAAGCATTTATTTAAACTCCTCGAATGTGTAATCCTGAGGGTATATAACCAGAATAATTATAAGAACATTTATATATCTTTAATTTCACTAATAGTTTATATAAAAAATTCTTGATGTGTAACCATTTTTCAAACAAACATTCATTCATGAATACAAGTAAACGGTCCATGGGGATACTATGGTCTGGGTGGAGAATGTGTCTCTTATTAGACCCAAGGGGGTTAATTTGATTACGGGAGATTCCCTTGGGTTTCATTATTTTCATTCAACTTAGGGGGGATCTCGTTGTATTTTTGCAGTTGAGTACTTCTGGAATAAAAATCGTAATTTTGGATGGATCATAAAAACCAACTAAGAAAATGCTACCAAAACAATAAAATTTTATCTCTTAAACCATACAAAGGCCATTAATGAACCTAATAGGGTTATAAAATATGAATTATATGATAATGAGGTTCTGGGATTATTAATTAATGATGCTAAATTTTATTTTTCTGGTCATTAAGAACAATCAAGAACACCTTCAAGCATAAGGTATGGGATCCTCTCTCTCACTTTTGTTCAAGAATCTCCCCTATATTGTGCTCATTTATTTTTAATTCCTAATGATGGGGTATGTTTTTACACCTTACCCATACATCACTTGTAACATATAAATATTTTAATACCCCTTTACATCCAATTAATCCCTCGCAATAACACTATTTACCACGCCAAAATGTTTGTAAGGGGTTTCTCATCTCACTTTCATTTCCATGATATTTCCATTGTTCACCACTTATTTCTTGTTTGTGATATATGTGTAATGCTATTTTATATATAATAACATTATTTTATTTATATTAATGTTATTAAATTATTTATTTTTGGGTTATTATGTTTTAGTAATATTATTCGACCGATTACATTGTGGTAAGGAACTTTGTTTCAACTACTATTTTGTTGTGACTCAGTTTATATTGTGCGCCTCATAATCATTTTATGGTGTACCTACTACCCATTTGAGGTCACTTTTCATTTGAAAATATATTTATATTAAATATCTGTAATCTCATATCATGGATATGATTTTTTCCTAAATCATATACCATTTTACATATGGTGTTTATTTGGAAAGCTATTTTAATTATGGGAAAATGATGAATCTGTATACTCTACTGTATACGAATATTTTAAAGGAATATAACTCTTGTAATGAATTAATGTATAAATAATTCTTTTGACATGAGGTGGTGGAAGGGGCCCGCTATAGCCCCACCATGAATCGGTAGGTCTCATGAGAAAAATCAGTTGGCGATAAACCCTTCGAGTTTGTTTCTAAAAACTCAGACGGTTTTATACCCACAGAAATAAATAGTGTTTATGGTATTATGGTTTCATGTGAAGGATACATGATGTCCAAATAATAATAATTTTTTTATTCATTATCAGTTATTAGTATGCATGAGGTTTTCACTATGAAAAAATATGTGGATGTAGTTTCATTTTATATTAATTAATGGTGTGAGTTTTTAATCTATTCACCATACTATATTGATTATGTCATATTGATTATGATACACTTATTATTTTGTTCATGATTCTGCTATTTGTAACCCTTTTTGAGTGTTTAAGCTCACCCCTTTCATTGATTACTTTCAATAGGTGACAAAGAGGAGATCATTTATTGTGTTCTTATGGTTTCAATTTTTAGTTTTAGTTATGTATTGTATTTTGTAAACTTATCCAATGTAATTTGAATGACATATATGTATCTAGTTTCTTCAATACTACTAAACTGATCATTCCGTCATGATTTTCATTCTTTCTAACCATGCCAATATCACATGTAATGAACCGGCTCTATCCTAGAGGGGTCAGGGTGTTACAGTTGGTATCAGAGGAAGTTTAGTAGAAAACTAGGAAACTAGAGTAGGAAATGTATAGTAGGGAACCAAGCCCTAAGGTAGTATTTGAGGATAAACGTACCAGAATGTCATGTTAATTTGGTAAGAAATAGATTATGTGGATCTTTTATGAAATACATCCCTTTCTGGATACGAGTAGGTAGAGGCGGCTCTGGCACAAATGTATCTAGCAGTAAAACCCGAAAACACCACACTGAGCTAGACTTAAATAGGAATTGTTGTACAACAATGAGTCTTGCTGCACTCTTGGTTACGACACTCCCGAGGTATATGCTTAGGATAACTCACAATTTCATTATAATACCTTAATAAGGAGTTTAATGTAAATTTTTCCTCATAGAAACCATGTTTATAAGATTAGATATGCATAAAATTTCAATCTATGTTGACAGATTTTCTATTTGAGATTCATATCCAAATCTAGTTTATCCCATTATTTAGAAATGGCATCTAATGGAAGAAGGTGAATAAATACTCGTGGGAAAGGTAGGGATCTATCTACCAAGAAACTCAACATAGTCAATGTTTGAGCGGATCAGATCATGATCATATTGGCACAACATACTCAGGTTGTAACGAATAACCATTCCACATCTGTCTTGGATCATTTCATGTGGCAGAAGCCCCCATATTTTAGCGGGACTACTAACCAGTGGTTTCTGAGAAATGGATCAAGTCTCTTGAAAATATATTCATAGCATTAAGATATATAGAAAATGAAAAGGTAGTATTGGTAGTATATTGTCTCAAGGGCGACGCTGATCAATGGTGATCCTTGATTCAGAATACCACGGAGGAATAAAAAATATAAGATATGGAATGGGGGACTTTTAAGGAAATATTCTTCAAAAAAACCCTTGTGAGAAATGGACTAAAATGAAGGGGAAATTCCTAATCTTAAAACAATGGGATGAAAACAATGTTGCAGAGTATGATGATACCTTCACAAGACTGGCTAGGTATGCCATAGATTACATACGTAACTCTATAGACAAGATTGATCATTTCATTTATGGTCTTAATCAATGTCTTCGAAGGGAATTGGCTCCTCAATCATTTCATCATATGATGCAATTTTTTCATGTTCTATCAAAAGAGAGAATGAATTTTCTAGATCATATCTTTTCAAATGAAACCTGGATAAAAATCGGTACTCTAATAACAAATGAAAATGAGAAGCACCAAAGAAGAGAAAGGGGACAAAGTTATTCCTATTATGTGAGAACTATGGAAAGAATCATCTTAGGAAATGCTTAAAGGCATGAGAGTCAGATATACCTTGGGATAAAAAAGTCATCGATTTGATGAATGCAAGTGGAAGAAACAATTAAATGATATTCAATGCTATAATTGTACATAGATGGGACACTATGAAAATGAGTGTCCTAAGAACCAAAGAAACTTGACTTAGAAAAGGCCAAGAGAGCATGGGGGAGCTTATGCGATTACAACCATAGAGGTTAAAGTTCCTAATGATGTGGTGGAAGTTAATTTAATTGTTTCCTCAAACTTAGAAAACAATTTATTTGATTCTAGATCATGGAATTCATTTAAATCTTCTCATTTTTCCATGAAAATTAGATAGTTCTAATTTTATTTAATAAAGGATTGTTCCATCAAAACTCTCAAGGGATGTATCATTGCAACAAATGCATGTCGACTAGTCCCCCCTCCAGACACCAAAACGTGATTTAGTTGCTAAAATTGTCATCATACTAATGAATTACTTTGATATAATTCGTTGTACGAATTGGTTTCCAAATTATGATGAGAATATTTATTATAAGAAGAACGAAGTTACATTTTTTGAAAATGGAGTTGAATCCCTTGTCATTAAGGGTAGAAACTTAACACTCTAATTATTATTTAGAACCACCCCTAGTATCTCTAATGAATACAATACTTGGATAGGAAGATAAGCCAATATCTATGGGTTAGTAAAGAAATATTCAAATTGAAGATGAGCACATATTTCAAGAGTACACTGATGTATTTCCCGAGAAATTACCTGGACATCCTCCAGAGCGGGAAGTTGAGTTCTCAATTGATTTAATTCCTGATGAAAGATCTATATCAAAGTCTTCATATAGAATAGACACTGTGGAATTAATAGAGCTAAATAAACAACTAGAGGATTTGAAAGAAAAAAGGAATTATTCAACCTCGTGTTTCGATATGGGGAACCTCGGTCCAGTTTGTCAAAAAGAAAGATGGATCCATGAGGCTATGCATTGATTTTTGTGAAATCAACGCTATTACCATAATGAATAAGTTTCCTATGCCCGGGATTGATGATTTATTTGATCAAATTCAGGAATCTCAATACATTTCTAAGATCTTACATCGATTCGGATAACATAAGTTGCGTGTGAGGAAGGAAGATATTCTTAAGACTGCATTTCGAACTAGGTATGGGCATTATGAGTTTATAGTGAAGCCTTTTGGACTGAAAAATTCACCCTAGGATTTCATGGATTAAATGAATTGTGTTTTCAAGGAATATATTGATAACTTTGTTGTGGTATTCATCAATGATATCCCCATATACTCAAAAATCTAGGAAGACCGTGAGAGTCACTTGCAGGTTATTCTGATAACTCCTAGAAGAAATAAATTACATGCGATGTTTACCAAGTGTGAATTCTGGATTCAATCAGTTTCCTTTCTAGGCCATATTTTCTCTTAGGATAGAATCCTAGTTGATCCTATGAAGACAGAGGCAATCCAAGATTGGCCCATGCCAACAAACATAACTGGTGTATGCAGTTTTATTGGCTTAGAAGGTTACTATCAATGTTTTATTCAGAATATTCCCCAACTGTATAACCCGCTACCCAAGCTCACACATAATGGATTTAAGTCCTATTAGAAAAATGAAGGTATACAATTCTTTGAAGAATTGAAAAGAATATTGGTCAATGCACCAATTTTGACTCTTCTATCTGGAAGTGGTGTATTTGTAATATACAGCGATGCATCAAATAATGGAATGGGTTGCATCCTTATATAAAAGAATAATGTTATAGCTTATGCATTAAGTCATTTGAAGACACATGAGATAAATTATCTAACTCATGATCTTGAGTTAGCAGCCATAATCTTGGATATTAAAATATGGATGCATTATCATTATGGAGAGAGATGCGAGATTTATACAGACCACAAGAGTTTAAAATATATTTTCACACAAAAAGAACTCAACATGAGGAAAAGAAGATGGATTGAGTTACTCAAAGAATAAAATTGTTCAATACACTACCACCCAGTAAAGGCGAGTAAGGTGCAGGATGCATTATATAGGAAAGATCAGGGCATTCTGACTCAAATTATGATTGAAAGAGATCCTATATTCATGGAACTACTGAAGGTGATATGGGAATTGTTATGGAAGGGGAAACATCACTCCTCTTTCAAATTATTGCTAAACCATCATTACTAGAGAAGACAAAAAATCTCTCAATCTGGTCATGAGAATCTACAAAAGAAAATTAATGCAGTTAAGGATAGGAGACTGGATAACTTCATGTATGAGGAAGGAGTTCTGAAATTTGGGAAGAGGTTATGTGTTCCTTCTGTACCTGAGATAAAAAGGGACTATTAGATGATGCTAATAGCTCAAATTTCACAATACACCTAGGTATCACCATGATTTATAGAGATCTAATGGTATATTTTAGGTGGGAAAATATGAAGCAGGAAATTGCTGACTACGTGTCAGGATGTCTAGTTTTTCAACAAGTGAAGGCATAGAGACAACATCCTGAAGGAGTGATGCAACCTCTACCCATTCCTATGTGTATGCGGGATAACATTACGATGGATTTTTTCACCGGACTACCATGGACACCTAGAAGGAATGATGCAATATGGGTAATTGTTGATCATCTCAATAAATCATCACATTTCATTCCATTACGAGAGTACATACTACTTGATCTCTTGGAAAGACTTTATATTAATGAATTTTTAAGACTTCATGGGGCACCTATATCGATTCTATCCTATTGAGATCCCCAGTTTACATCAAAATTCTGGAAAATTCTCCAAAAAGCATTGAATACTAAGCTTTATATGAGTACTGCTTATCACCCCCAAACTGATGGAAAGTCTGAAAAACTATTCGAACTATAGAAGGAATTTTGAGGTCATAATATCTTGACATCCAAGGTATGTGAGATCATTATACTTTCCTTTAGTGGGATTTTCCTACAACAATAGTTTCCATTTTTAGTATTCAAATGGCTCCATATGAAGCATTATATGGAAAAAGATGTCGAACTCCATCTTGGTGGGAAGAAGTTGGTGAGAGGAATTTTATAGGCCTAGATCTTATTGAAGAGACCATGAAAAAGGTGAAGAAAATAGAAGCCCATATTGAGGCATCCCAAATTAGGAAAAAGACTTATGCTGAAAATTGGAGAATGGACATGGAATTCCAGGTGGGAGATCATGTCTTTCTGAAAGTATCTCCATGGAAGGGTGTCTTAAGGTTCGGAATGAAAGGGAAACTAAGCCCCAGGTGTATATGACCATTTGAAAATATGGAAATAATCAGAGCAGTATCTTACCATTTATAAATGCCGCCAATTCTCTCTAAATTCCATAATGTTTTCCATGTTTAATTGTTAAAGAAATACATGCCAGACCCAACACATGTACTCACATATGAAGAGATTGAACTGGAACTAGATTTTTCATAATGTGAAAAGCATATTGGGATTCTTGACACAAGGGGGTTGGTATTCAGAAATCAGACAACTCATCTAGTAAAATATTTTTGGAGAAACCAGAATATGGGGGAAGCAACATGCGAACTTGAGGATGACTCATTCGACGAGTTAAAATAAACGCTTGGATTTGGCTTGGTAGTTTTGTGCACAATAAACTTGTTTTCTATTATTATTATATATTATTAATGTTTAAAGATTCCAGATCATTAATCAAGATAAGAAACATATATTATGACCTGGTTCAACCATTTAAAAGGTTTCATGACTAGTATTGAATATTTTCATGCAAATCAAAAACTCCTCTTCCTTGAGTGTGATAAATTTACACACCTCGGACTGTGTTTGCATTTGTTGTATAAAAGTTGGGGAAAAAGAGATATTATGATGAAATATTTCCTTATAATAATGAAAATCCAGTACATGTAATGTACTGGAATTATCATGGCATTTGGATAGGGGAGGTGAGATGGGAGAACAAAATAATGGAACTCTGTAAAAGAAATTGAAAGAATAGGGAAGGAAGGTTCAGCACTTGGGTACTACTCCTTGAGAATCTCCTTAAGGCCATTTTTTTCCATTTGGTGAGACTAGAAAGTATCAAATGTGGGGAAGGGGCTTGGGAAGAGTATTTGGAATAATTTAGGCTGGTCTTGAAGCTTGATTGGTGTGGGAGGAAGAGGGGGTGAGGGGTGGTTTATATAGTTGGGGGGAGAGGAGTCTTCCTAATATTATAACCATTAATTAATTATTTCCTCTCAAGAGAAACAATAGTGAGTATTCCATGACCATGAAAATGAATATATGCATGTGAATTAGAACCAATTGGGCTTACATCAGCAGATCATCATCAATGACTCAATAAATTCTTTATTAAGAATTTATTATAAATTATCGCATTTTAGAATTCATCAAAAAAATTGTATTTCAGAAAAATCTCAAAAATTCATCCTATCCATTTTTCACCGTGTAAAATCAAAAAATGAAGTCCATTTTTCAAAAATAATTTTCTAGGTATAATTAATTAAATATTTAATTAAAATCATTATTTAATCAAAAAATATAAACACTTAAAATATTCATCTTCATTTTATGGTGCCTGAGTTCACTTATACACTCAAGGGTATGGATACCATTCATAAATGACATATTAATACTCATAAGGGTAAGTTACTATTCATAATGGCATGTTAATATTCACTTGGGTAGGTTACTATTCACCGAATATTATGTTAATTCTCTCAGACTCTAAATATAATCTTGAATACAACCTTGTATATCAGATTTTTAAAATTCAAATCACAGAGATGGAAAATTTATGTTTGGGATAAAAAACATTAAATCATGTAATAAAACAAATTTATATAGTAAAACTAAAAGAAGAAAATATATGAGAAGTTTTACATATATATTATTATTATTTTACATAGAAAAACATGATATATATATATATATATATAACTATTCGATATGTTTTATTATAAATCGTTATATATATATATTATATAGTTATAAATCATTATGTTATAAATCGTTATATATAGATTTTGTAAGTCGTTACACACACATATTTTTTATATATAATTATAAATCGTTATATTATAAATTATCATGTATATATATTTTATAAATTGTTACATATAATTATTTATATATATTATGAATCGTTATATTTTATGTATATATCTTTATAAGATTTATGTATATTTTAATCATTATATTATATGATTCATGGAATATTTTAAAAAGTTATATACCATATTATTATTATTAGGTGATGGGAATGACTTAGAGAGATAGTGGCCTATTATTAATCAATTTAATAATAAAATATCACATTATTAAATGGTAGGGTCTGTCATGAATGAAGAGAAAGTAACAAAAATTTGGGTGTAATGATTTTGGCGAAAAAATGTATATGTATTACTTTAAAATAATTTGAGGGTTGAAACAACATGTGAGAAGAAACAAAAGAAAAAGATAAATATAATATATGAATATGTATAATATGTAAATATTTAATTAGTTTTTTTTAAAATAAATTGATACAAATTATTAAGCTTCTCTAAGAAGCTTATGGCGCTTTTAATTTTGTCTTATAAAGGGGCTCATAGAGAACCCCTCCTCCATTGATGGAAGACCCGAACCCTAATCTGCACAAGCTGTTTATGGTGATGCATGCCTAATTTTGAGTAGAGAGGTTCTAAAAATATTTTTTAAGGGAAACTTATTTATTTATTTCATGTTATACTTTATATTTTTTTTCATAAGGGGAATTAAATTTCAGTGGTTATTTGATTGGTTTTTTTTCTTTACCATCGAAATTATTTTTAAAAGGTAGTTTGTTCATTTTCTATCTTGGATTTTTAAAATTATATGTAAGATATTTAATTATTTCTCAATTGATATACATGTATATATATGTAATATATATATGTATAATCATGTATAATCATTTTTTCTCTAATTCGATTTGCATATAATGTTTATCTTGTCTCAATGGGTCTAAAATATCTTTGTTGTAAGGGTGTATTTATATGATCTTTTCACAATATCATTTACATATATGTGTATAAACCTGAATATATACAAATATATTGGTTATATTTTCAGTATATACATATGAATGATATCATATTCCTTAAATAATGTTTCTAATTTTATGTTGGCAAATAAGTCCCCTCTTTAAATTCAAACTTAGCTGGATGCGTTTAAAAAAATTAGTCCACCCATGATATATATATATATATCGATAAAAACACTATTGTCATGATTATAATTTTAATCATTGATTTATCGTCATATATCTAAAATAAATATGTATTACTTATCGATGTGTTATTTTAATCCTCGCATCTATATACACTCATCTCCATGCAAATATACATATCATAAAATCTCATTGCATAATAATAAATTGGCGGTATCAAATTTCATGGTTTAAATTCGTTAATTAATATGTACATAGAATACATAGAATATATTTTATTTTAAATGTTTCATTTTCTATTTTAGAATCAATTGCCATGAACAATTATGACAAATGTATTTCTTTGAAAAGGGATTAAATACCAAGATAGTCTTTGTAAACCCCAAGTGGTAGATGTTTTGTTTATGACCAAACTTGTAAGAGATTCAATGGAAATCCATGTATTCATATAAATATAATCATATGTATACATATATATAATCATGAATGTACATTTTAAAGTAGTATACGTGTTTTCAAAATTAAAAATTCTAGTGAAAATATATATATAAATATAATGCTAGCTTAAAAATGATCTTTATAAAAAAGATAGCATTTTATCATTGTAAATATGGAAGGTCATTGGGGATTCAGCCCATCCTTCACTAAGTGGGTAGGCCTAGACAGCCATCAAAAATTTAAATGACCTCAGAAATAGTGTTTTTTTTCAGATGCTTGCATAATGTATTTCATAAAACACTAGATTGTGTTTTAATCAATTTTGAATGTAAGTATTTTCTAAAATGGCCTAGTATTTTATGCCATAAGTAATTTCAAATAGTATTTTAAAAATATTACTTTTTTATGTATTTGTTAAATTATTTTCAAAGAATGTTTTAAAAAGTAATTATCGAAGGTTTTTAAACTTCTTACTACCCCAAAACCTCTAGGATAGAGATGGGGCATTACTTGAGATATTGGAATGGTTAGAAGGAATGAAAATCCTAATGGAATGGTTAGTTTAGTTGTCTTTAAGAAACTAGATATATAGATGTATCAAAAATCACATTGAAAAGGTTGTAAGATACAATACATAACAAAACTAAATATTGAAACCACATGAATTCAATAATTGAACTTCTCTTCATCACCTATTGAACGAAACAATGAAATGTGTGAGCTCAAATGCTCAGTAAGGGTTACAAATAGCAGAATCATGAATAAAATAATAAGTAAATCATAATCAATATGACATAATCATTATGGCTTGGTGAATAACTGAAGAACTAATGCCACAAATAAACATAGAATGAAACTACATCCATAGATTTTGTCATAGTGAAAACCTCATGGATAATAATAAAAACCAATAATGAATAAAGATAATTCTTATTAATCGGACACCATGTATCAGGAACATGAAACCATAATACTGTTAAAACCATTTAGTTATGTGGGTAGAAACCCGTATGATTTTTAGAAACAAACATAAAGGGTCTGTTTCCAAAATGATTTGTTTCATGAGACCTATCGATGCATTAGGGGGCTATAGCATGCCCCACCCGACACTTCATGCCCAAAGCATTCTTTATACATTGATTCAATACAAGAAAAAAAATTCCTTTTCAATATCCTTATAGAGTAGAGTATACGGATTCAAAAATAACTTCCCAAATAAACACAGTATGTAAAATGGTATACGGTTTAGACAACAAAAATATCCATGATATAAGATTATGGACAATTAATATAATTATAATTTCAAATTAAAAGAGATCTCAAATGGGCCATAGTACACCACAAAAGGATTATTAGGTGCACAATACAATGTTAGTCACAACAAAATAGTAGTTGAGACAAACTCTCTTACCACAATGTAATCGGTCAAATCATATGACTGGAAATTAACAACCCTCAAATGAATCATTGAATAACTTGCATATAAAGAGGTTCCAGTTATTATATATCAAATGGCAGTACACATATACCACATAAAAGAAATAAGTGGAAAATAATAAAAATCTCACAGAAATGAAAGTGAGATGAGGAACCCCTTAAAAACATTTCTCCATAATCAGTTTAGTAGTTTTGAAGAAACTAGATACGTATATGTTACTCAAATTACATTAGTAATGTTTAAAAAATACAACACATAACAAAAACTAAAAACTAAAACCACATGAACTCACTAAATGATCTCCTCTTTGGCACATGTTGAAAGTAAATAATGAAAGGGGTGAGCTCAAACGCTCAGTAAGGGATAAAAATAGTGCAAGGATGAATACAATAAAAAGTGAATCATAATCAATCAGACATAATCAATATGGAATGGTGAATAAATGAGAAACTCACATCATTAATAAACAAAGAATGAAACTGCATCGATAGATTTTTTTTATATTGAAAATCTCATGGATAGTAAAAACAGATAATGAATAAAGAGAATGATTATTAATTGAATGTCATGTATCTGGCACATGAGACCATAATACCGTAAAAACGGTTTAGTTCTATGGGTAGAAACCCGTCAGATATTTGGAGACAAACTCAAATGGTTTTTCGCCAAACAAATTTGTCTCATGAGACCTACAAATGTATCGAGGGGCTATAGGGGGACCCACCTTCCACTGCATGTCCATATCATTTTTTTATACATTGATTCAATACAAGAGCAATATTCCAATTCAATATGTGTATAGAGTAGAGTATACAGATTCAAAAATAACATTCCAAATAAACACCATATGTAAAATGGTTTACAATTTAGACAAAAAACCCATCCATGATATGAGATTATGGATATTTAATATAAATATAATTTCAAATGAAAATTTTTCTCAAATGGGCAGTAGGTACATCACATAAGGATTATTAGGTGCACAATACAAAGAATGTCACAACAAAATAGTAGTTGAGAGAAAGTCTCTTACCACAATGCAATCGGTCGAATCATATGACCAGAACGTAATAACACTTGAATAAATTGTTGAGTAAAAGGAATATAAATAGAATAATCATATTATATATAAAATGGTAGTTCACATATACCACATACAAGAACTAAGTGACGAACAATGAAAGTCTCATAGAAATGAAAGTGAGATGAGGAACCCCTTACAAACATTTCGGCATGGTAATGAGTGTTATTGAGAGGTATTAATGAGAGGTAAAGGGGTATTATATTATTTATATGTCACAAGGGAATAATGGGAGATGTTGGAAAACAAACCCCATCATTATAAATTAATAATAAAATGGCACAACATCATGGATATTCTTGAACAAAATTGAGAGAGAGGATCCCTTACCTTATGATTGATGGCGTTCTTGATTGTTCTTAATGACCTAAATAATCAAATTTAGCTTCATTAATTAATAATTATAGAACCTCATAAATATGTAATTGATATTTTATAACCTTATTATGTTAATTAATGGAATTTTTTATGGGTTTAAGGTAATCAATTTTATTATTTTGGAATCATTTTCTAAATTGGTTTCATGATTTGTTTACTTGTATTCATGAATGGAAGTTCATTTGAAATGTGTTTAAACATAAAAAAAATTTAATATATATTATTAGTGAAATTAAATAGATATAAATTATCATATAATTATTCTGGTTATATACCATCAGGATGACTCATTCGATTAGTTGAAAATAAACGCTTGGATTTGGCATGGCGGTTTTGTGCACAATAAACTTGTTTTGTATTATTATTCCATAAAGATTTCATATCATTAATCAATATAATATACATATATTATGACTTGGTTCAACCATTTAAAAGGTTTAATGAATAGTATTGAAGATTGTAATGCGGATTGATGACTCACCTTCCTTGAGTGCGATAAATTAACCATCTGAAATGATGTTTCCATTTATTGTATAAAAGGAGGGTAAAAATGGAGATTATGATGAAATATTGTATTAGATATATTAAAATCTATTACATTTAAGGTACTGTAATTATCATGGCATTTGGATGAGGAGAGGTGACAAGGGAGAACATAATAATGTAACTTTGTAAAATAAATTGAAAGAAAAGAGAAGGAAAGTTTACCTATGGAGTACTCCTCCATGAGAATATCCTCAATACCTTTTTTGGCCTTCTAGTGAGACCAGTATGTGTTAGACGTGGGGAGATGGATTGGTAAGGGTATTTGTCCGAATTTAGGCAAGTCATGAAGCTTGAGTGGTGTGGGGGAAGAGGGGGTGTGGGGTGGTTGAAATATTGGAGGGGAGAGGAGTTTTATTAATATTATAATCATTAATTTATTATTTCCTCTCAAGAAAACCAATAATGAGTATTCCATGACCAAGAATATTAATATATGCATTTGACTTCGAACCAATTTGGCTAGTATCAGCAGATCATCCTCAATGGATCAATAAATTACGTGTTTAGCATTTATCGAAAATTATCACATTTTACTATCTATAAAAAATTTAAGTAATTCAGAAAAACCCCCAAAAATTCAACATAACAATTTTTCAAAATGTAGAATCAAAAAATGATGTCCATTTTTCAAAAATAAATATATAATTATGATTAATTAAATATTTAATTAAAATAATTATTTAATCGAAAAATATAAACACTTAAAATATTCATCTTCATTTTTAGGTGCCTATTTTCATTTATCCATTCAAAGGAATGGATACCATTCAATAGAGTCACATTAATATTAATAATGGTAGGTTAATATTCATAAGGGTAGGTTTCTATTCATAAGTGTTGGTTTCTATTCTCCTAAAAATAAGTTAGTTCTACTAGACTCTAAATATCATCTTCAACACAACCGTGTATGTCAGATATATAAAATTCAAATAGCAGAGTTAGAAAATTTAATTTTAATGGCTAGGTTATGGATATATCATATAATTTACTATGATTTGATCCATATAGGCTCAGTTATTCAGGAAATATAGGCATTATCTAGAATATATTTAAGCGAAACATATCATGAAGTGTTTGGGGTTCTACATTATTCCCTCCGGAAATTTCATCCTCAAAATTTTGTATATGAAACTCACCAAAAAGATATGGGTGATTCTTTTTCATAAAATCCTTAGGTTCCCATGTTTCTTCCCCCATATTATGGTTTCTTTAAAGAACCATTACTAGATGGGTTGTCCTATTTCTCAATACCTTCTCCCTTGTGTGAGACATCCCAATTTGCTTTTCACATTATGAAAAATCAGCTTCCATGTTAATTTACTCATATGTGAGTACATGCGTTGGGTTCGGCATTTATTTATTTAATGATGAAACTTGAAAATAACAATGGAAAGATTAGTTTAGTAGTATTTAAGAAACTAGATACGTAGATGTAACACAAATTACATTCAAAAAGGTTACAAGACATAATATATAACAAAACAAAAAACTGTGACCACGTGAACTCAATAATTGACTTATCTTCATCACCTATTGAAGGTAAACAATAAAAGTGGGGAGATAAAATGCTCAAAAAGGGTTACAAATATCAGAAGCATGAATACAATAATAAGTAAATCATAATCAATCTGACATAATCAATATGGCATTGTGAATAAATGAAAAACTAATGTCATTAATAAACTGAGAATGAAACTATGTCCATAGATTTTGTCACAGTGAAAACATCATGGATAATAATAATAAATAATAATTAATAAAGATAATTATTCTTAATTTGACCTCATGTATCTAGCACATGAAACTATAATACCGTTAAAACATTTTAGTTCTATGGGGTGAAACCCGTCTGATTTTTGGAAACAAACTCAAAGGGTATGTTGCCAAACTGATTTGTATCATGAGACCTACTGATGAATCGAGGGGATATAACGGGCCCCACCCTCCACTTCATGTAAAAATAATTATTTATAAATTTATTCAATACAATATCAATATGACTTTTCTGTATCCGTATAGAGTAGAGTATATAGATTTAAAAATAACTTTCCAAATAAACACCATATGTAAAATGGTATACAGTTTAGACAAAAAAACATATCAATGATATGAGATTATGGATATTTAATATAAATATATTTTAAAATGAAAATTGATCTCAAATTGTTTTTTTGTTACACCACATAATTATTATTAGATGCACAATACAAAGTTAGTCACAACAAAATAGTATTTGAGACAAAGTCTCTTACCATAATGTAATCAGTCGAATCATATTACTAGAACTTAATAACCATAAAATGAATCATATAATATCATGAATATAAATAGAATCATGTTATTATATATCAAATGAAATTACACATATACGACATATATAAAATAAGTGTAGAACAATGAAAGTCTCACAGAAATGAAAGTGAGATGAGAAACCCCTCACAATCATTTCAGCATGGTAACGACTGTTATTGCAAGGGATTAATGAGAGGTAAAGGGGTATTAAATTAAATATATTTCAAAATTTAAGTATAGGGGAGGTGAGAAAACATAACCCATCATTAGGAATTAAAATTAAAAGGTTGAAACATTGGGGAGATTCTTGAACAAAAGTGAGAGAGAGGAACCCTTACCTTATGCTTGAATATGTTTTTGACTGTTCGTAACGACCTGAATAATCAAATTTAGCTTCATTAATTAATAAGTCTAGAACATCATCAACATATAATTGATATTTTATGACATAATTTGGTTAATTAATTAATTTTTTGATTGTTTATGAGATTAAATGTTACAGTTTGGGTGTCATTTTCTTCTTTGGTTTTCATGACCTGTTTACTTGTATTCAGAAATGGATGTTTTCTTGAAATATGGTTAAACATCCAGAATTGTTAATATACATTATTAGTGAAATTAAATATATATATATATATGATCTTATAATTATTCTGGTTATATAAATAATGGAATATACATTTACCACTCATTAATCCCTCGTAATAACACTCGTTACCATTCCAAAATGCTTGTAAGGGGTTTCTCATCTCACATTTATTTCTGTGAGATTTTCTTTGTTCACCACTTATTTCATTATTTGGTATATGTGTACTTTAATTTGTTATATAATAACATGAATATCTTTATATTAATGTTATTCAATGATTCATTTGAGGGTTATTATGTTTTGGTCATATGATTCAACCGATTACATTGTGGTAACAGACTTTGTCTCAACTACTATTTTGATGTGACTAACTTCGTAGTGTGCACCTAATAATACTTATGTGGTGTACCTAGTTTCCATTTGAGAAAAAATTTCATTTTAAAATTATATTTATATTAAATATCCATAATCTCATATCATGGATATGTTTTTTGTCTAAACTGTATACCATTTTATATATTGTGTTTATTTTGAATTTTATTTTAAATATGGAAATATTTGATGAATCTGTATACTCTACTCTATACAGATATTGAAAAGGCAAATTTATCTTGTATTGAGTAATTATATAAATAATTATTTGGACATTCAGTGGTTGTTGGGGCCCGCTATAGCCCCTCGGTGCATCGGTTGGTCTCATTAGTCAAATCAGTTGGTGACGAACCCTTCGAGTTTGTTTCCAAAAATCTGACGGGTTTCTACCCACATAACTAAATCGTTTAAACAGTATTGTGGATTCATGTGCCAGATACATGGTTTCCTATTAATAAGCATTATCTTTTTTCATTATCAGTTATTATTATTATCCATGAGGTTTTCACAATGACAAAATCTATGGATGCAGTTTCATTGTTAGTTTATTAATGGAATTATTTTTTTCATATATTCACCATGCCATATTGATTACGTCGTATTGATTATGATTCACTTATTATTGTGTTCATGCTTCTGCTATTTGTACCCCTTACTGAGTGTTTGAGCTCACCCATTCAATTGTTTACCATCTATAGGTGATGAAGAGAAGGTCTATTATTGAGTTCATGTGGTTGTAGTTTTTAGTTTTGTTATGTATTGTATCATGTAACCTTTTTCAATATAATTTGTGTTACATATATGTATCTAGTTTCATCAAGAATACTAAACCGATCGTTCCTTTGGGATTTTCATTCCTTCTAACCATTCCAATATCACAAGTAGTGCACCGGATCCTACCTAGAGGGGTCTTGGAGTTACATATGCCAAACATATGCAATAGTTATATATATATATATATACAACATTTTGTAATGTAAAATAATTATACATGTATATATATATATAAAACATCTCATATATTTTCTTATTTATGTTTTATTATTTAAATTTGTTTTATTACATGATTTTACCTTTTTTTATCCCAAACATATGTGACGTTGTTCATTAATTTGAATCTTTTCAAACTTTTTCCCCAAATCATTATTATTATTATATTATTAAGTGTCGTATCATTTTTTTAAGACATTAATCTCCTTTTTTAGTCAAAAACATTTTCTTTTAATATCATACTTTGGACTTTTTTTAACATGCCATTATTATATTTATATTTATATTATTATAAATCAACAATTTATATGTTTTTTATCTAACATTTTAAAACATCATTTTTTATTTAACAAAATCCTTATACAAATGATTATATATTAATAATAATATAATTATATATTTTTAAAATAAAACATCTATTATATATATCTCTCTATATAAAATTATATATATATATATATATTAATTATATTATTTTAGCATGTTTAAATAAATATTCTTTTTTTAAATTAAAATATCTTGTCACAATAAAAAAACATATATAAAAGTTTTTCTGTAGTAAAATAATTACACATTTATGATTCATACATTTTATAAAACAATATTAATTTTAAAATATTATTTTAAACAAATAAAAACAATATTTGTTTTTATGATAAATTTAAAAACTATAAATAATAACTTTAATTAACTTGTAAGAAAAAAACATGTAAATTCATTTTTTAAAAATCATCTTTCAAATATTATAATTTTGTTTTGATTATAAATTAATCCTTTTAATATAATATTTATTTAATAAAACTATGTTTAGAATTTCTGGGCTATTTCATTATTCCCTCCTTAAATAGAATTGAATCCTCACAATTCATCTCATTGGACTAAAAGGAATTCTGAATTTCTTTCTTCAGAATTAAGAAACACTTGGACCGCTGAACCATCTCCTTCTTTGTCTCGAGTTTTAGGACACCCTAACTCATGGTTTTATATAAGGAAATGACTTGACCATTTCCTTGTGTGATCATTGAATTCCAACAGCTATAATTATATTCATTGGCCATGTGGTGAATTAACTAAAAATATTTATGTACAACTTGGTTTTCCAAAATTTACGAATTGGAAATTATAAGATAACTTTTGATTATGGTGAAATCCAGAATAAACCTAGGATATAAAATCAAGGCATATGTTATCTAATTAAATATATGTGACTATTGTTTTAGCCGTCAGAGTATAAAATCAGATGACCATTAATGTTTTATTAAATGGATATAGTTATAATTTAAAGACTATTTCTTGTAAATAAAAATAGAAAATTTATATTGTTTAAAATAGAAGTACAGTTTAAAATAATTATTTTATTCTATCTAAATTAGAAATTAATAATATTTTAATAATCATTATAATAATATATGCACATAATTCAGGGGTTACTTTAAAATATAATTAATTTCTATTATACACTTAGTGTATATTCGAACATACACACATAATTCAATCTATTTTTATTTTATGATATTAAAGATGATTTACAATCCTTAAATAATGTGTTGGATGTGAAATGTGTTTTTTGTTTAATTGGATTTATATTTAGTATGAAAAACCCTACCAATTATATATATATATACATACATACAGTCGCACATGTTATCGACCTAACATGGTTTGTTTTTTAATCAAGTGATAATGGTGTTTTAAATATGAATTAATTTTTTTATTACTTATGAGAAATTATTAAACCTAGTTTAATTAAGAAATCTCATATACACACTTTTTGTATATTTTCCAAAACCCTACTTTTATGTATAGATTATTAAAATTTAATTAATGTATTGATGTAATTAATATTTTTGAGACTTCAATGAATATCGGTTTCTATTAAATCCAAACCAAGAGGTATTTATGCAAATACACAATTTTTAGTTTGCATAATTTATAATGTATGGGTGCGACATATACATGTTTTTGTATACATATATATATAATGGATATATGTATGCATCTATAAGCTTTAACCATAACTTGAATTAAGTTGGACAAAAAAATATAGGTTGTTAAATTATGTCTATGATATCTTTAATTAAGTTCTCATGAATGCATGTGTTACATAGAACAAATGTTGCAAAGAAAATCAGTGGACCGTATATGCTATGAAACAAAGGGAATCAACATTTATTAAGACATGACCATTTATCAGTGCATGATTTTTGTAAAAATTACATCTATCTTAATTTAAAAAATTTCATTTTAAACTATAAATATTCCTTTCAATGAATCAAGGATTTTAAAAATCAAGTGAGGTATCCTCTTTACTTGTGTTTTTTAAATTAATAAGACATGCATAGAAAATGTTTACTAGTTTATGTAGGTCATTGGGAAAATTATTATTCAAATAATATATGACATATTATGATATAGTCCAATGTAATTTCCATTTTTAAGTGCAAGAATTGAGCATGAATAATACCTATCTGAAGTTATAAACATGTAATGTGATGCATTGAAAGTTTATGGAAGTAGTTGTAATGTTATTAATTTATGTGATAAATCTAAGTATTTATTATTCATAAATTATGATAATTAATTAGGAATGTAATTAGTTAGAGTTTTATGGGACACCCCAATTAAAAGACATGGAATTAGGTATTCAAAGTGGTATGGGAAACTTTGGATACATGGCTATTTTGAACATATGAGGAATGTATTGGACTAGTATGTTTCGGGTTGGGTACTGGTAAAAGTAATCCCTCAGGGTTGGGGTCCAGTTATAGTAGACCCTCCAGGATGGAGTCCGGTTACGGAGGCTCTCTAGGATAGAGTCCAGTAACAGAGGTTCTTCGGGTTGGAGTCTGGTTACCGAGCCTCTCCCGGTTGGGGTCTGGATACACTTATCCCCTAGGTCTTGGCCGAGGCCTTGCCACATAAATTAAAGTTCAACATTATACATTCCCTCATTATGTGTGTTATAATTAATAACCAAATGGAATTCGATTATTATAATATCAATGGTTAAGAGCCAGTACATATGAGTATCAGAAATATAAATGCTTATGGCCGGACATATGATTATCATTCAGTGATTTAGTATTTGATTTATGAAATTGACATTATTACCTTTATGCGCAACTTTTAGTTTTCATTACTCTTAGATATTTAATTTGTGCTCTCATATGCATATGTCATACTTTTTCAGAATTTCTTTTACTTATTACTCCAAATTAGCATGAATATAGTTGAATCATGCATCCTTATAATTCTGTTAGCATGTTTTTCATTGAGCACTTTTATAATATATTACATGTGTTATAACTTTTCTTAATGAGAAATGGTTTATAGAAAGTTTTAAAATAATGTTTCCAAAAGTTATATTTTGGTATAATATGTTATTTTAAAACCCCTTACTCGGCATTCCTATACTCACCCTATGTTTTTGAAAAAAAACTTTAGGTGTTCACTTTTAACAGAAGAAGCATTTCAGTAGTAGCTAGTTTCTCAGAGCCTGAAACGAATTCGATCCTCTGTATGGCACTAGCTCCTAGTATTCAAGAGCCGGGGCATGACAGTTGGTATCAGATTATTCAATTTAGATAACTCGAGAAAAATAGAACTAAAAAAAAGAAAAATCTACTTATTCATTATTAAACATGAATGTTTTCCCAATTTTTAGATAGAAAATGAATGTACCAGTCTTCTGTCTCTTCCCAATGAGGCCCTGGAAACCATACTTTCCATAGCCATCCGTAAAACTTTTATAAACTATTCCCATATTCTAATGATGTGTATGCACCTCTATGACATATCCAACTATCCTCAAGTACTTCAACTACACCGAAGAGAGTGTCTTGAATACATCTTTATGATGAAATCCCAATTTCCCTCCTAGGTATTATGAGGAAAATACTACGAGGGGATTTTTAGACGCTTCACCAGTGCGGGAGGCACCCCGTCCCACAGGACCTTCAAAGAAGCTATAGCAGCGGGAGACCTCCGTGCGACATATATGTGTCAAGTCTTATCCTATGGCCATTTTGGTTAGGCAATGGAATTTGACATCCCTGAATACAAAGCCTTCCATTATGTGTACAAACATCAAGTACATATAGATGTCTTACAGTTATACACCCCAGATGTCAGACTCTAGAGAAAACCCAAGTGCACCCATGATATCAGACCAGATTGCTCGGGTTGCATATGGTCAGGGAAATTTAATGTTTTGAACTTGTTGTGGGGATTTGTATATTAGAGGATTGGGGAAACTATTAGCCTTTCTGTTTTTATGAACATGTGGTGATATGAGAGTGCAATTTTTTATCCTTTTTTTCTGTTATCTAGTCTATGTTTATGTTTCTGAATAGGTTTCAATGATTGATCCTTCATTATTAATGTTCATATAGAAGGATAGACTCATATATTATCACTCTCTACTGAGATACTAGAGATCATCTTGGTCAAAACTTGGGAAGAGGAGTATCTACCTTTCACAAATTTTCAAAAAATGTGAAAGCAACTTTATGATGTTTTAAAAAGTGCAGAAATTCTCCATTCCTATCAGAAGAATGCATACATATACCACAGAATAGCCAAGGTGCAATTGGATGAGTACATTCAAAGAGGGATGTACCACTAAGGACTCTTTATATGCTTTACAATGGGCCAAAACATCACGGCTACAGAGAGATATCAAGAGGCTGCTTTGGAGGAAAACCATTATGCAGCCTATATGTACCAACTCCTCAGTTTCAATTTATATGACAATGTTTATGACGTAGAGGTTCTTAATATGGAGTCAGCCCGAAGAATTCTTCTATATTTTTTTCATTTGGACATCTCTGAATATTCCATTGTTTGCGCATCTCTATGGAGGCCAAAATGCACTATGCATAGGTTCAACCCTTTATACTCAAAATATATCTGGGCCAGGAAAGTAGAAGAATTGAACATCAACTTGGAAATTTACCTGGCAACACTGGAGGACCATCCACGATAGAGGATGTGGTAAAGTTGGTGAGGGATATTTTTTAGGCGTATGTAGAATAAATCGCGAGGACACAATTCTTCGTAGGGGGGAATAATGTAGCACCCCAAATCTCAAACTTCATGTATCGATAGGTTTATGTTTACATTTTCTTTTGATTTCATAACAATTGAACAAAACTTATTTCTCATGAATTAGTAATAATATGGTTTTAATATATTTTAGAATGCAACTGAGTAAAACACACAAATGGACACAAGGATTTTCATTTAAACAAGAACATAGTAGTGTTTACAATGTACCAAGATCTGAAAAAACATTTCTACACAAATATTCCTATTAAAAAACCTATCAGAATTATAGGGAGACCACTTAAAACAATGAGAACCCCTAGAAAATAATATGGGTCCTTAGAATCTGACATAATGAACATAAGAATAGCCAATGCCACTATGGCCACACTATGAAACAATGGTATGATGTGAAACATATCCTTCATTGTTTCAAGTTTTAGGATACCCTAAGGCACGGTTGTATATAAGGCAACGACTTGACCATTGCCTTGGGTGACTATTGAATTCCAACAGCAATAATTATAGTCGTTGTCGTTGTGGTGAATTAACTAAAAACATTAATGAAAACTTGGTTTTCCAAAATTTCAGAATTAGAAATTATAAGATAACTTCTGATTATGGTTCAATCCGGAATAAACATTCGAAATAAAAACAAGGCATATCTTATTTAATTAAAGACATACGACTGTTGTTTTTTCCATCAGAGTTTAAAATCAGATAACCATTAGTGTTTTATTAAATTGGTATAGTTATAATTTAAATAATATTTCTTGTAAATAAAAATATAAAATTTATATAGTTTACATTAGAATTATAGTTTAAAATGATGATTTTATTCTTTTTGAATCTGAAATTTATAAAATTTTAATAATAATTATACTAATATATGAAGGAAACTAATTTGTTTCATGTATTACAAATGAGATATATATATATATGTGCATATATAAAACATATTTGAATTATAATTATATAAAACTAATACAATAATTTTATATTTGACATAGAGAATTATTGCTTTGAAATATTTTAATTTCATTTCTTGTGTGAACTAATATTGAATCCATTATATGAATAATTACATGGGTTTTATATATTTTATAGAATATGATGTATAATAATTACTTATTTTGATTAGATTAAATTTTAATGATAGTATTAATATTTTGGATTTTGGTTAATAAAATTATAAATATATAATATAACCATTTTTAATAGAATAATTAAAATTTCACATATATGAATGCTCTTTTAATAACAAAATTATTGTTATATTAAATAATATATGTGTGTAAAATTAAGATTTTTACAAATATTTTGTAACAAATTATAATAATTATTTGATCTATAATATGAGTTATGATATATACAAAAGTATATATAAAGTAATAGTTAATAGTTTTAATTTATAAATTTATGATTAGATAAATTTTAATAAAATCAATAATTTCATGATTCTAGATTAATAAAAATTATAGTGGTATCAATATTTTAATATTAAACAAATGATATGATAAACTATATAAAAGGACCTAAATTTAAAATGTAAATATATAATAATAATAATAAAGTGATAATTTGATTGAATTAGAGACATAGAAAAAAGTCAAAAGGAAATTAGAAATCAGGATATTGAAATTGTGTGAAGAAAAAGGAGGAAAAAAATTAAAACAAAAAAATAGAGGGGAAAATTGGACAAAAGAAAAAAAAGAGAATCCCATGAAAGGATTTGAGGACCCATGATATGGGTGTCGCGCCGCTTGCGGTGCCGTTTTATACAACTATGGAGTTGGGTTTCGGGTGCCGCGTCGCAGCGCTAGGGACCTCGAGAAGGATGGGAAAGCGCGAACTGAAGCCGAGGGAGACAACGTCATGGGGGTGCATCACATTTCAGCTACAGGTCGCGAGTTCAGGCCACCTCAAGGGTTTCTGTAGGGTGGGGAGAGCTTGGAGGTGGAGTCATGTAGGGTCTGACGTTGGGTGTCGTGTCACGAAGCATGCATTTCGGGTCGACCATGCCACCTTGGATCTTATTGTAGTCCATGCATTTAATGATCTTGGTGAGGGTTTGGACTTGAGACATGATAGGTTCCCTATTCATAACTCGGATTTTGTCATTAATCTTGAATTAAGTCTTACCCCTGTTTTCTGTCAAAGTTTGGGTGTAAATCGGATCTCTCATGAGATTTATTTTCATTCTATAATCGCCACTATTTCCACAAAGCATCTAGGGTAAGAATAATTGACTTTATATATTCATACACACCAGCAAACCCATTTTTAACTGTCAAGCGATAATTGAATTCAGCGTTACATTCTAGAGTTTTATTTTTAGTGTTTTTCACCCTATGGATTTTTTAATACCAGTTTTGAAGGGTATCACATACCCTGTTTCTACTTCCTTGATTAATGTTTCCAAGCATCAGAATGAAGTAAGTGTTTTAAAATTTCTTTTTCATGTTTCTTTGAGAGTATATACTTATATATGCTCTTAATGGTATGTTTCTAACTTTGCAGTAGTTTAAAAGTTCTTCTATGCTAAACCTAGGTCATCGAGTTTTTGGGTTCAAGTGATATAATGGATGTAAGGGTTATGTTTTAATATTTTTCATTAAATGTATATTTTGTAAGGTTTTAATTAATTTAATCAATTTTGTTTTCTATTTTATTTAGAAATGTATACACAAATATACTTGTGTATAAATGTTTATATAAATCTATATATTTCATTATAACATATTATTTTTTGAAATGGGTTATGATTTTAAAATCTATTTGATGAAAGGGTTTTAATTGTTTTTCTTAAACCATGTTGTTATAAAATGTTATACTTGTCCATATATATAAGAAACTGTATCTATCTATATAACATGAAATTTTTAAAATGATAATGGTTTTAAATTTTATGTATTTATCTCTAAATCATAAGGTTTGTGAGGGTGTAATTGGATCATATTACGGTAGTTATATGTGTATATATATATATGTATGTATATATATATGTACACATATATAACTTATCATTTTATGTAAGTAAGTTAATAGTTATTTTAATATATAAATATTTTTTATTATACACTTAGTTTATATTTGGGCATACACATATAATTCAATATATTTCTAATTTATGATATTAAAGATAATTTAAAATCATTAAATAATGGGTTGGATGTGTAATGTGTTTTGGGTTTAATTTGATTTATATTTAGTATGAAAAAACCTAACTTTTACATATATATATATATACATACATATGGTCACACATGTTATAAACCTACCAAGGTTTGTTTTTTAATCAATTATTCATTGTTTATTAAATATGATTTAAAGTATTTATTACTTATGAGAAATTATTAAACCTAGTTTAATTGTTAAATCTCATATATACACTTTTTGTATAGTATCAAAAACCCTAATTTTATGTATGGATTATTGAAATTTAATTAATGTATTGATGTATTAAATACTTGTGAGACATCAATGAATATCATTCTCTGTGAAATCCAAAGCAAGAGTTATTTATGTAAATATGTAATATTTAGTTTTCATAATATTTAATGTAAGGGTGAGACATATACAAATTTAATGTATATATATATAATGGTTATATGTTTTCACCTGTAAGATTTAACTATAACTCGAATTAAATTTTCTTAAGACAAATGCTAGTGGTTAAAGTATGGTTATGATGTGTTTAATTATGTTATCATTAATGTAAGAGTTACATAGAACAAATGTTGCACTATAAATCAGTTGACCATATATACTATGTAACATAGGGTATGACCATTTATTAAGACATGACCATTTATCAGTACATGCTTTGTGTACAAATAACAAATATCTTAATTTAAAATTGATTTGTTTAAACTATAAATTTCCATTTCCATGAATCAAGGATTTTTAAAATTAAGGAACTATCATTTTATGTGGTAAGCTCACTACTTGCGTGTTTTAAATTAATATCACATGCGCAAAGAATGTTTACTAGTTTATGCATGTCATTGGGAAAATTATTATTTAAATAATAGATGAAATATTATAATTTAGTCAAATGTCATTTCCATTTATCATCACATGAATTGAGCATGAATAATACATATCTGATGTTATAAATATATAATGTGATGTATGGAAATTTTATGGAAGTAGTTGTAAAGTTATTAATTTATGTGATAAATCGAACTATTTATTATTCACCAATTATGATAATAAATTAAGAATTTAATTATTTGGAGTGGTATGGGACACCCCAAATAAAAGATATGGAATTTTGTATTCAAAATGGTATGGGAAACTTTGGATACATGGCCTTATTAAACATATGAGGAATGTATTTGACTAGTATGTTCCAGGTTGGGGAATGGTAAACGTAAGCCCTCCGGGTTGGGGTCTGGTACCACAGACCCTCCGAGATAGATTCCGGTAACAGATGCTCTTCGGGATGGAGTTCGGTTATTGAGGATCTCTGGGTTGGAGTCCGGTTACGAAGGGTCTCCGGGTTGGGGTCCAGCTATAGTTAGCCCCTAGGTATTTGTCAAGGCCTTGACACAGAAATTAATGTCCGACATTATACATTTCCTCATTATGTGTATGATAATTAATAACAAAATTGATATTCGATTAGTATAATATTCATGGTTAAGAGCCATTACTTATAAGTATCAGAAAAGTAAAAGCTTATGGCATGACAAATGTTTAACACTCAGTGATTTAGTATTCGATGTATGAAATTGACATTATTACCTTTTTGCGCAACTATGATTATTCACTGCTCTTAGCTATTTAGGTTGTGCTCTCATATGAATATGTCATACTTTTTTTAGAATTTCTTTTAATTATTACTCCAAATGAGCATGCCTATAGTTAAATTATGCATCCTTATAATTCTGTTAGCATGTTTTCCATTGAGCACTTATATAGTATATTACATGTGTTATAACTTTTCTTAAAAAGAAATGTTTTATAAATTTTTTTTAAAGAATGTTTTCAAAAGTTATATTTTGGTATAATATGTTATTTTTAAACCCCTTACTCAGCATTCATATGCTCACCCTATGTTTTTGAAATAAATTTTTTAGGTGTCAGCTCTAAACAGAAGAAGCATTTCAATAGTAGCAGGTTTCTCAGAGCCTGATCCAAATTCGATCCTCTGTATGGAACCGGATCCAAGTATTCAGGAGACGGGGCATGATATTTCTTTTTAACACGAGGCTTTGTAGAATCTATTCTTATACCAACTATTTTGTACCTTGAGCCTCGACGTCCTCTATGTCTATCTCAATCCCACTATCTCTTTTGGAGATGTGATCCCTCTCATGGAAAATGGAATGTCTCGACACTATAACCCTTTTGTTGGAGCGGTTTTATAGGTAATATATTTTTTTTCAGGGTTTTATATAAAGGCATACTTTCTGCCTCAGGGTGAAATTATGTTAACTGAATGGGCCTTAACAAACACTTCAATTCCCCACACATATAGATTCAATAATAAGTATTTCTTTCCACTCCAGAACATGTATGGAATACCATTTATCCATTTAGTTGGTACATGGTTTAGTATTTTCATTGATGTTTGTAACACATACCCCCAATAGGATAATGAAATACTTTCATGACTCATCATTGATTTCACCATGTCCAACAAGGTGCATTTCCTCCTTTTACTCACACTATTCCATAGATACGTGTAAGGAAAAGTGATTTGGGATAATATCCAAAACTCACATATATAATCAATGAAGTCTGGATTAAGATGTTATCCAAATCATTCTGATGAGAGTTTCTTAATCTTTTTACCAAGCTAGTTATCAACTTTGTTCTTGTATTCATTGACCTTATCAAAATAATTCTACTTATTCCTCTTTAAGTAGATATATCCTTATTAACTAAAATAATTTTTAAACGTTATGAAGTATGAGTACCCATCCCTTGGTTCAATTGGAAGTTGTCCACACACATCGGTATAAACCAATTCAAGAAGCTCTTTGGTCCTGTAACCTTTCCCATAAAATGGGGATTTGGTCATTTCTTCTTGTAAATATGCATGACCTTCTCTAAGTGGATTTAGTTCAAAAGAATCTAAATATCCATCTTGAGGTATGTTTTTCAAGTGTTTCTCATTTACATGACCTATCCGGTGATGCTAAACATGGGTGTGGTATGAGTCATCCGAAGTATCTTTGTTATTGATTTCCATTACTTGGTCTGTGTAACCTAACACGTAAATACTGTTGTACAAATTTTCTCTACAAAAACAAATGATATCTTTGTAACATAAGAAACATTAATTCCCAAATTTTAAAAAAAATCCATCTGTATATAATCTGGATACATAAATAATGTTTTTAGTTATATAATTCACATAAAAACAACCCTTTAACACTGAGATCATCCCAGTTTTCAATGTGAGGTGGTAGTCCCCAACAACTACAACAGAATTTCTAGCCACATTGGCTGCTCGTAGATCAAACTCCCTATAATCAATTTTCATGAATCCCCATGATTCTTGTATTTGAATATATATGTGACAACAACAAGCTATATACAATACACAATTTTTAGAAATAGATAAGTTTCAATCGATAACAAATGTTGCTGAAGCATCCCCTTGATTCATGGGATGGGTACAATTTTTCTTCCAGTGTCCCTTCTTTCCACATGCGAAACAGAACGGCTCATATTCCCTTTCCTCACCTTTGATCTTCTTTTTCATGGAAGGCTATAATGAAGTTTGGGTCTTAAAGCTCTTTGCCTTCCCTTTCATTTTATTCACCATAAGCACATAATGTTTTCACACTACATATATTTGTCCACTTAGAGAATGAGAATAAGAAGATCAGATATAGGCTTATCAATGTTTTTCATATTGAAATTAAGAAATTATATGGAGAATCTTAGAGGGAGTTATATAATAATGAGATCGGTGCCCAGTTCTTCATGGATTTTAATCCTTAAAAACTATATGCGCTCAATGTAGCCAATGAGTTTGACTGCATGAGGATGAGAAGGGGAGCCCTCTCCAACTTACTCTGAAAGAGTGCATTGGAGATCTCAAACCATTATTGTCTTGCTCTCTCCTGGTAAAGACCACAGAGGGTCTCAATAATGCTAAACGCTGATGTTTTCATGAGACATCACAAGATCACTACACATTGATGATAGTATTAAACAATAAAATTCAACTACAGTGTTCATACGTTTCTTGAAGACCACGAAATCCTCATCACTCATATCTTTGGTAGGTAGATCATGTATTGCTGACTCCAGCATGTAAGACTTCCGTTCATGGCGTACGACAACCTAAAGGCATATAAACAATTCCTTAAAATTACTGCTGGTGAGGATGTTGTCACTATCCAGAATTGATCCCAATGATAGTGTGGTTGATGAGATTTTTATTTTATTCTACCATTAAAAGAGCATATCATTAGTATTATGAGAAATAATAAATTAATTTTACTAAGTCTCTCAATATTTTATCAAGTACCAATTTCCCTCACAGTTGTACTCAAAATGTCCAGTTTCCATGAAATTCTAGTGGCAATGATCCATATTCCCCTTCACATAACCCCAACAAGGGTTGGTCAAGCTATTTAAAGGTATTTAGGTAGGTAGTTCGTTGACAACAATGGGGTTCCAGCTCCTTGATCTGTTGAGTGGACTCCCCAATCTTAAAATCCAAACTTGGATTTCCTCAACTCTTTCTTCCGATATTACACAAAGTATATCATGGGATACATTTCATGATGCAATATTGTTAAGTCGACCTGAAACCTTTCATAAGGGATTCATATAAAAAAGTAATTGTCCCAACAAGGGTTGGTCAAACACATAGTTTTATTGAGTCTTTACCTTAATCAAGTAATGAAAGGATTAGTCTGAATTAATATTTTATTGAGAGAATTTTATCTCTTATGCGTAAATTGATTACTATCTTTATCACATTCTTTATAATATTAAGTGGACATTAATTAAGTGATTAACCATGTATTGACAATATTTATACATATGCCTAGTTTATATTCATTCCAACTTGCATGATTGTTAGTTCATTAATCATGTGACCAAGAAAACACATCCGTAATGATAAACCATGCATATTATAGAAATAAAATAAAGTAAAGGGCATAATCATGAGCTTTCCTAATGGTTAGTATATCTATCAGTTGATAATCTAACAAAGACATTGGGGAGAAACACCTTTAACCTTTTGGGTTTGTTTTTACATCTTTCCACCTATCCACCTCTTTATCTGGGATTGGTTTCATCTCAACTCTAGCTTGAACCACCTCCACTAGCTTGGAAGTTCCATCCATCACATATGCTTTTTAGCTCACATTCAGGTGAGGGTTAAAAGGTGGGATTACATAAAAGAAACAATGTCCATGAAGTCCCTTCATATAAATGAGAAGAGATGACTCACATACCAAAATGTTATTTTAATAAAAAAAATAAAAAGAAAACTGATCACTTTCAAAGGTCTTGTATAGATCCGGATCATCCACATAGATGCAATGGATTATGCAATTAATAAAACTAGCATTCAATTTGTTAATCATTCTTATTAAGCTAAATCGTTATGGAATAGATTAATTATTATCTTTAGTTAATAAATCCTTTTGTCTTAATTCATTTTCTGAATTTTCTTGAGAATCTCCTCATTGTACATAAATGCACCTTATAGGTAAGCTGGTGAATACCCATTCGAGTCTACCCAACATGAATTATATTAAAATACTATTTTAATCTTATGAAATATCACATAAATGATCCTTAAATGCATAGAGTAACAACTTATAGTAGGATTTGTCTATGATAAGCAGTTCTAAACATTACCAAAACAGTAATGTTTTAACTTTGTGTAATTTGGTAATGTACACAGCGTGTACTACCTTCACCATCCTCCCCGAAGTACACACCTAAGGACTTGATGTTTGAGGCGTACTTCGGAAATTTTTGAGTACATGATGTGTACAGTGGGATTTATGCCATGTTTTCTATGAGTTACATGGTTACCAGTCATCCTAGCCGTGTATGAGATTCACGGTTTGGACCCTAACCAGAGGAGACTACACACCATGTCCAATGGGACAAACAGCGTGTAATCCAGTATTTGTGTGCCTATCTATCCTGGTCAACACACTGTGTAAAATTAACTACACCATGTGTAATATATGCACACAACTTGAGTAATTATTGAATTACTCATGATGTATTGTAGATGACTACATGGCATGTAGTCCAGATTACACAACGTGTGTGGTAGAGAACATGACGTGAAAGTCCGAACACCCTGCATGTACTTTCGTGTCACCTAGATAGAATCGTCGGCACATTCAGATGAGTTCCTTATTTTAATTTTAATCCAAAAATTATTCATTTTTTTGAAATAATTGAGAAAAAAAAGAGGAAGAATACATCCTGAAATTCAGATTAATAGAATGATTAAACGTTGAAATGAAAAAATTAATTATTAAATTGTAAATCATAAACTATAATTAAATAGTTATAAATGATAATGACCTCTCACTGATACCAATTATAGGATCCATACAGAGCGGAAGCACGTTGTTAGATGGGACCCAACTTTTCCTTTGTCATAATCGATGACCAATCCAGGATCAATACGACAATGAATTCCAGTCCATAGATGAAAATAGAATATTTATAAAAAATAAGAATGGCTTCAGATCCAAGAGAGAAAGGATATTAATCCACATGTTTATAATTAAATTAATCAATTTTATAAATAAATGAATACCTGAATCCTCGGTACATTCTTCATTGATGATGTTAATCATCCAAAATGACCCTTTCATATTTTCTTGTTGCACTTGTGAGGATCCTAACCCAAATCCCTTTAGAACTGATCCACACGTGCTTGATGGAATCCGATCGACACCACTCATTATTCGGGTGCTAGCACAATGAAGTGAGTGTCTTGTGTCGGTAGTTCTTGATTGGTTTTTCTTCAGTCTTGAAGAATGTATCTTGTTATTGGGAGGGGAGGGAATAGGATTTTAGAGAGAAATTGTTTAGCTCAACAATTATCAATTCACCAGGTGTGTTGTTTGGTACAAGGCATAATAGGCGTATTTTTCCATTTACATACATGGGATTCTGTTACAATATTTAATTTCATAACAACAATTAAATAACCTTAGAGAAAACCCATGATCTTAATAATAATACTATACCATTATTTATAGTGTTATAACTTGTGCAAAAAAAATTATAAATAAAATTCTATGTCACACAATAATAGCAGGGTTATTATTATTTTAATTTTTTCCATCTAGTTAAATAATTATTTACCATTATTCAAATAATTATTTTACTACCAGACCGACCATGGTCCACTCGAACTCAACATCCATTTATTGAACACTTAAATAAATAAATAAATATATAAATTATTCTCTTAAATAAATATTTTATTTACAAACTTGAAAATAAATATTTATTAAATGTTCAATAAAATAAATAAATATATCTTACCCACAATTCAGTGAATAAATATTTATTTAATTTATGTGATTGTTTTTACATGATTAAAATTATTCCATGATTTTGAGAATAATATTGATTTCATTAATTAAATTCAAGTAAAATTTAACCAAGACCACCAAAATAAAAACATGTGTGACCCTCTAGGATTCTTTCTCATTGGCATTAGGCGGTCTTGCCTAATGTCCATGAGTAATGTCTAGAAATAGGTCAGGGCACCCAAGAGAATGAACTTAAAGTCGCAACAACGACATCCACATACAAACGCTCACTGTGTAATATAATATTTTTTCTCAACATCTCATCACGAAGGTTTCATGATAATGTCATCAAAATTTGTGTTTGATATATCATTCATTGAGTAACTGAAATAAACTAGTCGTCACACCATGGCCACGGAATTTCGCACGATGATTCTATTTTAATCAATGGGTTGAGATATAATCTTCCATAAATGGAAGGGGAAAATCATTCATCAAATTATCCATTAATAACATGTCACTTTTGACACACCCAACGTAGCCTACTTCTTGCGAACCTATGGCATGACATGTTTTTGTCATTAAATCAAAATGTGAAAGTCGTGACATGTATTTCTGATAATCTTAAAGACTAAGGACCATTACACATTCTTATAGATTGGAATATCTGATGACACCGAAACATGCAGAATTTCTACTGGCATGTCTATTCTCATAATCTCCAATATTGTAGATTACTTAGTGCAAACATCATGAGAGGAAGTCTCATCTGCATATAGGTACTTTCACCTGACGGTTCTTATACAATGTGTCCCATCATGATATGTCATCCAACCGTAGAACTATATTTATGAATAATGTTATAACATTTAATAGTTCTAATCACAGTGGGGAACTTCCATGACCATATCAATGCAACAAATACTCTAGGAAATTACTATATCATAGTCATGAAAAATAATGATTCAATATGCGATAAAATGCTTAATATAAAATATCCATGTAATCAAAGTACAAATACTTGGTTCTAGGAAACAAACTCTAAAAATTAGTTTGAACATACCATCACTCATCATAATTATGACCACTTGTATTGTAATAATCACTAAATTCCTCAAGATAATAAAATATATTCTTGATCGAAATATTATTCATTATCTTTGATTTATGATTCAAGTTTGCAGAATTTATTTTTACATCAAATTTGATCCCATTTAATGGTGGAGTATTACAATTATCAAGCATAGAAAAATTATTCCAAAAGTTAATAGCTAGATGCTCAAATTTCCAACAGCACTAATAATGGCCAACAAATCTTGATATCTTCTTCTGTGCTATAACTTTTCTAGATTTGACATCTTGTTGATTTTGAATAATATTACTCTAAATATGAGCTTTTTTGGGGAAAAAGACCTCGCAAATTTCTTTATATCCACATTTTAGGATATAATTGATTTTTCATTAGTCTTCTTCACCCATGTTTGAACTGAATTCTTTATTGAAAATGTACTTATAGATGAAAAAATATTGGTACAAATAGAAACTTCTATATCAAGGGTTACCTATTTTAATGATCTTATAAGAGATTTACCTTTATATAATCTAAAGCTCTTATTACCAATTGAATGTGTCCTATCTAAAGTAATAATATTTTCATAATTACACTTGGATGATTTTATGATCTCATAAATTCATGAGGTTTCATCTTTAATTTACTCAAGATTTCTGAACATGACCTATAACTCAATATATTTCTAATTTAGAAAATTATTTTGATTTTCTAGTGTTTTATCTATGTCTTCACATTCTTTCTAGGAAGTCATTAATTGTGTTTCATTCAAATTATTAGAATTTACTTCCATTTCATGAAGCTTCATGTTGATGAAATTTTTCTCATCTTCAACAACATTTTTTTGTCTTCCCATTGACTGTTCATTTCATGAATTTGATTATCATATATTTTACTTACTTCCAATAGATAATTATTAATCTCATTAATTATACTTTTCTTAACCTCTATTTGGGCTTCTTTAATATTCATAAAGGTTTTGTGTAGTTTCATTAATGCTTGGATCACTTCTTTATAAACATTCTAAGCCATATTTTTTTCACAAAACATCATTTTAAATAAATTTTCAATAAAATTAAGTCTTTCATTTCAATGATATATAGACTATTGTTTTAAATATTCAGCTTTCCTTGATACCTCATCCTTGGTTATGATTTCCAACTCAGAGTCCATACTATTCATTATAGCTTTATGAGATTCTTTATGTGTGGAAATAATATCAATAAGGACCTTATAAATAACTTCTTTCTCACACAAATTTATTTGTAATTGTTCTTAAACATAAGAGAAATGTTCATTGTGAAGTGATATAGTTTCTTCTTTGGAATCAATAATTTGTGTCAGTGTTTACATCTTCAAAACTTCTTTTCAAAGGCTCTCTCCATATCCTCTGCTTCCATTTCATGCTGTGACATTTAATCATATAGTCCCTTGATAAAAAAAATTTGTATGTGAAAAATTCAGTTTGAACATTATTTTGATATTTATTGATTTATAATTTAAAATCACTGAGTGATTAAATAAATTATTATCTATCAACACACGAACAATAATCATAAAAATTATCTTTATCAACTGATTTAACAGAAACTACTGATAAACTACAACTATGACTACATCCAGTTTGTGATATATCCTCTTTCTTCTTCGAATTCTTTTTCGTCTTTCTTTACTCTTTATTCTATATGTTCTTAAACGTTTTTGTAGAAGAATCCTTGTTTAAAATGATCAGGATATGAACTAGATTATTCATCAAAGATAACTATGACACTTCTTCAAATTAAAATATAGACTTAATATATATATGATACAAATAATTGAGACAATATTATAGATCCAATCAGAGGTGTAACCTTTTATTTGATACCAATTGAAGTGACCAGTGGATCATGAAGGTACACTGGGGGGGGGGGTGAATCAGTGTACTCAATTTTTTATCAATTTTCTTTTCTTTTCTCTTACCGCTTCTTAATTTAAACCCATGTACTTGTTTGAGCGAATGGATCTTCCTTATTAAAAACACAAATATATGACATGAAAAACATAAATGAAATGACACTAAGAACACTATATTTTCATAAGGTTTACCCCCAATGTGGGAGACTACATCCTCTCTATGTTCGGGATGATCTTAAACACATATTCTCACCTATGAATCAATCATCAATTAAAATTGGGTTAGTTAGGTATCACCTTAAAACCATTGTGAGTAGGCATGAACCCTTTCCCAAATTATACTGGCATCCTACCAATGTTATTTATACTGGAATCCAACCAATATTTCCCAATTACAACACATAACCCAATGATAAAGATCACTAGTACTTCAAGTTTCTACTATATCCAAAAATTGATGTTCTTCTTCGGGCCACTGATAATAAACCGATTCTTCACTTGCTCACTTCAATTGAAACTATTCGACCGCTACTAAATATGATCAACAACACTGTATGCTAATACATTATTTATACTCTACTGAATTAGTAGGAGTTATCCCATCACCTTCAACTAACTTCTATTCTTGAATGAGAATCTTTGGATTATTCGATGCACCACACACTGCCTTCAACTTTCCTTCACTGAAAAATATTCCTTCATCTCAACTCAATTATTATACATAAAAATTATGTCTTAGTCATGCATCTAGTTATAATTATTTCCTGGATATTAATTAGTGCATGTAATTATACCCACTTTTTATGTATTATTTGTGCAATAAAGAATGCAGAACAATGTTTTTTATTTTGACATTCATTGTGTAAGAACATAAATCTAGCAGACACACACACACATATATTAACATTTGTATCATGCATACTATCTACAAAGCATTCATGCATCTAATTCATTAATCTCTAAGAAATATATTTCAGGTATATATCATGAAAATGATTTTTCCATCGGTGTTTACAATATACTATTTTCTTTGTGTACATTCACATACACATTATTTGCTCATAATCATCATGCTTACGTCATGCATACATCAAGAATTTCAAAAAATATCTTAGATGTGAGATAAGAAAAATAATTGAAATGAGTAGCTCATGTGTATTTTTAGGAGACATTCATCATTTATATCCTTTGCGAATCACGGTAACTCATTCGGTTTTTTCTTGAGAGAATATATTCTTCAACAACCATCACTATCACAGGGTAATTTCATGTATTATTCCCATTGTAAATCATCTGTTTGATCTTCGAAAACACATGAAAATGAATCATCAAAGGATTTAGATCACATTGTGGTCACTTATCATTGAGATACCGAGGAACATGACTCTTGGATGAAGCTTGTGGGAGAAGATGTCACAGAGTGTTGATCGTACAACTCAGAATAAATCGATCAAGCAGATCAGGCAGTCACAGTTCAAATGACCGTCGATGAATATTATAGATATCCTTTAGAATTGAGATCCTATGATAGTTTTTGGAGACCTCTATGAAGAGGATATTCTCTATTTCATGACAGGGATGACTATGTGGATAAAGATAGATTGGATGGCAAGGATCATAAGATCTTGAGATCAGATGGCTATGACGTGATCCTTGTTTGGCCTCCCCTTGGTTTAGGCCCTTCTGGCCCAGTTTCATTTTTATTATTATTATTGTATTCTTTCATAATTTCTAACAAAAAATACTTTGTCGTATATAACAAAAATACACAGCGAAAACCCATATGACAAACTAATACATCTTCACTTTCTCATTAAAAATCAATCGTAAAAAGCAACTTACTATTTCATTCAATGTTTTAAACATTGTGTCAAATCATTTGAAACAATGACATGTGTCTTTTGGAATTACAAACCACCTCTACAATCATCACACTTAAAAAAACTTTTTCAAATAAAAATAGACTTTCCACCATATTAATAATTCTACAAAACAATTAAATGACAGAACACCATAATACCAACCATCAATTACTGAAAAATTGACTTTTTATCAAAAAGGTGTTTTGAAAAGAATTAACAAAAAAAATAATTTTAATCAGACTGGGTTCTTCACTTTGGAAGTAGGCGACTCATGCGAAAACAATAGAATATACCCAACCATTCTATGAACAAAGCTCCATAAAACCAAGAAATTATTTATTGTAATATCATCCAAAACAATCCTGGATAAACCCCAGCCCATAGAGATGGGGGCTTGTTAACGCAACATTTGTGGTTAGTGAACCATGATTAAAAGCTTGGGGAAATGGAATAAGAACAACCCCAACCCATATAGATTGATGATTTTTTACCTCATCAACCTCATTATTATATTTCATTATTCTATTAACTATGGTGAATGCCTAAAATGGAACTTCCTTGATATTTCTATCCTATGACTCAGGGTCCTCACTTGGAACATGCATGACAAAATTATATAGATATTCCATTCATATCACCATTCATCAAAAAATTCCATGAATACTTCTAAAGAACAAGACAAGGTCTCGTGGTGTGAAAAAATATTAATCTCTCAAAGAAAATGATGAAATTCAAACAATGCATTACACATCGGTGAACAAAGTTATCACTACCCCTGCAGAACCTACAAAACATGAGTCCAAAATGGAAGAACAAGAGGAGGATGTTTGTGTTAATAATATGGTCCACATTGAAAACACTGAATAAGGAGTGCTTAAATGAAACAAGAGGCATTCTATAAATTTATAGATTCATTAGACTACTTTGGTACATCATCATTGATGAGAATTTGAAAACGAAAAGGCCAATGGTAAGGCCTTACACCACCTATCCCCCGAATTTGTTCAAATCCTGACATTCTAGGACAGTTTCTTTAGGAAGAGGACGAGATTAAGAGTTAAGAAGAGTCAACATATAACTAATCTAGGGAGAAAATCCCTAACAGATACGTTCTATAGATGAATCCTCACCCAACACTCCCAACCAACACACCACAGTAAAGGCATTTTATCCAAGTAGTTGAAATGGATCCAGAACACTTGCTCAATCTAGGGTATTGAAAACCAATGTAGTGGGATCCCATGAAAGAAAGATATCAATAGTTCCCTCCATTGGGTACACTACCAATGTTGGGTCATACATATCCTCCAGAACTATCCCCTAGATTCTATCCACCATGGGTACAAACAGATCCTCTATAGCTAGTCCAACCTATTACTGCCCCTATTCAAGCTCATGTTCAACTAGACAACCCACAAGGGATTATTAATACTATTTATTCATTTCAATCTCAATTGGATTCTATGGAAGAATGGAATTAAAAAGTATAGATGGAAAATAATATTTACATTGAATAGTTGATCCAACCCCCCCCCCCCCCACCAAATTTTGGGAACCCTAAATTTCTGATATTTAATGGATTGGGGGATCCAAAGTAGTATTTGATGGATTTTTCTCCCTGATCTTATCCCATGATGACGAATCATGCACAAAAATGAAGTAATACTCATAATCTTCATGAAAACAAAGTAAGGTCCAACCTTCGTATGATATACTTTTTTCGGCCGATTTAATCATGGGATGATAGGATCTATGTCGAAAATTTCACTTCAAATACTACTTAATGTTGCAGATGATGATAGTCCTCAACCTACCAAATGAGAAAAGAAGGGATAATGAGAGGGTCTAGGATTTCATTACTCAATGGAAGGGGTTTATCAACTCCCTAAACATGCGTCTTCCACATGAATACTTATTTTCTATCTGTATATAGAATCATCATAAAGAATTACGCACACTGCACATCCATGTGAAATAAAGTAGAGGGTTTTAGAATCTTTTTGTAGTAACCCAAAGATTGTAGGATTCCATTTTAAAAACCATGTACATGTCTAATGTAATATCATCAGATCAATGGATGAGAACATGGAAAGGATAGTCCACTACAGTCACACTTAAGCCAAACCTAGCACCAAATCCAACTCCAAAGCCTATTACATATCATGAAGAACCCACTCCTAAATGTCCACAATAATGAATAACTCATTAGGAAGAGAGAAAAGAGTAGAGGATAAAATATTTTGAGGAAATAAATAAAAATGGTTATTCATTCTAATAAGGGCCGGTCCCTGGTTAATTCATCAATGATTTTGAGGCAAACTTGCTAAAATTTCCATAGCACATAAGGCCCAATCAGGCTGTTCATGAGGTTCGTACAAGTTATTTTCCCTTACACAAGACACTGTGTCACACTATCTAATAATTCTTTATTTTCAAAGAAATTCTAAAAAAATGGTGTACTTTGGGCATGTCATTACCCAAATTCATCAAGATTATGTAAGGGATAGAAAAGTGCCCCACCCTTCATTCATCAAGACGAAGGAGAGATAATGACCCCCCCCCCCCCCCCCCCCCGAGTACCACCTTCAGTCGGCCCCAGTGTGGAAATTAACACCAAGGGTAAAAAATCTCACACAAATGAAAGGAATTACCCTTTTTATGGAACAACATAGGGAGATAAGATGGTAAATCCTAGCAACACCAAAGACTAAAGGTAAATGTCAAGACAATAATCTATTCAAACATGCTTGTTCAAAAGTAAAACTGATACAAGGTACATCAATACTACCAAATAGTGTACCAGAAAAGAGAGAAACCAAATAGAAACAACAATTATCCTGACGCCTGAGCTAGTAAGGTCCAACACGGTCCTCAAAGTCCTCCTGGAAACCTAAAAATAGTTTTTACATAGGTTGGGTGAGCATACAAGTATACTGAGTAGGGAAACTAATGATACTCGTACACAAGTGAGGGAACATAACAATTCCCTTGTGAGAAAATATTAGAACCTCAAGCACCTACCATGGAATTCTTACCATACCATCCTCACCAAGGCACACTCACCGAAGTAATGCTAGTCAGGTAAAGTAATAGTATAAGAACATCGATACTTGGGTACCCCACACCCCTTTCTCACTGGTCAATTGCTCACTCCTAACGATATAACATCTTGGAACTACCATTATTCCCACACATAGTCCCACTTCCACAACCTGCACACACACACCTATGCCTCAAACCTCACCCAAGCACGCATACAAAAAGTTGTGCCACAACAACCACCACCACACCCAAAAACACACAGGCCTCAACAACCCCACACCATGCCCGAAGACACCTTGGCCTCATCCCGAAGGTACTTGGAAAAACATACCTCGACTGAAAACGCCAAAGCCTCTCATCCAAAAGAAACCATTACCCAAAGGATCCTGGACTAAAGTAAGCCTCATTCCATTAAAACATACCCGGCTATTCCCATGCGGCAATATCCTGGAGAGGGTGAGAGGAAAAAAATCAGTAACTATCAATTCATCCTCCCATCAGGATGTTGGAAAGACACTCTCCCCCCACGAAATGGAGGTGTTTGGCACATAGAGTACACCAAGTATGGGTTTCGTATAGAAATCACATGGAACTAATATATATATAAATATTTGCAATCAAACACTCATCCCCAACCTATGGGTTTCACACAAATGGACAACAAGCCCACACCATCACCACTATTGCTGCTACCCCTACATGCACAACCACACAACAGCAATTTCAAAAGCATAAACTCAACCCCCTTCTTGTTGAATTTCCATTTATTCAGTTCAGGGGATTCAATTTAAATTATTCTAACACTACTGATAAACTAACAACTATAACCACACCAAGAAACAAACCAAACCAAATTGCAGTCCCACTATACACAATCACAAAACTAGACTTGCAGTCCCACTTCACAATAAGTTTGTAACCACACTGCAGTCTCACTACTCAACATCACTTCATGACCATAACACAACATAATGGAAGTTCCGCTACCTACATGTTCATCCATTCCACCATCAATCATTCTCTTGGGCTAGGACACCGGCACACCCCCTTGTACCGCCCCACATATCAAGCCCACAAAACCTAGACCAAAACACCCAACACATAACCACAACCATGAAACCAATAATTTTCAAATTTAACTGATAGGGATTCATTAGATTTCACTTGAATATAAACAGGGTGATCACATAACATGTTTCATCCTATGAAATCTCTTTATTTAACCGAGTGTACGTGATTAATCAAATTTCAAGTTGTATATGTAAATCAAAACATCACAATGAAATAGATAACCAATAGTGCATAAGAAAAAACCAGCAATGACTATCATTTTCATAAGGCATATAGCCACAACAACCATAAAAAATCAATGATAACAAAATATTACCAGCGAACAACATCAAACCACACCCTTCCCATTATTTTATGTTCACGAGTTATCTTGTGTTCATATAAAATCCTTATTTAACTATCAATTTAAGAAGAGTATCCAGTCATTCCCCATAAGGAACAATTAATATACCCACCCCACATAATTCACAATAAATGTGAAGAAAAAGAAAATACCTACTTGGATGATCAAAGATCTATGATCCTTCTTGCGTCAAGAATAGGGGATGGCACAACATATAGGAAGAAATCAAAGAATTTTCAGGAAGGGCTCCAACACAAGAGAACGACTTGTATTGAAATAAAGTCTCTAGACCCACATAGAGAAATGAAAATGAAGAATAAAGAGAGGATCTCATATTAAGAAGAGGCCAACTCCTAAAATCCCGGAGACAATTTCAATGTATGTAAAAGTCAGATCGTGGCTTGACCACCTAGCTCAGTAGTTTCATACATTCATATTAATTGAGATTTAATAATTCCCCTCATTAATGGTGGATATAGACTAGCGGACGACTGAGAGTTCATAGATTAACTTTAAATAGAGAAAAACATGTAATAGGGGAGAAAATGGAAATACTGGGAAAAATTGGAAATGAGTCACTGATGTGTGAGTCACTGAAGCCATAACCAACAGACCCAATGACCTACCGACACCTTGACCTACTGTCACCCTGACCTACTGACATGGAGCCACCGATGTAGAGCTATAGATAGGTGATCTACCAACATGACCTATCAAGGCTTTGACCTACCGACACCGATGCCCTCATCTCACTGATGTCGACGCCCCTTGACTCACCAATGCCGAAACCCCTTGACTCACCGATGCTGACACCCCTTAACTCATCGACGCAATATCATGCCGATGCGTGGACATGGCGACACACTGATAGGGTGACACACTAACATGTCGTCATACTAACATGATGACACAGTAATATATCTATGCACTGACATGCTAATACACTAAAATATAGTTGGAAAAACTGAAAATTTGGAAAACTCCTGAAATGTGCCACCGACAGCTCCCAGAACACCTCAACACTGGAATTTTACTAATAAAGTTCCTGGGGAAAATCCGGGTTTTTACATCAAACACCTCTCAAACAATTCTTGTCCCTGAAAATTTCAAAACAAACTTGGATGAAAAAAGCTGTCTGAATAACCATCCCATAAGATAACTCTAGGATTAAACCACCCTATGTTGTTCTAAAGCTGGATCGTAAAATTTAACATCCAAGGACACCTCATCAACATATATCTCCTAAAAAAATATAGAAACACTACCAATCTTCTCCCTCAAGTAATTATAGTAACAGAAGAAGTCACGCTGTCCAGACACATGGACTAGGGAGCTTTTTCCCCCATGTCAGGAAATTATCCTCTTTCGGCGTTACCGACTCACCTACATAATTTTAGTCACATACACATTAATACATCTTTATTAGGAATTTGGTTCTCCCCCCCATTGTTTGTAATTTTCTCACAAAATCATAGAACATGAAAACAAATTCTCATATATAAAGTGAGGTCAAACATTACATCATAAGAAAAGAACAAAGAAAACCCAAGAACATAATTCAGAACAACGTTGGGTATTGGGAACACATATGTGCCTCCCATTCCTAAGTACTGTTCTTGAGGCCATCGGGCCTCCCTGACAATCAATCCAAAGGAATCATCCATCCATGAATAAACTTGTCCTTATGATCCTTGATTATCACTGGTCGCTCCACAAATGTCACATCATACTCGATATCAAACTCCCCCCAATCTAGGACAAGGGAGTAATCATAGAGATACTGAAGGTGTTGAGAGAAATGAAATGAATTGTGGATCCTTTCCAACAATGATGGAAATTCCACCTGATACGCTACCTCACCAACTCTTCATAACACCTCCAAAGGTCTGATAAACCTGGGAGAAAGCTTACTCCCCCTTTCAAACCTCCACTTTCCATGTTGAGGGGAGACCTTTAAGAACATGTGGTACCCAACATCGAACACCATGTGTCTCCTCCTATGATTGGCATGCAACTTATACCGACCCTCAGCTACCGTCAACTTTATGCACAAGCTGAACCTTCTCTGTCGTGCTCCACAACCTCTGGGCTTAGAAGACATGCCTCCCCAACCTCTGTCTGGAACACGGGTGATCTAATGGGTCTTCCGTGCATGGATTTCAATGGTTACATGGCTATGGTAGAGTGATAGATATTATATTTGGAAGACTCCATCAGGGGAAAGTGTCATAACCATGATCCTATGAAGTCCAAGACACATGCCCACATCATGTCCACCAATATTTGAATGGTCTTCTATGTCTGCCCATCCATCTGAGGGTGGAAATTAGTGCTAAGGCATAGCTAGGTGCCTAAATAACACTGTAATATCTTCTATACTCGTGAAGAAAAGCATGTATCCTAATCTAAAATGATGGATCTCAGAACTCCATGTAGTTGTACCACTTCACCCATGTACCTCTGTGCTAAGGCATCCCCTGTGCTCAACTCCTTAACGGCTATGAAGTGAGAAAACTTTGTCAATCAATCCACTACTACCCAGATGGCATCACAACCTCCCTCATTCCATGGTGGTCATATGATTATATCCATCAATAAGACATCCCATATACACTCAGAAACGTCCAAGGATTGTATCAGTCTTCCAGGAACATGGGGTTCAGCCTTCACCTACTAACATACTAGGCACACTGCCATAAACTCCACCACAAACCGCTTAACTAAAAACCACCAAAATGGACCTCTCAAGCCTTAGAACATCTTGGAGACTCCTGGATGTACCACTAGGGGTGAGTTATTTAACTCACCGAGAACACCCGCGCACATCACCACTAGGACAAACAACTTCCCACGAAATAACATATGATTCTAAATTTCCTTTGACCATCCATCTAGAGCATAACCTTGGATGACCTGATCATGCATGACTTTATCCTCTGAGTCTCCCCACTGAGACTCCCCCACCTATCATACTATGGAAGACTACACTGTCATCTGAAACAAACAACCTCTATTGTTATCCACTCTCAAGACTAGATGTAAGGAATCCAACTTCTCCATTGTCTTCCAAGCATCTGTTGACTCCCAAACTACATACTTCTATAAATTCCTGCTAAAGGCATCGACCACCATGTTCCCATTTCCATAGGAGATCTCTAAGTCATAGTCCTGAAGAAACTCTATCCACATCCATTGTCACAAGTTTTTGTCTTACTGGGAGAAGACATACCTTAATCTCTTGTGGCCCCTGATAACTACAAAGCATTATCCGATTAGATAATTCTATCACAACATTAGTGAAAACACGAGCGCTGCAAGTTCCAAGTTGTGGGTGGAATTATTACATTCATGGGGATGTATCTTTCTAGACCCATAAGAGATCATTCCATATTGTTGTGTCATCACACACCCCCAGCCTAGACCAGAACCATCACATAACACCTCAAATATTACCGCTTCCTCTGACAACCTATGCACTCGGGTACTGACTAGATTCACTTTTAGATAACTGAACATGATCTGGAACTCCTCGATCCATTCGAAATCTTGGTCCTTTGTAGTCAAATCCGTCAATGGAGACACAACTCGAGAGAAGTATGGTACGAACGTCTAGTCACTAGGAAAATACAATACCCTGCCACATTATTGGGTGCTGGCCAAGAAACAACTACTTAGTCCTTCTATGGGTCCACTTATATTCCATGTTGTGATGCCATATTTCCAAGGAAGTGCACCACCCATGTCCAGAACATTCACTTGGACAACATCCCATTGATATGGTGGTGTTGGAGGACCTCCAAAACTGTCCTTAGATACTCAACATTATCCTCCTATGATCTTCAGTAGATTAGGATGTACTTGATGAGAAAACCCACAAACCAGTCTAGACACTTATAGAAAATAGAGTTCATGAGCCCCATGAACATAGTCGGTGAGTTCGAAACACCGAACGGTATGACCATGAACTCAAAGGGCTCATACATGCACCTGAATGTATTGTTCAGGATTTCACCATCCTTCACCCTCAACTGGTGACATCTAGGCTGCATGATGACCTTAGGGAATTAACCTTCCCCTATAAACTAGTTAAAAATTAAATCGATCCTTGGGAGGGGGTAACGGTTCTTTACCGTCACCAATTTTATTATCTGATAGTTTATGAATATCCTCAAACTACCGTATTCCTTCTTTGTGAACAATAATAGAGAACCCCATGGAGATACAATTGTTCAGATGAATCCATTCTTCATCAGGTCATCAACTTGAATACAAAACTCACGAAACCTAGAAGGCGACATCTGATAGGTATCCATCTAAATCAGATGGACATCGAGTTGTAAGTCTATCTCAATCTCAAAAACACATTGAGGGGGTAGAGTCACAACCTATTTATAGAAGACATCCAAGAATTCACTGACAATCCCCAGAACATCAACCATCTTTGAGTCTTCTAATTCCACTGACAGGTTGACTAATAAGCAATGAAGTTGATCTACATGCGAGCTTCCCTCTAGGCAACTCCACTCACCAAAAAATCTACACACTGGCCGTCCATATATGAGTACATGACCCGTATCCAAAATAATTTGATAAAAAAGGTTCATGGAAAACAACTAGTCGATTCTTAGGATGACATCGTATGGCTTCACTTTTAGTAGAATAAGATACTCACTAGATTGATGTGGCCGGAACATCATTCTACATCTTCAAAAAACCTCAAATAGGCTGTTATGACCTTCAATTGTCCTCATCAACACCAGGGGGGATGGAAAGTTTCTCTACATACAGACCCAAGGAATGGGGTAGAATGGGTTCAACAAAGGAATGAAATGTTCTTGAATCAAACATGGAACATGCAAGAGTACTAAATAGGATGATTGTACCTCGAACAACTTCTGGCCCCACTAGAACTGCTACCTCTACAGCGTGAAAATTCTCACACCCAACCCATCCACCATAAGGCTATCGAACGAATCCCCAACCACACCCTGTTTGAAGTCCCTATGGAGTGACATGTGGTCAGCCTCCTTTGGCACCATCTTCCCTTCAGTGAAGTGGAAGCTCATCGCCCCTGTTGTTGGAAGGGCCTGGCTTGAAACTACTACTACTGAGGTGGGCGTTGAACCTAACCACCCCCACTATACTGCATTAGGATAGGGCATCGATTCTTTAGACTCACACATATACCATATATAATGCATCTCAGTCCTAGGCCCATGGGGAAGGGGCGAGGACCGGGGAATTAGAACGAAAACTTCTGAGGCCTATTCCCCACTGTTCGAAACCTAAAAGGCCCCGATGATGAAAACTTGCAGCTGACGACCATCCCCTTTTACGAACTTGACTAGATCCCCTCTCATGACATACAACCAAGCCTGTGCATCCTCTCAAAAATTTCATCCTTTTTCTAAAACTCCATGTATGTTGGTAGAGTAAAGGGAGAAGCAAGATAATAAATAGAAAGTTGGAGTGCCTCTTCCAAGTACCATGCTCGTGAATCCTCATCCCGAAAGAGGACCAGAGAAAAACGACAGAGATCCTTGTACTTGATCCCCAGTTCCCTCACCGACATACTCCCTTACTGTAGGGAGAATATCTCATACCACTGTTTGGCCTTCATCATGGATGAAAGGAATTCCTCTTGTAACTCCTTCTCTAATTCAGTCTACAAAATTTTAGTTTCCTTCTTCACACTGAGGTAAATATTCCACCACTAACATGTTGATCCTCACATATGGCTCATTGACAAAGAAACCTAGTACTCTGTTGGAGCTGGGATCAAGTTGAAAATGATCACCAGCTCCATGAGCCAGCTCTCCGTCTCTATGTCCGACACACTACCCTCGTACATTCCTAGAGTCTACCACTGGAAGGCATGAATCATCTTCTACCACTTTGCATCCTCCTCCTCTTTATTGGCCCTCCACTGATCATCCAGATCAACCTAATAGGCCTTGATTTCTCATACCACTTGTGGATGGAATCCGTGTTCCATAGCTGAAAAATAAAACAAGAAACTCTTATTCCCTAATAGTGTGGGAATCCCCTTTTAAAATTGTTTTAATGTTTTATTTGTTTTAATTCCCAAAACACCCATGAAATTCATGAATACAAGTCATTATGATACATGTACCTTTCCTAGGGTCTCTACCCTACAATCAGTGTATCCTCACATGGCCATTCTGTAGGTCCAATGTCTTTGCATCAGATCACAGGGGCCCCTAAAATCCTATGTCCTAGATCGTCTTATGTGGCCTATTTTACATACCAAGATTTCTTAATTCTATTACCCTAACATACCATGAAATCATCACTAGGCCTAACCCAAAACTCCATCCTATCCCACAAACATCATCTCTGATAACATTCTATCATGACCTTCCTTCTTCAAGATGATGGAAGGGATGAAAAAGTGCCTTACCCTTCCTTCCTCAAGATGAAGAAGAGATAATGAACCTAGAGTCTCACCTTCAGTAGGCCCCAGAGTTTAGAATATCCCTAAGGGTATAGAATCTCAAACAAATGAACGTAATTACCCTTTTTATGAAACACATTCAGGGTATAAGATGGTAAATTCCAGCAACACCAAATACTAAAGGTAAAAGGAAATCCAAGAATCCATTCCCACATTCACGTTCAAAAGTAAAACTAATACAAGGTAAGTAAAAAATCCCAAATAATTTACCAAAAAAGAAAAAAATAAGTAGAAAAAATAATTATCCCAACACCCGAGCTAGTAAGGTCCAACAAGGTTTTAAATGTCTTCCTAAAAATTGGAAAAATAGTTTTTATATTCATAGGGTGGGCATACAAGTATACTCAGTAGGGAAACTAATGCTAGTCATTCACATGTGATGGAACATACTAATTCCCCTGGGAGAAAATAGTAAAACCTCAAGCACATACGAAGGAACACTAACTCTCTCGTCCTCACTAGGGCACACTCACCCAAGTAACGCATGTAATGTAATATAACAGTATAATCACATCAACATTTGGGAACCCTACACCCACACCCCACTAGTTAGCTGCTCATTCCTAACGATTTAATATAATGACACAACCACCCTTACCACAAGAAGTCTCACTATTGCAACTGTCCTACACACACCTAGGCCTCAAACCACATGCAACCACACCCGTAGACACTTGGGATACACCAGCCACCTCCACACTCGAAAAAAATGGGCTTCCATATCCACACACCATGCCTGAATAATCCTAGGTCTCATTCCAAAGGTACTCAAGAAAGAATACATGGCTCGAAAAAACCTCAGCCCCTCATAAAAAAAACTTTTCTCGAAGGATCCTATACCAATGTAATTCTCAATCCATTACAGCCTTCCCAGATATGCCAGAGCAGTAAGATCCTCATGAGGGTGCAAGGAATAATATTAGAAACCATCCATCCATCCTCCCACTAGGATGTTGGGAAAGAAGCCCTCCCCCATGAAATGGAGGTGTATGACACATAGTTCTCATCATGTGTGGGGTGAATATAGAAATCACAGGGAACAACAATACATACATATATATATATATATGTAATCAAACACTCGTCCCCAACCAACAGGTTTCACACAAATAGACAACAAGCCCACACCAGCACCACTTTTATTACTATACCTACATGCACAACTAGAAAATAGCCACTGCCAAAGCATAAACCCTACCCCCTTCTTGTTAATTTTCCATTTATTTTTTTGAGTGGATTCACATTAAATTATTCCAAAACTACTGAGAAACTAAGAACTATAGACACACCATAAAATGAACAAAACCAAATGGCAGTCCTACTGCACAACAACACAATACTATACCTTCTGTCCCACTGCACAACAAGTTTATAAAGACACTATAGTCCCAATGTTCAACGTCACTTCTTGACCACAACACAACAAAAAGGTAGTTCAGCTATCTACAAGTTCATCCATTCCACAATCAATCAATATCTTGGTTTGAGACACCAACACCCCTGGTTCCACCCCACATTCCAAGGACATATAACCCAAATAAGAACACACAACACATAACCACATCCATAAAACCAAATGTTTTCTAATTTAACCAACATGGGTTCTTAAACTTTTCACATGAATATAACCGAGGTGATCATAGAATATGATTGATCTTGGGGAATATCTTTATTTAACTGAGAGTACATGATTAATTAGATTTCTTTTTACATATGTATATAAAAGATTCAAAATGACATAGATCACCACAAATGAAAAATAAAAGACGACCAGTGACCATGATTTTTAGAAGGCATACAACTACAAAAACCATAAAAGAATCAAATATAACAAAATATAATGGGTGACCAACATCAAACCACACCCTTCCCATTATTTTTTTTTGCGCGAGTTATCTTTTGATCAAAATAAATACTTGTTAAATTATAATTTTAAGAAGTGTATCCAATAGTTATTCAAAGGGATCCATTAATATATACCCACCCCACATGATGAAAAAATAAAGAGAATAAAAATAAAATCCCTACCTGGAAGATCAAAGATTTAAGTTCCTTCTTGCACCAATAAGAGGGGATGGTGCAACTTGCAGGAAGAACTCCAAAGCTAATTGGGAAGGGCTCCATCATGGGAGTACGACTCGTCTTGGGAAAAAGTCTTTTGGTGAACCAAGATAAATGAAAAGGAAAAAGAAAGATGGGATATCATCTTAAGAAAAGTCCATATCCTAAAATTTGGATGACCATTTCAAAGTACTTAAAAGTTGGATTGTGGATTAACCACGTGGCTCAGTGGTTTCTCACATATGAATTAATTGAGATTTAATAATTCCCCTTAGAAATGGTGGAAATAGACCAGAAGATGGAAGTGAGTTTATATATTAACTTTTAACAGAGAAAAATAAATAATAGGGGCGAAATGGGAAAAACTAAGAAAAATGGAAATGAGTCACTAATGGGTGAGTCACCAAAACAACGACCAACTGACCCAATGACCTACTGACACCTCAACCTACCGATGCCCTAACATACCAATGCTGAGCCACTGATGATGAGATACCGATGGGTGAGCTACCGATGCAAGATACTGACGCCTCAACCTACTGACACCAACGCCCTCAACTCACCGATTACAACACCCCTTGACTCACTGATACTGACGCCCCATTACTCACCGATGTCGACACCCCTTAACATATTTATGTACTATCATACCAAAAAACTAACATGCCGAAAAACAGACATTTTGATGCACTATCATGCCGATGGAAAAATTAGAAATTTGAAAAATTCTTGAAATGATCCACCAACATCTCCCAAAAATCATCAACACTACATTTTCACAATGGAAGGTCCTAGGGAAGATCCGGGTTATTATAGGTAACCTAAAGCTGGGAAAACTACCATTACATATGGTATATGTTTTTGCTACGACCCTTGATGAAGAAAGTTAGTTTAAAAAGTTTCTAATTGAGGTTCACACGAGTTTAGAGATTGGTTGAATAAAAATACAATCATCCAGACTCATTATATCATATGATCAAATATAATGAAATGAAATATTCCCCTCTACTTCTTCCACAATGACATACGCAACCCTGTGGCCATTATAGTCCTCCAAAATATAGTATTCTAAAAATGAAATTGTTGGTAGGGTAGGATATAATAAGGGAAATAAAACCTATACTAAGGAAAATAGTTGTATTTTAATCACTCATACATCATTAATTTAGTTCCAAAATCATGAGAATAAACCCACTATATGGTACCACTAGAGTGGACCCACGAGGGAATGTTATTTTCTGACAAAGAATTAATATTCAGTTCCATTAATTTCATTCATATAATAAATCCTTTCAATAATGATTAATATGTAAAATAACTCAATTTCCGTGGATCTAGTTGGGTAATTAGTGAAATTTTACATTAGGTCCAAGGATACAGGGGATGATGTAGTCTCAGAATAAATCAATACTCCGACCATGTACTTCCCTAGACTGTCTATCCTACCAAAAATCATTGGAGAGCCCTTTATATTTCCCATAAGAATTATTAAAGCCCACCCCCAAAAAATGTTTGGGGTTTAGATAGCCCATTCATTTGGAAATATTGATTATAGGGGGGTTCCTTCATCAAATCCACTTTAGTGCACTGGTAGACCTAGTTAAACTATCCAACCAAGGATGAGAGAACATTCAACTCCTTCTCCAATGGTTGATCTATCCATGTCAAGTTTCTTGGTTATTAAATCTCCCAAGAGAGAACATATTCACATTAGGATGTGTATACCTTCTGACCATAAGTATTAAATTCTTAAATCAATTAGCCTAGGTGTCGTCCAAGTTGTTAATCCTAGATGTTCTAAGCCTATCAAAAGGCCTTCACGAAGTGCTCATAGAGGCTTTTTTAATCCCCTGGGAGGTTAAAGATAAGGTGGACAGTACTAAAATGTATCATGCAGAGATAGATCCTTATGAATTCCACACCATCATCTATTACATAGATAATGACAAAGATGATATCATACATGGACACAACAAACCATAGTATGTGTATGGGAGGATAATTGACATTGAAATCTGACAATATTTCATTGACAATTTCTCAATATTCAACCTCATTCTAGTCCCAACATTTCATTATCTAGGTTATATTGAATCACAGTTATCCCCTTCCATTTTAGTGCTATAGGGTTATGGAAAGTGTAACAAAAAACCTATCGGAAGAATAAAGCTCCGGGTTTAGTTTGGAGACATTATATTTGACTCATAATTTCTGGTTTTCCTTTAAGACATGGCCTTAATCATTATGTAAGTAAGTCCTAGGTCGCATCAGCATGAATTAGTTCCCTATTCATACAACAAATGTTTCAAATATTGAATAAATTTTTGAATTGACAAATTTCAAGGTGATAAATCCCTATTTGAATCCTATAAATCACAATAAATTAATGTAGTATTATACCATTGGGAAGGGAATTATCCCATGAATGGTGGTGTTTCTCAGGTGACAACCCCAAATGGTTTCTAAATGACCCTGACCAATACCTTCAAAAATATTAGTGATTAATATGTGCTTCCCATCAATTAGATTGAAAGCATGGTTAGAGTCATTTAAAACCCATTTGGGGTCATCAAAAACATTAGAGATCTCAACCGTCAATGTTTGAAAGATGATTTCCAACTTCCAATATGTGGTCTACTAATTAATTTTATAGCTAGATATCAGGTCCTCTACTTCATGGAAGGCCATTTAGGGCATAATGAAAAATAATAGCCCAATAAGACAAAAAAATCACCACCTTCAGGACTACCAATGCTGTATTATACTACCATGTAATTCATTTTATCACGAATCATTCTAGTTTTACATATCACTGTGCCATGAATTCCAACTTCTAACCCTTTTTGAGAAGTTTTGTCATATTTTAAACCAAATGTATCTTGGTTACGCATTAAAAATGTTCTAACCACCTGGTTTGTCTTGATACCATAATTAAAAAACTGTGACATTATATCTTAAAGATGAATCCTTTGAAATTTAACTTCAATGTTACATTAGGGGAGTTTGTCAGATTCATCATATGCCATCATCACATTGATGTCAAAAAAAAGAAAAATTATATCAAAAAATTATTAAGTGGTTTATAGGGAAACCTTAAATACATTTGTTGCCTTATGGAAAACCTCCCAAGAATGTTTTTTCCCTTCACTAAGTAACTGAAAATGTGGGTCACATATTAGTGGAATGAAAACTATCTGGATAAATTCAATGTCCTCAAGAAATATCTTTAGGTTAAACCAGTGTTAATTACACCTATTGAGGTAAAGAGACTCATTTTTTATGAGATATCCCCAGAAATATCACTAGGAGCCTTCATCAAAAAAAAATAATGACATCAGGAATGAATAAATCCTCAACTACTTTAGTAGAACCATGATAAATGTTGGGACTCATTATTAAAATATCAATAATAGCTTCTTAGTGTCAATCATTATGGTTCGGAATCTGAGGCACTACCTTTATCATCAAGTGATTCATTTGGTCTCTAAAAAAAACGATCAAATACATCATCATCCATCCTATGTTAAGTAGATGTTTGGAATAGTGGGTGGTAATCCTGATACAGTCGAACATTCATTTCATGCCTCAAAAAGTGGTAAAAGTCCAGGCTTTGGTATATTTCCTTATAAGACTACCCTCTAAAAAATGTCATTGAATAATAAATTTCCCAATGAAGAGATCTTCACTATTCAAGATAGTACCCAAATGTGGGAGATATATTTTGATGGTGAATCTAGAATCCCAAAAGGGAATAGAATGGAATACCCCAATCTCAACAAAGTTGTTTTGGGCGTTGTAGTAATCTCCACATTAAAAGAAATCTTGCCATACCCTTTCCTATTTTCAGAAGGTTGTTGAAAAAATAAGTTAGAATATCATTCACTCAATACAGGCCAAGAATTTTCAACAAAAATGACAGTTGAACACAAAATTTTGAAAGGTTGTTCAGAGTTGGTAATCAGGAAAAAATGGTGATTTTGAAATCCTAAAGGAAGAGCTAATACCCCAGCTTGACTTTACCTGAGGACTACTGTCTAAATTACCCTCAAGACAAACATTGACCCAAGTCCCATGATCGAAAAATGCCAAAAAAAGATGCATCGAAGAATGCAACTATGAATTTGGTGAATCTAAATTGGGATGAAACTATCATTACCTTTGCACACTATCAAATGGTCTCACCTCTTATTCATGTCAGTATGGAAGAAATTGATGAGGATAAATCCATTCCTGAACTAGAAGATCCTTAAACTGGTTGGATGATAACCACTGTGTAAAACATTAAAAATTGATTTCTCTCATCTGATAGGGCAAGAAAATTGAAAATCTAATGATGAGAAAACAACTTCACTCATTATGAAGGCCTGTTTCACTAAATTTCTCTATAAATTAGGCTTTGATGAAGTCTTTATCAAGTACGTTGATGGAGAAGTGATTGTTGTAATCATGTAATAAGTATATATATGACCCTTTGGTTCCCATAAGTTGGGGTTCATGTATTCCAATAAGATCCAAATTTATGGATATTTTTTTCTTTCAATAACGTAGGGCTACAAAAAATACAACAGGAAGTGTCATTCTATCCAAGTTCAAGAAATATCCATCGATAAAAATCCTTAGTTTCTACGCACATCTAAATACTACTAGCCATTTTCTATATGTAGAATAGATTTTGTAGTCATGTATTCTCCATATAGGGTTAATGAGTTCAAATATATCCTCAATGCTGTTGAATTATTCTCTAAATGGGCTGATGTAATAAAACATTTAGAATTCATGACCAAAATCAATGTCATCTTCATGAAATCAAACAGCTTTACCAGATTTAGTGACCATCATATAATATTGTTAAAAAATAGAACCAATGTTCTTTCTTATGGTTTGGAGAAGATATATCAAGAGTATTATATCAAATCCAACCATTCATCTCCCTATCATGTAGTGAATAATTGAGAGATATAGGCCTTCAACAATACCCAATCAAACATACTCCTAAGGATGGTGGAAAAAGATTTCAACTATTGTCTTGAAAAACTCTTTCATGCCTTAATTTCCGACAAGATTAGAACCTGAACTACCACAAAACAACCTTGTATTCACTTATATATGGCATAGAAGAATTCCTTCCCATTTAGTTCTAATTAACACCTCTTTTCATTTCATTCTGTGATCAATTAACCACACATGAGAAATACCAGAAATAGATGGATGAGTTTGAGTGAATATTTGAGAAAATAATTCATAACTTTCATCACATATATGTCCACCAAAATAAAATAAAATAGGCTTTTAACCTGAAAATCCACCTCCTCTCATTCCTACTAGTAAAGTTAGTACTATCCCTCAGGACCCTAATAATACCTGGGGTGAAACCTTTAAATATTGCTCCAAATGGGGAGGGGCCTTATTACACACATAAGCCCCACTCTAATAGAGATTAATCATTTATTTTAATGGATTGAGATATTTTTATGTCCCATAACAATGGATGATTTCTCAATAAATACATCATGTGATAAAACTACATTTATCTCATCTATACTTCAAGATGTTAAACTTCTTGGAATCATGATCCTATATACATGGAATTAAAAGGCGCATACCATCTTTCTTTGCATGACGTTCAACTTTATGGAATCCTGGTCACGTATACCCAATCTTAAAGGAACATATAATATATTTCCTAAAATATTAAACTACATTTTTTCCTTTATCTTTACTGCACAATGTCAAAATTTATAGCATATAGTCTTGTAAGCAAGACCATAAAAGGAACACCATATGGTCCTAGTCATATGACCAAAAACATCAAGACACCAAAGTCCAAGCTATAAGACTCTAAAATAAACATCGTAGCATCCTAGTCATAATATTTTATTATATATGATAAAATCCTTTCCTCTTTTTGTGAAAATACAAGGATCACATCCTTCTGGAATGACATAAAACTGCAAAACATTTCAGTCATAGGTTGAGAAGAAAATAACCCGTAGTGATGGTCTCCCAACAAACCTGTATCTTAGAACTAACTTTGACTTGATTATCATCTTAATGATATACATAGTGATGTATTGACCTTATGTCCTAGGCCCAACCATGAATTAAACTTAATTACCCCTCTTCTGTGTAAAAATAGAGATCTATGCAACAGACCTTATTTCAGGTTCCATCATTGAAGATCCCATCATAGAAATAGAAAAATCCATGTCCTACATATAAATAAAGATCATTGAAGGGGAGATCACACTTCATGGTCAATGTGGGTCCAAATGATTTTTTTGTGCCTAAACATATTCTTTCTATACATCTTACACAATTTCTAGGGAAAATTTGGATATCCACAATATTTTTTAACCACTGATAATAGAATATAAGATTCTCAATGACACCTTTGTTTATCTTCACATTGATATTCCCTAGTTTCTCTTTTATTTGTCTCCCACCAAAAGGGAATGTCAACCAGAGGCACATTCACCATTACGAGAGACATATTCTATCTCCTAATCCCCAACTACATTTGTCTAGAAGGTACTTTTCAAACATTATTTTCTTTCATTCGTTACATTCTTTCCAATACCGCTTCTCCTGATATGAAAACAGACTAGATCATGGTTTAGAATTTCCTTCTTCACATATGAATTATGTTGGATCATCCCACGTCCAGTAGGCCTCATATCTCTCATTTTTACATGATTTATGATCCTAAATGTATTACCTAAACCTATAAAACACCCATAGAATCCTAGTCATAGGACGTTAAACTATATGAAAGCATATTCAACACATGACATTAAAATAAATACCTCCATATGTACCAGGAATATGATGTCGTGGGAAACCATCTCAGAAATACCAATGTAACAAACATTGGATTCCTCTCATAATATGATTCCACTAGAATCTAAATTGAATGTATGGGGATTTATACCTTTTTTCACACCGAGTAACTTTCATCCTTAGAAAATGACCCTAAACAACATGGTTAATGTACCTATTATTTAGTGTAAGAATTCTATAACTACAAACCCCTAGATTTTCATTCCCTTGAGATACCTTGGAACACTAAATCCTATATCATGGTAATGCCACCACAAGATCAAAAGTCCACTTTACTTACTTTTAATAACCTCTGTGTGGTGAAAGAAACCTTTACCACTCATTGATTCTCACCATGATAATAGCATACATGGGCTTAGGAGTTTTGGGTAAAGGATTCCATGTATGATCAAGGCATGTTAGTACATGTAAGGATAACATTTTCCTAGATGAAATTCATTAAAAGTAACACCAAATATACTCACCACATAATGTTAAACTACATGGTTGGTGTCTCTTGAGTGATATTAGTTCGATAACTATGTGTGGATTGATTATTGTTTTGACAAGTTAGATAGTGAATCCTGGATCTTATATCCCTTTCTAGATTGAATATAAAAAAATCCCCACTCTTCTATGTATGGGTGAGATCTACATAAGAGGGTTCAATATTGATTTTTACACCATTCATGAACTCATATTAAAAAAATTCCCCTTATCCATACAATAATTCAATCAATATGGAGAATTTCATTAGAACTATAAGTGGATTTATTCTTCCTTTGATGATATATACAGCAACACTTAGGTACTATGTCTATGGACCTACCACATTTTTTTTAAAAATAACCCCCTTTCCATTGTATGGATCATACCTATATAGGGAAACACTTCTCCCAATTCTTAGGGGATTTCTATTTCAAATGATCCTTTCATATTCCGGAACATTTCATCCCTAAAATAAAATACATGTGTGGGGAAATCCAAATCATTATAAATTTTCAATAGTCATCGGAAATAGAATGCTTGATTCATGAGGATACAATTATATAAATATGATTTGACATGCCTCAGATTATATTTTCATAAGTATCCAAAAAAATGACCTATCAGTCCGAGGATTCCATTTTTTTAATTATTAATTGATATGGAAAAATTTTATTTTCATTATTCACCCATAAAAATGGTATATCAATTAGTGACACATTCATCCTCATGAGATACCTATTTGGTCATCATAATCCCTGACAACAATATTCGAGAAACTTATTTTCGAACATGTTCTATGGGCATTCCATGTATACTTATCCCATATCACTTTTTGTATATGAAAACCAATAGACTATATCTTAAACCACCCATAATTCTATAAGATGATGAAAAATTATTGGATAAATTACCATGAATGGGAAAATAGATAAAATTTCAGTCAAATATAAATTACCATAAATTATAATGCTCAATGACCTTATTGTAATAAATTAATCTCTATAGTCTATGTCCTGGTATCACAAAATTAAACTACACAATTCTTCAACCTTCATCATAGAAGATCCATTTTCCCTTGATGTTGGTTATCCACCTCATCACATCAGATAACTTTGTATGACTTGATGCTCATTCCATAATGGTACATTGTGATACATAAATCATTTATTCTTGGCATAAATTCTATTGTAACTAGAATATTTATTTCTTCAATTATTGGAGACTACCCTTATTTGGACTGGATGTTTTTGATTTTTTCTAGGGCTCCTCCTCTACAATCTTACATTTGAAATAGAATTAAGCTCATTTATTTAAAAACAAAATTTATGTAGGAGTGGTTCATCAATCATGATCAGTTCCAACAAAGACACTCACTTCATTCTTAGACATATACTGTTCCCAAATCACCCTCTGCAGTCTTGAGAAATTTAAATCGTCATGAACTCACCATCCATTAGTAATAGAATGTCAAATTCTTGATAAATATATTGTTTAGTTGTGCATTGATAACCCACATTTTAGATTTCTTTAAGTCACCCACAAAAGGTCCTATCAACCAAAGGGTCATTCATCTTTATGAGATAACTCAAATATCTACATAAGCCTCGAAAAATGCCTGATGGAAATTGATATTCAAATATGGTCTATGGTCATACCTGGCATATTTATCTCACGTCTTTTTTTGATCCAAAAATAAAAAAATAGGAATCAAAATTCCCATTTTTGTATTTGAATAATTTTGAAACATTCTCATCCAACAATTCCTGATTGGGACATCATACTAGGACTCATGGTCAATTTTATTCAACCAAAACACCATATGTGTTAGTCTGTCTTGCAGGACTCTAAAATACCCATTAAAATAGATGTAGTACTCACCAGAATGAAAACCCACCAAGGGAACCTTGGATAAAAGTTGAATCTCAACTCACTAGATAAGTACGTCTAATGATCTAGGGAAAGTCAAACAATGAAAAGAAACATTCCTAAAATTTGTTAGGATAAAAACGTGTTAAGGGTTCCCTAATAAAAATTAAAGTCTTTCCTGCTATGTTTTATTCATATCTAACTGTGGAAAAAATTAGGGAAATGAATAAAAAACACAATGTTCATAGGGTCTATCATATGACTCTATAAATAGTCTGACAATTCTTGCTAGGTTCAAATAACTCAAAAAAATTTAGATAACCATAATATATCTATCATTGTGGCTGAAATACATTTAAGTAAGGATGTTTAGCTAAAAAATACATCTGTAGTGTTATGTTATAATTATAGAGAAATATATTGATGAAGACATAGATGATTGAAAACAAAATTCATTTCATCTATAGGGATTAAAAACCCGAGGGTCATCCATAAATTGGAGTCCTTTTGTCTTATTCTAAAAAATTCCAACAACATAACTCTTCAATTGTTAGAGGGTCTCTTGTGACCCATTGACATACTAGAAAATATTGGAAAGATGAATAGCCTATATATCCTTAGCTAGGTAGAACTCCTCCACCGCATTCACAATGTAAGTCATCCCTTTTCTGGAACCCCTTCTAAAAAATGATGAAGTTGTATAAGATCCCCCTGGGTAGAATCCACCTCCTATTGGAGGTGCGATATTGGACTAGATTTATCAGCATCCCAATGATTACACTCCACCAATTTCATAGAATGATTTAAATATTCCTAGGATAATGTGGCTTGTAGGATATCATTTTTTATATCCATTATTTTTATTATAGGGGTTTATTGAGACTTTTTATCATGCTCCAATGGGTGAATGATCTCCTTAATAGTAGTGTGTACCATGTGATAGTCAAATCCACCATACACTACCATGAAAAAAATGCTATGGGGATGAGGCAGTGTTGAAGGTAAATCTTCTATGGGCGTCCTAGAGACTAACTACATGTCTTCGTACCATAATAATCAATGATGTTACTGGAAATTATCATTAACATCAAAATTCACTAGCTAACATCCTTAGTCTTAATAGTTTGAACCATAATTTCCTACATAGTAACACTCCCATGAGTTTTATTTTTGCTCAAGATGGAAGGATCTCAATAATAACCCACTCTATGGACCTTGAAAATAGTTTCCCCAGAATTAGTAGAGATATAAACCTTAATTCCATGATTGTGGATTTCCTTGGTGACATATTTTGCAAAAAAGTTCACCAATCTAGATCATTGATTAAATGCATTGGATGTAAGGTAATCATTGGTAGAAAACAATTAAAAGGGATTATAACATTCTTCCAAATCCTTATTGAAGTCCCCAAACTCCTCAAGATGTCAATATATAGACTATATGAATTAAGTGCTTCAATTATTTCATTATATATTACGTCAAATATCATATCAACCTCACTAGAAATGGTATAAAAAATTCTAGGATTGGGACCCAAATTGGATCCTCTATCAATAAAATACACTATAATCTTATAGGGAATAACACTTTCAGCCCTCTATTAATCAATATCATCACCAAATATTATGTTAGATGGTCTGAGGTCTACGTCATCCTCTTATGGAGTGGTGAACAGACTAGCTGTAGTGGTAAGTGAATCCGTCATTGTATGTGACAGATATTGGCATCACAAGGAAGGGAAGTTATTTATTGGTGCTTCACACCATAAGGTGTGTATTTATCATTACTAGGATTATCCACACTTTCTATAGTAATAATTTTAGATGTGGACTCATCCCATGATGATCCTCCCATTAGAGAGATAGAATCTCCAATTGGAATATTTGTCTCATGCAGAATGTAGTCATCATTTCTTGGAGGTCCACCTATAATTCCCCTAATAGATGAGAGGGGAGTAGATTCTATGACCCATATGAATGATTAATAAATTATTCAGGACAAATAAACAATAAATGACATCCTGAAAAGTCACCATGACTAATGATTTTCTTGGAAAATCGCTTCACTCTTCATAATTCCTTCAATTTTAATGATGGAATGACATTTATTACCTCCTAAAATATAGGTATTAGAGGTGGATGTTGATAATACTAACCCACATCTCCTATTCCATTTTCCTCTAGCCAAAGGATATATCCCTCAATTTAGGAGTTCTTTATTGAGCCCTATAGGGGTTCCTGTCTGGGAATATTTTGGCAACAGGATCCAAACTATTTATCCCTCTATCAGCAAGAATAATGGTCACCATTTATTCCTTAATGGATTTCAGTTCAAATAAACAAGAAAATTATCAATGAGGAAAATAAGAGAATGGAAAACATATATCTTAAGGATCGGTGAAGTCATCCCATTCATTAGTGGATGAATCATCAACCCCTTCGGTGGCCCCCTGTTTAATCATATCCACCACTCTCTATATTGTGGGTATATGATTACAGATGGAGTAAATGAGAATCTCTATATACTTAATATGTATTACTACCTCAATAGGGTCAGTATCCATATAGAGGTCATGTCGGGACCAATAATTCCCAATCTTTTGAATCTAAAACCTAGTGTGGACGAGTGAACACATGTCCTTGGTATCAGAAGGCCTTCCTTACTAAGATTGGAATGGATTTGGTCGTGTGAAATCTAAGTCTGTCCCAACCTTATTTTAAGTAGACCTGACACTCCCTGATTTCATTGGCAGCCTAGCTCACTCTATTGTTCCCTATATTTGTGAAATTTGTGCCTAATTTTCCTTTTTCCAATGGAGGTTACACCATCATGGCATAACCATAGCCTCCATAGCCCTTTTAACCATGACTGGTGGAGTAAAATGTGCATAGGGTCAATTGAGTGGTCTTGGGGCCTCATCCCTATCAATCTATAGAATGGGTGGAGCTGTTTTACCTCTATTTTACCACCTAATGATCATTACTACTTATAATTGGGGAACCCTCATTTTCAACACCCCATAGGGAAATTATGAAATCCATGATTCAAAATACTAGGAATTCATCCTAGTGAATGCACTTGTTGGTGGTAGTTTAATTTCCACTTGAGTCACCTCTATAGTTGTGAGAATCAAGTGTTGTAAAGGAGACACTAGGTGCCTCACTAATCATGTGTTCATAGAATGGTATATAGTTGGTTGATATATACACATTATTTGGTGTGAAAATCTATAAGGGGTGTTGGATTCATAGATAACCTCACTAGTAATTAATGTCGATATCATGCCATCCCTTTAGGAAATCATATGTGATCTTAATTCATCTCCAACTTTTCCATCATCAAGGAATGTCCAAGTGGGTGGATCTCCATATGGAATGAAATTATATTCTGTGATTAGATTATTCTTCTATAGGGATTCACCATATTTTAGAGATAGGGTTTTGATTCTAGAAATATCATTAAAAACTACTAAAACCAGCCCCAAGATCATTGATTCCACTCATCATGGACTAAGAGGGAAAATGCGATGCAATCCATCCCCACAATACATGGTATAACCATAAAATTTTGAATGGGGCCTTCCCGGTGTGCACATGAAATAAGCATCGATGGATATTTTCCAAGGAAGGGTCTTAGAAACCTATGTTCTTCCCCTCTTGTAGATAGAATTTTACAAAAAACATTCCACACTTTAAACTATTAATAAATTTTTGAACCAGTAGAATATAGATTCTTAACCACATCTCTAATATTCCTATAAGATTTATCTTGGTGGGTACATCTAACATGATTGTGTACCCACATAGGCTATACTTTCCTTGGTAAAATTTGGGATAGAAATAACACAGAATTCACCTCTTTTCAGTTGAGGGAAATCTTGTGGGTTGTTTTCGTGAGGGGAACTCCACCTAAATCCCCCAAAAGGCAATCATCAATGCTTAAAAATGGAAATCCCCACATAGGTGAGTGTCTTCATTCTTTATGATTCGATATATATTCAAAAACTCATGAACCAAAATGGAAATCCTTTTATCATCATCCCAGGGGAATTTTAGTAGGATGAAATCATCATATATCTCTTCAAGGATAGTAGCTCTAGAGACCCTGTAAATGTCCCATAGACAGATGCCAACTTCTTCATGCATTATATTGAAGATGTTGGTCAATATGATTTATTAGCTTAACAGATCAGGTATTATGTCTGGGTTCTTCTATACATATTTCTGGAAAACCTGGACAACATCATAAATTCCATTCACCTTCAATTTGGTTAAAAAAATTATAGGGCTGATTCTCTCGATATGCCCACAACCACTCGGTTATGACACACCCACCAGACCATAGTTCCCAATCATCCCTCTAATCTTTTGATTGGTCTTTCATTGAAGAATGAATGATAGATGAGTAATAGTTAATACTTAACTCAGGGGTATTAGTCTTTAAATATAGATAAAACATGTTGTGATTCATGATATAGGTTGTGGGTGATGTTCTACTATTGATGTGCACACATTTTGCTGAGATATGAGCTGAGGTAAAGTTCTTTTTTTTTGGAACAAGGATAGGGGATGATAAATATTCATCTTTAGGATTAGAAAATATTTAAGATGAATTAATTCATAATGTGGAATATAGTTAATCTCAGGATATTTATGATGATACCTCATCATGTTCATGGCAATGTATGGGAGATTGGTGCAACATGAGTTTTAGTAAACCGTTCTAATGAAATCAATGATATCCTTGATATGATTAACATCTTGTCTACCAGGAACACTAAAATTCAATAATACCATTTGAAATCTACAATAATTTGTTGATATTTTCATTAGAGATACATATAGGTTTTAATGAATTTGTAAATTAATAAATTTGGAACAGCAGTGACCATGCATAGGTTAATCTCCCAAGTAACATCACGCAAGTTACTCAACCAAGTGACCTAGAACAAGACAATTTCCCACATAACCTCACATGGATTGGTCACATAAGGTTTTATGTATGACTTAAATTGTTATACTGAGTTCCTTTGTGAGAGATTCTCCAAAAAGACTTCATGAAAGATAAGTGTGATGATAGTGATGGCAGTGTGAGAGAATAGCACAACCAGAGAATAAGAATAGGGAAGGTGTGAGGGATATCCAAGTGATAATTTAACACTATATATATGCAAATACACCCATGTAGTCAACCTACATTGTCCACCAACATGACATACATGTGTGTCTCTCCATTTCACTTCTACCTTGTGCGATAATCAAGTCGTAAGGATCATCAAGACTCTGAATAAAGGTGTATGATTTTGTTGAGGCCAAGAAGATCCATATTATTCTACCTCAGGATCATACCCTATTCTTCCAATATGATCTAATCCTAATGGGAGGATTTTGTAAAAATTCATTTTCTTCATAAAGGAATTATTTGTTTTAAAGGAAGATACTTTAAGGAAAATAGAAGTGAAGGATATCAAGGATCGCATGCTTCACCCAGGTCATATTGTAGAAGGTCTAATCCAATGCCATAGTTAATATCCAATCTATGTTTCAGTGCTCCTACACATGCCCCATATAGTCACACCATGGAGAACCACTCAGGTCATACATGCATGATGACTGATGAGAGACAAATGTCTGGGGACTAATATGATGTAACTGTGAGATGACCAATGTGACCAACCAATGTGCGCCACCTCCTTGACCCATGGCCCCAAGAATACATAAAAGTAGAACCCAATGGCTCATTATTTGAAAAAAATAACATTTATAAGAAGTCCTGAAGTTCTTCACTCCCTAGTCCCTTTCCCAGACCCTTGAAAATATCTATATAGCTCTCCAAAACCCGAGAGAAGTGAGAATTAAACAGAATAGAGGGATTAAATTCATTATAGTGTGAGAAATAGAATACACCTAACTAAGGATAAAATACCTCTAGTTGGCCATTACTATCACAATGTTCTCATCGAAAACACAGGACCTTCGTGGGACCCTTTTAGGGAAACTTGAGGAAACCCTTTTAGCCTAGTGAAAGGCCCCACCTAATTGTTGTTTACTAAGATTTATATTTCCATGAAGTCAATTCTAGCTCAAACAGGTCCACCCTATGTGAAGCACTTCTAGTCTTCCCATGTCTACACTGTACGAGATCCATCTTTCTCCCATAGGATTTAACTGCACGAGTCTCCTTTTTCTCACCCATTCCTCACCTGCATGAAAAATCATTTGGTCTCCTTTTTCAAGAAATTGATTGTACGATACCGCCTACCTTAGGATTCTTCTCTATGGGGGTCCAAATAAAAACCTCCCATGAAGACTCTATTTTTGCATGGTCATAGAGAAATACATGATATCATGTCTCCCATTCAGTTGTGTATTCCCTCAGTAAGAGTTGTCCCACACAAGTCCTACCTGATGAGAAGCATCCTCGGGGTGTTTACAGTTCTAAATCCCCTAATTAATGAGTCACCAAACATGGGGAAAGATACATGGACCTCCATGTTTATTATATCAGGGCTACTGTCATGTCCTTCCCTATAAATATCTCAATTTTGGATCTCCCTTTTTCAAAAACTATGGTCAAGCACTTACCCTTCCCTTTGATGATCGATAAGGGATTATCCTACTCTAATCCAATCTAAAATAAAGGATATAGAATCCCTACTATAGTAAAACCCTACTATTTTCTATTGGAGGTCATACCCCTTTTGTCTTTTGTCCACCCAGATTATGAAAAAATAGAGGAGACGGGAACCTCAAGTCCCTTTCTCTCTCCCGTAGCCCTAGCCTTGTCCACCAGTGGTTGAAGGATATCATATGGTTTTTCAGATCTTCCACTTCCTCTTTATTTTCACACCAACCATGAATCATGTGGAATTTTAGGTACTTATTAACATGATATCCACATGATCAATGAATGTCTTGTAAGAGAATCCCTTTCCAGATATTCCTCTCCCCTTCTTTCATAGGGCCTCTTTAGAAGTGGTTCTTCAAAGCCATATATCCATCTATAAGTGTTATATCCCTTTAGAGAAAACCTTCATAGGGAATTCATATGAGTTGGTCCCCATCCTAATCGAACTACATGGGCTTTGATTCCCATATAAATTGGATATATAGGGAGCCTCTATGAGGTTCAAACCCAACACAACATATTTACCCTAATTTTATCAGGTCCAAATACCCAATAGGATCACATCTATCATGGGAGACTACATAACTTCTAGGTACTTTAGGATGATTTGGCATATGTCACATGATCTCCCTTGATAATTAATCTTTCTCCACAATGTCTGTTCTAGATGAAATTAAGCAGTATAGTTTGGTTCACATCACAAGAGCTTAAAACATATTATGTGTCATGTTAAGTGGAACCATACATTGTAGGATATGATTACTTTCACAATGATAGATTGGAATCCTAAATCATGGGGATGCTCCTAACATTAAAACAACTATTTTATTCTTGGATGATAATAAATTCTAGAGTGCCCCACATTGTGGCTTAAAAAAAATATCATTATAATAAGAGACATTAGAATCTCCAATACATTTATTCAAGGGTACTATAAATGAAGAATATTGGATAGATATATATTTTTTGGTTGATGAATAATCTATGGTATATAAATACTATTATAAACCCAATAATTTTGAAAAATAAAATTGAAATTAAGGGTGATCAGTATCATAGTTGTTATTTAATAAAGTAGTTATGAATATATATTAAATCTATAAGAGAGTCAATGATTTGGCCATAATTCGACCCAAAAGGGTGTGATGGGAATGACCTCCCATCCTATCAACCAATGTGATTCTCAAATAACTGTTAGAACAATTCCCAATAACTTCATGACTTTGGAAAGTAGGTTCATGAAACATAACAAATAATGAAAATTGTGGGTGTTTACAACTCCATGAACAAAAACCATTTGAGGCTGTTTGAAAATAGTAAACTAAACGTGAATGAAGCTACAACATTAAAACCTCCACAGTTAACTGTTGAGTGAAACTCAGAGATTATTTTTCATTGGAAATAGATATAATAATCACTGAAATTTTTCCTTGATTAAAAGAATTAATTTGGGGTGATGACTCACCAATTTTAGAAAACCTCCAAGATATATTAGACTAGAAACAATACATAAAAAAATCTAGAGCGGTGGATCATAATCATCATAGTGTAGTTTCATCCATGTTCCCTACGTTTGGAGATTACCGATGTTTATCATCATTATTATCCATTTTATTAGGGAATTGACTTAGATAATGAACAAGAACCCAACATCTAAGACATAAAACTATCAATGTTTCTATAGGTCGATCGCTATTTTCCTATATCTTTTTAACCCTAATCACCATTTTTTCTTTTGTAACTAGATACTCTAGGACCTTTGATTCCACAAATAAAGAATCATATCGGTCCTTTATGTCATTTAACTTGGTGTATAATCCCATATTTTTGAAAAGTGAGAAATTAAACATTTCTTTATCTATCATCATTACCACATGAACATCTATGATACACCATATTTCTCTACTTTGTGGTGTTTCAAAACTCAACTATATTCTAGTTGTTAATCGTAATTCACAATAACTAGTTTGGAATAATCAAAAGATTCCATAAGTAGGCTCCCATCAGTTTAACCTTCATGTTATGGAAATTGTAACATTTATAATTATATTGGTTTTTGTAATGATTACTCATATTTCCTTCCATTAGCTAAAATGAATAAAAAAATCAAGATGAGAATGTTGAAACATAAAAATCATGTAAATGGGAAAATATTAACATTAAAAGAATAACCAATAAATAACATATCAATATTAACTTACGTCCCTCTAGGTTTCCATCTATTGCATCCATGATATTTTCCTTTTTATATTTTATATCTTAACTATATATTCATGTCCTTCATAATTGTTAGTAAATAGTTTGTGAATTTGCTAAAGATTATTCTTTATGAATGTCAAACTAGGTGTGCAGTAAGAACTCGTTTTCATGAACCAGATAACGGTTGAGTTAATTCCCAATATACCATATACCAGGGTTAATACACCTTAGTATAAATTTTCTATAGCCACATCCACTTGTAATATCAAGACATGGATGTCATTTCCTTGAATCCGCTCTATACTTTACCAAAATTTTCGTTTATGTTTCTAAATTATAATTATCTATAGGGATCATAGTAAATTATTCTTTTCCAAATTCCAAAAATTAACTATACCTTCATATGATACCAACTATAGCGACTGAATTATTTTGAAAATATTATAACATGATTTTTAAAAAAATATTCAATTAAAACTAGCCATTGATCGAGAGGCCCAATGTCTTAGGAAGACTAGGTACCCAATACATCAAAGTGAAAATAAAATAAAATGAATCTATTTTAATCTCTATAATGATCTTCTAAACCCCTTTAAACTCTTAAAAACTCATTGGATTGACCAGGAAATACATAAACAAATTTTGTGATCCAAAAAGTCTAGTAAGGGAATAAACACGATAAAGAAGAAAAATACAGGAGTCATGAGGAATAAAATTATATCATAAAGGAAAAGTATCATGAAATAATAATAGATAATAATAACATAAGTAACATATAATAATATTATTATGGAAACATATACATTCTGAAACCACATGAATCAAGGAATAATAAGTCATGTCTAAGTACTAAGACAAGAACACATTATGGACTGAGTCCTATCATGGATTTGGTTTACTCGATAATATCATACATATCATCTTAGGAGACATAAAAATCACCCAATTAAATGAATAATTATCTGGGTTCACCCGTCATAACATTTACAATTTTATATTTTCTATAAATGGATATTAAATGTAAGTCATATATATAATAATTACCCACAAAAATTAATAGTTTTTATAAACATGTCTCATATAACATTAAAATGAGATTTCAGAAAGATTACCAAGTGAATAATAAATTAAATGTTTTGCACATTTATATTTTAATAAATAAGAATAAATGTCAACTTTTTTTCTCATTAAGATACATTTATGATCATGGTTTGAAATTTGGGTATAAAAATGAAATTTCAAAATGGTGTTTTAAGGAATCATTTAAAGAATTTTGGTTCGAGAATGAAAGTTATTTCCACAAAAACCAGAGGTAAACCAGAATGGTTATCCAAAAAATACTATTTTATTTTTTGAAATAACGTTCATTAATAAATCCTTCAAAAGTGTGTTACCTAAAAGGATTAATTGATAGAAAATTTCATCTTAATCAAGTTGATTTTAAAGAAGGAATTTGAGAAATGAACGTAAGGTATGTATAATTCTGTAAAAAAGGGATAATAAGAAATCTATATATATAATAGATATATATATATATATATATATAGTTTGAAATATTCCATAACATCATATAGATAGAGAAAATGTGAGTTAGATAGATAAAGGTTATAACCCAAAGAAAATATATTTGTTTGGATAGATTAATTACCATATGTTTCTGAATTGTTATCACACATACCTAATATAATGAATAAACAAATTAGATTCATTAATTACTTTTTTAAGAAAATTTTTCATCTATATTGGATTTAATATTATTATATTTTGTTATTTACAACAATTTAAATGAAATTTATTTTTTAGTTTTGTTGTTCTAGGGGCGTTTGATTGATGGTACTAATGTCGGATCACTTGGGGTAAATCAATGAAATTCATATCAAATGGGACTGAAAAACAATAAGTGAAATTTAATCGTTTTCATTTCCTTCAATAAACTTAAATGGTAAAAAATATTCATAGTTATTGTGACATATGGATTATTCTTTTAGTAAAGAAATAAATGTTATACGATTAGTTCATCTAGGTTGTTTTTCGACCATTATTAATTAGTTTTTTTTTATTTAATATTTCAATAATATATTCATTTTTTATCATGAAATGAGTTAGAATATTTTTATTATAATCTTATTTAACCATAATAATATTTGTATGTCCAGCCTTGGAAGCAGTAAAGAAAAAATATGTGTGTTGTTCCTGGAGGCAGTGAGCCAACCATATTGTGAACAATATTTTTTAAGAGACAAAAAAAGTCATGGTGAAATATGTATATCTCATTAAAAAATTAAAATAAAATATATTTATTGTACTACAGTCATTCTGTCATGTCATATGAGGGGGTGGGGATAAGGTATAAGAAGGAAATAATTTAAAAGATAATGGTTGATAATATTCCCTCTTCATGATCATCTCTTAAAATACTCATCAAGGGACTTTTGGAATGCACATTTTTTAATAAAAATAATGATAAGGAAATGAGATAAAGGTGAGGAGAGAGCTTATAAGAAATTTGGAATGCTCTATGGCTTAGAATGTGTGGGGAGAAGTGGTTTTAATGGGTTGTATTTATAATGGGATGAATGGGAGTTTTTGAATATTCTATTCATTAGTTAATTATTTTTTCTCAAGAATACTAATAGTATTGATGTTTCTGACTATTTTAAGAAAATAACGAATGTGAGTTCAAAATAATTGGTGTTTGCATCATCCATCATGCAATTAATTATGTATTTAACTTATAAATTAAAATATCATATTTTACCTTATATCACTATTAATAATAAAACAAACTATTTTTTGATTATTACCAAAAATAAAAACTAATAATTTTTAGATACGTAGATTCCAAAAAATAAATATATTTTATAAGAATAATTTTATAAATATTTCAAATTTAAATTTAAAAAATCCTTATTATTTGAAAAATAATTATTTATATATTCAATTTTCTAACCCTTTGAAAAATTAATTAATGTCTCATAAAATTATATTATCATCATAAAAACTATATATCAATTTATAATCTAATTTTATGAAAATAAAAATACCTTAAAAATATTATATTTTCTATTAAAATGAATATAAAACTATAAAAAATCCAAAATAAAAACACTTATTTTATCAATTTTATAGCATTTATTTACTTTTATCAGAATATAAATATGTTTTATTATAATTTAATATGATTTATAAATATAATTTAAAATTTAAGTAAGTTTAGTTACTATTTTCATGGTCTGGTTAATATTCTGTTTGGTTGGATTATTATTCAATAAGTCATAATACTATTCCAAAGTTCAAATATGTAATGGTCATATGAGTTCCCTACATTCTATAACATCCTCATATTTCATTAATTATTAATTCATTTATACTTTCTATCAAGGTTATATATATTTTCATTTTCAAGAAGAATATTGCATTACTAACATTATACATCATTTATACAGTGTTATTCATCAGGGTGGTTATTTTGGTGAAAGGAACAGATCCAAATTTTGCATATTATATTTATTATATTTTCTATTTTTACCCCATTTTAATATTTCAAATTATTATTGTCTTGTTTAATTACTATATGTATTGTTAAAATTCAAATTTTCAAATTTTACATTATTTATATCATGTAATTTAAATTATATTATACTACTAAGAATGAAAATTTTATATAATAAGGGAGATATTATTGAGAAAAATACTCAGTAATTAATAAAATACCTCCTCACATTATTCAATAATACATATCACTCATGACACACATAGCGCACCATACTTCTTGTGAAAATATGTCATTTTGGTTTGGGTTAGTACATCAAATTATGAAACTTATAAAATGCATTAATAATAATCAAAAACTCTATGGACTATTACACATGTCCATGGTTAGGAACATAAAAGGACACATATAAAATTTGATTTCCTATGGGTGGGTAATGTTCTCATAAAATCATCTCTATATTATCAAGGAAATACACCATGAGAAAGTGTGTCAAAGCACTGTGAGTCTTTACCTCAATAAGCCTTAGTCATTATTATCCTAACAAATGAATTCATCCAGCTACATAAAATTATTTTAGAATCCTATCATAGTACTTATAGGATCTTGTCATATAGGGGAAGTAATATAATCTTTTTGTGCCATAGACACCCCTAATACTTTATCACATATAATGTAATGTGGAAGAACAGTCATGATGTGATAAGAAAATTATTTATATTCAAAACTAGGAATATAAGCAATCATAAAGTAAATAAAATATGGTTCTATAGAGGAAAATTCAATTGTATCCACATTCATTTATTACATCATGGATGTTGTATAATGATTATTCATACTCTAGTTATTACAATGGATGTTTCTCAAGTATTTTTTTAATTTTTTTTACTTCAATATGAGTTTATAGTCTCCCCATAGTAACAACTTAGACCCTAAATACTAGTTAGAGACAAACTTCATACATGGAGGCCTGCAGATGAAGCACCAATCCGGACATTGATAAAGTGATAATGGGTCGAGGAATTACATACATACTCAACATATATGGAAGGTTCCACATATTATTTTCAATTCTCACTGCATTTTAGTTTAGAAACTTGTGTCTTTAATTTCTTTATTCTTTGGATTGGTAATATAAAACATCAATAGACTTATATATTAAATTAATATCATAAAACTTACTACTGTTCTTATTATTCTCTCTTCCTTTACTGTTAATTTTACCTCAAAATTCAGATCGACCCAAAATCCAGTGACTCTCTAATTTAGGCTTAACCATGGGTTTACCATGTAATTCTCATAATAATATGGAGAACATGTTATAAAATTTGTAGGTCTTATAGTGAGAGTAGATAAAATATCTTTAGATATAATTGGAATGATTATCCCTAAACTAACTAGGTTCTTATCATTCATTGATCATTTACCTTTCATTTTCACTTAAAAATTTAGATCAAACCGTAAATGTGAGACTCTTTGATTCATAAATAACAATTTTTACCCTAAAATTATCATGAAATGAGGTTAGATTAAACTTCCTTGAATAATAAGGAATATTTACCACACATTATATTGTCAAAAAATTTATAACATGATCTATCGAGGGAGGTCAAAAGAATTAAATATTTGTCTTCATCATTTAAAGTAACATTAATATTAGTCAGGTAAAGAATAAATTCACTTAATTAATCATGATTTTTTAATATTGCGACCACAATATGAACACAAGGTGAGTGGTCATGGGCCCTGACATTACAACCAGCATCATTATATAGAGAATTCTCACCATAATATTTTAAATTATCACCAGATTTATATATAGTGAACTTTGGTATTACATGTCCATGTTTCATCAAATGATAATATGTAACATCTCTAGGCTCTGACCTAGAATGATTATCACTCAACTAATTGTGGTTCTGGTCATTATTTCTCCCTTTACCATTCCTTTTACCGTTAAATTCAAATCAACACCTAACTGTGAGACTCTAAGATTTGGTCTTAGCCTTAGGTTTACCATGAAAATCTTGTGATAGAAAACAGATAGATTATTTAAAATTTAGGCTTTATAATGATAGTAAGAAACATCCTGATAAATAGATCATGAATTATTATACCTAAACGTACTATGGTTCTTGTCATTATTTCCCTTTTTACCTAATATTTTTAACTCAAAATTTAGATCAACCCCTAACAATGAGACTCTCATATTCAAAATTAACCTTATGTATTCCATGAAATTATCTTGAATGCAAGGACTGTTGAACTAACTATAAATATAATTAATATCTACCCAAATTTATAAAATCAATAACATTACCATAATATTTATCAAGGGAGTTCAACATAATTAATGCCTGGTCTTCATCATTTAAATTAACATTAATATTTGTTTTTTCAACAATAAATTTAATAAATAAATTAATATTTGACTAAATTGGTATCCCAAGATGCATTATGGATATTTAAAACTAATGTTTTTTTATAAAAATACATCCGACTAATTAATTAGTATTATACAATTTCTCATGTCTTAACCATGTACCAAGAGTGTAGGGTGCATAAGAAACTTAACACAAGGCCTTATCAACCATAGAAAATGTAATAGAGTTATGCAAGTAAAGGAGAAAATGGATTTAGCCATGTTTTTTATGTTATCCATTCTTATGAACATATAAAACATATTCAACCACATTTTATAAAAACACAATTAAATGTGGTATCATTATTTTTAACTGAATTAATTATGTTTATAAATGACAGTATATGACATGTAATGACCCTAAACCAAGTATCATAGAGTAATTGTTTACACTATTAAATTATAATAAGATACACGTTATCACATCCTAAAATACCAAATAGTTTATAAATATTGGAAAAGTATATATATACTTGAAATTCACTTTATAATTGATAATATAATATATAAAATGTATTTTCTTTGATAACTCCATTATTTCCATTAGTATATCCTTTTATATCAATGAAAATAAATTTAATAGAGTCTTGGGGAAATGAAATATAAGAAATGGGTGATTTATAATGCTCAGTAAGTGAATTTCTATAATGAAAGATATCATGAATACATAATAGATAACAAATATAGAAAGGTAAATAACTGAAACACAATAAATTTAATCAATAACTTGAACAAGAAGAATAAAATGGTTGGGAAAAATGATGATAAAATATTCCAATATAAATAATCTCATGATCTAGAAACTCATCCATATATATCATATGAAATAAAATAATCCCTTGGAAATCAATAACTGAATTCATTATTATGGAATGCATAATTTCAAACATCTAAAGAAAATTATTGTGGACTTTGTATAACAAATCTATATAAAGGGATAATTACTCAGCCAAAACTCAATCTAGTTTTTGTCAGAGACCAACTAAAGCATTGAGGGGAAATATCAAGCCCCACCCATCACTTACTATGACCAATTCATTCCTTATATAAAAGGAGAAATTTTTTTCAACATAAACATTTTTATTGAAAACAAGCACACACAAAATTAATACTTTTCCCAATAAATTAACCTAATCATAAACCAATCAGAGTAATATAGTTAATGCTATCAAAATAGTACATCCCCAATCACAATTCTACTAAATAATCCATTTAAATAATAAGAATAGTATCATTAAAAAATATTCACATTGTGGAGAATAATTGAAATGAGTTTCTTCCATTGCTGGATTGAAATTCCATAAAAAATCTGCTAACAAAATTTTTAAGGAAAACATAAATTTTAAATTCAAAATAATTTTCAAAAACCAAAAAATTAGAAAATTTTATGAAAACAATTCATTAAAAAAAATTTTAAAATATCTACGGATGCTTTAAAACAACGAGTTGTCATAATAGTGGAAAATTCTCTACATTACAAGTATGTTAGAAGAAATATTCCATCAAATATTTTTGTAAAAATTGAAAAATTACCTTGTTCTAAAAATGATATGATGAATCATTTTAATTTTTTTTAAAAATAATCCCATCATGGGTAATTTTTCATTAATTAATTATATAGTGAATTTTGATTTTTTTAGAAAACATTTACTTGGAAGAGAGAATGATTTTCAAAATAAAATAGAATTAAAGTTTTCTTTTCTTAAAATAATTATATCAATAAATTTATGTAAAAAAGATTTGGAAAATGATTCTTGTAAATACCTTGAATCTATTATAATAGAGTTCGTGGTTACTTTATTAAATTGGAAATATATTCGAGCAATTGAATCCCCAAGGATTGAAAAGTTTTGAATTCTTGGTTAACAAGAAACATACTTGAATTTCCCATTAAAATTGAAAAATTAAAATAAAACATCATATTTTTATTGATAAGACCGTTGTATCTATTTTAATATCCCTATATATCAATGAAAAAACAATTCTTGGTATCATGAGGAACGAAAACATAGGAATGTGGTGCGTCCAAATGCTTATTAATGGTATGTGTACAAGAGAATATAGTAAGGAATGAATAATATGACTAGAATTAACAATGATAATGTAATACCATATTAATAATCAGATTAGAGAGAAAATCATCCATACAGTGTAAATAAAATAATCAGATGTAAATAACTCACTAAATTCATAATGATTGAATGTGTGATTACAGACATCCGAAAAATAGCAGCGAGGCCTTGGCTGAGAAATATAAAAATAAATGGGTAATAACTCTATAAAAAACCCTGTATACGTAGTCTCATGAGACCAGAAAATTCATTGATAGGCAATAGTAGGGCATTTCTATCACTTACTAAGTCTAATTAATTACTCGTATGAATAAATAATACAACTGAATCAATATTCCTTAACAATAAATAACCATCCATATTGGTATAACTATTATATAGAATGAAAATAGTATTACCAAGTAAAAAATATCATAAATAATGTAGAGAAATATGATGGATTGTATCATTAGATTATATACCTAAAATATGATTCAACACATGATGTTTCAACAGATGAATATAATTTGAAATGTTCATAGAAATATTTCATTAGGAAAATACATTCTCTACTTGAAAAATAAAATTTTAAAATATAAAAACTATGACCATAATAAAGATATCATATTATTTTAACGGAACATTATATACCTATAATGGATGATTTATCTCATTGAGGCTTTATAATGGTGGTAAATTCATATCATGTTTTATAAGTTAATTTTTTTTACTCTTTCTCTTTTGTATGAAAAGATAAAAACACCATGTTTGGAAGAAGACAATATGATTAATTTTAAAACATATTTTATAATGTTAAACAAGTGTAAAATGACTTTAAATATCATCAGAGAAGATAAAAAACATTTTATTAATTTTTTTTTTGAAAACATGGAATATAAATCTTCCTCAGGTGACACTTAAATGTAAATATTCTAAAATAATGAAAAGATTGTGAAATAAACCCTTACAACATATATGAAATTCTTTACACATGTCAAAACCTCTGGTATAATAAATACAAATTTATTATATGAATATACCAAACCTATAGTCACACAAACATATATATATATATATATATTTCATACTATGTACTTAAAATATTTTATCACTCATTTATTAACAATTATTTATTAAATCATTGTTTTGGGTGGCAACTCTTTCCTTTTCATGCATGTTTTGATTCAGTAAATCTGACCCATATACTATAATCATGGTTAAATCATATCCATAATATTATCTATGATATAAATATAATATGTATTGAATATATAGTTATTTAGAGTTATCTATGAAGACAGTGATTGAAAATTGAATTACACCATTCGTAAGGATTGTAGGTTGTATTTACACATGAAAACTTTTTTTTACATTTTGACGGATGGAGATATAGGAAATTTAATAATAATTAACATTTTAAGCATCATATTTATGTCAAAAAGATAATATACACATATTATTAATATGTTTATAACTATCCATGTAAATTAGTGATGAAAAATGAAATACACCGCTATGTGGAGACGGTAAGCCGTACATAAACATGAGTGATGTTTTTTATTATAATAAGATATAAAAGAGATGAAATATAGTTTTACTATTTTAATAATAAAATATAATTATATTTATAATAGTGGATTTATTTTTTGTATGAATACAATACATTAAGAGCAGGTAGAATAAGAAATAAATACAAAAGAGTTGGTAAAAACCATTTACTCTTCTTCGGTGGACAACCATTATATCTCTTCTTGAGATACATAGAGTTTCTATTTCAGAATATAAAGAGAATAAATGTCTTCTATTAGGATTTATAAGATTAATGGGTAAGTTTTATCCAATATATATGTCTAAATGTGAGGGTAAAGCAGGGAGAAATACGTTCCCTTTTATAATTGAGTTGAGTGGTGCTTTTGGAATTTCATAAAATATTAAATTAATATATATTTTTTACCATGTATAATTGGATATAAATTTATGAAATTTAAATATAATGTGGGGATAAGTAAAAATAAAATCATCCAATAAAATCTGGACCTATTTTTATATGTTTTCACACTTATCAATTAGTATTAACCCCCGTTAACCCTTTTAGCAGTTACTGTACTATGAAAATTTCAAACCCTCTAAGGGCCAGTAATGCTACCATAAAATGTAAATAGACTAATAAATGATCAATGGAGTATTTTATTAACCATATCCCATTAATGTGGATTAATAATTTTTTTTATAAAATTTAAATCACTTAATAAATTATTATTTTCATAAAATATGAATAATGTCATTTTTAGAACAATTCATTTAATTTGACTTTAATTAAATAAAATAAAAAATAAATTATAATAAAATGCGTAAAAATATATTATGTAATTTTTCTCTTGAAATTTATTGATACACATTAAGTCATTGAAATTACATCAATTTTATGATTTTTAAAATCATATATTTTATTTCTATAATAATTATATAAATATTGTATTAGTGTTTCACAAGCATTTAAGACAGTTATATAAATTCTAAAAATTATAAATAAATTTATATCATGAGAATAAATTCTTTAATATGAAAATTTACATTAATGTTTATTAATGTATTCTTTTATATCTATATGTACATAATATATATATATATAACTAAGAGAGTGACATTTTGTAACATTCTTTGCGTTAGAAATTATAAGGGTCATATTCATCGAAATGTGTCCATTAAAGAAGCTAATTTAGATAGTAATGTGATAGGTGTTAAAATAAATTCATCCAATCAAAATTATATTAAAGATTTATATCCTTATCACTTATTTTTATCCAAGATTAACCTGATTTACCCTTTACCGATGAGATAAATTTTACTGTGGATAATATTCATACTGCTTAAAAATGAAAGCAGAGTATTTACTAAATTTGAGAATCATCATACCAAATATGTAATAAATTTTATCAAATTAATTCCTTATAAATGAAATAAAATAATTTTAAAATGTGTTCACAAAACAAGATGAAAACACCTTTTTAGAAATATATAGTTTTTTAAATGCCCTATTTGTATAAATTTATTTATTCCAAATTAATTTATAAACTTGATTCCAAGGAACCTAATTGGTTTGGTAATAATATAATAGAAAAAGTTTGAATTTTAAACTATTTTAATGAAAATTGAATTTTTCAAATGGTTCAAATAAAAATACAGTTTTCAATAGAAATATTTATTTTTCACTATTCATGGGAAAGAAATTATAGAAAATCCAAAAACATCACCCTATGATAATTTTTATATAATGATTAAAAAAATAATATTAATTTAATAAAATAAATTTTATACATTTTCTAAGAAATAATAATAATACCTCCTCATAAAAATAAAAAAATCATTTTTGAAGAAAATTTATTTTTAGAGTGTAAATTGAGTTTACTGAATATTTAGGGCATATTTATGGAGAATTATTCAATAAATTTTTAATGATTCAGACCTATTTATATATGTATTAATCATACATTTGATCTTATACATACCCTCTAATTTAATAACTAGGTTTTAAAAGTAATTTTTCAATAATAATAGTTCTTATTTCATTGATTCTCAGTGTTGTGAGTTGTATATAAAATAAAATATGGGATTATATTAAATTAAAAGAATTTTTTGGACCAAAAAATATCAAAGAGATTAAATTTATTTTAAAAATAATATACAATAAAATCTTGATGTGTTACATTCTCCTCCTTCTAAAAAAAGTTCTTCTTATCAATTTAAAATTGTGCATGGAAATCTTGGGATTGACATTTGGAAATTACATTGTGCAAAAACCACATAGTAAAAACTGTTAATAAAACATACTCTTAAAACAGGTGGAAGGGAAGTACGAAGTACCCACAAAACTGGGTTTCCAAATAGGATAACATTAGTTGGAAGTTAAAATATTTACTAGAAATAAAACATTAACACCCAATTATTAATATAGAGTAATGGAAAATATACTCATGCAAATTTTAACCACCATAAACCATAAATATGAGATTAGTTAAATTGTCACTAATTTCTTGGTTTGAAATGTAAACAGATAACATTTTTATTTTAAGGTCATTTTCCTAATGTCAAGGTATTCTTTTACTATCCAAATAAATAACTCAATAAAATAAGCTTACATGATTTCATTCCATATAATAAAAAATATTATCCTTTGAGTATGGTTTTATCAATTTCCACTTCACCCCTTGCACTAGGAAATAGATATTCGAGATAAATATTTTTTTATTGAAGTATTTTTTAATGAATTATAAGATCAATAAGTCATTCCTTTGGCCTCTAAAAATATATCTAATCAAGATATGTTTTCCATGGGTTATCCAATATGATAAATCATAATTTAAACATAAAAATTGATATCCAAAGTCCCACATAATCTATTCTGTAAGTAGTTATCATCACGACTCCTCCAAAAAATTTCCAACCATATTCAAAACCTAAAAATTTGATAAAAAATTTATCCGATGAGAATATAATGTAATTTATAAATTCACATTATAAAACATATGAATACATTGATAACATATACTTATAACCAGAATCACCATTATGTTTTTCTTTATTCCATATATACCAAAACAACACCAACAAATTAAACATTGGTGATTTTTTTAACCAAAATGGCCATCTCATACCCATCAGATTAGACTTAAAAAAATTAATATCATTCTTACCAAGTAATACTTTTTGTTAAACCTAAAGGTTTCATAGACTTAATCCCAATGAAGTGTCTCTCATAATGCCATTAATCAATTTAGAATCCCAAAATAATCAAAAAAATTGATCCTATATTATGCTTTGCAAAATAAAATTATCATTTATCGATCAAATCATTTAGGGAAAAAAATTCTTAATAGCCAGGACATCACATAGGCCAGTGGAATACCCCATAAAATTTTCTCCCTTTAGTTGTGGGTTCAATCCCTATATCCTTTTTAGATACGACATGTTTTCATACAACATGATGGATTTACTTTTTATAAAACTATAATTTTCCAAAAATTATAATGAATATTATAAAAAATAATATCACTCATCATATCATTTTTTTAATCACAATGGTTTTCTATATGGTATATTTCATAATGAAGTAACTCTTTTGTCCCAATAAACAATAAATAACTCAATATAAAAATTATAATAACCAAAAATATTATCAATTGAATTAAACTAATTTCCATAGAATATAAATTCATTATTCCCCAGATTTACCAAGAATGTTCAGTCAGAGGAAAAACTTCTGACCATTTATTAAATATAAATAAAATGTACAGTAAACAAGAAAATGGATGAGGGTGATCATCTTTCCCAAACCCAATCAAGAGTCCCCAACAAAGTCAGACAATTACATACCGACCCTTCATTCACAAAACCTATAAACCATTCCATTGAGTCAACACATTCAACAAAATGCTCTTCAGCTTCATCAAAAAATCAGCACAACTTTCATCTTTCAACAAGACATTATCACTGCTTCCAATTTCAATAAGACATCACCACTGCAATCGCGAGATAAATCCAAAAGAAAATAGAAAGTTCTTCAAAAAATAAAATCCGTTAAAACCACACTGGAGGAGTATTTTCAACCATCACGCAACAAAAATCCATGAGATCCCAGAGCAGATTCATCCAAAACAATCCAACGAAAAAATGCATAAATTGAAAAGAGCAGCAACCAGAAATTCACTGTGTCACTGCTGAAGGCCGGAGGCTTCCTCAGCGTGATGGGACCTCAGTTCAAGAATCATCAGATCTGAATATAGTTCTGATATGGAATCAATTACAACAGTGGTAGAACCTCAAAAATCGATTCAATCTTCAAACAAACTTGTAAAGACCGAAGGACTGACATTCATTGAAGGAAACGAAAATCTAGAAATGAAGCTTCTCTAGAACGGATCTCATCATCATCTTTAGAATTCGTAGGGGCCCCTTCACCTATATTGAGAGAGTCAGTCATTTGAAGCAATAAATAAACATCCACCTCGACGTCATCACCTAAGTAGTGGCTACACGACAACATCAAAATGCTCATATCCTATTCCACCTTCACTGAAATCCAACAGCCAGGCCGAGATGAAACCCCCTTGTTGCCGTTGTAAGGCATCATCACCCAAAGACCTAGAGAACCATGAAGCCACCATGTATAACCGTAGCCTAAGGTATTCCATGGAAGCCAAATCCCAGGGACATTGCCGCCTTGGACCCACCATCTCACTAAGAGCCTCCACCGACCCCATCAACACTTCCATAGACCTACTTTCCATGCCAAAGGCAAAACCCTAGGGCACTCCAAAGAGCAGAGCTCTCGAGAGCACCCCCTCCAGTCTATATCATTATTCCCCAGATTACCTTTTTAGTAAAACATATACTAAACCAAAGGATTTTATTCTCATAAATTTCTCCCAATATATCTTTAATCATGTCAAAAAACATAAAAAATAAAACTCCAAGAGAGGTATATATGTCTATAATTTTATTACTAACCTAAGACTTATCATCCCAAGACACTTTTTGTATATCATAATATCAATCAAATATCTGGGGTTTGCAGTCCTTTAATCATATGTTTTCAAAATTTACCAACATATCACTAAATCACTTTTCTAGGTTTTCAGTACCATTAAAAACATGTTTTAAAATCCTTATAGAAAAACTATTGTAGAACAATCCTTATATGGTTCATAAGTCCTATATACAGAATATTATAATACATACATAATATAATTTTGATGTTCCTATACATAAACACTTCAATCCTTACACTTCAAATACTTCCATAACATATGTATTTCACTGTTTTAGGAGTTGGCCCTTGAATTATGATATTGACTCAGTTAATTCCCATATTCCCCACACATAATACATTGAACAATAAATGGTGTCATAGGATTTAATTTATTACCTAAAATCATAATCATTATTTTCCTAAATAATTAATTTATTTATGCCTTTATTTTCTAGACATAAAACATTTTCCTACTTATTTGAGAGATTATGTAAGATTTATCATTAAACATTTATTAAATTAAGGAAATTGTTACTTCTTTCTCACATGACCTATATTATCTTGGTTCTTAGCTAACTCATCTATTCCCATATTTGGTGAATCTAATGGGTTTGTAAGGTGTAAGTTATTAATAATATATCATTATAATTTTTTTGGTGTAATCATAATATATTTCACTCCAATCATCATCCCATTTGTTTTCACATATTCACCATATTATCAATCAAGTTCAATGGTTTCAAATTTCCTTCTAGATCCACCCATTGATTGAAACCAAAAATCATTTGATGATCAATAATAATCATAGTGGGAAACCACATAACCTATATCCTAATATTGTTTAGGATTTTATAATATACTAATACTTATACTCTAATACTGTCATTGGATTATGTTCCCCAATGTATGTTTTCCTAAATCATTATCCCCAAGGATTATATTAATATTTCTATAATACTGATTATATTTGCCCTAACTTAAATAGACTGGATCTAGTGGTCAATTTATTAATTTTAACTAGATAGAAGATATCACATTCCAAATTACTGAATAGTTTAGTAGTCCTGGTGAACTAGATACATACTTGAATTTCAAATAGCATTTAAAAATTTTAAATATGAAGTAATATTTTATTTTAGAGCACCATTTTATCTTTTAGAATATCTCTCCATATAAATCAAGAAACACTTCTTGGTGTCCTGAGAATAGAGAACAAAAGAAATGGGTTAGCCTATATGCTTAGTAAGGGTATGCATACAGAAGAAGAAAACAAGTCATGAATAACATAAAAACTCTAATGATTATTGTGTAATTCTATATATATAATCACCTATGATAAAAAATAAACCTTATATAGTAAATAAAATATTTATATGGAAATCAATAAATGAATTCGTAATCATGAAATGTATAATGTCAGAAATATGAAATACATCATCGAGGTCTTGGCCAAGACATCTGAAAATAAACAAGTAATGTCTTGGCCATAAATTAATCTAGTTTGGCTCACGAAATCTAACGATGCATAAAAGAAATATAAAGAGGCCCTACCATAAATTAATAATTCGAATTAATTCTTCATATGAATAAATAATAAAAGAAAATCATTATTCCTTAAAAATCAATAACTCTTTATATTAGTAGAACTATCATACAGAATGTCAAAAATTTCTGTAACACCCCATGTTTTTATGAATTATTGTTTAAAAAAATAAATATATTTTATTAATATAATGAATTAAAAAACTACAAATGAATTACAGAAAAAACCAAGTAAATATTGTTCTATACACAAAACTAGGTCAGATTTCACTACACACGACATTGTGTTACACCAAAACAATGTTATATTATTTATATAGTTATTTAAATGTGACGGTTATAAACATAAAAATATACATTACAATATGAATAGTAATAACTATTTTATAACTATTAATTATAATGATTTTAGATAAAATAAATATATTTATACAAAATTACATAATTTTTGGAAAAGATAGTATGTGTTTTGAAAATAATATTTTTTCATAAAGAATTTATTATTTTTTTTGAAAATATAAAAATTTAATTTTTCAAAATTTTATAAATTAAATTTTAATAAATTTTTTTTAATTTTTTGAAATAATATTTTAAAAAATTTACTAGGATGAATTTTTGGGATTTTTCTGAAAAGTTTCATTTTTTGGATGAATAATGAAAAATACTGAATTTCAATTGAAAACTACCATTTTGTGTAATTTATATATAAATTTAATATCTATTTTAAATTTTTTTAATGTAAAATTATTCATAAAATAATTTAATTTATTCCATTGATCTCAATTTAATATTGAATTTTGATATAAGCACTTTCTAAACTTTTGAACAATTTCTCAATAAAAACTTTCTTTTTTACTGCTCTAATGGGAATAATTTTAAATTAATTTTTCCACTAATGTGAATATAATATGGAAAAATAAATTTTATTTTTGTATTTAGAATAATTTATATTGTATAAAAATATAAAATTTGTTTTTACCCAAATGAATAGAAAAAAATAGAATTTGTTTTTACCGCAGTGAAGGTAAAAATGTGTTTACTGAGGGTTAATATAAAAATAAGGGTTAAAAATAACCCAAAATTTGTCCAAAAATATGAGGATAGACATATTTCTACCTTATCTATCCTAGTATTGATAAATTTCTATTTTGGGACCTTATGTAATGATAAAATCATTGGTGAACATATTTCTTTTCAAACAACTACAAGTGTGTCTCTCACCTCACTTATAGATGGTCACCCCATACCCTCTCTTTTTAACTCCATAAAACCATTTGATATCAGCCAATACATATCAAAATAAATTCATAATTTTCTTCATATCATAATATAGTCCTTATTTTTGATAGAAATCCAATGTAGTCAGGCTTTTAGGCCAAAACCTTACGAGGATACCTGAAGAAGAGGTAATGTTCATCAAAGTGTTTCTTTGTTTTATATATTTCTCATCCTCATTAAATTATTAATATTCCATGATAATATAATAAAATTAATATCATCCATTTACATAGATATTTTTTATCTTTAGGTTATAACCTACAACCATTTTCACTTCCATTAAATGGGTTATAAATTCTTAGTTTATGTGTATGGAAAACTACCACCTCGTGAACCGATGTCATTTATTTTTCAATAACCACCTATCAACTCTGGAATTAATGATTTATTATTTATTTATATATGATATTTATTTTTTTAATTATAAATCATAAATTATTATAACATGCATACCTTCATATTTTCCATTTCATGGGAATACAATAATATCTCTTATGTGTGTGGTGGATTACCACCTTTCCAAACAATGTTATTCATTCACACATTACATGTGTGGTAATAAGGAAGATTTTAATTAAAATATGTGGCATATCTTAAATAAAAATTATTATTTAAGGATAATATATCATTTAAATTTGTTTCTATTAATCTGATAATAAACTGTAATTAGTGTTCATCCGTACGTATGACTTACTGTCTCCATGAATGGTGTATTTCAATTTCTATCACTAAATTTTATTGATTGCACTAAATATATAAATAATGAATATATATTATTTTTTTATCATGGTTAAAATTATTTATATTATTAAATAATTATCATATTAATTGGACTAAAAATAACCAATCCATACATATGTAGAAAACAAAGTGGTTAATACATAAAACGTTACTTTAATATGAAAATGTTAAATAAAGGGTAATAAAAATTTCATAAAAAATTAAAATATAGTTATATATATTAATATTAGTCTATAATATATTATTAATAATCTTATATTTATTATATAGATTCATTTCACATGTATAATGGAATTCAAGACTTATGTTACGGGATTTCTATCTCACTATTATTTTATTATGGGACATATTCAATATTCACCACATGTTTCATTTATGTGGTGTGCATAATGAGAATGAACGTATTTAAGGATTATTTTCATTAATGTTTTTTGGTTCTATATATCAATTTTATGGTCTCTCTATCAAGGGGTTTATGATTAAACATATACCTAAGTAGTAAGGGATTTTTGTATCAACTTGCCTTCATTGAGACTCAAGTTTTGTTTTGCACTAATATTATTTCATGATGTGTATATACAGACCCTTAGAATTGTAATATAATGAAATTATTTTTCATCATGATATTTTAAATTTTATATAATTATGAACCTTCATTGTTCTTATATTACACTATTTCAAAAGTGGTATTGAAAATGTGAATTTATTTCTTTCTATGGTCAGTAATATGGTTTCTTCCAAAAACATGATTTCTAAAAAAAATTCATAAATTATTTAATATTCTCTTATGAATTTTAAAATACATTATTACCCTTTTTGAATTCTTTAAAAAAATGTTTTTAAAGGAATATTCATATCATTTTCTAAACGATTCCCATTTGGATTTTTTTTTAAAAATGAGAAAAGAATCGTTGTTCTTAACATACATGACATGAAAATTAATTCTCGTTTTCATGAATGCTCAATGATTTAAATATTAATTTAAATTTATTCAATGTTATTTTAAATTAGAATTTGTTCCTTATTATTTATTGATTTTGTATATTTTAATTAAACCATTTCAACGTGAAAAGGATTCAGAAAGAGTTTTATGTTTTCAAAATCATTTTTCAAAGAGGGAAGGATATTTTCCTACATAAATATTTTAAATGATCTCTTAAAATCATAAAATATTTAATATTAAATCCTTTGAGGTAATTTTTTCTTTACCGAGGATATGATCCAAGGATTCCATTTTTATTATCTTTCTAAAAGGTTTATTTTAATGATAATATGATTTTTATGAAACTCGTTTGCCTTTCACTGGTTATACCATGGTACAATTCTTATAAAACCCTCTTATTTCTCAATGAGTTATGAAATGGTGAAATTATTGTTTGACCTACCTATTTTCTATAGGATATGATATGATGAAATGTTTATAGAACCCTTTCATATTATGGTTTATGATATGATGAATGCTTTAAGATCTTGTGTAACACATACGTATGATTTTCATTATATGATGGGTGGAACCAATATATAACAATAATTTATTTGGTATAGATTTATATCACCTGAGATAGGTATAAATGTAATGGGGAATGAAAATAGTTTAGTAAGTGTAACGTCCTAGTTCAAGAATCCACCCAGAGGCACCCCATACCCAGTTGGTCGCATGGCATGAACTGCATTTCCCCGAACTCCACAGGCTGCTGACTTGTAGTGAGGGCCTATGGTGTGATAGTGGGGAAACAATTCCCTCATTGGCAGAGTAACATAGTGGAAGAGAATCAAATATAAAATAGATGAAGAAATAAATATCCAACAACAGTAAACAACGGAAGATTGAAAAAAAGGCAACTGGAGCACATATATAGAAAATGATACATGATTCATATATCTAACAAAACAGCCAAACAATTCACAATAATGAATACAAGCAGTACTAAACCAAAGTAAAAAAATTAGTAGATGAACAAATCCTCAGCATCACAAGCCTAAGTATGGTCTCATGCTCTCCAGCTCTACAGCATGTCAAGTACATGAAGTAGAAGGGCGCTTTCTCTTATCTATACCTACTACAATATAATCTGTTTGGGTCCAAAATCAAGGACCAAACAGGGTGTGAGACTAAATCCCAGTAGGCAACAACCCAAAGATCTGTGCCTAACAGTCAGTGAATATATGCAAGGTAAAATTACAGAAAGCAGTAGATAGAAAGTACTCAGTAGTAAGCAATCCATAATTTCAATATCAAGCAATAGATAAACATGCAGCTAAACCCAAATAGGTAACCGTGTGGGAAAGTACTCACAACCCAACACCTCTGGTCTTACCAAACATGTACAAGCAAACCTCTGGGTAGTACACTCAGTCTAACCCCTCGGGTTTTGTCCCAAGAATATATTAATAGAATCTCTGAGATAGAACTCCCAGTCAATTCCCCTTATAGTCTAATGTAAAAGAAGAATCTCTGAGGAAGCTCACACAGTCCATTCCCCTTATAGTCTAATGTACTGAAGTACTCTCGGAGGAAGCTCACAAGATCAATTCCCCTTATAACCCCAAGGTCATGGATTCTTTGAGGAAGCTCACTGGGTCAATTCCCCTTATATTATAAATTAGTCAAGGACTCTCTGAGGAAACTAACTCTGTTAATTCCCATTATAGCCCCAAGTGGTCCTAGGATCTCTGAAGAAGCTCACTCAGTCAACCCCCCTTATAACCTAAAGTGCTCAAAGGCTCTCTAAGGAATCTCACTCGGTCAATTCCCCTTATAGTCTACTACACCAGGTTCTCATGGCCCTGTGTAGGTCAACTGGCATAGTAAAACAATATGGACAAAGTAAACCTACAGAACGACTTGGATAACTGGTCTATAGTATATCAAGCATGTCAGAATGAAAACTCTCCACCCTACAATAACAAGCATAGAAAATAGGCAAGGTGACCAAAAGACCAAGCCAGACCAAATGGTTATAAACAGATCATGCGTGGGTAAAACATCAAAAGCATTGCAATCAACCATATTCATATCCATTTAACCTCTACACAAGAATACAAGCATGGCAGGAAATCAATAGGGGAAAAAATGGTAAACACATAATACCCCGTTAAAGGGTATTGGTCAAAATTGAACATAGTACTCAAATACAATAAACGGAAAGGAACAAACCACCTAACTTGATGTCAGGATATCACTATATGTGAACCTAGAGGCTTGAATCACCTTATAATGTCGAAGATGTACAAAAACATCTAAAAAATTCAATAGAGGCTTACATGAGAAAGAATAGGAATCATGAAACGAGGATCAAGAAGAAGAGAGAGCATACAAAAGAAATCCCAACACAATCGACGGTAGTCGAATCGGAGATCGGGTGGAGGCTCAGTGGCTCAGAGAAGGATTGCGACCTTATGGGTTCTCTCAGACGATGAAAACCTAAAAGAAAATGGTTTTGGTTATTAGACGTGACGCTGTTGCATTTAATGAAAAAAAGTACAAGGCTTGTACTTTTTAAGTACACGGTGTGTACTCGCCATTTTTATACTCAAGTTTAGGCAGCCTCCAAGTCACCCCCACATAGCCATGTGCATGGCCTCTACATGGCCAGTACCCGGCTACCTGCGGAAACTGATTACATGGAGTGTCCTCATAAATTTCAAGTCATGTACTTCAAAAATATCCATAATTCCCTCTTTTTCTCAAAAATGACCAGAAAAGGAAAACATACATGAAAAAAAGGTTCGGGTTCTTACAAAATTCCCCCCCTAAAGTAATTCATCCCCGAATTTCCCTAGCATGGCATAGAAGAAGAAACCTCGAACAATTCTTGCCACTGTGCTCGCACATCAACCTCCCTCTCCCATGTCTCATCATGTACCCACCCATGCTGCCATAACAATTGTACTAGAAGAATAGACTAGCCACGGAGAAGTAGTGTACTATGATCAACAATCTAGATAGGATGCTCCTCAAACGACGCATCCACTTCAAGCTCAACCACATCAAGTTGAAAGATATAATACGGTTCTGAAAAGTGATATCGGAGCTGAGAAACACGAAAAAATGCCGTGCATAGACTGGTACCACTGAGGTAACTACAACTGATAATAATCTGGCCCATCTCTCTCCAAAACCTCAAATGGCCCAACGTACCTCAGTGAAATCTTACCCTGTATCTTAATCCTCATGAGTCCCAACATCAGTGTGACATGCAAGAAAACCTGATCCCCGACCCCAAACTCCAAAGGTCATCTTCGCTAATCAGAATATGACTTATTTCGAGACTGTGCAGTAGCCATCCTTTTCTGAATTAACTCTAACTACTTTTTGGTCTCTTGAACAAGACGAGGTCCCAAAAAAGATACCTCTCCTGCCTCGAGCCAATATAAGGGTCGTTTTCATGGCCTACCGTACAAAGAGTCATAAGGTTCCATCTGAATAGTTACTTGAATACTATTGGTGTAGGCAAAATCCAAATGAAGTAAATGTTTCTCCCAAGAACCTCCAAAATCCAGGATGCATGCTCAGAGCATGTCGTCAGGCACCTGAATCGTACGATCGAACTAGCCATATTTCTTAGGGTGGTAAGCTGTACTCATAATTACATGTGCACCCAAGGCCTTCTGAATCCCCTTCTAGACCTAAGAATTAAAATAGGAATCCCTGTAGGAAACAATTGATTGTGGAACTCCATGAAGACGTACTATCTCACAGATGTACAATCATCCCAGCTCATCAACACTGAATGTCTCCATGATCAGCATGAAGTGGGGAACCTTTCTGATTCTGTCAATGATAACCCAAACTGCATCATTCCCTCGAGGTGACCATGACAATCCCATTACGAAATCCATCGTGACATCGTTCCACTTCTACTAGGGAATGAGTAACTGCTGTAAAAGCCATGATGGCCGCTGCTACTCTAACATCACCTGCTGATAGGTGGAACATCTCATTACGAAACCAGCAACATCTGTCTTCATACCTGGCCTCCAATACTAACGGTGTAGATCACGATACAACTTGGTGACACCCAGATGAACAGCCCAAAATGAGGAATAAAAATCCCACATCAGATCCTCGCGTATATCTGCTGGAACCCATACACGCCCCTGGAAACACAAGATCTCATCCTTGCCTATGGTTCATCCCGGAATAGGGTCCTCTCTTGACACACTCTCCATTAAAACTAGGCATTCTGAATCTGATTTCTTCCTCATTCGCACTAGGTCAAGAAGATTAGAGGTAATAGCTACAGAAGAATGAAATGTCTTCCCCTGACTGTTGTGCACCTCCAAATGCATCTCAGTGGGAAGATCCATAAGCTGCCACTCATAGATGGACTCCTGAACTGCCTTTATATGAGTCCTCCGACTCAACGCATCAGCCACTATGTTTCCCTTCCCCAGTGTATAGGCAAGCACAAAGTCAAAGGACTGAAGGTACTCGACCAACCTTTACTGTCTGAAAATCAAATCATGTTGAGTGAAGATGTACTTAAGACTCTTTTGGTCGGTAAAAACCACAAAATTCCCTCTCAAAAGACAATGTCTCCTACAACATAAGGCACGAACAATAGATGCCAACTCTAGATCATGCTTCGAGTAATTGATATCGTGTGGCATCAACTGCCGAGACCCGTACGAAATGACTCCATATCCCTACATAAGTAAAACTCAATGCATGATACCTAATGCATCATAGTAAACAGTGCAGCTCTTTCCCAGCTCAAAAAAAACTAGTATCGATGCTTAAGTAAACCTCCTTTTCATCTCTTCAAAGGCTGACTCACAAGAATCTGACCATAAAAACTTTGTACCCTTCTTTGTCAACCCCATTATCGGTGCTGCAAAGCATGAAAAGTCGTGAATGAAGCATCTGAAGTATCCAGGAAGCCCTAGAAAACTCTGAACCTTAATGATGTAATTTGGATACTCCCATGAGACCAATGCTCTCACTTTATCTAAGCCTACTGATAGTCCTGTCTCAAAGATGACATGACCTAAGAGGGGAATCTGATCAATCTAGAAGTGGAATTTTGAGAGCATAACATATAACTAATGCACCCTTTGTGTAATAAAGATGATCTCAAGATGGGTAACATCATCGTGTCAAGTGTGAGAGTACACCAAGATATCGTCCACAAAAACCACCACGAAGGAATCCAAGTATGTATGGAAGACTTAGTTCATCAGTTCCATGAAAACCGCTGGTACGTTCTTGAGGCAGAATAGCATAACCATATACTCGAAATAGAAAATACCAATTACGGATGGCTGTAATAGGTATATCTGATGGTCTAACATTCAACTAATGGTAACCAGACATCAAGTTAATCTATGAAAACACCTGGACTCCTCGAAGCTGATAAAAAAAATCATCAATCCTTGAAAAGGGATATCGATTCTTGATCATGAATAGGTTCATCTTCCGATAGTTCACACAAAGCCTAAGTGTACCGTCTGCGTTCTTTGCAAACAGAACAGGCGAACCCCAAGGAGAGGTACTGGGTCGGATGAAACCCTTTTCCTGCAACTCCCCCAACTACTTCTAGAGCTCCAACAACTCAGGTGTAGCTATCCTATAAGGAGAAATGGACACCGATGCCACCCCTGGAACAATATGAAAAAAAAATTCTAGCTCACTCTCCAGAGGAATACCTAGAAATCCCACTGGAAATGCATATCTGAAATAATCCTCCACTAGGGGAATGTCTAACTGTGAAGTACCCTAGTCATCCATATATATACTAGTAATATAGGTTGTAACTCCTCCCAACCCATGATGCTCGGGTCCTGCTCTGCTCACCTAGACATCCCACTCACCCCTTTGAAGAAATGATCTACACTCTAGTTATACAAAACTCACCCTACAATGATGAAAATCAATGACTACCTGGAACAGAACTAACCAGTCCATCCCAAGAATGACATCATTTCTATTCATCTCTAGGACATAGAGATCCCATAGGATGTGACACCCACTAACCTCTATAGGGCTCTCCCTGTACTGACGTACACTAACTGTTCTAGTCCCCAACGGAGTGTCTAGCATCAAGATATCAGTAGAGAAAATGATACAGAGACCAAGGCTCTCCACAACATCAATATATATAAATATATGAGGTTACCCTGTATCGAAAGGATAAGAAGCTAAAAATGAGGCTACTAAGATCATACCTTGAACTGTAGAGGGTCTGGGATCCTTCTCCTACCAGATCTACTCCACTCCAAAGGTTTGATCTGTATCACAGCCCTATGACGCTGCCTGACCACTTTGAGCTGATCTACCCTGTTTTCTCTGAACACTGGGCGACTGTATACCCCGATGATGACCTCCACCTCAGCCTTAATGGCCGGATGGACTCCAGTTCCCGGACTAGTGAGAAACTTGTGGCACTGCTCCTGAACACGGAGTCATAGAAGAACCCCTATCACCAGCTGTTGGGGAGAATATCTAATAGAAGTGCTGAAGGTGACCCATCTTGAGGCACGATCGACACTCCACTGGGGCTCTTGGGCAATGTGGCCTCATATGAACACTCTTATGGCACAAGTAGCACACCACCTAGACACCAGAAAGATGCATCCCACCTACTCTGATCTCCACATGGAGACTCCCTGCGGCACTTCCCACTATAACTAGGATGAATAATAACTCTAGATGCTGAACTTCCTTGGCTGACAGCTCGCAAATCCCTCATATTACGCTCTATGATCAGCTCTTGGATGAAGATAGAGGATATCTAAGTCATCCTGAAAATGTTCACCTACAATCAGATGTCGTGCCTTATACCATCCTTAAACTTCCATGCAAGGAACAACTCATCACCTCCTAGAATAGGTAGTAAATGTTGTAACTCTGTGAAGCAAGAGGAATACCCCATAATAGTAAGATTACCCTGCTCTAGAATCATGAACTCTCAGGCTTGATTGGCCTTCAAGGTCTCCAGATAGATGTAATCATAGAAGATGTGTCGAAACTCATCCGAAGCCATATTCTGCTGGCGTCCTGCCTGCGAGATCACATCCCACCACATCTTGGCAGATTCTCGAAGCATGTAGGTACAGAGAATCACCCTCTTCTCTAGAGGTATCTCCAGATGCTCAGAAATTTTCAGCATGACTTCTAGCCAGGACTTTGCAGCCTGGGGACCTCCATACCTAGAGAAATTGGGAGGGTGCTGCTACTGAAAGACCCACATCAATTCTACCATCGACGAGGCAGGAGGAAGCGCTCCCTGAAAGGTTTGTATCATCTATAAAATACCTATCTATAATGTGCATCAGCACATATGTCATGTACAATGGATGGTGCCAAGGCTGGCACAACTAGAAGATCTCCAGGTAGTCCCTGATCAGCCATGTACGGTATCTGATCACCACCTGTCAACTGGCATACAACTGGAGGACGTCTTAGTGGCATGAATCTGCAAGTTCAAGCGCACACCATAAGACAAGATTGTCCAAGACTAAAAACTATATGTGTAATAAGGGAAAATGAGAAATAAAGAACTACCATTTTACAAAACATGCCTATACGGAGTGTAAAATTCCTACAAGACATGTTCCCTTATATCATTTGCATGGGAGTGTACTCCAGCCTAAACTACTCATGTAACACCCCAAACATACATCGTGTTGTCTTAACACACGGTGTGATCTTGATTCCTCTTTCCCTGCCTAAGTCATTTTACATGGTTATGCCACACAACTCTCCTATGAAAAGACTACACAGCATGTTTAAAGTATACACGATATGTACTAGCCAAGTTTCACCTGGCCCATATTGTTAGTGACACAGCATGACACACAGCTCACACTACACGACATGTTCAAGGTGGAAACGACGTGTATGTGAAATGATGACACCAACCCGTGTTGTTACTGACATGGCCGGGTAACTGGGTCAGACTACACGGTGTGTTCAACCTATACATGGCGTGTTCAAATTGTAAACGACATGTTCCCACCAGACATTCTTCATTCCGTGTCTCTTCCCATATGTATTATGTTACGGTTATAGACTACACTGCGTGTACATAGAGTACTTGACATGTACTTATGAAAAGACGGTTCTTCCTGAACAGAAGAACCCATGGTGTGTAGTCAAGACAACAAGGATTGTATTTTAGATTTTTTTGGATAGTAAGCACTAGAAACTACTCTGAATCACAGAAAAATAATGATATGAAAATTGAAAGTGCCAAATTTCAATCCGTGAGGCCCCATACTCCCTGAAAATAGATGATAGTAATTTTATACATGGTATAACAAGGAAAACAAGGCAATGATCCACCAAATTCTGGTCCGTGAGGGCACATAACACCTCAAGAAAAAATGTTTGGCATTCATTCAAACAAAAACTTACAGAAACAATACCCTATCAAACACTATGTATTCTTATCAAGGCATCTATCACAACAACATTGCATATTTTACACAACATCTATCACAACAACATTCAATCGCTATTTCATCCTATATGGTATGGAAAGAATACATGACAAGTGATTTCTAGCAAGTTCATATATGATGAATAAGATGGAATACTCTCGTTTCATCGTGTTGTAACAGAAATAGAACCTCAATAACATCAAAAGTCACAAAACAAAACATGTTAACCACCAAATGGGGAAATCAAATCATCTGTAAAATTGTAAACCAGATAAATTGCAATAAATGAGGTAGATTGGATTTTCCTTGTACACAGGTTACCTACTCCCGGGCATAGATTATTACCAAGTACCACTTCCTTGGTAACCCTAGCTAAAGGCTCCAAATAGTAAGTCAGGACAAAAGAATCCTCTAATACCACTTCGTAATGTCCCAGTTCTGGAAGCCACCTAGAGGTTCCCCATACCCAGTTAGTCACATAGCCATAAGCGCATTTCCCCAAATGCCAGAGGCTGCCGACTAGCAGTGAGGGCTTTGGGTGTGATAGTGGAGAAACTATGCACTCATTGGTAGAGTGACGAAGTAGAAGAGAAACAAATATAAAATAGTGGAAGCAGTAAATATCTAAAAACAGTAAATAGCGGAAGACTGAAATAATAACAACTAGAGCACACACACACATATATATATAATGATGCATGATGAATATGTCTAAGAAAACATCCAAACAAGTCACAATGTTGAGTACAAATAATACTAAACCAAAGTACAAAAGAAACAGATGAACATATCCTCTACATCGAAAGCCTACGCTTAGTCCCATGCTCTCCAAATCCACAGCAAGTCAAGTTCCCGAAGTAGAATGGTGCTTACCCTTATCTATACCTGTAGTAATATAATCTGTTTGGGCCCAAACGAATGGCTCAAATATTGTGTGAGACTAAATTCCATTTTCAAATCACCCAAAGATCTGTGCCTAACATTTAGTGAATATATGGCTGGTAAAATTATAGATAGTAGTAAACAGGAAGTACTCAGCTATAAAGAATCTGTAGTTTCAATATCAAGCAACAACTAAACAAGCATCTAAACACAAACAGGCAACCCTGTATAAATTACTCACATCCCATCCCCTCTGGTTGAACCTAACAAGTACTCGCAACCCTCTGGGTAGTACAATTAGTCTAACCCCTTTGGTTCTATCACAAGAATATATAAATAGACTCTCTGAGGAAGAACTCACAGTCAATTCTCTTTATATTCTAATGTAAAATAAGACTCTCTGAGGAAGGTCACACAGTCAATTCCCCTTATAGTCTAAGGTAATAAATGACTCTTTGTGGAAGCTCACATGGTCAATTCCCCTTATAGCCCCAAGGTCAAGAATTCTCTGAGGAAGCTCACTCAGTCAATTCCACTTATATCCCAATGTCATTCAAGTAATTCAAAAAATCTCAGAGGAAGCTCACTCAGGCAATTACCCTTATAGTCTAAAGTAGTCAAGGAATCTCTATGAAAGCTCACTCGATCAATTCCACTTATAGCCCCAAGTGGTCCTAGGCACTCTAAGGAATCCCCCTTGGTCAATCCCTCTTACAACCTAAAGTGCTTAAAGACTCTCTAAGGAAGCTCACTCAGTCAATTCCCCTTATAGTCTACTACACCAAGTTCTCACGGCCCTATGTAGGTAAACAAGCATTCAAATAAAATATGGACAAAGTATACATATATAACTACATGGCTAACCGGTCTACATCAAATTGAGAATGTCAGAATTCAAACCCTCCACCCTACAGCAACATGCATGGAAAACAGGCAATGCGGCCAAAAGGCCAAGTAGGACCAAACGGTCGTAAATAGATCATGCGTGGGTAAAACATCCAATGCATAGAAATAAACCCTATTCATATCCTATTAACCTCTACAAAAGTATACAAGCATGGTTAGAAATAAAAAGTGGTATAAATGGTTAACACGCAATACCCCATTCAAGGGTATTGGTTAAAATTGCACATAATACTCAAAGACATTCACCAAAAAGGTGCAAACCACCTACCTCGAAATTAGATGATCGTTATATGTGAACCTCAAGGCTTGAATCACCTTAGATTTCTTAAGATCTAAAATAATGTCTAAAACGTCCAGTAGAGGATAACTTGAGAAAGAAGAGGAATCATGAAATGAGGCTCAAGGAGAAGAGGGAGCTTACTGAGGTGATCCCAATGCAATCGACGTCTGTTGAATTGGAGATCGGATGGAGGCATGGGGGATCAGAAAAGGATCATGATAGTACAAGTTATTTTTGAAAAATAAATCTTAGAAGAAGACGATTCTAGCGATTAGACGCGACCCTGGTGCGTTTAATGAAAAAAATAAAGTACACCGCCTGTGCTTTTGATGTTCACCACATTTAGTCACCATTTCCGTACTTCTCTTTAGGTGGCCTCCAAGTCACCCTCACACGGCCGTGTGCATGTACACTACATGACCGATACTTGTCTACTTGAATTAACTGAGTACATAGTGTGTACAAATAAAGTACACGACGTGTACTTTGAAAATTTCTGGAATTTACTCTTTTTCACAAAAACGACCAGAAAAGGAAAACATACCTGAAAAGATGGTCTAGGTTCTTACAATTGGGGACTTTTTCTTCTATGATGGTATTTGAAGTGAACCTTGAATACTACGATTATTTGGGGAGTTAACACATTTAACTATAATACTCATTCTAAAAATCTATGGCTTATACCACTATTATGAAATCATGGATCATTTTCTCTGATTCCCATATAATTCATGTGTTATGAACTATTGATATTTATTCCATGACTAAATATTATGATCATTGATACTAATTTTATAGTTTAAAAATGTTATGATCATGTCATTATATCCTTATGTTCTTGTTATTATTATTTATCTCCCATGTTTACCCTTACTTAAAATCTGATATTATGCTTTATAATATCTCCTTTCCCCAGTTTATGATTAAATTTATTACTTTTGGTATGTCTAAGATGGGTTCTATTTATGAATATCATAGTGGGAGATGATGATGTTTACCTATGGAATATTTTTTGGTCTTTCCATGTGTCCAAATACATTAAACTATCAAGGCCTTTTGGTGTGTGTTTCTGTAATGTAATTAAGATTAATTAAAAATGATGAAATATTTATATATGATAAGCCTAGGTTTCTATAGTTTGTTTCACAGTATATGTTTAGCTAAACAATTAAAATTATGATGTGAAAACCTTTATGAGATCCTTGAGTACATATATAAGGATAAGTCAAAGGATCATAAAAAATATCAGAAAATGACCAAATTTTTTGTAAAGGATGGAGAGAGCAGTTTCCAAGAAATTGAATCCCTCTATGGATACTAAAAGGGGACATGGTTATGGAACAGAGTTAACTAGGGTTAATAACTATGAAAAGGTCTCATTGGACTAGACTTAACCATCATAAGGTGCATGAAAATGGGCCTTACTACACACCTATTTTTACACCCCTAATGGATACACTTTAGAAATTCACAACCACTTTATCATCTATCATGCTAGAGTCAAATTAATGATAAAAATGAATGACCTATCATAAACCTAATATTTCATAGATCAAAATGAAGGTTTCATTATTTAGACCTCCAATAAGTTATTTTTAAGGACTATGTAGTCCCCCACTATGATTATCATTTATTACAGTATACATTGTTGTTTTAGTCAATGGATAACACCCAAATGAAGTTTACTAATGCTAAGTGTATAAAAAATGGAATTATTTTTCTGATGAGCATCAATACATTATGGGAGATGGATTGGAAAACCTCATTCTAGGATAACAAATCATTCCCAATCTATGAATCATCTTAGACTTACAAACGAACTATAGAGGGATCAATATTATATTGATTCCATGATGAAATGTCCACATTCCTTTAGTGGAACTGGTAATCCACTTTTTTTTAGAAAAGGATTAATACCATTGAAAAGATATTCCCTAACCTCTAGTGTTTTGAGCATTAAATGTTATTGTGGTTGTCTACTAGTTGGGAGGTGAATCAAATAAATGGTTGATTATTATCAAGAATATGAAGAATCAAGATAAAATTGACACAATGGAATGAGAAAACATATAGAACATATTTTACAATAATTACATTCTTATTATTATTCATATGAAGATTTGGAAGGTCTTCCTTCATCAAAAAAAGGATGATATATCTATTCGTACCTACGAGGAAAATTTTATAAGACTTGTGAGGTCATATTTCGGAATTATCATCGAAATTGAATTTAATTTTGATTAATTTTATATTGGCTCAAAACCATTTCTACAATGGGAATTATCCATAAGAGACATCAGTAGAAATGAAGAGATTTTTTGATATTCTATCAAGGTGGAAATGTAGTTTGGAGTAATGTATCAATTTCATGGTTTTTCTAAGAAGATAAAAATGGAATGTAATAAAAAGTATAAGAACCACGAAGAAAAGATGTTGAGAATTCCATTATGCTCAATGTGTGGGAAGTAGCATGGATAAAAATTTCTTTAGGGTAATATTTAATGTTTCAAGTATGTAAAGGATGATCATCATGAATTTATTTCATATGTTATGGGAAGAAATTATCTAATTATTTGAATAGATAGAAATCTACACATAATGCACCAGACACAATCTAGTGTTTCAAATTAATTAAGTATGATGATTATTCTAACTAATCCCCAAATACAAAGGTTTAAGAAAATAATTGATGTCATTATCCAATTAAACCAAAATACGAAGATAAATCTTATGTGATAACTACTTCTGATGAGGGGTGCACTAATGATGCAGTGAAAGGTATACTAACCATCCACTCTGGAACTACTAATATCTTGTTTGACTCTGGATTATCCTATTATTTCATTACTAAATAATTTTTTAAGGCTATCAAGATTTCAAAAAAAATTAGTAGATGAAGAATTAGTATTGAAACCCCCTGATGGTATGATGGCCACATCACAAATCTATGATTCTTCTATGATTGGTGTTGGATGGATTGTGCATCCAATTTTTTTTTCATTCTTCCTTTAGTTGAATTTGCTGTTATATTGGTCATGGATTGTATTTCTCTATATAAATATCATTTCAATTGTTGAGGAAGTAAACTTATATTTGATATTCTCAACCAACCCATGATCCTATATCAATGTGACGATATGTACTGACTTCTGATAGAGATCGCTTCAATTTAATGGGTATTAATTCCCATTCAAAAGGGGTGTTTATCTCAGATTGTTGGGGATAAACAGAATATCCATGATATTCCTCTCTTATGGAAATTTAACTAATATAAAACTAGCCTTTAACATCACTATTAATTATCATCACTAGAAGAATACGATTATAAATGGTATATTTATCAGCACCAAAGAAAGAACTGATATATTAAACCTTTCATCGTGCATTTATTTTAGAGCTGATAAAGGAAACATTTATTAGTGCTTTATTTTCAGCGCTTATAAAGGGTATCCTTTATTAGTGCTTCATTTTTATCAGAGACAAAGGTTATTATCAGTGCTTAAGTTTTAGCACTAATAATGGGTACACTTTTTCAATGCTTTATACTTAGAGTTGATAAATATTTCATTCATAAATGCATTTTTAATGCTGATAAAATGAAATAATTAAATAAATTAAAAATATTAAATGTGTTTATAACAAATTTTATTAAATTAATTATTGAGAAAAATAAATTGATTGATTGTACATTATTAATTATTAAAGAATTTATTAATTAGATAATATTGATAATTAATTTTTTTAAATCATATATATTAAAAATATAGATATATACTAATGTATATAAATATGATTTATATATTACAAAATATTTATTCACATTATATTAAATTTTCATATATCTATTGAATAATGTTATATAATACAAAATTAATATGAATTAAAAATATTGACTAATTGCATAGTACTCGACATATAATTGAAAGTCATTTGATTTTTCAATTTAATATAGATCAAATGTGTGTTATATTGAATTCACATTTATCTAATTAATGCATTTTTATGTACAATATGCACACACATAGATTGTATCCATTTTTTCAATATTGTTAATGTGTACCTATATTCTTAATTAATTCAATTTCATTCATATTTATTATATACGCATGCACTCAAAAATAGATATTCATTAATAATGTTAAAAGTATATTTTTTAGAAAATAGTTATAAAGAAATATATTTATAAATATATAGTCACTATATTTATACAATTATATATTTATAATTATAAATAAATAATTTTTTTTTTCAAAAGTATTTATATAATTCTAAATAAATAATTATGTATATTTCAATAATTATTAAATTTATAATAAATTTAATTAAATAATTAATATATCTACTATATCTATATCTTTATATATTTATAATTATATAAATATATATAATGATATAAATAATATTTTTTAAAAAATATTTCTATAATTAGAAATAAATAATTATAAAATTATAATAAATATATTCATAAAAGAATAAATTTACTATATATATATATTATGTATTTATAAATTTTGACAATTTTTTTATTTATATTTATAATTAGAAGCCTTTTAACAATGCTTCAAAAATAAGCGCTAATAAAAGAAAATATATCAGTGCTTTTTCCATGCTGATAAAGATGAGGATTTATTAGAGCTAAATTAAATGCTAATAAAATAAACATTTATCAGTGATTATTTGTAATCACTGATTAAATTGTGTGGATCTATTTTAAAAACCCTAACCACTTGCGAACCTGTTCTGATATAGAGCTTTCCGTCGAAGCCACATGCTGCTGGTGCTCCTCCTCGGTGAATCAAAGGTTGAATCACAGCACTCGACTGCCTCCAAACATCTCATCTGACATTCAAATAGGGTCTTCGATTTTCTTCAACCTAGCGATGTAGGCCTTATGATTTTCTTTTTGTTTTTTTGGTTTCATTTTTTATTTATTCTTATTTTATTTGTATATGATGTGTTTTTTCTGATTTGTTTGTGATTCGTTGTTTAGAGAATTATTTGTGGTCCATTGTTTGTAATGAATATCGATGTATGATTGGTTATTTATACCAACTCGTCAATTGGATCTTGATGAAAAATAGAGAACTATTTTTTTATTATTATATCTCTAATTGGACTCATGCACATGAAATTTTAGATATAACAAATATCTCATTTACTACTTTCATTTAGTGTGCTTCTATCAACAAATCAGATGGAGGGTTTAATATATCAATCCATATCACGATGTTCACTAGTTGTTTTATTCGTTGGAATTGTTCCAATTATAACTGTATCCAACGATACTCCTCGTTTGTTGATTAGGGTGGAGGACAGATAAAAGGAACTTTTGTTTTGTGTGCCCGCTACTAATCTTATGTGTACCACTACAGGAAGGTAAAGATCATGTGTTCCATTAAAATTATTTTGAATAATGATGGGTTGTTCTCCTCTTTTGATGCATCATGCACTCTTGAACTTCTCATGTTTTTTATTTAAACTCATTGCGGGTGCAATCAAAATATAACTCATGTATCCTCTTTGTATTCTTCTTTAATAATTTTTGGGGGTGTGAGTTGGGAAACCAACTCAAGATCAATCATTATAAAAAAATTACCACTTGAAATCATCATTTATAACTTCATAGTATGTCTTAATAATAATTGTTATCTTTTTTATTCAATTTTTATCTTTTGGACCTCTTATTGAAACCTAATTCAACCTAGTGATCTTCTCTACCCATTCCATGAAATCTATTTCTCAATGTAGTATACTTTTCATTGAGTTAACATTGGTTCCTTGCTTATATTCTAGTTAAATATCACCTAAGACATCCACTAGAGTCATAGATAACATGGAAATAACCATTTGAATAATATCCATAACTTAATTATTATAATTGGTAACATTATTTTTTAAATATTCCATTAACTTAACAATTCTGAATATGTTGCAAATAATTAGGGGAAAATTAGAAAAATATCCTTGTGATCCAAAATAAAATCATAGGTATTTTTACCTTCCTATATAAATCATACCGTTGTCCTTAATTTTTATACGGTTCGTCTAGAGTGTATTTAAAACATATCCTCTATTTTAACTTTTACTGAGAACATCCAAATATCCATTTATAAACCCAATATAATGGATATGAACCTAAAATGGATGCATGTTAATAATTTAAAAATTGAATATAAATATGGAGTTAAAGAGTTCATCATGTTTGAAAAAGAACATGAATATGACCCAATAAAAATCTTATGTCCTTGTTTATGTTCTTGTTATTCAAGAAAAATTAGTCAAAAGAGTTTGAAGAACATTTTATTTTTCATGGAATAGATCAAATATTAAAATCTTTGGCTAAACATGGGGGAAAACATAATGTGGACATCAATTGAGGAGATACAAATTTTTATGAAATATTTAATATGAATACCTTTGTAGAAGGAAATGAAGATCACATAGAAGAAATGATAATGGAAATTGAAGATGACCTTCATGATTTTACAAATTTGTTTGAGGAGTTAAATATATATTCTAAGAAACCACTGAATACCTGTTGTACTAAATACACAACATTGTCAGATCTATTAATGTAATTTAATGTCAAAGATAGAAACATATGCCATGACACCAGCTATACAGAACTACATTGTCTTTTGAAAGATATTCTACAAGAAGAAAATGAGTTATAATTCCCAACATATGACACTAAATGAATGTTACGTTCAATGAGAATTATATTTTAAAAAAATATTTTCTTGTCCAAATGATTTCATATATTTTCTCAAGGACAAAAAATCACTCATGAAATGCCCTAAGTGTGCAACAGATCGATATAAGAAAAATGAATAACATCTTTCAAAATTTTTATGGTATATTTTTATTATTCTACTGTTTAGAAGACTATATGAATGATTGGAATCCAAAGGAATATTAACATAGCATGAAGATACAAGAATTAAATATGGGAAGCTATTTTATCCATCATATTTGCCTCAATGGAAAAAAATTGATTAAGAGTTTCCTAAATTTGGAGATGAGCCGAGATACTTTCGTCATATGTTATCTATAGATAGAATATACTTATTTGGTGTACATTGAAATAAAAATAGTACATGACCCTTCATGTAGGTAAATTATAACTTGCCTCCATGGTTATGCATGAATCACAAATACACTATGTCTTCTCTGCTTATATCAGGACCAATGAAACCTGATAATGATATTGATGTCTTTTTGGATCCATTTATCAAAGATCTGAAATTGACGTGGGATACATGTTTTATAATGTATGATGCTTATAGAAGTGAATAATTCACATTGAGGTACATGTTGTATATAATGACAAATGACATCTACACTAATGAAAATTTATCAAGCTATAGCACTAATGGCATGTTGGGGTGTCCCATTTCAAAAAAATTCACATACTAAGTTTGGTTGAAACATTACTAGAAGACTGTGTGTTTAGGAAATCAATTTTTTTACCTCAATCACATAAATAATGATCCTGGAAGATAACATTCGATGGGAATAACAAACAATGTACACAACTATCTCCTAAAATGGGTGACCAACTGTACAATAAAGTAAAAAATATTGACCCTGTATTCAGTAAACCGTCCTCAAAAAAAGTTACTAAATTAGGTGGGAAGAAGAGATTAATTTTCTTTGAACTACCATATTGGAAATGTTTTCATTTAAAAAAATTTCTTGATTTCATGCATGTATAAAAAATGAACTTGATAGTGTTATTGGCACATTACAAAATATACCTGAAAAAATGAAAGAAGTCATCAAGGCTCGGATAGACTTGATTGAAATGAGGACAAGGGAATATTTGGCACCAGTGAAGGGTAAAAGGAGAATTTTTCTTCCTCCAGTAGTTTACACTCAATCTAGATAAGAAAAATATCAATTTTTTCCTTTTATTTATGAGTGTAAAATTTCCAAATGGGTATTCATCAAATATCAAGAATATCACGTCAATGACTAATTTTAAGTTACAAGGGATAAAATCAACCAACTACCATGTTTTGATATAAGATTTAATATTTATTTCTTCACTTTTCATTTTGCATCAAAATTTATGACATACATTAACCAAAATCATCATTTTTTTCAAATCCATATGTAGTAATGTTTTAGACCTGATGAAGTTTCCCATCATGAATAATAAGATTTCAATCATATTATGTTAATTAGAAATGATTTTACCACATCATTATTTGATATAATGGCCCACATGATGGCTCACTTGGTCAAAGAGGTCCAACTATGTGGTCCAATGTATTATATATAGATATACCCCATTTAAAGGTATATGTTGATTTTGAAAGGGTATGTCAAGAATCGAAGTTAGAAAAAAGGATGTATTGCAAATTGATATATTGTTGAAGAAAATATTGACCTCTATACTGATTACCTATTAGATGTTGAAAGCATCAATCTCCCAATGTCTCATCACAATGAACACCCTATGGGTGAAGGGATTTACGTAATATATGTTCTTACAATTACCTTGAGAAAGCACGAGAAAACACATAATTACATATTACATAATAGTGAGGATGTTGATCTATGCATTTAATCCCACAATGAAATTACTCGATATTTGAATCCATCTAGAGTTGAAAGCTGGATATCAAATACAAAAAATAAAAAATTTATAATGGCATCACAAGAAGTGAAAGTATTTTATGCCTATAATATAATCAATAATAATTGGACGATAGTCCTACTGGTGACTAAAAAATGTTGAGCCAGATGAAAATTTAATCGAGGATGACCCTTTTAGTGGGACATCCCAATTAGTTAATGCTGGTACCAATGTAGAAAATGTCATGTATGTTAGAGGTGACCACAAAGAAGGGTTTTGGATTATTGAAAGAGGAACCAAATCCTTGAAACCTTTTAAAAAATTAAAGTGAGTTCAATGAGAAGGTAAGAGTTTTTTAATATATAATTTTTTTACTAAAAATATTATATTTTCTCCACTGAATTAACATAATCTAAATTAATTGTTAGTCTAATCATGTAGACAATGTCTTCTACACATGATGATGTTACCAATCCATTATAAGAACAATCTATATTGAAGGAGACCCTTTGGAAAGATGTAAAGGTAACATTATGATATATTTTCTCTACTTTACCAAATAAGTATATAATGAAATGTTTATTTCATATTAATGATTCATTGAGGAGTTCGTTAATATTATTACTAAGATAAGAATATTTTTCTTATATAGGTGTGTTAATTTTCTCAAGTAGGGGGTGCTTTGTTTGACAAAAGCATGAGTCAGTTTAATAAAAAAAAAAATGAAACATTGATGTTTTTGAATGTAGGTAATAATTTTTATCTATGTAATTGTATAAACCAATGTTTAAAATTTCTATAATATAGTTTTTTTCTGGTATTTTTTTTGTAAATTTAATTTAATTTATATTCTAAATTGGGACTTTTTTGTGTAGATATTATATGTCTTTCTGGTGCTACAGTGTGTTGTAACCGCACACTACAGTGGTGTTGAAGTGTGATATTACAACCCACTTCATTATGTCACCTTATTAGTTCTTTTAGAATCACAAATAAAGAAAACCTTTGTCAGTTATTTTAGAAGCATTGATAAAATATATATTTATCATCTCTTTTAAAAGTGATCATAACGGTCTACATTATTAGAGCTTCTATTAGAATAGATAAACTGCATCTATCAGCACTTTTTTAAGCACTAATAAAGGAATTCTGTATCAGCTCTGATAAAGGGACCCTTTATCAATGATTTTTCAACACTGATAAAAGACCTAGACTTTTAATGTCGATCATGTTATCAGTGCTTTACTATCACTGATAATGTTTATTTCTAGCACTATTAAAGGTCAATTTTTAGTTGTGTTTGGTAATGTACCTATGGTAGATTTATCTATCATTCCTCTAAAATGTGAAGTTTAGTTATCAATATAACACATACCAGGTGATATAACAATTTCAAAGAAGCGATATAGAATGGACCCAATTTAGTTTTAAGAATTTCGGAAGAAACTTTTGGAAAACATTAACAATGGATTAATTTGTCCAAGTGTTTCACCATGGGGTGCACTAGTTGTTATTATTATAAATAAAGATATATCAATGAGACTAGTTATTGATTATTTGGAGATGAAAAGGAAAAAAATTAAGTATATGTATCCTATTCCTTGTATTGATGGCTTGTTTTAACAAATCCACATCGCTCAAAATGTTTCCAAGATTTACATTCTTTATAGATATCATCAATTGATGGTAAATAAGGAGGATATAACCAAGAAAATATTTTGTAAATGTTATGTACACTATGAATATATAGTGATTTTATTCCATCTTATTAATTCATCTACTAACATCATGTAATTTATGAATAGAGTCTTTCAATGATACCTTGATAATTTTGTGGTAGTCTTTATAGGTGACATTATTATCTATTTAATGATAAATGAAGAGCATGAAGAATAATTTTTAATTTTACTAACACCCCTAATGAAAGATACACAACATGAAAAATTTAAAAATTTTGAATTTTGACTGAAAAACGATTCATTTTTTGGTGATAAAATATTAGGGGAGGGTATATCAGTTGATCCATCACTGATAGAGGATACTAAATCATGGACAAGACTAACCATGGTGACTGATATCTATAGTTGTTTTGGTTTATCTAGATATAATAAATGGCTTTTGGATAGTTTATCAAGAATATCTAACCCTCTAACCAAGTTAAATGAGAAGAGAGCCAAGTTTCTGTAGACTAAAGAATATGAGGAAAATTTCAAGGAATTTAAGGGAAAATTTGTCAGCGCACCTATTCTTACATTACCCTAGAGTGGTGAAGGGGTTTTAATCTATAGTGATGTATCCAAGAGGGGATTAGTATATGTTCTTTTAAATAATTAAAAGTTTATAGTTATGCCTCATGAAATTGAATAATAATTTGAAAAATTACATAACTTGTGATTTGGAGTTAATTATGGTAATTTTTCAATTAAATATATGTAGGAGTTATGATTATGGATAAAATTGTGATATATATACTGATCATAAAAGTTTAATATATATAGTCACATAGAAAGAGTATAATATTTTCCAAACAAGTTGGTCCAAGATGAAAAAATATTATGACTGCTCAACAAATTACCACAATGGAATAGGGAAAAAGTGGCTAATGAGTTGTGTTCAAAGGATCATTCTACATTATCCATTACAAGGATAAAAAAAGATGTAATATTTTTATATTTGGAAAGGATGGATCTGGAAATCTTGAAGGAAACTATTTGACCATCTATCCAAGTGATGATTAAAGATGTGTAGAAGCATGATATAGAGCTACAAAAGAAAGTTATAAATTTTTTGAGTTTAACATTGACACGATGGAATGATAATGTTTAAGAGCCATGTATTCATTATTTATATACAAGATTTCAAGAAAGAGTTTTTCAATAAATCTTCTAGTGATTCATTCTATATCTGTAAATGAATTATAATTATTTATAAATATTTGAAATTATATTTCTAGTGGGATGAAATAAACAGAGGTATCATAGATTTTTCATCTCAGTTATTGGTATGTTAGTACGTTAAGGTTGAAAGACAAACGTCTGAGGGTATTTTACACCAATTACACACAACAGAATGAATGTTGGAAAACATCAACATGTTTGTTCATTAGACTACCCAAAACTCTTAAAGGGCATAATTCTCAATGGAATATAGTCAATCACCTTACTAATTTAACACACTTTATTATTATCCCAAAATATTTTCCTCTAGAAAATATTTACAAGGTATATAATAATAAAGTGTTAAAGATTTATAGAGTATCACATTCCGTTACATCTAATTAATATATGATGTTTACTTAATTGATATTTAAAAGTATTTGGTAATCACTTGATACAGATTTGAGTTTCAGCATTGTGTATCATCCTCATATTGATGGCCCAACTAAGAGAAAAATTCAAACCCTAATGAATATGATGAGATCATGTTCTTTGGATTTTAAAGGTAAATGGTATCAACACCTTCCTCTAGATGATTTTTCTTACAATAATATATTTCAATCAATAATTCTCATGGATCCCTATGAATCCCTCTATAAAAAGAAATGTAGATCTCTAGTGTGTTGGAATGATGCTAGCGAAAGAAATCTCATGGGACATAATATAACTGATGAAATGGAAGATAAGGTTGGAGCAATTCAATAACACATCAAGATAGCTCACAGTCATAAAAAATTAAGTGATAATAATCACCAATTTGGTCTATAATTTAATGTTTTTTATAAGGTATTTCTAGGAATTTCTATATGGATAAAAGTTTTGAGATTCATAAATAAAGGGAAACTGAGCCAGAGGTATATCAGTCCCTTTGAAATCCTTTACTATATCATGAATGTAGCTGATAGTTTGATACACACACCAGATCTCTCTCAAGTCCATGATTTCTTCCATGTATCTCTTTTAATGATGTAAATACCTGACCGTTCATATGTACTGAAATTAAAGGTCATACCACTAGAGATAGAAATTTCTTATGAGAAAAAACCAGTGGAGATTTGGGATCATCTATATAAATTTATTCAAAACCAAACCACTCACTGGGTCAATTTTTTTTTGTGAAACCACTAGTTTAAGGAAGCTACGTGGGATCTCGAGGATATGATGAGGCTAAAGTATCCCCATTTTTTGTATCAAAGTGATGAATTTCATGGGACAAATTCATTTTTATTGGGTGGGGATATAAAAAACTATCTTTTTATGAATTATAATCTGAATAAATTAATTTTTTATAGATTTCATTACATTCTAAAACATTATAGTCTTTCTCAAAATGCAACATTGGGTTATATAACATTGCACACCATAATGAGTTTTAATAAAACTAGGATATCTTATTAATATATTTATTTGAAAACCATTTTTATAACCTATATATTAAGAATAGATATATAATAGAAATAAATTTTTTTTAAATATTAAATATAATGTTTTTATATTAAATAAAAAATTTGATAAAAATGACTTAATTTTTAGTAATGTCTTTATATGTTTTGAAAATACTATTTTCTCAAAAAAAAATTATTTTATCTATTTTTGGATGATTAATAAAAATAATTATGATAATTTTAGGAAACTAATTTGATAAAATAAACTTAGTTTTTGAAATCAAATTGTGAAAATTAGTTTAGTGTGAATTTTTTAGATTTTTCTGAAATGTTTCATTTTTAACAAATCGTGAAAAGTACAGAATTTTAATTTAAACATGTCTATTCATATAATTTATTTATAAATTTAAATTATGTTTTAAATTTTTTTTAAATTAAAAAGAGTTCAATTATATATTAATTAATCAAATTTATTTCATTTGAACCAGTTTTAAATTTAATTTTGATATAAATACTTTGTAAAATTTCGAACATTTTCTCCTTAAATCCCTGAATTCATTTCATGGCTATGAGATTAATTTTATATTAATATTTTCCACCTCTATGAATTAAATTTGGAAAAATTATTTCAATATTTTGAATCATCATAATTTAAATTATATAATAAGTTCGAATTTAATTTTTCCCAAGAATAAATTTTCAAAATAGTAAAAATTATTTATCAAGTTTAAGATAAAATGGGATTACTATAGGAGAGGTTAAAAACATTATGTTGATTAAAATTAACCAAAACCCATTCCTGAAAAACTTTTATAGACTTATTTAGAACATATCACTTCTAGAATCAATAATGGTCCATTTTGGAACATTGTGGCAGGATATAAATGTGGGTACGTCTTTTTATTTTCAAAAAATTAATTTTTTTCCACTAACCTCACATATAAAAGGCCACCTCTAGCCTATCTTCTTCATACCATAAAACCCTACTAGTTTTTCCATTCTATACACAAATCACATACCGAATTCACTCCTCTTTTCCTAGAATCCTTATTTTGAACTAAAAGCCAACCTATGAATGCTTTGGGTGTAAACATGAAGAGGATACCCAAAGAAGAGATAATGTTCATCAAAAAGTGTTTTTGTTTCATTTATTCTTCCACATCCTACAATTATTATTATTCCATGATGATATAATAACCTTAGTATATTCAATATACTGAGATTTTGTTTTGTTAAGGGAATGATGTATCATCCCAAGATTCAAGTAATTAACACATTATTTAAGTATTTTATGTATACAAAGTAATTGGGCTATGCTTTGGATGGTTTGGAAAAGTTACTACAAGTATATTGAGATTAATGATTTGATAATGGTTTCTATAAACCACGAAACACCTCTAGGAAACTGTGAAAATGAAAAAAGTGGGCACTGGGATGGCGCATGGTTTGCATATAGTTTGGAAAAATTGTGTTGAATCCTATGTGAAAACATGAAAAGTGGTACATTTGGGATGAGTAGGGTTGAGTTCTGATTTTCTGACAATGCAATCCAACTGTGTGGTGAGGGTATGGAGGTAGCGTCCGATGCAAGGTTTGGACACAATTTTCCTAACCGTGAATCCATAAAAATTAGATCTAGATTTTGTGTATCTAATTTGAATCACATATTAAAGAACAAATTTTTTATTAATCCAACCCTAACTCAAATTAATCTTCCTTACAAGGTTGTAGAGACCTTTCCCTTCATCTTTAGATCAATCTGTTGGTGAATCTTGGTGTGTTGGAGTCCAGGTTCCTTGGTAAGTTTCACTTCATGGTGGTTTCATTAGTTGTCTTTTTCTTCCCTCTCTCGGATTCATATATTTAATCCATGGGGGGGTGTAGATCCATTTTTTTATAACAATAATGATGAGATATGGATGTGTTGTTAATAGGGAACAATATCTATGAAGGGTTTTGGAATATCTAAGACATGTTTGGTGAAGAATTTTTACCACTCCTGGTTTTCACATAAGTTGTGAGGTTGGTGGATCCAATCTTCAATCCTCTTTATAAAATAATAATTCTTGATTTTAAATTGGTTTATTTTCTTATTTTCAAATTTGTAATAGATGTGAAATGTTTTTTGGGTATCCTTTTAGTGGTGGTTTGTGGAATTATCATATTTGGTTGTTTTTTGGAAAGTGAAATTATTATGTGATTTTAAAAATATGATTTTAACATGGTTTTTTGGTTTTTAGAAATTTAATGTTGGTTAGAAAGCTTTTAAAATAAAGCTTTTGTTTTACTTAATGGGTTTGAAAAATTGGTTTTCATGGATTTTTTCACAAGCGGTTGGGCCTGAGTTGAATGGGATGGACAATAGTCAAGTTGTATCACCATCAAAGAGACAAAGTATGGATGTTAAGTTCCACAAAAAATGGTAACATCAATCATTAGTGAGTGTGTGTGAGTGGTTGGATGTGTGGAATAAAATGAGTTATACCATATGGATCTATAAATTGGGTGGAAGGACTTTTTTGATGGCATTCCATAGAAAATATGATTTTCTTTGACATGGTTTGGGTTATGATATAAAGAGTTTTGATTTTTTTTATATAAATTATTTTTTGTAAATGTTCTATCATGTTATATCCTAGTGGAATTAATAGGGATGTCATCTGGTAAATCCTTCCATGTTTTGAGAACTTTCATATAATTTCAGATATTTTATATTGAGACATTGGTAAAGGAAATGTATCTCATTTCATTAGTGATGCTTCTTGATACCTTGGGAATGGATTATGGAGTTAGAGCCTAGTACATTTTGGGAGCTATAGAGTTTATGTCTTTAGTTGTCTTTGCATTGTTGTTTTTGGATTCCGCTTTGTACTATGATATGGGTTTTTCTTGTTGTATGGTTTTGGTTAGATGGGATTATTTTGAGTTGTATTAAATTTTTCTCAAGAATTATATTGTGGTTGTTTTATTATTTTATTGTTGGTTTATTGTTTTAAATTTAAAGGTAAAATAATCCCCAAATTGTTATGAATCCCTTTTCCTTTATTTCTATCCTTTGGGATCTTGGGGATGTGACCTAAGGCTTAGGATCATTTCTGTCACTTTCTATCCAATGGGTGAGGGGAGTGGTGTAAAAAATGGTATCAGTTTTTTCAGTCCTAGTGTGGAAATTATTTCTTCTTTAGTCCTTGAGTTTGGGTGGTATCAAGGAGATACAATTTTCGGAACCCGAAATTAAGAGAATAAATATTAATATCTGATCTATTTATGTTAAACCTCTTATTAATTGGAAGATTGGTACATGAGTGTTTTCAGACACTATTAGGAGTTGTTGCCTCATTGTCCTGGGTTTATCCAATGAGTGGAGGCTGAAATGAATTGATATAATTGTATTCCCACTAAGAGTACATAATTTATTTTGAGTAATGATATATGATTTGGTTAAAAAGTATTTATCTTTGAAAATAGTTGAAAATGGTTTGATTTTTAATGGCATGGTGAAATTTTGAAACGTGGTTTCAAACTGGAAAATGATCACATTAGAAAGCCTTGTTTGTGATATGTGGGAACTGGTAATTTTAAAATTTAAAAGCCTTTATTTTCTAGAGATTGAGGCAAAATGGAACTTCATAGTGGTTATAGAAAATGGAACCCAATAGGTGTCATAGAAACAAATCAGAAGTGGATTCTAGGAATGTGGTTGCACCTGAACCATAGGTGAACCAACAATTAATTAAGAGTATTGTCCATGATTTTCAAGACGTGGATATAAAGAAAAAAAGGAATTAACCAAGGAAAGTGGATGATTTTTTATCCCAAAAGCAGAGTCCATCAATATTTTAAGGTGATTTATAATAGGAAAAAGAAAAGTTTTAGATGGATATGATGAATTGAATCTTTGATTTCCTAGGAATAAAAACTAAGCTTAAAATCAAGTTAAAAACATACATGCAAGAGGATCTAGAATTCCAGTGTTAGAATTTAGAAATACATGCTAGATTAGACGAAGTAATTTCATGGGATGACTTTGAAGAATTGTTCAACAACAATTATATCCCAACACAATTTGGATTTCAGTAATAATGAACATTCACTACAACAAAAACTGGCAAGGGAAGTGCCACCTTTTATCATTGATAAGAAAAAAGTACTAATAAATGTAATTATTTATCAATGCTAATTAAAAGTACAGATAAAGGGCTTCATTATTAGCCCTAGAAAAGTGCTGATAAAGGGTCCCTTACCTGCGCTAAAATTTTTGCGCTAATAAAACAATAGTCCCATTTTATAAAATAAGGTACACAGTGCCCTATTTTTATCACACCCTCAAACTCTCTCAGTACTATACCCCTGCGAGAACTCCCCTCCCCCTGATATTCTCTTTATCGGACCTCCAATACTATCCCTACTACACCGTAAACCCTACAACTTATCCTCCCCCTCGAACCCCTTCCAGGGATCCTCCTCCCCGCTAACCATACTTCTACTCATCCACACTGAACCCTACTCCCCAAGAACACTAATCCTCCATTTATTAGTGGTTGGTGGCTCATATCAGGAACCTCCGCCTCTAGCGGTCGTGCCTTCCCTTCCTGACGTAGAGTAGAAGGATCCCTGACCACTCAACGCTTCTTCTCTTCCTCCATCGAGGGTGCGATCTACACCATGTAAGTCTCCCACTTCTCCTTTTAGGTTTATCTTTTCTAGAGAGTAAGGTTCTGTGGAAAATATTTAATCTTGTGAGATAGGTTTTAATCATATTGATTTTTGTCAAATATTTCCTTGCTAGGTTTTCTTTGTGGCACAGTTGATGTGTGATTCGGGTTCCTCATTGGATTTCAGCAATTTCTTCACCCAATGTTAGTGGTTCTATGCACTAAAAATTCTAGATGTTTTTAATATGATTTTATTGCATTTATTCTTGTTCTAAAGATTAATTTTGTGGAGCGAATTGTGTTTTCGAAGCATTTTTCATGTGAATGTGTTTGAAATGAAATTTAATAAAGGAAATGCTTATGTTTTCTGTGTGTTTTGTAATTTAATACATCATAGAAAGGGTATTATGGGTTGTTTTAAAGGTGTGAAATATGTTTTCAAAGGAACTAGAGGTGCGAATGGGTTTGGGTGTAGGTTTTGAAAAGGAAACATAATAATTTAGCATGTTTGGCTAGTTGTGAAAAATTTAATATGAGTTTTAAGTTTCTCAAATTATGAAAGGGATGTTTTGGAAATATTTTTGGTTTATGTTTGATTTTTCAAGGGGGATTGATCCATGATGTTGGTTTATTATCTATATTCTCTTATTGTGTTTCATAAAAATGGAAATTTTTAAATGTGTGGGTAATGGGAAATGTATTTGAAAGGTGTTTTGGTGTCAGTAAAAAAATTATTTTTAATGGAAAATGATGATTTCCTTGAAATTATATGCATTGAGTTGTGGAGGAGTAGGGTTCATGGGGCCTTATTTTGATTGTTTTATATTTCAATTAGAATGGAAAATTATTTAAATGATGTCTTGGAAATATTATTATGGTGTGATTGTGATTATAATAAATTTTTAATTTAAATTAAGTGAGGATTTTTGAAGTGTGAACTTGATTGGAATTCAATTATATTTTTTATGGTAAATTTCTAGATTACACATTATAAAATTTATCTTTTAAATCTTATTTTTTCCTTCTTGATTTACCCTCAAACAATTCAACCCTTTGTGAATGATGTTTTATCACTATTTGGTACTTTTATCATTTCATGTGTGATTTTGTTAAAACTAATGGATTTTTGTTTATCCCTTTGTATTGGAATGTTCTTTTTTATATAATGGATGTAAAACATGTTTTTGGATATTAGTTGCATGTTTGGGGAAGACGGGGGAGAGGAATTTCGTATACTTTAAATGTTTATGATATAATTTATGTTCACAAACCTCAATTTTGTATTTCAAATGTTAATTTGGTTAACAAAACCTCTGATATTCCACAGTAAATTTGGATTAACCTAGGATATTTGTCTCCCCCATTAACCCTTTTTTGAAAAGTATCTACTATATTAGTTTTCTCATCAAAATTTTATCATTGATTTCATTTTATTTGAGTTTGGTAACATGTTTTGGGCTATTTAATGTGATTATTTTATTATGAATGAGGTCTATAGTAGGGGTGGTTAAAAAGATGTTATATGTTTTTCTTCATGTGTGTTCGGTGCTAGAACTATTGGTAAGGGGGCTAGACAGTGTATTGATTTTGATGCGGGGTATATCCTAGTTCTTTTGATTTTAAATCTTTTTTTGAAATGGTTAGTCTCTACTAACCTCTATTTTTTTAAGAAGTGGTTCTCTTTTACTATATCTGGAAGTCTTGTTTTGTGTATTTGAATTGTAAATAATAATATTTGATATTTAAATAGGATGGATGGGAATAAAGATTGGATGGATGCTAATCATTTGATAATAAAGTATGAGAATGGAGTGAAAGAGTTCATCAACTTTGCAAAGGATCATGCAAAGGATCATTCTCAAATCCATTATCTATGTTTATGTTGTTTTAATTCTAGAGTAATTACTTCATAAGAGTTGGATGAACATTTGATATGTCATGAAATACATCGGAGTTATAAATGATGGAATAAACATAGAGAAAAATAGAATGTAGCTATTAGATAGGATAAAAATTCCTTTTACGGATCATTTGATATGATTAAAAATATGGATAATAAAGAAGATTGTATGGGGGATTTGATTACAGATGTTAATGGTAAAGAAGGTCATATTGGATAAATGTAATGGACAATTGAATATAAACTCCGTGATTTCCCATAATTGTTTGATAAGTTAATGAGTTGTGCAAAGATGCCATTTTATGCTGGTTTCACTAAATATATAACATTGTTATTTGTACTAAAGTTTTATAAATTGAAAGCAGGAAACATATGAAGTTATGTCAGTTTTACATAACTACTAGCTCTCTTGGATGACATGCTCCTAGAATTTAATGATCTCCCAAGACATACATATGAATCTAAACAAATTCTATGCTCAATGGGTATGATTTTTGAAAGAATACATGCTTGGACGAAATACTGTATATTTTTTCTCAAGAAGAACAAATCACTTACAGAATGCCCAAAGTGTGGTGCTTCTTGATACAAGAAAGATGAATCGAGTCCTATGAAAGTTGTATGGTACTATCCAATAATTCCATGTTTTAGGCATTTATATAGAAGTGAAGAATGTATAAGACAATTGTTGTGGCATACAGATAAAAGAAAGACAGATGGGAAATTACGTCACCTGACCCACTCTCCTCAATGGAAGAGAATTGATCATGAGTATATTGAATTTGGAAATGAGATGAGAAACCTTCATCTTGTGTTATCTATAGATGGAGTGAATTCTTTTGGTTTTCAAACTAGCAATCACAATACATGGCTTGTTATGTTGGTAAATTATAACTTGCCACCCTGGTTATGCATGAAATGGAAATTCATTATGTTATCTATCCTTATATAGGGAACAAAAATACCATGAAATGACATTGATGTTTATTTGGCTCCTTTTATCAATAATTTGAACTTATTGTGGGATTCATTTTTTATGTTGTTTGATGCTTATAAAAGTGAATAATTCACATTGAGAGTGATGTTGTAAGGGACGATAAATGATATCCTTACTTGTGGAAATTTCTCAGGCTATAACATTAAAGGAACTCAAGGGTGCCCCATGTGCAAAGAATATACAAAATCAATTAGGTTGAAACATTCATCGAAATACTTATTTCTATGACATCATAGATTTCTACCCTGTCATTATATGTACTGATTTTGGACGACATCATTCAATTGAAGTTCAGAAAAATACACAACACTGTCTCTACTAACAGGTGATCAGCTATTTGAGAAAGTAAAAGATGTGAACACTTTATTTGGTAAACAATTTTTGAAAACACTTAAGAAAATTGGTTGGAAAAATAGATTAGTTTTGTTAATTACCATACTCTATTTGTCTGTACGTTAGCCATTTTCTTGAAGTGATGCATGTGGAAAACAAATGTATGTGTAGTGTTATCGAAACGTTGCTACATTTCCCAGAGAAAACAAAAGATGGAATTCAAGCAAGTATGGACATGGTTGACATGGTAATATGAGAAGAGTTGGCTCCAGTGTAGTGTTGAAATCAAATGTTTCTTCCTCCCACTAGTTACACTCTTTCAAGGGGAGAGAGATATCAGTTTTTCAACTTCTTCAATGATGTAAAGGTTCTATTGTGGTATTCATCAAATATCAAGAACATTGTGTCAATGAATGAATTATGTTAAAAGGATTGAAATCACATGATTGTCATGTTTTGATGCAAGATTCAATTCCTATAGCTTTATGTTTCATTTTTACCAAGAATGTTCATTATATGTTAACCAAAAATTGTTTCTTTTCCAAAGCTATATGCAACAAAGTTTTACTCCCAGCAAAATTTCTAGCTATGAAAGTGACATTTTCATCCTATTATTGAATTAGAAATGTTCTTCCCGCCAACATTCATTGATATGATGGTTCGTTTGATGGTTCACCTGGTGAGAGAGATTTGAATTTGTGTTCATGAGAACTATAGATGTATTTACCCCATTGAATGTTATATGAAGATTTTTAAAGGGTATGTAGAAAATCGAAGTCATGAAGAGGGTTCTATTATGGAGCAATATATCGATGAGAAATCCATTGAATTCTGTATCTAATACCTATTTGATGGGGAAATCATTGGTCTCCCAAAATCTTTTTACACTGTATGCATTGAGGGTGGTGGAATTTTTGGATGAGATATTGCGACCATCAATATTATAGGTTGGGAGTTGGCCACCTTTATATTTGGAAAAATAGTTGGGTGGATGCTCCACATATTGAAACCCACAATGAAGGTCTTAGGCTGTTGAATCCATAAAGGGATAGAAAATGGATATCAAATACACATAATCACCATTTTATTGGATGGTTTTGGGACTATTTTTAAGGAGTTAGATGAAAATCTGAAATCAATTTCAGAACAACTACGATGGCTAGCCGTTGGACCAACTGTGCATATATTATCTAAAAATGGTAATGTAATTAATGGTTATACATTCTATAAAGATGAACATGATGATGATTATACCATGAAAAATAGTGGAGTTACACTTGTGGATAAAGTGACCCATGTTTCTATTAGTAAGGACTAAAATCCAATTTATACAAATATGTCGTACTTTGGCATTGTCAAAAAAAACATGGGAGTTGGATTATACAACATTCCAACTGCTTATTTTTAATGAATATGGGTTGATAACATCATTGGTGTTAAAATAGATGAACTAGGATTTGTGAAAGTTGATTTTAGTAATGAAGGGTACAAAGACCAAGAGTTTATAATGGCATCACAATTGGCACAAGTGTTTTATGTTCCAAATCCCACAAACCAAAAGTCTTCGATTTTTCAGTTATTGTCGTGAACTATTGAAGGGTCTGATGAAAATTCAATTGAGGATTATCCTTTCAATGGTATGTCACAATAATTTAGCAGTGGTCCCAATGTAGATGCCATTTTGTATGTTATAGGAGACCACAATGAAGGGATTGGGATAATCTATAGTGGTTTCAAATCCCTTCATCCTTTGAAAAAAATAAAAAGAGTTCAATAAACATGTTATATTTGGTTTTTAATATAGATCATGTTATCTCTTGTTATTATGTTTTCATTATAGAATTTATGTAATCTAAATTAACTGTTCAACCAATTTTGTATATAATGACTTATGCACATTCTGGTGGTCCTAACCTCGAGGTTGAACAATCCTCTCAAGTTTCTATTGCTGCTGCTGCTCATAGCGCAGAGCAACAACAAGTTATTGAACCTGGTACTACTCCTAGTGTTTAGTTCAAACAACAATCAGTACATGTTGTTGCTACAATTTCAAATGAACATATATATGTTTTTTATATCGAGGAAATGGTCGGGGATGATGGACTAATGTCTCAGAAAACACAGGTGGGTCATAGTTTGACGGTGTTAGACAATGTTCTTATGGAAAAAAGAAGTGGCATCAAATTTGATGTCAGATGGAATCCACAAGGACATCATGTGAATCCAAACAAGTCTATGTTTAGTAGTTACATTGGAATTGTCACTCAAAAATGCGTGATGATTGACATAGATTCATGGAAACATGTTGTGTCTAGGCTGAAGGTTGTCATATGGAAAGAAATTATGGAAACATAATGATATTATTTCATTAATTTACTAGAAAATAAAATAATAAAACAATGTTTCACACTTCTCAAGCCCTTGAAGAGTACATTTATAGTAGAATATTCATAGATGAATTATGTATTAAGGCTTGTAAGAAGTACTAATCGAGGTTTTCACACTATTATAACAAAATTTCACCTGAAAGACTCCAAAGGTAAAATAAGCCCACACCCACCCCTTGTTCATGCTCACCTGATATCCCATGAAGCATGAGAGGCATTTATTGGCCGTTATGGGGATGAGAAGCTTCAGGTACATTGTGGTTGATAATATGTTGTTTGAGGATATGTGTATTAATCACTTTGATTGTCAATATTTTATTTATGAAACAACAACTCAGTACTGAAAATAAGGAATGTGAATCAAAACCATCATACCTAAATCGTAAAGCAAGGATGAGGTATGCTTCACTAGAAAAGAAAATGGTATGTATTTTAAATTTACTATAATATTGTTATGTGCCAAGAAACTACATCATAATTTTTTTTCAATATTTATATGTAGATTGATGAGTCTAAATCTAAAGACACGTAAATCCCATGTCATGTTCTATGGAAGGAGGCACGTGTGAATAATGAAGGGAATCTAGTAGATGAAAACACACAAAAAGTGTGGGAAATATGTGTTTGTATGATACAATAAAAAGGATTGTTTAAATTTCTATTAAATAATAATTAATTTTTTTCCTATATCCAAATGTCACAGGAATTATCTACTCCTGTAGTGGTTACAGGCCAATTAGAAATGGATTTGAAGAGGCCAGAACAATAAGGTCGTGTCAGAGGTGCAGGGTTTGGGGAGAAACCCTAAATATATTTTTAGGAAAAAACAAATTGATGATCTAAATAAAGAAATTAAACAAATGAGAGAAATACTATCAACTCTTGAAGAATGATTTCAATGGATGTAGGAGTTTCTAGCAACTTTTATGGGTGAGAAGCTAGGAGAAGACACAACTCAGGAACAACCAGCACGTGAAGATCCTGCCCCACCACTCCCCAGCTTTGAGGCGAGCCATTCCCCTCAAAGAGTTGTTTTTGTCGTGGTTATCAATATTCTAATAATTGTTCCCATGAAATGTGAATCAGAAAAACAATGATTCTTTTCCTGTACTAATATTCTACAGGGGGATAATGACTATGATTTAATTCTGTTAGCACCCACCTATCACCATGAAGCAAGGGCTACGGTTGTCAACATCTCATGGGACAAGATGCATAGTAGACCACTTCTAACAGATCATCTGAAAGTGACGATTACTATAAATCATGAGCCAAATGCAGAGCTACCTATTCCACTTTATGACGATTCTATTCATATGGAAAAAAAGGCTATTGGTATATTCATTGCATGGCCGGCACAATATGAAAGAGTATATGTGGACAAAGAGGTATTTATTTCCATTTTTTCTAGAAAAACCATTAACATTTAATGAAAAAAGGTCAGAACCAATGAATGTTATTATAGATAATGAAAGGTAAGGGGTGATAAGAAATGTGGGCTCAATAGAATCTAAAGGATAGACCAACTGATCCAAAATATCTACTGAAAGCACAATTACATCGCTTGTTCTCTATCCACATTTACTAGAACTGAAGACTCATGTGGATACAAAGATAAAAGGTGGTAGTAGTCATATAGTTTTATTTGAAATGAATATATATAGAGAGTAAACTAAAGATTTTTTTGCAGATGAAAAAGTAAACGAAATTGTGGAATACGATTGGCTAGGTGTCACAGTTGTAAATTTATATATAAGGTATGTTTTCATTAGTTGATTTTCTAAAAGCTGATATAATGTGGTAATTATGACTAAATTCATTTTATATTATTGGTAGGTGTATATATGAAAAAAGTTTAAGGGATTCTTCGATGAGCCAAAATTTGGACTCGTTAGTCCTCATACAACATGTACAAAACTAAAGAATTTAGAGCCTTCAATAAGGGTCGAAATAGATAAGGGCTTACTAAAAACATTTGAATTCCAGATTATGGAAGACAGACTAATCCTAATACCAACCTTGAAGGGGTAAAACACAATGATTAAAGCATATAAAAAATATTTTAACTTCTTTCATTACTCATTACTTTTTGTGTTTTAAGCATCATCGGCTGCTAATTATGGTGAACATGGTTACTCAAATGATTTATTTTCTAAAATTAATGCAAGGATATCCAATAAACTAGACACACTTGATAGAGTTTGTGAATTTGTAAGACACTACATCCTAGATTTTAGGTCTAAACATCAAGTTATATATTTTATATTATCTTTAACTAAAGATTTTGTTATTATAGGGTGGTGTATCAATATCATCTAAAAAATGAATGAGGAAAGGTGCTAAGCATAAGGAGGCGATAAGGTACTACATCTGGAAAAGTATCATGGTATATATAAAAAAATTTCACTATTCGAACACATATAAAAAAAAGATACATATTCTCTTAATGATCGATGTTTTTGCATTGTCCAAAACAAACAAAAGGAAAATATTATGGTTATTATGTATGAAAATTTATGAGAGAGATCATTTTCCATCAACAAACTAGCATCCCTAAAAAGGTATTTTCAAAAACAACTAATATTTAATTTAAATTATTTATTTATTATTTATTTATATATTTTGTAGTACTACTCTAACTTTCAAAAAGCCTCATATTATCAAGACGGTAAATATTTGTTCAGAAATGAGTGGGCCTCTTTACTGAAGGAAGACTGTACACAAATAGCATGAAGATCTAACTTGGGGATGAGTACAATTGGTAAACAAAAATTATAGGGGTTCACAGAGATCAAAAGATAAAACATTTTTGTTTGTAAATTTTTTCATGAAAATTTTAATTGTTATTAAATAAAACATATTTCCTCTAATGAATCATTTTTCTATTTTAATAGATGAAATGCACCAGCAACAAGAAAGAATTATGAACCACTTTTCTTTGGGATTTGGATAAGAGAAACCAGTAAAATCTAAAAAATACCTTCATATCACGCATGAACACTCACATTAAATGAAAATAGGAGTAAACATCTCCGACCAAAATTGATTTCAATGGGAGCATCATGATTCCAAATGGATTCCCATGTGATAACCATTTTCATTGGTAGAACTTGTTTGTTTTCGGATTATACATAATAAGAAAATGAACATTGTTTGAACCTTCTTCCTCCATATGGTCTTCCACTACACACCCAGGTTTTCAATTTATCACAATAATCCAGGTGTCATTATTGACGTGTACGAGTCTACCCCACCTCAATCCGAGTCATGATGTTATCGATTTCACTCAAACTATCTCTCTTTTGTTTAAAATGGACATAATTTTAAGTGAAAACAACAACAGACATACATAAAACCGACCAAAAGAATTCATATTGTGTGGCTAAATTAGTATAATGATCCATGGCTCATTTATAATGTATACGAGTCAAACTCTCCTCAATAAAAGGCACAGTGTGACTGGTATCACTCATAATGTCTCTATTTTGTTTAAAATGGAATGAATTTTAAGTGAAAACAACATCCGATGTATGGAAAACCCACAAATGCATTTGAATTTTGTTAATACATTAGGATAACGGTCCATGGGTCATTTTTGATGTGTATGAGTTAACCATGCCTCAATCTGAGGCATAGGGTGACCAGTATCACTCAAAGTGTCTCTCTTTGGTTTAAAATGGATAGAATTTTAAGTAAAAAACAACAACTGACATATGTAAAACCAACCAAATGCTTTAGTATTATGTTGATACATTAGGATAATGATAAATGGGTCATTTGTGATGTGTAAAAGTCAACCCTGCCTCAATCTGAGGCACGGTGTGACCAATATCACTCCAATTGTCTCTCTTTTGTTTAAAATTGATAGAATTTGAAGTGAAAACGACAACTGAGATATGAAAAACTGACCAAAAACATTTGGATTGAGTTTATACATTAGTAAAATGATCCATGTGTCATTTTTGATGTGTACGAGTCAACCCCACCCCAATATGAGGCATAGAGTGACCAATATCACTCAATATGTCTATCTTGTGTTTATAATGGACAAAATTTTAAGTGAAAACAAGAAATAACGTAGGGAACCCCAACCCAACAAACATAGATTGTGTGGATTCATTATTAAACTATCCATGGGTCAAATCTTACATGTAATATTCAACCTTGCATCAATATGAGGAAGGGTGTGGCTGTTATCCCTCAATGTGTATCAGCTTTAATCAAAATGGACTGAATTTTACTTGAAAACAAAAACTAACGTACAGATAACCAACCAAATGCTTCTTAATTGTGTAGATACATTAGGAGAACGATCCATGGGTCATTTTGAATGTGTAAAGGTCAGCCCTGCCTCAATTCGAGGCACAGTGTGACTGGTATCACTCTAAGTGTTTCTCTTTTGTTTAAAATGGATAGAATATTAAGTGTAAACAACTGACTTATGGAAAACAGACCAAACGGATTCAGATTGTGTTTAACCTTTAGGATAATAATCCATGGGTAGTTTTTGATGTGTATGAGTCAAACCTGCCTCAATACAAGGCATGGTGTGATCGGTATCACACAAATTGTCTCTGTTCTGTTTAAAATGAACAAAATTTTAAGTCAGAACACCAAATGACATACTAAAAACCAACCAAACGCATTCTGATTGTGTTGATAATTTAGGAGAAAGATCCATGGGGCATTTGTGACATGTACGAGTAAACAATTCTTCAATCTAAGGCTCGGTGTGACCGATATCACTCAAATTGTCTATCTTTTGTATAAAATGGACAGAATTTTAAGTGAAAACAAAAACTAACTTATGGAAAACTGAACAAAATTTTTTTTATTGTGTTTATAATTTAGGCCAATGATCAATCGATCATATCTGAGTATATGAGTCAAATCCTCCTCAAACTGAGTCATGTTGTGGCCGGTATCACTCAAAGTGTCTCTCTTTTGTTTAAATTGGAAAGAATTTTATGTGAAAACAACAACTAACCTATAGAAAAAAGAGAAAACGCATTATTATTGTGTTAATACTTTAGGAGAAAGATCCATGGGTCATTTATGATGTGTAAGAGTCAACTATTCCTCAATATAAGGCATTGTGTGACCGGTATCACTCAAAGTGTATCTCTTTTGTTTAAAATGGACATAATTTTAAAGGAAAACAACAACTGACATATGGAAAACGAAAATAATGCAGTCATATTGTGTTGATACTTTAGTATAATTATAAATCGATTATTTTGGATGTGTACGAGTGAACCCCGCCTCAATAAAAGGCACAGTGTGACTGGTATCACTCAAAGTATATCTCTTCTGTTTGAAATGGACAAAATTTTAATTGAAGACAAAAACTGACATACGAAAAACAAATAAAATGTATCAAAATTGCGTTGATACATTAGTATAATAATCCATGGGTCATTTATGATGTGTAAGTGTCAACCCCACATCAATCCAAGGCATGGTGTGACAGGTATCAATCAAAGTGTAACTCTGTTCTTTAAAATGCACAAAATTTTAAGTGAAAAGAACAACTGACATAGGAAAAACCAAAAAATCATATTCGGATTGTGTAGATACATTATTTTAACGGTCCATGGGAAATTTTAAACATGTATGAGTCATCCTCTCCTCAATATGAGGCACGGTGTGATCGATATCACTCAAATTGTCTCTCTTTTGTTTAAAATGGATATAATTTTAAGTAAAAACAAAAACTGAGGTACACAAAACTGACCAAACAAATTCAGATTGTGATCATACTTTAGGAAAATGATACATGATTCATTTTTGATGTGTATGAGTCAACCCCACCTCAATCTGAGGCACAATGTGACTGGTATTACTCAAATTTTCGCTATTTTGTTTAAAATGGACAAAATATTAAGTGAAAACAACAACTGACATACAGACAACCAAAAAATAGTCTTAAAATTGTGTTTATACATAATTAAAACGTTCCATGGGTCATATATGATGTGTACACGTAAACTCTGCCTCAATCTAAGGAACATTGTGGGAATTATCCCTCCACGTGTCTCTCTTTTGTTTAAAATCGACAGAATTTTGAGTGAAAACTACAACTGACGTATGTAAAACTGACCAAACACATTCATATTGTATTGATATTTTAGTCAAATGATCCAAAAGACATTATGGACGTGTATGAGTCAACAATTCCTCAATCTGAGGCATGGTGAGTCTGGTATAACTCAAATTGTCTCTCTATTTTTTAAAACAGACAAAATGTTAAGTGAAAACAACAATTTACATATGGAAAACTGACCAAATGCATTCATATTGTATTGATACATTAGTAGAATGATCCATGGGTCATTTTAGATGTGTATGACTCAACCCCGCCTTAGTTTGAGACATGATGTGACTGGTATCAGTCAAATTGACTCTCTTTTTTAAAAATGGAGATAATATAAAGTGACTACAACAACTGACGTTTAGAAAACCGAACAACACATTCAGATTGGGGTTATACATTAGAAGAATGATTAATGGGTCATTGTTGACATGTAAGAGTGATCACCTACTCAATTAAAGGCACTGTGTGACTAGTATCACTCAAATTGTCTCACTTTTGATTAAAATGGATAGAATTCTAAGTGAAAACAAAAACTGACGTATTAAAAATTGACCAAACACATTTGGATTGTGTTGATACTTTAGGAAGAAAATCCATGGGTCATATCTGACGTGCACGAGTCATCCTCGACTCAATATGAGGCATGGTGTGGCCTGTATCACTCAAAGGGTCCCTATTTTGTTTAAAATGGACATAATTTTAAGTGAAAACAACAACAGACGTATGGAAATCCAACCAAATAGAGTTGGATTATGGGGATACATTCGGGGAATAATCCATGGATCATTTGTAATGTGTAAGAGTCAAACCTCCCTAAATTTGACGTACGGTGTAATAGGTATCACTCAAAGTGTCTCCCTATTGTTTAAAATGGGCAGAATTTTAAGTGAAAACAACAATAGACATACAGAAAACCGACCAAACACATTCAGATTGTGTTGATACTTTAGTAGAACTATCCATGGGACATTTTGGGTGTGTACGAGTCAACCCCTCCTCAATCCAAGGCATTTTGTGACCGGTATCAATCAAAGTGTCTATCTATTGTTTAAAATAGACTTAATATTTAAGTGAAAACAACCACTAACGTACGAAAAACAATCCAAAAGTCATTACCTATGCCATAAGACACTAAGAAAATCCTTATAGAGTCCTAAGTAGTTCGTAGACAATAAATCCCCATTAATAATTAATGACACACCCTAAATATTAACCTTTAGACCAAGAGTTCATGGTGAGGGATGAAAACAAAGAGGAAAGGGAGAGGGAAAAGAATGAAAGGGAAAGAAAAAAGAATAATGGATTTAAATTGGATAAATATACAAGATAAAGGGGTCTCAGACTATGTTTTGGGAAAGGGACAGGAAGAAATAGGTTGAAATACATTAAATTGTGCCATATCATTGGCATCATTAATGGTCTGGTAGGGCAGTTTTCTAAATTGTTCACCATCTTTTTGGGATCCATTGGATAAGAAACCCTCTTCTGCATAGTTTGGACAAACAATTAACAAAATTCGTTCCAATAATTCAAAATAAAATAGTTAAACTATAGATCCATACCACATAATTTCTCTTAAGCGGGAATAACCCAATAATGTGTACCCACATGGGTTCTTATAAATTGGGTCCCCCAATAAAGGCACTACATGACTACTAATCAAGAGTCTGGGACGGACAATGAATAATCATATATCTATCCACCATTTATAAATTCTATAAATTGCATGAAAAGAAGACATCATGCCATAAGATAAAGGCATCAACCACGAGGACACGTTTCATTAAGTGCCCCAAGAATCACCCAAATCCATCTACCAAGAGTAATCTACAGGGGAAACTCTCTAAGTCCTAATTCAACATATCCCAAAAGGAACTAAAAATATAGAAAAAAATTCCATATCCAACCTTGAAATGAATCTTAACCACAAAAAACATGAAGAATAACTCTCATACATGCATTATTCAAATTTTTTAAAGGTTCGGACATTGAAATCTCTTTGTATATTTTATCTGAGGAAATATAAGATATCATTTGGAAGAGATAGTATTTAATGGTACCTTTTTATAATCATAATGAATAATTAGTACATCGCCTTAGGTATGGATTTATTCCCATTATTTAATCCAAAATTCACTACAACTGCTTATTTTATTGTTGTGAACAACTTGATTGATATTTTGATTTTTTTTGGTCTTGTTTGTGTGTGCTATTGCAGAATTTCATGTTATAGCAGGCAGGGCATTTATTAGCAATAAAAAAATCAATGATAAAAGGATCCTTTATTATCTCTTTTTTAGCACTGATAAAGGAGAAACCCCTTTATCTTTGTAGATCATTAAAGGTATTTTTAGCACAATTAAATCCCGTTTTGAGTAATATAAAGCCCATTTTTGTAGTAGTGTTTTCAGATTGAGCTGGGATAATAATTCAGTGATAGAGTATTAACATAAGTTTATGTATTTAGTCATATGTTCACCTAAAGTTGTTGCAAGTGGGTCCTTGAAGGCCAACATTTTTTAATCGAGGTTAAGGTAGGAAATTCACATAAAGGTTATCATTTTTCTCATAGTGTATTATACAGAGATGGTCAATTGAGAGAAAGACATAGAAAAAGACATATCAGGTACAATGGTTGGAGGAAGATTGTTGATACCTATAGAAAATGGTGGGAACTCTAATGTTGGTAATTAGTGGAAGAGGTAAAACCATTTCCAATATAGTGGAATTACATAGAATCTGACAGCTATATCAGTGAATCTTCATCTTATAATGAAGTGTAAGTTCGGATGTTTTCAATGGGGTTCCTTAGATCACATGAAGTGAGATTTTATGAAACCACTTAGATAATTCCACAATTGAAACCATATGGAAAATCTTTGAAACTCTTGTTGATGTTCTCTAAGGTTCGGTTATAGGGAATCATATCATGTTTCACAAACATTGTTTGTTTCAATGGGTCGAGGGAAGCAGAATAGTTCCCATCAATAGAAATGAGATAACTGTGGTTATTCTAGGAACACCATGACTTTTAAAGCAGTGTAACCTTAATAGGATAATGAATTACAAATCACAGAGTGTAAGAATTTGTTTGGAACTTCCAAGAGATTATGGATGGTCAATATAGACCCCTGATGGTGATAGGTATGATTCATTTTAATTATAACCTTATAATTTTTTTGTTTGATATAGGTTCAACTCATCCATTTATTACTTATCATGCTTTTGATCTTATGGTTTTGTATATTGAGATGATTACTTCTATTTTGAAACATCAAACTCCCCTTGGTCAAAGAAAATTTTGATCCTTTATGTGTAATTCATGTTCCATAATGATTGATGGAGCTGAATTGATATGTGATTTATTTGTTTCTGATATTGATGTCTATGAAATAATCTAGGGTATGGATTGGTTGACTCTGTTTTCGTCTCACATTCACTTTTATACACAAACTGTTATTTTTTGAACTAATGATGGAATCGGTCATATATTTAGGGGACATAAAAGTGTAAAGGAAGCGGAAATGGGATTGTCGGCACCATCATTTGGAACTATCTCATACCAGTTAGTAGCTTTGACCTTAACATCGATGGATGGGATCTAGGATAGGATTTTTCCTATAATTGTTGACCAGTTTCCAAATTTTTTTCATGAGAATTTCTAAGGATTTCCTTCTGTAATATAAGTGGAATATATGATTGATATATTAATAAGGATCAGACTTATATTTATTCCATTTTATCATATAAAACCAATAGAATTAAGTTAATTGAAAGTCCAATAATAAGAGTGGTAAAGCAAAGGGTTCGTTCAGCCTAGTACGTCTCTGTGGGAAGCACCATATTGTTTGTAAAAAAGGCATATAGAACTCATCATCATTGTATATTCCATATTAATATTAAAAAAAGATATGAAAATAAATCAGTATCCTCTTCCATGAATTGATTATCTATTTTATCAATTTAGGGGATACCATTAGTTTTCTAAAATTTAATTGCATTCAGGATGTCACCAACTATGAGTTTGGATGTTCCAAATACAACTTTCATAAGTATATAAAGATATTATGAGTATATGGATATGCCTATTGGTCCTAAAAATGCAATAGATGTCTTTATGTAATTGATGAATTAGATATTTTAATGGGTTTTTATTCTTCTTTGGTGGTATTCATGGATGATTTTTGGGTCGTGATGTTTCTATATACGAGCATAAGAGAATTATATCAAACTCAGAAAAGGGTGGAAATAAACACAAAAAAGATTGATTTTTTTAAAGGATGGAACCATGAAGGATGGATTTATCCATCTAAGTACAAATCCCTTTCAGGACTACAACCCTATATGGCATTCCAATGCTTTGCGAAGAACCCCTCAAACAAAAGAGTTTTTGTGCTTCGGTAGATCATTAATGCCCTCAAACGAAACAAATTTATTTGTGGGGCCAAGAAGTGACATTCAACCCCTTGAATAACCATACCCTTGAACTAAGTTTTTTTTAAGATTAGGTGGTACTACCGGTGCCCCCAAATGATGAAAAGTCATTTAAGGGGTTGGGTATTGATTTTTGCCTCTTAAAATGATGGCCCCCTATGCAAACAAAATATTTTTTTAAGCTAGGGGATCCTCATGGGTTCTCGAAAAAGAAGTTCCATGGTAACCACATATGATGGACCATGATGGTATTCATTCCCTTTTCTCTTCTATAAAAATACTTCAAGGGGGACCGAAAGTAGTAATGAACTAAAGAGAGCTGAAGCTGATTAGTGATGTTGATATGTAAAAATCAAAGCCTTCTAGATGAATCGATATAGATCTATTGATTCCTAGTAGGTAAAAATATTTCGAATAGCAGTAAGGAGGAAATATAAAATAGTATATCCATCCCCAAACTCAAAACACTTTGTGGACACCATTACCATACGTCATAAATGGATGCCCCATTTTCATACAAGCATCCTGGATAGAAAAACTCTATGTGGGAAGAAACCCGTCACACATAGAAAAATTATACACATGGGGAAATCAACCTCGTGTAACCACATACTACACAGGAGGAACCCAGGTTTATGTGGGACAATGATACACTGACGGTCACCTTACTCGCATAGCAATATGCTACATGAAAGGAACCCCATCCCACAAAAGAACCTACTACATGTAATGGGGAATCCTAGAGAGTTCCACTCTCTACATCCCATCACCCTCTTCCATTATATCATTGGTCCCCATAACAACCACACCACGAACCAGTCTAATAGCATCAAGGCAAGGAATCTTCCAAATCCACATTAAATGTATGAACTAATCATTAGGAACATCAGTGTGTCCTCTCGAGTATACATACCCATGGTAAGTAGATTCATGTTTGTAACCTTTACGACAAAGTTGTCCCTAGAAATGTCCTCCGGTCTAAATTACCATCGTAATGAGGGTTGTAAACTTGGGTGCTCACATGAACCTCCTAGTTCTGAGTGGAGAGGGTGAGGATCATTCTTTCCTTTCCCTTTGACATGTAATGAGATCCTCCAACTAGAACCAATTTTAGGGCATCAATCCAAGAGTAATCCCCTATCCACTCTTACAGGAGGTGGCACTCTGGGTCCTCTTCGACTTAGTCCTAGGAAATAGACAAATAGATCTCAATATTTGACTATCTCAGTTAGAAAAATAAAAGAGCATATAGGTACTTTCAAATCCCTTTCTCTCTCACTTTTGGATTTATCTCCTCATCCACTAGAAAAATAATTGGATCATGTGATATTCATATATACTAATTTTTCTTGATTCTCAAATTGCACATGGCTCGTGAGGGCTTAGTGGTCAGTGGCGATCATGACATCTGCGCAATCAAAAAAATTTAAAATGGGCATCTTCGATATGTAATCCCAAAACCTTATAAAGATGATCCCCCTATAAGGTATTATCATCAATAATATTTATTCAAATGGGTAGCTTTGAGGTGTAAAACCCACAATAAAATCCAATTAAGAGCAATTATCTTATAAAGGTAAGCTTCCATACGTAATCCCCAACCACAAGGGAATCCTTCTGAGTGTTAGACCGAATCATGTCCCTTCAAATGGAAATTCCATGTATAGTCACCAACCGTATGGGAATATTCCATTCATAAGCCCCAACCACAAGGGCATCCTTTTGAGTGTTAGACCGAATCATGTCCCCTCAAATGGAAATATTCCATGTATAGTCACCAACCATATGAGAATATTCCATTCATAAGCCCGAACCATACGGGCACCCCTATATGTGTAACCCCGAACTCACAGAACTACTTGGGATTTGATTCTCAACTTACTAGGATACACAGGAAGCCTCCTTGAGGTCGAAACCAAACACCCTAATTAACCCTAAATGTTTTCGAATCTAGATTCATAGAAGGGTCATATCCACATGGAGAACTTTGTCTCTTATGAATACTTTGGGCTGCCTCAGTTTGATTCTCCCACCAAACATTGACCGAGTACCTTTCATCTGGATGACCATGCCACATGACATTAAAGTGCATAGTTGGGTCCTCATCAGATGACTGTAAAAGGTGATGTACCCTATTAAGTGGCACTAAACTACATAGATTATGATTCCTCTCATGATTATATGTATGAATATTATCATATATTTTCAATCCTGACATCAAAATGAATCTCATCCCCCTTAGATGATGACAAACTTCAGAGCTCCCAAATGTATGGCTAAAATCCACCATTGTCCTAAAAATAGACCAATGAGTCTCTAATACATATAAGAAAAGGGATATCATTTATGGAGAACCTAAAAAGATATTTATCGCTCCATTGATAGAGAAACTCAGATATATACAAATTATTCCAATTCCCAAGATTATTCATAATGGATTAATAATTCAAGGTGATCCACGTATAAATACTTGTGAATAAACCAAGGATTCAAGAACATATCATATATCTATAAGGGGGATGCCTGAGGGCCTATACTAGTAATCATAACCATCAAATATGTGTGGCTCTGTATCCTCACAATACAGAGGGTACATCCACATGGGCCCCATCCAAATCCATACAAACATGGGTCTCTAGGGTGGCTTGCATAGGGAGAAATTTAAATAATCAGAAATAGGTTATCATCATCATTCATGCAGAAGAATCCACATAAGTAAATATGAAGGTGACCCATGAGAAGACATATATTATTTCCCAACATCATGATACCCATATGTAAAATATGACAGAAAATGAGCAAACAAATTTTTTTTGTTGATCACATCATGTCTTCAATGAAATTAGGGTGGAAAATTATCGGAAAACGAAAATATATTCTAGTTCCCATCAATCCCTCCATTTAAATACTATATAAAACTATGGGCATACATATAATCCTACTCACTCTTATAAATCCCTTTTAGAAAATTTGATGGAAAAAAGAAAGATAAAGAGTTCTTCTCACCAATATGTAGACCTTCAGTCAAATAAGATAGCAATGAAAAACCAGAACATGCAAATTCTTGTGGATTCATATCAAGCCATTTAGTTAAATATGATGGAAAACTCTATGTAGACACATATTACTACTCGTTTATATCAGTACAATCATTAAATACGATATAAATTGGACAATGTGGCTCATGTATCTCAATTATTAATACTAGGATGACTCATAACCCTAGTCCTATACAGTTGAACTATTAGCACCTTCTATAAAGAAATAGAGGATCGGAGTAGGAACATATTCCATACCTAATAGTAGAATTGTTATATATTCTTATTCCCACCAAGGATGTCTCAAAACAAATCTTAGAAATTATGTAGGATCTAATATAAATCTTGGACCATATCTTACATAATATTCTTGTCGTAATCATGTCCACATCAATAACAAGGAGTCGAGACAAAAAACCTACCACCACAAATGGGGTGACTCATCCATGCTATAGGTTGTTTACTGATGAGTATAAATGCATCCTTTATCAAATTCAAGATGGTCTCCATCATTATTTCATTATAAATGGATAATAAAATTATGAATAATTAGCTACTCTAATTGGGTGACATTGGTCCACTTCAGCAGCCACTCTAGGTCAGGAAGATATCCATTCCAAAATACCATAAGCTTAGTGGCCTATCCCGACAACACCATGAGAGCCGCTCAAACAAAAACTTATATATGAAGGTTTTCACCAATATAAATTTTCCCCGGTTTCCCCAAAGAGAGTGCTTAATAGTAATTCATGCCAAAAGAAACTGTTAAATGAAGGGAAAACTCACAACCCTTCTCTACTAGAAGCTAAAGCTATTGGGGTCATCAAACACTAATCAATGGTGTATTGGGATCCTATTGACAATTTACCAAATTATAGAAGTGGTATAAGTAGTTGTGAAGGATCTCCCCATAATATTTCTACCATCCACTCTAGAGTTCCTCTCTAGATCACATACCATGAATGCCTCCTTCATGGACATAAATCAATTGATTATGAGAGCCTATCTACTTATGACTGCCACATTGCCCTTCCTCCATGATAGAAGATTAAAAAAGGAAGGTAATCTCTTTTCTAATGTATTTTATGAAGGTCCCCCACAAGGTATACATTTTAGAAATTCCCCCTGGAGTCCGACATCATGTTGTGATGGTAATACTCACCATGATGACATTCGCTGTGAACATCCTCCCTGTAGTTAAATCTTATTTCAGAAAGAAGGTCCTTTGCTTGTTTTCATCTTCCCTAAAGTTCCACCCTAGGGTATATTCTGCAAATATTCTCTCTATAGTTGGACATTGAGTTGTGATCATAGCCCTCACTATGATTTTATTTATTGTGAAGGTCCTTCCAACTGTGATACCTCTTTTTTAAAATAAGGTCCTCCCCTGGTCTTTGTTATTATAGAAGGTTCAGCACAATGTATACTCTAAAAATATTATCCCACCAGTTAGACATTTATATATGTTGGTAGTAATATCCATGATATATCTCATTGTAAAGTTCCTCCCTACAATGAAATTTCATATCAACTAGTTGTTCCTCCCCTTTATAAGTCAAATATTAGAAATACCGCATAATATGAGGTGATTAAAAAGATGGGGTCATAATTATTGGATACACTATCAATGTAAAAATGAAACCTTTCTCAAAAAATATTTAATGGGGAAATAATCTTCCTTAGATCTATCCATGAACTGTTCTCATGTCACCGAGACTCCCACTAGCCCCGTTGGTTGTGAAAAAATAGTCAGGAAGTGCTGATGTTGGGAAGATCTAGTAGTTGAGTCTGTATATTAAGAACAAAAGGATAGGTTTATAATGAAAATAATACTATATAGGGATGATATACACATTATCTTTTCCCCTCAGCCACTTCTAAGTTCAAAATTCTAATGGAATCGTATATAAAATGCATACACAGCATCTGTTTGAATCTCTGGACAACTCTCTTTCACCGGAAACCAAATTTTGTGTCATTCAATGGGTAAACAGACCATGCCAAAATATTGGGGTAAATTCATCATCAAATAAACTCAGAATACATTCAGTATTCATGGTGACCATGATCATAGAAGCCAAAAAATAATCTTCAATCAGCATAACTCAATGTGTTTCCAGATTTGTGTCACTTAATCATTGAAGCACTTCCCGGTGTTTATATCTGGGGATGTGAGGAACATGGATCTCTACATTTTAAATCATTCCCCATCTAGTAGAAACCACCTAAAATGAAATCATGTAATGTCATTATTCAAAGGTGGTTATTAAGTAAAACCCATTCTTTGGAAAGATGACTCACTCAAATAGAATTCGCCTTGAAGATGTATAATTAGCATTAGACCTAATGAGATAAAGCCTTTGGAAACACACAAAACCAGTAAATCGAGAAAATTCAATAGGTTTATTTATTAAGGGAATAAAATACTCAAGAACTTATAATTACCTTAGAAAAAAGTTGTTTTCATGTAGACATAGAAATGAAACCAGCTCACACTCAAACAAGGACTTGTGCGACAAAGAGAGTAGTGATAGTAGAAGAAAATGTCGTAGTACTGGATCAACCCCATCCCAAAGACATGTGGGGTATCTTTACCACAAAATTACATCATAAAACTAAAAAATATAGGCCCATGAATAATTACAAGAGAGCTAGAGAAACCCTAACTTGCAGGGATGAGATAAATTTTACCTCAACCAACCCCTCAATGGAAATATGTTTTTCCCCATTTAGGGAAGATGAAAGGTAAATAGGTCTCCCAGCTCATCATGTCTCATAACCTATTTCCCCTAGAATGGTAGGGAATGAAAAAGATTTATAAAGGTTCCCCTTGAGTTACATTTCACCATGAAGCATGTCCAGGATCCCATAAGGGATGGGACAAGTCCAATAAAGGGCGCAAATAACCCTCCTATAATTCAATATCCAGTACAACACCCACAATTAATTTTTCAATGGTAAACGTCGTAGATGTAAATACTATATATGGAATCGAAAATTATTGAAATACATAAGAGAAATGAGAGAATGGTTTCCTCAGAAACATGGTCCATAATGATAATGAAGGTGTGCATACCCATAACCAAAGAATCACACTAAATTTCTGTCCCACTTGATCAATCATACAATACCTTCCCCATAAATATCTACTAAATATAATAATAAATGAAAGGTCACATTCAAACTGCCCCTTCCTCTTAATGAGTATGATCATCCCACACTTAGATAATGATTTGACCAGTTATAAGATTAAATGAATGAGTTGAGGTGACTCAATGTTGACTTTCTTTGAGGTAGAATTACTAATAAAAATCCTCCCTAGGTAGATCCTCAATGTAAACTTCCAAAAGGCGTGCATCAATTGAAAGGATTCACCCCAGTGACAGAAACAAGGAAAATGCATTTTCCCAACTCTACACCAAGATCATTAATTTACCTGGACCCAATCATGGATAAAAATCAAGATTTTCCTCCATTAATGAGATAGCCAGAGTGGGTTTACAAAAATCCCAAAAGATATCCCCATCTAGATATCTGACTCAAATAATGAAAGAACTATCACATCAAGTTTTGACATTATTTGAACCTATTCAATATCCTATTAAACCAAACACATATCAAGGGATTATCAAAACTATCAAGACCTTGGAAGATCAATCAGAAGTCATGGAGGAGCGGAGCGCACCAGTGTAGACAGAATAGAAACCTTACCCTGATTGGGTGAGTGACACCCCTCCACTACTAAATTTAAGGAATCCAAAATTTCTACTATTAAATTGCTATGGTGACCCAGAACAACATTTTATGCACTATGTGAATCATTCTGATCCCATGTAACGACCATGATCCCAATATCCCAGATCTGGTGCTATACATTATTATGTTAGTTCTAGGTACAATAAATTGTATCCCCAATGATTGAATAGTTCAGCAGATCTGGAAAACTAGATACAAACATAATAGTTACATTACTATCTGAAATGAAAGAAAACATAGTAACTCTATTGAAAATATTCATGTTCCCTTAGTTTATCCATTAATGTAAATCATAATATACATATTAGAATCTTCGGGAGAAATAAAATATAACAAAGGGTTAATCTTAGATGACTAGTAAGGGTAATAAATATAGTGTAAACTATTATAAATGAATATAACAGTAAGGAATGTTGAATAACATACAACACATACCACTAAAACATAATCATGGGAATTCTATTCAAAAAAAATATGTTCATATAACACCATATAAATATTCACATAAGAAATATACTTAACCGTAGATTTTCTATTACTCAAACAATCACATGGATTATCAATAACTAATATCATAAAGATGTAAGGCATAATGTGGGACATCATAAACATACGACCATGGTTTTTTCCAAGTCACCATACATTATTGGGCAAGACATTAGCCAAAACACACACTAGTTTGTCTCATGAGTCCTACCGATGCATTGAGGGGCTATAGTGAGCCTCGAATGACACTTACTAAGTCCAGTTAATTCTTCTTATGAAATGTTTGAAATATAATCAACAGAATTTTTTTATTATTAGAAACAAGCATATGAAATTTGAATATTTTATCCATAAATTATGAATGGTATCAAAATATCATATCCATAGTCGATCTAAATCAAAAACCATTCACTAAAATATGGTAAATGTTATAATAAGAGATCAACTACAATTAATCATAAGACTCGACAGAGGATATTGACATAAATGAAAATACTCTAGTAAAATAAAGTAAATTCTTTAGAGAAATAAATTTTTCACTTTGAAATATTTTATTTAAAAATACACAAAAATATAAATAAAAAAAATTATTTCAAATGAACCTTGTAAACTATTAATGGATGCTTCAAAACATTAAACCTTCATGACTGCTAAAAAATCGTTCAATTTTTTATCGAAAAGTCATAAATCACCTCATTTGGAAAATGAAAAAATGATTCCATTCAAAAAAAATTATAGAAATTAAAAAATGATAAAGTAAATACTTTAACATTCATATGAGAATATTATAAATATTTTGATTTTTTTCAGAAATCAATGAAATGGAAGAAAAATATTCCCTAGTGGAGAATTAAATAGAATCAATATCAATTAATAATATCATATTTGATTCCCATATAAAATTTTTCTACATGTATATTAATAATATTTTATTCATTTTACTATTTTGGGTGTTAATTGGAATGTTTTCTCATGCTTGATTTGTCTTGAGAGTCTTGGATCTCTAATAGAGGATATATATCCAAAATCTCCATAATAATATTAATGACATATTTATTCATTATATACATTATTATAATCAATCTTTAATGGTTAACATGAAAAATAAATTGTATCGAATCGTGGAAATGGGAGGCCATACATACACAAGAGTAATGATATCATTCCACTAATTGTGAAAGAGTAAAGAAGTTTATAGTTTATTAATTTTTCCAAAATAAATATCATGTAATATTTATAATATATACCCATTATATCCATCATTATACACATCCATGTAAAGTGGTGAGGTAAAATAAATTTCTCCACGGTGTGGAGTCAATAAGTTTTACGTGCTCACGCAAGATGCTTTCATTTTTCATATTATGGATAAAATGTGTAATATGGTTGTACCATAATCATAATAATATTTAAGATTATATATTATCCAAGATTTATTACTTTATAATGAAAACAACAAAATAAGAGGAAGTAAAAGAATAAACGAAATTTAATTTGATGATAAAAAATTACATCTTCCTTGGTGGACTTCCTTTACATATCTTCTTAAGGGATATTGATTTTGTATTTTTTGAAGAAAAAGACATAAATAACTTGTACAAGAATGTTGGGAGAATAAATGTATAGGGTTTTGTCAAGCATGAAGGCTCAAAGTGGTGTGAGGAAGTGAGGAGTATTTGTCCTTTTTTAATTGAGGTGAGGGGCACTTTTGGAATCCCTCAAAATATTAATTTAATATCAATTATTTCTCAATTAAAAATGACCCACAAGTAAGTTAATTTAAAGATAATATGATAATGGGTCTAATTCATCTCAAACAATCATTTTTACATAAGTTTACGTTACATTTTTACCCTAATCTTCTTGGATTTAACCCTTACTTACACCCTTTAACTCTTACCATGACAACATGAATTTTTTACTCTTTTGAGGTAAATATATTTTCTATGAAATAACAAATGATACATTAATGATTCATAGATGAAATTTTCAACATTATCCCAATTATTTGTCTGAGTTTTATATTTTTATGAATATTAAATCATTTAATTAAACATTAGTTATTTTAAAATATCATTAAAGTCAATTTTAATAATATTCATTAGTTGAATTTTAAAAAAATATAAATTCAGAAGTTATCTTTGTAAAAAAATTTAAATATATCCCTAGTATATATAAGTCTTCTATAAAATTCATTTATGGAATTAATTATCTAAAATTAAATTTTTTTTATTATTTTTAATATCATTTATTAGATATTTTCACTAATTGCATCATCATTGTGAAATCCTTTAAGATAAAAATTTATTTCATAAAAATTAAAAATAAACTAACAAGATGAAGATAAGCATTGTATATCTCAAATGACTATTTATATTTGAATATATATATTTAATATCCTTATATAAAAAATGTAATACTTATTATAAACATGAATATTACATATTGTACATTCCTTAGAATAAAATACTAAAGATGGATTAAATTCATATAAGTTTCTCCAAGAGGCCAAAAAATCTGACCAAAGATGATTTTGGTCTAAAATAACTAATAAAATAAAATCATGAAATGTTTTAGGGAAATATTAAAATACTTATAATATTATTTTTACCCTAAATTACTCAGTTTATCCTAAACCAAGTTAACAAAAAATAATAAAAATGTTATTATTCATATTGTTCAAAAATGATAGGTACATATTTAGTAAATTTATAAATTATTATTACTATTATGGAATCCATTTTTTTGAAATTAAAATCACATAATTGACTAAAATTGTTTTAAAATTAATCCTATTGATGGAAAGAGAAAATGAGTTTTTAATGTGGAAACGTTCAAAATATTGAAATGTTTTTATATACAAAATAAATGTGATATATATTCCAAAAACCAAAATTGGAATAAATTATAAAAATTTATCTAATTATAAATTAAAATCTACTAAAAATATAATTTAACACTATAATTTTTTTTACAAATAAGATGTATTCAATTAAAAAGCTATATTCTATCAGTATTAATCAAAACCTAAAATTTATTTGAAAATTTAAAGAAAGGTAAACAATGTAATTTTTAAATATTATAATTTAAAATAATTTGTTTATTTTTTCAAATAATATTTTATAAAAGTGTAAATAACTAGATTTAAAATAATTGCTTCATCAAACGGTGATAAATCTGCTTTTAGAAAAATATAGCATCTTAATTTATAAAACTGGTTTCATTATTATCTTATGACTATAAAATATTTTGGATGAATTTAGAAACATTAAATATATAAATTTAATCATTTATAAGATATAATTAATTCTCTCTATTTTAACGGCTTTGTTAAAACAGTCACTTATTAATAAATCCCAAGGGGTTTGAACTTGGCGTTGTGTGAAACACAAGATATTAAATCTATTTAAAAAGAAACATTACAATAAAATCGTGGGGTGATACATCCCATGATGGGAACTCCGGAGAAACAATATTTAGTGAAAATAAGATGTTTTATACTAACCATTCAAGGGCCAACCTTCGAATTGTATACTAGTTTTCCAGCTTGTACGATAATGGGAAGGGAGGATCTCTGTTGGGAATTCCTCTTTCAGTTCCGCTCAACGCTACACAAGACAACCATCAGTGACCTCTCAAATTTAAATCAATGAGAAAATGAGAGATTATTAGATATAATTTTTAGATGGATAGGGCTGACCAATTACCTGAATGGGTCGCTTCCCCGATAGGATATTCTCTCTCTCTCTCTCTACAGTGATCATGTCTACAACGGTCTAGAAACACTACTTATCCTAGTGAAATATACAGGTTGATTTTTCAATTACTCTTCCACTACCGAAATAATGGAAGACTCCACACAACAGACTAAGTTCAAGTCTCTAGTAACTCCACCACTCCTGAGTAAAAGAGATGGAAAGGAAGAGGTGACATCTGTCACACTTAAGTAAGCCTATGCACTTGCTTCAGTTATGAAACCTACACCATATCGTGCAGCACTCATGGGATTCAACAAAAACCCCCCACCCCACCAAGAAAAATAGAGGGAACCTAGGTGGAATCAATTTAATGAGAGAACAGAAAGATTTTAGTCATTTTGATATGATCAACTCTGTGGCTATTTTAAAACGGCGATTGGAAATGATATACTCTGCTTTCCAGAGATGATGTAGTCAACTAGATATGTCTCAACAACAATAAATATTATTTCCCCTTTCACAAGATACTAGGAAAAACCATTCATTAACTCTTCCTCTTCTATGATATCCTATATGAAATTGTATATTCTGGATTAGTAAAACTGGGAAGGACACCCTGGCATGGAGTGTATATTTCTTCAATTCCCCCAATGAAGTAGGTGAGGGGAAAGAATTTTTTAGAAAAATGGAATAGAATCATGATAGTTGTATGACTCAAATTACGATCAATCAAACCCATGGAATTCTCTAAGAATAATTAAAACAACCAACTATTCCCCCAGCTGCTCCTTCTACAACATAGTCGAAGTCATCAACACCAAAAAACATCGAAGACCAACCCTTCAAAAAGTAGTCTCACTAGAAATATAGTGAGAAAACACATAAGGATGAACCTATACCAAGGAAAAAGTCATCTTTGACTCTTTTAGATTTTATTCCCTCAAATATGAAACCACAAGAACCACCCACCAAAGGGAACCACCAAAAATGGTTAGCCCGGAAAATTCACCATCGTATTAGTATTTAATATTTGGTTCCAAATATGTCATTCACTTAATGGATCCCTTATCTGAATAAAACTATGAATATGAACATGAGTACCTAGAATCTAATCGGTGAACCAGAGGAAGAGGTCATAGGATATGAGGGTATTGGGGATTGGACAACCATATAAGAAACCATGCTTCTAGCAACACCCCTGTTCAGACCATCAATGTTGTAGAAACTTGTAAAGCATCTCATCATTGAGTTACCATGGAATAGGGAAATCCACCTATATAGTTTAAAATCATCTCAAGCCTTATCACTTGGGAATATCAATTGGGAGAGGAAAAAAATGTTAGATCAACCTCGACGGGCATGCAGACCTGTCCAACCCAACCTACCATGGGTAGGAGTACCTCTAACTCATTTCTGATGGTCCAATCCATCCACATCAAATACTAAATCCCCAAAAGTGATTGTAAAATAGAACTCTTATCCAGGGAAGTGTATGATTTTAGACTAGAAATATGAAATCCTAAAATATTTATCTTTTCTACAAAGCAAGCTATCTATCTTAGATTCCATAAGTTTGTCGGTAGTCCTCAAAGAAGCGCTTAGAGAGACTTTTCTCAATCCTCTAAATTTTGAAGTTGTGGTTGTCACTACTGAAGACTATCTGATAGAGACTAATCTAATAGAATTATGGATGGTTATCTTATCCACATATCGAGATAATGATTAAATTATACAAGGACACATCATACACATTTATCTGTTGAATAGGATAAATTGTGTCAATATCTGAAGGGTTTTTGTTCATAATGGCCCTGGAGTTAATCTAATAACAATAAGAGCACTTTTCTTAATGGGATCCAATAAGGATAACCTTGAACCTTCCATTACAATTTTATAGGTATATGATAAAATAAAGAAAAATCCATGGGTCAAAATAAATACCAGGGATAAATTTAGAGACTAAGTTGTGAAGTCAACATTGTTGGTGGTTCAGTAGAACATGACTGCCAACATCTTTTTAGGAAAGCCCTTGTTGCACCAATATGAAACAATCCTTTCATCATACCATAAATGCATCAGATTCTACATTAATGAAAATTTTGTTCGTTTTATGCTAATAAATCCCCATTTAAATACTAATAGTCGCATTATATCGATTCCCTATTCTACGAGGGGAAAGGAAAATGGCCCCTGGTTGATGGTGTTGATAGAGTCACTACCCCGAACTCTCTAGAAATGATCAAATCCAACACCTTAAAATATATTAGGTAAGACTATATATTACCCATTGATAATATTAGATATTTGAGTCCAAATTTAGATACATATTCATCGATCTATATGATTTCAGCAATCACCACAAAGTCTAGCAATGTTGAAATGTTTCTTGACTCCCCCAACAATGGTGAAATCTCCTAGGAAAATGAATTCATTCCATCCCCAAAGCTCCAAGAAACCCCTAATAAACTAGATGAGATAGAAGAGGTTCTATCATCACCCAACGAGTTTGAGGACACTCCTTTTCCACCCTTTCTCCATCCTCTCTAGAGTTTCACGAAAATTCCACATTGTTAGCTGGATTAGAGGATGTTGCTTCATCTTTAGAAATCCAAGATGTGGGATCCTTTGATAACTATGGGGAACATATCTAGTAACATTCTCATTATATGGAACAAGAGGGAAAAGAAGATGAGGAGGAGGAAGAGGAGTATGTGGACCTAAGGGAATATCCTCTTGTATTTTAGGAGGGTTCCTCTACCATTATTGATGAATTTAGAAAGATAAATCTGGGTACAAGAGAAGACCCACGACCATCTTCGATCAATGAGACTATGTATTATAATTATAAATAGGTATATACCACATTATTGAAGAATTATAAGGATTTAATCTCCTGGAACAAAATATAAATCCTAATCCTCAATTGTAAGGTTGCCACTAAACAACAATCTCTAATAAAGGACCATTGTGGCTATAAATTGGAAACCAGAAGGATGAACCCAACACATGATGCCAAAATTGATGTTGAAGTTGAAAATTTGATTCGACCCAACTTCATTTGGGATGATCAATATCTAAAATGGATGGCCAATGTCATCCCCATAAGTAATAATAACAAATAAATTAAATATTTCATTGATTTTAGAGATCTCAATCGGCCCTTCTTGAAGGATGATCTCCTAATCATGGTCATTGAATTACTAATTAATGCAAAGGCCGGATATCAGTCACTCTCTCTTTCAGGGATGGCTATTTAGGATACAATAAAATATAGATGGCCTAGGAATATGAGGAATCCACTACCTTCAAGACCCCATAGGGAGTATTTTTCTATCGGGTAATTCCCATTGTCATGAAGAATGTCAGAGATACATAACAATGTGTCACAAATAGAATCTTAAAATAATTCCTAGGGAATTTTATAAAATTTTACTCTGATGATATTTTGGTAACATATTGACATCTCTCTGACCACTTTGTATAACTTGAAATTTTCATCAACAAACTAAAACTACATTTCATGAAAATGAACCCCTTGAAATCTGATTTTAGTCAAACCTCATGGATATTACTTGTGTTCTTCATTAGCCATCTTGGAATCCAAGTCAACACTGAGAGGAGAAATTACATCCTTTTAATGTAACCGCATTGAATCATCATAGAGTTGTGAGGACTTCATGGATACATGGCCTACATTTGGTGCTTCATATCCACACCTTATGGAAAATGTTTTTCCTTCACCCGGTTGACATAAAATGGGGTTACATATTTGTGGACCAATGATTGTCAAGAAGAATTTTAAAATCTCATGATATACCTCTAGACACTACTAGTGTTGATTCTCACTATCAATGAAAGGCCACTAATTTTTTTATAGACTAAGAGTGATCATAAGGTGAATTTATAATTTCGAATAATGAAAAAAAATGAAAAAAACATTTATTACCTGATCTCACCCATGATTCATACCGAGACATGTTATGTTGATGTAAATAATAGTTTTTATGCTAATATTTGAAATAAAAAGTATGAGGAACTACATCTATCACCACGAGTTCCACTTGATCTCTTTTAGAAACCCACTCAAATAGATCCTCATTCATCTGATGTTGACTAGATGTCTATCATGATGGGCTGTATTTTTGTAGTAGTTGGACATTCAATTCATTCTTTAGAAATCGGTGAAAGTCTCGGAATTAGCAGATATTATAGAAGAGCACCCCTTAGTTGAAATTACTTCAATGGATATAGAATTACACGATAAAGAAGTATTATCTATTCAAGAGGTCCCCAAAATCAAGGAAATTCATTTTGATGGTTCATCTAGAATCTCATCATGAAAGAGGATGGAAGACCCCATTCTCAATAAAGTGGGGCTTGGAGTCTTACTCATATCTCCATTAGAGGAAGTATTTCCTAACTTCTTCCAACATCTAGTGGGATTCATAAATAATGAAACATAATATCAAAAATCATTCCATGGTTTGAATTGGAACTTCAAGTGAATGTAAAGTAGTTTAAGATAACATTTGTACAAGTCATTATGTAGGCTAATTGAAATTATTATATCAAGAAGGAAGAGTAAATCCCATTGTTAAACCATGTTTGGGGACTAATGGTAGAGTACCCTTTGGAACTAACATTGTCTCATGTCCCACATTCATAGAATTCCCAAGCCGACACACTAGAAAATGTTTCCACAACTATAGTCAATCCAATGTGGGATGAAATAGTCATAAACATTTCACACAACTGGAAGTAATCACCATTTGTTGAAGGCAATGTGGAAGATATGGACGAAATTATCCACATCCCTGAACAATATGATTTGACCACCGACTGGATGGCACCTGTTGGGGACTACGTTCAAAATGGAAAACTCCAACAAGACAGAGCTGAGAGAGTGAAAACATGAAGAAGGTCAATTAACATTGTTTTATATAATGGCACAAATTAAAAAAGGTCATATATAATAAAATACTTTATGGGTTCCTTAATTGTTAAATTGATGGAAAATATATTACGACTGTCATGAAAGAAGTGAATATTGGAGCTTGTTGGTCTCACCAGTCAGGACTCATTCCTTCCCACCAAATCTAATGGTCAGGGAACTACTGACCAACTCTAACACAGGAAAACACTAAATTAGACAATGTTCCATTCTTATCATGTTCATTCTTACATCATTCACCAACCCCCAATGTTTTTTCACACATCCATGTACTCCCAAGAAATTTACATATAGTGAATGGATGTCATGGGACTATATCCTCCTGCTATGACCAACAAGATAAATTACATTATCACATAAACCTAATTGTTTTCCTAGTGGGCTAAATCCACACCCTTAAAAGAAGTCAGAGTAAGGAACATTTTCAGATTCATTATATCAAATATCATCACCACATTTGGTGTCCCTCACTCAATATTGACATAAAATAGAACTAATTTTTGTTCCTCAGAATTGGAGAAGTTACATGAGGAGTACGACATCCATTCCAACCATTCATCCCTCAACCAAGAAGTGACTAATTGATATATATGGTCCTTCTACCAGACCATATCAAATATACTGAAAAATATTGTAGATGTGGATAGAAAATCAAGGCTGGAAAATCACAAACATGCCTTGTGGGTTTACCATACCATGACCCAAACTACCACAAGGGTGACTCCATATTCATTTGTATATGGGATGGAGGACATCCTTCCCATCAAAGTTCAATTTCCCTCACTCCACATTGTCATATGTGAACATTTATCCATGGATGAGAAATCCCAGAAACAGCTAGATGAGTTAGAGTGATTAGATGATAAACAATTACTTACCTTTAATCATTTGGAACAAGATCACATGAGGCATTAAAAAAAGTTTAACCTTTGATATTTCCTCGAAGGAGGTGTGTTATTGGTCCTCAGTACTCCAATGATACCCATAAATAAAGCTACAATGATGAAACCAAAATGGGAGGGACTTTATTTCATTCAAAAGGTCTACTCCAATGGATCTTATTATCGAATTTTGATAGACAGACAACTCAATACAGCTCCCACCAACATAATGTTCCTAACGAAGTATTTCATATAATCACATGAAATTTTTTTTGTTGAATAACATTAAATTAAAATGAAATAGTCACACTGATATCATGACGAAAAATTGCCTGAAATACGGTCCTAGTCAAATGACCCAAAACTAAAAGGCACCATTCTTCACCACTGCATGACATTAAACATCATGGGAAACATCCCTATTATTCGACATTATGAAACCCCTGGAATAACATGATTTGAGACACTACTCGTTGTCCCTTAAATATGGGCCTCCATCTCAACTGTATATCCTAATCACATCCATCTATCACCCCAGCGGGTGGAGATTCCCTCTTGGCTAGACATGAGGAAGAACAAATAGGAAGCTTCCACATGTAAACCCCATTCAATTTGTCCTAAAGTCATGATGACAAACCATGTAGTTGGTATTTTTCACATGACCTTACAAATAATGACTTATGTTTCCATGTCATATGACCATAAACTGCAAGACATCAATGTCCTCACCCCATGGTGTTAAACTACATGGGAATTATCATTTCAATAAATCATCTTCCTCACACGAACTAGATTTATATGAAGGAAAGATGAAATTCCCTTGTCCTTGTGTGATAGTATGATCCACATAGGGAGTCTCTTTCTCAAGAACTATGTGTTCCTTTTCTATCATTACAGTGGGATAAGTAGTGATGCTCAGACAGAATTTTTTGGTCCCATCCATAAAATATGGGAAAAAATTCCCCCTCTGTGTATGGGTAAGACCTGCATAGATATTTCATATTGAGAACAACATGTGGCTTGATTTATGCTATTGGAGGATACACAGTGACACCTATAACTATGCATCAGACCCAACTAAAAATTTAACTCCATCTATTATATGGGTTTTTTCCATATTTTGGACTCAAGGCCTATCTTTGTGATAGTATTATTTTTCTCACTGGCTTACAAAATAATCCATCCCCTAACTGCAAAACACTATCATCCTAGTGTAATGATGTAAAGCTACCCACCCATCATCATCCTCACTATAAAAACGTTAAACTGGATGTCTACATCCTAGGAACATGACGTTAAATTGTTCTGTTATTCCATGAAATATGAATTTAAACTGTTAAAAATGGAATGAACTACATGACGTAATACTATAAATAATATATAGTCTAAGAATGAAAAATTTAAACAATGTTCAAGCCTTTCTAGGGAAGTGTGGTGTAGAACTGGGCTCCCTAGGACCTCATTCATGTCAGTTTTGTTACTCTATCATTCTAAGAATACATATTTTGGGAAGTTTTATTCACATGACCCAAACTACATGACCTTAAATTGAAAACCCATGTTTATGAATCAGGACTTAAAATTTTAATAATTCCTCTTCAGAAATGCGTATGTGGTGTGTGAGACTTCTTAGTCCACATTAATTTTAGGTTTTTTATGTCAGCACATTGTGAAATCCCTTTATGGAGTGATAAACACATGGTATGAACACTATGACGTTAAACTAGGAGTTAAATTCCTCGATGAATATTGTTAAACTTCAGTCTTACCTTGAATAGGTTTCAGATATATCTTAAACATATAATAGATGATTCCTTCCTCATTCTCTGAACATGGGATGCATCAAAATAACTTTCCCACTCGAGTGAATATTTACCCCCGACATCATTCATCCACCTTGCCGTATTAAATAACTACATAGAGTTTGATTCCTTTCCACATAGGATATGTAGTGACACTAAAAAATTTCATCATGTTCCAACCGACAACAAGCAAAAAGAATACCCCTTCCTTGTGTACAGATCACACCTATGTAGGGATCTTACCTCAAGAATAACTTGAGGAATTATTCTTTTCATAACATGATATGAAGTGAGAACTAGATCTCTATTCATGGGACCAACTATGATAATTCATCTTTAATGCTGAGTGACCCACATCCTCATTACATGATGTTAAATTGATTGGGATCCTAGAGCTTTGTGTGGTTTGATTCGTGCTAACACGGGATACGTAGTAACACATGGATCTCTATTCTCAGGCCTGACCAAAATAGAGGATAAAAATACCCTCCTATCTATGTATGGATCATACCTTAATATGGAGTATTTTGAGAACTATGTGTGTCTTGATTATCATTTTGAAAAGATATGTAGTTATGCCTAGATTCTTCACCATGGTATAACCACCACAATTGAAAAATTCCCTTATCCTTCTTTATGTCTCCTCTTTATGGAAGAATAATCATTTTCCACCCCTTGTATCTCATGTAGAGAAGTGCTCATGTGGGATTAAGAGTTTTAGAAGGGGATTCCTCATATGATCAATGTGTATCAATCCACACTAGGGTTTCTAGGGTCCTAGTATCATGAAATTAAAATACACAACCATTTTCTTATTGCAAGATGTAAAAGTGAATGAATCCACGATATCCATCTTCATTCACCTTATTTGACCTAATATCCTTACAACATGATATTTAGCTACCTGATACCTCAATAACTATGTGTATATTGATTGTTGTTTTGTTGAGATATATAGAGAGGCCTTGGACTTGTGTCATAGCCTCATCCATGGGGAAAAAATTCCCCATCTCCAATATATAAAAAATTCCTATGTAGGAGATCTATTGTTTTGGTACCTAATACAAGTATTTATCATGGAAAAAAATGGCCCCTACATATGAGTCTGATCTATGTTGAAATTTTTACACTCCATGGATAATCAGGGCCTGAATGTTTCTTGTGTATTTAGACACATTATTTCCATTTAGAAAAATCTATTCCCATTGTAATTTTAGATCCTAAAAATCCTCAAATTTCATTCAGAAATGGGGGGGTCAGCGTCTTGAGGAAACCCTTGTATTACTATGTATAATATACCTCAGTTGGATTTTCATAAGTTTCCAAAAAAGGCTTGTTAACCAAATAATAATTCATCTTTAGAAAAGGTTTTTCCTAACTCTATAATACCCAATGAAATTTACTCCCTATATAATTTTTCATGATCAAATAACCCTTAGAATCATGTTTTAGACTTTTGTTCTCCTTATAACCGAGGCATTCCCGAACATCTCGTCCCTATAAGTCTTTGGTTTCTCATTGTTTCCATGACATCTAGTCTTAGACACATGACCTAAAACTGCAAGAACCCATTATTTCATGGTATCATGACGTTGAAATGCACAATTGATGTTCTAGTCGCAAGAAACTAAATTTCATGATGTCCATATCTTCGTGTGGCTCGATTCTAACTATCAAAGGATATGGAGTGACACAAGAATATTTAATCATGGGTCGAACCACCAAAAAATTCAAAAATTAACTTTCCATGTCTATAGGTTAGACCTGCATAGAGAAACCTATAATAACTATTATGGTCTTATTCTCACCATGAAGGGATATGTAGAGATACCCAGATCTTACATCCTGATCTGACCATAACCAAAATTTTCCCTCTCTCTCCTATAGATGAGTTAGATCTTTGTAAAAGGATCTGATATATTCCTCACCCCTATTTGTGTGATCCATTATTCAAAATAAAGTGATCTTATCACCACAAAAGAGTTTGATAAATTGATGGGTTAACCTTATAAGAACTATATCTAGTTTTATTTCACTAATCACAAGATATGTAGTGACACTCGGATCGTCAATACTGAGTCCAGTTAGGTTGTAAAAATGGACCCCCATTTTTGTATATGAATAGGTTATTCATCCACAACAAATTTTTACCTCAAGAGATAGGTATGGTCTTATTTTTATTTAGATGAGATACGTAGTTATGATCATGCCTTATATATTAGAACCATTCCATCAAAACACAACATCCTACATATAGTTGATACCTACATAAGGAAAATATATCTACCCATTCTCATGAAATATCATCATGGAATACCCCTATCATGTCTAGGTAATCTCCATTCATAAACCAAACTCTGTGTACCGAATGGTATGAATCCCTATAATCCAACCCGACTATTGAAAATTGAGGTTTAGTTTCCTAAGGATACCTTTTTTGATGATGTACAATATTCCCCAGTTTGATCTGTATAAGTTTCCCACAAAAAAGACATGTCATCTAAAGGGAAATTCACCCCCATGAGCTTCTTTTCCTATCTCCATATTCCCTAATTAAATTTATGTCATAGATCACTCAAAAAATTTAGAAATTCCCAGATTATATCTTAAAATTTCCCCCTTTATTTCTGGAGATGAAAAATCATTATTGGATTGATTACCCTAAAAGGAAAAATCATTTATACCTCAATCAAAGAAAAGCTACATTAAATTTTATCCCTCAAATGGCCTTATCATTTGACGTTAAAATGCACATTCCAGGTTCTGGTTTCATGATTTTAAACCAGACCATGCCTCAACCATCTCATACACATGAAAAATAATTGTAGGAGTAGTTTCTCATTCATAGAAAAAATTTATATAGATTCCCCAATTATTTTCAGAAATCATTCTATTTATAATCCATCGTTCGCAGTCTAGAGAAGTCAAAATTTTCACAAATTACTTGGCTATAATTAATGGAGGGTCAATGTACTGGTAAAATATTTTTTATGACTATGAAAAATACGCCTATGTTGGATCTGCATAAGTTTCCCACTAAAAAGGCCTATTAACCAAAGGAAAATTTGTCCCTATGAGAGGCTTCTTCTACCTCTTTACACCTCAACAACATCATGTCAGAAACCTTTATTAAATTTTCTCCTCATGTACTTTTTCTATGTCTTGAATTTTATTTAGAAATCAAAAAACTATGGTCAATAAAAATACACCATTTATTTATAGAAATTTTTTGGATATTCTATACCATTAAGCCATATTGATACCCTCATCCCATAATTCATGTTCAAATTTTTTCAAACCAAATAATGAGTTGCATTAGTCTTGTTTGAAAGACTCTAAAAACCCCATGAAAGTAGAACCCAAAACACTCCATGTGGAAAACCTGAAAAGGGTACCCTGAATAAAATTTGATTACCCACACTCTAAATATTTCTAGAATTAGGAAACTATCAAACAATCAAAAGAAAAGTTAAAAAGTCCCAAATATTTTTATGTTGAAAACCAATAAAGGGATAGCTAAGAAAAATTAAACTTATTCTCTCTAAACCCACATCATAGTGGAATTAAAAAAATAAGTCAATAATAGAAAATAAAAAAAATCTAGTAGGGTTATCCATGTAACCCTAGAAACATTCAAATCTATGCTCACTATTTCCCTCAGAAAAAGAAAAAATTAAGGCATTACTTAACGAACCAATATTATGGTCGAGATTTATATTCTGTGATGAAACCATTAAAGCCATTTTATGTATTATCTTTCAATGAGCTTCTAAAAATTTGATTAATGGACATTGTAGGATATGATAAATGATATGTTTTTAAGGGAAAACAATTTCCCAATTCATTAAATAAGAGTGTAAGAGCATCCACACCCTTAAGTATTTTCTTGACACTAATAAAAATAGAGATTGTAGAATATCCAAAGTGGTTAAAAAGAAGCTCAACTCTATTTAGTAAAAAAATTAACTACCACCTAACACAAGGGATCAAGGTTTCGTTCTAAATTATACATTTTACCAACTTTGGGATCGGCTTTTGGGTGCATCTATCTAACAAAGACCTTGATATCTTGACTATTTTTTATGATGGATTTGAAATTCACATTTATTGATTATATTTTCTCCTTTGACCTAGATACACAAGCCTCACATTCATGTAGCTCCTCATTATATGAAACAACTTTATCAAAAGATATTACAACTTCAATGACCAAGTGGGGTAGCTTAGTAGTAACATTCTATAAGGAATCTGTTTGAAGTTGAGAAGTATTAAAATGAGACATACCATATTCCCAAGCAGCGAAGTATTCTCGATCAATAACGATATGATGAAAAAGGATATGTAGGTTCCAGTAATCAAACCCACCTGATGCCAAGAAAAGGAAAGGTTGGTAAAGGCTATCCACCACTTCATCCTTTTTAGCTGAGGGGGTATTTGTAATGATAGTGAAAATTTGTTTTTAGGCCCACCTTTGCATAGGTTGGAGTATGGAATAAATAAAGGGATCTTAATCCCAATCACCCATTTCCATGGGTATGTAATAATTTATTTCAACCATTACTGACATGGTCATATCAAAAAATGACTCTAGAGAGGGCATGTCTTCCATATCCTCCTCCTTACTAGCTTCAGGAACTAGGATGATAGGATCTTTATCAATTGGGAAGGTTCCCAATGAAGTTCCACTAGGAACAATATCAGGAATTCTTCCAGTAATTCCAGTTGAAAACATTGAATCTACACCTCCTCCAATAAGGGGGAGCGAGAGGATGAGGATCCCCTAAGACACTTAAATCCTCAACACAGAAGGTGATCTCCACTTAAAACTGATTAAAAATTTGCGTTAGACACCAAGTGGGGAGAGGCCAACAGTTTATTCACCTTTTGGATTTCATTACCTAATATCCCATCAGGATAGTATTCCATACACATCCAAGCATAATTATACGATAAAATAATGGGAGTTTCTAAATAAGGTAGAAAAATGTTCATGCCAGAATATTCATACATCATCATCAGCCATAGATACCGCAAGATAACTAGGTGGAACTCCAAAATTTGGGGATGGGGAAAAGAAGAAACTAGTTTCATACATCCATATTTTCATGAAAATATTAAAGGAATATAGATTTAATGGATATCAAATCCATCTACCCATGAATCCATAAATACACCTTGTAATGATATTATATAAGTATGCCCTACAAATTCCCTTTATAATTATCAACAACCGTGAAAGAAGGTGTGGGGTAAGGAATGGAAGTGATGAAGGAAAAATTATTCTTGTGTTCAAAAAAGTCGTCAATGCCCATGTATTTTGGGTGAATGGTGGGAATATTATGCAATTTTGGGAGAAAGAAGAAATGTAGAATTTTCGCGGTACACTGATATTTATAGTATCGATAGTGTTCTTCCACCCAACTGTACATGAATTGGAATGACCTTATGAGATGATAAAAATATCTACATTCTATAATAAGGCCCAGTAATTTATATATGCGAGTAATGGTGGGTATAACTAAGTTGATGGGGGTGTTCCTTCACTATTTTGTCTGCCATTTTCAGGGTACAAACCCTAACACTGATAAAGGAATCATAGTATGTTTTACACCCAAATAATTTAAAAATAAATATAGCATGTAATGCACTCAACATTGATTCTTTGTGGAAAAAATTTTTGTTATAAAAATTTCAATAATATAGTTATAAATTTTCCATGAAACAAAATTTTTCCACTTATGTGATTTGATTTTCAAAAAATGGGCATACACCGTTGTGATCAGTAAGTTTTTTAGAGTCTAAAAGGATCAACATATTTTTTGGTAAATAGTAACTTTACCCATATAAATATTACCCTCACCCATTAATGTATAAATAATATCTAGGCACCTTATAAATGAGAGGTAATGTTTTAAAAATCAGTAATTAAGTGTTGCTATTTTTGTGAGTAATAAATATTTAATTTCAATTTTAAATTAATAAAATTATTTAAAAGAAATAATTTTATAAAATATATTCCAAAAAAAATATTTTTTTTCATATGATTTTAGGATAATTTTATGAGATATCAGTTAATTTTTTATACTATTATAAAATCATTTTTAAATTTAAAAGTTGTATTTATCAAGTAAATAATGATTTCATTTAAAAATTTAATTTCACATATTTATAAAATTAGTTGGATTAAATGATGTCCATTTTTAATTAAACACATTAAAAAATGTTTAGGGATAATTTTTGGTATTTTTATAAAATAATTGAATTTTTGGTGAATAGTGAAATTTGATAATTTACGAAATATGCTAAAAATGAATTTCAGCATCATTTTTGAGAAATGGATGATGTAAATGGAATTGGTTAAAACTCAAAAGTACTTATTATAGTTTTAAATTAAAAATTTATGACTATTAATATCCTTGAGAAAAAATAATAAAATAATGATTACAATAATGGAAAAATCCCCATCTTCTCCACTATGAAAACCACACCTCACTCCAGTTTCTCTTAAGACCTATAAGCCTAGAAGCTTATCAAATTTATACCCAAATACTCTTTTCTAGTACCTCCCCATGTCTAGGATCCCTTTTTCTTTCAAAAATACAAAAACCCTTTCCCTCAAGGAGGTTATTTCCAGAGGTAAATCCACTTCATGTTTTATTTAATTTCATTTCAGTTTATCTTCATTTATTATTCTCTCCTAACCACCTCATTAAAATTGATCATGATAACTACAATATCATCTATATAATATAATTATATTATGTTAATTTAATAACCATTATCAATCTCCATACTCTCCCTCCTATATTTTATAACTGAAATCACCGTACGGGGGGTGACAATTTACAACCATCATGGAAGAAAAAGTTTTGTTCCTCAAATATTTCTTCAAAGATATTAGTAAAAAAATTTAATGGTTGATACATATATTAAATTTTTAAATTTAGCAAATTTTATTTTCTAGAATTAACATATTTACATAATACTAAACGATGAAACAAAATGAGTTTGTTATGATCAATAACCACCGTAATAATCTAAATTATTATCATTAAATGAATTATGCAATTATACATCCTCATATAATGGGAAATAATGTTATATATAACCATTTAAACTTATTTATATTCACTAAAAATATATTAATTCAATTCTACATAATTATATCTATTTCTCATGAATTTCTATACTCATATACAAGTGTGTCGATCGTGAAAACCAAGGAAACAAACGCTCCCAAGCGATAAATTTGTATCTTATAACACATCCAAACAGCCAGAAATGAACATAAAAAACTATAATAAATCAAATATATTTATATAATGTTATTAATTAATTAATTGATTGATTTAATTTTATTATCTAGTATGTTAATTTCAAGTACAGGACATGTTCGGACATAAGGTAAGGGGTTTCAATTCTCACTATTATTTCCATGGGATTTCCATTATTCACCACTTGTTTCTTGTTTGTGGTGAATGTATACTGAAATTAGATACATAATATTGTTAATATATTTATCTTCATGGTATTAAATTATTTGTTCTATTATTTTTAATTTTTGGATATACGATTCAATTGTTTACAAGGTAGTAAGGGTTTTCTCATCTCACTTCTATTTTTGTGAGATATTCCTTAGTCACCACTATTTCATTTTTATGGTGTATGTATACTACCCGTTGATGAAACATGTCCTGAATTTATTTATATTAATTTTATTTAATAAATCATTTGATGATTATACATTTTGGGGCATAGGTTTCTGTTGATTACAAACTATTTTGTGAATCCACGCGATCATTCATTTTTTCCACCAGGTTATTATTTCAGTATATTTACCCCAATATAATGTTTATTTTTTTTACTTATTATATAATATTTTTAGGTTCAAAATTCATATATTCTGATCATTTAATCTTCCTTTTATGGTAATTTTATGTTTTCAAATGGTTCCCTTCTGAATTCTTTCTGATAAGAAAGCCCGATTCAAGGGAACTTCTCGAATTCTTACCAATTTCAAGTGCACTATATAATTTGTTTTATGCCGTAGTTATTTTTCTAAAATAATTAATTTTATCATGAAAAAATTATCATTATTCATTTAGGGTTATATGAAATCAAACATTCCATTACTCTTTAAAATATCTTTAATATTTTTCTTAAACCGCACTAAAACGTTTTTTTCTAAAGTATATTAAAAGATATTTTTACATGATTTTACTTCAGCAGGACATAATTTATATCTAAAATTTAATTTTGATGTTATTACCTTTTCTTTTTTTGGGATATAAATGTTTAAAATTTAATTTTATGGAAAATAAAAATTATTTTCCAAAAAGAACTCTTCTTTTCAAAGAAAAAAAGATTTTTCTCATCTCACTTTAACTTTTATGAGATTTATGCCTTGTTCACCGCTTATTCCTTGAATGTGGTGAATGTAAAACCATTATATATATATCATAACAAGAGACTACTTATTCTATTAATATTAGAATGGATTATTATTTGAATGTTTCAAAGTGGTATGAGACACATTGGAAGGTTTAAAGAATATTTCCACATGAACAATTCAAAGGTAAAATTTAAAAGTATATTCATCTATGTCAACATCTATTGTTGAATATTTTTCTTCATTCAGTTCTATATCTTATAATATTAACTACCATATGATTATGAAGGGATTATGGACAATTTGACTGTGGATATGCTAATTTGATACCATTCATGGGTTATAGTTATTATATTCAAATTTCATATGATAGTTTTTCAATAAAAATATTTATGTTGTTTATGTCACACCATTTTCATATGAGGAATGTATTGAAGTTAGTTAGTGATGGGTGGGGACCTATATATCTCCTCGATGAATAAGTAGGTCTCACAAGACAAAATATTTTGGGGTTTTACCTGTTTTTGTATGGTCTTGGAACAAGGCCTTGACAGTATGGTTAGGATGTCTGACATTATGCATTAAATCATTATGAAACTAGTAATTGATGGTCCAAGTGATTATTTGACTAACTGAATATCCACGGTTATGTCTTATTATGGATTTATTTATTCATCTTTCATTTAATCCATATAATACTCAGCAATATTTAAAGGATTTTGTTTTTAGTGGCTCATCATGCTTAGTGTTTATGTTTATAATTACTTCCACTATATTATCTATCCTTAGTGAGAATTTGAGATTACCCCTTTATTATCTTTATTTTACCCAGGTTATGAAGAAGAAAACATTGTATAATATTTCAAGGATTCAATTTTGTATCATGTTTTAATTTTTTTTTCAATGTATTGTCGGTACCATGTATGTAATTTGGTTTTCTAAGACTACTAAATTGATCAGGCCTTCCAAATTTGATTCCTTGCAATAATGAAAATGTAATAAAATATTTCACGAGCTCCAGGATTCTAGGGTCGTGGTGTTATAGGATAGGAAGATCCATCCACTCAGTAACATGGCAAAGAAACCCATCAAACTAATGTCTGAAGATATTTCTGGATATATTCTATTTCCCCACATGGGATTTTGGGCCACTTCGAGAATAGCCTAGTAAAAACCATGGATGCCTCGTGAATGTTGAGTTGGATTATTAATACTATGATAAACTTTTAGCCTTAGACGACCAAATTTTGTAAACAAAATATTCCAATCATTTAATGGGATGAGTGGGTGGTTGTGTAGGGTCTAACCAAGAAATTTCTCTACTATGGTTAGATGGCCCCTCTATAATGGAGATATATTCTTGGTGTTTTCCTAGATTTTGGTTTTGTGAAGGAATTAATCATACATGTTACCAATAATGTGGATTACCCTATGATGGTTGACATCCCATAAGATGATACCTTCATCACCATGTGATAAATGGAAAGTGTTGGTGCTTGAACACCAATAACTAATTAATTAAGGAAGAACCTTGTTCAGTGAATAAACTGAAAACTGAGAGATGTACACTACAAGGTATAAGTTTATGACCTCCAATTGTTCATCTAATTTCATGACATTCTAGTGCACCCAGAATTCCCAAGGCCATTAATCTAAGATACTCCATCTAGGCAATAAATCCCAATTTGAGATCCACACTACATTGGAATTTCCTCACGAGAGGTTAAAAATTGATGGATAGTCATTAATGGATTTTTACAAAGATACTTCACGGATGTTTTGGTTGCTTTTTATCTCTATAAAACCATTTATAATAATGTATTTCTCTTGACCTATCCTAGAAATGATTTTTCCTCTATTAGAGATGTTCACTTGGGAATAGTCCCGAGACACCTCAAACCAAGAGGATGGTAGATACTGATCAATTGGTGAAGGAGTGCATCTTCTTAAATTCCAATGTTATAAAGTGGAAGTTGGTTCAAAAATGGGTAGTTATGAATCTCTTGGAAGGAAAGGTTATTTAGGATTCCCTCATAAGGGATGATGTGATATCAAAGATTGTCCTCAATGTTCCAAGCCATGGTAGTTCTTCTCCCAATTGTTATAATCAAGGTGGATTCCAAATCCATTTTCCCCTAAAATGGATCATTGAAAATATGTGAGATTCATTGATGAAGGATGAAAAAAGGATGCATTCACACACCTATTGTTTTCCCAATTAACTATGCATTCGATAAGTACAATCCACTAATCGATGGTCTATGGGGTGATTCCTTGAGAAACATTGGTTTTGAAGCATTGTCTAGATATGTGATAGTCTTTGGGGAATTCCATCCATGAATTATCCCATCACTATATGGATTATTTAAATTACTATTTGTGGGTCAAGGAGATCAGTTAGTGGGAAGGAGAATCTGTAAAGGATTCACTACATGGAAGTGTAGGCAATAGATAGAGTTTTCATAGCACTCAATTCATGGACCAATCTAATAAAAGAAAAATGATAAGGGACCCTTATTTATTGGTGTGGTCCACTCTATTAGTTCCACTTTCATACCACAAACCCGTTCAAAATAGGAAATATTTCTACAATGTAATAGCCTCCTATTTGTCTCAAATTGAACCCATTCTGAAGGGGGGATTCTTTGGGTCCTGAAATATCTATATATGCAAAGAATATAACTCTATTAAAATATAAAAAGGGTAGAAAAAAATGAAAATAAGATTGAAAAAAAATGTTTAATTAGGGATCATTAAAGGATATATTGATCTCATGAGGTAAAAATCACATTGTGGATTGCCACTCCGTATGGCGTTCTGTAACTTCGTGAAGTGCCCTATAGAAAAAAAGAGTTTGCGGGCCGATATAGATTTTCAACTCCTATAAATGAAAAAAAATGTTTTTGGGGATGGGAAGTGATAAAATCCCTCATGAACAACCATCCTTGTGAAATAATTAGTTCATGGAATGAGGTGGTACCACTAGTTCCGATGAATGAAACAGAGTTGTTTGTGGGGTCAGGTAGTGATTTCCACCCCAGAAAATGATGGGCCCCTTCTTAAATGAAACCATTAATGGGATGGGTCATCCTCCTATGCTCTAAAAAATATGTTCCACAACCCACCACAGATGACTGGCCATGTTATAATCCCCCACCCTCTACAATAAAAAGGCCTCGAGTGGGACTGAAAGGAGGAGTGAACCGAAGAGAGATGAAGGAGATGGGTGATGAGGATATGAAAAAAGAAGAGACTCTTAGATGAATCAGGATATATTTATTGATTCCCATCATGTTAATATATACCAAAAAATAGTAAGGAGGAAATATTAAATCATTTAGCATTCTGTTAACTATAACCCTTTGCGGACACCATTCTCATAGGGTATAAATGGATGGGCCCTTTGTGGACAAGTACACCTCATATCGAAACACTATGAGGGAGAAACCTTGAAGCATGTAGAAAAATGTTACAAGGTATTAAATTATCCCTACAAAGCCACACACTTCGTCAGCAGAACCCTGGTCCATGTGGTAAAACACTCTGAAGATGGTCCCCTCACCTGTATAGTAATATGCTACTAGGAGGGAACCTCATCCTGCTTAAGAACATGATATGTGGAGTAGGAAATCCTATGGGTTTCTACTCTCTATCTCTCATCACTCTCTTCCTTCATATCATTAGTCCCTATATCGCCCCCTCCACAATCTATTCTAATGAAATTAGTTTGAGGACACTTCCAAATCTACCTAACATGTATGATCAAATCATCAAGAACCTCAGCGTGTCCTCTAAAGTTTATATACCCAAGGTAAATGGAGTCACATATAAAACCCCTCCATCAAGGTGGGCCCTCGAAATTTCCTCGGGTCTATATTCCCATTACAATGAGGGTTTCAACCATGGGGTTCTCATGAGAACTTCCCAGTTCCATGTGAAGATGGGGATGATCACCCATTCATTTCCCTTTGATATGGAATGAGATCCTCTTCATAGAGCTAATTTTTGGGTATCCCTCATGCGGTAAGACCTTAGACATTATTGTAGGGGGGAAAACTCTTACTCTTCTTCACCTCAGCCATATGACATAGTTGGATAGATCCCAATATGAGGCAATCACAGTTACTAAAATAAAATAAGAGATATGAACATTCAAATCCCCTTATCTCTCCCTTTTTAATTTAGCACTTCATCCACTAACAGAAAAAGTGGATCATGTGGTATTTTTATATACAAATTCCAGTTGATTATCCAAGTGAGTGTGGATAACATTGTCTTAAATGTTAGTAGAGATCATGAAATTTGAGTGATCATGAACCTTTAAATGGTCCAATTCCATACGTAAGCACCAACCCCTATACGAATGGGCCTCTTATATGGTATAAGTCCCAACCACATGGGCATCCTATTGAGTGTATTCCCCAATTATTTCCCCTCAAATGGGAAACTTCCAGGTGAATGCCCCAACGATATGGGTAGCTTCCATGCATAATACCCACTCATATAGGCATCCCACAGGTGTAAGCCCCAACTCACTATAGTATGTTGGATTTTGTTCTTAAATAAATGGTATATGTTAGAAACCCCTATGAGGTACAAACACAACACATATGTTTTCCCTAATGTTTTATAGGACATATTCATGGAAGGGACATATCAACCTGGGAGACCCCATCTCTTATAGGAACTTCGAGCTTCCTTGTCGTAAGTCCCACACCAAACTTTGACTGGGCACATTTCTCATAGTCATAATTTTCCAATGATAATAAAATAAATGGTTGAGTCCTACTCACATGACCTTAAAAGGTGATGTTTCCTATAAAGTGGCACCAAAATACATGAGTTATAATTACTCTCAAGAAGATACAGAGGAATCCCATAATATGGGTTTGATCCCATAATAAAAACAACTCATGCCCCTGGATTACGGTAAACAACTGAGAACACAATTGTACGACATAAAACAAGAATCATCCTGATAGACAACTAAATAGTCTATAATACCCGTATAAAAAGTGGGAATATTGGTTGAGAACCTCAAATACATACATATCCTTCCATTGATGGATAACATTGGATACATACATGTTATTATATGCCCATGATTATTCACAATGGATCATTAATTCAGGGTGATTTGCATATACATTCTTTGGAATGAACTATGAATTCGCAAACTTATTTTAACACTATAAGACAGTCCGGAAATAGATAATACCCCCCCACAAGAGTGTGATGAGCCTGAATCCCCATCTTCACAACAAATGGTAGTTCTTAAGTGTTATTGTCCATGTTACCAAACAAATTCATGCATTTGGAAATTAGTACCTTGAGTCCTCATTGATATGAGGGTTGTTATGTATTTCCAAATCCCCAAAAAAATCCATTAGAGATTATTCTGAGGCGTTGTAACCAATTTCAGAGACTATACACAACTAAACTCTTTTCAATAAACCATCAAGAAAATATGGTCCTTGTTGGAAATAAGGACATATTGGTGTATTCAAGGATAAGGGATGAGTTTGAGAAATACTAGTAAATAGTGTTGGGAATTTTTAGGGATCATCACTTTTACTCAAAACATTCAAATATTATTTTCTTGATATAATAGGTAAATTTACAGGGCCATGTTATCTATGAAATAGCTTTTTCTATAGATTTAGAAAGGATAGAGGTTGTGATATCTTGAAAACCATCAAAAAATGTATTTGAGATATGTAGTTTTATTGTATTAACTTTTTTTTATTAATGTCTTTTTCATGAATTTTAATAACAAGATTCACCAATGTAAATATTGAAAAGTAAATGTATTACATTTCATTGGAATAATTAGTGTCCAAAATCTTTTCAAGGGCTTAAATATTCCATTACATCAACACTAATAGTGATATCACCAATATTAGGATAGTTGTATGTTGTGTATACTGATACACCAAGATCTCAGTTGGGATGTGTTCTAATGTAAGGAGATCATGTTGTTTCTTATATAACATAGAACATATAGTCATGTAATAAGAACAACCCACCACATTTTTTGGAATTATATTTGGTAGTCTATTATTTGAATACATGGCATTATTACTTCATTGGTAAGTGATTTTTTGTTTTTATAGAGGACAAGAGTTTAAAAAAAAATTCTCACAAAGATATTTGAATTTGGGAAAAAGAATATGGATGGAGTATCTCCAAATGTTTTCCATTGACTTAATTTATACTCGGGGTAAGTTCAATTTGGTAATGGATTCCTTAAGCATAAATTCATATATTAATTTAGAAAATAGGCTTTGGATCAGTGTCAGGTGATGTTAGTGATAACCAACATGAAATTGGATTTTTAATACTGATATAGTTTTATGGTTTTCTTTCTAGTTTATTTTGTTGCTAATTTGATTGATACTGTTAAAGAGGTATAAACATCTGATTAAAAATGCATTTAAATGTGGTCAAAACTCAATGGTGGGGAGACTATTGTTGAATGTAATACAGATGCGTGTATATTTTTTTGGTTTCAAGATCGGATGGTCATACCTACAGTATGTTCGGAACAACTTATTAAAGCTTAAAAAAATTCAATGTGGGTTGTTCATCCAATAATACAAAAGATATATAAGGCATTGAGAGAAAAATTTTGGGGGGATTTCATGAAAATAATGGTGGATGAGTTTGTTTTGAGATACCTCACATGAGAACAGGTTATGGATGAGTAGCAACAGAAAGTGGAATATTGTAGTTCTTACCAATCACTATGTGTAAATGGGGGTAAATAGCTATAGATTTTGTGAAAATTATCCTAATAATGGGTTTGAAACATGACTCCATATAGGTTATTGTGTATTAGCTCAAAAATTCATCCCATTTCATCCCTATTCATGATTCTCATACGGTGGGGGAATGTTCAAAAATCAATATTCAAGAAATGGTAAAGAGTAATTGAATATAAGTTTTAGTAAAATTATAAGGATATTTAATGTTTATATCTCATTTTAGGAAATACTTACAACAATCCCTTGCGACTCAATTTACTATGAGTCTATTGTATCATCCTCATACATATGTACAATCTGAAATGATGATTCAAGTGATAGAATATATGCTTAAGGCTTCTATAATGGATTTTGGTTGGTTATGGGAGTAGAACATACTATTAGTAGAGTTATTATATAACAATAGTTATCAGAATATGATATATATGGACCCTTTTAAATAATTTTATGGGTGTTCATTTCATTATCCACTTTTTTGGGTGAAAATAGGTGAGACTTACCTGGTTGGACCAATACCTATGCACGAGACAATAGAAAAAATTCAATTGATCGGGAAAAGAATGGATATGTCTCATATTTGTCAAAAATTATATATGGATCATTGTTGATGACTGTTGTCATTAGATTTTAGTGATCATATGTTCTTGAGAATCTCTCCATGTCTTGGGCATTATCATTTTGAGAAGTAGGGTAAGTAATATGATCAACACTTTGGACCAGTTTAGATACATGAATGGGTTGGTGTGGTGGATTATCAGTTGGATTTCCCATCATGGATTAGTTTAGTGAATAATGTGTTCCATGTATGTTGGTTTAAGAGTTATCACACGAACCTAACCACATGATTTGATGTGATCATGTTGACCTAGATCTGGATGCTATGTTGGAATATGCAGTAGTGCGAATTATGGATAGGAAATAGAAAGTATTTCACCAGAAAAGCATCATTATAGTACAGGTTTTATGGAACCATGGTTAGATTCTGAAAGATACATGGGAATGTGAGAAATAAAATGGTCACAAAATGGACCAAACTCTTTTAGACTAATGGTGGGTTTCTACATTCTAGGGATGGAAGGACCAATGTTAGATAGAATGTAGAACCCCCAGTTTCAGGTAATTAACACTTGATAAATATATTTTAAGTATATAAAGTTATTAGGTTTTTTTTGAAGACATGGAGGAGTGTTGACATGGTTTTGGAATTTTTATATAGTTTCATGGTTTGATCATTGTTATTAGAATCTAATAAACACCACCAGAAAAGAGTGTAAAGGGAAATAGTGGGCATTGGGTAGGCACACAGTTGGCCCATGGTTGGTGCATGATTTGACCAAACTATGTAGCCACCTAAGTAAAACCATTAAAAGTGGTATATAGTGTTTGATCATGGTTATCTCATGGTTTTTATAACCATGTGAGGTGTGTTTTGAGGTAGTGGATTTCACACAGTCTGTGCAATGTTTTCCAAGTTGTGCGCCAAAACCATGAAATGTTAAAACATATATACTTATTTTGTGGATCTAATACGAATCATCTATTAAACAACTCATTTTTTCCTTAATCTGACCCTAAATCAAATTCCACTCCCTCTCAAGGATGTGGAGAACATTCACTTCTTTCTAGGAGTGATCCATTTCTAAATCTTACTAAATTGGAGTCCAGAATACATGGTAAGTTTTCGTTCTTGGCGGGTTTCCTTAGTTTTATTCTTCTTCCCTCTCTTAGATTCATGGATCATATCTATTAAGGATATATACATGTTGTGATACACCATTAATGATTCGATATGGTTGTTTTTGATATGGAACAGGACAAAAGTTATGTTTTAGAAGATCTATTCCAAATTTGTTGAATAATTGGAACCATTGTAAGTTTTCATCTAAGTTGTGAGGTAGGTGGGTTCACTCTCAACGCATCTTATTATAACTTGATGGATTGAATTTAAATTAGAGGATTTTCTTGTTTTGAATTGTGTAATTGTTTTTCAATTTCTATTGGGAACCCTATATGCTGATGGTTTGTAGAAGTGTGGAAATTGGTAATTTTTTGGAAAGTGAAATTTTGGAGTGATTTTAAAATAATGATTTAAAAATTAATGTTTGGTTTTGATGTGTGAAATATTGGTTTGAATTTTTTAATAAAGGGTTTATTTTATTAAAATTGTTCATAATATTTAGTTTTGAATGGTTATTAGAATAGATGGATGGGTGTGAGTTGAATAGGGTGCATAATGGTCATGAAATACCACCATCAATGAGATATAGTATAATCATGATGTTCCAACATCTATAGTAACACCAAGATTTTGTGTGTGAATGTGTGGTTGGATGTGTGGAATGGAATTAGTTGTGCCAAATATATTTTTCATTTGGTTGCAAGGAACTGTTTGATTTCTTTCCATGAAAAAATAATTTTCCTAGAAATGGTTTTGGTTTTGATAAAAAAATATTTTTTATTATTTTATATTAATGGTTTTATATAAGTATGATAATATGTTCTATACTCATGGAATAAGTAGATAAGTCATTGGGGTAAATCCTACTGAGTTTTATACTCACCCCATTCATGGTAAATTTCATGTGTTTTAAAATTGTATATATCTAGATGTAGGTAAATTAACGGTATCTAATTTCTTTAGTGATTCATTATGACACCTTAAGATTGGATTATGGAGATCGAGATTTGAGCATGTTTGGAGGTTTGGAGTCTATGTCTTTTGTTGTCTTTGTGTTGTTGGTTTTGGTTTTTTACTTTGTACATTTATATGGGTTCTGATTGTAGTTGGGTAATTTTCATATGGTATTATTTTGTGTTTTATTACATTATACTCATGAATATCATCATGGTTTTTTGGTTATGGTATTCTTGTTTGGTTTTTTACATTCAATGGGAAAATCATCCCCCATTTGTCATGAGTCCCTTTACATTTATTGATATCCTTTGGTGTATTGGGGATTCCACCTACGGCCTAGAATCACTTCTTACACTTCCCAACCTAACGGGCTAGGGGAGGTACATTACACATTACGTAAAACCATCTCCATTTTTATCAAATGGGTTACAAAATTATCATTTGTGTGTACGATGTACTATCACCTCATGAACTGATGTTATTCAATTTTCAATTTCCACCTCTAAATACTGGAAATATTTATGGATTTTCTTTATTTATATATGTTATTTATGATATTAGTATATGTAATAATCTCGATCATCTTTTCAGGTATGCCCTTTTAGGGTTGTTTTTTAGGAAAAGAGGTGTTTCTAAAATTTCATGAGTACACACCCTATAATTATAAGTACACACGTTGTACTTATTAGTATACACTGTGTACTCGGTTTCCATGGGTATTTGTGTGCATTCCATGTAATGGCCAAACACATACTCATGTTGGGTGACCTGGAGACCACTTAATGTAGAGGCCGGTTAAAGAAAGTACACACATTATACCCTTGAAGATCATGTTGTGTAATTTCTTTTTATTTCATTAAACAGACCGGGGTCAAGTCTAATCATCAGAACACCCTTCTTCTTTGTCTGTCTCATCAATGAGATAATGAGACTATTGATTCTTCTTCGAGCCCCCGACTCTCCGTCCATTCTCTGAATTGACAATCATCGATTGAATTGGAATTTCTAGGTTAATCTATTCCTTCTTCTAGAACCTTGTTTCCTGATTCCTCATTTTTCATGAGTTATCTTCGGTTGAACGTTTTTAGAATTGTTGTATACCTACAGTGCTCTAGGGTGATTCAAGGGCTTAGGTTCATGTATATTAATAGTACAATACTGAGGTAGGTAGTTTGTGCATTTCCGTAGTTATTCTTTGAGTTATATGTGCAAAAGTGCCCAATACCCTTGTTCGGGGTATTGCGTGTTTAAGGTTTTTAGCCTTTTTATTGCCCGCTACCCCTTGTGTGCTTGAGTAGAGGATGTATGACTGTAAATAGGGTTATTTACCATGCTATGTATGTGTTTCCCATGTTGCATGATATTGACTATTTGGTCTAGCTTTTTCTGTTAGGCTTCTTTATTTCGTATGCCTAGAATTGTTAGGATGATGTGACTTTATCTGACATGTTGTTAGATGATGTAGACTGTTTATAAGATTAGTTATAGAGGTTTAATTAGGCTTCCATATACCATTTTTTCATGATTTATTTACACAGTGTAGTGGGAACCTAGTGTAGTAGACCATAGGGAGAATAGATGCTGAGGGCTTCTCTAGAGTGTCTTTTTACATTTACGTTGTGAGACCAAGAGAGGGGATGGACTTTGTGTACCCTCGTAGTGTTTTTTGTTCCCTGTTAAAATACCATAGAGTGAATTGGGCGTTGAGTGCTTCCCCAGAGTATCTATTGTTACTGATACGAGACCACATATTGAATTGACAGTGAGTGCTTCTTCAGAGTGTCTTTGTCAATGATAAACCAGAGGGGTTAGACTGTGCGTACTTCCCAGAGGTTTTCTTGTGATTTATTTGTTGAACCAGAGGGGTTAGGCTTTGTGTACTTCCTAAAGGGTTACCTACATTTGATTAGCTTCTTACATGGTATATAAAAATGAATGCAATTGAATTCGTAGGATTCTTACTATGTGTAATTCGTTGTTTACTTCTTCATTTTGTTTATTTATTTCCATATAAATTCACTGAATATTAGGAATAGATAATTGGGTGGTTTCCTAATGGGATTAGTCTCACACCCTGTTTGAGTACCAAATTGTTCCCCTTCTATGGCAGATTTGACGTCGGTATTCCAGCAGCACCATCTTTCCACCTTCATAGGGGACAGAGGACCTAAGGATGTAGTGTCTTGGTTAGAATCCATGCTATCTATATTCAAGCTTCTGGAGATGCCTATAGAGAGGAGGGTGAAGCCTTATACTTATATGATTCAAGACTCTACCAAGAGACGGTGGGATGTGATCTCACAGGAGGGACACTAGGAGGTTGTGGTGTAGGATGAGTTCCAATGTGCCCTCTATGATTACTTCTTCCCTGAGTCATTGAGGGTCGATCAAGCCTTAAAGTTCATGAGTCTGGAGAAGGGTACTCTCTCAGTCATGGAGTATTATTCACGCTTCACTGAGCTGTTGTGCATCACACCTATTCTAGGAGGTAATGAGTTATTTATGGAGATGAAGATTGAGCATGGTCTCAGGCACGACATACGATATTAGGTGATCATCTTTAGGTTGACATCTATAACCTATATAGTCAACCAGGTTCCAATCAAAGAGTTCAATCTGAGGGATTATGGAGCTGTGAGATAGGGCGGTTCGACATCAAGAGTTCGTACCCCTCTAACTGACAGCAGGAAGCACCGTAGGCAGTCTACTCATTGGGATCTGAGGAGGCGAGATACTTTTTCTTATAGCAAGCTGGTTTTCTACTAGTGCGGGAAGAGTAGACATACGAGGCCACATTTAATGAGAGACCTAGTAGTGTGCCGATCATTCAGAAATATTGTCCATCTTCTTCACTTCTGTCAATTCTTCTCACCAGCAGGTGGTGACATGGGTTCTTCTATGACTCTGCGTTCAGGTGCAACGCCACAAGATTCTCATCAGTTAAGGAACTAGAGTTATTCCATCCATTTAGGACAAGGTGGATGTCATGGTCATGGAATCCAATTACCAGGATTTCAAAAACAACATGGTGGATCAGCTCAGGGTGGTCAGGCAGGGTTGCAGGGCCACAGTGCAGGTTATACTTAATCAGTGGAGTAGCCCCAGCATGGGCAAGATCTCGGACCCTCTATAGTTAGAGGTACTATCCTAGTTGCCACACTTTTATATTCAGTGGTTTTCGACACAGTGGCTTCACATACCATTATATATGTTTCTATTGTGGAGATCCTTGGGCTCCACATATTTTCTTTTCCTGATATCATGGCATTAGACACTCCGTTGGGGACTAGAATGGCTAGTGTATGTCAGTGCATGGAGTTCCCTTTAGATTTTGGCGGGTGTCACTTCTTTTGGCACCTATAAGTCTTGGAGATTATGGGATATGACGTCATTCTTGGAATAGACTGGTTAGTTCATTTTCATGTTGTTGTCAACTTCTATCATCGTAGGATGAGTTTCAAATCACCAGAGGGTGGACTGTTTCTTCATAAGTGCGAATGGGATGCCTAGGCGAGCAGAGCGGGACCTGACCATCATGGGTTTGGTGGAGTTACATCCCAGATTCCTAGTCTACAGTTATATGAACAAGGGACTCCACATATGGACTTTCCTCCAGTGGTGGATCGTTTTAGGGATGTCTTTATAGAGGAGTTTTATGGTATGCCTCTACAGTGGAATGTGGACTTTTCTATTGAGCTTGTGCCAGGAGCAGCACAAATGTATATTCCTCCTTATAGTATGACTAAACCAGACTTACATGAGCACAAGAAGTAGTTGGAGGAGTAGTGTAAAAAGGGTTTAATCCAATACAGTACATCTCCTTGGGGTTTGGATATCCTATTTGCAAAGAAGGTGGATGGTACCCTCAGACTTTTTGGGGATTGTCGGAAGGTGAATCAGTTGATGGTCAATAACTGATATCCCTTTAGGATTGATGATTTCATTGATCAACTTCTAGGAGGCCGGGAGTTCTCGAATATTGACTTGAGTTCCGAATACCATCAGTTGTGCGTTAGACCATCTGATATACCTCTTAGAGCATTTGGACCAGTTATGGTCTATAAGAGTTTGTGGTTATGCCATTCGGTCTCACAAATGTGCCGAAAATCTTCATGTCACTAATGAACTGAGTGTTCCATCCATACTTGGATTCCTTTGTGGTAGTCTTTGTGGATGATATATTGGTGTAATCTCACACTCGACACGACCATACCACACATCTTGAGATCATTTTGAGTATACTGAGGGATCATCAGTTATATGATAAGCTCTCAAAATGACAATTTTGGATGGATTAGATTCATTTCTTGGGTCATGTTATCTCAGAGACAAGAGTATCAGTATTCTTAGAGAAAGTGAGATCAGTAGTTTCCTGAGAGAAGCTGAAGAATGTATTTGAGGTACGATGTTTTCTAGGGATGGATGGTTACTACATATATTTCATAGAAGACTTTTCACCCTTATCAGTGCCACTGAGGGGCCTGACTAAGAAGGGTTTGAGGTTATTGTGGTCATATTATTCTTATTTATCCTTTCAGGAGATGAAAGGGAGGTTGACATCAGAACCAATACTAGTTTCTCCAGAGTCAGGCAAGAGTTATACTATATATAGTGATTCCTCAGGTATCGGGTTGGGAGTAGTGATTATGCATGGAGAAGGAGTCGTAGCATACGAGTCTCAGTAGTTGATTCCACATGCGAGGAATTACCTGACGCACAATCTCGAGTTGGCTCTGGTTTTTCATGCCTTACGCAGTTGGAGACATTATCTTCTGGGAGACCATTTTGTGGTTTTCTCCAACCATAATAGTCTCAAGTATATCTTCACTCAGCATGATCTGAAGTTGTGATAGTGAATATGGGTTGAGTACCTTCAGTCCTTTGATTTTGAACTTTCCAACACACATGGAGAGTTGAATTACCTGACACATGATCTCGAGTTGTCTGCGGCTGTCCATGCCTTACACAGTTGGAGATGTTATCTTTTGGGAGTGCATTATTTGGTTTTCACTGACCACAAAAGTCTCAAGTATATATTCACTCAGAGCGATATGAATTTGAGATAGTTAAGGTGGGTTGAGTACCTTCAGTCCACTGATTTTGAACTTTCCTACACTCTTAGAAAAGGTAATTCAGTGGCTGATGCGCTGAGCAAGATGATTCATATACAAGCAGTTCATGAGGCTAGAAGTGTGGGGTAGCTTATGGATAAGTTCTTTGAGATGTATTTAGTGGTTAATGACTGAGAGGGGTAGACATGTGTTTCTTGTTTACATGTTACCTCTACTTTTCTTGAGTGAGTGCGAATGAGGTAGCTATCAGATTCAAAAGTCCTAGCCCTATTGGAAAGTCTGTCAGGAGAGGACCCAATTCTTGGATGGACAGTAGGCGAGGATGATGTATTTCATCTTCATGGACGCATATGGGTGCCAACAGACATATTCAAGGATCTTATGTGACACTTTTAATCCTCAGTTTGGTCATTTTATCCTGGTGTCACCAATATGTATCAAGATCTACACCATTAGTATTGGTGGCCAGGTATGAAGAGAGATGTTGCTGGTTTTGTAATGGGGTGTTCCACCTGTCAGCAGGTGAAGGCATAACATCAGCAAACAACATGGATTTTGCAGCATTAACCCATTCTCAAGTCGAAGTGTAATGATGTCGTGATGGATTTCATGACAGGTTTGATGAGTTCTCCTTGAGAGAATGATGTAGTTTGGGTTTTCATTGACAGACTCATGAAGGTTGCTCACTTCTTGATGATCAAGGATACCTTCAGCGTTGAGGAGCTAGGAAGGCTGTACACCAGAGAGATTGTACATATACATGGGGTTCCACACTATATTTTTTTAGACAAAGATACCAGTTTTACATCTGAGGTCTTGCAGGGTTCATAGAGGGATTTGGGTACACATGAGATTTTATGTACATATTACCATCCCCAAACAGATAGCTAGTCCGAGTGTACGATTTATGTGCTGGAGGACATTCAACATTCATGAATCCAAGATTTTATTTGTTCTTGGGAGAAGCACATACCTCTTGTGGAGTTTTCTTACAATAATAGTTTTCAAGAAACTATTCAGATGGCGCCCTTAGAGGCTTTGTATGGTAATCCATATCGATAATCCTTGTGTTGGATGGAGGTAGGAGAGGCAGCTATGTTGGGACCTCATCTTGTCTAGGAGAACACAGAATATATAAATTTGATACAGAAGAGGATGGCTACAACATAGTCATTACAGAAGTCTTATGCTGATAGACGGAGATGACCTCTAGAGTTTGAGGTCGGAGAACTGGTTTTTCTATGTGTCACACTAAGGTTGGGACACACGGGGATTAGGAGATATGGCAAGAATTCACCAAGGCACGTTGGGGCATTCGATGAACTGGAGAACATTGGGCCATTTTCCTATCAGTTTTAATTACCTCAGAGGTACATGGCTATGCATGACATTTTCCATGTTTCTCAGTTGCGACGTTACAATTCAGAACCACCTCATGTCCTTTATGCCTAAGAGGTTGAGTTGGAGATGGATGCATCATTCAAGGAGTATCCAATCTGGATTGTAGATAGTAGTGAAGAGGTTCTCCATGGATGTTCTGTTCCTATTTTACGAGTGCTATGGCAGCACGAGTGAGTACAGGATGAGATTAGGGAAAGGGAGGCCGATGTATGATTGTTATGGTCGGAGCTGTTTGAGGATTATTCTTTTATGCCACCTTCTTAGGGAATTTTTGGGAAAATTTTTTTAAGGGGTGAAGTTTGTAAGAATATGTATCTTCTTTTTAGGTATGTCTTTTTCAAGTTGATTTTTAGGAAAAGAGGAATTTTTGAAATTTTAGGAGTACACATTGTGTACTCGATTGCCATAGCTAGCCATGTGCTGGTCATGTAACGGCTGAACACATGGCTATTTGGGGTGACCTAGAGAAGCTTAAGGTGGAGGTCGTTTAAAGAAAGTACACACCATATACCCTTGAAGAACATGCAGTGTACCTTCTTTTTATTTCATTAAATGGACCGAGGTCACGTCTAATTGTCAAAACAGCCTACTTCTTTGTTCATCTCATCTAGGAGCGAACAAGACCACCAATTATTCATCGAGCACTTGACTTTCCATCTGTTCTACAAATTGACCGACATTTATTGTTTTCTAATTTCCACGTTATGTTCATTCTACTTCTAGATCCTCGTTTCCTGATTTTTATTCTTTCATGTGTTAACTTCGGTTGAATTTTTTTATTTTTTTTATAGATCTATGTTGTTATAGTGTGATTCGAGGCTTGAGGATCATCTATATCCATCGTACAATGCCAAGTCAGGTGATTTGTGCCTTTCTATATTTAATCTTTGTGTTATATGTGCAAAAGATCCCAATACCCTTGTTTGGGGTATTTTGTGATTATGGGTATTAGCCTAATTTTTTCTTGTTATGGCTTGTGTTCTTGAGTAGAGGATTTATGACTATAAATAGGGATATTTACCTTGATATGGATGTATTTATCATGTTCCATGATATTGACCTTTTGGTCGAGCTTTTCTTGTTAGGATGCTTTAAGTTCTATGCCTAGTAATGTTAGGATGGAGTGGATTTATATGACATGATGTGAGATGTTGTAGAATGTTTAGCCAAGTAGTTCATGAGGTTTACTTTAGATTCTATATACTATTTGTGCGCGATTGATTTACACTTTGTAGTGGGAACCTGGTGTAGTAGACCATATAGAGAATGGACCCTGAGGGATTCTCCAAAGTGTATGTTTACTTTAATGTTGCGAGAATGTTAGATCCACAAGGCTAGATACCCTAAGAGGGGGGGGGGGGTGAATCAGGGTATGACAGATTAAAACAACTGCCTATATTGATCTTGTCTCACTATTAAGCAAGGCTCTCCTCAATTTCATGCAGAAAAGTATAAACATAGAAAAAAGCATGCACATGACACATGAATTTTTACTTGGTTCACCATCATTGGGCCACATCAAAGGAGAATACACAGGTGATGTGTCGATGTACCAAATCCACAAAAAGCGCACTACTGTTTACAAAGTTTGGGATAGATCACTTCTATTCCTAGGTTCACTGCCTTTACAATGTTTTGGGTCATCTCACTGCTTTCCCAAAGGTCACTCCCTGTTTCTCTCTCTCTGGATCACTGCTGGTGGAGAGGATCACATTCTTCCTCTTCCTTTTCTCACTACTCTGGAAACGATCCACTCACAGTTTATAGACCTGTAGGTCTCTTTATTATCACTAAATAATACATCTTCTGTTGTATGTAGATGATCTGTTGAAGTCCAACTTTTACCTGTAGATGAATCTCTCTTTGCACTGAAGGTATCGGGCAATCTTCCAGCTTCCATGCTACCCTGAATCACTTTCGTGCTTCAACCATACTTGGCACCCTTATCCAAGATGGAACGCAAGTTTCAGCACACAAGTTAAAATGGGTGCACAAGTCCACCTCAACCACTTGTGTGACACAAGCTTCTGCAACTCCAAACTTGTACGACTCACACCCTTTTACGCCCAAACCAATATTGGTGTGAAACCACAAACTATCGCGCTTCTTCAAAACTTGGATTGAAAGTGTCACCAAACCACTTGTGAGACACCTCATTCATCAACTCAAAACTTGGGTGACTCCCTTCCTTCCTCTCCCAAACCTCCTTGGGAGCGCAACAAACAACTGGCGTGCAAATCCTATTTGCACAACCACACACCACTTGTGTGACCACCACACCTACACGACGGGAGCTCTAATATTCTCTAACTGTTGAACTCATATAGAATGAAGAGGGGTGGACCTATATTTATAGGCATTTGGACACCCATCATGACGGCGCGCAAGAATTCGCTTAGGGTACAAGTCTCGCCACCATAGTCTCTGCCACGCAGGTCACTTGCACGACCAAACATAAACCTTGGGTGCCCCTTTTCCCTTTTCCATATATTGATGTTTTGATCTTGAAAAAACATATTGCGTTCAAGTTTCCTCTCCTTCAAGACAATGGCATACAAGTCCCTTTCCGAAAACCACTTTTCTCCATTTGTTGATTTTCAGGCCCACAAATTTGGAAAACACTGGAAAACGGCACCACCTTGTATCTGCTCTTTTTGTACAGCCTCCAGATCAACCATTCCTTTATTGATGTTTTTGAATCAAACATGGATCGTTAACCACATCCCTTGAACTTGACATGCCACCATGAAATCCCCTTTGTCAAAAAATTTGTATATCATAGTTTTCATTATCAACCATCACAACACAGATGTCCACTTTTTCAACAAACACAATCACCTCAAAAATGCTTCAATGATGCCTTGATGTATTTTTAACCAATAGAGACCATAGGGGGGACGGACTTTGTGCTCTCTCAGATTGTTTTTAGTTCCTATTTATGAGACCACCTGGGGAATTAGACGTTGAGTTATTCCCCAGGGTGTCTATAGTAACTAAAACAAGACCACAAGTGAAATTAATGGTGAGTGATTCCTTAGAGTGTATTTTCTATAGATAAACCCTAGGGGTTAGACATCGTGTACTTAATAGAGGGTTTCTTGTGTTTGTTTAGATGAACCAGAGGGGTTAGGCTTTCAGTACTTCTTAGAGGGTTACCTGCTTTGGATTAACTGCTTACATGGTATATAAAAATGAATGAAATTGAATTATTTGGATTGTTACTATGTATATTTCAATGTTTACTACTTTTATTTATTACCTGCCATAAAATTTCACTGTCTGTTAGGCACATTTCTTTGGGTGTTTGCCTATTGTGACTAGTCTCATACCCTATTTGGGTAATGATTTTGAGCCTAAGCAGATTACATTGCTACATTTCTGAATAAGGGAAAACACCCTTCTACTTTAGGTAATTGATTGTTGTGGAGCTGGGGAGCAAGGGACCAGGATGAGGGTAGCGATATTGTAAAGCTATTTACTTACTTTTCCCTATACATTGGTTCAGTATTTTATTCTGGAATTGTGATTTGTTTGGATTCTTTCCTGGAAATATGTATCATGCATCATTTATATATATTTGTGTGTGTGTGCTCTAGTTTTTTATTATTTTCACTTCTTTACTCTGCCAATGAGGGCATAGTTTTCCTACAATCACACCCAAGGCTCCCGCTGCTAGTCGGTAGACTCAGCAGTTTGGGGAAATGCGATTGAGGCCATGTGACCCACTGGGTACGTGGCACCTCTAGGAAGCTCCCAGAACTTGTACATTACAGAATACTTATAGATTTTATTATAACACATAAATTTATAATCTCTATTTTTTTGGGAATATGATAATTCCGCTCATGTGTGCGGCAGACTACAAACTTGCGATGCTATGTGATTCATTCACGATTGAAATAGAAAGAAATTAGGATGGGTATAATAAAAATATGTGATATATATGAAATGAAAATTATTAAATATTGTTAATATGTCATTTAACTTTCTTTCAATCAATTCGACCTGAAAATTTAAATTACATTAATGCGTACGTAAAACCTACCATCTCCATGAACAGTGTATTTCATTTTCTCTCACTAAATTTTATGGATTAATATAAATAAATATAGAATAAATATATATTATATTTATATCATGTTTAAAATTATTGAGATTATTAAATCATGATCAATTTAATGGGATCAAAAATAAAAAATCAATACATATTCGAAAAACCAAATGGTTATTACCGGAAACATAACATTAACATAGAATTGTTAAAACATGTGTTATAAAAGGTCATAATAAAATTATATATTGTATAGTATATATAAATATTTTTTTATTATTGATTAATAATAAACACATATTTATTATACATGAGGTTTTAACATGTATGATGGAATTCAAGACTTAAGGAAAGGTATTCCTGTCTCACTATTGTTTTTTCGATGATACCCATGTCATATTTACAATGTGATTCATTTATGTAGTGTATATACTACCCATAAATATATTTTATAATTATTATTCTTATAAATTTTAGGTATTTACATATCCATTTTATGATCTCTCTTTAATGGGGTTTATGGTTCAAAAGTTTCCAAAGTAGTAAAGTATATTTGTCTAAATTTTCCTTCATTGAGACGTACGTTATGTTATACACCCATATTATATTTAAAGATTGATATACACACCCTTTGACATGTGATATCGTGAATTTATTTATATTGATGATATTTTATGTTTCATTTAATTATGTATCTTCTTTTAGATAATGTTTCAATGTTTTCAAAGTGGTAAATATGTTATGTTTCAATCTATTTGTTTATCAATATTATTTATGATCAAATTATTGTTTTATTTTATTCAGATAGAGTGAATGTAAAAAATGATGAAGTAAAAATAGGGATCTAAAAAAATAATGGGGTTTGAAATAGTGGAGCCCGAGGGTGTTCCCTATAACAATGTACACTCCCTTAGGGGGAAGCAAACCCAATCCAGGGAGGTAGGTAATATGAACACCTTGGGTGGCCGTAGGAGCATGGAAATAAAAAACATTGTTCTTTTATCTCTATATATAAATTAATTCCACGTGGTTATTGATAAATAACTTATATCTATGGATGAGATAGGAGATAGACTAGGGGACATGACTAGATCCATGTAGTCAATTTTAAGTAGCACTAGAATCTAATTCAACCATCACAAGCTCTATATTTTCTTGACTACACATATGGAGTTATGTTAGCATCACATTAGCTTCATCCTGGGGGGAGTCATTACTTCCCAGATATCAAGTGTGCATAAGAATAACTAATCCTCTTTCTTCAAAAAAAACTCCTTCATACTTCATAACACCCATAATAAATGACAATCTATATTATTATTACAAACGGAATTATCAAGGAACCAGTATATCTAACAATCCGGAGTACCACTAATGGAATTTCATTGGGGGATATTTCAGGCCTAAGTGTAATAGTAGAGGTGGTGGAATCTTCCTAGTTCAATAAAAGTAAATACAGGTCAACCAAGAGATTATTGGTTCTAAAATAAGTGTTTTCCATGTGAACATGGTTTTCCATGTCAATATTTAAACCTGTCCCAGAAGAAGCACCAAAATCCTGCTAAGATAATCCTAGTTATAGCCTTCTTCTCATGACATGATTTTCACACTCCCTAAAGTCAATAGTTAGGGAAATAAACACTCTATGGATCCTAAAGATGAATGTAATTGAAAATGATTATGTTTTTCCATAAAGTGTATGCCCATTAACCTTAAGAACATAGAAAATTCAAGGCCTTTTCCAAAGGATCACTATAGTACATTCACCTTGAAACGAGGTTATTATTTCCATGATTTATGTTTTCATATGTGGGTAAGGTGATGTTATTAAATCTCCATGTATGTAATTTTAATCTCATGTGTATATCCTTACACTACAAGATCTCACCCTATTTTTCTAGAGAATTTGAATTCATCATCACTCTATGAATGTCCTTCAAAGAGGAATTTCCTAACGGAGAGCATATAAATATGTGTTTTTCTATATTAGAGTTCAACACAATCATATTTAATATTTCATGATGGTTATTTTCTAGGAAATTCGTGATGAAACCTATATATGTATAAGATTTCCTGAATGTTAAGTCTAGTGTTGGGCATCTGGGAAAGCTAATCATGATGTAGACCTAGTTGTGGTTTTATAAATTTATATCACCCTATCGATGATCCAATGATTATGGAAATGAAAAGTAAATATGTGGTGTTGAATCATAATCCATAATGAATATGGTTTCCCTCTTATAGTTTCCGTTTTACTCACATACCTATCCATTATAAACCGCTCGTAAAGTGACCATCAATTAAGAATCTTCCACATCATCTTCGTATGAAAACACTTCATCATGAAAAATATGGTCCTAACAATAATGACACCCTCCATAAATGTAATTTATATCCTATTATGTGACACTTAGTGGTATTTTACATTAGAATGGGAATCCCATTGGAAAAGAGTGATACTTATTTAAATTCTAGAAATGAATCCTTTCGGAACCTTGATAGCTAAAAAACATGATTGGGGGTGGAGGAGAGGATTCCATTATCTAGAGAAATTATATCTATAAAATATATGATTTACGATTTATAGATCATAAGGCATATAGTAATCTTATAAACAACCTTATCAATGTTGTGAATATGTATTCATATCCGGGAGATTGTGGCTCTAAGATATTCCATATGAATGCTTCTTTTATGTTTATCCAGGTTTTTCTCCAAGGAATTGATATTAATATTCAAGAATTAGTTATAAATGAGGATGATACTATTCTATGGGTATATAATATGGACACTCCATTTATATTATTACTCTAGGATCTTATTGAAACCAATAACAGATAATTTCCTAGAATAAAAAAATTATTATTTAATATGAAAACATGATATGTGAAATACCACATGTGTAATACCTTGAATTATTGGTTATGTTAATGCCCATAAAGATAATTGTATTGATGAAAATATATGTTTATCTTGAAAAGGATTGGGCGGTTTGAGAGTTTATCTCTGTAATACAATGGTTTTTAGGGTTTTTCCTTGATGGATTTGGTCGATTACTTCAACCCTCATAATGTTTTTGTTGGACCTATGAAGAAGGAAACTAGAGTCTATGGTTTGAAGTAACATCAAGAGCCTATTGTTTCTGATTCAGGTAGTTTTTCTCAAGATAATGCATTATAGGTTAGGGGATTTGATAACATTTTCCCTGATTCAGGAAGTGGTGAGTCATCTTTTAAAAATCGGATCTCAAGAAATGGTTCCCTTATGGTTGTTGAAACGAATCCCTTGATTCATTAAATTGTGAATTAACAAATGAAAACATTCAATTATTGCCTGAAATAGCTTTATGCATACTTAGTCGTAGGTTGTAGACCTTAGGAAATGTCTCCAAGAGACTTGGGGCTTCAGTGACTAGAAGATAGTATCCATTGGTATGAATTTTTACTATTTCATTTTTCCTCCAATGATCTGAAAATGAGGGCCTGGAGTCACATGTTTGTGAATATTAAGCCAGGGTTCTTAGGTTACAAATCTAGGAAATCTGGTTTGATCCTTTTCAGGCCAAGAATACTATAGCTCAATCCTGGATCTGCATCAATGGATTGAACTGGGTATTCCGGAATCCATGAATTCATTGGAATATTGCATTGTCAGCATGAAATCCCATAAAAATTGATAATGATGCTGTATTAGTTCAGTATGACTATTTTTCTCGCATTCTATTTGAGTTTGATATGACTTTCCCTCTTTTTGAGACAATTCTTTAGAATGATGGTTATTTTTAAGACGATCTTGAAATTTGTTTTTAGCATATTCCTTCTTTATGTATAAATTGTCCCCATATAGGACATGTTATGGAAAAATGAAATAGAGGTATGTGATGTTCCAAATATAAATAGTAAAAATTCCTTGTTTAAAATTTTAAATTCAATATACCATTTCTCCTTCTCCATCAATGCCTTTGTCTGGGATGGGGGCACCCCTGATGGGGGGAAGGGTGAACTTGATGCTACACCACTGCCTTTTTCTCAAAATAAGGGTACCCATGATGGTATGTAGGGTACCTCACCTTCATCCATGAAGGTGGATATGGTGCAAAATAATGTATTTGCATCAAAGAATGGGAGATTGGTTTCTTTTACTGATGTTGTGGCTGGTAATAATCTTACTGGTAGACATCTGGATAGTCATCAAGGTGTGGGTGTGTTGTATACTCATTCGGGTGATGGAACACTTCCTGTTTATAGTATTCCTCTCACTGATCATGGGGAACCCTCTAAATGGAGTGATATTTGATCTGTTAGTTCTGATAGTGATTAAGAAATAGATCATCCTGTTTTGCTGAAGGAGAAATTATTTTCTAATGGTAAGCTGGGTAGCATGCAATCTGGTGGGCGAGGCACTAATGTCAATGAACATTATGATCATTCCGTTGCAAAAATGGGTGTTTAGGACTATAATATTATGTAGTCTTCTATTTATCCTATTGATGTCCATACAGTAGGGGCCTCACAAGCATCTGGTTCTCCTACTATTATCCTCAAAACAGCTGTTGTGTCACCTAGGCGCATGGGGTCTATGCATGCTCTATCTAGATGCAACAATGAGAATAATATCAATATTATTGATATATATGCCTCATTGTAGGCTACTACTGGGTGTGTTTTTGTTCCTTTGGATAACCTTATAACTTAGATGGAAGAAAATCCTGGATGCATCATTGTGAAGATTGTTGTTATAGCAGCCTCACTGGTAGCCTCTACTATACATGAATATATACTGACCCCATCTGCTTCCAAGGATCTTCGTTCCTTAGATGAAGTAGATTCTAATTTTTCACTAGATTTCTTGTTTCCTTCATATGGACATTCCATCAAAATGGTAGTGTCTCCAAAAACTGATGATGCTGAAATTTTTGTTGGGAATTTATTTACAATGATTGATTCGATAAACTCTCATGACTTTCATTTTCTATATATGGAGTGTCGCGATATGAAATGTAACTTTAAAATGGAAGGTCATATTATTGATGAAGCTTCTATGGTTGCACATCCTATGTATGAGTAGGTTGTACATCCCTATACTGAGTTTCATCTAGAAGCTGGGGATCAAGGCACTACTGGAAATGTGTATGATGTCATTCAATTTTATTATATGTCTAATCCAGTTGATGTCCAACATGATGATCATGACTCTGATGAGGGATCATAGGGCATGGATGATCAAGGTGGAACATGGATGACTCTGAATCAGTGGATATGAGGAAGGAATCCAAGAGGACATGATGGTCACCATGGATGGGGTGGAAGAGGTGGCTTGAACATAGGTTGACAAATGTTTGGCTTGATTTAGTGTTTTTCATTTTTACCCTAAGCCTCTCTCCATTCGTGTATTCAGAACATTTATTTTAATAATAATTTTTGGAATCATGGAGTTACCTCCATGATTCGTACTTTTATGGTATATCTTTATCATGAGTACGGTGGAATAGGATTAGATATAATTAATATCTTTACCTTAGCACATATAACATTTTATAGAAGACAAATATTATGCCAATGAAGGAGATGGAAATACACTATGAACTTGGACACAAAAACATGAGGGTTGAGGCCCAAGAATAGAATTCCATGCATGAAAGAACACTAATAATGATGTTACATTTATTTATATTATAGTACTTATCGCTGTCAATCATGATTGTCATATTGGAGCCACAATAATTTTTATTGATACGTTGATAAAATCTTGGGCTAGGCATATAGCACCTTGTGTCATTATCCAATTGATGAACTTGTGTTTCTCTCTAGATATCAAATGTAGGAGGTTCTGGAGAAATATTATCTTAATCTCATTAGATAGATATTTATAGGGAAATGTTCACATAATAATATGAATATAGTGATGGAGAGAAGAATATCTCTAATATTAGGGGAGAGCATCAGATTAGTGGTGCAATCCACTTCTGGAAGGAGATTGACACAGAATAAATCTGGAATTATGAGCACCAGTTCCCACCCCACCAGATCCCCAAAGTCCCTATAAAAGGACCATGGGAATCTATATTGAACCAATAAATTATTGGGGTTTAAAGTCCACACAACCTCATAGATCATCATCACCTTAGGAATATTCTCATAGAGTGGATTATTTTAATTAGAAACCAAATGAGGGATTGTATAAAAAATCACAGATTGTGCCTCAAGTTACCTCCTTACATGAAGGGATTGGAAATTTAAAAAATTGATTTGAATTAAATCTCAACCATACCTGTAACCACTTTTTTATCATCAACAAAGGATCTATTTTCTCAGAGGATGTTGGGTCTAGTGACATGCCACTTTTCAATAATTCATGACTAAAAAAATTCATAGTTTAATATCCTTACCTAATCCATTTGAATCTATATTTCTCATAGGATGGGTATTCGTGCTTTGAGATCATATATGGAAGTATGTTTTCTATATAGGTTATACTTCCAATGAAATCAACCTTCTATTCACTATCTATATTGGTCTCTATCCACTCAATCAATATTTTTATCTTATCCATATCATGAAGGATTTATTGCAGTTTCATGGATGAAGATCAACATTATGTTGCCTTACTTTATTGTGAAGTCTTGTCCATGAAATTACTATGAAGGCTTAATCAAGGACTCACAATACACCTGATGGTATTCTAAGAAAATATCCCACAAATGCGATAAACTAAAATAGATACCTTTATCATTTCTATTATATATGTAAAAAAGAATTCGGGAGTGATGGAAAATACTACAAGCAATATGGGATACCTTGGAATCTTGGTAAGAGTAAATAATATTAATGTTTTCAAGGCATTGATTGTAGAGAATATTTGTACATTGGATTACTATCTATTAACATCACTTGGTGTTGATATCTCTCATGTACCCCATTCCCTAGAGTACATTTTGGACTATGAAAGATATTAAATCTTGACTAGACATACAAGGAATATCATCTCCCACTTTTTTTACTTTAGAGACAAAATGATATTAAAATCACCACCCATTATCCGTGATGAATCCCTTGGATTAAAGGATCCTGGAACAATTTACAACTCTTCTCGCACATGAGCATTGTATTTCATGAAAACAAAACATATTAATGAGTAGTGACATCCTATTGTAATATTATTAGTAATTAAATGATCATAAGTGGCAATAATTTCGATGAAAATGTTGGGTTTACAGAATATACAAATATGATTACTCTAGGGGTTGGCATGAATAAGATTATTCACCCTTATTCAACATGAATAATCTCTTATCTTTGAGGAATATTGATTAGTTTTGAGAACATACATTATATAATTGTTAATGTTATAGAGTGTAGTCAAGATGAATTCCATTTTAAAATAATCTCCCAGACCATGGGCATTCTAAATGATGAAATATATCATTTATGATGGTTATTCATGGAATTAGACCAAGGAATTGTGGCACATTCGATATGATAAGAAGATAGAAGAAGTATTCGATTTTTATAGGATCACATATAGATACATTTTTAAAGAGGTTATTAAGGTGATGCTAGAGATTACTGGACTTCTAAAGTGAGAGGGTTGGGCCCCATTGGTGACACACACTCTGCTAGAGGAGTCTTGGATGATGCAAATTTGGATTGTTTCTTATTATATTTATTATTATCAAATATTATGGTATATATCTCAAGAAACTCATGAAATTCTTTTACATCTCTTAATTTGAGGTATTAACTGAACCTTTTCCACTCCATGGTTCTTAAATTAATAGAGAAAATGTTTTTACAAAAATTTGACATTATTTCTATTCATGTGGAAATCAATTTTCTTCTAAAAATATGTATTCTAAATTTTTTTGAAAAATGATTTACTATTATCCTATGCTTTTAAAAATTTATGTTTAACCAGGTTGAATTTTTTTAATGTTTGTTTGAAGGAATGATAATGAATTTTTCCAAATAATGATTTTTCGGATTTTATAAAAACTGTGAAAACAAATCATTTTTTTATGTTACATTACATGAATAGTATTTCCAATCGTCATGACCTATCAATGATTTCAAGATTACAATACATGTTTGAAAAGTTATTTTAAACTAAATTTATTTCCTTAATATATAGAAAAAATTATGATTTTAGATAAATTATTTCAATGTGAAAAGAATTTTGAAAGCATTTTATGTTTAAAAAACTATTTTCAAATTATAAAGGTTATTTTCCTCAAGAAATGTTCAAAAGGGTCATTCAAAACCATTCTCTTTCTAAGATAGAATCTTTTGATGTTACTTTTTCTTTACTAAGGATATGATCCATGTATGGAATTATTATCCTTTTATTAATTGTTTATGTTTATGATGACAAGATGTTTATGAATCCCATTTATCTTCCATGGGTAATACAATGGTAATTTTTTTTAAATCCACTTATTTTTCAATGGGTAAATCCATGATGAAAATATTATGAAACTAGCCTCTTTTCCATAGGTTATGATATGATAAAATATTTATAAAACCCATTTTATTTCATTTTTTATGATATGATAAATGTTTTATGATCTTATAACACACATATGTATTCTTTTCATTATGAAATGGGTGGTAACTATATCTACTTCCGATGCATTGGGTAAATATTTATATATCATGAGATAGGTATGACTGGAATAAGGAATGAAACCTGTTCAGTAAGGGAATTTTTCCACTATGATGATCTTTGGAGTCAACCTTTACTTCTATGGAGATTTTGAGAGTGAGCCAATTCTACAATGATAGCCTTGCTATTGTGCCTTGACTACTATGGAAGTATTTTTCAATGCCAATTTTTTTGCCTCAAATCTACATCATATTTCAATATTAAGATATCATTTCTCATGCTCTTTGATTCCCTTAAGATTCATTTCTAATGAACTACCAATATTTATTACATGACTCAATATTATGATTATTAGAATTCAGGGTTTGGTTTTCAAATGTTAGGATCATATTCTCAAACTCATATGTTCATTTTATGATTATATATCTCCCATATTTATTCTTATTAATAATTTTATCACACCCATTATTATGTTTCATTTCCATGAATTATGAAAAAATTTATTATGTATGATGTCTAATAAGGGTGACTATTATGAAGATCATAGAAAGAGATGATTTAGTTTAACTATGGTCTATTTCTTGCGTTTCCATGTTTCCAAATACACTAAAAAATTATATTCTTCGAGCATGTGTTTCTATAATGTAATGAGGATTCATAATCAATGATGTAATGTATGATAAGACCGGGTTGCTATAACTTTTCCCTGATCAAAATGATTTTAAACCAAATAATGATATATAATGAATGGTATGATTATATATATCATATATAAGATTCAACAAAAAAACTGACATATATAAAAATACAATAATATTTTCAAAGGAAAATTTCTTGAGGAAAATACATGTTCTAATTTGAAAATAATTTATAAACATCTCAAAATTTTACATGGAATAACGAAATCATTTTTATTTAAAATAATCAGGTAAACATGTAAATAAAGAATCTAATATTTTGGGGCATAATGATGGTTGAAAATTATGTTCATCCCGTATAATATAAAAAACATTACACTCACTCTTTTGTAAGAAAAGCCAAAAAGTACCTCATTCAAAAAATGATAGTAATATTACATTTAAAACATTTTGTAAAAAGTAAAACATGGTTAAAAATGAAATTAAACAATCATTAAAGAATAGTAAAAAAATTAAAAGAATGATTTGAAAACATGTACATGGAATATAAATCTTTTTGTTCTCTAATTTACAGTATATAGGATGACATAAAATCGGTTCAATATTGTTTTTTTTGGGTTGAATATTGATGGTTTTGGTGTACTCTTACTTTCTTAGGGTCCCAATTTAGTTTCAATTATGGTTTCAAACTAGTTGTAGGTAATTAAAAGGAATAGGTAGGTGGTTCCAAGGAATTATATTATTTTATGATTTTCTTATGAATTCTTCAGTTTCCTAATGGATTTTATAAAGTGTGATAGTGGTGTAAAATTTTCTTTCCATGGGTTTTGGATTAAGTTGAAATTTGGATGCAGAATTTCTTTTGTAAATGGTTGTTTGTAATGTGTGGTTTTAATAATTTGAATTTTGTTTGTGTAAAAATGTATTCCAATTGATATATAAATTGGATTAAATCACATGGGAATCCAAGGTTTCTTATTGGGAAGACTAGGTCTAGTATTCTTGGACTATCAGAATGGATGAGGCCCATTCTCCCTAGTTGAATTACGTCACAACACTAACTAAAGTTTTAGTAATGGGATTGGTTGGTTTGATCCAGAGATGTAACTTCATGTGTAATACTTGATTATCTTGAGTAGTTGATAATAGGACCCTACTAACCTTACTAACATAGGAATTTCCCATAGCACTCATATTGTGTTTTCCTTTTCATCTTGTTTCGTCATTCATTTCCCATTTTATTAAAATCTTGTTTGCAATGAAATTATTATCATCATTTTCATAAAAACCATCATTTTAATTTGTATTATAATAGCTATGTATAGAATTATTTGGCAGTATCCTACTAGGAAATTGAAGCCACACCATACATAAACCCTCAGTTGTATGTATATCACATGTTTTTTATTCAAGTAATGATAAGAACATTCATGGAGGTGAAGGTGGGTACCCTTGATAATAGTTTACTCTTGAAAGGTGTTGATGGTGGTTGAATAATGGGATTCTACCCTGATGTCATGAGCTGGTTAAGTTTTTTTATCTGTTCTACTTTCTCTTTTTGATTTTGTTTTTATTCTAAACGTTAACTATTAAACTCATTATTGTAGTGATTTTTGTTGGGTTATCAGATTTTAGTTATTAGTTATAATGTTATATGATATTCTGTATAGTTTATTGTTGATTATAAAGGGTTAAAAGTCACAAAAGGTGTTACTGGATGCCCAGTCACTTATTCCCCACTAGGGGGTTATGAATGCCCTTTGAGCCCTTCCATGAAATAGTTTGGGAGTCGGGTTAGATGAAAACCTGTGATGGTTTTTAAAAACTAGGGTTTCTTTTTTGGAAGGTACTGAACCTCATTAACATGGATAAACTTTTTGTGAAGATTAATGGAAAGGATTTTATTTAGATTGATGGATCAATGTGGCATGAATAAGGGTATATGTTCCCATTTAAAATTCAGGCAAGGGTCACTTTAAATATTTCAGAACATATTGTAGTTGTATATATTATATAACCTATGAAGTGGATTAAAATAGACATAATTTATGTAAAAGATGGATATATGTTTAAATAATTCCATCCAATAAAATTTGGATAAGTTTCTGATATGTTTTCACAATTATCTTCTTGTTTTAACCCCCATTAACCCTTTTATCAATTACCGTACTATTAATTTTTTCAACCATATAAGGGCCAATAATGTTATTATAAAATGAAAAACAACTAATAAGTAGATCATGGAGGATATTATTAAAATTATATAATTAATTAGGATGAATCTAAATTTTCTAGAAAAAATATATCATTTAATAAAATAAAATTTTCAAAAAATATCAAAAATATCAATTTTAGAACTATTCATTTTATTTTGACTTTTATAAAATCATGTCAAAAAATAAATTAAAACCAAATTCATCCAAACCAATCCAATATTCCATATTTATATATATAATTCTTGGAACACATTAAATCATTTTAGTTATATCACTTTTAATATTTTAAAATAATTTATTTCCGTTTTTCGAGAATTATATAATTGATGCGTGTTGCATAGGAATTTATGAAGACCAATAATTTCTAAAAATTATAAACAAACTCTTATCATGATAATAACATCATTAACAAAAAAATTTACATTTATGTTCATTCATATATTTTTTTCCCTATACTAACACATAATAGATATTTAAAATTGAGAGAGTGACATTTTGTTACATTCATTACTTTAAATATTATTAGGTACATTTTCAGGGAAAAGTGTCCATTAAATAAAAACAGTTTATGGATAAAGTGAGACATGTCATATCTAATTCATACAAAAATAATTACTATAGAAAATAATGGGTTTATCACTTATTTTTAACCTATATTAACATGATTTAACCTTTACTAATGTGATAAATTATATAGTGATTACAATTTATAATGCTTGAAAATAAAAGGGAAACATTTAATATATTTGAGACTCCTGATTATAAATATAGAATCCATTTTATCAAATTAAATATCTATAAATTAAATAAATTCCTTTTCAATTTAATGAAACAAATTCAATGGAAAATAATTTTTAGAAAAATACAGTTTTTCTTAAAAATTCCCTTTTTGTATAAAAACTGTATTTATAGAAAAATAAATTATAAATTTTTTAAAATAAAACTAATTGAATTATTAGAAATATAATATTGATAATTTTATTTAGAAAATATTTTAAAATAAAATGGAAATTTTTGAATTTTTGAAACAAAAATACAGTTTTGTATAAAAATTTGTATTTTCACTATTCAATGGTTCATAAAACACTACAATAAAATTAAAAAAGTTCACCCTAATATATTTTAGATATGATGATTAGAAAATTCATTTTAATATTAATAATAAATTTCTAAAATTTCTAGAAAATAATCATAATATTTCCTCACGAAAAATAATAAATATTATTTTTGAAAAAAACATATTTTTAAAGAATTAATTTATTTTTCTAAAAACTGAGTGTGAGTTTTCAAAGCATTAATCAATACATTTTCAATGAGGATAGCCTATATATATTTCATAATATGGTTAATCCAATTCATAACTTACTATTTACTGGATAGGTTATAATAATAATATTTAAATTAAAAAAATTAATGGTTTATTAATGATTAATGTTGTGTGTGGTATATGCTATCAAACATAGTGTTATTTTAAAACCTTGTAGTTTTGTGCACCATAAACTATAAAAGTGTTTAAATTTTTTTTAAAAAGAGATAAACCATTAAAATATTGAGTTACTAGAGTACAATTTCTAATTATTTCATTAATAGCCATAATATTAGGAAATATATTGGTTTTTTGATGTAAAGACAAAATAATTACCCCAATAAAGACTTAAACATAAACAATAATGAATGATTAAGACATTATAAAATAAACTCTTACTACTTTGGTAACATATCAATAATAATCCCCATGAAATAAATATATTCAAATGAATTGTTAAAAACCATTAATATAAATAGAGTCCTGATATAACATATCAATAGGGGAAATATATATACCAGACAAAGAAATATGTGAAGAATGTGTCATATGTATCATGCAAGAAAAAGTGAGACGAGAAACCCTTACCTCATGTTCGACTTCCTTTTTACGTGTCATAACCTCCTATATAATAAATATAGGGTTTGTATACATAAATTATATAACTCTAATAATATATATAATACCATATATTATTTATTTATAGTATTTTATCACCCATTAATTATCAATTCATTGTTAAAATCACTTTTCCGGAAGATAATTGCTCTATTTTTATTTTATTTTTTTGTTCGTTAATTGTGGTAATTTTATATTGATCATGGTTAAATAATCTCCAGAATGAAATAAATGATATTAATATCCTCTATATTCATTATTTATGTATTTATACAAATGAATAAAAGTTAATGATAGAAAATGTGTTGCACCATTCGTGGCCATTATAGGTCGTACATACGCATGAACGTTGTTTCCATTTTCATGATGGATAGAACCAAAAGATAATAAATATTCATTCAACTTTATAGATTAATTATTCTGTTATATATATCATTTATATTAATAAAATTCTTCTTTATTAATATCCATGTAAAAGTAAAATTAAAAACATTTCACATCACTACATAGAGGTAGTAGTCCAGAGGTACGCACGAGCATCATTATTTTTTCAAATGTATAATAATGTTCAAAATTAGATGTCATATTAAATTAATTTAAGTATTCTTAAGTCATAAATATCACATATATTTATTAAATATATCCTTACTATCTTCCATGTAAAATATATGTGAAAAACTAATCAGATCACTTCGCGAGGTGGTAGTCCATCATACACATGAGTGATTTTATTATATCTCCCACAGAATGGAAAGTAAGAAGGTATATTTTATATGAAAATTACATATCTATAATAATTTCAAAAAAATAATATAAATTTGTAATATCCATTATTATATCCCTCCTTGAAATGTGGAAATTGAATGTGAATTACATTGGTTTGTGAGTCGGTAGTTTATCACAGACATGATCTAAGGTTTAATTTACCCCTTGATGAAAGTGGATATGGATAAGGGTTATTCCCTTAACGTAATAAAATCTAATAATATATTATAAACTAGTGTTTTTATAATATCATAGTTTAAGATGATTTTAAGGAGGTGAAATAAAAAAAATTCATGTTTATGAATTTAACATCTTCTTCGAGGAACCTCTTTAGGATTACAACTAAAAAATTATTTGGAGGTATTAATAATAAAAACATACTGTAGAATGTGAGTATAGAATTAAGGAATATATTTGGATTTTTAATGACTAAACCAAAGGGTTTTGTAAGTTTTAATAGCATATGAGAGTGGGTGGTTGTTTATAAGTTGGGGAGATGATATACATTGAATTCATGAAAAACATCACGATTCCCACATTTTTATAATAAAAAAATCATCCAAAATAGATAATTATAAAACCTTAGATGAAATAAGGTTTTTATATTTTAATAAAATGGTTTTTGTATATGTTTATAGGTCATTTTAACCCTTATATTCTTAGTTAAATCCCTGGTAAAATTGTTTTTAACCTAACCGTGACAATTTATTTTCACCGGTTTTACTATTCATTGTGGTAAAAATATTTGTTGGTATTATTATATAATATCAATTATTCTGATTACAAATATGGAATCCATTTTTCTGAGTACAATTCATATAAATTTTAAAATTTTGATTTAAAATTAATCCAACCGATGTGATGAAAAAGTTGTTTTCCTGAAATGGATTTGTTTGGGAAAAGATGATCGTATATTATCTATATAAATAAAAATCCCCATGGAATGAATTTATAAATAAAAATTTATATTTATAATCAAGAAATTTAAATAATATATTTCCTCATTAGGACTTATTATGATTAATTAAAATGGGGAATTATTACTTTCTTTAATATTGTTTTCAGATAAATTGGTTTTTAAACCCAAAAATAGACTTATAAAAAAATCATGTATAAAGGTGATCCATATGTAATTAATTATATTACATGTAAATAAATAATAATAATTTAACTTCAAATAAAATAAATTTCATAATTTTTCTTTTGAAATAATTAATTTATTGATAGTTTTATAAAAAAATTATTATTTGAACAATTAACTGAAGAATGAATATTTTCAGAAAAATTAAAATACACACCCAAATTTTTTTATGATATGATGATTTCAGAAATGGAGATAATTTTTTTGAAATAAGTTTTCTAAACTTTTTTAAATTTTATTTTATTTTAGGTGCACAACGTGTGACTATACAACCTTTTAGATGAATAATGGTTTTCAGAAGAAAAAAAAATTATTTTTCTTTCAAATGGTTCTTATTTTATCTCTAATAAATGGATAGCCATTGAATTTGTTTTTATACATCTGTAAAACATATATTTTTTGTAATTTGGATAGTAATATTCATTTCCAATAATTTAATTTCAAGGTTATATTGGTATTTTATATTTTGTTTCATTCAAACTTGGGGTTTCATGTTCATCAATCTATCAAAGAGATTGAATTTATTTAGAAATAAACAAATTATAAAATATTAGGGTGTTGCATTATCATCTAGGATAAATGTTTCATGTTGTATAAGCTATCAAACATGAGGTTCATATTTTTAAATCTCGGGGTGTTATAAGTAATTATCTACTACTAGGAAAACATGGATATGTACTTTGTTTATTTAAAGAAATTGACAACATTTTTTATTTTTCACTAATTTCACTACACCTAAACCCTACCCCTCACACTGGTATCACACATAACACCCTTATATTTCCCACTCCACTTCTAGATTTGGATATACATCACCAAATTTCCCCACCCCACTCTGACATAATAGGTGCTCATGTTTCCCCCTCCCCCACAATGATTTGTCATGACATTCCCACAATTTAAAATTTAATATTGCTTGATGCAGATCAAACATATGACCTAGTGGTAAGGAAACAAGACACAAATGACTTAATTGGAATAAAATTTTACACTACCAAAATGATATAGTATATTTATATATATATATATTAACTTGTATTAATATATATGTTATTATTTGTTTCATATAAATATATATATATATATATTAATATAAGTTATTTTTTTAATTTATATGACATTAATGTTATTATTTTAAAATGATAGTATAAATTACTATATAAATTACTATATATTTCATAATACATCTTATTATATTTTATATATGTTATTATATGTTACACACAAACAATAATATTATTATATATTAATATATATGTTTTATTTTGATATATGATATGTCTACATATATGTTAATATTTGTTATATATATATATATATATTATATCTATATATAAATTAATATATATGTTTTTATATACCTACATATTTCCTTGATTGTTTGTTTACCCCAATAGAAAATTCTCCAATACAATCTAATATTGATTCAATGGGTTCGGTGTATCTCACACCTATAATTTCTAGTATCCAACCAGAATTTTATTTCCAAATTCCCACTGGACTTCTTACAATAGTTTATAACTTTATTAATAAAGTTTCATTATGATCCCCCATATTACCATGAGTCGCATATGTTATCTAGAGTGCTACCATAAACATGAATGTGATTATGGGAATTCATTTTGGTAAGAAGATCTATGGTTTTTCACAAGATGACTATGTCTTAGTCAAATATATCCCCTTCTTCCAAATATCAACTTCTACAAATGTCATGGATATCCTGTAATACACTAAAAATCAGTCACTTTTTGAAACTTATATTCAAAAAATATTCATAATTTTTTCATCTGGCTTCCTCACTCAATATGATATTCTGTGATCCTTTTATCCAAAAACTATTTATATTCTGAATTCGTAACACTAACAACTAAAACAATACATAGTTGATCATCATTGGATTATGTGTTCATTTTTTCAAGATTTTTCTACCATGGCTTCCATAGGTACATGTTCTTCTTCCTTTAGCTATATCATGAACTAACCCACCATGGAAATAATATCTCAAAACAAGTCGAGTGTGGAACCCCAATCCCACCTCCAATAGACGAGGGGTAGGAAATTAATATTGAGTAGGTATAAAACCCACATATGGTATGCCCTAGCCTAATGTATTTGTACATACACACACATCTCCTAGAACCACAAGGATAAAAGGTATGAAAAAAATGAAAAAAAAAGAATGCATACAACTATATCTCACATCATAGTATGGAACAAGTAAAGGAAAGAATAAAGTGAAAAATAAAATCCCTCATAATCTATAAAAGATTCCAACCTATTATAAAGTATGTGGATAATATCAAATGAAACTTATAGAATAAACTATGGTCTGTCTAGCTAAACTATGCCCAGACATATATTGGACCACTGTGGAATCTGTTGTAAGGTTGTTGATCCATATAAGATGTGACATGTGTGGGAGAGTCTCATGTAGTGGTGAGTATAAAATAACCAATAGTACACCCCTAAATAACCAAACATAAGAAATAAATGGAGAAGTCATATCATCATCATAAAGTAATGTCATTAAAAATAAGAGGCCTAAAAATAATAACCCATATGTACTCAGGATAAACTTCAAGTCTCATGTTAAGGTAAAATCCATGATGCTTCCCAAGGATTCTTCTTGAGGCATCAAGGTAACACTAATTTGGGAGAACTCACTCCTGGGGTTTGATAACACTAATAGTTCTCATATGATAATTCATGAATATCAGTCCTTTCACTGAAGAATTACTCATTGGGACTCTGAATTTATTGATAAATAGACAGGGTATTACACCCATCCCTAATATAAGATTCAAAAATCAAACTAGAGTCAACCACTAGGATTGGGATCACTCGCCCTGATAGTCAGTAATGGGGTTCTTAACCCAACATAGAGAGGAATGATAGGGGATCACACTTAGGGCCATACTAAGGGAAACCTTTCTCTATAGTAGAGTAATTTATAGAGGAGATCACTCACCCTATGCTCATGTTGAGATGCCTAAAAATACCTTCATATAAATGGACTAAGGGAACAGAACTACAAATACTCATCTAGATTGAAGAGAATGGGGGCCTCAACCTATACAGCAAGAAACATGACATGTATAGTGGATACACATCATGTATTGGATACCATTGGTATGATCAAATAATCTGACTTGTTCCCATGTACTATATACTATACCCGAATACTCTGGTTGTTCCCATGTGCTGTAATCATGTCTATGTGCTCTGGCCATTTCTAGTACCTCTTGTCAAGTACCATTCCCATGTACTAAGACATTCCAATGTACCTTCCATATGGCCATGTAGCTTGTCCATTACTATTTACATGGCCATTTTTATGCCTGTGTATCCCTGGGGTACACTATGAGCTTCTATCACTGGGTCACATGTTGTGTGTATATTTCAAACTATGTCTGAAATTTAACTCTATACAAATCTGTATCCATTGTAATGAAGGGAATACACAACATGTGTTCTTCCAAAGTACATCTGGTCCATTACAGGTTTTTATAGAAACACCCATATGTTCTACATATAACCTAAAGTCCTTTTTTCTACTGATATTGTTGAGGATGACATCCATAGATATCAGATCTAAGGTTGAAAAAACTTGATTTTTCTTCAGTGGTAATATTCTATCCACCCTTCCCCTTGGTAATCTACTCCCATTACACTACCCTATTGCAATGATAAACTATGAACCAAAAAATGCATGATCTAATCCCCAACCATCCATATTCATTATCGAACCTCAATCATTCCATGAATCCCATATATATACCACCAGATAGGATTTAGTGTTCAAAAGATTGATTGTGCGATGATCTGTTTTTGGGTATTCCTCGAACTACTAAAAAATTGAAATATTGATGATAAACACATGAATAACAAGGATAGGAAATGAAAAAAAGAACATGAGGAACAAACAACAACCATTATTGGGATTGGGATCAATTAATTGAGGGAGGAAATTTAGATTGAAAGGAATAAACAATGATGAAAAATTATTATTAATTCCAAATACTATGATGATAAACACCAATAGTAATTCCAAACATTGACCAAAAAATTAATCTGATTGGCGATTAACTCACATTCAATTAGGTTTAATAAATAAAGAGGATTAATCCAAAAAAACATCCCACCATGTGTTTGGACCATCTTTTGATAAATAATGGTTTTATTTCAATGTTTTTGGTATGATCGACATACTCCTAGTTGGAGACAAACCCATTGGAACACTGGTCTTCATCATATGATCCATTGTCATTCATTAGGGGTCCACCTCCATGGATTATCTAAAATACCTATTGATATGTAAATATACCTATAGATTTCCCATAAAATAGATTATACAGATGTAGATTAGGTCTAGAAATATAATAAATAATATATATTTTCATTAATCCACCCATGACTACATTTAAGACAAACACCTGATGCACACATTGGTAATATCATGCCTATGGTAAAAACCTTATTTTGGATATATTGGAATCATCAAATTTCTGATCATAGACTCCATTTACAAGTTATTATATTATTTTAGTAAAACCAATTTCCCATGATATAATATACTAAAAGTTTTTTTTATAACAATACAGAAGTTCCTTGAGCCCTAGAATACTATATTGACTCAGTTCCTAGTTGCAAAAAATATACTTATAATTTTTTTGAAGTTTTATTAGGATAATAATTAGTCATTAAATTTTATCCAACTCATAAATTATCATCCTGAAAAGAAAAAATCATACTAACAAAATGAGTGTACCAAGATTGCATATGTTTATCTCATTCCCATATTCCCTACTGATGATTCTTGTGCTACCATCATACACACACCCATAGAATAACTCACCCATGAAGGATTATCTCCCATAGAACCTTGATCTCTAATAGGTAATCTATGAAGGTAGCTCCATTTCGATGTCTGGATCACCCATGTCAATAACATCTGACAAATCATGCACATACATCTTCAGTTGTGACACGTGGAAGACATCATGTACAATATCTAACTACAGTGTTAGGGATAAGTGGTATGACACCTTTTTAACCCTAAAAATATTAGAAATGGACCAATGAATATTAGATATAACTTTATTCCCCATCCAAATCTCAACAATCCTCACCAAGATGAGACCTTATGGAATAAATGGTCTCCCTCATCGCACTTCAAAGGCATTATTTGTCTGTTCGTATAAGAATTTTGATGGCTCTAGGAAGTCTTTATCCACTGCTAAATAATATATACGTTCCCTATTTCCATTCTCACCAGCTCTGGTCCCATTATTTATGACTCCCCTAAATCACACTAGCAAAGTGGTGATCTATAGGGTCTCCTATATAATGCCTTAATTGATGCCATTCCAATAGAGTGGTGACTATTATTATATGTGAACTCCACCAAGTGTAGTTGAACCCCCATATTTTTGAAAATACCAACATTCAACAATGAACATTTGTTATTGAAAATTAATGTTCCACATTGTATGGTGACAAAGCACCATGCTCAAATGGAACTGAGTCCCAAAGGCCTCTTGCGATTCTCTCCATAATCAGGATGTGAAGTGAGCATCATAGTCTAAAATTACCATCAAGGGAACTCCATGAAGCTGGAATGTCTCTTGAATGTAGACACCTCCCAAGATCTCTACTAAATTATACAATCCTATGGACAGTATAACAACCCATCCTTTTCATACATTGAAATTATGTCTTTTTTTCGGAACATTTCATACATTACAAAAAACATGCCCAAAGACCAAAATAGTTTAGAGCCTTTGTAAAGATATAAAACATTATTTTAATTTAGTGAAAAATCATCAACATCTTCCATAATGATCTTCACCTTTGGTACTACAACATAAAATCCTTAATTATAACATGAGGAATGGAAACATAAGAAAGGGTGAGATCAGATTCTTTTTATGGTAAATATGGGAGATACATATGTATAACATGATCATAAGGGTATGAAAAAAATAAAATAACATTTTAGGATTGAACGGTGCATATATAATATCATTCACATGAATCATCGATTAAATATAGGTAGTTCATAAGACATGAATCATAATATTATCAAATCACATGTTCAATGAGAGTATAAAAATGGAATAATAAATTGAAATTGTGGCATACAAAAAAACATAGAATATAATATGTTAATGATTCCTCCCAAATATTTGTAGTTTCATAGGCTTGGGTTAATCACATGTGTACCTACATCGGGCTTGGGAGGGAGTCCCATGTACCTTTTGAGTTTCGACCGTAGGATTAACTCTTGTTTACCCTCTTTCTATGGGCTTAGTATGACCTCTTGTGTACTATGTTGTTGTGTTAATAGGATTACCTCTTGTGTAACCTCTTGTTGTGGGACTTCATTGACCTCTTCTATACCATTTTGATCTTATATAACATTTATCATTACCTAATGAATCTGATGGAGATATAGATCCCACACATCACTTAATGAAAACCATACATATGCATGACACATAAATCATTCATCATGTAAAAACCCATGGAATGAAATGGGTTTTATAAATATCATTCAATCATAACATAATTAATGGATTATAAATGGGTTTCATAAATATCATTCCATCGTTAACATAAACAATTCATAATTAGAATAAAAATTATATCATTGAATAATATCACTTATAAAACATAAGTACCATCAAATAATGTTATCATAAATGGAAAATAATTGTTAGAGATCAAATGAAATCAATTCCTTGGGAAAAAAACCTTTCATATTGAAAAATGTTTTATTTTATGAAAATGACACCATTTTAAAAGAAAAAATTTTAATTGAAGATAAAACTATAATTTTTTAAAGTAACCAACAAGTAATTATGGAAACATAACTGAGGAAAATTACATTCATGCCATATAATATTTACAAACATTCCTTGCATAATTTTCTGAAAAGGTCACAAAGTACCTCATTTAGAAAAAAACAAAAATATTCTTTTCAAACTATGTAGTAAAAAACTCAAAAATTGGTAAAAATGACTGTAATCATCCATAGGATAATATTAAAAAAATTTAAATAATCAACAGAAAACATAGACATGGAAGATAAGTATTCCCCAATTTAGACTTAAAATGAAAGAATCTAAAATTTTGAGGAAATCATGAGGTAAATACTCATCAAATTATAGTTAATAGAATTGTATTCCCCATAAAATCATGTAAATTATACTGATATAAAAATACCATAATCTTTGGTATATGGCTCATAAAATAAATTCATGCATAGTATGTACACCACATAGAATAAACAAGTTGTGTATAAGGCATGTGTCCTATAGAGATGTAAATCCCTTACTACATGAGTAACTTTGTCAATCATGAGATCTATGAAGGAAGAACATAAATTGAAACTAATAATATCATAAAATAAAATAAAATCATTATATAAAATATTATATCTCATTATATACACTATATAAAATAAACTAGTGGTGAATATGGCATGTATCTCACAGATTTAAAATACTGAGATGAAATACCCTTACCATATAACTTTTCTCTCATTGTAATCTTACAAATGTCTTATTTAATGAATATAAGTTTATTATAAATATATTATAAAACCATATTATCATATCTAATACCATATATTTTTTTATTATTAATATATATTACCTATTCATTAACAATTCTATGTTAATGTTACGCTTCATAAATATCCTCTTTGTTTTTCACATGTGTTTTGGAATTTTTATCCTTGGTCACATTACGTAGATATTTATTAGATCATCTAAAAATTTATAAACATGATATACATTGCCCATATATTTATTATGTATTTATTTATTTTGATTCATAAAATTTAAAGGTATAAAATTAAAACCCTATTCATGGAGACTGTATGTCATACGTCCGCATGAACATTGTTTTCATTTTATTATCATAGCAAAAGAAATAAAATTATATTATATATTATCATTACAGAATAATTATAATGTTATATATATCATATATATTTTTATAATTCTTCCATATTACCATCCATGTGAAATATATATAAAAAATGAATCAAATCGCATCATGGAGATGGTGATCGAAATATACGCACAAGTGACATTGTCATTTCCAAAAATATTAGATGGTAAAACCTTATATATCATATTATAAATAAAGAATTATAATTATGTCACAAATTTCAGATAATTCGTAAAAAAATAGTGTTTCCATCATAATTCTCACTATGATAGGTGGTAAAAGAAAAATGAACAACATCGTTTTGTGAGGCGGTAGTTCACCGTACACAAGAATGGTTAGTTTATTACCAATTAGATAGAAGTGTGTGTGAGTGTAAGTAAAGCAGTTAAAATTAAAAAATCATAGAATATTTAGGATACTTATTTTATTATATAAACATGAAATAAAACTTATTTAATATTTTTAATAAATGAATAAATCAAAAACATCTATTGATGAATGTTACCTCTTCTTTAGGTATCTACTTTTTATTTCACAAAAGGAATCCTTAGGTAGGATTTTTAACCTAAATAAGGATCCTATGATGAAGCGTTGAAATTTGGGTGGATTTTATGGTATAGGTAGACCAAGAAAAAGGGATTCAGTGGACTGAATAAAAGGGGAGAATAGGTTCCCATTCATAAGAGAGGTGAGGGGTAGTTTTGGATACTCTCCAGTAATTTATTATAAATAAAAACACAATACAAATTACTATAAATGTTCATATATTAGAATATAAGATTATATATGGTTTTAATATCATTAATCAAGAAATTTTAGAAAATTTTGGATGTAATTTTAAACATTATCTTTTTATTAACCCTAAATTAACCTATATTAATTTTAACTATGGAAACAATGTTTTCAATATTAAGAGGTTATAATTTTTCTATATATTTCTTCAATTGGACCATAAATGGTCAATTTATTATATTTTAGACCATAGTTTCTCATATATGTCCTCATTTATTATTTAAATGATTTTTTTTACAATTTAATAAAATTTGTTTTTTCATAATATATCATTAGTGACAATTCTAACATTATTAATTAATTGAATTTTAAAAATTATCATAACAACATGAAGTCTTTGAAAAAACATCTAATATAAAAATAAAATAGAGAATTTATTTATAAAATCCATGGATGATATTAATTATATAAAATTTTATTTATTTTAATACTTTTATAATCATTTATTTGAAATTCCCCATAGTTAGAAAAATGTTGCACCATCATTGTGTAAAACATTAAGGTAATGATTTATTTCTTAAAAATTACAAATAAATTATCACGATGTATATAAAAAATTTATATTTCAATTTAAGTATAATAGTTAAATTTATGTTATGTATAACCCTATATAATAAATGATATAGTAATTAAAAATATGATTATGAAATTATTAACTTTTCGTTGAATAAAATATAATAAGTGTATTACCCTCATCCAAGTAGATTAATATGGATATAATATAACAAAAAGTAAGATTTTTGTCTAAAACGGCTCATATAACAAAATTAGGACATGTGTTAGGATAATTTTATATTATTTATAATATTAGTTGTTACCCTAAATTACAAGATTTACCTTTGACCATGTGAATAAAAAATTACAAAATTATCTATTCATAGTTTCAAAAATAAAAGAAATATATTTAATTAATTTGGCCCAACTTAATACAAATATGGAATCCATTTTTCAAAATTTAAAACATATATGTTATAATAATTTATTTAACAGGAATCCCGTTGACGGGGTGAGAAAATAGGTTATTAAAGCTAAAATAAGCAAAATATTGAAACATTTTTTATATCTAAATTCAATGTAAAATTAATTACAAGGACTTATATAAGATGAAATTATTAAAAAAGATATAATTATACGTTAAAATCAATTCAAAACATAATTAAAATATATAAATAACTTTGAATAATAACTAGTTTGGAAATAAAATTTGGTATTTCTTTACTATTCATCCAGACACGAAACTTCTCAGAAAAATATAAAAAGATCACCAAAAGTAAAAATTTACATATATATTTCAAATAAGAAGTTTATTTTGTCAAATTTAAATATAAAAGTTTAAAAATGGATTTAAAATTTTTTCTCTATTAAAAGGTGATAAAATTACCCTTTTGAAAGAAATAAATTTTTATACATAAGGTTTGGTTGGTTCTTATCTTTTTCCTCTAAAATATATTGGATGAATAATAATAATATTTTATTGAATAAGAAACATATATGTTTCATTAATATCATTCACTAAATGTAATTAATTTAATTTTTTAAGGAAAAAGGTCTTTGGGAAAACAAAAATAAAACGATTTTCTTTATAATCAATTGGTTTATATTTTTTTTATAATTAATTGGTGACCAATGATTTCATATTTTATACCATATCATTTTATAAGTTAGTTAATAGTTATTTATAACCTCTAATTTATTGGCTAAGTTATATATTATTATAGTAAATAATTATAATTCAATAATATAATAATATTTAGTAAAACATGATATTTCATGTAATGCAAGCTATCAGAAGAACATTTCATCATCTGTAACACAAAAAAAGAGTAGTGTTTCAAAAACTGTAAGTCAATCTATGTGTTGTGTATAGTGAAATCCTGATTTTTTTCATATACAAAAATCCAAACATATTGTTTTTTGTATAATTAAATCTATATTCAGTACTGTGTGAAATGAATAATATCCAATAGATTAAATTAAATTGAAAAATAATTCATAAAATATCAGGTTGTTACATTATACCCCCCTTAAAATGAATTTCTCTCTTGAAATTTTTTTGGGTTATCAATGTTTTAATATTTGAATGTTTTTTTCCTTAAAACCCACTTCATAAAAATGAATTCCAAAAAATCATTTTAGAAAGGAATACTTTCAATATAAAGGTTACCAAAAGTAAATCGTGACTAGGTTTCTACATTGGAGAATATACGTGATGATTTGTGCATGGAGGAAAAGTGTAAATAAACAAAGAGATTGATAAAGATCACTGATCACAAGAAATTATGTGATCTAGATAATGATAATAATAATCAAAACATAAACTAAATAAGTGTTAATTAGGTTTTTACTATCATCAATATTGAAGATAATAGTACAAATTTTTTTAATGATAATTTTTCTAAAGTTGAATAATTATCACAATGGGATATACTTGATTTTAGAACAGTATCACCCTTTCTTGTGCCCCGATAAAATTCCAATTCATCTCTTATTCCAATAAATGAGGGTGAATTTTTCATTCCTTATGAAGTATAAGATCATGAGATCCATAAATAGAATGATAGTTCATTCCATTTATACATATCACAAAAAAGGGTAGTACAAATTATCCAATATTCATCAATCCTCACATAGAGAGATAATATTTTAATCTCTAAAACATCATATGAGGATTAACATAAATTGTTAAATAAATGGTTAACCTTATAACCCTTCCAAAATATGAAAGTTTATAACATTAGAAATAAGGGAACCAATATCTCAAAATAGCTTATCATTGATCCCCCATATATCATAAAGTAGCTCTTGTTTTTCATATACCAAACATGTGAATAACTTCATCATGTATTCGATTGGAATCTAAAAATAACCTAAATTATTATACATTCTTATTGAAAAATGTGTTTTTACTTATTCTAATGATTATTGGATAAATTCATTAAGTAAAAAATGTTGTAAACATCATCAATTATAGAACAAACCACATTGTCAAAAAATCCTTAATCAGTCACATGGTTATCACTACCATCAAATTTAATTATTCATCTCTAATATATATTTATCCAAAAAATCATTATCTTATCATCAATAACATATTAAGGGTTATGTTTCCCTTAATCAATTTTTTCCCATGAACATCATCTTTCCATTAAATCACTTTTCTAGTCCATCTAAATCATTCTACATATTCTTCTATATCCTAAGTGAAAAAAGAAACTTAAAAACTAATACATAATTCACCATTCATGATTATTGAATCCAAATACATAAATTCTTCAATTAATCTACTTCATCATTAATTCATTAACAAGTCTACCTCATCCTATTACTTAATACCTTTTTCCTTTCAGAATTTATTTATAGTATCATTTTCAAAAACAACATTACAATTACATTTACCACCATGAAGATTTATTTCTGGATATTTCCTCTCAGGACCTCAGTTTGAATGATGTGATTTCATTCCACACATAAGACATTCAAATGTTGGTAATACCATAGGGATTCAAATATTTCCATCTATTTTGAAAACTAAAATTTTCATTTTCTCAATATAGTTACTTTGTGTCATTATTTTCCATATTAATGTTGTTTTGAGACATTCACTTTGGTGTTTATTTCCACATTCTTGACATGTAGGAAAGTAAATCATCTTTCCTCAATTATCTCAGTTACCACAATTCTCATAGAACTCCTTACATATCAAATTTTATTAGTTCAAGATTTTTTTAAGGTACACATTGTTGATCAAATTTCATGATAACAGAATAGGAATTATCACAATGTCCATCACTCCAGTTATCATCCCATTTGACTAATCGCCATCAAAATCAACATTATCCCAGTTCCTTTTGGTTCCCGTCATTGAGTAAAACCAAATTAATAATGTTATAAACACTAATAATAGTGGTAAAACCTTATAATCAATGTATAATACCAATAATATATAATATCTTAGGTGTTTTCCTAGTTTATTCATGATCTTTACAAAAATTCAAGGATTGTAACTGGTACATAGACTTATCCTTAGAGACATCCCAAGACATATCCATAGAGATATCTTTAAGGATATCAATAATGTTTTATCATCCTAATTTCCAAATGCTGACTGAAACATTGCACCGATACCAACTATAATGACCTAGGATTTATATACATTGACATAACATCATTTTTGCAGAACATTTCATACATTACACCAACACACGCTTTAGGATCATAACAGTTTAGTGCATTTGGAAACATGGAACACATTCATAAAATTTGGTGAAATATCTTCATCAAACACCATAAAGATTATCTCCTTTATTTTTCAAATTTAATACCAATATTTATAACATCAGGAAAAGAAATATTAGAAAGGGTGAGCGTAGATTCTTAGTAAGGGTAAACATGGAAGATATGTAATCATAACAAGAACATACGGGTATGAAAACATTTGAATGGAATTTTAAGATCATACCCTGCATATGTAAGATCATATACACGATTAATGGAATTAATATTTATAGTACTTACAAAATTAATCATAATATAATCAAATCACATGATCCATGATATAAAAAAGTATCACAAGACATGGAAATTGTGATATACACATAAGCTTAGAATATATTAGGTCAATTATTCCTACAACGACATTCCTAGTATGTCAGGATTGGGTTAATCACCTGTTTACCTACATCGGACTTGGGATGGCCTCTTGTGGACCTTAAAGTTTATGGATTTAGATATCCTCCCATGCACCCTCTTTTTTTGGGCTCATGATGACCTCTTATGTACTCTCATGTTGTGGGCTTAGGATAAACTTTAGTGTACCCTCTTATTATGGGATTAGGATAACCTCTGGTGTACCATTTTGTTCTCATTGAACATATATCATTAACAAATTAACTGGGGGGAGATATAGGTCTCACACATCACATAATGAAAATAATACATATTTTTTCCTCATAAATCATTCATCCTATCAGAATCAATGGAATGAAATGGGCCTCATAAACATCATTCAATCATAACAGAACTCATGGAAAAGAAACGAGTTTTAGAAATATAATTACATTATGAACATAAACCATTCATTAGAAGAATAAGAATGGTATAATTTATTTATATCCCCATTAAAGCATAAATATCATTATAAAATGTTAACTTAGAAGGAAAACAATTTTGGGAGATCACATTAAAACAATTATTGAGGAAAATATCCTTTATTCTTTAAAAAAATTCTCTTTTATCAAAATGAAACCCACTTTTGATAGAAAACATTTTATTTCAAAATAATCCTATAATTTATTAAAGGAAACATCAATGATTTATGGTATAATGATGGAGTTAAATTCTGTTCATACCAAATAAGTTTGAAAAATATTCATTTCACACTTTTTAGGAAAGGTCACAAAGTACATCATTTGGAAAAAGGAAAAAATATTCTTAAAAAAATTTGTATTAAAAATTTAAAAATTGGTAAATATGACTTCAATCATAAAAATTATAACAGTAAAAACATTTTTATAAATCATGGACATGGAAGATAAATATTCTCCAACAGATAATTAAAATGAAACAATATGAAATATTGATGAGATTGTGAAATAAATACTCATCACATTATAATCAGTATAATCATATACCAAATGAAATAAAGGAAATTATATAGATATTAAAATACTATAATCATTTGTATAATACTCATAAAATGCATTCATTGGTAGCATATACACCACATAGAAGAAAAAAGTAGTGTATAACTCATATGTCACAAAGAAATATAAGTGAGACATAAATCTGTACTACTTGAGTAACATTATGATTCATGTGATCAATGAAATTATAAAACCAATTCAAACTTATAATTTCATTCAATAAATGAAATTCATGATAGAACATATCAAAGGTCACTATATACACCACATAAAATAAACTTCTAGTGAAAATGGAATGCATCTCAAAGATTAAAAAAGTGAGATGAAATTCTCTTACATTATGTGTTGAATCTCATCATACACATATAAAATTCCTATATAATAAATACATGTTTATTATCATTATATAAAATAACAACATTCTTATATATAATACCATAGATGAGTTTTTTAAATATATATTTCCTTTTTATTAACAATTCTATGTTAATGTCATGCTTTAGTAATATCAGATTTGTTTTTTGCATGTGTTTTGACTTATTATCCATGTTAATGTTCCATAGATCTTGATTTAATAATATATGTAATTATAAACATGACAGAGATATCATATATATTTATTATATATGTATTTATAGTGATTCATAAAATCTAATGGTAAAAAATAAAATTCATCGTTTATGGATACGATAGGCCGTGTGTACGCATGAACATTATTTTCATTTTATTTTAATATTAAAAGAAATAAATATATGTGATATATTATTATTTTAGAATAATTATAATATATATATATTATATATTTATATATTGTATCCTTATTATCATACATGTGAAATATAGATGAAAGATGAGTCACATAGCATTATGGAGATGCTAATTCATATGTACACACATGCGATGTTATCATTTTCAAAAAGGTTTGATGGTAAAAAAGTAGATATAATCTTTGCATTAAATAAATATAATATTTTCAAAAATTTCATATAAAACATAAAAAATAGTTTTTTACATCATAATTCCCACCATGAGAGGGGGTAATGTAAAAATGAACAACATTGTTTCGTGAGAGGATAGATCTCCGTATATAAGAATAGTAAGTTCATTACCCTTTAGATGAAAGCGTGTGTGAGTGTAGGATGAATAATTAATATAAAAAATAGTAATATATTTTTTTAATTATTTTATTATATTAATTTAAAAAAATAAGGTTTTTAAGAAATAAATAAAACAAAAACATTTGTTGATGAGCGTTACCTCTTATCTAATGGGTTTTTAGTGAATAATGGTAATAAAAATTGAATGTAATTATTATAAACCATTATTATCCACTAAAAACAACTAAAATGAGGCTAACTAATCTGATACCTCACTCAATAACCACAACCAAGATCTACTATAGTGATCATCTAACACCACATTTCCCCTTTCAAGAGTATATATTATCTCAAAGTCATAATATTGGTCTAAATCTAACCACTAAATCTATCTTAAGTTAGGATATTTTTATGAAAATATATATCTTATACTCTTTTCGTGAATATAAATGATAATTTGATCACCCACAATGTAGAGTGGCTATATATTTAGAGACAAGACTAAAACTCCTAGCTCTAAATCATAAGTTGTGAAGTTATCCTCATAAGATCACAACTTTTGGGACCCATAGGTTATCACCACCTATATATTAATAAAAAAACCTCCAATTCAAGTTCTATAGGCATCATATAAGATCATATACTCAACACCCTCCTTTTTTAGTCTCATGATGGGGATTCCCATCAAAATATTCCGTAACTCCTGAATACCCTGCTAGAATATCTATATCCACATGAAAGAGTTCTCCTTTTGGGTCAAAGAAATCATGAGTGATGATATCCTCGAGAACCCAGGCATGAATCTCTAACAGTAGCCTACTGACCTAAGGATGCTCAACACATCAAACACACTCTTGGGTGGATGTCAAGATAGAATCACCTGAACCATCATCAGGTCCAAAGATACTCCCACTTCTATGATAACATGTCCTAGTACGTGGAAATCTAAAATCTATCACTGACACTGTGAAAGATTCCCAATAATGATGGTACACTTAGAGTATATATAAGACCGTCATAATAAGTCTTTCCAATTTCTCCTTAGACACTCAATACACTACAATGTCATCAATTAATAGAACTCGGTGCTGATCCAAGAAGTGATGAATGATATATTTCATGAGTCACATTAACATTTATAGGGATTTGTTTCCATAAAGGTATTGGATATGTATTCATAATGAATGTAATGACTTCAAAATTTCATCTTCGATATATCCCCATCCTGAAAATAGGTATAATATTATCCTGACCCGAGATTGATCTTCATGAATTGCTTCTCCACTTTAAAAAAGTTGAAAAGTTCATTGATTCTCGAATGTGGATACATATTCCTAGTAGTCACCTGATTATGGTGATTGTATTCCACACATAACCTAAATCTCCCAACCGCATTCTCAACAAAAAACTGGGGTTTCCCAGGTTAACACACATGTTGTAATTAAATGTAAAACTCGATCTACAGGTGGGTAGGTATACCCAAAATATCTTAAAGGAAGACATAATCATACAATTCCACCACTAATGTAAGTTTAAAGCTCATAAAATCTTAGTTTATAAGGGTAATTCTATCCAACTCATTATTAATAGACTATATCCCCATACACATGAGCCAACTCTTCTTTGGGTTTCTTCTCACCAAACAAGTAAAACCTTATCCCATCAAAGAGGACACACCGCATACTATTCCTAAAATAGTCAATCTATTTATGAAATTTTGATAGTAAGTCTATACCTAGAATGATTTCATAAGGCCTTATTGCTACTAAAAAAATATCCCGTAGGAAGAACGCTCCTCCAATAGTTTGGTGACACTATCGACAGAAGTGCATCATTACTAAATCTCTTCTAGTGGGATTCTCCATGAACAAGGCTTAACCCAATCCTCAACTAGACTCTCTAGATCAATAATAAGATATGTGGTGGTAAAATAATGGCCCATTCTACTATTTATCAACACTATAACTAAAGTAGAGAAGATGCAGATCATACCAAAAATCATCCCAAGAGCATATGGGTTATAAACCTCCACCGACTAAAGCAATATTCATCCCTGAACACTAGCATCATGATCATGGAGTGGACTTCTTAGGGGTAGTGATGGGAATAGATCAAAACATCAGCCACCTCATTCATCCTCCTGGTTCCTATGACATGTTGACCATCGTATATAATTTATTATTATACTAGTTTTCTCTACTTAGGAATTCCATTGACCATCTCCCTCTCAACTAAATGGTGGTTCATACAATCTTACATGAGATTTGATTTCCTGTTATAGAAGAAACATCACGTCTCCAATGACTAAATAGGACTATATCAAGAGACTTGAATTATAGAACCTCTATACTAAGACTATCTCTGAAACGACCTGACATACCTGGATCCCTGAGTCTGATATCATCCACGAGCTACCAAAATATTAGTTCTAGGGTTTCCACTACCAATACTAACTATCAACTAATACACCACCAAGAATATCTCCACTACCAAGTAACACTCCAGAACACCATTATAAGTAGGAATGAAAAGGGATATCACTCTCTCGCTTATATCTTAGTGAAGGCCACACATAAATGTCCATACCTGGAAGAATGCATATCAAACCATATCTATGTAGTATGATGATAGGATACTGAAACATTATTCATAATTTAGAACTATCATGATACCCCACTAGAGCTCCCACAGCTCTTGGATGCATACTTCTCACAACATAGCTGGATAGAAATCCTCTATGAAGTGGAAATTGAACTATTTATAAGAGAGAGCTACTTCATCATGCATATGAGTCAATAGACTCCACCATATCCCTACAGATCCATGAAAAAGGACCACTTCTATGACCTCTATATGTCCAATAGGGTTTCTAATAAGGAAAAACTCACCAACAACCTTAAACTAGTCATATGTTATCTAGGGGTCTGACTCACCTCAAAACATGAGCGGGATCTAGCTCTAAAACTCGTGAAGTGTGCTCAATCTATGGATAGACTCTGTGGGTACATCCCTTGAAAACTATTTCTCAATGGGCGAAGGTAATATAGGAAAAACTCCTAAAGTTACCATATTCTGTGTAAGTCCTTATACTAAAGCCTCATCACAAGGAAGATTATCCTTACAATTCTACTGAGAAATCCCAGATAGTCGTCGTTTTGGAAGAATCAAGAAATAGACAAGATGAACCATGGTCAAAGAATGTATCTGTGGATCTGAATCAAGAAGCATATGGAATCCAATATCTATTCCTATATGATGCATATACTAAACTATTCCTTGAAACCACTAAATACATGTACAAAGTCATAAAAATGGTGTCAAAGTCTTAGGGAATGGATATGTCATTCACCACACCAACACTAGTTTTCGTGGCATGAGAATTGAACTCAATACACTTTAACATTGTTGACCTTGTTCCCAAACCAAACGTCATTACTAGATCCCCAAAATATGATTCTTGTATGACCTCTTCTATTAAAAAACATCATGACCTGACCTGACGAGGCTTGTTCGGTCGTTAATGAGTCGAGTGTGACACCCCAAGCCTACCTCAAATAGGCCAGGAGCATACAACAATCATTGAGTTAGCATAGAAAACACATATGGGAGGCCATAAACTAAGGTAAATTTACACAAACACAAATCTCTAAGCAACATATGGATTAAATGTAAGATAAAACTAAAAACTATTGCATGCATAGAACTTTACCCAACAAAAGAGTGTGAAACCTGTATGGGATAACATAAAGGTCCAAATACATGCCCACCTGATCAACAAAAGAGTCCAACCTACTAAGAAGGAGGGGACTGTAGTCAAATGAAAATCCTTAAACAGAACATGGTCTCACTACCAGAAAAACGGGGTTTCACAGCACCACCCTTTAATAGTGCTAAAAAGCGCTGAAAAAGGGGGTACATTTATCAGCACTAAAAAAACGTTGGTAAAAGGTACCATTAACAATGCTGAAAAAATTGTTGTTAAAAGTACCCCTTTACAAGTGCTTTTTGCACTAATAATGACACCCCCTTTATTATGACTTTTGTTAGCACTGTTAAAGGGTCTCGCTTTATCAGTGTTTTTTTATTAGTACTGATAAAGTGAGTTCTTTATCATTGGTTTTCTAGAGCTGTACAAGGGTATATTTGAAAAAAATAATTAAAAATAATTAAAAATAATATATAAATATATAAATATATTTATATATTTATATTGATATAAATATAATATAAATTTTAAAATATGTTTTAGCTAAGTATATATAGACATATACATTTAATATATATGAAATTTTGAGAAGATTGCTAAAAGGTATTTTAAAAAATAGAATAAATTAATAATTTTCTAATTATCATTGACTAATAATCATTTAATAACAATTTCAAGACACAAAAAAAATCAAAAAATGAATAAAATATTTATAATAAGTTGAAAAAGTAACTCAAACTTCAAAGGACCATAAATTATGATTTGGGTGTCCGTTTGAGCTCTAAAACATATCAAATTGAATCCTGTGATGAAATCTATTCACTAGAGACACATGGGAACCCTATGTTTCATTTTCCAAGGCCAAAAGGCCCAGAAGACCTCTACAACCATGTTTTTAGTTTGGATACCCAAATTTTTTAACTTTCAAGGGAATTTTAGCCTTGTTTTAGGAGGTCTTTTTTCCATTTTTCAGTGGGGTCTTAATTTTCTTCTAAAGTGTTACATTCATATAGATATTATGAATTTTAAATTTTATCATTTTTCACAATGTATTGTTATTTATAATCAAATATATAACAATATATAAATATTTTTTATATATTCACACATAACATTTTAATTTTATAAATAAATAAAGAATCATATTTACACGTAAAGTATATTTTTCTATATATAATCTTTATAATATCCATTTTATTTAAAATATCATTATATGTATATTTATATTTCTATATAATGTGCGTGTGTGGCAGTATATATTTAAATATTTGTGTGTGTCTATATTAACAAATTTTTATCTATATATTTAACATATGAATATACATATGAATATATAATGTAAATAAATAAGTATAATTATACATACAGATACACACATGTATATAATATATACAAGTGTATTTATGTTGTATATATGTATGTTTGTATTTATTTATAAACACACACAAATATATTTTATAAATTTATTGAAATATAATCTTATAAATATATATTAATATACGAATAAATATATGGATAAACATATAACTAAAAATATATATAAATATATAAATATATATTAATAATAATATATATATATATTAATATAAAAATATATATATGATAATAGAAATATATATTAATATATGAATAAATAGAACTATATATATAAATAGATATATCATTAAATGGAGAACAAAGCAATATGGGGGAGCGGCAAAGGGTCCAGGTGTGCAGACGAGAGGTCCTGAGTTTGAATCTCGGTGGAGGAAGAGGTGTGTGGGTGGTTGCTGGGCTGGGGGGCTAGTGATGTTAATGGAGGGTGGAGGGGTGCGTGTGGGTGCAGGTTGGGGATATCACTTTTGGAGGGGGGGGGGGTCAAGCGTAGTAAAAGGTGGGGGATCCTATTTAAATATTTTTAATTTTTTTAGTTTTATTAGTGCTAAAAAACCACAAATAAATGACCCCTCTATTAGTGCTGATAAAAGGTACACCCTAATCTTCTCTAAGACATCACATTTTTTTCACTATAAATACACTTTAATAGTTCTTTTAAAGGACATATTTGTAGTAGTGTATGTCTAGATCAAATATCCAACATATTCTCCAAATCCACTCGGACACTGTTGTATGTTATATCGTATACATATGACATGATATGTGCGGGCATATCCCATGTAGGGATGAGGATAACATAGCTGTTAGGGAACCAAAAATCACTAAAAATTAGTAATTAAGTTAGAGAAGTCATCTAATCTTCATGGGGGTATGTCAATCAGAATACAAGACATAACAATTATAACATCAAAATATTCAAGATCGACACAAAGTCATAAGGTAAGGTCATAATCATGCTACCAGCCAAGGATTATTCTCGAGGATTCAAGCTATCATTATCCTGAGAGAACTCACTCCTCAGTTTTGATAACACTAATGGCTCTCATCGAATAGGTCACTCTCATCCGATCATTCCATGAATATGTACTCACTATAATTTTAACGATATTGATAAATAGATATGAGATCACACTTTGGGCCATTGAGAGATTCCAAATCCAACAATATGTAAACTAATAGGATGGGGATCACTAAACATGATATTTAGTAATGGTAATCCAAACCAAATAGTGGGAGGAATGATATAAGATCACAATATGGTCCACAAAGGGGGATACCTTTCTCTATACGAGACTAATTCATCATGGGGGATCACTTATCCTATGCTCGGGATGGGATGCCTCAAAATACCCTCTTTGAATGGAATAAGGGATCACACCCTATAAATAATCATCTAGATTGAATAGAATGAGGAAATCAACCTACCCTGGAAAAGGTATATGACTTGTATAGGGGATACAATACATGTCTCAGCTACCCCAGGTATGCATGTGTCCTCTGACTCGTGCCTGTGTAATCTAGACAATGCTCATGTATTATGGTAGTTCCCAAGTTCCTTGATAGTGTCGAAGTGCTCTTGATATGTTTGGGTACTCATCCTATGTGTCAGGCCAATGTACCAGGTCATACTAGCTTATAACAGTCATGCATGTATAGCTTGGTCATTCCTGTGTACATGGTCTTGTATGTGCCTGTGTACCTTCTAGGGTATCTGTGTACCCTCTAGGATACACATTGAGACTCTAACATTGGGTTAGAAAATTTGAGGATGGTCCACATGGAGTGTGATAATTATCTTTGTGTGAAACACTAGGTGCTGCGAAAAAGGGACTAAACAGTGTGTGTTCTTTTGAAGAACATACTATTCATGTTTAGATTTTCCAAAATCTACCGTCTGTTTTATGCATCTTAGTAGTGTTGAAAATTTTCATTGATTTATTTTGTTTAATTGTAAAACCGTTTATTTTTTATCCTTAATTGATATTTTTTAAAATACCTTCATTTATATATTCATTTTAAATGTCTTTATTTATAAATATTTATTGAAAATGACATAATTTTTATTTTTTGAATTTGATGATATTAATTTTTGTTATGATTTATATTTAGGGAAATAACGTTATTGCATTTGAAATAAATTGTCTAAAATCTTATATTTTGGTTATTATAAATTACAGCCTCTTTAATTCTTAAAAACTTCATATGCTTTTAATGTTTATTTTTTTTATGTTTTACATCATATATGTTTATAATTATTGAATTTTATAATGTTTTACTCAGTTATTTAAATCTTAAAATGTGATATTGATCTCATATATATATATATATATATATTTATTTATGTTTTTATTTCATTTTATTAACATATGTGTTAATCATTATTTTTTACTCTGGTTTATTAAGGTTTTCAGTTTTAATTTTTATATCTTTATATCTATTTAATATTAAAATACATATTTTTTATCTTGTTAATATTATATTTCTAAAATTTATTGTTATTAACTAATCATTTTATGTATTTCAATATATATATATATAACATTGTATCTAAAACCATACACATACATATACAAATATATATATATATGTATGTATGTATATAGGTATATAGTGGTATGTTCTTCCTCACGGATGAAAACCCAGCGCGCACGACTCCAACCTACTCACTGGATCATCTCTTTCGTGGTGAAACCATGTTTTGGATATGACAGAAGCTGCTCAAATTACATTATTCAATGAAGAAACAATACTAAAGTTTAGCACAATATTCTTTCATCCAGGCATGAGAACATCTAGTTTTTTCCCATGGAAGTTGAGTGTGTCTTTTTCATCCAACAATGTTTCTTCGTTCCTCACACTTCAATTCCACCTCCATCTCCAACATCATATACTTCTTGAAAATCCATTGACATAATTCGACAAGTTCCTTAATGATACCATGTGTGGCTACCCGAGCAATGTGCACGCCTATCCTTCCTTCCACAACTTTACTGGTTTGAAAGGAAAGAAGCTCCTCCTCGACACTGATGGAAGATCTTCATGAAAATAGTTGGGAAAGAAATTATTAATAAAAATTCCTAATGGTAGCATGCCACACATAGTGATGGTATGTCACATTTGATAGTACAAACATGTACCACTAGAAGATGGTAGCATCACCTTTCACTCCATATACCTCTTGACGCATCCTCTCTAAATGAGAGATCATCAACTATGATATCCCCACTAAAGCATCCTTTTATCCAAAACAACATTAGTGCCATTATTTTTTTGAGACCATATTGCCGGATCAACCACTCAACCATAGATTCCTCAATGCTTAATGGTAGCACCATATTCGTCTTCTATGGTAGATCTTCTTGACCCACTGTTGATAGCATGTTTCGCAATGTTAGTGGTCATTTCACTTCAATGGTTTCATGTCTGTGTAGTATGATTTAATTACTATTTTATTTTTTCTAAAATGAAATTATTTGATGTTTAAAATATTTTGAGAATATGCTCTATACCTAATGATATGTGGTAGTCTGTGCGATCATTTTTATTGTGAATGTTATAAATTTTTATAATTATGTAAGCCTCTCTAGATTTTTTAATTGTTTTATTAATATGTTATATACATATTTATATTAATTATCATATCATATTTTTTTTGAAATTTATTTCATTAATGAATAAAAAATGATTAAATTCTTAGATATTGAATGCCAAATATCAATTTAGAGGTTAAAAAAATATTTTATGTTCTATTATTCTCTAAATTGTGGTATATATGTATTGATTGGATAACTAGATATGCATATATGATCTTTGAATTAAACATGTGAGATTAATCTGTTGGATGTGATTCAGGGAGTAAATAAACTACACATACAATTTATTAAACATAACTTATAATACACATTATTATTACAAATACGATCAACTGTTTTTTACTACTGTTCCATTACTGTGATCATGAATAACTTCAACTATTCCATTAATTACTTCAGATGTGATAATGAACATCATGATTCATTATAGTCAATATTATCTTGATCTCGACTAGTTTCTTTGTTTCATTTTTTTCATCATTTTATACTTCTTTCTACTGATTGTAATAGTAGTGTCGATTTATACTTTTCTAAATCAAAAGAAGACTAGTCTAGGTTATTCTTCCATAAAAAAGAAAGGTTCTTAAGTTGTGATCCATGATGAAAAGGCATTTCTAGACTTGGTCGTGACTCATGCACAAAGTCAGGGTTATGCCTCTAGGAAATTTAAAGTTAGTGCCTGTAACAAGTTATCACACATCTAAAAGTTAGTTTTACTTTGTGGGTACCAATATTCTCATAGATAATAGATGGTTAAAGAGTGAATTAGGATCTCAGATATCTGAACAAATATAAAAATATTGCATCAATCATTTTAATTTTAGCTGGACTGTATAAAATGAACACTACACTCATTGTAGAATCTTTAATTAAAAAACTTTGAGTGCATATTTGTATTTAAAGTATTTATATTACTATTCAACCCCCATATATATTGGATCGAACGATTAATGGAGATGGTTACTATTACAAGTGGGGGTGGAATTTTAGTTTTAAAATCATAAAACTAAAAAAACAATACCACTTTATGTAAAAAGATTAGACTCACAAATCATTTGATGGTCAAAGTGTCAAAATCCGAACAAGAAACTATCCAATTATATTAGAGTATGTTTTCATTTTTATCACAAATACACTGATAAAAAACAAAAAGAATGATTTTTTAAGCAAACATTCTATTGTAATATGCATAGAGGAATTAAGACTTATAAAAAAATCAATGCAATAACTAGTAAAAGTAAGAATGAATTACAAGATACATTGAAATAAATAAAACTTTTAAACATAAGTGTAAAGGTAGTTAGTGACCCCAACTAAAGGTATCCACTATTTTATACTTGTTGTAATGTCTATTTGTTGTTATAAGGAATGACCATGATATGATTATTAGAATAATAATGTCTTCTTATCATTGGAATTCCTTGATATGATGATCGTTGTTTATCTTCCTATACCAAAAATCCCTTGATACAATGATCAATATATGTCTTCCTCACCTCGAAATACATCGATTAGATGATTCCAATTCACCGTCTTTCTATCCCCAAAATCCCTCAATCGTTAGAATGATCGAGTGCAAAATAAAAAATAAAATGTCTTAAAGGAAACTAATATTTCCATGATTTCTTAGAACAACCACTCTCTAAATTACTACAAAGATGATGAATGAAGAAATCACACTAGGTAATCTTTATAAGAAATGAGTTGAAAAATGTATCATTCCCTAAATCTTCAAATGACCCGCTATTTATAAGAGATTTTCCAATGATCATATTTTGTTGTTAGTTGTAGTGGCCTAGGACAAGTTGCACATGACAACTAATTTGTAGCTAAATGACTGACATCATTTTCTAGAATCATTATAATGATATAAAGTATTCTTTATGAGAGAAATGAAATCTATATATTCCAGTTATAAACATAGGATAGTCCGATGGAATTATTTATAAATTTGAAATATGATAAAACTTATAAGTATTAGTATGATGTATGATTGCCGTTATCAGTCTGTTGGTCCTGCCTTTTGTCAGTATGAAAGGAAAGACAAAATTAAAACCATTAGTATGAATAAAGGTTACTATAATGAAGAGGACTCATACCTAATTTTATGGATAACACTAAATAATGATAAGTTAATATTTTTAATACATTATATTTATATATATGTTAGTTAAAATGTAATGTTATCTACAAAAAATACTAAAAAACTTTGGACATAAAAAGTTAGTAATCATAGTTTTAAGAGAGTGTTTGTGATTTTCCAAACTAATGGGATTGAAAAGTAAGAATTAAAACTTCTGACTCAATAATATCCCATTTTTGGAAAGCAAATAACAGAATACTTAAATAAAAAATATTAACTTTGAAAAAAATGCAACCCTTTTTCTTTTACAAACATTGAATATATTATTTATAACCCCCCTGAGTTTAAAAATAATTCAAGATATTATGGAAGGTATTAATACTACTCACCATTAGGATAATATCTTCCCCTTAAAAAAATTTGTCCCTTTAAACAGAAAAATTACATTATAATATAACTCACCCTTTGTGATTTTCAAAATAATGGGAATGTATCTATAGTTTCATAAAATGTTAGAAAAGTAATAATATAAAAAACAATTATTTGTGCGCTCACTAATCATCCATGAAATAATAGAAATAACATACAACCAAAAGTGGTGAAATAAATTAAAACATAAAGTATTGGATTAAAATAAAAAAGCATACATCATCCATTAAAATGATTAAAAATATACCTAAAGGGTGATACATAAACGTTTTTATGCTTTCTTCATAAGCTTCTTTATAGAGGACTTTATCTTTTTGAATTACTCTAAATACATCTCAGGATTGAAAATTATTTCGTCTTCACTTCATGCTTCTGAAATGGAGTCTTCAGTCTTTTAACCACCTTAGAAAAGTCTTTATTCTCATCCCTCATAATGATCAATTCATTTTCCCACGATCTCAGCCTGCTATTTTGTAACCCCAAATCTGGTACCTTTTATTTAAAAACTAATACATACTACATCTAATCATCAGTGGTATCCCTGAATTATTATATTGATATCACTCAACGAGATTCATTAGTAGATAAATTGTTGAAGGAATATTCAATTTCTAACAAAAGTTTCTTTATATCAATAAACTATTCATCATGTTCTTAGATATTGTATGTGTCCAGTCAGGATAGTTGTACCAAAAATATGGGGAGGTAGTAAATCTATGATACCTTTCTCTTTTAAGTCTCTTTTTTAAGAAACAACATTTTCCTCATGTTAAATATTTTTGTCCCTATTGTTAATAAATCAAACACACATACACAAGAACACATGTATTTACAACGTTCATTATTCCACAGGAATTTCCACATCATTGTTATGGTATGAAAATGATCCAATACCACACAATCCATTAGAAAACAATCCTTTTGTGTGGAATAAAATGAGTAGGATATGACCTTAAAATCATGTAGCAATATGTAAAAAATAAAATATTGAGTGTTCTATTTCTATCATAAATGATTTAATAAATTTTTTTTATAAAACATGTTAAGGTGCTTCGTGATCAACTTTCAGAATTTTGATATTTTAAAAAATCACTTTCTTTAATAGAATATGGTAAGAACCTCTTATGGAATTTCTAATAAAAAATGTATGATCTCCCAGTATGGTTCCTAAGTTTGATTACCCAATATGATAATATTGATCTATTAGAATATGGTTGAGACAATTTTGATCCAATTCTATTATGAGTCTAGAAATTCCAATACTATTCCAAAATGAATATTATTCCCTACTGGATGTGATTTCCAATAGAATATGATTTCCTACTGAATACGATTACCAGTTTAATCTGTATTTATACCGAATAAAATTAAAAGATGGATATAATTCCCAACTGAATACAATTCCCAGTTAAATATGATTTTCTATTGAATACAATTTCAAGCTAACTATGATGATCAGCTGAATACAATCTCGTCTCTTTTCTATTCTACTTTTATATGACAAAACTTCTTCAACAACTATTAATACATAAACTTCTTTGACCTAAAAATGAAGAGTTCTATCTCTTAATTTATGAACATTACATCCAACATAAATTAAATTTTTTTCTCTTTTTATAATATCCCTAAATGTGGTTTGGATGGGATTCTTGAAAAGCATCCCAATCAATAAAAATAACCCAAATCATTAATTTTACTAGTATTTTGGGGGCTTATTGTCTCCTTAAATGTTTATAAACTCTTCTCATTTCATCTTGATCGCTCAAGTATCACCTATTAATCTTCAACTCAAATATGAATTTCTTCACAAAGATCAATCAAATACCAATTATCCATTATGATTCTCCATTTTGATTCTTCACTCTAATTTTGGAATGACCATCTTCTCATTCAAATTTCCTCATTACGATGGAAGTAAAAGATTATTTCAACCTACATCAAATGCTTATATCTATTCTTTTAACTAGAAAGTTGAATCGATATTATATTTAATATGATGGATCTTGAGAAATTTGTAATAAAGGAAAATCAACCATATAAATGGTTGACGACATTGTTGATGAAATCTGATTTTTTTGTATTGGTCCTAGCAACTCAAACTATTGTAAATATGATAAACATAAACATAATTCTTCAGGGATTTAAATGTTTTGGTTTTTTGTCTGACTATAAACTAGTTATTCTTTTATGATCATCCTCTTCAGCCCTCAAAAAATCTACAACCAGTAATATCATTACAATGAACATGATACATGAAATCTTTGTCTTCATAAACTTTCTTCCTTCACAGAATTCTTCTTATAACATGACTTCCTTCAGGAATTTGAATAAAATGAAGAACATATTTAGAATTGTTTGATTTATAGAGGAAGGTATTATAACGTTTCTATCAACATATTTTTTTATTCTTAGCCTGAATATATTTGGCATGATTTTGATTATGCTGAATATGATTTCTAGAACCTTTTCTCTCTTTACAAGCTGATATGATTGATCTGGATATGATTGGAAACATTTCTCCTCTCCCTTTCAATTTTCAATATTGCATCAAAAGTTTCACAACATACTTATGATTTGTGAGATATTCCAAATAGAAAAGCATCATCTTATTTTTAAAGGAAAGTATTAAAACCTCCCATTCATTTCATACTGGACCCAAGGTGAGCCCGATGAGCATTCCCTTCCAAAAAAAAATCTTCTCAATTTGATGGAATTTTTTAAGAACCGTGATCTTGAATTTATGAATATGTTTTTTAGTCATAATTCTTGAATGTGATTTTTGAGTCAGAATTCAAGAATATTCTTTTTGAATAAGAAATCCTGAATAATATTTCGAGTTAGAATTCCTGAGTATGATTTTGAGTTATAATTACTAAATATAATAAATTCATGAATATGATGAAGTAATTAATATTATTTTTGAGTACATTCACCATATTTTACAAAGTGATTTGATTTCTTATTCCTATCTGGAAGCAACACTGATCACCAATATACTTATTCTTGATTAGGATTGTGAATTCGATTTCCACCAGCTTCTAATTTTTTTATCAAAACATCAATATTTTTTATTGTTTTGAATCATCTAGATGTTATGGATGCAATTGAAAACATTATTCAATAGATAATTGCATCCATCATCTTTTCTATATACTTTCATTTATCAACATAGCCAACATACTGATATATTGTCAAAAAATACAACCAAAACAAAACATGGGACTAACAATATCCTCTTTTTGATTGTTGTCAATACCCACGTCAAACAATTCAACCACTTCAAACAAATAATTGGTTAATCACTCCATTTGTTTCTTACTCCCCCAATTTATTTTCTATCACCCTTATTGAAAATCAAATTCAAAGGTGTTATAATGAAAAATTCCCCCTATTGAAAAATGAACCCATTTCTAGTGGCCGAAACTTTTCTTCTCCAAAACATGAACCTTATCTTAAACATAGGAATCACATGAGTTTATTAACAATGAAAATTTATCTAAACAACTATAATTCTATGTGGGTGAACCTAATGTAGAAAAAAAGAGTGAATAATCAAGGTTCTCAATGTTTTCCATTGCAAAACATTTATGTAATACCCTTTTAATATTTCTATCAACATTCTCAAGATTGTGGAAATCCATGAAATAATTTGTTTAATATAAAAGTAACCTACACCCATGTCAACAAAAATATCATAAATTTAAGGTGTATCAAAACACAACATTACAAAAACTCTTATTTTTAATAACCTCATAATTTTATTTTTGGAATAATAGTGAGAGAATCATCAATTATAACTTCCTTATTTCCTCTCCTTCAATTCCCTGAATGTTAGTAAAATTATACAAAAATTTTTAGAACAAGGAGGAACCTAGATTATTTCATAGAATCAAAAAATGTAATTAGTTTCTTCTCTCAATCTTGAATTTTTCTTCCTTTTCATGGATTTTTCATTAGGCATGATTTCATTCTTCTATTCAACCTTCTTAGGGTTTGTTAAAACATTCTTCTTATCTATAGAATCATCTAATGAGGATGTAAAATTTTCTTCATCTCTAGTACATCTTTGTTACAATATATTTATAACAATTTTCCATGCATGACATTTGTTCTATAAAGATAGTGGAACAACTTTTGATATCAGGTCTCTCTTGCTCATATCTACAATCTATTGATATATTTTTGTAAAATTTGGTTATATCTCAATAGGTATATTTCTTCCCATCTTATTTTGATTTTTTTTTCTTTCTATAACTTCATAGATACATAAACATGTTCTGGATAGATAACAAAGAAATATTTTATTTCGGACTAAGTTGATCTGTTTTTCTTAACTTCCATTACATCTAACATTTGATAGCTATTCAGAATGTTTTTTTGCCGATAAAATAATAGGAAATCATTTCTTATGATGTACATGTTGCTCAGATCTATCACAAATAGTTTTTAGATGTTGGACCCTATTTTCAATTTTCACACTTACCTTCTCAGGTTTCTTCTAATCATCCTTCTCAAACTTCTTCCCTTGAGGGGATTGAATCCCCCTCAAAATTTTCATTATATAGATTATAAAATAGTTTTAATTGTAACACCCCAACCCCCGTTACCCAGAGTCAATGCATTATTACATAACATTGGCATGATCACAAGAAAGATCAAATCTCGAAAGACCGATGGGTTTAGTAGCCTTGGAAACACTAGATATATTCATAAAGTTTTACATTACATCATGAAGTGAAAAACTACTACAACAACATATTTTCTCCATAATCCACACTATTATCCCCTCATAATATCCCTGCAGGTCATTCATAATTTTCTTTTTCACATCCTGGGAAAAATAAAACATAGAAAAGGGGTGAGCTCAAATTCCCAGTAAGGATAAAAATATACCAGAAACATTCATAAATAAGAATAAACATTTAAGGAAGTGTATAACTAAAAAAAAGCCTTTTAAACTTGAACTTCAACATAGTATGGAAAAATCAAATGAAAAAATTTTATTTACATATTCACGTGGATATTCTACTAATCGAATAATCAAATGCAATATCAATAACTGCTTTCATAATGATGGAATGCATAATTCTAGACTATCATAACCACATAGCCAAGGCCTCGTGCCAAGACTACAAATAATATTTTTTTAAGGCCTTGTGTCAAGACACTAGTTTGTCTCATGATACCTACTGATGCATTGAGGAGCTATATCGGGCTCCACCCGTCACATATTAAGTCCAATGCATTCCCATATGAAAAGGTTTAAACATAACATAAACATTTTTATTAAAATTAGCATACGAAATGTCAATACTTTCACCATAAACCATGAATGGTATAAAAATATCACATCCGCATTCAAACATATCACAAAACCTTCAATACAATATATAATTTTTTATCATAATAAATCAACTTCAAATAAGCGTAAAATCCATCAAAGGATGTTGACATTGATGAAATCAAAACTCTTTTTAGAGAAATATCTATTTCTATTTTGAAATCATTTAAGAGTCATATATTTATAAAATAAATCATTTTCTTTGAAAAGATTCTTATAAGATTGTAAGGGAATCTTCGACGATTTTATAATGGTGGAAAATAGCCGCACCTGCCGTATAAGATAAAAAAACATTCTTACCTTAATTTTGTCGAAAAGGTTAAAAAGCACCTTGTTTGGGAAATGACAGAAAGATTCCTTTATAAACCTCTTATAAAAAGTCAAAAAAGGGTATAAATGACTTTAACCGATATTATAGTTAATAGTAAATTTTTTTTGAAATTCATTTTTAAGAAACATGGATGTGGATGATAAAGAGATCCCAGTAGATTATTACGTATAAACAACCTCAAATAATGAAGAGATTGCGAAATAAATCCTTACCAATTTGGTAATGTACAAAACGTACAACCCATGAAAGAGGTATCATATAATGAATATGTAAAACACATAAATTAAAGTGTATTACACAAATAATATAATTATGGGCAGTACATACACCACACAAAAGGTAATGGTGGCAATATGGCATGAATCTCATGGGAATAAGGAGTGAGATGGAAACCCCTTACCTTGTAATTTTCCTTGGTTGGGGGTAGGTTAACCTCCTGTATAATGGTTAAATAATTGTTATTAAATTATACAAGAATCATATATATTAATATGATATCATATATGATCTTTTAACATTTCTTTTTTAATAATATCTTAGTATTATCGTTGTTTTGGGTGTTAACTTACTCGTTTTATATTATATGTTTTGTTACGTAAGCTATGATTGTAATGGATAGGTTGTATCTTGATAATATCTAGAATTATATCAAGTCCTTAGATACTATTATTAATCATCAAATGAAAATTTTACTTGAATGGATATGATGGAAAATGATTCTCATCGTGTTCGTGGAGATGGTAGTCCGTACGTACGTTCGAGCGACAATATCTTTATTTTGATATAAAAATAGTATATAATTGGATGTTATAACATATATAAAGAATAATTGTCATGTTATATTTATTATTTACATGAGTTACACATCATTATTATACCCATCCAAATAATAATTTATTGAATAATAATTACACCACGACATGGAGACGGTAAGCTGTATGTACGCACGTATGGTGACATGTTATTCAAAGGATGGATATAATACTGAATATGGTTGTACCATATTTATAATAACATCACAGTATATATAAGATAATGGAGTTATTATTTTAGAATAGTAATAACAATGAAGGAATAAGTGGAAGAAGAAAGGAACTTGAAAAAGTGTGGTGAAAACATTACCTCTTCTTTGGGTTCTTCCTTTTGATTTGATCAAAAGGTCTCATTAAGTAGGATTTCTGACTAAAGAAAGGCCTCTAGGATGAAGTGAGGGAATTTTAGAGTGTATTTGGGCAGAGTTTGGCTGAACAAAAAGTCTTTGAAGGTGTGAGTTAATGAGAAGGGAGAGTGCCCTTTTATAAGAGGGGTGAGGGGCACCTTTGGAAAAGCTAGAAATATTATTTTATAATAAATTCATATTCGGTTTATAATGGCTCAAAAGTGGATTATTTAAATTTTAAGGTGGGGATAGGTCGAAAACCACTAAACCAATAAAATTTAGACAGGTTTGGGTCATTATACTAACCTTATCTCTAAGTATTAACTCTTAGTTAATTAGTTTCACTTTTACAATGTCTCTTTGTATTTTTATATAATATGGCTAATAAACTTACTATATAAATAAAAACGACCACCAAGTGGTCCATAAATGATAAAAATATCATGATATAAGTCTCTTGTACGAACCTTAGATTTTTAATAATTTAATATCAATTAATAATATAATATTTGTTTTGAAAACTCTTTTATGTCAATTTTGACACTATTCAATAGTTGACTTTTCTAAAAATAATAACAGAATGATTACTTCAGAAAAACTCAATTAAATAAATCCTAATATGTCATATTATCCTATAAAATTTATGTAATTCATTAAATGTCACAAATTATATTTATTTTGGTATTTATAATATCCATTATTCTAATTTTTCATTATTTAGGTAATTACTGCATCATCATTGTGTCACAGATAAATGAAATTATTTAATGTCTAAAAATTATAAATAAAAAATAATTATGTAGGAAATCTCATTATCTTTCTAATGAATATTTATAGTCGAAAATCCACCATATATAACCCTTTGTAAAAATATTTTTGCTAAAAGATATATGCTTTTGTAATTTTTGTATTTATTTTAACTTAATTAATATAAAGTTTCATTATCACTTACAAGTGGCTCCATGGTCTCCAAAAATCGACAAAAAGATGGCTATGATAGTCCATGTATCCACCAATAAAATTAGGACACGTTTTAGAGTAATTTAGTATTATTATAATATTATTTGTTAACCTTTATTTACCGTATTTACACTTTAACCATGGTAAATAAAATATTTACCGAAGTAATTATTCAAAATGTCTAAAAATAAAAGTTACCTATTTACACAATTTAAACATCATGATTCCAAATATGAAATCCATTTTTCCAAATTCAAAACACAGATGTGGCAGAAATTAATTTAAAAGTAATTCCCGCTGTCAAAAAAAGCATGTTTTTAAGATATAATAACTATCAAAAGATTGATACTTGTTTATGTTTGGTTAAATTGTGAAATAATGTCCAATGACCAAAATTTTATTAAATGGTAAAAATATATTCTAAATATACTTTAAAACCACTCAAATTCATAATTTATCACTATTAATTATTTTGATTAAAAAAGTTGTTTTTAATTAAAATTTAGTAATTTTCACTATTCATCAAAATATGAAAGTTATCTTAAAAGTACCGAAATTTCACCCTAGGATAATTTTGATATTCCGAATCTAAAAATGAAGTCCATTTTGAGAGATATAATTTATAGAATTTAAAAAAGTATGTATTATTGTTCATAACGACGAGTTTGATTGGTTGTGGTGTGATAGAACTCGATGTTGCGTACAACACACTCTATCACATTATTTCAAGAGAAGCGTACCATAGAAGCTTGGGGTGTTACATTCTCCCCTAATTCAAATAATTTCATCCTATAAATTTCTAGAATACTACTGCATGAAATGACTTGGGTGGTTCTTCATCATAAGTTCCTTGGGTTCCCACGTTGCCTCTTCCATCTTATGGTTTCTCCACAAGACTTTTACCAGACGAGTCGTCCAGTTTCTTAGTACTTTTTCTCTCGTATCAAGAATCCTGACGGGCACTTCGCAATAAGATAGTTCGTGTTCCAGTTCTAATTCCTCATAGGTGAGTACATACATTGGGTCAGGCTTGTATTTTTTACAATAGAGATACGTGGAACACATCGTGAACTTTAGAGAGACTTGGCGGAATTTCCAATCAGTATGCTACAACCTCAATCCATTCTAGAATTTTGAAAGGTCTGATGTACCTGGGACTCAATTTACCTTTCTTACCAAAACGTATGACTCCCTTTCATGAAGATACCTTCAGGAAAACATGATCAACGACTTGAAATTACAAATCCTTCCGTCGATTATCAACATAGCTCTTCTGCCTAATTTGAGCTGCTTTGATATGGTTTTGGATTACCTTCACCTTTTCCATCATTTCCTCCACCAGTTCTGGGCCTACAAGTTTTCTTTCACCGACGTCATCCCAACAGGTTGGTGTGCGACATCTCTTTCTGTATAACGCTTCATATGGTGCCATATGAATACTCAAATGGAAGCTATTGTTATAAGAAAATTCTACCAAAGGTAAATATTGATCCCACATACCCTGAAAGTCATGTGAGCATGATATCAACATGTCTTATATGGTTTGAATAGTTCGTTCCGATTGTCCATCTGTTTGAGGGTGGTAGGCAGTGCTCAAATGTAGTTTATTATCCAAGGATTTCTGATGAATTTTCCAGAATCTTGAAGTAAAACGGGGATCACGATCAGAAACAATCGATAGGGGTACTCCATGAAGACTCACAACTTCATTAATATATAGTCTTGCTAGACGTTCCCATGGTCGATCTTCTCTTATAGCAAGAAAATGTGCTGACTTGGTAAGACGATCAACAATGACCCATATTGCATCGTTCCTTCTCGGAGTCTTTGGTAGCCCCATGACAAAGTCCACTATAATATTGTCCCCTTTCCACTCCGGTATGGGAAGAGGTTGCATGACTCCTCCAGGATGTTGCCTTCCAACATTCACTTGTTGATAAACCATACATCTTGACACAAAATTAGCAATCTACCTCTTAATGTTGTCCCACCAAAAATGTTCCTTCAAATATCTATACATTTTGGTGATCCTAGGGTGTATAGAGAAATTGAAACTATGAGCATCATCCAAAAATTCCCTTTTTAGATCAGGTATATCGGGAACACAAAGTCTCTTCCCAAATTTCATAATTCCATCTTCATACACAATGTCTCTCAATCTCCCATCATTCACAGCTTTAATCTTCTTTTGAAATTCTTCATCATCAGTCTGAGAACTCTTAATCCTTTCTAGTAAAGATGGTTTGGAAACCATTTGAAAAATAATTTGTGTTTCGCCTTCCCTGGTCATTCCCATGTCCATATTCACTAGATCCATGAAAATTGGATCCCTTTCAATTCTCATATTGTTCAAAACTCCATGATCTTTTCTGATCAAAGCATCTGCCACCTTGTTTGCTTTCCCCGGGTGGTATTGTATCGTACAATCATAATCCTTGAGTAATTCAAGCCATCTCCTTTGTCTCATGTTGAGTTCTTTTTGTGAGAAAATATACTTCAAACTCTTGTGATCAGTATAAATCTCACATTTTTCACTATAGAGGTAGTGCATCCATATCTTCAAAGGAAAGATCACAACTGCTAACTCAATATCATGAGTAGGATAGTTTTGCTCATGAATTTTCAATTGTCGTGATGCATAGGAAATAACCTTATCATTCTGCATAAGGACACAACCAAGTCCTTTCTTCGATGCATCACTATAAATAAAGAACCCATCATTCCTCGATGGTAGATTCAATATAGGAGCATTGACTAATCTTCTCTTCAGTTCTTCAAAATATTTTTCACACTCTTTTGTCCAAACAAATTTAACCCCTTTACATGTGAGCTTCGTTAATGGGTTTTCCAATCGGGAAAAATTCAAGAAGAAACGTCGATAATAACCAGCCAAGCCAATAAAACTGGGTACTTGAGTTATACTCGTAGGTGCTAGCCATTCTTGGATTGCCATGGTCTTAGAAGGATCAACAGAGATTCCATCTTTAGAGACAATATGGCCAAAAAAATCTCATGAAGCCAGAATTCACACTTGCTAAAATTCCCATATAATTCATGTCTTATCAGAGTCTCCAGGATAATGTGCAAGTGACTTTCATGATCTTCGTAGCTTTTAGACTATACCAAGATATCATCAATAAATACAACCACAAATTCATCAAGATATTCCTTGAAAACTCTATTCATCAGATCCATGAATAAAGAGGGTGCATTAGTCATTCCAAAAGGCATTACTGTAAACTCATAATGCCCATACCTGGTTCGAAATGCTGTCTTCGGAATGTCTCCCTTCTTCACACACAACTGATGGTATCCAGATCGAAGGTCAATCTTTGAAAAGTATTGAGCTCCATGCAGTTGGTCAAATAAATCATCAATGAGAGGTACGGGGATACTTGTTCTTTATTGTTATAGAATTGATCTCCCTATAGTCGATACATAACCTCATAGATCCATATTTATTTTTAACAAAAAAAGGGGTCTCCCCGTGGAGAAACACTAGGGAGAATAAATCCCTTATTACTCAGTTCCTCTAGTTGGATCTTTAGTTCAACTAATTCTACAGTGGCCATTCTATAAGGGGTCTTCGATATAGGCCTTGATCCAGGAATTAAATAAATGTAAAGCTCAACTTCTCGTTCTGGAGGATGTCTAGGTAAATCTTCCAGAAATACATCTATATATTATTTCACAAGAGGTACATCCTCTATTTGAAAATTCCTTTCCTCACCCACAGTCATTTCATTCTCTTCCTCCCCAATAATTGAATTTAGTTGAGCTACTGGGGGTGGATCTAGATAAGAATTAGTTGGTGACGATTCTTCTCTAAAGATAAGGTGTTCCTTATCATCATAATCAAAAATTGTAACATTCTTCTTCTTTCAATAAATATTCACATCATATTCCAAAATCCAATCTATACCAAGGATTATATCAAACTCAATCATAGGTATGACGATGAGATCAGCAGATAAAGAAAATTTATGTGCTCTAATGGGGACTGATTCACAAAACATAGTTGCAATGATACTTCCCGTAGGAGTTTTAACAGACAAATCCCTTGTTAAATCAAATTGGAAATATCTAATTTTCTTAGAAAACTCAGAAGATATGAAACAATGAGATGATCCAGAATCAAATAATGCATTTTCTAAACTTGAGGAAACCATTAAATTACCTACCACCACGTCTTTTGGAGCTTCTACCTCAGTAGTAGTGATAGCATATGCTTGGACTTGATCCCTTGGCCTTTCCTGAGGTAATTTCCCCTGACGATTAGGACATTCATTTGCATAATTTCCCATCTCCCTGCAATTGTAGCATTGAACATTGGTAGCTTCCTTCTTCCCTTTTCATTCACGAGCTTGGTGGCCTTTTTCACCACACTTGTAACAGACACCCATTCCCTTCAAGCAAGTACCAAGGTGTTTCTTCCCACATTTACCTCAGGATGGATATTCAACCTTTCCCTTCTTCCCCTTATATCCATTCCGAGATTGATCAGAAGATCTCTTCTTCTCTTGATTTTATTTAAAGTCATAATACTTAGAGAATTCCTTTTCTGTTTTGATAGCACATGAGACAATTTCTTCATACGACAAGAAGGATTGTGAGACTAATGCTCGATGGAGAAATGGTTTTAACCCATCAAAGAAACGATCAATCTTACTTCTTGGGTTACGTATATAATCTTCAGCATACCTTTCTAACCATGTAATGTTAGCCTCATAATTTGAGACATTCTCATCCACATTTTGTCTCAGACTCAGAAATTGCCTTTCCATATCTACTTGATGGTCACGAGGAAAGTATTTTTCTAAAAACAGATCTTGGAACTCCTTCCATTCCATATTTGATACTTCATCATCTTCTTTCATGTTTTGAATCAATGACCACCATTTATCAGCATCTCCAGTGATGCGGTATACTGCCATGATAACTTTTTCCCTTTCACTACTCCGCAAAGCCTGAAATATTTTCTCTAGGGAATTTATCCATTTCTTAGCTACTAAGGGATTTTTACTCCCATTGATCTTTGGTGGTTGTTTCCTCATGAATCTATCTAACATTGATCCCCCACGCTGAGGATCAGGGTGCTCCATATGGGTATGATTATTATTCATAACCTGAGTGAGTTGTCCCAGTATGGTGATTAGCTGATCGGCACTAGTTGCATCACCAGCTCCACTATAATTATCTTGAGCATTAGGGAAATCCCTACATGGAGTGCATGCATTGATATGGTTTCCATTTCTTCCACTAGGCGCCATTTCTAAAAAAATGGCATAAACTAAATCAGTTTATGAATCAAAATACATAATTCCATACTTATAAAAAACATAACATAAATTGAACTATTTATAGATATAATCCATAATCATAAAAATGTTTTCTTTGAGGAAGTATATACTCATAAACCTTTCATAATGTTTTTTAATTAAAATGAGAGTTATCCGAAGCATATCCCCCGGGAGTGACGTAACCAAGAGTGCAGGAAGGCCCGTTGTCGTGCACCAGTTCCCGTTCGAGTCTAGCTGAAAGCGGTGTTTTAAGGTTTTACCCCTAGGTACATCTGTGCCGGAGTCGCCTCTACCTGGTCATATCCAGACAGGGATGTATTGCTAGAAAAAGTCATAAAACATCTAAAATAACAAAATTCTTGGAATTTCTTCTATACTAATCCTCAAAGTTCATCTTAGGTCTACGTGCTCTAATCAGAGTTTATCTAAATCTAGCTTCCAAGGATTGTAATAAACTTCTTCTGATACAAACTGTAATTCCTCGACCCCAGTTACCCAGAGTCGGTGCATTATTACCTAACATTGGCATGATCATAAGAAAGATCAAATCTTGAAAGACCAATGAGTTTAGTAGCCTTGGAAACACTAGATATATTCATAAATTTTTACATTACATCATGAAGTGAAAAACTACTACAACAACATATTACCTCCATAATGCACACTATTATCCCCACATAATATCCCTACAGGTCATTCATAATTTACTTCTTTACATCCTGGGAAAAATAAAACATAGAAAAGGGGTGAGCACAAATTCCCAGAAAGGATAACAATATAGCAGAATGTTTCAGAAATAAGAATAAACATTTCAGGCAATGTATAACTAAAAAAAAGCCTTTTAAACTTGAACTTCAACATAGTATGGAAAAATAAAATGGAAAAATTCCATTTACATATTCACATGGATATTCTACTAATCGAATAATCACATTCAATATCAATAACGGCATTCATAATGATGGAATACATAATGCTAGACTATCATAACCACATAGCCAAGGCCTCGTGCGAAGACTACAAATAAGATTTTTTCAAGGCCTTTTGCCAAGACACTAGTTTGTCTCACGAGACCCATAAACGCTTCAAGGAGCTATATCGGGCTCCACCCATCACATAATAAGTCCAATGCATTCCCATATGAAAAGGTTTAAACATAACATAAACATACGTATTAAAAATAGCATATGAAATGTCAATACTTTCACCATAAACCATGAATGGTATAAAAATAGCACATCCAAATTCAAACATATCACAAAACCTTCAATATAATATATAAGTTTTTATCATAATAATTCAACTTCAAATAAGCATAAAATCCATCAAAGGATGTTGACATAGATGAAATCAAAACTCTTTTTAGAGAAATATATCTTTCTATTTTTAAATCATTTAAGAGTAATATATTTATAAAATAAATCATTTTCTTTGAAAATATTCTTATAAGCTTGTAAGGTAAGCTTCGACGATTTTATAAAGGCATAAAATAGCCGCACCCACCGTATATGTTAAAAAAACATTCTTACCTTAATTTTGTAGAAAAGGTTAAAAAGGACCTTGTTTTGAAAATGACAGAAAGATTCCTTTATAAACCCCTTATAAAAATTCAAAAAAGGGTATAAAAGACTTTAACCCATATTCTAGTAAATAGTAAAAATGTTTTGAAATTCATTTTTAAGAAACATGGATGTGGATGATAAAGAGATCCCAGTAGATTATTACGTATAAACAACCTCAGATAATGAAGAGATTACGAAATAAACCCTTACCAATTTGGTAACTTACGAAACGTACAACCAATGAAAGAGGTATCATAAAATGAATATATAAATAAACATAAATTAAATTGTATTACACAATTAATATAATTATGGTCAGTACATACACCACACAAAAGGTAGTGGTGGCAATATGACATGAATCTCATGGGAATAAGGAGTGAGATGAAAACCCCTTACCTTGTAATTTTCCTCGGTTAGGGGTAGGTTAACCTCATATATAATGGTGAAATAATTGTTATTAAACTATACAAGAATCATATATATTAATATGATATCATATATGATCTTTTAACATTGCTTTGTTAATAATATCTTAGTATTAACGTTGTTTCGGGTGTTAACTTACTCATTTTATTTTATATGTTTTGTTACATAAGATGTGTTTTTCATGGATAGGATGTATCTTAATCATATAAATAATTATATCATGTCCTTAGATACTATTATTAATCATCAAATGAGAATTATGCTTGAATGGATACGATGGAAAATGATTATCATCGCGTTCGTGGAGATGGTAGTCTGTACGTACGCACAAGCGACAATATCATTATTTTGATATTAAAATAATATATAATTGGATGGTATAAAATATATAAAGAATCATTATCATGTTATAATTATTATTTAAATGAGTTACACATCATTATTATACCAATCCAAATAATAATTTATTGAATAACAATTACACCATGACGTGGAGACGGTAAGCCGTACGTATGCACGTATGGTGACATTTTATTCAAAGGATGGATAGAATACTGAATATGGTTGTACCATATTTATAATAGAATCATATTATATATAAGATACTAGAGTTATTATTTTATAATGGTAATAACAAAGAAGGAATAAGTGGAAGAAGAAGGGAACTTGAAAAAGGGTGGTGAAAACATTACCTCTTCTTCAGGTTCATCCTTTTGATTTGATCAAAAGGTCACCTTAAGTTACATTCACACTAAATGAAGGACTCTAAGATGAATTGAGGGATGTTTAGAGAGTATTTTGGCATAGTTTTTCCGAACCAAAAGGCTTTTAAGGTGTTATTTAATGAGAAGGGATAGTGCCCTTTTATAAGAGGGGTGAGAGGCACCTTTGGAAAAGCTAGAAATATTATTTTATAATAAATTCATATTCGGTTTCTAATGGCTCCAAAGTAAATTATTTAAATTTTAAGGTGGGTATAGGTCTAAAAAAACTCAAAAAATATAATTTAGACAGTTTTGGGTCATTATACTAACCTTATCTGTAAGTATTAACTCTTTGTTAATTAGTTTCACTTTTACAATGTCTCTTTGTATTTTTATATAATATGGTTAATAAACATACTATATACAACCAAACGACCCCCAAGTGGTCCATAAATGATACCCCTATCATGATATAAGTCATTTGTCCGAACATTAGATTTTTAAAAATTTAATATCAATTAATAATATAATATTTGTTTTAAAAACTCTTTTATGTCAATTTTGACACTATTCAATAGTTGATTTTTGTAAAAATCATAACAAAATGATTACTTCTAAAAAAGTCAATTAAATAAATCCTAATATGTCATATTATCCTATAAAATTAGTTTAATTCACTAAAAGTCTCATATTATATTTATTTTGGTATTTATAATATCAATTATTCTATATTTTCATTATTTAGGTAATTATTGCATCATCATTATGTTATAAATAAATGAAATTATTTAATGTATAAAAATTATAAATAAAATTTAATTTTTTTTAAATCTCATTAGCTTCCTAATGAATATTCATAGTCTAAAATCAAGCATATATGACCCTATGTAAAAATTGGTTTTCTAAAAGATATATGCTTTTGTCATTTTTGCATTTATTTTAACTTAATTAATATAAAGTGTCATTATCACTTACAAGTGGTTCCATGGCATCCAAAAATCGACCCAATGATTCCCATGGTCGGACATGTATCCAAAAATAAAATTTGGACACATTTTAGGATAATTTATTATTATTATAATATAATTTTTTAAACATTATTTACCGGATTTACCCTTTAACCATAGTAAATAAAATATTCACCGAAGTAATTATTCAAAATGTCTAAAAATAAAAGTTACCTATTTACACAATTTGAACATCCTGATTCCAAATATGGAATCCAATTTTCCAAATTCAAAACACAGAAGTGGCAGAAATTAATTTAAAATTAATTCCCGCTGTCAAAACAAAAAGCGTGTTTTTAAGATATAATAACTATCAAAAGATTGATACTTGTTTATGTTCGGTTTAATTGTGAAATAATTTCCAATGACCAAAATTTTATTAAATGGTAAAAATATATTATAAATATACTTTAAAACCACTAAAATTCATAATTTATTACTATTAAATTATTTTGATTACAAAATTTGTTTTTAAATAAAATTTAGTAATTTTCACTATTAATCAAAATATGAAAGTTAACTGAAAAGTACCAATATTTCACCCTTGGAAAATTTAGATATTCCGAATCTAAAAATGAAGTCCATTTTGAGAGATAAAATTTATAAAATTTCAAAAAGTAGGTATTATTATTCATAACGGCTAGTTTGATTGGTTTTGGGGTGTTAGAACTCGATGTTGCGTACAACACACGCTATCGCATTATTCCAAGAGAAGCGTACCGTAGAAGATTGGGCTGTTACAGTAATATTTTTGGTTGAACAAACACATTTTAGCTAGATGTCCAAATCCACCATAATGTTAGTAGTATCAATGGAAATAATATTTTCTTCTTGTAACATACATAATGATAGGAATTGTGAATACGTTTCTCAGCATCCTTTTAACCAAAAATTCTTGATTACTAACTTTTCTATTTTCAATCGTAATCGTTATCTCCAATTTTATCTTATTTTAATCCTCACCCAAAGTTAAACTAATAGTTTATTTTGACTTAGAATGTTTAAGGACTTCTAATTTCCCAACATTGTTGGTCTTGTGCACATACATTAATTTTCAATATTTATTTTTTTTAGAAACAATAATAGTTTTCTTCTCATCCTTTGAAGGAAACTATTATTGATCCTTCTCAGGTTTCTACTTATAAAAACTTTCACCAACTTGATAGATAATTTGTTTGAAACTTATACCTTTCTATTCAGATTTAGAATGTTTTTGTTGGACAAGTTATAACTCATCTTCTTTTTCCTAAAGCTTCACATACAGTTGTTCATTACAATTATTTTCATCCTCAAGAGATTTCCTCAAATCATCTATCTCTTAAATTAACTTGAATTACTCATTCTGAATAATTTCTTTATTTTTTGTTGAGGAGTATTCACTTTTCAACTCCCTGGTCTCTTTTTAATGACTCGCAATATTCCTGATACATTATTTCAATTATTCTTTCAGATGATATTGTAATTGAGTTTCTTTTGATTAGAAACTACATCTTCTAAATTCTTTATTATTAATTGTTGTAATGAAAGTATTCTCCCCTTCATAGTCAAAAGAATTTTTGGATTCAGATTCACTTTTTAATTCATTATAAAAACTACTTTCACTACTAAAAACATTCCACATTAACAATTTCAATAAACGTGTTCTCTTCAACACCATTTAGATCTTCCTCACTATCATTATCCTTATACAAAACATTTCTCTTTTGGATTTGGAGAACATATTATATTTTCTATTGGAATGGATTTTTTATTTATAACCCTTTTTATCAATGATCTTCTTGTCCTTATTTATTATTCATCACTTTCTTCTTCATTACATTATTCTTTAGTACCTATTTGAGAAAAATTAAATACAAAATTCCTAGTAGATCCACATCCAAAAAATTTTAAAGGAAGTTTCCATTTATCCTTCCCTATATCAATTTTAAATTTTTTAGAAAACCAGGAAAAAATTTCATCAGTATTGTTACTTAACTCATTTTCAATGTCAGATTCAACAACACCATATTCCATAGGAACATTCTTAAACTTTTATTTCTTGGAAGATTTGAAAGAAATATCTCTATCATTTTTTTTACATTCATATATTTTTCCATTATCAAATCACATGTGATGATAGTACTATTTAAATTATCTAAAGATAATGTATTAGGATCTCTATATTCCAATGAAGAAACATTGACGTAAAACTTGTTAGATATAATTATCAAGATCTTTTCAACAATAGTAGTATCTTATAAATTTTCACCAAAACCTCTGGGAGTTTTAACAATGTCATTTACCTAGTTAATGAATTCACTAATAGATTATTACTCACCCATCATTAGATATTTGTACTTCAATATCCAGATTGGTAAATTTTCCTTTTTTTACCTTTGTATTGACTTTATAAATATTGTTTAAATTATCCCAGATACCTTTGGTAGTTTAAAATACTTTTACTCTACGAAAATCACTTTTAAAAAGTGACGTGATTAAAGAATTCTTATCTCTTCCATCATTCTAAAGGTTTTCCGAATTAGCATTTTTAGAGTGTCATTCAAAATTAGAAGAGGGATACAATTTTTAATAGCTCTTAAAACATCATACCCAAGAGACATAAGATAGGGAAGAATTCATCCTTTCTAGATATGTATATTATTATCATTTATGATTTAAATCCCCTTACTATTGAAAAAACATAGATTATGCATCAAAACATCTTCATAAAAACAGTATAAAAGAGTAAATTATGGATACATTTAGATCTAATACAACTTATAAGTGCTTAGTTAGGATAGTTATATCACTGAGAGGGAGAGGGAGTGAATCATTGATACATTTTTATTTTATGTTTCTTTCTTAAGAAATAATCATCACCTACTATTAAATATTTATTTTCTTTTTGAAAACAAATCAAACACATATCCATAAGTATACAAGTGTTTACAAGGCTCACTATTCAATTATAATAGATACATCCTTGTTATGGTATGGATATGATCTAGTACCACAAAATTCACTATAAAAAATTTTTTTTGTGTGCAATAAAATTATTTTTATATGCTCATAAACTCTTGTATAACTATTTAAACAATCAAATAGTGTGTGTTATTTTTAAAAAAAAATGATATAATACATTGTTTTTGTAACAAAAAATGTTACGATGCTTCTTGATCAACTTTCCCAAAAATTATCTTGTAAAACAATTCTTCATATTCTTACCTAGAAGCTGGTATGAACTTCTTACAAACTTTATAATAAAATGAAGTTCAAATTCATAGTCCAAATTCCATGTTTTTTTGAAAAATAAAATAATATTTCTCTATCAGAATACGATTGAGATAATTTTGAAGCACTTCTATTATGAGACTGGAAATTCTAGTACTATTAATAACTGAATACTATTCCTTACTAGAAATGATTCCCAAATAAATACAATTTTCTTTTGAATAAGATTCCTAACTGGACATGATTTTCTTCTGAATATGATTCCTAGCTAGATAAGAATCATATTTTTATACATTTCCTGGTTGAATATTATTTCTGCTGAATACAATTCATCGGAAAATAAGATTCTTAGTTGAATACTATGATAAGATGAATATGATCTTTTCACTTATCTTTTCTTCTTCTATTTGCAAAAAACGTTTTCATCAAATATTAGTAAAAAAAATTTCCCCCTAAAAATATAGAGTGTATCTATATTAGTTTTTTAATAGTACACCCATCAAAAATAAAAATGTACTTTTACCTTTTATACTCACCCAAAATGTGGTTTGGGTGGGATTCTTGAAAAGATTCTGGCTCAAAAAAATTTACTTGAATCATGAATTTCCCATGAATTTTTTGTGCATATTGACTTTATCAACATTTATCAACACTTATAGTTTTACTCTCAATCCTTCTTAAATATTCTATTTATCTTAATCTCACCTATGAATCTCTTCCCAAATATCAGTCTGATACCAATTCTCCATTATGATTCTCCATTCCGATTCTTCATTCTAATTTTGGAAAAACAATCTTCTCATTCTGATTTCCTCATTAGAATAAAAAAAGTATATTGTTTCAAACTTTTTCAAATTATTCCGCCTATTCATTTCACTAGAATAATGAATCAGTATTAACTTCAATAGGGTGGTTATTGACCCATTTACAATAAAAACTGTTCAACCTAACGAATGGTTGACTACATTGTTGATGAACTCGGATTTTAATTTTGTATTACTCCCAACAAATGCAAATATCATGAATATTATACACACCAACTTATTTGTTTGAGGATTTAGATATTTTTATTTTTTGTCTAACAAAATACGAGTAACTCTATTACGACCATCATCTTTATCATTTAATCAAATATTCTACCTGGAATATCATTAAAATTAACATTAGACCTAAATTTTTTGGCTTCACCAAATTTATTCTTTCACAAAATTATCCTTGTAACATGACTTCATTTATGTATTTGAATAAATTGTAGACCATATTTAGAATCATTTGATTTACCAAATAATGTATTATATCTTCAAAATCAAGATATTTCTTTCCTTCTTAGCATGAATAGGATAGGCATGATTTTGATCAAACTAAATATTATTTCCAGCACATTTTCCTCCTTTATAGGTAGATATGATTTATATGAAAACGATTAAAAACACCTCTTACCCTTTCACTCATTAAGATTGTATTACATGATTCATAACTTATGATTTGTGAGAAATATAAAATAATAAATCATTTTCAAATCAATAATAGAAAGTATTAGAACATCCCGTTCCATTCATACGATACCCAAGGGGGGCCAAACGAACCATTCCTTAACGAAATCTTATTCTAAATATGATGTAACTTCTTAAGCACTGTGATTCTGAATTATTGAATAAATTTTTGAGTTATAATTACACAATATGATTTCTGGTTCAAAATTACAAAAAAAAATTATTTTTCAGTAAAAATTCATGAATATGATTTCGATTCAAAATTCTAGAATACAATTTTGAGTCATAATTACTAAATATAATGAATTCATGAATATAATTCATTCTTAAAAGGTAAATTTTGGTCCAATCACAATATTATACAATGAGAAGTGATTTATTTTTCCTATTTGGTAAAAAAATCGTTCACCAAAAAAATTATTCTTGATTACAATGCTGAATCTCATTTCCACCAGCTTATGGATTTTTATCAACATCCCAATCATATTGATCGTATTGACTCATTAATATGATTCAAATGAGACTGAAAACATTCTTCTATCAAGATTTCCATCAATAATATTCTCAATATAAATTATTTCTTCATCATAACCAACATACTGATCTATTGAAAACAAATACAACCAAAACCCAACTTGGGCCTAACCGATATCATAATCCACTTGATTGGACCACTTTACTATCTAATTGTATGATCTCTATAGTTTTTAAGATTTTTCTTTAATTTTTTTTCAAATCTGCTTCAATTTGGATAATTTATTCTATTAAAACATTTATTAGTCAAATTTTTCATTTAGAGGAATTTGAATGAACTTGCATCCTTCTTCAAAATAACAAAAATACAAAATGGTTCCTTATAACCTCCTCATAGATTAATAAATGAAATAATATCATTTTTGATAAATGGTTTCCTCTGAATCGGATGAACCAAAATAGGGTTTGGGAGGGTTCAGTTTAGAATATTTAGCATTAGGCTTCTCTTCAACATTATCTTTCCCTTTATTAAAAAAATTATTATCATCTGAAAATTCAACAACTCCTACATTCTTATATGATTTAATATTATCAGAAACATTCGTATGGGATTATTCATCCTTCTATTTTGACTCTTTTAAGGATGGTTTTTATTTTCGTTTTGAAAAATTTTCATCCTTTAATGATAATGATAAATTTTATTGTTGATTAGGTACGGAGATGATGATAAATTTAAAGAGTCTTTTTTTTTATTTTGAGCCTCCATCAGTCCCAATTTTTTTCATCTTCATCTTCTTTTTATACTTCTTGTTCTAATTCTTCAAATTATTATTTTATTTCTTATTCTATTTGTTATTATTATTCTTATCCATATTCCTCATGTTTTGTTTATAATTGATGTGCAGTTCTCCGAGCTTCCTTCCCAACCTTAATAGAGACCAACTCTTTTAATTTTTTGTATTTATACTGAACTTTTTTTTGGCACAGATTCTTCTACTGGTTAAACAAATAATTTGACTTTTCTCTTATCTTCCTTGGAAGGAACAACATATATAATTGCTAATGTTTGATAAAAATAAAGAATGAAATAAATAATTTTTTTATTGGTATTAGAAGTTGTAAGGATTAGATTCTCAAAATCCATCTCAACAACCACTTGAAACATTTCAACAACCCTAGATCATGTAATCATTTTCTTTTATTTCTTTTTATATCCTTCTTCCATCAACTGGTATGCAACCAGAAATAAAAAATCTTTTTCCATAAAAGGATCAATACAAATCTTTGGATACCATGATATCTTTTATACCTTATGTGCCATAATTTTTTCAAAAACATCATCAGAAATTTTCTTTTCTTCCTTCTGTATATTCTCTAGAAGATAAATTTCTGATTTTATTTTCTTTTTCACAATAACCTCCTCATTCTTTGTATGTTGAATTTTTGAATACTCCCCCTCGACATTATCAAGAAAATTATTCTTCTTTGAATCAAAAATATATTTTATTATAAAGATATTGTCTTAGATTATAATGGAAATTTTCAATGTCATCGGTTAAATATTATTCACAACTATTAAAAAATTCATTAATTTCACAAGAAAATTTTAATTAAACCATGAAACATGATAATCATTTAATGTATTGAGGAGATCTTAATTTCCTCCAAAAAACTAATTTTTTTACTATGTTGATTTTCCTCATATTCACCAAGAAAATACTAAATAAATATAACATAAACCATATGGGTTTCTTTGATCACGCTTCTGTGGTACTAAATACCCTTGTACCCAAAGCGCTACTATTCTTACATCTGGTGATAAGTGAGAAAAATTCCTCACTTTATCATAATTTGAAAATAATGACACTTCAACATTAAATTTCATAAAAAATACAAGTTTATTAGCAGCCTAGGTAAGGATTGATAAGCCTCATCTTCAATAGGTACACCAAACATATTTGCTACTCTGTTGTAATAAATCATGAATTTCTTCCCACACAATGTAAAAGAAACAATATATTTTTCAACTTATTTAGAAAACTCAACATAAGTGTTAAAGTCTTTGAAAATATCAGGATAACACAAATCAAAATCTTTTTTTAGGTTTCTCTACACAATCAACTTCCAACCCTTGTAATGAAAAAATTATTTTGATAATAGAGTCATGCTTTTTAATCCCTAAAAATTAAATGATTATTTATATGAATTCATATATTTTCACATAATATTAATCAATACCCATAAACTTAGATTTGTGCTTGAAATCAGAAAGATTCCAAAATAATAAGACCATGATCTGTAAGGAGGGTGAGAGTTCGAGAGAAAAATAACTGAGAACTGATGTGGAACAGGGGGTTCCTTGCCTTTATATAGTAATGGGAAAACATTAATTCTTATTCCAAAACACATTCAACAAATGGGATTAAATATTAACATATTTTATGGTTAATATTTAATAAAATAATTTTTTAAATATAAACTCAAACTCTGAATGTTTAAATACCATTATTCAATGTGAGAATCAATTTGATTAGAAATTTGTGTAATTTTTTTTAAAAAAAATCTAATTAATGAAAATAAAAGAATTGGTAAATGACATAAGTATAAAATAAGGTATAACATTAGTTCAAAGACATAAAAGAATAGAATAGTAACTTTCAGAGTATAATGTGTCATAGGGATGAAAAAATTGGTCATCTTGTTATTGTAACATAAATAGTTTATGGTAATTTTAAAAGATAAATTGATAATGATAATTTAATGAAAATTATTGTCCATAAATTTTTATAAATAATTTTGTGTCCATAATTTTTTTTACAAAATTAGATTATAATATTTTTTTTGTTGATTTTGAGTCCAAAAAATAACATTATGTTGAAAAAATTTAGAAAGTTTAAAAATTTAGAAAACAAAAAACATTTAAATAACAAAAAAATGTACTCCTATTATGAAAATGAGTTCATTATTGAAAGGATATTGATAAAAAATAATTAGATACGAATAATAACATAACATTGAGCATTCTTAGAATCTGATTAGTATATAAAAATCTATCAAAACAAAGGGTTTAGTAAAAATATCAGCAGGTTGTTCTTTCATTATGATGAATTGTAAAATTATATCTCTTTATGTGCCTGATCCCCTAAGAAATAGAGTCTTATATCTATGTTCCTATCAAATGAGTGATTTGATATGTTTTTAATTAATTATATTGAATTTTTTTTGCCACAAATTTTTTGAGTTTTAGTACAAATCATTCTATAGTCTATGAGTGTGTGTTTCATCCACAAAACATGATCACAAAAACTTCCAACTGCCACATATTAGGATTTAGTAGTGGAAAGTTCTATAGAGTGATTCTTGTTACAAGAATAAGAAACTAAATAATAATATAATAGAAGAACTGTTATATATATATATGTTTTCTATCAATTCTAAATCTAATAAAATTAGCACCAAAAAAACATTTTAGTTCAAAATCATTTCTAGAAGAATAGAATAAGCCTAAGTCCATACTTCCCTTAATGAAAAAAAGATTCGTTTTACAGATTTATGATGGGATTATTTTTTATTGTCTTGATATCTAGAACACAAGAAAACTGAAAACATTTAATCCAGTTGAATAGCTATTAAATAAATTAATCTTTCAATCATACCACTTGAGGTTTTCTGATAAACTAGTTTCCCAGCCTCATCATGATCTTATGTATTGGAAGTACTAATGTGAGTACTAATACTTTTAGTGTTTTCATTCTAAAATTTAACAGGTAATTAATTTATATACAAATGTTGAGATACAAAATTAACTTATGTTATTTATGAGAAATCATAAAACCTAGAAAATATGTTAACTCACCCATCATTCTCATTTCGACCTTATACATCATAAGATGAAAAAATAAAACTGTTTAATATTTTTTATTTTAAAAAAGGTAATTCCATCAACATATATTTATACAATCATAATGATTTTATTTAATTCTTTTATAAAAAAGTGGATCTGAATCTCCCTTAATGAAATCTTTTTGTATAAAAAATCTAATTTACCTATCATAGAAAGCCGTAGTACATAGTATGAATCCATAAAGTTATTCTTTATAATTAAAAATGTTTTCTGGTTATTTTAAATTTTCAAAACTAGGGATTTATATATATATAATTCCTCCCAAATATATCCATTATGTATAGTACACATTACATCCTTTCGAAATTGTTTTAAATTAAAGAATACGGCAAAGGCGTGAAGTATTCGAAGAGCTTCAAGTCTGGATATAGTTGAATAGGTTTATTCATAGTCTATTAATTATTGTAAATTTTAACCCATAGCAATAGGTATAGATTTATTTCTAACTATTATTCAATTCACATCATATTTATTCTGAAAAACTCATTTCACTCTAATTATAAAAGTTTCTTTAGGTCATTCAGCTAAAGTCTTTCCTTTTTTACTTTCAGATTCCATGATCTCATCTTAATTTTCTATAATATAAAACTAATAATAAAACCCTATTCATGAGTAATAAGTTCAAATTGGGATAAAAATTATTGATGTTTAATTTCATTTCTCAAATAACATCTAGTCCTAAACAATTGATCTACAATAAAGAGATACTTTTACTAGGTTGATTCATAAAAAAGAAATTACTTCTGAGGTTTTTTAAAATTACATTCTTTAATAATAGTTTGAAAATATTCAATAGTAAAAACAATATAAATAAATTCTTGAGTAGTTTATTTATGGGAATAACATACTACTATAGGTTGAAAATTAGTTTTAGAAATAACATATGAGGATGTAGGTTAATGGTGTTTGAATATATAGGAATATATTTCATCAAACTTAACATACACTGTTTCCTCAATAGTACAAGATATTTTATTAAAAACTCTATAATAATTACTAGTATTGGAATAATCTAAAAGTATTCCTTCATCATATTTGGGGAAAAATTATGTAAATTATCTAAATTATTTTGAATGAATACATTGTAACCAAAATCCTTGAAGTAAATTATTAAGGTTTTCTTCCTCTCCAGAACCCATAATGAGTTTTATTGTTAAAGGCCTATTTATAATTTGATTTATTAAATAAGGGAATGAAATTACTAATTTAGCCCAGAAATGTTTAACAACTCAGTATTTAGACATCATGGTTCTAGAAGTCTCCAAAATATTTATTTTTATTCCTTTGAATACACCATTTTATTTTGGATTTTAATGTGATGAAAACGTATGTTCAATACCTTTCTTACTGAAAGAAGTTTCAAAATCCTAATTTTAAAATTCTAAAACATGATCTCTATGAATATTTATTAATGAATGGTTTTTCTCATTTTTAACTCAGACTATAAAATTTTAAAAATAAATATAGTCTTTTTTATTTTCTTGTTAAATAATAGATCCAAGTGTATCTTGAGTATTCATCAAGTAAAACATATACAAATTATTTTACACCAATAATTATGGTTTTTTAGGACCATATAAGTCCATGTGGATTAACTATATAGCATATGAATTTGAGACATCACTAATATATTGAAAACATGATTTATTTTTCATACCATATTGGCAAGGGTCACATACTTTTGATGTATCAAAACTATTTTTTGGTATTCCATTAACAAGTCCTTTATAATCCAACTTAGCAGATTTTCTAACGATCCAATGTCCTATCATTCATTATCATAACCAAAATTGTTCTTCCATTACACTAAGACAACGTAAGAATTAGATCCAATAGTGTTCTAATTATATTGTGTCTAAATTATCATTATAAATAGAAAAAAGAATGAATTTATCTTTAAAACTATGTACAACAAATTTATCATTCTTAAAGTTCATAATGTAACCCTCATCACATAATTTACTTATACTATTAAGGTTTTTATTATTTCTTAAAAATAATAAAACATTATAAATTAAATCTTTTCCTTGAAGTATAATGTTTACTATATTATTGGTTTCTCCTTATGAATTATCTATAAATGTAACTTTCCCCCTTATATTTTGATAATATTCTTAGAGAATTATTATTTTCCATTCAAGTGTTGGGAACATCTAGTATCCATATAACGAATATTTTGGTTGTTGGTAATTTATTAATTTTCCAGATAAAAAAAAAATCATAAACCAAACCTTATTGGGTCTGATATTTTCATAAAATAGTATTTAGATAACCATATTTTTCTAATTATATTTTTATGTGAAAAATTCTATTCCTTATAAAAACAATCATTAGGAAAACCTGAATATTAATATTTTTTTAAAGATTAATTTTTCATCCAGTGTCCACCACTTTGGATTTTTTAGTAAAATGAATAACTTTTGGGAGAAACAGTTATTACTAAATATTAGATGTTTATTTATAAAACACATTCAAGAATTATTACAATGTGCTATAATCTATTTATAATTTTTTTCAAAATTTTTCCATATAAAAGGTAAACATTGACTTAAATTTTATTCAAACTAGAGATTTCAGATTTTATTTTTACAACTAATTTTTTACCCTCATCGGTATTTGGTATAGAAAATTGTTTTACATTTAAATAATTTTTCATATAAATATATTTCTCATGTTCTATAGAATTTTTTCTTTAGAATTATCTTTATCATTTTTTAAAAAGATATGATATTTTATTAGTAAAAAGTGATATTATTTAATATGATTTAACATGTCCTTCTTTAGAATTATCAGTTTTTTACATACTTTTATATTTTCATTATAAAGTAAAATTTTAAATCCGGATACCTGTTCATAACTATGTAATGTATTATCCTCTTCCACTGAGGAAGATTATTCATCAAATGATGTATAATTTTTCTTAGCAGGATAGTTTGAATTTAACAGCATATTAGTAAGGGATTAAACTAGTATACCTTATCCATTATACATTTATCTACTATAGGTAATTCAGCAGAAAGACCAGTGTTACTCTTTTTGGAACATTCATTATCTAATGAATTTTTAGAAGAGTCTCCACCCCTAGAACTATATGATTTAAAATATTTAATAATTTTCTTACCTTTATAATTATAAAATTTCTTCTCATTTTTTTAAGAATTTATTTCATTCATATATCTCATTTTGAGTTTAGGACAATCTGGTCGAATATGTGCTTCCTTATTGCATTCATAACAAGTAACCATAGAATCATTTTTTCACATTTTTCGTTATAAAATTTCTTATATCTATGTTGGAAAAATCATTTCTCATGATTTTTTCATACTTTTAGAAATATTTTCTAACTCATTGTTATAATGTACTGATGAAATAGATTCAGAGTCAATAAAAAATTTATTTTTCTTTATAGAATTCACTACTTTCTCTATTGACTGAATGTTAGTAGGAACAATAGAAGTATTTGAAAATTATACACCACCATTCTTCTATTTATCCTTTTCAACACCTCTATTTAATTATCCATAATATTTCATGAGCGTTTCTATTATATCATCATGAGCTATATTAGTAATCTTCCTTATATATTCCACAATAGTAATTTTAGATTTCCACTCATTTGATAGTATATCAATAATATTTTAAACCAAAATATCTTTATCAGGAACATTATATCCAAGATATTGCAATCCATTGATGATATTCATAATCCTTTAGTCTTTCTTAGAAACCATTCTACCAGGTAGAAAATCAAAATCTTCAAAATCAGCATGATGCATAGTTCTTCATGTTTCATTAAATTTTGAAGTACCAAAATGTGTTACTTAAAACTTACTACATATAATATTGTAATCATTATAATATGATATCCAACTTTATATATTGATTTTCATAGGCAAAATAAATTAATTCAAACTTTTTAGTTCAACTAATATTATAGCATTTCAAAATTAGTAAATGTAGAAACATCCTTATCTGGAAAGTTACAATTCCCAATAATTATTACTAAATTATGAACTCCAGTATTGATCATAAAACTATTAATTATATTTCCCCAATAATAAATAAATTTCCATCCAAAATTGGTGGTCGACTAGGATTTATTCTATTAAGAGATACAGAGTTCATAAACTCCATATTATATGAAATAAACTATTTTCAACTAAAACATGTTTGGGAAACTAGTTTTACAAACAATTAGTTTGTAAACAATTAATAAACATTCAATTGACAAAAAGGGTAAAAATCTCTACAAGTATTAGAAGTAGACCAAGCTCTAATACCAATTTTTGAATCAAAAGAGTAACAATGATTTTACTATTGTAATAGTGGGGGTGGATTTTAGTTTCAAAAGCATTGAAATAAATAAAAAAAATTACCTCTTTAAGTAAAAATATTGGACTCACAGACTATCTAATGATAAGAGCGTTAGAATCAGAACAAAAAATAGTCTGATTATATTAGAGTATATTTTAATCGATATCACAGAAACACTAATAAAAAATGATAGCAAATATTTGTAAAACAAAATCTCTTTCGTAATATGAACAATAAAATTAACACTTTTAAAAAAATCAATACAATGAAATTGGACTGTTAACATTAATAGTAAATGTAGTTAGAAACCATGACAAAATGTATCCATGATTTTATACTTACAGAAAAGTAATTATTTTCTTTCAATGAAATCCCTCAACATAATGATTAGAACAAAACTATCTTATTATCCTTGGAAGCAATCGATAAGATGTTCAGCGTCTTTCTTCCTAGCCTCAGAAGCGCTTGATATGATGATCAACATCTATCTTCTTAACCACAAAATTCATTGATCCAATGTATTAGATTAACCGTATTTCTATCCCTGGACTCCCTTATTCATTACACTGATCATATGTAAAATATAAAATAAAATGTTTAAAAGGAAACAACTATGAAAAGGATTACATATAATGAAAATTCACTAAAGTATTAGAAAGACTAATAATGTGAGATTCATGTTAACAAATCTTTTGAAGACATGAGTTGTAAAATGTATCATCTCCTGATCCTTGAAATGATTGACAATTTATATTTGATATCTTAATGGTCATATTTTGAAGTTAGTTGCAATATCCTTCGAAATATTTTAGTTGACATCTCATATTTAACTGAATTATAGATTTTGTTTCATTTAGAATAATTAAAATTCTATATAGTATTCCCTAAAAGTGAAACAAAAAATATATATTCCGATTATAAACATAGGATAGTCCCATTGACTTCTTTAATAGTTTTTAATATTTTTAATATTTTAAGGATCATTCGGATTTATCAGTACCATATTAGTCCAATGGTCATTAAACTTCATAGTTCTAATTAAAGGACTTAATTAAAACTACATGTCAAAGTAAAGATCAATCTAATGAATATGAATCATAATTAATCTGATGGATTGTTGATCAAATCACAATTGAGTCCTTTATTTCACCCATAAATCCCGGTTTTAAACTAGTTTTGTATTTAAAATGACAAATATTATCTCAAATTTAACATCCCATTTGATTCAATTATAAATTTTTTATCACTTTTAAAATTTCAATTATTCTTTTTTATGATTTGTTTGTAGGAGGAGGTTATTTGGAGGGTCGGGGTGATCTAATTGGGAAATGGGACAAACTGCATGGATACCTAATGACATTTTTCCATTATTTTGCATATTTCTCAAAATTAGTGCCTCTAAAAGGGATGAAATTTTGTGGTCTGATCGAAAACATCATGTTATACAACTCGTATCAAGAAATAAATTCCCAATTCTCCAATTAAGTGGGACATCAAAACCAATATGTCTAGGGGACAGAATCTGCACGAAGTCAATGATTTGGTTCTGTATTTCGGCCATATCTCACGATATTATCCTTTATTGACCTCCAAATTTGAAATTAAGATATTCAAGATGATGTTACACAACTTTTATATTTTGTCTAACTCTATATAATTCCATTTACAAACTCAAAAATTACACACAATGGTATCTCGAAAGCTGGGTTCCCAAAACCACTCACCACTTTGGCTATAAATTGAAAAATTGGGAACCCCATTTGGATGTTCAGCCAAGGAGTGAAGTGATGTCATTTAGGAGTAATATAGGAGTACTCTCCCCACCTTATAAGATCTGAAACTCTTTATACTCATTGGGGGATCTCTTGAAGAAAGGATCCCTTCATCAAAGCCTTCCACCATTTTTTTGTAATATTTATATTTTCATAATAAAATTATTTATTCCTATTGTATTTCTTATATTTTATTGTGTTTTCCCCTTTATAATCTATTTTATTATTACATTATCATACTATTTGGTCTGGAAATCAATTGTAGAAACAATATTGGGTTATATTCTTTCAAAACATTTGCAAATGCAATATGTTTTTACGATGACTACACCACCCATGGAAGATGTAATGCCCTGACCCCAGAAGCCCATAGTCGGTGCATTATTTTAATAAATTTGAATTATTATGAGGAATAAAGTCCCAAAATACCGATCAGTTTAGCAGTCTTTGAAAATAGATTACATACGTGAGTGTTACATTACACAATAGAAAATAAAACACAACATAAATGATCCTTTTATAATGCCATTAATCCCCTAGATTAACCCTGGTAATCAATCATAAAACACTTCTTGGAATCTTGTGAAAATTAAACATAAGAAAGGGGTTATGTCAAAGGCTCAGTAAGGATAAAAATATCGTGGAATCTTTTATAAATAAGCGTAAAAATTTAAGGCAATGTATAAAACTTAGACAAAAGCCTTTTAAACTTAAAATTCATCATAATATGGAATGGATAAATCAAATAATTCCATTTAATTATTTACATGGATATTATACTAGTCAAATAATCACATGTAATATCAATAGTTAATTTCATAATGAAGGAATGCATAATGCTACATTCATAACCACATAGTCAAGGCCTTGTTCCAAGACTACAAATAAGATTTTGTCAAATCATCATGACAAGACAAAAGTTTGTCTCATGAGACCTACTTATGCATCAAAAAGATATAGCGGTCTCCACCAATCACTTACTATGTCTAATTCATTCCTCATATGAAATGGTTTAAACATAACATAAACATACATATTAAAAGTAGCATATGAAATGTCATTACTTTATCCATAAACCATGAATGGTATAAAAATAACACATCCACATTAAAAAAATCACAAAACCTTCATTACAATATTGAATATTTGTATCATAATAAATCATCCTCGACCAAGAATAATATCCCATAAAGAATGTTGACATAATTGAAAATGATCAGTAAAAATATTTGAAAGAAATATCCCCTTTTCATGAAATCATTTAAAAGTTAGATAATTTATAAAGGAAGTTATTTAAAAGATATTTTTGAATCAAAGTGTCCCCAACCACATTGGAAAATTTGAAAGGAATTAACATTTTAAAACATTCTTGCACATATAAATAAATCATTAAAACCATTTTGAAAACATAGACATTAATGAGAAAGGTTTAGAAGAATAAATATATAAAACATTTAAAATGATGTTTTAGTAGAAATTCCCTTAAAAAGAATCCCTTTGAAAAATATTTTATGAAACATAGACATGGATAATAAATACTTCCTAGCAGATACTTACATAAAAATTACCTCGGATAATAAAGAGATTGTGATATTAACCCTTACCTTGCACTTTCCTTTGGTCGAGGGTACATTTAACCTCTTGTATAATAACCATAGTATGTTACTATATTATACCTAAACCATATTAATATATATTATATAATACATGATTCATTAATGACATTATACTACACATTTAATAATTATTTCCCTGTTAAATTAACATTTCGTGTAATAATCGCATTCTTTATTGTACGTGTTTTAACTTGTTAGTCTTGATTGAATCACTTAGTTCATGATGTACATACTTCTAGAATATTAAACATGATTTGTATATCATATATATTTAGAATATAAATATGTATATTAGATAGATATATGAAATTTAGAGCACCATTAATGGAGACGGTAGGCCGTACATATGCATAAATGTTGTTTCTGTTTTCATATCGTATTGAATAGAAGTAAGTGAATAAGATATATGTAAGAACATATATATATATATATCTATTAATTATAATTATTATGTCATATATTACATAATTATTAATAATATATATATATTTATAATCATCATTGAATGGTGAATGAGGATTTTAATCTAATAGCATCGTGGAGATGGTAAGCCGTACGTACACCCGAGCTACAATGTCATTTCATTAATGACTAAAAGGTGTGGAATTGGATGGTATATTAATTTTACCAAGACATTAGAATTTTATTTTTATTATTATTAAATATATATTACTCATCATTATATCCATCCCAATAACATAGTGTTGAATAGAAAATTACACCATGACGTGGAGACGGTAAGCCGAACATACGCATGCATGGTGACATTACCAATCATAGGATGGATAGAATAATTAATATGGTTAGACAATATTTATAATAAAATCACAGTATTTAGAAGTTACTGGAGTTATTATTTTGATATGGGAATAAAGAAAGAAGAAGTGGAAAAAGAAAATAACATGAAAGATGGTGGGGAAATTATTGCCTCTTCTTCTGATGAATCCTTTTGAGTTGATAAAAAGGGCTCCCTAGGAAGGATTTGTAATCAAATAAAGTACTCCTTGCTGATGTGAGGGAAGCTGGGAGGATATTTGGGTGGGGGTTGGCCGAGCCTAATGGATTTGGAAGTGTGATTTTGAGAGAAGGTGAAGTGCCCTTTTATAAGAGGAGTGAGGGTCACTTTTGGAAAAGAATAAAATATTAATTTATTGTACAATCATATTATATTTATAATGGATTCAAATGAATTTATTTATATCATTAGGTGGTTATGTTGCAAGATCCTATTAGCTTGTTGTTTTTAGACATGATTAGGTTACCATTTAAACCTTATCATTTAGATTTAACTCTTAATTAAATAGTTTAACTTCTGCCGTGTATTTGTGTATTGTTACACTATAGGGTTAATAACCATAATCTAAACATACAATAGAACCTAACGTGGATAATTAATGTCATATAAAATATTATTAAATCTCTTTGGTTGAACCTTATATTTTTAGGAATTCTATAACAATAAATAATATAGAATTTGTTTTAAAATCTTATTTATGTCAATTTTGACACTATTTGGTATTTGTTTTTTGTGAAATTAATAACAAACTTATCACTTAGTAAAAAACATATCTATTCACCCTAACATGTCATATGAACCTAATATATTAGTGGAATTCATAAAAAGTCTCAAATTATATTTATTTGGATATTTATAATATGAATTATTTTAATATTTCATTAAGAATGTAATTACTGCATCATCATTGTGTCAAACATAATTTAATTATTTAATGTCTAAAAATTATAAATAAAATTCTATTATGTAGGAAATATTTTTATATTTCCAATGATTATTTATAGTTTAATTTCCTTATGTGTAACCCTAGAATTAAAAATGTTTTTGTTATTAAACATTGAATTTTACACCTTTAACTCTTATTTAAATAAAATAATAATAAATTTCCTAATCTAATCCAAGTGGACCTAAAGTCTCATATTTTATTCTGAAGGTTTTATTTGCTCGAAATAAACTTATCCAATAGAATTGGGACATTTTAAGGGTAATTATAATATTATTTTTACCTTTAATTACCCTATTTACTTTCAACCGTGGTAAATAAAAGTCAAAAGTTATTATTCAATAAAAATTATTTTCATCTTATTGAACCAAATTTTACTTAATGATATCAACTTTTTCTCTCATATTTTTTAAATTCAACTCAAAGAAGCAGTAAAATTATGTTTTATTCAAATTTTCAAATTCTCCAAGAAGGTGTGTAAAAGTCGGTAAAAAGTTCAATAAAAAATTATAAATCTAATTTTATTATAAAATTACTCCAATGAATTACATTGAACTTATATTGATAATATATATCTATTTTTACTTAATGTAAATTTAAATAAAATAAATAATTATTTAAATAAAAAGTCAGTTTTATATATTAATGTAGTGTCTTTTTACTATTCATCAAAAAAAGAATGTATTTTGAATAAATACTAAAAATTAACCCTAAGATAATTTTTATTTTCATAATTAAAAAATGATTTCTACATCACCAATTCGAATATTGAAGTTTCAATAATTAATTTGAAATTAATTCTTGTTGTCAATTCTAAAAAGTGGGTTTTAAAAAAATAAAAACTATCAAAAGATTGACATGGGTTTCTATAAAATTGAAAGGTGAATTACTTATAATGACCTACATTGTATTGAATTATAAATATATAATCTAATTAGACTAAAAACAATTCAAATTCATAATTTAACACTCCAAATTATTTCTATTAAAAAAGTTGTTTTCAATTAAAACATAGTATTTTTCACTATTCATCAAAATATGAATGTAATCCAAAAAATACCAAAAATGTATCCAAACTAAATTTTTACATCCCGATTCTAAAAAAGAATTTTATTTAATTAAATTTAATATATAAAAGTGTCAAATATTGGTTCTAAAAAGGGTTCTCCATTAAAAGGTGGAAAAATTGCATTTTTTTGAAAAATACTTCTTTTATCTGAAAAAATGAATTTGTTCTTATATCATGCCTAAGAAACACATAACATGGTTTTTAAAATAATACAGAGTATATAAGATTCAAAATGTAGTTAATAATATTAATAACTGCTTTTTGAATGGCTAGTTTGGTAAGTTGTGGTGCGCTCGAACTCGGTGTTGTGTGTAGCATAAGCAATTGAATTACTTTAATGAGATAATGTTATATGAAATCTTGGGGTGTTACATTCTAAACTTCTTAAATAAATTTCATCATCGCAATTTGAAATTTTTATTCAAAAATAAATGGTTTAATATAGAAAAATACAGTTGTGGAAAACCCAATTCAGAAATTGGGTTAATAAAATTTAGTCTTAATAAGAGGGAATGGGAAATGGAAAAGTCACCACCAAATTACGATGTCCATTAAGAGAATATTCATGGAAATTAGATAGAAATAATTGGATAAAAATTTAAATATTTATAAAGAGTGATTGAGGTCATCAATCATAAAAAAGTGTACAATTAAGGGCCTCAAGGCCATCGATCATTGATGATTCAAAATGTCATTAGCTCAAAAAAACATAAGGTAATAGGATATCACATTTTTGGTTTTAAGATCTATTCACAAAAGTTTAAGAATTAATTTATTCATAGAATAAGAGAAAAAACATATATAATTTACAAGTAGAGTTTATCCTTCAACTAATTCCAACCACAAATTCATCTTTCACTCCAAAAGATAATAGATTTTAAAAATATTCTTTTTATCCTAATCATATGGGGTTCAAAAAATAATGAATTTATAATTCATTTGTTAGAATATTTTAAAAAAATGACATTATACAAACCATGACATCACATAGGCCAGTGGCTGGTGATGCACCCTTGTCACCCTTCAGTTGCGGGTTCAAGTCTCGCGGATTTGCCGGACACAACGAGTTGTCAGCTGAACCCCGAGTTGTCCATTTTATAAAAATACAAAAATAATCTTAAGAAATGATTTATCCTTAATAATAGTATCCAATGTCAATCTTAATCCATTCCAACCTTTAGAACTATCAAAAATACATCCCTCCAAATTCACTGTCCCAAATTTATATGGAAGGTAAACACATTGAAGATTCTTTTTTGCACGTAATAACAAGTGAAAACCTTCATCATGCATTCTTTTAAAACTTGGAAACACCCTAAATTACCATAAAACTATATTGATTATATTCATTCTCCCTAATTCCTTATAGAATACTAGATATACCCCATATATCAAAAAAAATTAAACTCCAACAATGATGGAATATACAAATCATTAATCAGCCTCAAGGTAGTCAATAATATCTAATATAATTTATCAAAATCAATCATATATTATTCCAAAATAACTAGCTCAATATTAGAACAATATTATGGTTTATATTTCTCTCAACCATATATTTTACAAAAAATTTGACCTACTACTTAGTCACTTTTCTTGGTTCCACACAATCTCATGTTCTTAATGAAATAGTACTGATGTGCAATCCTTATATACTTTATAATTCTTATAACATGTACATCATTAATACAATACTCAAATGAAAAAATACATTAATATAAAAATAATAAATCTAATCATTTCTCATATTCTTCGGTAGTATCATAACATGTTATTGTCCAATAGCATCATCTGGTGTATACTTTGATGATATGGACATTGATTCACGTAGTGTCCCAACAATTTGTAGATGAAGCATTATATATTTGAAACCTTTTTCTTACCCTTGAAGTCATGTACATGGTGTCATTTTTCTCCACACTTATAAACTACTCCCATTCCCTTCAAGGATTTACCAAGGCGATTCTTTCCACAATTATCACATATGGGAAAATCCTTCTTTCCCCTCTTTCAATTATTTATCTTTCTCTCTTCCATATTTTTCTTCTCTTGCTTCCATTCAAAGTCATAAGACTCGGAGAATTATTTACTTATCTTATAAACACATAATACTATTTCTTCTTATGATGAGAATATGTGGGAGACAATTTACCTTTAAAATTTTGGCTTAATACCATGAACGATATGATCCTTATCAATCTTTCAATCTTACGTATTACTTGAATTCTCATTCCTTATACTAGATGAAATTTCTAAACAATCTCATACACATGGTTAGGTTATGAATCGCAATTCTTAATTCCAAACTTGTAAAATATCTAATGTAAATTGAAAATAATATGCATATAATCTATAATCATAATTTTTTTTGAGGATGTATTTACTCCTAAATCATTCATAATGGCTTGTAATTAAAATGTGAATTATCCTAAGCATATTCCCCTGGAGTGTCGTAACCAAGAGTGTAGTGAGACCCATTGTCCTGTACTAAGATACCCCAGGTCAAGCCCGAAACTCTTTGTCGGAGTTTTCACTCCTAGGTATATCTGTGTGAGAGTCGCCTCTACATTCTTGTATCTAGACAGGGATGTATTTCTTGGAAAATACAAAAAATATTTACATTAACAAAATTCTAGGAACTTTTTCTATACTAATCCTCAAAGTATATCTTAGGGTAATGTTCTCTAATCAGAGTTTATCCCAATATATTTACAAGGTTGTTACATAACTTCATCTGATACCAAATGTAACAGCCTGACTCTAGAAGCTGAGTGTCAATGAATTATTTTAATACATTGGCATTATTACAAGGAATCTAGTCCCAAAAGATAGATCAGTTTAGCAGTCCTGGAAAATAGATTACAAATGTGAATGTTACAATACACATTAGAAAATAAAACAAAACATAAATTATCCTTTTAGAATGCCATTAATCCTCTATCTTAACCCTTCTATTCAATCATAAAATGCTTCTATGAATCCTAGGAAAATAAAACATATGAAATGGGTGACCTAAAACGCTTAGTAAGGATAAAAATACAGCATAAACTTTTAGAAATATGCACAAACATTTAAGGAAATGTATAAAACCAAGAAAAATTCATTTTAAACTTAAACTTCAATATAATATGGCAATGATAAATCAAATAATTCCATTTACTAATTCACATGGATATTCTACTTATCGAATAATCAAATGTAATATCAATAGCTAATATCATAATTATGGAATTCATAATTCGATACTTCATAACCACATGGTCAAGGCCTTGTGACAAGACCACAAATTAAATTTTTCAAGGCCTTGTGCCAATACACTAGTTTTTCTAATGAGACCTACCGATGCATCTAGGAGCTATAGTGGGATCCACCTATCACTTAATAAGTCCAATGAATTCCTCAAATGAAAAGGATTAATCATACCATAAACATTTCTATTAAAACTAATATCTGAAATATCAATACTTTTTCCATAAACCATGAATGGTATAAAAATAACACATCCACAGTCAAACATATAAAAAATACTTAAATACAATATGGAATAATTGTATCATAATAAATACAAATTAATGAAGATTAATATCCCAAAAATTATTATTACATAGTTGAAAATAATCAGTAAAAATCAATGAGTGAAATATCCATTTTTCATGAAATCATTTAAAAGTCACATAATTTATAAAGTAATTTAAAAGATAGATTTGAATCAATGTGTCCCATACCACTTTGAAAATTTTGAATGGAATTAACATTTTAAATCATTCATTTCCATATCAATAAACCCTTAAAACAATTTTGATAACATAATCATTAATTAGAAAAATTTAGATGAATAAATATTTAAAATTTTTAAAATGTGGTTTTAGTAAAAATTCATTAAAAAAATAAATTTGAAAACTCTTTTATGAAACATTTACATTGATAATACATATTTCCGAGTAGATATTTATGTAGAAACTACCTAAGATAATAATTATATTTTGAAATTAACCCTTACCTTGCACTTTCCTTTGATCGAGGGTACGTTTAACCTTTAGTATAATGACCATAGTATGTTGTTAAATTATACCAGAACCATATTGATTTTAATTATATCATACATGATTAATTTATGACTTTATACTACCTATTTAATAATGATTTACATGTTAAATTATCATTTCGGGTAATAATCACTTTCTTTATCATACGTGTTTTTACTTTTTATTCTTTGTCGTATAACTTACATCTTGATTAAAATAATTCCATAATATAACACATGATTTATATATCATATATATTTTAATTATAAATATGAATAATAGATAGATATATGAAATGTAAAACACCATTTGTTGAGATGGTAGGTCGTACATAAGCATAAATGTAATCTCCGTTTTCATGTCATATTAAATGAAAGTAAGTGAATAAGATATATGTAATTAAATAAATACATACATATATATATATATATATATTTAGTATCATTATAATATCATTTATTACATATTTATAATAATATATATTTCTATTATATTTGTTGAATGGTGAATGTGGAAATGAATCTCATCATGTCGCGGAGACGGTAAGCCATACGTACACACGAGTGACGATGATGTTTCTTTAATGATTAAATGGTGTGGAATTGTATGGTATATTATTTTTAAAGAGACATTATCATGTTATTTTAATTATTTATATACATATTACTCAGCATTATATCCATCCAAATAACGTAGTGTTGAATAACAAATTACACCACGACATGGAGACGGTAAGCCGTACGTACGCACACATGGTGACATTATCAATCATAGGATGGATAGAATAATGAATATGGTTGTACCATATTTATAATAACATCACAGTATGTAAAAGGTACTGGAGTTATTATTTTGGTATGGAAACAAAGAATGCTGGTGTGGAAGAAGAAAAGAACATGAAAGAGGGTGGTGAAATTATTATCTCTTATTCGGGTGTTTCCTTTTGATTTCATCAAAAGGTCTCCTTAGGTTGGCTTTCTGATCAATGGAAGGACTCTAGGTTGATGTGAGGGATGTTTGGACGATATTTGGGCAGGGTTTAGCTGAGCCAAATGGCTTTGGAGGTGTGATTTTGAGAGAAGGGTATTTGCCCTTTTATAAGATGGGTGAAGGTAACATTAGGTGGTAAGGGGTCGAAATCCAATCAACTAATAGGTTTTAGACAAGTTTAGGTTTCCATTTTATCCTTATTATTTAGATTTTACTCTTAGTAAAATAGTTTAACTTTTACCATTTCTTCTGATATTTTTACACAATTTGGTTAATAAACATACTCAAAACATTGAAGATAACATTAAATGGTTCATTAATGACATATATAATATTATTAAATCCCATTGGACAGACCTTAGATTTTTAGGAATATTATATCAATCAATAATATAGTATTTGATTAAAAACTTATTTATGACAATTTTGACACTATTTGGTATTTTAAAGTCATAACAACATTATCACTTAGAAACAAATTTTTCAAATCAACCCTAAAAAGTCATATTAACCTAGAAAATTATTTGAATTAATAAAAAGTAACAACTTATATTTATTTGGATATTTATATTAGAAATTATTTTAATATTTCATTGAGAGGTAATTACTACATCATCATTGTGTCATACATAATTTAATTATATAATTTCAAAAAATTATAAATAAAATTCCATTATGTAGAATTTTTTTAGCTTTCTAATAAATATTTATAGTCGAATTTATCATATGTGTAACCCTATATTAAATATGGTTAGTTATTAAACATGGAATTTAACACTTTTAACTATTTTTAAAATAAAATAATAATAAATATCCTAATCCAATACATGTGGTCCTAAAGGATCATATTTTATTCCTATGGTTTTTTTTGCTCGAAATAAACTTAACTTATATAATTAGGACACGTGTTAAGGTAATTATAATACAATTTTTACCTTTAATTACCCTACTTACTTTTAACTGTGGTAAATAAAACTGAAAAGTTACTATTCAAAAAAATATTAATCTAATTGAACCAAATTTTATTTATTAATATCAACTATGTCTCTTGTATTTTTTAAATTCAACTCACATAAGCGGTAAAATTATGTTTTATTAAAATTTGCAAATGATCCTATAAGGTTGGTAAAAGACGATAATAAGTTCAATAAAAATTTATCGATCTAATTTTATTATAAAATGACTCCAATTAATTACATTGAAATTATATAGGTATTATATATCTAATTTTACATAAAATAAATTTAAATAAAATAAATAATTATTTAAATAAAAATTTGGATTTAAAAAATAACGCAATGTTTTTCACTATTCAAAAAAAATTGTATTTTTTCAGAAAAAACAAAAAAAAATCCCCCTAATTTAATATTGATATTGCTAATTAAAAAATTAAATCTACATTACCAAATTATAGAAACATAAATTTTATTAATTAAATTAAAATTAATTCCCATTGTCAAAGCCAAAAAACGGGTTTTTAAAAAGTAAAAACTATCAAAAGATTGACATGTGATTATGTCAAATTAAAATGTGAAATTACTTATAATTAAATACATTGTATTAAATGATAAAAATATAGTCTAATTATACTTAAAAAAAATTCAAATGCATAATTTTACAATATAAATAATTTTTATTAAAAAAGTTGCATTCAATTAAAACATTGTATTTTTCACTATTCATCAAAATATAAATGTTCTTAGAAATGTACCAAAAATTTATCCAAACTAAATTTTTATGTCCCACTTCTAAAAAGGAATCTAATTTCATTAAATTGAATACATAAAAGTGTCAAATTTTTTTTTAAAAAGGGTTCACAATTAAATGGTATTAAAATTGTTTTTTTGGAAAAAAACACTTCTTTTAGTTGAAAAAATGAATTTGTTATTATATTATGCCTATGAAACAAATAATATGGATGTTAAAATTATATAGAGCATATAAGATTCAAGATAATGTTAAGACTATTTATAAACACTTTTTGAACGGCTAGTTTGGTAAGCTGTGGTGCACTCGAACTCGTTGTTGCGTGTAGCGTAAGCTATTGAATTACTTTAATGAGATAATGTACTATGAAATTTTGGGGTTTTAAAGAATAGTAGTTATTTTTAGTAACTGATCATACTCTCACCTTCTTCATTTATTTATTTTGAATAAATGAGTTACTATTATTCAATTAATATGTTCTTTTAATTGAGTTTTTAAATTGGATTAAATTAAGAAAACAATTGAATAATTAAAACAAAAACACATGAGGTTGAGATTTGGTGTAAATTGTTAGGGCGCAACCTTAATCAGAAAAACAAAATCATACAAGATAAATTTCTTTAGTTAAAATATATTACCTAAATACAATTAAAAATGTATTTCATTAATGTATTTATGATTTAATTTACCACTAACCATAAGTTAGACTTAGAACGACAATCAAAGTAGGGTGCTACGATTGCATGTTCCAAAGTTAGCCTAGGGTTTAACTCTTATAACCTTTATTGAAAAGTAAATTATTATAGGGTTATAGGGTTAAAAATTAGTGGATAATTATTAAATGTATGTTAATTTAAATGATAATGATTGATAAATAAGTGAAGAGGTGGAGTTAGATCGATTTCCCTTAATAAAAACAGTTTTCAAAAAAAATATCTTCTTTATGTGTCTTATTATTAAAATTTCATTTAAAAAAAATGAAATATTCTTCCAGAAAACTTATTCTCATTTTATAGACTATAAACAACACCTAGTGCTTTTAAGTAGTGTGTTTGAATTATTATTTTTTATTTTCCAAATACCTTCAATATGTTGTTTTAAATTAGTTCCTCCTTTGAGTGACGACTATGGTCACCGAATCTACTAAAACTAAATAACCCAAAACTGAATATCATTTGAAAGTGCCCATGACAATGGCTTTCAAATTAGTGAAATTTTATGGGGAGGTAAGTAAATATTTCAATAAGTAAGAGGTGTTTATTTTATTTTACCTTCATCCTCTTCCCTTCTTATTTCTTCCTTCTTCACCCAATCTAATTTTTTCTTCTTATCTTATTTTCTTCTAAATTTTTTGGACCATCAACTCAAAAATTTAATTTTTATTATGGTTCACTTTCCTTGTTTTTATTTTTATATTATTTATGATATGAACTAATCCTACGGTCTCATTGATCTGGACCCTGAGATTGAACATATAATTAGGGCTTCAATCAGACATTCTCAGTCTACATGAAGTTTCAACATTCAACTAGTTGGAATATTTCTCCAAACTAGGAGCACAGAAAATGGAAACACATCTTAATCTTAAAAAAAGAATAACCAATGTCTTAAAATAGTAATAATGAACTCAATATAACCATTCTATAATTGGTTTCACCTTACATTAACGATCAACCAAATTGTATTTCATACACAAATATAGAATTAGACTTTGAACTAAAATCTGTGCTAATTAACCTTCTTCAAATGTTTCTTGAATAATATAGTGAGGATCAAAACAAAAATTAGATAGAATTTAATGTTTTTGGCTCAACCATTTATCAAAGGAATATATCTTAGGATCAAATAAAACTAAGACCATTCTCATTCTAACATGATGAGGATGAAAAGGACTGGATGTATTATTTACAACCGAAAAATGTAACCTATTGAAATGATTTGAAATATGAATTCATGAAGAGAATTTTTCTTGCATCAAGGACCACTTAAATTCAAATGGATATCTTGGGGATCATTAAAGCACAAGGGTAGTCAATGTATGTGTACTGGGAGAAATTCAAGAAGTTGTGCACAAGATTTCCAAATCACCAAATCAGTGAGAGACTATTCATTCAATACTTCAATGAAGGACTCACACTTATAGAGAGGACCATGGTGTGTTCCCCAGATGGAGGGGAATTGGTTGTAAAAACACCAGCAGCCTCACATGAACTGATCGACAAGATGGCACAAAACTCTCAACAATTTGGGGATCGAGGTACCCCACATGTTAGAGGAGTACATCTGGTAAGTCTATATTTTATTGAAATTATTTTTATTAATACCATGTTATGAAAAATTAAAAATATGGTGATATAGATTTCTTTGGCACAAAAGACATTACAACTCCCTCCTTCAAGGCCATGTGGCATTTGCACTAAGACAAGCCACCAGACTGACTATTTCCCTTAACTATAAGAAATATATGATTGTAAAAGAGTGTGTCTTGGGTGACCATATCTGCAGAAACAACAACCATATCCCCAAAAAAATCTTGATTATTTTTTCAAAACATAATACCACGTGTGGAAGGATCAATCAGACATGAGGTATGGCTCTGGAAAACAACAAAGCCCCCCTTTTCAAAAAAACTTCTTCAAACATCTTCCTTACAAACAGGGTTTCCAACAACCCCAATGGATATTTGATGCCCAAGAATAAAAAATCCAACAACAAGAGAATCCACCACATAAGGTAGATTATAAAATTTAAAACATTTGGATTAAATTTTTTCTTAATCAGTAGAATGAGATAAAGAGTCACGGTTCTGAGCTGAGGGAGTTGAATACAAAAATGATCCAAATTTCCAATACCCCCTATGAACATGTAAGTTAGATCACTAGAAGTAATCCTTCCAAACATAATTCATAACCCAAGGGGAATTTTACTTCCATCACATTGATATGAGAGAATAAAATGAATGATATACTTATATCTACCATTCCAATGGGATTAACCTCAACACCAGAAAAGCCCCATTCCACACCAACTATTAAGCAACCCAAGGAGAAAGATAAAGGTAAGAGACAGAGTGATGGTATTCCTCCTAAACACTTTTATTTTTCCAAATAGAGTTGTTCAAACAAAAAATATAGTTGAAGTGGAAATGAAAAAAGATGTTTTTGATATATTCAAGCTTGTGGTGATCAACATCCCTTTACTTGAAGGAATAATGAAAATTCCAAGGTATGCCAAATTTTTAAAAGAACTTTGTACCAATCAAAGAAGGATCAAGGGAAATGAGAGGAACAATCTTAGAAGGAACCTGTCATTACTCATTGCACCAACTCTAGAAATGCCCAAAAAGTGGAAGGATCCATGGAAATTCACCATCCCATGAACTATAGAGGAGTTACCCTTTTCTTATTCTCTTTGGGATTTGGGAGCTTCCAGAAATGGGATGCCTTAGTATGTATTATTTTATTTACAGGTTGGTGAGTTGAAGCTGATGAGAGTAGTGGTGTAGTTTCCCAATAGAGCTATGACATATCCAACAGGAGTCCTTGAGGATGTATTTGTCCAGGTAAGAGACATGATCTTTCTAGCAGATTTCAGTATTCTTCACAAGAAGTATGACCAGGTATGTTCTCATGCTCCCATTATCTTAGGTAGGACCTTCCTCAAAACTATAAACACCATCACAAATGTCAACGAGGGTACACATTACATGGTGTTTGTGGATGAAGCTATGATATTTAATGTTATGGACTCTATGAAGTACCCCTCAGAGGACCATTCGGCATTTTTTATCTCCCATTTTGAACAACCAAATAAAAACCCCATGGAATTTGATTATCCTATTCTTAGGGAGATTATGAGTATTGGTTCTAGTTTGATGTCTAAGAGTAATTACAGACCTGTTTCTAATGCACAATACTCTCTTAGATTTGATTTTAAAATGGATTCATACTATGACTTTGATCATGTGAACTCTGATTATGACATGGTTGTTGAGTATACAGATGGATTTGATGCTTCATTATATGATTTTGATGATGTATATTCTGATACTAATGTTCATTGTACACATATTTTAGTTCCTTCAATTTATCCATCCATACACCCCCCAACATTAGATCACAATCCATTACCACAAAATCTAAAATACTCATCCTTTTTTGTGGTGAGAAATTAATTGTTATAATGCTAACAATCTCCCTTTTGAACATGAAAAAAACATTTGAATCTTTTGAGGGAGAATATCGGGGAAATCGGGTGGACGTTGGTAGACATATAAGTTATTAACCCCTCTATTTTTATGTATAGGATTATTTTAGAGGATAGTAATAAACCGGTTAGACAGCCACATAGGATAATCAATCCGACAATTTTTGAGGTTATTGGAAAAGAGGTTGAAAAATTGCTCGAGGCATGTATAATTTATCCCATTTCAGATTATCAGTGGGTGAGTCCTATTCAGGTTATTCCTAATAAAATTGTTGTTACTATTATTAATAATGGTAAATAGGAGTTAGTTCCAATGAGTGTGCAGAATTGTTTTCATATGTGTATTGGTTATAGGAAACTAAATTAGTCCACTCGAAAAGAGAATTTCACCCTCCCATTTATTGAACAAATGCTTGAGGGACTAGCTAGTAAGACATATTTTTGTTTCATGGATGAAATTTCTAGATATTTTCAGGTTCCTATTTCTTTATAGGATCAGGATAAGACAACATTCAATTGTACATTCGGTATATTTTCCTACCGAAGGATGCCTTCTGGTCTTTCCAATTCCCGTGGTAACCTCTAAAGATATAGGGTGAGTATTTTTTCTGATTTCATTGAGTCCTTCAAGGATTTATTAATGGATGATTTCACAGTGTATGGGTCTTTAGTGGAAGATTGTATCTCTATTTTGGTAAATGTTTTGAATCATTGTGTTGAGAAAGATTCATTCTTGAACATTGAAAAGTATTATTTCATGGTAGATCACAGAATTGTCTTGGGTCATGTAGTGTAAAAACATGGATTGAGGTTGATAGATCTAAGGTAGATATTATTTCATCCTTACCCTATCCTTCATGTGTGTGTGATGTTTAATATTCCCTATTCTATTTAAGAATTTATCAGTGCGTCGTCAAATATTTTAGTAAGATTACTCTCCCTATGTCACGATTACTTCAAAAGGTTTCTGATTTTGTGTTTGATGATTCTTGAAAGAATTAATTTGATGAACTAAAATAATTTATGACCAATCCACTAATAAAACATCCACCATGGTAGGATCTTCCTTTTGAGCTTATGTGTGATTCCTCCAACGTTTCAGTTAGAGTTGACTTATCTTAGAGGGTCGAGGGATGCTCACATGTGATTGCATATACATCAATAACATGGTATTAAGCCTTATAAAACTACAAAAACCTAGAAAACGACTTTCATGTTATCATATTTGATTTAGTTAAATTTTGTTCATATTTATTGGGCTATAAAGTAGTTGTTTTTTCTGACCATACTGCTTTGATGTACTTCTTGAAGAAGCTAGATACAAATACCAAGCTAATCTGATGTATGCTTCTTCTTCAAAAATTTGATATTATGATAATGGAAAATAAGGGGTCAGAGAACTTGGTAGTGATCTACAAGTGTAGGATTTCTCACACACTATAGGATGACACCTTGGAATAAAAACCACTTTGAGAGACTTTCCCCGATGAGCATATTTATGCCATCTCAGTTACACATCCTTGGTATGTATATTTAGTTAACTACCTTTTTTCCTCTAAAATACCTACATATTTAATGAAACAACAAAGGGTGAGTCAATATTTTATGTTTGGGATGATCCATACCTCTGGCACATGTGTTGTGGTCCAATTATTTGGAAGTGTGTTACTGATCATGAGTTTGTGTCTGTTTTACATTTTGTTCCGGAAATTGCTTGTGGTGGAAAATTTGGACCACAACGGATATCTTGGGAAGTCTTAGACTCTGGATTATATTGTAAGAGCTTATTCCATGATGCTCATGTTCTTTGTAAGTCATGATCTCATTGCCAACACACTAGGAGCATTTCTAAGAGACATGAGATGCTCAAACAACCCATACTATTCTGTGAGATTTTTTATGTATGGGGTATCAATTGTATGGGTCCTTTTCATAGTTTCTTTGGTTTTTTGTATATTTTGTTTTCTGTTGATTATGTGAGTAAATGGGTGGAGTCTAAGGCCACTTGAACTGATGAATCTCATGTTGTGGTAGAAATTTTCGAGGAACATATTTTTGTAGGTTTAAAGTACCAAAGACCGTCATCAGTGAGCAAAGGATACACTTATGAAATCATAATTTGGATTCAATCCATTGAACGTATGGGGTGACACTAAAAACATCAACACCATACCACCCCCAATATAATTTCCAAGATAAAATTTCAAATTGTGTGTTGAAACATGTTTTTGAGAAAAATGTCCAACCAAATTGGAAGGATTGGAGAAAGTGCTTGGATGATGCACTATCGTCTTATAGGACATCATACATAACTCCCCGCGGGTTTTCTCCATTTAAGATTGTTTTTTGGAATGTCTGTCATCTCCAAGTTGAAGATGAGCACCGAGATTATTGGGCTATAGAGAAATGCAACATGGATTTGGCCCATGTTAGAATTCAAAGGAAGCTACAAATTCAAGAGAACGAGGAGATTTGATTATAATCATATGAGAACATAAGGCTCTATAAGGAAATATCAGAATTATCTCATGAAAAAATGATCTAGAAAATATAATTTCAAGTAGGAATGAAAGTTTTTATTTACAGTCATGGCATAAGAAGATGAATATTAAGTTGCATTCCATGTGGTTAGGTCCTTATGTTGTGATTTATGTTTTTTTATGGTGGAGTGGAGATCACATAAGAGGACATAATAAAGATCTTTACAGTCAATGGGAATCATTTTAAGAAATACATTGAGGGACTTCCTACTGATGGAGTGGATTTCATCACACAGCATGACCCCATCATCACTTGAGTATATTATGCTGTTCCTATCCCTTTATCTTTTATATTATTTGTTATATTTAAAATTTGTCATTACATGTGCTCTTATCATCTCATTGGTTCACATTTTGGACAATTCAATATTTTACGTGTGCTGGAGGGAGCATTTTGGTTTAGTAATTTCAATTATTTTCCTATTTTTGAATGTTATTCAGAAATAAATGTGTGTTTTTCAAATTTTCGGAGTTTATTTTTTAATTTTTTTTGCATGTTTTTGATAGTTTTGAAATAAAATGATTCTCATCACGATTTTAAAATCCATCTCAATAAGTGGAAAAATTTATCATGTGAAATTGAGCATTAATGAATGCTGAAAATGACTTCATTTTTAGTTCATATATTTAGTAATTTCATGAAACGTTCCCTGACTTTTGAATCCTATTATACATATCACTAATTTTTATTTGAAATAAAATTCTTATGAGACTTTTGAATTATTATTTTCATATTATTCACATTTACCTCACTTATGAAGAGAACCAAAAAATGCCTGATTTAACATTAATTTGATTTGTTCCTATAAAAAGTTGTGGGTATGATGTACTTGTGTTTTAAATGATTGAGGAATTTAATGGGTATTAAATCCCCTATTTAATTAGAATCTTTTTTATAATGGAATACCTTGAATATTTAATCCTTGTTGTCCTTATAATCCATGAACAACCTGTTAGGATAGCCACATTACATGTAAATTTTCCCTATCCAACCAACTCTTGAAGAGAAATTGCATAATCTAGTTGAACTTATGTGTGGGGGAAACTATCATGTGTTGTGATACAACATTTTGAGATAAATTGGGTGGAAAATCAAATTCCCAAGAGATGTCTTTTATACTGAAATGTTGAAAGTTGTTCCTTTCTAGAGCATTCACGATAAAAGATGTTCTGCCTTTATAGAGCTTCTAATGAAGAAATAATGTTGTGCATATCTGGAAATTTTACCAGAAAACTATGTCTAAGAAGATTGTAATTTTTTTGAAATGATGAATGGTGTAACCATTCCATGATTTTTAATGATTATGGTGCTGAATTGATACTAATGGGAGTGAAGAGGAGACCTTACTTGAGTGAAAATTAGAATAATGAAATTTTACTTCAAAAAGAGTCAAGCTCTTTTCATTCAGCCTCATAAATTTTCCATATAAATCCTACCAACCAAAAGCCACAGAACAACCCTAAGGAGTTCTCATTATAAACATATGTCCTGACTCACATCGGGTGGTGATTTAAGAATTTATTAAACCTATGGTGATCTTGTTATGAGTTTGGATGAGAATGACATTGCTGAAAATTTGAATTTTTTGATGAGAGGAAATGAAATTGAGGTAAGTGTTTTGTGTGCATGGGAGGATAACTTAAGTGGAAATATATTGAATGATATAAATGGAGAACTTGAAATAGTGGATTTTTATGACGCATGGTATCTTTTGTTTCTTGGTTTGGAATTGATGGATCTCAAGGATATGTGTTTTAATTTTTTTTTGATTTGATATGGATTTTTAATTTTCGTAATTTTTTTAGAATACATGATATCAGGTTTTTCCCAGGAGTGCAAATGGGTAAGTGTGGGGGTGTGATCGCAGCATAATTCACTGCTTTATTTCACCCCTACATCATGGTTCTAAACTAGTTTTGTTTATAAAATTAAAAATATTATCTCAAATTAAACATCCCATCTGAATAAATTATTAAATTTTTATCACTATTAAAAAGGAATATTATTCTTGTTTTTGTGATTTTGTTGTAGGAGGGGATTTGGAGGTTCATAGATGATCCCCAATGGAAATGGACCAAACAACATGGAATCCCAAGGAAATATGTCCACTGTTTTGCACATTTATAAAAATACATGCCTTAAAATGGGATGCATTTTTTTGGGCTGATCTAAAAATTCATGGTATACAACTAATCTACTGAAACAGAAGCCCAATTTGCCCATTAAAGGGGTCATCTGAACCAATCTGTCTAGGGGGTAGAATCTACACGAAGTCAAATATTTTTTTCTATATTTGAGCCATATATCACGTTTTTTATCCTGTATTGGCCACTATGTTTTACAGGGAGATAGTAAAGATTATTTCCTACAAATTCTATATTTTCTCCAACTCAATATAATTCCATTTACCAACAAAAAAATATACAAATTGTATCTAGAAAAATGGGTGCCCAAAACCAATCCAAATTTTGGCTGTAAATTGACACCTTGGGAATACCATATTGAAATTCGTCCATAGAGTGATGTGATGGAATTTTGGAGTTATAGTGGAGTACTATCACCGCCTTATAGGTTATGAAACTCCTTATATTCATAGGGGGAGATCTTGATGCAAGGATTACTTCATCGAATCCATCCTCTATTATTTCTTTTTAATATTTATGTTTGAAAAATAAACTTATTTGTTCCTCTTATATTTATTATATTTTATTTTTTATTACACTATTTTCCTCTTTTTTATTTTTAATTATTCATCCTTTTTTATATGGAAAACAATAGTATAAACAAAATTGGGTTACACCCTTTCTAAACCTTTGAAAATGCAATATGTTTCAACGATGTCTACACCACCCATGAATGAGTAGTTCATTTTTTTAATTAATCTCACACTCACATTATTCATAAATTTATTTTGAAGAAATGAGATAATTTAATTCAATTAATTTGATCTTTTAATTTTTCTTATTTTGTAAGAAACTAAACAAGCAATTGAACTATTATAACAAAAAAATGTGAGGTCGAGATTTTGTGTAAATTGTAAGAGTGTGGCCTTAATCAGAAAAACCAAACCATACATGAGAAATTTGTAGAGTTAAAATATAGTCCCTAAACATAATTAAAACCTTATTTGAAAAGTGCATTTATGCCTTAATTTATCACTAACCTTAATCTAGCCTTAGAATGACAATCAAAGCAGGGTCTTGTGATTGCATGTTCCAAAGTTAGCCTAGGGTATAACTCTTTTCATCATTGTGGTAAAGTTAATTCTCATGAGGTTTGGGGGTTAAAAAACTAGGGGAAATTATTTTAGTGGATGTTAATTTAAATTATAATCAATAATAAATAAGATAAGAGGTGGAGTTAGATTGATTACACTTTATAAAAATGGTTTTCAAAAACAACATTTTCTTGTTTTGTCTTATTAATCGAATTTCATTTAAAAAAGGCAATCATCTTCCATAATTTTTCATCTAGGTTTATAAGAAATAAAAAACCTCATACTTTCAGTTATAATGTTTGAGTTATTTAATTTTTATTTTAAAAAAACCTCCAATATGATTTTTTAAATTACTTCCTCCTTTGAGAGACGACCTTGGTCAGCCACTCTGCTGCACCTAAATAACCCGAAAATTAATATCATTTAAAAGGCCCATGATAGAGCCTTTTAATTGTATTGAATAATATATGTTAATATTCATAATACATTAGAATTATTTATATGATAATTAATAATTAATGTTCTATACAAAACCCATTGAAACACTTGGGACATAAAAATTTAGTAATCATTGTTTTAAGTGGGTGTTAATGATTCCCGAAACTAAATGAATATTAAAGTAAGATGTAAAACGTCCAAGTCAAAAATATATTCTATTATTGTTATAAATAATTCTTCAAAAATAGTTATCATATCCCGGTACCTAATTTTATATCACCTCATTTTTTAATCTAATGCCAAACTATTGGTATTGGAATATTGGTCGCTTTTATATATAATTAATGTATTTTATTTGTTACTATTATGTTAAACTAAATATATTATACCTAATAGTATACGAAATAAATATATGTATTTTAAGATGGAGGGTAAAAATTCCAATGATAGATGGATTCTAGAAAAGTCCCCATTTATCGAGGAATGAAACTATGAATACAAGAAATAGAAAATGGATGCAGACCTAAAATAGTTAAATGTGGATCATTATGTTATCATAGAGATTCCATATAAGCTATCCAAAGTTGATTAATAGATGCATGTAGGTAACAATATTTTTTAGTATGTTTTAATTAAGAACAACAGAATATTTTTTACCGTGTCATAAATAGAAGTTTTTATAGCTATGTTTCAGCTTGTAAAAAAAGCCGAGGACATGTAGATAATACTTTATTCACTCACTATGGGACTAAATATCCTAAAAAATCAAGGAATGATCCATGTAGGATACTATTATTTAAATATTTGATAATATGAGTTAGTTATCTAGTCATTACATGATTTTTCAATTATCAAAAATGGAATTAGAAGAATTAGTGAAAAGAAGACAATAAAAAATTATTTGAAAGAGTAAGGAGAGATTTAACTAGCATATAGAATAAATTAAATGTGGTGGTTGACAAAATAATGAAATATAAAAAATAAAATTTAAATGAAATAATCATATCTTTACTATAGTATGAACTAGAATGGAAAAATATTGCTAACGTGGTGACCACTATGTGAAAAATGTATTTATTTTAAGTATAAATTTAATAATTAATTTAACTATTTTGAATCAGATTTCCTTGAAATTGACAATGAGATGGATAAATTTTGAAATATTGTTTTCTTATTTATAATGAAGCAACAGTAGGTAGAGATAGTTCAATAAGAAAAATGATATAGAATACAAGAAAGTTAATCATAAAAAGAATAGTAATATTTCCAAAATAACGTGTTATGAGTGACAGAATAAAGGTAAAATTAGGAATAAATTCCACAAACTCAATAATTCAAATAATTCAAAAGGAAATCGATGAAATATAGAACAGTATTTGTTTAGAGGATGAGACTACTCAAAAAGTTATCCTTCAACTAATGACCGTAAAAGTGAAAATATAATAGGTAACCTTGATTTGGTAGGTATACAATGTGAGGTAATTGATTATTTTTTACTGAATTAATTACTCCTATTAAAGTTGATCATAATTAATTTTATGAAGATGAAAAGGAAATATATTTTTATTATATTTATGATTATGATTCTATGAATTCTAAATTCCAATAGATGTATTAGGTAAATGAAGAATTATAGAATAAAATATCATGATTATTGATAAATATTCTCAAATAAAAACATTAAAAAAGTTGTTTCTTAATGAATATAAATAACTAAAATGGTAGCGTGATAATCTAAATATGTGTGTTTCCCAAAATGAGGAATCCAAAAGGAATTGTGTTAATGAGATTTTAAAACAGAAAAAAAGAAAATGACATACTTAAAAAATTTCTATCAGTGAATGATAAATATCCAAAAAAATGGTTTAATTCTACTTAATGATTTAACTAATAATGAGAATGAATTTAAGAAACTTAATCAATAAAATATGAAACCTAGGAATACAACTTCTAGTTATAATGGAATGTTTATGAAAACTTAATAGCAACTCAAAAAGAGAATATGGATTTAAAAAAGGAAGTTTTTAATTATAATGAAACAATATCTACATTTGTTAAATAGAAAGATAAATATGATAAAAGGTTGTGAACGTTGAATCCAAACTATAACAATATGGTATTTGATATATTATATTTTCACAAAACATGAATAAGACTACTTTTATTAAACTCTAAAAGGTGAGTATTCCTGTTATAACCTATTTTAAATGTATAATGTAGGGGAATTATTCCAATGAATTATATTATAGATTTAATCAATGTTATTGTCATACTAGTATTGTTATATCTAAGAATATATTTTTAGAATTATCTAAAAACTTATGTTTGAATTATGTTTGGGTGTCTGAAATATATTCAATGAATTATTTTCGATCAAAGATAGCATGGTACAAAAAGGATGTTACCCAAATCCTATTGGACATATGCTAGTCATCGTGCTCCGGTAAGTATTTTCTTCTATCCAACATGCATATTAATTAATGTTTAATAAACTGGTATGCTATATTTAATAATAAATACATTAAATTTTATGATTCTATTTTTAATTTTTGTATATTATTAATATACATTAAGTTTTGTTTTACTTTGGAATGTAAGAATAATATACCCTGTTTAGTTTTAAATGTTAAAATTCATACTTGTTGATTATGTGTTTAAATTTTATACAATGTGTTATAATTTTTCTATTATAACTATCTTTATATAATCATGTATGTAGGAGGATTTACCCAATGATTATTAAGTGAATTAATACAATTACATATGAGTTTTAAAATTAGTGCTTGAATAGTTATCACATGCATAACTTCATTTCTGATTATCATGTATGAAATGTTTTTCCATAGTTGATTTATATTTTGGGAAATAAATCATGTAATGTGTATTATGTTACATTAACTTGTTTTTACATATTAGTATTAGGAATTTCTTATTAGTAAACCACATATTGATTTAATAGATTATTTTTGTAGTTGTTGAAATACAATTGTGAATAGTCCGGATCAAAGGGAGTTTTTGGTAAATTTCAAAATTTATTTCATAAATTAATAATTATTTTACCTTTTTTATTGATTTAAATATGATTGAAATTCAAAATTTATTTAAATTATCAGTTTGTTGTCAAATTTACTTTATTTTGTTAAATGTGAAACATATATTTTATTTTCCTAAAATTAATAGAATTTGATATTTTCAGCTTCTTCTAATCAGAAACCTTAGATTCTTAAACTCATAGAGAGTTTGTTTTTATATCTTAAATGAAAAATAATTTATCATTTTTTGTGTATAATAAGCATGTAGTTTTACATATCTATTCTTGGAAAGTTGTTTTGCATTGACATGTTATAAGGCATATTAATTGACTATTTTTGTTAATTGAATAATAATAGTCTATAATCAAATTTTTATTAAAAAATATTAAATATATTGAATCATATTTCTTTATATTTTTGATAAATTTCATAAAGGGAGTGAAATTTTGTGTTTTAAAATAAATGTGTATTTTTACGATTTACAAGAAAGGGGTGATTATTTGTGTTTTCTATAATATTTACATAATATTTTTTTGTTAAATTGAAATAGGCCTTCAATTTTTAATCCACCATTGATGCTTTTTAAAATAAATTCATTTATATATTAATATTAAATATCATTATTTTTAAATCTATATTGAAAATTATTTATTTTATTTTTTTGAAATTAAATGTTTTTAATTTATTAAAGATTTATATCACTATAATTAATGTTTAATTTCATACGAAGTTAAACAATATAAACTCTTAATGTTTTTTGAAAAATTTCGACTCCACAAATTTTTAATGATATCATATTATTTATTTATTTTTTATTTTTTCTTTTAAATAACAAATGGTAATATGTATGTAATGTGATTATGTGATACTCGTTTTATGTAATCTTAAAAAGTGATATTGATCACATTCACACACACATATATATATATATATGTATAAATATATCAGTATTTTATTTTATTAATATATTTGTTAATAAACTTTTTGTAATTAATTTTCATAGTTGTTAATGTTTTATATTTATATCATGCTATATTTATAGTTTAATTTTTTTTATTTTTTCGTTAATTTTATTTTTCGGAAATGCATTTTTATTAGTTTTAAATCATTTTATGCATTTCATTATCTATATATCATTATATTTAAAACCTTATATATACATACCCAATTTTTATATATACATTCTAGTGGTATATTCTTCCATGTGAATGAAAACACAATGCACAACTCGAGCCTCCTGGCCATATAATCTATTCGGTAGAGACACCATGTTTCTATGATGACACAAGTGGCATTGCATCCTCTATCGAAACAGTTATACTACATACTCCTCCCTATCCCATATTGTATACGCCATGTGAATCCTTTACCATCATTCCACATGATCCTACATGCTTCAACTACACTGCATGACTACACAAGCAACACACTCGAGTTCCTCCATCTCCAACCACCTATGGTGACTACAACACTTCCTTCTATATGGATACATCACGCTAGACATTCCTTCCATGAATAAACTAGTTTGGTAGCATGAAAACTCATCATCAACACTAACGGTTTCACCTCGGGATAGTATTAGGTCAAGATAGTATTAATACAAATGCCTAACAATTACAAGCCTCATATAGTGATAGTGGATAACATTACTGTAGCACCACATATAGCTGCATGACGGCATAATAATCATATATCACTGATGCATCATATCTCGATAGTATATTAACAACAACGATTGAACTTTTAAATTATTATATATTCCATAACCATGGTAGTACCACTCTCTCCCAATGATGGTAGAAGTGGGTCACCCACTCAACTGTAGATTACTCAATTCTTAACTACATCAACCTTTCCATATTCCATAGTATCCCTACCTAACCCACCAACAATATCATGTTTTGAATAGGTAGTGGTAGTTTCACATCAACTATAGTAGTATAAAAAATTTTATACTGTTAGGTAAAAATATATATCTACCTCAAGTTATGTTTTATGCACCTCCAATTCAAATTTACACTACTAGATATATTTTTATAAAATATAATTATAATTATAATTTACAACTGCATGTGAAATAAAAAATTTCAATTATAGTTTAATATTTTCAGAAAAAATGAAATGTTGTTTAAATTTTTTTGAGCATATACTCTATACATGCACACATGCATTTGTATGTGTGCTACTCTATTTTTTTATTGTTTTAATGTTTTAAAATATTTCAAGCCTTCATAGATATTTTAATTGGTTTAATAATATTTAATATACATATTTATATTTAGGACCTTATTATAGGTGTTCTGAAAGTCATTTTATAAAGGAATAAAAGAGCACACATATTATATGATATTGAGATTCATGTTTCCATTTATGGGTAATCATTATTTTAAGACTTGTTATTCACTAACTCGGGTAATACAGTGACTGGATAAATAAATTTACTTGAAGATCTAGGAATTAATCATTCAATATTAAACTACTGGATGTGATCAAAGGATAAAATATTCTTCATAGATTTTATTCGAATAACACAAAATAAACAGTCTTACTTCACTAATTAATAATAGTTTTTTTACTATTGTTCCATTACTGAAATGAAGAAGCTATAAAATTATTCCATTTTTTCTAAAGATGTTATCAACATCATCAAGATTCAAAATCTACAACATCTTATTGATCTATACCTTTTCACTATTTTCTATTTTTCATTTATTTATTTTTATTTATTTTTTTCTTAATAGTAGCACCAATTAATACTTTTCCAAATAGAAATAGATTCTGTCTTGTTATTTATACCAAAAAAAGGAAGGCTCTTAGGTTTTTCTCCCGAATAAATTTTTTTTCTAGACTAGGTTGTGGATCCCGTACAATGTCAGTGTTGTGCCTCTGGGTAATGTAAATTTCATTGTCTGTAATAGGTTAGCACACCTCTAAAAGTGAGTTTCTCTTAGTGGTTACCAATCTTCTCTCAGAACAAAGAATGATGAATAGAGGACTTGTATCTTGGTGATCTAAACCAATATGAAAATATTGATTTCATTTATTTAATTTCCACAACACTATATAACTTGAACACTATACTCACTATAGTATCATTAATTAATATACTCTAATTTATTATTTTTATTAAGAGTTATTATTTTATTATTAACCCCCCATAGTATACTATTATAATTAATGTTGATCCAAATATCATTTCATGTGACATTACTACTATCCATTACATTTATGTTTACACTCATACATCTCATGTTTGGGGTGGAATGAACTATATTTTTCATTGGTGGACAAATTCTGACCACCCTTATTCTCAAAAAACACCTATGGTCGCACCGAACAACTATAACACTATACCATGAACTAAATAACTCCTAATATGATCCATGATCTTTTGTATTTATAATAAGACCATGATCATGTATTTAAACCCCGATCTAAACATTTAGAAGTTATTCATTTTACTAAATATCAGTTATGCAATGATCAGTTTCTGGGTATTCATCAAACCACTGACCAAATGAAATTCTGATGTTTTGTGCATGCAGAACATGGGGAGAAAATAAAAAAAACCCAATCACAAGGATTGAAAATCATCCATTTTTATGTTGGAATCAATTTTTTGATGGAGTAAATGTTGAATACTGTAAATAGTCATGGGTGAACAATTATTATGAAGTCTTAATCGTAAGAAGATAAATGAAAATTTTAATTTCCCTCATCTACCCATGAATTAATTTGCAATGGAATTATTTCATGTTGAATTTGAGATAATACACAATGGGGATTAATCCAAAAAACATAATTCCTATCTCAAGTTTGGATTGATCACAGATGGATATTTTTTCTACATCCCGGTCATTGGTGAGATCTATGAACTACTTGTTGAAGACAAACTCCTTGTCACATCCATAATCAACCCATGATCCTTTGTCATTATTCAGGGGTAAAAATCCATGTATCATCTCAAATACCTAGGGTTATGACACTAACCCTATATATTTTACATAAATGGTATTATATAGAGGAGGAATATAGATGAAAATAAAATAAATAATTAATAAATATATATTTTTTTATTAATCCACCCAAGACTACACTTAATTCCAACAATCGATGTACACAATGATTATGTTGCACCTACGGTAACACTTGTATTCTAAATCTAATAGAGGATTTAAATTTTCATTAAAAGACTCCATTTTGGAATTAATCCATTATTTTAGAAACATTACTAGTATGTGATACAATATAATTTAATATTTTTATTATATCAAACCAGAGGCTCATTGGCACACAGATTCCCGCGTTGACTTAACGCCTATCTCAAAAAGTATTCATTAAAATATTCAAAAGTTTTATATTGAAAAATAGATTTATTAAAATATTTTATTCCTATGTTATCTAACTCCTCAACATGAGAGCATATCCTTCTTCTTCTTCAAGAGTGTTCTTCAAAATATCTCACAATACAACATTTCAACTCCTGGTTTCTCAAGTCTCAACAACTTCATATCTCTTATTTTTTCTTTTATACATATGTTATAAGTAAATTTTATATTTCCATTTATAAATAATAAATATCCCAAAACATGTTATATTCCCATGATACTTAATTAAATTATCAATTATTTCGATTGTCGGATTCCCCCATGATCTTAATAATCCTTTTTCTCATAAACCATTGTCACATAAGAATTTCTAGGAGTGCTTATAACACCACAACCTTACCCACTAGGTCTGATCCAAAGTAACACTGGACCTCATTCACATCTCCCCATATACAAGAGGATGTCAAATAAAATAAATGGTCTATGTATGTTAGAGGGGAGGCTATACCCTCAATATTATATCCTTTCAAAATTATAAAAATAAATAAAACTATAAAGATAGAATATGCAGAATCTAAATCATCACAATTTTAAGTGGCATAAAAGTCATATAGTAAATAAAATAATGGGATCCCCAAGAGAAAAGACAAATTATATCATATCAAGTATGAAAGGAGTAATAATAACAACAACAATAGTCTAGAGTGTGTTCCAACACCACCTCAGACTCAAAACCTCTATTTCATCAACACCCCATCCTAGGGACCTTTCCTTTCATTAGATCTCTAGATATGAAATTTGTATGGCAACTGAGATGTCCATGCAGGGTTTTATAAATAAAACCAATAGGACACTAGAAATGCGTTAGCAATGTAAGTGAAAATATATATAATACATTATGACATTACATATGTAAATTCAAAAACAAATATACCGGAACACATGTGTCATGTCATTGTGTGCTAACCAAGCCACCATGAATGCTAAGCCCACATTATATTTCCCATTACAGGTAATAATTTGAGGGACAATCAAACCAAGTACCACTTTTAAGGAAACAATGCATTTCCCACCCAGTCGGTGGACATTATAAGTAACACTTCATGCCCCACCCTGACTATGGTCGTTATCCTATATTTTGCATGCCCCATATTTTAAGTGGTCATTATACTCCAATGATGGTAAGTCTCACCTAACATGTTTGACATAATTAGAATCCTCAAAAATCACCTACATGGTAATATTCCACTTTGAAAAAAATTTACATATTCTTTTCCCTTACATGATATACTCTTGTGTTAATAAGAAAGTCTATGATCGGAACCATACCATAATATGAGCTAGTCTATATACCTCATCATGTCATCACACTTACCCTCCTATGGGCCATCTAATGAATATAGAACTACCTAGTCACCATGATCCCAAAAGCATGGTTCTGTAGGCTATACAACACAATAACCAATATATGTCTTTGCAATGAATAATAGTTCAAATCAAGAAAAATATCAAAAGGATTTACATAATCACATGGTTATAATATATGAGGTATCATGTCCACTCACACACCCACATGAGAAACCATAATAAGAACGAGTTATCTACTATAAATGTACGTGTCATAGAAGAATCATACATAAGTCCCAAATGGTAAGGAACTATCTACCTTAAGTTTGTTGAATTAAATATCAAGGTTCATCAAGGAATCATTACTCAAATGAATTCTTCACATTAGTTGGTGTAAAACGCTCTATAGTGATTTCTAGAACAGATTAAAATTATTTTATTTTCGAACAAAATAAAAACACAAAAAGTGGAAAACATTTATTTCTCTAGGATAATTTTTGGGTTTTTTACTAAAATCATTATTATTGGTCCAAAAACAATTTTTTAATGAATATTTATAATTCCACATGTGATGATAATCCCTTTATCTAGATAAATTCATGATAAAAAAATAATTCTTACCATTATTTTTCCTAATTCTTCTTTATTATCATTTTAATAATTCTATACCATTTTTTAGAAATCCTCAGTAATATAATCTCACATACTAGATATGAAATGATTTTATGGAATTTTTTTTGTTTTATCCTTTTAAAATGCAACACCAATGCAAAATGAAGAAAGAAGGTTCTGATTCACCATGAAACCATTTAAATAATTATTATTATCTAAAAGATTCACCAATCATGAAAAATAGAATTTCTAGACTACCTATACATATGATAATATCAAAAAACTAATGTTAATGTGGTTCAGATAGTTTCAAGAGGAAAAATCACATACAATTCCGCATCATTAAGAATAAAAAATTAAATTCATGATTTAATTTGTCTTTTAAGTATTTATTAATCAATATAGTGGATAAATTATTCCATAAATAGTAGTGATGAATGAAAATGAGTCAAATAATTAATTCCCATAATTTTAGGCTTTTAAAATGGTCAAAATGTTATTATAGATCTGATAAGTGAAAGAAGAAAACATAAAACATAGAAAAATACTTCCCTTACGCAAAAATGGAGTTGTATAAGTGTAAAAAGGTTTTATCTTTATGTAGATCACAACATCAAATATACACTTACAAATACTTTGAAACTCAATTGATACCCTTACACATTAACATAAATAATAGATTGACCCTTACATAACTCAATGTTACCCTTACATAGTGTATAAGATGTCTAGCATAACTTATTCAATGCCTAGGAGACCTTTACACGTCCCTGGATAATTAAAAATACCCCTTACATAACCATTATAAAAAGGATTTTACCCTTAATCATATATATTACTACCCTTATTTACTGTATGAACATACTAGATACCCTTACACAACTCAAATAATTTCAACGTTACATTTATGAAGCTCATGAAATCATGAAATTACCCTCTTTTAGGGTATTTAAAACCCCTATACCCTTACATAACACTTGTAAATCGAGGTTTACCATAATAAAACACCATAAAACCACAAGGGTGACATTTAAAAAAATATTTTCACATAAAAGAAACATAATTTATATCATGAAATGGTTTTAAGAATAATTAATATTTTGGAATATTACAATTATCATATTTTAATGAATTATCATGCCCATAAAGTATCTACAGTGGAATTTCTAAAATAATTTTGGCCACTAAGCAAAAATATCACACTCCTGGTCCCACATCTCCTAATGGATCTGTCCCCCCTACCATAGGATCCAAACAAGTGGTACCATATTTCATTGAAATACTATCTCCATTTTTTCAATGATCCATACTAGGAACTCCTCAAATGATGCATATGGCTCTAAATCAACTTCCTCACAGTCTATAAAACACCTCATATTATGCGTGTATATCCAAAGTCGAGAAACCTATAACAAAGCATACATGTCTCGATTACGTGGATGGATATCTAGATGGTACACCACTTTCCCAAATCATTCGGTGATTTCAATGGGTCCAAAAAAAAGAACTTACAGTTTTAATTTATTTCTGAAATGACTCTTACCCAAAAGTTGTGACAATCATAAGAAAACTCAATCCCCAACCGTGAATTCAAAATTTTATCTCCTCTAGTATTCGTATGATTGATTCCTATATTGAGAACTCACCAACTGATTATTTATAAACTACAACCTCTTTGAGGTATCCTATACTATACTATGACAAACAACTGCTGTTTCACTTACCTCATTCAAACATAATAGTTTGCATAATGATTTTCCACATAGTGCCTCAAATAGTTCCATAGGTATAGATTCCTGGAAGATATTGTTGCAAGAGAACTCCAACAAGTCTTGGTTCCAAACCCGTGTTCCACTAAATTATATAACATAATATAAGAAAATATCCTCTAGTATGTGAATTATTCACTATGACTATCCTTCTATTGGATCTTGGTATAACATTTTCAATCTCATCTAATTACCTAGGGTTATATACAATCCCTAAAAAAAGTGTGATGTGAAACATTCATCTTTATTAGAAAAAATTATAAAATCAACTCAATTTAATCATTATATCTCATGAATATATAAATTTTGTAACTTATCCATTGAGTGAGTCTCTCAGATTGGTAAAAAGTGAGAATCCATCATCAGATTATTGATAATCACCAAGAGATGTAAAACATAATGGGGTCCTCGGTAACCCCATTAAAAATTTCATCATGATGTTCTCCCACTTCTACTAGGGTACTATAATTGAATATAGAAAAATAAAAGGACCATGGTTCTCTACCTTTACCCTTGGTTAGGTATGGGAGAAACCAAACCAGTGATGTACCTGTTCATTCCCTGATACCAAAATTGTTGCTTGAAGTTGTGGTAATTTTTTTGTCCTTCCAGGAGGTATTTACCATATAGACGAATAGATTTCCCTAATCATATCTAATTTTATATAAGTAGGTATTAATAATCTCCCATGAACATGGATCACATCATCATCTCCTGATAAACACCTATGTTTTGGGGCACCTCCAAATAGTTATTTCCTCTATTACATCACACTCTGGTTTAGTGTTATATCCACACATTATCAGGTCTACCTGAGAAAATGTAACAATCAATGGATCACATTTCATTGATCCATTATCCACAGAAGCATCAATCCACCAATCATCCAACAATATCATCGTACACCACTACTCATTACAATGATACTCACGAAGCTTGTTCTCATCCTAAGACTTATATATAAGAGAATTCACAATAAAGTTACCTATGCCTAATTTTTAATTCATATTAATATCATATCTATGGTGATACTCTACCATGAACCTTTTATTTAGTTGAATGTACCATTGTGTGATGATATATTAGAGGCTCTTATGGTCAGTGTAATAAAATCATTCACTGAAGATATAGTGTCTCTAACACTCCCGATCATGGAAAAATACTTCTTTATTTATGTTTTGAGTAGGATAGTTCTTATCATGGGGTCAAAACTTACATGACCCATAATCTACTACTTTCTCCTTCTATATTTGTTTTACTCCAAGTCAAATGTATGATGCATCACAGAACATGGAATTTCTAATCCATGGATCAAGGAGTATCAAAAATATAGATGTAGTAAAAATACTCTATCGGGAGTTAGTCATTCAATGTTTTCATAAAATATATCTTGATTGATATCCATGACTTGTGGAAAAGGTGAGAGGGATACCACAGATCCTACAGAAATATCCAAGACCAAAATCCTTGTCATACAATCATCCTGAGTTGACCCATGTCTTGAAAAACTCTGCATGCCCCATGTTCCCATTATAAGATTATCGTATACCTATCTCCCTTCAATTTATTGAAATATATCCATATCTGATAATAATCAATTTATAATCAGAAACTGGTCTTCTAGTGTATGTTGAGAATCACATCAAATCTTATCATCTAAATTATGATGATGTCCCACAGATCTCAATAACAAGTGATTATTATAGGATACTCTAGTAATCACTGAAGATAGTCTAATTTTTTTAACTAACAATGCATCAAGGGAAAGTAATGTAGAGGATAACATGACCAGTAATTTAATTCTAGACACAGATTTTATAGATATGAAATAATGGGTAACAATGATATCATGAAAGATATCATCTTAGCATGTCAATCCAGTATAGTATCTACTAAAAAAAATATCCCCACAATGATTTAAACCCATTCATCAGTGTCCTGAGGACCTCCAGTTACATGGAAAGAGGATGAATGATGGTTTTTAAAGTCATGGAATTTTCAATAACAGTTCTGAACTCCTACACCTAGGATAAACATTTTGATATACTTCTAGATGAAATGAACTTGATTACAAAACCACATATATAGTGTGAAGGATTTCCAATCTACATGTTTGAACATCCTACCTTGTAGGATCATTCCATCATCACTTAGAAAGTAGGCCCATAAGTATACATTGAGACGATATTCTTCAAAATGTGAAGGAAGCATTTAAAATGTCTAATGATGTTACAACATATCATAATCTATCTAAGTGATCATACAAGGATTCCCTAGGATTATACCCATAACCAAAGGTATACTCCTACGAACACTAACTAAGGTCTTATTCCTATAAATTACATATATTCATATATATAAGACATAACATAATTGTATGCTTATTGTAGTTAGTTTTTTCCAAAATATATATATCACGAAAACATGAAAAAAATAAATATATCACACAATATCGAAATTATCCCGAACATATAGCCGATAAGATGAAATTTTATATACATTTTGGATTCATTTTATTAATGTTTATTCATTTTTATTTGAAAATGCACCAGGTATGTGTTTATTATTGATGAGATTAGGTTTCCAAGACTATAAAGGAAAATATGTGAAAACAAGCCAAAAAGTGAACATTACACATCATGGAATATCTTACATGACGTGTAAGAGTCATTCACAACATTTTAGTAGGTGTGAAGAAAGTCTCAAAGAAATTACAAGTCATGAAAATATTACAAGATGTGAATCGCCAGTGCACATCATTTAAGATTCAAAGGGAACTTCCCAAATAAATTTATACTTTGAAATGAAGTGTGTTGTAAGATTCAAGTAAAATTGTGAGATGAGTCAAATCTCCAAGAACTGAATATTATTTCCAAGATTCATTCCAGATTAAAAATACATGGAGGAATACATGGATCGAGATCACATGACATGAGATGTTTACATGTCTGGTAAAATCTGACAAGTTACTTTCCAGCACACACACAACAACAAAAAACATTTATTCTTCCCAATTTTCTTTTCTTCATTCTCTGGTTTATCTTCCTTATTTTATCCCCCAAGTAAACTGTAGATTTTTTTTGTTAAATACTTTTTTATAAATTGTTCTACATGTTTTATTAATCTAGTTCATTGTCATTTACCAGTTGATGTTCGTTTCACATTGTCTTTTCTATTTGACTGTGTATTTTCCTTACTTTCTTTCTTGTTTACTATTTCATGTATGTGGTTTATTAATTTCATACTTTTTTTATTGATAACAACATGTTTTTTGAGTCATTGATTGTAAACAATTGTATATCAGTTTTTTTATAAATCTTACAAGTATGCATGAAATCGATTCTTAGATATTGATTATTAACCTAATGAGTTGATAACTAACATAGGGTAGGGGTTGAGAGTAGGGGTGTTTTGAACTTAATGAATCACTAAATTGTAGTTTGATAACCATACAACTAGTAATCATGTCATATAACAACTATTAAATCAATTATGTTAGGCAACCCTGACCATGGGGAGTTTAAACGAAAGAACATGACATGATTATAGTGGAGTGATCTATGAACATTATAATGTGAGACAATCCAGCATAGAATCTGAGATTAATTAATATAGTTTGTTAGATATATTTGAACTAAGGAATAGTTTCATCTTAGATAGATCTCTTTAGTTTGACCACGATCAAATAGTTCTCTATGTACCACTTCATAGCCTAAGACTTAGGAATATTCCAAGTTATGATTCAGATTATCTTTATTACTACATCCCAAAAACTGACCTTGAACTCTATATTCTTTCTGAATCATAATGAAAACACATTAGCATTAATAAAATCCAAAAATAACTACAATTATTATGGACTACATCATAGAGGGTTAAAGTTATGGTCCCTTTTATACTAAAGCATTATCCATGGGTTGGACTTCGTAATACAACTATACTATGTCATTTTAGAATGTATAGTATGGGATAAAAATAAATTTTAATCTGATCACAACACACATGAACTAAACGATCCTTGTGGGTGTGATAAAATTTAGTGTCTTTGTCGAAGAATATATTTAACTATTATCATGCTTAAGAACCTTTGGTATGAACCCCATATTACCGAACCCTCCCCTTTATCTTTTCATTATTTATTTATTTTTTCAATCACCTTTGTGTCCATCTTGATATGTCCTAGTGTATGTATCAAGGTCCCTTAAATCGTTCAAAGAGCACTAATATCCCAAAACCACATAACTTCATTCCTAAAATAGAATGGAACCTTTATGCACCTTGCAATTTATGTATCAAATATGACAAAAATCCTAGAGAACCCTACCAACCCATCATGCAATATGTTCCACCAGCTCATTTGGGAGATTAACCAAACAGAAAACTGGAGTTCACAATTATAGATTATCGATTTCCTTCAATAAATGGTTCCACACTTAGTATTTTTTACCCACTTTTCCAGACACATTCATTTGAAATCAACCCCGGACACATTAGTATGATCCATAACATGGGCCAGTTCAATAGACATCAGAGTGATGATCCTCATGAACACATACCCAACTTCCTAGAGGTTTATGATCCCTTTCTCAACCAGGTAATATCCTCTAATGTGATATGATTTTGGGTATTTCCATTATCCTTGCATGATACATCCAAAGATTAATTTAAGATTCAATCTCCCATGCCAATCATGAATTTGGACAAACTATCCAAGAAGTTTCTGGATAAATATTTTTCAACAATAAGAATATAGAAACTTTGTAATGACTTCTTCTATTTTTCTCAAAAAGATAAATAATCCTCCTGGAAGGACTTCATAACATTTAAAAACATACTAGGAAAGTCCCAAATCATGGACTAGATGTGTGTGTCCAACTTCACAACTTCTATCAAGGTCTCTGACCCTCCACTCAGACAACAGTAGATGTCACCGCTGATAGTGGATTAATGATGAAAACACTTAAAGTAGTTTGACCAATAATAGATGAGGTCTCTCACAATTCAATCCAACGGTATAGATATCGTGTACCGCCTTAGTATATAATCCACCAAGTTGAAAAAAACACCCATTTAGCTACACAAGTAGTGGCCATGACTAAGATGTTAGAATAATTTTAGGCACCTGTTGCACTGCCACACCCACCTACATTTGTAATAAAGATTCAATGCTATGAATGTTTGGTGTCCCACACTTATATGAATAATGCATGGAAGAATTCATTGAAATCCAAATCCAATATTATAGTTATGTTAATTTCTATTACTAAAACCAACAATACAACTAACCACAACAATACTATAAACAGAGGTCAGATCTACAATAGAAAAAAAATCAAAAGTACTAACAGTAGAAGAATTTGTCAAGAACCACTCTAAAACCAAAGACCACTTAACTATCCTCATATAAATACTATTCCAAGTACACCTCAACATGTTCCATAATAGATTTTTCTTACTAGTGGACAACAACAATTTCAACCTGCTCCACAATGACCACCACAATTTTTTGTTCCTATTTAATCAAATTTGAACAATATTATCATAGACATTATTCAAATAGAAGATCATAGGGTGAAAACCCATTAAATTAAAATGATATATCAATGGGTTACCCTTAGAAATATCAAACATCAAATGGGTTAAATCTTAAAAGACCATATCTGATAAGTTTCCATGAACTATATCTTGTAATAATAAGGCATACCCAATTGAAGAGGTGAAGGAAGTTTTTCTAAGGATCAGAAAAGTGTTTTATTTTTAATGACCATATGGAGGAGAAGATAAAAAGTCCAAGGAAAATAAGAAACCCCCAATAGTCATTAAAGAGGATGACAATAAAATATAATTTAGTTTTTCAAGATAAACCTCTAGAATTACCACCTCTTGAAAAAGCTATGACAAAATAGAAACACAACTATGATATATATATTTCACCACCAGATTATAAACCACCTCTACCATTTATAGAAATAATGATACAATGATGGATTGGAGGGATATATAATAAATATTTTGATAATTTTAATAAATTGAACATCAACATCCCATTTACTAAATATTTTTCCCAAATGATTTCCTATGATAAATTTCACAAGGAAATAATTTCAAATAAGAGGGAAATAAAATACGTTGGAGTCTTTTCCCTCAATAAAGAGTGTTATGCTATTGTTCAGTAGAAAATTATACAAAAAATGAGAGATCATGGGGGTTTTTCAATTCCACATACCATATAAGAATCCAACTTCGAAAAAGACATATGTGACTTAGATACCAACATTAACCTTATGCCAATGAGTGTATTTTGAGAGGTGGGACATGAGTAACTTAAGCCGAATAGATTATAACACCAATTATCTAACTGATAAGTTATGAATCATTGTGTAATTCTCAAGGATGTTATATTCAAAATCGGTAAATTCATTTTCCCATCATATTTCCTCATTTTATTAATGAAATAAGAGAGAGATGTCCTTATTATACTAGGAAGGACATTTAAAAAAATTAATAAATCATTGATTGATTTCAATGAATGGAGATTTATATTTCGAACAGGTGAAAAACTAGTAGTGTTTGACATTGTAAAAAGTGTGAAGCAAGTAGATGACTCTTTAAAAGGTCAAACTATCTTTCTCACTAATAAAAAGAATGATTGTATAGACGTCGGGGACCATACTAATGAACTATCTTATATTTAAGGAGACTATTATTAACTGGAGGAAAAAACAATATACAACCACTTATGATGTACATGATCCTTCCTTTTCTACCATCAGTCATTCAGCCACTAACACTGGATGTGAAACAAATACCATGAGAACTTACGTATTATTTTATAGAGACAAAATCCAATATACCATTCATCATTATCCCAGATCTAACATAGAAATAAGATTACATGTTGATCAAAATCCTAGAAATACAAAAAAAGTCAAATTCTTGGGAGTGGATGACATCAAAGGGATTATCCCCACTTTATGTACTAATAAAATTTTATTTGAGGATAGTCAGAAACACATACACCATCCCCATAGGTGACTCACCCCACCAATGAATGGGGTAATTATGAAATAAGTACTAAATAATTTTGGCACAGGAATAATTTTTTCAATCTTTGGAAGTGAGTGGATGAGTCCTCTATTTGTAGTTCCAAAGAAAGTTGGCCTCATAGTTGTAAAGAATGTAGACGAAAAATTGATATTGAATCACACGATCACTTGATAAAGAGTATGATTGGATTACATAAAAATAAATACAAAAAACATAGAAATACCATTTCCCCTTCCTTTTATTGATCAAATGATGGAGTGACTCACATGACATGAATTCTGCTATTTTCATGGATGGATATTCAGAGTATAATCAGATTGTAATTGACCCATTTGATTATTCCAAAACAACATTCCCATGTTTGTTTTGTACATTTACCTAAAGATTCATGTCATTCAATAGGTCTAAAGCATCGATGAAAATTCAATGGTTTATAACACATATGTTCCACGATATGGTGGAGGAATTCTTGGAAATTTATAATGGTGGTTTTTTAGTTAATCTAAGATCCTTAGATATGTGGATAAGAAATCTTTAACTTGTCCTAGAATGATTAGAGAGAAGTTTTTAGTTTTAAAATAGGAAAAATGAAACATTGTGGTCCATTTAGGAATATCCCTTATACAAAAAATCTCTATGGATTTCATGGATGTTTATCCTTCTAAAATCATTGCAATCAAATATTTAATTGAGACCTCAACTATTAGAGGCATAAATAGATTTATAGGCTTAGGAGGATTCTACTATCACATTGTGAAATGTTTTGAAAATTTTCCCACCTTCTAACACACCAATTAGTAATTGATAACCATTTTGAGAACACTAAAGAGTTTCAGAGGGTATTCAAAATTTTAAGGAATATATCGGTGATTTATCCTCTTATCATTTCAATAGATTAGGAAAAATTCTATGAGTTGATTTGTGATGCAAGAGAATTCACTGTAGGCAATGTTTTAGGATAGTGGGCTAGCCACAATTTATTTCCTATATATTATTCTTTTTACAACATGAATGATTCCTAGGAAGACAACAAAAAAACCAAAAAATAAGTCATAGAAGTAACCATTGCATTAAAAAAATTTCATTCCTTATTAGTTTTGTCAAAGGTGATTGTTTACACTGATCATTTTTCCTTGAAATATTTTATGAGTAAAAATAATTCAGAACCAAGATCGATACGATGGATCTTAATACTATATGAATTTTTCTTTATCATAAAAGACACCAAAGGAATAGATAATGGTTTCGTTGATCATCTATCTAGACTCACATTTCCTCTCATTAAAGATGATGATAATATGGATATCAAAGATGACTTCCATGATGATCCTTTTTTCATCCTAAACACAAAACAATGACTATGGTTTTCCAACATTAAACTAACATTCCATTAGATTACTATATCCATACCCCTCCTACTAATAAAAGATAATATTCTTTGTCGAGACGGTACACAACTACTAGGAAGAGACACTACTTTTTAAGCAATGCGATGATGGATTAATGTGACACTAAATCCTAGAGGAATTGATCCAAGGTGTGTTAGAAATGTATCTCACATCAACAACTAAAAGAAAATAATTGACCATAATTAAAATCAGCCAAAATTATGCAATGTGGACTCTTTTTTATATCACTTCACCAAGATGACATAATTTTTTGTTAGAGTTGTGATTGGTTCCAATGAACTTGTACCATTGGGAAATGAAATAAAATACCCCAAAACATGATCATGGATGTATACATATTTTATGTCTGGGGAATAAGTATCATGGGTTTATCCCCTAAATCATAAGAAATGTTTTATATCATTTTTCGAATTAACAATTCCTATAAATAGATAGAAGCAGAAGCTACCACTAATGACACAGAAAAAGTGCTCCTGAATTTAATCAGGAAAAATATGTTTTCAAAATTCTTATTTCCTAGACTACTCATTAGTGATCGTGGAACCCATTCTATGAATCGGTCTATTAATGGACTACTAGGGAAGTATGAAATATTATATAAAACATGCACTCTATACCAACACCAAACAAGAGGGAAATATGAATTATCAAATAGAGAAATCAAAAAAATCATGAAAAAGGCCGTAAACAGAAATAGAATGGATTGGAGCCTAAATTTAGATGACGTACTATGGTCATACCTCACTATATACATAACACCCTTCAACACCCACTTCTAATTAGTGTACAATAATCTTGGCCATTTCCCTATAGTATTAGAGCGTCGCTCATACTAGGAAATTATAAAGTTGAATCTAAATTCTCCAAAATATAAGGAAGTTAGGATGTTATAGCTGAATGAACTGGAGTACATAAGAAAGAAATTATATGAACATTCCATTATTTATAATGAAAACATTATCATATGTCATGATGAACACATCATGCAAAAAAATTTATACTAGGGAATAAGGTCTTATTATTCCAATACTGATTAAAACTATTCCCTATGAAGATGAGATGAAGATGGTGAGGACCCTTCATAGTCATACATGTATTCCCTTATTGGAAAATAAAAATTAAAAAAAGTGGATAACCCCCATTCAAATTCATTGTTCATATATCAATGACTTATCAGGAACCATTTTGTGAGGGGTGTGTCATCATTTTGAAATTCATCTTAGATGCACTGAGTCAAGCTCTCGACCTTAAACAAAGTGCATAATGGAAGGAAACCAAGGATAGGTCACCATAGGATAAATTAGGATATAATATGATTTAGGTTATCTTAGGTCAAGATAATAGTAATGGACAAGCCTATAGCTCACAAATGTCAAAAAGACCCAAATGAAAAAATATGGGGCACACTCTTCACCAATCCTACTCTCCCACCCATCGCTATATGCCTCTCCATATTCTCCATATCTCCATGCCTATAATGGAATGCACAAATACAGTGAAAACTCCTCACGTGGATCCCACTCTTGAGTGTGAGGATGCACCTATGGTCAAGCGCTAAATGGTTTTTTAGCCTCCATCACCCCCACATCCTCCTCCCCTAACTCTGCTTCAGCCTCCACAACACTATCAATCACCCATGACTCCCAATCAACATCTAGTGGGTCAAGAGATAGTGCTCTCCCCCACCTACACACCATGTTTAATTTTTCCAGTATCAAACACCATGGGGTGTTGATCTATTTTTTGGAGAAGCCCATGCGATCCAAAAAATCACTGGATTTTTCATCTTTCCTGTTTGCAAATCAGCCAAAAGATCCTCTACATACAAGACCACATACACTTTACTACCATTGAAAATGTTAATGTGGATACCTACAAGGATGTTTTCTTCATGTTCTTATCCATATTCCTGGTGTCTATTGATATAATCCACTTCTGTATAGGTAGAAGACCACACGAGCTCTCTTTCCTTGAGTTTGTTATTGGGCTCGGTCTTTATACTGTCAACTTTTCCACTTTCGAGGTATTACCAAGAGAACAACTCAATCCCTAAAAGTTGGATGTAAATAAATCTAGAGGACGATTAATCAAGACAATTAGAGTGAGGAAAATCCACATAACACCAAATCCACATAGCTCATAGGTGTAGTACTCCAGATTCTTCATAGGGAATTGACTCATGTTTGGTTTTCTTATATAGAATCTCATGGAAGCGTCATCCAGTTGGATGTCCTCATCCTTACCGCATCCATGGGAGGATCTTCCGTCATCATGGAATAATATTACACCTTCTAATTCAAGGAACATGTGCACCAGACAAGAGGTATGCAAATGGGTTGATCCTTCATCACCTATTTGTCTTGGCATCCCAGCATTTCCGACAACCCACTTCTCCTAACTTCTCTCGAATCTATGGAGTCAATCGACTTCTCCTTCTTTAGAAGATGAAGCAGCTGATGATGGATGATGACATTTATCAACTAGAACCATGATATTTTAAGGCCAAAAATTTTCCATTTATCATCCACCAATACTAGCCCATCCAGCACCCCAGCCGACATTCCCTTTAATCTAACGAACCATCCTTCCCTACAATATTTCTTGGAAGAGTAGGCCTGAAGGGGAAAGAGGAATACTCCTCCACCATATTTTGAGGTAAATTTCCTCGATCCTGCTTTTAGATCCACAACCACACTCAGGATAAGAAACTCACCATACCATCAACTAAGACAAATTCAGTCACCATGACACCCCCACTAGTTGTTGATTCACTAGCTCATTCCTCCATTGTAGATATTGATCAAGCAAAGAACATTATGAACCCTCTAGTCGAGAGAGAACGTTAGATGAGTAGTTGGAAGATTTTGATTACCCTTACTATATACTAGCCCACTCCCCCATTTTTATACATTATTTGGGTGATCATATTTCTTTACTATTTTTATTTCATATTACTGTTGTATCCTGTCACTAATTATATATATCGGATACTTATATTTCCTCATTTTTGTTTGACTTATGTTTTATTTCATTATTGTATTATATTGTCCATGTCTAGCCATACATTCTATTATATGGTCATATATGAACCTATTTCATCACCATATACACTTGTACTATAGATGAGTCAACATATGGATGATATTGAGCACCAGCTACACAACAAAATAACATCAATTAGTGATGTTTAAAAATGTTTCTATTTGGAGACACAATATTTACTGAGGATTTTTAAAACATCATTAAATAAACCTCCTAAAATTAGCAATGTTTGTAAACGTCGCTAATTTTGTGATACCGCATTTAGTTATATGTTTTATAAATATCGGTAAATAGAAATCGGTAAACGAAACCAAAATTAGAGAAATTTGTTTGATATGCTGGTAAATGAGGTTTCATTTATCAACATTTATAAAAAACACCATCAATTATTCTTTTTATTAATTTTTTTGTTCATTTTTTGTAAGTTTTAGTTTTTTTATAATAAAAAAATACCTACCCACTTCACTTTGCCACCCCAACCCTGATAGTATGCCCCACGTACTCCCTCCAGTTCCGCATCACTCACACCCTATGCTTGTGTATAGTGATAATACTCTTGTCGAGTACAACCTCACCCCTATTACTCCCCCCATACAATGCATGCACCCTCCTCTAATACTTCTTCTCTCCCCCCTACTCCCCCTCCATTACCGCTCCACTTAACCCCTCACAACAACATGAATGTCCTCTTGTTTATTTGGTAAATCCTAACCTCTCTCCCGACATAACATACCAAAGGCACGCCATAAAAAATTTCCACCTCATAAGGAATCAAAACAAGGACCTCCTTTACGAAACTTGAATATGAAACGAACCCGCCTACTTGATTTTTTTTATTTAATTGTATTATATTATATTTATATATAAGTAAATAGATATCAGAATAAAAAAATAAAAAAAATAACAAATAAATATATTTATATATTTATATATTTATATAAATATATACATATATACATATATTAATATATGTTTATATTTTATATTGTATATTATATATATATATATGTTTATATATTAGAATTATATATATATATTTATATTTAATGTCTATATATACATATAAATATATGTTTATTTATATGTTTATATTATATATGTATATATTTTTTTATATGATATATGATATACATATTTATATATATATATATAATATATATTTTATATGTTTATATTAATATATATATGTTTGTATGTGTATATATGTTTATATATATAAGTGTGTGTGTGTCTATAAACATACATTTTTATGTATACATATATATATACAATTAAAAATATATATATATATATATATATATATATATAATTATCCACATTTTAAATCACTAGTAAAAATGTCACTAAAGAATCCACATTTTCTAAAAAATGTTACTAAAGATAAAATATATATTCGTCTTTATATTTAAATATACGCATATATATACATGTATATATTTATATATGTGAGTGTGTGTTTAAATATTTGTTTATATGAATGTGTATGTGTTTAAATAAATAAATAAATATATATATATATTTACATCAATACGAGGAAATGAGACATATATATATATATACAAATATAATGACGTTTCTGGAAAATCATCTATAATTTTTTAATGTTTCCCAAAAACATATCCAATTTTGATAGATTTCCTAAAAAATGTCACTAATTTAGCGATATTTGTGAAGAAATGTCACTAATGTAGTGACATGTTCTGTAAATGTTGCTAAATTAGCATCATTTTTCATGAAACGTCAATAATTTAGCCACATTTTATCAGAAAGGTCGAAAATTTAGTAATGTTTTTTTAAATAATCAATAATTTAATTAATATTTTAAGGAAACTTCACTAATTTAGTGACTTTTCATCAAAAAAAAATCGCTAATAATTAAATAATATTGACATTTTTAAAAAGCATGGCTTAAAAAAATCTAAATTCAATTTTTTTGTAGTGTAGTAGAGAAATCTATAGTGATCCATGCTCAGTATCCTTCCATGCCATAGTGAGCATGGAATCTCTTTCTTCCACACCAGATTCATGCTTTTTATAGTCATGGGGTGGTTAATCCTTCCAAGATTCCCCGTGAGAAAAATGACATAGACACCAGTTCTTGTAGGCAGTCCAAGACTTATAAGAATACTGACCACAGTTGACTGATTCTTTTTTCGATCTTTCTAGATGATGTTGTATTTGTTATATAATTATGTGATGTACAAATATTTCCTTTATCTTATTCATTTTTACTCTTGTACTTTAGATTTTATGTTCTCCTATTGATAGCATTGTTTTTGTTATAAGACTCTTTGAACTAACTGTATACACATATTTTCATGTATCTGAGCTGTTTTCTAGTCATATTCATTATGTGAACCTAACCATATTAGTTCTTAAAAAATATATTATCCCTATGGAAAAATGTTTTATCTAGTGAAGTATTTTCCTTTTTAACCCATTATACTAGTATCACATTTTAAAATCATGATTCTCCAATTTTCCCATGGCAGGACTCTCATTACAATAAGATCTCCATTCCCTTACATTACATTTAAAATTTTCAATTTCATTTTATCAATAAGATATTTTTGATATCTCTACCATGGTACTTTCTAGGACATTGTAGACACTATCTCATTCTATGTGTGGGAGAGTATTTATTGAGCTTCATTGTAGATACATTGGGATTATTTAATATTTTCATTTATCTTGGAGACATGTTTCATTGGAAGAATGATTTAAACCAAGAAAATCATTACACCCATTTAAATTAAAGTTAAATATATATTGTAAATTGTTTAAATCCATGCTTTAATACTATTTATATTTTTACAATGATTGGTCAGTTTTGTAATTTAATTCAAATTCAAAATTATTAAAGAAAATTTGATCGACTTTTTTACTTGATTATAATTTAAAATTTAGAATTAATAAACATAAATACATATGTATATATATATATATATATATTCCCCCAAACAAAAATATATATATTAAGATCACTGAGAATACACGATTTGTAACTAATGTTCAAATAGAATTTGAAAATAGGTTATCAATATAAAATGGAAATAAATTTTTATCTGGGTATTCTTTTTTGTTCCAAGTTTTTTCAAATCAGATATTATGAAAGAAATATGAAAACAATTTGTAATTATTTGACAATAATGAATAATAAAAAAATATCATTTCTGTTATAAGAGATGTTGAAAATTTAACTTCTACATCAAATAAACATAACTTTTGATCTAGGTATCCATTTGGTTATGATACACAAATTTTTAAATATTTGATGGAATTCCATTTTCATTTAAGAGGAAATGTTAGAGTAGTTTTGTTGTATATGATTTTATTTTATGGTTTAAATTTCCCATAGATATAATTATCTTTCAATTTGAGTGATCATATATCTTTTGGTGATTTATAATTTATTATATATATATGTACCACGAACCAGCCCTAGTACCCTAGTTACATGATAACAGGGATAATCCAAACATAGCTCAAAGGGAGTTCTTAATCCACATGGGTTGGCCACTATCACACTTCATCATACTATATGAAAGTGGGAATGCATTTTCAAGAATCAAAATATAATAAAGTAAAAGAAATTAGTATGTATATAAGAAAACACCAGAGGGGGAAGTGTACCAGAAGTAAAACTGAAAAAAATCCGAAAGTACAACAAAAAATTGTCAAAAAAAGATAAAATCCCAATTCTAAAAAGAAAAAACACTCCAAGTCCTAGGATAAACAAATAATAACACCTCAAAGTGCCATCTTACCCTTTCTCTACCCAAAAGATAATAATATACAAATACCTAAAGGTATGGGTTGGGTGTGAGAAAAAAACATAATAGGGTATCAACGTAGATTACATAATAAAATTCTAACATTTAATTATCCAAATAATTCATTCATTTTTAAATAAATAGGAATTGAATTTCATACCATATTTTAAACAAGTCATGATTTACATTTAAAATTATGGAAAATACATTTAGCAAATGTCTTGATTATTATTTATAGAAATAATTTTATATAAATTTATAAGGAATGGGTAAAATTGTTTACAAAAAAAGGAATATATTTAAAATATAAACACTAAGGAATATTGTCATTTTTTAAATGCAATGATAGTTTTAGTGTATGGTAATCCCTCACAATAAAATAGTCCTCATGGAAATATATGTGCACACATCCCCCGACATTGGTCAAGAATGACCCCTTCACTATCTCATTAGGGAAGTGACCTACTGAAAATAAATTTATTGTGTTGTAAATCATCAATAGAGTGTTTTACTGAATAACTCACTAACAACCAATGATTTCATGTGATATAATAACAAACAATAATGAACAATTTATTTTAAAACTTTTTAAAATACAATTAATCTCATTCCCCAATTTCAAATATTCTAATTTTACATTTCTAAAAACCAACCCATGGGTTTTTAATAAAATAATTCATTTTTCTAAGATAAAACCACTGGGTTTCTATCAAAATAATTTTAATCTATTTTTCCCAAATACCTATTTGAAATCAATTTCATCAAATAAATTTCACAATATAAATTATACAATTTAAATTCATGAAATTTCAATCAATTTCCAGAACAAACCCCAATTCAATGGAATTGGGGGTTTTCCCAATTGCGTGACAAATCAAATACCATTACCCTAATTTGATGGAAATGAGTATTTTATAACCCAATTAAAATAAATTTAACTATAAAATGAATAGAAATAAATAAATTGAATTAAAATTATCAAATTTTGGGATAATCAAATTGGGCATCATCAATGGAACCACCTACCTCAGGATCATGGGATCTTGAAACAAGAAGCCCTAATTGGGAAACTCAAATAAAGAATATCAACAAAAAGGATAAAAGAATCAATCCTAGATTCAAAATCTGAAATTTCAGGTATTAGATCCTCCAACAACCTGAAGATCTATTAAACCATAGGGAGGAAAGAGGATATAATGGTAGAAAGTGATCAACTATATTAATCTTATTGGGAAGAGATTGAATTCCATTATCCTTGTTTCGATTCACTTAAAGGTGGGTCTAATGTAGAAAAAAATCACCACTTGGGATCCTCCAAAGAAGAAAAATACTCTATGGGGCCGTAGTAGAACATTGGTCACTTAATAAAATAATTTCAGGATTTTAAAAACTAAATTTTAGATTAAAAACCCTTTATGCATGGTTTCCTGGGAAAGGCCACACTGTTAGAAAAATAGTGTGACATAACCATGTTCTCATTTTAGTTGGGGTTCATTGTAACGCCCCGACCCTAGTTTCCCAGAGTCGGTGCATTATTACATAACCATGGCATGATCACAAGAAAGATCAAATCTCGAAAGACCGATTGGTTTAGTAGCCTTGGAAACACTAGATATATTCATAAGTCTTACATTAGATCATAAAATGAAAAACTACTACAACAACATATTGTCTCCATAATCCACACTCATATCCCCACATAATATCCCTGCAGGTCATTCATAATTTACTTCTTCACTTCCTAGGAAAAATAAAACATAGAAAAGGGGTGAGCTCAAATGCCCAGTAAGGATAACAATATAGCGGAAACTTTCATAAATAAGAATAAACATTTAAGGCAATGTATAACTAAAACAAAAGCCTTTTAAACTTGAACTTTTAACATAGTATGGAATAAATAAAATGAAATAATGCCATTTACTTATTCACATGGATATTCTACTAATTGAATAATCACATGAAAAAATCAATAACCACTTTCATAATGTTGGAATGCATAATGTCAGACTATCATAACCACATAGTCAAGGCCTCGTGCCAAGACTACAAATAAGATTTTGTCAAGTCCTTGTGCCAAGACACTAGTTTGTCTCATGAGACCTACCGATGCATCGAAGAGCTATAGCGGGCTCCACCCGTCACATATTAAGTCCAATGCATTCCCATATGAAAAGGTTTAAACATAACATAAACATTCGTATTAAAACTAGCATACGAAATGTCAATACTTTCACCATAAACTATGAATGGTATAAAAATAGAACATACACAGTCAAACATATCACAAAACGACAGAAAGATTCCTTTATAAACCTCTTATAAAAAGTCAAACAAGGGTATAAATGACTTTAACCCATATTCTTGTAAATAATAAATATGTTTTGAAATACATTTCGAAGAAACATGGATGTGGATGATAAAGAAATCCCAGTAGATTATTACGTATAAACAACCTCGGATAATGAAGAGATTGTGAAATAACCCTTACCAATTTGGTAACTTATGAAACATACAACCCATGAAAGAGGAATCATACAATGAATATGTAAATACACATAAATTAGAGTGTATTACACAAATAATATAATTATGGGCAGTACATACACCACACAAAAGGTAATGGTGGCAATATGGCTTTAATCTCACGGGAATAAGGAGTGAGATGAAAACCCCTTACCTTGTACTTTTCCTTGGTTGGGGTAGGTTAAACTCCTGTATAATGGTGAAATAATTGTTATTAAATTATACAATAGTCATATACATTAATATGATATCATATATGATCTTTTAATATTTATTTGATAATAATATCTTAGTATTATCGTTGTTTCGGGTGTTAACTTACATGTTTTCTTTTATATGTTTTGTTATGTAAGACATGTTTTTAAAGGATAGGTTTTATATTATTCATATCTAGAATGATATCAAGTCCTTAAACATCATTTTTTAAATCATAAAATGATAATTATACTTGAATGGATACGATGGAGAATGAATCTCATCGCGTTCGTGGAGACGGTAGTCCGTACGTACGCACGAGCGACAATATCATTCTTTTGATATTAAAATAATATATAAATGGATGGTATATCATATATACAGAATCATTAACATGTTATATTTATTATTTACATGAGTTACACATCATTATTATTCCCATTCAAATAATATTATATTGAATAACAATTACACCACGACGTGGAGACGGTAAGCCGTACGTACGCACGTATGGTGACATGTCATTCAAAGGGTGGATAGAATACTGAATATGGTTGTACCATATTTATAATAACATCACAGTATATATATGATACTGGAGTTATTATTTTATAATGGCAATAACAAAGAAAGAGGAAGTGGAAGAAGAAAGGAACTTAAAAAGGGGTGGTGAAAACATTACCTCTTCTTCGGGTTCTTCCTTTTGATTTGATCAAAAGGGCTCCTTAGGTTGGATTTCTGATCAAACTAAGGCCTCTAGGTTGTAGTGAGGGAAGTTGGGAGAGTATTTGGGCAGATTTTGGCCGAACCAAAAGGCTTTTAAGGTGTAACGAAATGAGAAGGAGGAGTGCCCTTTTATAAGAGGGGTGAGGGGCACCTTTGGAAAAGCTAGAAATATTAATTTATAATAAGTTCATATTCGGTTTATAATGGATCAAAAGTTGATTATTCAAAGGTTAAGGTGGGGATGGGTCGAAAACAACTCAACCAATAGAATTTAGACAGGTTTGGGTACTTATATTAACCTTATCATTGAGTATTAACTCTAAGTTAATTAGTTTCACTTTTACAATGTCTCTTTGTATTTTTATATAATATGGTTAATAAACTTACTACATACATCCAATCGACCCCCAAGTGGTCCATTAATGATGAAAATATCATGATATAAGTCTCTTGGCCGAACTTTAGATTTTTAGGAATTTAATATCAATTAATAATATAATATTTGTTTTAAGAACTCTTTTATGTCAATTTTGACACTATTCAATAGTTGATTTTTGTGAAACTCATAACAGATTGATTACTTCTAACAAAGTCAATTAAATCAATCCTAATGTATCATATTATCCTAGAAAATTAGTTTACTTCATTAAAAGTTTCATATTATATTTATTTGGGTATTTATAATATCAATTATTTTAATTTTTCACTATTGTAGTAATTACTGCATCATCATTGTGTCATAAATAAAATACATTATTTAATGTCTAAAAATTATAAATAAAATATAATTATGTAGGAAATCCTTTTATCTTTCTAATTAATATTTATAATCTAAAATACAACATATATAACCCTATGTAAGAATTGTTTTTCTAAAAGATATATGCTTGTGTCATTTTTGTATTCATTTTAACTTAATTAAAATAAAGTGTCATTATCACTTACAAGTGGATCCATGGGATCCCAAAATCGACCCAAAGATGTCAATGGTCGACCATGTATCAACCAATAGGGTTAAGACACGTTTTAGGGTAATTTAGTATTATTATAATATTATTTTTTAACCCTTTTTTACCGGATTTACCCTTAACCATGGTAAATAAAATATTTACCGCAGTAATTATTTAAAATGTCTAAAAATAAAAGATACCTATTTAAACAATTTGGACATCCTGATTCAAAATATGGAATCCATTTTTCTAAATTCAAAACACATAAGTGGCAGAAATTAATTTAAAATTAATTCCTGTTGTTAAAACAAAAAGCGTGTTTTTAAGAGATAATAACTATCAAAAGATTGACACTTGGTTATGTTCGGTTTAATTGTAAAATTATGTCCAATGACCAAAATGATATTAAATGGTAAAAATATATTCTAAATATACTTTAAAACCACTAAAATTCATAATTTATCACTACTAATTATTTTGATTAAAAAAGTTGTTTTTAATTAAAATTTAGTAATTTTCACTATTCATCAAATTATGAAAGTTATCCGAAAAGTACAAAAATTTCACCTTAGGATAAATTCGATATTCCGAATCCAAAAATGAAGTCCATTTTAAAATATAATATATATAATTTCAAAAAGAAGGTATTACTATTCATAACGGCTAGTTTGATTGGTTGTTAGAACTCGGTGTTGCGTACAACACACGCTATCGCATTATTCAAAGAGAAGCGTACCGTAGAAGCTTGGGGTGTTACATTCTCCCCTCCATCAAATAATTTCGTCCTCGAAATTTCTAGAATACTATCACATGAAAAGACTCGGGTGGTTCTTCATCATAAGTTCCTCGGGTTCCCACGTTGCCTCTTCCATCTTATGGTTTCTCCACAAAACTTTTACCAGAGGTGTCGTCCGGTTTCTCAGTACATGTTCTCTCGTATCAAGAATCCTGATGGGCTCTTCACAATAGGAAGGATCGGGTTCCAGTTCTAATTCCTCATAAGTGAGTACATGCGTTGGATCAGGCATGTATTTCCTCAACAGAGATACCAGGAACACATCGTGAACTTTGGAGAGACTTGGCGGCATTGCCAATCGGTAAGCTACAACCCCAATTCGTTCTAGAATATCGAAAGGTCCGATGTACCTCGGACTCAATTTACCTTTCTTACCAAAACGTATGACTCCCTTCCACGGAGATACCTTCAGGAAAACATGATCACCGACTTGAAATTCCAAATCCTTCCTTCGATTATCGGCATAGCTCTTCTGCCTACTTTGAGCTGCTTTGATGTGATTTTGGATTACTTTCACCTTTTCCACCATTTCCTCCACCAGTTCTGGGCCTACAAGTTTTCTTTCACCAACGTCATCCCAACAGGTTGGTGTACGACATCTCTTTCCGTATAACGCTTCATATGGTGCCATCTGTATACTCAAATGGAAGCTATTGTTATAGGAAAATTCTACCAGTGGTAAATATTGATCCCACATACCCTGAAAGTCAAATGAGCAAGATCTCAACATGTCTTCTAAGGTCTGAATAGTCCATTCTGATTTTCCATCTGTCTGAGGGTGGTAAGAAGTGCTCAAATGAAGTTCAGTATCCAGGGATTTCTGAAGACTTTTCCAAAATCTTGAAGTAAAACGGGGATCACGATCAGAAACAATTGATAAGGGTACTCCATGAAGTCTCACAACTTCATTAATATATAGTCTTGCTAGACGTTCCAGGGGTAGATCTTCTCTTATAGCAAGAAAATGTGCTGACTTGGTATGGCGATCAACAATAACCCATATTGAATCATTCCTTCTAGGAGTCTTTGGTATCCCCATGACAAAGTCCATCGTAATATTGTCCCATTTCCACTCTGGTATGGGAAGAGGTTTCATGACTCCTCCAGGATGTTGCCTTCCAGCTTTCACTTGTTGACAAACCATACATCTTGACACAAAATCAGCAATCTCCCTCTTCATGTTGTCCCACCAAAAATGTTCCTTCAAATCTCTATACATTTTTGTGCTCCCATGGTGTATAGAGAAATTGGAACTATGAGCATCATCCAGCAATTCCCTTTTTAGATCAGGTAAATCGGGAACACAAAGTCTCTTCCCGAATTTCAAAATTCCATCTTCATACACAAAGTCTCTCAATCTCCCATCATTCACAGCTTTAATATTCTTTTGGAATTCTTCATCATCGGTCTGAGAACGCTTAATCATTTCTAGTAAAGATGGTTTGGCAACCATTTGAAAAAGCACTGATGTTTCACCTTCCCTGGTTATTCCCATGTCCATCTTTACTAGATCCATGAACATTGGATCCCTTTCAATTCTCATATTGTTGAAAACTCCATGGTCTTTTCTACTCAAAGCATCTCCCACCTTTTTTGCCTTCCCCGGGTGGTAGTGTATCGTACAATCATAATACTTGAGTAATTCAAGCCATCTCCTTTGCCTCATGTTGAGTTCTTTTTGTGAGAAAATATACTTCAAACTCTTGTGATCAGTATAAATCTCACATTTTTCACCATAGAGGTAGTGCCTCCATATCTTCAAAGCAAATATCACAGCTGCTAACTCGAGATCATGAGTAGGATAGTTTTGTTCATGAATTTTCAACTATCGTGATGCATAGGCAATAAATCTATCATTCTGCATAAGGACACAGCCAAGTCCTTGCATTGATGCATCACTATAAATATCGAACCCATCATTCCCCGATGGTAGATTCAATATAAGAGCATTGAATAATCTTTTCTTCAGTTCTTCAAAACATTCTTCACACTCTTTTGTCCAATCAAATTTAACCCCTTTACGTGTGAGCTTCGTTAATGGGTTAGCTAATCAGGCAAAATTCTGGAAGAAACGTCGATAATAACCTGCCAAACCAATAAAATTGCGTACCTAAGTTATACTCATAGGTGCTGGACATTCTGGGATTCCCTTGGTCTTATAAGGATCAACAGAGATTCCATCTTTAGAGACAATATGGCCAAGAAAAGAAATCTCATGAAGCCAGAATTCACACTTGCTAAACTTCCCATATAATTCATGCCTCTTTAGTGTCTTCAAGATAATGCGCAAGTGATTTTCCTGATCTTCGTAGGTTTTGGAGTATACCAAGATATCATCAATAAATACCACCAAAAATTCATCGAGATACTTCTTGAAAACTCTATTCATCAGATCCATGAATACAGAGGGTGCATTAGTCAATCAAAATGGCATTACAGTAAACTCGTAATGCCCGTACTTGGTTCGAAATGCTGTCTTCGGAATGTCTTCCTTCTTCACACACAACTGATGGTATCCAGATCGAAGGTCAATCTTTGAAAAGTATTCATCTCCATGCAGTTGGTCAAATAAATCATCAATACGAGGTAGAGGATACTTTTTCTTTATCGTTATAGCATTGATCTCCCTGTAGTCGATACATAACCTCATAGATCCATCTTTTTTTTTAACAAAAAGAACAGGGGCTCCCCATGGAGAAACACTAGGGCGAATAAATCCCTTATTACTGAATTCCCCTAGTTGTTTCTTTAGTTCGACTAACTCTACAGTGGCCATTCTATAAGGGGTCTTCGATATAGGCCTTGATCCACGAATCAAATCAATGGAAAACTCAACTTCTCGTTCTAGAGGATGTCCTGGTAAATCTTCCGGAAATACATCTACAAATTCTTTCACAACAGGTACATCCTCTATTTGAACATTCCTTTTCTCACCGACATTTATTTTATTCTCTTCCTCCCCAATAATTGAATTAAGTTGAGCTACTGGGGGTGGATCTAAATAAGAATTAGGTGGTGACGATTATGCTCTAAAGATAAGGTGTTACTTATCATTATCATCAAGAATCGTAACCTCTTTCTTCTTACAATAAATCTTCGCAACATAGTCCGAAAGCCAGTCCATACTAAGGATTATATCAAACTCAATCATAGGTATGACGATGAGATCAGCAGATAAAGACAATTTATGTGCTCTAATGGGGACTGATTCACAAAACTTTGTTGCAATGATACTTCCCTTAGGAGTTTTAACTGACAACTCCCTTATTAAATCAAATTGGAAATATCTAATTTTCTTAGCAAACTGTGAAGATATGAAACAATGCGACGATCCAGAGTCAAATAATGCATTTGCTGAACTTGAGGAAACCATTAAATTACCTGCCACCATGTCTTTTGGAGCTTCTACCTCTGCAGTAGTGATATCATAAGCCTGGCCTTGATCCCTTGGCCTTTTCTGAGGTAAGTTCTCCTGACGCTTAGGACATTCATTCGCATAATGTCCCATCTCCCTGAAATTGTAGCACTGAACGTTGGTGGCTTCCTTCTTCCCTTTGCAATCACGAGCTTGGTGGCCTTTTTCACCACACTTGTAACAGACTCCCATTCCTTTCAAGCAAGCACCGGGGTGTTTCTTCCCACATTTACCACATGATGGATATTCAACCTTTCCTTTCTTCCCCTTATTTCCATTCCCAGATTGATCAGCAGGCCTCTTCTTCTCTTTCTTTTCTTTAAAGTCATAAGACTTAGAGAATTCCTTTTCGGTCTTGATAGCACATGAGACAATGTCTTCGTACGATGAAAAGGATTGTGAGACTAACGCTCGACGGAGAAATGGTTTTAACCCATCAAAGAAACGATCAATCTTACTTCTTGGGTTGCGAATATAATCTCCAGAATACCTCGCTAACCTTGTAAAGTTAGCCTCATACTTTGTGACATTCTCATCCTCCTTTTGTCTCAGACTCAGAAATTGCCTTTCCATATCTGCTCGATGGTCGCGAGGAAAGTATTTTTCTAAAAACAGATCTTTGAACTCCCTCCATTCCATATTTGATACTTCATCATCTTCCTTCATGTTTTGAATCAATGACCACCATTGATCAGCATCTCCAGTGAGGCGGTAAACTGCCATGATAACTTTTTCCCTTTCACTGCTCCCCAAAGCCTGAAATATTTTCTCTAGGGAATTTATCCACTGCTCGGCTAATAAGGGATTTGTATTCCCATTGAGTTTTTGTGGTTGTTGCCTCATGAATCGATCTAACATTGATCCTCCACGCTGTGGATCAGGGTGCTCCATACGGGTAAGGTTATTATTCATAACCTGAGTAAGTTGTCCCAGTATAGTGATTAGCTGATCGGCTCCAGTTGCATCACCAGCTCCACTATAATTATCTTGAGCAGGAGGGAAATCCCTACATGGAGTGCGTGCATTGATACGGTTTCCATTTCTTCCACTAGGCGCCATTTCTAAACAATCGCATAAACTAGATCAGTTTATGAATCAAAATACATAATCCCATACTCATAAAACACTTAACATAAATTGAACTATTTATGGATATAATCCATAATCATAAAAATGTCTCCTTTGAGGATATATATACTCATAAACCCTTCATAATGGGTTGTAAAGAAAATGAGAATTATCCTAAGCGTATCCCCCGGGAATGTCGTAACCAAGAGTGCAGCAAGGCCCGTTGTCGTGCACCAGTTCCCGTTCGAGTCTAGCTCAAAGTGGTGTTTTCGGGTTTTACCCCTAGGTACATCTGTGCCAGAGCCGCCTCTCCCTGCTCGTATCCAGACAGGGATGTATTGCTCGGAAAACTCACAAAATCTCTACAATACCAAAATTCTAGGAAGTTCTTCTATACTAATCCTCAAAGTTCATCTTAGGTCTACGTGCTCTAATCAGAGTTTATCTAAATCTAGCTTCCAAGGTTTGTACTAAACTTCCTCTGATACCAACTGTAACGCCCCGACCCTAGTTACCCAGAGTCGGTGCATTATTACATAAAATTGGCATGATCACAAGAAAGATCAAATCTCGAAAGACCAATTGGTTTAGTAGCCTTGGAAACACTAGATATATTCATAAGTATTACATTACATCATAAAATGAAAAACTACTACAAAAACATATTGTCTCCATAATCCACACTCATATCCCCACATAATATCTCTGCAGGTCATTCATAATTTACTTCTTCACTTCCTGTGAAAAATAAAACATAGAAAAGGGGTGAGCTCAAATGCCCAGTAAGGATAACAATATAGCGGAAACTTTCATAAATAAGAATAAACATTTAAGGCAATGTATAACTAAAACAAAAGCCTTTTAAACTTGAACTTTTAACATAGTATGGCATAAATAAAATGAAATAATTCCATTTACTTATTCACATGGATATTCTACTAATCAAATAATCACATGAAAAAATCAATAACCACTTTCATAATGTTGGAATGCATAATGCCAGACTATCATAACCACATAGTCAAGGCCTCGTGCCAAGACTACAAATAAGATTTTGTCAAGGACTTGTGCCAAGACACTAGTTTGTCTCATGAGACCTACCGATGCATCGAGGAGCTATAGCGGGCTCCACCCGTCACATATTAAGTCCAATGCATTCCCATATGAAAAGGTTTAAACATAACATAAACATTCGTATTAAAACTAGCATACGAAATGTCAATACTTTCACCATAAACTATGAATGGTATAAAAATAGCACATCCACAGTCAAACATATCACAAAACCTTCAATACAATATAGAAGTTTTGTATCATAATAAATCAACTTCAAATAATCTTAAAATCCATAAAAGGATGTTGACATAGATGAAATCAAAATTCTTTTAAAAGAAATATCTCCTTTTATTTTGAAATCATTTAAGATCCATATAAAATAAAACATTTTCTTTGAAAATGTTCTTATAAGCTTGTAAGGGATGCTTTGAAGATTTTATAACGGCGGAAAACAGCCGCACCCGCCGTATAAGTTAAAAACAAAACATTCTTACCATAATTCTGTCGAAAAGGTTAAAAAGGACCTTGTTTTGAAAACGACGGAAAGATTCCTTTATAAACCTCCTATAAAAAGTCAAACAAGGGTATAAATGACTTTAACCCATATTATTGTAAATAATAAATATGTTTTGAAATACATTTCTAAGAAACATGGATGTGGATGATAAAGAAATCCCAGTAGATTATTACGTATAAACAACCTCGGATAATGAAGAGATTGTGAAATAACCCTTACCAATTTGGTAACTTATGAAACATACAACCCATGAAAGAGGAATCATACAATGAATATGTAAATACACATAAATTAGAGTGTATTACACAAAGAATATAATTATGGGAAGTACATACACCACACAAAAGGTAATGGTGGCAATATGGCATGAATCTCACGGGAATAAGGAGTGAGATGAAAACCCCTTACCTTGTACTTTTCCTTGGTTGGGGTAGGTTAACCTCCTGTATAATGGTGAAATAATTGTTATTAAATTATAAAATAATCATATACATTAATATGATATCATATTTGATCTTTTAATATTGATTTGATAATAATATCTTAGTATTATCGTTGTTTCGGGTGTTAACTTACTTGTTTTCTTTAATATGTTTTGTTACGTACGACATGTATGTAAAGGATAGGTTTTATATTATTCATATCCATAATGATATCAAGTCCTTAAACATCATTTTTTAAATCATCAAATGATAATTATACTTGAATGGATACGATGGAGAATGAATCTCATCACGTTCGTGGAGACGGTAGTCCGTACGTACGCACGAGCGACAATATCATTCTTTTGATATTAAAATAATATATAAATGGATGGTATATCGAATATACAGAATCATTAACATTTTATATTTATTATTTACATGAGTTACACATCATTATTATACCCATCCAAATAATATTATATTGAATAACAATTACACCACGACGTGGAGACGGTAAGCCGTACGTACGCACGTATGGTGACATGTTATTCAAAGGGTGGATAGAATACAGAATATGGTTGTACCATATTTATAATAACATCACAGTATATATATGATACTGGATTTATTATTTTATAGTGGTAATAACAGAGAAAGAGGAAGTGGAAGAAGAAAGGAACTTAAAAATGGGTGGTGAAAACATTACCTCTTCTTCGGGTTCTTCCTTTTGATTTGATCAAAAGGGCTCCTTAGGTTGGCTTTCTGATCAAAATAAGGCCTCTAGGTTGTATTGAGGGAAGTTGGGAGAGTATTTGGGCAGAGTTTGGCCGAACCAAAAGGCTTTTAAGGTGTGAAAAAATGAGAAGGAGGAGTGCCCTTTTCTAAGAGGGGTGAGGGGCACCTTTGGAAAAGCTAGAAATATTAATTTATAATAAATTCATATTCGGTTTCTAATGGATCCAAAGTTTATTATTCAAAGGTTAAGGTAGGGATGGGTCGAAAACAACTCAACCAATAGAATTTAGACAGGTTTGGTTACTTATATTAACCTTATCTTTAAGTATTAACTCTAAGTTAATTAGTTTCACTTTTACAATGTCTCTTTGTATTTTTATATAATATGGTTTATAAACTTACTACATACATCCAAGAGACACCCAAGTGGTCCATTAATGATGAACCTATCATGATATAAGTCTCTTGGCCGATCCTTAGATTTTTAGGAATTTAATATCAATTAATAATATAATATTTGTTTTAAGAACTCTTTTATGTCAATTTTGACACTATTCAATAGTTGATTTTTGTGAAACTCATAACAGATTGATTAATTCGAACAAAGTCAATTAAATCAATCATTATATATCATATTATCCTAGAAAATTAGTTTAATTCATTAAAAGTTTAATATTATATTTATTTGGGTATTTTTAATATCAATTATTTTAATTTTTCACTATTGTAGTAATTACTACATCATCATTGTGTCATAAATAAAATAAATTATTTAATGTCTAAAAATTATAAATAAAATAGTATTATTTAGGAAATATTTTTATATTTCTAATGAATATTTATAATCTAAAATCCAACATATATAACCCTATGTAACAATTGTTTTTCTAAAAGATATATGCTTGTGTCATTTTTGTATTCATTTTAACTTAATTAAAATAAAGTGTCATTATCACTTACAAGTGGATCCATGGGGTCCCAAAATCAACCCAAATATGTCCATGGTCGACCATGTATCAACCAATAGGGTTAGGACACGTTTTAGGGTAATTTAGTAATATTATAATATTATTTTATAACCCTTATTTACCGGATTTACCCCTAACCATGGTAAATAAAATAATTACCGCAGTAATTATTCAAAATGTCTAAAAATAAAAGTTACCTATTTACACAATTTGGACATCCTGATTCCAAATATGGAATCCATTTTTCTAAATTCAAAACACAGATGTGGTAGAAATTAATTTAAAATTAATTCCCGCTGTTAAAACAAAAAGCGTGTTTTTAAGAGATAATAACTATCAAAAGATTGACACTTGTTTATGTTCGGTTTAATTGTAAAATTATGTCCAATGACCAAAATTATATTAAATGGTAAAAATATATTCTAAATATACTTTAAAACCACTCATATTCATAATTTATCAATATTAATTATTTTGATTAAAAAAGTTGTTTTTAATTAAAATTTAGTAATTTTCACTATTCATCAAAATATGAAAGTTATCCGAAAAGTACCAAAATTTCAGCTTAGGATAAATTCGATATTCCGAATCCAAAAAATGAAGTCCATTTTAAAATATAATATATATAATTTCAAAAAGTAGGTATTACTATTCATAACGGCTAGTTTGATCGGTTGTTAGAACTCGGTGTTGTGTACAACACACGCTATCACATTATTCAAAGAGAAGCGTACCGTAGAAGCTTCGGGTGTTAAATTCATGGTTTAACTGAGGTTGGTGAATGGTTTTCCAAATCATTGGAAAACCATGAATTACTCAAAATCCCATCAATGTTTTTTTCAAATTTTCCCCATATAAATCCTAAAACAAACTTAACCAAAGTATATTAAAAATATGGGTTTTGGAATACTTGAAATTAGTAATAGTATATTACAACCTACCCACCAGAAAAAGTTTTTCCCCCCAAGAATAATGTTTAGTTGCTTCACATAAAAAATATATTGTTACTTATCTCTCATTAGTTCCTCTATCTCCTATGACAAATGCGAATTAGAACCATGCTACCATAACACTCGAACCAACAGTATCATCCTTCCATGATGTACCTTGGCTTGAAAATCAAATATCCTAACTTCATGCTCAGGAATAGATAAATTAGGTTCCACCCCATGATCATACTAGCTCAGAACATGAGATGGATCAGCTAGATACTTTCATAGCTGAGATACATGGAACATGTTATGTATCTAAGTCAGCTAGATAGAAATATCTAAATGAGAATTCAATTTCCCCACCTTATCCAAAACATCAAAAGGTCCCACAAAATTTGGAGAAATGTTTCATTTTAGTCAAATCCATTGATGACCCAAATGGGGTGAAACATTTAGGAACACTTAATCACCGATTAAAAATTCCGAATATTTTTGATGATGATCAACATAATATTTATAACTACTCTATACCATAAACATAATATGATGAATCAACTGAATCTTTCATTCCATCTCTTAATCCTAGATCGATCTAACCAAGGAACATTATCTTATCTCCGACCAACACAACATATATTTACAAGGCCATCCATACAAGGCCTCAAAATGAGCCATTTTAATATCATACTAGTAAGTATTGTAATAAGAAAACTCAAACATCCCTAGATGGTCATCCCAATATCCACAAAATTCAATAACATAGGAATAGATAATGTCTCAAAAAATTTGTATATCTCTTTATGTCTAGCCATACAAATATGGACAGTATGTCATACCCATACATACCATATCTCCTAGTGCCTCTTGAAGGCCTAATCAAAATTAATAACTAAACTGAGGATTCCTATCAGAGACTATAGTAAATGGATCTACGTGAAAATGAACAATCTATTTTATATAGATCTTACCTAAATCCTCAAATTTTGTTGTATCAGAAATGGGTATCATGGAATCCAATTTAGTCAGCTCATCAATCACAAATCATAACACATTCATCCTCCTTTTGGATATGTGGAAACTCAACGAAAATGTCCATAGAGATCTCATACAACATCAAAGTAGGCATTATAAGTGGCAAAAGAAACCCTAAAAGTTCTTTGTGATCGACTTTAACCTACTGATACATATAATAATGAGATAAAAATTCAGGAATCCTGGGTGCACTACCCACTAAAAATTATAGAAATCTAACATAATAGCTTTTCTAACTGATGGTGGTAGCACAAAATAATTTATATATCATAAAGTCCCCTCCATGGAGAATGACCAGTAAGAAACAATCTACCAACTATAAAGAGAGACTCTAATAATATAAAACTTACCATCAAGCTTCTGTTCATGAAGATTCATCTCAAGAAGTGTAGATTTCAATTGAACACTGGCCAATGAAACCTCATCCACTGATTCATGGACTCCAATATGAAACTGTGAAGAGAGAGCCATTGGGTTCTCCTCTTCAGATGATTCTTTCATGACCTCAGTCTGAAGTTTCCTTCTTATAAATCCATGATGACATTCTCTTTCTCCAGGGTGTGGAAGATGTAATAGTCAAAATTATATAGCTATTCCACCCAAAATATCTAGTAAATATTCAAATATTTTTAGGATAATATATAACTCAGGATATTATTGTATGAATATATGATAAATTATTCTTCATAAAGTTAGTGTCTCCAAATATTATTTGCATGCATCACAACTGTGAGTTCGAGGTCATGGGCCTGATAATACATCTTGTGTGGCCTAATCTGATGGGTGCCAAAAGTAATGACATGATCACTATTAATAAGAATGTAAACCAAACCTAAACTCGATACATCACTGAAGACCACATAGCACTTCCAACCCTATGGGAGAGTTAACACTGATGAAATATTCACAATAGGTTTTAGCTCAACCAAAGAATCCTGACATTTATCATCCCAAGGAAACATTACTCCCTTCTATGTTAGATCTTTCAACATAGAAACTAGAATTGAGATTTCATTAATCAACATATATAAATACCCTGCTAGACCTAAGAATCTACGAATATTTAAATCATTTTTCGGTTTTCTGATGCCATAATTGATTTCTCCTTTTCATGATCAACTGAAATACCCTGTTTAGACAACAAATTTCCCATGAAATTAACTTCCCAAATCCATAAATCACATTTTGAATTCTTGGAATAAATTTGGTGATTACCCAATGATTCTAGAACTTCTCTCATATGATGTACATGGTCCTCTTTAGACATAGAGTAAACGAGGTTGTCAACCACAAAGACTAAAATGATAGCATCATGGTACTCATAGAAAATAATGTTCCTTAAATCCATAAAAATAGAAGTAGAATTGGTTAAACTAAATGTAATGATAAGGTGGTCATAATGGAAATACAGAATTCGAAGGGTAATTTTATGAATGTTAGATTATTTTATCATCAACTAATTGTAACCTGATCAATGATAAATCCTCAAGAACCACATTCCCCTTTCAACTGGCCAAATAGGAAATCGATTCATGGAAACATAAATTATTTATTCATTAAAAAAATATTTACTTTTTAGTAATCATCACAATGGTGAAGTGAACCATCATAATTTCTAAAAAAATATAACTGATTCCACTAAAGGTGACACACTCGGGGTGTATAAATCATTTCTCTAGAAGATCATCCTACTAAGTCTTAAACTCTTACCTTTCATCGATTGGTATATGGTAAGACGACATATAAACAAGTTGAGTACGAACCATAAATTCAATGAAAAAATATACCTCCTTATTTGGTGGAAAACTAGAGAAGACAGAAGGAAAAACATTTTGAAACTCAGAAAAAACATGAGGGAGATCACTGTTAATTGATTCTCACTCCAGATCAAAAGAAAACAATGATATCAATTTCCAAAACTCTGAATAAGAGAGCCAATCTCTGCTCGATCTCAGGTCCCATTCTCCTTGAACGATACAACATACACCATTAGGTGTAGCAAAAGAGACACATTTAAGATAACAATCAATACATGATTTATTGAAAATGAGCCAATCAATCCTGAATATGATGTCCAAAGGTTTCATTTTGAGAACCAGAAAATCCCAAGAAAGCTAAACATCTAATAAAGAGAAAGCACAAGAAGAACTATAGATACCCTAATATATCTTCATTCTGAGGGGTTTAGCAATATCCATCACATTCGATAAAATCATTGTGGGATGATTTATTAGACTGACAATATGGTTTGAAATAAATGAATATGATTCACTAGTATCAAATAAAGTAGCCACTAATGGAGAATCTATAGTGGTGGTACATCCCACAGTCGCTAGACCCGTATCTGCTTCCTCTGGAAACTCTTCCACTATGTGAAGAATCTTCATTCCAGATTTCTAGGGCTAGAACACATTTTTTCATGATGAAAATGATTGAACAATTGTTTTAGAAGGATCTAATTATCCAAAGCCACTACATGGAGTTGAAAAGTAACAGAAGAACTTCGTCAAGTGACCTCATCATCTACAAGAGCCACATTCCTTGGGTGCCTTAGTGAAAACCCTCTTTGCGTGCACATGATTTCCACAGTAGTAGAAATTTAAGGGGCCTATAGCAGGAACTATAAGAGGTTTATAAAAACCCTATTTTTGAGATACAAAATGGAAATCATCATTCTTCCCCTTTCCTTTAGAGAATTTGTTTGAACCACCATTGAGAGAAAAAGGAACTCCCATCAAACATGAATTTTTGGACATGTCCTTTTCAAATATCAAAATTCTATCCATCCCATCATAATAAGTGGGAAAATTTAGATAGAAAACTTAATTTTGAATATCATATCGAATTCCCATCTCAATCCATTGAGTCTTCATCTTCTCATTCAATACTATCTTAGGTGAAAACTACACTAGCTTGAAAAAATGGTTTTCATAGTCAGTTATAGTCTTGTCAGCCTAATGAATTTTAAAAAATTCAACATCCTTGGCCCACCCATCCACTCTAGATAGAACTAGTATTTTAAATGTTATTTGAAATCAATCCACAAAAATTCCACATGCTTCTTCACCATTACCGTTACATCCCACCATCTTTTTCTCTATCTCTCCAGTATAAAGGTGGAACACTTTAACTTGATTTCATTAGGTGTTTCCAAAAACTCAAACAAATGATCCATACTACTCATCCATTCCGCAACCACTTGAGAATCATTGGATACTTTGAACGGTAGTGGATTCTAGAGAAGGGACTCCAAAGAATGAATCTAGAAATCATCCCAGTGAGGCTCCAAAACAGGAGCCAAAACGAGAACTAGTGGTGGCTCCAATCACATAGCTTGGACAATACACACAATCACCTTTACTAGAATCTGGTCTATGAGAGGATTTTCTTATTAGGTTCATTATATATTACCTCCTTGATACAATTCACACATATTCTCAGAGGCATGATGCAATAAAACATTAGAAAACAACATTAAATAAAATAGTTTAACACCCAAACAGAGAAACAAGGAAGAATGAATCCCAATATATAAGAACACCACATTTGGATTTCATCCTTTCCAGATCAAAATATGGGAATAGAAAAGAACTAATCCTCATGATCTGTTTACCAAAGCACCCCTGGTGACTTAAGGCTCATTGCAATTAGAGCTGGACAAACAATCAATCGCAACTACTTCCTTAGTCATGACAAGATTACACAACTGCATACTGACATCTATGAAAGATAAAAAATTATTAACTTTTATAACACTTGGTCACAATCCATCTTGGGCACCCTAGTAAACTAATAACTGATCTGGTCTTAACATAGCCCGAAGGATGTTCTAAATCCCCCCGAGATGGTGACTAGCACCTAGAATCATACTATATGAAAGCAAGAATAAATGTTCCACAAACACATAGAAGCCAAATAAAAATAGAAGTATGCATATAAGAAAATTCTACACTGAGAAGTACACAAGTTGTAAAATTGGAAAAACAACCCAATGTACAACCACAAAGTACCTGAAAATAGGATAAAAACCCATGTACCAGCAGACACAACTCTCTATGTTAAAGGATCAACAACTACTACCACCTCAAAGTGGATCCTTACTCTAGATCGAACCTAGAATAAGATCATCTATAAACACTGAAATGCACAGGTAGGGTGTGAGCTAAAATCCCAGTAGAGACTCATCTTGGATTACATAATAAGATTCCAACATTTATTCAACCAAATAAATATATCCATTTTAAATAAATAAGAATGAAATTTTAAAGCATATTTAAAACAAGTCATTATTTACATTTCAAATGAAGGAAAATAATTTAAACAATTTTATTAAAAATATTTTATTTAAAACAATGTATATAAATTGATAAGTCGCATGTAAAATAGTTTACAAACAATGGAATATATTTCAAATAAAAAACAACAAGTGAAATGGTCATCTTACAAAGGGTACGATAGTTCTAGGATATGGGTCTCCCTCACACTCAAATAGTTATCAAGGAAATATGTGTACACAAATCCCCTTAACACTGGACAAGGAGAAACTCATCACCATCCCATTAGGGAAGTGACTTCCTGCATATGTATTATTAGTGTTGTAAATCATCAAAAGTGTTTTATCATGAATAAATCACTAACTACCTGGGCATTCGTGTTCTCTAAAATAACATTGACCAGAAATTAATTTTAATTTTTTAAAGTACAATTCATCTGATTCTCCCATTTCAAATATAACAATTATTCTTTTTTATAAACTAATAGATTAGTTTTTAATCAAATAATCCATTTTCAAAAATAAAACCACTGAGTTTCTATCAAAATAATTTTTAGAAATTTTCTCAAATACCAATTAGAAATCAATTTCACAATTTAAATTCTAAAATTTAAATTCAGATATTATACATCAATTTTACAAGCACACCCAAATTTAATGGAATTAAGGGTCTTTACCAATTTCATTCCAAATCAAATCCAAATCCCCCAAATAAATGGAATTGGGTTTTTTATAAACCAATTGATATCAATTTGTATGGTAATTTAATCTAAATAAAACAATTGATTTTAAATCATGAATTTAAGGATTAATCAAATTGGACATAATAAACAAAACCACCTACCTCCATATCATGGGATCTCAAAACTTGAAGTCCTTATTGGGAAAATCCAATAAAGAATTTCAATAATGATTATTTGTTGATAAATCCTATATTCATGATCCAAAATAGCATGTATTAGATCCTCCAACAACATGGAGATAGAAGAACCCCTAGGAAAGAAAGAGGAGTTAAGATAAGAAATATATTGGGAAGAAAAATGTTACTTAGAAGAGATAGAGCGTCATGTTACAAGAATTTATTCACTTATGGAGGGGGGTAGAAGGTCCAAAATCACCTCTTCGGAGCCCATAATGAAGAACAAAACACAATGGGGACGTACAGGATCATTGAGCACCAAAAAAAGGGATTTTGCATTTTAAAAACAAAATTTCAGATTAAAATTTCCCTTACACATGGTTAACATGGTAGGGAATCATGGTTAGAAAAACCATGTTCCCTAATCATGATCCCCTTTTAATTAGTTTTCATCTTTTCTCCTAGGTGGGCATATGATTTTTTAAACTGTGCCCCAACCTTGGAAACCATCATTGTCTGAGTTTTTATGGTTTTCACTAGTAGGGTGCATGTTTTTGAAATACCCTATGCCAACCATTCACAACCCAATAGCCCTTCAAAAGTTTTAGAATCTCACCCCAAGAAACCCTAAATGAAACCCAACCAAATAATACTCAAAATAGGGGGTTAGGAATTCCTAAAACCAGTAACTAGATCTTATAATATGGGTTTGTATTTCAATATATTTATGTATATTTATTTTTAATCTATATACATTTATATGTATTTATGATTTTATATATTTATATATGTTGTGTGGGAATATATATGAATAGATATTTCTATATATTTATATATTTATATTTTTATATATATCTATGTATAATTTTATTTGTTTATATTTATAAGTGTTTGTATATATATTTATATTTGCACATAATTATATTTAAGTATATATATGTGTGTGTGTTTATTTACAATTTATTAATAATATATTATTTATTATTTAGTATTTATAATTTAATTAATATTTATAATTTATTATTTATATATTTTTTACATTGATTATTTAATTATAATTTATCATTTTTAAGTTAATTTATTTATAAATATATACTGTTATTTATTATTAATTATCTATTATTAATTAATTAATTAATTACTTAATTATTAATTATTATCAATTTATGGGTTATTTATTAATATATAATTATTATTTATTATTTATATTTATTTATTTTATTATTATTTTTCAATGATGTAGTACTTATTATTTTTTACTTTTTTATATATTTATTATTTATTATATACTATTTAGTATTTATTTATATATTTATTTATTATTATTTTTGATTTATTTATTTTTTTATTATTTAGTATTTAATATATTATTTTTTTATTTATGATTTATGATTTATTTCCAATTTATTATTTACTAATTATTATTTATGTATCATTTTTAAAAATATATTATGTATTTATATATGTATATTGAAGTTAGTTTAGTCAACACATGATAAGCATAGTCAACTAGAAAAGTCATTGTAGAATAGCCGATAAATAAGATGTTCAAATGTCACCGTACAAAAATATATGCCCAATTTCTATGGTGAAGGATAAATAAATAATAAATAAATATGAAAACAATAATTTATTATATAGAAAGATTTTTTTTACAAAAAGCTCCATAAAAATCATCCCTAATTGATTGGTGACATAGGTATTCCCAACCGTTTCTAGATAATAAATCTATAATACATCACTTCAACTATGAAACTTTTAAATCTTTCTCTAAGTGTTAGATCTGTTGTGAGATTCACTCCATATATCAAGTTTAATATATAGGTAGTCAAGTTATTGTATGTCAATTGGCTACATGATTGAAAAATTGACTGCTTAAAAATATCATTTACCATGAAAATCGATCATGCAGTCTGTGTATTGACCACATGAACGAAAAAATTACCATTCGATCAACCATGCAGTTAGTGGATCGACCAGACATATAAACACTGAACTAATGTGTGGCAGAGAAATGACCAAAATGAAGAAAATAGGCCACATTACTATGTGAATTGACCGTAGGAGACCATACGATAACTTGATTGAAAGTATAATGTGAATCCACTATATGATTATAAAAATGATAGATCAACCACATGAACTAACTTTTCACTTCAAACTATAAACTTGATTCTTCTTCAATTAAGCACATAACTCCTTTAAACAACCTAGAACCACGCTCAATCATTTATAAACAACTCTAATCACCTTTTTGAATGTATCACATTTCATTATTCACAAAAGAACACTTCATAAAGACTTATGTAACATGAACACCCACATGAGAGTATCTTCTGGAATTTCACTACATGTAACCTCCATCCAATTTAAAACCTCATCCATATGTTGAATAAAACTTGTTATAATAGTTATATATGGTACAATAAACTAGATCAGACAATTCTCAAGGGGAATATTGTCAGGTTTGGTGTGAAAATTATTTTCTGGGACGTATGATAGTGCTTTAGAAGTATTATTCATTCGTAAAAACACACGGGGGATCCATATGGAGTAAGCACACCAGCACTATAGACGTATGGGTTCATGATGTTGAATTTTTTTCATCAAAAGTTCATTAGGTGGATGAGTCAGTTCAACATGAGTTGAATAGAAGTTCGACGAGAGCCTCAGGGTGTCAAATCAACAAATATGTGTTCAATGGAATCAAATCACTGTAATTTTAGTGGTTGGAGTACATTTAAGTCTATGTATGGGAATTTTGAGGAAGAAAATATTCAATGAATGTACTCGAGAATTAGTTCATGGATGTAGAGGATGTTTTGAGGTCATTAGTATGGGAAGCTACTAGTAGTTGAATGGATGCCAGGAGGAATGATTAATACAATGATGAAGTTCATGGCCTATGTGAATTCACTGATGGATGGATATGGAATATTTTCCCATGGATGTGGCACAGAAGATGATTATTAAAATATTTAGTGTGGGGGAGAAGATGGAATATTCTATTCTCCAGGATTCAATTGTTGATACAATAATTCTACAACACATAATAATGGGGGGACATCCGTATAGATCAAATATCATCATTGAATAGATGATTGGTTGGGGGCCTCTATAAGATAGCAACTGGGAAACTAGTGAAAATGGTATGAAAAATTAAAAAGTGGATTGATTTGTACAGACTCTAAAGTTAACGTGGCTCTTGAATGAGCACAACTGGGTGTATCCATGTGTCGGTGGCTAAAATTAAGAAGGGTGATGAATGATGTGAGAAGAAACCATAATATATAATGTCCAGTAGAAATTAGTTAGACTTAATTTGTTGTAAGTGTAGGGTTTTAGATTCTAAACATCCCTTGCAACAAAGATATAATTCTATTGGAATAAAAGAGATGTTTTCATTCTTCCATGTATGTAAGACACACTATCCATACCATGAAATCTATTTTATGCATTTTCATTGCATGTGAGTTTTGGTCATGTAATTTACCATTGAATGTTATTTAGAAGGAAGATTGTGATGTAACCTATACTAGTTATATCCAAGATGAAGGATGATTCTATGTAGTAGATAAGGTGCTAGATCTTCCCTATCTCAGTCTTCAATGTCAAATGGGATGGATGATTAGAAACTGATCTACTTTCAATGTTTGACATTCATTTACACTAGATTATTGGAAGGGATATCATTTAATTATTAGATGAATGTGTACCTTTAATAATTCCCCAAAAAAAGTGTATTACTTGTTTTTTTGATGATTTTATGGTGGAGTGATTTATCAAATCTCCAAGGGAAGTCACTTGGAAGTAGTGGGGATACCATATGTATTATAGGATATCAAAATCTAAATTAACCATTAGGTGTCTTATGACATGTTCTATTTATTGAGATGAATATTTGATTTTGGTTGGAATATTTCCATGATCTACATGGTCAGGTCGACAATTAAGTTTTATGAATAATTTTCATTAAAATATGGGGATGGTACCAATGAGTTGAATGGGTATCAAAATCCTTCTTTGTTGTAGGATTCATTCTGTGTGTTTTGTGTATTGAGTGTAATTCAACTACTTGGTGGCTGACTACTAAAATTTTAATGGGATCCAATGATCCCTTATGTTGTATGGATTCACTAAGAGTTCTATTTATGGTGGAAAGTAGTCGTTATGATAGCAATGTCGTGATGTTTTTATGGTGGTGCCAAAAAATCATGGATGATTTTGGTGTTGATACTACATGAGGGTTTATAGTTATATTGAATGGAGAAATAATATGAAAGGATAATGAATTGGAATTCCAATATAAGTACATAGACTATTTTCGGAGGATATTTCTAGATAAGTTTCATGTTCTCGGAACGATTTTTTAGGAGATAAGTCAGTCAGTTTGATGATAACTAGTGAAATATCAAAAGGTCTATTTCCCATAAGATCAAATTTCATATGTTTTAAATCCTATAGAAGAGAGGGTGAATGAAATGTTTCTGGTTGTTCCCAAATTTACCCTACCGGTAAAAGTGGTCGATGTAGTACATGTAGGGGTCGAATCCACAGGGACCAAAGAAGTAACCTTGAGAGGCTATGATTTGGTGAAGGATGGTCTTTGAAGTAGCCAACTTGGGGTTTGATTTTAGATGGTTTAAAGAATACTAAAAAACCTAAGTGAATTAAATTCAATGAAAATGGGTTGATCTTAAGATTATGCTTGGGGTGGATTAAATGAATTTTACTTCTTTAGACAATTTTGGTTTTATTAATTATTGATGAATCCATTATTCAAAAATAACACCACCTTCATCATTTTCTAGTTTGGTGCATACTAAACACAATTACTAATCCCCTATAAACTTAGAGAACCAAATTCATGATCTCTCCAAGGTATATGGTCATTTAGTAATTTAATTTAGTTTTCTCAAACACAGTAAATATGAAGAGTAGAAATTACTAAAGAATGGATGTCTTAAATTAATTATCCAATTAACAACAATTCGTTCATAAAATAACATTCAATCTAGCCTTTGCATCCTCCTAAGATCAACCCATTAATGGGTTAGCCCTCCATTTATGGTATACTCTCAATGGTGGGCGGAAGATGACTAACAAGAATTGGATTGATGAATTTAAAACCGCAGAAATAACGAGCACTCCTCCGTGTGTGTGAACGAAATTCTCACCTATGTGTGAACTAATTCACAACAACACAGAGATATCACTGTGCTTTGTGATAAAAAAGTTTTAATAAATGAAATGGAAAATATATAAGAGAAACAAGTTGATTAATAACTTAAAGATACAGAAAATAAATTTACATGGAAATGAAAAACATTACAAAGGAAATTCGGAAGCATAACCTTACAATGAAACAAGTGACAAAAGATGATAATAAAAATATCCACCCCTATTCCCTTAACCAATAGATCCTTATATAGGCACAATAGGAGCCTTAGGTCCATCCCCCAATAATTAATTCACCCCCCAACAATTAATAGAGTCAAATGGAGGGTGAATAATCAAAATGAAATTGATGTTTCGAATTTGACCCGGAAAACTGTCCAGATTCGTCCAACATATTGACATGTGAATTCGAAAATGAAAAGGGCCGAATCCGGAGGGGTTGTAGAAGGAAACTATCTTCTTCCATCTGTCCTCTTGGATCTGTAAAAATTTCAGGAACTTTGGCTCATCGGTTTGTAAGTTAGGGTCAAAATGGTGGGACGGATTTCTGTGCATTATTGTCGGGTCCACCATTTAAATCTCATCTTTAGATCCCTTTATCAGCATGAAAACATCAGAATTAGATCTGGACACAGTTTAATAAAATTATCCTCATATGTTTATCTTTCTAATATATAAATTTAAGCTTCATTGGGCTTGGTTTCTGGGCCCCACATTTGTTTGATGGGCCTTAGGCCCATTATGCTTTTTCCAGCAAGTTTCTGCATTCAGGCAAACAATTATCCATCTTCATTTGGGATTCATCCAGCGGACCTAAAAGATAAAATGTTCCAAAAAAAGTGATAAATCATATCCCAAAATTTCAAATTCATAAAATTAATATAATATTGTCAACAAACAAATTAATGATTGGGCCCAAATTTTCATTTTAAACATGAATTTCATTTTTGATGAGAAATGAAGTTCTATTTATGTAATGAACTAAAAACATTGTTTATGGTCTTTGGAAGAATAAATATAAAGATATTAACAATTAATATTAGCCACTTTCAGTGACTAAACAGTTTCCATGTTATCAGTAGATAAAATATTATGAATAAGGTGTGGTGCGACATGGTTCTCATGTTTAGTGGGAAATGATTAGATAGATAATTGTTTCATTGTGGAAGAGTGTGGTGGAATTCACATTTGGGTATTCATGGTTATCTAAATTCTGGACATGGTTCAAGTATTTGGAAGGATATGACCTAATGAATTTTAGAAATTCTATGAATGAGATAACCAACAGTTTGAATTTTTGTTATTGTTTTCATGCGTGCACTAGAGTGAGATAAGAGAGGTGATGATAATTTATAAATTTTTAGAAGTACATATAGAACATGATTATAGTGAAAAAAATATTCAGTGTTTATAGAAGTTGTTTATGTTTGGGTGGTTTCTCTCAGGAAAATCCATTGTACATCAATGTTCCTTCTATGAGAGGAGAAAACCCATAATGTAGATGGACTAGATATTAGTCCGGGAGATGTGAGTGAAGAGTAAGAGATGAAGATTGAGCGGTAAAAATTACATTGGATTATTTAGTTGTATAATTTAAGGATAATTTTTCTCTCATATGAACATTCATAAAAGATATGGAATTTCACTATGCTGAATCCAGTGAAAGGAAAACCCCAATTCCTAATGCATGTTTCTTTACAAGTGGTTAATATATATATAGAAATGACCATTATAAAAAATGTCATAGAATCATATATATATTTATAATAGAGGTGGGATATTTATATAATTAGTACCAAAAAGTAGTGGGAGTGAAAGACCAAAAATGCCTTGGTTTCACTGAGAAAGAAATTTAGTGGATTTTTATTATGCTGATAACATCATAATTTTTTGTAGTACCAGATGGAAGATAGTTCTAATGGTGTCACTAGAGTTTGGGGTTCCATAAGTTATTATATTATAGAAACACAATCAATGTGTAAAAAATAGAAAAATGAAAGATCAAGGTATGGACATGATTAATGCCACATATTATTGATCAAATAATAAAAAAAGATAGAGTGTGACAACTCTGTTCCTGATTGCACCATATAATTTATATGCAGGAATTTAGATGAGTTTATGGATATAGTGAAATGGATGATAAATGTTATAAAGGATTGAAAAGATTCCCTGCTGGGATGTAGAATGATCAAAAAGAATCATGATGAGGAGAATTATGTGGGTGTGATATAAGGGAGATGAACAAAAGTTGACTTAAGGGACATTGGTGTGATCATGGAATGTTTCTTTGAGTGTAGGATTGTTGGAATAATCATGTTAATACAGTTATAAATTAGGTTATTTTTAGGTTTTGTACGAACATTATTTTATTGGTCTATATACAATTCATCATAAGTTTTTTCACTCGTAGAAACACTTGGGAGGATTTATATGGTGGAAATTCACTATCACCATGGAAGTCTCGGTACATGTAGCAGAATTATGTTCACTAGAATTTTAAGATGTGGATGTGATTGTTCACTAATAAAAGAAATATGAGTTTAATGAAATATTAAGGGGATAGTTACGGTTTCAGATCATTGGATATTCACTGGACTATGCCAATTCACCAAACATTAACTAGATGGATCAAAATGAAGGCTGAGTATGGTAATTCTGAGGAAGAAAATAATTTGAGGCATGTTATTGGGGATCCATTCAATGATCTAGATGATGATTTGAGATGAATCTTAGAGGAATCCCCTGGTAGTCAAAGGGATGTATGGATGACCTCTAATGTAAGTTTTTAATTTTTTGACTTGCCTGAAGTAATTGGTTGAAACGCAATAAGATTTATGCATAGATGTGGTAAAATAAATGTTCATCAACGTGCTCAGTGTTGAGTATAATATGGAATTAAATATTCACTAATAGTAATCATTTTATATAATGATCCTACATGAAATTAAATTTCTCACAATGTAATTAAGGAATGTCTACATATATTAGATGGCAGTGCTGATTGGATGACTAGTTGAGCCCTAAATGACAAGGCCATTGTGCCATCTTTATAAACTATATGAAATATTACTGACATGACTGAAGATGAATGAAGGAGGTTGAAGAGGCCATGCCAAAAATTTGAAGTGGATCTTGAAGGTGTATACTTGGTCACATCCAGGTGATGGTTGAAAAACTACTAAAGGATTAGGAAAAAGGTGAGGAGAAACCAAAATATGTAATGGACACCATGCATTGGTGAGAATCTTTTAGAAAATCCATGTATGGTTTTTAGATGTTGAACATACCTTATAACTCATATTTACATCCATTGGAATAAAATATAAATTTTCCTATCTCTCATGGATATATGAAACATTGTTTGGGCCATGTAATTCATTGTATGCATTAACGTTAAATATGTGTGTTTGTCTTATACTTGAACACATGTACATTTTTTGGAAATATTTTTGTAATGTGACCAATACTAAAGGACACTATGTTGAAGGATAAATAGATTCAATTTCCATGGTGTGAGGTGTTATATGATTGGGACTTCAGAGTTATCAGGGAAAAAATATTTGAAGATGCTCTTCTTCTAGTGTTGGATGTTCCACTACAATAAATCATCATAATAGATAACTTCTTATGATTTTATGAATTTTAACCTTCCATAATCCCAATAGAAAATATTTAGAAACAAACTAGGATGAACACTTATAACTCGTTGGTCTTAAAAAATCAAATCATCTATCTTTTTAATGCTGTTTATAGCAGCACACAGAGATTTTCAATATATCCAACACTTCCACTATTTGAAACTGTTGAAGATAGAACTAAAAATAATAATTTAAAAATTTTCATATTCTTTTCTAAGTTATTGAACAAACCATTATCAATGTTAAAAGAGATAAATTTAGAGCTTGTCTAACCAGATGTTTCAAGTAATCCAATACTTCTGTTTTTCTTTTCCAACATGTAAGACTATCTTGAGTTAAATAGAAACATCTTCAATCCTCTACATTCTTTGTAGATTATCATAGTGAATTTCACATATCTTCATCTTTTTATAATGAATTTTATATTGACAATAATACCATGTGAAAAAATATATAATAATCAATCCAAGGTAACTTTAAAAACAAACTCATAATCTAGCATAATTAAATACAATGACTTTGAATCTATCTTGAAAAAACATAGAATCTTATAGAAAAATTTAATCATTAGAATATCAAAAAAAAATCCTTTACAAAATAACCTTAAATTTGACATGATAAAAAATTCCCATTTTATAAAAAATCAACTTATTATTTAATGAAATGAAAATATTTCCACTAAATCTCATTGTTATTTTTGAAAAACCATGATGGTATCATGGGATATTATATCCATATCACTATTACAAATCACCTTTAAATTCACCATTTAAGTGGAATAACTTCATTAGTCAATTCAAAAAAAAATTCTATAGAGAATTAATAATTATAAATTTAATTGAAAAGATTTATATCGGCCTCACACTATATTATGAAAAATACTCAATTACTATAATTTTAAGAACAAAATTTATAATTCATTTCTTTTAATAATAAAACTCTTATTCTTTCAACATAAACATAAAATAATTTAAACCAAACCAAAAAGTATTGTTAACTATAAAATAATACATAAAACATTATTAATTTTTATAAAGGAAAGAAATTCATGAAAAAAAACTGGAAGGAGTGTGGAGGAAAACACATTCAAATTAAAAATAATATGATTTATGGTAAAAACTGCATTACACTTTTCATAAATTTTATTTTGACGTGAATAATTAAAAAAATAAATAATAAAAATTACATTAGAGTATAATGAAAAATTATTGATGAATATTTGTAAAGAATGGAAAAGATGATAGAAAAAAATGGGATCACGCAAAAAATGTTAAAAGGCAGATTCCATTCACACATTTATAAAGAAAGTTAATGTCAATAGAAAATGACCTTACGAAACAATAAAAGTATATAGAAAACCATTCATAAAATAATGAATACAAAATAAAATAGATGAAAGTAGATGGGTTTTCATAGAGAAAGAACATTAAATCTATCAAAATAGGAATTTTAAAAAAATAATTTTAATTAAATGTTATATTTTAAACAAACCTCATACAAATATTGCAACATGTGAAGTAAGAAAATATGAATAATAGATCATGTAAAAGTAAAGTAAATCCACATAAAATACTTGTGAATGTAACATAATATAATAATAGGTTATAATTTAGATAATATTATAATAATATAGTTAATAAATAACTGATATCACTTAATGAAATGAAATTACGTCAAAAATACCTTTACCTTGAGTCCCGACACACCTTTTATATCCTATAACCTCATGAATAATTATATTATATTACTTATTTACTTGACTAAGATACTTTTCATATTTATTTCTTTATTATTATTCAATTTACCCCACACATTATTATATTTGTTTTCATTTACTAAATTTTTATTGTCCACACGAGTCAATTTGAGGTCATTTAGATCATAATCTATAATATTAATGTGGAAAAATTAAAATGGTCAATATTTATTGTTCTATAGTTCAATAATTTTAGAGTTTTCATGCTATTGTGTCTATATAATTCTAGAATCATAGTATGTTTAGTAGTTTATGAAATAGTATCCATTCATAGAATCTCCCTTGATAATTCTATTTTTTATGGTCAAAAAATATTATGACTATTTACATTTTATTTCTTTGTTATGATAGATATTTTACCATTATAGAATACTATTCACATAATTACATGAATATTAATATTATATTAAATCATTAAATCAATTTTCTATAAAAAACATGAAACATGTATGTTTATAAAAGGATCATCATTTACATAGGTAGCGTAAAACTACCATGGTAAGAAATATTTTCCAAAGGAGATTAGGAAAAGATAAAACCCAATAAATATTTAATTTTTATAAAAATATTTTATTATGATTAAAATAATTTTATGGTTATGTTAAAGTAGTAAGTATTCTATTGAAAAAATTTAGAGGGGACTTAAAATGGAAAGACTCTATTTTTGGAAAATTTGATATTTTGATGTAGTAATTGCTTATGGAAAGAGTTCTACGTGAGGTAATGGATGTTATCTCATAATTGATAGATAAAATGATTCTAGTAATATGGAAATGAATTGTTAACATTATAATAAGATTTGTTTTAAATGAGTTTTAAGATAATGAATCATTTATAAGAATATTGAATTAGGATTGAGAACCCTTACCTTTCTTCTCGAACCACCACTTTCAAGTTGACTATAAAGAATTTTGGAGAAAGAAACATTGGTAAGAAAAAAGAAAAAATAACAGGTAAAGGTATATTTATAGAGATATTTTGGAATAATATGGATGTAAAACCAAAATTAATATTTTTTTAGAAATGAGTCCCTTTGTATAGAAAAATTTGGATGGCATTTTTGCATGTATTAATCCTTTAACGGTCGAAAATGTAATTTTAAAATAGAAATATTATCATAAATGTATAATAGATGAAATCATAGACTATTAACCAGACCAAATTAATTTAATATTGGATTTTATGATATTTTTTATTAATTTATAATGATTTTTTACCATAAATGAAATTTAAAATAATTTTCTGGGTTATTCTCGTAATTTAACTTCAAAAAAACTAGATTACAATCGAAGTGAGAAATAAAATTTTAAATCATTCCTTTCCATTCATGTTAATCCCTAAAAATAATTCAATACCCTAATTCATTCCAAAAATATCTTTTTAATTCTATTAAAACAATTTATTTTTTTCCTATCTACAGAAGAGATGGGTCGAAACTATAGAAGAATTTTGGATATTTATAATTTTGTATTAATTTTAGTAAATTTCTTACATAAATATATTTTATAATTAATAATTTTTTTAATTTAAAAAAATTAATAATATTAATTATTCCCAATTATATCTTGATAAATTTTTTAAGATAAGAGTTCATACTTTTCTTAATGTTTACCAACATTGTGTAATCATTTAGATAATTTATTTATTTAATAATGTTAAAAATCATTTATATGTATCAAAATCATTAATTTGTCATCATATTTAAACTTTAAGATGAGTATAAATTCATCCACTTTTAAATATTATTTTAAAGGCACAAATTTTTGAATTTTATAATGTCGTATAACCACTGCCTCAACACCAAATAATAGTTTTATAATTACCTTGAAATAAAAACTAATTTACATTAATTGTATAATATTTATATTATATATTAAGTATGATATTGTAAGAGACATTATATTATTTTCATAAATGTTTATGTCATATTTATATCATGATGATGTCATAAAATATACAACATTTGTAAACACAACATTTCTTAGAATTCACAAAAGAATCATCTTGTTCAAGAAAATACAAAAATATTCATTAAGATAATTTCACAATTATGATACAAAAAATAAATTACATTTTATCAAATTTAAATATTAAAATTTATAAATTTAACTTTTTAGTAAAATATTATAGCTCATGATTTTTTTCATAAGAATAAATACTATTATCCCTCAAATGAAAACCATATTCTTGGTTCATACACTGATAAAATTATTTATCTTTCTATAAATATAAATATAAATCAATAGAATTAATAAAAATAACAGTTTATAAAATATTCAATAATTCAATAAATATTTATATATATAATAATAAAAATTATGTTCTGAAAATATATTTGACATTTAAATAAATCATATTTTGTATAATGAAATAAACATAATAATTTTAAATGTATAACGAGTTCATAACTTGATGATATAATATAATTTGAGACCTGATATAAACATATATACATGTTTAATGTAAATATATAAATTCATAACCATGGATATTTCTAAAGCAAAAAATTGATGTAATATTAAAAAACCATGGGTTATCACATCATCTGTTGACATTAGTGAACTGAGTGCTTTAGGAGGATTACCTGATCACCTGGAAAACATAGACTTGATATGGGAATATAAGATGATCCTAATTTTTTTTCTTCTAGTTTAAACCTATTTATATTCATATATAATTAGAGATAAACCAAATTCATGCAAGAGGCAACCATTCCAATTTTCCAAATAAAAAGTATTTTTTATAGTATGCTTTAGGTTTCCATAAGTTGTAGTTTTGTCTCATTGGAAACTTAAACTTCGTAAATTATAAAAAGACACCCTTATGACTTAGTTAAATAATAATAAGCATTAAAAGTTTTTCATAACCCACTTTTAATATTCTTAAAAGGAATTTAATTAATTGTGATCCATTAACTTAGCTTGTTTCCCATAGTAACATTAAATTGGTATAAATATTAATTATTCCTCTAAAAAATGATTTCATAATATTAAATAATTTTAACATAATTAATTAATTAATACCTTGAGAAATAAATTTAATTATTATTAATCTAAACATGAATATAATAATTGAGTTTATTTACTTATGATCATTCTCACTCAGACATTCACCAACCCTCATACACGGCGCCCACTTCATCCTAAATTATAATTTATCTAAATTTATGGAAGATGTAGAGATACATTTTTATGACACTATATACACTTATTTATATAAGAATGAAACATATTAATGGGCCAATATAGGTATCTATAAATAGATCATTCCCCCTAAAGACATAAGGAAAGTGCATAACAATGATAGCCTCTTACCAACATGTACTGTGAAATATAGTCACATTGTCTTGAAATATATAACAAACTAGGATGAATAATTTATATCACCATTCTTTGATGATTTGTTTATCTTTATTGTCAATTTTGCATAAACATTCATTCATTTTCCATAGACATGGATATAGTCAAGAAATGTTTTTCCTAGTCAAGTGATAAAATATATCTTTTTCCTTTTGGAAGGGAAATATACTATCTTGATCATTCAATCAATTACATACAACAATTATGCACCCATCACAAGATAGATACCCACAAACATAAATTCTATGATTTTCTACTTACATCATAGTACATGTTCAAATAATACACACTAATAATGATCTCAAGTCAGAGACAAATACACATGTTTATAATTTTGAACATTGTAGGGATCTGGAATACCCTAGGGGGTGAATCAGAGTGTTAGAATATTTATACTTTTATATTATGATATTTCCTCAATAAATTATTCCCACCATAGAAGAAACAATTAATTAATCTTTTCATATATTTTCATATCTTTTTACATAATTCAATCCAATTACGATGCACAAATATAGAAATGTAAAATGAATGGAACATATAGATTTTACTTAGTTCACTTTGACTAGGATATATGAAAGGATCATATAATCAACATTATATCAGTGTACCAATGATCCACTATAACTCACTATTTTGGGGCTAAAATACTTAGGTAAGGTCACTCATCATCAATGCCCACTATCTATACAATTTTTATAGATATAGTCATTGACTCCCAAGACTCGTAACCTATTATTATCATCCACAGAGTAATTTGGTGAATGTAGCAATTTGTTGACTTGTATGTATCTTCTCAGTTTAATGACATGGAGGTCACTCTATATTGTGAACTTGAATTTAGAAGAATATTTCCATATATTTATTCCCTTGTGAAATCCAATAACTATTCACAATTCAAAAGCCAGATATGATCAACTCCTTGTGAGAATATATGAGTCTTTAACCTTATATAAAATTTCACATAATAGTAATACTCTAGATAATAAATCTATTACATTAATTTTTTTTTCAATATGATCTATAATCATTAATTTAGTAGACTATATGTTTCCATGATATCCCACAAACCTAATACTCAACAATATACTGAAAAACTAATACACAAATACTCTTATATCTTCTAAATCGTATCATCAATGATGATAATTAAAATTTTCAAATATATTATTAAAATGAACATGTTAAATTACAAAACCTTACTCTAATTAAGATTAGCCTTAAATTCCATAATATTGAATCCCTTTCGTTCGTCCTGGAATATATTTTTTCCATTACTCTATCTCTTTTTCCTCTATATTTATCTATTTTCTATCTCTATCTCTCTCATTTTTCCTTTTTATAATCAATATCTATATATCTATATAATTAATTGAATTTCTTATTTTAAATTAAAATCTATCAAAAAAATAAACTTCAATTATTTAAAATCATAAATTTTTATCAAATTATATAATGTCATGACCATTTAACTTCATATGGGTTCTTAAATCCTCAAATATCTATTCTATGAAGTAGTAGAGATGAAAAACATTAAAATATTGATGTAATTTAATGATATTAAAACTCTATGGTGTGTTATATCCCCAAACTTACTGTAAGTGTTAAAAGTCCATTTAATATAGCAAAATCCATACTTAGATGCTCGTGTTTTACATTTAATCCATAAACCTAATAAACAACACACCTTCTTCCATGGTTTTGTCCACATTATGTATATGTCTAAAAAATGATTCTTATTAATTATTATGGACTTCAAAATTCCCATGTTTCCTTTCCATATTTTTCATAGGGAATTTTTAATCCCAAAACTAACTGTACTTCTACATGGTCTACATCACACATAATTTTTATATTAGTCCTCATAAACATGTATTATAAAACATATATAATGGTCCATCCCCTATTTTATATGGATTTTTTTAATTTGAAATTCCATATTCAATGGTATGGCAAGAACACGCTCTCCATTTTAAAATATATATGGCTTTCTAAATTGATATATTTCTAATTCAAATTAATATGTAATTCATTAAAATGTGTACATGTCTCACTATTTCTCATAAGCATCTATCTTAACCAAAATTACATCCACCATGGCATGTATATTACATCCATTTAATGAAGAAATACTTCTCCTTGAAAATAGAAAACAAAAAACCCACAGTATATATACTCTATCCATTTCCAAATCCACTAAATATTATCTAAACTCTCCATGGTATAGTTAATGTCGTGGAAAATGATTCTTTCACCAATCATATTATATTTAACTTAATATTATTCTTTCAAAATTCAAAAAACAATTTACAAACTATGGGAGAATTTTTATTATTTCATGACAAGAGACTCTATTATAAAAACAACCCATGATTTTCTAAAATAAAACTTCTCATAAATCCGTTGATTATAAAATGATACAAAATTCAACTTTCAAACATTTTATGTCCTCACAGAACAACAAAAATCATAATTTTATTTTAAATCATCTCTAAACATATTCATACTCCATAAATTCTACATTTACTATAGTTCTTGAAACCTAGACCTTTTTTATGCATAATTGAACACCAATCCAAAATATTAATCATTCAATGATGTCTTATAATTCTATAATTATCATTTTATTATTGTATCTATAAATATTATTATATTATTTTCAAAAAATTTAAACTTATTAGCATCATAAAACCTTTATCAGTCATCAATGTTTTTCAAAAAATCCAATATGAAACTTCTTGGATTTAATAAGCTTCTGATGAAACTAAAAAAATGTACTATTCATATTTTCGGGTTGGTCCTAATGATATTCTCTAATCATGATCACTATGTTTTAATTTCATGATAAGAATTATGAATTATCCCAATCCAAAAACAAAAAATATTAATACATCATCTTTTCCTATCAATATGATGTGTCTATAACATATGACATATGTTCAGGATTATTATCATATTATATCACATCTGTTATTATAGATGAAAAATGTTATAACATTTTTGTTGGACAAATAATATATGAAAATTACTATATAAATAGTTTATACCCAATTAATGACACTATTATAATAAGAATACATCATGAAAAATCACTGTATACATGTGATAGTAATAAAAATTTACTAATAATGTTGGGTCTAGGAGACCTAAATTAAAAAACTCCCACTTTAACTTGATATAACATGTTAAATGTCAACCCATTATCTCTAACATGATTCTATCATCCTTTGGATGAGTTATGGATTTAGTCATCAGGCCTTCCATGTTATCAAACATGACTTCTTTTCCATCTATGACTTTAACTCTTTATATTCCCTCATGAGATGACATCCTAGAGTATATCAATTTAATCTTTTTTCATAACCTTCAAATCTTGGATAGTACCATAAATTTATTATTATCACAACGTTTATTGTGGGAATAAATTATTTTTTTAGAATATTTCAAAGAAGTGTAATAAATAAATTATCATTTTATCTACTTATTTAGTTATATCAAAAGACACAACATAATTGATATTTATTGATGTAACTAATATAGGATTAAATTAGTTTATTTTTCATGTTATCTTATCATAATAGTGACAATAGAAAAATTAATATATAGGAATATTAGTTTTTATCTCCTCAATAACTATTTTTCCTTCTTCTATAAGTATTAAAAATGTATCCCTTATACTTTCCCTAATACTATTCAATTGTTTTGACTTCTTTACTGTTTACTTCTCTTGGATTTATAAGATATTTTCAAGTCATTATGTATGTATCACTAATACTAAATCTTGTATGTAGCATAAAATATGTGAAAAATCCATAACTGAAGTGTATGAAGACCTTTTCACCACATTAGTCTCCAATTATGACTTATATATATATATTGTTAGATAGATTTACAGTATGTGACATAGGAAATTATTCCCTCTTGCCTTATTGCAACTGGAATTTTCAACAATTATTCAATTTATATAATTTTTTTGTTCAAAAATCCATTTTTATGTCTCTATAGATCTTGATCCCTTGAACTCAGATTACTACTTTAAGTCAATCATTGGATAAGTATTTTCAACTTTAGTATGAACTAATGGTTAGAATAATTTATGTGTTCTATATATCACTTTAAAAAATATGGAATTCCCACTAACATATAGTAGACATGTGGTAAAAAATTATTCCATTATTTAATGACTTATTTTGATTAATAAATATATCCTTACAACATTTTTTATAATAATCATTGTATTTATTATTGTATTTTGAATTGAAATTGATTTTAGAATCAATATTATTAATTTTTTTGATATTTTAAACATGTAAAATGATCATAAAAATATAACAATCAATGATTACTAATAAGTTATCACTTTACCTTAACTATATAATTCCCCCTTGAATTCTTGTTCTGACCTAGTGAACATTACATCAACTTTATAAATTATAAAAAATGTATTTTTTTTCATAGAATCCATTTCATTAATTTATATCCACTTTCCATTTCTTATTTATTCTATTTAATCATTATTTATAAGAAACATATTTATCATTATTAATTAATATTATATCACCTAACATATTGATAATAAAATTAACTCATTTTGGTTTTATATTTCCTATGAAGTATGAATCTATTTAACATTCCTTTTCCATAAACTCTTATGTAAATTTTAATTATGCCAACTATTTGTCTATCTCAAGCCTTGGATTTATTCATGTATCTATTTATCAAACTATCAAAAATATATATGTTCACCATTTTATATAAATATTTTCATTTTCTTGAATATATATAATCTATATTTTTCAATTTTGTAATTGACAAAAAAACATATAAGATAATTATCTAATATGATCTTTTTGTTCTTTTGGATGAAATTTGGATTCTTGAACTAGCCTTAACAGACTCATCACATCTAAGAACATGTATTTGAGACATATGTATTTATTTTATATTATAAATTATAGGATATCAATTGGTATTTTAGTTTACATATTAACACATATATTTGTAAATTAATCTAGAAAATGAATAATAGAAAACTTGTGAGGTTACTCATAATCAATCCTATTTTTTCTCAAATTGTGGATTTGATATGTATAAGAAAATATTGGGTTAGTAATTACAACACTCTATATTGTTTTAAATACTGATGATGAGGGTATTGATTGGTATATAAACTACCCTGATTGTTTTGAAGATCATTGTTAGTAAGTCTTAATCCAATAGAAACTACTCCACTTCTATCCCCTTTTAAATTTTCCTCTATCAACTATTATGGTGAATGACTAAATATTGTTCTCTTTTTTTCCTCCTTTATTTATAAACCATAGAACACATGCACACAAGGAATAAGAAAATTTACAATCATAACCACTTAATTTGAGATGGATAGTCATTAGTGTGAACTGTATTCCTCAAGGATCACACAACACACAAGATTCATCATGTGAGCTACAATGTATAGTTTATTACCTTAAGCCTCGTATTTTAATGTATCATGAATATACATTGGTATGTATGATAAAAAGTCTATCATTCACCTTAAAATGATAAATATTTTTGTAACAATAAGTGATTATAATAATAATTATAATTATATCTTGTTGTAGATATGGTTCCTATTTCTTTTTCTTTCTACACTTACACAACAAATTTAATTATCTCCCTATTCATTTATTTAATTTATAAATGCCCATAATCCCTCTTTCACATCACATAAAACAAAAATAAATATCTATTCCAATTCCTCTTCTTCTCTTTCCCTAATTTCAATAAACTTATTCTACTAATGTAATTCTGTAATGCACAACCACTTATTTTCTTTTCCACTTCTTTTTTTTACTTCAGTTCACAACAGTGTTTTATTGGTTCTATTTCTTATTCAATATTCTATATTAGAGTAAAAATTAGGATACAATTAATCTTCTTCAACGTATTTGATACCAAATAATTTCTCTAATATACTTTGGTATCACAACTTCTTATCTTTCTATACATATATTATGAAAATAATAATAATACCAGAAGAAAAAAAATTATTCTTTTTCAATCTAGAGTGTATATATATATTGTTCACAACAACACTCCAATGACTATATATTGAATATAAATATAAAATTGAAATTGAAAACAAAAAATTTCCCCTCACATCAATTATTTAAGGAATCCCCTCCCTCGCCTATTTACTTTACTTTAGAGCCTTATATCACGTCCATAACCTGAAACTTTCCCCTTTCAACTTCCTTAGTTATATTCTATAAGATCTGGTCATCATCAAAGAGAAAATCTAGTGCCATAAAGAGATATTTAGAGGTAGCACGTTGAAGAAGAGGTAATCTCCTCTACTAATTCTTTCAAACATATTTCTTCTTATACTTCACTTCAAGTGTTATTTCACTATAAAATAATAAATCTAGTATCACATATATAATGGGATGTTATTATAATTATGGAACAACCATATTCCACATTCAATCCATCCTATAAAAAATGGAATCACCATGAATGTCTACGTTCAACTAACCGTCTCCACACTATGGTGTAATATTTTTTCCACCACCACATTACATAGATGGATACAATGATTGAAATAATAAATATATATGATTATTATAACATGATATTAATTAGAAAATATTATTCACTATACAATTAAATATTATTCAACAATTATTGGAATGATATCGTCGCTTGTGTATACGTATGACCTACCATATCCATTATGCGATACAATTATTTCTACCTGATATTACGTAAATAATGATTATATAAATATAAAAAATAACAACATATGTTATATATTATGTTAATATGATTTTTTAATTATATAACTATGACCTAATAAGGAGAAGAAAAACTTATTCGACAAAACATGCATTAGAACATAAAGTAATTTGTATCCGAATAACGAGTACCAATGAAGTGTTACTAACAAATGGATGATAATATGTTCATATATGATATCAGAAAACTGAATACAATTCTGGAATAAATCAATAATTTTATTTCTGTTTTTTAACATGTTTTTTATATACATATAAAGGATATCATACCTATGGTAAGAGATAATTTTGAAATCTCATTATTATCTGATATTACTTATACATATATATTTATTGGGTTATATTTATCATCCACATCCAAGTATCCTAAATATGTATTTAAAAATATTATTTCTACCATCATACAATGTTTTAAATTCAGTTGTAACCATTGGTGAATTTTAATTAAACATTATGAAAGGAATCTGTTTTCTTTTTCGATATGAGGTACTTTATGACATTCTAACAATAGTAGAAGAAGAGTGTTTTATTTTATCTAATATTATATGAATGGATATTTATATTTTCATAATTCCTTATTTCTATTAATCTTACCTTACAATATTTCATGTTTATTTTCAAATAAATTCTTTTCTTTTAAAATTGTGTGGCATTGGGATAATAGAAAATTATTTTGAAGAAGAATGCATATTTTTCTCAAGTATTAATTTCAAGTGTTTTCTAAAAATTATTTTACATCTAATATGAAATTATTTAAATGGGGTTATGTTTATATTTATATTTTTACTATTATTTTATTGTGTTTATGATGAAATTATATTTATTAAATCTATTTTTTTATAATTATTATGATGGAATAATGCTTAATAAACCCATTTTATTACTTAGGTTATGCTATGATGAATGATTTAGGTTTTCTATGGAACAAGATAGAATTATTTAATTATGAGATGGGTGTGACATATATCTCCCTCCAATTAATTGGGTAAAGATTTATACCTCATGATATAGACATGGATTGAATGACAAATGGTCTCAGTTCATTAATACAGGCCTGGAATGAGGAGTGAACTTAGTTCAGTAATGGAATTTGTCCATAATGATGGAATTGGAAATGAGTCTTGGCTAAAATGAAATGATTTTATATTCATACATGTATAAAAAAAATTCATGTCTTATGTTATGGCTTCTGAGATTATGTTCAGATCTTATGATTTAACCCATGATATGATATCGTGATCCTCTATATACAGGATATGATTTTCAAATGTTATGTTATTAGGTCTTGTGATTATGATATGATTGATATCTCATGTGTTTACCATTACTAGGATTATGATATCACCCTTTATTATGTTTCCTATCCCCATGTTGTGATGAAGAGTATTAAGTAATATATTTCAAAAAGGAGTCTAGTTATGAAAGAATAAGAAGGAGACAGTGTAAATGTCTTATGGTACAGTTGTTTATGTTTCCCAATTTCTAAAGACACTAAACTTATGTGGTCCTAGTGTGTTTTTTATATTTTAATGAATATAATTCATTTTTTAAGTAATATCTATGTATGTAAAGTGTGGGTTGTTATAGTTGGTATTAGAGCAAAGTTATAGTTATCATTTGGAAACTAGGATGAGAAAACCTTGGTAAAGAACTCTTAAAATATGTTGAAGTACAGGTTACAATCCATTTTTATAGAAATGATCATGAATAACCTTTAATAAAACATAAATTATCCTAAAATGATGTTTTATTCTTTATTATGTAGTTTTATCATTGTTATTATTGTTTCTCACACTATGCTTATTGGTTTTAGACAATGGAACCTAAAGGAACATTGTTAATAATGAATGTGAAGGGAAATACAATGATTTTCCTCCTAAGCAACCAAATGTTATGGTAGTTCGAATGAAAAATCTTGAAGTTATGATCACAAAATTTCTCAATCTACGAATAACATAGGACAACCAAACAAGAAAAGGGGAAAACAGTATCTTTTGTCCTTCATGAGGCAGGGACTATCTTCCTTCAATGGGTCTTTTGAACCATTAGTGGCTGAATAATAGATTAGTACCACTGAAAGAATATTTTCATTCCATGAATTTTCAAAACATGATAAAGTCTTCTAGGCCGTCTATCATTTGGAAGGTGAACCTGATCAATAGTGAAATCATATCAATAATATGAGGAAATGAGATAAAATTGACTCAATGGAATGGGATGAGTTCAAGAAATTATTTTTCAATATTTATTTTCCTCATATTATTTAATCAAATATAGAAATGTAGTTCCATGTGCTTATGAAAAATGATGATGAACCCATTGGTACCTATAATGAATATTTTACCAGATTTTCAAGGTATGCTTCTAGAATTATTATCCAACCTAATAGTACAAATAATCAATTCTTTAGCAGATTAAAACCAAGTCTTTAAAGGAAATTATCCACAAGTTACTTTAATATCTGTGAAGAATGCATTCGATGTGATCTCAAGGTTGAGATGTATATTTACTAACCCACCAGTCTTATTGGTTTGATAAGAAGAGCAAAATAGAATTAAAGGGAAAATTTAAAGGACACACTAAAAATAATACGAGTTTTGACTTATGCTCAAAGTGAGAAAGTAAGAATGAACAGAATTATCATAAAGGGAATATTAAATGTTTTATGTGTAGGAGATAAGGTCATTAGGCAGTTGAATAATGAAGTGATGGGAAAAAATATTTCTAGTGATCTGAATAACGAAAATGCTTCATATTATTCATCTTCTACACATCAATGATAAAAATTCAAGGAAATAGAGAATTAATAATATCAATTACCTAATCCAAGGGTTATTGATGACGATGGACTTCAAAAAACTTTTAAGGCTAAAGGAAAAGGCAAGTCCCATGCGATCACTATCATCGATTTGAAGTACGATAATGAAGTGGTGAATGGTATACTTGCCATAAACTCTAAAATAGAAAATGTTTTTATTTTATTTTGGATCCAACCAATCTTCTATTTCTAAGTAATTTTCTCAGTGTATCTCCATATTACCTCAACAATTAGATGTCGATTTATTAGTGATAACTCTTAATGACACAATAGTTTCATGAAATGTTTATAATTCTTATCCAGATGAATTTTGTGGAAATTAAATCCTATAAATTTTGTGAAACTTCTATAGTAGAATTTGATGTGATTGTTTGGATGGATTGGATTTCTATATATGGAGCTCACATCAATTTCCATGGAAGAGAAGTCGCATTCCATATTCTGGATAAATCTATGATCATCTACCTATGTAACGATGAATATAACCTTTTTGTATAAATTTATTCATTCTTATGGGTGTTGATTCCTATAAATGAAGGTTATCTATCTCAAATATTAGGGGAGAAACTCAACATTAAGAATAATCCTATTTTAGGAGATTTTTTTATTCATTTCTAGAAGAATTAGTAGGTCATCCACAGAATTGTGAGGTTGAGTTTTCAATATAACTCATATCGGGTGCTATGCCTATTTCAATGAGACCTTATAGAATGGCCCTAATTTAGTTATTGGAACCAAAGAAGCAACTCCAAGAGAATCTCGACAGGGGATTCATATGACCTACTGCATGGCCTTGCGGTGAACATGTTCTGTTTGTTACGAAGAAAGTTGGATCGATGAAACTATGCATTGATTATGAACAATGTAACAAGATCACTATCAAGAACAAACAACCTCTTCCTCACATTGATGAATTATTCAACCAGCTACACAGATCTCAATATGTTTCCAAGATTGATCTTCAATCATGATATCATCAATTAGGGTCATGAAAGTGGATATACCAAAGACTACATTCCATAAAAGGAATGGACACTATGAATTTATAGTGATTCTATTTGGTCTTACTAATTCCCATGCTATATTCATAGATCTAATGAATATAGTCTTTAGGGACTATATTAATTAGTTTGTGGTAGTCTTAATGGATGATATTATTATCTATTCAAAGAGAAATGAAAAACATTATGATTACTTGAGAATTGTAACAAATACCTTGATAAATGAGAATATTTATGAAACATTTACCTCGTATGAATTTTGGATTAAATATTTTTTATTTTTGGGTCACATATCCTCAATAGAGGATATCTATAGATCCTGCAAAAATAGAAATTATTGAATGTTGGCCGAGACTAAAAAATGGTAACTGGGATCCGATGTTTTCTTGGTTTTGTAGGATATTATTGGGGGGTTTTGAAATATTATTAATGATTATGTAATCCACTCACCATGTTTAATCAGAAGTGATTTACATTCATGTGTATGGAGGAATGTGAAGATAATTTCAAAGAGCTAAAAAGAAGGTTAGCCAGTGCACCCGTGCTAACACTGCCTTATAGTGGAGAAAGGATTGTGACCTAAAATTATGCGTCCAAGAAGGGGTTGTGATGTGTTATCATGGAAATTGATATGGTGATTTATTATTCTTTGAGACAATTTAAAATTGATGAGAAAAATTATCCAACTCATGATTTGGAGTTAGCAACAATAATATTTTCATTAATGATATAGAGGCATTGTCATCATAGTGAAATGTGTGATATTTATACTGATCATAAATGTTTAAATTATATTTTCACACAAAGAGAATTGAATATGAAACAAATAATATTGTTGGAGTAGAGTAAATATTACAACTCCTCAATAAATTAACACACATGGAAAGCGAACAATGTGGCATATGATTTGAGTTGAAAGGATTATGTTAGCCTATCCATGATTAGGATTATGAAAGATCCAACATTTATGGATTTACGAAGGATAGATCTTGAAAATTTAAAGGGGATAAATATTATCTTTCTCAAATGAATTTTGAAAAATTTATAAATGTGAAGATTAAGGAGGCACAAATGAGAGATTTTGATCTAAAAAGAAGGTGATAAATGTTCCTGAATTCAACTTTGATTGTGATGAAATAATATGGTTCATGAATCTGGTTGGTATTCCTCCCATTCAAAAATATAAAAAAAATTCCTATTGGAAGAGGCTCATAGTTTTTAATTCTCTAATCATCACTGTAGCACAAATATATATAGGGACCTAATAGAGTTTTTATGGTTAGATGACATGAAAAGATATGTTGCTAAATATGTGTCTTGGTTCTTGGTTTTTCAGCATGTTAAGGATGATAGATAGAAGTCTACGGTAATGTTACAACCATTTCTCAAACCAAAATGGAAATTAAAAAACATCACTAAAAATTTTTTCATCAGAATTCCCAAATCATCCAAAGGACATAATGCAATATGGGTTATAACTAATCACCTTATGAAGTCAGCATACTTCATTTCTATAAGAGAGGATTTAATTTTTGATAAACATTCTTGGATATGTGTAAAGGAATGGGTAATTTTGAAGAGAGTACCACTTTCTGATATATTATATTGTGATATGAGGTTTACCTCAATGTTCTAAATAAGTCATCGGTAGGCTCATGATATAGAGTTATGTTTCAGCACTACTTATCATTCTCATGTAGATGGTGAGTCTGATAAGACAATTAAAACTCTATAAGAAATTTTGAGAGGTGGATCCATGGATTTTAAATGTGGTTTGGATCAACACCAAGCTTTAGTCAATCTTTTTTACTACAATAGATTTCACTCCAGAATTCTGATGGATCCTCTTGAATCCCTATATGGAAAGAAGTAAAAAACTCATACATTTTGGGACGAAGTAATGGAACTAACGTTATTAGGACCTGATCTTGTTGATGAAATGGACGAAAAGGTTAGATCTATTCAAAAACACATAAGATCAGCTCAGAATCGATAAAATTGTGTTGTTAAAAACTGAAGAAAAGACATATATATTGAAGTGGGTGACATGGTGTTTCTATAAATATCTCCCTAAAAAGAGTAATGAGATTTTGTAATAAGGGAATGTTGAGCCCTAGGTATGTCAATAATTTTGAAATTATGGATCATGTTGGGATGGTAGCATAAAAATTGATGCTTACACAGAATCTATCTCAAGTTCATGATGTGTTCCCAGTGTCCCTCATAATAAAGTACTTACCTGATCATTCACAAGTACTAAACTCGAATGTCATACCACTGGAAGAAGATATTTCTTATGAAGAAAAACAGATAGAGATTCTGGATAACACCGAAAAAGATCTATGAAATAAGACCACTCTCTTGGTTACAGTTTTATGGAGGAACCAAAAATTTGAGGAAGCTATGTGGGAACAGGAGTATGTAATGAGGTAGCGATATTCTCATATTTTATATCCAATTGATGAATTTTTAGGGCAAAATTTAGTTTAAGGGGGGTAGAATGTAATAACCATATGTTTTTATGAATGGCTTTCATTAAATAATTTTCATTATTATATAGCATGCATTGCACGAAATCATGAGTATAAACGAACCACGAGACACCCTTTGTATAAAATGTCCATTATAACCTATTACTTAAATTAACAAGAAAAAATATAACTAACTTATGAAAAGGTTTGGTGAATTAGTTGGCCACCAATTATTTATGAAAAATATAAACCAATTATTTTTTTAATAAATTAAGTGAATTGAAATTAGTAAATGTAATTAATGAAATATATATGTTATATATTTCGTAAAATTTATTCATATTCGTCCAATACAAATTTTAGTCATAGGGTATTAAGAAATCCTATTTTATGAAGAAAATCAAATATTTTTTCAAAAGTTTAATTTTACCACCTTTTATGGGTGAACCATTGTAAAATAAAATATTAACAAATTTATAGTTTTTATATAAAAACATAAACCTATTATATTTATGTGGGATACACAAAATTACTTTAAATGAATTTTTTTATTTTTTTCTGATAACTTTCATGTATGGATGAATAATAAGAATACACTAAATTTTATTTTAAAACTACTTTTTTCATAGAAATAATATATATAGTTAATTATATTATTTTAGGGTTTTAAATTATAAATAGAATATATTTTTATCAGTTAATATAATATAGTTCATTGTCATTAATTTTACATTGAAATCAAATGTAAAACAATTTCAATTTTCAATGTTTTAACTTTTAAAACTTGTTCTTTAATCCTGACAATGTGATTAATTTTAAATTAATTACGGACACTTCTATGTTTTTAATTTTTTAAAATATATTCCATATTTGGAATCAGGAGGTCCAAAATATGTAAATAACATTATTTTATTTTTTGGAAATATGAATTTTAATTTGGCAGTTTTTATTAATTCAGTAAAAGGGTAAATAAGGTAATTAAGGGTAGAAAAAATATTATTAAATTACCCTAACACTCTACTTAATATAATTTTATGAATATTTTTAATCATTATTTTTCAATAAGTGGATACTGAATCCATTGGATTCTACTAGGATGATATTAGGACATGTAATTTATTTTTTTTAAAGAAAATTTAAATACGTCTCAAAAGAATTTAATACCTAAATAATTTTTATTATAAGATTATATAGAAGATAAATTTTATAATAAATACTCATTTTGAATCTTATTTTTATTTATTTATCATGGTAATTAGTTTTTAAATTTTTAGAAAATAAATAATTACTATAAAGACTTATACATTGATGATTTAAAAATTAATTAATTGGTGCAAAATCACCAAAATAATTTTTCATTAAATTTATAATAACCATCAAAGAACGCAAAAACATGAAAAAATATTATTAGTAGAGTATATATTGACTATAATAATCTAGGGTTATAGTTATTGACTATTTTTATCCTTACATAAGAGATTGTGACAATTATATTATTTAATTTAAAGTGATATTAAATTTGTCACATTCACAATTTAATATGCATAATATTTTTTATATTGAATTTTGTAGAAGATAAATTCAACTAAAAGTATTCTTATGAAATGAAATATATTTATATTTATCATAGTATTTTATTTTAAAGATTTATTCAAAAAATAATTTTTTAAAATAATTACACAAAATTGATGTAGTAATTATTTTTTTAATAGAGATATCTAATAAATGTTATTTTAAAATATGAAATTAAATATAATTTTTTCTTATTAATATGTGAAATTAATTTTCAAGATTACCTTGAACTTTTAATAAAATAATAAAATATTTTTTCTAAGTTAAATAGTTATGTTAATATTTTTAAAAATCAATGAACTAAAGAGTGTCAAAATTGACACTGTTGATTGTTTATCAAAATAATGTTTTATTAAATTATTTAAAAAAATAAAATATTTTTAAAAATAGATAAAAACTATGATACCGTATAAATTTTTCTATGGTGTTTATTTATGATATAATTGACATCAAATTAGTAAATATTTAACCATTTTAATATTACAATATTCATGAATGTACTTAAAAATTAAATAGAACAACTAATAGTTAATTAAAATGATAAGGTATAAAATGATTTAAAAGTTCTATAAAAGTTATTGTTTTATGATATTGAAAACCTATATAACCTAACATTACAAATTGGTACATTTTTGAGGCTTTTAAATTGGGTTTTATTTTATTATAAATTAATATTTTTGGAGATCCCAAAAGTTCTGCTCACATCATTTATAAAAGTCTTCAACCTACCTCACCTATTCCCATAACATTGAGCCTTCATGGTCAGCCATCCCCAAACTATTTCTCTTATAAAATTTCCTAGTTACAATCTAGAGGTTGTGGCCTTTTTCAAATACAAACTCTAGTGTTTTAAGAGGAGAATTAGAGAGAGCATGTCGAAGAAGAGGTAATCTCCTCTACTGATTTTTTTCAAACTTATTTCATAGTATACTACCAATTAATGAGCTATTTCATTATAAAGTAATAACTAAAGTCTAGATTATTTAATTATATGTTATTATAATTATGAAATTACTATATATCACATGATATACATTATACAAAATATGAAATCACCACGTGTGCGTAGTTACCACTTACCGTCTCCACGCCATGGTGTATTCTGTTTTGCACCACCACCTTACATGGATGGGTATAAGGAATTAAATAATTACTATATGTTATTATAACATTATATTAATTGTTAAATATTATATAGCATCCAATTCAACACTATTCAACAATTATGTGAATGATATCATCACTCGTGCGTACGTACGACCTACCATCTCCACGATGCAATGTAATTCATTCTACATCATCCTCATTAATGAATGATTATATAAATGTATAGAATACATAAATATGTTATATATTATGTTAGTATCATTTTAATTAAATAACTATGATCTAATAATGATAACAATAACATATTTGACAAAACATGAATAAGAACAAAAAAACATAATATCTGAATAATGACTAAAAATGAACTGTTAATAACAAACGGATGATAGTATGATCATATAAGATATCATAATAACGTATATTATTATGTAATAAGTCAATAAATATATTAAAATTATTATACAAGAGGTTCTGATACATACAAATGATATCATTTGTAAGGTAAATGATAATTTTTTAAAATCATTATTATCTTAGATTATTTATATGTATGTATTTACTGAGGTATATTTCTCATTCACATACATGTTTACTAAATATGTAATCCATACTATTTTTTCTATCCGTATGAAATGGTTTAATTTTAGTTTTACCCATTTTTTATTTTTTTAAAATTGTATGAAATAAATCTTTTGTCATTTTCAGTATGAGGTACTTTTTATCTTTCCAACAAGAGTACAAGTGGAATGTTTTATTTTAGCTTATATTGAATGAAAATATATTTACATTTTCATATTACCTTATTTTCATGAAGCTTACTTTACACTATTTTGTGGTTTCTTTCAATTAAATTATTTTCTTCTTAAATTATGCGGCATTTCAAGAAAAGAAAACGTTTTTGAAGAAGAAATGATATTTTCCTCAAGAATTAATTTCAAGTGTTTTTTCAAAAATATTTTCCATCTTGGATGGAATTATATTAATAGGGTTATGTTTCTAATCCATTTATTACTGTTTTTTTTGGAATTTTATTTATGGAAGTCATTTGTTTTATATTCATTATGATTGAATGATGGTTAAGAATCATGTTTTATTCCTTGGGTTACGCAATGAAGAATGATTTATGTTTTTGTGGAACACATTAGAATAATTTAATTATTAGGTTTTTGGGACATATATATCGCTCTAATGCATTAGGTCATTATTTATATCTCATTAAATAGACATGGTTGGGATGGGAAATGATCTCAGTTTAGTAGTACAGGGTTGAAGCAAGTAGTGAACTTTGTTCAGTAATAGACTTTTTCCGCTATGATGGTCTTGAAATGATCCTCGACTAATATGAAATTATTTCTATACTTTTGTGCTTTCCAAAAAAAATTATGTATTATGTTATGAATTTTTTGATTCTGCTTAACTATTATTATTTTTTACATGATATGGTATCATGATACTTTATATGAAAGATAATATTTTTGAAAGTTATGTTCTTTATCTTATGATTATGGTATGATTGATATTATCCTTGTTTACCCTTACTGAGAATATGAGATCACCCATTCTTATGATTATTTTCCCAAGGTTATGAAGAATAGTATTAATTATGATATGTCAAAAAAGATTCTAGCTATGAAATAATAAGTGGGGGACAATGTTGATGTTCTATGAACTTGTTGATTATGTTTCCATGTTTCTAAAAAAACTTAACCTGTACAGTCCTAGCATGGTTTTGTTATTTTTTTATTTATATTTTTCTATTTTTATGTAATATCTAGGTATGTAATGTATGATATTTTATAGTATGGGGTTAAATATTTCATCAAGTTTAAAAAAGATAAAAAATACCACACTTTTAAAAAAATTGGTAACATTATTTTTATTCAAAAATTAATAATCCAAAGTAATTGGAAGAACAATTTTTCTATCGTGGAATAAATCAATGTTAATATTTTCAAAAAAAAAATAGGGAAAAATTAATGTGGCTATATATTTTGATAACATTATTTTTTATAGATCATCTTATATATTTATAAGTGTGAACGATGATGAAGATCATATCTAGGAAATGATTACACATGTAAAGGATGTTATTTATTTTTTTAGGAATTGAAATAATATTTGAATATGAACCTCATGAATATCCAAAGTTTGTTCAAAAGATAAATAGTTTTTCAGTGATTCCCTTGTTTATTGGTTTTACAAAATATAAAACATATTCATCTATATCGAATCTATAAAATTTAAAATATTGAAGTTCTTAGAGTGACACGCGATTTTATGAACAAATTTCCCATTGGAATGTAATGATACTTGAAGATAATAAACTTTCTTTATAAACATATGATTCTAAATGACTTTTCTGTTCAGTGGGTATCATCTCTGAAAAAATAAATTCTAGTCAAAATTATCATATACTGCTTCACAAGGGCCATGAATCAACTGAAAATAACACAAAGTGTGGTTCATCTTAATAAAATAAATATTAATTAAGTCATACAAACGTTTTATGGTACTTTCTAATCGTTTCATAGATTATGTTCTTTTATGGTAGTAAAGATTTTACAAGACATTTAAAATGGAATAAAAATTCAATAAATAAAATGGGAAACTTCATCACCCAAAAGAATATCCTCAGTAAGGGAAAATCGATCCAAAGTATCAAGTATTTGAAAATGAGTTGAGAACCCTTCATATTGTAAAATCTATAGATAGATAAAATTATTTTATTCTATAATGGGAAACTCACACACACGAACAATTATTTTGGTAAATTATAACATTCCAACATGTTTACGGAAGATGTGAAAATACATTGTGTTGTGTCTACTTATAATAGGAATAAAACAAGGTATTGATTTTTATTTGGAACCATCGATTGAAAATATAGTACTAATGTGGGATTCATGTGTTACATTTTATGATAATGATAGAAAAAAAGATTTCACATTAAGATCTATAATGTTTGGGAGGATTAATGAAATTACATTTTATGTAAATTTTTCATTATATAGTAGTAAATTAATGCTATAGATCCCCATTTTTAAACAAGGTACACACTGAGTTATATCAAAAAAAATTTGCGAAGACTATAGTTTTCTTTCATCACAAATTTTTATGTCATTGACATTGTACCTCCCCCATAATATGGAACACTCACACTTGGCCAAAATGGGTTGGTTATAAGACCTCATGTCTGCCTTCCCACATGTTAGAGGATACAAGCTAGATGTGGGGGATGTGATGAATATTGTGTGGAGACTATACCACATGATATAGAGTTACAAACTCGAAGAATAATAAAATAATAATAACATCTATGTAATTATGAAAAATTGAAACCATATATTATAGAACTAGAATGTTATAGGAGAAACCAACAAATAAATAATAATGAATCATGAAATGAATGTATGAGACATATCTAGATGTCAAACTTAAAAAATAAAAATAAAAGAATAATCTAACATAATATAATCCCAAAGGACCTCAGTCCGAAACAACAAGTTAGCCCCACCATCAAACTAAAACCATACAGTATGCAATAAATCAGCAACAATGACCCCTGAAATTGTATAAACCTGAATCCATGTTATCATATCAAGAACAAAACAACATCCCGAATAAGGTGCAAGTAAAACTCGGTGGTTCGAAACCAACATGTATAGACAAAACTAGTCTAATAAAAAGTTCATTCAATATAGAAACAAACATGTGTATTAATTAATCAATAAATACAATCCATAATAAAACTTCTCTACCATAGTGATGGAATGTATCTGATCGTGTAGCACAACCATTCCAACCATAACCATTGAACATGGAATAATAAAAAATAGGGAATAACCATATGTATTATAATTTTAGCTTTCGGTTGGAATAACCTGATATATAAGAATTTTCATCATATATCACTGCCCATAACATGCTATATATGCATTTCAACATATTTTACTAGGCCTACATAAAAAATTTATCCTCTAGGAAAGTCCATATATATAAGAATTTCATCATCAACTAAACAATACATAATAACAAGGATACCATAATATCACTTTATAAACCTCAAGGGATATTTATAAAAATTACCAGTTTTCATTCACTTTAACATTTATATATATATATGTAAATATATATCAATTTAAAAAAGATCTATATAAATATACTATAAACTAGTAAAAAATAAATCTATATCATGAAATCACATATAACCTCTTGTCCTGGAAAACACACATTAAACCATTATCCATGTTCTTATCATTTAAGGATCACTAACCCAATGAGTATCCATAACCCAGGTTGCATCAACAATTGAATCCAAGGATATCTAACTAATATTCCCATCCATAATTTACCACTAATCGAATGATAAATTAATTTGAACACATGTTACGTCAGCACAATAGAAACATTTCATAGACTATATAATTAAATTGACTATAACATTAGGTTCACACACCCTACATTTATCCTGTAATTATAAAATTATTCCAGTGGGAATTTCCAAAAATAACAGAGGTTAGGAATATCACAAGATAGAACCTAGATCAATATAGGTCAAAATAAAAATCTAAAAAATTCATGGTCAAAAGATTCGAGTGCCACAACAAGAGATAATACATGATAAGGGATACCAAAGAAGAAACACTCAAAAGGTATCTGATGTAATACGGGGATGACCAGAATAGAGGAAATGTCTAAAAAATTAATACAAATTTTTATAGTGTCAATATGGGAGAGAAACTCTGAATGAATAAAAGAAATGGTACCCATGATATGGATTAATAATTATATATCCCCAAAATACATAGTGTGAAACCTTTTCACATCACTTATTTATTAATTAATGAGATATGCAAAAAAAAATGTGTTATATAAGTTTAATATTTATCCCAATTGAGCATTACACAACATCAACTAGGTACATGACATGTAAGAACTTCACCTCATGAATTTGTTCATGGAAACTCTCAGTGGATAATTACTTTTCATGCAACATATAAAACAATGGACTTTTTATATATTTTCAAATGAAAATTTTATTGTATTAGTTTTAACCATAACAGAATATCCACTAGATAAAATTCCTCAAAAATGTAATCTATAATAACTCACACGTCAGAATTAGCGTGCCATGTTTGAAGAAAAAAATTGAAATATCAAATTACAAAATGTTATCATTTTCGATCTTAGACCTCATTCCAACCCCAGACACGCCCATAAAAGACTACCACATCACACTAATCACTATCACTAGGTTGATTATAAACACCATCACCATCACTAGAGAAAAATCAGCCCCATTTCTGACTATGGAGACCATAAACTATTGATACACGATTACCATAATAAAAACCTGAACAAATCAAAGATCATAATTGAACTCCTTGAGAAGCCACACTGATGTGACCATCATTACCATCCCAAATCCGTAGAAATTATGGAGAACTATAGTCTAGGTATCCATTGAAACCCTATAACATCATGATATAAAACTCCTATGATACCTCTTAGAATGACACATTCCAAAACAACAAGATCCATCGGAGAAGCCAAACCAAGGAAGATCCTATCTAGACACCATATTGTTGTTGCTTCACCTTCACCGTTGTCATCCTAATTGCATAAAAAACCCCTACTTATGTCGTCAAAACATATCTATATAACTCCATCATCGAACTAGTAACAGAAGAACATAATATTACACCTTATAAAAACCATCACATAAGACAAACATAAAACACTAAGCATGAGGAAGAAAGAATGGGAATGGGAACCTAAAAAATAGGGAAAAGACCTAAAATAGGAAACTAATAGAAAAAAAGGACCATTGTGAGATGATAAAATTATATAGAGAGATTAGAGGTTGAAACCATAAATAATGATGATTAGAGACTCCAAGTGGACCCTCAACTGCCAATCCTCTATCCGAAAGTTGTGGTATCCCCATCACTCCATGTCCGACCTATAGAGGTGTGGTGGAACACGAGGACAAAGCACATTAAGGTGGCCATAGAATGGAATTTATGGATCCAGGGGACACAAAGTAGTGGGAGAATAACTAAAATAAGTTAAAGAGAGAGATATGAGAGAACATGGATAGAGATAAGCATATAAAAATGGACAGAGGGAAGATAGAACCAAGGAAAGAAGATTAAATGATTCAATGCTTCCGGGGAGAGAGGAATCCCCAAGAGAAGGAAGATGATGAGATGAGAGCCCAAGAGAATTCTTAGAATGTAAGGCTCAGTCCTCTATATCATGTAATATATATAAAATTTTTAGTTGTACAACAGTTTGTTTTTAGCCGAGTTGCTGTGAAAGATCTCAAACAACCTATGAATCCTAAAAACCTCATGAAAACCCTTTATAATCATATTTAACATGTTTATGACCAGAATACATTAATTAAGAAAAATATACATCCCTATAAATTAGGGTGTTTCCCCTTAAAAATCCTCTCTATATCCAAAAAACAATCAACCACCATGGATTAATAAAAAAATTATATACAATAGAAGGCATTTAATGAATAACCACATAGAGGGATGTTTCTAGAAAATACCAAATCTTAAAACCTCCACACTATATAATGTCTCATCATTGAGCTTCTCCATGCTTCATTGTGGGGTATTAGGGAATAATTTTTGGAACTATGATCATTGACCAAACTCTCTCTCAATGGTATCAATATAAACACAGCCATGTTTCCACTGCACTCAATAAAAAGCTCTACATCCTTGATATATATCACATGACAAGGTTTAGGATAATATATATTAATATGTGACAAGTGAAAAATATCATGAATAACACTATAGATATATGGAAGGATTAATTGGCACACCACTATACCAACCCTATCCACTATCTCAATCTAAGCATTAACTTTACATGTTTCCTGAAATGATGTTGCACAAACCAAGGTGAAACCCAATGGAAAACAAGATTACTAACCTAAAACCGATGAGGTCTTATCTGATGGTCTGTATAACATTTCTTCCAACTCTATATAGTAACCAACTAACTCCCAATCAACTGAGTCTACTCAGATGTATCCTCCACAAGAAATGGTTCATCAAGCACTAATTCAACTTTCTATAACCAACAAATAAGATAACTACAAGGAATTACATATAAATCCTTAAAAGGAGAAAGTTGGATTGATTCTTGGATAATTTTATTATATTCAAACCCTATGTGTTCTATATGTTTCTCCCATGGACAACTAAAAATACAAAACATATGCTTGTATCATATCCCACAGAACTTGTATTGGTTGCACAGATTAGCTTTCTCTCTAAGGATAATTTGTTCTTCTCAAAAGAACTTATGATCCCTAAGGATATTGAAGAACCTTCCATAATCATGATTTGAAATGAGGTTCTATGTCTGAAATGATACTCCTCGAAACACCATGCAACCAAACAATCAGTTGCATGTACAGACTTCCCAGATAATGAATTTTGTAGGTCACCCTAACTGTTAAGAAGTGGGATACATTCATCAGTATATCCATGATCACATATACTTCATCATTATTATGGGTTTCTTGGGATATCTTGTCATAATTTCTATAGTTACATCATCATATTTCCACTCTGGAATGGGTAGATTTTTAATAGACCAATTGGCCTCTATTTCTCTACTTTCACCTACTGATAGGTGAATCATCTCTCCACAAACCATGCGAACACCTTCTTCACTCCAAAAAAAGGTTCTATATATGGAAACCGAGAAAAAACCTTTTCAACACATGATGTTCCTCTAATCTCTAAGAATTAAATTCTCTCATTAGCTCCATGAGAAATATGAAAGTAACACATTTTCATCCATGGAAAAGTAGTGAATTTCCACTATTAGGTGACCATCATAATGGTGTCTCCCCAATATTTAATATTTCTCTTATAACTAAGACCCCGTGATCAAATAACTAATCAACATTAATCCAGTTCAAAAGCATGGGTATGATAGATATCGATGTCATAGGTAGTCATCCTAGGGACTCTTGATCATCAAAATGCATATCTATAATGACTTCCATCATCCAATTCATGTCACAAGAATCTCTCACAATGTATATCTATATCTTATAGCTCAAGGAAATGGAAATGATTTTTCCATTTCCTGGCATATAAGATAACTCGATGTCGGAATAATGTAGATACTCAACCCATATCCTCTTCTGAGGGTTCATGTACCACTAAGAAAATATGTATATGAGGCATTTGTATTCTGTCTACACCATAACCCTATCGCTTATATGATTTTGTATCATTCAACTCATGAAATATACCACCATAGATAACTCCAGATCACGAGTTGGCTAATTACTCCAACGTGGTATTAGTTTTCTAAATCCACAAGTAACCACTCAATTGTCCTTTATCAGAACTGCAATGCATCAGATTTCTGATGTATCACAATACATGGTATTTTCTTTACCCAAAAAGGTCAAAGTGAGCGTAGGTGTTGAGTTAAGTGTTCTCTCCATCCCCAAAAAATATATTTCACACTAATCATACCAAAAAAACTTTACCTCTTTCTTAGTTTTCATAGACATTAGTTCTTCCAAATAAGATATATACTAAAAAGGCACTGATAATCAATTACTAATCCAACAATTATCCATTTCATGAAGTCAATACTAGGAAACTTCCAAGATTTCATATCTACAACCTTCTTTGGATCCATTAACAATCTTGGATTTGATATTTCATGGACCAATAAGTTAACTTTATTAATACAGAAACTACATTTTTTTATCATGGTGTAAATATGATGCTCTCTCAATGTACTAAAGATGATGTCAATATGTTTTTCATGATTTTCTACTGATTGGGAGTGCACTAATATTTCATCAGAAAACCCCCAAAAAATAAATTCAGATAATATTGAAAGAAACAATTCATCAAGTCAATGAATACATCTATTGTAGTTTTCAAATCAGAAAACATGAGTATGAACTATAAAATCCATAAATGATCTTTAAATAAGTCCAATGTACATCTAAAGGTATATCCTTCAACAGGTGATATAAATATCTAAAATTGATATTGTAGAAGACAATTCCACCTCTCAGTTGATTAAAGGGATCGTCGAATAACATATGTGGATACTGGTTCTTGACCATCATCTTTTTCAGTTTCTAATTATCCACACAAAAGTGTAATGTCCCATCATCCATTTTGGGAAATGAAATAGAGCATTCCATGGATACATACTATTTTGTAATAACCCTTAAGCTTCTATATCTTCCTATTGAACATTCAACTCCCAAATATTTTCATGTTCCATCATGTACAATAGGATAGAAACTAGTTTTCATCCTAGAACCATCTTGACTGTGAACTTGATCTCCCACTCTAGTGGTAATCCAATAAACTCATCCTGAAATACATCCTAAAGTCGGTATACCATGGGATGAAAATAATCAAGTTGAATTCCACCATAATCATGAACAAAACATGATATTTGACCCATGATACAATCCAATATACTTTTAACGGGTCCTACATGATCATCCTAAGGATCCCACTCACCTTGGTGAGAGTAGTTACCTCATAGAGATTGAATGGTAACTCCCCTCTGGAACAGTCAATACAATACTTGTATAAAAATAACCAATACATTATAATAACCAAATCAAAACCTATCATTTATAGTATGATTGGTTCCCATAAGAAATGGTAACCATCAGTATCTAAAGAATATACCTTTAAATGATTTATATTATCTAACCAAACTCCCAAACGACGTGTCGATGGTCAACACATCATCCAATATATGCACAACAAATCCCAGTACATATGAATAAGGAGAAGTTGAAATTGAATATGAATATATCGTTACAAAAAATATTCATGCAATGGTAGAGGATATAAGAATAGTACCTATAACTATATAAGGTCCCACATCCACATAAGTTAGAGTAGGATTAATAGCATGAATCTGACTTCCCCCTCTACCTAGGGCTCCAGTTTGACTCCATTGAGTTGTCTCCTCTATTTGATACAATTGTTCCTACATTGGGGGGTACAACACCCCTACCTCAACCATAATGTCCAATGGAACTCTATCTACAAATCTACTAAGAAGTAGTTGAATCCCTCCAAGAATCTGGTACCTTTCTGGATCCCTTACAATAGATCTTCAAGTATAAGTTTCAATAAATATTATGAGTATGTCATATCCTACACAATCATGGCACTCCAAAGGGTGTACAGGCACTTAGTCCGCTTGGGCCCAACATACCACACTAATAGAACTGAAACGAAACACAGTCATGGGATGGATACCCACTCCTCTTACTTATATTACTAATATTTTCTTATATAAAAAAATCATAGAAGAACTTATTACCACATGAAAATGAGCTTCTAGTTCTTCTGGATAAAATAGCCTAGCCACATATCATGTCCTATATTATATTTCAATTCATGATTATTTTTTAATTTATCACATCATAAAAATTAATTAGATGAAAAAAAGTCATTTGACCTAATATTATAGTGAAACATGTCATAAAAATATATCACAATAGATATCTCAGTAGCTAATAAAAAAATGTCACTAATAATTACAAGATAGTGAAATGTTTGACAGAGTCCATTAATAACTTTCCCTCTTTTGTTAGATTCATGATCTCATTATCCATATCAACCCTCAATGACTCTGGATACATGTTGATCTATAACGTTTCCTCCAATTCCCACCAAGATAACGTCTACTGCAGCCTATTCTTCTCTATAATATCCCACTAACACTTGATAGGTCCACATAGCATATACGAAGAAAGCTTCACCCTCCTATCATTGATTGTCTCAATTTGATTGATGATCTTCTAGAATGACTCAATCCAGAACACATCTATCTTGGTTACTCCCTCTTTAGTGAATGTAGGAATATTCTATAACTGAAACACTCTCATTAGCTCAGACATTTATGGCCCGATGTGAAATGTATCCCTTTATATGGATCATATGACCATGAAGAAGCTATAATGAAGATGATAATTCATCTAATCCTTAAGATATATATTAATATTTAGTTAAACTATATTGGGAGTGTGATAATTTACAATCTCTTGATACTTAACTTAGATGTGGTGAGGATTCATTTTCTCTATAAGACAAACACCCTCATTAGAATACTGGTTATAATAATAAGGTCAACCTTAATAGGAGGAAACAACAGAGAACAACTAGTATTTGTCTCTCTAAGAATGTCTAATAATTGTTTTAGAAACATGTAATGGTTCATTTCATTTCATTTATCAGATACAATAGGTATATAATTTCATAGTTCATATAGTTATGTATCTAACACACGTCATAAATATATCCCTAACATGAAAAATGCATGTAAATATATATCCCCATGATCCTGTCATGATTAATGCATACACTTATCATTCCATACATGGAGATGAGTAATAATCCCACGAAATAATAACATCACACAATGTGTGAATCGGTCAATGAAAAATAAAAACAATCGAAACCAGATAACATCACGAACACCAATACCCTTCCTATGAACTCGGATTTTCCCCCATATATGGGATATCTACTCCCATGAACAAGCTCATTAAAATGTTTTAACACATCCTAGTCTCCCTTATACTATTTCCAAATTGTAATGAAAATGAAAATAGAAACCTTCTCCTTTGATATTGCTTTGTAATGTCCCTCCGATCCAGCACTCTCCCACATTTCCAAAAATGGGTTGTTTATGAGACCTCAAGAATGGCATCCTGTATTCCACTATCCATAGACCAGAATTTTGGGTGTGATAAATATAGTTAAGAGAATATACCCCTTAGTATTGAGTTACAAAAAAAATGAAAAATTAAATAATAATATCATAAAAGTAATGAATAATAATAGAAATCATGCATCATACAACAAGAAAGTAAAATGACCAACCAATAAAGAAATAATTACGAATTATGTAATACTAGGTTGGGATGTATCTTGATTTCAATCAAAAAATTACCAATAAAATAATCGTCTAAAACAATACAATTCCAAAATAACCAAGTCCTAAAATTCAAGACAAACCCATAAGAAAACTACATGCCATTCATGAAGCAGGGATTCAATAAAAAGGTCCCTTTACCTTTTCCACAGCGACATTAATGTGATCTGATCGGGTACAAAATGACATCCCAAATAGGGGTTGTGTAAAAATCTGTAGGTCAACACCATTATGTCTAAATAAAACCAGTTCGATAATAAGTGCATTTAATAAAGCAGTAAACATGTGTATTAATTAATCAATTAATATAATACATATATCAACCATCTTTGATACCATTTCTGAATGTCTATGATCATATATCATAACCATGACAACTATATACATAAACAAAGACATAATAAAACAACCAATAAGAAGCCTCTATAAAAGAAGTTCATCCTCTAGCCCTAGAGAAACATATAATAATTTTAGTATGTATCTCTAGGTATAACCTGCAATATGATAATTTTATCATGTATCAATGGGTGTAGCCCACTATATGGCAATTTCTTCATTTATCACTAGGAATATCCTTCTACATAATAATTTTCGCATGAATCACTAGGCCAATCCCACTATATAAGCATTTAGGCCTCAAGTAAAATACCAATATATAAAAATTTTAGCATCAAATCGACAAGTCATAACAACGGGGATATCAAAATATCACAACATAAGCCTCAATGGTTAATTATTAAAAGTACCATTTGTATTTCACATTCATGTTCATATATATATATATATATAGAGATTTATCATTATCCTTTTCAACAACCCATACTCTATTACTAAAGTAATTCTATATCATGTAGTCACCTACATTCAGATGTAATGCACTACGAGATTTAATCCATTATCGAAGTTCTTGTCATTCATAAGTTCTTTTACTCAATATGTCGCTATAATCCAAGTCACACCAACAATTCAATCCAAATGGATATAAACAATATTACAATCCATTAATTAACATTAATCACACAATAAATTAAATATAGCACACATTACACCAGTTCAATGAAATTATTGGATATACATGACAATTAAATAGACCATATGTTTTGGTTTTAAACCCTTATACTTTATTAAGTGATTAATAAATAATTCCGACTAAAATCACCAACTAAAAAAATGTGAAGTAGATCACAATAGGGAACCTAGTTACACCTAGGTCAAAATAAAAACTCAAAAAATGATGAAAGGAGTCAATATCCACAACATGGGATGCAAGACAGGAAGGGACACCTAAGCAAAAAAGAACCACTGTGATTCATATGTGTGATCAGGACATCCAAAATGGTAAAAATGTATCTAAAAATTCCTCCAAATCATTTAGGGTAAAGAGGTGAGATATGAATCAAAGGAATAAATTAAATCATTTGCATGGTAGGTATTAAAAACGATAAATATGAGAAATACACAGTGTGTAAACTTTTCTTGTAGTGTATTTCTTGATAAAAGTGATACACCAAAAAATGTGTCGCATTGGATTAATATTAATCTCAATCGATCCTTACTCGGTGATAACTAGGTTTATGAAATGTAACCACTTCATTCCATGAACCAGTTCACAAAATCTGTCAACAAATTGTTACCCTTTGTGTAACATATTCAGGGTGTGTAATTTTTTAGTAGAGAGTTTTCATCCTAGCTACCAAAAATGAGTACAAACCACCTCTAAATCCTACAAAACTCATGTAAATCCCTCATATTCCCATTTTAAATGATTTTATCTAGACAAAATTTATTCAAACAAACATACATCCCAGAAAAGTGGGTCATTTTAAGTAGCCCATCTTTGAAAATGACTCATCCACCAAGATTTAAAGGGAAATGAAATCCCAATGAAACAAGTTTAATGAAATACTCATAGAGGGACACACCAGGAAATAGAAGTGATCTTACATACATAAATAATAATCTTGAATTAAATCATTAAATAGGAATTAAAAATAAGGTACAACATGTATCCCATAAAATGCGATCGACTAATTGAAAATATAAAGGATATGGTCTCAAATTTTGTAAAACCTTTTGAAAAACTATAAAAATTTATAGAAACAATATAATAGTTTTTTTTAAATTTCCATAATATATTTGTTTGTACATTAGACATTTTTTTCGAAACATAAAAATATTTTGTGTGATTTTTCAATAAGGAAGATTCTAATTTCTCTATAAAAAATATGGAATTATGGCTTGGATTGTAATATTTGATAATGGGACATATAAATAGTTGGAAATAATCAAGTATGAAAGGTGAAATTTTCTTCCTCCAATTTCGTACAATATTTCTAAGAAAGAGAGATATATTTTTTTAAATCATCTTACATGATGTAATAGTTCCATAGGGGTATTCATAAAATATCAAAAATACGATATCAACAAAGGAATTAATGTCAAAGGGGCTAAAATCAAATTAATGTCATATTTTATGGATGATTTATATCTTTTATATTTACATTGAATTTTTCCTAAAATCGTTTTTCATACATTTACTATGTTTTGTTTAAATTTATATGGTATATGATTTAACAATATAGACCCGAAGAAGTTTCCATCTATAGAAAATGACATTAATATCATATTAAATGAATTGAATAAATTATTGTATCTGTCATTCATTGATTTGATGGGGCACTTGGTTAGAGAGGTCTGACTATGTGATCATTTTAATTATAGAGCGATGTAAATTAATTAACTATATATGTATATTTTGAAATGTTATGTTGAAATTAAAAGATGTCCAGATGATTGTACTGTAAAGTAATTTTATTTTGATGCAATTGAATTCTACATCGACTAGATATCTAATGGGGTGATCTTTAGTCTACAAAAACCTCACCAAATTGAGAGACTTATGGGCGAACGAATTTCTGGAACATGTGATTTTGAAATTACCATTATAGGGTGGGAGTAGGCTATCCATTACCATTCATATAATTTATTAGTGGTTGTTATATATGTGGGAAACCACAATGAAATTCATAGGTACTTGAAAATGATCGACATCAAATACAAATAATGAACTATTTATTGGATGGTTTTAAGAATATATTTTTATGGTGTCAATTCCAAATATGAATTATATTTTAGATAGGATTTAATGGATATTCATGGGATCAAGTATGCATGTATTATTTCATAATGGTAATGTTATTAATGTTAATACATTCTATATAATAGAACATGATGAACAAATTATCTTGAAAAATAGTTGATTTTTTCAAGTAGAAGAAGTGATGCATGTATCTGGTACATAGGATTGAAATCTAGTTTATGTGAATATTTCATACTTTGGAATCATCAAAAAAAATTAGAGTTGTATTATAGAACAATCCTAGTTAGGATTTTCAATGGAAGTGGGTTTGATAAGGAATCTAGGAAAAGTGGAAGCACTGGCGGTGGAATGGATAACACAAATTTTAAATGTAATCCATGTATAATCAGATATATAAATGTACGAGATTCATCCCAAAAAATGGAATTAATATGAAAATTAATTCTTAAGAACCCATAATCATGAAGAGAGTATCTAATCATATAAAATATATAAGTAATTTTTTTAAAAATTACCTTTCATTTAATTATTTATTCATCAATGAATTAATATAACACTCTTGTTGTATCATCATTGTGTGGGAGAAATCAAGAATAGATTCCCTCTAGTGGTTATATACACATTCTTCAGGAACATCCAATAATCTCCATACAATTCTCCCAGGGATAGCATAGATAAAAATAATTCTTGGGGTGATCAGCATTTATTACAACCAAATTTTTAAAAGGAACACGAATCCATTTTGGTGGTGGGGGAGAAATGATATTGGCTCTTTATATCATTATATAAATCCATCATTTTAGGTATTGATAGTATTATCTCTATATTTCATTTTCCACAACAATTAAAAGAACATGGGGATTAAAAAAATGTAATTATCGAGTTTATATATTGTTAGGGTTGAAAAATAAAAAATTACACATTTGTAACATATTAATATGTTAATTCCCGGTGAACCCCATTTATTAATGTTAATACAAATTTTATTATTAACATGAAACGTTTTAAAGTTATGGATAAAAGAAATATAATTTTCAAGAATAAATCCATTAATGTTTATTTACATAATATTCAATATAAAAGTTCTCACCATACCATATAACTCATTGTGAAAACCATGTCAATACTTAAAATTCCTTGAATAACAATAATTTTTTTAATTAAATAATTAAATTTATATTATTAAAAAATTATACATATTAAATATATTGAATTAGTTAATAATTATATTACAAATATTCTCGTAACGAGACAAATAAATATTTTTTCCTTTTGAATGAACAAAAATAATCGAATATTTTTTATTCTGGTATTAAATAAATATCTACATGGTGAATAAATATTTTTTAAACACTCAAAAAACATATATATTCTCTTTAATAACTAGTGATTACATATTTGTAATCAAAGAAACCTGAAGAATTATTAAAACACATATGGGAATAATATTTATCCAAAATGTTAAATTTATATGGAATTTTCCTAATGTTCTAAATATACTTAGTATGTGACCCTCTAGGACCCATTCTTAGAATCATTAGGCTACAATTCCTAATTAACATGGATAGAGTTTAGAAAAATGTGAAGAATCCCATAGAAAAATCAGTGGATTTCACAATGACGTGTAAACTACTATAAATATAAACTCTGTAATATAATACCATTATCGTGATATTTCTATTTAAGAAAGTCACATGCAAGTGTCATAAACAAACACTCCTGATTCCTATTTCTTTTAATTTGATGAAACAAAATTTCTAAAAACACCTCCATGGACATGGAATTAAGTAGGAAGTTTAATTCCCAAAAATGGACTGGAGATATCAGCTTTAATTACTAAAAGGAAAGAATAAAACATTTCTCAAAATATTCATTAACATAGTATCAGTCATTAACAACATAATGTAACATTATTCACTTTGATAATATGACTTCATGGTTTTAATCAATACATAAAAGTGAAAAACTCATGACATGAATAAATAAAAATCTTAATAAATAAGGATCATTACACATGTTCACAAATAAAAACATCTAATGAAATATATAAATGTAGATTTTGGATTAGTAGGCCATGTTATTTTAATCCTATACACTTAATATTTCCATTTCTGTACACTATGGGAAATTATATAAATTTCCTTCAAGTCACCACTACCGATAGACTATATCATTTATGTCTCATTAAAAATATAATTATACTTTTGAAAATTTATTTAAGAATATTTTCATGACACATCATGTGTAACAGCTTGAACTGAACCATCGAGTATCATCTGGAAGGTCACATAAACACATGTGTGCCTCCTCGTATGCAAGAGGCTTCCTAATAGAAGTGAGGTTCTGAGTCCATCCATGGGGAGAATATACCCGCAGTATATTTTCATAGGATCTATAATGGTAAAAATAAATAATAAACTATTAGATTAAACATGTAGAAACTAATTAAATACATACATGTCATATAAAGAAGTTCTCATAATGTGTAAATATTTTCTAGAGTAATGAAATAAGATAAACATATAAATGAACCATAGTTCCTATACTGTCTTTCCTGACCTACCACAAGCTCCGTATTCCGCTACTCAGCCATCTACCATTTGGATTCTCTCTTCATAGGAATACTTTTACAATATATAGGTTCACAAAATTTCCCATGTAGGGTGTGTGTACAAGACTTAGTAGGGAAACCACAATGTGTCCCTGACTTTATTTTCCAAATCATACCAATTGTATGCCATAATAATAATAAATACAAAATATTATAAAAATAAAATAAAAAACATAATGATAGTTCTCTAACTAATAATCCATAAAATCTTGACCATACCTACTTCTACTTCTAATCGAATGAATACTAAACAAGTTAGAAGATGAAAATTATCCCTTAGACAACATCCTCACTATGTCATGGAGATGGTACCCAACATCATCTATTACAAAAGGGGACCATGTAACCCATATCCTTTTGATAATAATATATTATAATCACATTCACCAAGATATCACATGGTGGATGGAAAATGGAAAATCAAGGCTACCTTAAACACATGCCAGAAACAACACCATTTTTACCTCATACCTCCACTGTATGCTTTGGTTCTTAATATTCATCATTGCAGTTAATAGAGAACCCAAACTAAGGGATAATCTATCATAATGATCCACCTATTTTAATTACCATTCACAACCACCAAGGAATTGTAACACATATATAGGGTGCTCATACAAGTAGTCATAGAATATCATAATTAGTACATAATATAATTTATAAAATAATATAATCCTAATCAAAGACATAAAAATATACACTAGTATCACTCATGGTGTCAAATATCACAATGGGTATCATGATCTATAGACACACCCACATGTAATCACAATCAAGGACAGTAAATAAAAATTAAATAAATAAAACCATCAAGGGAAAAAGCGTAGAAACAGTTTTTATATGGTATAAAAGTACATACATAAAATTGTTTGATTAAAAATGTATGAATACACCTCCATGTGTGGTTCAAAATCTATATCATAAACATATACAGTTTTGAAAACCTCATCATGGTATGTATCCTTGTCATCAAAAAGTCAATACTTGTGTTTTTTGAAGGGTTCCTAGAACTAGAAATAACTATTTTATTTGAAAAAGAAACAAATATCACTTGCGATGATATTTTCTCTCTCCAGAATAATATCTAGATTATTGTTTTACGTCAACGAATTTAATCACAAATATTTACATCAAAATTAATTATAAAACCACATTAGATAATTTAATTCTCTAAATTAATTTGAAAAATATCTGGTATTAGTTATAATTATTCATTAAAACAACAATAAAACTATCCTTGAAAAATTAATAATTATTCTTTGATAAATTTACATAAATTATTCTTCATTAAAACAATTTTTTTTTCATATTATAACCCTATAATTATCTTTCAATAAAATCAAATAATTTTTTTTTATTTTTTAATAATTATCCATTAAAAATTCAAATTAATTATCATTGGAAATTTTGATAAATTATCCACTGACAATCCCATGAAATTTTCATTTTCAAATTCACCATTCATAAATATTATAGATTACATCCTTTGAATAAACTAGTTTAATTATCATTTGATAAATATCACAAATTCTATGTTGTATAATTTATTATAAATCAACCTTTAGAAGTACTAAATTTTTACCATAAAAATACCCAAAAAATTATCCCTCGATTTTTTTGTATTTATCATTTGGAAAATCTTCTCATATTTCTATAAAATTGTTATTTTATAATTATTATAAATATTATATTTTTTTAAAAAAAAAATTATCATTTGATAACTTTTTATATATTATCCTTTTAATTATTGTGAAATTATCATTTGATAATATAGGTTTATCCATATTAATTAATCAACCATATTATTATTTTTGTTTGTAATATTTTTATTTTTATTATGTACATTGAATTTGTAATGAATAATGGAAATGGTAGAAAATAAAGAAATAAAAATTCACTACTTGAAATTGTCTCTAAGTCAACGGTTATATACCCATGGTTTAAAAAAACCATGGGTATATACCCTTTTTCTAAACTAGTATCCACAATTTTTTTTAAAAACAATGGGAATAAACACTTAACAATTGGACCTCAATCGAGCTTATACTCCCCCTCCTCCTTCGATGAGCCCTAACCTCCACTCACCTCTAATCCCTTCCCCTCCATGCCTCCCCCTTGACCTCAACCTCAACCTCTTGTTCTTCACCTCCACCTCAACTTCCTGTCATCCACATCTCGGCCCTCCCCTAAACCTCTCAACCCCCACCTCCATCCCTCCGCACATGGATCATGAACCCCACCTTCATTCCTATATGTCCAGCTCTTGGCCTCTGTCTCCCTCCCCTTGTCACCCTCCCTATACCCCAGCCGCCTGGCCTAAGCCTCCTTGACCCTGCCTCCCAATCACGTCCTTCCTACCTCAAATTCCATTTCTGCCTCCATGCCTCCACTGTACTACCTCCTCCTTCCTACCCCCGGCTCGAGCTCTAACTCCCCCTCAGCTCCCTTGCTTACCTATCCATAAACACTAATTTACAAGGGTCTCCTCACATCACATGTATGTTTTATTAAAATGTTTTCCTGATATTATATTGAATCTCAACTCCCGAATACTATCTACTGAATTTCAATTTAAGGTTTTCTTGAACTATAATATTTTTAGGGGTTCATAAAGGCCCCTACGATGTCTATGGTTTGGTGTATATATTATTGGACTTTTTAGTTGAGGTTTTGTTTTCATTTTATCATGTTATCGTACTCAAATTTAACTATGTTATAATGATTCCATTGTTCACATTTCCCATTCCCCAACTATGTTCACTTTATCTCAATTTTTATCTACATTACATCCTATTCTAGTAAAATGTTTTAAAAAAATTGTTTTCATATATTATTAGCTTCATCCTTGATTCTATTTTAATAAACAAATGTTGGAAGTATATTTTTTTAGTTTAGAAGAGATTTCATCTTATAAATACCAGCGATATTATTGATGGTGTTTATGTTTATTCCAAAATTTTCTTTGATACATGGAATTCAATTTCATAATATTCCATAGATATTCCTATCACGTTTGATCATGATTTATTTTACCATGAAAATTTTTTATGGTTTATTTTTTAATCATGATTTCCTACTCATTTGTAATGAAAAGTAAATTATTGGTTATTTGAAAATACCTCCACATAAACTAAATTAGTATACCTTTCTTAATGTCCCTAAATGTGTAGTTTTATATTTCTAGATATTATATCCCTAAAATTATGTTGTTGACAATTGGGATGGTTTTCATAGATATTCATCAATTCTCCTATCAAGTAGACTAAATTTGCAACAATTTTTCTTCACTTTCTATGTATATATTTTTACCTCCATCTTGACATCTATGAAATTGTTTTCTTACAATGTATTTTCAATTTTATATTTGTTATTCCATGATTGTCTTCAATATTTCATTCAACTAATAGATGTATGTTTATTAATTAATACGTATTGTAACATTTTTTTAGGGAATTAGGACTATGAGTTTATTTATTACTAATATTTTATATATTACTCTTTCTAAAATAAACAGTTAGTACATGATGATATGTTTGACGTGTGTTTGATATATATCACAAGTAATAATTAGCTATAAATTTTTAGTAAAGATTCTAATTTTATGATCATAAAGAGATATAAAAAATAATTGTAATAAATACAAATCAGATTATATATAATATACTAATAGATTATACATTGTTGTTTAATACTATCTACTATTATACAGTTCCCATTTAATATTCTTTCTACCGTTATACACTATCATTTTTTTGAATACTAGGTGCTGTTGATATTTATTAATTTCAGTATAGGACCTACCCATTTATTTTTCTAGATATGGTAAATAATAAATTATAGACCATCATTTTTTAAATACTTCATTCATTCATTATACATCCCATCTACTGAAATGTATATGAATATATAAACATTTACACTCATCCGTTAGTTATCCCTCCTAATAGTGTATCTCACTGAAATTTATAGGAATATACCCAAATATGGATATATACCCAATTACATGCTATTATAAATCCATATTTCAAATCATAAACCCAATGTACAAAACCAATGATAGATTTAATTCTCTTAATATATTGTTTTTTCATCACCTTGCCTATACTCTAGATTTTTTTATTATATGACACATTTAATAAGACTTTGGGTAAAACACTTCCTAGTTACTTCCAAGAAGGATTCCCTATTTTTAGAAGCACTAATAATGTCTAGTACCATAAAAAAAATAAGATGTGGGCACTGCCCAATTACTTTTTGGTGTAATTTTAGAGAAACCAATATCAAATACCTTAGAAAGGGTAGGTTCAGCTACCTAATTACATTTTCCCCTTCCAATTAATTACATTCCTTCTTCAGTTGTTGTTGATTTCCCAATTTTAAATATTACATTGATTTTGGTAAGTGTATTTTTGTTATCCTACCAACTACTATCTGAAATGTTACTTGTATCAACTATATAAACTACCATTTTGGTAACCTTATCATCCCTAGAAGCTTCACTACTAAAAATATATTTGGATTAATCCCCCAAGCTTCTATTTAGTTCCATATTCATCTAACCATTTCTCATGATAATGTTGAACATCAAAGAGAGTCTCCTCCTTAGACTAATTTGGAATCTTATTATCAAGGGTCCCCTAGTCAGTAGACACCTAATGAAAAGGTATATCCTTACTGCAATGAGCTCCAAAAGTAATAGTGGTGGTTGTCTAGGTGATATTTGACTAGGAACAAAGGCCTCACATTGATCCCCTCTCTTCACAACATCTTGTATTGTTGGAATATCCTTATGTGGGACCTAAAGAACATTCAGTCCTGGAATCAAAGATAGCCACAATTGTCTGCTAAAAAAAGTTAAAAACCCTTCTATGTGTTCTTGTGAGAAGCACCAGAGCTACTTGAAATCTCAATTATATCCCTTTTCTATCTATTACTTAATTTTACAGATTGGACATCCTTATCCTTTGATGTATCAACACTCTTGAATATTCTCCCAAAGCTTCAACTACCCATTTCATCGGAGTAGCCATTAAAATTCTAGAACCATGTTCTAAAGACTAATTATCAATTTGAAAAGAGACCTTAGATGAATACTTATTAGGCTTCTAAGGTGATTAATATGTTGTAGGCCATTTTTCCCTTTTCAAGCACCAGTACACATATATTCCTCTTCCAGTAAGTCTGAAAAATCCATTCTTGGGTTAATTTCCAATTCATCATTCTTGGTATGATAATATTCATCCATATCACCCCATAGTAGCTTCATCTAAACCCCCTCTAACCTTGGACATCATCTTCCAGTACTATAGGATCCCCAAGATCCCAATCATTCTCTACATGATTTGAGGATCAATATTTATAAGGATTATGGTTCCATACAGAGTCACCAACCAAAACCTTATCATAGGATATAGATAGTATCCTATCCTTCCCCTTATATTACATATTCAGAACTATATGTGGCTTGTTTGTAATTTTATTCCCTAGTCTACAAACATTATATAGATGCTATATTTTATATATTATGGATCACACCATTCCCCTCATACATTTATCAATAGTAGGACCAATTCACTTGAATGAGTCACAAAATAATGGAAATATATTAATCTCAAAATTGAGCTCAATCTTATGATCCGTTGTAGCCAATATAACAATATCTGTTAAGGAAGATCAAAGTTAAATTTCAACAATAATTCTTGTAAAATATCCATATCTATCCGTCTAAGTTTCGAAATAAAATTTAATCATGACACCAATGGTAAAAGATACATTCCATAATCATCTAGAATGATTAAAAACAAATTTAATCCACTAACTCAAACCCATACCAGAGTGATGGAGTTAAATACATTCTTCGTGATTGGAAATCAGATCCCATTCTTGAATCCTTAAGATACCATACTTAAGTGAGACAAACCCAGAACTTCAAGCCATTCCTTTATCTATGTTTTGGGAAATACTATATGGATGAAATCCCTTACAATAGACATCATGCGCCATTTATAAAACATTCAAATATTATTTTATTTATTCTCCATATCTTTTAAGCTATGGTTTTGAACCATTGAAGAAATAAGATAAACAACAATAGAATACTTACATTCTATAATTAGTTCCACAAAAAATATTTGATCCACATCAACAATGAATGTAGATCAATTCATTCTGATTTGTTGAGTTGAAAATGAGACTCCCTTCCTAAAATTCTTAAGAGCACTTAATTTATGAGAATCCTGATTCCATTTCGTGGGATATTCCTCTGATGCATCATTAATATTAATGGATCCAATCCATAGAATAAAAAGAATTATCCTCTACCAAATTGACTTATTAAAACAACTAGATATAAAATAAATCTTATCATGTTGCACCAAGATAAACCATAGGACACCAAACAAAATAAGACTATGATGTGTAAACCCAAAACGAGATGAAATAAAATAAGTGGAACCATAAAAACCCATAATGGAAAGAATAAAACCAAATAAACAAATAGAATAAAATATTTAAAAAAATTCATGATCTAACCAAACCTTACTGGTTTAAATGTTAATCAAATCCACCAAAATTGATATAGAATGATCAAAATTAAGAAAATTGAACTCAAATAGGAAATATTGAATGAAACTAAAATAGGCGAAGTCAAACTAATCTATTATTACAAATATTGGACAAAATTGAACCAAATATAATAAATTAAAACTAATATGACCATGATCAACATGAACTAAACAGAAAAATACCAACTGATATAAAGTAAATACAATTAAATTGAATCCATTAGTACCCAAATGAATGAAACTATCTAAGATAATATTAACTAAAACAAAAAAAACTAAATCTAATGAAAATGTACAAAACAAACTTGTATCGAACAAAACCGACCCAACATTTATGGTTTTATGATAATTCAATTAAAACCAAAATTAATAGAAAAAACCTTAAATGAACCATATATTGAAAATAAATATAAAAACAAAACAAAATTAAATTGAATTGATTGAACATAATCAATTGGATTTGGCATGAAAAAAATTGAACTGTACAAAACTAATATAATGTGAACTGGGTGAAATAGAAATAACCAGTATGAACCTAATTAAACAATAAATAATATAATAAAGAAGAATCAACACTAACTAATGAAAAAAATAGATATAACCACATCCTCTTGAACTAATATAATATTTTGCCCTTTCTTATAAGAGCATGTTTTGACCCATGTGGAGTTGTGGTTCTTATATTGGGGTAGTGAATTGTATAGTAACAAGAGATAGGTTAGCTCTAGTATAGTGTTTATTTTATTTTCCTTATCACGTAATCCAATTAGTCCTTGTAATTCTTTATACCAATGAAGGGTAGTTATATTCAGTGAAGGGGTCCAAAAGGGCACTAGAGGTGGCTACACAGTTTTCTTTGAAGGGGAGGGAGATCGGGGTAGTGAAGGCATTGGTTAGCGTGTTTCATTTTTTTATACCATTATAATGCATTATTACTATTTATTTTCTATTACTTTAGTGTTGATGTATGATATATAAAATGGATCATGCAAAATTTTTATTTATTTTCTATTTCGGTTTTAATTAATTTTTTATTGGTGAAATCGTTCTCGAGTGCTGATTCCTTGATTCTAGGACACTTGTGCCAACCCGTGGGCATAGCCCATCCACCTTAGTCTATCCTAGTATTCCTATATTAATGTTTATAAATGAAACATGGTAATTCCTAGAAAACATTTATAATTAGGGATGGACTGAGGATGTCTAGGAAGGAATTGTGAATTCCCATGAATAAGGATTAACAAAATTTGAATTGAAAATGAGCATATATGGGAGACAGTAATATATATATATTTATTCTAGAAATGCTATGGTTATAAAAGGTGGTAAAATGGAAATGCTCTAGGAATACTAAATCTAAATTCACATTTATAACATAGAACCTCTAACTTTCATTCATATCATAGAACCTATGAATTTCATTCATAACCTAGAACCTCATAATTTCATTCTTAACATAGAACCCCAAAATAATGGAAAACATTATACCATTAATTCCCCCTATAAAAATGTGTCAATCTTATACCAATTCTACCTTGATTTTCAGATTTTTAATTTTGTATAGAAATAGTATTTCAAATATTCATCATAAGACATTATTTATATCACTATTTAATTATCCATTGAATGTGGATCAGTATAATTCACGTGAATTTTAAAACACTTTATGTTAATCTTACACATAATTTTACATTATCAATTAATATGACTTGTTTTTTGTTTAATAATGTATATATATTTATAATATCATGGAGTATTCAATTATACCATAAGTTTAATTTGACATAATCATTCGATACAATAATTTAATCTAACACAATGTTTAAGAAATATAAACTTATATTACATATCCCTAGAAATTATCTATTAGTTTCAAAAATAATCATAAAATAATGTTATTTCTTACACTACATATTCAATGTTGGGTAAAAATCTTGAATCATTAAAAATTACAGATTTTTCATCGGAAGTTAAGTTCCTAGTGGATTATGTAATTATATTTGAGTGAGTGATTTCGTATAGACAATTTTTATCACATTCAGATCAAATTTAAATTTTTCTCCCATTTAGCAGTTGGACCCCCTTCTTTGTTAATTAGTATGAATCTATTTATGAATTCCCAACAGACACCACCATGTGTAAATTTTTAAATTAATAAGTGACATCAAAATGAATGATTTTAATAAGGTTTATACCCTATGTGTAAATTGAAACCTTGTTGTTATGACATTTAGTATCAGAAAAATATAGTATTACTTGTGTAGAAAAGTGTTTACAAATTTGTTACTACGTATCATACTATACTCAACACTGATAGAGTTGGAGACCTGAAGTAATGAAGGGTAAATTGGTTATAGTAAGTATGGGAGTCTATTTGGGGGGGATTGGTTTCTATGCATCAACTATGGGAGGGTTGTGTGTGTTGGTTTGTTAATGGGAATCAGGGAGATTAACAACTTCTGTTAAAAGGGGATGGGTAGTTGGAGGTTTTTAAATAGAAGGATTGGAGTATATGAAGCGAATATAATATTCTAGAGTTTTATCCTCTGGCTTGGTCTGGGAGTTGCTTGGGCGGGAGATCTATGGGGGGACTCTCAAGTATCTCCTTCTTAGTTCTCGATTCTTATTCTTCCTGTCTTCCATCCAAATATTTGTAATGATGTTTTTAATTCAATGAATTTAGTTCTAATTGGGTCTTATCTAGAACCTATACTGGCCGTGAAGAGGTATCATCATTGTGACAAGAATTTTTCATGATAGTATTTATCTCCATGAATCACAATATTATCCAAATTTGTATAGAAATATGTATACTAGATCTCCCTGGTATTCTACTATAATCCTCAAACTCCTGAACAATATCAATAATCGGCTCCTGGATGTCACTATACAAATTATAATAAATTCCTCCTCAATAATAGATAATTCACTACCACTGAATGAAAATATTTAAATACATTCACATCATTCACGTTCCAACAATATTCATAATGATTATATTCATATTATATAAAATTTTTCAACTTGTCATTTTCCATGGATTATATACAATTTAAAATATGTTACTTTTGAATCAACAAATTGAACTTCCTTGAATAATTAGATGGTTTGGAACATAAAGGTTAGACTCACTATCTTCTTGTTTTATAATTTTTATACCATCAATTTCATCAAGTACATCAACATTTGAATGTTATGTTGGGTGTTTTTAAATATTATTCTTGTATAGTAACTTCCTGTTCCACAAAATCTATAATTCACATAGATATGATTTGAAAATTTAATCTATAGAATCTCAAATTCTTCATACTAAGTTATATATAGAACTCATGGGTCAAAAAATCATACTACTAGGTATCAAATTGTTTTTTTCATATATATGTCACTGTATATTAATCTTCTCAATTGTCAATTATATATCTAGTGATTAGATTATTAAAAATTTATATATATACATAACCCCCCATATAGTTCTCGTAGTCTAAAGACAGTGAGGATCTCACATTTAAGAAAAGAATTATATATGAATATATTGTTTAATTACGTTGAAAATAAAATTTCCAGAGGCATAGTGATCGCAACTGTAGATTGCAAGGTGCGCCACCTAAGGAACATGCTTTTGGCCAATCTCCTCAGGCAGTGTGTTAAAAGGAGATGGCTTTCAGTTCAATGCATTCATAATTTAATTACTATGATTCAAGATTCCAGTTAGGTGAAATCTTCATTTTTTAATGTTGTTGTTCATAAATACCTTTTACATTATACATATATAGCCACTCAATTTTCCTATAATGTAGTGATCATTTTCCAAGGATGCAGTCAGGTGAAGGTTTGTTAGTCTAGTGATCTAAATTGTGTTTTTCAGGAAGAAAGATCCCCCCATATGTGTTTTTGGATTCTTCAGTGAATATAATCAAGCATAGTGGTTTCTATTCATTTCTATTTAAGGATGGTTCTGTGATTTTGGATTACATAAATGCATGTACATTAGAGTTTACTCACCCTTTCATAGACCAGTAACTTGATCTTGTAGGAATTTTTCCTCTATTCAGAGGGAGGAAACCTAACCCCTACTTCAATCCCAAGTGATTATTTTTGAATTAAACCCCTTTGACATGTAAATTTCACGATTCAAACTCACTTCTCCATCCATATTCAAAAATAATAAATACAATCCCCACACATAAACTTTTTTATGCTTAGAAATTAATGTGAGGGTCTAAACCATGTCATTATTAACATTTGGTCGGGTCAGATATTTTATTATCACTATAATTTATAGTGATTACAAATTCCAACAATTGACACATATGGTTAAAGTAGGGTTTTACTCATCTATCTATGGGTAGGGATAATTGGTGTTATTTAAATTGGAACCACCAGAAGATTAGAACTAATTCCTTGATCTTTTATTTGAATCAGTTCTTATGATAATCTATGAATGGTTTAACAACACACTCCTGGATAAAAAATGATTTCTATATAACTCTAATCCATTTGAAATAATAAATGTATCACAATCCAATATTCTATATTCTACTCATGAAATTATTAAACATCTATATTAGTCAATAAATCATTAAACACTCAAAAAAATTTATATTTACATCAATTAATGTAATAATTATTACGAACTTCTCTTACTTCAAGCCTTCCACATCATCCTCTTCCATTTCTACTTCGTCTTTTGGAATCTTTTTCAAGTACATGATAATCTCAGAGAATCCTTAGAATCTATTAATTTAATTTCTAGATTTAAATTCCAAACACTTTATCACTCAGGTTTTAGGTTTATGTTTTAGAATCAAAACATTTATATACTTCTCCATCCTCTCTATATAAAATATATCTTTTATAATCTACATGAATAATTTACTATTTTTGATGAGTCATGATGATTTTTACATTAAAGGATCAATATAGAATTGTCTTATGTAATATCTATAATATGTGATTTTATTTGTTAATGTAACCTTGTATCCTTTGTGGGAGCCACCACTATAGTAGTATCATAAGACAATTTGATATCATCATTACTACTTATTACCATATAAAGGACATGGATAAATCTTGGAATTTAAACTACTTCTATGGATACCAAAAAGTCATCTATATACATAGAATCTAATATAGAATTAGGGAAAATAGGATTCTTTGAACTCTTTTAGCTCACATCTCTTCCATTAACAGTGGATATATATCCTGAATGTGATATTTGATCATACTATTTTTTTGGAAACTAGATTTTTAGGACTAATTGATAACTAGTTCCCCATCTTCTCCACATATTGGGATCATATCCTTAGTATTTCTCAGATACAGAAGCATAACCTTATCAATATGCCTATGTTTTTCTATTATATACTCATGATATATACCTATTATACATACATTTTAGGTAACATATATCCTACTATATAACATGTTATACATGATAGATCATATCACATATGAATATGCGATTTTACGGATTATCCCTCTATCTCGTATTGTGTCTAAGGACACATTTTTTTAGGGAATTATGCTACGTAACAATAGAACCAATACATTCTTAGATTGTTCCATAATAAATTAAATTAGTATACGGTCAATCTATGTACCTTTATATAGTCTATATATCCTTTTGTATATATAAAAAATGATATTGGTTCCAATGGTTTATATTAGTACAATTATTTACTTCATGGGGAATCATTTTTTAACCATTCCTGAAATGACTATAAGATTTCTATTTAGTTTCCAATATGTATGATGTCATAAACATATAACACTATGAATATGAGCACAACCCCACTAAACTTCTTGTAAACAGATCGTGGACATTCATTCATTATGAAACCAAAATCTATTAAACCATTATGCATCCAGATATTTCATGATCCTAATGTCTATTTTAACCCACAATTTTAGATCTAAATTTTTTATATATTATTATAATTTCCATGAGTCAAAAATACTTTAGTTTGTGTCATATATACTTCATCCAAAAGGATTCCTTAAAAGAAATTATTTTTTACATCCATTATAAAATTAAATTTTCTTGGTAATATTTTATGAGAAGTATATTTATAATTAATTTATACATGGGAACTAGAGAAAATGATTAATATTAGTAAATAGATTATTTTTTTAAACACATATTCCACTTGTTATTTCTTATAGGTACATACATTACCTTTAATTCCTAATATTTTTGATCATCCATTTTCACCGAAAGTTCTTTACCTTTACTGGTGTATACTATAAAACCCATAAATTGTTTAGATACATTGAATCTATATTCAAATTTATGTATTCGTTCCATCTTGTAGAATACAGACTCTATAATACTTATTTATAGGAAATAAGACCACTATTTTAAAACAATTATTTGTCTCTATATTTAGTGATAAGAAAACCATTTCTTTCTGGATCTCTTTCCTCTCTCATACTCATATGTAGTACTTGTGTTTCAATAAAAACATCATCTCTGGGGACCTATGGTATCTTTTAAGGTACCAAATATTACGTGTCTTTGGCATCAACTTCTTGTATGTTAAATTTCTCCCACTATACTTTTGAGTTTGTGAACCATCTAAAGAAAAATAAATTGTATTATGAATGTAACCTTATTTTCAGAGGCTATATAGAGTGTATACCATTATTTAATGCGGATAAAATATAAACATACACATAAGACCCAATGGTTCTAGTTTTCTTTCCAAATATAGTGTAAAGTGATAACTCACATCCCCTTGCATGAAACTATGAAGTAATATGTTAATTTTAAATTTATAATTTGAATAGAATATCTTATTATACTTAAGTTGGTATAGTTTTTAGTGTTAATGTGGTGGTGTGTATTGAATATCCCTAAAAGGATAATGGATTAATATCATGTACAATCATTTAACATACAATATATTTAAAGATACTATTCATATATTCAATGATTCCTTTCACATTGGTTTATTTAAAATATTAAGTTCAGATAGGAACCCACACTCCCATTGAATGTTGATTAATCCTTAGATAAAATACCCACCCACTCAATCAAATTAACTATTATTTATCACCTTACCATGTTGATTCCCTAATTAATTTTTGAATTCATTGAATTTATAATTTTTTTTGAATTATAGATCAATAATTAGAAATATATATATCATAATACCCAACAAGTCCAGCAAGAAGAAAAGCACCTGACTATTTATTAAAAATAAATTAAAAGGTTGAAAAATATGAATGGGGTTTGACAAAGGGGTTTCCCTCACACAAAAACTACACAATCACTTAAAATCATTTGAAAAATCATTTTCATACTCATAGTAATCATCAATTTCCCTAAAATATTTAGAATTACCTTGATTTCTTAGGATCTATACATACTTCCTTCTTAGATACTTGGAGGATGATTTGGTGGGAATAGTTTTTGGAAAGTTAGAATAGTATTTTCATGGCTTAATATTAGTAGGATAAGGAGTAAAACTAGCAATATTTATCACCTAATTATTTTCATGAAGGAAATAATCTTTGAATAGGTATGAGTGATATACATAACCTCAATGGCAGTGATATCACTCACCCTAAAACCATTGGAGACTTCCCCCCATTTTTCAATGATTTTTGAAGAAGTTAATATGTTCTGGATTTATTAGTTGAAAATGATTACCATGAAGATTGAGAGAAAGAACATGGGGGTCCTCTAATTTATTACCCTCACTTTGGTTCTGAGTATACAATACCATAGGTTGGACAACCTCCATATCTCTGACCGTCCTAGCTCTATGCTGAATCTTAACTTCAACATCACTAGGGAAGCTATATGAGTCCACCGATCTGCCGATTGATCGACTACATGGGAATATTGAGACTCATGTCAAGTTAGTATGTCCCCTAAAGTAGAGGTCTTCCTTTTAAGAGTATTCCTAGAACTAGTAAACTTATGCTAATTCATAAGATGGTCATCAAAAGAGGCAGCGTTAATAGAAAATTTACCATATGTCTTCTCATTCTTATCAGAAGTAGGGGGTCCACAAAAGGAAAATTAACTTTATCATGACTAGATTATCTCATCCATATAGATTCATCATTCCCACTAGAAAAGAAAATTTGATTAGATTAAGTAATTACTGCAAGAATTATTGGAATGAACAAATACCTTATAAGAAAAAAATCATGGATCTTTTTATAAACTACACAATTGTAGAGGTATTCCATCTGTGTAGATAACACCAATATCCTTGTTTGAATTGTACTCAAATAAACATCCAATAGTACTCTAAAAAAATAACCAAAACTAGCATGTTCCATTTTTATATCCATTTCAATTGGAACTCCAATTGACGAAGCTAAATCTGAAAAGATTTTTGGATGCCAATAGTTTTAGCCAAGGCCATAAAATCTAAACCAAACATGAGTGATAGAGTTTCTGACCTCAAAGGGTTTGAAGCTATAGTTACATTATAGGATTCTCAAAACATCTAGGATTAAGGAAATTGAACCAAAAATCCTTATCATAATCCTAAACTCTGATTTAGGAAATAATAATTATACGGATCCATGCCCCACTAGAATGCACTTCAAGTTTGAAAATCACAAAATCAAAGATAGTGTGCTAATCAGATCACCAAATTTCCATGATTTATGCCCTTTCAAGAGCACCGCACATACAATAATGGATGAAAACAATGAACAAGTCAATTCAAGACTATGTCCAACCATGAAATAACATAAATGTGTATCCCCTTTTGATGATCTGAGCGAAATCATATGCATTAGGGGAAAGAAAAAACATGTTGGACACTGATGGATTACATAGAGGTGTCACTTTGGAGGAAGAAACAAGAGGGCTTGAGGTTGCGAGATCTGATGATCATCCTTACCTACAAGAGTATCGATGCCCTCTTTTTCACCCGCATCATCATTCAATAAATTCACCAATGATTGTTGCACACCAATAAAGTTGAAGCCGAAATCACCTGATATGACGGTGTGTGTCACATCTACTACGATTCCACCCATAGAGACATCCTTGTGAGTTACCAGTGGGGGCTGTGAACCAGAAATCAAGTTGAAACCAAAGAAGTGAGGTAACATCAAAATGGTAGGAAACCCTAGAATCCATATCCATGGGAGATCTCTCAAAAACCTTGTTACACCATTCTCATGAATGAATCCATATCAACATAAATCATCAATAAAATTAATAAATTATGAATACCCACATCATGAGTCTAATTTGAATGTTCTATACATATTTTTGTGTTCTAATAGTAGATTCACTCTAGCTCTATCACCATTTCAACCAAAAAGTGCCTTGGTGAATTTTCCTTACAATCAAATGTGGCATCAATCATGTGGTTTTATCTCCAAAGAGTATAAGTAACAGTCCTGATAAATCATTGTCAAATGATTAATATTTAAATAACCATGAAATTTGTGCAGTAGATGGATTTGAAATGAGTTATGTGAACTTGATTCTTTAAAAAATTTCAGTACTTGGTTATTAAAGTTTAACACATAGAGATCATTATATACATGTGTCATAAAATAATATATAATATATTTTTAAAAGGAACACCTTTTATTCGAAAAATGAAAATAAAACCAAATATATCTATGTAGGATAAATTTTTTTGTTTTTGGTAATATTTTTTATATAAGAGAAATTTTTTTAAACAATGATCATCCCAGTTGGAAATAGATTGTAGTAGTTTCTTGTGGAAAGTGTATCCCGCTTCACACTATTGGAAATCCAAAAAACCACCACTCCTAGAGAAATATTTCAAAATCTAAATGGTTCCTATATTTCAATACCTTTGCGAGAATCATAATCTATATCTAATATCCATTATATTGATATAGAATGATTTCACTCAACAATGAACACACAGGGAGATTCCCATTTCTTAATTAATTGGGTGAAATTTTTATTCTTGTTTCCTAGCATGCCCTATGTGAAAACTTTGTATCCTTTTCCCTTAAATAGAATTGGATATTCCATTTTATTAAAAAGGTTATTAGGATACTAACACATAGTTTGTGTATTGGTCCACTTTCCCTCATTTTCTTTTTCTTATTCACTTTATAGATCACTTGATTTCCATACCCCATGTATTTTCCAACATAGAAAATTAATGTAAGGATTTTCCAGAGAGGCTTATAAATATTCATAAAATTATAATTAACAATAAAACTGGATAAAATCATAGGCTTTGAGGAAATAATGATATCTATGGGATGCTCATTAGGAATCATAAATCCCAATATGTCCCAGAACTAAATATAGCCAATAATCTTTACAACATAAGGCCCATATGGTAAAAAATACTTATGTATTCTTGTGAATAGTGGAATAGAGATCTCATATGTCTCTTATATCCTCTTCTCATGATACTGATAATGAATGAAAAACCTAATTATGTACACATCATTATATTTGTGTTTCTTTAAAAGATCACTAGAAATAGATTAAATCATAAAACATTAAAAGTTAGTTGTATCATCAAAATGTTTCAAATAGAGAGACTATTTTTCCTCAGTGGTATCATTTCTAGTATCTTTAGAAATAGAGTTTTCCAGAAAATATATTTTCCATTGATAACATTTCATAACTCACAAATGTGTATTCCATTCCTGTAAATTCCAGTAGTTGAGGAAGTTATCTTTCGTTAGAAAGTATCTGAGTGATATAGTCAACGATGTGTGGGTTTCCATTTATTTGGTCTGTTAGAATATAATGTTACTAAAATATCTTAATTACTAAATTATGTAATTTTTTTAATATAGTAATCTCAAAAACATTTATCAACACCTTATAGTAAACACCATTAGTTTGGGAATATCATGTCTCAGGAATATTCTAGTGGAATGGATGCGTATGCCCTTTATCAAAATCATGATTTCATCATGGCATGTTATTTGAAGAGTTTAAGGTATCCATAACATTCCAACAACATTAACACATATATTTTTGATCTGTTGAGTGGACTCCCAAGTCCTGAAATCCTAAATATAATTTCATCAATGATTTTCCACTTAGGTACGCCATGTCTTTCATGGGTAGTTAACCCGTTATACAAACTATATTATGTCAACCCAAGAACTCATCATAAAATTCCCTAATAATTGAAATCACCTAAACCTATCCTGGTCAAGAACATTGAACTATTGTTCAATTTACACTCAGTTTGTGGAAGCCTATACAGATATAATATTTAACTTAAGGGATTTTGATCATTATCAACAAATATCATTTTTTATCTTATGTTCATGAATGTTAATATTGATCACATATAAATTTAGTGACTAAAATTCTCAATATAATATTTACACAAATTATAATATTTATTTTAACCCCATATTCAATGTTTGTTAATTAATCTGATTAGTGATTTTAAAATACATAAATAATTAACCATTAAATTGAATTAAATAAATTAAATAAAGTTGTATGACCATGATATTCTCTAATTGTTTTGTATAATGGATGATAAACAAACTATTGACCTTGGGAATCAACTTTTGGCACCAATCATGGTTCTAGTTATAATATTTCACTTGCACTCGTATGTAGCTCTTAGATAGGAATCTCCTCTAGTACAAACATGAATTACCTCCACTAGCCAGATTGTTCCATCGATTATATAATTTTACACATATGAGTTTGAGGAGAATGAATTCATTGGTTGAGGGGGTTTACATAAAATAAATTGTTGGAACACATACCCATATATTATAAGAGGAGAGTAATTACCCATTTATAATTACATATTTTCCAAAATTATTACCAAAATCATGCAATAATAAACTAAATAAACCAATCACACAAACAGGATGGTCTATGATTATAGCCATCCCATATCATGAAATGAAGATTAAAAAGTTTTCTTTCATGATTACACATAAATTAATTCTTTATTATTAAGATAAACATATCTAATTAATATAATTACATAAATTAATAATTAATTAACCTTATCCTAATTACCCTATATTGTTTCTTTGAAATGACCATCATAAATGAAATACGAAAAATAAATAGATGGAACCATATTTATAGATAATTACATGAAATTAATTATTAATTTATTAATTATACAATCATTATTAAATAGTCAACATATTATATGTCAAAAATGTAATTAGTTTTTTCGGCAACTAATTATTCTTTATGAAATTTAATTTATTTATTTATTGGCTGACTACATAGTGTGTTCTAATGTGTTTCATTCCACATTTTTTACTTGGCATGTATTTAAGATAAATTCTTAAGGACTTAGTGCGTATTGAAATTGGACTACACGAAGGGTAGTGATGAGCTGTGATCAACATGTTCCTCTTTTTTATTTCTGTGTAACCCAATTTTTGACCCAGGGTGTAGTTAAGAAACAAGAAATAATAAGTCACAAGGGATGTGTTTAAGAAAAACAGCATATATCAAATTAGTAATATAGGTTTTCAGTATCACTTGATGTAATATTGTGTATATAACGACCTAGTTAGAATGCATTTCACCAAAAAATTATGTCATCTAAATAACATGTATGCTAGAAACACATCCTATAGTCTGATGAACCAAGTACCAGGATGACCTATTCAACACATGGTGTGCATGAAATACACAACATTTTATTACTTTTGGATGTATTGTGTATACCAATAAATATCCATGTGCAAGGAACTATAGTTAAAGACACGTAATTTATGTTACACACTATGTATCCAATCCTATCAATAATAATTGTTAACACCTACAAATAGAATATATATTTATTCTTCACATGTTCTTAATATATTTTTGAAAATATGAAACATGATTGAATAAAACTAATATATTGATAACAAGTTAATTATACTCTGTGTTATATAAAACAAATAAAAAACTAATAAAAAATTATTATCAAAGACTAAAAAATAATTAATTTTTTTTAATTATATTATAAACCCTCCAGTACAACATAAAGGTTATGGGAATCGTGTAAGTTCTAAAAGAGGCATGAAAAACATAGATTTTTTTGTAATCTATGAATAATATATGATCTATACAATGAAAAATTATAATGGAGATGAAATTTATTATAAATATTTATTGAAAAGAACTAATAAGCATGAATTTATGATATGTACACATATAATTTATAAACAATTAGTCTAATTTAAAATTTAGCCTTCATCAAATTAGTTCTTCATCGATGAATCCATAGACTAACCTTGTTGTACCTTCATAACATCAGAGGAATCAAGGATATATCCCCACAAGAGTTCATCTATACAAGCTTCATGAACCTCTAATCATTTTCATAGAATTTTTCAGGTGAAATTTTTGATAAATCTAACAAGTGAGATGATTATCATTGATTGCAACTGAAATCTTCAATTAAAGAGTTACTAATTCTAGTGGAAAGGATAATTTCTCTCAATTCTTATGATAATTATATGGAGGGATCTCTCTAGGTATTGAGAGAATTATCTCTACTATTAATTAAGAAAAATATATGAAACGAAGCTATAGATTCCCAAAAAATTCACAATATTGATTATTGAGTGCTAAATTTAGAAAAAATAATAATTTAGCATTGTATATTATTATTTTCTAAATTAATGATAAACCCCATGTATAATGAATAAATTTTTTTACATAACTCTTGCAAAAATGATGGATAAAATAAATATTATTTTTATAAATAAATATATATATATTTATTCCAATAATATATTTTTTAAATTCCTCTTTGATTGATAAAACTATGTTTCCAAATACATATCAATATTTAACAGACATTAAGTAATGAATATTTATTTCATTAAAAAAATAAATTACTTAATCTCTAATAAAGATATAAATATTATATTCCTTGAATTAGTGAATAGATATTTTTTAAAATATTAACATAACTAATTATATAAACATTTTGTTACTTTCTAAATAATTAGGAATAAATAAATATATATTTTTTCATGTAATAAAATAAAAACCTACATAAGAGATTACTATTTATTAAGGCTTTATCTCATATATATATATATATCATTTAATAATTGTTTATTCAATATTTATAGTCTCTCCAACATGAGAAATTATTAAACAACATATGAGAACAATATTTAAAAAAAGAATATTAATATAGAATTAAACTATAGTACTGAATACACATAGTGTATGACTTTATATTCCCCTTTATTAGTGGAAATAGGCTACACTACCCAATGTCTATCGATAGTGTCTTGAATAATTTTAATGCTCCCATTGAGAAATAAGTAAACATCAAAATGAAATGTATCCTCCTGTGAATATACACTATTTAATATAATCCATTTATTTCAACATATGTAATCATGATATTTTATATATGGTTTCATTAACCTATATACTCTATTTATTTCACATTAACATTCTAGAAGTGAACCTACAAAAAACCTACCATGGAAATAATCTTAATCAGGTAGTTAAATTCTTATAAAATGGACTAAAGTTTCATCATCTATTAATGAACATAAGGTATAAATTGTTTAGCTCATTTTCATTAATATAGTTCCAGTCATGATACACTGAATATATCCTAATTCTATGGTTGCATATGTTTTCATTTTTTTCATCAAAACATAAAATTACATGATTCATGACATGAATAAATATTATTATAAAAATATAATGGTCTATATACATATCCTAGGTTAAGAACATCTGACAACATATATAATTTAAAATATCTTATTAGAAGTTCATGTTCTGTGATATCCTTCACTTATGATTACTAAGTGAATAAACAATAATAATTTCTCTCAATTTCCTAGGATTTTCCATCCATGGTAGCCTGTATCATATTTCTTCCATGAAATGAAATCATATTTCTATATAGATTTTATTTAATAAGAATATAATGACACTTTGAGGGATTCATTATAATAGGAACTACTATGACCATTAAAATAATCAATTACCCTTATGAAATTATCACATACTATGCCATGAATGAAAAATTATGACATGATAAATTTTTTTATTAATATAAAAAAACATGAATATAATTAATCATAAATTATATTGATGTTGGTTATAGGTCACAAACATAATCCTTGATAACAATAGTTTAGTTAAAATAAACTAATTGCGATTTTGGAATGTTTATTTTAATAAGTAAGGGTATAAGGAAGAAAAATTTTAAAGGGAATCAAACTTTAGATCACGTATTTTATGTCTTAAATCCTATAAATAGAAATTTCTCAATTATTCTGTTATTGGCCAAAACCAGTGTATGGTTATATTTCAATTTTACCAAGAATGGCCCTTTTAGTAGGACATCGCAATCATTTAATGGTTGCCCTAATGTAGGCCACATCTTGTTTTTCAATGGAGACCACGATAATGGAATTTTGATACTCCATATAGGGGTCTAATACCACTATTATTTAATGATTATTATATTAGATCAATAGTTAGATTAATTTTATGAAGTATACATTTTGATACATCATATTTTATATGATTACAACTTTATTTATGAAATCTAAATTAATCATGGAAATAATTCTATAGATAATGGATTCTCCATATGCCAATTATCGAAATCTAGTGGAATAATAGGTTTTCAATATCTAGATTCTTCCAATATTGAGGAAAAATAGGTTTCTCCACATACTAATGTTACTAATATTGGGGAACATCATATTAAAAATGATGAAATAGAGAAATTTGTTTAAGGTGAAAAACCAATGTGTATGAAAAGAGGGATCTTCGTAGCATGATAATATTAACAAAAACCATTTATACGAGAAGTAAAAGAATAAAACTAATGGTTTGATGGAATTATCATAACCATCTTATTGACCTCAACAAGTACATTTCTATTAGGTACATTGGTTTAAAACTATAATGCATGTAAAGATTGATATAAATACATGAAACAATGTTGTGTGTTTAATGAAGGCACCAATTTGGTATGATGTTAGGGTAATATTATGATATAAATTTACTATTTTAATAAAAAAAATAATATAATGAATAATTGATTTGCTCTTCATTTATCCTTATAGATGCCTTTATACTTTTTGGCTATCAAATAAAATTTGTATTAATGGGAAATATAAAGATCCATAGAGACTCTCAAATAATTATTACAAAGTATCACCTTAGGAATGTTGAAGGGAATTTAAACCCACACTCACTATAAATATATTAACATAATAAAAACAAATAAACATTGATTTAATTTATTGACCACCATTAGAAGTCCACATTCAAGGAATATTGTGATATATAAAATATTTTTTGGAAACACATGTCTTAAACACCCTGATTAATAAATGTTCATTTATGAAATAGAAAATGAGTGTGGGAAATAAAAATAAAGCATCAAAACTAACAAACCCCTAATTTAATGTAAGTATGGAGTACACTAACATTATATGTTTCTATGTATTTGAATTATACCTTAAAAAATTCATGTGTCATGAAAAAACTACATTATTACATTACCTTGTTTATAAGTATATTGATGAATGAAAATCGAAATCCACATCTATCCCTGATTTTATTCATTTGAAAGAGACTCAAGTAAATAAATATAGAATACATGCTCATGAAACACAAAAGAGTATTTGTATCATGTTTAATTATGACATAATAAAAAAGTTTTCTACTATAAAATAGTATTACTTTACAATTACTATGTAGTTTTTATACTTTTACCTAGTTTATATACAAGAATATTAATCATTTATACTTGAGAGATGAATAATTTAAGTGGCCTTGGAGAATCAAGAATAATATAAACACAATTGTGGTTTGGTATTTTCAGTTTATCATCAAATATATGATGAGAAAAGTAATGGAAAATGGATAAAATATAATAAAATGGATGATATTATGACAAGAATAAATACCCTTGAAGAAAAAATTAATTGGAAGTCTGAGTTATTAGAGAATATTATGGGAAATAATCAAATAGAAGGAACAACACAAAAACAACCAATATAATAAGATCTTCCCCCATGAATTGAGGCTATCCATTCCACTCAAATATATTCCTTACCAAAGGTAATGTATTTTCAGAATACTATTTTCTTCAAATGTGAATCATGTAGACATATATATTTACTATACTAATATTCTATAGGCTGAAATTAATTTATATTTTTATATATTATCAACCACCCATTACCGTATCATGAGGAGTATAGTGTATAATATCAATGGAGATATTATGCACCACAAAAAACTATTTAAATATCATGTGATAGAAGGGATTCACATATAAAAATAGACAACTACCAAGATACCTATTTCCATTGATGATTTTGATGTCCCCACAACCAAACATATTATTATGACATTCATAGGTAGGTTATTTGATCATTCAAATATACATGTCAATAATGTGGTATCTCATTTATAATTTATTTCTCTTCAAAAAATATACTAATTAATGAAAAATTAAAGGAACATGAAATTTTTTATAGATGTTGAAAATGAAGAAGAAATATATATTCTAATCAAAACAAACCAATATATCAACCGATCAATAAAAAATACATTCAAATATTAATTATACCCAACCAATTAAATTTATACATTTATATATATAAAATGTTTTAATAAATACAATATTTGGTGTTAATAGTACATTCATCATTTATATTTTATGAAAAAACATTTAGAGATGTTGTAATTGACTATCATGTAATTGAAAATGATGATGAAATTCCAATACATGGATGGCTACAAGTTTCAGTGGTAAATATATATTTGAGGTGTGGTTTCATAATTTGGTTATCCAATAGTGGTTGTACAATGTTAATTATAGTTAATTACTTTTAATATTATTTTATGGAATCTATATATATAATATATAATGGGAAAACATAATGAATGAAAAAAGTGGACTCATTTGTCGTCAAATCACTTCTATATAAATAATGTCATTTTGAGAAGAAAAATATATAAAAATAGAAGACTAACTGAAAACAAAATTCATGAAAATGAAAATATAGATGACAAACTCTTCCTAATACACATAATTTAGGGTTAAAACTCAAAAATAATAGCATATAAAATATTTTTTTATTTTATTCCTTACATAATCATTTATGATTTTGGGCTGTATTTTTTTCATTTTAATCAAATTTGATACTCCAATTATTTATTTTTTGGTTTCAATGAATGTACTACCAACTATTTGGCCATACATGATGATTTATATCAATTTTAAATACACAAACTTCAAACATTTACAAATAAAAGTCACGTTATATGTATTATATTTTTTTAATGATTTTTTTAATGATAGGATGAAATTTAAATATCATAAAAATAATTATATGAGGATGTTCCTTGAGCCCAATAATTCTATGAAGTTTTAAAACGGCATATGAATTAGGCTATATGTAATATTATTACACTATCCAAAATAATATAAAAACATTAATTATTTTTCTTGATTTTTTTTACAATATCAGATTCAAAGAAATGGAAATTAATGTGGTTATTTTGTTCACAAATATCTTAAATATATTTTTCCCAAAAAACTATCATCCATGAATAGGAATATCAGGTGATATTTATAAATTAATTTCAAATATTTACTAGTATTTTATTTTGATTATTTATCTAGTACAAGATTAACTCTCTGAAATCCATGAACTCAAATGACAAAATATTTTTATTTATAAATTAGTTGATGGGATACATTATGTTAGAATGTTTACATAGATTTTTAAGAGGATATTTACTATTATATATTTAATTAAGTGGATCATTATTTTTCATTCACCTAATTTAGTTAATTTCTTTATATTTTTAACTTATACATATTTAGATAGTTTTCATGAATTAATTTTTATAAATTATTTGAAAAAGATGGTTAACTTAGGTATCATTTTTCACTTCATAAAGTTATTTTTTTTACTTTTTGAATCATTTTATGATTAGTATTATGTGTTTTCGTGGAACAAATGACTCAAAGAGTGTTATGTTAATTTATAAATGATATTTTGGTTTAAAATGAGTGGGAATCACATGTAACCAAGAAAACAAACATATATTATCATAATACTTTGAGGAAATTACCCATAAGTGATAGGTTAAATGTATGAAATATATTCATGTCAATCTAGAAAATTATATATCCATTATGACTCAATGTGCATGTTTCCAATTAAAAAGTAATATTTCATATCAAAACCTATTCTACTAACTAGAAATCAAGAAATCACACATTGGTTATCCTGATACATTAATAGAATTATCCATAAGTAATTTTTATCTTTTATCTATTATCTTCATATCAATTTGACACATGGTGTGTCCGATATGATTGAATATTTTTATTTTTATTTTAATGTTAATGTATAGTTAAAGACATGAATCAGTCCCTGAAAAATGTGAAACAATGCATGAATTATCATTGTTATTTTGAAAATAATTCATGGATAACTTGTTACATATATTAATCAATCACAAATAAATCTGACACACGATGAACCAGGTATGACTCAAATACTATATTTTCATTTTAAAAGTTACATTTAAGTTAAAAAATAATTCTACTCACCCAGTAATAATAAAACATACACATATCATGATATTTTTGGAAAACAATCCATACATTATTTTTGACATGTATGAATAACCTATAATTCAATATGACATGCATTGTTTCCAGTATGACTTGATGTTCATGTTTTTTATTTTTAAATGAGGTTTTAGTTAATAACATTTGTCACACATTAAAATTTTCCACAAAATCATGGATTGTCTTTCTATTTTATTATAGTGATCCATAGTAATTTTTTTATAAGTAAGAATCGGCCACCTAGTAATCTAAGACATGGTGTGCTCGATATGACATAATGCATTTTTTGAGTTTAAAAATGAATTCTTAATTAATATTGTTTGTAACACACTAAAAAACACACTATTATTGTCTTGATATTTTATTAAAATGAAAAATAATTAATTTTAACTCATAATACTTGATCACATATTAAATTTTCCCATAGTGTTCTCATTATAACTAGAAGTGTGTCTGTTTTATTTTTAAAATTGGCAATTTAGCTTAAACCATGTTTCACATACTAAAAATTGATATAACCCACTTGAGATTTTAGTAAAAATATACAACTTCACTTATAGAAACTATCCTCATGTCTATTGGATTCAAGATGTGGTCAATTTGACTAGAAATGTGTATTTCAGTTTAAATGTATCATTTTAGTTCAAAATAAGAGTTACTCAATAAATCCCATGAAAAGTCACACATATTGGTTTGATAATTTTATAAAACAATACATATGTAAATTTTTTAATATTAATATTCCACACATCAATTTAACACATGGTGTAGTCAGTACAAACAGATTCATAATCAACTTTATCATCCAAAACAAAATTTTCATAATAAAATTTGGATAATGTTATTCTCTTTCCTTTAAAATTTTAGAAAATTGCACCTATTTAATTTTTATATTTTGGAATGAGGAACATGTCAATCTAACACACTATATTGCCGATATGACCCAATACATGTGTTTTCCGTTTAATAGAGATAGTATATGTCAAATTATGAATCAATCATTTAAAAACTCGAAAAACTTGTTGATTACATTCAATCTTTTTAATAATGATCCATGAGTCAATTTTTATGTCCATGAATAAAAAACTCATCGATTAGACACATGTTGTGACTGGTATGACTCAAAGATCTGGTTTTTTGTTGAAAAGATATATTTTAGTTCAAAATTAATGGAAATAATAGAAAACAAAGAAAACATACATATATTTCCTTTATAATTTATAAAAATGAGCTGTAATTCATTTATATATATTTTAATTGAACTCACATCAGTCTTACAAACAGTGTAGTCAGTATAACGCAATATACACATTTCAAAGTATAAGTGGAATTTTAGGTCAAAACATGAATCACATACACAAAATAAAAATGATTTTTTATATTGATATTTTAGGGAATAGATATATAAGTCGATTTATATGTTTATGAATCATCCACATATCAAATTTATACCTAGTGTGCCTATTATGACTCAATGTGCATGTTTGAAGAAAATAATTAATATTTTTTATAAAAAGTGTTAATGTATGAAACCCATGAAAAGAAATAAGGATTGTATTGAAAATATAGTAAAATTATATATATGTCAGTTCTGATATAATGGAATCAATTTTAGTTCACCCTGACATACAACTTGTATAGTATGCTTGAAAGTGTGGGTTTTTATTTACAATCAACTGTTTAGTAAAAATACACTCTGTATACTAAAAATAACGAAAATGATTCATATTTACTAGATAGCTTATGATAATAATAAAAAACTCATCTGTGATGTGTTATAATTCAGCACAAATAAATCCAAAAAATGGTGTTCCTGATTTGAGTAAAAGCTCATGTTTTATATTTAAAAGTGACATTTTAATTCAAAACATGTGTCACATAATGATAACATAAAAAAACAAATTGTAATGTATTAACACCTTAGGACGATGTTCCATATGTAATTTTTTTATGTAAGAATCAACCACATGTCAATCATATACATGTTCTGTTTGATATGACTTATCGAGCAATATTTTAGTTTGAAAAGAACATTTTGGATCAAGACATTTTTTACTCCGTGAATACTAAACAAATGCACATAGAATGTCTTGATAATTTTTGAAAAAGATCAATATGTTGTTTTTGATGTATAAAAATAGGGAAAACATCAATCTAAACTAGAATTGGGATGGTATGATTAAATGATCTTGTTTTTTTTATTTAAAATCAATATTTTAGTAAAACAAGACTACTCATAGGAAATAATGTGAAATGCACCCATATTTTTCAGATACTATAAAAAAATATTTATAGGTGATTTTTATGTTTGATAATTGGGTGTATGTAAATCTGACACATGGTGTACCTGGTATGACTCAATGTGCATGTTTTTTGTTTAAAAGTGATATTTTTATTCAAAACATGTGTTTCTCATTGAGAACAAAGACATGGATTGTTCTTAATAAATAAAAAACGTTGGTAGGTCATTTTTGATGTGTAGGAATCATCTTCATTAAAATATGTTCCATAGATTTCATTTTATGAATCAAAGTCCATGTTTTCTATTAAAAAGAAACATTTTAGTTTAAAAACAAATGTAACTCATTAAAAAACATCCAATCACATAAATTTTATTGAAAATTTAGGAAACATTTCGACATTTAATTTTTTATATATAACAATTGTCCCAACATCAATCTAACACATAATGTGGAAAGATTTATTGACTATTCATGGTTTTATTTGTAATCAAAATTTTAGTATAAAACACATATCACATAATCAAAAATATGTAAACACACTCATATTCTTTTGATAAATTATAAACAAATATCCATATGTTGTTTGCAACATTTAAAAACAAAACACACATCAATCCGGCACACGGTGCGCTAGATATGACTATATGGGTGTGTTTTCAATTTTAAAGAGAACATTATTAATTCATTGTATGATATTTATTATTAATTTATTCAATTATTTTCTTACAAAAATAATAATTTTTTTATTATCATTGCACATCTCTTATTCTAGGTTTAGGGTGGTCAGATCAAAAATTAGTTATTCGAATATGTTCTTTTTAAAGGGGGTTCCATAGAGAAAAGATCATATGGCGGTTTTGAATTCATTGGAAAATGTATTTTTTGTAATAAACTGTAAAAACCAATGTTTTTTAGTGTATTGAAATGAATATAATTTATTTTTTTATACTTTTAATATACCATTTATTAGAAATTAAATTGCATTTTTTATTTTTGAAATGGGTTGTGGCATTGTGATGAAAATATTGAAGAACATTATTGTAATCCATGGATTTTATCAGAACTATTATGATCAATGATAAAATAATATTTTATGAGAACTAAAAATAACACTAATAAAAGAACCTTATATGATAAATATAAATAACATTGATTAAATCAGCCATCGACAAAACAAATAAAGTCATCAAAAAGTGATCTAATCCGTCAAAAATCATTTATTGAATAATTGAAGGGGGATTTTATCATTGATAATTGTATTGATGATAAAATTGTATTTAATTTAATGCATCATTAAATTCAAGTTATTTTTTGTGTTAAAATAGAATTATTGCATTCAGATAAATCCATTATCTGTAGTGGTGATGGAGGTAGCAGATGATGAGGAATACACTTCTATAGCTAGCACACCATAACTATAGAGACATCAAACATATGGTGGGAATGAGGATCATATTATTGGAAGTGATTCTGAGATGGAGATGAAATATATTTTCAACCACTATAAATAATTTCACATATAAAAATATTATATTTTTGAAGTACTTACATGAATTTTGATTTTACATTTCTAAATTTCAACAAAATGCACATCGAACCTCGTTATCATAATCTATATCATTAAACATTGAATTATTATAAATTTCAGAAATTATGATCCATTTAAATTGATGAAACATAAAATAATATACATTCACCTTATGGTCTAACCATTTATCCATTCTATTATAATCAACACATACATTCATTATGACTAAAATGAATGGAAAATTAGAAAATCAAAAACACTTAATAGAACTCATTATACCCCACATGACTGAATAAAATGAATTAGAGTAACACTAAAATAAAGAAAATGATTGTTTAGAGGATAAAGATTATCATCAAGGGAATATTCCAAGAAGTGAGAGGATGTTAACTAAAAAATAATATTAAAAACCCGTCTACATAGTATTAAATAAAAAATATCTATATCCTTGACTAAAACATCGAATCAATATTTAAAGATAAAAAAATGAATTTATTAAAATCATTAATGGAAATGATAAGTAAAAAACATAAAATTTATATAATGAAACTCCCAAAAATCCAAGATAACCTCAACAAAAAATTTAGTATGTGATTAATAAAAAATTAATATATCCTCTTAATAACATTAAAAAAAATATAAAAAATGGGCGTAAATGTACTTATAATATATTATATATTCCGATTCAATTCAAATCAAATCATATATATATATATATCATTTTAATGTTATTATTCCATACATCAAATTAAAATTCATTCATAGTATGAAATAATTTGACTATACATTCACATCCATTTCTACACTACCAAACCAATTTTCAAATAAAAATACCTTTTAAAAGATTTTATTCATTATTTTTTGTAAAAAAAGTTATATAATTTTTTATATACCATAACACATTTGTACTCATTCATTCATAATATAGAATTTATATTACAATTAATAATAACAACAACCGAATGTTGAATATTTGAATCAATGAATTATTATTACATTAATTTCACAATGAAATATAAATAGCAGTATTATATTTTAATGAAAATTTTAAAATATAAAATTTTAAAAAATATCCATAAAAAACATCGATGAAAATATATTTTTAAATTAAAACTTGAGACTCTCAATCCATTTTATGTTCACCCAATAAAGGTAAACTATAAAATTTTTATAACGTTTTTATAATAGAACATAAAAAATTCATAAAATTTAAACACAAAAAAATATAAACTAAATTGTATTGATTAAATTTATAAAATACAACATAAAAAAACAAGTTTTTGAGCATCCATTTATTTGATTCTCAACTACTGTATATTAAAAAATATAACCAATTAAATTAAAGAAATCATTATTAAAATTTATTTCTTATAGAATATGAAGACCACTTTCACTTTCCTGCTTTTTTGGTTTTCATAGGTGGGCTCTTATGTAGTATTCCTTATCATTCGTAGGTATTTAGGATTATTCCCCCATTAACCATAAATTTTTTTGGGGATATTAATATATAGTACTTACATGTATTTCTAGTGTTAGGCTATATTAGTCTATCAATACATGGATTTTATATTCAAGAGTTCATTAACTGATACCCTATTAAAAATCTCGCTGGGTGGTTGGCTATAGTTCCAGTTCACTATTATAGTCCTTCATTCCCTCAATATTCTTTAAATGTTTCAAACATCACTAATTACTGGATAGAGGAACTCAGTTGATGAGAATAACATACCTTAAACCAAGATATTGAAATATTTTTTTTGGTGCAATGTTCAATGATTGATTATTTGGTTTATTTTTTTTACATGAGCTTGTGGACTACCCCATGCCAATGAATTTTATTCATAATTGGATAGTGGTAAATATAACACATTTTTTATTCATTGAAGTCTTCCATCGATCGAAGAATGTTTCTCTTGTGACCATACTTCTTATTGTCAGGTAGGATTTTGTGGTGTTTGGTGTAAAACAAAGTCAAACGTCGTATTTTAAAATGGTTTTCGGTTGAATTTATGTATGGATGTGATAATCCTATCACCAAATTTATTTTAGGATGCAACCATAGAAATTATTATGTGTTGGGACTAGAATAGATAAGGATGAATAAAAATTATCATTACAAGTGGGGTCAGAGCCATGTTATAGTGAGTGAGTGATTTTGGGTGGATTAATCCAAAAAAATGTTTGCAAACTAAAACATTGTATCTTTTTAAGAATGTGGATCCATGGTTCTATGTGTTGAAAGTAACATTGATTGTAGTGTTCTTGATACCATTCATAATGATTATTAAATTGTGTTTCAAAAAGGATGGATCTTGTGGATTTTCAATGAATAGTAGACCATATTGTGTAGTTTCTCTTTCAAGGGATGATTTTTTTGTGCAAACCCAATTCCCAAATTAGATTAAAAAATGGAATGTGGCTATCATATACAATTTTATATGATACTACTCTAATTAACCAATGTATTTGAGGATATAAACTTTGAATGTAACATGTGTTTGGACTAAAAGGCCTAGGTCTAGAGGAAAATGATCCTGAAATATGGTGATAAACCATTACTAGGATTTACTACATCCATTTTCATCTTATTATAGGATATTTTGAAGTGAATAGTTAATGTACTTGTGGTTCTTGAACTATGGATGACATTGATTTTTTAATTCTAGTTTCTCTCTATCCAAAATAAGGCTTTAAAAAATTATGAAATCACAATGGTTTAGGATTTCCCACTCTTACCCAAATTAATGGTCCTCTCATATAGGGCGTTTAAGGGTGAATTTCACTCATACAAGGATGGTGGTATTTTCCAATAATGCATTATATCCCTTATAACACCTTAATAAAATGTAAATATTTTGAGCTTTATTTTTTATATATTAAATGGACTGTTATAATGTTATGAAATTACATTCTTTATTTTTATCATGTTAAATCAAGTAAATTATCTTTTTGATTGGTGTAAATTATTATACAATTATTGTTATTATTATTATTATTTTAGAATTCTTATTTCTCTTAGAATTCTTATACTTGTACTCATAGAAATAGTAATTCAAAGGATTATTTCAGATTCATTATGAAAGTTGAAAATTTTTACCTTCTCATGTACACATAGATGAACAAGAAAACATTGTTTATAGAGTTTTATGATTAGAAGATATAACTACAGAATTTGGTCAACAATTTACCATTCCCAAAATGTTTATAGATATTGATACAATGTGGTAATTCATGGAATAAATTGTGTGCATTGTGGCCATTTTGGAAATTACCTTATTTTAGAATTTTTTATTTTGGAACATATTTTGATTTTATATAGCATGAATCAAACACACAAAGACATATAAATATATATATCATTAACTATTTAAAATTGTGTGTCCATGTATATATATATCTGTATATATTTTAATGTTAATTTTTTGTGATTAATTGTTCTCAATTGGGAATGATTTCATCCTCTTCGTTTGTAAGAAGATTTCAATAATTTTATGGAATATGTTCATGATGAGTTTTATTACCTCTATGGATTTAGATTAATTAATGAAATAGAAATAGACTATATTCCATCTGGACCTCTGTTAATATTGAGATATAGCATCCCAACCCATCAATTAATGTGTCTGGGTTTAAATACAAACATTATTGTTTTAATCTAATGAGATTTAACAAAATTTAAATTAGTTTTTAATATGTAATGATGTTTGGAATTCCAAATAGACTAAAAAATAAAATGATCCCATAAATCTTAAAAATGACCTTTTTATATAATATATTATGGTATCATTCATTAAAAAAATTAAATTAATTTTAATAATTATTCATGTTCCTCATTCTAGATAAATTAGCAATTCACAGTAAAATTACATTATTCTAAAAATTTTCAACCAAATGATGATATTTTATAAAATATAACAATAATTATTCATTTATTTTTCAATGTACATCAATTAAAATAAATAATTTTTTTGAAAATTGTTTTTAACTTAATCATATTTCAATATATTTTATATTTTTATAATATTTACCTATTGTACAACATGTTATTATTTATCGTAACACATGTTTTCTCTAAAAAATATATAATCACATTTTTCTTGTTTAATTTTTTATTACAATTTAAATTTATTTTTAATTTTAATTTTAACGTGAATGTGTCAAACATATTATATCATTACCTAATATTTCCATTTCATTTTCAAAAATAATATTTTACATATAATTTGAAATACATAGTTATAAATGGCATAATAAAATATCACAAAATAATATATCCTCCTAATATTTAAAAAATTACCACAATTAAATATTTCTTATTGGAATATATAAAACATTAAAAAAAATCAATAAATTATTATTTTAAAAAATCTAATATGATATATATAAACATTATGAAATGAGACTCTGACATTGATAGAAACTAGAATGGATTTTGAAATTATGACTGCTTTTTCAATTATAAATGAATTTTAATATCTGTTAAATATGAAATGTAATTTCTTAATATAGGTGAACTGTTACAGACCCAAATTCATCTACTATTTTCATGCAAGATTCCGAGCTTCAACATATATTATCTATATATCATTCAAGCATACAGCAATCATGTTCATTTCTAATTAATGTAATGATTCGTTAATTAATATTTCTCTATTATTCATTTATTAAAATTAACATTTTAATTTTATTATGGATTGTGTCTTCGACAACATTATTTTTATACATACATTCTCAAGTATGACCCCATCATTATGCACATAGAAATTTTAGATTTGAACTAATTCTACTTGGAGAATCATGTTCATCATTCCTAAGGATTCCATTTACATTTTGTGAACTGTTTGAAATCATTATCATCAACATTACCCCATACCATGGGGTTTTTATTTTTTATGTTATCATTCATAAATTATCTAGTTATTTTATGTCGTATATTAATATAATACATCAATGATGCACACAAAATGTATAGATCCTGACAATGTCTAGTAGTGGGAACCCAAAAAAGCAACATCCATCTATCAGAAAATTTATTAAAAATCATGCATTGAGTCATAATTGATGAGAAAGACACTCTCTAACTCATATTTGTCAATGCATGTCAGAAATTTATTAGATAAATAAATTGTTGGAAATAATGCTTTTTTGTAGAGGAATTTTTAAGGGAATGATTGATTCAAACTTCGATCACACCACTATTTAATGGTATTTTGATATGTGAATTACATAAACCAAAATGAATATGTGATGGTTTGTCCTAAGATGTTCTCGCAACATATTAAAGATAAGTAAAGGTGGGTCTTCCATGATGTAGCCTTCATGTGAGTTCATAACCCCAAATGGATCAAGAAACAAGGGGAGATATCAAATACCAAAGTGTCTAACAGTTTTGTTCATTACTTGACACCCCCAAAGAATGATTTACATTCCCCCCCCCCCAAAAAATTAATCTTGTGATCAAATTTTTGGTGAGTCTTTCCTTGATATAACCATAACGTGGTTTTATTCTACATACGATACACTAAATACATAAATAATGACATGAATGTGACATCTCTGAAATTTACTGACATCTTCCCCCACCTAAAGCATATGTATATGTATTTCTTCACTTATGAATCGACACAACTATATGGGGTGATATCTACAAACCTTCCGAAAATGGAATTTGAGATGATTTGAGAATTTTATATGAAAATGGAGCATATATATTGAGATAATTAGTTACATGAAGTTTCAAAGACTTCTATTTGAAAATATATTAATATAACATCAATGGATATAATGGGTGACCATTGGATTTACACTTAAATAATTCTAAAAATACTTGGTTGTGCCGCTTGAAAAAACACTCAGTCATGAAATCACATGATGACCTATTAGTTATGAAATTTAATGATGACTTATGGGTGAAATGATCATGTTACACTCATTAAACTGTGAAAACCCTAACATCATTCACATATAGAAAAATACCCAATCACCTACACTTCATGTTTGGGACCCCTCATTTTCATGCAGAGAGCATGACCCAATGTTCTTCATGTGATCACTAAACTCTATAAATTTCTACTCCAATCAATGAAGCCAAATATGGGCCTCCTTTTGAAGATTGATTAAGCAGGAATTTGTCGTAGATCCCCGATCAAAATATTATTTACCTAAGAATGCAATATAGTGCACTCCCAAGGTCGGTCTCAAGGAGGCAACTTACACAACACCAAAATTCTATTGTCACTATTTATTTTCTAACTAATATATAATAAAAATATCAGTTTGAAATATGCATAAAATATGAATATATATATATATATATATATATATATATATTTAATGCAGAAAATTTGATGTTAAAAAGAAGAAAGAAGAAATTTGTTCTTGGAGGATCATAATGGTCGATATCATTGTTTATTAAAATATTTTCAATATCAATTCAATGTAGTGATCAAAATCTATCACACTACACCCTCTTATTTGAAATGTCATTTCCCCATCACCGAGATCTCTGCATGTGGGGAAATACTCTTCCTAAAGTCGGCTAGGAGATCTCTTTGCCGACCATCGCTATACAGGCCATACTCCATCGTATGCATGACTTATATAGTGAAGGGAAGGATAAATGATGAATGAGAAGAAGAACTTGGTGATAGAGAAAATGGGGCAATCGCACATCATAATCAATTTAACCACCACCAAAATTCTCAGAATTAAATAAAGATATTTAAATAGAAGCACAATGAAACTCAAACAACCACTATTCTCCTCCTCAAACAAACATCAACGTTAGTTCTCCATTTTCATGGAGTTAGAAGAGAATACGGTGGGAGAAACACATAAAAGTAAAAATGGAAGAATGATGTATGATGAAGAAGAATAAAATAATGTATATTAAAAATAGGAATAAAAAATTACAGAAATAAGCTCCACCTTATCCCCCCTGGAATGGATATATCATAAACTAGGAGAAGGGACACATATTTATAGGGAGAAGGGGTGACAAATTCACACACAAAACAATTAATCCTAAAGATTCCACGTAGAGAGGCCCTTAAATGACCGAATCTGTAATAGGTGTCTTCAGAAATGATGTTCCTTAATGTCTCCTCCGTTTGATCCCCAAATTTGAGCTTCATTGGACGCGCCTAGAAAGAGTTACGAATTTAATATTGGAGGTTTCCTTTTTGGGAGGCAGCTTCCAGGCAGCTTCCTCCATATGTATATCGTTCAATGTCCCTCATAATGGATTCCAAACGACGTGAAATTTATTGTATAAACGCTCCCATGAGTTCTCATACATCTCCAAGTGGAATAATCTAATATGAAGTTGTGCAGACCGAATTGGGATTCCGTTATGGAAGTGGGGTCCGTTCTGTCCGCCCGGAAAACTCTTCAACTTCATTGAATTTTTACAGCTTCTAGAGGATCAAATCAGCTCCTGTCCAGAAGACAAAAATGAAGGAAATAAAATATTGATTCTAAAAAAATTTGAATCAGAAAATTTGGAATTATAATGTTCCGTAAATGACCAAAATACCCTTGATGTAAAAATCTGTCAAAAATCCAAAATTTGTCATTTTTCACATTTATGCTCAAAATAACACTAAAACCTAAAAACAAGATAATTACCCATTCAATAACACTTTTGTGGGATTATAAACAATGTTTTACAGTATAAAATATATGAAAATGTGAGCTTCATCAAATATTATGCCACAAATTTATTTCCATTTCCTTCCAAGGGTCACACTCTTAATGAATTATCTCAAGGAATCCTTAGTACCTATCCCATTTATTGATCCAATATAATTTATTAAGTAAATTAGGATGATTCCATACCATCACATGTTTCTCACAAAGAGTAAGAATCAAATATAAATAGATAAATGTAGGATTCCTCTACAGGGATCAAAATTTGATATAAAATATTCAAACATCTTCCTCATATTACCATACAAAATCCCATTAAACTACATGGTGTGGTCCTGTATCACAACACTAAATGATTCAATTCAAACAATGTGGGATATGATTACTGTATCAACAGGATATGTAAGACACCCTCCCTAAGGTTACAACCCAACATTGCTAAATTTTCATTGTCAATATCCTTGGTCAATATTCGTCATGTGATAATTTATATCCTTCCTTCATCTAACTAAACATTTGTAATCCCAGATGTGTCATACATCCATGATATTATACCTATAGACCACTATCTTACATACCATTTTCTCGATGGAATTGAGTCTCTGTCTTGATAGCCATATTATTTCCAATACCCACCTGATCATATTCACTAGTCCATATTTCTAGTTGGGATCACCTTTAAGGAGACCTCATTTCATCTTTATTGTTTTATAATCCAAATGATATCCATCTTTACAAATCCATACTCTATGCTATTTCAACCCATTCATGTTCGGACATATTCCCCAAAAGGATAAAAAAAGTGGTTATCATGAATAAGTCCCTCACCAATCATTTTTTAGCCTTTAACCTAATCATTATTATTGTATGTTGTTAAAAATAATGGACCAGTCCTTGTCACATGAATATAAAAGGTATGATGTGCCCCATTCAGTGGAATAAGATTATATGGATTATGAATCCTTTCACAAGGATATGTTTCAAGCTCTTTCATGGGAATGATCTCAGTACCATACTCAACTCACACCTCCCTATATGGTAAAAAAATCAATATACCCAACTTAGTGGTTATGAATCATAAAAACCCTGAAACTCAAATAACTAAATAATGATGGGAAACAAGATGAATTTATTATGATACAAATATATATTTGTGGAAATATGATACCTTTAATATGTATATACCCCCAAAGAAATTGATTGTTATATTTTACGGTAACAAGTATCATATTATGATCTAGGAATGATTCATGAAAATATCTTAAATCCATAATATTGTCCTAGATGATGAAATAATTTTCCATCAATAGGGTGTGATTATCTTGACCTTCCATCCTCTTGACGTATCTGAGTTCCTAAGAATCATTTTTATGGAACCCCATTGACTTCATACATTTTAAAATCAATCCCTTTGCTTGATATGGATGTGGAAATATTTCTTTGTATATGATTCCATGAATACACAAATTATAAACCATCCACGATGGGTGTCGTAACTTGAGCATCATTCCACCCCATACTTTGGTTGAAAAAAAATATTTAACCAAAAATGAATCATTCAAAAATATGAATTGATCATGCATCAAAACATTGTTTTTCCATGATCTGTTAATCCAATCCAATAATGATTCTTTTATACTCAATAATAAACAATTTAGTTTCCTATTCATTGATAATAGAGTGGGTTTCTATGTATTGATGCTACACTACTTGATGTACGTGTTTTATTGTATTTATGATTAGAAACACACTTCTCACAAAATCCACTCACCTCTTAGATAATTAATGCATCATTAAGAATGTTTTTAGATATTTTAACTTCTATGAGTGCTGACACCATGATAAATTGATGGATAGTGTCGATGACACAATGCCTCTAATATCATGTGAGGAATGTGATAGTTTTGGAATATCCACATCATGGACCAATCTAAATAATAAAGGCTACAATTAATGATCTGTATTAGATGAAACATACCTTCCCTCAACATTCTTGAAGAGATGCAATATAGTCGGAAGTGCCTAACACCATCACCAACTACTTCAGGAACATATCCCTGAATCCAAATAGTCAAAATAAAACTTATCTTAGTATGGTGGAAAATGGATATGACTATGGATCCATCATAGATAAGGAGTCACATGTGAGGATTCCTATCATCCACTATTATAAACATCACAGTACTAAACCTCAATCACATGATAAGGGCACCACAAATTATGTCTCCCCCATATATACTAAGATATGGGTGCCCAGTATGTCACTGTAGGTATGGTGATATTTGAATTATAGAGAGATGGGATATACCCTTACATAACAAATTAAGCTACCAATATATTACAATAGATACAAGTGGGATGTATCATATCCCAACTAACCCATATAAATCATGTCAGTATATTCTGGTAGTGAATGTTGGGAATATTCATATTAAAATAGCCATACATGCTTCCCATCAATATAGTCATGTGGAAAATGGAGAAAATGTTTAACATCTCATTCTAGGTTCCACTATTGTAGTGCTCCTATCTAGTTCACCAAATGGCATCATGCTCACCTCAACATATTCTAGAGTATTTCGACTAGTAGTGAGGGTCTAATGTAATACATAGGGATAATATACCCTCTTTTCTATTGTAACCTACTAGTGAAAATAAATTTAAAAATATTGGGACATATAACGAAGATACTAAAAATCACATACAACATTCTCGAACTAGGGAATTACTAGAAAATAAATATAGTAAACATTTCATATCATGGGACTCTAAAATTATAAAAGTGAAACCAAAATAATACACTTAAGGTGACTCCCATAATGGTTCCTAAAAAAATTTATTTTGTCTACATCCATAATCCATCCCAAAATTAACCATCTATCACAGGCCCCTTTCCAATACTCAGTCCTATAAACATGAAGTATTCTCATGTACCCAACGAAGACCTCAGTAGAGTGTGAGTACATCTCTATAGAACACAACCAATGTTGTGTACAATAAAATCTTATATAATAATAGTGTACACAAAATAAAAGATTAAAAATAAGGAAGCCAATAAATTTTAATAGTATTTTCATTAAACAATTATCAATTAGACTTATGGGATCTCAGTTTCCACTATGGCATAAACACAAGAAACCTGTGTTAACTCACATAGTAATTACGAACCAAATAATAAAATTGGTTTGAAACATTACATAACATTGGAATTCGTAAACCAATTCAATTTAAATCATTGTACCTTGGAGAATCTATCAAGTTATCCATATCTTGCAATACCATAGTTTCATGGAGTAATAGTCTGATTCCTTGGACCATGAAATACATTAGTGGGTCTTTGAGAATTAGTTCAGCCTAACTAATGTGATAGGGTCCTTAGAAAAACATTATAATAATACCATTAATCATGTTTTACAACATTCATCATTTGTGAACTTTTTAACAAATTATAACAATAAGGTTTATATTTTCATTTATTACACATCCATGGTTCATTATATTAAACACTTTACTCAATATTCATAACTATCCCATTTCGATTTTTAACCAAAAATTTAACCATTGGTCCCCCTTTCACACCATTTACCCATATCGACCTTCCCTTTTAAAAATTTATAATATTTACCCATTAACAATAAATAATAAATTTAACATATTCAAGTTATAGAAGAACATCCCATAATTATGTGATAATAATAACAACACAATTTATATATTTACAATATCATAAAACAATTAAAATTTAATTTAACAGATCATTTCACCATTTACCATTGACTTTCGTATCCTATGGGTGACTATTGGATTAGTCAAAACATTCTTAATGAATATAATAGGGGTTGTGAGTGGTATCACTGATAAATGAAAACGACAATCCACAATTCATAATTAAAACATAATTATGAAGAATGATAGGAAATTAGAACCATAATATAAATATGATTAACAAAATGAAAATGTGTAATTAAAATTTAGACCACCATTCTCAACCATGTAGGAATTTGAAAAACAAAACTAAACCCTTAATTCAAACTAAAATGACCTCCAATGAAAAAAAATCCTCTGAAAAAGAAGGATTTATGATCTTCATAAAAGAATAAAATGTCCCTCTATAGTTCTCCAAGAAAATTGATAAAATATGAGTGGTATAATCATAAAAATATTCGATTAGGAAACAAAAAACAATGCTTAAAATGGCCAAGGATCGAAGGATAATCACCCTTGAAGAGATTGGGAACCCTTGGTTTAGACCCATATCCACAAGAGTAGAAATGGGGGTGAAAATAGTAGAAGAAACCTTCATGATAGAGGGTTAAAATAGTAAAATACTCTATTTTAAGTGGTTCACAGTTGTCCATAGAGTGCCACAATAGTGTGGAACCCTCTTCTGGAGAGGGGACCAGGTTGTACGATTTGGTTACACTACCGTTGTTGTTTGAGAAATCAATGTGGTGTTTGTGTGTCTACTCTATACAGGGGTACATGGCCTATAATATATAAGGATATGGAACATGGTTAACCTTAACTATGCACCAACAGCGTGACATACGAAGGATAGAAACTCCCCCCTTATTTTTGTGTCTTGAACCCCTAGGACACACCCAGACAAACTGAATCATTGTAATCATTTCATTAACCAAATAAAATAGAGTTAAACCTCTATTTAAATGAAGGATACCTCTTACAAGAGATGTGATATTACAACATCCCTAACTTATAACATCTTACCCTCAAGATGGAATCACAACCCCACTAGGCCTCCTTTTTAAAATGATTAGGAAACTAGGCTTATATATTTTCTTCCATTTCTCAAGTTTCCTCACAAACATGACCATTCATACACAACACTCAAAATAAATGAATTTTATTTCTCAGAGTAATCATTAACTTTTTATGTAACATGTATTAGATTCTCATAAAATGATGCATCATCATCATTATCCACATCAGAAACATCGGTCACATGAGATGGGTAAAGGTGACATTGTCATTGTTGTGACACATGAAAAACATTATTCTTAGAACTATACCACCATGGAAGATCTAATCAATATTAATCCAATGTAATTTTCTTTGAAATCCCATAAAACCCCACACACAAAGGTTTCAACTTATTGTACTTCAAGATATAGTGGTTACCCATCTCAGTGACACCATAAGTAACACATGGTAACCCACATAAAACATAGTAGGTTGAAAACATTGATCAACATATAACATATGTATACAATATTCTATAGACATACACTTATGGATTAATTGAACACTCTCTGATGTCTCCTCCTTGGGACTTTGTCCCAACCAACCTAATTCTACCACCTCCATCCAACATAATGGTTACCTCCAAGGACTACCATTGAGATCCTCATATTTGACCATCATAATAGTCACTATATAACGATTGTTCTAGGATAATTCGTCAATCGTTAAGTTCCTATTTCATGTTCCACCATAAATGGGTATGTACACTCTCAACATCTCCTCTAATACCTAGATAGTATTCTTCGATTTTCTATTATGACATCCCATACCCATATGCCACTTAATTGGCCCCCCTCGAGTTTGGGGGGATACATTGCCATTAACACATCTCCCCAAATGCTATAGGCTTTAGAATAGAGGTTAGGGACAAGGGTGTGTCCATGGGGAGACTATTACCTCATTAATAGAGTGTAGAACAATGGATAAATATAAACTGAGGTAAATATAGGAATTAATATAAGTAAACAGAGGGAACATCCGAAATAGGGACAACAATAACAATAACTAAATAATATGGAATAACATAAAACAACTGATGATGGTTTTTCATGTATCTAGTATAATATAAAACATGGATAAAAAGTAGAAAGAATACATGAAATAACCAATGTAGAAAAATGAAATACATAAAATATCCCAATCATCCCGAGCCATAGCTTTTTATTCTACTACAAACACTATCATAGTACAGAAAGAAATAATGTCTCTCGAGAAATATGCTTCCCTTCATCGACACCTACATACATGTAATGTGCCCCGGGTACCAAACATCACCAAGAGATAGTGTGTGATAAATATTAGTGGGCCACCACTAACATGTTTTATAAAATATTCCCTATGTAATGGAAATTTAATAGTGTGAAATAATTCATATAAAGTAAAGATGTACAATGTAACTAAATACCCCTGTACCTGCTTCAACCATCATTTGGTGAATGAACATGTAACCAGTTTATTATTTAATTATTTCCAATTTATAAATCAGCAACATGTTAGTAATAGTGAGGGTTCCAAGATGTAACCTGGAAACTTGTAATGATTTCTAATAACGATGTTCCATGGTAATAAGGAAGGAAACATAGACCTCAAGGGTCTCCAACTAAGTAATGATTGTATCCTGACTAAGGGTAAGAGTATATTCCAAGGAGTATAGTCTAATAAATTCCTTAGTAAGACACCTACTGAGTCTAAGGAGTTCATCCAAGGTAAAATGGGGCTAAGAAACAATTGTACCTAATGGGATTAAACCGTAGAACTTTCTTATCAATGTTTGATCCAAAGATTGTATCCAACTCATACTGTAATAATATTGAAGGGATCATATGGTGTTATACCATGCATCCAACGATAGACAAGGTTCAGATTCTAGTTTGGTATCAACAAATGAAATCCCCATCCTTGTATCTAAATGGGGTTCCCAACTGCTCAAGAAATTCCCTATGGAATCCAAGGCGAGTTCAAGTTAGGACACTCCTATTTGATAATGAATTCATATAATATTTGATTTGGTTGATGCCTCAACTTTCATTAGTGTCAAATTGAAAAGTAGCATGTAAACCTAATTAAAAAAATTTAATGAATATTAAATAATTAGGGTGCACTCTAATACCATAAATCAACATGGTAATGGGTGTTATGGACATGAAGCCTATTATTCATTTTCAACTAATCAGGTTGAATCATATACTTTGAATGATTCCTAATTTCCATTTCTAATTAATTTATCAACTTGAATAGCTTACCTTAGGTGGGTTAAGTGATGAGAATAAATGGTTCATTCCATTATAAAAATTATAAAATAAATCAAGCTATTTAATATAGATAAATTTGGCATTAAGGCACACCAGAACTGTGGATCAACGTTGTGAAAACACTAAAATGAACATTAATGAAAAACATCCTACATGGTATGGATGGATTTGTGGGTGTAACCATGAATAAATAATAAAATATTTGGAGAGAGCATAATTATATGGTTCTAATGATTATAATCATGACCTATACATTCAATAAATGACTCCAAAAGAAATCAGTGAGCCCCAAACATAATTTCAAAAATCAATGAAAATGAGGGTTGAGTTATGGACAACACACATTAGGATTGGATGACTCTTCTCATCCATTATGAACATATAATTAGTCTTGGAATATAATCGATATTATAAAAAGACAAAAATACTCACAAATTGATAACTAAGTCGAGAGAAAGAGAAATGATGAACGAATGAAACAAACTTGAGTACATAGTGTTTCACATCCAAAGTGATGAATGAAAGATAGAATAGATCTTAGATGGAGGAGATATATTAATCATTAGTTTAGGTAGTCCAATAGCTCAAAAATGGGATATTGAAGGTTTATCCCATTTGAAATTGGATTATGGAAGAAATATTGGGGTAATTAGATCAATAAGGATAAAATAGTAAAATTACCCAAAAAACATCATATTCACAGTTTGGCCACATGGTTTTCCAAACCGTGAACCAACCATACAAAAAACCTAGAGATATGGTCATACCACATAGTTAGGCCATAGGGTTAGGTAAACCATGTGAGATGGCCCTGATCAAAGATGAAAATGATCCACACAGTTAGACCTAACCATGTGGCATACCAACACAGTTTCCTCTAACCGTGTGAAATGCCCATATTTCCACAAAAGATGGGTTTTAGGCTCCATAAATCCCTAAAAACCCTTGGGACCTTTCCTAAATCATTAATATTACATATTAGGTCAAAATTAAATAATTTTACTGCATTTTAAAGGATCAGTACCTGTGTGAAAATTTAGGTTTTTATAGTCTTCCCCCTTTAAAAGAAATTAACCTCGAGTTCTCCTGAGAAGGGTTGAGAAACATTGTTTGGGACCAAATATAGCCACTAGGCATTTACATCATCTTCTCGATCTCGAGCCTCATCCTGTACCTGATCGTGCTACTATAGAACCCGTGCCTTAGGGATATATCAGCATCAGAGAGATTTTGTGCTCCAGTCAAAAATGCATACTAGATACTCTTCAATGTTAGCATCGACATATAACTCAAATTCTTCAGGATCAAAATTATGATATGTTAGACATGATATTGGTGATGTTCTGAAATATAGAAGATTTTACTCATTAAACAATACCTTTTAGGTAGTAGGAACATATAGGTTACCATCCTGAATCTCTCTAGAATCTCAAAGGGACCAATGTAATGAGGTGATGTCTTTCCTTAATGCAGTAACCATATATTCCCTAGCTTGGGAAATATTTTAAGTAAAACACGATCCCCAAAATTTAACTATAGAGGTCATCAAAAATGGTTAGCATAAGATTTATATCTAGACTGATCAGTTTTCAATCACTTCCTAATCAACTGAACCTTCTCTAAAGTCTCTTGTACCATAACAGGACCTAGTATGGATTCCTCACCTGCCTCTATCTAGCACAATTTTGAATGAAATGACCTACCATATAAGGCCTTAAAAGGATCCATATGAATTATTGAATAAAAAATGTTATTACAAGAAAACTCAATGACAGAGATATGCTTCTCCCAAGAACCACCGAAAGTAAAGACACATTCCTAGATCATATCCTCTAGAATGTGTATTGTTCATTTTGGTTACCCATCAGTTTACAGGAGAAAAGATATATATATGAGCATATGTGTTCCCTTATATTTATACAAACCTCTCTAGAACCTTGATATGAGATGAAATTCCCTATTCGAAATGATTGTACAAGGTACCACTTGAAGTTTTATGGTCTTAAAAACATAATGTCTTCCATCTCATCAACTATGAAATTCTTTTGAATTGGAATATTGTTGGATACTTTCGTTATTTTATCAATGACTACCCATACAACATCACTACCACACAAAGACCAAGGTATGTTAACTATGCAATCTGTAGAAATATCTTCCCACTTCCATTCTAGAACATGATGTGACTATAACAATCCTACAGGTCTCTGGTGCTCCACAATCACCTGCTGATAGGTGAAACACTTAGTGATAAAGCCTACTATCATATGTTTTAACCTATACAATCAATACTAACATCACATGTGTTAATACGTTTTGGAGATGCATGGATGAACATCCCACTAGGAAGTGTGGGAGTCACGAATCAACTCTTCTCTCATATGTACAGGGACCCAGACATGTCTATGAATATGAATGATTTCATCCCTGTCCAAAGACAATTATAGAGGTGGGTACTTTCCTGAAATACTCTCATGGAGAACCAAGAACTTTGAATCTGAAAATTATATACACTTCACATTCTCAAAGAGAGAATATTTCACTAACCAGGTTGAGATATATGATTTTTCAAGACTATTATGAAACTCTAGATGCATATCACAAAAGAAGGCCATTAATTTCCATTCATCACCAGCTTCACATAAAACATGTTCCTGATATTTCTCACACATCACATCCAAAACTAAATTTCCATTACTAGGGATATACGAAATCTTATAATCAAATGACTATAGATATTTGACCCATTACAAATATCTAAGGTACATGTCATAGTATATGTAGGTATATTTGATGATCTTCTAGTCTATGTAAACCACAATGTTCTCACCTAAAATATAATGTCTTTATCAATGTTATATATTTACAACTTCTACTTTTCCAAGGTCATGAATTAGGTAGCTTCTCTTATGAGGCATCAACTATCAAGATCCGTACACAACAACTCCTTCCTCTTGCATCAGCACTACTCCTTGGATGATGTATGATGCATCACATAAGATAATGAAACCTCTACATGGATCTAGAAGAGTTATAATAGGTACTGAAACTACCCTCTCTTTCATCTTCTGAAAGACTTTATCGCATGTTTCTGACCATAGATACTTAACACCCTTATTTTAAGACCATTAATAGGTGATTTAAGGCATGAGTAGTATTATATGAAATACATGTAATATTTATTCATACCACGAAAATTTTTATATAAAATTTATTTTTGGGATGCTCCAAGAATACTACATTACTAACCTTCTCATGGTCAACAGATACACCTAATTATAATATAATATATCCTAAAAAGGGAGCTTTGTTGATCTGGATGTGTAACTTTGAAATCATGGTGTAAAGATGCTGCTCACTCAGTGTACTCAATATGATCTCGAGATTTGTTTCATGGTTTCAAAGAGTATGATAATACATCAATATTTGATCAATAAATATCATGAAAAAAGAATCTTGATAGGTATGGACCACCCTCTTTATTAGATCTGTGAGAACAGAGGGTACACTCGTAAGGTTGAACGACATAACAAGGTACACATATAGACCATATATGCTACAGAGGGCTGTAGAAGTTAAGTTTTATGGACTTACTCACACATAGTGATATCCCAACCTCAGGAAAATCGTAGAGAAGACCCTATATCCTTGATGCTAGGAGATGATATCATCTATTTGAGGAACTGGATACTGGTTCATGACTATATTCTAGTTCAACATTATTTAATCAATGCATACACATAATATTCAATTTTCCATCTTATTGAAATGCACATGAGAACCCCAAGAAGATGTTTTGGGCCACAAAAAACTGTTTTCCTCTAAATCCTCTAACTATCACATGAGCTTTGGAAGCTCTATAGCTACCATCATAAACGAAGGAATGAAAATTGTAGCATCTCCTAGAACAATCTCGATCCTAAACTCTACCTCCCTATCAAAAGTTAAGCCATATAATACATTTGGAAAGAAATACCATAAACAATATTGTGCTAGATGAAATTTAGCCAGATGTGAAACCTGATCCTCCATAAAGAGATTTGAAATATGGGTGGTCACTCCACCTATCCCAGGATACATTGGTCCTACTCCTCCAGCCTAGACATTCCATTCACCGTTATGTAGATTAATGATTCCCTATAGTGATGTAAAAGATGCCCTATCGCAATATCAGTCCAAAATTATTGATAAGGAACCAACCAATCCATCCTGATAATTAAATGGAATCATGTAATCTCAAGAACAAAGAAGTTACAAAAGAAAGGTTAACTACCTACCTTAAGGGGATTGTCCCTGCATTGGTGTATTCCCTATGAAGAAACTCCAAATCATGTATCTAGGGTTATTACACTAAAATAATACTGGATCTCTAGTCTGAGTATTTCCATGATAGATACAGATATAAAAGTGTATGAAGCACCAATATCAAATAAAAAACATACTATAGTAGATTCCACAAGAATATTATCTCGTACTATAGAGGGTCCAACAACCTAATACTTGGGTATCAATTTTATTGCATGCAACTGGTAAGGTCTACAAACATGTGAAACAACTCAAATATCATGATCATAACTTCTCCTTTGGCATTGATGGATAATAAGGGACTAGATACCATTACCAAAACCACCTCCTCATCCAATCATGTTGGTTCTATTCCAAGTCCCCTCCTGATGCAGTGCCAAAGAACCCACTTCTGAAGATGGAGATGGTGCTGATCCTTTTCCACTCAAAGCTAGTGGAATGTTTTGATAGAATATATCATGATGTCCCGTACAACCATATCCCTGACACCCCCATTGGGTCTATATCACAATTAGCCTTCAGGTTATTTCATTGTCTACACTAATGAAACTCCATGGAGTTATTAAAACAGTTACTCTGGTTGTCACTACCCTGATGGGAATGCTCGAGGGAACTTTTCCTACCCCCATGAGAACTAATGGGCTGATGTGACACTAATCATCTTTGGCCAGTTCTATTTTATTCATATGGTTCTACATAGTGATAAGAGCCTAATTGAATTTTCAGAAATACTGGGCAGGAAAAAGACATATAGTTATGTATGGATGACATACAGAATCCCATCCTCAAAGCGTCTAGCACACGAAATCTCATCACGAGCTAGAAGTGGTGAAAAGAGTTATAAAATATTGAAACATGTTTAATGATTCATAACTAAAATAGAACCCTACTAGATATGTAAGAACTCACTGGATATTTTAGATCTCATCATCTAATCAAATAACTGATCATAGAAGGCTATCTGGAAATCATCCCATACCATGCCCTAATGGTGACCATACTGGGTAAACACAACCCACAAATGCTTTACCAAATTCCAAAGAATGTATTTTTAAATCTTAACCCTCCATTATGGAAGCATTTCTAGATTCTCGAAGATAGATATGGTGGCCTCCTACCAATTATCATTAGTCTATAGACTACCATCCCCTGAAAAAAAATGGGAGGATGTTGCAGCTGTAACTCATGAGTTAGATCAGCCATCATATGTGCATCTCATAGAGCACTATACATGGAATTCATCATATATAAGTAACTATTGTGAACCTAAGAATCAGTTCCCAGATCAGGTACAAAATTTAGTTCCCTGTGTGGCACTCACGGAGGAATGAATGGCGACTTAGGGCCCACAACGTCAAGAGTATGGTTTTCTTTAACCTCTTATAGTAAGATACGAGGACACCTATAACAACTAGACAACTATAAGAATATTTGGATCTCAAGAAAAATTATAGACTACTTGAATTACATAACTACCTATATTTTCTTGGATCCACTGAGATTCTACTCGTTGATATAACATGCTCCAGAAACATGACTTTTTGAATATATAATTCACACTGGAAATCCATAACATAAAAAAATATTCCCTATAATTATATGAGTGATATTTAAATGGTTTATGTGATGTTAATATCACTTTTAGTACACCAAAATATCATTTATGAACATAATAATAAAATATTCCTAGAATAGATGAATGATTTGGTTCATCAACACAATAAATATTTGAGGAGAATTAGTGGGACCTAATAGCATAACTAGATGCTTGAAATCCATATATTGACTCTTAAATGATTTATTAGGTATATATATGTCTTCAACTCTCAACTAGTGGTACCATGAACAATGATAAATCATTGAAGATGATTGATTCCATCTTACACAATCAATGAGATCGTCAATCTTAGGAAATGGATATTTTTTTCAGTGATCTCTTTATTTATCTTTCAATAATCTATGAGACATCCATGGAACCTATATTTCTTCTTTGAAAATTTTATAAGTGAAGCCCAGGGAGAAAGGCTAGGATTAAAAAAACACCTTTTTTAAGGTTCTCAAACTAAACCTTATGTTCCCATAACTCAACAGGTGGCATATGATAAGATTTCGTTGATATGGTAATCACTCCAGGAAGATGGTCGATGGTAAAGATAACCTATCTCTATGGTGGTAAACCAAAAAAATAATCCAAAAAATCACAGGGTACACACACATAACTGTATGAATTGGAATAAAAAAACAAGGATCAACATAATACAAATAAATCTAAAAAATTACTTGAGATCACCCCAGCATATGGAAGAACATGACCCACAATCCCAGGACTAGTATCCCACTAACCCTAAAAGACCTAGGTGACTGAATCTGGAGATAAAAAATTATATGGACAATGATATGACTAGATTTTTTCCTTAACTTTAATCATCTTATCCATGACTATTGGTCAAAGATATCATGATCAAGCACCAAGAGTCCCCAATTCTTCTCAAGGATGGCTATCATCAATCGACGTTCTAGATAATTATAAACTTGTTAAGACCTATTTTCCAAAATCCATAAAATTATCAACAATAATTACACAATATTTGAACAAAAACCCATAAAATCAACTAACATTGATGATATAAAATAATGAGTATCACCTATATCTAACATATCTATAACCATAGAGAAACAAATAAAAACCATACCCCTAATAGTATCCATCCATGCCTCAAATTTTTATAGCATATACTCCACTATATAATGATGTTTGGTATCATCCCCCCCCCACCTAAGTTTTCATAGACACTTGAACTCCCCCTTTGCCTATGGATAATACCCACCACACTTTAATAATCATAAAACACCTATGAACCCCTAGTGATAGCGTACCCAACATTATTCACATGGGATATCCTTCACCAAAATGTCTCAGATTACCAGATTTTCTATAGTGATGAAAATTCCATAGAGCCATCATATAATTAGGCTTGGTATGTGAAAGAATTATACACTGCTAGAAAAATGACTAATAACCCAAACAACATCTTGAAACATGTCCTAAAAAAGGCTAAATTTCCACGTACATTTCTATTGTGAAGAAATAAATCTATCTAGAAAGAAAAATTACTGAAACTCCACCCAAACCAGTCCCCCTAGCTACGTATTCCAATAACAAATCCTCTTTATTGACTAACTCCATAAATGAAAAAAGGCACATGTGTATCAAAATCAAAAATTTATTCCCTCAAATAAAACTCATACCTTCTTGTTTTTAGGTAATAATTGATATTTAAATCCTCTTCCAAATGCACTAGGATATAAAAATGTGGTGGAATAATCTAGAATATTTTGATCCCACTTATCTAAGTATATTAAATACTAGGTCTTTTCAATATATAATACCGCCTGAAATAACTACTGATTAATGATATTTGTGATGTATGAATACGTAATATCCTTTTTAAACTAATCATTCACAATAACTTCCCACCACATTCTTCTCCGTCACTCATGAATGTACATGAAACAATCCACTATAGAGTCCTTTAGAGTATTTAGAATATTAATGTTTCTCTCAATACATTCAATAAACTCATAAGATTCTTGGGTTCCATTGATACCATGGAAGATGGATGTATTCAGACTTGTAAATTTTGATATGTGTCCCACTACTTGTCTTAGGATCCCGATGATAGCTAAAACAAATGTTTGAACAGTGCATATTTTCGCTTTTAATAAATAATTTTCCATTAGAGGATCCACCTATTAGTTTTATTTCACATATTACTCTATCAGGATTGGAAGAACTACTCTTGGAATCCTATTTTATAAAAAATTAGATAATGACCAAACAATTTAAGAGAAATTACCAAATAATAACACAAACTTATAAAAATCAATATCAATTATTTAAACCACTAAACATTAATGAAATTATAAATTTGTTGAACAAAATAAAACACTGTATAAAAATAAAATATCTATAAAAATTAACCATAAATCTAGATCATTCAAATATCCACAACCTCTATGTATCAATCTTTGAAAAAATCCCTAACCACCCATTGTAACTTATATTCTTGCATGAAAGGGAGCTAGCCAAGAACCCTCTAATACATACAATCCGAATTCCAATGGTCCTAACTTCAGTTTACAAATGTCACCAAACCAAAACTATAAATTTTGATAACACAAAATTATAGGTGTTTCATATGTTACCAATTTTTAAAGACCAAAATCGGGTTAGGTAGACAAGTCATCCATGAAGGTCTGCCACATGGAGACGTACAATAAAGAAGAAGGAATATGTATCATGATAATTCTGATTTGGGAAAACTAATATGATATAAAATGGAAGAAAGAGAACACATCTATGAGAAATAAAATATCAAGATAAATAGACAAAACCAAAAAAAATAAAACACAACATGTCTAGACATGTCCATGTGTGTCCACCACCAAACCATCCCGCTATGAAGAAGATGATATCATTTGAATCTGACATGATATAAAATTTACTTCTCTTCACTTGAATACAATAAAACAACATCTAAAATAACTAAATTTAAAATCATGGTGTGATGGAAATTCCTTATAGGATAACACCAATTAAATTATACTTTCTCTAATATGAATAATCCATTAGTTCTACCATTTTTTAAAATCCTTTTTACCAATTATTTTCACCTTGTAGAACCGTTTTATAAAGAATAACTTTGGTTTTCTTAAAGGAATAACATATTCACCAAATACAATAATATGAAATGAATGAATGAAAAATGTTATAAACCATGGATAAACCATATGATAATCATGTGAGTTGATAATGATGAAATACACCATCATGGGATTAACAAATCATAAATGAAAAAGAAAACAACTGAGCTCTAACCAATGGGTTTATGTTACAAGAATGAAATAAAATACCCAATCCAGGAATAAGGTGAATCCAAGAAATATAAACTCTATTGTAATTAAAAAAACTAAAGAGAAAATAAACCTCATGAGGCATTACATGAACAAAGAGTGATATGTATATTCCTGATAAACCCAAGGCTACACAATGCAATATGTTTTCCAAAATCCATTTAAGAAACATGACCACTTTAGTAAAAAATGTTCACTTGAAATTCATTCTTATTCCATTCATATAGAACCATTTTAAAACCAAAAACACTATTCATAAGACATAACAAAACAATTGGAGTGTGAAAACCCATTTTTAATAAAAACCCTATTTAAAAACACAAATCTCATCCAATAGAACCATTATACTTTAATATCATTTATTTCCATTTAACAACCATAAGGAATTGAAAATAACATATATAACTTCAGTAATTTTCATCCTAGATATATAAACCTAAAATGAGAACTTTTGATACCATGTCTCCTTTGATAATAAAGACTGGAAATAAGTGGATCGTCATTAGAAAGGAAAGGCGTAAGGGAATACTATAAAAGATTAATTTTTATAATATCTCAGTTATTAAACCTTTGATAAATGTAGAACATGCTAATACCAATCAATGATATATATATATATATATGGAGAGGGAGATTTAAAATACCTTAAGTAAGACAACTCACCAAACTAGAGATGAACTACACTAAGAAAAGAGTTCTGTAGGAGTAAGGGGCACCAAAAATACATCAAAGAGAGCTTGGGTTTGAGGGTGAAAAACCTCCTAATGAATATGTGAAATAGTAGATATGAAGAATGATAAAAACAAACTGGGATGAATTATTAGTGGCTTAAACACATTTTTAATGGTGCAAAAATATGATAAATCATAGAGATTGTTAACTCATTACCCCATGTAAATTTTCCCCGATATGTTATTTTTTGACATAAAATATTTTATTATAGAGTAAAATAGAATTTTATGGATTACAAAATTCTTGTGCCATAAATCGATTAAAATCACGAGGACAGTGAACAATTTTCTTTATAAACCATGGATTTATAACGTAAATTCTTTTTTTAATCCACTACCCTATAGTAGCTACCTTCAAAATAATCTATAAGGCTTCGAAATAAACTTGAACCATAAGTGATTCCTCAAAATCCTTTGAAACATTTTACCTAGACTCTATTAATTCAAAAAAATGTACATCCCCAAACTTTTGGTCATTTTAGGTATATATTCTCTCCATCCCAAGAAGACCACAGATGCACTTAAATAAAAAGGCTCTCAAGACAAGAGTTAATAACATCCTAAATGAATATAACGAGATTTTACATTAACAATACTAATTGATGGGGATTGATAAAATCAAAAAAACATTCATTTAAATTGATTCCTAAATTTTTAAAAATAAGTAATTTTTTAAATTTTTTTTATCAATTTTCTTATCCATATCAAAAAATTAACTTTTTATTATATCAGTATTCCTTTACTATTGCTAAAAAACCATTGATGTTTATAGATGTGAAAAAATATGTAAGGCATTTATTAGTGCTAAAAAAACTAATGATATATACTCACTTTTATTAATGCTAATTTTAGCAGTGATAAAGGAAATCATTTATGAACACAAATTTCATTGTTGATAAAGGGATCTTATATGATCATTCATATGTTTCTTATTAAATACTATTAATTTTTATTAAAACATTTTAAATTAATAAAATGATTTCCCAATGACACTCATACAACCCCACAACACTCACATAACCCCACCTACCCCAGGAACATAAGAGATAACACACTCATGCATTGACTCCATGCATAAAATTCAAAATTTATTCAATATTAGTGTGATTTTAACCCCTTCCTCACACATTCTACAGAAAGTCACCTTACGACTAGCTAACATTAGTTTACCTACTATATGATGATTTTTATATAGATATATATATTTATATTTTTTAATATATATTTATATATATATATGAACATTTAATTACATATAAAATAGTTCACATAATTAAATATAGTAGTGTATTGCAAGATACCCAATATTTATCATTGTGTTCTAAAACCACTGATAAAGGATTGTTTTTAAACCAGTTTCTATAGAAGTGTATATAATGATTTATGTATTTATGTCAATTTTAATTACAAAAATCCAAATTTGTTATATAGTTAGTTGTTATGTAATGTTATTTAAATTATTAGGAAATTATGAAATATTTAATTAAATGTTTTCAAAATGATGCATTTAAATACAATTAATTATGAATTTTGTGTCAGCTACCATAATAAGATCAATAATTGAACCATAGAATATATGTAATTTCATAAAATAGTGTGAGGGGATTAATATTTATTATTATATAATTTTTTAGTAAAAAATTAATATAGATCATTAGAAAACCATGTTTATAATGAGGAATTTATTTAGAATTTTTTATTTAAAAAATCATAAATAAAACTAATTTTAATTTCAATTGATTTTTTATTCCAATTAATAATATTTTAATTTTATTGGTTTGTATATATATTTTTATTTTCAAATGGTATCCCTTCATGAATATATATATAATTTTATTATCATTATTCGATGTTTACTTTCTTCCCAGAATGTTCTCAACCAATGAAATTATTATTATTTATATTTTTAAAAAAATGATGAAATGACTTTAAACTCCAATAATAAAACCCCATTGAATGAAATCAATTTTAATTCATAATATAATTAAATATTACTTATAATTTAATTCTTAAAATATCAAAAACTCTAAGATTTCATAAAATTATTTTTCCATCTATCATTAGAATAAAAATATTAGTTTTTTGGAATAATTCAAGTAATCAAGTTTTTTTCATGAAATTTAAAATACCACAAATAAATATATTATTAATTATTAATATATATTTTAATATTTATAAACATAAGTTATAATTAACATTTATACTTAAATTATTTTTAATGGGTTCAACCAATTACTTATAATTTATTTATTTATTATTAATAATCTCTTAAATGTTTTTTTACAAAAGAACTCTCCCAAATTAATTTTTTTTACATTAGACATTCAATTAACATCATTATAACTTAAAATTTGATAATTATTAAATAAATAAATTTTTAATACATAATATTATTTCTTTGAATTATAAAAATACATAAAAATCCAACAATATCCAGGTTTCACTAAATTTTCAATCTATAGTAAATTATATATTATCTAGTCAAAAACACGTACAAAATATTTATATGAGAAAATTTAATAGTCTAAAATTACCATTTTACCCTGTAGTTAAAAAATATGGGATTTCCCCATAAAATCAATATAATATTCTATTAATAGAATTTATAAACATGTTTGAATTTAACTCATCATTAAGATCTAACAAATTTTTTTAAACCCATAACTTCCTTACAAGAAATTTATGGTTAAACAATACATTTTTATTTCTTATTAGTTTGTGTCATTAAATATTTCTTATAACTAATACATGAAAAAAATCATTTTATCACAATTAATGATCTCCTAAATGTTGACATATAATCAACAATGATTGAATATCTACATCAACATAACTACTTAAATGTTTCCCCTTTTATTTATTAATTATTAAAAATTACTATTATCTTACAAAAAGTGTAACAACCTATTTTTTAGAGTATGTGTATTTTATATTATAAATTATTAACAAGAAAACATAATTCAAAAACATAAAAATATATATTTTACCTTTTTTAATATAAATTCTTCCAATGATGTATTATTTTTAATTTTGAATAACTTTACTTCATCAACATTGAAATTATTTGGCCTCATTGATATAATTTTATAAATATCCATTATATAATTCTTTAGCTCTTCTTAAACATTATTGGGATACTTCTCATATGGTAAGAAATAATAACCCCAAAATTTTCTTCTTTGGAAACCCAAGAAAGGCGTAATAATAATAAGAATTAATAATTCTAATATTTTTACGATTTTTGTGTAAAAATAATTGAAATATATTTGCAATATCATATAAAAATAGCGTGATATTCATATGAGATAACAACTAGTGTTTTACAAAAAAAAATTTTTGTAAATATAATTGTAAATTCTTCCTTTATTATGGTTATTTTTGAAGAAAAATGTTATTAAAAAATAAAAACATTCATTTATTTAATTTGAAAAATGCTCTTATATATTTGAATTCAATATTGCACTGATGAGAAAATTTAGATTTCAAAACCAAGCTCTAATAAAAGATGTATGATTTTTGTAGATATAAAAGGGAGTATTATGATTTTTTGTTTTTCACATTTAAAATTAATTATAATTGATAATTAGATTTTATATAATTTAACAATAATTTATCCACATAAAACCCCATTTTTCAAAAAAAATTATTTCTAATATGTACCCATGTAATGTAAAAAAATTAATTATAAAAATAAACAATGTTATTGTTTTATCCATATTTAAATTGTTGATGTAATTACCATTATGTCTCACTATTTTATTCTAGTATGTTTTATAAAATAATGCAAAATAAATATAATAAGTCAAAAGGTTTTAAATATTTATCCATGGGATAAAAGAATGTGGTTTCAATGGATCAAGGTATGTCTGATTATTTTAATGTTTTTATTCATTATATTGAAATTTTACTGTGATAAAAAAAGATTTCAAAATCCCATATTTTAGATATAAAAACCGATTTAATGTCATGAAAAATCATTTTTTATATTTAATTATTATATTTTATTGATTTATATTAATTATATGAATAATACATAATTTTTTAGTCAAATGGAATACATATTTGTTTCTAACCATATTGGATTTTCATGCATTATATGATTTAATTTAAAACCATGATGTCAAAATTATATAATTTTAATTTGAAAATATAAATATCATTATTTTCTTTTCTTTTAAAAAAATTCTGAGAATGTAATTCTGAGAGTTTTCTGAAATGTTTGATTTCTCAATAAATAGTGAAAATATATATTTTTATTGAAATCTATATTTTCTATAAATGGGTCTACCTATCAGTCTATTCTCTTAGTTTACCCCCTCTTACTAACCAAAACATTGTCTTTGATTGCTCATTTTTCAAGACCCGCCTTGCAAACCCCATTTCTGGTCATATTTGGTGATGTTCACGGGGGTTTGGGATGTGATGGATGTCGCAGCTGATGCTTCATTCTTAGTTCAAGGTGTTTTTAATCTACATTCATGTTTTCTATTCACATACTCTCCTCATTTTTTTTAAATTACATTGTTCAAGTTCCCATCATGGTCAGGCATGATGGTGTTGGCTATGGATTGGGTTTTTGATGAGGTGGTGTTCAGGTTCTTCGTTTTGTTTTTTATGTACACTTTTGGTTGTTCATAACTCTTATCCTGCCTTGTTATTGAGGCCCTAGATTGGCTCGAACTCTGCTTGAATACATGATCTATGCTATCAGGCCCCATTCTGGTCTGATGTTGTGGTTTTTATTGGGGTTCTCAGATGTTTTGGTTCAGCATTCATGGGGTTCTATGTGGAGAAATCCATAATGCTTTGTTTCAAATTTTGGATTTTCATTTTCCTTCAACATTGGTCATGTGAGGTGTTCTTCCTCTGAGGTGGCGTGTTTTCGAGCGGTGTAGAAATAGTCAATCGAGGATCATCACCCATATCTTTTTCTATAGAGACGGGATCTTGTCAAATTGACTATTCCTTTGTTATGACCCGTTCAGTGCCATTATCCTTTAGAGAAGGTTGAATTAACCATGCGAGAACTGCTAGTCCCAGTGGGAGATTGTGTGGGGGTCAAGTACTCATTCAGTTAGTTCTTCTCAAATATAACTTCCTTGAATGGACTCTAATGGGTTGATTTGTGGATCCAGGAATGCCTAATGGCCTTGGTATCCATGATTCATAGACCTGCATTACATAGGAAGGAACGCATCGGTTGATGATTTGGACAGTGGAACTTAAGGACTCCATTGGTCAAGAAGATAGGAGGTCAGGCTCACCACACCCTTACGGGGAAGGATTGTTGCATTTTTTGGGACTCTCTTATAGATTTAGGTCATGTTCATATGTTCATGAATCCTTGATTCATTCCCAAATAGTGTATTCGTGGGCTACCCTTTGTTTATAGGATCATCTTAAGAATTCATATATTTGATTCTAAGTGTTGCTAACTTTAGTATTTTTATAAGGAGATCTGGTGTTTATCATCATCTAGGGGCGGAAGGTGACTTGATTTTGGGATTAGCCTCATAAGGAGGGATTTATACATATCCTCAGGAGAAGAATCAGAACCCACGTAGTTCGGATTGTGTGGGGATTACGTGTGCAAGCATCCCATTTAAAGGACATGATTAGGTGAACCATTTTAGATGGGATCACTTTTTTAAGCTCCGGCCTTCTGGTAGGAATCCTACATATCCCATTTATTCCAGGAATCATATTTCTCATAGTTCAGAATTACGTGGATGCGGTAATGCTCACAATACTAAAATCCCACATGAGTCATTCTCAGTGTGAGAAAAAAGAGGATGTAAAAGACTCAACAATTCACCTGCCTCCTCCCCAATTGGTGGGGGAGGGAGAGCCCTCAGTGGAATAGGTCAGGGAGACCATGGGCGAGGGTGTGGTGCAATGAACCCATCAATGTGGAATGAAATTGATGGTTATGATGCCCTGCCCCAGAATATTTGGGACTTACCTTAGTGGGAGGGCCCGAGAGAATGTTCTTGGAAGGGAAGGAGTTTCATCCTCGTCAAAGGGGGGAGTGAACACAACCCCTTAGACTGATCTCTATTCCTTACTGAAAGGAAAATAAAGTGATTATCCTTCATCTTTAGAATGGAGATATTCATTTCAGCATCCCAATGTTGGAATCTGGGTTACCATGGGAATGTATATCGATAGGAATTCTTGAAGCTCATACCGTTGTGGGGAGATCTTTTGTGACTCTGCTAACCGTGGGTGTGCAGAATCAATGGGGGGTGCTGAAGCACCCGATGATCTGATCATAGGGGTCTTGTGGCTTTCAAGGAGGCATTGTCCTCATTCTGGAGGACTGATTAGTGGTGGGATCATTGTGGGATGGATGGTAGTGGAGGGGTGAGGTTGCAAGAAGAAGAAACAATACCCAAAACACTCGATTCCTAGTACTAACTTTTTATGAGGTATAGGGGAGGCTCGGCATACCATAGTTGTATGTCAGAAGAGGGGTCATCTGCGTACCACTACAGTACACAATTATGGGTATATATAACCACATTACATAATGGTACACAACCTATCATACCGCATTGGGTTATATATGCATACTACTATAATATGCAGCTTCAGGTTTAGTCTGCATAGCAATAAACTACACAGAGAACCATAATGAAGGAGGGTCTGAGGGATCATCGTTCGCGAGGAGTTCATCCATGAGAAGCCTTTGGTTCATGTTTCACGGGTTAGGATCATAGTACTATTATTTTTATTAAATTCCCATATTTTATGGTATATATCCGGATGTAACTGCGGAGGGAGTGGTTTGTGGTTCAGGTTTCACTGACGATACAAGATGGAAGCCGAAGTGAATCCCTTGAGTCTCCCTCGAGCTTTTGTCGTCTGTCCTTCTCTCTATCCATCCCCCTTTGTTTGTATTTCATAGTCCTACTGTGCTATTTTTATAGATCATCTATGAAATTGTATTTATTGGGCATGTGACACCATTTGCGATGGCCCATTGAAGCAATATCCTAACCCACAGAAGACTCGGTCAACTGGGGTTTGAATAGGATTTGGTTCGTGATAATGGTTTAGGGAGACCTAGTTTTTTGCTTCATTCGTGAACTAATGTGTTTGTGACATGGTACGCAGACAGTCCTCACGTGTATGAATCCGTCAGTGACTTAGTTCACGATCTTCCTTGTTCGCTGGAAAATGCCTCATGGGCCAGCTATTCGCAGATCAATATCTATACCTAGTTGTTCGAGATCTAGCTGGTACACATACCTTTCAGAGTGATGGAACATAGTCCACTTAAAAGGCCTTGAAAACTTGAATTCGGCCATGTTTCTTTTAAATATTTCAACTCAGTTTGAGTCCATTCACCATGATATACCTGTAGGAGTACTTGCTTCCTTCTATAAAGAATTTCTGGGGGTATTTTCTCCCCTTGGAAGAATTTTCAGGACCCTACCAATTCCCCCCATTGTAATTGTGTCTGTTGAGAATTAAATGGTGAATATTACGATATAGAAGTAGTCTTAAAAAGAAATGGTTCGTGGTAGAACAAATGGTCACAGTAGAAGGGGACCACACCTATATATTGGGGCCCATGTCATTTACCTTTTTACATTTTCTCGTGGCTAAAAGTGTTCTCGATTTCCTCAGCTTCCTCTACTCTTTATTACCCTACTCTTTTCAAAAATCTCATTCACAAACCGCTTTGTACGTTTCACAAACTGATCTCCTCACTATTTTTCCATCCGCGAACCATGTTTTGGATTTCACAAACTGTTTTGAGGAATTTTAAGACATAAAATATGGATTCTACATAGAAGTAGTCTACATATATGACTTGTCCACATACCTTACTTGGATCGGTGAACTTGGATTTAAGAATATTAACAATCCGAACTTAATCATTAACCCACAATTTTTGAACAAGAACATAATCAATGCCCAGGTTCATGGGCCATCTTTTGTGAACCTTTCTTTTCACTGACCAATGATCTGTGGGCCAACACCTCATAGTTGGTTCGTGTACCATGGCCATATGTGGTGGAATACGACAGTGTACCGTAGCTATTGGCAATTCTAGTTCTACGTATCATGCAGTATGCAGGATGTGGCTACCGTGTACCATTTCCCTAATCCATACACGGAGCATTATGTGGACATATTTTTAATGTTTCAGACATTCTTCCAAAGCCTTTCATCCACAATTTCTTATTAGACTAACTTTTCATCATCTTCAGGATCATTCTGTGTAGGCTAAAATGGTTGATTCATAGGTTTTTGTAAAATACACAAAGACAAGGGCCACCATGTCAAGGAATAACGATGATCATCTTTAGGCCCGTATCATTCCCCGTGATAGTTTCCTGACATACTTATTGACACCATAGATCTTAGATTACCCATTATCCGTACAATTTATACATTATGGATTTGGTATTCTTGCCAATGTGACTCTTCCATTCCTCGGCCCTGACATCTATTTCATCCCTTTAGAGTTACCATAAGGTCTTGACCGTGACAATATTTACTTAGAAAGATAAGTCCTCACCACTCCAATTCAGGATAACATCTTCAAAATTTGAGGCTCATCATGGATTCAAGGAAACTGTGATTCCTGCGATGGAATCTTGAGACTAGACACTTGAGAATACCCATCCATTATTAGTGTCTCCCAAGAAAATAATAGAGGCGGGTGGAGAAGCTTGTGAAATTTTTGTACCAGAGGATGATTCTCTGATGAGTGGGCCTAGGCGTTTAGGATGAATTAGACTTGTTTGTAGTCCACCAACTAGTTAGAGGAAGTGGGATTTTATTTGGCATCCTAGGTTTCTTAGTTCTTAGTTTCCTCCTAAGGTGAAATCCTTTCAGAATTGTTGAGCCGCTGGTGTTCAAGCAAGAAAACCTTTCACTTATTGCATGGGGAGGTGGGGATTGGCCTATGGGACATCAATCAACTCGAGGGACTCCGTATCATTGGAGAAATGTAAGATGATTTTCTCCCAACCACTGTCACATGGAATAACACCGATCATGTGGCCCCATTTCCAAGGTTCTTACTTGACAGGGCAGTGGGATCACTAGATCTCCCCCTCAATGCTCGTTACCTCATCCCATTCGAACCGTGGATAAGGTTATTTCTGCAGAAGAATGGACCCATGCCAAGGGATACCTATAGTCGAACTCATGCCACTAACCAGTCATGCCAAACTCAAGGTTCATATTGTGATACCCTAGAAGCAGGGTGATATTCCACATGGGGATATCAGCATCGGCCAGATTTTTCACCTACGCATAGACTAGAATGTTTATTTTCCATGTATTTAAGTGGATAGCTCTTCCCATCCGGCGACTTATATACCGGGGTTCGTGCCTATACCTTGAGAATGGCGGCCACACTAGCAGAGGGTCGACCAATTAACATTCCCCTCCAACCCTCGCCTAACTTTATGAATTTTTAGGATAGATACAAGAAGTTAGGCCTCTGCGTCCTCTCAGCGAACCATTCCAATTCCAATACAAGTGGATAGCGGAACACTTTATCTATTATAAAGACTGGAATACGCCAAGGGTTCCCCATTCTAACTTTCATCCACACTTCTCAACATTTATATTTTTTCCCTAGTAATCTCATCATTATTGATGCGATTGGGTTTTTGAACGATGCCTCTAAATTCAAGTTCTCACTACATCCTACCCCTCATAGATCATTGAGAGGTGACAAGGGAAGTTCCATAGATGAATTATCATACCTAATCAACCTTTGGGACATGATGATCACTGCATGTATAGAGAGGGTTTATTCATTTGTGAGTCATACCTCCCCTAAGGGTTTTCTAGGCAATTCGGATTCCTTTAGTAGAATGTACTCCTTCCGATTATTCAACTAAGTGGAGAATATAATCCCGTGGTTCTCCAAAAATTGTGGCTTATGATGATGAATGAAGGTGATGCAAAGGATATTATCATTTCTAACACAACATGGCCCAACTTTCTATCACTAGAGTACAACAAAAAATGGACAAATTGTTACCCTAGTGGGATGTTGAAAGAACTAGTTCAACGGGTGTAGAAACCCTTGACCATTTCCTACCCCATTATTTCCCCAACAATAATGCTACATATTCCTTTTACCATGAATAGTACCCAAATTACACCATATACTTCTATCCTTGCAGTAACCATGATGGATACACCTCATACTCCTACCCTTGTGGTAAGAAGGTGTTCAGTCCTGTCGTAAAAAATGTACAGGAGGGGTTTCATCAGTACAACCCATTTCAATGGGTAGTGATTCATAATACTCCCCTCCTATTGATATTTACCAACATCTTAATGGGACCGATACCAGCCATGTATCACTGATCATTCTGGAAGTTGTGGTTAGTCTTCTGCATCTAGATCCATTTGCTGGGAAATCTGAGGGAAAAGAGAAAATCTGGTCTTGGGTGACCTATCTTAGGTCCCTCTGCACTCCTATAGTGATGCCTCCTACTTATAGACATGTGGAATCATGGGAGGATCAATGTGTAGGTGTTGTGTAAAGGCACATGGCAGTGAAAAAAGAGGCATGGTGCCAATAATGTTCTCTTCTATAGAGACACCCTGGCCAATTTTGCTGATGAGGGTGACAATTTTCAGTGCTTATTCACTGAGCTGGGTTCTGATGGCTTTGATTATCAGCACTTACAACCCCTTATTTACCAAATCGTCATTTCCAAATAAGACCTTGCCTCCTGCAAGGACAAGCTGTCCATGTTCAATTCTTCCAATCACTAGGTGGAGTCCCTCTGAGATGTTTTAGAATAATTTGATCATCTCATGGCTGAGGAGGTGATGTATTGTGAATTTATGGAATCCTAAGAGGAATACCTATGGGAGTGTGAGGCCTATTCATCTTGGTTTAGGGAAACACTAGCATCTTCATGTGAAAATTATAAATCCATCCAAAAGAAAGGGAATAACTTTAAAGACATTTTTGGAACGGGTGCGTCTGATGGTCACAGCCAAAATGGAGGAAAGAGCTTCTTTGGACCAAAATATTGACGTCCCATGGCAATCACTCTCTATACATCTAGAAAGGGTGAAATGAACCCAATTTTAGTTCCTTCCCAAATGATGATATGAACTCTTCATTTTTTGATACTTTGGATATAATTTGAATTCTGGATGCTCCTCCATTTTTTAATAACTCAATGGAACTGATTTGGCTATTAAATATCAATCTCTTTAACTTTTGCTAGAGTGTCAACATCATTTAAATCTGGAAATAATTTTAAACCACGACTTGAAATCAATAAGCTGAAATAATCTAATTGGAATCTATTTTTTTCCTGACACGCGAGACTCAGCGAGTGTAGTTCTACTATTGGAGGGGTTTTCTATAAATCCCCATGATCTTATATGTTTTTTATATTACACCAATTTATTCCTAATTCTGGTTGGTATGGGCTTAGCGGGCATTAAATGGATTTTTTTAGGCTTCCCTTTGAGTGTTTGAGACCTAATAATGTTTAATCCTTTGCGCATGGCTCAATGTTTTCCTTTTTTAATGAACCAATACATGAATTTTAACTAGAGGTGACCTTTATAGATATCCCCTACATAATGTATGGTGTCTTTTTCACGGGAAATTCACTATCATGCCAATCAAACTTATTAATGATGTTTTTGGTCGAACAGATTTGACCAGACATAACAGGGCATGGCCCTAACATGGGATTGTTAGCAGAGAATGTACTAATATCCTTCATACATGGATTAGAGATTTTTATTCACCCTAGATTTTTGAATTATGGACATGCATGAGGCTCGGGTGCTACTTTAGGCATAGAGATATATGAAAAGCCTCTCCAAGGAATGAATTTTCCTTTGACTAATGGCAATTTTTGTGGAAGACATATATTGAGCTACGAGGGCATAATATGTATTGTCAAGAAACCATGGTAATAGGACATTGGCCTTCCATTTATGATGGTTGGTGGTATTTTCAACATTTTGGATTTATTTTGATGTTGGGAGCCACAATGGGTGGCTTTCCTGAGTAGTGTAGTCTGAAACATTATGAAAATTTATATCAGCATTGAGTGGGAAACTGTTCCAACACAGTTTTTTACTTGCATAAGGGAGAGATGGTGAATGGTTAGTTTAGTTAGGAGTCTTTTTTATGTTTGGGGAACTTGTAATGAAGGAGGTACATATTTCGTCATCTAGGAGTTTTTCAAATTTGGGGGTCTGAAAGGACATGAATGTCATTTGAGCATACGAAAGTTGTAACAGACTTTCCTGGGGACTAATTCCCCTTTGATTAACATCCTTTTTTGTGGGCAATATATGCATAGCCACCATGGCATGATATGCATTGTCCTGAAAAGGTGTCGGCAAGAAACTGGCCTTCCATCTTCGATGGACATTGTGGATTTTGGAGATTAAGGACTTTTTGAATATGTAATGTGACCATTGATGAGGGGTACACCTTATTATAAAAAAGGTGCATTTCAATTGAGCTTATTTATGGAAAAATTGAAATGAGTGGGGGGACTCTTCCTTTGTATGCGGATCAACTTCACGATATGTATGGGATATCTTTAGAAACCTCAAAAGGGGTTAAAGATAAATCGATCCCATATGTCAGGATATGTCCATGTTATGTACAAGTAGGAAAGTGTAATCCATGACTTTGAGGGCCCTTGAATCAGGATGGATGGGACAACTCTTGGTATCCATTTGGCGTAATAAGATAGGATTGGACTCTCCTGGGGATGAATTTTTCTTCGATTGATGACCATTTTTGTGGGAAACGTATATAGAGACACCAAGGAATAACATGCATAGTCAAGAAATGGTGTCCACAGGACACTGGACTTCCATACAAGATATCCTTTGAGGGTTATGTAGATTCAAGATCACCCAGATCACATAGTTTGAAATATTAATGGAGTGTATTCGGGCAAATTGGGGACATTTTGGCTAGAGTTTACTCATGGAATTGGATGTCCCTTACATAGATCTGAATTGCACGCAAGGTGGGGAATTCGCTCCATCATTGGGATACCTAGTTATTTAATGTCACATGACTCAGACATGGGGTTCCTCTTAGGGGGGATCAATACATTTGTTTTTGGGTTTTGTTGCCAGCATGAAATTTTGGGACTATTTTCTCATAATTTGATGATGTATCTATCTATGAAATCCCAAAGATCACTTGAACAATGCTCAGTGTGAGAAACATGGGATTACGAGGACTCTGTGGAATTTTTTAGGAAAAAAAATCAACATTATATGGAACTTTTGGGATTAAACTATTGTTATGTAGTTCGATGTCATACAACAAGGACTGTTTTTTCCGTGTAGTTTAATGTCGTGCGATGAGGATGTGATGATATGAAGTCTATAGTCATGTAGTGAGGATGACTATACTATTAGAGAAATATTTAATAGTTTTAGGTTAATTGAAATAAGGATGTTTCGGTGTTCCATTGACGTGAGTGATGATAGAAGGTGTAAACCATAGTCCTGGGGGAAACCTGAATTAGGATGGATGACATATGGCTTAGAAGCCATTGGGCATACTGATACAGGAGAGGACTCTATTGAGGAAGAATTTTCCTTTGATTGATGGCTGTCTTTGTGGGCATCATACGTAGAGCTACCATGGACTGGTGTGCATAGTCAGTAAAAGGTGTCCATGGGTCATATTCCTTATATCTCATATGGCCTTGGATGATTATGGGGATCCATGTTTTACTGAAGTATGGAGTTTGAAAAATGGGAAATATGTGCCTGAGAATGTGAGAATTACTAAACCATGATTAACTGTGTACTATATAGATCTTCCACATAGGTATGACTCATATGTATAAAGGGAATAAGGATCTTTTTACTTCTCATGACTGTGGGGCATGTGCAGAATCTCAAAATAACGAGGTCTAGTCCACACATGACTCTTGAAGAATTTGGAAATTTATTTTCATGTGATAGGACCTCTCATTTGATTCATCATACAAGTCTGACCTACTTGTGGAGAGAAAAGGCATTTTTTGCTGGTAGTAGGGTTGGGATGCCAAATCTGAGGTCACTACATATCCTGTGAGAAAATGAACAAGACATACGTAGTTCTCGATGCTCCCAACAAATTTTTTCTTGATTAGTAGGGATATTTGAAGGGAAATTTTTTCTTTATTTTTGATGACGGCTGGGCTGGGATGCCAAATCTGGGCATCACTACATATCCTACGAGGGTAGGAATCAAGCTTCACATGGTTATGAATGTTCCCTATACCGATTTAGCTCAGTCCATTTTTAGGGACATTTTCATTTCATTTTCTTGGGGTTCCAGGTCTACTATTCTTCTCCATAACGTATTTTCATAGGATAATACCTTCCACTAATCCTAAGCTCATGTGAGTCATACTCATTGTGAGAAACAAGGAGGTGACACAATGTTTCCTTAGAAGGTTATGGGAGGTAGAGGATATAATGGGGGAATTTTCTTTTTCTTTCCTTGTGGGGCTGGTCCATGATCGATGATCGAGGCATCACTACTTGTTTTTTGAGGGCATGAATCATGTTGTACATTTTTTTGTATGTACCTTGTACCGATTCATCTCGGTTTGGGGTAGGGTCATTTGTGTTATATCCCTCAAGGTTTCTAGGTCTACCATGTTTCTTTATTGTTGAATTTCATATGAGAATCTCAACCACTAATCCTAATCTAAAAGGGGTCATACTATTGTGTGAAACATTATGTGATAAGGGTTTCTTTTATGAATATGTGCAGATAGGGAGCATGATGGAAGAATTTTTTATGGTGGGGGATAGGATATGATTGAAGATCAAGGGGTCACTACGTATCCTATGAGGGAAGGAATCAAGACGTATGTAGTTCTGTAAAAGATTATGGAGTTTATTGTCATGTGATTCAAACATTTTGTTTTATGTATTTTAACATCCTACGGTGAGGACATGAGTCACAGTTTAATGTCAGGTTTTTTTGACGATTTCCATATAGTCTAACTTTACATGGAATGGACGAGCACTTATAGTTTATGGTCTTAGAGTTCTGACTATGGAATTTCGGTTTAATGTGGTGTTTCATGGACTAATAAAGTACAATTTAATGTCATGTGGCCAAGATGATGACTAATTGTTTAGGGTCATAGAGTTTGGACTACGATATTGGGGGAATTATAACACATTGTTTTGGGTGATAGAGCTCGGACCAATGACATGGAATTTATATTACGCAATGTATTCCTTCAAGAATAGTGCATTTGTAGGAGCCATGGTGACCTATCTGTCTATTGATATCAGGGTGTATGCTCTATTGGAATAGACCCTATGTATGACATATGGTCCTTCCCACTTTGTTTGATTCTATGGAGGAATCATATCTAGTATTATCAGGGTTATGGGGACTAACACCATTTCACCTTCAAGGAATGATTGAAGGCGAACCTTTTTGTTGAAGGCTCATGAAATCATATTTTATTAGATTTCTAAATGGTGCAGAGTGTGCATCCATTTCTCATCTTGCTACTCCAATTCATGAAACAACTTCTGGGATAGCTCATTCATGGAAATTTGATCAGAAATGTCCACATGAAGTGATGAAAATTTTATTTTGATAGGCCAAACCACTTTTGACCCGTATACTAGTGAGTATGGTATTGCCTTGGTGGTAGTGTGGGTTGAGGTCCGATAAGCCCATAAAGCATGAATGATCTTTTTTGTCCACAAATTCGTATCCTTATCAACCATATTATGGAGTATGTTGGAAAAATTCTTATTGAATGACCCTATTTTCCCACTAGCCACTGCATGGTAACAGGATGAACAATTGGATTTAAATTCATACTCATGGTATAGCTTTTCCAACTCAGCATAGCAGAAATTGGTGTAGTTCTCCATCATGATTGTATGAGGGACACAAAATATGGTAATGATGTTGGTCTTCACAAATCTAATGATTTTTTTCGCTCCGACATCATCAAGGAGTATGGCTTCAGGCCATTTGGAAAAGAAGTCGGTCGCATTGAGTATGAATTTGAACTGTCTGGCTGTAGTGGGAGGATATAGTTCCACAACATCCATCCCCCGTGAGACGAATGGCTAGGGGAGGGGTACATAGATGTTTGAAGTAACTCTGGGGGGGTGTATGAAATTATCATGAACGTGGCATAAATGGCACTTCTTGGTAAATATTGCACAATCCTATATCATGGCAGTAACTAATACCGAATCCATCAGATTTAGTGAGAGAGCTTGGTATCTGATTGGTGCACTCCAAAAGCTCTGGAATGCACTTATTTCATGAAAATAGTATTTTCTTTTCAATCAATGCACCTGAGAAAGACTCCATCAAGGCCTTGTTTTCAAAAGACCTTTTCATGTTTTACCCAATTTTATAGGACAAAATTGACTACCAATCTTTGGACCAAGTCCCTTTCATCCCAATCTAGTGGTAGTTCCCCATTACTAAGTTAATTTTCAATGTGTATCATCCAACCAGTGGTATTACCATAAGAGTGATAGTTGAGGATAATTTCATCTATTACCTCTGTATTTATCTTGATGAATGGGATGTCCATATAGTGGTGAGAAATGATAATTACTATTTCATCCCAGTATGGAATGGCCAAGATCATGGATGCATTTCCCAAAGTGTCCTATTGATAATTTTGGGATTGAGGGACGTAACAGAACATTGGTTCTATTGGGAATTCTACCAAAATTGATTGATCGTGGGTTATAAAGGTGAAAAATACCTCTTTCTTTATGGTGTAGTACCCATTGATCGGTTTGATGACTAGTTCTGAACAACCTTTTATTTTTAGGTGTTTCTCTTGCACCTGTAGCATGAATTCCATGTCTGGAATGAGGTACTGATACTCTGCTTCATTGTTTGTACACCCTTCTAAAAGGAGGAAAGAGTAAGGCAAGATGGCCTTTTTGGGAGAAACGAGTATAACTCCTAGACCCAATTTGTTGAGTTTGGGATCCTACATCCTTTTCCCTATCGGGATTCCGGAATCACCATCAAAGAGAATTTCCCACATATTGGGGTCCTCCTAAATAGAAAACACTTCTTCATCTAGAATTTTGGCACCCATAGGTCTTGTTTCTTCCGAGGGGTGCTCATCCAAGAAGTATACTAATTTTTTGCCTTTTATGGACTTCTAGGGCACGTACCATATGTCAAATTGTAGTAGGATGACATCCCATCCTGATTGGAACCCTTTTAGCATTGGAAAATTTGAAGATATATTTGATCGGGTTGCAGTGGGAGGCCAGGTAGACCTTATGGTGCTATAGGTAATGGCTGATCTTCTCAACCGTACTGATTAGGGATAGGCAGTTCTTTTGAATCATGGAATACCGAGTTTCAGCATTGATCAACGTCCTGAGAAGGTATTAGAGGTTGTTCTCACTGTCGGTATTATTCTTTTGTGCGAGGAAGGAACCTAATGACCATTCTAGGGAAGTAACATATACAATGAGTTGTCTCCCCCTGACTTGAGGCATGACCACCGGTGGGATTAGGAGATATCTTTTATGATTTTTGAATTATTCTTGAAAATCCTTATCCCACTCATACGTAACACTTTTCTTCATGATCCTGGTGAAAGGAAAACATTTACCTACAAGGTTATCAATGAAGTGGTGAATGTAGGCTATGTTCCCCTAGAGACCTCTCAACTCAGTGAGGTTGGGAGGTGGGTACATGCCATGGATGTATTTTGTCTTATTGGGGACAACTTTGATGTCGTGATGATGTATGAAGAAGCCATAGAATTTTCCCACGGTAACGCAAAGGCGCATTTTAGGGGATTAATCTTCGAACATTACTGTCGTAACTTTTTGAAGATAGTTTCAAGATCATTCATTCAGTTTGAGAACTATCGGGATTTAACCACTAGGTTGTTGACATAACACTCAACAAATTTTACCATGAATGGCTTGAAGATGGGGTGCATGATCCGCTGATATGTGGGGCCAGCATTCTTTATGATAAAGGGAAACATTTTGTAAGATAACACTCCTTGAGTTTCTCTAAAAGTAGTAACATCATCTTATACTTAGGCCATATGGATTTGATGGTATCCAGAATAGTTGTCCATGAAAGAGAAAACATCATATCCAGATGTCACATCGATAAAAAATTATTTGATTGGGACCAACAATTTTCCTTTTGGGAAATACATATTAAGTTCCTTAAGGTCAATTCAGCTTCTAAGAAATCCATTCCTTCTTTTATAGGAACTATGTTTTCTAGCCAGATCAGATTTTTCACCTCCCAAATGATGTTTCCTTTGATCAGATTGTCAACTTCGACCTTTATTTTTTCAGCATGCATTGGGTGGGTCCTTCTGGATGCCTACTTATAGCCTCGAGGATCTTCTAGTAAGCCCAGATGATAGGTGGAATCCTAAGGATCGAGGCGTCTCATTTTTGTATAATTCTAGGAAAACACTTCTTGATTATTCTATAGGATGGAAGTATATGTCTCATGCTTCTTGTAAAGACACATAGAATTCAAGGAGATTTTATTTCTTAATTTCCTTTGGAATTTTACAAGAATGATGTTTTTGACGACACGTGATTCTGAGGGCCGGTGTGCTCGGAATCATTTTCCGAAGTTTTGGCTCGGGTAGGTTCAGTGAACGACCGAGTGGGTTTTTCTAACTTTTGATCCGGTGCTCGAAATCGAATACCAAGGGCACCGATGGAATCACAGTGCCGGTATTATCCTAGAAACGCATTTTCTGGAGTTGTGTTTTCTCAGGTGTGGTTTTTAATTTTTGGGGTTAAGTTAAGAAATTAAATAACGTGGTGCAACAACTTTATTTTAGTTCACATAAAGCCACTTAAAGCTACTTAATATAAGTTGAAGTGGATAGGGTGGAACCCAAAATATCCTACCCTCTAGGTAGGATATTTGTGAGTTGGGGCCCGCACGAGACCCACCGTTTCTTTTCCCCTAAGTAACGCACCCGCGAAAACTCCTCTTTAATGAAAGTCAACTGGATCATTTAATAAAACTCTTAAACGCTCCTATTAAATCAATAGTTAAGTCGTTACCATTAATTCACCGAATTAATGGTTCTTTTCTTAACATGTTTTCAAACTGTTGGCATAATAATAAAATAATACCAACACACTTTCTTCTTGGGTGCGGTTTGTTGAGAGGATTTGCAGAAACTGTATCTTCATCCTCCTTCCTGAAGAACGCGAAGAACGCGAAGAACGCCGGCCTTCGACGAAAGGAGAAAAAGAATGTTGAACCCTCGGATATCGATGACGCGACGCCATGTACTGCGAAGACGATGATTCTCCTCCCCCGACGTTCTTTTGCGGCGATCCTTCCCCACAACAATCTTCGATCAACACCGATTGAGGTAGGGGAATTCATATCTTTTTAATTTCCTTTGTGGATTTTATCTTTAACATGGATTTAATTCATGAAATTAAATCTGTGTGTTTTCCTTAACACTCGGAGATAGTCAACACGACGCTGTATACCGCGACGACACGATGCCCTTCTGTGACGCGACGATCCTCTTCTTCCGCGACGGTTAATTCTGCGAATAACTCTCGTTCGACGACTACTATGAGGTAGCGGTTTTATTTGAGAATAATATTATTTCCCATGGTTGTTTCCTTCTAAAACAAAGAACCCTGATCAAAGTTTAATTTTAATTTATTAAAATTGTTCCTTGTTATGTTCTCATGTGTTGATTATTATTCCCAATTATTATCACCTAACGCGGAGGGTGCGGGCCAAACAAACACGACCCGACAACCCTCCGCAGTTTTTCATTGATGCGTGGATTAACGACATTTACTAAATGGGATCGGAATGGTGATTCGAGGCCTTCGAAGAAGAGCTCGGATCCCGGGAGTGCCGAAGGCGCAAACCTTCGGAAAAACAGACCACCGGAGCGCATCCAGTGGTCCGCGGAAGTTCCCGTCAGCGCGCCGCGCCAGCACGGCTGCGCCGGCGGCCGGCAGCAGCCGGCCGTCAGGAAGTGGCGGCGCCCGGCGTGCCGCCGGGAAGACCCGCCGCTGCTGAAGCCACAGCTGCGCGGGACCGCGGGGAAGGGACGCGTCCTTGCGCCGCGTCCAGAGACACGGAGTGGCCCCCGGGCGGGGGTCGCAGCTCCTTTAGTGTGGACGCTCAGCCAGCGCCGAGCCGCCAGACCGGCCAGCCGGGTCGGGCCTAGGCTGGGCCACGCCAGCCAGGCCTGGTCTTGCCCAGCTAGGCCGGACCCGGAACCGGGTTGGGTTGGCACGGTTCGGGCCGACCTAGGGGGGTTGGGATGGGTCGGTCCGGGCCTAGACCCCCCGTTTTCATACGTTTTCGTTCTTTTGCTCATAACATGACCTACAGGCCTCCGAACGACGCACAGTCCATGGTGATGTGATCCTTGGATCGAGGCGGTCGTTTCAGTATATCACACTCAGGGTTTCGGAATACTTTGGTCTCGGCCAGGTTGGTTCGTACACGAAACCAACCGGACCCTCGGAGCGGAAACGCTCATATCTTGAGCTTCAGATGTCCGACTGACCTGTCGTCGACTTTGTTGAATTCCTTTAAGTGAGACAGATATTTTGGCATACTCTACCCGAGGTTTGGATGCAGGTGGAGTATGGTCGGGTTGGTTTTTCCTTAAAAAACCAACCGGGCCCCTGGAACGAAAAAGCCAATAAATCTTAGACTGGGCGTCCGATTGACACGCCGTCTGTGACGTTGAGTTCCTGTTGACGATACGGAACTTTTGGATACATCATCTTGGGACTATGTGTCAGTTGATGTATCAGCCTCTTTGCTCGTGGAGCGGACCCTCCCGAACGAGCTTGCTGTGTGCGAGAACCCTAGAGCTGGCTACGACTATGATGACGACAAGAGTACAGAGATCCTCAGTGGATTCGATGACGACTGTGCAGAGATCCTCAGTGGATTCAACGACGACGACTATAGCACTCAGCGATCCATTGTGGGTCATTGCTACCGATCATGTGTGGGTCCGATCCTGTGTGAGTCTTTGCGGGGGTTAGTTACCTACCGATCCTTTGTGGGTCAGATCCTTTGTGGGTCATTGCGGGGGTTAGTTACCTATCGATCCTTTGTGGTTCAGATCCTTTGTGGGTCATTGCGGGGGTTAGTACCTATCGATCCATTGTGGGTCCGATGGCTTAGATGAATCAGTGGCAATATCTGGTCATCTTTATTGTAATACAAAGAAGTATTCCTGTGTGAGATGAATCCTATTTTGCTTTCCTATGTGGATTGTGTTGTGCTATCCTGTGTAGATTTACATTTTTCTTTCATGTGTGGACTGGGTTGTACTTGGGTTCGGATGTTGGAGCCGAACGAGAATTGATGACTTAAGTATATGTATGGGCATATACATAAGTAGTGTTGTATGTTACTTCGTGATTGTATCTTTCCATTGTGGATTATCCTTTGTGGATTCTGGGAGACCTTCAGGGTGTCTCGGGGTCCCTACTGAGTAGCTTATACTCACCCTTGAATGGGATATTCCCACACTACATGGTGTTGGTTTCAGATGACGGACAACTCTGATTGTGGTTGAGGCTTGCAGAGCAAGACGGTACCTGGAGGTGGACCACTGGGCGGGACGTACTCAGAGCGGTCGGCTGGACCCGAGGAGCAGTGGAGGCTATCTGTACCCACCCTACAGGTGGGATTTCTAGTGGACAGCTCAACATTGTGGCTTTACTTTTCAGTTGATATTTTCCCTTTCCAGTTGTACTTTACTTTCAGTTTGGGTTTGTATATTGGCCCCCTTACTTTTCCGCACTTACTGTTGTACCAGTTTTTACTTAGTGTTTACTTCTGTCTGCTTGCTCTGTGGTGTTTTTGGTTTACTTTACAAAGGCAATGTCTTCCATTTTTACCGGGATTTATGCCTTGGTGCTAGTCGCCAGCCCCTGGCCTATGGAAGGCGGGCTTGGGGTAGTCACGGCACGGGCCCCGAGGGCGGGTCGTGACAAATTTGTATCAGAGGAGTTTGGTTCTACCACATAACGTGAGACTCTGATCTTTTTTCTATGTGAAGCAATAGTGTTTAGCATATTGGGTGTGGTTATAAGTCCAGGAAGTCCAGTGTTGGTGCGGCGGTCGACGTATCAGTACACCAGACCCCTGACTTCTGATTTCCGACTTAATGCATGAAAACATTGATTGTGTGTGTGTTTTAAGTTTTCTTTGTGATGACTTTGTTTCAGATCACCAGGTATACTATTCTGACCGTGGCGCATCTGTTTCCTTTTTCGGGAAGGCCCCACGATAGCATCCAGCTAGGGTTCCGAGAGTTGAGCGAGACGACAACCCACCAAGTGACGAGGCCTCGGTGCAGGGCCCTTTGATAGTAGAGGCACCAGCAGTACCTCTACCTGCGGAGCCACCGATGCTTCTTGCCCCAGCCACTGATGGTTCACGTCACCTTAGGGCACTTCATGAGTTCCAGTGCCAGCAACCGCCCAAGTTCCACAGGGAGATGGACCCCCAGGCAGCCGAGGACTGGCTAGAGGCAGTTGTACGAGTTTTCTGGTTAGTGAGGACACCAGCAGACCTCATGGTGATCCTCGCGGCGATCCTCGCGGCGATCCTACTACACACGGCAGTGGGCCGATGGTGGAGCATGATGCTCCTGGTGCACGATGAGGCATCACATCTCTGGACAGACTTTGAGAGCCTCTTCCGCTAAGAGTTCATCCCGGCCACCCTCCATGCGGTGCACATCTAGGAGCTTCTTCAGCTGCGGCAGGGCAGCTTGACGATCGCACAGTACTCTGCGAGATTTACCGATCTCTCATGCTACTCGACAGACAAGGTATGAGACCCATTCTTCCGGGCCCAGACCTTGGAGCTGGGATTGGGACATGAGATCAGGGCATCGCTGATCTCCCTCAACATTCCGACTCAGGAAAGTGTACTGGAGCGAGCCCTTTTGATCGAGAGCTTTCTTGCTAAGTCTACACCAGCGGCGAGACCTACCACGGGGCGGCACGTAGCAGAGTCTTCTGCGGCAGGCATTCGAAGGATGACTCATGGTTCCAGGAAGACCAGACCCTCACGCAGACGACCTCAGGAAAATGGCTCAGCAGTGTGGGGCACACAGCGCGGAGCTAGTCTTTCGAGAGGCAGGAAGTGATACACGTGCGGTGGATAGGGTCACATGGCCCGTGACTGCCCGACCCACCGTGCTGAGGAGCAGCAGACAGTTGAGGGGCCACCAAGGCAAAGGAAGAGGGTCAACCGTGGTGGTCCGCAGGGAGAAGGTGGACGAGGCAGAGGAGTTGGCCGAGCAGCAGGTGGTGGGAGACGCTTTGAGGCTCTACCACCACCACCACCAGAAGGTCCACCCCGGCCACAGGGAGCTGGCGGGCAGAGACAGGCACAGCTCCAGGCAGTGGATTCCTACGACCACGGCGCGCCCAAGATGATTCGAGGTACTATCTATGTCTATTCCACCCGTTCTGAAGTTCTTATAGACACAAGAGCGAGTCACTCTTTCATAGCCACTGCCTTTGTTCGGAGCTCAGAGATTCCGACATATCTGTTGGCTCGATCCTTACGGCTAGAGACTCCTACGAGAGAAGACTCGACGATTACGCACTGGTTCTGCTAGTGTGAGCTTACTCTAGGGGGCGAGAGCGTCGGGTGGGATTGTCTTGTAGCAGCGTCAAGGCCTTACGACATCATCTTGGGCATGGATTGGTTATCTACAGTCAATGCACATATTGACTGTATTAGGAGCAAGATGCGATGTGTATGCACCGACGGGAGCAGGTTCACCTTCGCTGGCGAGAAGGGAGAATTTGCAGCACATGATGGACTCTCTCAGAGGAGAGGACAACCCACACTCATCAGTTGGATAGCCTCATACTAGGAGCAGTTGATGTGTGGAGTCCTAGTTTTCCTGCAGTGGTGGATCAGTATGCGGACGTCTTTCCCGACGACGTTCCAGGACTACCTCCTCGTAGTGAGGTAGACTTTTATATTGAACTGTACCCTGAGATAGCCCCGATATCAACTCCAGCATATCGGATGGCCCCTGCTGAGCTTCGAGAGCTACGAGTACAGTTGGAGGACTTGCAGGGAAAGAGATTTGTCCAACCCAGTGTTTCACCCTGGGCTTCCCCGATAATGTTCGCCAAGAAGGTGGATGGGAGCTTGTGACTTTGTGTCGACTATCCTCGCCTGAACCAGGTGACTGTGAGGAACAAGTATCCGCTACCGAGGATTGATGACCTCTTCGATCAGCTCAAGGGAGCATGGTGGTTCTCGAAGATAGACCTCAGGTCAGGCTATCATCAGCTCATAGTTCGGGACAAGGACGTGCAGAAGACGAACTTCAGATGTCGGTATGGCCACTATGAGTTCTTGGTTATGCCATTCGGCGTAACCAATGCTCCAGCGGTGTCCATGGGCCTCATGAACAGGATGTTTTAGCCATACCTCGATCGATTTGTCGTGGTCTTCATCGACGACATTTTGATATACTCGATGACTGAGGAGGAGCATGCCTACGACTTGCGAGTTGTACTGGACATACATCAAGAGCACCAGCTTTATGGAATGCTCTCGAAGTGTCAGTTCTGGATACGTGAGGTCCACTTCTTGGAACACGTCATCTCTGAGGCAGGAGTTGTGGTGGATCCTTCAAAGATCGAGGCAGTGCTAGCTTGAGAGCCACCCAAGAGCCTGACGAAGGTGCAGAGTTTCATGGGACTAGCTGGATACTATCGGAGATTTGTGCCAGATTTCTCTAGAGTTGCGGCACCACTCTAAGCTCTTATGAAGAAGGGGAAACCCTTTGTGTGGTCAGACAGATTTCATTAAAGCTTTCAGGGGCTGAGACAGAGATTGACCAGTGCACCTATCTTGAGGTTTCCTGAGGAGGGAGTAGGGTAGGTAGTCTACTGCGATGCATTAGGGACCGGAATCGGATGTGTCCTGATGTAGGAGCGGGCAGTGATCGCCTATGTATCATGTCAGTTGAGGCCGCATGAGAAGAACTACGCTACCCATGACCTGGAGTTAGCAGCATTGGTCTTCGCTCTGAAGACATGGAGACACTATCTGATGTGTGAGCGCTTTACAGTCTTTTCTGACCACCAGAGTCTCAGGTACAACTTTTCTCAAATGGACCTGAACCTGAGACAACGGCGATGGCTCGAGTTCCTCCAGGACTATGACGTTGAGATAGTCTATACTCCTGTAAAGGGGAACATGGTAGCCGATGCCCTCAGTAGGAGGAAATGCATTCAGCTACTTGAGGAGGCGACAGAGCAGCTAGCCGCTTTGCGGATATCCTTCGTGGATAGAGATGGAGCAGCCTTCCATCAGTCACTCATTGTCTCTCCTCCACTACTACAGAAGGTCATAGAGGCATAGCGTGGGGACACTGACTGTGAGACGCGGCATCCGTAGATATCCTCAGGTCAGGCACCTGATGGTTTCTTTTTGGAGCAGAGCACAACGTCCTTTTCAAGGGACGTACCTTGGTACTGGTTTCTTTACGGGAGGAGGTGCTGAGTGAGTTTCACACTTCTCATTTGGCAGTACATCCTGGAGTGGAGAAGACGTACCAGGACCTCAGATGACAGCACTGGTGGCCGGGCATAAAGAAGTCTGTGGCAGAGTTAGTTTCACGATTCCTCACCTGCCAGCAGGTGGAGGTAGAGTATCAGGTACCAGTAGGCTTGGTACATCCCTTGGAGGTCCCGGAGTGGATGTGGGATGGGATATCTATGGACTTTGTGACTGGAATTCCACGCACTTCCAGAGGTCACGACTCTATCTGGGTGATTGTCGACCGACTCACCAAGTCATCTCACCTCTTACCCATCAGAGAGCAGGGCTCCGTAGAGATCTTGGGACGTCTCTACGTTCAGGAGATTGTACGGCTTCACAGTGTTCCATCATCTATCATCTCCGATCGAGATTCTTGCTTTACTTCCCACCTTTTGGAGGTGTTTCAGGAGGTGTTCGGGACACAGCTACGTCTGAGCACTTCCTTTCACCCTCAGATGGATGTTCAGACGGAGAGGACCATTCAGATTCTCGAGGACATGCTCCGCGCATGTGTTCTCGACTTTGGTCACAGCTGGGAGGACCACCTACCCTTGGTGTAGTTTGCGTACAACAATAGCTACCACTCTACCATCGGGATGGCACCATACGAGGCGTTGTACGGCAGAACTTGCCGATTTCCTTTGTGCTGGGCAGACCCTGGGGAGTCAGCACTTGTGGGACCAGAGATGGTCTGGGCCATGACAGAGAAGGTCCAGGTCATCCAGGAGCGGATGAGGACAGCTCAGAGCCGGCAGAAGTCTTATGCTGACAGGCGGCGGAGGCCACTTGAGTTCGAGGATGGCAACCACATCTTCTTGCATGTCTCACCTCGACGTGCTTTACATAGATTTTTCCAAGGCGGAAAGTTGTCTCCATGCTTCATCGGACCATTCCAGGTCCTTAGCAGGATTGGCAAGGTGGCTTATCGCTTGGCTCTACCACCTCAGTTGCACCGGGTGCACGGCGTCTTCCACGTATCTCATCTGAGGAGATACGCGCATGACCTGACGTATATCATTGACCATGGGGAGATGGAAGTTGATGATGTGGTGACTTTTGTGGAGGTCCTGGTGGAGATTGAGGGTCGACAGGAGCGGGTCCTACGTGGATGATCAATTCCTCTTGTGCGCATCAGATGGCAGCACGGGAACCTCCAGGAGAGCACTTGGGAGCGGGAGGCTCAGATGTGTGCTCAGTATCCGCATTTTTTTCCCTAGTTTATGATATATCTTTACGGGGAGGTAAATCCCTGAGGTGGGAGTGATGTAAAGACCCGTAAAATTCAAGGAATTTTTTTTTCTTAATTTTCTTTGTAATTTTACAAGAACGTAGTTTCTGATAGCACGTGATTCCGAGGCCCAGTGTGCCTGGAATCATTTTCTGAAGTTTTGGCTCGGGTACGTTCAGTGAATGAACGAACGGGCTTTTCTAACTTTTGAATCGGCGCTTGGAATCAAATTCCGAGGGCACTGATGGAATCGCAGCCCCGGTATTTTACTAGAAACGCCTTTTCTGGAGTTGCGTTTTCTCGGGTGTGGTTGTTAATTTTTGGGGTTAAGTTAAGAAATAAAATAAAGTGGTGGGACAACTTTATTTGATTTCACTTAAAGCCACTTAAAGGCACTTAAATCTACTTAATCTAAGTTGAAGCAGATAGGGTGGAACCCAAAATATCCTACCCTATAGGTAGGATATTTGTAAGATGGGGCCCACACGAGCCCCACCACTTCATTTCCCCTAAGTATTGCACCCGCGAAAACTCCTCTTTAATGAAAGTCAACTGGAGCATTTTCTAAAACCCTTAAATGCTCCTATTAAATGAACAGTTAAGTCATTACCATTAATTCACCGAATTAATGGTTCATTCCTTAACATGTTTTCAAACTGTTGGCATAATAATAAAATAAGACCAACACACTTTATTCTTGGGTGCGGTTTGTTGAGAGGATTTGGAGAAACTGTATCTTCATCCTCCTTCGCGAAGAATGAGAAGAACGTGAAGAACGCGAAGAATGCCAGACTTCGACGAAAGGCTACGAAGAACACCGAACCCTCAGAGATCGACGACGTGATTCTGTGTACCGCGACGCCGACGATTCTCCTCCCCCGATGATCTTCTGCAGCGATCCTTCCCCAGGACAATCTTCGATCAACACCGATTGAGGTAGGGGAATTCAGATCTTTTTAATTTACTTTGTGGATTTTATCCTTAACATGGATTTAATTCATGAAATTAAATATGTGTGTTTTCTTCAACCCTCAGAGATCTTCGACGCGATGACGTATACCGCGACGACGCGATGCCCTTCTGCAATGCGATGATCCTCTTCTTCCACGATGGTCAATTCCATGAAGAACTCTTGTTCGAAGACTACTACGAGGTAGGGGTTTTATTTGAGAATAATATTATTTCCCTTGGTTGTTTCCTTCTAAAACAAAGAACCCAGAGCAAAGTTCAATTTTAATTTATTAAAATTGTGCCTTGTTATGTTCTCATGTGTTTATTATTATTCCCAATTGTTATCACCTAACACGGAGGGTGCAGGCCAAACAAACACGGCCGGACAACCCTCTGTAGTTTTTTGTTGATTCGTGGATGAACGGTATTTACGAAATGGTATCGGAATGGCGATTGGAGGCCTTCACAGTAGAGTTCGGATCCCGGGAGAGCCGTAGGCGCAAACCGGAGGCAAAACGGACCACCGGAGCGCGTTCGGTGGTCCGCGGAAGTTCCCACTGGCGTGCCACGCCGGCACGGACGTGCCCGGTGCATCGCCGGGAACACCTACTACGGCTAATTACGCGGCGGCGAGCACCGGCCCCGCGGCCGCGCAGGACCGCGGGGAAGGGACGCGGCCTTGCGCCGCGTACGGTGACACGGAGCGGCCCCCGCACGGGGGCCGCAGATCCTTTAGTGCGGCCGCTCGGCCTACACCGAGCCACCAGACCGGCCTGCCGGGCCGCGCCGGCCAGGACGGGTCGTGCCCAGCCGGGTCGGAACTGGACCCGGGTCGGGTCGACCCGGGGGGCGGGGGTGGGTCGGGTCTGTCCGGGCCCAGACCCCCTGTTTTCGGATCTTTTCGGTCTTTTGCACATAACTTGAGCTACGGGCCTCCGAACGATGCACCATCAGCGGCGATACGATCCTTGGATCGAGACGGTCATTTCAGTATGTAACACTCAAGGTTTTGGAATACTTTGGGTTTTCCTGGGTTGGTTCGTACACGAAACCAACCGGACCCTCGGAGCAGAAACCCTCATATCTTGAGATTCCGATATCCGATTGATGTGTCGTCGACTTTGTTGAATTCCACTAAGTGAGACGGATATTTTCGCTTACTCCTCCCGAGGTTTGGACACGGGTGGAGTACGGTCGGGATGGTTTTTCCTTAAAAACCAACCAGGCCCCTGGAACGAAAAAGCCAATAACTCTCAGACCGGGCGTCCGATTGACGCGCCGTCTGCGACGTTGAGTTGTTGCTGACGATACGGAACTTTTGGATACATCAACTCTAGACTATGTGTCAGTTGATATATCAGCCTCTTGGCTCATGGAGCTGACCCTCCTGAACGAGCTTGCTGTGTTCGGGAACCCTATAGCTGGCTGCCAATATGACGACGACGACGACAGTACAGAGATACTCAGTGGATTCGACGACGACTGTGCAGATATCCTCAGTGGATTCGACGGCGATGACTATAGCACTCAATGATCCTTTGTGGGTCAGTGCTACCGATCCCGTGTGGGTCCGATCCTGTATGAGTCAGCGTTCAGTGGTCCTGTGTGGGCTAGCGCCTACAGATTCTGTGTGGGTCTGATCCTATGTGGGTCTTTGTGGGGGTTAGTTACCTATCGATCCTTTATGGGTCAGATCATTTGTGTTTCATTGCGTGGGTTAGTTACCTATCGATCCTTTGTGGGTCAGATCCTTTGTGGGTCATTGCAGGGGTTAGTACCTATCGATCCTTTGTCGGTCTGACGGCTTAGATGAATCAGTGGAAATATCTGTTCATCTTTGTTGTCATACAATGAAGTATTCCTGTGTGAGCTGAATCCGGTTTTGCGTTCCTATGTGGATTGTGTTGTGCTATCCTGTGTGGATTTACATTTTTCTTTCCTGTGTCGACTGGGTTGTACTTGGGTTTGGATGTTGGATCTGAACGAGAATTTATGACTTAGGTATATGTATGGGCATATACCTAATCAGTGTTGGATGTAACATCGTGATTGTATATTTCCTTTGTGGATTATCCTTTGTGGATTCTGGGAGACCTTCGAGGGTCTTGGGGTCCCTACTGAGTAGCTTATACTCACCCCTGCATGGGCTATGCCCACACTACCTGGTGTTGGTTACAGACGACGGACAACACTGATCGTGGTTGAGGATTGCGGAGCAGGATGATACCTGGAGGTGGACCACTGGGCGGGACATACTCAGAGCAGTCGGTTGGACCCAAGGATCAGTGGAGGCTATCTGTACCCACCATTTAGGTGGGATTTCTAGTGGACAGCTCGACGTTGCGACTTTACTTTTCAGTTGCTGGATTCCCTTTCCAGTTGTACTTTACTTTCAGTTTGAGTTTGTATACTGGCCCACATACTTTTCTACACTTACTGTTGTACCATTTTTTACTTAGTGTTTACTTCTTCCTGCTTGCTCTGTAGTGTTTTTTGTTTACATTAAAAAGGCAATGCCTTCCCTTTTTACCGGAATTTACACCTTGGTGCTAGTCGCCTGCCCCTGAACTATGGAAGGCGGTCTTGGGGTAGTCACGACACGGGCCCCGAGGACTGGTCGTGACACTTCTCAATAGGTATAGAAAAACTGATCAGAGTGGGCCACATGTCATTTTTTGTGCTGAGTTTTTTCTCTTTATGTTCAAAGATTATAGTGGTAAAACCTTCTTCAAATACAGGAGGGTAATATTTGAGGTATTCTTCTTCTTCTTCTTTATCATCTTCATCATCTAATTCTTCTGATGGAGAAAATATTTATGAGACGAACTCAATAATAATTGGATATAAATTTTATTTTTCCTTAGTGTGTTATTCAATGGAAGTTTGATGTCTCGGGGATGGGCTGGGATCATCTTTGATATGTATTTTCCTGACAACATGGGATTCATCCCACTTTTTTGTGTCTTCAGAGTTGGTGGTCGTAATAGAGACTATGATGAAAACTTAGTCTCCACCAAGACATTTATTTATGAATTCATCATGGTTGATGGGTAGTACATACTCTTCCCCTAGTTGCTGGAGGGGGTTGGGTTGAGCCATCTCCAATCGATTCGAGGAAATGATCCAATCAACTTCATCAGCTAAATTATGTTTCTATTCAGATTCATAGAAGTCGACGTTGATATAATGTTATTCACAAGACAAAAATAGGGATTTATGGGTGTGAAACATCTCATTTTTTCCATAAGTGCAATATTTGATGCACTAATGATATTGGGGAATAATTTTTGTGTGCTGGTGCAGCTAAGGCCTCCCTAATAGTAAATTATAGGTAATACATTTCAACACTACCAGAAACTCAAAACCTGATATGAGATCTCTAAGCCATGTTTTAAGCATGATTTGACAAAAATTTTCTACTCACTTTTGTTGTATCCCAAAAGAGTTATAGTGCATGATATCAAGCAGTCTTCATCATATCCCAGTCGACGAAGTGTTCGCAGTAGGAGGAGGTTAACTCTAGAGCCGTTGTCAATGAAGATCATCCAAACATTAGTTTAATTCATCTTTGTAGACACATATAAGGGTTTGATATTTCCTTGTATGATGGAATTTTCATCCCTGTATAGGAAGTAGGTAACGACATTGCATTCTTTAGGACTAGTCTCTTTCTAGTAGACTACGGATACTACTTCTTCAGCCTCGAAATCTGTGGGAATTAGCAAGGATTCGATAAGTACCTCCCTAAGATATATGGAAAAGCTCAACACAACCATGATTGATGGATTTACTGGTACTAAATCCAACTAATTTAAAATATCATACTTCTACTCTAATTATCGATGCTTCTCGACTCTGGGATTCTCTTTTATTGACACTTTTTGGGTTTCAGAATTTTATTTAGATGGTTCCTCATCTGTAACAGGGGTCGGCGGTGATGTATTCCCTTCCACATTTGGCTGAACCGGTTCGCCTGTATACCTTGGGCGATACGATATTTATTCTTCCCCTGATGGATATTTTAAGATAACTGGGCTTGAATTTCATCCGACATGGGAGAAATAGAATTCTGGTTTGTGTCATGTCTATCTAAGGGCCCTTATGTAAGTTTCTGTATTGTTAAGGGTTTGACTTGTGGTGTGGCCATGAATTTGACTCTTACCATGATCATACCTACCACGAATCATACAGCCTCTGCAGTGTCTTCCTCTAGCTCTCTAGTGGGGAACAAGGAATTAGAGTTCATGGCCATATTCTTCATCCGAGAAGGGGAATATCATGTGAATGACATTAATGGAGCCAAAGATCAGTTCTTAATCTGATACTGATTCTGTTTGAATTGCTCCTTCTGATGGTTCCATTTAGTGAGGTGGTACCCATTGAACCATTAGGCAAGGTGGTGACCATTGTACAAATATTGTTGTCATGAAGTCCGAAATTGTAAACACTAACTTCAGATTTGGGGATATCTCATCTTCGTTCTCTTTATTTCTACCCTTCAAGCCTTTGGAGGACCGCATGGCCAAGGAGGATGGATGTTCTATATTAAGAACTTTTTGTTGGACAATTGGTTGTTTTTACCACGCCTGGAGAATGCCATGGACTCGGTTGACAGCCTTCTAGGTCATCAAATTATGAAACGTTTTCTCCTTCTAAATAGAGATTGTCTATCATTCCTCTTCATCTCTTGAGTTTGTAGTGGAGAAATATGGTACTTGTGATGGAGGTGGTCCCAACAAAACTTGCCCAAAATCTACCATATTTAGTAGGAGTTCCATGAAATCAAATCAGTGTTTTTTTTGTTTCAAAGTATCTAATGACATGGACAATAATTTGGACGGTCTTTGAGACCCACTTCATTGGCTCGATTTTTCTTTGGTAGCCAGAGCAAGTTGCAATTCATGGAGGCTATGAAATAGCCTAAGAACTGGTCATCTCATAATGAGTAAATATTATTTATTCATTATTTGAACAGATTTCTTTTGGCACATCATCGCTTGTCTTGTCATGGTGGCAGAGGTTGCTGGCATCCCGGGGGCCCTACACGGTTCGATGGGGGCCTCAAAACATGTGTTTGTGGCGGGAGGGGGGGGGGGGGGTGGGGTCTTAAGTGTGATAGAAAAATATTCAACATTTCCCTTTCTTTTCCCAGAGGCTAATGAGGCCATTTGGGACTTAAAGATGGTCTGTTTCAAGGAGACTTCAATATTTTGGGTGATGGCTGAGAATTTTTTATATACCCTTCTTTACATCACTAAGATGAGTAGCGTTCTCAACTCATCTCAAAGGTTGTTGATGCACATGAAATCATCTCATCCTGTGGGAGTGGCCGGTTCAGGGAACATGCCAGTCCCTTCAATTGGCAATGAAGTCTAAGACTCTTTCGTTCTCTCTCTTATTGTAGTTCATGATATCCAAGACTGTCGTCTTTGGCAGTGTTGAACTAAATATGAAGAGAAAATTTTGTTGGAGGTCCACCTAGCTTGTGATTGAATTGGATGGCATGCTAGTATACCATACGAAAGCCGAGCCTTATATGATTCATACGAAGAATCTGATTTTTATGGATTCTTGTTGCTCTCGAGTTCCCATCATGGGGTCACAGTAGGAGGTATAGTGCATAAAATGCTGTTCTAGGTCCCCCAAGCCATTTAATACTGGGAATATGGGGTTTCTAAAGTTTGTTCATGGTGGAACATTGCTCACTCACTCGACGTTGGGTTTGAACTATGGTTTTATTAGAGAGCGCCGCCCCTACATGGAATCTAGTTGAGCTGTTAGCTACTCGATAGTGTATAAGAGAACCTGATGATTATCATGTCAGGCTTGAGCTTGAGCAGGTGCGGTGGTGGCCAGGACTAGGCATGCCGGCACAACTAGAATTTGGGGTGAATACCTAGCCAAGGGCATCATTTTTTGGTTTAAATTGATATATTTTGGATACCTCCCAAGTGGGGGGAAGTTTTAATGTCCCTCCAGGGATGGGTTGAATGGTCATTCGATCATGGATTCATTCACCATGATGAGTTCTTGTGGAATGGAATGATAGGGTCTTGAGCCTTTATTGATATATGTTTTGGGGATTAAAGAACCCAAAAATTTAACAGAGTAGGATCATGTATGTGATCTTCATTTTTCAGATTACATTGGCACATTTTATCTTCAAGTGCTCTCTTGTTGGTATCTGGGGACATCTAATATTGGTTGTAGCCTTCGTATAAGGTTAGATCTCTTATTATGTCACATGATTTTATCAGGATATACCGACAGATATCTTATGTTATGGAAGGTAAATATGCCTTCCCTAGAGAGGCCACCATGTTGGAACAGTGTCCCCCAGTTGGAACAGGTTTTTGTTCCCATTTCGGTTGTCCCTGTATCATGGGATATTTCCATCAACTCTCATTTACTAGACAAGGGATTCATAACTACTTCAGAGTGAGTAACAAATTTTGTGAGTGAATCATTCCGTTCAAGTAAATCGGGTTGTGAGCCCAATTTCTCACTTTTTCTACTGATGCAATGATATCATGGCTTGTTTGGAAGGGATGGTTTAGAATTCACGTCTGATCATCCATCATTGCCAATATGTTCTATGATATATCATTGGATGGAATGAGTATTAAGGATCATTCCGATATCCAAGTAGTTTTTTGTGTCAGCTCTAGTCCTCCATGAATTTTCAGTAGGTACTGGCAGTTCTGTTGTGCCGAGACATAGGAACGAGTATGTCACCACTTTGTTTCTTCAGTTTCCACCATATTTGACTGGTGGTCTTCTTATTCCTCAATTGTTATTCTCATCCTCTCTATTGATGCTTTATTTTTCTAACAGGCTTTGTATGCTTTTGTAAGAATTCGACTCTGCTCGTATTTGGTTGCCTCCCTATTTTGATGACGGACGTGATATGAATCAGTATGAATGTGGGCATGTTTATATCCAATTATTCATTATGTAATGGTGGGATTGAAGTTAATAAGCAGGTGTACGTGCCTGTGCGTAGCTGAGTGCCACCCCTTTTGGATGGTGGTCCTGTTGTGGCTTGACTGATATCTTCATCTGTCTATAGTTTTCCGCTCTTTCTGCATGGGTGTACCGATGAGAACTAGTTTAAACATGTATGTGATTGTATTGTGTCACCGTATTTCTATGGTGGGCCTGAGTGGAGGGGGAAGAGTCATAGGTCTATCTATTGAATGCCACTATGTTAGTATAGAGGAGCTTCTCCTTAGGAACAAGGGTTATAAAGTGTTCCAGATTATATATTCGCCACACATGGTGGGCAGCCCAAGGGGCTCGGATCTCTTGGACATTGGAAGGTTCACTCAACATAAGGTCCTCCTAGGCCGAAAGAGGCTAGGTCATCTGGTGACGGCGGCCACATTCTATGGGGGGTCCCATGGGTAGGACACATTTGCAGTTAATACGAAGTCGTCTAGGTTGACTTCATCTGCCTCCCTATGATAAGGGAGCTACTCATTTACACGTTATGGGGATAGGCTCGCGAAATGGTTTTAGATGACCACCAGGGTTGCCTTATGCTGGGGTTCCATAAGTGACTGATGAGGCAGCTGACAGACCTTTATAGACTAGAGGGTTTATCTCGTAGCCTCAAGTATGGGGAGAGTACAATTTTGGTGGTACTCTTTGATTAGAACGTTTGACACCCAACGTTTAAAACACAGGGTAGGCGAGAGAACCTTCAATATACATATATGACATATAGATCACTAAACCTCATCAATGTATCATTCTTTTAAACATATGCATATTTGGTGATTCACCTTGGCCACCTTCCCCTTGTCTTTTGCTGCGGGGAAATGGGGCTTGAGTGGGGTAAGATGACCACCATGGTTAAGGATTCAAGTCTGACTCACCATTTTTGTTCCACCTTTGAGGTGGTGCATTTAGCACATACGAGGGTGAAAAATATGGTCTTACATAAAGAATACTTTTGTTTTTTACAATATGGTTAGAACCTCCACCTTGGTTAAGGATTCACGTCAGGTTCACCATTTTTGTTCTTTCTTAAGGTGTCATGTTTAGCAGTTATTGGGGGGAAAAATGGTCTAACATGCAGTATCCTTTTGTCTTTTTTTATTTCGGTAGAACCTCCACCTTGGTTAAGGATTCATGTTCGGTTCACAATTTTTGTTCCACCTCCAAGGTGGTGTGTATCCGAGCGGTGTAAAGTTGGTCTGACGAGGATCATCACCCGTTCCTTTTTATATATAGATGAGATCTTATCAAATTAACCATTCCTTTTTTTCTACTAATTCAGCATCATTATCCTTAAAAGATGGTGGAATTAACCTTGTGGTAATTGTTATTCACAGATGGTGATTGCATGGGGGTCAAGGACTCACAAAAACTGAACATCTCATATTTAACGTCCTCATATGGTCTCCATTAGGTTGATTCATGGAGACAATAATTCCAAATGTCCCTAGTTTCCATGATTCGTGGACATGATTTCCAAAGGCAGGTGCTCATTGGCTGACGATTTGGCCGACGACACTTAAGGACTCCATTGTCGGAAAGGGTGGGAGGTCCGGCTCACCGCACCCTTCTAGGGGAGGATTGTCTCCTATTCCAGGACTCCCTTAAATACTTATGTCAGGTCCATATGTTCTTGAATACTTGGTTAATTCCTAATGAGTGTGTCCAAGGGCTAGACATTTTTTGTAGAATCATCGTAAGAATTCATATATTTGATGCAACGGATGTGACGCTGACTTGAGCGACATTATAAGGCACTCTGGAGTTTATCGTCATTCGCGGGGAGGAAGGTTACTTGATGTTGGGATTGGGCCTACAAGGAGGGATTCCTACGTATCCTCAAGAGATGAATTAGTAGCCACATAGATCAGATTGTGTGGGGATTACCCATGGAAGCTGCCCATTTGAAGGACATGATTAGGTGGACCCTTTATAATGGGAACCCTTATTGTTCTTGGGCCTTTTGGTAGTCACCCTACATATCCTATTTATACCAGGAGTTAGAGTTCATATAATTCAGAATCACATGGATGTTGTAATACTCACAATCTTCTAAGCCCAAGTGAGTCATGCTGAGTGTGAGAAAAAAGAGGATGTGAATGACTCAACAATTCACATGCCTCCTCCCCTATTAACGGGGGAGGGAGAACCCGCATCGGAAGTGGTCGGGGTGACCATGGGAGAGGGTGTGGTTTAATGAACCCTTTAATGTGGAATTACATTGAAGGTCACATGGGCATACCCTAGAAGATAGGGGACTTACCTCAGTGGGAGGGCCTCAGAGCATGTTATGGGAGGGGGAGGAGTTTCTCCCCCATCAAAGGGGGGAGCAAACACAGCCCCTATAACTGATCAGTATTCCTCATTGAATGGAAAAGACAGTGATCACCCTTAATCCCTAGAATGGTTAGTTTCACGTTGTTATCTCAATTTTGGACTCCAGGTTACTGTGTAAATGTAGACCCATGGTCATTTCTAAATCCTAGACCATTGTGGGAAGATCCATTGTGACTCCACTTACTGTGGGTATGTAGACTTAATGGAGCATGCTGATGCACCCAATGGTTTGATCATATGGGTCTGGTGACTTTAGAAGAGGCTATTGCCTGATTTCAGAGGATTGGTTAGTTGAGGGATCATGGAGGACTGGGTGGTAGTGGAGGGATTAGGTTGGAACAAGAAGAAACAATACCCAAAACACCATATTCTGCATACTTACTTTTTTTGCGGGATGGGGGAGGCTTCGCATACCATAGTGGTTTGTGGGAAGAGGGGTCGTCTGTGTACCACTACGGTATGCATTCATGGGTACAGATAATGGCATACCATAGTGGTGTGTGCTCTATCACACTTATTTGGGTTCTATCTGCATACTGATGAAGTACGCGTTAGTAGGTTCAGTCCGCATTGTGGTACCCTATGTGGAGAACCATATTCTAGTAGGTTTTAAGGGATCATCGTTCATGGGGAGTTCATCCATGATATACCTTTGGTTTGACGTTCACTATTTAGGTTCGAAGTTATTTGATTATTATTAAATTGCACCATTTTCTTGTCCGCGGTAGGCTGTACCTACCGAGGGAGTGGTTCACAGTTCGGGCTTCACTAATGAAACAAGACGGAAGCCATAGTGCAGCCTTTGAGTATCCCTCAATCTTTAGTCATCTGTAATTTTCTTTGTCCATCTCCCTATATGACTCTCTTGTACTTCAACTCTATTCTTTTTATATATCATCAGAGGAATCATATATATTGGGTATCCGACACCATTTCTAGAGGCCCATTGATGAAATATCATGACCCACCGAAGACTCGGTCCACTGGGTTTTGTAGAGGCTTCGGTTCCCGATAATAGTTCATGGAACCCTCCTGGTTCACTTCATCCACAATATAATGATTTTGTGTGCATTACATGGATGGTCCTCATGCATATGAATCTATCTGTGATAGGGTTCATGGTCGGTCTTGATCTCTAGCCATCAACTCGAAGGGCATCGATACACAAATCGTTCAACATAGCTGGTGGTTTTCCATCCAGCTAGTCCACGTACCTTTCGCAGTGATGATATGTAGGTCACATAAAATTCCATGGAAATTGAATTCCATCTAATTTCTTCTGAATATGGAAACTCTTTTTCAGTCGATTCTCTTTACTAAACTTGTAAGAGTACTTTATTCTTCTATGAAGCATTTTTCGGGATGCTGTCTCCCCTTGGCGGAATTTTTAGCAACCTAGAACCGTGGGTATGTGTTAAAGATGTTTATGTTTTATTATGAGCATATTTGGAAATTCTTTTGATACTTCAAATGGTTTTGGATTTGTCCCTGGTGTTCATATTGGTCTGGAGAAGGTTGTTTTGGTGATTTCTTCCTATTAGTGTTTTGGGATTTTCCGGTTCCTTTTCAATGATGGTGAAGGTATAGGAATGTTTTTTATGATTTGTGTATAGCGTTTTTATGATGATGTGTTGTAGAGGTTGATTGGTGTTGAAGGAAACAACATGTGATGGAGATAGTGAGGACAAATTTGATTGATATGTGACAGGTTAGGTGGTGAGGTCGAGGTCTGAGTCAGTATAAATGGACATGTATGGGTAGGTAGATCAAGGGGGTTTTCATCTTTGGGTTTTCAGTGAAAAATATAATCTCAATTTGAAATTTGAAATTTCCAGTTTGTTTTTAAATTTCTAAATATGATTCTAATTTTTTTATAAGGTTTGACATCTATGTTTGTGTTCACACTTAACCCATTTAATTGTTTGGAAAATACCAAAAACATGGATAAATGGTAGATATTTTCTTTAATGTTTTTATAAATTAAAAAAATAATTTTTATTATTTCAAAATTTTCATTAGTTCCTTTTAGTCAATAATATTTTAATTATAACCATCAGAATGAATATCCATGAATTCTGTATGAAAACATTTTCTGTATTTCCAAGTCATTTTTATGATAAAAATGTTTTCATTGAATTTTGTAGGATTAATTTTAAATTGAATTCATATATATCTCTGTATTTAATCCTAAATAATGAAATAAATATTTTTAATTAGGAGGTCCTTGTTTTTTAATATTTTCCTTTTTCATTCTTTATGAATATTAGTTATTGTAGATTAAAGTTACCACGATAATTGTAAAATGTGTTAATTATGGGTAAAAATAATGAAAATTATCCTAGAAAATTACCGTAACATGGAATTATTTTAATTCTATGAGTATACTTCTTCCATAAGTATCCAACAATTTAATATATAAATTTATTTTCTATTTTTAATTGACATTAACCATTATCATATTTTATATTAATCAAATTTCAAAATAAATTTTTCTCTGTTTTATAAACATTAAATTTTTTATATATGGATAAATATAAGATATATTTAGTTCTAAATATTTAATTTATAGAAAAATAATATTTATTTATCATGCTACATTATTTGTAATTTTTATTGATTAAATAATTAACTTAAATGATTTTAGAACACTAACAAAAAATTTATGTAATTAAAAAGGAAATAAAATAAATGATTTAAAAAATATTAAAATTAATATAGATTGAATAATTTATACATTTCATAAAGTACTATAGGTAAATAAAATATATCATGATTATTTTAAAGGATCTTATTAAATTTAATTTGATTTCTAAATATTTTTGATGTCCAATTGTGTGAATAGTTCCTAATATGACGTTAATGATATTTTGTAAGAAAGTATATTTTTTAGAATTATTTTAAAATTATAAAAATAATATCTCTGACAATGATTTTAATATATGGTTGATAATTTCATTCATGGTTCATTTACTGTCTGATTTTACTTTTATAGTAACTATATTAACCCCATAAGTGTAAAAATAGTTGACATCACCATTATTATCAAAATGGTTAATGAAGGGTTAAAAAACTAATATGTAACGGTCCAATCCATACCACGATCATGATATTGTCTACTTTGGTATAATCCCACACAGGTTTTTTTTCCCTGGGCTCTGACCCTTAGGAACCCCCTAGGAAAAGGCCTCATGGTGGGAGAGGTATCCACCCCACCTTATAAAGAGGTTCTTCGTGCTCCTCCTCCTTCGATGTGGGATTCCCATAACCCACCCCCTAGAAGGGCCGAGCATCCTTGATAGAACATCAAATGGACACCGACTCTGATACCATTTGTAACGGCCCCGTCCAGACCACGATCATGATATTGTCTGCTTTGGGCCTAGCCCGGAGGGTTTTGTTTTCCCTGGGTTCTGGCCCTAAGACACCCCCAGGAAAAGGCCTCATGATGGGAGATATATCTAAACCACCTTATAAAGTGGTGCTTAGTGCTCCTCCTCCTTATATGTGGGATTTCTATTGTAATGGCCCAGTCCAGCCCACGATAATGATGATGTCTGCTTTGGGCCTAGCCCACACAGTTTCATTTTCCCAGGGTTCTAGCCCTAAGACGCCCCCATGAAAAGGCCTCATGATGGGAGAGGTATCCACACCACCTTATAAATGTGTGCTTCATGCACATCCTCCTTTGATGTGGGCTTACCATAACCCACCCCCATATAGGGGCCTAGTGTTCTTACTGGCACATCAAATGGACACCAGATCTAATACCATTTGTAATGGACTAGTCCAGCTCATGATCATGATATTGTCCACATTGGTCCTAGCGCACACAGTTTTGTTTTCCCTGTGCACTGACCCGTAGTAACCCCCTAGTAAAAGGCCTCATGATGGGAGAGGTTTCCACACCACCTTATAAAGGGGTGCTTCGTGATACACCTCCTTTGATTTGAGATTTCTATAACCCTTTGTAACGTCCAAGTTCCAGAAGCCACCCAGAGGCACCCCATACCCAGTTGGTCACATGGCCTCAAGTGCCTTTCACCGAATTCCATAGACTACTGACTAGCAGCGAGAGCCTTGGATGTGACAGTGGGGATAATATGTCCTCATGGGAAGAGTACACAACAGAAGTAAACAAATACATACAAAAGTAGAAGCAATAAATTATCATAAAAAAATAAAGAGCGGAAGCCTGATAGAATAAACTAGAGCGAATATATGAATGATTCCTGATACATATGTCTAGGAAAATAGAAGAAATCACAATGATTAAATACAGTACTACACCAAGTTCAATTGATGAATAATATTTAGCTCCATAGCATCACAAGCATATGCTTGGTCCTGTGCTCTCCAGCTCCACAGCATGTCAAGTACCTGATGTAGAAGGGAACATTCCCTTTTCTATACCTACGACAATATAATCTGTTTGGGCCCCAATTTATGGCCAATCATGGTGTGAGATGAATCCTAGTAGGCAACCACCACAAGATCTTTGCCTAAAAATTAGTGAATATATGGCATGTAAAAGTGCAGAAAGCAGTAAACAAGGAAGTGATCAACAGTAACAATCCCAAATTTCAAATATCAAGGAACAACTAATTAAAGTATAAAAATCATAAATAGGTAACCCTCTGGGAAGTACTCACACCCTATCCCCTATGGACCTACCTAATAGATACAAGAAACCCTCTAGGAGGCTCACACAGTCTCACCCCTTTGGTTCAGCTGAAGTATAGACCCTCTGAGGAAGAAATCATCCTCAATTCCCCCTATAGTCTTGTATCGGTAATAAAGGTGATCTGAGGAAGAACTCATTGTCTCATTCCCACTGTGGCCCATGTCGAGGAACTATAGACTCTTTGAGAAAGCACACAACGACAATTCCCCCTATGGTCTCGCATCGTAATATTATAAAAGACACTTTAGGGAATCCCTTACGTCATTCTCCCTATTGTCTACTATACTACATTCTCATGACCCTGTGTAAATAAACAAGTATAGCAAGTGTATCGTACAATGAAAACCTCAAGAACTACTTGGATATCACTCTACAAAATAACAACATAACCGGACAACAATCACACCATCCTATGATACTAGGTATCTGAAAGTAAACAACATCCAAACATGAAAAGTAGACCCAAAGGACAAAACATGCAAAAAATGCTTTGAAACATATCCAAAGCATATAAATTCACCCTATTCACAATCAAATATCATCTACTCAAGAATAAAAGCATAGCTGACAATCAATAGGGATAAAATGGTAAACACACAATACCCTGTTCATGGGTATTGGGAAAATTTGCACATAAAACCAAAATATTATCATCATAAAAGAACAAACCACCTACATTGGCATTGGGAGATCAATATACATAAACCTCATTTCTTGAATCGCCTTAGAACGCCGTTGATCTATAAAAATGTATAAAATATTCAACCCACAATAACTCATGAAAGTGGAGAAAACAGAAGATGATTCTCTTGAAGAAGATAAAACTCACTGATGTGATTCCAACCCAACTGATGGTGTTAGATTCTGAAGATAGATGCTCACTTGGGATTTCGTTGAACATCTATGGTTGTACGTAGCTCTCGGTCGAACAAGACCTAGAAGGAGAGAGTTATGGTGATTAGACGCGACCCTGACACGTTTAATGAAAAAAGTAACTACATAGCGTTGTAATTTTGTAGTACACTGCATGTACACACAGTTTCTATACACTACTTTAGGCAGCCTCCATTTCACCCCCACATGGCCATGTGCATGGATACTACATGTCCAGTACATGTCTAGCTGTGGTAACCAAGAACATGAAGTTTACTCACAAAGTACACGACGTGTACTTCATTAATTTTTTTTAAAAAACATTTTTTTCTCAAAAACAACCATAAAATGAAAACATACCGGAAAAGAAGGTATGGGTTCTTATAAAAATCCCCCCTTAAAAAAATTTGTCCCATAATTTCCCTTGAAATGTGGGGTAGAAGATGAATCCTTTAATAGCTCCTGCCAATGCGATCATACATTAGCCTCTCTCTCTTAAGTCTCGTCATGTACCTGCCCGTGCTTTCATTGCACTCGTAACAGAGGAACATACTGGACTTGGAGAACCATTCTACTACGATCAACAATCTGGATAAGATGATCTTTGAACAATGCATCCAAATCCCACACAACCTTCTTGTGTTGGAAAAAATGTGACGGGTCTGATGAGTAATGTCGACTTGGAGTAATGTGGAAGACATCGTGCATATCCTGGTACCTCTGAGGTAACTAAAACCGATAGGAAACCTACCAAACTCTCTCCAACACCTCAAAAGGCCCAATGTACCTTGGTGAAGGCTTACTCTGTCTCCTAATCCTTCAGTGCCCCAACCTTAGTGTGACACGAAGAAAAACCTGATCCCCGACCTTGAACTGTAGAGGCCGTCTTCACTGATCCGCATAAGAATACTTGACGAGACTATTCAGTATCCATCCTCTTATAAATCAACTCTATCTGCTCTGTGGTTTCCTGAACAAGACGAGGTCTCAGTAAAGTTGTCTCTCCTACCTCCAGCCAACATAATGGTGATCAGCATGGCCTACCATAGAAATCCTCATAAGGAGCCATCTGAATAGTTTCTTGAAAACAATTGTTGTCGGAAAACTCCACAAGAGGTATGTACTACTCCCAAGAACCTCCAAAATATAGTATTCATGGTTGGAGCATGTCCTAAAGCAATTGAATCGTATGCTCAAACTGGACATCTCTCTAGAGATTTTAAGTTGTACTCAAAATTACATATGTACCCAAAGCCTTTTAAAGCCCCAGTCAGACCTGAGAAGTAAAATAAGCATCTTTTTCTAACACAATGGAGTGTGGGACTCCATATAAGAACACAATATCACAGATGTACAACCGTCCAAGCTCATGAACACATAAGGTCTCCTTGATTGGAAAAAGTGAGATAACTTCGTAAGTCTCTCAATGAAAACCCATACAACATCTTTCTCTCGAGGATACCACGGAATCCCTGTCACAAAATCCATCACGATGTCATTCCACTTACACTCAGGAATGTGTAACTGCTGTAAAAGCCCCTCTCGCCATTGATTCTCCGCCTTCACCAGCTAACAGGTGCAACACCTCATGACAAAACCAGCAACATCCCTCTTCGTACCTGTCCACCAATACTGATGGTGTAGATCACGATATATCTTAGTGGTACCAGGAGGAACTGCCCAAACTAAGGAATGAAAATACAACATCATATCCTTGCGTATATCGGATGGCACCCATACACGCCCCTTGAAACGAAAAATATCATCCTAACATATGGTCCATCTAGTAATAGAGTCATCTCTTGTCACTCTCTCCTGTAGGACTAGGCCTTATGAATCTGATGGCTTCCTCATTCTCACTCGATCAAGAAGTGTCGAGGTAACAACTACATAAGAAAGAAACGTATGCCCCCAACTGTTGTGCACCTCCAAATGCATCTTATTGAACATAACCATAAGATTCCACTCACTAATGGCCTCATGAACTGCATGTATCTGAGTCCTCCTACTCAATGCATCATCTACCGCGTTGCCTTTCCGAGGCATGTAGGCAAGCTCGATGTCAAAAGACTGAAAGTACTCAACCCACCTTCTCTGTCTCAAATTCAGATCATGTTGAGAAAAAATCTTCTTGAGACTCTTGTGGTAGGTGAAAACCAAAAAATTCTCACCCATAATATAATGTCTCCAATAGTGTAAGTCATGAACAACAGCTTCCAACACCAGATCATGCGTCGGGTAATTACTCTCATGTGGACTCAACTTCCAAGACTCGTATGAAACGAATCCATCTTCTTGCATAAGCACAACACCTATCCTGATACCTGATGCATCATAGTTAATAGTATAGCTCTCGCCCGGATCTAGAAATACTAGTATCAGTGCTGATACCAACCACCATTTCAGCTCTGGAAAGGTTGACTCACAAGAATTCGACCATAAGAACTTCGCACCCATCTTAGTCAGACTCATCAGTGGTGTTGTTAAGCATGAAAATTCATGAATGGAACTTTTGTTGTATCCAGCCAGCCCTAGAAAACATTGCACCTCAAAGAAAATCTTCAGCTACTCCCACAAAACTAATGGTCTCACTTTCTTTGGTTCTACTGACACTCCTGTCTTTGAGATAACATGACCAAATAAATGAATCTGATCCATCCAAAAGTGGCATTTTAAGAACTTATCATATAACCGATGCTCTCTCAATGTAGTCAAAACAATATCAAGATGGGTAGCATGGTTGTTTTGAGTGTGAGAGTACACCAAGATATCATCCATGAAGACATCCACGAAAGAATCCAAGTATGGAGGGAACACTCAGTTCATCAGTGCCATGAAAACCGCAGGCATGTTCGTGAGACCAAACGGCATAACCATATATTCGTATAGACCTTACCTACTCCAGAAGGCTGTAAGAGGTATATCTGATGGCCTAATGCACAATTGATGTTAACAGGACCTCAAGTCAATCTTCGAGAACACCCAACCTCCTTGAAGCTGATCAAAGAGATCATCAATCTTTGGAAAGGGATATCTATTCTTGACCATCAACTTTTTCATCTTCCGATAATCCACACAAATCCCGAGGGTGTCCTCTACTTTCTTCGCAAATAGGATAGGTGAACCCCAAGGAGAATACTGGGTCGAATGAAATCCTTTTCCTAAAACTTTTCCAACATCTTATTGACCTCCTGCAACTCTTGTGTGCCCATCCTATAAGGAGGAATGGACACCAGTGTTGCTCCTGGCACAAGCTCAATCGAAAATACCACCTCGCGCACCGGAGGAAAACATGAAAATTCCTATAGAAAGACATCCTTGAAATGATCCACCACTCGAGGAAAGTCTAAGTGTGAATTCCCCTGATTATGCAGATATAGACTAGAAATTTGGGCTATAACTCCTCCCAAACCATGATGCTCCGGTCCTGCTATACTTTCCTGAACATCAGATTCACCCTTATAAAGAAAAGATCCACCCTCTAGGGATATGAAACTCAACCTGCGACCATAACAGTCGACGAATGCCTGGAAGGGAACTAGCCGATCCATTACAAGAATGAAATTATATCATGTTATCACTATGACATAGAGATCCCTTATGAAGTGACACCCACTAACCCTTAGAGGGAACTCCTTGCACTGACATACACTAGATGTTCTAGTCCCCAACAGAGTGTCTAGTGTAAAAAAATAATGGTAGAAGAAAAGATACATAGCCCAAGGATCTCCACAAAAGCAACAGATATAAAGCTATGGGAAGCTTCCATATCGAAAAGATCAGAAGATAAAACTGAGGCAACTAGGATCATACCTCGAACTATAGAGGTTCCAGGATCCTCCTCCTACTATGTCTGGTCTACTGCAAAAGTCTGACCTACTCCATGGCCCTGTGACCCTGCCTGACCAATCTAAGATGATCCACTAGGTCTTTCAGGAAATGTTTCCTTGAATGCATTCCTTTTCCGCACTATTATCACACCAACTTGCAACTAGAATATGTTTCTCACCTCCTTGGATCACCACGTGAAGGCTCCCTGCAACGCCTCCTACTATCAGTAGAAGGGATGTTAACTTTAGATGTCGAACCACCTAGGCTCACAACTCCAGAATCCCTTAGATTGTGCGCTGTGATCAGTGCTTTCATGACGATAGAAGTGATGGTTGTCAACCTAAAGATGTTCACCTGTGAATAGATGTCATGCTTTAGACCATCCTTGAACATCCTTTTAATGAATAACTGATCACCTCCTAGAATAGTTGTGAAGAACTGCAGCTCAGTAAAGCCGGAGGAATACTCCATTACAAAAATATTTCCCCTCTCAAGACTCATAAAATTTCTGGCTCGATCGGCCCTCAGGGTCTTCAGATATAAATAATCATAGAAGATGTGTTGAAACTCATCCCACGCCATAACCTGCTGGTGTCTTGCCTGTGAGATCACATCCCACCACCTCTTGGAGGAGTCCCGAAGCATATTGGTAGTGATCTTGACCCTCGTCTATGGAGGTGTCTCCAGATTCTCAAAGATCATCAGCATGGATTCTAGCTATGACTTTGTAGCCTAAGGTCCTCCATCCCCTGAGAATGTGGGAGTATGCTACTGCTGGAAAACCCGCGTCAAATCTACCATTGATGGGGCAGCATGCAGTGCTCCCTGAAAAGTATGAATCATCATCATGAAGCCTTCCGTGAATAATGCATTATCACTAGTATCAGGTATATTTGATGGTGCCAGGACCGGCATAATAGGAGGATCTATGGGATGTTCGTGATCAGCCATATCTGGCGTCTGATCACTGCCCTGTAACGGGCAGACAACCGGAGGATGTCTCAGTGGCATGACTCTACATGGTCAAACACACACCTTAAATAAGGTACTAAATCATATAAGTGTAATAAGGGAATAAGAGGAAGATAACAGTCATCTTTTACAATACATGACTACATGGTGGGTATACACCCTAAATGGAGTGTTCCCTTAAGTCATTCACATGGGCGTGTAATTTTTCCAACCTTGGTCATGTATCACCCCACACACACGGCGTGATGTCTTAACACATGACATGTACCTGAATCCTATTCCCTTTCCGGGGTCCTTCTACACGGTTAAGCCACATGGTTCTCCTACGACAAGACTACATGGCGTGTTCACAACAGACACGATGTGCACTAGACTAGCTTCACATGGCCTGGGTTGTTAGTGAAACTGCATGACACACAGCTCGCAATACATGGCATGTTCATAATGGACACGACATGTATGTGAATGGATAACACCAACCTATGTTCATAGTGACATGGTCGGGTACTTGGGTCAGACTACACAGCGTGTTCAATCCTAACATTGCGTGTATAGCTTATTGTTTATCCGTCCGTGTTGTTAGTCATATGGGAAGACACAGTGTCAAAACTACACATTGTGTTCAACTTGTACACGGCGTGTTCCAACGAGACTTTCCTCATTCCGTGTCTCTACCCACACGACCTATGACATGGTTAGACACAACACAGCGTGTACATAGAGTACACATCGTGTAATTATGAAAAAAAAATTCTTCCCGAAAAGAATAACACATGGTGTGTAATTAAAACTACATGGCATGTATTCTAGGTTTTTTCGGATAGTAATCATTCGAAACGACTCCAAAACCCAGAAAAAAACTAAAACAAACATTGAAGGTGCCAAATTCCAGTCCATGTGGGCCCATAACACCTCATGAACCCAAGTTTAGAATTCATTCAAGAGAAAACCTTACACAATCAATGCTCTAAGAAAAGCATGTATTCATTCATGACATCTATCACAACAACATGCATATTTTACACAACACCTATCACAACAACATGAAGTCGCTAATGCAGCCTAAATGGCATGGAAAGAATGCATGAAATGTGATTTCTAACAAGTGCCTATATGAGGCATGATATGGAATACCCTCATCTTATCGAGTTGCGGAAGAAATAGAACCTCAATAACATCAACAGTAACAAAAAAACATGTGAATGACCCAACTGTGAAATTAAATCAACTATAAAATTAAAAAACAAGAAAAATTAAATAAACATGGTAGATTCACTTTTCCTAGTACACGTGTTAGCTACTCCCAGGCATAGATTATCACCAACTAGCTGTTCCATCCTATCCATAGCTATAGGCTCCAAATAGTATGTTAAGAAGAAAAGAATCCCTCTAATACCAATTTGTAACGTCTCAGTTCTGGGAGCCACCCATAGGCGCCCCATACCCGGTTGATCACATGGCCTCAAGTGCATTTCCCCAAAAGCCAGAGGCTACTGACTATCAACAAGGGCCTTGGGTGTGAAAGTGGGGAAATGATGCCATTATTGGTAGTGTACACATCAGAATAAAAGAAATACATAAAAAATCGGATGTAGTAATAATATCATACCAAGAAAACAGTGCAAGACTGATAGAACAAACTGGAGCACATATATAAATGATGCATGATACATATGTCTAGGAAAATAGGGAAACAAAGAAAAATGCATAAATACAGTACTAAACTAAGTACAAATGATGAAAAATGTTCAGTTCCACACCATCGCAAGCTTAAGCTTGGTCCCGTGCTCTCCTGCTCCACAACCTATCAAGTACATGAAGTATAAGGGTGCTTTCCATTCTCTATACCTGAAAAATATAGACTTTTTGGGACCAAAGTCCTGGCCCAAACAGGGTGTGAGACGAATCCATGTAGGCAACCAGCACAAGATCTGTGCCTAACAGTTAGTGAATTAAAAGAATGTAAAAGTACAGAAAGCAGTAAATAAGGAAGTACTCAATAGTAACAATGCCTAGTTTCAATTATCAAGAAACAACTAATTAAAGTTGAAAAATCACAAACAGGTAACCCTATGGGAAGTACTCACCACCAATCCCCTATTGTCCTACCTAACAAATACGATAAAACCTCTGAGAAGCACACAGATTCTCACCAATATGGTTCAACTGTAGTATAGACTCTCTAAGTAAGAACTCACTGTCAATTCCACCTATAGTCTCGTATCGGTAATAGTGGCGCTCTGGGAAAGCACTCAACATCTCATTCTCCCTATGGACCATTTCGAGGAACTACAAACTCTCTGAGGAAGCACTCAACATCAATTCCCCTTGTGGTCTCACATTGTAATATTATAAAAGACACTTTGGAGAAGCCCTTACATCTGTTCTTCCTATGGTCTACTGCACTATGTTATCACAACCCTATGTAAATCAACAAGTATAGAAAGAGTATCCGGCAAAGTAAACCACAAGAACTACTTTGCTATAATTCTATAGTATAACAGCATAACAGGACAACAATCACACCATCCTATGATACAAGGCATGGGAATGTAAACAATAGCCTAATAGCCAAACTAGACCCAACGGTCAAAACAGGAAAAGCATGCATGGGAAACACATCCAAAGCACAAAAATTCACCCTATTCACATTCAATTATCATCTAATCATGTATAAAAGCAAATCAGACAAACAATAGGGCTAAAACGGTAAACGTGCAATACCCCGTTCATGGTTATTGCAAAAATCTGTACATACAACTCAAATAATTCCAATGAAAAGGTTCAATCCACCTACCTCAGCGTTGGGAGACCAATATACATGAACCTAGAGGATTGAACCAATTTAGTACACCATAGATCTACAAAAACATATAAAACGTTCAACCCATAACAACTCAATAAAGAGGCTAATACATAAGATGATTCTATAGAAGAAGATAGAACTCACCGATGCGATTCCAATGCAACCGACGGTGTTCGATTCGGAGGATAGATGCTCACTCGGGGGGTTTGTCAAAGATCTATGTTCGTACGAAGCTCTAAGTCGACCGACACTGAGAAGGAGAAAGTTCGGGTGATTAGACGCGACCTTAGTGTGTTTAATGAAAAAAAATAAACTATACGATGTGCACATTTAACGTACATGTCATGTACTCTCTGTTTCCGTACTCTAATTTAGGTGGCCTCCATGTCACCCCCACATTTCCTTGTGCATTGCCAGTACACAGCCAGCACACAGCTCCATGCGGTAACCAAGTACATGGCGTGTACTTCGAAATTTTCCAAAAAAAACCTCTTTCTCAAAAACAACCAGAAAAGGAAAACATACTTGAAATGAAAGTCAGGGTTCTTACATGATATGAATAAAAATACCATGTAATCATGTAAATATTTTATTGTATGAGAAAACATTCACTCATCCAAATCATTTATTTAATTATTATCAATTTGGATGCATTTAATTTTAAAATTAATTTCAATAAATTTAATACTTTATGAAAAACCAACAGTGCCTGTCCCCCTCTCTTATAAAAGGTAACATCCACTCCACTTTTATTAACACTAGAAAATCCTTTTGTATTAGGAAATACATACTCAAATCACTTTCTTACATACCTAATAAAATCCAAGAGTAACTTAATTGATCATAAAACCATTATATGAAACCATTTGGTGTAAGCCTTAATAGATTGTCCAATGAAGAGGTATAGATCTTAACTAATACTTTTTTTTATTTTTCATTTTTTTCTAACTTCATATATTCATAAAAAATTATGGAATTCTAACAATATTATATTTAATATATTGATATTTTATTTTGTGAATTTTATCACCTACATCTATCTCATCTTCCATCAAATGGGAAACAAAAATGTCTTCTGTGTTTACAGTAGACTATTGTCTCACAACCCGATGTTAGTCATTTCCCATCACCACCACTCATGGATGGTTACCCTGATTTATTTAATGAATATATATACACACACACAATACATTCATTATATTTTATCATTCTGTAAAAGTAATATATTTATTCTATCCACATTTCATTCCCTGAAAAATGATTACATCGTTCATGCGTATGGGTGGAGTACCACATACATGAAGAGATGTGATTCATTTTTCATAAATTCATAACATGTATGATATATATAAGTTTATTTATAGAAATAATAAGATATTTATGATACAATTATTCTTCTATAAAGAAAAAAATACCTACATTCTTTCCAATATGTTCATTGGAAGATATAGACATCACTCATGTATATATATGACCTAGCATCTCTAAGATTATTGCATTGTTAATTTATCATAACTTATATCCACTGTTATTTTTAGAATTTTTGTTGACATATTAACCTATTTATTTTTTCATGTTTATTATTATTGATATTATGTAATAATAAACTATTTGTCATTAGCCCGCCTACCAAATTTATTATGGACATATGATCTGAACATTATGAAAACATCCAATGTGAACATAAATGATTAAGTAATTTTATATAACATGTTATTTAATAAAATAAAATAATAATGAAAATGATAAATGTTGTTATGAAATTAAATAATTATCGAAAAATATTTATTTAATAAGGAAAATAACAAACATGTTGATCCAGAATCAAGGTAATATACACTATTTTAAAAATCCACTTTTAAACTTTCCCTTATAAATAATTTTGGTTGAATTTATTTATTCAAAGTATTATTCAATGAATTTGTCCCTATGGAAATGAATGAAATATAATTTAAATTTTATTCAATCAATTAATTTATATCAAAGGTCTCCAAATGGATTCTTTTTTAATTTATCGACATTATTTAAATAATTTAAAAGAAATGTTCTATTTTAAAATATACAGAAACAATTATTTTTTCCACTTCATGATCTATTATTTAATTTACGGATTACATTACAATATTTCATTTTTTATTCAATGAAAATTCATCATTAAATTTTTATGATCAATTTGTTTTTGGGAACAGGGTTTTAAAAATGAAAGTGTATTTTGGTGAACAAAAGTGTTTTGTATACAAGTTTAAATGAGTTTTAAGAGGGTTTTTGTTTGAAATGTGAATAAAAAAATTTGATATTCACGAAATGATTCATGAAATATTTTATGATTGTTGGTGATATTGTTATAGCTCATGATGTTGGGTGATCCCGATATAGCTTATATAATGGGTTCTCTATGATAACACTAATGCATTGGGTAATGAATAAGTTATTAGATATTTATATTGTATGTCGACCATGCGGTTATTAAAATTATTAGGGCACTCTAAGGGTTCAATGAATATGATTTACCACAGACCCTATATAAATTTACTATTCATTAAAATAATTTTTATAAAAATTATTTTATTTCACAATATAAGATAATAATAATATATTTAAAGGGATTATTATGTTCTTTTATGGTTAAAATGTATGTTCATAAGATATTTTTTCATGGGTTCTCATGTTTTATAATAATACCTGATTATAATGAATATTTTATTATGTTTTCTTATAAATTAATTTATGAAAATATTTGTTATGAAAATTAGTTTTCATGTGTAAGAAATTGATTATATAATTTTTTTTTATTATATTAAAGCTAAATACCATTTTTATATTATGGTTATAAATGAAATAACATGTTTCTTTATTATTTCTATTTCCCTTATTGAGATTTTTATTATCATCCCATATTTTAAAATGTATTTCGTAGTGTTTACGGAAGTGTACGAACAAATAATTTGTCATGTCAAATTTCATAGAGATTTTTCATAGAGAGAAAACCTGTTTCCTTGTAAATGTTTTCTTTTTTAAGAAAAAATCGATATTGAATAGAAGTTATAACTTTTTAAAATTTATCTTTTTTATGAATGAGATATGACATAAGTCTATAAAACTCTAAATCAAAATGTTCTATGGGAATGCAGGATGGTGAACTATATCTAAATACATTAGAATATGCAATGTTTAAGGAAAATTCATTATAGTTGGTATCTCATATAGGAATATATTAATTTAGGGGTAATAATAATTTTAAAATAATAACCTTAAAAGATTTTAATTTATGGTTAAGGTGAAGATATATTATATTTTATGATTACTATGTTACATAATCTAAAATATTTAAATTCTAAATGTTTTTTCCAAAATAGAAATTGGAAATCTGAATTTGAAAGGAACACAAGGGGATGATATCCTTTTGAATCACCAAAATTGAGTGGTGTAAATTTGAATACAGTAGTTTTTTACTAATGGCTCAATTGAAATGATATATAAATAGTTGTGATACCCAAGGGAGAGATCAGACATGTTCACCGTAGAGGAACATGTATATAACAGATCATTTAATTAAACAAAAACCTACAATACTCAGTGTAAAATATAATTCTATAATATATTAAGTATGGATTAAATAATTAGAAAATACATTTAAGGTCAAAGGATATTAAAACCTTCAAAATTCAAATATTTTTTGATTTTATAGGTGAACATGAATAGTGGTGGTCATTGATTATGAATATCAAAGAAATAGAAGAGATTGATTTGGTGGAGTGAGATAAATTTAAGAATATTTTCCTTCCAAAATATTTGCCTAAATCTGTTTTACATTTCATCAAAGAAAAATTAATAGAATTGAAGAAAAGTGGGGATGATTATTTGTCCACATAGGAAGAGAACTTCACCAAAATTGGTAAGGTACACCCAAACTTTTATCAGAGATCTTGATAAAAAAAATAATTACTTTTACATAATATTAATTATGTTATAGCAAATGGAGTTACATTATTATGAATTCCATTGTTATGAGAATAATGTAGATTTATTTATAAGGTGGAAACAGTGTTTATCAATGATAATTTATCCCATGAAAACAAGTAGCAAAAATTTGGAAACATCAGTTAAGGAATTATGGATGTAAGAAAATGAAGGTCCCACCATGTAATAAATATGGAAAAAATAATCTTGTAGAATGTATTATAAAATATGGGAAACGTATTTTATATGGAATGTTTGGATATGTGGCTCATAACTCTAAGGAAAATGATCTAAAAATTAACGAGGAGCTGATAGTAAAATGTTTTAATTATAATGAGGTTCGGAATTATGACAATGTGTGTCCGAATTTTGTTTCTTAGGGTGAAAAACATCATTAATGAATGAAATAAGTTATGAAAAAATTCATTTTTTTCTAATACAATTGAATAACTTTTTTCTAATGAAGTGGAGATAGGTATGTTACATGTTAATTTGAATTATTACATTGTTCTTTTTGACTCCATATCAGAAACATCATATATTCATAGAAATTTTCATTTTAAATGGAAATATTTAATCCTAAAATGATGAGAGAAATTTTTATAAGTACTCATACTAGAAACCTTAATGAATCTAAGATTTATATAAATTTTACTATTATTATTCACTGGATGGTCTTTCATATGAATTTTATTAAACTACCCATAATAGAGTTTAATATGATTTTTTTATGAATTTTCATTTATTTTGTCATGCTAATATATATTTAAGATACATGAATGTTTTGTTCAAATGTATCATACCATTGATAACCTGCCATGGATTTGATAAATTGATTAGGTATTGCATTCCTAGCTGATTTTTTTGAAAATAAAGAAATTGCCTTGATTAGTGATGTCCCTATAGTAAATTAACATATGTATTATTTCATGATGATTTCCCAGGAATAATTTCTAATTGAGGTGTTTAATTTACTGTTAATTAGTTCATGATTCTAATCCAATTTCAAAAACTTCTCATCTAATGACTCAAGTAAATCTCCTGAAAATGAAAATTAAATTGAACCAATTATTAGATACAATTTTTATTTATACTACAAAAACATCATTGAGTGTTTTTTAGAAATAAACCTGGTTCCATGATACTTTTCATTAATTTTATATCCTTCAATAATATCACTATTGAGAACATGTACCATTATATAGAAGGGGTTTTAGAATCCAACATTTTATTATAATGTAGGATAATTGAATTTTATAGGACTACAGTTGTTATTCGAAAGGGTTGACAAGGTAAATATGATTCAATAACATATGTGGTTGGTTTAGAGCATGTTGAAAAGTTCTTTGAATAATTAGTGTAATTATCTATTTTTTTGATGCAGGTGATCATGTTTTTCTTAAAGTATCTCCATGGAAAATAGTTATTCATTCATTAAAAAAGAGGAAAGCTAAGTACCTAGTTTATTATATATATGATATCCTATAGATTGTGGGATCAGTTTCCTATCGAGTGAACATGATTCAATCCTTATCATATTTATGTAACATATTTCATGTTTTGATGTTAATAAAATATTTATCGGATTTTATAAAAAGTTCTGATCTCTAAAGTAGTTCGGTTGGATAGTCATATTTCTTATAAGGAATAAACAATTAATATTATTTATCATAGGGATATTTTTTTGGAATAAGTTCAATCATCTAGTTAATGATTTTTGGGAAACCATATTGTTGAAAAAGTAACATGGGAATCTAAAAATTCCATTAAATAAAAATATCCATAGTTTTTTATGTGATGAATAAAATTATGAGGTTACAATTTAGAAAATTAGGGATCAATATAACAACCTCGTAGATTTTATGATAAATAATGTTTATATATTTAATAATTCTCTATATTTTATTCATATTATTTATATTAATATTATTTAATATTTCTGTCAAAAGGAAAACTCTTTGTTTAAAACAAAAATGGGCTTTCATGGAAGATATTATTTTATTTAAAATAATTAGTTCAAAATTATAAAATTTTAATTTTTAATGATAAATTTAATTATTGTATTTAAATTTTTTAAAATTATCTTAAAATTATTTTTCCTAATATTCTAAAAACATTGATTTCTCAATAAATAGTGAAAATATTGATTTTTAGTGAAAAATATATTTTATTTTAAAGTATTTATAATGTACAATTATATTATAGATTTTTTAGAAAACATAAATAATTTATTTTGATAAAAATAATCCAATTATAGTCTTTGAAAATAATTTTATACTTTAATTTTGTATTGAAAAGTTTTTTGTAATTAAAAAATGATTTTTCGAAAAAACTAGTTTTCAAATTGGTTTGTCTGTTTAATTAAAAATTAAATTCTCCCACTAAATTAAATTGAATCTTCAAAAATGAAAACCATACTTTTAATCTTTATTTATAAATTGGTTAAATATATCCCTTTTATTTTTCATCATTCTGAATAGTAACCATAGTAAATTTTGTTACCAGGTTAAAAGTGAAAAAGGGTTAATTATGGGGGAAAATGTGATATAGAGTAGAAAGTAACCCTAAAGCATCATTTTATTTTATTGTATTAGTATATTTCTACCATAATAATCCCGAATCCTAATATATTATTTTATTCAATTTTTCCATGGTATTGAAATTCAAAATATTTTATATAAAAAAAAAACAATTGCATGCTTTTTATTATTATTAATTTTTGTAAATTCGGATAAAAGAAGTTTTATTTTCTTATAAATATTTTTTTTAAATATAAATGCATTCTAATTATAATTTTAATTCATTCAAAATTTTAATTGATGATATAATTACCATTGATTCTAACACAATGATGATGAAATATTTATTTTTTTAAAAGGAAAATAAAATAAATTCATTTAGAAACATTGAAAGTAATATAATATAACTGAATTATTATCATTAAAAAATTTATAGGTGAACAAAAAAAATGTATTTCTTAAAGTATTATATTTTAATTCATTGGTAGTCATTATATTTTCCAAATCAAATTAACTGAAAATTTAGAAAAATAACACTAATGATATTTTATAATAAAATATAATTTATAAAATGATTTAATTTTTTAAAAAGTTCTATATTATTCATATTTACTTGATATTGTTCATAATATCATCCAAGGTTTCTATAGGAGTATATTTCATATTATAGTAAATATGTTAACCCCTATGAGTAAACAACAACGATTTTACCATAATTGTCAAAAGGGTCAAGAGATGGTTAAAAATAAAAGATAAAGATAAAGATAGTATCTAAATATGTAAAAAATTTATTATATGATATAATTTAAACACATTATCATATTAGCTTCTAATATTATCAATTTTAAAATATATTAATATGAGAATTAATTTTTTTAATATAATATTATTAAAATTCTAAGAATATGCCTCCCATATAATATAAAAGAGACTCATATCATCTTGTATTTTGATATAAAATTCCTTTTGGTAAGAAAAATACATAAAAAATTCCCATACATAGACAAATACCTATTTCCTAGATGAATTTTTCTGACTAGAAAACAATCATGGGAATATTTTTGTTTATGGCTTAAGGGGTTGTCCAAAGAAGAGGTGTAGATCCTCACAAATATTTTCCAATTTTATTTATTATTCTACCACTTTAAAAGCTTCTTTAAAAATGATTAAATAAAAAAAAATTTATTACATATATATAGATTCTATTATGTTAATGGAATCACCTTAGTATATCTCATCTTTCATCAAATGGGAAATTGAAACGTTGTTCATTTGTATGGTGGACTATCGCATTGTGAATCAATGTAATTAATTTTTTATATCCACCTATAATGGATGGTTATAATGATGGCTTTAAATTTTATATATATATGATATTTATGAAATAATTAATAATATAAAAGTAATATAACTATTCTATTACCTTTCTCTTTTGTCAAAAATGACAACTTCATTCGTACATATGTGTGGACTACCACTTCCACAGAATGATATGATTCATTTTTCATAACCACATCAAAAAATGATATATATATATATATATATTTGTGTGTGTGTATTTAATGATATAATTCGTTATTAATTATATAATTATCATTCTATAATGTTAAAATAATTCATATCAGAACTACAAAATGAACTACAAAAAATTGAAATGTTAATCATGCATATGTACAACCTACCGCTTCCATCATTGTAGTGTAGTTCATTTATCATATCATTATTTAATTATTGGGTTTAAAATTAAAACTATATTATAAAACTGATAATTAATTCCTGACTAGTTTATTACATGATAGAATAATTATATATTTCAGTTTATTCTACTGAGTAAAGTTATTTTTGACATATGAGACAAACTCCATCATATATTCCAATGTGAAATTAATTAATTAATAATTATAAAAAACCTGTTATAAAATTAAATGAATTAATTATTATTTTTAATATTTCACTTAATCAAATAAATAATTAACATAATTTTGTTTTTCATGAAGATAGAGAATAAACATGACATATTTGTATCAAGGTATGGTAGTTTCTTTAAAAAATCATATTTAAAAGTTTCCTTTAAAACTCATTCTTCTTCCATATCTATATTCATATTTTTTTTAATGAATGTTTCAATATTGAAATGAGTGAATTATAAAGTGTATTTCAGGTCAATTTTTTTAATTTCTTTCAGTTGTTTTAAAAAGTAACTTCTTATTGAATTCTTTGAATTTCATTTCAAAGGATAAAAGAAAAGTTCTATTTTAATGTATACAATGATACTGAATTTTACTAGCCGAATAACCATTATTTTATTTTTTTCATTCCATAATAATATTTTTTTTCAAGGAATTCTCCCATTTCCTTTTATTTTAGTTATTTTGTTATTGAAAATAAGTTTTTAAAAGGTATTTGAATTTCTATATCCCATGTATTTTGCATACATGATTAAAAAAAATTAAAGGGTGTTTCCCTCGGAATTTGGGGATGACCTCTTTGATTGAAGTTTCAAACAATCCAATCAGTTTCTAACGGGTTTTTTTCGTAGAACCGGAAACATCCAATGATTACACATCCATTTGGACCTACTTTTCAAAGGTAGACGCTCATTATTTGTAGAGTGATGAGGTTTAGGAATTTTCATTGGTCGAGAGGATGGGAGGTCGGACTCACCACACCTTTTTTAGGGGAATTATTTTTCTACTCCGAGACTCTCTTTATAGATTTAAGTTATGTTCGTGAATACTTATTACATTACCAAGAATAAAATGAGAATTCCATTAGATCTGACAATCAATGATTGATATGTAGGAAATTTAGGGAATATTTTATATGTATTCGAGGTTCTTCATTGAAAGAGAATCATATAAATTTGTTAGAGATTCTTAGTCAATGGTATCCTTTGATACGTAAAAGTCTCTTGGTCATTATGATGACTATACTGGTTTTAAAGACACTCAGTGGGGCACATGATATTTATTGTCATTCAGAAGGACATAAATTATTTCAAAGTTGGGATCGAACCCGCAGATGGACTACCTATGTATCCTTTGTTTAGAAAAGGAACCAGAACCCACGTAGTTCGAGTAAGGGAGTATGATGTTTATGATTGATGGATCAAAGAAGGATGTCATAATTACTTTTACACTCTAAGCTCACGTGAGTCATGCTCGGTGTGATAAACAAGAGTTATTGGGAAAATCCAGACAATAGTACCATGAAAGATGCAATCATAAGAATTAATGTGGGGCTTATGTATTAGTGACTACCCAGATAAATGAAGATTAGGATTTACTTCAGGGAAGAAATCTAGGAACATGGTCCATAATGATATATGTGCTTCATGAAGATTTGAATACTCTAACATGGGGCTTACTCCTGAAAAGGACGCCCAAATTTGGAGAGGACTTATGATTGGTCTTTACTCCTGAGAAGGAATCCCAGATCAAAGGTAAATTGGGACTGGTTAAGAGAAATTAAGACTGGGGTTTACTCCTGAGAAGGAGGCCCAAGTTAAGTGACATGAAAAATTAAGTGACTTGGGGCTTATTCCTGAAGAGAATGCCTATATTAAATGAATTATGATTGGGGATTACTCTTAAAAAGGAGGCCCAAATTAGGGGACTTGGGGCTTACTCCTGAAAAGGAGGCCCAAGTTAAGAGAATTATGACTAGGACTTATTCCTGAAAACTAGGCCCAGGTAAATGAGGACTATGATTGGGGCTTATTTCTAAAAAGGAGGCCCAGGATAAGAAAATTATGATTGGGGCTTACTCATATAAAGGAGGCCCAAATTAAAGAGTTCTCTCATCTTAAATGATGAGGTTGAATGAATGAAATCTCAATCATTAGTGACATAAAGATGTGTAAATCACTATATTTTGAGAGATGTTTCATGGAGTTCCTTTCAAATAAGGAAGCAAAATTAAGAAATCATTCCATAAATGGGTTTGAAGAGTTTCTTGAAGACTGAATCTTGAATTGGGGAGGTGGAATGGAATAAGAGGGGTGAAATGGGCATGAAAGGCACCCAAAAATGCAAGGGTGCGCAGGTCCTGACATGCGCGCATGTACTGCGTGGGCGCGCAAATCCTAGTCGCACAGGTATACCTGCGCGACACATGGGTACTTTCACGTTTGTAAACCCGCATAGTAATACTTGGGCGATCCTTGACCAAGGCCTTCAAAATTATCCTGAGGTACTTCCAGAAGAGAGGCGCGCAAGTTTTGGTGAGGATATAGGGCGGCGCGCAAGTATGTTCATTTAACTTAAGGGTAAAAAACCTTAGGCACACAAGTGTTAGTGAATTATAACACTTAGACCTTACTCCTATTGTTTAGACCTTCCATTTTAGGTAAAGAATTACATTAGAAGTGTTCGGAAGACCTGAAAAAGAGACTTGGGCGTTCAGAGCTCTAAATCTGGATTCTGAAAAAATTCCTCCCGAAATGGGGGGCCCATAGGGTCTATTTATAGGCTGGAGAATACCCCGGGTGGTTATACTTTAGGGCGCTCAAGTCACATGCTTGACCATTAATAGGTGCGCAAGTATACTTGCATGACATTGATGGAACATGCGCGACCCCTGTGCTTTTGAAGCTTTGTTCATGCATTTGCAAATTTTTTATGTTTTCTTCAAAGGATGCATCAATTTGTGCTAAGTCATTTCCCTTTCTATTCTTTTAGACAATGTGACGAAAAAGGAGCGTCAAAAAAAGTCCCCCCTCATAGTTGGATCCGAAAGAAATGGGGAAGTAACTCTGAGGAAAAGAAGAAAATCAAGGGAAAAGTGGCGCACAAGTGTTGATGGCGTAGAGGGCAGCACGCAAGTTTGAGTCGTGTAGGGCTGGAGCACACCTGCTGTAGGCACACAGGTGGGTAGCCTGGCCTATAAATACACTGTCCTTTACCATGCATAGCATCTGATTTCTGGATTCTCGATCTCTCTCCGCGCAGGTCACCTTCACCGCACAAGTTTCTCTGTTTTCCAATGTTTCTTTGTTTTCGCGCTACTGTATAGGTATTTGGACTTGTGTGGTGATTCTTGCTCGCCAAAAACGTGCACGGAACATCCATACTTGCGTGTCAAAATTAGACTTGTGCGCCTTAATTTATTAGCCATTTATTCAAATTTATTCACAAAGTTTATGAAAAATCAACCTACTTAAGAGTTAATTATTTAACTCTTGTTCAGATTTAATGGCTCCCAAGAGAATCGGAACGACTGATGGACTGGCTAGTAAGCGTATTGATGAAATGATGATCATTGTTGTCCATGATTACTATGATATCTGTGACATCACTCTCCCAGATTTGGCTATGTACTTGATGGAATATCATCTTAATTTCCCACAGAGCATCTATCTTCTTCTGTGTGGTCATGGTCATCTGCAAGGAGTCAATGTTCTAGATGCAAACAATTATATGCCTTAGATGCAGCTGCAGTGCTACTCCTCTATTTCTGTTATGATGTACATTAATAGTAACAACATTGGAATGAACTTTCAAATTTTTCCTCCATGTCATATCCTTGCAGATATGAAAATGGAAAACCCATGGGCTGAAATATTTTCCATTGCTGTTTGGTGGAGAGAAGAAAAACATGGAATTAGAGCAATATCTGAAAAAGATTACTCTTTCCAAATGGCTCTTTACTTCCAATGCTTCATTCTCAAATCCATGTATCCATCTTCTTAGTCTCTTGGACAGAAATAGAGTCACTGTTTGATCAGCAGAAAATTTTCTCAAACCTCACTCAAGAACATTCTTTTACAAATGTTCCAAGAAGAGTTGGTATCACTACATCTCTTATGGTATCTAGTTGAATTAATGAATTCTAGGTGGCTGCTGATGAAGCTAGGGGTGCGATAAATCAAATGAAGAGTTATGTTGAAAGTCTTTTGTAATTCCTAAAAAAGAGAAGAGACTCTAGTCTGTGGATGTCCTTCTAACTCTTGTGCATCAATGAAAAACACCTTCACCTTCACTCATTTGTACCTTCATTCTCTTTTTCTATCTGCTTTAAATTTTACCTAAGCCAATGGTCCTAGTAAGCATAGTTTGATTTTTTACTAGGATTAGTGTAAATAACCCTACAAACTTTGAATCTTTTAATTCCTCAATATAACCTAAATCATAGAAAATATATTTTCAGTGAGATGGAACTCGACTTTTATTTAGGGATCCTTTATCTTTTGAGGGAAGTTTAAAGTCATGCACATCAGGCATAAAGAGGCTAATGTTTAAGGTCGAAATAGCTTTGACCGAATGAATTAGAATTGACTCAATTCCTTGAAAATTTATCTAAAAACATAGTACCATACCCAAGTATGAGAGAAAATATGTAAACTATGAATTAAGAATATTTGTACCTGAGGAATGATATGAAAAAGAGCTAAAAGGAATTAGAAGAAGTAGTTCCCAAGAATGAAGTTACTATTATTTAACAAACCCGTTAGGGGGTTGAATTATACAGGGCCACCTAAGGGCATTGTCTTCATAGTTAAATAAATAATATCTTTTGGCTAACAGGTCTTTTATGTAGACTGTTTATGCAAGGCCACCTAAGGGCACGTGCAGCATAGTCAGGAAAATGAACACTCAGAAATTTACATTCCTAGTGCTAACAAGCCAGTGAAAGTTTATAGAGATTCAAATTTTCAAAAGTATAGAGTTTGCTGTATGGAAAGAGGTACTTGAATATGGAGAAGATATTTCCCAACAAGATTATCGAAGAACTGGACGGATATCATTCCTATGAAGGTCTGACCCAAACATAGGGAAGGAGAATATAAACCATAGACTTGAATACATTTAGATCATGAAAAAGGATATGGGATAAATATTTTAAGGATGACTAATTTTGCGGATCCCTACATACTGTCATTTAAGACCAACAAGGAAAAAAGATGCTTTCTTCACAAGAATGAAGTTATCAGTTTCCGACAAACCCGTTAGGGGGTAGAATTATACAGGTCCACCTAAGGGCATTGGCTGCATAGTCAAATAATAACATCTTTTGGCTGACAAATATGTTATGGAGACTGTTTATGTAAGGCCGCCTAAGGGCTCGCACTACATAGTCAAGAAAAAGAATTCTCAGATGTTTTACATTTATGTTACTACAAGTCAAGAAAAGGGTTTATGAACATATGAGAATATTTATTGTTAGGATTATGACACATAAAGATGGGTATTGTCCAATGTATGCAATGATACACAAATCAATGCTAACCATAATCATTTTGTGGCTGGGTCCTGAATGGAAATGTTGGACATCACTACGTATCCCATAAGGATGGGAATCAATCCATACATAGTTCTTGAACTACAGTTTAACGTCGTGTGGGACAAAAGGATTTTAGATCTTAATTTAGGGTCATAGATCTTGGACCATTAAAAGAAACACACAATTTTTGTTTTCATGGTGACTTTTCAGCCAAGGGACAGGAAGTGGAATTTGGGGTTAGGACCAAATGACTTGGGGCTGGATTCAAGGGACACTCGAACGTTCTTACGTATCCCTCAAGGATGGGAATCAAGCCCATGTAGTTCTAGAAATACCCTATGTACAAATTTGGTTTGTACATGTGAAGGGTGAAAGGGGACTTTAGTACAATGATGGTTTAACCCAAGATAAAAGGTTTGGGCATTTCCATGTATGCATGTAGTCTTTGAAATGAAACATGATTGAAAAATAAATGTAAATAATGGTTCCCTCTCAGGTGAGGGTATCAATGAATATTGTAGTTTATTGTCATACTGGACAAAAGTGTTCTATAGTTTAACGTCGTATAACAAGGACAAAAGTGAACCAATGTAAAGATATTGATTCTAGGGGCGGTTTCACAAATCAACATCGTATTATATGGAGGTGAACCGATGTGAAGAGATTGGTTTTGGGATTGAACCATGGGAGGTTGCCTACGTACCCATCCTGGAAGGCAAGGATCAAAGTCCGTGTAGTTCAATTAAAGAATGAATTAATGATCAAGTTGTTCTTGGGGAAAACGACTTATAAAATGATGTTTTTGGGACTCACACTTGGTTAGTAGTGCAGAGAGAGTGTTATGGTTGAGGTTTTCTCTAAGATCACATGAGTCATACTCAGTGTGAGAAACAAAAGGTAACAAAAACCTTAACGATTCATAGTTTAATGTCATGTAGGACACATAAAGGGACTACACAGTTTAAAGTTACGCAATTAGGACTATTGGTGCTGCATAGTTTACTGTCATGTAGCAGGGACAAAGTACAGTTTAATGTCATGTAGGACATATCAAAGGACTTTCTATACAGTTTAGTGTCAAGTAGTTAGGATGATTGAGACAATACAATTTAACGTCATGTTGGACAAAAAGACGACTGTGCAGTTTAATGTCATCCAGTAAGGAAAAAAAAAGTAAACCATTTAACGCCATGTTGGACGTATTGGGAGCATTTTTCACAGTTTAACCCCACGTTGGACGAAAAAGGGGTTATACAGTTTAGCGTCATGTTGGACGAAAGTGCAAATAGTTTAAGGTCATATGCATGGACCACGGATGGTGCAGTTTAATGTCATGCTGGACGTAAGGGACTTCGGTATAGTTTAGCGTCATGTAGTTAGGACGTCACAGTTTAACATCTTGTGAGACGAAAGGAATAAAAATAGTTTAATGTCATATGTATGGACTATTTCTGTATAGTTTAACGTCATATAGCAAGGATGATGAAGGGTACATAGTTTAACATCATGTTCGATGTATGTACAAATAGTTTAGGGTAATATGCATGGACCGTTGATGATGAATTTTAACGTCTTGCTGGAGGGTGGTGCAGTTTAAGGTTGTACTGGACCATGGATGATATATTTTGTTTTTATACAAAATACTTCTTAAAAAATATGGCATCGGTTGGAGTAGTGATGAGTTCTCCATCCATCGAGATTAATGAATAAGCTCCATTGGAGTAGGCCCTATGTATTGAGTAAGGTCCTTCCCATTTTGGATCAATATTGGGAGGTTTCGTTCTTGGTATCATAGGAGTTCTGAGAAATAATACCAATTCTCCCTGAGTGAATGAACGAAGACAAACCTTTTTGTTAAAATCTCGTGTTATTTGATTCTGATAGACTTCCAAGTGGTGCAAAGTGCACAATCTTTTCTCATCTAATAGTTCCAATTCATTCAATCGCTTTTGAGATTGTTCATCTATAGATGATTGATCACAAATGGCCACTCTGAGCAAGGGTAGTTGAACTTCAATTGGGAAGACTGCTTCTGTTCCATATACCAATGAATATGGAGTTGACTGAGTTGCAGTGCGGGTGGTAGTCCGATAATCCCATAAAGCATGAAAGAGTTTATTAGACCATGAATTCTTATCTTTATCCACCATCTTTTGCAGTATATTTGACAGAGTCTTGTTGAAAGGTTCTATCTGGCCATTGGCTGCTGCATGATACCGAGATGAATGGTTGGATTTTATATTGTATTATTGATACAATTTCTTCACATAAGATGAACAGAAGTTGGTTCCATTGTCCGTCAATATAGAATGAGGGACACCGAATCTGGTAATGATGTTAGGCTTAATGAAGCTAACAACGCATTTAGAACTGAATTCCTTGAGAGTTATTGCCCCTGCCCATTTGGAAAAGAAGTTAGTAGCAATATGAATGTACTTAAACATCTTGGCCATAGCCGAAGGTTAAGGCCCCACCACATCCATTCCCCATGTAGCAAATGGCCATGAGTATTTAGCAGTATAAAGAAACTCTGGAGGCTGATGAATGAAGTTGGCATGTACTTGTCATGAATGACACATCAATGTGAAATCAATACAATCTTGTATCATTGAAAGCCAAAAGTATCCAAGCCTTCTAATATGATCAGTCAGTCTATGTCCAGACTGGTGGGCACCACAAACTCCTGCATGTACTTCTATAATGACAGCCATTGTCTCTTCACCATCAATGCATCTGAAGAGAACTCCATCAAAACCACATTTGTAGAGAATTTTCTCTAGGTGATCTGGGATATCATAAAGAGTAAAATTGACCACACATCACCGAATTTGTTCTTTCTCGTCTCTATCAAGTGGAAGTGTTCCATTTTGAAGGTATTCCCTGATAGGTGACATCCATATTGTAGTATGACCATACGATTCAGGAATGGGACTAATTTCATTAATTTCCTCTATTCTGATTCGAACCTAAGGCAAAATTGCATGACGGTGGGCAATACTGATGGTTGTTTCATCCCGATTTTGATCTACCAGAGTTGTGGCTATATTAGCCAGTGAATTAGCTTGAGCATTTTGCGATCTTGGGACATAAGAAAATTTTGGTTCTGAAAGGAATTCCGCCATTAAATATCTTACGTAATCTTACAAAGGGATTACTTCTTCTTTTATAATGGCATAATCCCCATGGACTTGTTTGATTACCAGGCCTGAATCACCTTTCACCTTTAAGTGATTCACTTGTGCTTGAAGCTCTAATTCGAGCCTGCGATGAGAGCTTGGTATTCTGCTTCATTATTGGTACCACCTTCCCACAATAAGAAGGAATAATGTATCACTGCCTTTTTTGGAGAAATGAGCAAAATTCCTAAGCCACCTTTGTTGAATTTAGGATTTTCCATTATCCTCCTTGTGGGACTTCTGGAAGCACCATCAAAATACATTTCCCATGCTTGAGGAATTTCTTGAATAGAGAAGACTTCCTTATCAGGGAGTTCAATATCTAAAGATGTGTCTTCCACTGAACGGTGTTCACCCAGGAAATCAGCCAGAGCTTGGCCCTTTATCACCTTTTGAGACACATACTGAATGTCGAATTGCTGCAAAATAACTGCCCACCTTGCCAGATTTCCTGTAAGAATTGGACCACTAAGGATGAATTTGAGCGGGTTATTGCGAGATACCAATCAGATCTCATGATGTTGCAGGTAGTGTCTCAACTTCTGAACTACAAATATTAATGTCAGGCAGCACTTCTCATTACTTGAATACTGGCTTTATGCTTTAAGAATAGTTCGAGTGAGATAGTAGAGGCTATTTTCATTCCCAGCATCATTCTATTGAGCAAGAAAGAAACCCAATGATCACTCTAGAACTGTCACATAGAGGATAAGTGGTCTTCCTTCAACAGGTGGCATGAGTACCGGTGGGATGAAGAGGTATTTCTTGAGAATATCGAATGCTTCTTGACATTCTTCAGTCTACATGTAAGTGACTCCCTTCTTCATGAATTTGGTAAAGGGTAAACTTTTTCCTGTCAAATTGGTGATGAAACGACGAATATAGGCAAAGTGTCCTTGAAGTCCTATTAATTCATTCAAATTTTGAGGAGGTGACATACCAAGGTTTGACTTGGTCTTCTCAGGATTGACTTCAATACCACTATGGCTTACAACAAAGCCGAGAAATTTTCCGGAAGTTACCCCAAAAGCACATTTTAAGGGGTTCATCTTCAAATTATGTTGTCGAAACTTGCAGAATATGACTTCCAAATCATCCAAGTGATTAGAACATTGTTTGTATTTAACCAAAAATTGTCTATAGAGCATTCAACAAACATCCCTAAGAAGGGTTTGAAGATATGATGCATGGCACGCTGATATGTTGCACCTGCATTCTTTAAGCCTAATGGCATTACCCGGTAACAAAACACACCCTGAGGGGCTCTGAAGGCTATGGATTCCTTGTCTTCTGGGGCCATTCGGATCTGATTATATCCGGAATATCCATCCAGGAAGGAATTTGCTTCATATCTAGCTGTTGCATTAATTAAAAGTTTTGTAATCAATGATGGGAAATCATCCTTAGGACAATGCCGATTAAGATCTCTAAAATCGATGCAAACTCTAATTTGTCCGTTCTTCTTCTTTACAGAGACAATATTAGCCCACCACTTGGGATACTGAACTTATCTGGATAAGTTAGCTTTGATAAGCTTATCCACTTGAGATTCAATTTTGTAAGCATAAGTTGGGTGTGTTCTTCTCAAGGCTTTCTTAAATCCTCGATGTTCTTCTAGTAAACCCAAATGATGAGTAGCAACATCAGGATCAAGCCTGGGAATTTCTGTATAGTTCCAAGACAATATATCTCTATTTTTCTTTATAAAAGAAATATACATCTCTTTCTCTTAAAGAGTTATGGCCACACTGATTAAGGTGGGGTGTGTATCTTCTTTTGTACCCAGATTTATTACTCTGAGTTCATCCACAGTGGTAGAGATACCCTCTTCAAATGGTGGACGAGCATCTATGAGATATTCCTATTCTTCTTCATCATGTGTTATTTGTTCCTTTCTACTTTCATAGTAGATGATAAAGCAGAATTTTCATGATCAAGAGAGATGTCAAAAATTTCATATCTTGAAGAAGAAGCTTCCTTTTCTGACCAGATTGATGATGAAGGGTCTTCTTTGGGTAATAAAGAGGAGATGATGGATTGAGAATCGACATCATTGATCACCTCCAATGTTGCTATAACATATTCTGGCCTAATTGGCTATGTATAGACTTGTTGGATTTCAGCAGATGAAATGAAGACGTCACCATTTGTGCTTTCATCACTACTTGGTGGGTCACCAATTTCTCTCATGTTGTCTGGCTCGATTGTTGTTATTTTAAATTATGGATCATTCCATAAGAGTATTTTGATTTGGGTCTATCTTGTCAATTTGACTAATAGGCAACACATAATCTGTACTCACATGTGTAAATGGATTTACTGGAATCTTCTCCAAACCATATGGAGAATTAACTTTGGAATCTCCTTTGTGGTGGATTTCTCCCTTCCCTTCATGTGATAGAATTCCGCCTCAATGTATTGAGACTCATTTGTCTTGAACAAGGACTTATCACCATACAATGTCCCAACTTGACCATCGAAACAATATTTGAGACATTGATGGTAAGATGAAGGGATATCTGCATGTTGATGTAGCTAGGGTCTTCCAAGCATGAGGTTGAAAGGTGAGTCTTGATCAACAACCATCAAATAAGAATTGGATACAAGATCTCCAAACTGAGTTCTCAGTGTAACTTCTCCCAGTGGTTCTTGTTCATTTTTATTATATTCGTGTAACATCATGGTAGAAGGAGATAAATCAGATTCCGTGAGGCCCAATCGAAGAAGTGTACGAATGAGCATGAGGTTCACTCCGGAACCATTGTCAATGAAAGCTCTTTAGACATCTGCGCCATTGATCTAGCCAGATAAGAACAAAGGTCTAATATTCCCATGCACAACATCATCTTCATCTTCATCAGTAAAAGATATTATTTCATGGAATTCTGCAAGATTATTCTCTATGTGATAGACTTTAGCAGCAGAATTTTCAGTTTCAAACTCTTGAGGACTTGACAAAGCCTCGATAAGTGCTTCCTAAATATCTTTTGACAGATTTATAGCATCCAGAATTGATAAATTGGCTGGTAATTGAGCCAAGTGTTTCAATACATCATACTTTTGATCCAAAGGTCTGCGTTTCCCAACAGGAATATGTGGTTTAGCAGGTACCTAAGAAGAAGATGCTTTGGAAGTTGATGCATCTTGTATTCGGATAGGAGGTGGCAATATTCCTGGTTTTTCTAAGATTAGACTGATTAGATCCATTTACTTGCTGAGAGGAAGAAAATGGAACTTTCAACCGGTCTTCTAAAATAACTGTGTTAGGACTGAATTTGTTATTGGTAAAATAACTTGCTTTTTCTTGCTGAGCTCGCTGAAGGGCTCTACCACGAGTTTCTGTTGCGTACATAGTTCTAGTATGGGTATAATTGGAATAGTGGCTTCTGAAAGATCCACATTTTTTCTTGTATCCTGAGCCTTTGTAACTTCCTCTTATTCCCTTATTTGATACTGGGAATTCAGGCTCATCTAAATCAAAACTGTGACTGGCATATGGATCTTTTAATTGAATCATATTAACAAAACCGAAGATTAACTCTTCGTCTGATGAAGTCTCCGCCTGATTAGCCTGTTTATGTTGTGCCATTTGGTGGGGCAGTGCTCGTGGCTTCGAATTAGATGGAATGAAGTCTACCATAGTCAAATAAATCTTAGGATTTAACACATACTCATCTTCTTCTGATTCTTTTTCTTTCATTGAATCATTCCATTTCATTGAGGAATTTCCCTCTGACGAAGATGGTTTTTCCGCAACATTCATGGCAGAAGACAAAATCGGTTTCTTTAATTGTGTTTGCAAAATACAATGAGTTCGGTTTATTGTCTTTATGACCATCCAATCATCATACTTTTGTGCATTTTTTCTTTTGACTTCTAGCAATTCACCTACCTATTCTGGAACTGTAGCAGTAACACATGCTACCTGAGCTGAAGAACCTTTCAGTTTGACTTGTATCGAGTCGACCATATTTCGCTGGAGGTATTTGAAGACAAAAAACTCTTGTATGGGATGCCCCAACATCTGATGAAAAGGGAAATAAATGGGATGGTCATCATCTCCTTCCTTGTTTGACCTCTTAGGCCTTGGAAATTGAAACAGATTATTTTCCCGAGCCGAAATGAAGTAACCAAGAACTTGTTCATTTCGGAAAGAGTATGTTTTGATCTTCATATCCTAAAATTGTTTTCATATTTGATATCATTGATCATCGGGACGAAACGACCTTTGTTGGTTGTGCTCAGTAAGTGGAGCCCTTCGAGAAGATGAAGGTTTTGAAGTAGAAATAGGTACATGTGCTTGTTTAAGCATAACTGTAGCAGTTTCTGCTTTACCCATTCTCCTTCCTGAATATGATGGAATTACACAATATTTATCCTTACTCTGTATAAGGGAATATTCAATCTGCTGAGTGATTGAAGTAATGTCTCGAAACCCTCCTGTGTATTTCACAGGGATCAACGACGTGCATAATTCGTCTTGCAACTTTTCCACACAGATTGGAAAAAATTCTTATTGAGGGAGTACTGATCTTAGAAAATATGTTAATCCCTTCCAGCAAGCAATGAAATCTGAGACCCTTTCATTTTCCCTTTTCTTACAGTTTGTAAGATGAGAAACTGTTGTCTTTGGAAATGTTGAGTTCAACTGAAGAAGGAATTATTGATGGAGATCTTCCCATCCAGTAATTGAACGGGATTGCAAGCTTGTATACCAGAAAAAGGCTGGTCCTTACAAGGTCCATACGAAGCATCTGAGTTTTACTGCTTCTTGCTGCTCCGGAGTTCCCATCATAGGATCACAATAAGGCACGTAATGCATTAAATGCTGTTCAGGGTTGCCTGATCTATTGAAAATAGGGAATACAAGGTTTCCAAAATTGGATGGAGGAGAGATTGAATATACCCATTCAGGGTAAACTTTCATTTCTGGTTGAACCTGCTCACATTTCCCTTCCATAGTTTCTAACTGAGCTGTTAATGACTCAATGGTAGTTATTAACTTTTGAGAAACATCCGGTTGAACATGGACTTGGGTAGGTGCAATGACTGTAGCTTGGAAAAATGTGGTGGTTGGTACTGCAGCTGATGGTAGCACTGCCAACTGTTGTTGAACTTGACCCATAAGATTAGACCTGTGAGGGTGTACTAATAGAAGAGGATATTCTTGAGCTATCTCAGTAGCTGCAACAAATTCCATTGGCTGACTGATTCCAACACGCTTAAGAAGAATACTACCATGATGTAGTTTTGCATTCAACCTCCTTAATTCCTTCATTTCTTCCTCATGTTGTGCAAACCTTTTCTCTAGTGAGAGCGATTGGACATCTCCAGAGGAAGGATATGTAACCTGATTCTTTCCCCTCCCTTTGATGGATCCATTTTGGAGAGGAGGAAGTCGGTTACTTGAAGGATTACAAAGGGTCTGAGTAACCCTTTGATTTCGTGTACGCACACCTTCTTTATTTGTGTCGGTGCATACATCTTCTTGAGAAGGAACCTCTTCATCTGAGCCCCCTGAGTGGGCCTCATCTGGTGGATCAACAACAACGAAATTGAGGACATTGATTGATCCATAACGCATTACATCCCTTCTATCAGCATTTCTATGATATTGTCTTCTTCCATGTCTTTGATGAGACATTGCCATTTGTTGATTCGATCCCTCTGGAACTTCTTGACAAACCGTAATTTGGAGGGAATCATATGATAATTTGGCTCTTTGTTCCCCTTGAGGCTTCTTCACCAATCGAGGAAAGATCGACTTTCTCTAAGGAGGGGATTAATGATTTGAAAAAGTCCCCAGTCCGGTGGACTGGGGCTATTCCTGTTGTTCCTTCTCAACTCCTCGAATCCTATTTGTTGATTCTGAGGATTGGTTTAAAAGATTCCTCAGTCTTGCAAGCTGGGGTGGCTCTTGACATGCTATGTCTGAGACTTTCTTAAAATCTCTCCTGATATTGTTAAACTTAGTCCGAAAATTAGATGGATGCATTAACCTGTATACACTTTTATTACCTGGTTCAAAAGACCGTTGGATGATTTTCGACACTTCTGTCACTTGATGATGTGCTTGCTCCATATGAGAGGCCTGTTAAATATTCTCATTTTCTTGATGCAGGATAAATTCAACAATTTGTTCTCTGTATTCTTGATTTTTAGTAGACCAAGTTGAGGCCTATTCTTGGGCATGCTTTTGATTAAAAACAAAGCCCATTGACTGTGGCTGGCCATGGGCAATAACATTGTGTGTGACCATTTTCGGCGGGCTTTGTTGACTGGAGAGCATAGTGAAATGTAGTTCTCCATGAACACCTCATCCTCTGACATGAATACCAGATGGGGCATTGGCAATTAACTAACGCAATCTTCTTAGTGCTCCAAGGCAAGAACATTGAAGGGCTCTCTGCTGCTTTTCTGCGTTCAGATATCGAGAGACTGATAGAGATTCCAAATCAATATGACATTGTAACCCTTCTATTATCTGAAGATGATTTCCATATTCATCATAAGATAATACTTTATTCTTCAACTGAAAAAGATTTTTCTGTATGTTGAGATGAATATCATGAATTCCATCTTCCATCAACATCTTTGGAATGTCATACTGAGAGTCTTCCAGAGGACAAAACCTGACTGGTACTTCACCTTTTTCCATTTTCATTCTCATGTTCATCATTTTCTCTTTATCATTCAATGATGATTCTACTACCTGATTTGACCAAAGTTGGTGTTTCCTTGTTGCTTCATCAGATTCAACAATATTGGTAGAGAAATCATTGATCAAACTAGAAGATTCATGATTTAGGGGTGGTTCAGAGAATGAACTACACATTGGGATATCTTCTGATTGAGAAAGTATTTCACCTGCTAGCAATGAATCATCAGACATGACTGGTTTCGCATTTGCATGTTCCTCAAGATAAGAGGGCTTTTTCGGAACTACATTTTCCACTGGAGCATTTTCCGGGCAATGTGCATCATTAATACAGATAAGACTTTCGCATTGAAATTCATCATCATGGGGATGACCACAATAATGGTTTATAGCAAAAGATGAGATCTCTTTCCCCTTGGTCTTCTTACCACACATAGCATTCCTATGGCTTTCATCTGAAGATGAAACTTTGAGATCAACCGAATTGTCATGAAGCAAGCCTTCCTGAGGAATTGTCTATTGAAGACCTTTGTAATTAATGTTCCCACTATTGAGAAATGAGGGAGTAGAATCTTGAATTCCAATAGATAACTACTTGAGGGCCTCAAGAACTCCATCATCGAGCAAGGCCTTGTTACAGATTGGCTCTTGATCTCCTGACTATGTTGGGCAGGTCTTTTTCTTAGACGCCTTCTTACTCGCTTTGGGAACCACTTTTTGATGAAAGTGGCTACTCTGAGCAGGTGTATGTGCCTGATCAGGAAAGATGTCCAGGTCAGGCTGACGATCTCCACTCAAATCAGGTGTATGTGCCTGACTTGGTTGTCCATATGATATGGGGGAGTATACCCCACAACCCTCTTGGATTGGAACAAATGTGTGTGTCTGTTCCGGAGTGAACTGTTGATGTTTCATTCCACTAGTAGGGATAGATTTATTTGTCTTTCCCTGAGATGCTACTAATACTGTTATAATATCCTGGCCAGCATCCAGAATATGAGCAGGGATTTGCTTATGCTCTTTCACCATTGATCGAATATTCTTGGTGACTTCAGCTTCCAGAACAGGGATATATGTCCATTCTGTGATTGGAGTAGGTGTATGTTCCTACTCTTGTCCTCATTTTCCTATCAGTGAATCCTGACAGTACTCTAGTGTGTGGGAAGAGAGTTTACTCTACCTCCTGTTTGTCACCAGAGCTTTCCGACTGACTTCTCCATGTGCTACCATGTGAGAATGTTGGTTGACTTGATTAGTATTAGCAGGTGTATATGCATGCTGATTGCACTTCACCGAACATGGTTGATGATCTCCATCATATGTAGTCAAAAGAGCCTGCTGAGTAGCTGATGATGTATAAATAGGTGTATGTTCCTGCCTATAGTACTCCACCAGAAATGCCTGGTGGGATTGGGGTGATGCTGCCAGACGAGTCTGCTGGATAGAAGAATTAATACGTGCAGGTGTGTGTGATCGCTCGTTGCTTTCCACAAAGTTAGGTTGGTGGACTTCTCTAGAGATGGCAGATATGAGAACCTACTCACTGTTATCCGTATTTCACCTCTAGTGATTCTTCTTGCCAGCTCGAGTTCGAGGAACTTGAGCCGAACACCTAGAGTCGACACCCTCATCATGTTGAGGTCACACTGCCACACGAGTCTTGCAGCGATTGTGGATGGGAGCCCTCGGGATGGACTCCTGCTTCCTTGAATTAAGGCCTTAAGGGACTTGCTCCTTCACCTCCCCAGAATATGGGAGTGAATGGTGATTGCATTCCAAGGATAACGACCCAAAACGGTTAGAGACGGTGGTTAGCATCGCCTGCTTCTTGATGACTGGTCTTCGTTGTTCAGACAACCAATGTGAGTTGTTTACTTGGAGGGCTTGTCGGGCGGCCTCCAGAGATGGGATGGTACCGTGTTGACAACACACCTTAACCAGCGCATTTGATACCCAGCGTTGAAGACACTGAGTAGGTGAGGTCATCCTTAGAGTGGATGACGATCCAGCAGGAGTAGCAGTAGTGGCATTTTCAGCCGCAGTATTCACAGGTGTGAATGTGAGAGAATCCATTCTGGAAAAGCAAAAGATCTTGGAAAAGAGTGCCTGGTTGATATAATAGACGTAATCAAGATAATTTCAGCCACTACATCATTTTATGAACACATATTTCAATGATTGTTTTTGTTGGCCCTCTCATTGAGTTTTAAATAGGGGCCTAACAAATAGGTAAAACATCATTTTAACTTGGTTAAGGATTCACGTCGGGTTCACCATTTTTTTGTTTCCCTCGGAATTTTTGGATGACCTCCTTGATTGAAGGTTCAAACAATCCAATCGGTTTCTAACGGGTCTATTCGTTGAACCAGAAACATCCAATGATTCCACATCCATTTGGATCTACTTTCCAAAGGTAGGCGCTCATTAGTTGTGGAATGATGAGGCTTATAAATTTTCATTGGTCGAGAGGATGGGAGGTCGGACTCATCAAACCTTTTTTAGGGGAATTATTGTCTACTCTGGGACTCTCTTTATAGATTTATGTTATGTTCGTGAATCCTTATTACATTACCAAGTATAAAATGAGATTTCCTTTAGATATGACAATCAATGATTGATATGTAGGAAATTTAGAGAATCTTTTATATGTATTCGAGGTTCCTCATTGATAGTGAATCATCTGAATTTGTTAGAGATTCTTAGTCAATGTTATCCTTTGATACGTAAAAGTCTCTTGGACATTAGGAGGAACATACTGGTTTTAAATCCACTTAGTGGGGCACTTGAAGTTTATTTTCATTCAAAAGGACATAACATATTTCAAAGTTGGGATCGAACCCGAAGATGGACTACCTACATATCCTTTGTTTAGAAAAGGAATCTAAACCCACGTAGTTCGAGTAAGGGAGTATGAAGTTTATGATTGATGGCTCAAAGAAGGATGTCATAATTAATTTTACACTCTAAGATCATGTGAGTCATGCTCGGTGTGAGAAACAAGAGGTATTGGTAAAAACCAAAAAATTGTTCCATGAAAGATGCAATCATAAGAAATAATATGGGGCTTATGTATGTGTGACTACCCAGATAAATGAAGATTAGGATTTACTTCAGGGAAGAAATCCAGGAACAGGGTCTATAATGGTATATGTGCTTTATGGAGATTAGAATACTCTAACATGGGGATTACTCATGAAAAGGAGGCCCAAATTAGTAGAGGACTTATGATTGGGCTTTACTCCTGAGAAGGAATCCCAGATCAAAGGTAAATTAGGACTGGTTAAGGGAAATTAAGACTGGGGTTTACTCCTAAGAAGGAGGCCCAGGTTAAGGGACTTGAAAAATTAAGAGACTTGGGGCTTATTCCTGAAGAGAATGCCCATATTAAGAGAATTATGACAGGGGCTTACCCCTGAAAAGGAGGCCCAAATTAGAGGACATGGGGCATACTCTTGAAAAGGACGCCCAAAATAAGAGAATTATGACTGGGGATTATTCTTGAAAAGGAGGCCCAGGTTAATGAGGACTATTGTTGGGGCTTATTCTTGAAAAGTAGGCCCAGGTTAATAGAATTATGATTGGGGCTTACTCCTAAAAAGGAGGCCCATATTAAAGAGTTCTCTCATCTTAAAGGATGAGGTCGAATGAATTAAATCTCAATCGTTAGTGACATAATGATGTGTAAATCATTAGATTTTGAGAGATGTTTCACAGAGATCCTCTCAGATAAGGAATTCAAATCAAGAAATCATGCCATAAATGGATTTGAAGAGTGTCTTGAAGAGTAAATCTTGAATAGGAGAGGTGGAATGGCATAAGAGGGGTTAAATGGGCATGAAAGGCACCCAAAAAGGCATGGGCGCGCAGGTCCTAGAAGGCACGTAGGTACTGCATGGGCACGCAAGTCCTCGTCGCGTAGGTATACCTTCGCGACACATGGGTACTTGTGCGTTTGTAAACCAGCATGATAATACTTGGGCGATCCTTGACCAATGCATTTAGAATTATCCTCAGGTACATCCAGAAGAGAGGCGTGCAAGTTTTGGTGAGGAAGTAGGACGGCACGCAAGTATGTTCATTTCCCTTAAGGGTAAAACACCTTAGGTGCGCAAGTGTTAGTGAATTCTAACACTTAGACCTTACTCCTCTTGTTTAGAACTTCCATTCTAGTTAAATAATTACCTTATAAGTGTTCGGAAGACCTGAAGAAAAGACTTGGGAATTCAGAGCTCTAAATCTGAATTCAAGAAAAATTCCTCCTGAAATGGGGGGCCCATAGGGTCTATTTATAGGCTGTAGAATTCCCCGGGCGGTTATTCTTTAGGGCGCGCAAGTCACTTGCGCGACCATTAGGGGGCGCGCAAGTATACTTGCATGACAGGGATGGAACTTGCGTGACCCCTTTGCTTTTGAAGCTTTGTTCATGCCTTTGTCGATTTTTTATGTTTTCTTCAAAGGATGCATCAATTTTTGCTAATTCATTTCCCTTTCCATTATTTTAGACATTATAATGAAAAAGGAGCATCAAAAAAGGGTTTTATGATGTAAAAGTGAAAGAATAAATTGTTTTCTTCTTGACATGCTCCTTGGATAGATTTTATGATATTAGGTGAGCCCAATACTTCTCATGAAGGTTGTTGAGACAGATATAGATTGTAAAATTTGTTCGCCTAGATAATAATATAAGGAATTAGTTAATGAATATGTTCTATAAGGAACTAAACATGAATTTGACACTATGGTTATTGTAAGGTCTTGGATCCATTTTATACAACCCTTTGTATGTTTTAGAATGCTTTGATGTACAAAAGAGGATTTGAGTGGTCTTAGGGGTGTTAAAATGATAAAATATTGGTACAGGGAGAATACATTGTGTGTAAGTGATTCATGTCATGAATTCATTGTTAAAGGATTTGGTGAGAGCCTATCCATTACCTGAAATCCATTCTCGGAATTTTGAGGCAGATTCATAGGGTGTCACATGACATGTTAATATTATAGATTAATTTGATATGTGTGATTTTTTTTCGATGAGTTATGAAACCCAAAATGTAATGGACATGAAAGGGTTTCCCTCTGTGAAAATCCCCTATCCATCATGCCTTTAAATTATACATCACTATATTTTTTTAGAAACGAATGTAAATTTTCTTGATTCTTAGGCATCCAACAACCCAATCTTTTTCATTTTATGATTCCTTTAATGAGGATTGATTATTTACCTTTAATCTTCAAACTACTGTGATTTTTAAGTTTTACACTTTTCTATAATGGTTCTTCAATCTTGGTCCTCCTTCATCTTCATGTACTATGATGGTGGTTTTTATCCATGTTTCTAACAAAATTTTATTGGTGTTGTTTTTTTGTTCATCTATAGAATGAGATCCTTTTATGGATTTAGAGTCCTGCAGGAGAGGTGATCAGGATCTATGTCGTTGGTATATTCTCATGAAAAGATCATTGAATCCTTTTTTACTATATTTACTTCATCTTCTATCGAGTTATATTGAATAGTGGAGTTATCATGGTTTATCAATTTTTATAGAAATGAAATTCACCTGATAGTTATTGAATTGGATTAATAATGAATTATTTTTAATGATCACATGTTGTTCCTTTCAAACATGATAACATTTAGCCCATTTATTTTCAATATAGTGTGCAATATATGTTTTTATTATTATCATGTCTTGTAATTCTATAGATTATCATGTTGGTATCCATATATATTTTTAAGGATTTTAAATATGGAAATAATTGAGTAATCGGATCATGAATGAAATAGGAGTGATGTTGTAATGAATATATTGATCCTTATAATTTTATTATAATGGAATTCATTCAATGAACATGATAAATTAATATTTTTAATCCATTATAGACTAATTGTTAAATAATGTGAATAATATATATTCATTTTGATAATAATAAAAATTAATGTAAAATGAGAATGATACTCGCTCAATTTTTTAATTATTATTAAAATACAAGAGAAGAGGATTAATATTTTGATAGCTTGTTATTTATTGATGTGTTAGGTTTTATGTAGTTGAAACCTTTGAATAATGAAATGATTAATTCAATATTTAATAAAAAATAGTTTTTTTAATGATAAATACTTGGGCAGGAGTTTACCATCTACTTGATAAGGTTGAGATCCCTGTGGTGGAGCTGTGAGGGTGCAATTTTTTTTTTAAATTCTGGATTCCATGAATTAAGACCATGATTACACCTTTTGTTTGTATTAACAATTTATTTATACCTTGTGATGTTCCCTAGTTTTGATCATAGATATGTCGGTGATATTTGGAGGGGATTCTGAAAATTGATATGTACCTCATATGGATGATTTGATGTGGGAAGGAAGGCCCAAATGTAGAAGAATAAGTTGAATACTATGATAGAGTGATGCATTAGGATTGGAATCTGAGTGTTAGGTATAGAACCAGAGATAATTGTTTAGCCTGAATCTATCCTTACCCTTTATTTGGATACCAGGATCTGGGATTCTCTCTTATGAACTTGTCTAAAGGCTGATGGATGATTATCTTGTTTTATATGAATTACTTTTCCCACTACTTGGGGGAGCTCAGTGTGATCTGTTTCATGTTTTTACTTGGTGGTATCTTAGGTTGGTTTTCATGGAGTACCTTATTTTATATAATAATTATATTAATGAATAGATAATTTATAATGCATGGGTTTTCTTTTTATGGAATTAAAATGCTAAAATATGTTAATGTTGACATGGACACAATTTTGGCTATTATTAGAGGGCATGGACTTCATGATGGTTGTTATTTAATGTATATAGAAATAATGTAAATGATTAATTTAATGTATAATAAATTAATTAATGTATATAAATAAAAAGGGAAAGGAGTAATTAATTAATCTCATTTAAATGATTATGTGCTTATAGGATATCTATTCTTTTCTGTGCAAGACAGTAGTCCGGGTGAAGTTATTCTTAATTGATTCTAAGAATAGGTTATACTAATAGTGTTGTTTTTATATATATTATATCTTTTATATTATGTGATTTAATATGCTACCCCACCCTCAATGGTTAAGATGAATGAGACCTAGTAGAACCAGCGAGGGTGGTTCCCAAAACTCATAGTGGGAATATGAATAGATGACTAACCACTTTGAAAAAGGTATCTTCAATCAGTAGTTACTTGTGTTAGTACACACGATGGTTTGTTTTACAATATTTTTTATAGAGGCATATTATGGATTATGGTTACATCACACACATGTATCAATTAATATAGTATCCAAATGATTATTATAGGACTGAAGTGTATTTGATACAGTGGATTGAGGTATTTACTCAGTGTATGTGTAGTAATAGATTCAGGTAGAATCACCTATGTATGATACATGCCATATGAGTTGTGGTGGATTCCTGAAACTACATGGTTACTATAGATAGATACATAGATGGGATGATGTGGTGATGTGATATATCAGGTGCCTGTTTGGATTCCTTTCCCAACTGTGTTTGGGATGGATTATTTTAGAGATAGATGGAACAGGATGTACAATGTTGGGGAAGAGTAGAAAACTAGTGGGGAATTAGGATAGCGGTACCCTAAATTATTAGTCATTGTATTGTATTCTCTATTATATGTGATACTCGGTGAGAGTTAGGCGTGGTGAAGTTGGAAAATAAGTATTCCTTTTATGTAATGAGTTAGTTTCAATGTCGTTTATATTGTTTTGGCATGATTTCTTTATATTTTACATGAGAGGATCTAGGGAGGGTCCTACTGAATATACTATTATGATCACACTAAAAATATATAAACTATTTTTTTGGTTATATGGAGTATATTAGAGATCATTATGGATATTACTAGCTCATTTTTTTACCGGAGTTGTTTTATATTTTTGGTCTTTTCCATCTTTACCTTTTTTGTACTTGTAGTTTTACATTTATTTATTAACTACTATATGACATGGCATGTTTTCAACTGTTATTTCATTATATATTTGTGTGATCTTATATTTATTTTAAATTTTTTATCATATCCATCTTCTGTATATACTCGTATAAGGTAGTCCATCCCTTATGCATGTTTATTATACCCTCTCAACTAGTCTCCAATGGATGGTATACTAGAGGTATGATTTATGTAGTCACAATTTACCATCTATCATTATTAGCCCTGGAGAAATTCACATTGGGGAGATGTGTCATTATTGTGTGGTATCAATGGCTCATGTTGAGAGATAGGATGAAGTGTGGAGTAAAAAAATAGGGATATTTCATGGGTTGGTAAGGAAACAGTGTTATCTATGTTTGGTCAGCATTATAAACACGGAAGACTAACAAAGAAATTTGTATTCTAGGGCCCCTATTATTTAATGCATTTAATATTATGTTTAATGTGTCTAAAAAATAAAGTGATAATAGTTGTGGGGTAGAGAAATAGGAATGGATCATGCATCATTCTTTATTAGGCCTATGTTTGAAATGGGTAATCCATGGGATAGGTTAAAAACATAACCAGATAATTAATTAATAGATTAATTTATTAATTAATTAATTTTATGATATGTATTCCATGTTCTCGATTTGGGATCTCTTAATGTTGTTTATTTTTGTAAGAGTGACTCCATGTTAACTTCCATGTGAGGTTCTAGATGAATATTTTCAGTAGAATGTGCTAGGAGATCACCATAGAGTGGAGGATGATGATTTCGACACGTTTAGAAGGATTTTCCAAGTGTTCAGCACCATATTCAATATATTATTGAAGGAATAATTTTAGAATTAGTCATAGAATACTCATTAGAATAGGTTAAGATAACTTTCACTCCAATCGGTTATTGGAAGGATCACTAGGTTTCTTTGGATATAATGATGCTTCTTAGAGTAGTAAGGTTTTGGTGGCTCTTATTCCTAAGGGATTGCACGGAGTCAGCAGACTTAGGGGATAATTTACAAGACCCATTTGAAGTAGAGTTATTTTATTTGAAAAAAAGATTCCATTCTTTCTGAGATTCTTACCCTTCGGTCGAGGAGTTATCATGTGAAAGATTGGGATCCATTCATTGACTTTTTTACAATATTATTTTGATTTATTTAAAAAATATGATTCCAAAGAGTGAATTATCAAGGATGATTTAAATCTTGATATCTACCATTTGGTATCCCCATTTATGATGAGGTCCTATCTCGAGGTGATGGTGATATAAGATGTTATTGATATGATGCTATGCAACACCATATTATAACTATAAGGGACATTTTATGATTCCTCATGTAGAATATATATGTTATGAGGTTCCAAGATTCATAGAAATTACAGTTTTTAGTATTGCAGGGGTAGGTCTTAGAACTCATAATCTCATTTTTCAAAGGCCATATGCTCTAAGACCTAATCCATGGGATTAGACAAATTTTATTCTTGTGGAAGCTGAGGTCATCCACAGAGAGATTACCTCACTATTCAGAGCATTCATCATGTTTAAGGTGTTCCACATCAGATTCCCTCATTAGAGTAGTTTCATCCAATGTATTAGTAGTAGGTTTTTCTATTTTGGGTTTTGGAGATAGTAAATGGGGGTAATATGAGTACATCCACTAGATTTGTGTCATCCTCAAAGAGTTGAGCGGAGCCATGGAGGTGGTTTTCAATAGGGTCAGACATCCCATGGGGAAGGTCGTTGTCCACTCTATGATTTATCATAGCTTGAGTCGAGTGATCTAGACTTCATTAAAAGAACCTTTTGATTTTTCTTTTCTACATGGTTTCATGATTTATTTTATTCAGGGGAGATAAACTCATTTATATCACCTACTCTCATCTAGGATTTGGGACTTGATGTACAGAGCCTTTTAGTTCCCTCAGTGTCGACTATTCTAGTTGGTGGTCCAACTGAATTGTATGATGTTTATAGAGGTTCTGAGATATTGTGGTGTAGAACCAATCTTGGGGATAATTCCTATAAATACAAATAGAACCATATGAAATTATCCACACCATGGATGGGTTGTATTCAATGAGAGTTATCATAGAGTGATTATGAATGAAGGTTGTGTTCTAGGATGTTAATGGAGTTTCAAAGGTGTGTGTGGGAGATCGATACCCTCAAATTAGTTGGAGGTGTGTATAGTCCATGTATTCCTTTCTCACCGATTTGATACTGATTTCATTAAAGGTTCAACAGTTATTGTTTCCTAGAGTATTATAAGAGTACCCAAATATATTTATAGAACATGATACAGTGTTACCCTCTCGATGGGCGATTGAGTTTGGGATCGAGATTTATCTAGGATTATCTCCCATTTTTACGTCTCAGTATAGGATGTGTCCTTCTATGTTGTGGGTGCTATGAGTGGTTCTTGATGATCTATTGCAATGAGGTTTTGTTTGATGCAGTGTGTCACCTTGGGGTGCGCCATTTTACTTCACTAATAAGGATGATGGTAGTTTGTGTTTTTTTTCTACTACCATCAACATAACCAATTAAAAGTATAGAACATATATCCTCTTCTACAAATTGATGGGGTTTTCAGTCACATTATTGGGGGTATTTGGTTCTTGAAATTAAATATAGGGTCATGGTATCAAAATATTATATTGAAGGATGATGATTTGCAGAAGGTTGGTTTTCATTATTTTTAGTGGAATTACAAGTTCATTGTGACATGGTTTGGTGTGATTAAATCTCCATATGTGTTCATGGGGTTGATGTATATTGTTTTCAGAGAGTTCCTTACATTGTTTTAGGTGGTTTTCAATGATGAAATCCTTAATTAATCTATTTCTAAGGATAAACATGAGGATCATATGCCTTTAGTTTTGTGAGTTCTTTATTGTGGTAATATTCATGAGAAGTAGTCAAAGAGTGATTTATAGGGTTGGGAACTAAATTCTGTGGAGAATGTTTAGTCCACAAAGGGAGTAGGTGTGGATACTTCAAATATATAGGATGTTGTTTCTTGGTTTTCCTTAAGATAATGGAAGATATATGGAGTTTCCTTAGTCTTATAGGCTATTTTTAGAGGTTCAAAGATGATTTCAAATGGGTTGTAAATCCTCTGACAACCATATTATGTAAGGATCATGAATTCATATTGACAAACTAGGTTTTGGAAACATTTGAGTACATGAAGGAGAAGTTGATCAATGAACCAATTTTTTTCCCATATAGGGAGATCTTTTTTAGGTTTTCTATAACACATTGTGTCTTGGATAAAGATGTGTTCTGATGTATATAATATTAGTAGTTTCTTATGGACTAGTGTTTTTATATCTTTATGAGAGTTATTATGAAACTAAAGATCTTGAGTAGGAGGAATTTTTATTTAATTTGAATTTGTGGTTAAATTACCCAATCAGTTAGAATTTGGTGGTTTTTACTAACTATAAGATCTTCATGCATGTCTTCTAAAAATGTAACTTGAATTTTCTTCAGCTTCAATGGAATAAATTATTGAAAGATTATGACTTATGAATTTCATATATTTCATTCATGGGAAATATTATAGCTAATAAAATGAGTAGAAATTTATATAGTAGCACAATGTGTGAATCTAGATATTCATGTGGAGTGATGGATGAACACTTATTGATGTATATAGATATATGATATGTTATATGAATGGAATGTCTTATCTAGATTAAAATGAAGTTATCTTGGGTGTAGTTGGGGAAGGATTCTCAATTGGTGGATATTGAGGTGGAGTCATAGAGAAACAATGTTTTTTTGGGGATTCCCTCTAATGGTTGGTCTAAAGATGGACAACATTGGGTTTAATTCTAGTGAAGGTTTATCATTCCTTCAACAACAAATGATATTATTCTATATGTGTTTGATAGATTACCTTTGGTGATACATCTCAACATTAAAAATATGTACCCTGATTTGAAAGGTTGGTTTTGGTGGCATGGATTGAATACTGCAGTTTAAGATAATGGTTCACATTATTTGGTGTGCTAGAAGGTAAAGGCTATGAACTGTGTTCTTGGTGGTTTACTTTAGTTGTTAGATATTCCCATTGAATGTGAGAGGACATATAAAGGGGCTTAATTACTTCTTTACCATTATATCATGTATTCTATGATTAAATATGGATGATAGTGGATTATTTGATAAAATCAACCCATTTTATAGTGATGAGGAAGTCGAACAATATAAAAGTTATGTCATAGTAGTATCAGGAGGATATGGTGTGACTTCACAAAATACTGAGGATGATCATCTTTGATCGGGAACCAAAATTTACCTCTAGGGGTTGGATATGTATGAAACATTCCTCTGGCTCTAAGTTATGCCTTAGAAAAACATTTCATCTGCAGATGGAAGGTTAGATTGAGCGGGCCACGAAGACACTTAATGACATGTTGTTCTCTTGTGACCTAGATTTTAAAGATTCATGGATGAAGAACTTTCTATTCTTCGTGTTTTATTAAAATGGTTTCCACTCCACCTTTGGTATGTAAACACTTGAAGCATTATATGGATGAACATACCTTTCTCAATTATACTATACTGTGGTCAAATAGGTAGAAAATGATTTTCCCGGAACTTCTATAAAATACAATAGAGATGCTATAGTTAATTCTCTATATGATGAAGGAAGTGTATTCATGACTGAAATAATATTCCAATCAAAGTATGATGCCTCAAGAGTTTGATTTTAGAGATCATGTGTTCTTTAAGATGACTCCCCATCATGGTAAATGAACAAATGTTCTTGGGATTAAGCATTCCCCCTAGTTTGTTGGGCCTTTTGAGGTGATGGGTCTTTTTAGAACCATGGAGTATCAGATAGAACTTCCCCCATAGATGAGATGGATACATGATGTTTTTAATGTGTCATATATCCTTAATTTTCTTCATAACGAATCTCATGTAATTTATTGGAGTGATATTGATATTGATGATACAGTGACCATAGAGGGGTGACCTATGGTGAACTAAGACCATCAAGAAAAGTTGTTTGATGGGAATTTTATTCCCTTGGTTAGTTTTTTATTGAATCACACTGGCATAACCGAAAATACATTTGAACTTGTGTTTCATATGGACACTCAGTACGCCAAGATGTTTGATGTTTAGTTATTCTCTTATAACATTATAGGTTTTTTTAAATGTAGTCCATTATAGGTTATGAGTTCTTTCCAATAACACTCCCTTCAATTATTTTTTGGATTCTATTGATGGACATCAATTCTTGGAATTCCATCTTCAATACATAGTGATTATAGTTATGTTATACCATTGTTTATCATAGTTATTCTATATGGATCCTACCTCATATTATTCCCATGAGATGGTTTTTCAACCCCATATTTTTAACTATGTTTTTGTTGTGTTTTTTTCTGGTGTTCTTATGTCATGATGTCCATGGAGTGATATACATTCTTATAGGAGAGGTGTTGGGATCTGTAATGTTAGTACATTATATTGAGATGAAAGTTAATGCCTTTTAGGTTGTCGATTCAATGATTATCCTATTTTTTTATGTCAATCATAAGGTCATCATGGTTTTCCCCTTCGTATGGAAATGATATTAGCCTAATAATTGTTAAACCAAATTAATAAAGAATTGGTTGTAAGAATTCTATATTGTTTCTTTCTATCATGATTACTATTTTCCTGCTGATTTTTGTAGATAGTGTGTTATCTAAAACATTATTATTATCATGGGTTTTTGTGAAATATATTATCATGTTTTTATTTATGGATATTGGTAATGGTCGTAAATCTAGAATTAATTTATTAATAGGATACAGAATTAAAGAAGAGGAATGTTGTAATGAATCTTATGTTTCATATATTTTATGACAATCATATTTATTAGACTCACATTATTACTTAAATGTTTTTTTACATTATATTTTAATAGATAAATAATGTGAAAAATGTTCATAAATTTTTATAATAATAAAAAGGCATGTTAAATGTGAATGGGACATCTCATAGTTTGATGAAACTAGTTTAAGTTTTTGTGGCAATGTTTAATAACATGAAATCTTATTATATCTTCTTTCCTTAGGTTTATCATAGTTGGAACATATGAATAATGAAACATGTAATTAATGATTGAATAAAAAAGTATTTTTATAAATATAAAAACTAGGGCCTATGTTACCTGTATGATTGAGAAGGGTTATAGAATTATATTATAGCCATGAAAAAACATTTATGTGTGTATGGTGGATTCATTAAGTTAGGGAAAAGATTTACCTATTGTCTATTGTTGTCTGTATCTTTCTACCATGGGATGTAAACATGATTTGAGAATAACTATGGAATGTTGTATGGGGTGGGGAGGTCAGGATGTGATATAAGCATGAGATGGCTGATGTTATATTAACTGGGAGGCCCAAATGATGTAGCCGTACTTGACTCTTGCGATTAAGAGATGCATCTAGATATGCATGTAGATATTAGATATGGAAACAGAGATGGTGTAATATTTACATAATGTGATTACCCATTGATGTTATTCCAAGATTTGTAATACTCACTTATGAATTTTTTTAATGGATGATATTTTGGTTGCATATTTTATATGTATTACTTTCCCATTTAATTGAGGTTGTTGTGTATTCTTAGTTGCAGGTTTCCTATTGGAAGTAGTATAGGATGGTTTTTAATTATTACCAGGGATATGGAGTAAATCTATTAATTAATAAATAATTCAAAACCCCAGACGTATTTCATGGAATAAAAATTATAAATAATGATAATTTTGGTAAAAAATGAACTCATTTAGGGTTACTATTAGAGGGATTGGAATTCAAAATGATGGTAAATATACACATCATGAAATAATGATAATGATTAATTTAATAGATAATAAATTAATTATTAATTTAAATGATAAGAATCAAATAAGTGATTAATGTAGATCTATTAAATGCATCCATTATTATATGATATATCATCTCAATAGTTGGAGTTGGGAGTCTGAGTGATGTTATTCATAGTTGAGAATAAGACTATGTTATTTACATAGTATGATTGTGATCTATATTATATATTGTATTTTATTTGATTTCATACACCACCCCACCATTGCCAGTTAGGATGACTGACACCCAGTGGAAACTAGGAGGGTGCTTTCCCCAATATTTTGATGGGAGGATTGATGAATGATTGCCCCATATATCTCATCTCTATTCTCTTAGTAGTTACTTGTGAAGTCAAACACACCTTTTAGTTTTCCAATATACATATACAGTGGTTTGTGATATTTTATGGTTATTTCACACATATGTATCTCTATATATAGTATCTAAAGGATTATTATATGTATGATTAGTATAAGTAGTGATGGATTGAGGCACTCAATCAATGTATGGGATGTTATGGAACAAGGTATAATACTCAATATATGGTACACTTTATATATGACGTGTGTAATTCCCCGACCCTAGAATCTCAGAACAAGTGCATTATTTTATTACATTGGATTGACTACAAGGAATAAATTCCTAAAAGACCGATCAGTTTAGCTGGAAATACACATTACATAAATGATACACATTGTACATTGGGAAATAAAAAATACAAGAAAGAAACATAAAAAAAATAAAATGCATCCTTGAATGCTTATTCAAATATTTCTAATTCAAAACTGGGGAAAGGAAACATAATATGGGTGAGATCAAATTTTCATAAAGGGTAACTAATATGGAAGCTATAATGAATCAATAGGAATAAATTAACCTTGAATGATAACAAAACTGATAACACATTCCATGAAAATCAATGAAATAAAAATTAAATGCAACCCTAGATACATCGATGCAAAATATTATGGATAATTAATAAATAAATTGAAAATAAAGGAAATGATTAATTATCAAACATCATGTTTACTAAGAACATGAATCCTTTACCAACATGAGACTATTTAAACTATATGACCAACTAATTATCCTCATGATACTACACATGCATCGAGGAGCTTGCATGAATAGGTCCCCAATCATAGGATTTACTTAAATGGTCCCCAGCTTGTGTATTGATTGACCATTGAATTCATCATATATTGAATATTCAATGTTCCTTATCAAATTTTACCTATACCAAATTAAGGATATAGATTTATCATTAATTCCCAGTTAATCAACAAACTGTTAAAGTGAACACCGTATGTAAAATGAAATATAGTTTAGGAAAAAATTGTATCCATTGTGTGAGAATATAGATATTAAAAATAGTCACCAAGGAAAAGTGATTAAAATAAAGATATTTTTCAATAGAAATATAATTATCCCTAATGTCAGTGAGGTTTCATATGTAATCATAATTAATATTCTTGATTAGAACAATCTTTATACATTCCAATGTATCACATACCACTTTGAAACATTTGAAATATAATATCTAGAAAGGAATTAAATTAAATGAAACTTATAATATAATGATTACAATGGGATTCAAGATATAACATGAAAATGTTAGTATATACACCAAATAAAATTGAATTGGCGTATAATAAAAAATAATTCTCAATGGAATGTAAATTGAGAAGTAGTTCCCTTGGATATGAAATGAAAGATCCAAAAGTGTTAATAATCCAATGAAAATTCTAAATACCATGAAGATAAAATAATTAATGATATAATATATCAATATGATCAGTACTTAAACCACACAAAATAAGAAAGTAGTGAGTATAACGTTTATCTCACGTATGTAAAATTTGAGATGGAAATTATTTACCTTATCCTTTGTTTTGTTGTGTGGTATTTATCCTAATATATACTGGTTTAAAATATATTAATAACTAATATCATAACCATAATCATGTTTATAATACAATATATTAAATTTTTATAATATCTCATTACTCATTTTTCAGCAACATTTATTTATTTTTCAATTTGATGGGTTAATTGCCTAGTTTTTTCTAGTAAGTTATAACATGTTATTTGTTGTTATCATTAATTGATCACGATTTCATAATATATAGGATATAAAAAATTACTTAATTGTAATATATATTCACCTTGTATAAATTTATAGGTGTCCATAATATTTGGATATTAGAGAGGAAATTCACCATTCATGGAGACGGCAGGTCATACGTACGCATGAACACAACTTTTATTTCTTTGTTGATTAAAAGAATGAGAAATAAATGATACATGTGTATATTATAATTAAATTATTATATATATGTGATATATTTTATATAGGTTTATTACAACCATACTTTATAACATCCATGTGTGGCATGAATGAATCTTATTACTTTGAGGGGGTGGTATTACACACTTCCTCAAATGAAATTATCATATTTACACAAGATGGAATGTGTAAAGGTATGTTATAACGAAAAATTAGGGAATAATAAAGAAATTATAAATAATATATATATATATATATATATATATAATATAAACATATTTTCCATCATAATTTCTACCATGAGGGTTGTTAAGAGAAAATAAAAAATTGTTTTTTCATGAGGCAGTAGTTCACCGTACACAGAAACAATATGTTTGTTACCCATTAGATGGATGTGTGTGCAAGGTTAGGTAATATTATTAACATAAAAACATCATTTTATATTAAGGATACTATTATTTTATGTGATAATATAATAATAATATAATAGGAGTGGATAATAGAAACAAAACAGAAAAGTTTGAGAGAAGACATTACCTATTAATTAGGTATTTTATGTGTTTATACCATAAAGATTTCATGGAAGGATTTATGACCCAAGGGAGGCCTCAAGGAAGATGGTAGAGATGTTAGGAATACATTTTATGAGATATATTTTAAATCCTAATAGGTTTTATGGGTGTGAGAAAGTGCGATAGGTGGTTGGGTTTTATAAGGAAGGAAAAAGACTCACTTGGAATTTAAGGACACATGTTAGGTGCATAGATGTTATTAGCTAAAAAAGTAATAAAAAACCAAAAAAAACACAATAATAGAAGGTTTATGGCTGATATGTTCCTAGAAAATAGGTTCTGTAAAATTATATGGGTCATTTTTTCCCTTAAGTTATTGGTTTAGTCCTTTACTAAGCTTTATTTTCCCTTAATAATTGTTTTTAATTTTAATTACATTCAATAATATTTTTTTTGTCGAAAACTAATTTTACCTTATTAAAAATTATAAATTATAATGATTAAAAATATGAATAATGTTTTTAAAATTAAAATAATATATTTGGAAGATATTAATTTAAATTTAATACTATAGAACAGATGATAATGCTAGTTTTTAATGTAAAAACGTCAAAAAGTTTGTTATGTTGTTATAGTCAATTTCAAAGTGAAATTTATACCAATGATTTATATTAGCTTAATTTAAAAACATATTATGTCATTAAACTTTAAAAATAATGTAAAACATAATTTATCCTTGTAAATAAAGTAGAAGATAGAGCAGTTTTGAAATAAAATTCAGTATTTTTCACAATTCATTAAAAATGAATTTGAACAGAAAACACCGAAAATTCACCAAAAAAATATTTTTATGTATTTAAATAAAATATGATTTTTATGTTTACAAATTAAACCAATTAATGTGTCAAAATTCATATTTATAATGGGTTATCCATTAATTGGTGGTATATTTTCCTCTATAAACAATATAGGTTTTTATGTGAAAAATAGCATTTCTTCTTATTGTATGCATATCAAAACTAATAGATGAATATAAAAAATTAAATTTCATATATCACATATATATTTCATTAAAATAATAAATAAACATTAATTACTTATGTCTGTTAAGATATAACTCCTTTGGAAGCATAATAATAATAAAAATAATATTTGTTATATCCAATTGTTTCATTATTTTGTTTCTAATTAATTGGTAACCCATGAATACAATTTAAATTTATATAAACCATATAATTTAATAATTTAGTGAATAAAAGTCATAATTTCCCATTTATATATTATTATATTAAATAATAATATTTTAATAATGTATTATTTTTTTGGTAAAACTCAGTCTTGCGTGTAACGCAAGCCATCAAAGAAGGTTTCTCTTGAGTGTAATAGAAGCTAACATGATGTTGCATGAATTAAAAAATAGAAACTATATTTAAATAGAAAATATATTTTAAAGTATCATGGTATTATTTCCCCTAACGTGATTGATTTTGTGTGTCATTAATGCTATCATATATAAGGTTCTCACTTTAGAATTTCTGGGTGTTACATTCTCCCAACCTTAATTAAATTGCATCCTCACAATTTAAACAAGATCTCCATGAAATAGGGATGGAAAATAAAATATTTTTGAAACACCCACATCATAAAGAGGGTTCATATCACATATTATTTATTATATATAATGGAAATTTCAACGTTCATGTAACTAGGTTCCCTAGTAGGGGAAAATATGTGGGAAATGAAAACATGGATATAGAAGAAAATGTACAATAATCATATTCCAATGGAGTGTTTTAGAGAACATGATCATAATAAGGTTGTTGAATAGAAAACCATAAACCATAGGTGTGATTAAAGGTCATTTATATCATCTAAAATGAATATAACAAAACAACATTTTTATTTTAAAACAAATTTTTCTACAGTTAATGAATTATTTCACAATGTAAAAATATAAGTAAATATAAGATCCTATAAACATATTCTTTCCATTTTATTATTCCTTGAACTATTTATACATCATATCTCTACACATTATTCATCATATGGTGAATTAATACATTAAACTCTAAAATATCATCCAATGATCATCTTAATCCATTTTTAAATGGATAACTTTTCTAACCAATTATGATCCAATAACCTCTAATGGTTAAAAATTTTAAAGCTTTATTGAATATTGAAGATGATTTTTTAGAATCCTTTGAGTATTTAATTCTATATATGTGGTTATAAAACATTATTTTAAGGCAATGATATCCCTAAAATATCACAAAGTCCTTGAAAATTTATTGTGCCAATCCTATTGAAACATTCTTTTTAAATAATTATTGATATTTAAAATTTAATAATCAAATGTACATTGAGTAAATTCCATTAAGGAGGGTGTTCCAAAATGTAAGGATTAAAATGAACATATTATAAAAAATCATATAATATTCAATCATTTAAGGAAATGATTTCCTCCCATGATATTTAATTAACATGTTGAAACTATGGAAGTGGTTACAGAGTAGGTTTCATTGAATATAATGACTACTAAGTTTATTATTTTTGAAACATGGATATATAAATGTTTTTTTCAATTTCATAATTTTAATTTAGTATAAAATATAGAATAGAATAATAATAATGGTAATTGTATTAAATAAATATATTGTGCATGAAAAATTTATATATATCCCTTTTTAATAATGATATATAAAAATTTCAATGTCCTAATATATTGAAGGGAATATATTAATAGATAATTTATGGAGACCATGACACATATAAACATTATCCTTAATTATAATGAATGTTGAATATATTGTTTAATGAATACAAATTTGAATAATGACCAATTTAATTTATTTAACATTTAAATGTAATATTGCATGAATTAAGTTGGAGAAGATTTCAAATAACTCCCATTATATAATGTTCAATTAATATTATAATCAGATACTAAGGGATATTTATTTCAGATCGGTGGAATTTCAAAATGTTATAGACTTTAAAAAATCAATTTATCCACCTTAATGTTAAATTTATGTTGTAAAATGAATGGAATATTTATTTTTTATGTTAATGGAATTTGAAAAAAAAAATTAATCATAAAACTAACGAGGTTACTATTTTATACCATTTTAAGTGGTCATATCATTTATCTTAAATTTCAACATTATATTCTTGTATCTTCCATACTTTTTTTTTCAAAATAAATAAAATATGGTAAAAATGAATTTTTTTTCTATTGGATGAAAATGAGGTGCATTATTGGATCAAGGTGTGTAAAATTATTTATATTTTTTTAATTATGACATATAATAATTTATATTTGATAAACACAAATTTCAAAATATAACCTTTTAAATTTAATAAAATATTATATATAAAAAAATATTTTAATATCTTCAATAAATAAATCCAAATAAAAAGATTACAGAATATTTATATTTCTATTGATGCACTAAATTAGGGACAATGAAAATTTCTTATAAAAAATAAATTATTTAAAAAAAAAATAAATCCCAAAAAATATAATTACATTGGAAAACACGATGGATTTTTTTCTATTACTACTCATATTATTAATTTATATTTTTATCAAAAAACATATTTTTATAATAATATTTTTATATTTATCATTGTAATAAATTCAAATGTTTTATTTTCCTTAATTAAATCCAACTCGTCATTTATTGCAGAAATCCATTATTTACACATGAGAGGTTTTTAATTACCCAGAACCAAATAAAAAAATAGTTAGTGAGTAAGGGAAACCTAATAAAACATAGGTAACCATATAAATAAATTAAATTTATGATTTAATAGTATTCATTTTTTTATAGATATTCATCATGGTTTTATAAATAATTTTTTCAAAGGAAAAAATATTTATATTTAAATTAATTATTTTTCCATGTATTAAAGTATTTTATTTAAAAGATAAATTTTATAATTTTTGGATTTAAAATTTATAAAATAAAATTATTTTTTGATATAAATGTTTAAAAATATTCTGAATTTTATTTTTGAGAATTTTCTAAATTTGTTAGTTTTTTATTGAGTAACGAAATTTACCTATTCTATAATTTCTATAACTTTTACATCATAATAGTTATATAAGAGTTATATAAAAGTTTATTAATTATTTTTTATAAAAAAAAATATATATATTTATGAATTAATTGAAGTCATTCTATAATATTCTAATGAATTTTTAAATCAATGATTATCATTTTTGAAATCGAAGGAATATATTAATCAAGTAAAAACAATTTATGGTTCTTCTCTTTTAACAAAATATTAAGAAAAATTCAATGTGTTTTGGTTTTAATTTAATATTAAATAGATATCCTTTTATCAATATTAAAAGAATAAATTATATGAAAACCCACATCATAAATGATTTTGGTATAAAATATTTTTTTTCCACAAAAGTCTATTTTTTTGAAAAACAATTTTTTATTGCATTACAAATACATTTTTTAAAATTTTCCTCTTCTTGAAATTGAATCATACGAAATGAAGAAAATATTTTATATCCTGAGGTTATAAATTTTTTATGATGTCATTTTAATTATATATTTAGAAGAAATAGTCAACTTTATTTAAATTTTTTACCATTGTAAGGGATAAAGGTTTTAGAAAAGGATAAAATATGAGACAATGAGTCAAAAATACCAAAATCTCATCGAAATAGGATTTAATAAGTGCATCTAGACCCTAAAATATCCAATATTTTAAATTTAAAAATATGATTCCACATTCTATGAGAAAAATAGTTATTATATTTAGATGTACATAATAATTACATGGGCCCACTACTCTATCTTATAAATGGAAACCATTATTCATAACATTTAATAAAAAATGGAGCACTCTATATTAAATTATATATACCATAATTTCATCCCAAATAACCAGTACACATCCTGTAGTTCTTATTATCACCATAATTCCAATATTTTACAGATTCATTTATAATATGAAAGAAAATATCCAAGGAGAAGGTACAAGTCATAGCAGAATACTATCATGTTTTTTTCTCCTTCTTCCACTATTAGTATATACAATAAACAATATAATATAATGAAATATTCATCATTAAAATACTTAAAATATTATTATGTTGATGAAACAACTCTTATCTACCTTTTTTCCATCCGTTGGAAAATAAAAATGTCACTCTTGTATACATGCATATAAACACCTCTGTGAATGGAACCTTTCATTTTCCATTACATTCTCACATGGATGGTCATAAAAATAGAATTGATAAATAAATATTATATGTATAACAAATATAATTTTCCTTAACATATAAAATTTATCTACTTTATTTATTTTTCTTTCATTTAAAAAATAAAAGTGAAACTCTTGTAAACCTGCACACTGCCGCCTATATGAATAATTTACCTCATTTTATATCACCTCATAAATAGATGGTTATAAATGAATCATTAATCTATAAAAAAATTATAATTTTTTTTTATTTTTTATATAATAGTACCATGAACCATTTTTCCATGATCAACACACCAATGTTATTTTGGAGATAACGAAATGAGATATCTCAAAAAGTATAGGGTAAACATAACCTATTTAGTAACTAAATTAAACAAGGTAACAAATGAAATAAAATAAAAAATGATAATGAAATTGAAATTTAAATTGTAATTTTGAAATTAAAAAATTAATATAGTTTTATTATTATGAATTTAGATGATGTATAATGATTTATTAGACTCAAGGTAAGAAATTTTTCATTAAAACCACATTTTTAAATGTTTTAATATTTTTCATTAAACTCTAACTATTATATATCTGGGTTAATGTTTTATATTAAATAATTAATTATATATAAATTATGTTTTATAGTCATATTTGATAATTTTTACCATGTTTATAAGAGGGATATTTCAAACATTTCCCATACATATCATTTTTAAATTCATTATAAAATTATTAAATGAATATTTTTGAATGATCGCCACATGAATAGATTTTGGGGATACCATTTAATTTATTCATTAACTATATATATATATATATATATTTTTTTTTCATATTTTTTCAAAGAAAATAATTTTCCAACTCATTTGATATTTTTATGATTCTAAATGGTTATAAAATTAATGTATATGTGTTGTTATTTTTATATAAAAATAAATGTTGTTTTGATTATTGTTTTAAATTATTTACTCAAGTATTTATGACATAAAAGTTAAAAATTATATTCATTAAATTATTCACGTTCATTATTTATGATGATATGGAATCCCCGGATATACATATACCATGCATTGATAAAATATTATGTTTTGAGGAAAAAGTATTTGAGATAAATGATTAATTTATTCATATTGAATGAATTCTATGAAATATTGAACATAGTTTATGTATAAGATGATTGAAGATTAATTAATTGTTTTTTATAAATTCAATTAGTTTAATATTTTTTAATAAATAAAATTTTATTTCTGCATATCGTTTTGTTTATTTAAATATTAAACTATTATAGTGAACAGGAACACTTTTTTTGGTATTTCAAAGTTTTCTAGTAGAATAATGGGTTTCATTAATTTATATATCTATTATTTACCTTTCCTTAATCATAAAATTGGTATTAATGAATTTAATATAATATAATTATGTGTATAAACTATATAAATTTTAATATTTCATTTATAGTTACTTTTCATAAATGATGTAAAAGTGTCTTGAATGAAACAGAGGGGAAAATTTATGAACAAGATAATGTGGAAAAATTGTACATATTGTAAAATTTTCTACATTATTATCTATTTGTTTTCATAATTCTATTGAAATTTATTCTAAAATAGTCGTGAGAATTTATTAATTTTAAAAACTTTCTATTAAACTCAAAATAGGGCTTTGTTAAGATGGGTCATCAAAATTGGTATCGAAGTAATATTTAGATGTGTTTAAGGCTAGGATGAATTAAAAAGACATATTTATGTGATTATAATTTATTTTTATCAAGATATGTATTTTGAGTTTTTATAATTTACTAATATAATCAATTTCTATTTATTATTGTTTTTGGTAGAGGAAATACATCCACTAAGTTAGATTGGTAACAGGATGATTATATCCTTTAAAATCATCAACCTAAAATGGTTGGAGTCAAATATACATAGTTTTTTTCCAATGTAAACCCAAATAAACATGAAATAAATATTCTCACCCATTAAATTAAAAAAAATTAATCTATATAGATGAATAGATCAATAGTTTTGTATTTCATGAAATATTACCCTCTAGTATATGGGGGTCATTAGGCCCAATACAAGAAAATGTATCTATAAATGTTTTGAAGAATATAAAATAACATTTTGGGTTATATTGTACATAAAAATGGAAATCCGTAAGTATGTCATATTGAAAGGGAATAATTCAAGTGGTGATATTTAATTAAAAATAGTAAAAATAAATAGAAAATGGAAACCATGGACAAGATTTTCAATCGAGAATTTTTTATTGATAAATATTTCCATGATGTTATTAAATCTAGAATGGAATGAAAATTTCTAGAATTGATGAAAAGGTATGGGGACCCAGTTTCTAAATACGATGGAAAATTTTCAATATTGGTAAGGTATTACTTTAATTGCATTGTAAACTATGAGAGTATAATTATTAGATTTCACAAAAGTATAAATTCAATTATTGAAAATCTTTAGGATTTTATGATTTTAAAATCTATGATGAAGTTATCAGATGTATTGATAATATTGAAATTATTTTTCTCAACACTTATATAACTCATGAAAACAAAATTATGATATTGTTAATATGTAAATAAATGAAGAAATGTTCAATAAAGAAAACTTGTGGTAATCCCCCAAAATGATCTCAATTGTAGTGAACAAAAAATTTAATGATGGTTAGATGGGATCAGGAAACTGTTTTTGGATTGGTAAGTGGATTCAATTGGATCATGAATTTATAAAAAAAGTTCTCTTATTTGAATAGACAAAAGAAATCAAATATTCAATCAATAGTGAAATGATATAATTGTAATGAGTTCTATCAATATGAAAACATAAGTCTGATGTTATATACTAAATTTTGGATTCCTAATATACAAAAGAAAAATGGTTCTGAAAAGATTTTTTATATTGTAATGATATAATATGGGACCTCAAATTTATTGGTGAAATGTACATTAATCTATTATATAAATTATACCATTTTCACATATGATAGGGATCTAGAAATTATTTTATTTTAGGTAAACATCAATGTAAAATAGTAAAATCTCCAGAATACAAAACGAAAAAACTGTTGGTAAAAATTAACGGGTGTTACACCACATAATTTTACTAAATATCTCTCCAATAAATAACTCCAACACATTTTATTTTCCAAAAAAATAAACCAATACATAAATGATATCAAATATATTAGTTGGATAATAACCATAGAATTTTATAAATAAAAAAAAATTAATAATAAATACGATATTAACTAATTAAAAATGGAAAACATTAGGAGATATACAATTATTATGATAGTGCATTCTGAAAATAAAATTTAAATTACTAATAACTTAATAATGAATACAATTTATATGTTTAATGACCATAGCATAGTGTCTGCATCCCGTGGAGATGTTTAGGAGGTCTCAGTTTCAAGCATCCTCATCAACAAATTTAATAGATTTTCATTATTCCTACCTCCCCTAACCATTGTAAAAAATTAATAACACCAATTGATATATTATTATGATTCATCAAATTAAAAATTATTATGAAATAATGGCAAAAACTGGTAATATATATGATAACTATTTTCAATAAAAGTAGTTTTCCTATATATATTGATATTTGATTTAACAAAATCATTGATAAATTTTATATTTTAAAATTTTAAAATATAAATTCATTTTTTAAATTTTTAAATAAATATTATCATTATGATTTTATCTAATTTTTTATGAAATAATTAATTTTATGTCAATAGTGAAAATATGTTTTTTCCAAAAAACGTATCGTTTATGACTCAATCATGAAGTATGAATAAGTAAAAAACATATAAATCATTTTTCATTGTCAAATGATTATTTTTTGAGATATAATATCCTTTTCCAAACATTATTATGGATTTTTAAGACTACTGTTAAAAAATATAAGTAATATTTCCCATTAAAAAATGATTTCCAATTTCAATTTCATTAAATATTATTTTGTGAAAATTCAGTTTTTGATTGATTATAATGATAGAAAAAATTAATTTTCTAAAAAATATTCCTAATTTTTTCATAAAAACAATATTTTTAGATAGTTATATTCAAAAAATAAATTTTAAGTGTAGCATTAACTTTTTCTAAAAATGATTTTCAGACATTACATTCAATAATTATTAAATTATATTTTCTTTTTATTATAAATTTTATTTTATAAAATGTATTTAATATATTTATTTAGATGTTTCAAATTATATAATGACATCAATTTTATTTTTTAGGGACAAAGGATAAATTACTTATGTAAAAAATCATCAATGTGGTAAAATTTAAAGTATTAATTGTCTTAAATACAAGGATAAAGTTCTTGGAACATCTAAAAACAAGTTTTAGTTTTATTTTATCTTGGATAATAGATATTTTCACCTTAAACAAACCATTATTGATCATTTATGGAGTCTTTATCATAATATTATTCAATAATAATAATCTAAATTAAAGGATATTTACCGAAATTCCATTCTCAAAACTTATAAAAGGGAACTTCAATAAACCCTTGAAGAAACTCCAAAAAATTAGCTTAAACTTAATGACCGCTAATTTTTTCCTTATCTTAAACTTCGCATATATATCTATAAGCTTCGGGTAACATGGATTAGCCTAATACCTCGATTTTCAGGGAATCTTCAATGCAATATTCAGTGTTCTCAACATGTGTACTAATTTTTTCCCAAAATATTCTTCTATTATATAATTCATTTCATTTAATATTTTATCATTAATATATAGATAAATAAATATTGGTTTTTTATTGAATGTTTTTAGCCTATTATAATGATCATTTTCCACCTTTATTCCTTTCCCTTAATGAAAAATAGAAACATCAATCATGAATTTGTGTTTACTATCACCCTCATGAAGCAATGTGATTCATTTTCAGTATAATATTTTATGGTTATTTTGAAGAAATAATTTAATGTTTATATATTATTTTTATGAAATATTAGTTCTTTTTGGGAAAAAACATGGCTAACTTTTAATAATAATGACATTAGAGAATTTTTTTAAATTTAACTTGTTAAAACAAGTATACTAAGAGAAAATTGATCTCTTCATTATAAGTACTATATTTATATAATAAATGTTATTCTTATAGTTAATAAAATATATATTTTATCACGTTAATAAACACTGAAGAAGATCCTTTTTAATTTGTTATATTGATATTATGGCTAATCTTCTTTATAGCAATCCATTAAATTATGGCATGTTCTTATTTCTGTTAGATTGACCACCCACTTGAACAATGTAAAAATAATATCAGGGATGACAATGAAAAATTTTCTAATGATATTATGTAATATAATTAAGGAAATAAGGTTTTTATTATGTAATGGTAACATTAAAATAAATCTCATTTACCATATTTCCATACCTAATTACTTGAGAATAACTGATACAAACTTGTAATTGAGTTATTCTTTATAGATCATAACCAAAACTCCCATATAATTGAAATTAAATATATATAAATAAGTGTGCATAATAATTTTTATTTTTTTGGAATTCTATGATATTGATGTAATTTTTTAGAACAATGAATACTGGTAATTCCATCAAGAAAGAAGTTCAATGAATTAAGATTACACACACCTCATTCTGAAAAGAGATAATAACTAAAAGAAAGGGTTTTTATGAGAAGAATAAATGGAAATTGTTGTGAACACGGTTTTTAAATGAGTAATTTATATTTTTTGGTCTTTTATATAAACTTTTATATCAATTTTTGGAAATCATGAAAAAAGGTATGAGTTTTTAAATCTCTAATATTTTTCATAGATATTTTATTTTTATTCAACACTTGTTTCATCTTTATTGCATATGTTATATAAATGGACATATTTTTGTCATTACATTATGAAAATTTATGTATTTAAAAATAAATTTCAAATTCTTCCATTATGGGATTTCAATTCCAAAAATATTGACAATGTAAGGGTCAATATTAACTATATTCCATTCATTGTGTTTAATTAATCCATTCGAAATTATTTCATCTATGCCAGAATACCTTACACTGCACATGTATATTTTATGTTACTTTATATCTTTATACTGATCGATGGAATATTTAATTTAATAATTTTACCTTCATGAATTTTTTTCCATAAAATTTATAATTTATAAGAATAATTATCATCCATTGTCCTTAATTGTCATTCCTAACATTGTTCTCCAAATTAACAAAGAACAAAATTATTTGTTATATACTGTGACCTTAATTTGTTTACCTCATCCGTTTTTCAAAATAGTGTTAATTATAATTATTACAATATTGGATTTGAACATAACATATTTTAATACATATAAATTTATATTCCCAAACCATAATTGTTGGGTTGCAGTTACACAATCCCTATCATTATCTCCATTTACTTTTCTATATTATCATGTATTTAATAGATATTAGGCTTTTATATAGCTTACATATATACCTATTATACTATATTTTTTCTTTTTTCGGTTAATATAATTTTTTTATGCTTCCTTTGAAATTTCCAGTTTTTTGTAACACCCATATAAAGGGGACTTTTTTATTTTTAATTTCCTGAATATTTCACCTCCATATTATTATTTTCAACATGAATAACTCCTATAATAATTTTTAAAGGCATAAAATATATTTTTCATTTTTTATTACCTCTCCTTTATCCTGATAAATAATTTTATTATGTTATAAGTAAATATTAATGAAAGAAATTTATTTATAACTACATAAAAAAAATTCACTTAACTTCAAATTCTCTTTGGAATCCCTATGAAATGTCCATTAATTATTCATTCAGACAAGATTACACACACCACTTATTTATCATGGGGTTTATAATGATTATGAATTATGAATTCATTATTTTTATTATATAGAATAAATAAGGATGTACATATTTTTATTTTCATTATGTAATGATTGGGACAAGAGTTATATATCCCCCCCAATGAATTGGGTATTTTTTTCATCTCTTGAGATACCATATAATGTGGAAAAGAAGGTAACCAATTTAAACAATGTTTGGTGAAGGGTGAACCCAAAATTATATATCCCACCAATAAATTGGGTAAAGCATTATATCTCATGAGATTGTTTTTGGGATTGATGAGTAAAACTAATCAACAATGATATTTTTCCACTACATTTATAATAATTGGGAATAAACCCAATCCACTATGAGATAGTGTCAACTCTATTTATGTATATAGATTCTGAACCTATCCACTCTAGGTCACAATCCAATATGTTTATAGGAATAGATAATGAACCCAATCTACAATGGGATGTTGTCTAATATGTGTATTAGAACGCGGAGTGAACCCAATCCATTTTGGGACATTATCACCTCTGTTTATTGGAATATTTAGTAAAATCAATCCACCATGGGATACTTTTCAATATTATGGTATTGGAAGTGTTCCTTGATATGTTCTTATGATGTATTATTTTATATATTGTTCACATAATTAGTATTCAATGATATTATTAATCAATTTCCTTATTCTATGTTTCCATTATTATATAATAAACTTATATAATGGTATGTGTTTGTTTTTTAAGATTTCACATCATTACTTCATAATTTATGGGAAAATAATATTATCTAATGTTATTTTAAATAATAAATATTTACCTTACACTTGTTTTCTCATATTTTTATTTTCTAACCCATGATAAAATAATGATAAGTTTTTTCTTAATGAGAATTTGAGCAGACCCCTTTTTAATATTTCCCATCCCCATGTTATGATGAATAGTATAACATATTAGAAATATTTTTTAGTGGGTATAGAAGGGTTTGATAATCGATAAATGTTCACATTTATTTTAAAAATAAGTGTCCTCTATGAATATACCATAAAGACACTAAACCAAAAGGGTCCCTGAGTTGTGTGTGATTAATATAAGATTTAACAAATTAACTTATAGTAATAATTTAAATTAAATATATGTTTATCATAGGTAGTTATATTTGTAATCGAATGAGAATTTAGATATTTTTAGTGTTATTTTTGTGTTTTTTTGGGAATTGGATTTGAAATAGTTTTTGAAAATCAAAGGAATACAACTATATACTGGATAAAATATATAAATTTTAGTATGGTCATGAGTATATGTATTTCCCCACAATTAAATCCTTTTCAAGATTCTACAAATGGAAAAAAGCTTTAAATTATATGTACCTAGGGGTATTAACCCGAAAATGGTGTGTTTGGTATTAACTCAATTATCCCTATATGAATGATAGAGGAAAAAATTCACACCTAGTATGAAACTATTGGGTGATATGATTTGGATATTCACATTCTATTTTAAATATATAATGATATATTTTGGTTTTGTTGTTTGATAAAACTCAACATAAATAACTGTAGATTGAACTAATTGTAAAACATATATTCTGAGCTCATCAGTGGTCTCAAATTTCTCATCTGAGTCCTTATTCATGAGTTATTCATGTTATAGACATTAAATGACTAAATTAATAATTTAATTCATTTATTTTACTTACATCCAATGAGTGAGGGGTATGAACATACCGCATCGACACGTTCATTGTCACGCCTAGTAGAAACACCACGTTTTGGACCTAATTGTGGTCTCAGATTTCTAATCTGATCAATCATTTAATAGGTATCCTATTTTATTTAACCAACTGTGTGTGCGTAATATAAAACGTATTTAATATTTTGATAAAATTAATTTCAGGCACACTGGGCCTCAGAATTTCACCCCTCTCACAACCCAACATTGGGATAATATTTAGAAATATTGAAAAGTATTATTAAAAAACAAATGGGTCTCTACATCATTCCATCATTAAATAATTTCATCCCCAAAAGAAATACTAAACAACACCCTCGGATAATAAGCCCACTCTTGGATCTCCTACTCTAAGGAAAACTCATACGTTTCAGTGCTGCCATAGTACGTGAACTCAAAAGAGGGTATATCCTGATAATTTTTTTCTCCTATCAATGATTTACATTGGAACATACACACATTTTCTCATATGTGACACATGGGAGGCATCATGTGCCCGCTCGAGTTATTAGGGGTAGGGTAAGAAAATATACAACCTCGCCATCTCTTTTCACAATTGGAATATCTATTATTCCCTCGAATAGAGTCTCCAGATTTCCTCCTATAGAATATCCATATAGAGAAAAACCAATGGATATATGGTCACACAATATTTTATAGTCGATGCATCTCAACTGGGACTCTCTTACACGCACAAGAAGCAAAAGATTCAACACCGTTAACTAAATAAAATTTTTTCCCTCCTTCTCCTCTAAGGTCATCTATAAGGAAGCTAACTACTCAAAAACATCCCACACTAGGCTATCCTAGGAATTACTAATAAGGAAATATACTAGAACATTAACCATTCCCAGAGCATAGAATATGTTGAAGTCATTGTCATGTAGGGATTTCCAACTAGATATGCCGCCTTAGGTTCAAGTCTCTCTTGGTGAAGACATCCCAGAAACTCGGACTGTCAGAGTAACCCACAAGCGTTCTTCCTGAAGATTGAGTCTCTACATCCTCAAGGAGAAGATTACCACTTTTAGAAAGATATAGTAAGTAATTTCATTATGTTCATTTTTTCTCTATCACCCCAACATGTACATGATAACTGCAGTATAAATAAAAGGCATTGAGCATGCATAGAACCAATCAATAAGGAAGGTGGGTAAAGTCATACAACTACAAGAGGATAAACAAGGAAGAAATTTCACATACCCTATGTGTCTTTTCCCTTCTTGGTAGTTGAGTTTCCCCAACCTAGAAACTCCATTACACTCACTAGTGGCATTTCAAGAAAAAGGAGGTCGAGTAGAAAAACTCCACTTGCAATTCTATGACCTTATCTGACACTCTGTTGCTCAACCTTTCCCTAAACTCACAAGTCAGAGAGACTCATCCACTACATCTCATGCATTCATGGTTATGTCGAACAACACTACTTCAAGGTTATACTAACCCCCTGTATCACCCCTATAAAGCCATAGTAAATAAGAAAAGATAAAATTTCACTTCACACAGTGTTGAACATGTTCTTCAGAAAAAAGAAGAAAAATACATAGGGTGTACCTCTTATCATATCTTGATCTGAAGGATTGTATAAATTAAAATCTTGTGGTTGTATGAAGACCCGTTTGATAGCTTCCTAAGCCTGAAATGGGCCACCTGGTCGGGGTGCAAAGACCTCATAACATCACCCCCACCTCTAGCTCATAATTTTCCTCTTCTAGCACCACCTCTCTGGGGAACACACTGATCACAATGTTGTCTCTTCGATGGTGATCCACATATTTCCTACCTCATATTTTCAGCACATCTAGTTAGGCAGTCACGTACCATGTGAACCTTCCCATCACAATCATAGCATCGTTCCTCTCCATGTTTTCCCTGATCTCTATGCCATATTGAACCCACATGACTATGTGTTTGATACTAATCATGAGAAAATATCATATTCCATGATCTTGTCGACTGATGTTTGCTTGCTGTAATAGATGTCTCATCTTCGATTCAACCTCTACCATAATCAACTGCATGGCATGACCTGAGGATCAATATTATCAGTTCCTACTCTAGTACCCTAATATAGGTGGGTACTCACAATGGTATTATGGTGGCACATATCTCTTTTCGGAGTCCCGGATCAATCCTATATTCTCAGAAGTATTCATTGCAGAGCATGTTAAAAAAGTAGTGTGAAAGGTTTTTGAAACATGTTGCATTCTTAGTTACTATCAACCCACCCTGTTGAAACTAGAGGATCTCTTGATGTCGAATGGAGTGAAATCATGAGGGGAATTACTCTTCACGAAAAAGCATCTGGAATATTCCCCTGAGATTGATGACGCATCGAATATCTGAGTAGGTAATCTCCACCAACGCCAAACTTCTATGTGAAAAAAGATGGTTTTCAAATCCTCCATTTGATGTGCTATTTTCTATGAAAGCCTAAAGAGGCGGACCACAAACTCTAACCAAAACTCTGCTTCCTGATGGCCTAGCTCACTGTGAAGCCCCAGTGGTCTCTATTTCTAGAACTCGCGTTGTGCGCTTAGCGTGTGCACTTCCTCAACTTGCTTTACTAAAGATTTCTACTACTCAACATGTCAAGGGGCTGATTTCTACCCACCTGGAGAAAGGGTCTCACATGATGGGTCCTGAACTGAGGCCTCATTTCTCATAGTACATTCATCAAGAACCATAGTTTGTATCCTTGCTGACTATCATCATAGAGATATCCGGAATTTTATCAAGGAGAACCATTTTTAGATGGTTATATATATCAACAACGATAGGGAGATGACTCAATAAGGACATTCAAAGACTCAATCATATATAATTTATGTACCATTGTTCCCTACAATAGTTTTCTTAGGTTTTCAATTAGATATGTGGGTAATTACAGACTTGGTGAAGGGATACATCAGTTTCCCATACCTTTACTGGACTCCTTATCCTGAGAGCCTCCATTGGGACACTTTGAGAGTATTTTCCTAGACCCAAAGAAGACCTTTTAAGGAAATGTATGAACCAAATCCCAAGTTTCTAACCACCTATAATTACACTATGTAACAATCTAGACCCATGCCGGGGCTCGAGTCGCAACTAACCCAAACCCGCCTCCATAGGCCAGGGGTTGGTGACAAGTGCCAAGGCATAAATAAAATCGCGGAGACCTTTTCCTAAAACATGCACACACACACACAACCCACTCAGTGAAAAATTGTAGAGGGAAAGTAAAAAAATGTGAAACTATTGTAAAGTAAAATGAACATGCATTAACCTCTCGATAGTAAAAAGGTACAGTAGTGTGTATTGAAAAGTAAAGTTAAAAAACACATGCCCAAACCAGAAACCTGTCCCAACCTAAAATAAACTAAAAAAGAGTAACATCTGAGAGAGCCCCACTCTTGTATCCCAACTCTAATCACCATACATGTTCCTCACAATCTGTATCACTAATCTCCCATAAAATCACGATGGACCATTCCATAATCTAGAAAAGACAATACATGTGTTGGGATATGCCCATGTAGGGGTGATTATATACATACCCAATAGGACAGTTGGAAAAGGTGAATAGGGAGAAGTAAGAGATACATTGAAGAGAATAAATAGAGAAAACAAGGTACAAAAAATGTGAACAGAAAGGGTACAACTCAACCTAACAAGAGAGTGATAGTTGAATCATTAAAATGCAAGGAGATAGAAAAGGTGATGATTTGAACTTCTATTTGAGTTTCTACAATCTATAGAAGGTGGGTAGACTCATTGAACCACAAGAAGCTAGAGATTGAAATCACGTGGCATACCCTGCATCTCTATGCTGATCATAGAAAGATAATAGCCAAAACCCAAGGGGTGGGAACTAGAAATAGAATATATATATATATATATATTTTAAGTTAGGAATCCCAGATAAGAGTGTAAGGGGATATCCATGTCACTACTCAGCCTAAGAAAGTGAGTAGCCAAAAGTTCCAAGTAAAATGACTTATGAAAATCCAAAAACCACACGTGTCTACATAGGAGTCCCAAGTCAAAGGGTCCCAAATTACCACACATCGATACTATCTTAATTATATGGCACTGACTCTCCCACACAGTCTTAGGTTGCATCACAATAATGCATCTCAGTGGGGAATTTTCCCATTATTTCTCATGAGTCCTTTGGTAAATTGAACCATTCACTACCACTATGTTGCATAGTTGAGGGTATTCTATCAACAATTGGTTACTATGACACCTGGCCTAGAATTAGGCTCATCCCGATATCTCCTCAGGGACTGCAATTTAGGTCATCTTGGTATCTCATCAGGGTCTATGCTCTAGGTCATCGAAGTATCTCGTTGGAAACTACACTCTCAGTTAGATCGATATCACATTGGGGACTACGCTATGTGTCTGCTCAGTATCTCTTAGTCAACAAAGATATGGGTCAGTTCAGAATATCTTGAGAGACTACGCTTTGGGCCAGAAAAATAAATCCTATGAGACTACGCTCTGGGTCACCCTGATATCTCCTTGGGGACTATGCTACTCGGCCTAGTGCGAGGGATGGCCCAAAACTGCACTGGAAATCCCTACTGAATGGTATATCTTAGGAAGTACTAAGGAAAACTAGTTATACCTACTAAATTGTACCTCTAATAAAGCACTATGAAGTACTTTCCATCCATACTAGATGGTACCTCTAGGAATTCACGTCGTTGCAGTCATCATGTGTCACCCCAAACAGGTGTTGCACCTGTAACATCTTACATCGTATCTTAGAAGCCACTACGGAGGGAACCATCAAATTATATAAGTAAAAACACTCCAGATAGGATACCCATATACCAAATTCCCAGTCCAAAAGAAAGAGATATTAGAGATAGAAGATGGGTAGTGTGATACATAGTGCATATGGATCCCATACATCGTGTAGCCCTAACTCTTTTCCTAGACGTGTACCTATCCGTACTCATGTACTTAATTGCAAATCAGGTATCCTAAGGTGTGCTAGTGTACTCCCAGAGTACATGGAATCTCTTGCCAAAAGGTTGAAGAGACTTCATTGTTCATTGTTATACCGAAAGGTGAAAGCATTATTCTACTTGAAGGCCTCATCAAATTGAACTAGATAATCAAACAAATCACACCATTATGATCTTTGAAAAAAAACAAGATCAACAATTCATTATCACTTTACAATCATCCGATGGAAAAGTCTTATATTATCATATTTCACTTCAATGGTGTCTTGTGGGGCCCATTCCTAGGTCCAAAAACAAATTATATGGATTGCGCCATTGCGATCCTCATTAAAAATTTCACGATATGGACTACTTATTTTTCAAAAATGGATACCCAGTGAAAAAGTTCCATTTGACCGTAACACGTGTGAACATGGAATCATGGGGATCCCAACTCAATTTCAAATTAAATACTCAATATTGGAATTGAAATATCCTTCTTAATTTTAGGGTCATAGTGTCACTGATGATTCGTCATCACAACACTATGTGAGGGAGATGTATCAGATACAATATCATAGGATAATAATAATTTTATTATTATTTGGTGTTTCATTGACCTAATCAATTATTTTAAAAAAGGTATCCAACTTTGATCTTAAAATGTCCGTCTCAATGTTAGGGTCCTGTAGCCACTAACTGTTCATCAATCCAACATCATATGAAGAAGTAAAAACTGAAACAAGGTTTTCCAAAAATAATAACAACAACATTATTATATTATTATTACTTTTATTTAAGCTTTTTATACAAGTAAAACCCATTCTCAAAGGCTGTTGTGCGCCTCCATGGAGCATGTCTGTGTCCCATTCTTTTCCACCATTAATTCAATTCTATTTACAATTATTAGTCTTCATAATAATGATTAAATATCCCTAACAAACATGATAGATCGTCCCCTATATCCTCACCTCCTCTATATCTCATCATCAAAAAATAAATCTCATTCAATCTATATAATCCAATATTACAGAATTCATGTCAATAGTATTATTGTTATTATTATTATTATTATTATTATTATTATTATTATTACTAAGTATAAAAATAATAACCATTGGACCCTCTGTGGGATAGTTTTTGTCATAATAAAAAACCATGCCACTTTACAAATCATGATAAAACATATTTTAATGTATAATTAATGTTAATCATGTTAATGAACATTAAAAAATGAACAAATTATTTCACATGGTATAATAAATTTAAATAAGTCAATAAATTGTGGATATTTCTGTTTAAATATATTTACAAATATATATTTACATGAAATTGTGAAGTTCACTTAATCTGGTGTTGTTCTGTATAAGACAGACTGTTTTTATGTTTTTCAAAGTCCCTATCCCCGATAGTTGGAAGGATTCAATGATGTATTAGTCAGCAATGATGACTCACTGATGGAAGAATAAATCGATATAGGAAACAATGATAGAATAAAAAACACACCGATGGACAAGTCATCGATGATAAGTCACACTGATAGTTTAAGAAACTTACTGATGGATGACTCACTGATGTGCGACACACCGTTAGTCAAAAGGACATATCGATAGACGAGTCACTGATGGGAGACACACCAGATGTTCAAAATGAGACATCGATGAGGACTTGTAGATTCCCGGACATACCAAAAGCACAAACGACTCACCGATTCCCAGTGTCACTGATACCGATAGAAAGGAATTACTGATATACAGAGTCACTTATGCTGATAAACCAATACTATTTACTCACTAATTCTTATGGCTCACCATGAGTCATAGAAAGTGGAATTATTTTATTAATTAAAATTTATTTCAAATGATCATATTTAGACAATGTTTGGTTTCTAAAATTATTTAATGTTGTCTGTAAGATATTCATAGGATAGTACGAGGTACATGAATTTAGGGAGATTATTCTGTCTAATGGACCTCAAAGTATAAAAAAATTACAAGATGGTCATTAATTATAGGAGAAAACATGTTGAATAATTAAAAATAAAATAAATACTTGGTAACTCCTATAACTCTTGAGAATACTTCCAAAACTCAAGAAATCTAAAGGAAGAATATATTGGGAGATCAAGAAGTGAAGCGAATCCTTTTGAGCTCCTGATCATCATCCAAACTAGAACATGAAAATTTCACACTATTAGAAGTCAGACCACAGAGGATGCGACACTATATTTTAGAGTCGACTTCCATAGGACTCAAACATCAACTCCACTACATCAACCAAGTCCAAATCTGCACTTCATATCATACAGATACTTTTAAACCATAAACTACATATTTAGAACTGTTGTATCAATTTATTTACATTTCTATGCAGTGTGTGTATATGTCTCTTACACACAGACTATCTCCTATTTATAACTCGCTCACTCTCTATTTATCCTTTCTTATCCCACATAGAACTGTGAAAGAGGTTATGTGTGACCTGTTTTCTATTTTACCATGAAGAACTATGGTAGATGTAAAGGGTGTCTGGGGTATCATTGTGTGCTGTTGTGAGCCCCCATCCAAGGTGTGGATCAAACATGTTTATTAATTTAAACTGTTTGGTGGAAAGTGATCACCAAGTGAAGAGGGCTGAGTCTCATATCTAGACCGAATCTCTGGTTTTAATTTTAGATGTGTCTTTTGTTATTTTATTTTACTATTTTATAACAAATTTCATTCAAATTAATTTAAATCTAATAGTTAGTTTACTAAGTGTTTGTAATAGTTTTGAACTAGTAGGTTTGTTTCAAAATTTATATTAATATTTATAATATTATTACTAAAAACTGATCAATCTCTTGATAAATTAATTGAACATTGAGGACTCTTATAAATTCACTACAAATTGACATAGATTATATTTTAAATTGGGTGAAATTTTCACAGAACCAATTTATAATAGATTATTTAATAGATACACAATTCCACCCCATCTTGATTATTCTACTCCGAACAACATTTGGTATTAGAAGATCAAGGATTTCCCATTTTCAAAGCTGTTTCAAATCATTTTTTACTATGATTTTTGTTATATTTTAATGATCATAAATTTATCTAAATTCTAAATATTTATCACTTCCAAATATTGTTCTAAATTTTTTATTATGAATAATAGGCTGTAAGGTGTTCCTACAGACAAAACTCCACTCTTTAAAGGATGAAATTATGTTCAATGAAAAATTAAAATGAAAATTCACTTAGAGAGTATGATTTTTGAAAATTTTCCTTCATTTTTAGATGAATATAAGATTCCTGCTACTGCTATAACCACTTGGGATTAACCTACTAAGACAACAAATACCAATAATTTCAAATCCTTGAATACCTTATATTGATCTTTAAGTGATGAGGAATTTAATAGAATTCCTCCATGTAAAACAACCCCTGAAATTTGGGATACTTTTTCTATTTCACATGAAGGATCTTCTTATGTTGAGGAAATGAGACTTAACAATTATACTAATAAATATGATAACATTAAGATGAAGCATTATGTGCCTATTCTTAACATGTTTCTCAGGCTTAATGAAATAGTGAACACTATGATCTCTCTGTGAAGAGATGTTACTATGAACGAAAAAATCAAGAGGATTCTTAGATGATTACAAGATATATGGAGAAGAACATATATCACTATTAAAAAATAATGAGACATCAGCAAATTACATGTCAAAGAACTCATTGGAAAACTAATATTGTATGAAGAACAGTTAAATGTCAAAAAAGAAGAGGAGGATGAATCTAAGAGAATCTCTGTAGCTTTCAAGACTACTGCCTCTAATAATAACGAAAAATATAAGGTGACAGCTATTTTTAAAGCTCTTGTAAGTATAATAAAAAAAAGATAATGATAATGAGATGGCTTAGATGGACATAATATTCAAGAAATTAAATTGGAAAAATAATTTTTCAGGAATCCAAATTATAATGGATGATATAATAACAAGGGTAAATATAAAAAGGTCTAGAGAAGAAATGAAAAATCAAAGTATATTGTCTACTATAAATGCAAGAGGATAAGACACATAAAAAATGACAGTCTAATGTTAAAGTACCCAAAGAAGTATGAAAACAAAGAAAATAAGTATAAGAAAGCTATAAATGCCACCTGTAGTGCCTCTGAGGATAACCATGGTGAATTAGTATAATCTCATGATGAGAAAGATGACAGTGAAAATATGTGTTTTTATGAAAAACACATCTTAGGTAACCTTAGACTCTCCTATACCCAATACATATTATTCTGAAAATTAAAGTGAGTCTAAGAATATGAAAAGTGAAGAACTATTTGAATACTTTAAGATGAAGGAAGAAACCTGTATTGAACTAAAAGATAAAAATAAAAATTTCAATAAATAGAATTCTTTTAATGAAACTATTTTGTCTAAACTTACTAATGTAAAGGAAAATAATGCTAAACTTCTCAAAGAAAACAATGAATTAAAAATTTATAATGAGAAATTGGAGAAGGATTTAGAAAATTTTACCAATGGAAAATAAAATCTTACTCAATTTATTTGTAATATGAAATCTCCTAAGTAAATATTTGGAATTGGATATCAACCTAGACAACGAAATTAATCAAGAATGCATTTTATGACTAAATTTGGAAAATATGATTTATTTCCCCAAAATCATGATTTTATTGCAAGTTCAAGTTCTAAAAAATTATTTCCTGCATCAAGTTTTTATGGATCAAATAAACATTACTTCTCAAATACTTTATATTATACATAGAGGAAACCCATATGAAAATTTTGGAATCCTAAATATTTTATTACAAATATTTATGGACCCAAACAAATATGGGGACCAAAATCATTTCTTGGCTAAAATATTTTGTATGTAAACTATATAAAGTGTTCCATTAAAAATATTTAGTACTTGGATAATGGTTTTTTAAGACATATGATAGGATACTAGACAATATTCAAGAATCTCATCAAGATTTTTGGAGGACATGTCACATATGATGACAATGGTAAATGAAAAATCATCAGTTTAGGATAGATGAGTAACCCTAACTCTATTAAAATTTCCAAAGTACTCTTTGTTGATATATTAAACTATAATTTTCATATCTTTTCTCAAACCTAAGTTGATGGATTTAATTTTAAATTAAAAAATGATTCATTCAATGTTTTTTATCCCAAAAATAATTTAGTATTTACTACTCTTAGAAATGATAATATATATATTGTGAATTTAGAGACACTAACATCACAGAATGTTTCCTGCCTAAATACCTTTCAAAAAGATTCTTAGAACCAGCATAAATGAAAAGGATACTAAAATGTACACTATCATAATAGATTAACCAGAAACGGAATAGTTAAAAACCTGGCCAAACTAATGTTTCGAGACAATTTAGTGTGAAATCCTTGTCAAAAAGGAAAGAAACAAAAAATCACATTCAAACCAATGAAATAACTTACAACTTCTCAACATATCGATTTGGTTAGCATGGACTTATTTGGACAATATAGAGTTTCATCTCTCAAAGAGAAGTACTACTTTTATGTTCTTGTTGATGACATTTCTAGGAATACTTGGACCTTTTTCATAGCTCACAAATGTGAAGCTTTCTTTTATTTTACCAAATATGCTAGGACTATAGAAAATACTAGTGGACTTAAAATTAAATCATTATTAAGTGACCATGACTGTGTTTTTGAAATTCAATACATTGAATATTTTTTCTCACAAAATGGTTATATGAACAACTTATCTCCCCTTAGGAAGCCTTAATAGAATGGTGTAGTAGAGAGACGAAATAGAACCCTACATGAAATTTCCTAAACTATGCTTATTGAATAACACCTACCAATTTTTTTATTGTTGAAGCTATTAATACCGATTTATATATAACAAATAGAGTCCTAATCGGATATATACTTAATAAAACTCTTAACGAGTTGTGTAATAATAGAAAACCCAAGGAAATTTTTCAAAGTGTTTGGATGAAAAGTGTATATTCATAAGACTAAATATAATCTAGATAAATTTTCCTCCAAAAGTCATAAAGGTATATTCCTTGGATATTCAACATCAAGGAAAGGTTATAGAGTCTTTAATAAAGGATCCAAATATGAGGGGGAATCTATACATGTCAGGTTTGATGAAACATTTCTACATAAGCCAAATACCTCATTAACGAATCTTGAAGTTGATATATCAAATCTGCACATTAATGCTAAACCTTTTGACCATCCTATAAAAGAATCTATTAAAACTTACAGTTCTTGAAATTCCCCAAATTCGACCCATAATGAACCAAAACTAAGTGATGAACCTAAAATAACCAGCCCAACTTTTAATAGTCCAACTTGATCTCATAAAAACCATACCTTAGATGTTGTAGTTAGTGAATTAGATTGAGGAACAGAAACTAGAGATTCATTGAGAAATTAGATTGAACATTAAGCATTTTTGTCACAACTTGAACCAAAATATATCAATGATACAATCAAGGATGAATTTTGGGAGATGGATATGAAAGAAGAGCTTAATCAGTTTGAGATAAATAATTTATGCAAGTTTTTAGATAGACCAAAAGTTCCCCTGACCATAGGAACTAAATGGGTGTTTAGGAATAAAGTTTATGAAGCTAGAAATATAGTTATAAACCAAGCTAAATTGTTTGCACAAGGATATAATCAAGAAGAAGGAAATGATTATGATAAAACTTTTTCACCAGTGGATAGTCTTGAAGACATTAGAATCATACATCCATATGAAACACACATGGATTTAAAACATTATCCAATGTGTTTTAAAAGTTTATCCTTAATTGGTTATATAATTAAGGATGATTTTGTTGAGAAGCCCCCAGGTTTTACAAATCCACATTTTCCAAATCATGTTTTCAAATTACCTAATGATTTTAATGGTTTAAAACAAAATCCAAGAGCCTCATATGATAGGTTAAGTAAAATTCTTGTTTATAATGGTTTTACAGAAGGAATAGAAGATCCTACATTGTTTATAAAAATAATTTATAATGATGGTTTAATAGATCAAATATATGTAGATAATATTATTTTTGGATCTTCTAAAAATGATTTATGCAAGGATTTTTCCAAAATGATGCAATGTGAGTTTGAAATGTGTCTAATGGGGGAACATGACTTTTTATTGGATTTCAGATATTTAAAAACAAAGTGGGTATTATAATAAAACAATGTAAATACACTAATGATCTTTTGAAAAGATATATCCATGATTGCAGTAAGAGTTGTGAAACACCTATGTGTTTTACTTGTAAGCAGAATTTTGATGAAAATGGTGATCTGTTAATCAATCTTCTTACAGAGGGATGATTTGGAGTATTCATTAATTTACTTATAGTAGGATAGAAATCAGGTTTAGTGTGTGTATGTGTGCAAGATTTCAAGAAAACCCAAAAGAGTCACATTTAAATCCTATTAAAATAGATCTCAAATAACATAAATATACAAATAATTTAGGATTTTTCTACCTAAGAGAATAGAATTTTGATATGGTTAGTTATCCTGGTAATAAATTTGGTGTGTGTAAGATAAATAGAAATGGATCCTATGGAAAAAATCATGTTTTGGTAGTGTATTTGATTTCATGGGGTAGTAAAAAGAAAACTTCAGTTTCATTATCAACTACTAAAGCAGAGTACATTACTGCTGGTTGTTGCTGTTCACAAATTTTGATTACAAAACACACATTATTAGACTATGTATTTCAATGAAAAAATATCCCCATAAAATTTGATAATACATGTTCTATAAACATTTATAAAAATACAATTTCTTAAATTAGAACAAAACATATTAATGTAAGGCATCACTTTTTGAGAGATCACTATCAATAAAGTGATATACCTATTGAGTTTATTGGGACTGAACACAAAATTGATGATTCTTTTACCAAACCCTTAAAATATGAGAGGTTTAGCTACATCATAGATGAACTAGGAAAGATAATTCTATAAAGAATGTGTGAAATTTTAAACTTAGAAAAATCTGTTTTTCAGTGAAACCGATTAGTGAAACCAACCAGGTGAAACTGATCAATGAAACTATTTAGTAAAACCAATCAGGTGAAACCAATATGTGAAAATGATCATTGAAATCGTTCAGTGAAACTAATCAGTGAAACCTATCAGTGAAATCAACCAGGTGAAACCAATCAATGAAACTGAACAGTGAAACTGATCTGTGAAACCGATCACTGAAACTGATCAATGAAACTGATCCCTAACACCTATCAGGGTTCTGATCAGGTGAAACTGATTAGTGAAACTACTAGCGTGAAACCAATCAGTGATTTCAATAACGTAACGATGATCCCATGAAGATGATCGTGTAATAGCAATCATATGAGACTAATACCATTAGTATGAAATTGATAACAATAGGGTATTTTTAGTAAATTAGTATATCATTATTTCTTAAGTAAAACTACACTATTTCATTATTTTATTTTACCTTTATTCTATTTTATGTTTTTATGACTTACAATCCCAAAATGATAATATTAATTTGATCCACACTACATCTACCCTTCGACCTTTCACAACTAAATCTACCTTGGAGCCTACAACATTTCGAATCCCTTCAAACACAAACCTTCATAATAGAATGGAAGATGTGTGCTATGAAAGTACTAAGTGAATCACTTTCGACCAAGCATCAATAACGATAATGAGGTAGTGAAGTGTGTTATGTGAAGCCAATATTGGGAGGCTTTGTGGTAACTACTAAGAAAGAATTGTCTGTCGAGTGGCTGTTGTCGAGCAAGTCTCTCTTTTTGAGAGTTTTAGAATCTCAAGGGTGGATCAATTGGTTGAAAAACAATGAGAGACCATTTTATCCCAATATGGTACATGAGTTTTATATCAACATGAATTTTTCATTTCTAAGGAGATGAGGAGGCTCAGATGAAGTTAGTGGTAAGGGGAAAATAATTATCATTTTCATCAAAGGGGTTGTCCAAATTCTTTGAGATGCCTCATGAAGGATTATATGCTGACTAAAAAGGTAATATTCTACCAACCTTAGAATTGTTTTGTTTTGAATTTTTTTAATGTAACTGAATAAAAATTTTGAGTTAGGGATATCTACAGCTTCAAAATTAGATAGAGAGGCCAGACTTCTTTTCATGTTCATTTAAAACCAAATCTTTCCAAGGAAGAGAGATTTTACTACTTTGAAGTGTCAGGATATTTACTTGGATTATTTATTAAAAAATGAGGTGAATGTAAATTAATGTAGGTAACTTGTTGTATATATTTGTGTTATGATACACCCTCTAATAACGCTACATTGTTATACTACCCATGTTTGATCTCTAAAATGGTGAAGCAGCTAGGGTGTTTAGAGGATGGAAAAGAAGTGATTACTATCTGTAGTGGATTTTTCATGCATCAGTACATATGTAAAATAAGGAAATTATTTTGGACCCCATGGAGGAAAACATGGGTAGGAGATGAGGATAGATTATATGAACATTATAACCCTGCAGATCATCCTACATGGCCAAGGGATCAAGCTAATCGACGTCTTAAAACTCGTGACCAAGTTATTTATTTTGATGGGAAGTAGGTTGAGGCTAAGCTAACAAGAGAAGAGGCGTCATATATAGATGATAGGAGTGACCTAGATATTGTTGACAGTCCTAAATACATTTCATATTGACCATCCAGTCCACCATTAGTGTTACCTTCTCAAGAAATGTTGTTGGGTGATGATGATGAGGAAGAGACTTAATTCTCTAGATTTGAAGGATATATGAGCATTACTGATGGAAATGACAATGATGATGATGATTATGAGGATGATGAAGGTGATAATTTGAGTGACTCTCTTAAAGAAGGCCAAAAAGATGATAATTATTGTGAGGAGTTTGTGCATAGAGAACATAATAGTGCTGGTCCTATTGGATAGGATGTTGTTAGTCATGATGGTTATGATGATGGAGATGTTGATAATAGATACAATCATGACCACCCTAATGCTGTTTCCCTAGGAATCATTCAGGAACATACTTAAATTATGGTTGGAGGTCAAGAGGAAGAGTCATGAGCTCAAATTGAACATATGCCTGAAAATGTGGAAGAGCCTCTAATGGCTCTAGTGGATGGAATTCAAGTAGAACCTAATGTTCAATTAGTAATAGTGCTTCAAAATTACTTTTTGGATGGAGGACAAGAAGAAGAAGTAGATGAATTTGAGGATGAGGGAGATCCTCATGGTAGGAGAGTAAGAATTGATAATGTGGAGACTAGAGATTGGACTTATTCTGGGGAGTAGAATAGAAATATATGTAATATTCTTTTTGGGATGGGTTATGATTTGGATGAGGAGATGGTAGCCACTCCAACTCCACAAGATGTAGTTGAACCGGTTGCTTTAACTTCACCAATAGTACGTAATGCTAATGAACCAGTTGTACAGACATTTCCTAGTGACTATGTCACCAAGGATGATCTAGAAAAATTAAAGATGATATATGTGAGACAGTGGAAACTTCTACTGGAGTTGAAAATGAAGCTTCCACTTCCAAGAGTATTTCAAATGTTTATGCTGCTAGGATTGCATGAATGGTGATTCCAGAGATTCAACTTAACCTAATCATTACAGCCATGATAGTTTTTTGAAACAATACAATGCTAAGAGAAGATGTGAAGAGAATGAGTAATGAATTGGAATCTATGACCACTAATTTCAAGACCACACTCTTGGTAGTGTTATGGAGGTCCATAACAACATGGTTACACATCTATTGAGTCCATACTTTTAGAAGTTAAAGGAGAATCATGGAGATATGATTTATGGTGCCTCTAGTTCTAAAGGTACCAGGAATTTTGCTTCTGATATGGGATATCTCATGGCTATGATGAGAGAAGTGGTGGCTCCATTTATAATGAATATAATAAAGGAACTATTTACAAGGTTCACATAAACACTGACCTTGTTTATAATAAAGCGAGATAATGTACAAATGAGGCATCTTCTGCTCAAAAAGTGATCATTGAAAAAGTAGACATGTATTTTTTCAAAAACTACACCGAGAATGATCTAATTATAAAATTTCAATACATGGAAGAAAATATCGAGATCCCTCCAGTGACTAAATCCTTTAAGAGGAAAGCAAGTCAGTTGAAATATTTTACACTCAATTTGGAGAGATTCATGGAGAACAACGAAGATTTTCAACTGGTTATGCAGTATGGGGGTGAAATCCTTAATGATTTCATCAAGCCCTCGAAGCCTTACCTACATGCACATGTTAAGCTATTGTGGTCCTTCTAGTTTCTTCCACTGGACCTATTTCTCTGCCTCCTACTGAAATAACCATATCTCAAGCCTTATCTAAAATTAGGCTATTAATCCTAGAGTAGCCTCAAGGTCGTGTACATTCAGAGAGGAGACCAAGCCTTATAGAAATTATTTCGATAGGTGGGGATTTACCTGGTCTTTCCATTCGATCAACCCTTACTAAATCCACAACACCACCTCTTGCATCTATAATCGACCATTTAGATAAAGGTAATGTCCCTTAAAATCCCATGCCTTATCTTTGGATCCTTTCTTTGATATGGCTCGATGCTTTTCTTTTTATTACTCTATTTTTATGTTTTTACTCATTGTACTTTAATGGATATAAATTTGTCTTTCATATGCTTCATGTTTCTTTGTGTTGTTTTCCTTTAATATTTCTTTTTCTATTCACCTTTTTTCCAATCCCATAAGTGGGAGAAATAAATTGATGGCCTAAACTCTTAATCTTCGGGGGAGCGTGAAGGTGTTCTGATATAACTCTCTTAAAAATAACCATCTGTATATGCTCTAAAATAATTATTGAGGGTGAGTTCAAAGGAAAGACCTAATAGTTATATTGATAATTCACGTTCACTATTGGTATGATAGTTTAAGTAATTATTATTCCTTAACTTCATATATCAATTATTTATTCCATTATTTGGGATTATCAAAAAGGGGGAGATTATTGCATCCACAATGAGATAGTTCTTTTAATAATAACAAACCATGCCAGTTTAAAAATCATGATAATTAGTATTTTAAGTTATAAATAATGTTATTCATGTCAATACATATTTATAAATGAATAAATTATGTCACATGGTATAATAAATTTCAATAAGTCAATCAATTATGGATATTTTTGTTTCAATATATTTACACCTGTATATTTACACGTAATTATGTATTTTACATAACCTGGTGATGTTTTATATAAGATGGACAATTTTTAAGTTGTTCAAAGTCCCTAAAATCAATAGTTTAAGGGGGTCATTGATGGAAAACTCACATATGAGGACTCACCAATCGAAGAAGACACCAATGCGAGACCCAAAGATAGAACAAATGACACACCGATAGACAAGTCATCACTAATGATCAGTCACACCTATAGATCAAGAAACATATTGATGGATGACTCACTGATGGCCGACACATCGTTATTTCAAAGGAACTACGGATGGATGATTCACCGATGGGCGACACACAGATATTACAAAACGAGTGACCGATGATGACACCCCGATGCCTGGACAGACTGATAACAAAAACGACTCACCGATACCCGGAGTCACAGTAGCTAATGGAAGGGACTCACAAATACAGAGAGTCACCGATGGTGATAGACCAATGCTTAAAGACTGATTCTATCAACTCACAGATTCTTATGACTCACCGATAGTCATAGAATCAGTGTTTATCTTATTAATTAAAATTTATATATAACAATCATATTTATAAAAAGTAATGTTTCTGAAATTATTTAATGGTTTCTATAGGATATTTAAAGTACAATAAAAGGTTAATGCATGTGGAGAGATCATTCTATCTACTAGACCGTGATGTATAAAAGAATTACAAGCTGGATCATTACATATAGGAGGAAACCCGTAGAGGAATATCAAGAAGAACCTTAAGACTTCTACAACTCTCAAGCATACATCCAAAACCCAAGATATTATGAAGTAGAATATACGGGGAGATTAAGAAGTGAAGGAAAATGCGTTGAGCTACCATAAACATCTTTCGAACTAGATTCTGAACATTTCACACTCTAGGAATCCATACCATAGAGGCTATGACAATATATTTTGGAGTGAAATTTTAGTGCAGGACTCAAACATCAACTCCACTACATCAAACAAATCCAGAGATGACATTTATAACACAAAAAAGTCTTATAAACCATAAAATACTTCATTAGAACTATTGTGTTCATTTATTTACATTTTTGAGAAGTGTGTGTATCGTTCTGTTACACACATTGTCTCCTATGCATAACTGGAGGATACTTGATATCCTCATACTCACTCATTACTTATCATTTTTTATCTAACATAGAATAGTATAAGAGGTCAAGTGTGGCCTATTTGTTGTTTTTTCGATGAATAAAATTGATATAGGTCAAGTGTGACCTATACAACCTTTTGTGATATTGTGAACCCCAATCTAGGGTGTGGATCAAACTTGTTTATTAATTTAAATTTCTTGGTGGAAGTGATCACCTTGTGGAGAGGACTAAGTATCATCTTGAGACTAAACCTTTTATTTTAATTTATTCTATGTCTTTCATTATTTTCTTTTAATATTTTATAAAAAATTTCATTTAAAACAATTTAAACTCTGATATTTAGTTTTGAATGTTTTTTAACAGTATTGAACCAGTAGGATAGTTACAAAAGTTATATTAATATTTATATTAGTATAAATGACAACTAATAAAACATTTGAAAATATTAATTGAACATTCAAGAATCTTATAAATTCACTAAAAAGTGATGTTGATTATATTTTTTATTGGGGGATCTTTTCAAAGATAAAATTTATAATTGAAATTTTAATAGATACTCAATTCTCCCCCTATTGAGTATTCTATTTCGACCAATAATAAATAATAATCGCTTAATGTTTTATTAACACATCATCAAATTAATAATAATTATTATTATTGGAATTCTCCATGTTGATCACATTCGACCACCATCACATCAAGGTCGAGAATCCTCTACTGCTACACTACATGCCACTATCCCACCTGGCCCATGCCCACCGTGCGCACACTATGTCACTAAGAGAATTCTTGTTGACCACTTCTTGTCACATGCTCACTGCGAGACCCATAACGAACTTCCACCCATTCGATAGGCCACCAATGATTCGTTATAAGCCCACACTTTATGATAATTGTGGATCTACAATTATTAGGTACAAATAAATATATTTATAGCCTCTGATCGCAATTCCGTCATCATTCCATAAATCCATCCAGAATTGTGGTACCTGATCAAGCTCGGGTCTCCCGAAAACTATCGAACCGGGATCCACTAAGATTTTACAGTGATGAACATAAGGAAATAGGAAATAAAGGTAGAAAAACAAAGGGTTTATATTTTTCACCAAGAAATCTTGGGACACTAGTCAAGAATGTGGAATTGAGGTTAGCTAAACTATTATGAAACAATATGTTCTTATCTATTGGGATTAGTCAAAGGAACACTGATTGGAGAACTAATTATATACATGATCAATCATTTAATCAGAGGTTTATAACATCAAATATGAGTCATACCTCAAGATTGATTGTTTTTCAAATGAAAGAACATTCGTTCCAAGGGAGGAGCAGACCCATTGAATGTTCATGTCTCAATCCGCTAGGCTCCAATGTTTTATCATTTTTTTTCATTATTTGTCATTATCTAATGGGAAGGTGAGGAGATGAGTTATCCCCATTGGAAAAACTGAATTTTGAGGAAACCACAAAAAAATATGAAATTATACTCTTAAATTATGTAAAACGGTTTTTAATAAAATAAATAAGTAAATAATTATTTCATTATTTCATTACTCATTCATGATGGCACATAATCTGAAATCTCGACTCCAATAATGGTTATACCCTATCTAGGGTGAAGCCTACATTCTAAGATCATTATCTGTCTTAGATTTCTCATTTGAGTCCCCATTCATGAGTTATTCGGGTTTGATCCATTAAATGACTAAATTAATAATTCAATTTATCCATTTAACAGACCTCCAACAAGTGAGGGGTCTAAATGTCCCATGCCGACACATTTTATTTCGTGCCTAGAAAAAACACCGTGTTCCAGAACCTATAGTGGTCTTGGATTTCCAATCCGATCAATCATTTAAGAGTTATATTATTTTATTTAAAAACTAATTTTGTGTAATATAAAAACAATTTAATGTTTTTATAAAATTAATTTCAGGAACAATGGGCCTCTAAATTTCATGTCGTCTCACTACCAAACTCCAGAATAATATTTAGAAATATTTCATTGTCTTATTAGGGAAAAACTTATTCACTACATTTAATATGAGATAAAGGTAATGTGATAGTTTTAATGGGTATGAAATTGTGAAGTTGAGTTTCAAATATGACCCTTAATTATAATTCCCTAAAAATTTCAATTACACCATTTGTTATTATAAAACAAGGAACCAGATAGAACTGATTTAACAAAGAGTGTTAGGTATAACGTAATGTTTAACTCAATGCAAAACCCATCCAAAAGAAAGATGGAGTGGGATACCATATGATTATGCCAAACCAGATATCTTGAAATATGATTAACAACATATGTATGGTTAAAATCGAAATCCTACCCAAGAAGGGAAATATATATTATCATAGAAGTTAATGTAAACAATATGGTAGAGCAAGGTTTATAATCATTTGTTTTAGTTTGCGGCTGTAAAGGAGGGAATTGATCAATAAGATGCTAAGGATAAAGAAAGAGTTTAGTTAACAAGGCATGGAGAGATAATATTCTACATATTGTACACTATAAAGATCATGCATTAGATGTGAGGAGTTCGAGAACTATGAAAGAAGGTGAATTGATCTAAGGGATTAAGATAAATATCGATTCCAATAACTTCTAAGAACCTTTGAACAATTAAAACCGTATACAATGACAGTAATTAATGTAAAAAGTAATTTCACACTCATGATATGGGTATCAAATATAATATTTAAGATTTCATCAATTGGATATTGAAATATAAATAAAAATATTTATTGTTTTAGTTATTATATACTTTATATAAGAATCATCTTTAATATTTAGTGGTGTAGTTATCATTTAGTTGTGTAGTTGTTGATCAATGCCCTCCTTTAGAATCGCAAACTAAAACAAGATTGAACTATATATCCTTATTTTAAATAAAAATAAATTGTTAAATATCTTTCTACACATACAAACACAAACTAAAACAAGTTAAAAAACATATTAGTTGGATACTATCAAGAAAATTATAAGAATAAAAAAACTCTCATAAATAAAATGATATTAAATAACAAAAAAATTCTTACATTTATAGGATATATAATTAAATGATTTCCACATTCAAACAATTGTAGGAAGTAATCAAAAATTAATAAAATTATTTTTATATTTTAAATATTTTTACTTAATTTTGAAATTATATTAAAATAATATTTAGAACACATAATGTTTAAGAAATAATCTTTTTAACAAATGTTATTTTATTTATATTTTGAACATTCTTTTAGAATATATAATTACGAAATTATTAAATTTATTTTATCAAAATTAACTTCATTTTTTATTTATACATATTAATATCATCTTGTGGTGAAAAGTTGAGATTTTTATTGAAACAATTTATCGTTATTTTAATAGTGAAACATAAAGTGTAACCAAACCTATAGCTTTTATTACTTTATTGGGAAGTATGAATCACATAAAAATATAATAAAAAATTCATGATCAAACATATATTTTAGTAGAATAAATATACATTATAATATACTATTGTTAATTTTGAAAACATATTGTAATCACCTTTATATTATTTTCTAATAAATAATATTTTTGGTCTTTTCAGTTAATTAAATAATCATTCTGATAAATTTTGTTGGGTATTATTTTAAAAGATATATATATATATATTTTATAATAAAATAATTTGTTTTATTATCATCAAATTAATTGATAAATTTGTTCATCTGGAAAATTTTATACATAAAAATTGTGTTTTTTTAAAAAAATGTCTTTTAAATGATTGATTTAGTAATGAAAACATTAATTTTTATTACACATTTAAATTTATTACGATAAAATATATTTCTTATTTTTTTATTATTAGGTCCAAATTATATAATATGTTCGGCTTTATTTTCTAGGAACTGTGGAAAAATAAATTATGAAAAAATTAGTAACCACTAAAAAATAAAAAATGGTAAAAGATATAAATCAACAGGTAAAGGGATTATAAAAAGTTAAAAACATGTTTATATTTGGGAGGACGAGTTGTGATGGACAAAATATTATCCCCTACTCCATAATTAGTCATTTTTTACATTATTGTTCAATAATGTAATGAAATTATTTTAATGTATATGGTATTTAATAAAGTACCATTCTCATGACATATAAACGGGGACTTCTAACACCACTCAATGAAATATAAAACATCAATTTATTATTAATGTGACTATATTTTTTATTATCATAGAATCCAACTTCACTTCCATAAGATTATGCTAACATGGAACTAGTATTGGACCCTAATTTATAAGGAATCCTCAAAAGGGAATTCTATGTTCTCGACCCAAATTGTCATTTTAAAAAAAAATTATCCCTTTATATTTTATTTTTTAAATTAGAAATTTATAATTACAATGTTGTGAAATATGTATTGCTTGTATAATGAATTTTATTATGCTAGTGTATTGATAATTGTCATCCTTTCATCATGTCCCTTAAGGAAAAATAAAAATGTTAATCATGTGTTTGCATGGACTATTTCCTCCACAATTAAACATGTTTAATTTTCATTACTTTTATTCAGGAATGGTTATAATAATGGGGTTAATGTTTAAATATGATGATTATAAAAATTTCAAGGTTTTGGTAAGATAAATTTGACATCTTATTAATAATATTAATAGTAAATAATATTTATAAATTTAACCCTCTCAAACAAGCATAATAAGATAGAAATGTAGTCCATGTTATTTGTAATCTAGTTTATAAAAAAAAGTTTTCTTATAAATCAATAAAATTTACATATATCAAAATAAAACACACTAAATAAAATTAGGTCACTTATGGTATAGTTATATTATAACAATTCCACTTCACAACCATCTATTAAATTTTGTTATATTACTATTCGGGATTTTTTCCTTACCCACTTCAACAAAACTAAAAAATAAAATCATATATTACTATTAATAATTTAATACTACTAATATTATATATAAATAAGGAAATAAGTTATTTATTTTTCATTTTCAACACTAATATTTAATTTATTTACTAAGAAAACACTGCTTGTTTATTATGAATCGTCAAGATCTACTCACCCTTAATTTGATCATCCAATATGATAACTTAAACTACCATCAAAAAAATATTATATCATTATAAATAATTTTTAAAAATAATTACTAATACATTACATTGTCTCATAAGTATCATTGTTTTGAGGTGAATAAATACCAATGATATTATCATGAAACTTTCTTAAAACGAACATGATTTCTGACACACAATATAGAAAATACAATATAAAAAGTAGTGATTATAAAATAGTTGATAAAATGGAAATATTTATGAATAATGTTTTGTAATGAATTATTTATATTTTTATTTTTAATATAAAAGAATCCATATCCTTCCTGGGTATATCAGGATTATTGGTAAGGGATTTTGGATATCACATTTTGTTTCTTTGAGATATGAATCATATTCACCACTCATTTCATAATTATGTTGTATGTATTAGAAATATTTAAATTTTTTCAATTTACCTTGAAATATTATTTATTTAAAAACAAAACTCATGGTATTAATTTATTGGTTTTTAAGTATAATGATAACCATGATGTAATTTTTATTGTTAACTCTTCTCCTATGACAGAGCAAAAATCATTCCTTTTGATATTATTACGTCAAAGCATATTTTCCTACCACATTAATATTTTATTTCAATTTCATTAAATTTCATTATGAGGAAATTGAATTTTTAATTCAATTTTATCACCTAAATTATTTTCTTTCTTAAATTTAATATCATTGTTGATAATAATTTCCATCCTATTTTGAAATGGATTCCACTCTTTACCAATAATTTCCATTCCTGCCAATGTTCTCACTTTTATTTTCAAAAATGAATATTTATTATCACATTATATCATATTATTTAAATTCCCATATTTCTAAATTAATTTCCTATTATCATTTTTATGATGTCATATATAAAAATTAATTTTAAAAACCAATAAGGCATCTTTTGAAACCACCATCATTTCTCTTGAATTACATATTCCATTTATTTTATCATTTTTATCTATCTAATTCTCACATATATCCTCCATATTCAATATATATATATTTTATTTATATATAAATTTTTTAATTGTCCTTTTTGTTATTATTATGTTTTTTATTTTCTGTTCAAAATTCCCACATTTATATAAATCCGACATAACAGAACTTTCTAGTTTAATTTGTCATGACAAGTGTCACATCCATAAAATATTTATCACTATTAAGATATATAAAAACAATACTTTTTTATATTAAAAACAATATTATTTATTTATAAGATATGTATAAATAATAAAACAATTCCTTCTATAAAATATCATGTTATATTTTCAAACAATGTCACTTATGTGGTCTATTTTTCTCATTTCTCCTTGATCTTTTCAATAATTTTCATTCATTAGAGCTCAATGTTAAATACTATTGTTTCTTTAATAAAATATAAAAATAAAAAATTATTTAATTCCTTCTTCTCATGGAAATCCTTATGATATTTCCTTTGGATATGCTTTGAGTCAAAATTATGAAATTTACTTCTTTATAGGTGTTTTTATCATGATTATTCTTTGTGAATGGATTATTTTTCTAATATGGATCACAAATTCATGAATATATTATGATGTTACTTTTCTAATAGGTAGTAATATAATTATATATCTGTATAATACAATTGGAAATGATTTTATCTCATTAGATACAATTTATGATTAATGATAAGTATCCCAAGCATACAATGTTAGGTGATGAGTGGGACATGAATTATATATCTCTATAATTAATTCGGTAAATATTCATATCACATGAGATGTTATATGTGGGATTAAGAGGTGATCTTAATCCACCATTACAGTTTTCCCACTATGTTTTTGGGAATTTGGAGTGAGCACAATCCATCATGGTATACTATCATCTATGTCAATCAGGATAAAGAATAAACAAAATCTATTATGGGACTCTATCAACATTTTTTATGGGAATTTAGTTTTAACCTAATCCAACCAAGAATGATGCTCACTATATATATGGAAATTTAGTGCTAAACCTATCCACTATGTGACTATGTTTTCTATTTTTATGTGAATGTGGAGTAATCCCAGCCCACCATTGGCCTTTATACATTATGATATTTTTTCATTGCGATTTGACTATTCTGATGATGTAATTTTTATGTTATCACAATATATTTAGATTCCATGAAGTAATTATATTTATTACTTATTATATGTTTACATGATTTTCTCTCAATATTATATCATGGTAAATAATTTCTCCATTGAGATTATATGTATTTCCACCATTATTCATGAACAAATGTTTTTGTACCATATTTTGTTAGCATATAATTTCCCCATTTTGATATTTTTTATATTCCCATGTTACATTTGTTTTCATTAATGACATTTGTTCTCATAAATTTCATATTTTTCTCTTCCTCAAGTAATGAATATAAGTATAATATAATATAATCTTCTTGATGGGGGTCTAGAAGTGATAAAGTATGGATAATGATTCACAATATTGAAAAATAACTTTCTTATATAACTAGTGTCCAGATCATGTTTGATGAATGTGGATTTTAGAAGCTTGAAGAAGTTATTGGTAATGCCCGACCCTAGTTACCCAGAATCGGTGCTTTATTTCATGAAATTGGCATGTTACAAAGAATCATTTCCTGAATGACTGATCAATTTTGTATTATTGGAAACTGGATACTTATATACGTTTAAAATTACAACATGAAATGCAATACAACACTAATTAATTCTGTTAGAAACATCCAAGCCTCTATGATTATGCTTGGAAGTCACCCATAAGTAACATATTTATATCCTAGGAAAATGAAACATAATAAAGGGGTGAACTCATTCAATCAGTAAGGGTAAGCAATACAATGTAAGATAAAATAAACATTGGGCATGATGAATAATTCAAAACACATGCCTTTAGAAAAATAAACATGAACAATTTTTTTGTAGAAATATGACCTGAGTAAATAATTACATAATAAAACATAGTAATGGGCATTCTACGAGTTAAATAACCACAAGAACCATCATTACTATTTTCATAATGAGGGAATGTATAATTCCGTACATTATGAAACATTTTGTCAAGCCATCGCCCTAGACGTATAAAAATTATTAAGGCCTGGGCCAAAACCATATATCCAATTTTGACAGGCCTCAGCCAATTCCATGTCTAATTGTCTTATGAGACCTACCGATGCCCTGAGGAGCTGTAGTAGGATCCACCCATCACATACAATGTCCAATAAATTCCTCATATGAAAAGGATGAAACATAATAGAAACATTCGTATTAAAACTAGCATAGGAAATGTCAATAATTTTACTATAAACCATGAATGGTATAAAAAAACACATCCATAGTCCAACATATAACCAAACCTTCAATAAAATATAGAATATTTGTATCATAATAAATCAACATCAAACAAATTTTAAATCCATAAAAGGATGTTGACATTGATGAAATGAAAACTATTTTAATAGAATACCTCTTTTTATTTTGAAACCATTTAAGAGTCACATAATTATAAAAGAAAGCATTTATTTTGAAAATATTTTTATTAGCTTGTAAGGGAAGCTTCGATGATGTTATAACGGCAGAATATAGATGCACCCACCGTATAAGTAAAAAACATTCTCACCTTAATTTTGTCGAAGATGTCATAAAGTACCTTTTTTGGAAAATAACGGAAATATTTCTTTCAAAACATATAAGGTCATATAAGGTTATAAATGAATTTATCCCATTTTCTCATAAATAGTAAAAATGTTTTGAGATACATTTTTATGAAAACACAGAGGTGGTTGATAAATAGGTCTAAGATGATACTAACATAAAAAAACCTCAGATAATAAAGAGATTGTGAAATTAACCCTTACCATGTACTTTTCTTTAGTTGATGTTATGTTAACAACTTGAATAATAGTTAAAACAATGTTATTAAATTATAAGATAACTATATACATAAATATGATATCATATATGATCTTATAATATTTATTTGTTAATAATATTTTAGTACTATCATCGTTTTGGATATTAATGGACTCATGTTCCTTTATATTATTGGTTACGTAAGCCATGTTTGTTATTGATGGGATGTATTTGATTCATATACATGATGATTTTATGTTCATAAATATTATTTTTAATCATAAAATGAAAATTAATATTGAATGATTACGACACAGAATGAATCTCATCGCATTCATGGAGACGTTAATCTGTATGTATGCATATGTGAAAATATCATTAGATTGATGGTGAAAGAGTATATAATTGGATGTTATATCATATATACCGAATCATTCACATGGTATATTTATTATTTACAAACTACACCATGACGTGGAGATGGTATGTCGTACACACGCACGTATGGTGACTTTGTCATTCATATGATGGACTGAATAATGAATATGGTTGTACCATTTTTATAATAACATCATAGTATATAGAATATATTGTAATTATTATTTTATAATGGAAAAACCAATGAAATAGGAAGTTGAAGAATAAAATAACTTGAAATAGGTTATGAAATACTTACCTCTTCTTTGGCTTCTTCATTTTTATTTGATCAAAAGGGATCCATAGGTAGGATTTATGATCAATGGGATTCCTTTAGGATGATGGAAGGAATTTTGGGAGGATATTTGGGCAGGGTTTGGCTGAGCTAAATGGCTTTGGAAGTGTGAATTTAAGAGATGAGGAAGTTCCCTTTTATAAGAGAGGTGATAGTTACTTTATAGAAAGGTTGAAATATTATTTGATAATAAAATTATTTTATGTTTCTAATGGCTCCAAAATGATTTATTTATATGATAAGGTGGGTATGGGTCTAAAACCTCTCAGTTAATTGGTTTTATACAAGGTTTAGGTCACCATATTAACCTTTTCTTTTAGATTTTACTCTTAGTAAAATAGTTTAACATTTACCTTGTCTCATTGTATTATTTTATTATACGGTTAATAATCTTACTATAAACTTTCTAGAGAACCTATAGGAACTTAAATCTTCTTTTTAAGAATGTTTTTCTTTTTTCTGGTCATTTTTAAGGAAAAAGGAATTTCGGAAAATTTTCAATGTACACGTCTTGTACTGCTTTTCCGCAGGAGTCCATGTCATGGCCATGTAGTTTCCACACACACGACCATGTGGGAGTGAATTGGAGTCCACCTATAGTGGAGTACGGAAAAAGTGATTACATGCCATGTACGTCTAATGTACATGTTGTGTACTTTCAATTTTTCATTAAACTCATCGCGGTCACATCTAACAACCAAAACCATCTTTTTTGAGGTCCCGTTTGACCGAGAACACTGTATGTTCCTGAATCATCGATAAACCCCCGAGCGTGTGTCCATCCTCTAAATCATACACTGTTGGTTGCATTGGAATCACATTGGTGGGTTCATTCTTCTCCTAGAGCATCATTTTCTAATTCCTCCACTTTTCCAAGTTATCATGGGTTGAACATTTTAGATGTTTTTGTAGATCTTCATCTTTATAAGGAGATTCAACCTTCAAGGTTCACATATATCGATCTCCTACCCCTGAGGTAGGTGTTTTATGCCTTTCCGTTCAAATTATTTGAGTATTATGTGAAACTTCCATCAATACCTTTGAATGGGGTGTTTCATGTTTACCGTTTTACCCCTGTTGTTTTCCTTCAATGCTATTATGCTTGTTTAGAGGTTAAGAGGATAAGAATAGGGTTGTTTTGCTATACCTTGGATGTTTTCCCCATGCATTTTCTGTTTACGACCGTTTGATCAGGTTTAGCCAGTATGGATACATTGCATGTTTTCCATGCCTGTTTCTATAGGATGGATAGTTTTATCCTGATATGATTGATATGCTATAGAATAATTAGCCAAGTTGTTCTGTAGGATTACTTTGGCCATATTTCATTGCAATGTCGTTATCCTACACAGGGTCACGAGAAGCTGGTGTAGTAAACTATAAGGGGAATTGACAGAGTGTGCTTCCTTAGAGAGTCTTTGATCACTTTAGGCTAAATGGGGATAGAATCCGTGAGATTCCTCAAGGAGCCTAGGAGAACATTGGGTCTATAAGGGGAATTTACCGAGTGAGCTTCCTCAGAGAGTCCTTGATTTTTTTGACTATAAGGGGATTGACCGCATGAACTTCCTCAGAGAGTGTATGTTTTATTCATGAAATAATTAGTCTATTAGGTTAATTGATAGGGAGTTCCTCCTTATAGTGTCTATGAATGCCATAATATATAAGGGGAATTGACCGATTGAGATTCCTCAGGGAGTCCTTGACCTTGGGGATATAATTGGAATTGACTGAGTGAGCTTTCCTAGAGTGTTCCTGACTACCATAGACTATAAGAGGAATTGACTAGGACTGCTTCCTCTAAGAGTCATCATATACTGAACCATAGAGGATAGGTTGTGTGAACCTCCTAGAGGGTTACTATGCTTGATTGATTGTTTGACTTGTGGAACTTGTTACTGCTGAGGACCTTCCTGTTTACTGTTTTCTGTACTTTTACCTACCATATATTCACTGACTGTTAGGCAAAATTCTTTGGGTGGTTGGCTAATTGGGTTTATTATAACACCCTATTTGGGCCATTCTTTTGGGCCCAAACAGATTATATTGCTGACGCTATAGATAAGGGTAGGTTCCCTTCTACTTTAGGTACTTGATTTGCTGTGGAGATGGAGAGCATGAGACCAGTATATGGATTGCGATGTTGAAGAGTTTATCTTCTTCCTTTTTCACTTCGTTTTAGCACCATTGTATCCCATCATTGTTACTTGTTTGGATATTTTCTTAGACATATCATTAATGCATCATTTTATATAGTTTCTCTAGTTTATACTTCAGTTTTATGCTATTACTACATTATGTAATTATTACTACATCCGCTATTGTATGAATTTTTTTACTTCTACTGTGTACTCTACCAATGAGAACATAGTTTCCCCACTATCACACCCAAGGCCCTTTCTACTAGTCCAAAGCCTCTGTCATTTGGGGAAATGTGCATGAGGCCAAGTGACCAACTAGGTATAGGGCGCCTCTAGGTGGATTTCGGAACTAGGACGTTACAAAGTGGTATCAGAGATATTCTTTTATCTTGATTTACTGTTTGGAGCCTTTAGCCAGAGATTGGATGGAATAGGTACTTGGTAATAAGCATTTCTTGGAAGTAGCTAACCTGTATATAGGGAAAAGGCAATCTATCTCATTTATTGAAATTTTCTGGTTTTAGAAGATTACCATTAATTTAATTTTCACCGTTGGGTGACTCACTTGTTTTGTGATAATATAGTTGATGTTATTGAAGTTCTATTTCTGTCACAACCCGATGAGATGAGGATATTCCATCTCATGCATCATATAAGAATTTTCGAGAAATCACATTTCATGAATTATTTCCATGCCATCTAGGATGAATTAGTGATTGCATGTTGTTGTGATAGATGTTGTGTAGAATAATCATGTTTTTGTGATAGACTCCTTGATAAAAAAATACCTTCTATTTGAGAGGATATTGTTTTTTCTAATTTTTCTTGAATGGATGCCAAAAATTGGTTGTTGGGGTGTTATGGGCCCTCATGGAAATGAATTTTGTGGAACATTGCACTGTTTTCCTTGTTAGAACATTTTTGAGATGGAAAAAGTTGATTCATGGGGAGTATGGGCCCTCACAGATCGAAATTGAGCACTCTCGGTGGTCGTTTCTATGTTTTCTGGGTTCTGGAGTAGTTTTTCAGGCTTACTGTACAAAGAAACCCAGCATGCATGCCATGTAGTGTTAAGTACACTCTATGTGTTCTCCTGTTCAGGATGAAATGGTTTTTCTTAAGTACACATTTTCTGTATTATGTACATGCCATGTAGTCTCTGACCGTGTCGTAGGCTGTGTGGGCAGAGACATATGATGGGGAAAGCTAGGACTAAACACACCGTGTATTGTCCATACACGTCGTGTAGTGTCGACCTCGTGCCCACCTATGTCACTCACAACACAGGTTGGCTGAGTCATGTCTAACACACATTGTGTGCCGCTTAATCATGTTGTGTAGTTTGACCCAGGTACCTGGCTGTGTCTCGAACGACACAGGAAAATGTTATCCCTTCTAATTCATGTCGTGTCCATCTGGAACATGCCAAGCAGTTTGAGCTGTGTGTTAGGCCATGTCACTAACAACACGGGCCATGTGAATCTTGTCTAGTACAAGCCATGTAGGAATTGTACACTCTATGTAGTCTAGCCTTAGGTGAGTCATGTGGCTTAACAATGTAGAAGGTCTTGGGTAGGGAAAGAGGATTCAAGAACACGTCGTGTGTTTGGGGTATTACATGACCAGTTTTGGCAGGAGTACATGCCCATGTAAATGACTTACGGGAACACACCATGTAGAAATTGTACACACCATGTAGTCATGTCTTGAAAAACATGAATTCTTTCTTTATTTTATTCTCTTATTACACTCCTTGTTTTCAGTACTTGATAATATTGATCTAAGGTGTGATTGACCATGTAGATTCATGCCACGAAGACGTCCTCCAGTGGTCTTCCAGTTACCGGACGGTGATCAGACACCGGACATGGCCGATCAGTGACTACCTGTATATCCTCTCGCTGTTCAAGCCATGGCACCAGCTATTTTACCTGACATGGTTGTAGATGCACTATTCAGTGTAGGATTTCTGAGGAAGATTAAGACCTACCAAGGAGGGCTACCTCCTGCCCTGTCGATGGCAGAATTGATGCATGTTTTCCAGCAGCAGCATCCTCCCACCTTATCAGGGGAAGGAGGACCACATGCTATAGATTCATGACAAGAATCCACGCTAATGATCTTAGAGCACCTTGATGTACCACTAGAGAGGAGAGTTAAGATCGCGACCTACTTTCTCTGAGAATCATCCAAGAGATGGTGGGATGTCATATATCAGTCGGTATACCACCAGAATATGGAAAGGTAGGAGTTCAAGCGTATCTTTTATGATTACTTTTACACAGAGACATTGAGGGATGATCAAGGCTGGAAATTCATGAGCCGGGAGCAGGGTACTCTTTCTGAAATGGAGTATTCCTCTTGCTTTACGGAGATACAATGTTTCATGCTTATTCCATGAAGTGATGAGTTGTTCCTTGCGCAAAAGTTTGAGGATGGTCTGTGGCACGACATCCTTTCGCAGGTGAACATATTCAGGTTGACTTCGATATCTTCTATTATCAACCAGGTGCTGGTCACAGAGCACAATCTGAGGGATTATTGAGCTGTGAGCTAGGGCGGTTCGGTATCCCGAGTTAGTTCTCCGCTAGCTAATAGAAGGAATCACTGCTGGGACATTTCACGAGGAGATCAGAGCAGGTGCGATGCATCTTCCGGTAGCCAGGTGGTGTGCTACCAGTGTGGGAGAAATGGGAATATGAGGCCAAGTTTCTTTAGAGACCCTATGGAGTTCCAATATTGTGGCAAGATTAGTTATCTTCAGTTTTTTTGTCAGTTCTTCTCACCTGCAGTTGGAGACAGAGGTTCTTCTATGACTCCTCATTCGGGAACAACGCCAACAGTTTCTCATCAGTATGGGAACTGGAGTTCTTCTAGCCACTCAGGCCGAGATGGGGGTCATGGCCGTGGTACCCAGTTTCCCATTTTTTCAGCGACATCATGGAGAATCCACTCAGAGTGGTCCGGCAGGGTCATAGGGCCATGACACATGCCAGACATTTGCAGTGGAGCAGACGCATCACGAGCAGGATCTCGGACCATCTACCATTCGAGGTACAATCTTAGTAGCCTCGTTTTTAGCTAATGCTCTTTTTGATACATGGGCTTCCCATAGCTTTAAATCTGTTTCACTTTTGGAGAGCCTTGGTCTCTACATCTTTTCTTCTACTAATATCTTGACACTAGACACTCCGTTGGGGACTAGAACGACTAGTGTATGTCTCTGCAGAGAATTCCCTCTACAGGTTGGTGGGTGTCACTTTCTGTGAGACCTCTACATATTAGAGATGACAAGATATGATTTCATTCTGAAAATGGACTATCTAGTTCCACTCTAGGCAGTCGTCGATTTCTATCATCGTAGGGTGTGTTTTATATCACCAGAGAGTGGATCCTTTCTTTATATGTACGAATGGGATGTCCATGCAAGCAGAGCGGGTCCAGAGCATCGTGGTTTAGGAGGCGTTACAACCCATATTTCTAGTCTATATCGGGATGAACATGGGACTTCACAGTTAGGCTTTCCTCCAGTGGTGGATCGTTTCTGGGATGTCTTTCCAGAAGACTTTTCATGTATTCCTCCAGAGTGTGATGTAAATTTTTTATCAATCTTGTTCCAAGAGAGACACTGGTATACACAACTCCTTATAGGATGGATAGACCAGATTTATACGAGCTCAAGAAGCATTTGGACGAGTTGCAGGAAAAGGGTTTCATCCAACCCAGTAATTCTCCTTGGGGTTCACCTATTCGGTTTGCGAAAAATGCAGATTGAACCCTTAGGCTTTGTGTGGATTATCAGAATCGAAACTTGTTGACTGTCAAGAACACATATCCCTTGCCTAGGATTGATGATCTCTTTGATCATCTTCAAGGACCCCGGGTGTTCTCGAAGATTTACATGAGGTCTGGTTATCACCAGTTGTGCATTAGACCATCTGATATACCTCTCATAACCTTTTAGTGTAGGTATGGTCTATACGAGTATATGGTTATTCCCTTGAATATCATGAACACGCATGTAGTTTTCATGGCCTTGAGGATCCGAGTGTTCCATCCATACTTGGATTCCTTCGTGGTGGTTTTCATGGAAGATATATTGGTGTACTCTCACACTCGACACGGACATGCTACATATCTTGATGTCATTTCGAGTACACTGAGAGAGCATCAGTTATATGTTATGATCTCATAGTTCAACTTTTGGATGGATCAGATTCACTTCATGGGGTATATTTTCTTAGAGACATGAGTATCAGTAGAACTAGAGAAAGTGAGAGTGGTAGTTTCCTGGGAGTAGCCGAAAAACGTATTTGAGGTGTAGAGTTTTATAGGGATGGATGGATACTACAGATGCTTCATAAAAAACTTTTCATGCTTGGAAGCACAAATGACAGGTCTTACTAAAAAGGGTGTGTTGTTCTTATTGTCATATTCTTGTGAGTAATCCTTTTAGGAGCTGAAAGGAATGTTGACCTTAGCCCTGATACTAGTATTTTCTGTGCCGGGCAAGTGCTATAGTTTTTATTGTGATGCTTCAGGTATCGGGCAGTGAGTTGTGCTTATGCACGGTGATGGAGTCATTGTGCATGAGTCCCGGCAGTTGAGGCCACATGAGAGTAATTACCCGACGCACGATCTGGAGTTGGCAGCTCTTGTTCATGCCATATGATGTTGGAGACATTATCTTATGGGTGATAAATTTGTGGTTTTCACCAACCAAAATAGTCTCCTGTACATATTCAGGTAGCATGATCTGAATTTGAGATAACAGAAGTGGTTTAAGTACCTATAGTCCTTCCACATTGAGCTTGCATATATGCCTGGGAATGCAACACGGTGGTTGATCTGTTGAGTAAGAGGAATCAGATAAAAGAAATTTAAGAGGCCAACAGTGAGTGGCATCTTATGTTTATGTTCTCTAAGATGCATTTGGAGGTGCACGACAGACTGGGGAAGACTTTTCTATCTTCTGTAGCTGTTACCTATACTCTTGTTGATCAAGTTCTACTGAGGAATATATGAGATTCTGGAGGCCTAGTCCTGAGAGTAATTCTATTAGGATATGACCCTATTCCTATATGGACAGTAGGCAAGGATGAGATCTTGCGTTTCCAGGGACGTGTATGGGTGCCGATGACATCCGTGAGGAGATGATGTGGGATTGTCATTCCTCAGTTTGGTTAGTTCATCCTAGTGCCACCAAGATGTATCTTGATCTACACCATCAGTATTTGTGGCTAGGTATGAAGATAGATGTAGCTGGTTTCTTCATGAGGTGTTCTACTTGTCAGCTGGTGAAGGTAGAGCAGCAGTGCCCAGCATGTCTTTTGAAATAGTTAACCATTCCCAAGTGGAAGTGGAATGAAGTCACGATGGACTTCGTGACCGGATTTCTGAGGTCGCCATAGGGGAAAGATGTAGTTTGGGTTGTCCTTGAAAGACTCACGAAGGACACTAACTTATTTCCGATCAAGGAGACCATCACTATTGATAAGCAGGGATGGTTGTACATCCAAGATATTATACGTCTTCATGGAGTTCAAAAATCCATTGTTTTAGACATGGATGCATGTTTTACTTCTCGGGTCTATCAGGGGATACATAAGTCTTTGGGTATACAGGCACTTTTGAGTACAGCTTACCACCCCTAGATAGATGGCCAGTTCGAGAGTAAGATTTAGGAGCTTGAGGACATGATCCAAGCATGCATCCTAGATTGTTGAGGTTCTTGGGAGAATCATATACCTCTTATGGAGTTATCCTATAATAATAGTTTTCAAGGGAATATTCAGATGGCACCTTATTAGGATTTGTATGGTAGTCCATGCAGATCACCTTTATGCTTGCTGTAGGTATGAGAGGAATCTTTGCAGGGACATCGTCTTGTTCAGTAGACCACCGAGTAGATAATGTTGATTCGGTAGAGGATGGGTACTGCACAATTCCAATAGAAGTGTTATGATGATCATTGGAGATGACCTCTAGAGTTCAACGTTGGGGATCCGGTTTTCCTACATGTCACACCGAGGTTGGGACACAAGAGGATTAAGAGACTGGGTAAGCTTTCGTCGAGGTATGTCAGGCCATTTGGGATGTTGAAGAGAGTTGGTCCGGTTGCCTATCGGTTGCAGTTACCGTAGAGGTACTGAGAAATACATGACGTCTTCCATGTTTCTCAGATTCGACGTTACATCTCAGCCCCATCTCTTTTCTTTCAACCCGAGGAGTTTGAGCTCGAAGTGGATGCATCATTTGAGGAGTATCCTATCTGAATTATTGATTGTAGTAAAAGGGTTATCTATGGCCAGTCTGTTCCTCTTGTACGAGTGCTATGGCAGCACAGGGGTGTACAGGATGAGACTTCGGAGAGAGAGGTAGATGTATGAGCACGGTGGCCAAAATTGTTTGGGGTTTCTTCATCTACACCATGTTAGGGAAATTCAAGGATGGATTTTTTAAGGGGGGAAGTTTTTAAGAACTTGTATTTTCATTTCAGGTATGTTTTTCATTTTCTGGTTGTTTTGAGGAAAAATTAATTTATGGAAATTTTCAAAGTACACACCATGTACTGCATTAAAACAGGAGGTCGTGTGTTGGCCGTGTAGTGGCCACACACATGGCCATGTGAGAGTGACTTGGAGGCTTCCTAAAGTGGAGTACAGAAAAGTCAAGTACATGCTGTGTACTTCAAAAGTACACACATTGTCCTTTTTTTCATCAAATTCATCGGGGTCACATCTAATCACTATAACCATCATATTTTAGGTCTCGTTCGACCGAGAGTACCGTACGGCTATGAATCTTTGATGAACCCCCAAGCATGCGTCCATACTATGAATCCAACATCGTCGGTTTCATTGGAATCGCATCGGTGAGTTCTTCCTTCTCTTAGAGCATCGTTTTCCAATTCCTCCTCTTTTCCATGTTATCGTGGGTTGAACATTTTAGACGTTTTTTATATTATCAATGTTATAAGGAGATTCAAGCTTGTATGTTAACATATAGTTATCTTCTAACCCCATGGTAGGTGGTTTTTTCCTTTCTATTCAAATTTGTTTAGTATTATGTGCAATTTCCAAAAATACCCTTGAATGGGGTGTTGCGTGTTTACTGTTTTAACCCTGTTGTTTTCCTTCTATGCTTGTATTCTTGTGTAGAGGTTTAGCGTATAAGAATAGGGTTGTCTTTCTATGCCTTGTATTTTTTTCCCATGCATGTTCTGGTTACGACCATTTGGTCATGTTTACCCAGTTTGGTTACTTTGCATGTTTTCCATTACTGTTGCTATAGGATAGGGAGTTGTATCCTGATATGATTGATATATTATATACTGATTAGCGAAGTAGTTCTGTAGGTTTACGTTGGCCATATTTCATTGTTATTTCCCTATCCTACATAGGGCCCTGAGAACCTGGTGGAGTAGACTATAAGGGGAATTGACAGAGTGAGCTTCCTCAGAGAGTCTTTGAGCACTTTAGGCTATAGGAGGATAGACTGTGTGATCTTCCGTAGATGTCCTAGGAGAACATTGGGGATACAAGGGTAATTGACCGAGTAAGAATCCTCAAAGAGGCCTTGATTGCATTATACTATAAGTGGATTGACCGTGTCAGATTCCTCATAGAGTCTTTGTTTTATTCATGAATAGTTTAGACTATAAGGGGAATTAATAGTGAGTGATTCTTAAGAAAGTATATGAATGACCTCGGCTATAAGGGGAATTGACTGAGTGAGCTTCTTCAGAGAGTCTTTGACCTTGGGGCTATAAGAGGAATTTCCTGAGTGAGCTTCCTCTGAGAGTTGCTGAGTACCTTAAACTATAAGGGTAATTGACTACAAGTTCTTCCTCAGAGTGTCTTCATATACTGAACCCGAGAGGATAGCTTGTGTGCACTTCCTATAGGGTTATGGTGCTTGATTGATTGTATAACTTGTATAAAAAGTTATTGGTGAGCACCGTAATGTTTACTATTTTCTGTACATTTACCTAACCTATATTCAATGACTGTTAGATACAAATTTTTGTGTGGTTTCCTACTAGTATTTAGTATCACAACCTATTTGGGCCATACTTTCGGGCTAAAATAGATTATATTGCTACAGGTATAGATCAGGACAAGCAGCCTTTTAATTCAGGTACTTGATTTGCTGTGGAGCTGGAGAGCATGGGACCAAGATATGGCTTGTGATGCTGAGGAGTTTATCTTCTTCCTTTCGCACTTTTGTTTAGCACCGTTATATCCCATCATTTTGACTTTTCTGGCTATTTTCTTAGACATATATATCATGCATCATTTTATATCTGTTCTCCAGTTTATTCTTCAGTTTTCTATTGTTACTCCTGTATGTCATTATTACTGCTTCTGCTATTGTATGTATTCGTTTACTTTTTCTATTTACTCTTCCAATGAGGGCATAGTTTTCCCACTATCACACCCAAGCCCCTCACTGCAATTCGGCAGCCTCTCGCATTTGGGGAAATACGCTTGAGGCCATGTGACCAACCGGGTACGGGGAACCTTTGGGTGGATTTCGGAACCGAGACGTTAAAGAACCCCAATTAGTTCATTAATGATACACATATCATTATATAAGTCTTTTGGCCAAAAAATAGATTTTTAGAAATAATATATCAATTAATAATATAATATTTGTTTTAGAAACTCTTTTATGTCAATTTTGAAACTATTTTGTATAATGATTTTGTTACGTTTTTAACAGCATTATTACGTCGAACAAAATTCATTTAATCAACCCTAACATGTAATATTCTCCTATAAAATTTGTGGATGGCATAAAAACTTTAAAATTATATTTATTTTAATATTCATAATATCATTTATTTGATTGTTTCATTAATATGGAAAATACTGCTCATTATTGTGTCATATATAAATATATTTAGTTTATTTTTAAAAATTATAAATTAAATATCCTGATGTAGGAAATATATTTAGTTTTCTAATGACTACTTATTGTCGAATAGATCAATTTTATAACCTCATTTAAAATTGTTTTACTAAGTGATATTGGATTTGTTATTTTTGTCTTTAATTTAGATTATTTAATATGAAATGTCAGTATCAATCCCAAGTGGTTCCAAGGTGTAACAAAATCGACTCAAGGATGCCCATGGTCGGACATGTATCAACCAATAGGGTTAGAATTCGTGTTAAGGTAATTTATTATTATTATAATATTATTTTTATCCTTATTTACTGGATTTAACCCTTTAACCACGGTAAATAAAATATTTACTTAAGTGAATATTCATAATTTATAAAAATAAAATTTATCTATTTATAGAATTTGGACCCCCTAATTCCAAATATGGAATCCATTTTCAAAATTCAAAACACAGAAGTGGCAGAAATTAATTTAAAATTAATTCCTGTTGTCAAAACAAAAAAACTAGTTCTTATGAAATATTAACTATCAAAAGATTTACACTTGGTTATGTCTAGTTAAATCTTGGGATTACAACCAATGACCTAAATTATATTAGATGATTAAAATATAATCTAATTATACTTAAAACCAATTAAAATGTATAATTTTACACTATAAATTATTTCTATTAAAAAAATAAGTTTTTAATTATAATTTAGTGCTATTCATTAGAAATTGAAGGTTTTCATAAAATCACCAAAAATTTACCCTAAGCTAATTTTGATATTCCAAATTAAAAAATGAATTCCATTTTGAAAAATAAAATTTATAAAATTTCAAAAATTGGGTATTACTATTTATAACAGCTAGTTTGATTAGTCGCGGTGTGTTAGAATCTTGAAGTTGTGTACAATGCAAGCTATTACATTATTCAAAGAGAAACATACCTTGGAATCTTGGGGTGTTACATTTTCCCCTCCCTTCAAATAATTTCATCCTCGAAATTTCTAGAATACTACAACACAAAATTATTCTGTAGGTTCTTCATCATAAGTTCCTCTGTTTCCTACATTGCCTCTTCCATATTATGGTTTCTTCAAATAACTTTTACCAGACGAGTCATCCAGTTTCTCAACACTTGTTCTTTGGTATCAAGAATCTTAACAGGATCTTTAAAATATTACAAATCGGGTTCCAATTCAATTTCATCAATGGTGATTAAATGCATTGGTTCATGCATGTATTTTTCCAATTCGGATACGTGGAACACACTGTGAACTTTGGAGAGACTTGGTGGCATTGTCGAATGTTAAACTAGAGCCCGAATCTGTTCTAGAATTTGCAATTCTCCGATGTACCTAGGGTTTAATTTACCATTCTTACCAAATCTTATAACTCCCTTCAATTAAGATACCTTAAAGAAAACATGATCTCATTACTGAAATTCCAAATTATTCCTTCAGTTATCGACATAGATCTTCTGCCCACATTGAACTGCTTTGATGTGGGTTTAGATTACCTTCACCTTTTCCATTGTTTCCTCAACATGTTTTGGCCCTACAAGTATTCATTCACCAACATTATCCCAAAAAGTGGGTGTGCGACATCTTTTTCCATATTATTCTTCATATAGTGCCATCTGAATACTTGAATGGAAGATATTGTTATAGAAAATTTCTACCTAAGGTAAATATTGATCCTACATACCTTAAAGTCATGTGAAAAAGATCTCAACATGTCTTCTAAGGTTTGAATAGTATGTTCTGATTTTCCATCAGTTTGAAGGCGGTAGGCAGTGCTCAAATAATGTTCAGTATCCAGGTCTTTCTGAAGGCTTTTCTAGAATCTTGATGTAAAATAGGGATCATGATCAGAAACAATATATAAGGGTACTCCATGAAGTCTTACAACTTCATTAATATATAGTCCTGTAATACTTTCAAGTGGTAAATCTTCACTTATAGCATGTAAATGTACAGACACGGTAAGGCGATTAACAATGACCCATATTTCATCATTCCTTCTAGGAGTCTTTTTTAGCCCCATGACAAAGTCCATCATAATATCATCCCATTTCCACTCAGGTATGCGAATAGGTTTCATGAATCCACTTGGATGTGTTCTTCTAGCTTTCACTTATTGGAAAACCATACATCCTGACACAAAATCAATAATCACTCTATTCATGTTATCCCACCAAAAATGTTCCATCCAATATCTATACATCTTGGTGCTCTCGGGGTATATATGGAAATTAGAGCTATGAGAATCATCCAAAAATTCCCAATTTTAGATCAGGTATATCGAGAACATAATGTTTTATCCCAAATTTCAAAATTCCATAGTCATATATGAAGTTACTCAATCTCCCATCATTCACAACTTTAATCATCTTTTGAAACACCCCATCATCAGTCTGAGAACTCTTTATCCTATCCAGTAATGGTTGTTTGGAAACCATTTTAAAAAGTATTGATATTTTAGCTTCCATGGTTATTACTTTATCCATCTTTACTAGATCCATGAAAATAGGATCCCTTTCAACTCTCATATTGAACAAAAGTCCTTGATCATTTCTACTCAAAGCATCCACCACCTTATTTCCCTTCCAGGGGTGGTAGTGTATGGTGCAATCATAATCCTTGAGTAGTTCAATCCATCACATTTTCCTCACATTGAGTTCTTTTTGTTAGAAAATATACTTCAAACTCTTGTGATCAGTATAAATCTCACATTTTTCACCATAGAGATAGAGTCTCCATATCTTCTGAGAAAACATTACAGCTTCTAACTCAATATCATGAGTGAGAAAGTTTTTCTTATAAATTTTTATATGATGTGATGCATAGGAAATGACTCTACCATTCTGCATAAGGACACAACCAATTCCTTTCATTGAAGCATCACTATAAATAAAAAACCCATCATTCCCAGATGTTAGATTAATGATAAGAGAATTATCTAATCTTATATTCAGTTCCTCAAAACATTATTCACACTCTTTTTAAAAAAAAATTATACCCTTTACATGTGATATTGGTTAATGAGTTATCCAACTGTGAAAAATTCTGGATGAAACGTCGATAATAAACTGATAAACCAATAAAACTACGTACCACATTAATACACATCGATGCTTGACACTCTTTTATTTCAATGGTATTTTAAGGATCAATAGAAATTACATCTATAGAGACAATAGAGCCAAGAAAATAAATATCCTAAATCCATATTTCAAACAAGTTAAACTTCCCATATAATTCATTTCTTCTAAGAGTTTTCAGAATAATGTGAAACTGATTTTCATGATCTTCGTTGCTTTTGGAGTATACCAAAATATCATCAATAAATAACACTAGAAAGTCATCAAGATATTCCTTGAAATATCTATTCATTAGATCAATGAAGAAAAAGTGTAAAGACCTGAAAATTTCATGGATTTTTAATCATAAATTCTTTGGGATTTTATGAGTTCTCAGTTTTTGATGGCACCTGATTCCGAGGCCTAAGGTGCCCGGAATCAATTTTTGAAGTTTATATTAGGTACGTTCAGTGAACGAACGAGCGGGTTTTTCTAACTTTTGAACCGGTGTTCAGAAAAAAATATGAGGGCATCGATGAAACTCTAGTGCCAGTAATTGCTTGGGAACACCTATTCCAGAGGTGCGTTTTCTCAGGAGGAGTTGTTAAAAATGTATTGAATAAAATTATAGTTGTTTTAAAATTATAATTTTATGTTACCTCTAGTAGTTTAAGTGTTAAGGGAAAGGAAGTTGTGAGGAACATGGGATGAGCCCTATACGAGCCCCCACCTCCTTAAATTTCCTAACACCCCATTAAACACCTCCCTCTAGTATTAATGGGAAACTCATCCTCTCTCTCCTAACTTAATGTGTGCCAACCCATTTAGTTAATGGCTTGAGTTAATTTGGGAGTTTATAATTATTTTTGAATTTTAAACCTGTCACCCTCCTCTATCTATTAAATATGACAACCCATATAATTAATACTTTTTTTAATTATTTTAGAGGGTCAACAATTCATTGAATTGATTCATTCTACATGAAAATGTTTATATTAAAGGGGCCTTGTGAAATATATGTTGGGGAAAAATATTTTCGGTGGGGGAAAACCTCTGGAGAAATTGGAGGAGAGCTCCCTCCTTCCAACGAAGAACGTTCTTGAATAAGAACGCCTTCGACAGAAAACATGAAGTCACCAACGATGTTCCTTCTCTTCATCTTCCTCCGCGTCAAGGGAGGAGATACCACTTTGGTAAACATTGCCATCTATGACGACTCTTCCTCCAACGTCAACGAAATCGGCCCCGATCTACCGTGACGTCCGATCATCATGACGTTGGCCTCTTTCTGCGGCTCGACGTTGTACGATGACTTTACGAGTTAGGGGTCTGGATTTCTATTCGTCAATATTCTTTTGTCGTCCATCATTAAATTCTTTAGCCGCTTGATTTGAATTAATGGGAGGGGTCAAACTGCACAAACACGGCCAACCCTCCACCCCATTGTTGTTATTTCTTGATGCGAAATGGAATGGATGCAACGCGGTGCCGTCGCACCGCGCGGGAATGAGGGAACTACGGCCAGAGAGGGCCGCGGGGAAGAAGAGCGGCCAGAGAGGGCCGCAGCGAAGATGCACCGCCGGAGAGGGCCGCAGAGAAGAAGTGTGGTGTCGTCCCGCCATAGCCGAATAACCCGCGGCCAAGGTCAGGTCATGGGAGTGGGGCCCTTCGCCATCATGCAACGTCAGAGAACCAAGAAGAGGCCGCGGACGGAGAGGGGCCACGGCGGAAGGTCATGGTGCTGTCACCCCGCGCCGGTCGGGCAAAGGCCGCCGCCTTTGGCTGCGGGGGAGCAGGGGAGGGCGGTCGGAGCCGCCAGCCACTGCTGCTCAGGAGGCGGCACATACTGGTCCCGCATGGCACACTGGACGGCCGATACGGCCAGCCATCTTCGGAAAACATGGGGTTTGAACGCCCTGTCAACACAGCAGGGTGGATCCTCTCCGGGTATGCCGTCCGTTTCGACGGGGGTGGCGGTTCCCCCCTTCCTCGCACACGCGGCGCCCTCGCCGGGCCAGGCTGCCCGCACTGGGCTGGGCCATGCCGGCTGGGCCAGGCCGCGCCAGCCAGGCCATGCCACGCCATGATGGGCTGGACCCAGACTCTGGTCGGGTCGACCTGGTTCGGGCTGACCCTAGGGGTCTCAGGTCGGGTCAGTCTGGGCCCAAAACCCCCTAAAAACGGGTAGTTTCGTTCAGACGCCCGTACCTTGGGTGGAAGACCTTTGATCGACAGACCGTCAGTTGGGACATGATTCTTGGATCAAGACGGTCGTTTTGGTATATTACACTCAAGGTTTTAGAGAACTTTGGGTACGACCGGGTTGGTTATAACACGAAACCAACGGGGCCCTCGGAGCGGAAATGCATAAAACTTGATCTCCGTACGTCCGATTGACGTGTCGTCGACTTTTATGGTTTCCTCTTAGTGAGATGGAACTTTTGGCTTACTCCACTCGATGTTTTTATGTAGTTGGAGTACGGTCAGGTTGGTTTTGACTTAAACACCAACCGGTCCCTTGGAACGAAAAAGCCAATAACTCTCAGACTGGGCGTCCGATTGACGCACTGTTTATCACGTTGAGTTCTTATTGTCGAGATGGAACTTTGTGATACATCAACATGGATCTATGTGACAATTGATATATCAACCCCTTGGCTTGTGGAACGGATCCTCCCGGAACGATCATGTTGTTTGCGGAAACCCTAGAGCTGGCTGCGACTATGACGACGATGATGACCATGCTGGAATCCTCCGTGGGTTCAACGAGGATGACTACCGTACTGGGATCCTCTGTGGGTTCGATGAGGATGACTACTAGACTTGGATACTCCATGGGTTCAATGAGGATGACTACCGTACTGGGATCCTCCGTGGGTTCAACAAGGATGACTACCGTACTGGGATCCTCCGTGGGTTCGACGAGGATGACTACTGTACTGGGATCCTCAGTGGGTTCGACGAGGAAGACTATTTTACTAGGATATTATGTGGGTTCTACTACCCTATTAGGATCCTCCATGGGTTCAACGACGATGACTACTATATTTGGATCCTTCATGGTTTCGGCAATGACGACTACTAAACTTGGATCATACGTGGGTTCGGCCGAGGAGATGATTCAGAGGCTATATCTAATCGACTCCACCCCTCCTTGTGAGTAGTATACCTGTGTGTGATGAGTCTTGACATTCAATCACTATATTCGATATTATTGTTTTGATATCCTATATGGATTGGATTAAGATTTCCACTGTGTATTGGGTCGTACTTTCTTATGTGGATTAAGTTTTACTTTCCTGAGTGGACTGGATTTTACTTGATCTTGTGAGTTGGAGCTGAAATGGATTTGATGACTTAGGTATATGTATTGGCATATACCTAATTAGTGTTGGATGATACTTCATGATTGTATCTTTTATTTTTGGTTTATCCATTATTGATTCAGGGAGACCTTCAGGGGTCTCGGGGTCCCTACTGAGTATCGTATACTCAACCCTGCACGGGCTTCGCCCGCACTACGTTGTGTTGGTTGCAAATGACAGACATAACTGATAGTGGTTGAGGCTTGTAGATCTGGACATACCCGAAGGAGGATCTCATGACGAGTCGGTACCCGGAGGCGGATATCACGTCGAGTCAGTTCCCGTAGGTGGATTTCACAACAATTCGGTACCCGGAGGAGATGGACGGAAGTGGAGTGCTGAGGAGGATATCTATACCTAACCTTTAGGTAGGAAGCTGTATGACGATCCAGGAGCATCTTTTCACCTTTCAGATGTTTTTCTTTGAGTTGTACTTTTCATTCGGTTGTAACTGTACCTTTCTTTTGGGATTGTATTTCTGGCCTCTTGTACTTTCAACGAGTTTTTTTACAGTTTACTTAGTGTTTACTTAAGTTTGTGTACTCTGTGGTGTTTGTTTTCTTTTATAATGATAATGTCATCCATTTTTTGGGATTTACGCCTTTGGTGCTAGTCGCCAGCCCCTGGCCTATGGAAGGCGGGCTTGGGGTAGTCACGGCATGAGCCCCGTGGACGGATCGTGAAAAATTGGTATCAAAGGAGTTCGGTTCTACCATAGAAGTCAGGAATCTGATCTTTCTTCTATGTGAAGAAATATTGTTAAGGGTATTGAGTGTGGTTATCAGTCCAGGGAGTCCAGTGTTGGTGCGGCAGCCGACGTATCCATACACCAGGAACTGGACTTCTGATTTCTGACTCAGTGCACGAAAAAATTGATTTCATGTGTGTTTCAAAAGTTTTCTTTATGATTACATTGTGTCAACTCACCAGGTATACTGTTTTGATCATGACACACTTGTCTCTTTTCAAGATGGCCTGACGATGACAACCAGCTAGGGTTTTGAGAGAGTACTCGATGTCGGCCCGCCGAGCGACGAGACTCCGGTGTATGGACCTCTTTCTATGTTGGCTCTTTGGGGGGTGTACAAGCAGCAGAACCACCCGTTAGGTAGCTGATGCCACCATTTGTACTAGAGTACAGTGCACGCTGATAAAGCGTGTTGCACGCGTTCCAATAGTAGAGGCCTCCGAGGTTACTAGGCGAGACAGATTCCCAGGAAGTAGTGGACTGGATAGATGAGATTGCTAGAGTTCTACGCCTATTTTAGAACCTAGTAGAGTGGATGGTAGACATAGATACTTGTGTTTCCCAATGAGTGACCATGAGGTTGGTCTGTATAGTGAAGAGGCTTTGGTATGTGGACCGATGCCAGAGATAGTAAGTTCGGGTAGTGTGTCAGCTACATCACTACCTGTTGGTCAGCAGACACTACCAGCAGTACCGGTAGAGGACTCTTGTAGGCTTAGCGCCTTAGATATTTCAGCACCAGATAACCCTCTAGTTCTGAGGCAAGCCCGAATCACAGGCGGCTAAGGACTGGCTTGAGGAGGTGGTTGATAATTCTTTGGCTGAGTGGATGCAGCCAGTTAAGTTTAGCAGTGGGAAGTAGGAAACTGGCGCCGGTCTCAGATACTTGGGCGTGTAAAATGTTTCAAGTAATGAAAGTAAAAAGGGACAGATGAATCTTCAAGGCAGCAGACGTGGAAGAAGAGCTAGGAGAGTAGCATGGGGTGGTGAAAAAATTGACATGTAGCAACCACCCGCCTTTTTAATCCCCGCTAGGCTGAGGAATCTGGAGGGCAGGGGAAAGAGTAGCTACATGCGGTCAAGCAGTGCGACTGAAAGGCTCAAAGGATGATTCTAAGTATGGTCTGTGTCTTCTACTAGCTGTCGTAACAAAAGACATTGATACGAATCATCCCTTCATTCCACGAATCTATTCCCAGACATAGAGATTCTGGTTAAGCCGATTACTTGACCCTCACGTCTGGAGATACCTTTGGGAGGTGACTCGATAATCACACTTACGCCGATGGTGTGATCTGACCCTTGAGGCAAGAGTTTCGGTTGGAACCTCTTGGTGGCAGCATCGAGGACTTACGACATTAGTTTGAGTATGGACTGGGCACTCACAGTTCATACACAAATTGACGGTGTTAGGAAAACGTCAGGATGGGTTTTCCTTGGTCGTTGAAATGGAAACCCCAGGCAGCACAGGATAAACTCATGCATAAAAGGGTGTAGCCTATCACTCTTGGGTAAGCTAGCCTTACCCACGTGGCTGTAGGAGTATTGAGTTTCAGTACTAATCAGGAAATTAAGGCCTCTAGAGTTCGAGGATGGAAAACATTCTTATATGGGTCTCACCTCAACGAGGTTTATGGAGATGTCATCGAGGCGGCGAGATATCTCCGAGGTCCAACAGACCTTTCTAGGTCCTCAGCAAGGTAGGCGAGGTGGTTTACTGCTGGACCTTTCCACCTCAGTTGCACTGGGTGCACAATGTCATCCACGTATCTTAGCTAAAGAAATACGTGCATGACCCTTCACACATCATCAACCGCAGGGAGTTGGACGTCGATGACAGGGTGACATTCATAGAGGTTCTAGTGGAGAATGAGGATCGACAGGACTGGGTCCTATGTGGATAGTCGATTACTTAGGTGCACTTTCACTAACATCACGAGAACCTCTAGGAGATCACATGGGAGAAGAAGTCTCAGTTTCGTGCTCAGTACCACTTTTGTTGCCCTAGTTTGAGTTATATCTTTATGGGGATGTAATTCCCTGAGGTAAGAGTAATGTAAAGAATCGAAAATTTCAAGGAATTTTTTTAAAATTCATTGGGATTTTACGAATATTCAGTTTCTGACTACACCTGATTCCGAGGCCCGGGGTGCCCGGAATCGATTTTCGAAGATTAGCTCAGGTATGTTCAGTGAACGAACGAGCGGGTTTTTCTAACATTCGAACTGGTGCTCAGAAACGAAATCTGAGGGCACCGATGAAACCACAACGTCAGTAATTTATTGGGAACACCTTTTCTGGAGGTGTGTTTGCTCGGGAGGAGTTGTTAAAAATGTAATGAATAAAATTATAGTTTTTTAACAATTATAATTTTATTTTAGCTATAGTGGTTTAAGTGTTATGGGAAATGAAGTTATGAGGAAGTTGGGGTGGGGCCCAAACGAGCCCCCACCTTCTTAAATATCCTGACCCCCATTAAACACCCCCTCTAGCTTTAATGGGTAACTCATCCTCACTTTCCTCACGTAATGTGTGCCAAACCATTTAGTTAATGGCTTGGGTTATTTTGGGAGTTTATAATTCTTTTTGAATTTTAAACCTGTCACCCTCCTCTCTCTATTAAATGTGTGAACCCATATAATTAGTAATTTTATTAATTATTTTGGAGGGTCAACAATTCATTGAATTGTTTCATTCTGCATGGAAATGTTTTTATTAAAGGGGCCTTGTGAAATATTTGTGGGGGGAAAATATTTTGGGTGCGGGAAAACCTGTTGAGAAATTAGAGGAGAGCTCCCTCCTTCCAACGAAGAACGTTCTTGACGAAGAACGCCTCCGGTGGAAAATGCGAAGTCACCAACGACGTGACTTCTCTTAATCTTCCTCTGTGTTAAGGGATGAGATGCCACTGTGGTGAACATCACCATCAATGATGACTCTTCCTCCGACGTCAACGAAATCGGCACCGATCTACCGTGACGTCCTATCATTGCGACACTGGCCTCTTTCCACGGCTTGACGCTATGCAATGACTTTACGAGGTATGGGTTTGGTTTTGCGTTCGTCAATATTCATTTTCTGTCCATCGTTATATTCTTTAGGCGCATGATTCGAATTAATTAGAGGGGTCCGGACTACACGAACACGACCAACCCTCTTCCCCTTTACTATTATGTCTTGATGCGGAATGGAACTGAGGCAACACGGTGTCTTCGCACTACGTGGGAACAGGGAAAATGCAGCCGGAGTGGGCCACGGTGAAGAAGCGTGGCGCCGTTTCTCCGCTCCGAAGCCAAAGAACCCGCATCAAATGTTGGTCCGCGGCGGAGGGGCATGGTGCCGTCGCGCCTCGCCGGCCAGACAAAGGCCGCGGCAGACCAGGGGAGGGCGGCCGGAGCCGCCGGCCACTAGTGCTCAGGTGGCGGGACTGGCTGGTCCCACACGGGACACTGGCCAGTCCTTATGTCTAGCCAGATCTGTAAAACCGGAGGTTTAAACCACCGGTCAACGCAGCAGGGTAGACCCCCCGTGGGTCCGCTATCCAGTTCAAAGGGGGTGGCGGTTCCCCCCTTCCGTGCTCACGTGGCACACGGCTCCCTCACCGGGATGACCGTTCGCGCTGGGCTGGGCCGCGCCAGCTGGGTCGGTCCGCGCCCTGATGGGCCGGACCCGGACACGGGTCGGGTCTTCCCATTTCGGGCCGACCTAGGGGGTCTCAGGCCGGGTCAGTCTGGCCCCAAAACCCCCTAAAAATGGGCAGTTTCTTTCAAATGCCCATAACATGGGATGTTGACCTCTAATCGACACACCGTCAGTTGCGAAGCGATCCTTAGATCAAGATATTCGTTTCAGTATATTAAGCTAATGTTTTAGGAGATCTTTTGGTACAACCGGGTTTGTTCGAACACGAAACCAACGGGGCCCTCAGAGCAGAAACGCTTATAACTTGAGCTCCGGACGTCCCATTGACATGCCATCAACTTTTTTGGTTTCCTCTTAGTGAGACATACCATTTGGCTTACTCCACTCGATGTTTGGACATAGTTGGAGTATGGTTGGGTTGGTTTTGACTTAAATACCAACCGGGCCCTGGGAACGAAAAGGCCAATAACTCTCAGACCGGGCGTTCGATTGACGCACCGTCTGTCGCATTGAGTTCCTATTGTCGAGACAGAACTTTTAGATACATCAACTCAGGTATAAGTGATAGTTTATGTATCCACCCCTTGGCTCGTGGAGCAGATCCTCCCGGAACTAACCTGCTGTGTGTAGAAACCCTAGAGCAGGTTGCGACTGCGATGACGATGACGACCGTGCTGGAATCCTCCGTGGGTTCGACGAGGACGACTACCGTACTGGGATCCTCTATGGGTTTGATGAGGACGACTACAAGACTGGGATCCTCTGTGGGTTCCAGGAGTATGACTACCGTAATGGGATCCTTTGTGGGTACGATGAGGACGTCTATCGTATTGGGATTCTCTATGGGTTCGACAAGGACGACTACCGTACTGGGATCCTCCGTGGGTTCGACGAGGAAGACTATTGTACTGGGATCCTATGTGGGTTCGACTACCATGCTGGGATCCTACGTGGGTTCGATGATGATGACTACTGTATTTGGATCCTCCGTGGGTTCTGCAGCGACGACTACTAAACTTGGATCCAACATGGATTCAGTAGAGGAGATGATTCAGAGGCTACATCTAATCATCTCCACCCCTCTCCATGAGTAGTATACTTTTGTGAGATGAGTATTGACTTTCAATAATTATATTCGATATGATTTTTTTGATATCCTATGTTGATTGGATTAAGCTTTCCTTTGTGGATTGCGTCATACATTCCTATGTGGATTAAGTTTTACTTTCCTGAGTGGACTGGATTTTACTTGAGCTCGTGAGTTGGAGTTGAACTGGATTTGATGAATTAGGTATATGTATGGGAATATAACTAAGTAGTGTTGGATGATACTTCATGATTGTATCTTTTCTTTGTGGTTTATACTTTGTGGATTCAGGGAGACCTTTGGGGGTCTCGGGGTCCCTACTGAGTACTGTATACTCATCCCTGCACGGGCTTCTCCCTCACTATGTTGTGTTGGTTGTAGACGACGGACATCACTGATTGTGGTTGAGGCTTGCAGAGTTGGAGGGTATCTAGAGGAGGATCTCATGACGAGTTAGTTCTCAGAGGTGGATATCACATCGAGTCAGTTCCCGGAGGTGGATTTCACAATGAGTCGGTACCTGGAGGATACGGATGGACGTGGAGTGCTGAGGAGGAGATTTGTACCAACCCTTCAGGTAGGAAGCCAGAGGACTATCCGAGAGCAACTCATCACCTTTCAGCTGTTGTCCTTTGAGTTGTAATTTTCATGTGGTTGTATCTGTACCTCTATTTTGGGCTTGTATTTCGAGCCTCTTGTACTTTCAAAATGTATATTTTACAGTTTACTTAGTGTTTAATTCAGTTTGCATACTCTGTGGTGTTTGTTTTCTTTTATAAAGGTAATGCCTTCCCTTTTTTCGGGATTTACACCTTTGGTGCTAGTCGCCAGCCCCTGACCTATGGAAGGCGAGCTTGTGGTAGTCATGCCACGGGCCCCGAGGACGGGGCGTGACACAAAGGGTGTATTAATAAATCCAAAACACATTACTATAAACTCATAATACCCATACCTAGTTCAAAATGAAGTCTTCGAAATGTCTTCCTTCTTCACACACAACTGATGATATCCAAATCAACGATCAGTATTTGAAAAATATTAAGCTCTATGATGTTGGTCGAATAAATCATTAATTCAAGGCACGAGATACTTGTTATTTATTAATATAGCATTGATCACCCTATAGTCAATGCACTACCTCTTACATCTATCTTTTTTACTTAACAAAAAGAATAGGGGCTCCCCATGGAGAAACACTAGGGTGAATAAATCCCTTATTTCTCAATTCCTCTATGTTTTTATTTAGTTCCACTAATTCCAAAAAGGAAATTATATAAGGTGTCTTTGATATGGGCCATGAACAGGGAATTAAGTCAATAGAAAACTCAATTTATCATTTTGGAGGATGTCCTGGTAGATCCTCTAGAAACACATCCACATATTTTGGCATAATTGGTACATACTCTATTTTAACATTCCATTCCTCACCCATAGTAATTTCATTCTCTTCCTCCAAAATAATTTAGTTTAGTAGAGCTAGTGGGGTGCATCTAGATAAGAATTAGATTGTGGCATTTCTGCTCTAAAGATAAGTTACTCCTTATCATCATCGAAAATTGAAACCTCCTTCTTCTTACAATAAATATTTTCATCATGGTCCGAAATCAAATCCCTACTGAGGATTATATCAAATTCCATCATGGGTATGGCTATGATATCAACAGATAAATATCGTTTATATGCCTTAATGGGGACTGATTCACAAAACATTGTTGCAATGATACTTCCCTTAAGAGTTTTGACTGACAACTCCCTTATTAAATAAAACTGGAAATATCTAATTTTTCTAGAAAACTGGGAAGATATGAAACAATGCGATGATCCTGAATCAAATAAAGCATCGACTAAACATGAATAAACCATTAAATTACCTGCCACCACATCCTTCAGAACTATAACCTCAGCAGTAGAGATTGCATAAGCTTGGCCTTGATCCCTTTACCTTTTCTGAGGTATGTTCTCTTGACGCTTAGGAAATTCATTTGCATAATGTACCATATCCCTGAAATTGTATCATAGAACATTGGTAGCTTCTTTCTTTCCCTTACAATCACTATCAAGATTGCTTTTCTGTCCACATTTGTAGCATTCTCCTTTTTCCTTTTAGACAGACACTAGGGTGATTCTTTCCACAATTATCACTAGGTGGAAAATCAAAACGTCCCTTAATCCATGTTTCCTTATTTAATTTTCCCAGAGTATTCAGTAGATCTCTTATTCTCTTTCTTTTATTTAAAGTCATAAGTCATAGAGAATTACATTCCTATATTGATATCACATGAGACAATATCTTCATATTATGAGAAGGACTGCGAGACTAATACTCGTTGGATAAATGGTTTTATGCCATAGATGGAATGATAAATCTTACCTATTGGGTTATGTATATAATCTACAACATGCCATGTTAACCTTGTAATGTTAGATTCGTACTTTATGAAATTCTTGTCCAACTTTTGTCTCAGACTCAAAAATTGTCTTTCCATATCTGCTTGATGGTAACAAGGAAAGTATTTTTCTTAGAAAATCCATTCAAACTCCCTCCATTCCATATTTGATACTTCTTCATCCTCCTTCATGTTTTTAATTAATGACCACTATTGATCTACATCTCTAGTGAGGCGGTAAACTTCCATGACAACGTTTTCCCTTTTTCTACTCCCCAAAGCATGAAATATTATTTCGAAGGAACCTATCCATTATTCAGTTACAGATGGATTTTAAGCAATTTGAAAGTCGGTGGTAGTTCCCTGATGAAGAGATATAACATTGATCCTCCACGTTGTGGATTAGGGTGCTTCATATGGGTAAGGATATCATTCATAACGTGTGTGAGTTGTACCATTATGGTGATAAGCTGATCAACACTAATTGTATCTCTAGATCCACTATAATTAACTTGAGCAGGAGGGAAATCCTTATATTGATTACATGCATTTATATGGTTTCTATTCCTTCAATAGGAACCATTTCTAAACAATGGCATACATTAGATTAGTTCACGAACCGTAATACATAATTCCAAACTATTAAAATACTTAACATAAATTTAACAGTATATGGATATAATCCATAATCATATAAATGTGTTCTTTGAGGAGGTATATACTCAAAAATCCTTCATAATGGGTTTTAAAGAAAATGAGAATTACCCGAAACATATCCCCCAAGTGTGTCATAACCAATAGTGAAGTAAGGCCTGTTGTCGTGCCCCAGTTCCCGTTCGAGTATATCTGAAATCGGTGTTTTCAGGTTTTAAACCTATGTACAATTCTGCCAGAACGGCCTCTACATGATCATATCCGGATATGGATGTATTGATTGGAAAAATCACAAAATCTATACAGTACCAAAATTATATAAAGTTCTTCTATACTAATCCACAAAGTCTATCTTAGTGTAATGTTATCTAATTAGAGTTTTTCAAAATATAGTTTACAAGGTTTTCACTAAACTTCCTCTAATATTAACTATAACTCCCCAACCCTAGTTACCCAGAGTTGGTGATTTATTACATAACATTAGCATGATACAAGGAATCATGTCCCGACAGACCAATCAGTTTAATATTATTGGAAACAATATACATACATAATTTCAACATTACAACTTGAAAATAAATACAACACTTATTTATTCCATTAGATACATCCAAGCCTCCTAGATTATGCATGTAAGTCAGTCATAACTAACTTCTTAATGTTATGGGAAAATGAAACAAAAGAAATGGCGGAGCTCAAACACTCGATAAGGGCAAGCAATACATCAGAAAATAACATAAATATTAGGCGTGATGAATAATTCCAAACACACACCTTTACAAATAATAAACATGAACACTTTATGGCCGGAATATGAGCGGTTTAAATAATGCCAAAATAAAACATAGTCATTGGTATTCTACAATTTTAATAACCACATGAAAAATCATTACTATTTCCATAATGAGGGAATGTATAATGCCGTACATTTTGAATCATTTTTTCAAGGCCTCGAACAAGACGTCTAAAAATTATTAAGGCCTCACCCAAAACTATATATCAAAATGGTAAAGGCTGAGACCAATTACACATCTAATTTTCTCTTGAGATCTACCTATGCACTAAGGAGCTGTAGTGGGCTCCACCCGTCAAAAACTATATCCAATACATTCCTCATATGAAAAGGTTGAAACATAACACAAACATTCGTATTAAAACTAGAATAAAAAATGTCAATACTTTAACCATAAACCATGAATGGTATAAGAATAACACATCCATAATCAAACATATCAAAAAACCTTCAATACTTTATGAAATATTTGTATCATAATAAATATACTTCAAACAAGTTTAAAATCCATCAAAGGATATTGACATCGATGAAATGAAAATAATTTCAATGAAATACCACTTTCTATTTTGGAACCATTTAAGAGTCACATAGTTAGAATAGAAAACATTTATTTTGAAAATATTATTAAAATCTTGTAAGGGATGCTTCGATGATTTTACAACGGCAGAAAATAGCTCCACCCACCGTATAAGTTAAAAAACCTTTCTTAGCTTAATTTTGTCAAAAATGTCATAAAGTACCTTGTTTGGAAAATGACGGAAGGAATACTTTCAAGACATTTAAGCTAAAATAAGGGTATAAATGACATAAAACCATTGTCTAGTAAATAATAAATTGTTTAGAAATACATTTTTTTGAAAACACAGATGTGGATGATAAAGTGGTACCAGTAGATCCTTACATAAAAACAACCTCGGATAATAAAGAGATTGTGAAATTAACCCATAGCTTGTACTTTTCCATTAGCGATGGTATTTTAACATCCTATATAAATATTAAAACATTTTTATTTAATTATACAATAACTATATACATATATATAATATCTTATATGATCTTCTAATATTTCTTTGTTAATAATATTTTAGTAGTATCATCGTTTTGTGTGTTAACTGAATCATTTTATTTTATATGATTGGTTACATAAGATATGTTTGTTAAGGATTTGATGTATTTAATTCATATAATTATTGATATTATGTCCATAAATATTATTTTTATTCATAAAATAAATATTATTCTTGAATGATTACGATTAGGAATGAATCTCATCGCGTTCGTGGATACGGTAATCTATACGTACACACAAGTGACAATACCATTCTATTAATGGTGATATCCTATGTAACTGGATGGTATATCATATATATATAATCATAAAAATGTTATTTACATCAGTTATACTCATTAATATAACCATCCAAATAATGATGTATTTGAATAACAAACTACACCACAAGGTGGAGACTGTAAGCCATACGTATGCACGTTTGGGTGATTTGTCATTCATTTGATGGATAGAATAATGAATATGGTGGTACCGTATTTATAATAAAATCACAGTTTATTGAGGGTACTGGATTTATTATTTTAGAATGGAAACAACAAAGAAAGAGGAAGTGGAAGAAAAAAAGAAATGGAAAGAGGTGATGAAATATTTATATCATCTTAGGTTTCTTCCTTTTTATTTGATCAAAAGGTCTTCTTAAGATGGATTTTAGACCAAAGGAAGGCCTCTAGGATTAAGGGAGGAATGGATGAAGGATATTTGGATAGGTGTTGGCAGAGCCAAATGGCATTGGAGGTGTGAAATTAAGATAAGGCGAAGTGCCCTTTTTAAGCGAGGTGAGGGTCACTCTAGGAAATTCATGTAATATTATTTTATAATAAAATAATTTTCAATTGATAATGGTTTAAAAATGATGTATTTAAATTATTAGGTAGATATAGGTCTAAAAATTATAAACCAATAGGTTTTCAACAAGTTTAGGTCACCAGATTAACCTTATCTTTTATATTTAAATCTTTGTTAAATAGTTTTACATTTCCTATGTCTCTTTGTATTTTTATATTATATGGTTAGTAAAAAAACTATAAACTACTATGAAAACCCAAGGTGGTTCATTAATGATAGAACTATCATTATATATACGTCGTTTTTCCAAAACATTGATTTTTAGTAATATAATATCAATTAAAAATATAATATTTATTTTCAAAACTCTTTAATGTCAGTTTTGAAACTATTTGATACTTTGAATTTGTTGAAGTCAAAAAAGCATGATTACATCAAATGAAAGACATCTAATCAACCCTAAAATGTCATATTCACTAATAAAATTCATGGATTACATAAAAACGTTCAAATTATATTTATTTTAATATTTATAATATCATTCATTTGATTGTTTCATTAATAAGGAAAATACTGCATCATTATTGTGTCATATATAAATACATTTATATTATGTCTAAAAATTTGAAAATAAAATAGATTGATGTTAAAAATAATTTTATATTTATAATGATTCTTTATAGTTGAATAGATCAATTATATATCCTCATATTAAATTTTTTTACTAAATAATATTTGCTTTTGTTATTTTTGTCTATACTTTATATTATTTAATATAAAATGTCGTTATCACTCCCAAGTGGCTCCGTGGGGTCACAAAACAGACCCAAGGATGACCATGGTTGTAAATATATCAGTAAATAGGGTTAGTACATGTGTTATGGAAATTAATATTATTATAATATTATTTTTAAACCTTATTGATTGGATTTACCCCATTAACCACGATAAATAAAATATTTACTGAAGTAAATATTCATAATGTCTAAAAATAAAAGTTACCTATTTAAAAAATATAGAACTCCTGATTTCCAATATGGAATCCATTTTTCAAAATTCAAAACATATAAGTGGCAGAAATAAATTTAAAATTAATTCTCTTTTGTGAAAACAAAAAGCGTGTTTTTCTGAAATAATAAATATCAAAAGATTGACAATTGTTTATGCCCAGTTTAATCATGAGATTACATCCAATGACCTAAATTATATTAAATGATAAAAATATAATATAATTATTCTAAATAACCATTTAAATGTATAATTTAACACTATAAATTATTTTTATTAAAAAAATTGTTTTTAATTAAAAATTTCTACTCTTTATCAAAAATTGAAAGTTTTCATAAAAGATCCAAAAATTCACCCTAAGCTAATTTTGATATTCCGATTTCAAAAATGAATTCCATTTTGAAAAATAAAATTTATAAAATTTAAAAAAATGGGTGTTACTATTGATAACGGCTAGTTTGATTGGTCGTAGTGTGTTTGAATCTCAAAGTTGAATACAATGCAAGCTATTGCATTATTCAAAGGGAAACGTATCGTGCAAGCATGGGGTGATACATTATTGATGATATTTTTTTATTTTTATATCATTAAAAATAATGAATTCACTTTTTAAATATTGGTTTTTAGAAAAAGGAGTACCAAAATCAGATTATCAAAAGAAATTTTATTAAGATATTCCATCATATTTTGTTTTCTGTTATTAAAATTTTTTCTAGATGAAGTTGTTTTATAGACTAAAATTGAATCCAAAATGTTGTTTTTGTTTATATAGTGAATATGTATGAGAGTAAAAATTTATTTTAAGATATGTTACAAATATTTAATGATTATTTACATTTTTTTAAAAAATACTCATCATCATAAGTTAACTAAAATCATATTATCCAAGATTTGGGAATGTTATGGGGAGAAAAGTTATTTGAGTTTTTCAATTTATTAGAAATAAATTGGTTATTCTAATAAAAAATTAGAAGGTGTTGAAATGATGGGAAGTCATAGAGATTTACAATTATATTCAATCAATATTATTCTTATCCTAATGTTTTCAAAACCATGAATAAGTCCTGATAAAAGAAAGTGTTTGTAGTAGAATATAGTATAAGAAGTCTAAGAATTCCAATATAAGATCATTGGTATAATAAGTATCAAACGTTGAGATTTGTTTTCATTTCTATGAAGTTAATTTTGGATGATGTTCAATGTTTTTAAATGTAATGATAAAATGATCCATAAGTATGGTTAATCCATCAGATTTTATAGTCCACCATAAGAAAAAATATAGATTATCGTTCATTAGTTTCATAGAGTCAAAATTAAAGAAGTCATTTCCAGCACTGTTCCATTTGGCATGATGTTCCACTAATCCATCAGAGAGGATTTTGACACCTATCCATCAGACAATTTATTTTATTTATTATGGAACAAGATGTAGAGTTCTATAGGATGATGAAAAAAATTATTAGGTTTTTGGTTTCGATGAATAAAATAGATTTCAGAGACAGATTAGTTAGATAATTTAAGGTAATATAACCAACCATTTTTATTAGAACATCAATCTGTGATATCAAATGTTTTTTTCAATTGGTTAACAATAAGAAGTCATGAATTGTTTTGATTTTCTCATGATTTTTCAGAAGTGATCTGAAACAGATCCCTTAGAATGGGAACTTATATTGATTCCTCATATGAATACTGCCCCTGATAATTCATATGTTGCTAAATTGAATTAGACATAGTTTTTCCTCATTATGAGGATTGTTTTTCAAATAATGAAGAGGATGAATTATTTTGAAGAGGATACTAAGGGGTTTTCAAAGGCTTTAGTGTATTTAGAAGGTTATTTGATTTTTATGGGATAATAGATTCATCTAGTGTATTGGAATGATATTTATTCATTCTTACATGTATTTTATCAAAATGAAAAATTGAGTCATCTAAAAAAAATAGTTTATATGATTGAAGAAGTTTGATGTTTTGGGAAGTCTCAAGATGTTTTGAGAATAATCTATAAGAGTTGAGAATCAATTAAATAGTCCAAGATGAAGCTAATGTAAGTGAAATTCATGTTTTTGGAATTTATATGAGTGGGTAAAAAAATTTGGTTTCTCAGCCAATCCAATTCTTGTTCACCTATAAATAGAGTTCATAGTAGAACATAGTCTGACAAACTTCACTTGAGGTGGGGATAGAGAGATATTATGTTTTGTGGAATATTGGGAATAATAAAATTTTTCATTATAGTGGGTTTTAAGATGTTTTTTTAAAAGGAAAAGGTTCCATTCAGAGTTTTCAGGATCAGCCCAAGAAATCAGACTGAGTAATTTGGGAAAATAAAAAATCATTTTAGAATTTTTTCTGGATTATTTATTTTGAATAGTTTTCCAGAAATAGGTATCATGCTAAAAAATTAGATAGATCATTAGACTTCAATTTAATATTATGCCCATAAGATTTTTTTCTACCTGCTAATAGGTATGAAAGTGATGAATTATTTTTCATGAATAATTATGAAAATGGACGTTTTTGAAGAAGCACAGTGACATGTTCATATAAAAGTGATGAATGTTTTTTATCTTATTTCAAATATAATTTTACACCATTTTCACTAGAAAAAACACATGCACTTTTGTATTGATCATGGTGATACAAAAATGTAAGGGTATTTCCTACTTTTTGTATCCAAAAAGAATGATTTCTTTCCACTGAATTGTGTGGGATTGAATTATTTATTGACTATTCAAAGGACTCGTGACTATTATTTAGTAGTGAACCATGAAAATATTTTTTTTCATATGGATGGGTGATTTTTTTTCACAAAGAGAAAAATCCTTAATAGGAGGGGACTGTTTTTATTAATGAAAGATAAAATAAAATTAAACAGAGTCAATGATTCAAAACCTCCCCCTCTCTATGATTATAATGTTCTTGGTTTGGTATTTTCATGCATTATTATAGTGAAGTATCCTTTCATTAACTATTTCATCCCCTCCTCTTGTTGAAAATATTCATTATACATTTTCAGTTAAGAAGAATTATTGGAATAGAAGATGGGATTATAATTATTTACTCTCATCAAATTCTAAAAGACAATTCCATAGATATATTATTATTTCGACTAATAAAGGTATTTGGGTGATGTTGAAAAACATTAATGATGAAAATATAACAGTGAATAAGGAAATGATACAAATATAGGGATTAATTAATAATATATCAACATGGATGAGTATGAATCAATTAGAGAATTATTTACAAGGGTAAAATATATTTCTAGCACCATTAAATGTCATGGTGATAAGCTGTAATATTCAATTATAATCGAAAAGATATTTTGAATTCTTCCTAATAATTTGAGTGCTAATGTTTCATATTTGGAAGTAAAAGACCAAAAAAATCTCTCATTTAATGAACTTTAGAGTACTCTAATTAGTTATAAAATTACAATGGAGAATGATTTGAAAATAAAAGTAAAATTGGATTGGTAAATGTTATTTATGTCTACCGCGAAATGAAAATATAATAATATTCTCAAAGAGGAGGAAGGTGGAGACTCTAAATCTGAAAATTAGTTATTAACTATATTGATGAATTTGTATCCTTGTATTATAGGAATCATTAAATAGGCTCAGGATTGTAAAAAACGAATGTTATCCATGAAATACTTTGAATGAAGTTTTATTGGGAACAATTTTTCTATTTTTCATCAAAAAATAAAGGAATAAAATAATGATGAAGATGTAGAAGGACACAAAGATATTCGATGAAAAATGTTGATAAATCAAAAACAAATTACACAGGAATGATAACAAATTCTCTAAATAAAAATAGGGAATATTTTTGTTTAATGATAATAAAGATAAAGACATTGTTGTTGAAGCTAAAAAGTTCAACTACGTATCTAGAGAAGACACATATACTACAATAGTTAATGATGAAGTGTATGGATGTAGTAGTTCTAAAGAATAAGATACCGAGTTACAGTTTCATCTAAAAATAGAGTTGAATGAATGTATTTAAAAGACAGCAAGACTTGATATAAAAATAAAGATGTTGAATATAGAATTTAATACAATAAATAATCAAAAATTTCATCACAAATAGGACACTATATTGATGGATAATGATTATGGTTTAAAGAAGTATCTTAAAAAAAATAATCAGAACGATCAACTTGATGTTAAGTTAAAAGTAATGGAGGGAGAGTTGTATCTAGTTAAAAAATGTTCAATAAAGATGAGAAGTATGGTATTGGTTTCAAAAACTATATCTTTGAAGTAGGAGAAATATAAAATAAGAGTGAAGCTAAGAATGATCTATTAAAGTTAACTTCAATGATTGAATTGAATATTGAATTTGTTCCAAAGAAGAAGAAAGATGAGAATATTTTGTAAGTGGAAAAACACAACAATGTAGATATTTTATAAGTTTCTCAAACATCGAAATTTGAAATAAAGATTCTACTATTTATGATTTTGAAAATTTTGGGAAGAATTACGAGTAGATGAAGAATGTTATTGGTTAATATAGGAAGTTTGGGGAAAACATCATTATAGTTAAAATTATAAAAAAAATTCCGAAAAACATGTCTACAACTATCACATAAATAGATTCTTTTAAATTTATTTTTATTTTAATTTCAAATAATGCTTTGTTTTGGGGGTTTCCAAAGATTTTATGGAGAATAGGTGAGTTTTCATAAATTGGGCCAAACCGTGAGCCCAATTACAGATTTAAAAATAAATTTTGTTTCTTTTATAAAGTTTTCAATTTTTAATTTCTTTCACTCATTCCAACTCCTAGATATCCTCCCCAGATATATTAACACCAAAAATTAAAATTTGTAGCCTTTGAAAATCCATAACCAATGTTTATTTTAGTTTTTATTTAAAGGATTGGTCCTACCCGGAAGCCCATATCCAGTTTTAAAAATTAATTTTTATTTATTTAATAACTTATTTAATTTTAACTATTTTTCGGTTATGCCAAGACTCACATTCGCCCCTTACACCCAGCCGCTCCCCCAGCCTCTTTACCCCCCCTTTGGAGCTCTTAGGAATCGCGATTTAGGGACGAATATTTTATAGTTTCTAAAATCAGCCAGATTTGATGATGTAAGTTCATTCAATCATAACTCTCCCAATTCATGCTCTTTTCCCTCCATTCTAGTTCTTAAATTACCTACTAATTCTTCTACGAACATACCCTGAGTTTTGGTCGTTTTCGAATTTAGAAACTAGTGTTTTGGAGATATTAATTCAAGATTTATCAAGTAAGTTAGTCCATTTCATTTCCCCTTTCAAATTGCATAGGGTTTCATTCTATTTGTATAGGGTTTACTCCATTTTCATTGAATTGAAAAATGACCAGGGGGTGGGGGTTCGAACCTAAGGTTTAACCTTGGGTTTTCTTGGTAAAATTTTCTATTTTTAGGTTTGATCTACCCTTCTTGAGGTGTGGCGGTGGTGCGTTTGTGTTTTCGCACAAAGGATCCAATGGTTTAATTTTATTTGGTAGGTGATTCCAATGTTGATGCAATATTTGTGTATTAGCATGCTGTATTTATAATATTTTCAGATTTATATCATTTTATTATTGCTGAAAAAATTGGTTCTAATGATGTTTCTATTGCAATTGAATTTTAAATTCCAATTTGGTGTGAAATTGGGGGTTTTCCAAAGAAATGTTTTATTTTTTTATATGGGGATGCCCTATAAATACTTAGTTGTTTTTATTGATATTTAATAAGGAAAAAAATACTGTTTATAATGTTTATCCTCTTTGGTTATTACTGCAAAAATGGGTTTTAATTGTGTTTGTAAAGAAAGTGAAGTTTTGGTTGCACTTTTGTGTGAAAATTGATGTTTTAAAAGTTAACACTTCTGGTTTAACATGGGGATGCCAGAAAATTGATTTTTTGTTTTAATTGAAATGTATTAGGTTGTCTTTACTGTTTTTTTAACTTACATGTGTGAACATAGTGTACAAGTGGGTGTCCTAAGGGGTTTTGTGTTCAAAACAACACGAGATTTTGAGAAATTGATTTATTCAAATTCAATGTGTTTTTGTGTGTTTTAAGTGGTATAAAATGTGATAGCTACTGTATTTGGTGAATGAGACCAGTATTGGTGTTTTACATTAAAATGTATATGGGTTAAATCCTGAAACTGATTGAGCACAAAGGGGGAATCCCGGGTACCTAGGTGGGGCGGCTCTGTACTAGTACGGCTAGAGGACCAGATGGGTTTTGTCCTTGTTTCACTTTTCATTTTGATAATGAAACTCTAACTAAACAATGTGGATGAGGATTGGGGACCCCTAGGCTATGGGTATTTTCCCTGCTAGTGGCTCGTGCATGAGAACAGATTTTACTATGGTTACATTACACCGAGGTACTAGGTACATGGGGCCCCAGACTATCTAGTGCCTATGGGTGTTTCCGATTTTGTTTGTCATTGGATTTTTGGTAAATTTCCCCATTTATTTGTGTGTCTTTGGAATTATATTGATGTATCTAACATGCCTATTTAAATGTTTCAACATTCTGAATGTTTTATCTTGAATAATATTTTCAATTTAATGTTGCATTTCTTGGAATTTGTCACCGCTTTTCATTGCAAATTAAAACTTCTTTCTTTTTCACCTTGTATTGCATGCACCTTGGAATCATAGGGTGGTATCCTATTAGGATTAGGATCACACCCTACTTACACCCCTTGGGTTTAAGTATAATTTTTTTGACCCAGGTAAAGGAAAGGCAAATGGTGATGGCGATTCAGGGTGTTAGTCCTCATCCTTGGGGCAGAGTAGTGGAGACGGCTTGGGGGTGATGACCTGTTGTCATGTGGAGTACATGGGTCTATTTTGTTTCTATTACATTGTGTCTTTGGACCTTTTTTATTTCATTTGAACTTATGTACATAGTTCTGGATTTTTTTTATAAACCTTGTTGGAATGAATTTTTCAGATTCATTTTATCAAATCTTTTTGGTGTTTTATCTATACATATTTGGGAAAATTGTTCCCCAACCAAGATAAATGATACCCGGGAACTTGTGACATCCCGTGGGGATAGGGAAGGACCTTCGGGCCTTATCACGAGCTGGTTCTGCTACCAGTTTTGGCGGCGACCCGATTCCGTTCGTGACAAAATGGTATCAGAGGAGGTTCAGGTTAACTCTTTATGTCACTGTTATTTGGGGAAGAGTCAGGAAAGTATGGAGTTAGTATTGTAGGGAATTTTTATTCTAGTTATGGGTAGTGTGATTGATCACCACACCTCATGATAGGATTCAAGTTTCCAAGGGATGTCAGGTTTTATCTAAGTCCTTTGGTTTTCTTTGTTTGATGATTGTTAGAGGAAATGAAAAGAGAGTTGGGTTAATGGTCTCAGTGAGCTCGCAGGGCCTGGAAAGCCATGTAGGGCAAGGGATCTTCCCTAGTACACTCTTTGTGACTGTAAAGTTATTGTATTATGGTTGCAAACCATATGTCCAAGTCACCCACTGAAACTAGTTTCCTCTCGCATTGTCTTGTGTTCATTAGTTTTGAAATCTTGGACTTTGGTTTTAAAGTGTCTTGGATTTAAGAAGCGTAATTTTTTTTTGAAATGATTTTAAAATAATCAAGGAATGGTTTTGTTAATGAAGTGTTGGATCTAAATTTTCAGGATTTATTTTAAATTGAAAATGGTGTGCTTACACCTATTTTGAAAGCAGGAACTATATTGATGTTGGTTTTGGAATGTGTTTCCAATAGGGTTTTATAATCAATAAAAGGGTGTTTTAATGGGATGAGATGTTTTTAAATTGATGTGAATATCATGAATTTGAGTTCTTATATAAATGTGTGTGTCTTTCAGAAAATGTTTGTAATATTTGAATTGGGATTTTGATCTCCCGGTTAGCGGTTTTGAAAAAAAGGATGTGTTGGTTGACCGTTTTGGTTTTGAAAAGTGGAAATAATATTTGTTTTAACCTTTGGTATTTCCGTGAGTAACCACATTAATGGGGTTATATGGGATTATGGATGGTTGATGTAATGACTTGATGAGTGCTGGGACGAATATGCGGAGGGTACCCGGTGTGGCATAAAAACATGCGTGTGCAAGGGCCATCGGGTACCATTGGTGGATATGATTATTACTAAACCGTTTGTTTTCAATGAAATAGTTTTAAAGAAAAACATGATTTCTTGATGAATACTGTGGTATAGTTTGTATTATGGGTTTTTGATAATGTTGATGTTGTGGGATATTTTGAGTCCAATAACCCCTCCTGTTTGAACTGTGTTTTGGGTTTGTGTTTGGTCGGTGAGCTGTGTTGTAGGGAAGGTTAGTGGTCTCTTTTGAAAAATGTTTTGGGATGCCTTTTGGTGGTTCCCATCATGTATTTGGATCTGGACTATAGTATATCATGACCAATGGACCATCTTGTTTGGGTCCTTTGGTTCAATCGTTGGATAAGGTACGCCCCATTAAGGGTTAGTGCACAACTGAAGTGAAACCCGGATTGTTTTGCCTTTTGAAGACCCTCGATTTGATCAATATAAGGAATATTTTTCTTGAGATTTTTAGATTGAGACTACACCCATTCCTTTCTTTGATTTTTAGATCCTCTTGTAACGGGAGAGTGCTCATGGATGGTTGAAAGAGACCTTAGTTTCTTAAGATTCCTGATACGTCGAATGTGGGTGTGGTCTTGGGTTTTTAGTGTGGATGAGTGTCTCGATGGTGTCTAAGAAGACCATTTGGTTCTTAGAAGTTTCTTTGATGCATTAATGTTGGAACCACTTTGTGTATAAGGTTGTATTTGTTGTCAATAGTTGTCAATGCAGATCAAAATGAAGGTGATCATGAAATACTCCGATGAAGTAGAGGAGTGCTGATTCAGATGATTGTTGTGCTGATCTTAAGTTCAAAGAACATGTGTCAAAGGTGATACATTGTTTACAACAATGAAGAATGTGAGGAGTAATCCATTCGAGGATGATTAAAGAAGAATGAGGTTTTTGGATGAAGACCATGCAATTACTCATGATTGCATGAGAACCATGCTAGAGACTTCATGACGGATTGAATCACATGCTTTGCATGAAGTTGATCATGACAGTTGATGAAGAAGACAATGTGCCAATGAGTTGACTTCTGAGATGGCCATGCGGAGATTGCAATTATGAGATGGCCATGCACATCACATTGTATCAGAAGATAATGGTACTAAAGTTGTTCCTTCAAAGAATACATATCACAATAGTGGAGTTTGTGATAAAAGCCAAAGAGTTGCTGAAGGATACAGATCACCAAGAAAAAGTGATGTTGAGGTGATCGTGCTTGTTGACAAAGCAAACAAACAACATACAAATTTGTTGACAAAGGAGATTCCATGGTGACATGTCGAGTTCAAGAGTTGTGGTCAACGATCTATGTTTGATTCATGAACTTCGACAGAGGAATGGATGATCTGGAGGCGGTACAAAAAGAGCAGATACAAGGTGGCGCTGTTTCCCAGTGTTTGCCAAATTTTTGAGCCTCAAAATCGGAAAATGAAGACATGGATTGTCTGCAAAAGGAGGTTCGCACAAAAAGGAAGTGGTGCGCGAAATATAAGAGGCTTGCGCGAAATACTTGAGCTGGGCGCGCAAAACAGCGGGTTGCGCGAAATTGTATTTCGCGCAAAAGATGTTTCGAGGTCTGAAGCTCGGAAAATGGCAAAGGCATGAGGTGCGCGAAATTATGGAGCAGTGCGCAGAAAATGGTTGTGCGCGGAAGATTTGTATTTCGCGATCAAAGCGGATTACGCGCTCAAGGAGGGTTTTTCGCGCGGGGTCGATTTTGCCTATAAATATGAAGTGACCCTCCTCCATTCAATAGAGTTCAAGACATAGATAATACCCGAGCTCTGGTGCGCGAAATTGAAGTTAGAAAGGGTGCTGCGCGTAAACTTAAAGTTTGCGCGTAAAGTCAGATTGCGCGAAAAGCAAATGCTGCGCCGAAAGTTGGTGATTGGCGCGTAAAAGGAAGATTGCGCGAAAAGTGGATTTCGCGCAAGAGTAGTGAATTGCGCGCAAGGCAGTTTCCAGGCTGCGCGTAATATTTAGAAGTTGCGTGAAAAAGGAATTTCGCGCAAACCATAGAAATTGCGCGCAAGACACCGTAAGGGTTGCGCGTAAAAATTGAGGTTTCCCGGTACATCCGGTGCAAAGTGAGATTCATCTGCGGGTGAAAGTTGGACTTCAACAGAGCATCTACATACAGAGGAAGATGCATTCCTTCATGAAAATGAAGAGACCTACAGGTCTATAAACTGTGACTGAATCCCTTCCAAGAGCAGTGAGCTTAGGAAGAGGAAGAAGGTGATCCTCTCCACCGGCAGTGAGCCAGGGGGAGTCAATGGGAGTGACCCGAGGGACGCAGTAACGGGAGTGACCCGAGGGACGCAGTGAGCTATCCCTAAACAATTGTAAAGGCAGTGAGCCTGGGACAGAGTGTCTGTACCCGAACATTTGTATCCGCAGCTAGTGAAGCATAGTGGATTTAGGTACGATCGGCAACCTGTCGGCGTATACTCCTTGGACGTAGCCCTTAGTGGTGAACCAAGTAAAAATAGCTGTGTCATCTGTCTCTGCATGTGAATGTTTAATTGCTGATCATATCCATCATACAGGTTTAAGTAGTTCCTACCAACGTGGGAACAAGATCCACAACTAAAAGAAGAAAAAGTTGCCACCCTGATTCACCCCTCCCCTCTCAGGGTGTCCCGGGGTCCTACAAGTGGTATCAGAGGGAAAGGTTAACGTATGTTGGATATTCTCCAGTAATTCTATTGAGAAGAGGATTTGAGTTTCTTTCCTAGAGTCAACAATGAAGAGCAGTCTTGATAATGACGCAGTCATTTCTGAGCAGAAATCTATATCCACCAAGACTTTGACAAATAGGAAAAAGAAAGAGAAGAAGATGATGATGAAGTCCCCCACATCCAAAGAAGATATAGTGTCTTTTTCTCCATGCCATTCCAATAATGAAGAAACATTAGGCTTGGAAAGTATCAAGAAGGTGACTCAGAACTCATCCAGAGGAAAGGATGATTCCCCTAATTCGGGCTTTTAGGAAAAACTCAGAACAAATCTGCATGATATTCCAGAAGAAAGGGTTGCTATTATTTGTAGCCTATTCCAATCTATGCAGGTTGAGATCAATCGATTAGAAAGGGAAGCTGACAATATGGAAAAAGGGTTGGAAATAAAAGTTATGGAAAGTATGAAGCTCATCAAACGGGTGAAAGTATTTGAAGAAGAAGAGGAAGTCAATAAGACTTTAAAAGAAAAGATCCATGCACTTGAAGCTGAGCTGAAGAAGAGCAATGAAGTCAAGAATTTTTGTTTGGAAGAAACTTCCATTAAATTCAGGGAACTTGACTCTTTGTTACAAAACAAAGTTAAGATGCATGAAGATGAGGTTGAAAGGTTGAAGAATACTTGTGAAGAGAAGATGATCACGATTGAAGATCAGAAGATCATCCTCAATATTGTGGGTCAAAAATTGGAAGCTCAGTTGACCAAGATTGAGAACACACATATTGAGACTTCACAAAAGAATGAAATGAGTGATGCTTGCACTCAATGTTCGTTGGAGGAGTCTAAAGCTGAAATGCCTCCAACATGTGATAAGAAGATTATGACAACTCTTGACTATCCACATCAAGAATCAGTTGCTATTGGTACTCAATGCTCACTGGTGGATTCTATTGTCAAAAGACCTCCAACATGTGATAAGAAGATCATGAATTCACTCTTTGATCTATCACAAGCAACTGAGAAAGTGAAGGTACCATCCAAACCATCTTGTACTCATATTTCCAAATATACTCCTACAATCAGTGCAGGTGGGAAGAAAAGTTCTAAACAAGTATGGATGAGGAAAGGTGAGAAGAATAAACCTACCACCATGGCTAGGGTGGATGGGAAGAAAAAGGAGGAAGTGGGTTCCTCAAATAGAGAACAAAAGATTAAGCAGATGGCCCAACAACTTAATACAGAAGACACAAAGAAGAAAAGATTTGTGGGTCAATGTTGGTGCTGCAATAGATTTGGGCACTGTGCACTGGATTGTTTTTATAATCCCTTTCATGGAAAAGCACAGGGAAAGCCTATATCAAAGAGGAGGAAGCCGGAGAAGAAGCAACATCCACAGGTCCAGAAGCATCTGTTTACAGCAAACAGATTTGGAATTCATGATAACATCTGTGATGCATGCAACGGTAGTGGTCACAAGAATGGTGCATGCCTAGGTCAACAGATATCCAGAGCTGATAAGAACAGAAGACCACACAATCCATCTAAGTATGAAGAACGTACCTTGGGAAGAAATCAGAAGAATATGGTGAACACACATCTCCCCAAGAAGATATCAAGTAGGCAAGCTGAGAAGACCCAGGATTTTAGATCCATGAAATTGAAGGGTCATTCATCCAAGAGAAACACTAAGTGGGATGAATCTCGGATGAACCCATGTGAAAGACCTAAACCAGCTGCAAAAGTTCCAAATGACATATTGGTCATCTGGCCAAAAGATTTGAAAAGAATAAGGAAACTTGAAGATGAGAAGGCCAAGGCTGGTGACAAAGGAAAAGGAAAACTTTCACATGATGAAGACATAGTGCAGGAGAGTTTGCAAACAAAGAGAAACACACGTATCAAAGAAGTTCAGTGTGAGAGATGCGAGAAGTCTGGTCACATTGCAAAAGGTTACCTAACCTTAATACCAGAGCAAGAAGCAGTCCTTAAGAGGAGTAAGAATGTATCATTCATGATGGCTGCTAAGCGGAACAATTCTCCACACAAAGCAGAAGTGAATGTGAACAGATCCATGTCACACCGAAAGATGTCAGAATACATGTTCAAATGTACAGGCATGAAGACTGGAGTGAACAGAGGAACTTGGTTGAGAAAAGAACCTCAACCAAGCAAGTCTTCTTGATGAAGCAAGAAGGAACCACCTTATTCCCGTTATTATTTCTGTATTGTATTTGTACTAATAATGCAGGGAATTGAAGGTGAAGAATGCTCTCAGGGGGAGAACCTGAGAAGTAGTGAATGCTGTCAACTCTTGATAGCCAAGCTGAAGAAGTTTCCATCCTTAGTAGATTCTTCAACTGATATTCAAAGATTATGATGATGAAGGATCACTCTTGATGAAGATGATGGGGAGTGTTTCCCTTGCGGGGGAGAAGAATGAAGAAGCTTCCATAATCACTGTTTCAATCAATATCAACTCAAGGTGGACTCAAAAGCAGTTATTCTGTGAATTTCTTGAAGAACACACCAATGAAGAAGGTATGTCATTTCTCAATCACTATCCCTTGGTTACTCAGATCAAAGATTATTTTACAAAGGGGGAGTAACTGTATTGATCAGTGACATAAAGAGAATGGAAGTGCCCCAAGGTAACTTATCCTGTCGATTGCACTTGAATGTTTTTGATCTATTTGCTGAAGTGAGTGCAGGAGTTTCAGGTTGATTATTATCTATCATATTTGATCTTCTTCTACCAGAAATAAAAGTGGTAAACCCTTGAAGACAAGATACATGAGTTCTCATCTCACGTTGGTAACATGATCTGTGAATAATGGACAACATTGTTGACTTAATCAAATCCTCTTGTTTTCTACATCGAGCATTGCTCAAGTAGACTTAGAGTGAAATGATTAATGAAACTTTGCTTAAGTGAGGATTGATACCCTCCCTACCATGCGCTTTGTATTTCTTGTCAATAAGGGGGAGAGAAAGTGAAATGCAGAAGATTCTCATTTTGACATTGACGGATTCATTTCAGAAGATGTTTAAGGTATTGACAACAAAATACAAAGGGGGATATTTTTGGAACCACTTTGTGTATAAGGTTGTATTTGTTGTCAATAGTTGTCAATGCAGATCAAAATGAAGGTGATTATGAAATACTCCGATGAAGTAGAGGAGTGCTGATTCAGATGATTGTTGTGCTGATCTTAAGTTCAAAGAACATGTGTCAAAGGTGATACATTGTTTACAACAATGAAGAATGTGAGGAGTAATCCATTCGAGGATGATTAAAGAAGAATGAGGTTTTTGGATGAAGACCATGAAATTACTCATGATTGCATGAGAACCATGCTAGATACTTCTTGACGGATTGAATCACATGCTTTGCATGAAGTTGATCATGACAGTTGATGAAGAAGACAATGTGCCAATGAGTTGACTTCTGAGATGGCCATGCGGAGATTGCAATTATGAGATGGCCATGCACATCACATTGTATCAAAAGATAATGGTACTAAAGTTGTTCCTTCAAATAATACATATCACAATAGTGGAGTTTGTGATAAAAGCCAAAGAGTTGCTGAAGGATACAGATCACCAAGAAGAAGTGATGTTGAGGTGATCGTGCTTGTTGACAAAGCAAACAAACAACATACAAATTTGTTGACAAAGGAGTTTCCATGGTGACATGTCGAGTTCAAGAGTTGTGGTCAACGATCTATGTTTGATTCATGAACTTAGACAGAGGAATGGATGATCTGGAGGCGGTACAAAAAGAGCAGATACAAGGTGGCGCTGTTTCCCAGTGTTTGCCAAATTTTTGAGCCTCAAAATCGGAAAATGAAGACATGGATTGTCTGCAAAAGGAGGTTCGCACAAAAAGGAAGTGGTGCGCGAAATATAAGAGGCTTGCGCGAAATACTTGAGCTGGGCGCGCAAAACAGCGGGTTGCGCGAAATTGTATTTCGCGCAAAAGATGTTTCGAGGTCCGAAGCTCGGAAAATGGCAAAGGCATGAGGTGTGCGAAATTATGGAGCAGTGCGCAGAAAATGGTTGTGCGCGGAAGATTTGTATTTCGCGATCAAAGCGGATTACGCGCTCAAGGAGGGTTTTTCGCGCGGGGTCGATTTTGCCTATAAATATGAAGTGACCCTCCTCCATTCAATAGAGTTCAAGACATAGATAATACCCAAGCTCTGGTGCGCGAAATTGAAGTTAGAAAGGGTGCTGCGCGTAAACTTAAAGTTTGCGCGTAAAGTCAGATTGCGCGAAAAGCAAATGCTGCGCCGAAAGTTGGTGATTGGCGCGTAAAAGGAAGATTGCGCGAAAAGTGGATTTCGCGCAAGAGTAGTGAATTGCGCGCAAGGCAGTTTCCAGGCTGCGCGTAATATTTAGAAGTTGCGTGAAAAAGGAATTTCGCGCAAACCATAGAAATTGCGCGCAAGACACCGTAAGGGTTGCGCGTAAAAATTGAGGTTTCCCGGTACATCCGGTGCAAAGTGAGATTCATCTGCGGGTGAAAGTTGGACTTCAACAGAGCATCTACATACAGAGGAAGATGCATTCCTTCATGAAAATGAAGAGACCTACAGGTCTATAAACTGTGACTGAATCCCTTCCAAGAGCAGTGAGCTTAGGAAGAGGAAGAAGGTGATCCTCTCCACCGGCAGTGAGCCAGGGGGAGTCAACGGGAGTGACCCGAGGGACGCAGTAACGGGAGTGACCCGAGGGACGCAGTGAGCTATCCCTAAACAATTGTAAAGGAAGTGAGCCTGGGACAGAGTGTCTGTACCCGAACATTTGTATCCGCAGCTAGTGAAGCATAGTGGATTTAGGTACGATCGGCAACCTGTCGGCGTATACTCCTTGGACGTAGCCCTTAGTGGTGAACCAAGTAAAAATAGCTGTGTCATCTGTCTCTGCATGTGAATGTTTAATTGCTGATCATATCCATCATACAGGTTTAAGTAGTTCCTACCAACGTGGGAACAAGATCCACAACTAAAAGAAGAAAAAGTTGCCACCCTGATTCACCCCTCCCCTCTCAGGGTGTCCCGGGGTCCTACAATTAATTCATGTTAAACCACTGGTGTGGGAAATATAGTCACGATAGGATATTGTGGCCACTTTCTAAAATTGTGTGTTGTTTGGGGATGTTGTATAAGGTCCCTCTCCATGCATTGTTTATATCAGCCACAGTGGTCATGTTCGGTGATGCCTTATGATTTCATGGGACCGATTGATAATAAAGGTGAAAGTTGGGAAATCATATGAGATCCACTGTTTTGTCGGGAGAATGTATCACTTGGAATAAATATAAAAAATATTCCATTTTAGAGGAAGGTGAGTATAGGGTTTCTTTACTTCTATAGTTTCTCACCCAAACAAACAAGGTATGATGTGTGTGCATATTTTAAGGCCTTGTTTAAGTGAAACATCAAGTTAGGGTAATGTGAGTATGGAATTTGTTATGTCTTGGAAAACTTATCGGGGATTGCATTGTAGTTGTTGGTTGTACCCAATGAAGAATTATCGTTCATGGGGTTTCCAAAGCCTAACTGCGAGGCCGAAGATGCTTGAATCATTTGAGCTCCGGCCATAGGTCTCGGAGAGAAGCTCGCTCGTAGTCAAGGGAAATCACATGGTCTTTTAAACCCTTGTACAAAGTTATATACTCAGTATGAATGTTAGAAAGATTTTAAACCTATGGTGTCATAATCTTTCTTCTGTTTCCCATGTTTGGTGGAAATGGGTGGAGGGCCATGTACCCATGTCATCGCCCAATGTTATTCCCACCGCCTTTGTTTTCCACTAAATCTTTGGAGAAAGGTGTGAAGTTTTTCTAGACTTTTTGAGAACATGATTTTTACATGGTTAATAGTGACCATTCCCTATAAAACCATGTGGATATAAGGATACCCACTTTTAGTGTATGGTTTTGCAAACCATGAAAACTAACCATGTGGTCACCCCAACTCTTTAAATTTTGGGTTCTTTCTTTACCGGCCAGTGCTGGTTGGTTAAGATGGTTGGTTCTTATGGTGGGGAGACCCACTATGTGTCTTATATATGTTATTTTGTAAATTTCTTATGGAATTATATCCTCTGTACTGGTGAGTCTATTTAGGCCTCCCCCTGTTAGTCTCCTGATTCTGTCTTGAAAAAAAATTTATTTTTTGTCTCTTATGGTGAGGAGTGTATTTGTGTCCCCTCGTACCAGTAACTTAGAGTTTTCCATGGTCTTGGATCGGTGTAGATAGTCTCGTTCTGAGCTATCTAGACACCAACATCTTTCTTGAGTAATCTTTGGGACTAGAGAGCGCCCAATGGATTAGTTAATGTACAGTAAATTTAACATTGTTCGAAATTGTTGTTCGTTTCGGTGAATTGCTTGAGTCTTGTTCAAATAGTGTTTGAGGAGTTTCATTATGAGATAATGAATGATTGTGCTTGATTGTTTCAGGAAAGTGGTATATGTTAGGTTTTTGGGATTATTCCTTCCTTCATTTATCACTAGAGGTGTTTTGGCCTTTGGGGGAGTAACCTGTCAATGGAGTACCTCTTGGTTTCTCAGTTGGGTTTGGTTGTTTCTTTGATTTTGCTGTGACATTCAGGGGTAGAAAGTTTTCATTGTGGGGATAATTTTCACATACATAGCTTGTTTTTAATGTATTATTATTTTAATTTCCATTAATGATTTGTTTTGGGGGTTTCCAAAGGTTTTATGGAGAATATGTGATTTTTCATGAATTGGGCCAAACCGTGAGCCCAATTCCAGATTTAGAAATAAATTTTGTTTCTTTTATGAATTTTTCAATTTTCAAAATTTTTTACTCATTAAGACTCCTAAATGTCCTCCCCTGATATATTAACACCACAATTAAAATTTGGATCCTTTTGAAATCCATAACCAAGGTTTATTTTGGTTTTTATTTAAGGGATTGGGCCTACTCGGAAGCCCATATCCACTTTTAAAAATTAATTTTATTTATTTAATAAACTTATCAATTTTAAGTATGTTTCGGTGATTCTAAGCCTCACATGCGCCATGTACACCCATACGCTCCCCCAGCCTCTTTACCCCATATTTGGAGCTCTTATGAATCACGATTTAGGGATGAACATCTTAGGGTTTCTAAAATCGTCTAGATTTGATGAGGTAAGTTCATTCGATCATAACTCTCTAAATTCATAATATTTTCCCTCCATTCTAGTTCCTCAATTACCTAATAATTCTCGTGTGTACATCCCATGAGTTTTGGCCGTTTTAAATTTTATATACTGGTGTTTTGGAGAGATAAATTTAATATTTCTCAAGTAAGTTAGTCCATTTCATTTCCCCTTTCAAATTTCTTAGGGTTTCATTCTATTTTTTTAGGTTTTCCTCCCTTTTCATTGATGTGACAAATGGCCAGGGGGTAGGGGTTCGAACCTATGGTCTAACCTTGTGTTTTCTTGGTCCAATTTTCTATTTTTAGGTTTGATCTACCCTTCTTGAGTTGCAGCAGTGGTGCGTTTGTGTTTTCGCACAAAGGATTCAATGGTTTCATTTGATTTGGTAGGTGATTCCAATGTTGATGCAATATTTTTTTATTTTCAGGCTATATTTATCCTATTTTCCGATTTATATCATTTTATTATTTCTGTAGAAATTGGTTCTAATGATGTTTCTATTGCAATTGAATTTTAAATACCAATTTTATGTGAAATTGGGGGGTTTCCAAAGAAATGTTTTATTTATTTATTTAGGGATGCCCTATAAATACTTAGTTGTTTTTATTGATCTATAATAAGGCATAAAATTATGTTTATAATGTTTATCCCCATTGGTTATTACTGTAAAAATGTGTTTTAATTGTGTTTGTAAAGAAAGTGAAGTTTCGGTTCCACTTTTGTGTGAAAATGAAGGTTTTACAAAGTTAACACTTCTTGTTTAACAATAGGATGCCCGAAAATTGATTTTTTGTTTTAATTGAAATGTATTGGGATGCCTTTACTGTTTTCGTAACTTAGAAATGTCAACATAGTGTACAAGTGGGTGTCATAAGGGGTTTTCTGTGCAAAACAACACGAGATTTTGAGAAATTGATTTATTCAAATTCAATGTGTTTGTTGTGTGTTTTAAGTGGTATAAAATGTGATAGCTATTGTATTTGGTGTATGTGACAAGTAGTGGTGTTTTACATTAAAATTTATATGTGTTAAATCCTGAAATTGTTTGAGCACAAAGGGAGAAGCCCGGGTACCTAGGTGGGGTGGATTTGTACTATAACGGCTAGTGGACCGGATGGGTTTTTCCCTTGTTTCACATAGAATTTGGATAAAGAAAACACTAACTAAACTATGTGTATGATGATTTGGTACCAATAGGTTATGAGTATTTTCCCTAGTAGTGGCCCGTGCACGAGAACAGATTTTACTATGGTTACATTACACCGAGGTAGGAGGTATATGGGGCCTGAGACTATCTAGTGTCTAGGGGTGTTCCCAATTTTGTTTCTCATTGGATTTTTGGTATTTTTCCCATGTATTTGGGTTTATTTGGAATTATATTTAATTATCTAACATGAATATTTAAATGTGTTAACATTTTTAAATTTTTATCTTGATAAATGTTTTTAATTTTAAGTTGCATTTCATGGAATTTGTCACCGCTTTTCATTGCATATTAAAACTGTTTGACTTTTCACCTTGTATTGCATACACCTTGGAATCATAGGGTGGTATCTTATTGGGCTTTGGCTCACACCCTACTTACACCCCTTGGGTGTAGGTAGACTTTTTTTTACCCAGGTAAAGGAAAGGCTACGGGTAATGGCGGTTCAGGGTGTTAGTCCGAATCATTGGGGCGGAGTAATGGAGGTGGCTTGGGGGTGATGACCCCTTTTCATGTGTAGTCCATGGGGATGTTTTGTTTCTATTCCATTGTATCTTTGGACCTTTTGTATTTCATTTGAACTTATGTATTCAGTTCTGGATTTTTTTTATAAACCTTGTTGGTATGAATTTTTTAGATTCATTTTATCAAATATTTTTGGTGTTTTATCTATACATATTCATGTAAATCATTCCCAAACCAAGATTAATGATACACGTGAACATGTGCCAGCCCGTGGGGATAGGGAATGCCCTTTGGGCCTTGTCACGAGCTGGGTCTAGTGCCGGTGTTGGCGGCGACCAGATTCGGTTCGTGACAACAACTCTTGGAAGTGTGGATGTTAAATAGGATAATATTATTTTTATGTGTACTTATAGTATTATGGTGTATTAGGGAATAAAACCAATATGTTTTGGATCAATAAAAATCACTGAAATTTTTCCATCTGTTATAATAAATAATGTTTAAGAGGGTTTCCATCCTCTAAAAGAAAAATTATGAGAAAAATCTTTTTGAAATTTTAGGACAGATTCCAACCTTTTAACTATTTTTGAATGTTTAAAAAATGGAAATCTTCATAATGGATTTTTTTGTTTTCTTACCAACACAACAACCAGATTATAATAATTCTCATTATCTAGATGTGAAAGAAGATAATGGTAAAGAAAATGATCTTATAATAGAGACTAATTACAAAGCTATAAAAGGAGAACGATCCTAGATTATTGATAATAGTTTTTGTTATCATATGGTAGTAGATTTGAAATTTTTTATTAATGTAAAAGTTTTTAAATTAGGTAATATTATGTTTTTCAATAATTAATCTCTCAGAAATAATGGTTTTAGATTTCATTGATTGGGGATGAATAGTATAAATACTAGATGGCCATGTTTGTTGATGGGAAAAACATATTGAGTATTTTAAAAAGTATTTATAAAGAAATAAATTTATTTCTATAAACTAAGGTTTTTTGTGTGAAAATAATTGAACATATAAAAGTTTTTATAAGAGGCCATCATAGAAAAGGAAACTTTTTTTAAGTAGGTGATGTTCAGAATTCTTGTTATCCTATAATGATGAATTAAAAGCAGTTGTGGGATAGATTTTTTTTACATATGTGTTGGATAAGCATGACAATGTTTTAAAAGTGAGACAATATTTGTGATGCCCATGATATTAAAAGAAGAATATATAGGTTCTATTTAAATTGTAAAAAATGGTTGATTACAAACTATGTGATCATGAATGGTGATATTTATTCAACTCTCCCTTAAGAACTAATTCAATTTGATATTTTTATAACAATGAGTAAACACTAAATTTTTTATGTCAGGTAATTAATTTGTTTTATTGATCCTTTTACTCTCATTACTTCTGTAATGTATTTGAAACAAAAATAAGATGCTCAGGTGATATTTAAGCCTTTCAGGAGAAGTTATCAAATGTATTGTGGGTATTCTATGAATATTGTGAGAACACATCATGGCAGAGAATACAATAATAAATAATTCAAAAGTTATGTTTAAAAACCATTGAATATAACTTGAGTTCAAAGCATCCAATACACTATAATATAAGGGTGTTTTTAAAAAAATAAGAGAAGTTTGGTTGAGATGGGGTGAAATTTGTTATAAAAAGATGGACATTCCCATTACTTATGAAAAAAATTGACGAGTAAAACCATTTATATTTATAATGGGTGTTTCTATAGGTCGTATATTGATATGAATCCTCGTGAAAATTTCTATGATATTTCTCCCTGATTATATCACTTAATAGCATTTGGGAGTCCCTATATAATAAATAAAAATTGTGGAATTCTAATAACGTTTTATTTAAGAGGTGAAGGTGGAATACAAAATATCTATTCTATTGATGGAAGAGTATATAGAAGATTACGAAAAGAAAAATTAAAAATTTTGGATTATGTTGATGTAAAATTTCACAACAATGTTGAGGAATATGTTATACAAACACATGTAGAAGTGGAATAGGAAGAAGATGAAAGAATTGTTGTTGATAAACATGAAAATCATTCTAACAATAGTGATTCCACATAGATGGGAGAATCAAAATCATCTATATACAGTGATGATGAAGAACTTCATACATATCAAACAAGGTAGGGGAAATAAGTAAAAGGTCAAAACATCATTGGGGATCAGAAACAAAAGGGTCAATCAATGAAAACATCATATAAGGAAGGATGGTAATGTAGTGGGAGAGGAAGGAAACCCTTTTCGGTATGATGGTGATGTCTCTGTGATGGAGAATATGAATGAATCAAACATGGAAAAGAACCAGTATGATATTGTAGGTTATTTAGAGATCATGTCCCTTGTTTATAAGTATAGATAAATCAAGTGTTTTTATAGGTTGAAATTTTTTTAAGAACATACAAGCTGAATGAATGAGGGATGTGAAATTCACTTTTTGAAAGGACAATGGTCATGTTGAAATCAATTATCAGAAAAGAAAAGGTAATGAAAATGCTCTACCACTCGATATAAGTGAAATATTTGGAACTTCCAAGGAAAAAGATTCTATAATGGATATTGTATTTGAAAACTGGAATGTCCCAATAGATGAAGGGACTGAAAAAACATCATTGATCTATGAAGATAGGAATATTACTGATCATTATAATATAAAAGGACACAAATATGAAGAGACCTTGAAGGGTCTCAAGTAGGTCACTATAGTGGGAAAGAACTCTAATAATGATCAGATCACTTCATCTCCTGTTTCAAGAGAACATGACCCTACTGATTTAGATAACATTCTGGAGACTCAGATTGAGGCTCTTCAGTAGGATATACCAGCTTCACCACCCTCTGTTGACATCACACTCTAATTCTACAGCTTATGGAAATTTTAGGATCAAATCATCCCATTCAAGGTGTGGATAATTTGGCCTCCCATGGGAACTCTAATGTACAATGCTTTTTCATTTCTATTCAATCTTGTCTGGTTGATAAAGAGAGTACAACTTAGGATGAATTATCACTAGTTCCCATATCCAATGCTTCCTGAAAGATTTTTAATGATTAGAAGACACTTGTAAAATGTATGTCCAATAATACATTTACTCTTTTAAGTGGGAATTTCTTGTCTGATGACACAGAACAAAAAAAATGAACAGTATAAATGTGAATATTGTAAACTAGGGGAATTTGACAAGGCTTCAAAATAACTAAAAGATGAAAAATAGTTAAGAAACCTAAAAAATAATTGAAATAATATAGTAGGTGTCAAAAAGAGGAATAAAAATAAAGGTACTAAATGTGGCCAAGAAATAGTGCTAATGCAAGAAGGGCCCCTAACAAGGAGCCGAAACCATGAACAATGAGGCTCATTTGTTATAACTATCATGGGATAGGTAATTCCCCTACAATAAGATACCTTAGACACTATATTAATACCTATAAACCCATGTTCATTGTAATTGAAGAAACTAATATGTTATTTGAGAGATAGAAATCCTTCAAGTGTACCTCACTTGGATATAATTTTTTTCTCCCAAAATCTACACAATATATATACGGATCATTTGTGGATTTTTACCCACATAATAATTCATGTGTTATCTTTTCTAAAGAGTTCTCAATGTATTCCAGTGCATATAAAATATCAATTTTGAAACCTCTCATCTTTATTTGTGTATTCATCTACTTCATATACTATGAGAACGGATCTATAGAGTGCGCATGAGAGTTTATCATATTCCACATGATCTAAATGGGTTGTTAGTGATTTCAACACTATTCATTGGCATGATGAGAATATTGAATTGAGTATAAATAGGGTACCTGTAATTGATTTTTTCTCCTATGTTTACTATTTTCAACTTGGTGAAGTCCCACTTGTTGGAGATAATTCACCTAGAATAGGTACACGTTGAATGACAGGTGAGATAGGAGGCTAGATAGATGTATTTTTCTAATGGAGGATAGAAGTGAAACCTCTGTGGTTTCTGGATCTACCCCCCAATCATCATTTAGAACACAACCTCATCATTGTTTAGATCTTCCGTTACATTTCATGGTCGGAACCACATCCCTTTCGGTTAAATTATGGGTGGCTTGATATGGATGGATGTAGAGAGATTATCATGGAATCTTGGAAATATAAACCTCATGGTGGACCAATGCAGACCCTTGCTATGAAGAATAATAATACTATAGGATTTCTAAAATATCTGAGTAAGAAATAATTCTCTATAATTTATCTTCATATTAATAGTGTTGAAGAACATATTTCAAGCTACCATATTAGGAAGAAGAATCAAGATTCACCTTCTAGAGCAGAAATTGATGCGTCAAAAATGTTAGATGATCTTCTAAATAGAAAAAATAATTATAATCGAATATTTTTAATTAATATTCACTCAAATGTTGTGACATGGAATCAAATTTCCTTCAAAGATTACATAAAGAGAAGTAGAATAAAATTGAAATGAATTCCATTAATGTGAATGGACAGTTACGCACTTCTGAGAATGTAATTGCAACTACTATTGTGGAATATTTCAAGGAACATTATGCTGATGATGGGGTTTGATAAAAAACTGGTGGATAAAATTCCTTCTTGTATTAAGGATTTATAAAATCAGGCACTTATCATGAACCCTCCAATGAAGAGATAAAGTAATCCCTCTTCCCTCCCAATATGGAATGTGCAGCGGATCCAGATGACCTCACTAATAAATTGTTCAGGTTTTACTTGGACATTCTAAATAATGACATGTCTAGTGAAATCAAATAATTATTCAATCATGTCACTTTTCCATAAAGTATAAAATATAATTTTATTTCCTTGAAACCAAAGAAGAGGAATGCAATTGATATATTGTATTTTAGACTTGTGGATCTTGGGAACACCATTCAACAGATTATCATAAAGATTATTATGACCAGATTGTGAGAGAAAATGAAGAAGATCATCTCACCGAATAAATTTTTATTTTTTCAGAATAGGAGCATTCATAATTGTCTCATTTTTTCATTGAAAGGTCTGAACATAATTAAATAGAAATCTAGGAATTGGATTATTTCTCCGAAAATTGAAATCTCCAAAGTGTTTGACACTATAAAATATATATTATTCTTTTTACTCCTCAAGAAGTACAAGTTATGAAATGACATTACTAAATTGATCAGTACAATTGTTTTAACCTCAAGACTGTTTATTATAATTAATGGATTTACCAGTGGTTACATTCATTGTAATAGGGGTGTCATGAATGGAGACCCCATCTCCAGCCTTCTATTTGCAATTGATGAATATTTTTTTGTGTAGATGCATTATAGAAATCTCCCAGCATGTACTATATGAGAATATTAAATATTGCGAGGATAATTGTTTCCGATCACATATTCTATATGGGGTTTATATCCTCTTATTTGGTTAGTCTTAATGGAGAACCATTAATGTTATCAATGATACCTTCTTTTATTATGAACAAGTGGTTGTCAGAGACATAATCTAGGAGAATTCGTTCAGTGTTTTCGGTGAGGGAATCCCATTGGGAAAGAAAATATGGTCACTATAAATCTTGGGGATAATAGGGGATCTATTACCTTTAATTATCTTACTGTTCCACTATTCTGGTGGAATTTTTAGAGAAACTATATTGCGGGAATATGATTGGGAATTATTAATCAACTTTCTAATTAGCAGGGAAATGCCTTGTCACAATCTGGAATGGTGTGACTTGATAACTCAACATTTACCTCCTAGTTTGTGTGCCCCTTTTATATTTATAGATGGCCGAGTAATCTCATCAATGACCTTCATTATATGATAAGTAATTTTCTATTTATAGGATCAATACATAAAAATAATCTTATAACTATTACCTATATGGAATATATGAGACCTATATATTTTTTGGGACATGGAATCAAGGATCTCATAATATTAAATCATGGTCTCATTAATAATTTCACCTTGAATTTTCTAAATTGTGAGGTCCCCAATCTTTTCATTGTACATAGTTTTAAAATTTTGATGCTGAATAGACAAAAGTCCAATCTTGCATCATTTATATGGTTATCTATCAAATGATAATTCAAGGTAATTATGCTGAATTTAATGTGGCTAGTGAGTAAGAATGCAACTATCAACTATTTGAGGAATCCATGGCCGGAGACACCTCTTAGTACACTTCCAATTCCCTCATAACTAGAAAATTTTTCAATTAAATAATTTCTATAAATAAACAACTATGATGATATGATTTCAACACATGTTGTTTTGGAAATAAAATCTTACACCCTCATGGATATTGACACACTGATTTTGAGACCCATCATGATTTGGATGTCTCACTATCAAGAAATATTATTTGAAGAATTTTGAATACTCCAACTCACCACCCCTTTGGATCTTAAACATTAACATATCCTTCGTACAACCATTAGTTTTATTTTTTTATTTATGATCTCTAAAAATAGGGTCATTACTCATTTGAAAATAATGATAACTAGTTAACAAATTGTATCAGCTTTTCATCTAATACTAAAGGCTAATGAGAACATCCATTGACTTTATGTGGAATTTATTTATGCTAAGTATTTAGTGAGGTATGTCATCTATATTTTTCTCATTAACTTTTATACATGCAGGAAGATTCATGAACTGGTATTACATATATCAAAGGTCGGTCTGAGTGATAAGATTCAGATCCTTATTATTTCTCTTGTTGTATCAATCTGTGCTATCATATAGTCAGACATGAATTCCACTCACTTTGAAAACATAAAACCTATCGGTGATTGTATAATTCAAATTCATCTGGATATGCAAGTAGTAGAAAAACTAGAGCTTGGTACTACGAAGAACACCTGTATGGACTAAAAAATTCTAAGGCAAATTGCAGTAGCAAAAAAACTGAGGAAGCCACTAATGATGAAGTAAAAACATTGGATACCTCTTATATACTCATGGATTAAAGTGAATGTTTATGGTGATGCATTAGGAATGTCTAGACCCTCAAGATGGGGAGTGACATTCTACAGATTTCGAGGGTTTTTTCTAGGCTATTTCTTCAATTTCCTTGGGAATTGGATCTACTTATGAGGATGAAATTTGGGCCATTATATACGCCATCGAACATGATGTTCATAGAAACTGGGGTCCATTATGGATTAAATCATATTGATAATTTTCTGTACAATCCCTAAATACAAGGACTAGATATGTACCATCGAGAGTTATTCTTTTTTGGATTTAATATGTCCAGCGGGATAATTGACTTAAATTCATGTCCTGACATGTTTATAGAGAGGAAAATAAATATGCGGATGTGCCTTCAAAAAGAGAAATCATAGAGATGAGTACCTTATGGTCATATAGTCCCCCTCTATATATTTCAAATATGGTTGAATCAAATATCCAGGGATTGACATACTCTCTATTATGTAAATATGTGGTTTAACTTACTTTTCTTTTTTACTTTTTATTCTAATAAATAATAAGATCAACTTTTATTGGTCCTAGAATTTCTTGGTAATAAAAACATCAAATGTTATTACACCTACAACATTGAAAGAAAAATATACATGATAGATTTTAATAAATCTTTTGATAATCAAAAAATTATTTAGGCTATGAATGAAGAGTTTGATCAGATTTAGAAGAATGATACTTCGAAACCTGCACCTAAACCACATGATTGAAACGTTATTGGTAGAAAGTAAGTTTTCCTAAAAAAAGAATTATAATAGTGATGTAATAAGAAACAAGGTGAAATTGGTTTGAAAAAGCTTCTTATAGATTAAAGGAATAGATTTTGATGAGACTTTTTTTTACCATAACAATGTTAGAAACAATTATAATTTTTCTTGAAATTTTAGGACAATGAAGATGTAAAAATATTAAGATAGATTTTAAAATAAAATTTCCCAATGGGGAACATGATATTGATATTTATGTTGATAAATTATGTTTATTTCATATTGGAAATGATGAATGTTATTTGTGAAAGGTAAAGAAATCATTTTTAGGGTTAAATAAATGTCAGAGAGCTTGGTATGCCTGCTTAAGGATGTTAAACATTTAGAAAGGAAGAGATAATAATAATCACTAAATAAAAGAATATAAAATTATTTGTATCATTTTTTGGATTACACAGATGATATTACTTGTATGGAGAATGATAAATTAACTGGTGAAATGGTTTTTAAATAGATCAATAAGTTTTTTGAAATGTCCATGTGTGGTGAAAGGAAATAATTTATTGGATTTCAAATCCCAAAAAAGAAAACATAATTTTTCCTTATTAGGATAAGTATGTTATTAAAATAATTGTTGAGTTTTAAATAGATATTTAAAAATGTGTTTCCACACCAATTTCAGCGAGAACCAAGATTACTAAAGATATTAAAGGAACAAAATTTGATTCTAAAGAGTTTTAGAGGATGATTGGAAGTTTTATATATTTTACCACTTCACAACCGTATATTGTGTACGTGTAACATTATTTGAAAGCATTAAATGTGTTCCAATGGAATTAAATATCTTGTCTAAGATAATAATTATTCTATATATCATAGGCATAATAGATTTTTTAATCAGATACAACAACATTGAAAGAATTAAATTTTTTTTGGGTATACAGATGCCGACTGAACCAAAAGTGTAAATGATAGGAGACTCACATATAGTGTGGTATTAGTTCTCAGGGAAGTGTTTCTAGGTTGGCATACATTGAAAAAAAATTATATAACTCCATGAAATAATGAATCTCAGTATGTTCCATCTAGTCAATATAAAATACAACTTAAGTGGTTGATGACACAATTGGACCATTTTGTTGTTGAATTTAATTGACCATTGCTCATGGGTTTTGATAATTAGAGGGCTATTAGTCATACAATAAGTACAGTGCAACAGTAATGTTCCAATAAAAATGAAAAAATTATCCCAATATCAACGATAAGGTAGAGAATAATTAATTCAAGTTAGAGTCTCCTCATACAATGAAACAATTTTTAAAATGTTTACAAAACCTTTACCATAGGATGGTTTTAAAAAAATGAGGTTGATCATGGGAATCCGAAATCTTTCTCTCCAAATTTGAGGATTTTGTTTTTGTCCTAAACCTCATATATTCTATGGATATCATAGTAAAGGGGCATAAAAATGTTTCTTAATAAATCTTTCATGGATTTGTGATAAACCTTTAAAGGAGATATGCATTTAGGAGTAGTTACGGGTATGTTGTGATCTCAAAATTTATCTACGTGAACCGTTAAAATAGTTTGATGAAGTAGTTGTCAAAAACTTCTTTTAAATAGAGGATTCTATTTTGATGAATTGTAAATTTTGAAAGGATCAAAGTTTGTTGAAGATGTATCCTAAGTCACTATATATGGATATCATGCTTTTATATCAATGATTGTTGTCTCCTAAAATGAGTTCATTTAAAAAGGATTACATTTCTTGATTATTAATCTATAGAAATATTTACACTGTTTTAATTATATATAAACAATGGTTGATGATAAAATTCAATGGGGTAGATTTTTGGGACCATGTTTGATGAAAGTGGGTTTAGATTTTGGAAGAATTTGTTACAGAATTGTTTGTATTTTGTATTTATTAGAAAAATACAATTAGGTTTCTAGGTGTTGTTGATCAGATGAAGGAGTGAAAGACTCATTTTATCATATGAAAAGTTAATATTGTCCCTTTGGTTTAGTTTTAAGTTCACAAAAATATTTTCTAGTAACATTTTATTTTCAGTATCACATTGTGTCTAGAATGATGTTTATGGTCATGTTGAGAAGCTGTATCAAAGTCTGAATTTCATTTAATATATTTGATAAAAAACTGACAATGATTTCATCTTTTTTAAATCCTTAACATCATAATTTAATAGAAATCATTGGATCAAATATTTTTGAATGTAATGGGGAGAAAATAATTCCAATTTTTTAAATTTATTATAAATCAATTTGAGTTTCGAATTGAAATATAGAAGTTGTTAACTAATGTGAAGTTTTATAGATTTCCATTTTTAGTCAGATGATGTTGTGCCTATAATCATGTTGTCAACATAATAGAGATGTTATGATACATTAATTAGTTTGTAGAATAATTGATCATATAAATTTGTAGTCTTCTGGGCTCGAATCATTTGTACAATAAGTACTAGTTGATGAGATTATTTTTTTTCTGAGAGGATTGTTTTTTCTAAATTCAGAGTTATTTTAGGTGTAAGGATTGACCGATAAATCATACTAGAAGATCTATTATACAGTTTAATATACCAAAAAAATCAATAAGTGGAATAAATCAGGATTTTAAAAGGTATTGAAAGAACGAAGTTATTACCGACATTGGTCCATCAGACATGAGGTTCCACTGATCTATCAGAGGAGATTCTGTCAAAAATCCACAAGACAATGTTTTTCTATATTTATGGAATTATATTCAATGTTATATCAGAGGATGAACATAATTTTAAAGTTGTTGGATTCAATGAATCAGATAGGTTACAGAGACCACACAATTAGAGGATGAAAAATAATGTATTCAACTGTTTTCATCAATGTATTGGAGTGTGGTATGAAAGTATAATTTTTTTTTTGTTTTTAGTCAATTAAGAACAAGAATTAATGAATTTAATTTAATTTGTCAAGATTCATCAAACAATATTTACAACAGTCCATTTGATTTGGAATAATGACTGATTCATTAGATGCCTACAGACACCTATAATTCATAAGTTTCTAAATTTTATTAAATTTAGTTTTGGAACAGTCTACAGTTTTTTTAATTCTAATAAAAAAATAGTTAAATGTTATGAATATGAAATTGATGGTTTGTATAAGGGTTTCACTATCTTCGTAAGTTTCAACATAATTTATGTAAGAAAATGTTCTAAAGGAGCGTCATAATGATATGTCATTAGTCTAAAAATTGTTTTATTAGAATGAAAAATTGTATAAAACTACAAAATAGTTTATAATATTGAAGAAGGATGATGTTTTGGGAATAATAAAAAAGATTTTAGAAGAATACATTAGAGTTTAGAAGCACTAATATAATAAAAGATAAACTGAAATGTACGTAAAAATTGAGTATATGTAATTTTTTTTAGATGGAAAATCAAATTGTTTTATACCCTATTCCATTTCTTGCACACATATAAGTAAACGTTAAGGAACAAAACACTCTGACACTATTCATGTGGGAGAGAGAAAAAGAACTTATTTTTTTAGAATGATTTAGAGGAGTAAATGTTTCTATATAAAGGATTATTGATAAATTTTAACTAAAAGTAGAAGAGTGAGGAAGATGTTGTAGTCATAGAATTCAATATATGAGAGAGTAATTGGATTTTATGATTCATGAAAATAATGAATTGATTCCTAATTGTTTCAAGACCATCTATTTAGACTATTTTTCTAGACTGAGGAATTAGACTAATGAATCTGACTAAGCATCAGATCGAGTGTCAGTATGATGTCTAAAAGGTTATTTTCTTCCTTCTAATAGGTAGGAAACTAAAGAATTTTTTTATATTGTAGAATTAAAAAAGTTTAAGATATTAAATAAGAATATGTACATGTTTAGAAACAATATTTTGAGGTTTATAAACATGATACAAAACATATTTTATATCAACCGGGATAGAAGAAGCACATGAAATATTGTATTGAGCATTTCTCTACACAGTTTTAAGGGTATTTCCTACTTATTGTATCCACAAAAATTGTTTTTTTTTCTTTTTGATTATGTGGTATTGTATTATTTTTAAACCATGTCAAGGAATTGTTAATATTACAAATTATATAGAATTATAAGTACTTATTTTTCTATGGATGTGTGAATGTTTTTGTTTTTAGAAAAGTGACAAATTTTAAAAGGAAGTGTTGTTAGTTATATAAGATATATAATATAAATGAAAAAAGAACAACTAATTCACCCCATCCTCTACTTAGTTATTATATTTATCCCGGTTGTGCCTTTTCAACTAGCCCCTAATAGAACATAACCAAAAGGATCTATGATCTATTTGGTATTATTAGGACATGTAATTTTTATATTAGTTTAATGAAGTCAATTGAAGATTTTTTATTGGGTTTTAACAATGGGGGAAAATTAATTCAAGTAATAATTTATAATAAAAATAATAATATTTTCCCTTTTGAATTTTTTCCTAAAAACAATGTGATCATACGCATAATAGAGTATGATTATATTCATATAATGGATTTGATTTTATTTATCATTATATGAAATATTATAAAGATAAATAATTCATATTCAATTTCTAAAATGATTCTTTATTTGTATTTATTAATAATTTCATTTCTTTAAAAACATATAAATAATATTATAACTAATTAAATTTGAATGTAAATATTACCATGCCCACTACATTAAAACTAACGGAAAATTGAATATTAGTCATGTTCTTGTGTTGAATGAGTATATAGATGGATTTCCTGGTAATTTTACATATGTTATTTCAAAATCTGATTTTGATTTTAATATTCACATTTTATATAATGATTATCCATGTTCATAACCCAATAATTAAATATCATTAGTTGATATGTTAATGTTAAATAATATCCACTTTAATTGCGTGACAAGGTTTTCATTCATCCTAGAGCTTCACATTATTTTTCCCCAATTTTATTAAATGATTGATGGGTCTATGGGAATTTTCATTGATAATAGAGAACTTGATAACATAAATTATGAGAATAAGTATCCTTATCCCCAAATTTTGGACTCGTTTGGTTAGCTTCATGGAGGAAAATATTTTAAAAATATTGACTTCAGGCCATGGTTTCATTAGTTGAAAGATAATGAGGAAGAAATTCCTTGGATGATGGTACATATAATATATTACCATGATGAGATTATGGTTATAGATTTCATGTTGAAAAATGAATAGATTGTATTAATGAGTCTTATGAATAGTTATTCGAGGTCTACCATTATAATTTCATGTGGTATTTCCGATTGAAATTTTTGAATATTTTAAATTTTTTTTGATAATGTAAAACATATAATGAGTATTCTATATAACTAGAAAGAATATAATTTGTATATATAATTAATATAATTTGAATATAATTTATAAAAATTTAAATCCTTTGTAATATTATAACTCAATATTGGTTAATATTGTATCTTTATAAATCTAATGTTGTTTAAAGATGATCCAAACATAAAAATGTCACTATAATTTAATGTTTTCACATAGTAGGTGGTCAGTACAAATTATTTGATGAAAAAGTATGACAATTAGCAAAACTACTGGAAACGATAACTCAAAAGGGATTCAAATAATTTTTGATTAAAGAGTTCCGTAATTTTAATTCTTATGTATTATAATTCCATTTATGGAAAATGAAAATTTTCATTTATAGTGATTTTGTATTGAAGGGGCTTTGTTGAGCTTTGATGCAGAATAATCAGGAAATTTTGTTTCCATCACTCAAATAGATATCCCATGAGTAGAATTATCCTATGAATGTACATGAACTACATGTAGAATGTTTTTTATTTAAAACTACATAGGTATAAATTATATTTTTAGAAATTTGAAATATATGTTGATAATAAAATTTTGATGTCTATATTCACTAAGAAAGAGTTAATCATGATGCCTGGATGATGGTTGGAAGTGTTAAATCATTATGATTTCACGATTTACTATCATCAAGGTAAAGAAAAAAGGCTAATCGTTTCCTTTTGTATTAAATAAAATTTTTCATTGAATATAATATTATTGGAACACGATCGATTTATTAATGATTTAATAAATAGTGGATAGAAAATTCATGTATGTTGAAAATACCTATTTTTTTGTTAAGGTGTTAGTGTATCCATATTTTTTAGAAGAAATTAATATGATTAAATGAAATATCTTATATTTCATGAAATAGAAGATTAGTTTAAGAATGTTAATTTTTATGTGTTTAATATTAATAAATATTGTTTTATATTCTTTAAAAAAAGATTGTGTGTGTTGAATGATTTATAGTTTATGAAAGAATTGTTGAGAGAGGCCAATAAGAATCTATTTTATACTTATCTATAAATTTATATGATGATTAGAAACATAAGGGAATATAATTGGTACAATGGAATGAAGAATGATATTTCTTGTTTTACAAAAACAATAATTGAACTTTCAACTAGTTAAATCTGAATGAAAACCTACAAAGGGTATAATTCTGCATTTTCCATTTATTTTATAGAAATGGGACAATATATCCATGGATAAAATTTTGACATTACAAAAGACATCTTGAGTTAATAATTTTATTTTTTTTATTATTGATTAATTGACTAAATCTATACATTTTTATCATATTTGAGATACAATGTATTTGGATAAGCTTTTTTATCCTTATCATAAACACATAAATAGATTATATAGAGACCCTATATGAATTACATCTGATCATAATCATAGATTTATATACAATTATAAGAATTTTTTTTTGATGTCAATGATTACATACATTTATTTCAGTATACATTTTCAACCTAAATGTGATTGATAGTCTTAGTGAACAATTCAGATGTTGGAAGAAATGCATTGGGATTTAGCATTAAATTAAATGGGATGTAGGGATCAACATAATTTATTAGTTTAATTTTCATATAATTAAAATTTTCATACCTCTATACAAGGGAAAACTTTTAAGGTATTATATAAATATAAGTGTAAAATCATATCAATTTGGGATGTAGTCAATGAGAGAAATTTTTTAGGACTCAAATTAGTGGAAGAGATGAATAAAAGTTTAATTAAGATTCAAAACCATATGAGGTATGAAAAAAATAGGATGATTTTATATGTAGATAAATATATAAAATATTATTTATATGAATTTTGGGATTATATATTTCATAAATTATTTCTATAGAAAGGTATAATGTTTAAGTATAAGAACAAGATGTTATTCCTATTGTTTATTTTAAAAATTGAAGGTCTAGAAAAAAGTGAGATCAATTTCATACTATGTGCTATTATCCATTTGTTTATCTCAGGTACATGATGTGTTCCATATTTCAATGTTATAGGAATAAGCATGTGATTCATATCCTATTTTGTTATAGGAAGTGGTTTATTCAGAAGATAAAATTTTATATGAGGAAAACCCAACTTTTATTATCAATTTACTAATAGAAGATATTATGGAATAATTTGACTCACTAGATTATGTGTTTTTTTAAAAATGATATGGTTTTTTAAATGGTATGTGAATCTAAAAAAGATAATTTTGAGAAATAAACTCAATTGTATATGGATTTACTAAAATTATGAGGACATAATTTCTTTGAGGATGGAATAATATTACAACCAATATAATCCTACAAAAAGATAAACATTTTAATTTTTATATTTTAATTTTATGGATTCACATTCAATATTATATTATATATATTTTTTCAATCAATAGAAGAATAGTTTAATTTAACTAAATTTCTTTTCCATGTTTAACATAGTGTTATTTTAATGTTAAATTTCACAGTTTAAGTATTTGTAATTATAAAAAAGATTTATTTTTAATTCAATATTTTAATATAAAATTATGAAAATATTTTTGGATTTTTCTAAATTATATATGTTTTCGGTGAACAGTGATGAATATCAAATTTACCAATAGTATAACTTTTATAAAATTATGTTGATATAAGAATTAATTATAATTTTAGAGTACCTGTTATTAGAAACAATATATATTTATTTTCAAATAAAATTAATTTTAAATATAATGTTGAACATTAAATACGATGATTTTCATTTTTCAAATCTATTTAGTTATTTTTTTTAAATAAAAACTATTTTTATTTATTATTAATTATCATGTATACATAGGGATCCCTTCAATTTAGGTTTTCCAAGAATTTTAAAAAACAATTTATTAATTATAAATAATTTATTTAATTGTTTTGGATCAGTATTATAAATGATTTTTAAATAAAATTATTTTAATACTTATTAAGATATTTCGTTCAAAACTTTTTTTCATTATGAAACACATACTTATTTTAAAAGTAATTTTTAAAAATATTAGAACATAAATAATAAAAAAAGGATTCAATATTTTGGATTTTCTTTTCATTTCAAAAAAAATAAATTTCAATTTTCATTTTCCTCTATAGTTAAAATGGTAAATCATCATCACCACGGTTATGGTCTAAATAGTTAATCAGGTTGTTAAACTAGAGATAATAATTAAAACATAAATAAAAATAAATATATATATGATTTTTGTATGTATTAAAACAACAATTTATAATATATTAGAAATTTGACTAAATTGGTGACACTTTACCTAAGGAGGACATTTATTATATTTAAGAGTTCTTAATAATTACTACAGTGAAAATCCTCTAATTTATAAAATGGAATATCACCATCTAACATCTACATATACTCATATAACCATATATTTAAAAATTAATCCAAAATATCAATAAAAATATACTATACATGTTATATATGATATAGTCTCCAAAATGACCCATCATAGATAGATTACGTAGTGAGTGAGATGATGATATCCATGAAATAGATATAAATGTTACCAAAATTTATTCAAGTTTATTTCTTTATATATCGCCTTAAAATTTATTATAATAATAATAATTAAATTTTATTAATATCATTAATATAATGAATTAATTTTCTTAAATACATTTTTATCCTTATCATACATTGGAAAATGAAAACATCACTCATATGAACATACAGACTACCACCTTTTTGAACATCACATTTCTTTTAAATTGAATTAATTAATATATGGTCATAAGGATGTATTTAATTTATAAAAACATTATTTATAATATTAATCGGTTTCAAAATTTTTTATAATTTTAGAAATTTATTCCCTTTTGATGCATTATAATAATTACCACATGGATCATGTGTATGTGCGTACTACTACTTTCATGAATGATGTATCCCATTTTTTATCACCATCTAACATATATGGTTTTAAATTTATATTTACTATTTAAAATTGAGAATTAAATTATTTTTAATATTATAGATTTTCTTTAAGCTTGAAATTTTTTTACCATGTTCAACACACCAAATTTATTTCAGATGTCATGAATCAACCAACCACAAAACACCCAACATAAACAAAATTGTGTAGTAAATTAATTCATTAAGGTAAAAAATGATATAAAATGAATAATGACAATGGAATTAAAATGAAAATGTTTATTAGAAATGTAAATAATTGATATGATTATATTATTACAAGGTTATAGAATATATGAATAAATACAGTACAAAAGATTATGGATTTTTCATTAAAGCCACATTTTAAAATGGTTTGGGGTTATCCTTTTAGCACATTATTTCCATATCAATGATAATAAATTTATTATTTTTTAATATTTTTAATTATATTATCGTTAAAATTCATATTTTTATTTTTTCAAAACTCTTTAAAATGAAATCTTTAAATTTTTTCTTTATATTTATTTTTTTAGTTCTTTGTAAAGATGTAAAAATAATTTTTTAACATTTACGACATCACTAAATATTCCCACCTTCATAGCTGATATATCACGCATTCCCAAAGAAATGTTTATTAAAAAATACCTAAAAATCATGGGGGTCAGATTTGATGGAGTCTGAAATAACTACCAATTGAAATAAGTCCATAATCATGATTTTGAATTTCGATGCAATGATAAAGAATGTTTTGTTCAATATTATTACATTCACTATCTAAAATATGAGCCACAATTTTCACCACCCTCTAAGTATGTATAAATACCATTCCATGGTCGATGACCATCTTGCACTTCTTAATGAAGTTTAATAAATACAATATGATGATAGAATTTTCACAAAAGAATGAAACCAGAAGATTAGAGTATGACCCCAACATAGAAATACTGATATCGTTAAGTCTCCCAAAATATAATACACTATTAAAATAAGTTTTATCCATCATAATAGAGTTTTATGAACCTTATAATTCAATAAAACAATTATTACATAACCCCTATCATCCTCCACAAATCCAACCCCGCACATAACTCTCTCAATGTAGGACCCATCGAAATTTATCTTTATCCCAACACCGGGTGAAATCTATTTCTCTCATATCTCTTGAACATCTCAACCCCCTAAATGCACACTAATATAAAGTCCAAAATCTGACCCCCTTTCATATAAATTCCAAATAGATGTCCAAATCAAACTAATAATAATCTTTTATATTCTCCTTCAATGAATAAATAGTAGAAATATTAATCAATTGGAATCTTGAAATAAAGGAAATCTCATTCCAGGTGAATTACTTTCCTATGGATGTTATCATTAATATGAATAACTTTGTTTTAAATCCTCATAAAAAAGTATTTTTATCTTTTCCGGTACTTCATTATACAAAATTAAGATCACCCTATTTTTAGGATCATTATTTTACCTCATTAATGATCAAAACTATAGAGCACAGAAGAGACATTTTTCAAACTCTAAAAAATCACACATGTCAGGTTCATCAACATGTTGAATAATTTCATGAAGTATCTTTTGGTCTATATCTAGCGTACTGCTAATATTTCCAAGTATTATGCTCATCTTTTTATAGGAATTATTCTAGTCTAAGATCCATGAATGATTAGGGTATTCCCAAGACAATTACCCCTTCAATAAATTATGTCACCCAACCCAACAACCCAACCCAACATGTCTTTAAAGATGTCCATATACTTGATCCTTCCGTGTGCTAGGACTAAGTTGCTTCCTATTCACTCTACCCATCTACCCACACCGCCCCATAAAAGTACTTCCAAATATATTATCATAATGATATTCCTTAAATGATGTCCTTAGCTATCATTTACTTGAGTCCCTACATGGATTCCATCACAGTTATTATGTTATCACCTCACTGTATGACTAGATTCACCAACCTATTACATGAATTGTAATGTCGTTTTTGTTCCTTGTTTTTATCCCATATGAACATATTCATATTTATTATGAGATTATAAAAGAAACATTAAGTAAAATGTTCAATGATAAAACCTACATATTAATGAATGTAATAATGTAATGAACTAGAGTAATCCTTCCCCAAAATGAGTGGATCCAATTACGTTAATTACAAATGAGGTCTATAATATAGTTGATGATGTTTTCAAAAAATACCTTCTATGATTTTCCACCAAATATAAGAGATCTCAGTACTACATTGGTATATGTATCCTTTGATGTTAAATTTTTTCATTTAAGGTTTTATTATGACACATTAAGTAGGTATTTAGGATGTAAACATTAAACGTTCACGGATTTATTTTCTACCCACATTAGTTGACATAGATCATGATAATATTTTTAAATCCATCAATAGATCTTTTCATATATGTAATGAAGTAAATATACCTTTTTTAAAAATAATGTGTGAAATAATATGAGTCCAGCAACTATTCCTATAGGGAAGGATCTCCCCCTTTAAATTTCACATATAATGTTTCTTGTGAGTGCTTCATATCCGGGAATGAATAATTCAGATGAGACTCAGTATTAATATTGTAACTTGTAAACCAAATTGTAAAATAGATATAATATTCCCATGGTCAAATCTATATGACATAGTGATGCATTAGAAGTGAAAAAAAGTAACATACCAATCCATGAATTATGAAATATCTCACATCCATCACCATATAACCCATGTCGATCTGGTCATCTACATTATCCATGTCAACCTTAATCATAATGTTGGATTGGAGGTTTTTTTATTGATATCATCAACCATATATTGGGAAAGACAAATTTACTCATGGAGGTTTCGTACATTCATAAAACCATGATATTCTTCTCATATGGTCATTCGTAACTCACATCCAATATTTTTGTTAATGAGACAACATAAAATATTTTTGGAAAACATCATAAGAAATTTTAGCCAATATTATATGAGAATATTCAAGACCTTCACTTTCAAAATATAAATAATCACAAATTCATGAACCTCTCCTGTGATTTTTCATCATCGAAAAAAATATTACTCAACACATAACACAAAATATTTATTTGAAATTTCCCATAGTAATTTGGAAAGAATAGGAGAAACTATCACTTATAGTTTACAACAATATTTCATTATAAAAATGGAATATTTGTTTTACATATATCTTAGAAATTCCTATACAATATCATTTTCTCTATCATCATCCAATCAAGGAATAAAAAAAATAATTTTTCATATATGTAACTCTATAAATATATATCACCACATGGATTGGAGGCTTCCCTAAGGAGATCCTTGATGTTATTATCTATGAGAAAATCTCCCACCTCCATATCTTTTATGTAAGGGCCATATTCCAGAATGAAGTTCATTATTCTCATCACCTTCCTCGACAACACAGAAAAATTAAAAAAGCATGTGTTTTTACCCCTCCCAAATCCAGAGATCCATTTACTCCCCGATTTTCCAATATTTTTATTAAAAAAAAATTCTCTTATTGTAGGTTTTGTTTTCTAATAATCCTAAACATGGTGTCATTGTCCCTACTCTCATGAATCTTACCCCTTGTCCTTTCAATATCATGTATTATCACTTATATGATAAATTAACTATGAGTTTTGATGGAGTTATACTTCATTATGTTTTTATTAGTCCTTTTAATGAAACCAACAAATCCCTCCAATGAAGCTCCATATACTGGTTTCTCCCATGATTCCTTCATGATTATTTTTCAAACTTTATATTGAGATTAGAATTTAGAGTATAAGAATTAATAGTTTCTTCAATTTGTTTCCTTTAACTAAAAAAATAATATAGAGTGATTTGGAAGAATATAAATAAGAAATTTTACTTTATCATGAAGAAATGTTTTGATACCCAAAATATTGGGAAAACATCAGTCCATCATAGTCAAAATCATTCCATTCCATTTCTGGTTGTTTAAATGAATTATTTGATCCCCTGAAAAACTCTTATTCATAAGGCCACTATTTTCCAGAATATAATTATATTAATGCATATATCTAGAAATATAAATAGATCCTTATTTATTTTCCAAAGTCTCTATAATAGTATTGAAATTCACTTTTATAAATCATGCATGGTTCCATGGCTGGAATGGTGATAATTTTTTCCACAACACCATCCACTCAACAACTCCACATTTTTCATTGATAAAGAAAATTAATAATGTTTTTCTTAAAGAGGGAAAATTGGTATAAATTTACTAGGGAGAGAACATCATAATTTTTACATAAATACTATGATTCCTCAAATTCCAAATGTGATTGTCGCATGGGTTTCCATTCATGTATTTATAAAAACTTATTTTCGTCATAAAAGAAGATATGAGTACCTTATTTTTTGGGTTCTAGTATTTCCAACAACGAGGCCTATTATTTATAATCCAAAAAGATTTTTGAAGACAAACTTATCCCAATACCCCATGCCATTAGAGTTTCATATTGGAATGTATGTCATTGAGAAGAGGTAATGATGTCATTTCCACATATGATAACATATTTTTTTGAAAAAAATACAATATGTGGAAATATAAACATTATTATTTAATTGGATTTAAAATTATATAGAACTCTAAAACAAAAATATTATGTGAGTGTGAGAATGTGAAATGATTTTTGTTATACTCGTAATTACAAATTAGTTATAAATATTTTGTTATATTACCACTAAACCGAAGATCAACCCACGATCCCAATGGATGGAAACTAGAACATTGGGTCTTAATGTAAAATTTGAGGAATTATATATAAATTATTTTTAAAAGTGAAATTCATGTTATGATATCACAACATATCTAGAATGACCAGTATGTAGGTCAAATATCCCAAAAATAATCCCCAATACTTAACAGTGTAAACATGAAAGGAAAACAAGAGTATCAATAAATGAATTTAATCTGTATGATTACATATAAGAAAAATAAAAATGATGCCTAGATTATAACAACATTACCTAGATGACAATGTATCCAAACAAGGACTATTATAGAGAAATAAAAAGGGAGACATTCCATATACCAACCCTGACCCACAACTATAAAATCAAATGTTTTAACACACTTTTGGGATATATTTGGCCAAATGGAACCATTTACATCCAATCATTAAACATCATCCATTTATCATATACATGGGGATACCTGAAATGAATTAGGTGGTTCTATATTCCTACCACAATTTTAATGAAGGGTTTGGAAATAAATATTTATAAGGGAAGAACCAATGATAACTTAACACAATAATATTAATATATTAGGGGTTTTCACAATCATATCTACATTGACACACACATATATAATAACGTGGTTTCGAAAGTTAATATATAAATGAAAACATTACATCCTCATAGAAACTATAAAGGTTATTTATGTCATCTACAAACAGTACATCTATATTCCTAGAGGGAATATAATGTTATTACTAAATTTTATCATAACCATGATCAAAGATGATTTATTAGTTTCAACACCTAAATAAGGGATTCCATTAAAAAATATTAGATTACAAATGCACACACATTCCTGCACACATTAGAGTAGATTTATGAAAATTAATTTATGGTCGTATAACTATATTAGGGGAAATGTGATGTTGGAATAATTTTATGAAAACTAGTCCCACATCCCATGTATGATTAATCAAAATCTAGTTATAAATAACATGAATAAGTCATAGAAACCGTTTTAACTATCATAATGATTATTTAGGGCATTGTGAGGCTACTGTGAACCACCAAACTATATGTTAGTGGTGAAAGGACCTTATCAAATAGTCTATAACAATAATATTCAATATCCATGAAACAAAAATTCTATATAAAAAAGAATAAAATATTCTTTAGATCAAAATACAAGACATGTTGTATATCACGATAATCAATATAATCCATGTAAAATTAAAAGAAAACTGTTTAGGGATATAATATTACATTTTCTATAGAAAATTAATATGGCTTTAAAAAGAATAAATTTTCCTGAATTAAAGTAAGGAAAAACTATAATTTATATCATGAAAACTATGAACTAAAAAAATACAAATAAATTTACTACATAGAAATATTATTTCAGTAGTTAACACATAATATATACAAAACACGACAAGTAATTAATAAAATAATATTAAATATGTTAGGTTTCAATCACTACTTGTCTCAATCTATTATGTAGTAGTGCTATCCCAAATTTATAGTCAATGTTTACTAGTTATAGGGTTTACTCTCTATAGGTAACAATTGTGTCATATCTAAGAGGAAACATATCATAATTTATATTTCATTATAAAAAAGATATTTCAAAAAACATTATCGTAATACCATCTAATGATTATGTTAAATTCATGGTGAGTTATATTAAAATTTAAAATAAAATAGTATAATGCATATTTATGGAGAAAATAATTTTGGTAAAAAAATTAATTGATGAAAAAACATTTATAGAGAATCGTGAATCCAAAATAGATTATATATAAAAGAATTGAAAATATGTGAAAGATATTTTCAGTAATATTTTCTTCAATATCGATCATTCATTATAAAAATAACCAAGAAAGTTTTAATTCCGTGCTTTGAGTTTTAATGTTCAAAAAATTTCCACCCACTTATCAAATGAATTCATCACCTCTCCAATGCATATTATTCTTATTCAAATAACAATATTTCATATGCCCTTTGACACTTTTAGGTTATTCTAGAATAAGATATTTTAAAATTGTTACGCAAATATCAATTAATGGGATTTAGAAATATAAAAAATACAATAAATCCTCTTTGAAAGGGTATGACCTATGTATATATTAAAACTAAATTCCTAATCTTTTTGTTACCATATGGTCAAATGAAAAAACCTAATATAGAAAAACCTACTACCGGTAATTTATTTAGAAACCCAATTGATTCTTTTAACATTTTTTTATAAATAAATCCTCAACAAAAAAAATTCAATTCCTATATTAGAGATAATTAAGTGTATCAACTTTTTGAGTTTGAATATTCATAATTAAATTATCATTTCTGAAAAATATAAATATAATATATAGTTATTGTACTCTCATATAAACATAACATGCATCGGTTTATGTGTATTATAAGATTAAAATATAATTACTAGTCTTACAAAATATTCATCAAACATAGACAATAAAAAATGTATTTTTTATAATTGGTATATTTGAATAAAAATCCCAAAAAATGTTTAGAAGAAATAAAAATGAAACAAATAATCCATTTGTTCCCCCTCGGAATTTCGGGAATGACCTCCTTGATGGGAAGTTCAAACATTCCGATCAGTTTCTAACAGGTTTGTTTGTAGAACCGGAAACATCCAATGACTCCACATCCATTTGGACCTACTTTCCAAAGGTAGGAACTCGGTAGTTTGTGGACTGATGAGGCTTAGAAATTGTCATTGGTCAAGAGGATGGGAGGTCGGACTCATCACACCATTTTTATGGGAATTATTGTCTACTCCGGGACTCTCTTTATAGATTTAAGTTATGTTCGTGAATCCTTATTACATTACCAAGTATAAAATGATATTTCCTTCATATCTGACAATCAATGATTAAATATGAAGGAAATTTAGAGAATCTTTTATATGTATTCAATGTTATTCATTGATAGAGAATCATCTGTATTTATAAGAGATTCTTGGTCAGTGGTATCCTTCGACACATTTATATAGAAGTCTCTTGGTCATTATGATGACCATGCTGGTTTTAAAGCCACTCCGTGGGGCACTTGATGTTTATTGTCATTTAGAAAGACATAGATTATTTCATATTTGGGATCGAACCCGCAGATGGGCTACCTATGTATCCTTTGTTTTGAAAAGGAATCAAAACCCACGTTCTTTGAGTAAGGGAGTATAATGTTTATGATTGATGGATCACAGAAGGATGTCATAATTACTTTTACACTCTAAGATCATGTGAGTCATGCTCGGTTTGAGAAAAAAAAGGTATTGGTAAAAATCAGACAATTGTGCCATGAAAGATGCAATCATAAGAAATAATGTGGGACTTATGTATGTATGATTGCCCAAATAAATGAAGATTATGATTTACTTCAGGGAAGAAATCCAGGAACAGTGTCTATAAAGGTATATGTGCTTCATGGAGATTTGAATACTCTAACTTGTGTCTTACTCCTGAAAAGGAGGCCCAAATTAGGAGATGAATTATGATTGGGTTTTACTCCTGAGAAGGAATCCCAGATCAAAGTTAAATTAGGACTGTTTAAGAAAAATAAAGACTGGGGCTTACTCCTGAAAAGGAGGCCCAGGTTAAGAGACTTGAAAAATTAAGGGACTTGGGGCTTACTACTGAAAAGGAATCCCATATTTGAGACTGGGGCTTACTCTTGAAAAGGAGGCCCAGGATAAGGATTAAGACTGGGGATTATTCCTGAAAGGGAGGCCCATGTTGAGGGATTTAAGGTTTGGGGCTTACTCTTAAGGAGGATGCCCAAATTTGAGAACTTTAGGAATTGGGGCTTACTCCTAAGGAGGATGCCCAAATTAGGGGACTGGGGATTACTCTTGAAAAGGAGACCCAGGTTAATGAGGACTTGGGGCTTACTCCTAATGAGGATTCCCATATTCAGAGATTATGACTGGGACTTACTTCTGAAAAGGAGGCCATGGTTAAGAAAATCATGGTTGGGGCTTACTCATAAGGAGGATGCCTAGATTTGGGAATTATGACTGGGACTTACTATTGAAAAGGAGGCCCATATTAATGAGGATTATGACTGGGGCTTATTCTTGAAAAGGAGGCCCAAACAATTGAGTTCTATGATCTTAAAGGATGAAATTGAATGAATGAAATCTCAATCTTTAGTGACATAAATATGTGTGAATCACTAGATTTTGAGAGATGTTCCACATAATTCCTTTCAGATAAGGAAGTCAATCGAGAAACCAGGCCAAAAATGGCTTTGAGGAGTTTCTTGAAGACAGAATATTGAATAGGAGAGGTGGAATGGCATATGATAGGTGAAATGGGCAAGAAGGGCACCCAAAAAGGCAGGGGCGTGCATGTCCTAGCAGGTGCGTAGGTACTGCGTGGGCACGCAAGTCCTGGTCGCGTAGGTATACCTGCACGACACATGGATACATGCGCGACGGTCAGTTATTAGGGTAATATTTGGGTGAGACTTGGCTCAAACCCTTGGTATTATCCCTAGAGGCTTTCCAAAATAGGGCATGCAAGTTCTGGTGATGAAGTTGTGTGGCACGCAAGTGTGTCCATTTCCCTTAAGAGAAAAACACTTAGGCCCACAAGTGTTAGTGAATTCTAACACATAGACCATACTCCTCTTGTTTAGACATTCCATTCTAGGTAAAGAATTACCTTAGAAGTGTTCGGAAGACCTGAAGAAGAGACTTGGGCGTTCAGAGCTCTGTATGTGAATTCTGGATAAAATCCTCCTTGAATGGGGGGCCCACAGGGTCTATTTATAAGTAGAAGAAGTCCCATAGAAGTTATCACTTAGGGCACACAGGTCACTTTCGCGACCATTAGGCGTCACGCAAGTGGACTTTCACGACAGTTATGGAACTTGCATGGCCATTAGGTAATGTTCTCCTTGTTCATCCCTTTGTTTATTTTTGATGTTTTCTTCAAAGGATGAATCAATTTTTTCTAAGTCATTTCCCTTTATATTCCTTTGGACTCTGTGACGAAAAAGGAGTGTCAACATAAGCCCCCCTCAGAGTTGGATCCGAAATAAATGAGGACATGACTCTGAGGAAAAGAAGAAATCCAAAGGAAAGGTGGCCCGCAAGTGAGCTTTGGGCGCACAGGGTATAGCGTGCAGGGTTATGGCCACATCTATAATTAGAGGGCCTCAATTCTGTACAAAGAATATGGATTTTCGGATTACAAACCTTCGAGCTCTCGCCGTGCAGGTCACCTTTGCCGTGCAGGTTCCCCTGTTTTCTGATGTTTCCTTGATGTCGTGCTACTGTAGAGGTATCTAGGCCAGCGCGGTGATACATGCGCAGAAAATACTTGCGCGGAACGTCCATACATGCGCGGATTAATTCCTTTTCAATTTTTACAAATTCTATCACAAATTTTATGAAAAAAACCAACTTACGTAAGAGTTAATTATTCATCATTTTTGCAAATTCAATGGCTCCAAAGAGAATCGAAACGGCTGATGGACTGGTTAGCAAGTGGATTGATGACATGATGAACATTTTTGGCCATGATTACTATGATATCTGCGACATCACTCTCCCAGATTTGGCTAAGTACTTGAAGAAATATCATCTTAATTTCCCACAGAGCATCTATCTGCCTCTATATGGTCATGGTCATCTACAAGGAATCATTGTTCCAGATGCAAGGAATTATATGTCTGAGATGCAGCTGCACTTCTACTCCTCTATTTCGGTTATGCTGTGCATTAAGAGCAACAACAATAGTGTGAACTTTCAAATTCTTCCTCCATGTCATTTCCTTGCAGATATAAAAATTGCAAACCCATGGGCTGAAATGTTTTCCACTGCTGGTTGGGGGAGAAAAGACAAACATGGAATTAGTGTAATATCTGAAAAGTGTACTCTCTCCAAATGGCTCTTTACTTCCAATGCTTCTTTCTCAAATCCATTTTTCCATCTTCCAAGTCTCATGGATAGAAACAGAGTCACTATTTGATCAGTAGAAAATTATCTCAAACCGCACTCAAGAACATTCCTTTACAATTGTTCCAATAAGAGCAGGTATCACTGCATCTCTTGTGGTATCGAGTTGAATGAATGAATTCCAGGTGGGTGTTGATGAAGCTCAGGATACCATAAATCAAATGAAGAGTTATGTTGAAAGTCTTTTGTAACTCCTAAAAAAGAGAAGAGACTCCTATCTGTGGATGTCCTCCTAACTCTTGTGCATCAATGAAAAACACTTTCACCATCAATCATTTGTGCACGCATTTTATTGCTACCTGCTTTAAATTTTACCTATGCCAATGCGCCTAGTAAGCATAGTTTTATTTTTACTAGGATCGATGTAAATAACCCTACCAACATTGAATCTTTTAATTTCTCAATATTACCTAAATCATACAAAATGTATGTTCAATGAGCTGGAACATTACTTTTATTCAGAGTTCCCTTGTCTTTTGTGGGCAGTTTAAAGTCATACACATCGGACATAAAGAGGCTAAAGTTTAAGGTCGAAATAGATTTGACCAAATGAATTAAAATTGACTCAATTCCTTGAAAATTTATCTAAAAACATATTCCCATACTCATGTATGAGGGAAAAATATAAACTATGACTTATGAATATTTGAATCTGAGGCATGATATGAAAAAGAGCTAAAAGGCATTAGAAGAAGTAGTTCCCAAGAATGAATTTATCAGTATTTAACAAACCTGTTAGGGGGTTGAATTATGTAGGGCCACCTATGAGAATTTGGTGCATAGTCAAATAAATAGAATCTTTTGTCTAAAAAGTTTGTTATGTAGACTGTTTATGCAAGGCCACCTATGGGAACTTGCTGCATAGTTAGGAAAAAGAACTCTCAGTAATTTACTTTCCTAGTGCTAAAATCCAGTAAAATTTTATGGAGATTTAAATTTTCTAATGTATAGAGTTTGTTGTATGGAAAGTGGTACTTGAATATGGAGAAGATATTTACAAACATGATTATCAAAGAACTGAATGGATATAAATCCTACAAAGGTTTGACTCAAACGTAGGTAAGGAGTATATAAACCATAGACTTGAATACTTTTAGATCATGAAAAAGGATATGGGACAAATATGTTAAGGATGGATGCTTTTGTATATCCCTACATACTGTCATTTAAGACAAATAAGGACAACAGATGAATTATTCCAAAAAATGAAGTTACTACTATCTAACAAACCCATTAGGGTGTTGAATTATGCAAGGCCACCTAAGGGAATTGGCTGTATAGTCAAATAATAGTATCTTTTGGCTAATCAGTCTATTATGTAGACTGTTTATGCAAGGCCGCCTATGGGCACGTGCTGCGTAGTCAGGCAAAAGAATTCTCAGAAGTGTTACATTTTTGTGTCTAGAGGTCATGAAAAGCGTTATGAAGATCTGAAAATATTTAAGGTTAGGATTATGACACATAAAGATGGGTATTGTCCAATATATACAAAGATACATAGATCAATGCTAACCATAATCATGTTGTGGCTGGGTCCTAAATAGAAATGTTGTACTTCACTACATATCCCATAAGGATGGGAATCAAGCCATACGTAGTTCTTGAACGATAGTTTAACATCATGTGGGACAAAAGGATTAGAGATCATAGTTTAGGGTCATATATCTTGGACCATTAAAAGAAATACAGAGTGTGTGCTTTCATGGGGACTTTTCAGCCAAGGGACTGAAATTGGAATTTGGGGTTAGGCCCAAAGACTTGGTGCTGGATTCGAGGGCTACTCGAACGTTCCTACGTATCCCATAAGGATGGGAATCAAGCCATACATAGTTCTTGAACTATCCTCTGTACAAATATGGTTCGTACATGTGAAGGGTGAATGGGGACTTTAGTACAATGGTGGTTTAACCCATGATAAAAGGTTTGGGCATTGCCATGTATGCACTTAGTCTTTGAAATGAATCATGATTGAAAAATCAATGTAAATAATGGTTCCCTCTTAGGTGAGGGTATTAAAGAATATTTTAGTTTATTTTCATACTGGACAAAAGTGTTGTATAGATTAACATCCTATATCAAGGACGAAAGTGAACCAATGTAAAGATATTGATTCTAGGGGTGGTTTCATGAATCAACATCATATGAGATGGAGGTGAACCGATGTGAAGAGATTGGTTTTGGGCTTGAACCTTGGTAAGATGTCTACGTACCCAGCCTGGAAGGCAAGGATCAAAGTCTGCGCAGTTCAATTAAAGAATGAATTAATGATCAAGTTATTCTTGGGGACAACGACCTAAAAATGATGTTGCTGAGACTTACACATGGTTAGTAGCCCAGAGAGAGTGTAATGGTGGAGGTTTTCTCTAAGCTAACGTGAGTAACACACGGTGTGATAAACAAGAGGTAACAAAAAACTTAATGATGCATAGTTTAATGTCATGTAGGACATATAAAGGGACTATGCAGTTTAAAGTCTTGCAGTTAGGACTATTGGTGCTGCACAGTTTAGTGTCATGTAGCAGGGACAATGTATAGTTTAATGTCACGTATGACATATTAAGGGATTCTTTTTCCACAGTTTAATGTCATGTTGGACGAAAAAGGGACGATACAATTTAGTGTCATGTTGGACGAAAGTCCGAATAGTTTAAGGTCATATGCATGGACCGTTGTTGTATAGTTTAACGTCATATAGCAAGGATGATGAAGGGGACATAGTTTAACATCATTTTGGATGTATGTGCCAATATTTTGGGGTCATATGCTTCAACTGTGGATGATGTAGTTTAATGTCTTGCTGGACCAAGGTGTAGTTTAACGTCATACTGGACCATTGATTATGTATTTTAACGTTTTATGGACGTAAGGGACTTTTATACATTTTAGCGTCATGTAGTGAGGACGTCACAGTTTAACGTCTTGCTGGACGGTGGTGTAGTTTAAGGTCATACCAGACTATAGGGGGACTGTGCAGTTTAATGTCATGTAGTGAGGATAAATTAGGGTATTTTTTCCCACAGTTTAACGACGTGGGGGAAGAAATTATTTCAAATAGTTTAAGGTCATATGTATGAATTGTTGATGTATAGTTTAACATCATATAGCAAGGACGAAAAGGGGACACAGTTTAACGTCATGTTGGACTTAAAGGGACTTCTGTACAGTTTAGCGTCATGTAGTTAGGACATCATAGTTTAATGTCATGTGAGACAAAAGGAATACAAACAGTTTATGGTCATATGTATGGACCGTTGTTGTATAGTTTAACTTCATATACCATGGACGAATGGGTATTTTGTGTTTATACAAAATACTTCTTAAAAAATCTGGCATTGGTTGGAGTACTGATGAGTTCTCCATCCATCGAGATTAATGAATAAGCTCCATTGGGGTAGACCCAATGTATTGAATAAGGTCCTTCCCATTTTGGCTTGAGCATGGGAGGTTTCTTTCGTGGTATCATTGGAGTTCTAAGAACTAATACCAATTCTTCCTGAGTGAATGAACAAAGACTAACTTTTTTGTTACAAGCTCATGCTATTCGATTCTGATATACTTCCAAGTGGTGAAAAGTGCACAATATTTTATCATCTAACCATTCCAATTCATTCAATCGCTTTTGGGATTGTTCATCTGTAGATGAGTGATCAAAAATGGCTACTCTGAGTAAAGGAAATTGAATTTCAATGGGAAAGACTACTTCCGTTCCATATACCAATTAATATGGAGTTGACCGAGTTGCAGTGCGGGTGGTAGTCCGATAAACCCATAAAGCATGAAAGAGTTTATTAGGGCATGATTTCTTATCTTTATCCACCATCTTTTGAAATATATTTGACAGAGTATTATTGAAGGCTCTTATCTGGCCATTGGCCACTGCATGATACCGAGATGAATGGTTGGATTTGATGTTGTATTCTTGATACAACTTCTTCATCTCAGATGACCAGAAGTTGGTGCCATTGTCTATCAATATGGTTTTAGGAACACCAAATCTGGTAATGATGTTAGACTTGATGAAGCTAACAATGCATTTAGAACTGACTTCCTTGAGAGGTATTGCCTCTTCCCATTTGGAAAAGAAGTCAGTAGTAGTAAGAATGCAATTAAACTACTTGGTCGTAGCCGAACGGTAAGGTCCCACCACATCCATTCCCCATGTGGAAAATGGCCATGAGTATTTAGCTATATGAAGCAACTCTGGAGGTTGATGAATTTAGTTGGCAAGTACTTGGCATGAATGACACTTCTTTGTGAAATCAACGAAATCTTGTATCATCGAAGGCCAAAAGTATCCAAGCCTTCAAATCTGATCAGACTGTCTATGTCCGAACTGGTGGGCACTACAGACTCCTATATGCACTTCTTTCATGACAGCCATTATCTATTCACCATCAATGCTTCTGAAGAGAACTCCATCAAAACCATGTTTGTAGTGAATTTTCTCTTGGTGATCTAGGCTATCATAAAGAGTAAAATTGACCACACATCGCCAGATTTTTTCTTTCTCAGCACTATCATGTGGAAGTGTTCCATTTTGAAGGTATTCTCTGATAGGTGACATTCGTCCTGTAGTATGAACATATGCTTCAGGAATGGGACTAATTTCATTAATTTTCTATGTTCTGATTTGAACATAAGGTGAAATTGCACAACAGTGAGCAATACTGATGGTTGTCTCATCTCGATTTGGATCTGCCAGAGCTGTGGCTATATTATCCAGCACATCAGTTTCAGCATTTTGTGATCTTGGTACATTCGAAAATGTCAGTTCTGAAGGGAATTCCGCCATTAACTCTCTGATGTAATCATACAAAGGGATTTGTTCTTTTTTTCTGATATCATAATCCCCATTGACTTGATTGATTACCAGGTCTGAATCACATTTCACATTTAAGTGATTCACTTGTGCTTGAAGCGCTAATTCCAAGCCTGCGATGAGAGCTTGGTATTATGCTTCATTATTGGTAACACCTTCCCACAATAAGAAGGAATAAGGTAACACTGCCTTTTCTGGAGAAATGAGCACAATTCTTAAGTCAACTTTGTTGAATTTAGGATTTTCCATTTTCCTCCCTGTTGGACTTCTAGAAGCACCCTCAATATACATTTCCCATGTTTGAGTAATTTCTTGAATAGAGAAGACTTTCTTATCGTGGAGTTCAATATATGAAGATGTGTCTTCTACCGAAGGGTGTTCAGCCAGGAAATCAGCCAGAGCTTGGCCCTTTATCACTTTTTGAGACACATAGTGAATGTCGAATTCCTGGAAAATAACTGCCCACCTTTGCAGACATTTTGTAAGCATTGGACGACTAAGGATGAAATTGAGCAGGTTATTGCGAGATACCAATCGGACCTCGTGATGTTGTAGGTAGTGTCTCAACTTCTTAACTACAAATATTAATTCCAAGCAGCACTTATCAATACTTTAATACTGGGTTTCAGCTTCAAGCATAGTTCGACTGAAATAGTAGAGGCTATTTTCATTCCCAGCATCATTCTTTTGAGCAAGAAAGGCACCCAATGATCGCTCTAGAGCTGTCACGTAGAGGATAAGTGGTCTTTATTCAACAGGTGGAATGAGTACTGGTGGACTCAAGAGGTATTTATTGAGAATATCGAATGCTTCTTGACATTCTTCAGTCCACTGGTAAGTGACTCCCTTCTTCATCAATTTGGTGAAGGGTAAACTTTTTCCTGCCAAATTGGCGATGAAACGCCAAATATAGGCTATGTGTACATGAAGTCCTCTTAATTCATTCAAATTTTGAGGATGTGAAATACCAAGGATTGACTTGGACTTCTCAGGATCGACTTCAATACCATGATGGCGTACAAAAAAGACACGAAATTTTCTTGAGGTTACCCTAAAAGCACATTTTAAGGGGTTCATCTTCAAATTAAGTTGTCGAAGCTTGCGAAATATGACTTCCAAATCAGGAAAGTTATTAGAACATTGTGTTGGTTTAACCACCAAATCATCTACATAGCATTCAACAAGATTCCCTAGTATGGGTTTGAAGATAGGATGCATGGCATGCTGATATGTTGCACCTGCATTCTTTAAGCCAAACGACATTACCAGGTAGCAAGAAACACCCTAAGGGGCTCTGAAGGCTGTGGATTCCTCGTCTTCTGGGGACATTCAGAATTTATTATATCCGGAATATCCATCCATGAAAGAAAGTTCTTCATAGCCAGCTGTTACATCAATTAAAAGTTCTGTAATCGGAACTGGGAAATCATCCTTAGGACAATGCCGATTAATATCTCTAAAATCGATGCAAACTCTACTTTTTCCATTATTCTTCTTTACAGGGAAAATATTATCCAACCAATTGGAATACTGAACTTCTATAAAGATGTTATATTTGATAATATTATCCACTCCAGCTTCAATTTTGGAAGCATAAGTTGGGTGTATTCTTCTCGCGACTTGCTTAAATCCTCGATGTTCTTCTGGTAAACCCAAATGATGAGTAGCAACATCAGGATCAAGACTGGGAATTTCTGTATAGTTCCAAGAAAATATATCTCTATTTTGCTTTAGAAAAGATATAGACATATTTTTATCTTCATGATTCCTGGTCGCACTAATTAAAGTGGGGCGTGGATCTTCTTTTGTACCCAGATTTATTTCTCTGAGTTCATCCACAATAGTAAAGATACCCTCTTAAAATGCTGGAGGATCATCACTGAGATCTTTCTCTTCTTCTCCATCATGTGTTATTTCTCCCATTTCTACTTGCATAGTAGATGATGGAGCATAATTTTCATGATCAGATGATATGTCATAATTTTAAAATCTAGAAGAAGAAGCTTCCATTTCTGACCTGATTGATGTTGAAGGGTCTTCCTTAAGAATTTAATAAGAGATGATGGATTGAGAATCGACATCATTGTTCACCTCCCATGTTTCTATAACTTATTCTGGCCTGATTGGCGATGTATAGAATTGTTGGATTTCGGAAGATGAAATGAAGACGTCACCATTTGTGCTTTCATCACTGCTTGGTGGGTTACCAATTTCTCCCTTGTTGTCTGGCTCGATTGCCGTAATTGACATTATGGATCATTCCATAAGAGTATTTTGATTTGGGTCTATCTTTTCCATTTGACTAATAGGCAACACATAATCTGTACTCACATGTGTAAATGGATTTACTGGAATTTTCTCCAAACCATATGGATCATTAACTTTGGTAATCTTCTTTGTTGTGGATTTCACCCTTCCCTTCATGTGATAGAATTCTACCCCAATGTATTGAGACTCACATGTCTTGAACGGGGCCTTATCACTATACAATGTACCAACTTGACCATCAAAACAATATTTGAGACATTGATGGTATGATGAAGGGATAGCCGCATGTTGATGTAACCAGGGTCTTCCAAGCAAGATGTTGAAAGATGAGTCTTGATAAACAACCATGAAATCTGAATTGGATACAAGATCTCCAAACTGAGTTCTGTGTGTAACTTCGCCCAGTGGTTCTTGTTCATTTTTATCATGTCCATGTAACATCATGGTAGAAGGAGATAAATCAGATTCTGTGAGGCCCAATCGATGAAGTGTACAAATGGGAATGAGGTTGACTCCTGAACCACTGCCAATGAAAGCTCTTCGGACTTCTACACCATTGACCATTCTAGATAAGTACAAAGGTCTAATATGCCCATGCACAACATTATATTCATCTTCATCAGTAAAATATATTATTGCATGGATTTCTGCAGGATTATTGTCTATGTGATAGACTTCAGCTGCATCAATTTCAGTTTCAAACTCTTGAGGACTTGAAAAAGCCTCGATGAGTGCTTCCTGAAGATCTTTTGACAGATTCAGAGCATCCAGAATTGATAACATGGCTGGTACTTGGGCCAAGTGTTTTAATACATCATAATATTGATCTAGAGGTCTGCGCTTCCCAAACAGAATTTGTGTTTTAGCAGGTACCTTGGAAGCAGATTCTTTGAAAGTTGATGCATCTTGTATTGGGATAGGAGTTGGCAATATTCCTGTTCTTGGAATATTAGACATGTTAGATCCATTTACTTTCTGAGAGGAAGAAGATGGAACCTTCAACCGGTCTTCCAAAATAACTGTTCTAGGACTAAATTTTCTATTGGTAGAAGAACTTGCTTGTTCGTGCGGAGCTCGCTGAAGGGCTCTACCACAAGTTTCTTCTGCGTACACAGTTCTAGAAGGGATAGAATTAGAATAGAGGCTTCTGAAAGGTCCACGCCTTCCCATATATCTTGAGCCTCTCGAAATTCCTCTAATTCCCTTGTTTGATACAGGGAATTCAGGCCCATCAAAATTGAATCTATGACTGGCATATGGATCTATTAATTGAATCATATTAACAGAACCAAATGTCAACTCTTCATCTGATGAAAACTCTACCTGATTAGCCTGTTTAGGTTGTGTCGTTTGGTGGGGCGGTGCCCGTGGCTTTGATGTAGATGGAATGAAGTCTCCCAGAGTCAAATACAACTTAGGCTTTGACACATACTCATATTCTTCTGATTCTTTTTCTTTCTTTGAATCAAGCCATTTCTTTGAGGATTTTCCCCTTAATGAAGAAGGTTTCTCTGCAAAATTCATGGAAAAAGACACAATCAGTTTCTTTAATTTTGTTCACAAAATAGCATGAGTTCGGTTGATTTTCTTTCTGACCATCCAATCATCATACTTCTGTGCATTTTTTCTTTTGACTTCATGCCACTCACCATCCGCCTCTGGAACTGTAGCTGTGACACATGCTACCTTAGTTGAAGAACCTTTCAGTTTGACTTTACCAAGTTGACCATTTTTTATAGGAGGTCCTTGAAGACAAAACACTGTTGGATGGGATTCCCTAACATTTGATGGAAGGGGAAATAATTGGGATGGTATTCATCTTCTTTCTTGTTTGTCTTATTGGGTATTGGCAATTGAACCAAAATATTTTCCAAAGACGAAATGAAATAACCAGGAACATGTTCATTTCAGAAAGAGTATGTTTTTCTCTTCAGATCCTCAAATTGTTTTTGTCTCTGATCTCATTGATCGTCTTGATGAAACGGCCTCTGTTGTTGGTGCTCATGAGGTGGATCCCTTCGAGAAGATGAAGGTTTTGAAGTATAAACAGGTATAGGTGCTTGTTTAAGCATAAATGTAGCAGTTTATGCATTACCCATTCTCCTTCTTGGAGCTGATGTAATTACACAAGATCTTGCCTTATCCTATATAAGGGAATCTTCAATCTGTTGAGCGATTGAGGTAAGGTATCAAAACACTCCTGTGTATTTCACAGGGATTAACGGCGTGTGTAATTCGTCGCATAGATTTTCCACACAGATTGGCAACAATTCCTTTTGAGGGAGTTCTAAGCTTAGGGAATATGTTAATCCCTTCCACCGAGCAATGAAATCTGAAACCCTTTCATTATCCCTTTGCTTTCAGATTGTATGATAAAAAATATTTGTCTATGGAAAAGTTGAGCTGAACTGAAGAAGGAATTTTTGGAAAAGATCCTCCCATCCGGTTATTGATCGGGATTGCAAGCTTGTATACCATTCAAAGGATGGTCCTTGTAAGGTCCGTATGAATTATCTGAGATTTACTGCTTCTTGCTACTCCAGAGTTCCCATCATAGGATCACAACAAGATATGTAATGCATCAAATGCTATTCAGGGTCGGCAGATCCATTGGTAATAGGGAATATAGGGTTTCCAAAACTGGATGGAGGAGAGATTGAATCTACCCATTCAGGGAAATCTTTATTTTCTGGTTGAACCTGCTCACGTTTCCCTTCCATAGTTTCTAACCAATCTAGTAATGATTCAATGGTAGTTATTAACTTTTGATAAACATCCGGTTGAACTTAGACTTGGGTAGGTGCAATGACTGGAGCTTGGACAGATGTGGTGGTTGGTGTTGCAACTGATGGTAGCACTTCCAACTGTTGTTGCACTTGACCCGTAAGATTAGACCTGTGAGGGTGTACAAATAGAGGAGGATGTTCTTGATCACTCTCAGTAGCTAAAACAAATTCTATTGGATGAATGACTCCATCACGCTTAGGAAGAAGACTACCCTGAAGTAGCTCTACATTCAGCCTCCTTAATTCTTTCATTTCTTCCTCATGTTGTGCAAACCTTTGCTCTAGTGAGATTGATTGGCCTTCTCCAAAGGAAGGATATGTAACCTGATTCTTTCCCCTCCCTTTGTTGGGTCCTTTTTGAAGAGGGAGAAGTGGGTTATTTGAAATATTACCTAGGTTCTGAGTAATCCATTGATTTTGTGTATGCACACCTTCTTCATTTTTGTCGGTGCATACATATTCTTGAGCAGGAACCTCTTCATCTAAGTCCCCTGAGTGAGCCTCATCTAGTGTATCAGCAACAACAGCATTGATGACATTGATTAATGCATAACTCATCACATCCCTTCTATCAGCATTTCTTTGATATTGTCTTCTTCCATGTCTTTGATGAGACATTGCCTTTTGTTGATTCGATCCCTCAGGAACATCTTGACGAACCATAATTTGGAGGGAATCTCCTGATAATTTGGCTTTTCATTCCCCTTGAGGCTTCTTCCCTAATCGAGAAATGACCGAATTTCTTTAAGGAGGGGATTGATGATTTGAAAACTTCCCCAGTCCGGTGGACTGGGGATGTTCCTTCTCAACTCCTCGAATCTTATTTGTTGATTCCGAGGGTTGGTTTAAAAGAGTCCCCATTCTGGCGAGCTTGGGTGGCTCTTGACATGTTATGTCTGAGACTTTCTTAAAATCTCTCCTGACCATGAGAACCTTAGTCTAGAAATTGGGTGGATACATTAACATGTATCCACTTTTATCACCTGTTTCAAAAGACCATTTGGTGATTTCTGACACTTCTGTCACTTGGTGATGTGCTTGCTCCAAATGAGAGGTCTGTTCAATATTCTTGTTTGCTTGATGCAGGATTAATTCAACAACTTGTTCTATGTATTCTTGATTTTGAGAGGAACTAGTTGAAACCTATTCTTGGGAATTCTTTTGATTACAAACAAAGCCCATTGACTGTGGCCGAACATGGGCAATAAAATTGCATGATTTCATTTTCGGTGGGCTTTTCTGATTGGAGTGCACTGTGAAATGCAGTGCTCCATGAATATCCCATCCTATAACATGAATACCAGAATGGTCATTGGCAATTAACTAGTGCAATTTTCTTAGTGTTCCAAGGCCTGAACATTGATGGGGTTTCTGCTGCTTTTCAGCCTTCGAATATCGAGATACTGATAGAGATGCCAAGTCAATTTGGAATTTTAACCCTTATATTATCTTAACATGATTTTCATATTCATCATAAGATAATACTTTCTTTTTCAACTAACAAAGTCTTTTTGATATGTTGAGACGAATATCATGAATTCCATCTTCCGTCAACATTTATGGAATGTCATAATGAGAATCATCTAGAGGCCAAAACATGACTGGTACTTCACCTTTCGCCAATTGTTTTCTCATGTTCAGCACTTCCACTGTATCATTTAATGAATATTCTTTTACATATTTTGACTAGAGCTGGTGCTTCCTTGTTGCTTCATTGGATTCAACAGGATTAGTAGGGAAATAAATGATTAAACTAGAAGTTGAATGACATAGGTGTGGTTTGGAGAATGACCAACACCCTGGGATATCATCTCATTGAGAAAGTATTTCACCTACTAGCTACGAAGCATCAGACATGACTAGTTTTTCATTTGCAAGTGGCTCGAGATAAGAGGGCTTTTTCTGCACTACATTGTCCACTGGAGCGTTTTCAGGGCAATGTGAATCACTACTACGGAGAGGAATTTCACAGCGAAATTCATAATCATGGGGAGGACCACGATAATGGGTTACATCTAGAGATGATATCTCTTGCTCCTTGGTCATCTGACCACACAGAGGTTTCCTGGGCTCTCATCTGAAGATGAAACTTCGAGATAGAACGAATTTTCATGAAGAAATCCTTCATGAGGAAGTATCTTTTGAAGACCTTCAGAATTACTGTTCCCACTATTGGGAAATGAGGGAGTAGAATCTTGGATTCCAACAGATAACTATCTGAGGGCTTCAAGAACTCCAGCATCGAGCAAAGCCTTGTTACAGATTGGCTCTTGATCTCCTGACTGTGCTGGGCAAGTCTTCTTCTTAGATGCCTTCTTACTCACTTTGGAAACCACTTGTTGATGAAAGTGGCTGCTCTGAGTAGGTGTATATGCCTGATTAGGAAAGATGGACAGGTTAGGCTGGTGATCTCTACTCAAATTAGGTGTATGTGCCTGACTTGGTTGTCTGTATGATATTGGGGAGTATGCCCCACAACCCTCTTGGACTGGAACAGATGTGTGAGTCTGTTCCGGAGTGAATTGTTGATTTGTTACTCCAATGGTAGGGATAGATTTTTGTGTCTTTCCATGATATGCTACTAAAGTTGTTATAATATCCTGGCAGGCATGCAGAATATGAGTAGGGATTTCCTTCAGCTGTTTCACCATTAATAGAATATTCTTGGTGACTTTAGCTACCGGAACATGAATATACGTCCATTCCGGTCTTGGAGTATGTGTATGTGCCTGCTCCTGTCCTCCTTTTCCTGTTAGTGAATCCTGACAATACTAAAGTGTGGGGGCAGAGAGTTGATTCTGCCTCCTGTTTGTTGTTGGGGATTTCCGAGTAACTTCTCCGAATGCTACCAAGTGAGATTATTGGTAGGCTTGATTAATACTAGAAGGTGTATGTTCCTGCTGATAGCACTTTTCCGAACATAGTTGACGAGATCCATCATATGTAGTCAGACGATCCTGCTGACTAGATGATGATGTATAAACAGGTGTATGTTCCTGCCTATAGTACTCCCCCATAATTTCCTGGCGGGATTGGCATGATACTGCCAGACGAGTCTGCTGGACAACAGAATTAAAACGGGTAGCTGTGTGTGCCTACTCATTGCTTTCCACCAAGTTAGGTTGGTGGACTTCTCCCGAGATGGAAGAGATGAGAAAATGCTCACTATTAACTGGACTTCGCCTCTTGCGATTCTTCTTTCTTGATACGGTTCAAGGAACCTGAGCTGAACGCCTAGAGTCGGTACTCTCATCATGTTGAGGGAACACATCCACATGATTCAGGCGGCGATTGTTAGTGGGAGACCTCGAGAAGGACTCCTGCCTGCTTTAATTAAGGCCCTGAGGGACCTGCTCATTCACCTCCACAGAATAAGGGAGCGAATGGTGATTGCATTCTAGGGATAACGACCCGAAACGGTTGGAGACACTAGTCAGCACTGCCTGCTTCTTGATCACGATTTGTAGTTTTTCGGACGATCGGTGTGAGTTGTTCACATGGATGGCTCATCGGGTAGCCTCCAGAGTTGGAATGGTGCCGTGTTGGCGGTACTCCTTAACCAGCGCATTCGATACCTAGCGTTGAAGATGGTGAGTAGGTGATATCATCCTCAGAGTTGATGATGATCCAGTGGGAGTAGCAGCAGTGGAATTTGCAGCAGCAGTATTCATAGGTGTGAACTTGAGAGAAGCCATTTTGAAAATGTAGAAGATCATTGGAAAAGAGTGCCTGTTTGATATAACAGACGTGATCAAGATAAATTCATCCACTACATCATTTGGATGAGCACATATTTCAATGATTTTTTTGTTGGCCCTCTCATTGAGTTATAAATAGGGGCCTAACAAATAGGTAAAACATCATTTTAACTTGGTTAAGGATTCATGTCTGGTTCACCATTTTTGTCCCCCCTCGGAATTTCGGGAATAACCTCCTTGATGTGAAGTTCAAACAATCTGATCGGTTTCTAACGGGTTTTTTCGTAGAACTGAAAACATCCAATGATTCCAAATCTATTTGGACCTACTTTCCAAAGGTAGGCACTCATTAGTTTGTGGACTGATGAGGATTAGGAATTTGCATTAGTCGAGAGGATGGGAGGTCGGAATCATTACACCTTTTGAGGGGAATTATTGTCTACTCCGAGACTCTCATTATATATTTAAGTTATGTTCGTGAATCCTTATTACATTACCAAGTATAAAATGAGCTTTCTTTCAGATCTGACAATCAAAGATTAAATATGTAGGACATTTAGTGAATCTTTTATATGTATTCGAGGTTCTTCATTGATAGAGAATCATCTGTATTTACTAGAGATTCTCGGTCAATGGTATCCTTCGACACATTTAAATAGAAGTCTCTTTGTCATTATGATGACCATGCAGGTTTTAAAGCCACTCAGTGGTGAACTTGAAGATTATTGTCATTCAAAAAGACATAGATTACTTCAGAGTTGGGATCAAACCTGCAGATGGGAAACCGAGGTATCCTTTGTTTAGAAAAGGAATCATAAACCACGTATTTTGAGTAATGGAGTATGATGTTTATGATTGATGGCTCAAAGAAGGATGTCATAATCACTTTTACACTCTAAGATCACGTGAGTCAGGCTCAGTGTGAGAAACAAGAGGTATTGGTAAAAATCAGACAATTGTTCTGTGAAAGATGCAATAATAAGAAATAATGTGGGACTTATGTATGTATGACTGCCCGAATAAATGAAGATTAGGATTTACTTCAGGGATGAAATCCTGTAACAGGGTCCATAAAGGTATAGGTGCTTCATGGAGATTTTAATACTCTAACATGGGGCTTACTCCTGAAAAAGAAGGCCCAAATTAGGCGATGACATATGATTGGGTTTTACTCCTGAGAAGGAATACCAGATCAAAGGTAAATTAGGAATAGTTAAGAGAAATTAAGACTGGGGCTTACTCCTGAAAAGGAGGCCCAGGTTAAGAGACTTGAACAATTAAGGGACTTGGGTCTTACTCCGGAAAAGTAAGCCCATATTTGAGACTAGGGCTTACTCTTGAAAAGGAGGCCCAGGTTAAGGATTCAGACTGGGGCTTATTTTTGAAATGGAGGCCCAAGATAAGGGAATTAAGGTTTGGGGCTTACTCTTAAGGAGGATGCCCAGATTTGGGAACATTAATAATTGGGGCTTACTCCTAAAGAGGATGACCAAATTAGGACACTGGGGCTTACTCTTGAAAAGGAGTCCCAGGTTAATGAGGACTTGGGGCTTACTCCTAAAGAGGATGCCCATATTTGGAGATTATGACTGGGACTTAATCCTGAAAAGGAGGCCCAAGTTTAGAAAATTATGGTTGGGGATTACTCCAAAGGAGGATGCCCAGATTTTGGAATTATGACTGGGACTTATTCCTGAAAAAGAGGCCCATATTAATGAGGATTATGACCGGGGATTATTCTTGAAGAGGAGGCCCAAACAATAGAGTTCTCTCATCTTAAAGGAAGAGGGTGAATGAATGAAATCTAAATATTTAGTGACATAAAGATGTGTAAATAACTAGATTTTGAGAGATGTTCCACAGAATTCCTTTCAGATAAGGAATTCAATCCAGAAAAAGTGAAAAAATGGCTTTAAGGAGTGTATTGAAGACTGAATCTTGAATAGGAGAGGTGGAATGGAATAAGAGCGGTGAAATGGGAAAGAAGGGCACCCAAAAAGGCAGGGGCATGCAAGTCCTAGCCAGCATGCAGGAACTGCGTGGGCGTGCAAGTCTTGGTCACGCAGGTATACCTGTGCGGCACATGGATACTTGCGCGATGGTCATTCCTTAGGGTAATATTTGGGCGAGACTTGGCTCAAACCCTTGGAATTATCCCTAGAGGCTTTCCAGAAGAGGGTGCTCATGTTCTGGTGAAGAAGTAGGGTGGCGCGCAAGTGTGTCCATTTCGCTTAAGATTAAAACACTTATGCGCGCAAGTGTTAGTGAATTATAACACTTATACCTTACTCCTCTTGTTTAGACCTTCCATTCTAGGTAAAGAATTATGTTAGAAGTGTTCGGATGACCTGAAGAAGAGACTTGGGCGTTCAGAGCTCTGTTTGTGAATTCTGGAAAAAATCTGCTTTGAATGGGGAGCCCACAAGGTCTATTTATAGGCAAGAGAAGACCCCGAGAAGTTATCACTTAGGGCACGCAAGTCACTTGCGCGACCATTAGGCGTCGTGCAAGTGGAGTTGCGCGACAGTTATGGAACTTGTGCGGCCATTAGGAAATTTTCTCCTTATTCATCCCTTTGTCGATTTTTGATGTTTTCTTCAAAGGATGAATCAATTTATGCTAAGTCATTTTCCTTTACATTCCTTTGGACTCTGTGACGAAAAAGGAGCGTCAACACCATTATACATAAAAGTATCATTTCTATTTCATTCATTGATAATTGTAAAAATATATTTTCACCATAATAGTAATTCAGAAAAACATGTTACGACATGTTCTAATAATATTTTGAGAATTACTTTGATGGTCAATAACAACTAAAATGGTGGAGTTTATCAATCCGATCAACCACCATGCATAGTCTCAAAATCATTAAATATCCCATAAGTAACATTTAACATAGTTCTATAAGCAAACAAATTACATTTAGATGTTAATGTAACTCAATATAATTTAATACCCCAATTTATCCCAAAAACTGTTTCTCTAAAAAATAATTAAAAACATTCCAAACCTATTCCCATGTCATTAAAAAATCACATTCAAATATCAACAAAATAATTCAATTTTCTTGAATAAAACACACCCAAGTCAATTTATACAAAAACAACAATCCATTATACCATTTGTGGTTCACTAAATATTCTGAAATTAAAAACATCATTCAAGATGTGATTTGACCATGCATTGGTGAAATTAATACTACAAATCTATACCCAATGAAATTTGAAACAAATAAAAAAGGGTGAATGTGGTTTTAAGAAAATATGTTGAGTAGAAGACGAGTGATATCTCAAGAAAATCACCACTAGAAAATCCATTGAGGTATGGGGAGGGGAATAGATGAGAAAATAATGTCCTTGGGCAACATTGGTTGTTTCTCACTAATGGGTTGGGATGAATGGGCTCAAAGGAACAACATTATGGGGATAAAATCTGGTTATAAAAGAAAAAAAACCATATGCTTTAAAAAATAGAAATGTGCCTACTTCATTCAAATTATAGGGAAACATGGTAATTGGTGCCACTAAAAAAATATAATAATTTTTTCCAAATCCACTAGCTACCTGATATACCACCCCATAAATCCTATTATAGTTATAGGTTATAAAACTAGGTGTTACCATCTTGAACCAATACCCAAAACACTCCACCTTCTACAGAATGCTTATCCACACACCAAAATACAATATATTTTATTTGTAAGCCTCAAATATTATTATAAAATTATAAAATTAAATGTAAATCATAATTATGAACCAATAATTCAATCACATTCTCAATTCAGTCTTCTAAAACTGACAACCAATCCAAAATTTTCTAACAAATTCCAACACTTGGACATGGATCTACCAATCTATCTTTGAAATCCCATCCTTACCCATTTACATAAGAAGCACAAAAATGACACTATCATTATGTGACATAGCCATGGATCTAAAGAATTAGAATAATTCTCTGTGGATTTACTAAGTAATAGGTGATGATTTACTCTTTAACAAACAAACTGAATATTAACTATTAATAAGAAAAACAATATAATGAATGAATGGAAACTAGAATAAACTCCAAAATTATAACAAAATTATCATTAGAGTAAAATTAGTAGAGAAAAAATCATATGTATATAATTAGAAGGAAAATAAAATCATGGAAATATATAATCTTGTTAAATATTTTGAAAGGCACAAAGGTGTCATTTATAGAGGCTTCAATACTCCATTGTCTCCTTAAGACCCAACTATAGATATCCTTGACCATAATATCATTAATCTATAGTAGTTAAATAGGTATCATTATCCTTATGTGTATCATGATAAATACTTTCTATATATGCATCTAGGTGAATATGTAGGGGTGAGCGTAAAACGATGTAGGAAACCACAAGATCTCCCCCAAATGAAAAAAATAAAGAAACTTGTTAGATCATATGTTATTTTTCAGTATAAGGTAAGAAATAAACAATAAGAAATAATGATCAAAATATAAGAACAAATATATTTAATTGGAATAAGTCACATGAAAATCACACTGATGTCATGAACCCAGTTATAGATAAAAAACACCCACCAATGAAGCCACTACCCATATTCCCCTGTTAAATAGTATAACAAATATGTGGTACCCATCCCTCAAGTATCATGTCCTCAATAATTAAAATATTTCAATGTGTCTAAATTTTTTTTTATGATGACCATGTATAACCCTCATAGTGATTTATATATATTTACAAAAACACACCCACGTAGATCATGAAATGTTTTAACAATCAAACCCATTATTTTAAATTCGAAATCCATTTTAACATTGAAGGTAACTAATTATGGGAATCATCCAAAATTATGGATTTTTAGTGATCAAAATAAAAAATGGAATTCCAAAAGTGGGTTTTCGATTGCATTACATATAAAAGTAGAATAATTTTCATTAAAAAACAATTAGACTTCACATTATTGGAGAATGTGGATAAAGAAGATAATATACCATCCTCTTATGCATTAAAAATTGAGAACTATATCATGATGCTAGATATCTGAGTTCAACATTTGAATCCTTTAATGGATTCCAATGTAAATTTTTTAATCTTTTCCCTAACATGTATATCTAAGCATGGAAGCCTTAGTTTGAGGGTCCACATTAGATAAAAAAATAACGAATGTCATAAACATAGAATTTGACTCTTACCTTAAGACTAGGAGGTCCAACACTACCTAGTCTATTGAAAATTAGATCTTGAAAAAATAAGATCATCTAAATCTCCTATGGGAGGAGAAAGAGTTGAGATATTATAAAAATAGTGGTTTAATGAGGGGTTTAGGGGGTTATTAGGTTTAAAATATACTTGTTTGGATATAATTAATCTTTGTATATATTTAGGACTCATTTGTTTTAAATATTACTCCATCTATTAGGACCACCTGTATCCTAAAAACTAATATGTATAATGGTTTCTACATTTTCTGAATAAACCGTTCATCAACTGTGAAACTATTTAGAAGACCCCTTTTGTCACCCACATAGTTTCATAGGGAAGAGTGCCTTGTTTTCACTAAACATTTATAATTTATTTTTATCCTAAAATTATTCATAAACATCAATAAACCACCAATAAGATAAAAAAAATATATTAAAACATTGTATAACATTCAAATAAAAATTAAAAAATTATAATACCTCAAAATTCATTGTTAAACTCTAACCACCATTCTGTATTCCACCCTGAAGAACCTGAAGGCCGTTTGTGATCTGGGTGAGTTTAGGAAATTGATCCAACTAGAACTACTCAAGATCCTAATGTCGAATTAATTTTACTATACATATATAAAATAAATAAAAAATAGATTTATTGGCATGGAATTATCTTTTCATATATATCATTAATTTGAGCTGGTGTATGAATAAATACATCATCTACTACAAGGGTCATGTGGTCCTAGTATATCACATAATTAAGGTGAGTTACCTAGTTTTAAATTGAGATACATGGAAAACATTAACTAAAAACTAAATATCGAGAGTAAGCATAAATTACTTATAACATCCCAAATACATTATATCATGAACCAACTCAGGTTGACCCAAAACTGGTCACTCAATTTGGACCATGACTAGGCCTGAGTTAAGTTCCTAATCCTCAAGAGTTAGAAACATGCATCAAGGGAATCAATAAGAAACCAAGGGAGTGATTTCTCCCAAAATAGACAAACTAAAGTAGTATAAATATGAATAGTAGGCCAAAATAAATAAAATAACCAAACGAAAAATATTTTATACATAATATAACAATAAGAAACCAAACAAAAAAAGACAAACAAAACCTGACAACCACTAAGTATCAATGTGAAAATGTGGGTGACTATATGATCCCGAAAACCCTATATCACCATGGAGATTGAAACCATGTTGGACCCTACACCAAAAGTAAAAAATAAGAACAAAATATAGGTGTTACTATTAAAACATGGAAAACATTCTTGAAAAAATAAATTCCCAAATTATGTTTCTTTAAATAATAGTAACATCAATCATAGGTTTTTGAAAAAATATATAAACCAACAGTTTTCCACACATTCCCACTTTAATGAAAAAACATAGTCCATTTCCATTTTGTATTTCAAACTATATTCTTTTCCATGATGGGAAACATTAGCATTCTAAATGAGAATGATACTGATTATACTAAAAAAGGGAAGAAGGTAGTGTGAAAAATTTTCAAACAATTTTCATGACATTTTCTCAACCAACACACCACCCTTAACAATGAAGTACACCATACAAGTGAGAAGGGAAAATAGTCATATAATAATGGAAATATAATATAGAATACATGAGCAAGAAACAAAAAATACATCTCAATCATCGATTATAGTAATATAAGTGTCAAAAAAATGGAAGAAACCTAGGATCTAAAAGGATAATCTAGAACATACTAAAAACTAACTCATCCTATAGATGGTCCTCACCCAGTGACATCAATCTCGCCTATATTTTTAGTCCTAACCTCTATTTCCAAACCAACGGGCACGATCCCAAAGCAGAGAAAAGTCAATACTAAGGTCCATTGGCCAAAGTGAAATCCATAGATATATTAGAAGCCATTCCCCTAAAATCTACAAGTTATTATAGGTTTCCAGTTCAAGAATAAATTTGGGTGATCCAATCATAAAAAAAAATCCACATATACATATATCACAAACATGAGTATCACACACAAGAATCCTCGCAAATCACTCCAGAGAACAATCTATTTATTTTCAGCCAATAGTTCACAAAGGATTCCAACTCTATGGACCTACCATCACATTTGACATTACTAGGGAAAGAGGTTCATCCAAGGATATTTATCATGAGAAACAAATTTATTAAATTACCAAATAGGCCACAAGAGACTATTTAGAAAACAAAAAATTGCAATGAAATCCAACACATAATTTTAATATAAAAAATGATATAGAAATTTATTTAAGAATCCCAAACAACCATTTTAGATTCTAAACATGTTTATGAACAAAAAACACAATAGGAATAATTAATCGTGAAAAATATTAAAAATACATTTAAATAAACACATAATGCACACATATTAACAAAAAATACAACATGATTCAAAAAAAGAACAATAGAATCTAATTTCACATAAAAAAATTTATTCTTAAAAACATATATAACAAGTAAACATCATAGGAATGCATGAAAATAAAGACACATATAATTTTTAAATTCAAAGGTGAAGTGAAAAGGGAAACCTGCCTTGAAAGAAAAGTTCCTCTACAATAAAAACTTGAAACAAATCTACATGGGTCCCCTGAACCTAGAACATCCACAAGAAACCCTCAGAATAAAAAACCCCAATTTTATACTCAGATAATGATGAACCATAGATCCAGAAGATTGAGGAAGAAGAAGAATTTAAGAGAAAATATTAGAAGAATTAATATGAATAAGTGATGAGGATATTACTTTTGAGATTTACACCCAAAACATGAATAAGTCCCTTGGATATACCCTTGGGAGAGAGGAGGAGGCTTAGAGAATAAGGGAGGAGCTCCTTGTAGGCTGCTTGATCTAAGAGAGGGTAATGGGGTAATTTGGGGTTAAAAATCCTAGAGGGTATAAAGTAAAATTCACATTTTTAAGACACCTTGGCCCTGTGCATATTTTGGCCACACTATTTTTCAAAACGTGAACCCATTACTGGATACCTTGGGAACCCACACTATTTGGATTCATTATTTGTGAATCTATGCCACATACATGTGACATGGTTCTGTCAACAATTTTGGAACCTTGAGGAATCCTTTTTCATTGTTTGGATATCTGTTCTTTGGCTATGTTCTATTTCCCAAAGACATCCAAAGGCTCACATAGTTTCTCTTTAGAGATGTATAGTTTGGATCAAACAACGATGAAGCCATGTAACCCAAACTATAAAAATATATAATTAACAAAAAATCTACTCAACATCAAAAGGCTACATGGTTACATTAAAACCATGCATCTAAACTCTGAAACCAAAGAAGAATAGCCCAAAATTAAAAATTTCAATCCAAAACATAATAAATGGAGAGAGACAGCAAGAGAAAAAAGACAATCCAATATAAAATAAGAAAATAAAACCCATGGTGTGACAATTATCAGCACCATTATACATTTCACCCCCCATAAATCCACAACATCTCAAGTTGATTGATCAAATAAAAATGTTCCCAAACTTTCAAAAATAAATCACTTTAGAAAAGGACACCCCAGTAACCACTATGATGAATACACACACTTTTACCAAAAAAACAAATGAACCCAAACGACTTCTCAAGAAACGATGGAAATCTCAAACAAAAAACCCCAATACCTTAACCTAAAAACCCATTTACGAAATCTAGAATCCCAATGTACACCATGATAGGGAAGAGACATAATTAGACCACTAAAAGGAAAATAAATCCTTTGAAAGAAAAAAAATATAATTAACTGAATAAACAACATGGGAGATCTAAGTGCACTCCCCACCATTTAATGGTTCTAGTTGGGTTCCCAACCAACATCACCTGAGAAACACATACCCACTACACTCCAACAGGTACATATGTTAAAATTGTTAATTGACCAATACACACACATATTATTTTATTCCATCTAAAATAAGAAGTGGATGAAAAAAAACACAATGAGTTACACCTCCTCTCAAGGATAAAAAATTAAAAATTACCCAAAATACATGATCCATTAAATTAGAGATTACCAAAATATACACTATATCCTCTTGAACTATAAATAAAGGTAAACAATAAAAGAGACAACCACTACAAAAAAATAAACACTCAAATGAAAAGGGCCTTCAAATTGAACCCGAACCAACATCTTACTTCTCCAAATGATATGGGGTGTCTTCTAAAGGGGTGGATTTGGTTCAAGGTTACTTCTTATAAAAACAATAAAAAATAAATTTCAAGTGATCATATAGTACAAATACATAGAAATTCTTTATATCACTTGGACAAGACAACTTCTTATAACCAGACTTGCCACACTAATGACACACCAGAAACCAGTTCCAAATAGAAGTTGATGGGAGATCCTAAGGCCTCTCAGTTTTGTGACCCATACCAAAAACTTTAGAAAAATTTTCCAAATCCTTATTTGAATTGCCTTCACCACTTCGAGATACTGGAGGAGGATTGGCCAGTTTGAGCACTCTTTCTCACAAAGCCTCTACCCAAATAACTTGCCTCACCACATCGAAAAATAGTTCAGAAAAAACATTGAAACCATAAAATTTTGATCAATACCAAAACCATTTTAAAATTTTCAATCCATTAGATAATAGAAATAATCCCAATTTAGAATATAGAAACTAGATCCACAAAATGATTAATGAAATCCAACACCAACTAATCATTGTTCTGAAGGAATCACAACTTCATCACATTCTTCACCTTCACATCCTTATAAAAATACTTTTAGATGAACAAAGACTTTAACAATTACTAATAAGGTCTATTTGAAGTTTTGGTTTGAATTAATGACTTCCAACACTTCCATCTCCGACCTTTGAGAATAAAGGCAGTGAAAGTCACTTTTAGAGACTCAAGAAACTCAAGGAAAACAAATCTCCTTGTGATTTTATGAATCCAATCTTCCATTTCAAAGGGATCATATAGACCATAAAAGAGTTGAGGATTGAAATTTTGAAACTCATGGAAGATTTACATAGTTTGATCAATTGGATGGTTTGCAAATGGTGAACCACCCAATGGTGCACCGAGAATATCCATCAAATATTTAGTGGGGGTGTACACTAAACAATATGGAGAACAGGAACTCAATCAAAAAAATTCACCAACAAGAACTCCAAAAAGAAACACCACTCAAAAAATATTCCAAAATAAAAAATAAAACACAGTACATAATATCTGGTTATCATAATGTCACAATTCTCATATTTACAAAACATTTGAAAACAAAAACAAACATGAAATGTTTCACCCTCAATGATGGTATTCCATGGGGCCTCATGAACCTATATTCCCATTACAATCTATTCCATAATCCACCCATGTCATAAATCATCAACTTCCTCACACATACTCACATGTGATCCCTCATAATAATACCAAAGGACAACATAATAAATTTTCCATTTCCAAACAAAACATTGAAACATTTTTTAAATTTTACATAAATGTTTCAAAAGCATACGAACCCTCATGTAAAAACAATCATCAAATTCTATACATAAATCCATTTTATTTTTATACAAATAAAATCCCATGAATTCCATCAAAAAATCCTCTAGATATGTCATGTTCCAATGTCAATAATAAAGTGGGGGTATCCAAAAATATCCAAACCAAAAATCATCCTTATATACATATATTACCCACATGATCATCACACACATGAATAACCACAAACCATCTAATGGAAAAATCCATTTCCTTTCAACCAATAGATCACAAAGGAGTCCAACTCCGAGGACCTCCCATCCCATTCAACCTAATAAAGGAAATATGACCATACAAAGAGAGTTTTCACAAGAACTAATTTTATTAAAGTGCCAAACATGCTTAAAGAAATCAATGAGAAACCAAACATTTCCAATAAAATACAACACATCATTTTCAAATCCAAAACCACTTATAAATTCATTTATGAAATCCCAGACACCATTTTAGAATATATACATTTTTGTAAAATAGAACCACACTTTATGAACCCTGAATCTTACATAAAATCCAATCATGAATTTTAACAAATACATAGTGTGCATAGCTTTACAAAATGATTCCATATACTTCCAAATAAGAAGTAAAACACATCATTTATAAAATAAAAATCATTATAAAAATCATATTCCACTAATTAAAATCCATGTGGGGTGTGAAATAAAAGAAGTAAATTTTTCTTAAATTTAAAGGGGATATAAAAAAGGTGAACCTACCCCAAAAAAAAGAACATCATCAACGAAAACATGAAAAAAACCATGATGGTCAAATAAATAATGATTTTTTATAAGAAACCCCAGGATGAAAATAACCACAATTTAATCTCAAAGGAATGTGAACCCTAGATCCACAAGACTGAGTAAGAAGATATTCTCAAGAGAAAATATAAGATAATTGAAGAGGAAGAAGATAACATGATATTATCATGATGGTTGGGCACCAATACATGATGAAATCACATGGATATAAAATTGGAAGATAAGTGGATACAAGGGGTAGAAGGGAGGATCTCCCATATGTCTGAAAATATAAGAGTAGAAGAGAGGGTGAATTTGGGGTAAAAAATACCACAGGTTAGAAAGGTAAATTCACATTATTAAGACACCTAGTAACTATAATAGGATAGGTGGCATGGTTTCCAAAATTGTGTGCCAACTATCCACCCCTTTATTGAAAAACATGGGCACCTACATGGATTGAATACATGGTTTGGGAAACTATTTTCCAACAATGTTACATTTTTCAATAAAAAATATTATAACCATTCATATGCATTCTATACGGTTTGGATAATTTTTCTTATTCCATGTGCCCTCAACCAGATACATCCAAAGCCTCACACAGTTTCTCCTTAGAGACATACATTTTGGATCAACCCCTGAAAAGGAAACAAAACTAAATTTGCGAAAGAAGAAAATGAACTAAAAATAGACTAAGAATCTAGATTCTACATGATTAACCCAAAACCGGGACCCAAAACCATGAATCTAAATAAATACAAGACAAAACTAATAATTTCAATCTGTAACATTTGAAACTCAGGAGTGAAATGAAGAACAAAAAGATAAGCCAAACAAAAAGAAGAAAATTAAAGAAGGGATGCGACACATTCTATTATATAATGTGGATCATTTTACGGAGGAGACAATTATTCTTAGATTTATAAATAGTTATGACTATTTATGTTGATACTTGGAAGAATATTTGGTAACCAATATCAAAATTTATGTATTTTTTGTGACAATATTCATTCAAATTTTGATAATATTTTCTCATTTCCATCATTTTCATGACCATCTAAAATCTTTAAGTATACTTCTGGATATGATTTGGTTCAATCAATAATGTTTTCCCTAGAATAACCTAGAAATTTTTATATCAACCTAGATAATAATAAAATGCCTCAAAAATAGATATTTTATTGTGGTTTGAAATCAATTATTGTATGGAAACTCCACTAATGTAAAATGATCTTTTGACGAACCATTAAAATACATAGAATACATTTGAAGATTATTTTCAAATTAATGTATTATATATTCTATCTAGACATCCATTTTTTGATAATATTTCTAGATCATGGTAAATTGATTACCTAAGAATTGATTCATGAATCTCCGAAATAGTGATGTGAAAATATGAACTTAGAGAAAATCGATATTAGTAATACATGAAATCTTAACATATTTTTAATATAAAGAATTACCAATTCTTCCAAAATTACTCCACTTCACTAAAAAAATGGTCTAACTTACTGAGTGAGTCCTTAGAGACACAAATACCATGATACATTCAAATTTTCTATGGTATACTAGTTAAAAATAATATATAAATCTATTTCCACTACCTTATTAGTTTGTTTATGGGATCTAACATTACTATTGTAACTTTATTTTCATCAATTACTTATTATTAGGTGAGACATATTATAACATAAAATTCCAATTTTTGATTCATACCTTAAAACCAAAAATGGGTCTTTATTCCCATGTAAATTTTTTAAATACACGGGTGAACTAGTTAATTTCAAGGTGGATATATATAATAATGTGTATTTTAACATGATGAAGAAACCATGGTTCTATAATTAATATGCGAAACTTATTTTCCATCTAATTACCCTAATAAAATGGTCTCCTCACCATTGAGTTTTGACCTCACTCAAAGGCTCTCCATATTTGGTTGTTGATTCTCCTAGATTAGAGTCACCATACTTATAATAATTATGGAAAGAAAGAAAACTATATCTTGATTACATTCCCGAAAATGAACTTATTTGTTAAAAACAAATCATATAAGATTCCCCTAGTCACATGCTTCTCTATCTACCTATTTATATCATATCTAACTCAAAGAATCATCCATTTGATTTCTTTATTGTTGTTTTATAATCCATGTAATTCTCAAAAATCCATAATTATTCCATCCATCATTGATTCCTTTGGTTAAATCCCATTATTGATAATGTGTTTTCTGTAATTTTATTATCTATAAAAAAGGTTAATATTATACCATTGTGGTAGTGGAAACATTTTTAAATGTATGGACTATCATATCTAATCCAATATCATGAGACAAAAAATTATTTTCATGTGTTTTCAACAATCATAAGACAAATGATTCAACATGGTCTCCATTCATGAGAATGCATCATGGTCCATGTCTAGAGACTTCAAAATTTAAGAAATATCATTTTCATTTTTCTAAAAATATTAGTGTAGGTGAAAAATTGAGATTATCCATAATATATTTAAAGGATTTATAACAATAGTCACTCCACCTAAATGGAATACCTTTCCTATTAAATATAGTCATAGGAGAATAGAGATTTGAGAAACCCTGACAATGAAAAAATAATATCCTAATAATCCGAGAAGGCTATTTATCTTAATGATATTATTTAGTTAATGAAGCTTTTAGAAATTATATTAACAAGGAAATGAACCTATTATATTCTTATACCACACATATTGAATTTAATATAATTTCAGTGATCATGAAATGTACCCAATAAAATCAATAAGTGATTCTCATGATCATTTATTGTTATAGAGTTTAACAAATACATTTTGATGATACCATGAGAATTGAGTTAAGGTAATTGTATAAGATAGTATTTATTAAGGCTATGATAACTATAAGTTCATTTTTATGTAAAATGAGTATAACTATATATTGGTAGGGACCATAAGCGTTTGAAAAGATGCTTCAGAATGTCATATTTACTATCTTGGAGTTAGTGATATCTAGATTATAGATAAAATTTGGAGAAACATAAATCACTATTCAATTTATCAGAAAGGATATAAATTAGGGGAAGAGGGAAATTATATTGGGCAATAAATCGATTCAATTATCACATGATTATTTATTCAACAATTTTATAGAATATTGGTGAAAAAAAATTAATTTAATAATAAAAGCATTTCAAAATCATGAATTTGAAATAAGACATTAATGACATAATCATAGTTAGAATCCTATTTAAAAATTTATGGTACCAAAAAATCCCCAAATAAAACTAGGAAAATGTGTTTATGGCATGTCACTAAGTGTTGGTCAACACTTTTTATACCAAAACTACAATACTCTTCTAAATATGAATATAATGATCTTTGCATACTATTTTTTATTCTATAAAAATAATTTATTAATACATAATTATCCCATTTTTAACATAAAAACCCAATAAACTACCTTGGAATGGAATGAAATGAAATTATTCTTAGGTGAATTACCTAGTCCAATAAACTGAAAATAAATGTAATAATATTTACTAAATTTTGTGTTGATTTGTTTACATTAACCAAAAAATATTCAATGTGATCATAAATAAAATACATAATATTTTTTAATATTGAATACAAAAAACACCCCAATAATATTATAAAAGGATCATAAATATAATAGAATACGATGAAAGCATGTTCAATACCCATAAAAATTAAACTACAGTTAAATAATACTAAGAGAGAATATAAATTAAATAACTAATGTGACACTAATCAAGACCCCATGTGTTGATTACAACCCAAAATTTAAACTATAGTCATACATGAACACAACACAATACATCTCCTCTAGTAATATATGAAAACATGAATTTATGTGGATCATGAAAAATATTGTATTCATAAACACCAAGGTGCATATATAAGAGGTGAGTAAACAACCCATTTGGTAAAATATGATACATTCCCCTAATTCAAATAAAATAAGAAAAATGTTATCTTATAATTTTTTCAAATATAACATGTATAGAATGTATGCAAATCGATGATAAATACATAAATGTACTATTAAGTAAGTAAAACAAGCAACACAAAAAGATACACCCAACACATGAACCCACTAACACATGTTTAAATTTCCACCAATAAAACCACTGCGTGAAGGCCCCTACTGAATAGTTCACCACACCGAATGGTATCTGTAACATTAGTTCCAAGTCAATAATCAAGGATATAATTGAATGTGTCACCATATTGGGTGTCATGACAATGAATTAACAACATAGACCTTTTCATATGTATATGTACACCAAACCACCGAGATCATTCAATGCTGTCACAACAAGAAAATATTGTTTAAAAAACAAATCCATGAAATCAATTAATTGAACATATTGTGGGATTCACCAATGATTGATTATTTTAAGACCAACCAAGTATAAACATGATTCCCAATAAGTATTTAAAATTATTTTTCTAAATAAATAAAAAGATAATATCTATTTATAATTGATATACTTCATGATATTTAAAAATGTATAAATATAGTGTAAGCCTCATAGCTATAAAATGTTCTACATTAAGAATATGCTAATGACCTAAGAGATCCTAGAACTCCTTCTAGTCCCTTCAATCAATTCGATATAAGAAACATCAAATATTTTCCAAAACTACAGCTAAATTCATGGAACCCCTTGTCTAGGGTTCTTCTTTAGAAAAAAGAGGGAATCGAGGAGAGTGGGAGGGAGAGAGTGAAATAAAAAACATATTTCCTTGGATATCCAAGATCTAATTCCCTTTAAAAGTTTGAAACTGACAATCATAAGTAATAAGATCATCGAAATTAACTTATAGTGGGCCAAGGGTTTAAAACATATGATCGGAGGTTAGAAACGATGGTTTCAATTATGTCTAGGTTAGAAAATTATTCTTCATATTAAATAGTTTTATATAGAACAAAAAATGGAGTCCCATAACCATGATCAAACTATATATATCTAAAATCATTCCTGAAATGACTCAAAACCACCCAGAAGAGTCTAGAACTCAACACAAACACTATAAAACATGAAAATACATAATAAAATCGGAGAAATGCCCCAAACCAAGGGTGTTACACTATACATAATTAATTATTTTAATATATGGTAATCAATAAAGACTATTAGTTCAATAATTAGTTACCCAAAATCATTATAAATGAGTAGAGAAAATTTCAGATATATTAGAAGACATAGATCCCACTTCTACCTATAGTATACGCAAGCATATATTGATCATTATGAACTTTGAAATCCCAAAACTAATGTTGTATAACCAGTAATAAAATCTATTATATACTCTAAATCATCAAACAAACCTATGATATAGGACAAATTAAATTAAAACCCTAACATATGAACCTGGTGTGATAATTTCAAAAAGGGTAATATTTTCCATAAAACACTAACACAAACCATGAATAATTCAAATAACCTACCATAACAGCAATACATCACTATTAAAATAAATTCACCATTAATATTGTAATATTCCAACACTGAAGATGAATTTTAATAATTATTCGCCAGAACTAACAAAATAATTATTCAATTAATTGAAAACAATAAGAAAATTCCTATAAACCACTAATGACCATCATTTAAACCATCTTATCTCTTAATGTTCACTCCACTACAATATTTAAACATGATTTACTATTTCTTATTTCCCCATGAATATAAGTTAATATAAATTTTTTCATGAAAAATATTAATGTTTCTAAATGTTATTATCTCAAATAAGAATCAAAATTATAATTCATTTATTTAATTTTTATAAATTAAAAAATTCAATAGAAATGAAATAGTAAATTTTTTAAATTGATTTTTTGTTTGTTTATAAATTAAAAATTTTAAATATCATTCAGAAAATGAAAATTCAAATAAAAAACCCATGTAATTTTTATTATAAAGGAAATTTTTTTACAATCTAAAATTATAATTTTTATTATATTTCCAAATGTAGTACTTCCAAAAAAAATATACTTATAGAAAAATTACGTAATGATAATATTTATAAAATCACATTATTTACACTAAATCAAAAATATGTTCTACTTAATTAGAAATATAAAATGAAATTCGGAAGACACTTGTAAACCATTTAAACATATATTATCTTTTTTGGGGGATATATTTAGAACAACCAAGATCATGCATTACAAAATTAAATTAAAGATACCGTATGGTAAAAAAATCAATGAAATATTGTTTAAAATACAAAAATTAATATGAAAAACTAATATTTCAACTAAAAATTTAATATGATAAGAAATAACATTCAAAATAGGGATTTTTTGTGCTCATAAAATGACAATTAAGATTCAAAAAACCGATATATATGATGAGAAAAAAATTCAGATTTGGACTTAAAATACTGAATAAGAAATATTAAATCAATATAACCAAAATAATAAATGTTCATTCATATTAACATAGTCAATAACACTACATAAATTATGAAACAGTATTAATTAATTAATTTATTTTTGTTTATATAAAAACATTTATATCATCTATAATATATACATGAAAAAATAGGCATGTGACGTGGAATCATATTCTAGACATGCCTAACTACTGATGATTAATATAATATTTAATCATAATATGATAATATATCATTGTAAATCCCAATTAATATTATAAAAAAAATTATTTATATTTTAAAATATCAAATTTAATAGATCACTGAAAATATAATATCTCGTTTGAACACTCGAATAACCTAGATAACTTAGGTTTCCACCATATCAATGTCATCCATACATTCATTTTGTATTCCCACTAAGTCCTCACATACTATCTTAGGTCAAAACAAAAAAAATCATAAATCCCAAATATTTGTGAAACATAGCTCTAATACCACATATCATGACCCTAAAATAGATACGTCAACAACACCACAATATTGAATGGCACTGACCCCTAGTTTACTCCATGATCTTCAAGGGATGGAAACTATAATTATATGTATCAATATTAAATTTTGATAATTATTTTCTAACATTGGTTTATAATGGATGACTTGGTATGATTTTTCCAATGACATATCTTGAAAAGTATATTAGTTAGGAATTCTATAAATAAACTACAAAACCAAAGAAGCCACAATGGAATAGAAATAAATAGAATCAATATATTAAAAAAATTATACATGAACACATTCAATAAAAATTATCATTTAATTAATAGTGAATAAACATTTCATAAATAACATCGTATCAAAATAGAGCCAAAATAAAGAATTAAAATCTGAAATATTCTATAGTCCAAACATGTCATCCAACCATTACATGAATAGATCCAACACACTCATAAAATCTCACCTGCACCATAAAAAAAATAACAACAGAACCCTGAACCACGATCGATACTCATATAAATATATGTACATAAAATTTAGAAGGTAAAGTTATATATCAAAGGTTATTTCCATATTGGGTTCTACAACATATACCTGATAGGGATCCACTAATGGTTTCTCAAAAAACAATGATATCCCTCCTGTATTCATAACCATGCAAACATACATACATATAAACCCAATATCAATGTTTTTAATGTTAAAAATTTAATCATAGAAATAGATAAACATAAATAATATTAGAGGTATAGAAGTGAGTTGGAAACAATTAAAACTGTATAACAATATGTTCTATTCCATAACTGCCTGTATCGAGGCTAACAAAGTTCTATGAAAATATAAAATTTTCATCTAATATATTTGACTATGATAATATATGTGGATATCTCACACACTCCAAAATAAATTACAATAAATGATAGTAGAATTTGGAAATATAATTTCACATACATGACCCATTATAGGTGAAATGGTATGGTTGAATGAGTCTGGGAATCACAGTTAACTCTCTTAAAATGATTTTGAGAATATTATTTACCTATATCAGGAAAAATATAGGTATAATTACCTAACTGTATCAATAATTAATCGATTAATTTCATGTGAATTCTAATCCTTAAAACATTATTTCAATGTATCATAAAAAAGGACAAATAATATCTTAAAATATTTTGTAACAAATAAATTGACATGAAATATATCATGGTAGAATAAAATTTCTAGATAAAAAATACATATTCTATATCAATAAATTAGTATGATACATATTTAATAATAATAAAACTCTTAAACAAAATAATAGACATATTATATTGTATGAAATAATGTATTATCAATAACGAATAACTATAAATGAACTGCAACTTGGAAATACACACATTTATTTGATGAAAATTTTTACCTAAAATACTCATAATAAAATAAAATTTCATTATATAAACTAAACCATTATCAAATAAAAAAATTATTGTGTAATTAGAGAAATAATGGTAAACATGATGGTAGATACCCAAATTTAGTCCTAATAAATTAAATATCTTTAAAATATAAATAGTTTTATTAAATTTTGAATAGTGATTTTGCATAGAAACAGTGGGTTATACATTAAAAATAACTAAGTGGGTCTTTTTTTCATAAAATGTTTGTACGATAAATATAATATTTTGAGATTTTTTTATATAATAGTGTCTAATTATTATGTTAGTTTCAATTAAAAAAATTTACTATTTTTTAAAATTAATTTAACAAATTTTATAAAATGAGCAATGGAAATAAAACATCAGCGATGAAATAATTTTTAAGAGGATGTGATATATAGAAATAGATGTATGTAAGAGAATTTTAATCTTCTTAAATAGTTTTTATATCTTATGACATTTTAAACATCAAACCCCAGTGAAAATAAAAAACCATAAAAATAATCATAAAAAGATTTAAGTTTCAATGATGGAAACATTTCCTCCCACTTATATATCCTTAAAATCAAATCAAAATCAATTTATCATCATGAAAAATGGTTATATTTGGATCATGTATTCAGATTCATATTTATTAATGTTGAATAATATGAATCCCCTTTCTAATAAAAATAAGTTATATGGGGTTTCACCAAGATTTGAAATTATACAACTCCTCTATAAAATATTATGAACATTTTTTATTTTTGAGGGAAATTCCTAACTCTTTTTCAACATAAGATCATGTAACGTAATATAATGTGGTATAAACTATGAATTGTTACTTGTATATAATTCCTTCTGGAACATTAAATAATTTTCATAACGAATTCCAAGTTGAAAATATATATCCCAACCTTTTGAAAAATGACTATAAATTATGTTCATGATCGTCCATGTACTATATAATAAACATATTCCTTAAAATTATAGATAATTTTTTTTCATGGACTCCCATGTATCCAATATAGTAGTGGGTTAGTAAGAAAATTGAGATAAACAAAAAAAATTGATACTATTATAAAATAAAAAATTCAAATATTTAATAAAACATGATTTTTTAAAAGTGATAGGGATGAAATATAATTTAGCTTACTCTTCACCTGAAAACCACATGGAAACAAGAAAACATAATATTTCAAAGTTTCATTTAAATTCACAAATTTCATAATTAAAAAAAATATTTCTAATTTCATATTATTATTGGGAAGCATGTGGTTGGAATATTAAAATCATTGTAAAAACATCACTTGACTTGTCAAGACCACAAACTATATTCATCAGTAAGATATATCAATCCCATCTTTTAAAAAATAGATTTCTTTACCTAAAACCACCCTAATGAAAAGTGATGAGAAGATCTATTATGAAATTTGTATTTCTATATCACTACAACTCTATATTAGTTAAAACATAAATGTAGCCTTGGATTCTTTATCCAAAAATTGAGTGAACAACTTTACTAACATTAACCATTATTATGAACTTCAAAATCATATTCTTATAACATCTCTAAACATAAAAATATTTTGAATAAACCCAATCAGTGTTTCTTTATATAGAAAAATAAACAGTTTAATGAACAAAACTATTTTACCTTAATTAAATTAACATAAATGGATACCAAATTCAATATGGGACTTTGTAAAATAATTGTGAAGTAAGAACATAGAATCATCAACAAATAAAAATTGAAATAATGAAAAATGGAGAATGATATTAGAACAACTGTAGTGGAGGGGAGTAACATTGATTAGGCATTAAAAATTAAATATGAAATACCTTGGAAGCACACGGTAAAAGAATAATATGGGAATAATGATTGGGTGAATTAGAATGTGATTATTGCTAGAAAAGGATGAATGGGTTCAAGTAAACCATGTTAGGGTTAAAATAAATGAATAAAAATGATCAAACTAACTGTTTTTGAAGAAAAATCTGATTTTTTCTATTTAGTATCCTTTATAAGTCTACTAGTTACACTAGGGGACCCATAGAATACCACCATTATTCTCATCAATACTATGTACTATGTATATATTGTATTTTATATGTTTCTAAGTTTCCCTCAGGAAAAAATTTAAAACATTGTATGTACTATCAAACCCTGAACAATACATGGAAACACCTAAGATACTATCTTTATTTGTTAAAATATGTGTCCAAATTTTGAAATAAATTCACCCAATTAATGGAACCAAAAATTCAAACACGTTATCACATTAATAAAATAAATCTCATATGACATAAAAAATTAAGTAATTAATGCAATCACCATGACATGGATTTTATTGATTAATCCATACATTATTATTCAAAACAAGAACCAAACTTTATTAGATATTATCATTAATGATATTTGATATAAAACCCACACATTTTGATATTAAATTCTATTTTCTGAAAGAAAATATTTTATTAGTATTCTATATGATTTATTGAATAATAATTATTCATTAAAAATAAGAAAATATTGTATAAATATATTTTCATCCAATTATTATTTATGAAATTACAAATTAGTACATTTCATTTAAAATATGTAAATACAAAATACTTCAATACTTTTATACTATGATTATTTTTCACACTAACTTAAATAACTATGATTCATGTTGTTATTATGAGCATATATAATTCCTTTAGAATTCATATTGCATCAATAAAATCCATTTTAATTAATATGATAAAAAATGAACTATTATTAAATCTCATAATAATAAAACAAACAATAATTTTGTTATATCACATTTAATGGTTATGGTTATAAAAACACCATGAAATATATCACTAAAGGATTCATCATTTGTCAAATATTAAACAGATATATATATATAAATATAATAAAATCATCAATTTTTTATTAGAATCTATGTTTTTATTTATTTTTTTGAATAATATTTACACTAAAATGTTTTAAAAAGAAATTATTCTAATAATATCTAAATGGTTATATTTTTTTAATATTTATAAATTCCTTTTTTTAATATGAAGCATATGGAATGTTACAATAATAGAAAATTCCATGTTTTTAGTAGAATTATGATGATTATCATTAAAAATATATAAATTAGATTATCATTGAATTCATTTAATGAAATATACACTAACATTTTATCCTAACTTATGAAGAAAAACAATATCTTGTGACTGGGTAATTATTTTTACATATTCATGATACAAATTTTTTGGGTAAATAAATGAAATAATGAACTAAAACAATTTCATTTTTAATATTTATTTCACATATTGTATTTTAAAATATACAAATGTAATGTCTTTTATGGTATAGTTTTCATGACCATTGTCTAATGAAATCTCTCCCAATATGATATTGAAGAAGGAAATGACCCCTAAAGCCAACCTCTAATAGTCTGTATTTTAGAGAATATTAGTAAAGACATAAAAACATATAAAAGTGTTGTGTTACCCACATAATTCATATAAATATATGTTATACCACAAATAATCTCTAGAATATGAATATAATTACCCTCACTTGTATGTTTGTGTAGGTTGTGAAAATGTGTTACTAGAGATTTTCGGTTGAGAGATAGTATGATGTTTAGATAATGTTATGGGTAAAGACTGCATGGGATTGGTAGAAAATCAATATAAATTAATAAGTGATTGTGAAGTATGAAAGGGATATGGGATAAGTAATTAGTGAGAAGTCCCCTGGTGATCAAATCAATGACCTTAATCTTACTAAATGTGTTATAAAATGTGATTACACTTTTAGGGTAAAAACTAGTTTGCAATCAGGGAACCGTACAATTTTATACCTCTGATTTATTAATGTATTATTATAAAATATATAATTCATGGTCTTACAGGTACCAAATTTTCTTCTTATCCTTATTAAGATGGTTCATTTTAGGCATCCTTTTATGGGTTAAAAAGATGAATTGTGGAAGGATATCCAAACATCAAATCAATGAGTGGATTAACATTTACATGATACATTTAGTGAGAAAATATGTTAGTTTCAGTGATAATGATATTATAATAATGAGTTATTTGTTTCACATGAGATGAAAGACTGGTGGTTCGAGATTATAGAAGACATATTTAGTTTTATCCCTAAAACTATGGAGTACTTTATCACTTAAGACATAATTTTTATGGAGATAATTATTAGTGGTGGTTTTTGATTCAGGGTCATAATGAAGAGGTATAGGCATCATAGGAGAATTTTTTTCCTATTTATTGATTAGTTTCATTATAATAAATTTAAGATCCCATAAATTCATTATGTTTTCTCTCTTTGGAAGTGGTGATGTGTGTTTGGGATGTTTTAGATTCAGATTAGATACCACATTCAACAATATTTTGAAATTTTACCAGATTAATTAGCTATATCAAGGAATTTGGATGGAGTATTATGAAATTATATCTATCTCTAGATCATTCAACATGTACTAATGAGGTATTGAGAGGTATATATATAACAATATATGGGATTTTTAAGATACCAACATGGATTTTCTTCTCCCAATATAAAAGTCTTAAATAGAACCTAAAGGCTTTATCTAAGGATAATTTTTTTTATTATAATGACTATTAAATTTTTTGGTTATCATGAAGATGTCCTTGCTTCCATATTCATTTTAATATTGATAGGGATGTTATCAAAAATTTACAATTGGTTTTAATGAAAGGATATTTTCTTATGGAGGTAATAATAAAGGGATGTTTCAATGTCTAACCACCAGTGAATGTCAATGTGGAGTTGGTGTCCCATTATAGATATTGCTTTTAAAATAGTTTCCACTAAATTAATTTCATTAGATTATTAGTTTAAGGGTTCTAGTGGTTATGTAATATATTAGATATATGTATCAGGATGAATAATGAATCAATATTCCCCTGATTATCAAGGATATTAGTCCATGTGAGGTTATTTTTGTTGTTTACATTAGGGATATCATGGTAGAGGGGCACAATGAGGTCAATTGGTCATGAAAATTATTTTAGTTGTGGTCCTAGTTAACTTTATAAATAAAAGCATAATTTTACCTTCCTGGTTATGTTTTGGATCAATTAGTGTTTCCTTTGAAAGGTCTCTGGGTTTGATGATGATTATAATTCCAGTTCTCAATGAGTTAACTAAAATTGTTGGAGGAAAGAATAAATAACATAATGTGTGTATTTATTATTAAATAGTATTGGGTAAATATATGTTTTTTGGAAAATTTGGATATTTTATGGTATATCCATATTATTTCATTGTTTTATAAAATACATTCTATTATTGATTTAATATATAAGGTAGATGAGTTTTTTGATGTTAAAGGTGAGAATCCAATGTTTATTATTATATATATATGAAAAACCATATCTATTATATGATTTAATACACGATTTATTACATAAAGATACACATAATAAAATCACAAAGGATCAATAGGCCAAATATATAAGTAATTATTAAGATAAAATGTTAATTTAGAATTGAGATACGCAAACATTATTTAAAAAATTATAATTAAATTCTCTATAATTATATCAATCTTCTATTAATTCCCATGATAACATGGGGACGTAAATAATAATGGGTTGAGATATAAATAATATTATGTGAGTAATCATGTAATATCAAATTGTAAATTCATACATGTGAGACATGAGGCATAACCTGATGACATAGAGAGATGAGGACCAAAACAACAAACATTGAGGCATGAGAAAATATGATATTATTAAGGAATCTCAAGAAACTGGGAAAAACACAAAACATTAAATTACAAGCATATATCAAGGAAACCCAATGATACATCAGAACAATGTGTACATAGTCTAATCAATTGTGCAATATACATTTTATCTCTCATGAGATAAATACAATACCCAATGCATTGGAGGAATATATATTTCCAAGACCATCTATCATATTCAAATCATATACATGAATTTGGGTGTGACAATGATATTATGACATAAAAAATCCAAAATTTTAACCCCACAATTTGGGAGTATGGGTAATATGCATGGGATTAACCATTCAATTAATGTTTGGTACGATCATGATAAAACCCTTGAGTGGAAATGGGGGTTGGTATTTACCTCCAAAATGATTGGCATAAAAAATCATGGGATAATTCCAGCAGCATAATGTGTGTATAGAACGACTAATTGAAGGGACTAATAATATAGAAAGGAGGAATCTAATTACACAGGAATAAAATGTATGATAAAATTTTGTGTAAAGATCATTCCAAAATAAAAAAATGTAAATAAAAACAGTTATTACAAAGAACAGATTGAATAGAAAATTAGAGAGAGAGAGACATTTGATTATTTAGTATAGTAACATCTTAGGTAATGCTTATAATTGGATGGGATAAATAATATAACTTTCCTATAAAATCAATTTTATAGTATTGTTATATTAATAAACATAAGAAAATATGATAAATTGAAATTTTAAATTCCTAATAAAAATGAAATAGTTTAATGAAGTGGAAGAGGAATATAATCCACCACTTGAATTGTTTCTACTATAATATTGAGAAAAGATTCTTATCGACCTAGGAACATATGGGGAGGGATTTATAGAGGGATATTCAGAGGAAATTTTTGTTTTAATAATTTTTATTGAAGAGAAAATGGGGGTAGTGTGGCTGTTTATGGAAGAATATAACGGAAATTATTGTTAATTTTTTTTAAAAAATTAAACATCTAAGTAATAAAATATTCAAATTAAAAAACCATTTTCATGATTTTACCAATGATATCTTCTAAATATGACTATGTTCCAATATATCAGTGTTTTAAAAATGAAACTATTTAAATAATACCAATCACGATGCGGAGTTATGTCATGTTAATAATGAAATATAATATAAAAATTAATAAAGGTAGAGGAGGATTCATTTTTTTGTTTTAAAATTAATGAAATTTCTTAATAAATACATTATTTTAAAGGTAAATCCTATTTTTTTGGGAATTATTTATATTTAATTTATTACATCGCTTTTATTGCATTATGAATCCATACTACTTATAGAATATATATATGATATTTAATTTTTTAGAACATTTAAAATGTCTCATAAAAATATGAAAATTTCATTATAGGATAGTTTCAACTTGATAATTTCGAAAATAACTTTTATTTTATCACAAAAAAAATTCGGAATGTGATAATTTCAATAATTATATATTAAAAATAAAAAAAATTACATGATTAAATTTCTAATCATTATAAAAAAAACATTGGTATACATACAATAATTTTTATAATTAAAAATGAGAAAATATCATTTTTTATAAAATATATATAAAAATATATTTTATTTAAATTTTAATAATTTATAGTAAAAATAAATTAATAATAATTAAAAACGTATATTTTTCTGGAAATGTTTTTTGGGTTTTTAATGTATCAAAAATCATATCTATCATTTCTTTCAACTACTAAGTGGATTCATATATATATATATATATATATATATATTTGTCAAAATGAAATGTGATTAGTTAAACTATTACATTTTAAAGGCCATTTTACTTATACTAAGGTCCAGATAAACAACACCTTGTAATAGAAGTATACCACCTATGGTTATGGTGTGCGATGATAGTACATTCTGTGGGTTGTATAAGGAACATAGTTTGGATGGTTATCTATATAAACATGAACATATCTAGTCAATAGTTATTATCTAATTTCATTTATTAAATCGTTGATTAGTCTTGGTTAATAGAAATGCACAGTTATTTCACCTCTCATTGAATCATTGATAAATGGGATTCTTTATGTATGAAACAATTAGTCAATGAAATCAATTTTTCCTTCTTTTTCAAATTGTTATTATTATAGCCATTAATATAAAATATTTAGAGTCATCTTTTAATAATTGAAATATTACCTATGATCATGAATCTTAAGAGTATTTATGGCCAAACTTTATATTATTGATATACTCTATAATGGTATAAAATAATAATGAAATATAGATAATGAGTATTATAAGATTATATTAATTAATAAGGAATATTTTTTTCCAGAAGGAAACCAATTTGAAATATTTTTCTATACTACAAATCGTACCCCATTCATAAATTATTTCCCCCAAATTTCATTTAGTTACTAATACAAATGAGGTTACTTCTGGTTCCCATGTTGCATCCTCAAACATGTGGTTCCTCCATAATACTTAGACCATGTGGATTTTATTATTTCATAAAACATTTCCTCAAAAAATTAAGTTCATCACAGAATACTTATTGTCTTAGTGATCATTTATCAATAGAACCACCTTTGGATTATATACATGTGAAGAGTCTGGTATGATCTATTATAAGTGGGATACATGAAAAACGTCATTTACTAGAGATGAATTAGGTGGGAGTACTAGTAAAAATTCCACAACTCTAATGTGACTAATAATATCATAGGGGTTTATGTTTCTTGGAATAAGAAATTCCTTTATCACACACCACATGAATTTCATCCATGTTGATAAATGATGGAACACCCTATAACTAACCTCAAACTGAAAGCCTCTTTGATGATTACCAACATAGTATTTATTTCTACATTACACAGATTACATATGATGTTGAATGGTTTCAATTTTATAATTCTACTCATGGATAAGATATAGTACCGTTAACTTCCACCCTACAACATCTTACCATCTAAACCCCCATTTCACAGACAAGTGACAAATCTGGTATGAAACATAGTCTCAAGAATGCTTCCCAATATGAAATCTGATTCTAAAAGGTAATGAGGGTTTTAATGGTACATTGGGAAGATTATACATTTATGGTTATAGTGGAGAAAAATGGATGATAATATTTCTAAAAACTATTAGAAATATAAGTGGAGAAACCAAATAGCAGAATCATAACTACATCATCTAGGTAAATAATCACAACTATCATATGGAAGACATTAATTTTATTTAATTATAAAAAATCATGTATAAAAGGGAATATAATATAAAATAAATATACAACATTATATACCCAAAAAATTAAAATAAAAAACTGATATTTCCAATTGTATCATGACCCAAATATCATTCATATACTCTATTAATCCATCCAAATATATAAAATCAAGAGTCCATGAATGACCACATACCATTTTCCCTATATTAATCCATGATTTCTATTCAAGATCCAATCAATAGACCGAGTAGGGTATGAGATATAATCAGTAGGACCCCAGCAATGGTTTCTAGAATGATTTTAATTGTGATTATAAAAGAATGTGTATATGTATAACAATATAATGCATTAAATTAGGTTGTAAAAATGACAGTTGGATTTCTAATGGAACCCATTGGTTCAACAAACATTGGAATAAGTAAGAATATATCTGAGTGTGTGGAACCATGTATGTATATATAATAATGTATATAAAAATATATAGTCATATGTAGAAACATATTACTAAGGTATAACCAAGGAGTCCATGTATAATAAAAAGGGTATCATGATGCATGTAATGGAATCATCCTAAGAACACGATTAAGGATACATATGTCATCATATTTATCAAATTTAATAATGATGTTGAACATATGTCCAATATCCTTATAGGATAATGTGAAGTGTCATATTTAACATCCAGAGAAATAATTGGAAACATCATGTCCAACATTTGATGTAAATGGAGTGTAATGCATAATGTCTAATACATTCATTCATTATTTATTATCCACCATTATGCATGGTATAGGAATAATAATAATAATAAAGGCTTATAAATCTATTACATATTCAAGGGGTGGCCTTCCATTTGATCTTCAATTTATCAAACTTATCTCAAAAACATAAAGGCTGGGTTTTTCAACATAACTTTTTTTTAATTTCAAGGGTAATAAATAAGCACAAAAAAAATTGGTGTCACTAAATGAGGTAGACAATTTTTTCATTGAAAAGGTTGTATGGGATGATTTATAACATTAACTACCAATTTTATTAAGTGATTTCATATTTTTAAAGAAATTCATTGAATGTCTAGTGGGTGGAATCATGGGGTATTATATAAAATAATAATTCCTTAAGGATAATACTATAACCCCTATATTATGTCAGAATATTAATCCTCAGTTGGCATTGAATTCAGATTTGAGCAAGAATGGAATAAACCAATGAAATGGAAAAATGTCCTGTAAATATGGCATATTAGAGAACATTGTTATTCATTTCATATGGAATATTTTACAATAAATGAATGGATGAGGATTAAAGGACATATTGAGATGGAACCAACATGAATTGAATTGACTAATTCTGATAGTGTATTTCGGATAAGTCATAAATCTTAGAGGGAACCCAAATAGACAGATAAAAATGGAGATTGTGTATTTTGTTTAACAGGGGAATAAGTGAGTTATATTTTACATGAAAAGGTGTAAAAAATTGTTTTTAACAACCAATTAAAAGATAAAAATAATTCTATTACATTATTTTTCTATATTTGGAGAAAATTTGAACCTACACTATCCATGGGAGCATAACCGTCACACAATTAGGAGGTAAGTTTGAAAAAATAGGCAAATGGAATTTTTTCGAACTGTCTCATAGCCCTACTACCATGAACACATGGTGTATTATTTGAATAAGTTTTTCACCAAACATGCACAATTAACCTAAAATATATTATAGGTTTTAAAAGGATAAATGTCCCCTATTTCATGGTTAATCTAATTTTTAATCTTTATTCATGGGCTTTACTATTGAACCCCACAGTTACTAAAAACAATGAGAAAACTATGTCGGTAAAACTATTTCATTAAATACTAGAGATCCTAGCTCCAAAAAAACTATATTTATATGAATCTGTACCTAATGTTATAGATATTATATTTAAATAAATTTATACATACAAAATAAAATTATCAGCATCCATACACTCAAAAAAATAAATCCATTAAACCTTACCCTCCTTAAAACAACTCATCCCTGAGTTTCCCCTTCAAGGGTAATGAATTATCATTGGAGAATAAATATAGTCATTAAGTACTTATGAAATAGTTTCTTTACTATGTATCATCTTATACAATATCCTTCTACTATATCACCCTAACAAGAAGAAATAACTAATCTCGAAGTTCTTTTGTGCTACAGTCATCAACATGAATATGATGCTCCTCAAAATTATCATCATTTTACAATTTTAAACTCTCAAGATCAAAAGGATGAGATATTTAATAAGGATAATGTAGAATCTATGGTGAATTTAAGAAATCATTCATAGAGGTGTATCTCTAATAAAGAGTGATTTGATGAGAAACTATCCCGACTCACAACAATATCTTGAAAAACTCAAAAAAATAAGGTGATTGCTTACCTTATCACCGAATCTTTTTGTGAAACATACTAGGAAATAGTCAAAAGAATACCCAATGTCCCAAAACAAACAACATATATCATTGGTGATGATAAATATAAGTATTATTCCTGGATTTAGATGCTGCTATACACTTTCAAATAATATGCATCTTCTTAGATGTCTCCTAAATGAGATGATTTCTCTATAGTGCTACCTCTTATGTATCAAATGAGCACAGATGTGACCAACATGGCCAACTGTATGAGGAATCATAAAGAGAAATCATTATATTATATTAGAAGATATTGTTATAAGTTAATTATTCAAAAGGTAAGTGCTTCTCCTAATAACATCCAAAATCAATGACACATTCTCAGATCGTATTCTCCAAAACCCATATAGAATGGTCTGACTAACTATTGGTCTGAGTGTGATATAATTTCCTCAAAAGATCCTGGGAACCATATGCCTTATTCTACCCTAGGTAAAACCACGGTGAAAATTTGTATTTTACATATGATAAAATAGAATTGGAAACTCTATGATGGTTTATATGCTATCAGATGTAAAGCCTCCCAAGGTCATCCTCTAATGAAGACTCCCTGATAGGTAGGAAAGGGATATCGTCCTCTACCTCTCAATGGTCACACATATTGTGTCGTGACATCATTGGGATCTTAGTAGTCCTATTAAAAAATCTAGATTGGTTTCATCCCATATCCACTATAGAATGGATAGTTGTTGTAAAAGTACAGAAGGATGTTGGAGATCAGCCTTCACATACTGATAGGTGGAACACTATTTAATATAACCTACAATCTACCTCTATATAGTTTTCCTCTAATATTGCTGGCCTATGACATGGAAAATCTTATAGATTCTGGGATGGACTACCAATTTGGAGGAATGAAACTCCCACATCATTTATTCTCATAAACTTGTAGAAACCTAGAAATTCCCATTAATGTAGTTAACCTTATCTACATCGATAACAAAACTAGGTAGTGGGTCATCACATTATAAACTCTCCCCCATAACCAAGATTAGGAGTTTAAAGGTTTCCTCTTCCTCACTCTATCAAAAAGATAAGAGGTCACCAATAATGCTATGAGTATGATCTATCTATGACATTCATAAATATCTATATTCATTATAGATTACCAGGCCATTAAACCAATAGCTACTGGCCTCCCTAACATATTGTTTATTGTCTCATAACTCAGAAGCCTATCACATGCCTCTCTCTATATTTTGGAAGCACACTTCCAAGTAAGGGTTTTTTTCTTCCTTTCTCATTTTTGACAATTTTCTTTATGTTGTATTACCCTTTTAGTTTCAATTATGAACGTTGGGGTATGGTTTCTCACCTCCCCCATACTTACCTCTTATTTTTTGAATGATGGGAGACCCCTTTTTCTCTCGTTAAATGCCTCCCATGTACACCCATTACTATGATGAAATTCCGAAAGGAACTTCTCTCTCTTCCTTTACATTCAAGCAATAATTTTGTATCATGGATCTAAATTACATTACAATTGTTGGGACATGTATCTATATGACCTCCTTATTGTCCATCACATTTAAATATGATTAGGAACCCCTTTCTCTCTCATCAACCATTTTTTTCGGAGTTCTTATGTCACGCCATTACACTGCCAAAATTGCACCGATTTTCTAAGCCAATGCTATTATGTAGTGGATACCATGCCCATTCATCCATCAAAGGAATCCACCTTAATGCACCATTACTTATTGATTACAAAGTTTCATGTATTAATTCCACATTCATTTATCATGGAATAAATGATTATGTTTTATGAATCCATGTTTTATGATCCATGTGGCACACTTATGCATGAAATGAAATGTTTAAGAAGGGTGCACCCTTATAACACTTTAATGCATTGGTTAAAGTATAGTATCATGATACATCATGTGCAATGAGTGTTAACTCATGATAATTCAAGTACAACAAGGGTTTAATCGTTCTTTATGTGCAATGAGGGTTTACTCCTGGTCCATGTGCAATGAGCCTTGGCTAATGCTAATTCCATGTTAAGTGTTGTTGCCACATTTCCATGGTCTTATTATCATGATTTATGATGACTTTATGTTCATGTTTATTTTATGATCTATTTATATGCCTATTGTCTAACATGTATTGTACTCCTCATGTTATTCCATGTGTACTCTCTTACTGGGCTTTATAGCTCACCCTTTTTTATGCATGTCCTTAGGTTATCCCATGCAATGCTATGTAGAAGGGAATTTAGTGGTCATGTAAAAGAATGTTTTCAATAAAGATGTTTTATTTCATGTTTCAAGTTTTTATGTAATGATCCTAAGCCCCAAAGGCACTAAATCTCTTGATCTTCTTTGTTGTATCAAGTGATGTTTTATGTAATAAATCATGTATAAGTTTGTAATAAAAGAAGGGTTGTCATAGTTGGTATGAGAGGATAGGTTTAGTTATTTTTGAGAATAGGAAACCCTAGTAAAGCCTTTAATACAAGACTAAGTATAATAAAATCATCCCTAAATTTTGGTAAGTACTGAGTAAGTAGTTTATCAAACTAATACATCCTTGTCTGGATACGAGCAGGTAGAGGTGGCTCTGGTACAGATGTATCCTATGGGTAAAACCAGAAAACACTGCTTTGAGCCAGACTCGAATGGGAACTGGTGCACGAAAATGGGACTTGATACACTCTTGGTTATGACACTCTCGGGGTATATGTTTTGATAAATTCACAAGCTTACTATGAACCCTTATTAAGGGAATCAAAAAAATGACCCTAAGAATATATGTTACAAATTAGGTCATGAAAAGCCTAGATTGAGGCCTATAGACTCATGAGTTAAGGAAATGAAATTTTATTTATAAGTCATCAACTTTTGACTTTGGATTACTCTTTATGTGTTACCCCTAACATTCCTTTTATTCCAGCCAATGGCTGGTAATATGAGGACTCGGGCTAACAACCGTTGTGAAGATCAGTGTGATGACTATACTAATGAGATGCCAAATCCAATGGGGGCGGGAATCGTGAACTTGGTCACGCTTCTCTCTCATCTAACTCAGGTTTTGAATAGAAACACGGGTCAATGGGAACGTTCAATCCCCCCTATGAAATAACAAGTCGCTATCGAGAGCTTCATGAGACAAAGGCCTCCTACTTTTAGTGGATCATCTGATCCCATGATCGCTGAAAAATGGATCAACTCCATTGAAAAGATCTTCCCCATCCTTCAATGTTCTGAACAAGAGAAGGTTCTCCTGGCTGCTTATCATATGGAGGGTGACGCTGATCAATGGTGGATGTTGATCAAAAATGTGAATTCTGAGGAGGAGATCGAGGCATTGGAATGGAAGGATTTTCAGAATATTTTTTTCGATAAATATTTTCCACGCACCGTCTTACTTAAGATAGAAAGGGACTTCCATTCCCTCAATAAAAAAAAATGAAGAATCTATTGGATCATACGAGGAAAACTTCATGAGGATTTCCCGATACGCTTCCGGCTTTGTCGTTACCCTCGAATGCAAGTTTGACCGCTTCATTGGTGGGCTGAAGCCTAGCTTGCAGAAAGAATTAGCGATCCTTGACTTCGACAGCTTTGAGGATATTGTCCGATGTGCCCTCAAGGTCGAAATGGAGATCAGGGAATCACAGGGGTATCATGGGGACAAGAAGTATAAGGTGGACTTCAATTCTGGTGGTCCGATGGATAAATCCAATGGTGCTATGAAGATCCATCACCCCACTTTCCAAATGTGCGGAAAGAAGCACCCTGTAAATTGCCATAAGGGGATGAGAAAATGCTTCAGGTGTGGAAGAGAAGGGCACCTAGCTGTTAACTATCGGCAAGAAATACCCACTACTGCGACAGAGGAGAGGAACGCTCCGTTCGAACCTCAACGCATTGTTAAATGCTACAAATGCAAGGAACCGGGTCATTTTGCAAATCAGTGCCCTAATCCAAGGGTTTTCGGAGGCAACCAACAACCTACAAGGAAACAAGGAAGAGATTTTTCCATCACTTCTGCCGAAGTGAACCTCGACAAAGAAGTGGTGACAGGTACGCTAGTTATTCATTCAAGAATAGAGAAACTACTTTTTGATTCAGGTTCTATGCATTCTTTTATATCTCGAAAGTTTAGTAGAACAATCCTAGCACCACCACAAATCATGGAAGTAAAGATGTCCGTGAGTATGGAAAATGGGGCAATCATTCCATCCCATGAATATAAGACGCCCTTGTTATTATCTGTGGATTGAATTTCCCGGAGAACCTAATCATACTCTCTCTGGTGGAATTTGTTGCAATTCTTGGCATGGATTGGCTTTCCTTATATAGAGCCAACATAAATTGTCGAGAGAGGGAAATTACACTCCATATGGAGAATCGACCCCCGATTCGTTACAAGTGTCAGGAGGAAGATGAATCTCCTTTAGCTCCATCATCTCAAGTGTGGATATTACTGCCCTATGATTACACGTATCTGGCTCAGATGATTGAGTCTACGGAAGAAACCATCCTTGAAGAAATGCCTATTGTGAGGGATTTCGCTGAAGTGTTTCCCGAGGAGTAGCCTGGTTTTCCTCCTAGAAGTGATGTTGAGTTCTCAATTGATCTTATACCTGGGGTGTTTCCAATATCCAAGACCCCATATAGAATGGTTGTTGTTAGCTTTAAGAGATGAAGAAACAACTACATGAAAATCTGGATAAAGGGTTTATACGCCCAAGTGCTTCACCATGGGGTGCACCAGTCCTCTTCATCAGGAAGAAGGATGGGTCAATGCAGATTTTCATCGAATATTGTGAACATAACAAAATAATGATAAAGAACAAGTATCCTCTTCCACGGATCGATGAATTGTTTGATCATCTGCGTGGAGCACAATACTTCTCCAAGGTGGACTTGCGGTCGGGATATTATCAAGTAAGTGTGAAGAAGGAAGACATCCCCAAGACTGCTTTTCGCACAAAATACGGGCACTATGAATTCATAGTAATGCCTTTAGGACTCACCAATGCTCCATCAATATTCATGGACTTGATGAATAGAGTCTTTAGAGATTACCGTGAAAATTTTTTGGTAGTATTTATAGATGATATTCAAATATACTCCAAAATTAATGAGGATCATGAGGATCATTTAAAAAATATACTAGAGACTTTGTGCAAGGAGAACCTCTATGCAAAGTACATCAAGTGTGTGTTCTAGTTAAAGGAGGTCTCATTCTTGGGCCATATCATCCCAAGAAATGGGATATCTGTGGACCCCTCCAAAATAGATGCAATTGAGGGATGGTCGAGGCCAACATCAGTAACGGATATCCGTAGCTTCTTGGGGTTAGGTGGATATTATCGATGTTTTGTGAGAAATTTCTTACGATTGTCCAACCCTCTTACCATGATAACTCGGAAGGGAGTAAATTTTTCGGAGTGATGAATGCGAAAAAGCTTCATGGAGTTGAAAAGGAGGCTTATCACTACGCCCGTTCTCACTTTACCCACAAGTTAGGAATTTTTTGTGGTATTCAGTGATGCTTAAAATAAGGGCTTAGGATGTGTGATGATGCAGAATGATAAAGTGATATTCTATGCCTCAAGGCAGTTGAAAATCCATGAGGGAAACTATCCAACGCATGATCTGGAGTTTGCGGTAGTGATCTTTGCCTTAAAAATCTGGAAGCGTTATCTATATGGAGAGAAATGTGAGATATATACTGACCACAAGAGTCTTAAATATATATTCACACAGAAAGAGCTTAATATGAACCAGAGAAGATGGCTAGAGCTCATCATGGATTATGAAAGTTCAATACATTACCACCCTGGGAAAGCGAACAAGGTAGGAGATGCCCTAAGTAGAATGGACCCATCAATTCTATCAATGATAAGAATTGAGAAAGATCCAATATTCTTAGACTTGATGAAGATGGATGTGGGAATCATAACGAAAGGAAAATCATCAATCCATTCACAAATGATTGGTCAACCATCTATTTTGGAATGGATAAAGGATGCTCAAAATGATGATGTGGGAATTCATGAAAAAGTGGAAGCTATCAAAAAAGGGAAATCCTCAGATTTTAATGTTAATGAAGAAGGAATTGTGCGGTTTGGGAAAAGACTATGTGTTTCATCGAGTCCGGAGCTGAAGAAGGATCTTTTGGATGATGCACATAGTTCAAATTTCTCTTTTCACCCAGGGAGAACAAGGATGTGTCATGATCTCTGAGAAAACTTTTGGTGGGATAATATGAAGAAGGAGATTGCTGAATATACATCAAAGTGCCTGGTGTGTCAACAAGTGAAGTCAGAGAGGCATAAGTCTTAGGGGATGATGCAAACATTGCCCATACTTGAATGGAAATGGGAGAACATCACCATGGACTTTGTCATTGGACTTCCAAGGACATCCAAATGCAACAATGCAATCTGGGTTGTTGTGGATCATCTTACAATGACTGCACAATTCATTGCTATTCGGGAGGATTTCTATTTGGATCAACTTTCACAGATATATATCAGGGAAGTGGTAAGGTTGCATGGAGTACCACTATCTATTGTGTCTAGGTGAGAACCAAGATTCACCTCTCAGTTTTGGAAGAGTCTTCAACATGCTCTGAATACTGAACTGAACTTCAGTACGACCTATCATCCTCAAACTGATGGCCAATCCGAAAGGACTATCCAAACACTTGAGGACATATTGAAGCCTTCTCAATGGAATTTAAAGGAGTATGGGATCAACATATTCCTCTAGTTGAGTTCTCTTATAATAATAGTTTCCACTCGACCATCCAAATGGAACCATATGAAGCCCTGTATGGGAAAAGGTGCCGAACACCAGCATGTTGGGATGAGGTCGGTGAACGTAAGCTGCATGGTCTAGCAATGGTCAAGGAAATGGTGGAGAAGGTGCAAACCATTCAGCAGCATATCAAGGAAGCCCAGAGTCGACAGAAGAATTATGCAGATAATCGCCGACGATACCTTGTGTTTAAAGTTGGAGACATGGTGATTCTACACATATCTCCATGGAATAAGGTCATGAGTTTTGGAAAGAAAGGGATGTTAAGTCCAAGGTACATCGACCCCTTTGAGATTCTTGATCGTGTTGGGGCTGTGGCCTATCGACTAGCACTTCCACCTACTATGGCCAATTTACATGATGTATTTCGTGTAGCCCTCTTAAGGAAGTACATACCGGACCCTTCACATGTACTCTCTTCTGAGGTGGTACAATTGGAAGATGATCTTTCATATGAGGAGCAACCAGTGAAGATCTTAGATCGTAGATAAAAAGTTCTATGAAATAAGACAATGGCCCTCGTCAAGGTGTTGTGGAGAAACCACAAGTCTGAAGAAGCGACTTTGGAGTCGGAGGATATGATGAAGCTGAGTTACCCACATTTGTTTTAGGGTGGGAAAAGTAAAATTTCGAGGGCGAAATTTCTTAAGGGGGAATATTGTAAAGACCCAAATATTCATTAATGGAAATCCATCTTGATGTAATTAAATGTATCTTTATGTTTATATAAAATGTCAACTTCTTTGGTTTTATGATAAGAATTGTGACCGTTACTTTTATAGCCGTTGAACAGTGATCACATGATAAGTATAAATATAGGACATTAACAAATCAAATTTACTCAGACAAAGGAAGCGATGACCTCATCTAGTAGAATTTCCCCATATGAAGCCCATTTGTCAGAGCTCGGAAAAGAGGTGTCATATTTTTGCTTCACCCTTGACCAAGCCCAAGCTGAGCTTCATCTTGTCAAGCTCGAATGTGACCGTCTACGGGAAAAGTGGAAGTTGATTGAAATTACCACACGAGCGATGCTATCCGAGCCACCCCAAGAGTCTGTCATCATTGCACAACTTACCCTTAGGTCTTATGTGGCTGTTTCAATTGTTTATGTTACAAATAATTAGTACTATGTTCATGTACATTTATTTTTTGTATATAATTTTATGAATGCAATTAAAATTTTTGTTAAGGTTTGAAATCCATTTCTATCAAAACCCGTGAATTTTTGATAAATGACGGTTTTTATTTTAAAAGTGAAAATTAACATTTTTATAAAATTAGTTAGATAAAATAAATGTTATTTCTGGAATCAGTACATAAAAATTATCCAATGGTGAATTTTTCATAATTTTCTGAGACAGTCAAATTTTTGGGTAAAAATTAAATACCGTTTAAATATATAATGTGTTTTATAAATCATAATGACCCAATAGTGATGTAATAAAATACTAAAATCCTTATGTTCGTCCAATATATGTTTTACCATTAAAATAATGTGATTTTGGGTTTGTTTGAATTACTTTTCAAAGCATTAATGGTCCCCTCAAGACTTATTCAAAACCTTTCCTTTTTAAATTAATTTCCCTGGGAGTGTGACTCACCTCCACATAAACAACCCTAATATTTTATGAATTTCGGACATTGGCCTTATAAAATATTTTTTTCCTCTTCCCTTTTTAAAAAACCATAGGCAAAAACCATGGGATGGTTTGTGGTTTGGATTAATATAATGGAAGGGGACCCAAACCTAAATAATAAAGAATTCACTCATCTTTCCTATATAAACCCACCCATGCTCCCACTTACTCCTCACTCAAATCCCTTGGAGTTTGTCCAACCTCTGCCCTTATCTCTCTATAATCCTCCCAAGGTTCCACAACCTCCCAAGAATCCTTCACAAACCTCTCTCTAGCCTTTATAAGCACACTTCCAAGTAAGGGTTTTTTTCTTCCTTTCTCATTTTTGTCAATTTTCTTTAAGTTTTATTACCCTTTTAGTTTCAGTTATGAATGTTGGGGTATGATTTTTCACCTCCCCCATACTTCCCTCTTATTTTTTGAATTATGGGAGACCCATTTCTCTCTTGTTAAATGCCTCCCATGTACACCCGGTACTATGCCGAAATTCCGAAAGGAACTTCTCTCTCTTCATTTACATTCAAGCAATAATTTTGTATCATGAATCTAAATTCCACTACAATTGTTTGGAAATGTATCTATATGACCTCCTTACTTTACATTACATTTAAATATGATTAGGAACCCCTTTCTCTCTCATCAGCCATTTTGTTATGAATTCTTATGTCATGCCGTTACGCTGTCGAAATTGCACGGATTTTCTAAGCCAATGCCATTGTGTAGTGGATACCATGCCCATTTCTCGATCAAGGGTATCCACCTTTATGCACCTTTACTTATTGATTACAAAGATTCATGTATTAATTCGACATTGCTTTATCATGGAATAAATTATTATGTTTTATGAATCCATCTTTTATGATCCATGTGGCACACTTATGCAAGATATGAAATGTTTAAGAAGGGTGCGCCCTTATAGCGCTCTAATGCATTGGTTAAAGTATAGTATCATGATACAACATGTTCAATGAGTGTTTACTCATGAAAATTCAAGTGAAATTAGGGTTTACTCGTGATTTATGTGCAATGAGGGTTTACTCATGCTTCATGTGCAATGAGCCTTGGCTCATGCTAATTCCATGTTATGGGTTGTTGCCACATTTCCATGTTATCATTATCATGATTTATCATGCCTTTATGTTCATGTTTTTTTTATGATCTGTTGATATTCATATTGTCTAACATGTATTGTACTCCTCATGTTATTCCTTGTGTACTCCCTTACTGGGCTTTATAGCTCACCCTTTTCTTATGCATGTCCTCAGGTTATCCCATGCAATGCTAAGTATGAGGGAATGTAGTGGTCTTGTAAAGGAAGTTTTCAATAAAGATGTTGTATTTCATGTTTCAAGTTTTTATGTAATGATCCTAAGACCTGAAGACACTAAACCTCTTGATCCTATTTGTCGTATCAAGTGAAGTTTTATATAATAAATCATGTATATGTTTATAATAAAAGAAGGGTGGTCGTACAGGAGATTCGCGAGACTTATTCTCTCAGACGATCAGCAAGAATATTCTCAGTTTCAGCTTCTCCTTTTATATGTTAGGAGAGCAATCAAGATCCATGAATATCGGGCTTTTGAATTCCCGAGATCTTCGGATTCAAAATTTGAAACACGAGATGCTAGAATCCTGGTTGTTTCCTTTTTTTTATTCTCTATTCGTCGCGGGTTTCTTAATGGTGCATGGTCTTCATGTGCATGCATTTTTGAATGATTTCATGGCTTCTTCCTGTTATGTTCATGAATGAATACTCTACCTCGGAACTCCATTTTCTTCGGCCTCGTTCTAAATCGTTAGCTCGTTGCATGCATGCGACTTTTAACGCATTCATGTGTTCGTGGTGAGGAGATGAACACACAGGAGGATACAACTTCATCAGAGGTGGTCGAGAGCTCTATCTACATCGCTCGGGTGCCTCTAGTTCACGGGAGGCGTTGCGAGGAGTCCTCAGCTCGGTGAGAGGTAGGCGACGATTCCACAGATGTTGGATCTGCATTCAATGATCTCGGACGGCTGGGATTATAACACAGTGCCGCCGATGAGATGGACGGAAGTGATCAGACGTGCGATCAGATGAGCGACCGGGATTAGATCCACGTTTTAAAAACTCATCCCACATCGAAATGTGCCACGGTTTTTGCACAGTTTAACAACCATCTCCTCCCATCCTTGGTTCAGAAATCTCTTCTCCCCCCTCCGGTTTCGCCCCGCACTAGTTCACTGCAGGCGCGCTTACCGCCTACTCTCGCTCCTTCACGGGTGCACCCTTGGTGCCCATGCTACGCGGGGAGACCTCCGTGTGGCTCGGGCTTACACACTGCCCGACCACCTATGGGGCAAGATCTACCTAGGCCTCCTCGTGGTCGTGGTGACCTTGTCCCACATGTGCCTTGGGTTGAATCTTGGGTAGCCAGCTCGTGGGCAGGCCCCATATTTTTTACATCACTTGTATACTTGGTTAAATAACCAATTAAGATCAATATTTCTTCATGCAATTCTCCTCTTCTCCACCTCTCCATATCCTTAAGAACTCTATCTAAACATGTATTCTTCACATAGAATTATTTATTTCCTCTTCAACATTTATTCGTTACTTAGGAGAAAATTCCCGAAGGTTCTTCAATAACCATTACTCTTGAATGAAACATTTCTTCAATGTACTTCATTGATCCAATTAGAGATGAGGTTGGATCATCTTCAAATCCTCATGCACTAAAAGATAGTTCATGGTCTTCATCAAACCACTTCATCCACTTAGTAGCTGTGGATTTCTCATTTTCAATTAATCCCCTTAGTAAGATGGATGGATCTCATTCACTTCACCCCTCATCCACTTAGTAGATATGGATGGAACTTCTTCACTTCATCCACTTATTTATGTGGACAGTTCTTCTTTCTCTCCCCATGCATTGTGAAGATAGTGCATGGACTTCTTACAATGTTGTGACATTGTATCTTCTTGATACAAGTTCTTTGAACTTAATATGAGCTCTACAATCATCTTATTTGTATGGAGAATGTTTCAACCATTACCTCTTATGCCACTTAGTTATTCTCCTAAGTGAAATGCTTCTTAGTACCATGGTCATTATCCAATCATCACCATCACCATCACATCCCTTGTTATCCATATATTGACACTCCTTGTCATCCATTTAAACCATGACACCTTAATGAAAACATCACCATCACCATTGTCATTCATTCAATACTTGACACCTTATTGACAAAAAATTCAACATAGTGAACAACAATCTCCCCCTTTGTATTTGTTGTCAATACCACTAGAGCACATATGAATGGGTCAATATGTGTGCCAAGGTTTTCTCCCCCTTATTGGAAATCAAATGAAAAGGTGTGGTGTGGTTCTCTTCAAATTATTTATTCCTCCCTTTGAATAGAATCTTCTTGAAAATCACTAAGAGAGTGATGATGTCCCATGTTCACTTTAGCAGAGAGCCTTTAGTAAATCATCTCTAAGTCTACATGGGATAACCCGGTGTAGAAAACAAGAGTGATGTAACCACGGAATTCAATGTTGTCCACAATTAACTATACATGTGAGATCATGCATAGGCTTCAAGGGTTTGAAATTTTTCAGATATGTCAATGAATTGCTAAATCCTGGACATACTTCACCAGACTCATTAGAATGTTCAGGTGAAAAGATAAAGCTCCCCCTTTCATACGTTTTGTCTTCAATCAAACAGTCCCACTTAATTTACATGTTAAATACAATTATGAATCAAGGTATGAAAGTGTGATTGGAATACCTTCATTCATCACAATATGATATGAATCTCAAAAGATCATCTTCTTCATATTAGATCCCCCTCAAGGGGTGCACTCCATTCTGTCCATACCGTTCTCAATTTGAGAGTGATCATCATCTTCAATTCCCTGAAATGTAAGCACATGTGTATACCAGTGATTAGGGAATAATATGGAACATCTTTGGTTCATCAGTTTGAACAACAAGGTTGAGAAGATTCTCTCAACCGAGATATTCCAGTTTCTCCATTCTTCACAATTTCACATTTGATCTTCAATGATGTTTGTTCTGGTGTGGATCTTAACACCTCTTCAACTTCTTGGTGTGTGACTCCTTTCTTTTGAAGTTCCTTTTGAGCACTGTAATCTCCTGGTGAAATCTTCATTCTCTTGAATAATTATTTTTGAGCTGGAAAGAGTGTCATACATTTATTACTAATATGACCAGCTTTATTGCACCTCACACACAGAACATCATCTTCATGTGAAATCTTTTGTTTTTCATTTGCACAATCTTTGGCATCTGAATTCTCTTCCTTTATCATTATTTCTAAATATTTTGGCCAGATGATTAATATGTCATTTGGAAGTGAGGCTTCAGATTTGGATGTTCCACATGGTTACTTTGATGCATTTTAGTTACCTTTATTAGGCAACTTATTTTCAATCAATCCCTTCTTCTTCTTCTGAATTGATTGTCCTATTGAGTGTGGTTTTCTTCTATTTGGTTCCATGTCTTGTTTACAAAGATCCATGGTATGACCTGTCTTTCCACAGTAGAAGAATTTTTTCTTTGTGGTCCTTCTGGATTCATCACCCATCTTGAATTTGGAATCTAAGGACTTCTCTTTCTTTTTCAAAATCATCTTGGGAGCATTTTCAACTTTCTTCTGCTGGCTTCCCAAGGATACTTCTTCTTTTATAGCCAGGTTCTGTGATATTATCTTTTGATCAGCTTTGGATGTATTTGGAGATTGGTATGTATCATTCTCGGGATCACTTGTGCATACACCCCAGATGTTATCAAACATTCCAAATTTATTTATAGTAAACAGATGTTTCTGGACCTATGGATGTTGCTTCTTCTTCTCTGGCTTTCTCCCCCTTGGCATGGCCATCCTTTGTGCTTTTACATTTATAGGATTTTACCAACAATCCATTTCACAACGCCCATACCTTTTGCAATACCAACATTGACCCACAAATCTTGTCTTCTTGTCTTCTTCTTATTGTTGGGTCTTTCTCTTGAATTGTTGTGTCTTTTCAGGAGATATCTCTTTCTTCATATTATTCATCCATACTTCTTTAGAGTTATTCTTCCATCTTGCACTTTTTGTGGAAACACATTTAGAATCATTAGTACAAGATGGTATGGATGGTACCTTCTTCTTGGAATATGTTTCCCTTTCATTAGAGGATGTCCTTATTTTGGAATCATCCTTATCAATGCACACTTGAGTGTCAATATTTCTTCTTCAAGCTGACTGGGAGGTTTCATCATTGGGTGATTGTTGTTCTTTCTATATCACCTCTATTTATAAGCATTTCATGTTGATAGAGTTATTCTCATCCTCAAAAAATCTTAACCTTCCTTCCGAATTCTCTTTCAGTTGTTTCATCTGGTCTTCATGCACCTTCTTTATTTCTTGCAATGAATTGTCAAGCTCCTCTACCATTTTTACTTGGTCTTCTAGTTGACCATCATTGACAACCGTTGAAACTCTGTGCCTCTTTTCCAGTGCATGGAAATCATCGTTGAAAACTATCTCAACGAATTCTTTCTCACAAATGCTTCTTCGCAATTCTTCAGTGACATCATCAATTCTTTCACTGCAAAGGGAAATAGTTTCATCCTTAGCCTTCACCAGCTTTGTGAGAGTGTTGGTTATGCCAAACCTTCTTGCCAATTGATCTTCCATAGAATTGGATTCTTCTTCAACCTGTAATTTTTCTTCCTGAAGATCACGGATGATTGTAGTAATACACATTTCCACTTCCCTAGGTACTGTATTCCGAAGATATTTGAGTGCATTTAGAAGATCATTGATAGTTCCATCATCCTCACAGCTAGAGCATGCTTCATCAGAAGAGTGATAAAAGGAATTTTCATCTATTGTAACTTTCACCTTACCTTCAATAGAAGGTGTTACTCTATAAATAGAATCCTTCTTCTTCATCTTCTTGGCCAGGTTCTTCTTTCTATTTTTATGATTCTTGGAAGATATCTTCATATGAGGGTGTTCATTCATTTCCTCAAATATGCACTTCATAAAGACTCCCTTATATATTTTAGAGGTAACCTCCCTCTGATACCAATTGAAGTTCCTGGATCAGTGTGATCACTGAGTGGGGGAGGGTGTGAATCAATTATCCTTTTAAAAAATTTACTAATTGATTCTCTATCAATTATACCTCTATGGCTTGTTAAGGCCTCAATCTACTCTTCATGTATCTCTTAAACTTTCCTCGAGTGATGCAGTAAATGTAAAGTCACATGAAACAAGGATTTACAAGGTTCATCTCCAAAGGCCTACGTCCTTGCCTAGTTGGTTAAACGCCCCAACATGGTTTCTCCACTATAATTTGGTTAGTAATTAAAATGGTCAATATAGAGTCACACTGTATCTCTCCTGAGTCCAACAGGAGGTTCTTTATACTGCATCCAACAGTGATACCAGAGTCCCACTAGCCTGCATAATTTCCACCAAAGACTTCTCCACCCTGAGTCTCACAGGGGGGGTCTTCTCCTAGCTCCTCGAGTAATACGAGTGGCTCTTCTTCTTTTGACGCTCCTCAAGAGTCTTCAACAGCCTTGGATAAGGTCTGCTGGCCTTGCTCACTTCTTCTGATCAAATGTGGTGATCATAACTCCTCTTCTTTTCTTAGGCTTTATCTCCTTCTTCTAAGGATGGCCCATCCTCTATCTTCAAGAATCATGATTGGTAAATATGTTCTTGCACTGAGTATTCCCACTTAATCTTATTAGTATTCTCAAATACTAAAAAACTCAGATAAATGATGTCATTAACATCAGTCTGGCTTCAGTCTCCTTTCAATTCAACTTCACACACTGAGTGCATGGCATCTCTGAATCTTCATGCACCGATTGCATGGATTCTCAATATTCATGAATGACTTTCATGGATTCTCAAATATCTTTAAGAACCTCTATTCTCGGACATCTCAAATGCACACACACAAATGATTCATTATTTACGTGTGCATGTGCATGCAAGAATTCATGCACTCCTCTTTTCTTCTTGGTGTGATAAACCCTTAAATGGTGTAAACTCTTTTTGCACACACACCTTCTTCTTTTCCTTTGTTCTTTCCTTCTTCTTCAAAGTGTGCACACTCCACTTGTGCACACGATAAGACTTAGGCATTCTTATTTCTTTGAAGACACTTTGTCCTCTTCTTCTTCTTCAAAGTGTACACACTCCACTTGTGCACACGCTCCTTCTTCAACCCGTGCACACACAACCCGTAGGTTTGCACTTCCTCTTCATCCCGTACACCTCACCAATAGAGGGCGCACAAGTGATGCAGCCGACTCCTATCTTGAACCGCACAGGGTGTAGGAGTGGCTTCTACAGCGTGGGTGGTGCAGGAACTTCTTTTTCCGCGTAGGTGCTTGAGTGCAACAACCACGCAAGTGCGGCAGCTTCCTCCTACCGCGCAGGTGGCACGATGGCTTCCTCCAGCCGCGTGAGTTCACGGGCACAGAGGGCGCAAGGGGTGCGGCCACTTGCTCCCCCAAAAGTATGCGGGAAGCGGGCACGCAAGGCCCGGCTTCTTCCCTGTCGTGCAGGAGAATGTGTAGGGAGGCCTCCTTCAAACTTTTGTCATGCAGGGGTTGCGCGAAAGGAACTCTCGGAGCCTCAGGTGGCTCCGGACTGCTCTGCTGCGCAGGTTGTGCGTGGGGGCATTCCTTTGCGATGCTCAGGAGATTTGCTGGACTTCTTCTATCAGATGATCAAGAAGCATCTTCTTAGTTTGGGATTCTCCTTTTATAGGTGAGGAGAGCGATCAAGATCCATGAATATCAGTCTTTTGAATTCCCGAGATCTTTAGCTTTAAAATTTGAAACATGGGATGCTAGAATCCCGGTTGTTTCCTTTTTTTCTTCTCTATTCAGTGCGGGTTTATTCATAGTTCATGGTCTTCATGTGCATGCGTTTTTGAACGCATGCATGGCTTCATCCCATTCCATTCATGCACGAATACTCTGCCTCACAACTCTATTTTCTTCGGCCTCGTTCGAAATCGTTAACTCATTGCTTGCAAGTGACTTTTAACGCATGTATGTGTTCGTGATGAGGAGACGAACACACTGGAGGCTACAGCTTCATCAGAGATGGTTGGGAGCTCTATCTACATCGCTCGGGTGCCTCTGGTTCACAGGAGGCGTTGCAGGGAGTCCTTGGCTTGGCGAGAGGTAGGAGAAAATGTCGCGGCCATTGGATCTATTTTTAATGATCTCAGACGGCTGGGAATATAATGTAGTGCCACGGATGAGATGGACGGCAGTGATCAGACGCGCGATCGGATGAGTGACCAGGATTAGATCTGCATTTTAAAAACTCATCCCACATCGAAATCTACTGTGGTTTAACAACTAGCTCCTCCCATCCTCAGTTCAGAAATCTCCTCTCCCCCCTTCGGTGTCTCCCTACACCGATTCTCTGCAGGCGCGCTTAGCGCCTACTCTGGCTCCTTCACGGGTGCGCCCTTGGCTCCCATGTTGTGCGGGTTGACCTCCGCATGGCTTGGGCATACACACAGCATGGCCTCCTGCGGGGCTGGCTCTGCCTAGGCCTCCTCATGGTCATGGTGACCTAGTAACACATGTGCCTTAGGTCGAAGCATGGGTAGCTAGCTCATGGGTAGGCCCCATATATTTTACATCACTTATATACTTGGTTAAATAACCAAGTAGGATCAATATTTATTCATGCAATTCTCCTCTTATCCACCTCTCCATCTCCTTAAGAACTCTATCTAAACATGTATTCTTCACTTTTAATTCCTCATTTCCTCTTCACCATGTATTTTCTACTTAGGAGAGAATTCCCGAAGGTTCTTCAACAACCATTACTCTTGAATCAAACATTTCTTCAATTTAATTCATTGATCCAATCAGAGATGAGGTTGGATCATCTTCAAATCCTCATGCATTAAGAGATAGTGCATGGTCTTCTTTAAACCACTTAATCCACTTAGTAGCTGTGGATTGCTCATTTTCACTTCATCCACTTAGTAAGATGGATTGATCTCATTCACTTCATCCCTCATCCACTTAGTAGATATGGATGGAACTTCTTCACTTTATCAACTTATTGATGTGGATGGTTCTTCTTTCTCTCCTCATGCATTGTGAAGATAGTGCATGGACTTCTAACAATGTATTGACATTGTATCTTCTTGATACAAGTTCTTTGAACATAAGATCAGCTCTACAATCGTCCGATTTGTATGGAGAATGTTTCAAACATTACCTCCTATGCCACTTAGTGATTCTCCTAAGTGATATGCTTCTTAGTACCATGGTCATTCTCCAATCATCACCATCACCATCACTTCCCTTGTCATTCACATATTGACACTCCTTGTCATCCATTCAAACCATGACACCTTAATGATGAGATAAACATCACCATTGGCATTCATTCAATCCTTGACACCTTATTGACAACAAATGCAACACAGTGCACAAAAATATATCTGGAATAGTAGATATAGATCTCACCAAATAGATATAGATCTATCCATAATAGCGAATCACATCACCAAATGAAATAAGATATAATGGGGGAAGCCCGAGATATGAATCGGGAGAAGATTCAATAACAGGGAGAGGAACATGATTTCTATATGGGAATTGATTAACAAATAATAGTTGATATAAGGTCTGTTAATTCATTTGGAGATCTCAAAAAATATGACATAGGACCTTGGGTCTAATTGGGGTTGAAATATGGGAGTATCAAGGGTTCGTGTAATTTTTTTAAAAAAATTAGGACATAATTAATTCTCACGCATGGGTTCTTGGATAGGGGCTCATGGATTTCCCTAACAATAATCCAAAAATGTACAATTTATTTTAGGGGTTCATGGTTTCTCCATTTAGGGTTCATTGTTTGAAAAATTGTGCACTATATGTGCTAACACCCACTATCCAAGGTTATATAGTTTGTTGGGATGTGGTGCACAATTTTCTCTAACTGCATGTCAACTATGAATTACCATTTTTCTTTTGTTTTTTCTCCAAATTCCACCCAAACACAACCCAAGTAATAAAAAACAAATATTACTCCAATAATGTAAAAAATAATTCCTGATAATATTCCCAAATCAACTATAAAAAATCCCGGTATCTCATAATTTCCCAACCTTATAATTTCTCATCATCAAGTTTTTCTCCTAAGTATCTCTAATATTATGATCTAAAAAGAATGGGATACTATGCCTAAATATATACGTACCTTTTCCATATTTCCTCAAGTACACACCCATGCTTCCACAATACATGAACTATCAACACTTTCATTCCCAACAATACATTCTCCTTGCGATTTGAAACACAAAATAGATGTTCCTCAAATGAGACATTTATCTCATTCTCAACATCTACCACATAGATCTAAAGAGGAGGTTTAGGGTGATACCATTTCTGTTGTGATACAAGGAAAACATCATTCATATCACTTTATTTCTATGGTAGAGCCAATTGGTACACCATTGGCCCAATTCTCCCCCCACCCTCAAACTCTCTAACCATCCTAGGATCCAGCAATCCATGTATCTGTATAATATATTGACCTAGTCTAGGAGACACCCGAAGGAATAAACAATCACATTATGTAAACTCTATGGGTCTTATCCATATTTCAGCATAAGACATTTACCTACTCTTATCCATATCCATACATTTCCAATGCAACCGAACCTGCTCTGATGTTTCCTACACGAGGCTCAATCCCAAAAACTCTTACTCACCTACTTCCATCAAGAATAGGGTTGATATATATTTACTACCATAAAAGGATCATATGGTGCCATCTATATGGTTTTCTAATAACTATTTTAATAGCATAACTCCACTAAATCCATGTTCTTTTCCCAAGACCCATCGAAGTCAAGAACACATGCCCGCAACATAACCTCAATCCCTAGTATAGTACACTCTAACTACCCATCTTTATGTGGATGGAAAGATTTACTCAATAATACATGTCTACCAAGAGCTATCCATTTGCACTTCCAGAATTTTGAAGTGAAATGCTTGTCACTATCTAAAACAATATTACGAGGCACCCTATGTAGGAGGAATATCTCCAGAACATACAAATCCCAAAGCTTCTCCAAAGAGAAAGTCTTCCATATAGAAAATAAATGCACTAATTTTTTAATTCAAGCCAAAATAACCTAGATATCATCATTATTTCATTAAATATTAGTGATAGCCACCAAAAAATCCATATTACATCATCCCACGTCTATTCTAGAATAGGAATTGTGGTAGAATCCTCCAGACCATTGATTTTATGCCTTATCCTAAAGGTAGGTGAAACATCATGTCACGAACCATTATATCTCCATATTAATTCATGTCCACAAAAGTATCATCATATTTAATTGGACATTTTTTTTACACCTAGATGTTCCATCCACTTTGAATAACAAATTTCCTAAATTAACTCCCCACACATGGTCATATAAACAAAAAACAGATTCCAAAAATTGATGATCTCATCCACATATATGCTCTAATTTTAATGTGACTCCCCACCTTCAAGGTTTCCCCTAATTTTAAGAAACTCTAGATACTCAAACATTATATATTGGGTCTGTTATAATATTGTAGAATTCAGTTCAACTGATATAAGATTCATCTTACCTTAACTCTCTAGAACCACCACACGCATATCATACATCAAGGTCAACTTCTTCCACTCAATAGTTGACTCTTGAAAAGATAGAGTCTGACTTTTCAAACTCAAATCTCCACCCACACTGTTACCTTTTTTGGGCATATAAAATAGATCAATATTGAATTATGGAATATACTCTAACCATCTTTGTTTCTAGAGATTAAAATCTCTCTGTGAAAATATATACTTCAAGATATTTTGATCAAAAAATTCCATAAACTAATCACCCAATAGATAATCCTGGACACACTTCAAAGCATAGAAAATCAACATCTAACTCGAGTTCATGCATTGGGTAGTTTCATTAAAAAGGCCTCATGTGATGGGACTTATACAACACAACTCAATATCCTAGCATCGACACTTCTCAATTACGATGCCATAAGTTTCGTAATACACAGTGTATTCATCAACCGGATCAAGTAGGATTAAGATCAGTGATGAGGTCATGTTCTTCTTCTAATCCTAGATGTCATCCCCACAAGCTTCTGATAAATCAAACAATGGGAAAATTCCTTGATGAATATTTAATGATATCTAGAAAACCCTAGAAATCTATGGATATAAAAAATATTCAGGGTCTCATCCCATGACACAACTACCTGAACATTCCTTAAGATAATAACCCACAAGTCCCCGGATTGAAACTTATCTCTAATACCATTTGTAATGGCCCATTCTAGATCATGATCATGATATTTTCCACTTTGGTCGAAGCCTATATGGGTTTGGGTTTCCTTGGATATGTCCTTCAAGAATCCCCTAATAAAAATCCTCACGATGAGAGAGGTATCAACATGAGCATATAATGGGGTGATTCATGCTACTTCTCCTTCGATGTGGGATTTACATAACCCCACACACCCATAAGGGCCTATCATCCTCACTGCCTCATTGAATGGAAACTACATTTGATACCAATGTGTAGCTTCACAACCTAAGAACAAAACATTGGTACCCAAAGCCAGTCGGTCACAAGACCTTAGGTGTGCCTCCCCGTATACAAGAGGCTATCGACTAGTAGTGAGTTCCCGATAAGTAGATCATGGGGATACAATACCCTCCATTATCATATTAATAAAACAAAAGAAATAATAAACAATAGAGGATCCATATATAACCATTACAATTCCAATATCTCAAGATAATCAAACAAGTAAATACAATATCCAACTAAAAAAGAAAACATACATGGTTAATGAATGTGTCATGTGTCTAAAATGAATAAAAAAAATACATTAACAACTCTTAGGAGGGTCCCAATAGAAGTTTGTTTCCATCATCCAATATCCTTCACCAAACCAGCCATCTAACACATGGCATTTTCCCTTAACTGGTCCTGCATTCATAAAATATATTCAGGTAAAGATCATGAAGCTCGAGAATAGTGTGAGTAAAACTTAGTAGGCCCACAACAAATGGTTCCTAAAAAGTAGTTAATAATAAGTGTATGTAGATGTGTAAAGAAATAATTACAATGTTTTTTCAAATAGTTCATCACATTATTATGTATTCTCTATTAAACCACATAATCCCCAAGGTTTCTGAGGACACTCAAACCTCCATACCAACATTGTCTTGTTCCATTGTCTGAACTAACCCCATTGGATATAATATATTTTAATTCCATATTACAATTCATTATCCCAATTTACATGTGATACAATACATAAAACATGTAAATAAATATGGCATGAGTAATGTGAACCCAATGCTCTATCCTCAAGTGTCAAATGTGAGGGAAATGAAGAAAAGCATAATAACTTTCTAGGAAAAGGGGAATATCTCATAGTCTTTACCGTGAAAAAATACTAAAAGTTTTCAAGGATGCCTTGAAAATGGAATGGATGACATCAGGATCTTCCTCTCAACAGGCTCACACTGTCCTTATCAACATGCTCGCACAGTCCATCTCAATAGGATCTTACAGTCCATATCAATACATTCTCTCCCACACCTTATAAATTCCTTGCTCTAATTCACACCAACATAACCCCAAAACACTATATTCATTAATTATTGAATTAATTAATCACATCAATTTCAATTAATTATTTACACAATTAACTAATCAAATCAATTCCTTTAATTAACTTAATGATTAATTAGTCACATCCATTTCAATTAATTAACTCAATGATTAATTGACCAATTTTATATAATTAATTAATTATATACATAATTATTAAATATCATTTTTTAATAATTTTAATTATTAATTAACCATAAAAAGTTCAATAATTGATTCAAAAATTGATTATTCTATAACAATCTTAACATCCAATAATTATTTCACTAATTAATTATTGCCAATCCATAATTAATTATTCAAAAATTTAGCCCAAAAATTAAATATCCTTAATTCAACAGTTCATCATTTTGATTAAAAATTCACTAATTAATTATCTCAATCCCATATTTCAATTATTCAATCGAACCCCTAATATACCCATTAATTAATTGACTAGATAAATTAATTTAATTTAGGAATTAAGAGTGCTAAAAAACTATACCAATGATACAAATTGAACTTATAAAATTATTTCTAATACTATGGTATTTTAATTAGAGGCCACCTACCTCAATTCGTTCACAAACGGTCGTCCAATAGAAATCCTCAAAATTGAGCATCACAATGACTTAGAAATGGTTCCGGATCTAGAACCCTAAATTTAGATTAAGAGTAAAAATACCTTTTAAATATATATACATAGATCTAGAATAATAGATATGGATCTCACCAAATAGATATATATCTGTCCATAATTGCAGATTACATCATTGAAAGAAAGAATAAAAAATGGGGAAGTAGGGGAGACGAACAAATAGAAGATTCACTAACTGAGAGATGAGGGAACCTTTGATCCGGGATTCAGTTTGAGAATAATAGTGGTCCATAGGTCTTGAAATTAGAACTGAGAGAAACAAAAATGTGAAAGAGGACCAAGGGTTGAATGAGGGTCAAAAAAGGAGAGTTTTGAGGGTGTAGGGAATATTTAAAATATATTTGAGAATTAATTGATTCCCAGGCGCAGTTTCCAAGAGGGGGAGAATTTTTTTCTCTAACTATGTTTCAATCGTCAAATTTTTATTTTAGGGGTACATCATTTCTCCCTTTAGGTAACATGGTTTGACAAACTATGTACCAGCCATGAAAATGCCCGCTGTCCAAGGTTTCACAGTTTGCTGAGTTGGGGTTGACGATTATCTCTAACTATTCTCCAACTATGCAAAACTCATTGTCATTAATTTTTATCAAAATTACAAAAAAAACCCAAGATATTAAACGAACAAAATGTACTCAAATATGAAAAAATAAAACCTGGAAAAAAGATTGAGTCAAACCCAAAAAATGTTTACATCTTATACCAATGTAGTAAGTGTTTATTTCAAAATCTTATCATTATTCAGAATTGTTTATATTTAATTATCCACTAGAGATTTATTTGATCTTTTTATCTCAAAAAATATTATATCCTTTTTATTTATAGAAATTACAAGTTTTATTTCATTTTAATCATTTTAATTAGTTGAGATAACAAAATTATTTTTTTCAGAAAACCAAATTATTTAGTCTCTAGAGAATATTTATCTTCAACATTCAAATATTCTATAAAAATTCTAAAATAATGTTCTTAATATTAAACAATGATTTTTTTAAAATATTTTTATCCACTTAAAACTATTTAAATAATGGATTAAAAGGAATATTCAATTCATGTTCCAAATGTGTTACTTTTTGAACATTTACAAAATTGTGTAAGGATTGTTTTATAACTTATATAGTAATAATATAATATCACATTATAATGAATTCTAATTATTATAAAATTTAAATTAAAAATGTACATAATTATTTTTAAAGGAATTTTTTCCCATAATATTTAGAAAAAAATTTATTTTAAATAAATAATTTAAATGTTGAAATTTGATTTTTGTCAAGAAACCTTGCAATTAAATTTTAAAGTATTTTTCATATATGTAAACATACATTATTCAACTTAATGCTTTACTAAGGATATGATTAAATTATACAATCCACCATATTCTTATAGAATATTAATGATTAGTGTAAGATGGGAATTTATTAAGATTCTATTGGAAATTTCATTATATATATAGTTTATAATTATTTTGGCATATTGATTATGTTGTATTGTCTATTATTATTGTGAAGAAGTTTCACTTATTAAGTGATGGCTGGTTCTGGTAACTATACAGACCCTCAAATAATCTATAGGTCATGTGAGAGAAAAAAAGATTATGTATTTGTCTTAGTAATTTCCAATTATTATAGATGACTAGAAATGGGTATTTTATATAGATTTCAGTTATCTTGGAAAATTTAATTTTTGGCATGTTTTAGATATCCCACATTTTCAATTCCATCTTTATGAAAAAACAATTGTTTTCCATGTGATTATTTTAACTTTTATGATATATGTGGATATATTTCAAGTTCATTTGAATTCTTATTTGAAATTAATTTATAATTTTTAATTACTTTCATATTTTTCTTATTTATCACATTATTGATTAAATTAGAGGTATTTTTAGTTATATTATTTGAAATATTGAAAATGAATTATTTATTGAAGATAAAATCCATTGTCTACAACCCTTACCAAGCATCATATCTCACGATTTATTTGATTAATTATCCCTTGGATTCCATGAAGTGTATTATGATTTCTATACTTGGATTTGTTAGAGTAAATCTAGATATCTTTGATGAAATCATTGTGTTTCACTTTATATTAAAAAATGTAATGTTAGATTTGATTATAGACCATGTTTACCAAAAAATCAAAAATATAGGTTCCTTTTTGATGTGGTTTCTTATATATAGCACCAATGTAACATTGAAATCACCTATTATAGGGTACATGGATTTTGTTATTTTCATTTTGTATCGGAGAATATTTATTAGAAACATTGGGATCTAAATTTAGGAAAAACAATGATTATGGAACATAACATGATGATATACCTTGAGGGAATTATATAAAGACATTATGTCTATGATTTAGTGGGAAATATCTTAATATTATTTAGTATCGTCCTGGGACAATATTTTCCAGGTTGATTATTTTTCTAAAGGAACAAGTACCCTTTCTATGGGTTTATGTGGTATATGTATAACTGAGATATTTATTGAGTCTTAATTGATGTTTGGTTTATAAGTAACACTTATGTTCGACATGAGATTCATTGATAAGGTATTTTGATGAATTAATAATCAAATAACATCCATTTATCATTTCAAGCATTAATTAACCATATAATGTATAATAATTAATTTAAAAATTAATTATTCAATAAAAATCCAAATATCAATTAATTAATTCATCAATTAATTTTTTTCTAATTCATAATTAATTATTCTGAAATTTCACCAAAAAATTGAATATCCCTTAATCAAAAAATTAATATTTAGTAAATTAATTCAGTAATTAATTATATCTATCCCACAATTCATGTTATCAATCAAACCATAATTTACCGATCAATTAATTTAAAACTTTTTTTAATTTTGTTTTGGAATTTCAATTTCTAAACAATAATATAAATTATAAATCTTGCATAATAAAAGTCAACATCACAAGTATGGGACTTGAATTGTAGACCACTTAACTCAATTTTTTGAAGAATGATTTCCCAATAGAATTTCCCAAAATTGAGCAGCACAACGATTTAGATCAATATTCATTATCGACATCCATAAATCAATATTAAGTGAAAAAATTATTTGAAAATGTAGATATATATCTAGAACCATAATTCTAGATCTCCACAAATTGATATAGATCTATTCATAATATAGTATTATATCAATTAAATAATTAATAAATAATGGGGGTTGCATGAGATATAAATCATGAGAAGATTCATCAACTAGGAGAGGAGCATGCTTTCGATCTAGGTATTGATTCTTAAAGAATAGATGTCATGAGGGCCTGTAATTCGTCTAGAGATATCGACATAACATGAAATAGGACCTTTGGTCTAATGGGGGTGAAATAGGGGATATTTTTGGGTTTATAAAAATTTTAAAATAATTTTAAGACATAATTAATTCCCATGCATGGGTTCTTGAACAATGGAGCACAGTTTTCCCTAACTGTATTCCAACTATGTGCCTATTATTTTAGTGGTTCATGGTTTCTTCATTTTGGGTTCATAGTTTGACATACCATGAACTATCCTTGAAAACACCCACTATCCAGGGTTTCATAGTCTGTTGGGCTGGGGTGCACAGTTATCTTTAACCATGTGCCAACCACAAATCTCCATTTTTCTTCCGTTTTTCTAAAAATACTACCCAAAAAACCCCATGTAATAACATAAAAAAATTAATCCAATAAAGAAAAATCATACCTGAAAACTATATCATGTAAACTATATAAAAGCTCCAGATCTCAGATTCTTTCTACCATATAAATTATCATCCTCAAGATACCCTCCTATAAATCACTAATTTTTTGAGCCCACAAGAATGGGCTACTAAGCCGGCATATATGCTTCCATTTCCCATATTTCCTTTTTCACATTCAAATGTTCCCACAATACAAAAACTATCAGCATGGTCATTTTCCACAACACTTTCACTCTGTGATTTAAAACACGTATTAAATGATCCTCAAACAACACATATATCTCACGCCAAACAACACCGACATAGATCACAAGAAATTGGTTGGGGTGATACAATTGTTGTTGTGATAAAAGGAAAACATCCTTTCGAGATTTTTGTTTCTATGGGAGAGCCAATCGGTACACCACTAGCCAATTTCTCCCCCATCCTCAATCAATCCGACAAACCTGGGTGCCATCATTTCCTGTATCTGTATCATATATTGACCTAGTCTACAAAACAACAGAAGGAATGCGAGATCACCCTATATACACTCTATGGGTCTTTTCCATTATTCATAATATAGATTCTACCTACTCTTATATGTATCCATATGTTTCCAAAGAAGATTAACCTTCTCTAAGATCTCCTTCACGAGGCTCAGTCCAAATAATTCTGACTCACCTACCTCCATCAAGAATAGGGTTGGTCTATTGGTCCAAACATATATAGCCTCATATTTTTTCATCTTTGTTGTTTTGTAATAACTATTGTAATCAGAGAACATCACTAATGTCAAGTTCTTTTCTAAAGACCCATAGATTTAAAGAACACATGCCCACAATCTACTAAAAATCCTATGTATAGTACGCTCTAACTACCCATCTATATGAGGATAGAAATATATACTCCATAATACATGATTACTAATCAATCCTTATATGCACTTCCCTACATGTGAAGTGAAAATAAAGTCACTACTTGAAACAATATTCCATGGAACCCCAGGCGGTAGGAATGTCTCCCGAACATAAAAATCCCATATCTGCTCTGGAGATAAAGTCTCATATATATGAATGAAATGTGCTAATTTCGTCAGTTGATCCAAAATAACCTATTTTGAAACATTATTTCTTTTCATAATTTGGATATTCACCATAAATTTCATATTACATCATCCCACTTCCATAATGGAATAAAAAATGACATTTTAAAACTTCCAGGTCATTGATTTTATTCCTTTACCTACTGACAGGTAAAACATCTTGTCATGAACCCTAATATCTCTCTGTTTATTCATGGAAAATAAGTATCATCATATTTCTTGGAATAATTTATTTACAACTAGATGTATTGTCCAATTCTAAGAATAAAATTTCTATATTAACTACTCCCACATACTCATATGAAAAAACAACCTGATTCATGAAATAGATGAACTCATCCTCATTTATGCTCTTATATAAATGTGAATCCCCAACATCAAGGATTTACCTTATGTTAAATAGTGTGGATCTTCAAACATCCAATCTTGGAACATTCCCAATAGTATAGAATCTAGTGAAACTGATATAAGATTCATCTTCTCTTGACACTCCTAAACTGCCACGTGCATATCATCCATCACAATCACCTTCTTCCACCCAATACTAGACACTTGAACAACCTGAGTCTGATCTTTCCTACCCAAAGCATCATCCATATTTTTTCCCATTCTAGGAATATATGATGGATAAATATAGATGACTTAATATACTATACCCATCTCTATTTCCTTACATTAAAATATCACTATAAAATGTTATACTTCATGATATTGTGATCGGTGAACACCTTAATCATATCACACAATAGATAATGCAGGAAACAATTCAATGCAAAAAATCAACATCCAACTTGAGGTCATGCATTTGGGCCATTCCATTCAAGAGGTCTCAAGTGATGAAACTTGTACACCACAAATTGATCTCCTTACATAAACACTTCTCGAATATGGATACCATATGTGTCATAGTACATCTTGTACTCCTCAACTAGCTCAGGTAGGAACAAGATCGATGATGATGTCAATCACTTATTCAACTCATGGAAGTCATCCCCACAAGCTTCCTAACTATCAAACATTATTCCGTTTTTGGTCAATAATGAAACTAGTGCTACGAATGGTAAAAGTCGATGATGAATCTGTAATAATATCTTGAAAACTGTACAAATCTACTGAAATAAAAAACATTTTTGGGCTCATTCTATGAAACAACTACCTACACATTCTATGGGATAATAAACCATCAGTCCCACGATTGAAGCCTAGTCCTGACACCATTTTAAATGGTCCATTCAATTCCACATTCATGATATTTTCCACTAAGGTCCCATATCGTGGGGATTTCCATTCCCTTGGATATTTCCCTCCTGAACCACCTAGAAAAAATCTACATGATGAGAGATTTTTCTACACCACATTATAAAGTGGTTCATCATGATACATCTCCTTCAATGTGGGATTTCCATACCCCCTATAAGGGCCCAACATCCTTGTTGGCACATTCAATGGACACTGCCTCTGATACCATTTTGTAACATCTCGACTAGGGTACCACACACTAGTACCTGAGTAGGTCAGTCACATGACCTTAGGTGTACCTCCTTGTTTGCAAGAGGCTACCGACTAGCAGCGGGTTTATGATATATAGATCATGAGGATACAATATCCTCATTTATCAAATTATTACACCAGAAGAAATAATAAACCATAGATGAAGCATATATAACCAATACAATGCCAACATCTCAAGACAATCATAGAATGAAATATGGTATCCATCTAGAGAATAAAAAATGCCATGATAATGTACGATTCAAGTGTCTAAAATGAACCCCAAAATAAATACATTGATGATTATAAGCTGCGGTCCAAACCATTTCTAGTTCCCTTATCCAAGATCCTTAACCAAAGCATCAATTTAACACGTGTCCTTTTCTCTTATCCTGTCTTGTATCTATAATATCTATTTGGATAACAATTTAGATGCCCGATAAGGGAGTGAGTACAACTTATTTGGCCCCCTAAAATGTTTTCATAAACAAATATAGTTAATAAAAATTTTATATAGTTGTGTAATGAAATAATTACAATGTTTATGTAAATAGTTAATCACATTATTAAGTATTCTCTATTGAACGACATGAACCCCTAGGTCCCTGAGGACACTCAAACCTCAATGCCTAATTTTTCTTGTGTCAATGACAAAACTATCCCCATTGGATATCATATATCTCAATTTCATATTACCATTCATTACCAAAATTATCATAAGATAGAATAAATAAATCATGTAAATTAATCTAGCATGAGTAATGTGAACCCATGGCTCTATCTTCAAGGGTCAAATGTGAGTAAAATGAAGTGAAGCATAATAACTTTCTCGGAAAAGGAGAAAGATCTCACAGTCTTTCCCAGGCAAAAGTCTTAGTGTTCACATAGAAACCTGGAAAAAGAAATGGATGATATCATAGTCTTTATCTTTACAGGATCACATTGTCTTTCTCAATATTCTCACACGGTCCATCTCAACAGGATCTTATGGTCCTTCTCAATAATGTTTTCCTCACATCCTATAAACACCATGTTCTAATTCACACCAACATAACCCCAAAAAATTCCATTCATTAATTATTGAATTAATTAATAACTTTAATTTCCATTATTTATTACCACAATTAATTAAAGAACCCAATTCCTTTAATTAACCCATGGAATAATTAAACACATCCATTTCTATTAATTAACTCAATGATTAATTGACAACTTTTTTACAATTAATTAATTATATAGTTAATTATTTCATCTCATTCGTTTATCAATTAAATCATTAATTGAATATATAAAGTCCAATAATTAATTCAAACATTAACTAATCAATAATAATTTCTACATCAAATAATTAATTCACTAATTAATTATTGCCAATCTATAATTTATTATTATCAAATTTAAACCAGAAATTAAATATCCTTTATTCAATAATTCCAAAATTTGTTAATTAATTCCCTAATTAATTATCTCAATCCCACAATTCAATTATTCAATCAAACTCCTAACTACCCATTTAATTAATTGACCACATTTATAAATTTAATTTAAGAATTTGAATTTCTAAAAAACATTAAAAATAATTCAAATTGAACTTTTGAAATCAAGATTAAGGCTATGGTATTTGAATTATAGACCACCTAACTCAATTCTTTGACAAAGACTTGTTAAATAAAAATCCTTATAATTGAGTATCCCTACAATGTAGATCGGTATCTGGATCTAGAACACTAAATCTAGATTAAGGGAAGAAATTTAAATCAAGATCTATATCTTGAAAATTATATCTAGATCTCACCAAATAGATATAGATATATCCATAATAGTGGATTAGATGGGAGCTCTCAAAAAATTTGCAAGACGTAGTCTTGAATGAGGGTCAAAATAGGCGATTTTTTTGGGTTTTTTGGGAATTTTAAAAATAATTTTGTGACTTAATTAATTTCCACAAACAGTTTCAAAGATAGTGGTACGATTTTTTCTATATTTGAACTCCAAACATGAACATGCTATTTATGGGGTACATGGTTTCTACCTTCAGAAAACCTAGCTTTCCAAATAGTGTTCCAACTAGGGAAATGCCCACTTCCCAAGGTTGCATGTTTTGCAGAGATGGTATGCACAATTTTCTCTAACTGTTCTCCAACTGTGCACAACACATTTTCATTAATTTTTATAAAAATTCCATAAAAACACACCCCATGATATAAAACGAACAAAAAGTTCTCAAATATGGAGAAAATAGTACTTGAAAACAAGACCAAGTCAGCTCAAAAAATGTTCAAGATCATACACTATAGTGGTAACTGTTAATTTTAATATCATATAATTATTCAAGATTTTTTATATTTAATTAGCTAATTGGGTATTTATTTTATCTTTTTATCATAAAACAATATCCTATTTTTATTTCTATAAATTATAAGTTCTTTTTATTTTCTACAATTTAATTTCATTAGATACCAAAAAAAATGTTTTTAAGGAAAACCCATTTTTTCTACTCCCTCAATAATATTTCTCTTTAATGTTCAAATATTCCCTAAAATTATAAAGTAATGTACTTCATATTCAATAAATGTTTTTTAAAAAAATTACCCCCAACTACCTTTTTAAATTATGGTTTAAATGAAATATTCTAGTCACTTTCTTAATGTGGTACTATTTTAATATTTTAAAAATCAATAAATTATTTTTTTCTAAATTATTTAGAAGAAAAATAACTTCAAATTATCATGAAAGTTCGTTATTTTCAATTTTAAATTAAATATTTACAAGGTTATTTTGAAAGGAAATTTTATCCTTAATATTTAGAAAACATTTAGATTTTAAGTATGTTATTTAAATTTGAAATTTATATTTTTCACATGAAATTATCTAATGTATATATAATGTATTTTTCATATATGTCAACATACATTTATCGAATTGATGGTTTTCTAAATATATTATCCAAAGATACAATTCACCATATTCTTATAGAATATTAATGAATCACTTTGACTTGGGAATTTATCAACATTGTATATGAAATTTATTCATATATAGATAGTTCAAAATTATTTTAGAATAATTATTAATATGCATTGTCTGTTATTAAGGTGAATATATTGAACATATTAAGTGATTGGTGGTCCTTGAAACTATATGGACACTCAAATAAATGGCATATCCAATGAGAGTAAATAGATTAAGTATTTGTCTTAAGGATCACCAATTGTTATAGATATCATCGAATGGAGAAATTATGGTGATTTTATATGTCTTTAAACAATTAATTTATATTATGTTCTAGATATACCTCATTTTTCATTCTATCATTGTTAAATAAATAATTGTAGTCGATGTGATTATTTTAACTATTATGAAATTCGTGGATATGTTTCACATTCATTTGATTATTTATATAAAATTAATTGATAATTATTTATTAATTCCATATTATTTTTAGTCCCCATATTATATATTAAATTATAAGTTTTTTCAATAATATTATTTTCTATATATAAAATCACCTATTTATTCAACATAAATTCCACTGTAAATAACCCTTAATAAGAATCATATCTCACTATATATTAGTTTAATTTTCCATTATATTCCATGAAGTCTATTATGATTCATATTAATGGATTTTTTATAGTTAATCTAGGTATCCTAAAATAAAACAATGTTTTTCATTTTTGAATTTGATCCACTATTGTGATTTCTCATCCATTCCGAGATTCATTGAAAAAAATATATCATAAGAATTTAATATTTTTATAAGGATCGGGTTTATCTGAGCCTACGCCTTACTGTTATTTTTATAAAAAAAATTCATATTTCTACACTGTAATCAAATTCATCTACAACATACATCACAGATTGAAACTATACTCTCTAGCATCCCGCTTGAACTATAGCTTCACACTAACTAAGAAAAAAAGAAACCAAAATAAATAATGGTATTTTATTAATGTTTCATACTCCATTAACTATTGATGATTTTATTTATTTTGGTACTTTCAGATAATTCAATCAAAACAAGCTGAAATTATCATGATTTCTCCCAATAAATAAATATAGTTGTGTACAATTTCTTTTTTATCACTATATTAAGAACTCATAACTTTACATGATGGGTTCTATACACAACCCAAAATTTATGATTCCATGCTTAGTGTAAGACCAATCCTTGTTTATTCCATCACATGATCAAAAATATGTTAGTCAGTTTTGTGATCAATAATTGGTATTGTGAAGAGCATGACCTGTCTAAGGAAATTAAATCACATGCGTCTCATTTATATCAATGAATTTTATTTAAATTATTCATGAATTAGTGATATGGGTTACATGGTTTTAATGAGTGGAATGAAATTCATGAGTTGAGGGAATCTACATCCTTCCTTCGCGTGAAATGGTATTGTGATTCTACTTCATCATTCATGTGACTAGGAATGGCTAACATGAATTTATCATATTCAACTAAGAACCCATTAAACAATAAGATCACATGTTATGTGGTTCTGTTTTTTCCTCGTAAACCCCTTCATGAGACCATGAAGAATCGTATCCTAGTTCATTGCAATATAATGTTTTCCCATGGGTGTTTCTGAAGCTCATTTTCCAATGTAAAGGATGATTCTATGTCTTTATGTTCAAGTCAATATGTTCTTTCAATGGGTTTATATCAGAATCTCATCACTATTCCAAGATGTATTTTATAGTTCTTAAACTCAATACAATGGTTTTCCACATTACCCCTTTATAAATAAATTCCCGATATCATAAAACTACTGGGATCTTTCACCACATTTATTAATTATTTGTGTACTAGGTTTTCATGTGAGATCCATCTATTTCATTAAGATAACCAGATCTATCGCTGGTTATATATGCGAGCTAACACCAACTATATACAACTATTAAGGAGTGTAGAAGAAATATTCAAATACTTAAGGATATTGGGATAATATAAATTATGTGGCTTTAAGGTTCTCCATGCATCATAAGAATAGTCATATAAATCATATGAAAACTTTACATGATAACTTTTTTGATCATGTGCTTCCTTGTTGTAAATCCTCTTGTTAATTTTGAATAATTCCACAAAACATGTTGCAAAGGATGGAAGATTATCATGGTAGATGAATCTATGTTGTTTAAACAATAAGTTCATTGAATTTAAAGATGACATAATGTGACCTCGCTAATTCTAGGTTGATTTTCTACTAAATACCATATGGTGTAGATATCATCACATGATTGTTATCATTTGATCGTTTGATAACTCCAATTATTTCAATGGATTCACCATCATGTGATTTCAAAATTTATAATCTGATATATCCTTCTTCGAATTTTGGAAATCATGAAAGAAAATTATTTCATGCTTATTCTTGGTCTGATCAACCTTGTATCAATTCTTATCCATGACCAGTTTTCTTGAGCCCACACATGTAGTAGCTTTATATTATAGACGATGAAGATGATAAAAATATTCTAATATGCACGATGTGGTATATATAATGGTCGATATCCCTCATATGTAATGCTTCTCATACTGTATATAGTTTTGATAGTATGTTGAACATCATCTGTGAGAGTTTGTCCCTAATCGAATGATTGGCCAAATACCCTCTTATTTCTATTAAAACTGTTTCCACATAACTCCCAAGCTGGATAATAGGGATTTTCATAGGTAACACTTACACTACACACCGCATGGTACCCTCCTCACATGTGTTGGGATACTGGAACCCTATGGGCCTTACAAATGTTCCCAATCATGCATATGGGTTTCCATGCATTGAGAACTTACACAAGGGCCCACCCAACACGTTAGTTCCATCAACAAACTCAATCAATAGGATCTCTCGGGAGGGTTGAACCTTGGGTTCCCTTAACTTTGGTTGAGGTATATCCTTTGCTGAATCAATTTGTTAGTTGTTTTCTATTGTGATTCCTACTCATATATTCTTGTAAATTATATATAAAAAATTCCATACCTTCATCACATAATATTCTATACCACCTTTACAAAATGTAGTTTCAATTTTCAATTAAATCCTCCTTCATCATATAGTAAAAAAATTATCAACAAATTACACAAGGCATTGGAACTAAAGATCACATCACTAGTGGTGGATAATTTTACAATAATGAAATACAATTAAAATTGAATCCTAAATAATTATTTGTGATTCTAATCACTACCTCAACCAACACATAATAAATTAATGACATAAAATGAACCCTAGGCTCTTCAATATACCCCTATTTATTTTTCTTCAATATCAATACATATACTAGGTCAGAATCTAGTTCTATCATTATCCCCTTGATAGAAGTAAATATGAAAATGGTAAATGGGATTCTCTCAAGACATATTTATTTATAACATCATTATCATATCCTTTAAATGAAAAATTCTATTTTTCTTCTAAGAAGGGAATGATTTGATATGATTGTTATCTTAGATAGGATCCTCTAGTTATTAAACTCATTGTCTACATGTTATAATCTGATGTAAAAAACAATATTGATAAAGCCAAAGATGTTTACAAAATTTATATCAACCATGCATGAGATCATAAAATCTAAAATTTAATAGTATTGGATGGTAATAATATAGTTCATTGATGAAATTATAAATCTTAATCTAACATAAACAAAGACAACACAAATTTGAACTAAAAAATATTTAGTTACTCTTTTTTTCTCATCCTCAGCTCAGGAAATCTCCCCAAAATTGGATACATGATTTTATATCATTATTGAACTAATTGAACTATATAGAAAATAATATTTCTCCAAAAAATCTCCTTATGTTATATCATGACATATAAAATAGTATGGAATAATGAGAAAACAATAGTTAATATTTAATTGAGAGGATAAGTATGAACAAAATGATTAATCTTGAGTTCCAAAAACCAATCACTTATTATAGTTTTGTTGAAAATGTATGAAAATTGAAATGTTGTGGAAATATATTCTAGTTTGGTGTCTCCTTAGGATCTATTTTCTTTTGATAAAGTGATATATGATATCCATATGGTTAGATATTTAATGTGAATGTTGGTTTTTAGAAAACCCTTTAGAACATAAATCACCACATGAAAGTTTTATCTTTTTCTCAGTTTCAATCATAAAATCGTCTAGCTTCACATTCAACCAAGTAATCTATGAAAGGGTATGTGTAGATGTTACATATTCTTTCTCATCTAGGATCAGTGTCACTAAATTCCATTTATTTCTATACCAACTAACATAACCCTCTCATAAAAATAATGTTACACCTTATTTTGATCTTTTTTATGTACTATCACATTCTTAATCTTAATTACTAAAAACCAATAGTCTCAAATCTTTAATATTCTTGTGTACTATACCATAGTAAAATAATCATTCTACATATCTCAAAACTCCCTTAGAACCAAACATGTGAGACTATTCAGGATCACATTGAAATATGGCATAAAATTTCATTAAATAAGTTATATCTAAACATGATTGCATTTGAAATAGAATAATATAGATGATTCATCTGAATTATTTATATTTAATAATGCATATAGTATCATCATTTCACAATCTAGTTTTAATGTAAAGGAGAGTTGATGTTTCAATTTTTATTTTCCATTCCAAAATTCTTATAAAATTTTCTAGAATAATTTTCATGAGATAAAAATATGTAATTTTTGTTCTTTTCAATCTAAAATCCCTAAAATTATTTCATCTAACAAAGAATGGACATCTCAAAATTAATTTTCATATGCTATACAAATTATTAATAGATAAATTCCTTTTCAAAAGTAAAAATGTTTCCATCTACATATAAAATATCTATGAGGGTACCTTTCGACATTTTATCACATAAATGTTAATATAAAAATTACCTATTATAAATTTCATATCCATTAAAACGCCATCTAATATGGAATACGAGGATCTAGGGGAATTTTTCAAAATTTAAAAAGTTTTCTTCAATCAACATACCATGAATCCATCACTTTCTAAAAAAGCAATAGGTCTTAAAATATAGACTTCATTCTTATGGTCACCATTAATAAAGTACGATTTCATATCCATTTGATAAAAAGTATCATATTTCTATAATTCCACTAACAAGAACATTATAAATGATCCCTGTCATCCTACTAGTGAAAAAATTTATTCAATGTCAAATCCTTCAATTTAATCGTATAATTTTCCCCCAATACTGTATTTTTCCCTTGGTAACTAACCAATATCATTCATATTAATTCTAAAAAACCACATTTTTCCAATAACATTATTATTTATAGCTCATTGAATAAGTTTTGAGGTGGAGTCATTATCAATCGGATTTTTCCCTCATTCATAGTGTGTATCATATCCTCATCATCAACTTTATTTTCCACTATTTGAGGTTCAATTTGAAAAACAAGTGCATCATGATCATCAATTCTCAAAAATTATTCTAGTTTAAACAAGGAACAACTGACATCCAATGATATTTTCAACTATACAATATTTTTAAATTTGTTGAAATATTTTCTCGTATATCTACAAGATTCATCTTCATTAATGGGATGTTAAAAATCAATATCTGTAGGGCTTCGATCTTTCTACGTATCTTCATCATTCATCTAGTCCATTTTCATATCATTTTATTCAAAATCTCTTAAATAATTATCCACTATGTCTTGTTCATTGTCCATATTTTCAATAATTTTTAAATCTATATAGTACACTACCTTGAGAAACCATTTTTATAGAATATGTAGCCACTTCTAGTACATAGATATCCCATGAAAATTTCAACCATAATTTTTTATTTTAATTTTCTTAGATTTATGTTCTTTATATTTTTAATTAAAATAAATTCAAATTCTCTATATTATTTAATAGTTGGGATTTCCATAGAAAAAAATATCATATGCTTTATTTTTTGTTTCTAGTCCCAGTAGTTATATCTTTAGTGTGTTTATGAAAAAAATATAACTTCTATCATGACATACATAAAAAAATTTAATGGTAACATATTATTTCCCATACATACTATTCTCTTATTCATTCATTCAGCGACACCAATTTTTGTGGAGTATATGGTGCGCTATACTGATTTATGATTCCGTTTTTGGGAATATAAAATTCAAAATAGTCATGTGAAAACACATTACAATTATCTAATCTTATATTTTCAATAAATAGACTCATCTCATTCTCATTGTGCATTATGAAAATTATCACCATTTTAATATCATTTGGCATGTTTTTTAATAAATGAAACTAGTCAACTGAGTATAGTCATCAATAAATGCAGGGGAATAAGTATAACATCTGAATCAATTTCATTAATCATTGGACCACATAAATCTATATGAATAAGTTATAAGGTTCCTAGATGATATAATATCCACTCCATTATGTGAATTATTAGATAATTCTCCATTTTAAAAAGTTTCAAAAATTTCGTCGCTATCTCTGTTTAGATTGGGAAAACATCACACGATATCATGATTCAAAATCATAATTATACTATAGTTTTCAGTATCGAGAAGCCTTATATTCATTACATTTTTCATATATTTTCCACTAAATTAACATGAATTTGTTTTACCACTAATTTAAAATAGATTTCCATTGGTTATTTTATATTGATTGATAAATCATATATATTTTTTTTCTTTTGGCAATGCATTAAATTTTTTCGAATAACATCTCAAATATATCATCACATAGTAGGATGAATCTAAGAAAATTATTATTTATATCTTTAAAAAATAACACATTATTAGACGTAAAATTTTGGGAATCAATATATTATTTTTAAATATATTAAATTTTTTAGGGAAAATCATTTTCAATGGTTTTTTGTCCACCTTCATGAATTTCAGTGTTCCTTAAAATTTTTATGGTCACCTTTAATGTCTGATAAACATCCAGACTTAATAATCCATGAATTATTTTTTCTTCTATATTTCAAAGATACATTAGTAAAAAATATAATTTTTCCCACACATTTTTTGAATAACAATTACAATCTCAATATTTGATGTTTTTAGGAGGATTAGCTATGAAATATTCTTTCATATGGTCATGTTTATCACATATTACATATATTTCTTCCAAAATGTTAATTTTGGTTACTGGTTGGTGGATAAGTTGAATTTCAAAAATCATATTGTTGACATTGTAAATTTGTTTTCATTTTCCCAGAATAACTACCCCTTAGTTCATAAATAATTTATGGTAGGGAAATCTGATACCTGCATAAGTATATTTTATGAAAAAAATTTACAAAATACCATCAATATCCTATTATTCTTGATCTATGTAATTAATAATAGCACGTTCATGAGGTTTTTATATTTTACCATTCCATATATTGATTTTTTATTTTCTCTAGGGGAAGCTCTTCATAGAGAATATCATTCTTCCTTTGAATTAAATGATTTTTTCTCACTATTATGCATAGTCTAAAATTGGGGAGAATTTATTTTAGTACCTTTATTGTGAGATAAACATATTCATTATAAAATTCAAAGAGTTTTTAATTAAGCTTATTTTTTTGAGCCCCTCATTTCAACAGTTTTTGATGATTTTACTTGACATAGACATCTTTGTTTAAATCATCTCTAATATTTTTCAATCTGTTCTACTCTTCATGAATTTTAGGCTGAGCCTTATACTATCCATATTATTTGATAAAAAGCATTACTTCTTAATATTTTACCATTTTTTATTTCCTCAACTATCACTATTGTTCTTTTGATTTCTTAAATGCAAAAAAAATCATTCATTTCACCTTATTCCATTCCCTTACCTATCAATTATTTTTAATTCAATAATATTTTACATTCTATGTGAAGCATTATGTTTTTATAAATACAATATTATAGTTTATTTTTCATCATGTTCTCTAGATTTGTTCAATCAATTGCATCATCTTCACTTCCATAGGTGCTAAACTTTTTCCAACATGAGACATAATGTTGATCTCCTCTTCTGATTCTCTTCTTATGGTGGAGTTATCTTCATATTCTTTAGTAAAAAATTTCTTATTTTTATTTTAAATAATTTATTATTTCTTACATTAATTTTTTGAGCTATTTTATCTCTTTCCCCATTTATTTTTTGTGTGTTCTCATCAACTGTATCAGCTTCCAAAAACTTATTTATAGGAAAATTTATAGAAAAATATAAAATTTCATTATAATTAATACACCATAGTAGTAATATACTTTTATTCATAGAAATTAACTTCATGAATATTTATTATAGAATTGAAATTATTCTATTATATTTTTAATCTTTAACACCATCAAAATATTCAATTGACTCTAAAATTTCACCATCTATGATTTTAATCTTTCTCACAGCCTCAAAATGCATCACATATTTGATCTTATTCTTGAAGGTAAAGATATTTTTCATTTAATATGAAATGATTATGTTGTGTAAATCATTAAGAACAATATTATCCTTATCATCGAAAGCTGATTCATTAGAATCAAGCCAGTCAGGAAAATTTCTCATCTATTTTTTGAAAATACTGAAATGATCGATATTTTTTCCAAAATATTGAAGATTAATGTAAATTTAATTGAATCATGTGAAGTGGTAGTAAATGTTTTCAACTTCATCCATCTTGAAATATTTTAATTTTCTCGTCCAAATTTTTTATTAAATCATAGTGACATTAATATTTCTATCAGAATATCCATCCAATTTATCCCAAATTTCCATATCATTTTTAGACCCATAACCTGGGTGTTATCTTTTTCTGAAAGTGACCCCAAAATTTAATTTTGATCACTTCTATAAAATTTAATAATCTTAAAATTATAAAATTCATAAAACCATCCTTAGAAATAGGTTGTGAACCTTAAATAAAATCATATTTAATTTCATGCATAAGAGATATAAGAAATGGGAACATCATATTCTTACAACTATGATATTTTTTTCATTGAAAGTATGAACACCCCTAATATTGATAGAATTAAAATTATACATATTCTGAAATTTGTAGATCCTGATAGAGGGAACCTCTTCTAATACCAATTTATGTTCCCTTGGATATGTCATACCATTTAGAGGTTGGGGGTGAATCAAAGGTCATTTTAAAATTTTCATTCTTTGGAAATTATTATATATTGACCTATTAGAATATGATCCAATCTTGTTATTTTTCAACCATTTCTGAATATAGTACAAATAAATTTCATGAGAAGAAAATATTTTTACTATGGTGAATATGAAAATGAGTGTACTCTTTATTGTGATTGGTTAGACACCATGATCATTTATCCTCCAATAAAATAACAATTGGTTAAATGATATAACCTAGAATCAAACTATTCCAACTATAGTCCCACTAGAACAAAAAATTCATAGTGATTGAGAATAAAATGAACAATAATTTCTCATGAAAGATCTCATATGAATATTACTACCCCATAAACTATTGATGAATACCTCAATTTAATAATTTGATAATAAAATCGTCAAATTATCATTATTCCTCAAAAGAACTAGATTTGGTGTGGTACACATTTTTATTTCTCATTGCCTTCTTATTCTTGATCTTTAGATCATTCCACAATCCAAATTTAGTTGAATTCATGTTTTTACACTAAAAACATCATAACTTCATGAAAATAACATGACCTACATAGGGTTATGTGATCTTGTGATCAACATTAGGCATAGTGATCATGTGATCAATAATTGGTTATATGAAGCAGATGCCCTATCTATTGACATGAAATCATATGTGTATCTTTTTTTTAATAATTATACATTACATATGAATTTATGAGTTGTTTGGGTTTCATGGGTTTCATGAGTTTCATTATTTTTATTAGTTTCATGATTTTCATGAGTTACATGAGACTCCATCCTTTAAAAATGGGTATGGATTTGGTGATATCTTTTCCTCCTTTATGTGAAAAGGAAATGATCAAATGAATTGGTGTGATTCAATTATAATTCATTTTCAAATAAAATTTCATGGTATGTGGTGTTTTCTATTGGGTATCCTCAACCCATTCCTGAGATCAATATGCATCATGGGTTGCTTCATCCCAATGAAAATATTTTCCATTTGTCTATCTAATACTCATCCTTGTATGAAAAGGATGTGTCAATGAGTTTATTTCTGAGAGAAGAGGTATTTTAATTGGTTTGTTGTCTCAATATCTTCCCAGTACCAAGATATATTATGGGTTTATTGTCTATGTGATAATGGTTGTCTTCGATACCCTGCAAAAAATGCCTTCACGAGATCAGGGGAATCACAAGACCCTCCTTCGTATGAATGAATTACACACATTATCAGTTTTCCTAAGTGGTACTACTATTTTATTAATAAAAATATAACTTTTTCATTGCTTTATATATATTATATTACACCACTTATATATAACTTTTATAAAAATTTTAGGAGTTATTAAAATTCCAAACTATCTCAGGATCTCATAAATATTGAAGATTTCAGTTTCTCTCTACATCAAAAGAATAGTAACGTGGATCACATGATAAATTTTTTTGATCACTAGATTGTTCAAGTGATTCCTCTATGGTAATACTCTTGATTATATAAATAATTCATCAATATATAATGAAAAATATGGATTATTACCATGATCAATGCTATACTGTTATTTACATTATCGATTTGGTGACTATCCACATGTTATCTGGAGACATTTCTTATTCTTTGCTGGTTGTAACTTAACTATTGTTTGAATAATATATCATCTCATTATTTTATTAAGTTGATAATATCTTGACACTTGTTATTTTTTAGGATTCTTCTTTATTTGGAAAACTCATTTATCCCTTGATAATTTCTTCATTGAATCATTTCATGCATGTAAGATAATTATTATAGACTTGTGGTTGATGAGATTGAAATTACCTAGATGTCTTATAGTGGCTTATTTTCTCTAGGTCAAGAAATAGTTGGTTCATCATTCAAAGGAGAATGATTATGGGTTTATTCGAATATTTTCGATTTGGTAGATTTTGGGTAGAAAATTTATCGTATTTAGGGACAATCGTTTTATCATTTTTTTAAATGGATGAGTAAACTATGTTTGTGGTATTTCATCCCATAGTGACCAAGAAGTTGGATTTCCTATTCTATTTATTACAACTGTCACCACAACACTATAGAGTTTGATACTGTGGACTAGTAGCAGTCACATGTGAACCTCGTGCTGTACATGTCATGTCTCATCTATGTAAGACCAATGGAACCCTCTGGGAATTATACACATTACCAGAAATTCCTATGATAATTCACACAACTAGTTCTTATACACAGGCTTATCCCACCATCTTCCACTATTTGTGGATTCCATTGGAAGGATCTCCCTTATAGGTTGACCCTGAGGTCCCTAAAACTATGGTTGAGTGTTACCCTAGGTGGAATCAATGGGATAACCAGATTTTCATATGGGGACAACTCATATATACTTAGTAATAATATAAATTAAATTCCAAAACATCCATAAATAATGTTTAAAGACACCTCTACAAAATGTAGATACATATTTCAGTTCAACTCCCCTTCACCTTATAGTAAAAAAATTCATCAAATGACTAATTTTTTTATACTAATGATCTCCCCAAAAATATTCAAGTTTTAAATGTGAATTTTCTAAACATTACATTCAAATAGTGATGAATACATAACAGTTCTCCAAGCACATGACCATTGTATCCACCGAAACACATTAACATACTAGAAATAAATGCAACCCAAGAATAATAGAAACTTTTTGGTGATTATAAACATTAACTTGGTTATATGAATAATACTGTATAGAGGTTTAAATAATACTTTTCACTAGTATATTATTTGTTATTCTAAATTATAAGTTGTTATATTGACAACCATAATTATTTAAATGTGATTCATCAAAAAAGATATTATTTTAGAGATATTTATGATCAATTTAAGGATCACAATTGGTTATAGTATGTAAATTTTATTGATGAAATTATGGTAATTTTTACTACATTGTTATATTATATTTTTATTTATCATCCTGATTAATGATATATTTGATATTATTTATTAGGTTGAAGTATGTGAAACCTTTAAGATTAACATGTGATTTAACATAAAAGATAATTTGGGATTAATTATGTTAATTTATATTAATGTATGTTAATATGTTTGAGGTAACCAATTAGGATAAAACATTCATTAATGTTTAAGATATGGAGCTCAATTGGGATGTAGGTTTATTTATTTATGGAACTATCTATATCAAAATTTTGTTTTTTTTTTGTAAATATAGATGTAAAGTGTATTAATTCATTATATGATGGAATATATTTTTATATATTATATTACTATTTGGTAACTATTCTAGATTTGGATAAAATTTAATGATTGAAGGAATATAGTGTTATACATTTCTGGATTTTTCTATCCATTATAAGCTCAATTTAGGGTGTTAGGATAAAAACCATCTGGGATATTCATTTCATGGAGCAAGGGATAAGGTGGATATTAATCGAATCACAATAAAGTATGAAACTATGCTTATGAAATATAAATATATAAGTAATAATATATTCAGGTGTACTGTATATTCATTGTAATAGAATCACTTGACATTAGGAAAAGTATCATTAAATAAATATGATATTATTTTTAATTGATTTTCAAAGAATCAATGGTCTATTCACCAACATGGGAATTATGGTTTTGTGGTTGTTAAATTGTTCCTATTAATATTCAATATAACTATGTAATCATCCATGGGAATTATTTTTCACCTCCATGGTAGTATTTTCACTTACTAGTAATGTGGTCCTTTTTTGAACCCATACTTTCTGTTATTCGTGATGAACTTCATATTTTTCATTCTTTCTTTTAAGGGGAAATGTTATATCCTTTTAAACAATTTGTGTTTTCAAAAAGTAGATTTCGAAATGTAAATAACATTGATCACTAAAACAATGTTAAAATTAGAAAAATTAAATTTATTATGTGGGAGAGAATAAGACACCCTAATTTTTTAAAAGAAGAAAATTATGGTTGATAGCTTATACGACAAGCCTCACCAAGGACAAAAAAAATAAAATATTATTATGTAATTATGAACATTAAAACGAAACATTTAATTGGAAGCTATGAATAAGAATAAAATAAATAAGAAATATTTATAATGGTCATACTAAATTAAAAATTATTGATTAATTCCTAGAGAATAAGAACACATTTTTTTATAACGACATTTATTCATCAAAATATATTTCCATATATAATGTTATGTATTTATTATTGTAATAAGAAGTTATATTTATTTTCATGAACCTTTATAAATTTTATATGATAAAAATAATGTAATTTTGTAATTCAAATTTCAAAATTAGCAATCAATGGTTATTTTGGAATTTTTGGGAAACTGTGATTTCCCATTGAATAGTAAAAACAATCATTTTTATTGAAAACTATATTGATGATAAAATAATATAAAATATACATTTAAGGTTAGTAAAATTTCAAAATAAAATTAATTATCCTATAAATAATCCAATTATGGTCATTGGAATGAATTATACAGTTCAATTTGATATGAAAAACAATTTTTCAAGTTAAAATGGAATTATAAAAAATGCATGTCTTTTGTTACATTTTGAATTATTGTATTATATAAAAAATGCATAAACAAAGCCGATCTAATATTTAGTTAGTCGATATAAAAAATATTTATTTTGTGAATATAGAAATTAATAAAATTAAATTAATTTCCATGTTACGTTAATTTTATAGGTGAATATGACATATTTGCGATGTTTTAGTGGATTATATTATAATCTTATATGTTTTTGTTTTTCTTTAATTTCAAAATAAATTAGTAGTATTTGAGATGAAATTAATTATATTTTATGAAACTAATATTATAATTAATAGTATAAAAAATAATAAAAAATTGAAATGGGAAAATTTGGATAAATATGATCTAAAATTTAATTACACTACAATTGTCGATCTAATTTTCACATTATTATTAATATTTCAATCATTTATGAGTAAAAAATGTGTTACCATGGTTAAGGTTAAAATAGATAAATTAGGGGTTAATCCAGTAGATATTGTATAAAATACCACTTTTACCTATCCTAATTTTATTTTCTAATGATATATCAAACATAAAATACCCTTTATTCTAATGTTTGGTCATTTTAAATCATTTGTAATGATACTAAAATTATCTTTGTTCAATTTTTAAGAAATTACAACAGTGCCACATTTCCTCCATTAATAAAGGAAAATTCATTCTCTAATTTCGATAAAAAAGGCTTTAAGAAATATATATCGACCAAGAACAACCAATGTTTATTCAAAAAATACATTTCAAATTATGAGTGGTTTTTTAACCACATAAGACAAACCATAGGTACATTAATTTGATATGTAAAAGAGTTCTTTCAAAGGAGTGGTAATTTCCTAAACAAATTGCTTCCTTTTTTACTTATTATTTTACCACATATAAAATATGTTTTTATCATAATATAATATTTTCAGTATTATATATAGAAATTATATTATTATTAGGGATCTATTATTAATCAATATTTTTTCGATCAAATTGGAAATGAAAGAATCACTCATGTTTAGGTAAGTTATATTTTCTCCACATAAGAATAAAAATATGTTTTCATCACCATATTTTATTGATCGGTTTTATAATTGTTTTAAAGATTATATCTAATATTTATGAAATAAATTTTTCTTTATAATTTTCATATCTATCTTTTTACCATCCAATATGTTTGAATTTGTTAACTTTGCATGTGCGAACGTATGAACTGCCACATCCATGAAGTGATGTGATTTTTTTTCATTTCATATTTACATGGATTCTAATAAAGATATATTAAATGAATATATAAGATATAGATGATAAAAAATAATCCTATAAAATTTAAATGTTATTTACCATTGAATCCTTTCATCAGTTGAAATGTGAAAACAATTTTCATTTGAACATATGAAGTACCATCTCAAAGAATGGTGTATTTGATTTTTCAGCCTTATTTTTTATGAATGTTCCTAAATATTATAATTATGAATATATTTATTTATTTATATAATTTTAAAAATTATGTATCTGTTCTAATCATGATGAACATATAAGGACAAAAACTACAATGTAAATATTAAATGTTGAACCAAAGTGTTATCACCCAGAATATAGATTTTAATACAAAAATTAATAAATATGCCATAGAATGTTATAAATAAATCATAAAAGGTATGATATAAAGGATAATCGGTTTCAAATAAATTTATAATTAGCATATATTAATTATAAAGGTTGTTTTTACACTTACAACGGGAGTCAGACCTTTGGTAAGGGTTCTACATCTCAAATTGTCTTCATTGAGATATATGCCATCATTAAGAGGTATATTCATTAGTTTAGAACATTAATATCCCATCACAAATGATATATAATGACACTATTTATATTTTGGGTATTTATTTTTTATTTAATTTCATTTCTTTCATGGGGGTTATAATTTGAATGCTACAAATGTTGTATGTGATTACTCCACAATATTATCATTCATAATGTTTTTTAGATTAAATAACTATGGGGGGATATATGATATCAATATATTTATAAAAAATCACTTATTATAGTAATTTTTTAAAATTAAATGTTTTCCTTTTATTTTCCACTTTTTATATACTCATGATACCGAAATGTTTTTTTGTGGAAAACTGACCATTTTCTCTACTCAGTAAACAATATTTTTCTTTCCATGTGCAACCCTGATATTTATTTATGATTGATTATGTATGATTATTTATGTGTAAAATATATTCATGAACATGTTATGATTAGTGGGCCCAAATATCCCTCCAATTAATTGGGTAAATATGAATCCATGTGATGTTATATGAAATGGCCTTGGCGGTTAGCCTTGACTTGCGCTAGCATGTGCAACGGTCTTGGAGGTTAGCCTTGACTTGTGATACCATGTGAAAATGTCTTGGTTGTAAACCTTTACTTGTTATCCTCCATGTCTAATGAAAATTTAATTGTGCTAAATTCATGTTTTATGTTGACTCCACATTAATAAATCCATATTTATATGATCCAATGTTAATAACTTATGATTCCATATATTCCATGCCTTATATTTTCATTTTGTCATGCCTTCTAGCCCATTTTCTAATTATCTATTCTTAATATTATTCCATTACTAGAAGTTTTATCTGACCCATTTTTTCATGTTATCCCTTGTTATCCTATGCTTATGTATGAGCACAATGTAATTTAGGATCTCAATATTATGATTAAATAAAAAATATTTTATGTTTTTAATTTTATGTACCTAGTATTCAAAGACACTAGACTTCATGATCCATGGATTGTATTATAATGTATAGTTATGCATAAAATCATCTAATGTTATGTGTAAAGGTCTACAGTCGCTATAGTTGGTATTAGACAGTGGTTTAATTATTTTGGTAGATTGGGAATAGATAACTTTAGTAAGAACCTTATGGATGAGTCCCAGTATAGGAAAACATCCAGAAATTTTGGTATATATAGAGTAAGTGGTTTACCCAGAAAATAAATCCATGTCTCGATACAAACAAGTATAGATGGATTTGGAACAATTGTATTAAGGGCTAAAACCTAAAAGCACTAAATTGATCTAGACTCAAATGGGAACTGATGAACGATAATGGGCAATGATTCACTCTTTTTTTGAAACTCTTGAGGTATATTCTTTGGTAAATTCACATGACTAGTACAAACCATTACAAAAGGAGTAAAGAAAATATCACGTAGGAAGATCATTAGAAGATTGATCATGAATAATATAGACTGTGGCCTTGATACACATATGTTAAATAAATAAGTGTAATTTGTAAGTTATCAATTTAATATCATTAGATTCCCCCTTATGTAATAGTCATCCCTAAATTTTTTTTATTCATGCCAATGGCTGGTAATAGGTTGAATCAAGTTTAAAACCAACATGAAGGGCCTTGTAATGACTTCAAAAATGAGATCCTGAAAATTATGGGAGCTCAGGAAGAACATATTGTGATAATGCTAAACCCGCTATAAAAAATCACGATTAACGATCGATACCTTGATGAATTCCAAAAAGAGTCAAGGAAAATGAAGATGAAATCTTATTAAATTCCATCGAATAAAGTTGATATGGTAATGAAGACCCAATTTCTTTTTTATAATATATATGGAAAGTGGCACAAAGGGAAATGTCAGAAAGGGACAGGGAGATGTTTTAAGTGTGTAAAGAGAGGGCCCAACATATCCCATTTCCATGAAAAATTGAATAATGTGATGAATTGAAAATAGGTTCCATATAAGGAATCATACATAGTTCTATGTCGTAAATGTGGAGAATTTGGTTATTATCCATGACGATGCTCTATTTCAACTGCTAAGAAGCATTATGAACATCATCAACCTGTATAATCAAGGGATAACAAAAACTCCTATTCTAACATGGATAAAGATAAATAAATTACATATAAACACTACTTAAAAGTAGTGTGTATCATAATGTATTTATATTAATGAACTATTAGTATATCTTTTATTTTTTCTATGAACATTGAGTCCCCACATGAAATGATATTAAATTATTATAAAAAACTTTTTTGAGTATTTTATCAAATGTTGATATTTGTGGGAATTTAATTACTGAAAATATTACCAGTATCAAATTGGTGTAATATGAGGAAAATTAATAATTCATTACCTACACCTCAAGGTAGTATAAAATTCTAGATAAAAACTATCCCACTTGTGACCTGGAGTTGGCAGCTATGATCTTTTCATTTTAAATATCATGTAATTTTCTCTATGGGGAGGAGTGTGAGACGTATAATTTTCAAAATAGTCTAAAATATATTTTCACACATAGGGAGATTAATATGAGCCAATTAATATGGGTATAAATCATAATGGATTATGACAACTCAATCCACTAGCATCCTATAAAGTTAAATAAGGTGGCAGATGTTCTATATAAAAACGATATGGAATCTGTATCAATGGTGAGAGCTTAAAATGATCCAATCTTCATGGATTTTCAGAGGATGGACATGGGAATTAATAATGGAGGAACACCATCAATCCTTTCAAAAATGGTTTCTCAACAATCCCTTGTGCAGAAAAAAAAGGAAGCTCAAATAAAAGATATGCAAAATTTGAAAAGGGTGGAAGAAATTAGAAATGGGAGAACCTCTTAGTTGAAGTTTGACAAGGAATGAGTTGTATGAATTTAGTCACATCTATGTATACCATCTGATCCAGAGGTAAAGAAGGAGGTTCTAAATGATGTACAATTCACAACCTTCCCTATTCGACCAGGAACACAATGATGTATCGAGATCTCTAAGAGAACATTTGGTGGGATAATATGAAGAAGGTGATTGCTGAATATTCATCAAAGTTACTTGTATGTTAACAAGTGAAGGTTGAGAGGAAAATGTCTTAGGGATGATGAAACCACTACCCATACCAACATAGGAGTGGGAGAACATTTCCATGGAATTTTTTACTGGACTTCCAAGTACATCTATAGGAAACAATGCTATATGGTTCATTGTGGATCGCCTTACAAAGATATCTCACTTTATAACATTTATTGAGGACTTCTCATTTGGATTAGCTTTCATGGGTATATATCAATGAGGTGGTAAGGATATATGGAGTACCACACTCTATTGTATCTGGTCAATATCATAGATTCACCTCAATATTCTCGAACGGTCTGTAACATGCTCTATGCCAAGAGATGAACTTCAGTATGGCCAATCAGCCTCAAAATGATGGCCAATCTAAGAGAACTATTCATACATTGGATGATATTTTGAGGGCATGTTATATGAATTTCAAAGGAGTATGTGTAATGGCTGAGAACTCTCTGGTTCATTCCGTTGTGAAAATGTGGTGCTGGAGGTGTTCCGGAAGGTCAAGGTGACTTAGAGTGCGTTAGGGTGGACTTTTAAAGAAATATAAAGGGTTATGGCCTTCACATGGGAGGCGCACAATTTGTCAAACCGTGCTTGAAAACTGTGCGAGGTTGGTGTTGGATGTTGTAGCCTTCACATAAGAGTCACACGGTTTGCCTAAACTGTGTGGCCAAACCGTGAAAGGTTGGTGTTGGAGGCAGTAGCCTTCACACGGGAGGAACACTGTTTGCCTAAACAATGCGGCCAAACCGTGAAAGGTTAGTTTTGGAGGCAGCGTCTAATGTACGGTTAGTGCACGTTTTTTCTAACCGTGTGACCAAACCGTGCGAGGAGTGTTTGACAAGGCAAAATCTAACACACAGTTAGCGCACGGTATGCCAAAATGTGCGGACTAACTATGCAGGCACTTAAAGTTAGATCCTAAAATTGTGGATCTAAACTCATTTTCCTCTAAATGGTTGGTTTAAGCCCATATTCAGCCATAATTCTGGATTACCCTTCCTCATTGGTAGAAGAACCCCTCCCAAGCATTTTGGAGGCGATCCAGATGCTTCTCTTGGTGAATCGAAGCCAATTTCTTGAGTTATGTGATCGTTCTTGTTTGGTTTCTTAGATATTCATAGATCTACTCCTCATATCCCCTCGGTTTCTTATATCTACACCCTTTATGGGTATATATAATTGTGTGGATGTCAAAATTGATGAGTTTTGGTCTTGGCTGTGTTAGGAGAGATGATCTATGAAGGATTCAGGGAAAATAGACCCAGTTTCATGGGCATTCTATGACCGTTGTAGTTTTCCTAGAAAACCATTGAGGTGGTGGATTTGTGACTTCTCTAATTTTTTATGTTGAATCGTAGAGTTATCATGATTTATCCCTTTGGACCACAATGGAATTGACCTAATTAAGTACTTGGACCAAATTAAAAGAATTGTTTTGATCGCACGTTTTTTCTTTGTACTGTGATAACGGTTTGCATCTTGATTTTCTAGATAGTGTGACATCTATGCCTTGCATATTAACATGTTTTTTTGATGAAATTGATAAAGAACATAATGCCAGAATCAATTGATAATTAATTGTCTAAAGATAAAGAGTCATGTAAATGAATTCAGTTGTTTTTTTGTGGTTATTGATCCAAATTTATGTTAATCAAATTGATGTCGATGTACGTGATTAACGTAGTTGGTTGGTAAACCTGAAATATATTGGTGCTTGTTGTTTGAAGGCTAGATGCCTTGTTAGAGGGCCAAGATCCCCAATTGATTTGAGGATTACTTTCTTGTTGCTTGTGCTGTGATGTGATCCTAGATGGATGTTGTTATGTGGGGGCATGGAGGCCTTGGGGTTGTGGTAGCGGATGACTCCTAGAGTGGCGAGACACATCGGTTTATGCATGTGGGTGTCAAGGAGGACACTGAGGATAATAAAATGGGATGGATGTGACTGTTGGATTCCTGGTGCTTTGTATTGTTGTTTATCTGCTTTACTTTTTCCCCACTACTCAAGGAAGCTGGTCTTTCTTACCCTTCTTTCGAGGGAGGTGAAGACACGCGGGGTTTTCCACATGCTTTCTGTGTTTAGCCTCATAAGGGAGAATGGGTCTATGGACTTGATATAGTTGGAAAAGACTTGATGGGTAGTACATCTACTCATCGTGTTGAGGCCCTTGTGTTTAGTATCATAGTATGATTTTCTAGAATGCCTGGGAATATGTGAAGGTAATTCTGTAATGAATGTTTGAATAAATGATGTTAACCCATGGGGTTGGAGTTGGTTGAAACTTAATGATGATGTTGAGAACTTTAGAAGGGACAGTGGTTCTTGGATATGATGTTAATGGAATTTTAATGTGGAATTTTTCATGGTTAATTAATGTTTGAAGAATTAATTAAAGTATAGTGTAATTGATAAAAAGGGAATGAAATAATCTAATAAAGCCTTTAAGTGGTTGTGTTCTTATTGGATACTTAGTCATAGAAGTGGCAGCCCGGAGTCCAAGAGACGTTAGCTGAAGTTGTTTCTAAGTCTAGGTTATGCCCATAGTCTGGTAGTGAGTTATAGTATATTCTGTAATTTTTGTGTTTCTATACGCTACTCCACCCTATCAGTAATAGAAACTGGCACCCTGGGGATTCTGATCCATGGGGGGTGTTTTCCACAACATTCTGGTGGGAGGATGAATGGCTGACTACCCCCTTTGACCCTACTCTCTTCTCTTGGTAGATACTAATGCCATTAGGCACAACGGTTTGATTTCCCCATATTTGTGTGTTGATTGCTGTAATGGATTTTGGTTATTCACACACATATATTCTAGATATCGTATCCTATGAACTTCTGTAGGTGTGACGTGTTGCGGCTGTGATGGCTTGAGGATCCTTACTCAGTGTATGGGCTGTAATGGCTTGAGGTATAATACCTTACGTATTCTACACATTATGTGAGTTGTAGTGGATACCGCAAACTACCTGGTTACTTTAGGTTGTGGGAATGGTTTAGTACATAGCCCAGGATTCTACAGGCAAGCCTTTGTGGTGCACGTGGTGTAAATTGTGGATCTTAGCCTAGGTGTATACAAGAAAGCCTTTGGAGAGAGATGCATAGGATGTATGTCATTAGGGAAAATCGAAAAACCAGTGGGGAAGTCGTAGCGGGTTACCCTTGATATTATTTACTATATAATATATTCTTGTATGCGTTACTTGGTGAGAGTATCCATGGTGATGTTGGGAACATTATTTACCTGTTTAGGTGATGATTTAGTTTCACTGTTGTTCATTGTGGTTTAGAATTATTTCTTTACTTTTTCACGAGAGGCTTTAGGGAGGATCCTACTGAGTATACTATTATACTCACCCTACATATATATAAACATTTATTCTGGTCAATTGGAGCAGGATGGAGATTAGGCTGGTTACTACTAGCTGGTGGTTGCAGGAGCTGTTCAGGATTGTGGTCATGGTTGTTTTAACTTTCTTTTGTGAACATGCAGTTTTCCCTTCCATTTGTAGTACTTTTGCATTAAATTTCATATGTGTACTTGGGATTATTTTATATTCTAGTTCTGAGTTGGAGTTGATTAGTGTCTATATTATCTCTCTCTTCTTCATGTGTTCTCTTAGAGGGTAATTCCTCCCATTTGTGTGTTTACTATTCCCTTGGTGCTAGTCACCAACCCGGGGCCAACTAGAGCCAGGACTTAGGGGTCATTATCTACCTTCTCACATTATCAGCACATTAGGGGTACACTTTGTGGGGAGCGGGTTGTGATAGAGTAGTATCAGAGGTATGGTTGAGGGATATGATGGAGTATTGAGTTAGGCAGAGGTGAGGTATCATGGGTTGGTAGGGAAACAGTGTCATTCATGTTTAGAAAGTTAGGTAAACACCAGAGACCAGCTGAGACATATGCATTTATGGCCCCCTATGATCTGATGTACGAATCTTTAAGTTTACAATGGATACTAAACATGGTGATACTAGTTTTAGGGTAGAGGCCTAGGAAAGGATCATTCATCATTCTTCTTGTGCCTGTGTATGAATGGGTAGAACTTGGGATAGGATAAACTGAAATGAATGAAATAAAACAACAAATTAATTAATCTTGAATCTTCCATATTCCAGGCTTAGTAGCTCTAACGGTTTGTTATTTTACAGGTTTGGCTCCAGGTCAACTTCCTCGTCAGGTTTTTGTAGAAAATTTCTTCAAGGCTGTTCCAGTAGAATGTCGCAGGGTAGAGGTTAACGAAGACAACACATGGAGAAAGACACTCTGAGAGATTCAGCACCAGAGTCTGCAGAAGTATAAGGGCTCCATTTCATATGCAGTCACATAAGACTGGTTGGAGGAGGTCGAGATAGGCTGCAGTTCGATCAGTTCTTGGAAGAAGCACTGGGTGTCCTTGGTTGTGACGATGCTGCATAGAGTAGCAAGGCAGTGGCAGTTGTTGTTCCTTAGGGATCATGAGGAGTAATAGATCTCCAGAGAGGAGTTCTGAGAAAAGTTTAAAGCTGAGTTCCATTCTTCGACTACGAAGGTGTCCAGTCGCCAAGATATTCTTACCTTTCGACAGGGGAGCTCCACTGTTTGGGAGTTTGGAATCTGTTTCAGGAACCTTTTACGTTATGCATCGGCCCTGTTACCAGTTGAGGAGCATGGGTGAGGCATTTCGAGGAGGCTTTGTATTTAGAGATCCAGCGCCAGGTCACCGCATTTATGTTAAACACATATCTTGAGTTGCTGGTGAGGGCATCGATTACTCAGAGCTCCTTGGCCAGGACCAGATCATCACGAGATGGAAATTGGCATGATTCCTCATGAAGAAAGGCTATGGTCCGAGGATCCCGGTTTTCAGGGCAGAAGAGATTCCGTTCAGCTGGGGGTAGGTCCCAGCACATCACATCTCATTTATCCATAAGAAGCAACTCTTAGGCCTATACCAAGGGATCAAGTACTTGTTTTTCAAGTGGTGGTTGTGGCCATCACCAGCATGACTGCCCGACCTTTCAGATTTGTCATCGTGCACCAGGTGTTATGCTCCATGTTCCTCCATTGAGGAAGTTTCCGCAAAGGGATCAACATCCAGTTGAACCAGCTTTAGATCAGATGAGGGTAGATGGGGCAGGCAGAGGACAACCCCATGATGCTCCCCATCCTATGAGAGCATAGCGCGACCGTGGTGGTAGTCTTCATCAGGGTCAGAGAGGCCGTGGAGTTCAGGGTCTGCATCATGCTCTAGCATTACCAGCACCAAGCGATCCAGATATTGTTCGAGGTACCCTTTTCCTTTTTTCTACCGTGTTGTATGCCTTGTTTGATTCAGGTGTGACACACTCCTTAATATCATCTAACCTTGTCTATGCTTTGGGACGTGATGTAGAGAGGCTTCCAGTGCCCTAGGCGTTGACTACAGCAGTTGGAGGTCAAGATGACTTGTTTGAAGTATGTAGAGACTGTGAGCTAGTGTCGGGGCAACACCGCCCTTGGGGAGATTTCTTCTGTTTACGAATTAAACCAGATTATGTCATCCTTGGCATGGATTGGTTGAATTCGATACAGGCTATCGTGGATTGCTTCAGGAAGAAGGTCATTTTCCTAGGTGCGGATAGAGAACAAGTGGTGTTTGTTGGTAAGCGAGATCCTCAGATGGTTCATAGGCGGATTCCACTCTTATCGTCTTTGGAGGCTGAGATGATGCTAAGTTCTTCAGAGGTCCGGCAATTGGAATTTCTTATGGCTGTAGAGGAGTACCCTGATGTCTTTCCAAAAGAGGTTGTAGAATTACCCCCTCAACGAGAGATCGATTTTGGGATCGAACTACAGCCAGGAGCGTCTCCTATATCTATGTATCCTTATAGGATGGCCCCTTATGAGTTACGAGAGCTATGTATACAACTTGATGGTATGTTGCAGTGCGGTTTTGTTTGACCAAGTTTGTCACCATGGGGTGCACTAGTTTTGTTCGTGAAAAAGGCTGATGCTAGTTTGTAATTGTGTGTTGATTATCGTCTCTTAAAAAAAGTGACAATAACGAATATCTATCCTCTTCTACGGATCGATGACTTATTTGATCAACTGAAGGGTGAAAGTTGGCTCCCAATGATCGACTTGTAGTCAGGATATCATCAGATGCATGTGAAGGATGGGGATATCCCAATGACTTCATTCCTCTGTTTTCATGGGAATTATGAGTTCGTTGTAATGCCGTTTGACATAAGAATGATCCAGCTGTATTAATGTGATTGATGAATGCTGTGTTCTTTGAGTTCCTGGAATGTTTGTGGTAGTTTTCATCGACGAAATCCTTCTGTACTCCACATCTGAAGAGGATCATGCAGTGCATCTCTGAGTCCTATTAGGAGTTCTTTGTCGACATCAGTTGTTTGGGAAGTTGTAAACGTGTGTGTTGTGGTCTCGAGAAGTCCATTTCTTGGGGAATGTTTTGTCCCAACAGTGAGTAGCTGTCGATCCATTGAAGATAGAATCAGTTGTGTCTTGGGTAGCCCCCAAGACAGTGTCAGAGGTGCTATGTTTCCTTGGGCTTGCAGGCTACTACAGGAGCTTTGTAGCCAATTTATCCTGAGTTTCAACTCCTCTGATAGCTTTTAACAGGAAAGATCAGGCATTCATATGGATGAATCAGTGTTAGGTAGCTTTCGAGTATCTAAAAGAGATGTTAGTAACTGCTCTAGTCCTTTGTCTTCCAGCCGAGGGAGTTTAGTTTGATGTTTTCTACGATGCTTCACGTCTGCAGTTAGGATGTGTTCTCATGAAGTAGAGACTAGTTGTTTCTTATGTGTCTTGGAAGTTACATCCCCATGAACGTAAATATGCAACCCAACATCTTGAGTTCGAATCCGTGGTGTTTGAGCTGGAGTTGGGGAGACATTACCTCATAGGTGAGCGCTTTGTGGTTTACACCGATCAAAAGGGTTTGAGGTATGTTTTCTCCCAGCATGACTTGAACTTATGAGAACATCAGTGTATGGAGTTATTATAGTAATATGACTTCAAAATATCGTATACACCTAGAAAAGTGAATATTGTAGCTGATGCACTGAGCCGAAAGTCATGTAGTGATGCTGTGCGTGATTCCGGAGATTCATGGAGAGTAATGGAAGAACTATCAGTATTGGATCTGGATATGGGAGAAGTTGGGGGAAGTGGTTGTATTTTTCATATGATGGTACACTCATCCCTGATGTAGAAGGTGGAAGAGTCCCAATTGGGGGATCTTGAGGAGGAGGTCTGGAAAGACCGATTTGTTTATGTTGAGGCCCCTGATAGTTGGTCGGAGGACGAACAAAACCAAGTGTTATATCATGGAAGGCTTTTGGTTCCCTTGGATATGAGTGAGATGGTTCTCAGATAGTTTCATAGTTCACCTTTTGCAGTACATCCTGGTGTGACAGAGATGTACTGATCCTTGAGGAGTCAGCTTTGGTGGCCTAGGAATAAGCATGCAGTTGCGGAGTTTGTGTCTCGATATTTAGTCTTCCATAAGGTGAAGGCCGAACACCGTGTTCCTGGTGGTCTTCTCCAGCCATTAGTGATTCCTCAGTGGAAGTGGGAGGACATCTCAATGGACTTTCTTACAGGTTTACCTCAATCTTCGGGACTACATGACTCTATTTGGGTTGTAGTGGATCGTTAATCAAAACCAGCCCACTTCATAGCAATCAAGTAGTCAAGCTCATTGGTTTTTTTTCGAGGTAGTATTTAGAGGAGGTGGTGAGACTTCATGAAATCCCATGGACGATCATTTATGATTGAGATCCTCATTTTACCTCTTGGTTGTGGAGAGGTCTCCCACATGCCTTTGGTTCTCAACTATGCCTTAACACTGCTTTTCATCCTCAAACAGATGGTCAGACAGAGCGAACTATACAAACTCATGAAGACATGTTACACTCTTGTGTTCTTGATTTTGGAAGGTCATGGATGATGCACTATCCCTTGGTGGAGTTCTCTTTTAATTATAGTCTTCAGTCCACCATCAGTATGGTGCCGTTTGATGCTTTGTATGGCCATCCTTTCCGTTCTCCATTATGATGGACTATGGTCGGAGAGTCAGCAATTCTCGGATCATAATAAGTGAAAAATACAATAGAGATGGTTCAGGTGATTCGTTAGAGGACGAAGATTGTGCAAGATCGTCGGAAATCATATGCCGATCAAAGAAGGATACCCTTAGAGTTTAATGTTAGAGATCATGTGTTTTTAATGGTGACTACCTGTCACGGGCAGTGAGGGTTTAGCCATGCAACCAAGCTTTATCCTTGGGTTTTCGGGCCGTTCGAGGTGTTATCTCATGTTGGAGCTGTGGCAGATCGAGTAGCACTTCCCCCTCAGATGAGTCGGATACATGATGTTTTCCATGTATCACAACGACGTCATTATCTTCAGGACGACTCCCACATCATTGATTGGGGACGAATCAATGTTGATGATGATGCCACCTTTGAGGAACGACCTATGGTGATCCAAGACTGTAAGGAGAAGGTGTTTCACGGGCATTCCATCACCATAGTTCGTGTCTTGCGGAGACACGGTGGCTTGGAAGAGAGTACATGGGAACGTGAGTCACAGATACGTGATCAGTACCCAAATTTTGTTTGATGTTTAACTCTTTTAAGATTTTGTTGTAACTTATATGGTTGTTAAACTTTCATGTTTGTGAGATGGCTCCATTTGTTGCTTTGGTGGCATGTTACCTTTTGAGAGGTATATCGGTGGGTGGTTGTTCAGACACTATTTCGTTTTCTCTTTAGGTGTGTAATGGATTCTCGAGGACAAAAATGTTTTGAGAGGTATCTGATGTAATGGCTCTGACCTTTCTGGTCCATTACTTTGTGAAAATGTGGTGTTAGAGGTGTTCCAAAATGTCAAGGTGACTTGGAGTGCATTTGGGTGGACTTTTAAGGAAATCTAAAGGGTTATGGACTTCACACGGGAGGTGCATGGTTTGCCAAACCATGTGTGAAAACCGTGTGAGGTTGGTGTTGGATGTAGTATCCTTCGCATGGGAGGCACACAGTTTGCCTAAACCGTGCAGCTAAACCATGCAATGTTGGTGTTGGAGGCAGTAGCCTTCGCATGGGAGGCCCACATTTTTCCTAAATCGTGCGACCAAACCATGCAAGGTTCGTTTTGGAGGTAGTGGCTAACACACGATTAGTGCACGGTTTGTCTAACTATGCGGCCTAACCATGTGAGGAGTGTTTGACGAGGTAGAAGCTAACGCACGGTTTTCCAAACCGTGTGGACTAACCATGAGGGATCTTAATGTTAGATCCTAAATTTGTGGACTTGAAATCCTTTTCCTCTAAATGGTTTTCTTAAGCCCCTAAGAGTCCATAACTCAGGATTACCCATCCTTGGATGTAGAAGAACCTCTCCCAAGAGTATTGGAGGTGATATGGAGGCTTCTCTTGGCAAATCGAAGCCGGTTTCTTGAGGTATGTGATCATTCTTGTTAAGTTTCTTAGATCATCTTAGATCTACTTTTCATCTCCCCTCAGTTTCGTAGATCTGTGCCCGATATGGGTAGATCTAATTGTGTGGATGTCGAAATTGATGATATTTGGTCTTGGTTGTGTTAGGAGAAAATATCTAATGAGTATTTGTGGAGAATCGGCCTGATTTCTTGGGCGTTCTTCGACCGTTGTGGTTTTCCTTGAAAATTGTTGAGGTAGGGGATTCATGGTTTCTCTAATTGTTTATTTGCAATCATATAGTAAGCATGATTTATACCTTTGGATAACAATGGAATTGACTTAATTTAATACTTGAACCGGATTAAATTAATTGGTTTGATCACATGTTGTTGCTTTGTACCTTGATAACGGTTTGCCTCTTGATTTTCTAGATTCTATAATATATATGCCTAGATTTTTAGCATGTTGTTTTTGATGAAATTGACAAAGAACGTAAAGCTGGAATTAATTGATAATTAATTGGATAAAGTTAAAGAGGCATGTAAATGAATTCGGTTGTTGCTATTGTGGTTGTTGATCAAAATTAATGTTAATCATATTGATGCTGATGTACGTGATTAACATAGTTGGTTGGTAAACCTGAAATATTTTGGTCCTTGTTTTTTGAATGCTAGATGACTTGTTAAAGTGCCAAGAGCCCAAATTGATGTGATGTTTACTTTTCTACTGTGTGTGCTATGATGTGATCCTGGATAGATGTTGTGATGTGGGGGAATGGATGCCTTGTGGTTGTGGAAGTGGATGACGCCTAGAGTGGTGAGATGCATCTGTTTATTCATGTGGGTGTTAGGGAGGACACCGGGGATGATGGAATGGGATGGATGTGATTGTTAGATGCTTGGTGCTTTGTTTGGTTGTTTATCTACTTTACTATTTCCCCACTGCTCAAGGAAGGTGGTCTTTCTTACCATTCTTCCGAGGGAGGTTAAGACACGCGGGGTATGCCACGTTCTTTACGTAGTTAGCCTCTCATGGTAGAATGGGTCTACACTCTTACTATAGGTGGAAAAGACGCGATGGGTAGTACATATACTCGCTTTGTTGAGGCCCTTGTGTTTAGTAGCATGGGATTCTTTTATAGAATTCTTGTTAATATGGGATGGTAATTCTTTAATGAATGTTTGAATAAATGATGTAATCTCATGGGCTTGGAGTTGGTTGAAACTTAATGATGAGGTTGAGAAATTTTGAAAGGACAGTGGTTATTAGATGTGATGTTACTGGAAATTTAATGTGGAATTGTTTATGGTTAATTAATGTTTTAAGAATTAATTAACCTATAGTGCAATTGATAAAAAGGGAATGAAGTAATCTTTTAATTACATTAAATGGTTGTGTGTTTATAGGATACTTAGTATTAGAAGAGGCAGCCTGGAGTCTGGTAGATGCTAGCTGCAGTTGTGTCTAAGACTAGGATATGCCCATAGTGTAGTAGTGAGTTATAGTATATTCTGTACTTTTTGAGTTTCTATATGCTACTACACCCTATATGTAAGGGAAACTGGCAGCCCGAGGATTCTGAGCCCTCAGGGGGTGTGTTTTCTCCAACATTCCAGTGGGAGGATGAATGGATGACTACCCCCTTTGACCCCGCTCTCTTCTCTTGGTAGATACTAGTGCCATTAGGCATAGCGGTTTTATTTCCCGATATATGTTTGTAGAGGGATATAATTGCTTGTAGTTATTCACACAAATATATTCTAGATATAGAATCCTATGGACTACTATAGGTGTGACGTGTATAGGCTATTATGGCTTGGGGATCCTTACTCGGTGTAAGGGCTGTAATGGATTGTGGTATAATACCCGATGTATAATACACATTATACTAGCTTTGGTGGCTCCCGGAAACTACCTGGTTACTTTTGGTTGTGAGGATGGTGTGGTGCTTAGCCCAAGTGTCTGCGAGCAGGACTTTGTGGTGCACGTGGTTCTGATTATGGAGCTTAGCCCAGGTGTATACGGGCAAGCCTTTGGAGAGAGATGCACATGATGTATATCGTTTGGGAAATGTGCCAAAACAATGGCAAAGTAGTAGCGGTGTACCCCTGATATTATTTACTATATGATATATTATTTTATGTGTTACTTGGTGAGAGTAGCCACGGTGAGGTTGGGAACAAAGTATATCTGTTTACGTGATGAGTTAGTTTCACTGTTGTTCACTGTGCTTTAGCATGCTTTCGTTACTTTTGCACTAGAGGCTTTGGGGAGGATCATACTAAGTATACTGTTATAATCACCCTACGTAAATATAAACTGTTTTTCAGGTCACTTGGAGAAGGTTGGAGATTAGGCTGGTTGCTAATAGCTTGTGGTTGCAGGAGCTGTTTGGGATTGTGGTCGCTGCTGTTTTTACTTTCTTTTGGGTACTTGCAGTTTTCCCTTCATGTTGTAATACTTTTGCATGACATTTCATATGTGTACTAGGGTTTCTTTTATATTCCAGTTATGAGTTGGATTTGATTGTGGTATATCTTCTCTGTCTCTTCTGCATGTGTTCTCTTATAGGGTAATGCCTCCCATTTGTGTGTTTACTATACCTTAGGTGCTAGTCACCAACCCGGGGCCTATTGGAGGTGGGACTCGGTGGTCATTACCTCCCTTCTCACATTTCTGGCCCAGGAGTCGTAAATATTTTTGGGAGGGGTCGTGACAAGATGTGACCAACATCTTCCACTAGTTGAATTCTCATTCAACAACAGTTTCCACTTGATCATCTGAATGGCACCATCTGAATCCCTTTATGGGAAATGGTGAAAAACACTGGCATGTTGGGATGGAGTCGGTGGGAGTAATCTTCTAAGACTTGAATTGGCCGGAAAAAATGGTGGAGAAGTTGAAAACCATTCATCATAAAATCAAGGTATCCCAAATTTGACAAAAGAGTTATGAACTCAACCATCGTTGAGACCATGATTTCAATATTGGAGACATGGTATTTTTTTACATACCTCCATGGAAGAAGGTCATGAGATTTGGGAAGAATGGAATGATATGTCAAAGGTACATCATCCACTTTAAGATTCATGATTGTGTTAGAGTTGTGACTTATCAACTAGAACTTCCACCTACCATGTCTAAATTACACAATGTCTTCTATGTATCCCTCATAAGAATTTATATACCATATCCTTCTCATGTACAGACTTCAGAGGTGGTATAGTCGTAGAATGATCTTTCTTACGAGGAACAACCAATGAAGTTCTTGAATCATATATATAAATTTCTACGTAACAAGACAACTCACATGGTGTAAGTAAAATGGTAGAACCATAATTATGAAGAGGCAACATGTGAATTGTAGGAGGTAATGAAGGAAATGTTCTCACACCTATTTATAGCTTCAAATGTAAAACAAAATTTTGAGGGTGAAATATCATAATGGGGAAGAATCTAACAACCCAATGTTTAATCAATTGATATTTCCTTCTTCTAATTATTTATATAATCACACTAAATCACAACACATTGAACCACTGAGTACTATGTGACCAATAAACAAAATATTGTCAAATCAATGATTTGAATTTTGAAAATCTTTCATAAACGTTTGCGAACAATAAGATATTTGGAGTTCGGTAAAATAAACTAAATTTTTGGTGAAGAGTAACTAAACATTATGAATAGTAATGTTACCATTATGAATAGTAATATTATCCTAATGAATAGTAAATCAACTAATTAAATAGTCAACTTACTGATGAAATATAAATAAAATTTATCCATCTTATATATGAAAATATGATAGTGTTGGTATTTTTATAAGTCATAAATATTTAATTAAACATTTATGAAAAATTTAATAATTAAAAGAGAAAAAATATTTTGATAAAATTCATTCAAAAATTATTATTTTTAATGTATTATTATTAAACGGAAAATTTATGAGACCTTAGTTAATTTTTCAATGTATTATAAAATAACTCATAATTTAAAAATATGTATTTTTCATGTAAATTATGATTTTATTAAAAAATTAAATTTCCCATATTTTGAAAATTATTATCATAAACTAGATTTTATTTTTGGATTATACACATCAAAAAATCATTAGGGTGAATTTTTGTGATTTTACTGAAATACTTGAATTTTTTATCAATAATTAAATATGATAGTTTAAAATTAGTGCAAAACCCTGAATTTCTACATCATGCATGAGTCATGGATGATTTTAAATGACTTTTTTTCTAACTCACATGATCTTGTTACTATGTTTTCATGTAATCATCAATATTTTTATCATATGGACAAATAATATATTAATTATTAAAATATTATCAACCCCCCCCTACACTATAAAAACCACAGACACTTCACTCTTCTCTTCAATCCTCTAAAGACTTGTTCCTTTCCTAAATTCTTATTAAATATATCTCCAATATCTTCCCCAACATAAATCAGCCCTTGGTATCCTAAAAAGTCCAAATACTCCCCCATAAGAGGCTCTCAATGAATAATAATTCAAGAGGTAAATTCCTCTTTTCAATTCTTTTACTTTCTTTTCAAGTTCCTTTGGTTTCTTATATATCATTAACTATCCTCATCCAAATATTATGAAAACTATAGTACCATACATATAATATAATTTTTTATGATGACAGAATAAGTAACTATCATCTATCCATTACCATTCTTTTATAATGGTAGTAACAACACCATCTGAGATGTGTTAATTTACAACATTCAAGGACGATGGGTTGCCATTTCTATTACTATATTTAATTATGGTAATGAAACCATTCGTATATATTAACCATACGAAAATAAATTTATTATGTCTCATATATGGTTTAGGAATCTTTTTTACACATGGTTTGGATTTATAAATCCAAATGTGTTCGTCGTGATCAAAAAACAACCAATGAACCCAAAATTTATCACTACAGTTTTATATAATGATTAAAATTCACTCCATGTAACTAAGTTAAATTTATAACCATGTAACATTCTAGATGTTAAATAATAAAATATAACTCCAATTTTTGACATCCATCTTCATTTTACAATATTATCTATTTATATATACATGTATATTGATCAAGAAACAGACAAACCCGAATAATGAAATTAAACATCTTAACCCATCAAAAAGCCCATGAATTAAAATGAAATAGTTATAATAATAATAAATTACATGTAATATAGGTTATATAATTATTAATTAATTACTCTAACTATATTATTCAGGTCATTAATATCAAGTGGATAAGACCATTGGACTTAAGGTAAGGGATCTTATGTTTCTCAATTTTATTCATGAATCACTTCTATGATATAACCATTTATTTTTAATACCTAATGATGGGGTATGTTTTAACACATCACACATACTTCCATAATGATATATAAATTATTAGAGACCCATTTATCTCTCATTAATCCCTCATATGTACTCTTGTTACTAAGCTGATGTTTCATAAGAGATTCAAACCGAACCTCTATTACAGTTTCGCGTTACTTTATCTTTATTTTTACACAAACAATGTTATATATTGATTTTATAAACATCTTAAAATGCAGTATATATTTGAAAAATTCATGTATAAAAACACTTTAATCATCTCGTTCTAGGATATAAATGTTTTTAAATGGTTCCCTCCTCAACACATTCAGGATAGAAACCCCATTTTATAGGTATTTCCGAATTCCTTCCAAATCTCAAGTGTAAAAAATCATTTGTTTTAAGAAAACATAGTATTTAAAAATCAGTATTTTTATTATTAAAATCCAATTGGTTCACTTTGGGTTTTTTATACAATATAATTCCCCTTTATCTTTTTTATTCTCTTATGCATTTTCATCAAAACCCCACTAAAATGTTTTCATTTTAAATTTTCTTTGAAACCATATATTAAGTTCTAACTTATGTTCGAAATCACTTATCATGATATAATAAATTTTCCATTATTAATTCACATGTATGATCTAATTACTTACTTTCCTGGAAACTTGTATGATACTCTCATTTATTATGTATTATTACATGATTATGATACCCATTTCCTTACTTGGGTAACCCTCGTTATTATGTATGAATGATTATTTATGATTATTTATGTGAAAAACATATTTTGGAACATGTTAAGATTGTTGTGACCATATAGAAATCCAATGAATTGGGTAAATTGGAGTCACATGGGAATTAATTTGTGACGGTCCTGGTGGTTAGCCTTGACTTGTGTTACCATGTGCCATGGCCTTTGCGGTTATCCATGACTTGTGCAACCATATGCAACGGTCTTGGTGTTTAAAATTTACTTATTCTCTTCCATGTCAGATGAGCCCTAAGTCATTGTAAAGGCATGTTTTTTATATCTTCTATATTACTATGAATAGCCATTTATATGATCCCATCATTATATGTTATGACTCTACATGTTCAATTCTTTATATATTCATTATGTCATGCATTCTAACCCATATTCTAAGGCACTATTCTTATGATTATTCCATTACTCATATTTTTAGTTCACCCCTTTGTTAATGTTATCCCCAGGATGTCCTATGTTGATGTATTAGCACAATGGAAGTTGGGATATCAATATGAAGATTAAATAAAGAAATGTTTTATGTTTTTAGTTTTATCTACCTAGTATTAAAAACACTAGATTTCATGATCCTTGGCTTGTATTCCGATGTATAGTTATTCATAAAATCATGTAATGTTATGTGTTAAAAGTTTGGGTTACTATATATATATAATTTTCCATATTGTATAGGGATTATATATTCAATATATATCCCATTATACGTAACTCTAAAAGAGTTTTTTATCATTCTTATATTTTTTACATTTTTCCATTGATTCCATGAAGTGTATTATAATTAATATCCATTTATATAATAGAGGAAATATAGATTTGAACAATAAACATAAAATGATTCATTTAATGTCATGAAACATAATGTGATATTCATGTTTGTATGTACTTCAATAAGAGTAAAATACTCTTTGATAAAGTGATACATGACTCACTGGATCATGTGTTATAAATAATGATTGCATATAATGGAAGGGTGCACAATTGTCTTTGGGAGGGATCAAAGTGGAATATATTTTTCACATTTATAACATGGATGATTTTTAATTGCTGACAACCATGGTATGTACAAGGTGTTATTGGGTTTTTGAATTGTTATAGTTCTCATAAACTTGAATCTTATTGTTATTACGTAGGAGGATTAACATGTAGGGTTCGTAGTGGAACCTATTGAAGTTTCAGTTAAAGGGTTGTTTGAGTAGGGTCATATAGTAGAGACTTCACCAGTGGAAGTTTTAGAGAATAAAACTCATTATGATATAGTATAATAAAGTGATTAATATAGTCATGGATCTTGGGGTTTAGTGTGTTTCGACAACTATTTTCATCATGGTCAGTGATGAATAGGATGTGGGTATGATGTTTATGTTTTGGTTTATTGATTCAGCAACCAAGAAAATCCTTTAATGGTTAGTGTGATGTCAATTGAATGGATGAAACTAATATCATAAGGGTCATGAGAGTATAAGAGAATTTATTATATTATAATTTTGTTATTTTCTATTAGTGAATAAACAGACAGAATTATATTTAGAAAAATCAATTAATATCAAGAATAAGTTCGGATATTTTTATGTGAGAATCTTGATCATGGGATTTGGGATCTAAACAGCTGATAATAATCAAACTGTTTTGTATCATGACCACACTGACTGATGATATTACCTAGGTGGTCATAATGAGTTTCAGGTGTAGACATTGTTTTGGGTACTAGGATGATCATAAATTTCCGTCATGATTAAGATCATCATTATCAAAGAATTTGAGATAGGTGAAAGGATGGATATAATATTTTCATAATGGGTTAGAATAAGGATTTCCAATAATTTAATTTATTGGTATTTGGATACAAAAAGAGAGAAATAATATTTGTTGCATCATTTGAGATATTATTGGTGTTTTTAATAACAGAATTCAATTTGTCAACCAAGGAAAACATTCATGTGTTTTTTAATGGTGGTTGAGTCACATCTGCTTTGCTATTAAATTTCATAGAATAAATAGGTATTTTTTCACCTGTGTTTTTATTTGAGTTTTGGTTTGGTAATTTGAGGAATTCTCTAGGAAAAATGTTGGAACATGGGTTTGGATTTTCAATAGAAAATCCCAATCGATGAGCTGCTAAGGAACCGTAATTAGTAGTTATCGGATGAAGCTTACGGTGGGGATTGAAGTTGGATAAATGATTAAATGTTTGTTGAATCCATTTATTTTTTGCGATAAATGGGCTCGAGTAAGTTCCACATATGTGGTTCAATAGTGTTCATGGGTATTGTCTTGAACAATAGAGGGTTGTACACCATGGAGTGATGGTTCTTACTTGGATGTGTATTGGGTGTTTGAGAATGGAAAGATGATGTTTTGATTTACACTAATGACCATCATAGGTCAGGTAATGTTTATGGAGGGTCCGTGTAACACCCCGAGATTTTATGAAAAATATTCTTTTAATTTCATCAATGTCTTGTGTTGTATGATACACCAATATTACCTTGCGCCAGACGCAACACTGTATTAGCTTGCAGTATACGCAACACTATTCTTGGATCGTGTTACACAAAATTTTGATAACAATTATTCTACGCAACATTGAGTATATATATATATATATATATTTAATGTATAAATGAAATATGGTTGGATTCTGTTTTATGAAACAACGAAGGATTCTTGCACTACACGCAACCCTGACTTGGCTTGTATTACACACAATCGCGACCTTCCTCGATAGCATGTGTTGTACGCAATACCGGGTTTTTCTAAACAACGATATATTATTAAAATTTTATTATGAACTAGCCTTTATGAATAGTATTAACTGAATTTTTAATTTTATAACATTATTATTCATCTTAAACATTTTCTAGAACATGTTATAAAAACAAAATAAATTTTTCGGGTAAAATAAGTATTTTTCAAAAAAATACAGTTTTTCCGCCTTTAGATGGAGCACATACTTTAAATCTAGTGTTTGACATGTTTATAAGTTCAATTTTACAAAATAAAATTATTCTATGAAATCAGGATATAAAATTTTACCTTGGATAATTTTTTCTTATTATATAGATAACTTTCATATTTTAATGAATAGTAAACACACGCTATATTTTAATTAAAAACAACTTTTTTCATTATAATAACTTATGTGCTTGAATTATAAAATTGAATGGTTTTAAAGTATAAATAGAATATATTTTTACCATTCAATATAATTTATGTCATTATCATTGATTTTACCTTGAATTCATAGGTTAAATATATTCAATCTTTTGCAATGTTTCAAAGAAAAACCCATTTTCATTCGACAACGAGATTAATTTTAATTTAATTTCTGCAAATTTTGTGTATTGAATTTGGAAAAATGGATTCAATATTTGGAATTATTGGGTCCAAATTATATTAATAAGATACTTTTTCTTTTTGGGAATTATGAATAGTAACTATGGTAAATTTTATTTACCATAGTTAAAGGTAAATCGGGTAATTAAGGGTAAATATAAGATTATAAAATTACCCTAACACCTACCAAAATCCTATTGGATGACTAAAAGTCGACTCATATCACCTACGGGTCGGATTAGAATCATTTAATGGACTTTGGCCATGAAAATAACATAATTATTATTAAAACCAAAGAAAGTGACAACATGTCACTCTCTTAAATATTATAAGTATAATAATTTTAATTTAGTGATAAACATCATAAAACTTTGAAAATGAATAGTCACCAGAAAGATAATAAAATTATCTACATCATGATAATTTATTTAGAATTTTTAGGGATTAAATAATTGTCATTAATGGTGATACATTAATGATGCAGAAATTATTTATTTAGTGAAAAATCAATAATATAGGTTTTATTGAAATATTAATACATAACAAAAGACCCCAAAATCTGAAAAAAAATTATTATTAGTGTATATATAAACCCTAATCATCCACTGGTTTAATTTTGGTACATTCGTATCCTTATTAATATGAATATGACATTTATATTATTTTAATTTAAATGATGCCAAAGTTGTCACCTTCATAATTTAATAAATATAACAATATACATATTGTGATTTTAAGATGATAAATTAGAGTAAAAGTATTATTGTGAAAGTTAATAGATTTATCTTCATAATAGGATTTTATGTTTAATTTTTAGGCAACAAATAAGTATATTAAATAATTATATAAAAATGTTGTAGTAATATTTTAATTAAGAGATAAACCAAATAAATGGTTATAAAAATAATAAAATAAATATTATATGAACTATTTAATGTGCTCCACTACTTTTATAGATACATATGACCTTTTATGAATCTATTAAAGCTTTTATTTAGAAAATATATTTTGTATATATTTTATTTAAATTCAAACAAATGAATAGTGTCAAAATTGACACTATTGTTATTTTATAAAAATAACATATTATAAAATTGTTTAAAAATCACAAAAATATTTACAAATTATTAATTTAAATTTATATGGTATAAAATTTTATAAAGTATCCAATTATGGAAAATTCACAACAAATAAGTAATTATTTGTTGTAATTGAAAATTTAGAGTATTATTACCACAAATAAAATTAAATTGATTAAATAAGGATAAATCAAGTTGATAATGTTGAAAATAAATTCCTAACATGTATAAATTTTATTTGTTTATGAGATTACAATACTATCTCATCTAATATTCTAATATGCGTCATTTTTTTGAGGTTTTTAAGTGGGGTTATATTTTTTATAAATTAATATTTTTAAGATTTCCAAAGGTGCCCCTCCCCTCCCTAATAAAAGGGCACCTCCTCACTCCCTTCCTCACACAAATTTGAGCCATCAAACTCGGCCAAACCCTGACAAATTCACTTCCACACTTCCCTAGAAACATCCTAGAGGTCCTGGTCTTCTTGAAAGACCAATGTTAGTGCCCTAAGTGGAGGTCTCAAAGAGGCGCTTCAAAGAAGAGGTAATGTCTGTTACAGATTCATTCAACTTTATTTCTTATTCTACTTCTTCTTCTTTAGTTGTTTAATTATGAAGTAATAACATCAGTATCACTCATATACTGATATTTTATTATAAGTATGAATCAACACTATTTCACCATCTATCTATCCAACAGAAAACGAAATCACCGCGGCTGCGTACGTACGGAATACCGTCTCCACACCGTGGTGTAATCTGTTTTTCCAACACCACCTTACGTGGATGGGTATAATGGTGTAAAGAATAACTATACATAGTTATTATAACATCATACTGATTATGATACATTGTATCATCCTATCCAATTAAATTCAATAATTATGGGAACAATATCATCGCTCGTGCGTACGTACGGAATACAGTCTCCATGACGCGATGAGATTCATTCTCCATGTTAACCATTTAAGAATGATTATAAAGTATATATAATCAATAATAATGAAATATATGACATTATAAAGCTACTGTATTAATGTATATATATATATATATTTATGTCATCTACTTAATTCCATTCAATTCAACAAGGAAACGAAAACAGAGTTCATGCGTACGTACGGCCTACCGTCTCCTTGAACGGTGTATTTCTTTCCATTTATCGATCTATTATATATATATGTGTGTATATTATGAATATATATTATATATAAATCATTTTTTATATTCTGGACTTAATTAATCATGATCTAAGTAATCATATGAATAATTTCAAGTCAGAACACGGACGACAAATGAAACGATTTTACCCAAAACACTCTTTAATATGGAATTTATAAAAGAACGGGTAATATAAAGTCATAAGTGAACCATATATGATATAATAACAATGAATATGATTCTTTAATAAGTCAATGACATTATTTAAATCATTATACAGGATTTTCGGATACGTACAAAGCATATCGGACCTAAGGTAAGGGATAAATTTTCAAGCTCATTTTTATCCGAAATTGCTTGTACGTAAGTATTTACAGGGGTTACATTTATCATCCATGACCATGTTTTCTAAAAATGATTTCATAAAATGTTTACAATTCTTCCATTGATGTTTAAAGTCATTTTTACCCTTTATTTAATTTTTACCACATTGTATGAATGTAATCTTTCCTTTGGTTACCATATAAGGTACTTTTTGACTTTTCCGACAAAAGTACGAGGAGAATGTTATTTTTAACTTATATGGCATGAATGGATTTTTACGGTTTCATAATGCCTCATTTTCAAAAATCATCCTCTACAAGATTTCATGATTATTTTCAACAGAACCCTTATCTTTTAAAATTTCATGGAATTTTTTGAAAAGAAAATGATTTTAAAGAAGAAAGGATATTTTCCTCAAGAATTCATTTAAGGGTTTTATCAAAACCATTTTCCATCTAAAATGAAATTATTTCATATGTGTATGTTTTAAGTATAATGTCCCTTTTATTTACATGGTTTCACTTTTCATATTATGAAATTATATCCATTTGTTTTATATGGATTATGAAATGATGGGATGATGTTTATGAAACCCATTTTATTCTTTGGGTTATGATGAATGTTTTATGTTTATTTTGTGGCACAAGTAAGAATGATTTCATTATGAGATGGGTTGGACCTATATCTCCCTCCAATGCATTGGGTAAAAATTTATATCTCATGAGATAGACATAGCTGGAACGGTTAGTTAGTCCGACTCAGTATTACAGGACTGGAACAAGGAGTGAACTCGATTCAGAAAGGGACTTTGTCCACTAAGATGGTCTTGGCAGCAATGCCTTGGCTACTATGGAATTAATTACATGTGCTTAATGGATGCCACAATTACATGTTTTATTCCCATGTTATTTTATCATGATTTATGTTCCATTATGATTTATGCCTTATGTACTTCCATGTTTTAGGTCGTTGCTCAAGATTTTGATGTTTAAACATTATGTTCATGTTTTTAAGTTCAAATGTATATGGTATGTTTTATTTTATCCATGCTTACCCTTACTGAGCATTTGAGCTCACCCTTTTATGTTTTCTTTTCCCCCAGGATTAAAATAAAGGTTGTAGGTAAGGAAACAAAAAGTGGAAGATCTCTATGGGAGATGTTGAAGATCTTTCACCATGATTAGAAGATTAAATTCCAAGCTTCCAATGAAACTAAACTATTACGGTCTTTGTGTGTCTGTTTTTGTTATGTATTAAGTATTCCGTAAATGTAATGTAATGTCCATGTACATAAATCTTAGGGTCTCTACTGTTGGTATTATAGGAAAGGATTAGTCAACATTTGGAAACAAGGATGAAAAACGATAGTGATATCCCTATAGATATTTCTAAGGTATGTCTAGAGATGTCCCTAAAGATAAGTATACGTATAGGATATCGTCCTAGAACTACGGTAACGATCATAGAATTTAACCTAAGATGTAAGATATTTAGGGTGCTTCCCCTTTACTATGTTATTTTCCCTAGCATGATTTTTGCCTCTCACACAATTCTTTTTGGGTTTTAGAAAATGGCTGGAAACAGGAAGATTCATGATAATGGAAGATATGATGGACAATAGAATGATATTCTTCCTGAGAAACCAAATGAAACGGGATTTGGAAGTCCAAACATCGTTATTATTCCTAATCATCTATCTCATAATATGATCAATAATCTCAACTTTGGTATGTTTCCCGACTCATATAATAAGATAAATATGGAGTTTCATGATGATCATAGAGGAAATAAAGTTCAATTTTCCCTATGTAAATCATTTGGGAAGAGGCATCAAGGAGAATATTTCAAGGGAACTGGATGATGCTTTGGGTGTGTAAAAGAAGGACACAAAGCCAGTAAGTGCAAAGGAAAAGGTTCAGTTAACACCATGGAAGAGGATAATGGTATTTCTACAACATCAACAATGGTTAAATGTTTCAAATGTGGAATTTATGGGCATTATGCAAACCAATACCCTAAGGGAAAGTCTCAGGGAGAGAATCAGTAAGGTCGTATGGGTAGTATTTATGTTGATGATGATGAAGAGACTACAAATGATATGTAAGATGAATGAATTGTTGAAGTTTAGTCAATGGTTTAAGAAGGTAGTGGAATGATTACATGTTTATCAAGTGTAATGTTGTATAAGTAATCTCATGGTACAATGGAATAAAGAGACATCTACGGATTGTTACACTGTTGTCTTTCCTTAAGTTTTGAAATTGTATGATTAATGGTACCAATAACCATGAAAGGTTATTCAGATATTTTTGGAAAGTAGATGATATGCACATAATGAAGGGATAAAGAGAAAATTAAATGTTTGATAGTATTCATGAGCTTGTGGCTGATAAAAGGAGAAGGTCATATCATGGTTTGAGTATATATAATTTTTTTGATTTTGGAATGTGGAATGAGTTAACTTTTGACAGCATTTATGTTTTCACTAAGGATTAATGGGTATTCATTTTTCAAGAGAATACATGATTAAGGAATTTGCATGATTGGAATGTGACCAACAAGATATATGGTGGATAAATGATGGTATTCACATGCTTGGTTGATGATATTTTAAGTGATTGTTTTCTTTAGACTATGAGCTTGGACCGAAGTATTGTAGATAAGCCTAAATATTGGAATGGATTATGTTGGACATAAGTTAGTATTGTTTAAGTATAGAACTTTTTTAGATATTATTGATGGGATGTTATAGTAATGTATTTTTAGAAAAAGGACAACCTACAGGACGGGTGACAGCCCATCGCGTCGGACAAGGCTGTGGGAATCGAACCCCCAACCAAAGTGTGACTGGACTTTATTTCCTACCACTGGCCTACAAGAAGTCCCTGGTTAGTAGAAACTAGTTTTATTTTATTAAGCAGTATGATATATGATGTATAAGTTCATTTTTGGAATTGTATATGATTAACCTCACCATAGATGGACTTATGTAAATTTGATAACTTTTCATGAAACAGATGGAATGACCCATCATTCTATCACATGATCTACTAACTCTTCATAAATAACAAATTCAACTTCATTTCTTTAAGAGATTAAGTGGAAATTGTATCAAAGCACGAACAACGGTGAGACTGTACCAAAATCACGAAAGTATTTCTTCTAATTATAATTTCATCAACTTTAGGGAAATGATCTTGAAAACCAAAATGTTGTCCTAGTGCCCTTATATCCGACAAATCAGATGGTACCTTAGATCATCACAAATCTATGGCTCTGTGATCGATGGCTTTTTCATAGCCATGTTCTCTACCAATGTCCATCGTAACTTGATGGTTAGAATTTTCTTCCATATCCATATTTTCACTTATATTCTCCTACGTGGAAACCCAGTGATGAGTTACATTGGGTAATCGTTACGTTACATACTTTAGTTTTTAAAATTAAGTTTTAGTATTCCTTTTTACGATGTGGATTTCTATTAAACAAACTTTCACATAGTAAACCATTTATAACCCCGATGAATTTTGAGGGTGAAATTCATTTTAAAGGGGGTAGAATGTAACACCCCGAGATTTTATGAAAAATATTATTATAATTTCATTAATGTCTTTTTTTGTATGCTACTCCAATATTACCTTGCTCCATACGCAACGCTGTATTAGCTTGCAGTATACGCCACACTATTCTTGGATCGTGTTACACAAAATTTTGGTAACAGTTATTCTACGCAACATTGAGTATATATATATATATATATATATATATATATATATATATATTCAATGTATAAATGAAATATGGTTGAATTCTGTTTTATGAAACAATAAAGGATTCTTGTACAACACACATCCTTGACTTGGCTTGCATTACACGCAATCACGACCTTCCTCGATAGCGTGTGTTGTACGCAATACCGGGTTTTACTAAACAACGATATATAATTATAATTTTATTATGAACTAGCCGTTATGAATAGTATTAACTAAATTTTGAATTTTATAACATTATTATTCATCTTACACATTTTCTAGAACATGGTATAAGAACAAAATAAATTTTTCGGGTAAAATAATTATTTTTAAAAAAATGCAGTTTTTCCACCTTTAGATGGCACACCCACTTTAAATATAGTTTCTGACATGTTTATAAGTTCAATTTTACAAAATAAAATTATTCTTTGAAATCAGGATATATAATTTTACCTTGGATAAATTTTTCATGTTATTCTGATAACTTTCATATTTTGATGAATAGTAAAAACATGCTATATTTTAATTAAAAACAACTTTTTTCATCGTAATAACTTATGTGGATAAATTATAAAATTGAATGGTTTTAAAGTATAAATAGAATATATTTTTACCATTTCATTTAATTTATGTCATTATCATTTATTTTACCTTGAATTCATTGGTTAAATCAATTCAATCTTTTGCAATGTTTTAAAGAAAAACCTGTTTTCTTTCGACAATGGGATTAATTTTAATTTAATTTCTGCAACTTTTGTATATCGTATTTGGAAAAATGGATTCCATATTTGGAATTAGTGGGTCCAAATTATGTTAATAAGCTACTTTTTATTTTTGGAAATTATGAATAGTAACTATGGTAAATATTATTTACTATAGTTAAAGGTAAATCAGGTAATTAAGGGTAAATATAAGATTATAAAATTACCCTAACACCTTCCAAAATCATATTGTATGACTAGAAGTCGACCCATATCATCTAAGGGTCCGATTAGAATCATTTAATGGACTTTTGTCCATGAAAATAACTTAATTATTATTAAAACCAAAGAAAGTGACAACTTGTCACTCTCTTAAATATTATAAGTATAATAATTTTAATTTAGTGATAAACATCATAAAACATCGAAAATGAATATTCTCCAGAATGATAATAAAATTATCTACATGATTATAATTTATTTAGAATTTTTAGGGATTATATAATTGTCATTAATGGTGATACATTAATGATTCATAAATTATTTATTTATTGAAAAATCAATAATATAGTTTTTATTGAAATATTAATACATAACAAAAGGCCAAAAAATCTGAAAAAAACTTATTAGTAGTGTATATATAAACCCTAATCATCCACTGGACGAATGTGGGACAATTTTGATCCTTATTAAGATGAATATGACATTTATATTATTTTATTTTAAATGATGCCAAAGTTGTCACCTTCATAATTTAATAAATATAACAATTTAACTATTGTGATTTTAAGATGATAAATTCAAGTAAAAGTATTATTGTGAAGGTTAATAGATTTATCTTCATAATTGGATTTTATTTTTAATTTTTAAGAAAAAATAAGTATATTAAATAATTATATAAAAATGTTGTAGTAATTATTTTATTAAGAGATAAACCAAATAAATGGTTTTAAAAATAATAAAATAAATATTATATGAACTATTTAATGTTCTCCACTACTTTTATAGATACATATGACATTTTATGAATCTATTATAGCTTTTATTTTGAACATATATTCTATATATATTTTATTTAAATTCAATCAAATGAATAGTGTCAAAATTGACACTATTGTTATTTGATAAAAATAACATATTATAAAATTGTTTAAAAATCACAAAAATATTTAAAAATTATTAATTTAAATCTATATGGTATAAAATGTTATAAAATATCCAATTATGGAAAATTCACAACAAATAAGTAATTATTTGTTATAATTGAAAATTTAGAATGTTATTACCACAAATAAAATTAAATTGATTAAATAAGGATAAATCAAGTTGATAATGTTGAAAATAAATTCCTAACATGTCTAAATTTTATTGGTTGATTAGATTACAACCCTATATCATCTAATATTCGAATATTAGTCATTTTTTAACGTTTTTAAGTGGGGTCATAATTATTATAAATTAATATTTTTAAGATTTCCAAAGGTGCCCCTCCCCTCCCTTATAAAAGGGAACCTCCTCCCTCCCTTCCTCACACCAATTTGATCCATCACGCTCGGCCAAACCCTGAAAAATTAACTTCCACACTTCCCTAGAAACATCCTAGAGGTCATGGTATTCTTTAAAGACCAATGTTAGTGCCCTAAGTGGAGGTCTCAAAGAGGCGCTTCAAAGAAGAGGTAATGTCCGTTACCGATTCTTTCAACATTATTTCTTCTTCTACTTATTCTTATTTAGATGTTTCATTATGAAGTAATAACATCAGTATCACTCATAAACTGATATGTTATTATAAGTATGAAACAACCCTATTTCACCATCTATCCATCCTACGGAAAACGAAATCACCGCGCGTGCGTACGTACGGAATATTGTCTCCACAACGCGGTGTAATCTGTTTTTCCAACAACACCTTACCTGGATTGGTATAATTGTGTAAAGAATAACTATAAAAAGTTATTATAACATCATACTGATTATGATATATTGTATCATCCTATCCAATTCAATTCAATAATTATGGGAATGATATCATCGCTCGTGCGTACGTACGGAATACCGTCTCCACGATGCGATGAGATTCCTTCTCCATGTTAACCATTTAAGAATGATTATAAAGTATATATAAGCAGTAATAATGAAATATATGACATTATAAAGCTACTGGATTTATGTAAATATATATGCATGTCATATACTTAATTCCATTCTATTTAATAAGGAAACGAAAACAGCGTTCATGCGTACGTACGACCTACCGTCTCAATGAACGGTGTATTTCTTTCCATTTATTGATCTCTTATATATATGTATATTATGAATATATATTATATATAAATCATGTTTTAAATTCTGGAATTATGTAATCATATTAATAATTAAAAGTCAAAACACGGACAACAAATGAAACGATTTTACCCAAAACACTCTTTAATATGGAATTTACAAAAGAACGGGTAATATAAAGTCATAAGTGAACCATATATGATATAATAAAAATGAATATGATTCTGTAATAAGTAAATGACATTATTTAAATCATTATATAGGAGGTTTGGATATGTACGAAGCATATCAGACCTAAGGTAAGGGATAAATTTTCAAGCTCATTTTATCCGAGATTGATTATATGTAACTATTCACTGGGGTTACGTTTATCATCCATGACCATGTTTTCTAAAAATGCTTTCATAAAATTGTTACCATTATTCCATGGATGTTTAAAGTCATTTTTACCTATTATTGACTTTTTAACACATTTTATGAATGGAATATTTCCTTTGGTTACCATATAAGGTACTTTTTGACTTTTCTGACAAATGTACGAGGAGAATGTTATTTTTAACTTATACGGCGTGAACGGATTTTTACTATTTCATAACGCCTCATTTTCAAGAAGCTTCCTCTACAATATTTCATGATTATTTTTAACAAAACCCTTATATTTTAAAATTTAATGGAATTATGTGAAAAGAAAATGATAGTAATGAAGAAAGGATATTTTCCTCAAGAATTCATTTCATGTGTTTTATCAAAACCATTTTCCATATAAAATGAAATTATTTCATATGTGTATGTTTTAAGTATAATATCTATTTTATTTACATGGTTTCACTTTTCTTATTATGAAATTATATCCATTTGTTTTATATGGATTATGAAATGATGGGATGATGTTTATGAAACCCATTTTATACTTTGGGTTATGATGAATGTTTTAAGTTTATTTTATGGAACAAGTTAGAATGATTTCACTATGAGATGGGTGGGACCTGTATCTCCCTCCAATGCATTGGGTAAATATTTATATCTCATGAGATTGACATGGATGGAATGGTAAGTTAATCTGGTTCAGTATTACAGGACTCGAACGAGGAGTGAACTCGATTCAAAAAGGGACTTTGTCCACTATGATGGTCTTAGAAGAAATGCCTTGGCTACTATTGAAATCATTAAATGTGCTTAATGGATTCCACAATTACATGTTTTATTAAAGGGTTATTTAATCATGATTTATGTTCCATTATGATCTATACCGTATTTACTTCCATGTTTTATGTGGTTGCTCATGATTTTGATGTTTAAAAATTATGTTCATGTTTTTAAGTTCAAATGTATATGGTATGTTTTATTTTATCCATGCTTACCCTTACTGAGAATTTGAGATCACCCTTTTTATGTTTTCTTTTTCCCCAGGATTAAAAGAAAGGTTTTAGGTAATGAAACAAAAATTGGAAGATCTCTATGGGAGATATTGAAGATCTTTCACCACGATTAGAAGATTACGTTCCAAGTTTCCAAAGACACTAAACTATTACGGTCCTTCTGTGTCTCTTTTTGTTATGTATTTAGTATTCCGCAAAATTAATGTAATGTCCATGTACGTCATGCTTCGGGTCTCTAAAGTCCCTGAGACTTATTCTGGAGGAGATATTTCAGGATGGTGTTTTTATAATACATTACATCCATTCTGTCATTCAGAATTAAAATTAATTTTTATTAATGTAATGGAACAATTGGATTCTTTTCATAGTGTTAAAATTAAATTATGAGGGTTTTATATTCTAAATAATGTATTTATTGACACTTAATTAGGTCTTATGATGTTTACTAGACTGTTACAGACGAATAAGAGGAAACATGACTAGAAAATGGTTTACGGTAGCTATAATATATAGTCACTGACTGTACAATGGCCTGGTCACACTTTTGGGATCACCGACCAGCTAGTGTCCCATCACCGGTCATCCAAATGGGTTCTTTATGGGTATAATTTAAGATAAAACCCACATTGAGGTTTTAGGGTAGAACCCCCATACATTTTCTATATCTTTATGTTCACGACATGAAGGTCAAAACCTACTCTCTAATCTTGAATAAAATTTTATTTTGGAATTTTATGACTACTTTATTTTGGGATTTGTTTATATATTTTCCTCTATAATCCTGAATTGATAATATCTTACCTTCATTCATGTTTTCCACTTATCAGGATTATGTTTTTTAGTGATTCTTTTCGACCACGGTTGAAATATCAATTTGTCAAGGGGACATTTTTCGTCCTAGCTATTGATAATGTTGAGAATATTTTTAGGAAATACCATTAATTAAATTTTCCATTGAATATCAAACTATTGATTAATTTATAGTTTTATGAATAAATTAAATTAAATTAATGATGGATAGGGGTCTAAAGATTATGTATTGAGTTAAAATTGGTATTGATGCTCTATTTCATACCCCCCCCTCTGCACACACACATCTAATTAGATTTTTCTATGGTAGGATATGAAGACATTGTGATTTTTCGCTGATTATTCCAAGTATTAATGAAAAAAATTTATTATATTTTGAATATTTGACTATTTTGAGAATATTGGTATGAATTAAGAGCATTAATATTGAAGCGATATGGGACTGGTCATGGAAGGATCTTAGTGGGCCATGGAATACCATCCAACCATCATAAATTAATGTTGAAAGAATCCATTAAGATAAATGATATATCATACACACCCTATGGTATTTATATCCTATTATTTTCATACTATAAAGATATCTCTTTACATTTATGAGATAAAACATTTTGATAAATTAAATTTCAATTCATTTAAATAATTTTCTTAAATGATAATAAATTTTATTATAAAGGTAATTAAGTGAATTTACTATAGATTTATGAGACCCTATATCAAGGGCCAATATGGCCCCTTGGAAATAAACGAGTGCCATAATCCACTAATTGAACATGTATTTAATGTTTAAATTATAATTACATGTGATATTAGTAGCCCTTGAGAAGTTAAAATGGTCTTGTCAGGACCTAATAGAACATGAGTAAGAGTTATTGGGAACCTCATCATAGAGGGGTGGAATAGTTTGAGATAGATGGTCTAGAGAGAGAGAGATCTTATAAGGGATCATAAGATTCTATATATCCATTGGATCAATAAATCAATGTTGGGGGGTTTTTTGTTACCTAAATTGAAGGGTTGAACTATCAGGGAGTCAGATTAATGATGAAAACATGTGTGGTTCCATTCTATGGAAAGAATAGGGGGGCCTAGGTAATGTGCAATGATATTTAGTGACTTGGAAGAGCATAGTGGTTGTCTATCACATGTTTTGACTAAGGGGACCAAAGTGAGTTTCCTTTTTTGGAATATGACTATTTGGATAGTGTGTATTGGTGGTATGGATATAATTTCCATGTTTATGTTTTTATCTAATGCCTTTTCTTAATTTTTTATTTATTGTGTGATATGCTATATACCTCTAGGTATATTTTTATGAAATTGAAAAATTCTCAGAGGGGTGGTCTGTTTACAATTAATGATGCCCCGCAATGGGAGGGAATTTATTTTCATCTTTGTTTGAAAATCATTGAAGACAAAATTTCACTAAGGGTGGCCCCTGATAATCTGGTCTATTTTATAGGATGAGAAGTCTATCGTAGGGGTTGTCTAGGTTACTATCAGTAGTGATTCTGTAGATATGAAGACTCGGTTCATGTTGAATACTTTGATGAATCCCTCTAGTAGAATTTCCCATGTTAGTGTTGCGTAGGTTAATAATCTACATTAGGGAAATCTCATGTAGTGGAGGTCTATGTTACATGATACATGTATTTTAGAACCCTATGTGTTCCTATATTTGCAGGTGTAGTCACTATGATGTGATTAGATACCCCCTAATAGGGATTGATGCATGTATGATTTATTGAGGTCAAGGAACTAGGATCAACCACATGTAACAGATTGTTCTCCTTATGAGGTTGCGGTGTTTGGAATGTTCTGAATGATGTCCTCATAGAAAATCCAATATTAGTATACACAAGGTACTATTAGTTGTTCTATTGAATTAGATATTTTTTTATTCATCCCCACCACATCGTGTGGATATATAACTAGGTATCCAATTATATATAGGAACACATTGTGGGTTCTCTATTTTTGTTTTTACTAAAAAAATGTCTCTAGTGTCTATGAAATTTTTATAACCATTTTATATTAGCACTAGTTGCATGAACATGTTAGGATAAGTCCTTGGATTATAATATTCAGTAGGAGAATCAAAAATTGGTATAAATATTTTTATAAGACAAGGCTAAAGAGTTGTAGTGGATTATTTGTTATTTTTATATTTGTTTTAACTATTGTTTTATCTTGACTGTATAATCAAACTAGTGGGTGTTTTCATCCTATGATTTTATTTATATCCCTAAATTTCATATGATGGATATTGTATGTTTATATAGATCTAGAAAACAGTTATTATTTCTCATTTTGAATGATACTTTCTTATTTAATTATTATAATTTACTCTTATAGAAGTCATGTAGTCACATCGTGATACATTACAAGACCCCAGATGCTTATTGGGAGTCTTTAGTGCATGGGTAGGATCACCTGAGGTAATATGGAAAATCATGTTAGGGTTTCTGGTAAATAACCTATGCATTATTAAATTTCATTCTTGTCATGGGAAATACCAATGGTTCCATCTCCCTCAGAATATTTGATAAATGGGCTTCATATAGTGTGATCTTACTAGTCAAGGCTATCATTAATTACATCTAGGACAAATGCATTTTTCTATAACCTTTAAAATATACTATACATATATATATATATATCATAATAATGTCTATGTTAAAAATGGTAATGAATCTAAATAATCATTATGTCCAACAATCACATCATGGATATATTTTATAATGTTTTAAAATAATAATTAAATATATATATATATATTTATATATATTATATTAGTTAATAAGGAACATATTCATTCAGTATGTAAACAAATTTTAAAAAATAATTTGTAATTTTTTTAAGTTAATTAGATGGGTCATCATCATATATATCCCTTTTCACATGTGTTTTATGGGTTAATGATTAGTTCAATTGTGATTTATCTAGTGGTATTTATAGTGGTAATTAAATAATTATTGCATACATCCTTGAAGTGTTTATTCTACTAGACCCTCTTATTTATATCGTGTTTCCGATAGAGTTATAAAATTTTGTCTCCATAATTTGTTTCTTCAAATAGGATATAAAAATCCAAATAATATGTTTTTAGGATTCAAGATTAATTTTTTATTGAATATGGTTCCATTTCACCTAGAGTATTATTCTAGAGTAATCTAGTGTGTATTGTGATCAAGGAGGATAAATGTATATGATTGTGTATCAATTTCGATCATTTTTTTCAGATAATGGTGAAAAAAACATTATCAATGATTAATGATTTATTTGATCAATTTAAGGGAGAGATAATTTTCTCAAAGACTGATTTATATTCTTGTTATTATTAGATGAGAGTGAATGATGAGTATTTCATGAATTCCTATTTTTGAAATCATTATAGAATCATTAGGTTCATCAAAATCACTTCTTAATTCATGAACATAATTGTTATTTACAAGGAAATAAACAAAAACATATTTAATAAGATCATATATCCATTTTTTGTGGTGTATATCGATGAATTTAATATGTATTATAGGATTATGGAAGAACAAGTGGGGAATTTGAGATAATACATTATAGTTTCTTATTTATACTCAAATCTATTAAAAGATGACTTTGTGTATGATTTTCAGATGGGTAGTTCATTTTTTGGAACATTATGTGGCATCAATGAGTGGTTGGGGACATCTTGACTAATTTGGTATTTTTCAGATGTAGTTCCAAAAATATGTAATCATTTTTTAAGGTTTAAATGGTATTACAATATATTATAGGATGTTTTTATTTTTTTTTAATAGATTGGGACTCCTTTTATATAATTCATTAAAAAGTATCAAAAAATAATATGTAATAACATTGTATGTTTGGGTCTAGGTACTAAATGGTGAATCTGATTAGTGCTTCTATTATTTATTTATTAGAAGCGGGTGTCATGTTTGAGTCATTCTATGATGTTTCACACAATGGAATAGGTAGTTTTGTTAAAATAAGTGGAAACATTCCACTAATGTGTATTTTATATTACAGATTCCTAAATGTTACTATATTACCCATAATCTCAATATAGTGGTAGTTATGTTTTTCTTTAGTTTATAGAGACACTATATTATGAGTGAGTAATTTTTTTTCTTTGTTAATAAATATATATGGGGAAATGTTTTTTCTCAATTATATTAGAATCCATGTTTATTATTGTAAATATTTTAATTTCAATATTTTTATATTTATATATATTATATACTCAATAATGGTAATGTTGTAATAGATTCTTTGAGTAGTTTTTTGAATGGATATATTCTTCAAGAATCAATAGTTATGTTCTGGGTGATAACTGATCTTGCTGTGTTGCAACATTTTATTCAGGATGTTGGTTCAAGATGTTTTATTTTATTAGATTAAAGTGATTCCATATTTAAATAAAATGTATATGAATATATTTTTATATATAAATTTTTTTAGGTTATAAAGGGTTTTGTAGTATATATTGATTCTCTTTAGGGATGGACTAAGGATGACCGACATTCAGTGTTATTTTAATGGTTATTTATTTTTTCCTTCAGTGGTGAGTAATTTTGTTCTATTGAATTTCATATCTCATATATGGTAGTTTATCCTAGTTTGAATAAGATATATTGTACCTTTTAGAGTTTATGATTTTTTTGAATGTAGAGTAGTTTTTTGTAAAATATTTCATGGTTGAGGGATTCAGCAGGTAAAAAATGAAAGACAAACAACATAATCAACGTAGATGTTTATAGGAATTAAATGAACCTAAATTGAAAAGGGATGACATTATAATGGATGTAATTATTATTTTTCCTCAATGAGATGGTATATATGATTTTATCATGGTGATTATAGATAAAAAAATATATTCTTATTTCCTTAAAACAAATTAGACGAGTTCAACAGTTGATTTGTAATGTCATTTTGTAAATGAGGTTGGGTAGATTCATGGGTTTTTGTGAATGATAATTTTTTATCCCAATCATCACATTACCTCTTTATCATCAATGGGTATTTAACATTATTTTAGATCTTATTTATTCCTCAACACTATATACAATCCTTAAAAATTCATTTAGACTGAGAGGAATAAATAGTATTTAGAGGAAATTATTTACTATTTAATTAATTGTTTTTAAGAATCATTGTTGAAATAACATTATTTTGTTGAGATTTCATATATAAATGGATATCAACCATCCATTATTATAACTCCATTCAAATCATTGTATGAAAAACCTTGAACAATTATGTTATGCTTGATTTTGTTTGATAAGTTAGAGATTATAATACAAAAATTTCTATAGATCATGTCTAAGAAGATGTATGAGATTCATGAGTGGAAATAATACTTCTCAATACTATCACAAATCCTATAGGAATCACATGAGAAATTATTTCGTTATCATTCATATATATTAGGTGTTTTTGGTATTTATCTTCATTTTATGATGCTATGGGTTTTTCCTTGAAGTAAGAGTTCTCCAAAATTCATTATATCTCTCATGGTGTTGGATCATGTTTGTAGGGTGTTGTTTCTATTTTTTCTTCAAATAAAAAATTATTTGATCCATTAACTTCTCATTGTGTTTCATATTTATTGAAGTCATGGTGAGGACTCCTATTCCACTGATTTTCATGTTATACTAATTATGGTTGATAGGACAACCATATAGTAGTCTTTTAAGATTATTGACAATCGATCAAATGTTTCATGATTGTAATGAAATGACCCCGGTTACCCTAAATCCTAACATCTGACACTATCTATCATATACCAAAAGGGCATACCTGAACCCCGCAGGACAGAGACAAGCTCATGGGATCAAACTACAAAACCAAGGGAATGATTTTGCCCAAACTGAAAAACCACATGGCATACAGATAAATAGTAGGAATGAAATAGTGGAAGACTAAAAAATATATATTCCATGATAATAATAAAAATATTGAAAATAGAAAAACTGTACCAATTGATAAAAACTCAATGAAAATTCCAACAAAAAAGGGTGAAAACCCAAACAGCTACTCCAAACAAGGGCATGGACAAAATCCCACTATCTCACCACACGATACACAACAAACTAACATGAACCTAATCGTCTTACTTTGGAACATTTCCTTTCCCTATACGAGATGAAAAACAAAGGTCTATGCAGCACCAAAGTGGTGAGTAGGGTTTTAGCGAACATGATCAATAAGATCGCACCCAGTTTTCCCATATCTTGTCTCAATATAATAATTCATGTTTTCTCATTTTAAAATTAAAAAGGCATCATAAGTATTAAATCAATTCTATAGAAAACATGGTAAAAAAAATTCTTTTGAATAGTTTTAAAGAAAAAAAAGGTATATCAGTTTTAAAACTTATTTTTTCATATCACGTTCTTCAAGAATAAACATGTATATCAAGGATAACTCAAAATGCCAAGAAATATTAATCAAAAGCATAGGTATCACAACATTAAGGAATACTACAGGACTAGGCCACAAACAACTCGTACCATAATAATTATGTTCCCAAAATAGATCCTAGAACCATGGTACTTGAAATAAGTGGAATAACCCATAAGTAAACCCCCTAAAATGTCAACATATTTCCCCTTGAACAATAAGCCTAGGAAATAGAGGAATGCCCAAAAAACCCTCCTTTATAATCACAAACCAATAGATAATGGAGTCCAGCTAAACCTTCCACCTAAGTACCCAAGGTAACCCATGTTCTCTTTTTCACAATTCATTTCAATTCAATGGAAACCATTAAAAACAATTGACGATCCATTTACCAAAAACCAAGAAAACCCATTTATCTTTCAAAATCCTTTTTCAGCAGACACACAAAATCTTACTGGTTTAATAAATCAGTTTATAAATCCAAATAAGCCAGTTGATTATAATAGGCTAAAGATGGATCCACCTACTTCAATATTCATGTTTCTCATTCCCATCAGGGGAATCCAAATGATGTGAAACACAACGACCGCAATATAGGTCCTAGAATAAAATCCCCACCTCTTAGGATTGATCAAAATCTAGAGAAATAACGTCAGTATAAGAGGGGAATCCCACATGCCTCACGGAAGAATGCCCGCAGCACAATAACCAATGAAGGGAAAGGCTTTCGGAATGAGATAACACAATAGATCTAGTAAAAACTAGTATGAAACCTCCCAAATATATCAACAGATTCAATGATGCTAAGCTAAGTCATTATCACGATCAACCACAATAAGGAACAAGAAAGAACACTTACCTGGAGAGAAATACTGTAGATTAAATGATGATCCCAAGCCGATTATATTATTCTCGATTTAAAGGAACCTATAAAAATTTACTTGGAAGAGTTTTGGGATGAAATACAAGATGTCCGAAAAGAAAGGTCCAAGAAAAACAGCCAAACACGTGGCTTGAAGCTGGGCGTGGGCTGAGTCATGGCATGTACCTCAAGTACACTGTGTGTAGTCCATGCAAGATATGATATTCTGAAAACCCCATAGAATTTGGATAAAATTTTTTATTTAACCCCTACACGATGTATACCTCCATTACAATATGTGTACGTATATATCATGTACGTCCAAAACACTGTATGAACCTACAAAACGTGTACCTCTAGTACACAACATGAACTTGACCTACTGTATATTAAAGATCCAGAAAACCCCTCCCATGTTATTTAAACAAAAAGGAATCTTATAAAAGGGGAAAACATACCTGATCAAGGGAGCACTATGTTATAAAATCCCCACCATATATTCTTTCCATCCACGGGAAGTAATGTAGATGATTTAACTCCTTGAAAAATATGAGGCCATTTCTCCCTCATCAATGAATCATGTTTCCTTGTCTCATGGGAATATGACTTATGTTTCCAAATACCTATAACCAATTGAATCGACTTCCCGTGCAAGACTTTCATCTAATATTCAACAACATCAACTTTTATCATTAGAACAGATGTATCTGGATCAAAATCAATTTCTTCCCAACTCAAAACATGAGCAAGATCAAGCTGATACATTCTTGACATGAGATTCATTAAAAACATCTTGAAGGTCCTTCAACTGAATTAGAAATGCTAACTGATAAGAAACATGTTTGATCAATTTAGTGATTTCAAAAGGTACAACATATCTTAAATCTAACTCTCCCTATTTCCAAGATGACAGTGACACAAACAAAGATTAACATTCACAAAAACCCAGCCACCCATGGAAAACTCCAATGGTCGATGCCGCTGATCTGCATACGATTTCTATCGACTCGGTGGTTTCACCATATTTCGTTGCACATCCCCAATCTTCATTGATTTATCTTGAACCAAAATTTGTCCTACCAAAACTACTTCTCCCCCATCTTCCCAATAAAGAGGTGATATACTTGGGAGACTATACAAAACCTAAAATAGATTCATTCTTAGCGAAAAATAATAACTATTGTTGTAAAAAAATATCAATCCCAAATGTCTATCATATGATCCAAAAAAATCGAAGACATAATCATGAATCCTATCATCTAGGATCTAGATTACATGCTTTGTCTGGCCATCTGTATGTGGATGGATGTTCGTGCTCGACTTGGTATATGTTCACATTTCATCTCAACGACTTCTCTAGATACATATTGTAAACATAGGATAAATTTCTGAAAAAAATAATGGCTACCATGTAACCTCATGATCTCTTGAATGTACAACATACCCGGATCTTCGACTTTTTTGGTGTATTTGATCGGAATGAAATGAGTAAACTTCGTCAATCGATCAAAAACCATTAATATATCATTTTTTCATTAGATTTTTTATGGAAACCCAACATAAAGTCCATGGTTACTTCATCCCATTTTCAAACAGGCGTCAAAAGAGGCTGAAGGAAACCAGAGGGTTTTATGTTCTCTATATTTGTGTGTTGGATGGTTTAAAAATGTGACACAAACTCAGTTATGACATGCTTCATACCCAGACACCAGAATATTCTTCTCATGTCATAATACATCTTCATAGTACTTGGATTAATAAACCATGAAGATATATAACAATTAAACAAGACTAAACTTCTCACATATTCTAGGACAACAATTCTCTTTCCCTTGTGATGTATGTCATCTGATGTGACATACCAACTAGAAATGGTCTCCCCATAATAAATTCTTTCCCGATTCAACTAAAACCCACTATCATGCCACTGACATTTTAATATAGACTCTAAGAGATATTATTATAATTAAACATTGGTCAAAACCATACCTGAAACATCCTCCTGAGCATCCAAGTGTAATTGAGCAAATATCTCAAAATATTCCACTCCTCCTTCAATTCCAAAACATCATGTGACAGTACCTTCCAACTTAGTGAATCTAAAAGAACATTCCCTTTCCCCAGGGTGTAGGGGATTTTGATTTCAAACATATGTAGGTATTTTATCTATTATATCTATCTTTTATTCAAGTATTTATGAGAAAATATATATATCATACTCTTATCATCAGAGAAGACTGTGAAATTCTCCCAAAAGAGATAGTGCTGCCAAAATTTATGTTCATGCATGAATACTGCAATATCTAAATCATTAGTGGTGTTGTTATTCTTATGTGGTCAGATATGACGAGAGTTGCTACTACAACATGATCATCATGCATTAGCACATATCCCAAACTAGCACCATATGTATCACAAAAAACCATATACCGATTACCGGTTTCGTGTAAGATCATAACAGAAGCAGATCTCAGAAGTCATTTCATTTCAACAAATGAAGACAAACACAATTCATATCATATGAATTTAACTACCTTCCAATTATGTTTTGCTAAAGGATATCCCATATTACTAAAATCCTTAACGATCCTTCGATTGTACCCAGAAATACCAACGATGCTTTGAATTTCAAAGACATTCTGTAGTTCCTTTCATGACATAACAGACTTTACCTTCTCTAGATCAACTATCTAATCTATGCTCAAAAATTATATGCCCCAAGAACATCACATATCAAATCCAGAAACTAAATTTTTAAATCACTCCATATAGATGGTGAATGCTCAGAATTTCCAAAATGAAACTTAGATGGTGATCATGGTCACATTCAATTTTTGAATAAACTAGAATATCATCCATGAACTATACCACAAAAGTGTTAAAATATTTTTGAAATATCCGATTAATCAAGTCCATAAAATCTACAGGAGAATTAGTCTGACCAAAAGGTATCAAAAGAAATTCATAATGGCCATACCAACTCCTAAATTTTTTCATTAATATATCAGACTCTCGAACTCTGAGTTGATAATAACAAGAACAAATATCAATATTTGAGAACCCCTTTTCAACATTCAACTAATAAATAAAATAATTCACATGAGGAAAAGAATATTTTTACCTTAACTATTACCTGGTTCACCTTTTGATAGTCTACACATAACTGAAGTGAACCATATGCTTTCTTAGAAAGATAATATGGCCTTGAAAAGGAAAAACACAACGGTCCTTTCTCTATTAGGTCTTCTAACTGAATCTTGACATCATTCAACTCTTTTGGTTCCATATGGTAAGAGGGAATCAATATTAGAAATGTAGGTGGCACCAGGTCAGACATAAACTCCACCTCATTCTCGAGAGGAACACAAGAGAAATCATCTGGAAAACATCAGGTAAATCTCGAACAAAAACTAGAAGGTCATCAATAGAACAAAATTCCTGAGTCTCAAATGCAATAACAACCAAAAAAATCTTGAACTCTGGGAGGTAAGTTCCGGCACGACAAGACATCGAGTCGCACTCTCCCTGTAATACATGAGATATTTATTCTGTAGTAATAAATGAAACACATTATTGATAACAATCATCCTTATCTCGATTATAGACAATAAAATCCATATAGATGTTGACTTAAAATATATCCAGATCAAGAATGAGAAAATCTCTAATCAACTCTGTATTGACTATTGTTAGAAAACAGAAAGGGTGTATAACCACATTATCTTTACTTTTTACAAGAGGTGTCACTAAATCCATTATAGATGGAATTTTTTGTGGATGTTACTGAAAATAAACATAGAGTGGGGACATTAAGGAGTGGGAGGCACCATTATTGAACAACAGAATTGCTATTGAAGATACAATAAGATGCGTACATCTCACTGTTTCTATACATTACTCAAATTACATTGTACACTCATCTAGATTGTGTAAATACATCACTTCTGATTCCTATAGCTAGATCCCTATACTCTTTGAATATCTTGACTAGACCACAGTAGCCTTGGGAGCCAAATAACCCTTACCAAAATGGGGTGTGTTCATATCCTGACAGAATCACTGTTGATAACCAACATGTCCACAGCTATTTCAAGTCTTCATAGGAATAGGAAAAGAATTTCTAGTGTGTCCTACCTTTCCACACAGATAGAAAGAAAGAGGCACACTACCAACTATAATGGACGATAGATAGGAGACTCACTACGGAGACCCACCTCCACCACTTCTGTGACGATCTTGTCACTACCTATTCTTCCCATGATCACTACTGAATCTATCTTAATATAGAAGAAAAGATGTGGTAATGTTGATATTTCATTCCATGTTCATTTCATCCACCATAGATCTATTTACCATCTCTGTATAGGTCGAATGTTTCAGTATAAACACCCGCAATCTGATATCTGCTCTCAAACCTTACATGTACTTCTATGTCTTCAACTAGTCATTCAGTACCACATCTGAAGAAAAATGGAAAATCTTAACAAAGAGTTTGGTGTAACCCAATACCTATTTATCTCACTTCTATAAAGATAAGAACTCTAGAGACTTTTCCAGAATCATCAACTTTGGAAAAAACTGCTGAAAGAACAGGGATTTGAAACCCTTCCAATACAAGCCCACGTGTATGTATGCTTAGACCATAGAGTCCCTCCAAAACTTACCAGAACCCTCAATCCCTAACACTGCACACATCACCCAGATATTCTTAGGTGTTTATAGAAAGTCAATGATTTGATTGATTTTCTCTATCCAATACCCCACCTTTTTAGATTCATTCAATTCTTTAAAGGATAGTGACTCCTCGAGGAAGAACCCTTACAATCAATCTCTCTTTCCTCTAGCTCTGGTTTGTACCACAAAAACAGTGTTCCGAACTCATGGAACATCCTGATCAACAACACGAACAACCCATATGAGGGTCCTTATGAGATTCTAATCCATAGGTGGGTTCCCTGGAGGAGCATCACCTAAAACCTATTAAAGAACTCATGTTAGACATCTTGGTGGAATACCAATGCAAACTAAAACATAAGAACCATCAAAAAATAGAATGAATATCAGTTCAAACTAGAAAACCCATATGAAAAGCTGATATTTTTTAAACAATAACCAATACTAGAGACAAACATCCCAACATCCATTGGAAACTTGAGTCTCATTACGACAAGAGATGGCCAGACACTTATCACAACATACTTATTAAGTCCCAAAAATCATATATACAGTCTAGAATACATCACTAGAAAAATATTATTAAGGAAATACATCTACTAAAACCAAAATATAATTAAAATTCCATGGTTAACCTCAGACTTGGCACCTGACCTGATCTATCACGTACTTAAAGTGCCTTCTTATTCCCCATGGGCTGGCGACAAGCACCCGGGCATCAAACCACAAAACCCAGGGAATGATTTCACCCAATCTAAACAACCACATGACATACATATATATACAAAGAAAGGAATATAGAAATACTAACAAATATATATTCCATATCTGTATGAAATACTGTAAAAATAGAAAATTGTAATATTAGGTAAAAACTCCAAGACATGTCCAATAACAAAAGACTAGCAACCAAATAGCTACTCCAAATTATGGCATGCAAAATCTCCAACCATATCACCACCAGATACTCAAATTTCTGACTTGATCCTCATCCCCACACTTCTGCACATTTCCATTCCATGAACTAGAAGACAAACAAAGGTCTATGCACCACCAAAGAGGTGCAGAGGGTGTGAGCTAACCGGGTCTGTAGGTTTCCACCCTGGAGTTCCACAATAAGTCTCTGTATAATAAATCGTGTGTGCTCATTTTAAAATAAAACTTGGCATGATGTGAAGTAAATTAGTTTTATTGAAAAAATAGTAAAAATTTCACTTTTCCATAGTTCTAAACAAAAGTGGGTATATAATTTTCATGGTATGTTTTTTCATATCAATTTCCACCTGAATAAACATGATTATCAAGGTTAATTTAGAAATACAATAAATACAAAAAATAAGAATAAGTATCACAACACCATGGAATACTATAGGGGTAGGCCACAGAGTACTCATACCACAATAATAATGTCTACTATAACTGATCCTAGAACAATGGGACTATGAAGTAGATGAATACTCCATGAGTAAAACCCCTAAAATGTCAATATCGGCCTCCTAGAACAACATGCCTAGGAAACAGAGTAAATCTCCAAGACAGGCCTCCTTGATAATCATAGAACAATGGAAAATGGCCTCAAGATAATCCTTCCACATAAGTACCCAAGGTTACTCATTTTCTCTTTTTCAAAATTCATTTAAAGGATTTGGAAACCTTTCAAAACATTTTACAATACCTTTATCCAAAACTAGGGAAATCCCATTTATCATTAAAATCTTTTTTAACACACACAAACAATCATTCCAATTTAATAAATCAGTTTATAATGTTAAAAAGAACGTTGATTATAATAGACTAGTGACAGAACCACCTACCTCAATGTTTGGGTCACACTCACTTGTAATGGGAATCCAAAAGCTACAAAACCCAAAAATTGAGAAAAATTACCTAGAAGAAAATCCCCACATCCTAGTATTGATCCAAATCAAATGATAAGAATTTTACAGAAGGGAGGGAACCCACATAAATCAAGGAAGAAAGCTCACTGCACCACAGCAAATGAATGTAAAGGCCTTCGAAACATGATCTCACAATGGATCTAGATGAAACCAAGGAGAAACAACCAACATAGATCAACAGATTCGGAAACACTATGTTAGGGAGTTTTCACGATCAACCACAATAATGAACCAGAATGAAAACATTCCTGGAGAGATATACAACATAAACAATTAAGATCTCTTGCTGATCGGATCAATTTGGAAGGGAATTCACCTCTCGAAATCACCTAGGAAGGGTTTTTGTTCGAGAGGTAAGTGGTCTAGAATGAAAGGGATGAGTGAAACAGCCAAAAATGTAACATAACGCTGGGCATGGGACTAGTCACACCTTGTACCTCAGGTACATAGTGTGGAGTCCACGCTGGATAATTTACGCCAAACAACATGTTGCCTCGCGTTAAAAACTACTATTTAACCCATACATGGAATGTACCTACAGTACACATTGTCTACCTGCAGTACACAACACATACCTACATAGCATGTATCTATTGTACACAACATGTACCTACTCTGAAGCCTAAAAAATCCAAAAAAACACTCATAAATAATTTTAACCAAAAGGGAACTTAGAAAAAGGAGAAACATACCCGATTAGGGAAACTGGATGTTAAAATGATGTTGTTCTATTTAATTTTTTGTATCATGTGAATGCATGTAAATACAATAGAATGTATATGGGAATATTAATATTAGATGTTTAATCAGTATCCTGGTATTTTTTTATTGTAGACTCTAGTTAAGGTGTCAAGGTATATTTTGATATGATATGCATGACACTATGTTCCAATTAATGTGATTAATGGTTTGTCTATAATATGTTTATTAGATTAAATAAGAGATGATTATGGTTAATTTATTCCATGTTATCTCTTCTAACGACATCGAGATTGCAGTTTGAGATGTATCTTATATGATGTCTTGACTGAAATATGTTTTTTTATTATCAATTTTTTTATTCTTGAGAATGAGATTCATTTGGATAGTATGTAATATTGGGGTATTGATTTTACTTATACATACAAAATAAAAAAACTATAATCTGGATTAATTTTTGAATAATATTATTTTGAATATTGTGTAATTAATAGATCATTAGATGAAACTTTTGATAATGGGATAAATTACATCATGGTACGTGAGGATACATTGTCAGGTGAGGTTCAATTGCATATTACTACACTATGAGATTTTGTGTGAATATTGTGGTTGAGGGGGATTCTATTGTGGTGTGAATTGTTTTTTATGACATGAAGTGCCTTATTTTGATTCTCATTAATCTAAATCAAGATCCATTGTAGGATGAAACTGACCATTAAATCAGAGAAGCCTTATATATTGAATTATATTATTCTATGATTATTTTTAATCACAGCGTTGTGGTGTACATGAGGTACTATGGTTATTATTTAGGATTTATTGAGATTTAGGTGATAGTCTGAGATTTGAGCATGATATATGGGTTTCATGTGATGCGTTTTGTCATATTTCACTGTAATGAGATGTTGTGTTTTAATTTTTTTTAAAATTAAAGGGTTTTTTTACAAATTAATTCTATTTTCATAGACATTTCTCAAAACCTATGTAATTGTATGAGATTGTATAATGGTCTATAGACTCACAGAATAATCATTATACTTTTTCTTTATGCTTGGATTCTCTTTTTATCTTTGGTGAAATTAAATCTTCCCATGAAATGTCAATTTTTCCTTTCCCTTCTCAATGTAAATGAATTTGTATATATGAATCTATTATTTGTTTATTTTGGATCATGGTTTTGATATAATTTCATGTATCATATTATTTAATGTATTCTTTACTCTATTGGGGGATTGTAATAATTTTTTTCTCACAGTTTTATAAAAATCACCATAACTTCATTTCTTGGGTTTTGAATAAATACACTTCCAATATTATTAAGTAAAAATATATAATTATCATAATTTTAATGTTAATAGGAAGTGAGATGTAAATGACTATAAATATAATGAATTTATTTTATGAAATTGAAATAAGGGAGGATTAATGTAACTTGTTCATAATTATTTTTTTGATATAGGTATTTGATATTTTATTTCCATGAAAATTGTTTAATATTTTTAAGATTGTTCTTAATATTATTGTAGTGATATTATGTTTTTTTCATTATTATCATGATCATAAATGAATAATAACACAATAAAGGTAATTAAAAAGGATGTTGAATATGATACTAATCATTTTTTACATTTTGTATATAATTGATAATAAGTTTTAAGCTTAACTATTATTATCGTTTTTTTTGGTAAATATATTTTGTTAATGTCAATCACCGCTCTAATTACTACATTGAATCATAATTTTTTCAATGAATGTTTTCATGTAGTTTGTGATTTTAATTTATTTTTGTGTAGTTGATATCATATTTTTTCTTTATGAAGATAGTGGATAATTGGATGTATAAAAGGATAGAGAGGTTGATAAAGAGTAGTGATGGGGATAATGTTGTCAGTGTTGAAATAAGACGTTGGTGATAATATTGAGTTAGTTGACAGTGATTTCAATATTTTCTTTTAAGAATCGGTTATAGTGGTGAAGGATTTCCCAAATATTATGGGTGGTAATTTTTTAATTAAAATGAATTGGATGGTGTATTGGTTATATAATGAAATAGTACAAATTATTATATTAATAAATAAGTTAATTTATAATGTAACGAAATATAAATGGATACTGATTTATTATTATATTGATATGGTGATTATTTAAAGCGGTAACTAAGTTAAGGATTTTTAGTGTAATTTATAATAGATAAATTCAATATAGTTGAAATATGAATTAGGATTTATAATTATAAATTAAATTAATAATATTAATGTTTATGATAATGATGGGTAAATTGAATGTATAATAAAAATAATTATTTGATATATTAAAATAAATTTTAATAGATTGTAATTGAGTATAAAATAATGAGTATAAGATAATAAATGATTGATAATGTTATTTTTTTAGATGTGATTTTACTTTATGTTTTTCATTAAGGTTGTAATATTATTATGTAGTGAATATAATTTTTTTATTTTCTATTGTGTGTCTTATATTCATTCTTATTTTGGTTTTGATAGAAATTATATATTTTTTTTATTTTTTATTTTTTTACCATCACCTCCCATGGTGGGCACAAAACTATTGACCATATAATGTTTTGGGTTCGATGTTATTTTCCTAACATTCAGGTTATAATGGATATAAATACTCAAATAGTCTCCCTTCCTTTCTCTCTTTCCCAGATATGGTTTTAAATGAAAAAATTTATGATATATGATGGGTTAGGGTTTCGTTAAATGAATTCATATGAGTTATAATATCCTATTATTTTGATATATATATATTGGCTTCACTGGATTTAACATATAAAATATTTTTGTTTTAATAGCTTATATTTATGATATATGTGTATATATAGACATGGGGTTTAATTTACTATGTCATAGTTCTATATATATATATATATATATCTAATAATAGATAAGGGATAAGGAAATGATAATGAGGATGTGGTAGTGATGTGGAAATTATTATATGATCGTGGTAGGGGTATCTATATGTGATTTTATGGTTTATAATGATGTGATTTATAAAAGGGATACAATAATAGAATAGATTACATTAGGGAATGAGGGTGACTATTTTAGCAGGGGGTGTGGATACAATGTAACATACAAGTTATATTTACAATTTTATGTGATGTTTGTAGTAGTGTACCTCACTAAGGATGGAAACATAGTTGGACTAGTATAGGTAAAATGTTTGTATCACTATTTATTCAATAAGGAACTGATATTTCTTCTTTGAATTTTAGTTTTTTTTATTTAGGATGATTACACTTTGTATAATTCTATTCTCACCCACATATAGATATATATGCTTTTAAAGTATACATGATGTGGTATTTTAGTAATATGGTCATTAAAAGCTCATGGAAGTTTTAAATTTTAAGGGAGTATGTGTTGTTTATTTTGAATGAGTATTTATCATGGTATAATTATTTAGAGTTTCTTATATATGTATGACATGATAAGCACTTCTGGGTGTGTTATGGAACTATTTAATCAAATATCTAAAATTTTCTTTTACAAAAATTAACTTTTTTATCATATTAACATAAATTTAATTTAAAATTCACTTCAATTTATACATTTAGATTGACTTGGAAAAAATAACAATGTTTTTCTTTATTAAAATTCAATAAGAAAACATTTTTCCCTCTTTCACCAAATTATTTACAATTTAAATCACACAAAACATAAATTATTTACATTATCTTGTTAAAACATGCATCTTCTCATTTTATTTCTTTTATTTGGAAGTAAAAAATACTTATACTCCATAAAAACTATTAATATTTTTCTAAAATAATTTCTTTGTCACAATATTGTGATGTAAGGCTTCATGAAATGAAAAATAGATTTTATATTGATTTTATCTTATATTTTATATTATTATTAGCTCAAAATATATTTTGGATAATAGTTATATAACTCTTATAATTAATGACAATGTAATTTATTTCTTAGGAATTCAAAAATATATTGGTCAAAAATAATATAATATTAAAAATTTCAGTCTATTAACTTTGGTACATGATTGTTTGAGGCAATTAATGAAATACTAATCACATATGTTGCCTTTTTTAATTTCATAAAATTTAGAAAAATTTCTAAATTTCATTTACATTAGTCATATTGATATATATAGTTTGAGAATATTCATATATAAGGCCTAGAAATATATTTCCCCTTAATAATTATTGAAATATAAATTTTTTATTATAATATCTATTTTTTCAAAAGACATTCAATTTTATTTTTTACAACTATGTGGGTTTTCTAAAAAAATAATCTAATGATATTTAAATAAATATATGTTTTAAAATTTAATTCCCTATAATAAAAATTTCAATACATGATCTATCAACTTCTTAAAACTAGTCCTACTGATAGAAAATGGTAAATTATTAAAAAGTTGGGAATTCTTGAAATATTAAAATTATTATTTTTCTATAATTTATGATTAATCTACTGAATAAATTATTTTAAATTTTTTATATTTCAATATTATTATTCTTTATGTTGGATATCTTTCCCAAATAATTATATTAATAAATGATAACATATTAATATTCAATTTTTTAACCTTCGTATAAGAAAATTTAAAAATAGTCAATTGAATAAATAAATTTCAATTATTTTTTCATAATTTTGAAATTTATATTAGTTTACATTAATATAATTAATTTTGTAATTATATTTTTTATTTTGTGATAATAAATGTAGTTATCTAAACTCATCAAATATTTAACAACATTGTCATTAATCATATAAAATTTATGATATATATTTTTAAAATATAAAATTTTAAATCTTAATTAATCGTAATGGTTTTCAAATTTATGAAAAAAAATTAATAATGTTATAAAATTTACACATTTTTACATACATATATTTATCTATTATTTTAGTTTATTTTCTATTGTAGGCTATAGATTAAAATACTTGTACTTACTAAATAATATTTCTTGTTCTTATAAAAAATCCATAATTTTTTTAAAATATGTTTTCCTCCCACTATTGAATTCAATTTACATTATTTCAGATCATTATACTGAATAATTTATTATTTTTAAAATTATATCCTTATAATTTCTTTTTCTTCTATACCTCTTCCATTTTCCTCATAACATGATGATACATAATAAATTCCATCAAATGTGACAAGTTCATTCATATATAGGTTACATGATTTTTTATATACACATTAAATTATATTAAATAATAATTCATTAATTTTAGATTATATTATTTAATTATGATAACCTTTAGTTCTCCGTAGTTTATATAATATTTTCATGGTAAATTTGATAGTGTTCATCATTTAAAAACATCATTAATATTCTTCTTCAACCTAATAATTTTTATTATTTCATAATAAAATTTAAAAAATTATTATAAAATAATAAAAAATTATATAATTTATGGGTTATAATTGTAAATATTATGCAGACTTTCCAATTTTTGTCTAGAGTGGTATAATTTTTGCCTAGTTTAATATTAAACAAACAGAGTTAGGGAACCCTACCATAAAAATCCTAATTAAAATGTTATGAAATTTTTTTTTTGGAAGTTAAATTTTAAAACTATAGTAAAAGAAACTTAAATGTATTGAAGAGAGGTAAAAATTGTAAATCTAAGAGAATATTGAAATAACAGACCCAAAACATTGTATGGGGGTGATTCTGGGTGTTTAATCGTACTTGTATTCTCCTAGATTATATTTCAGTGTAATAAATAACATGTCAAACCTATAAATCTTATTTAAAACCAAAAATCAACATTATGAAATAAAATATGGGGGAAGCATAATTTTAAAATGTTTACCAAAAAATGGATAATCCCAAGATCATATTGAAATGATTTATCAAAGAACATTGGTAAACCAAAAATCACTTTATATGTTATAATTGTTTATGAAAGACTCTATATCGATCCTACTGACTCTCCTTCATCATTTCTCATTATAAAATACATTAATAATAAGAATAAAATAAATAGTGACACTATGATCATGTCACGAACCAACATGAGTTGACTTAAAACCAGTCACCCGAGCTGATCCACATCATGGCATGATTGGCATTCTCGATCCTCCTGGGTTTGCGACAAGCACCAGGGCATCGATAGAGGTGATGGGAAAAATTTCTCCCAATAAAAATTAATAAAAGAAGAGAAAATAATAGAGAGAAAACCTGAATAAATAAACCAAAAAACCAACTAAACATGAACTGAAGAAGAATAAACTAACCAAACTCGACGTCCGAACTAACTCTGTGTGACCCTACACGTCACTCTCTTACTCAACGATAAAATATCACCCAAGGATAAAAAACCCACGATATAATATGCAGATGAACTGAAAATAGAAAATAACTATAGGCATGAGTATTAAAACTCAGTAAGCTATTCCAATAAATTATTTCCCAATGAACTACAATTAAAAATTAAGAGAACATCAATTCTTTGTTTAAAATACAATATATTAAAGTGTTCATTTCTACAATTTTTAATTAAAAACAAAGTAAAATCTATTTCTATTAATTATATTCAAAACTAAATTCCTTATATTTGAGCCAATAACATTTTAAAAAGGAAATTGTTTTCTACATTTATATATTTTTATATAGATAATAAAACACTTTCATTTTAAAACCATTTAATGAAAATTGATTAAATCTAGCTCAAAAATTTCCACGAAAAATAATATAAAAAAATTCAGAATAGTAAGTACACAACAAGGGAAATATAGATAGGTATGCAAGTACCTCAACAATAGTTCAAATACCTAAAAGCCACTAGACATAGGTTAACCAGAAAGATCGATAAAAATCTAGAAGACACTAATACCTAGGGCCCCATCTACAGTAGCATGCCACACATGATGAAATCTAAAGCTCCATATTCTTAGCCACCATTTCCTCAGACAGGATAAGGGAAATTACCTTAGCAATGAACCCAAACACATCCGCCTAATATGGGCCACTGGTCAGTACCATAACATACCAGTGCAGTACTCGTCTCAGACAATTCATTCAATATGGCTGGCTAATATATGGCAGGTATAAAAGGATGGGAGCCAAAAAATTCCATTGAGCATCGAATTAGGACTTATGTAAATAATAATAATCGCATCAGAAATCACCCTGAGTCTCCCTAAGTTCTACTCTCATGCCTTAATATAGGTAGATTACAAATAGTTTCCAACTGAGGAACACAAATAATGGAACCAAGGGATTCCACACCAAGGAAATCCCAACCATTCCATGGGGTAAAGGCATGAGGAGTAACCATCAAGGGTTTTCATAATAGGAACTACCCCCATATTTTCACAAAGTGGTCAAAGAGTCCCATAAACATTCCATAAAATCATTCTTTAACAAAGATGAAAACCCATTTTTGAAGAGGTGCAAGACACACAATTTACAAAATAAAAGAATTTGTAAAACCCTTTAAAAAAATCACAAAACACTTTCAAACAAAACCATATTTTATGAAAAACACCAACCAAGCAAGAATTCCTTGTCACAAAACAAACAAAAATTTAAAATGCAAACTCCACACATCACTTTACTTATTGAATTTGAAACCATTTCAAGAACACCAAAAATGATTATATTACAAGAAACAAATTTATAATCAAATCCAAACTGCTTTGGAAATCCATAAAAGAACCCAAGATTTAATTTTGACTGCTTCCAAAACATTAACAAAAACATAAACCATTTTATATCACTTTTAGCACCTATAAGCTAACCGAGAAACATTTTGAAGACAAAACATACAAATCTTAGAAAAAAATTTCGTTTGACACTCAAAAATTCATAAAACACAAATTTTCATGTCAAGAAATTATTTAAAATGCTAATTTTGATTTTCAAAATATCATTAATGAGCTACAAAACAACAAAATATTTAATTAAACATCCAAAGTGAACATCTATAACCGAACAATAAAATTTTTACAAAACAAAGACTGGACTACCAATTTTTTAAACCAAATAAATTAACCAAACATTTCATAATAATAATTAACTATTATATCAATGGGTAACATGAAGAAAGAGATGAAACTCAAATTATAAATCCAAGCATAGTAGGAACCTACATTAAGAATGCAATAAATTAGCAGAACTAATCAAATTATCAAAAAAACCAAGCCTTAAAACATTATCGGCACACTATACACATAACCAAAAGGGTACTAAAACCTATTTAAGATGATTATAATTGGATAAAAAAAATCATTTATAAATTTAGAAGGTTGATGCTTGGGAATCCTACCTCAAAGACATGGTACGATGACAACGCTCCCCCAGAATCGCCCAGTGTGGGTCCTAATAAACTAACCCTACCCAGAACAACCATCAATAGAAAAAACCCACTAAAAAACAATGAAAATAGATAGAATAAAAAATAAAGATAAAAGCCCACCCAAAGCAGGAAATGGTAGACTAGGGGCTTTGCATGCCGGATGGAGGGGTTGTGACTGGAGGTGGGTCAGCGGAGAAAGAAGTCAGATGTACGCAAAAGTGCCGGTCAGAGGAGCAGTGGGCCAAGGAGGCAGGGTCACACAACAGTGGATGGTTCGCCAGCTTTGCGCATGCTAGATGGAGGAGGACATCACTAGAATGAAGAATAAGGGAGGGCGGCACTGCCACACACTCAGCAGGCGGCCAAGGGATGGTCGGCCGGTGATGTGAGCGTCAGCAGGGATAGGGCGCTGGGCTGTGGCGGTGATGGTGCAAGAAATAGGGGATGAGGGGTCGCGGTCGGCTAGAGAGACTAGAGAAAGGGATCCGAGCGGGTTTGGTCGGTTGGAGGATAAGTAGGATGGGGATATTCCAAAGGCGCGGGAAAGGGTGGAGAACACCAATTAGAGCACAGAGGGGTGGAGGGTGGTGCGAGGCAAGGTCGGAGTGGGGGGGGGGGGGGGAGCTGCTGCTGCGAACAGGTGACTGGGCCACACGCCGCCCTTGATGGAAGGGGGAGACCGAGAGCTAGTAGGTGGCGTTTCGGTAGGGGGTTGCAATGGAGAGTGCGAGAGGGAGGAATATAGCACCAAACACATACACAAGAGGGTGGGAGGGGGGGGGGGGGTCAGGTCCCCCACATGAAGTGGGATATTAAGGATTCCCTTTTTTCATAAAAAAACACCCTAAAATAACTAAATATAAAATGTCGATAGAATATAAAATAATAATAATAATTATTATGATTATTATAATAAAACATAATAATAGTAGTGTATAATGATAAAAATAAATATAATTAATGTACTAATATTATTTCAATAATATTATAATTATTAACACAGTGAGAATTTTAAATAATACAACAATTAATGTGTGTTTTATTAAAAAAATCTATTTATTTTAATTTTATGAGAATGGTTGATCGCACAGTTTCCAAGGTGAAGTCGCATGACTTCCAAATTCATGCTACCCCCGTGCTCCCTATGAGGTCAACACCTAAATGAAAACATTAATATATCAAAAATAAATATTTCATCCAGGACTCACTAAAACCACAAAAACATTTATTTAATGCTAAAAATAATTAAATAAATTTAACACATGGGTCGGGGTGTGACAATTATCCCCACTATATTTCTTTCCACCCCTAAAAAGACACTACATTATCCAGACGATCAATCAACACCTAATGATTCCACATAAACATGATCCAACCTCTTATCCCAAGGACATTCCATCGACCACTAATGGGACTCCACCTCATTGCTCGAAGAAGATCACCAGTAGAGAGGAGGAATGAACGCACTCCCCACACTAATAATTCAACAAGCATCTAGTAACAATTTAAGAGAAAACCAAGGAGACCCACTGTGGGTCTCCCCACTATAAAGAACCAACATACATGTGACAAAATGGAATACCGAATTAGTCTTGAACTAAGACTTAATCAAGAGAAAAGTAACATTGAATGATCACATAAACAACAAACTCATATCTGATAGGGATAAGAGCTGAACTGAAAACTCCAAACTAACCAAAATACCTTAACCCATGGGCGGGGAGGGAGGTCCCAGGAACTGGATCAATAAAACAATGATGTACAACTACTCATAAATACTTACATCGGGATGGAGACAAACCAAAGCCACAACTGATTCACTTCAGCGGTCCACACAAGGCCACTCATCATCATCTTGTTTCCAAAAAATTCCAATTACTGACATTTCATGAGGGGTATGCCCATTGTTCTCTTTGCAATAAGAGGAGTATTACAATGATAGGTAAACCACAATAGTAACACTAAATTTATCTCACTACAACGATAGAGGCACAACTATAAGAAAGCTTTTTAAAATTCCCTGGGGTTTTTGACAACTTGTTGGCATCAATCTGATGCCTTTTGGATAGATCTATGATCGATGAAGCATCTCCTACAACATAGTTAGGTTTTGATAATCCCAAAAAGAAACATACATATTTTGATCAGAATTATGAAAGGGCATAATTTTTTAATGAAAACCACACTGACATTGAAAACTGATGATCATCAAAGACCCATGACATTCACATTCATTTCAAATCACAAAACAACATCTGTACAGCTTCCATGATAAGATATTCCTTACATTGGAAGGAAACATACACAATAAACATTAAATAAAAACCCTACAACACATTAATTATTATATAATCCTCCATAACGCCTTCTAGAAATGCCATAATAGAACCTTTGTATATGACCCAAACATACACATGCATGACAGGTCTTAGTTGTACTTGGGAAGGATGACCTCTTGTGACCCAGCTTACCACACCGATAACAAAAGAGGATCCCTCAATCTGAAGAGTTTGATGAATGATCTTGAGGCCATTTGATTCCACAACTTTATTTATCCACATTCAGTCACTTCATCATCTACTTTCGAGAATCTTCACCACAGGTCTTAGGGATTGAAGGAGGGTGGAATACATCATAGACTCCCTCTATCACTACTTCAACATGAAAATATTTCTTCAACACATCAGAAAAATAAGTGAGGTTGAAGTTTGAACATTTCAACTAAATATTGGGGTGGACACATGCCTCAAAATGTCGAGCCTTTATGGAGACCTATTTGGAATACCCTAAATCATAATGGAGTAGCTCCACAATGCGCAAAAAATAATCAAACAAAGATCTATCATGCTACTGTAGATAAAACATCTCCTTCCACTTTCTCACCCTTTCTTTCTTGGAGAATTACTGATGAATGAAAAAAGCCTTTAAAAACTCCAAAGTCCACTCGTGACGGGGCAAGTTATGAGACACTGACTTCGACCACATCCATAGTGAACCTTCCAACATGAAGGTTGTAAACATGAACATGAACGACTCGGACAACTCAATGAGGTTAATGTCTCTTTGGATCTTTTGCATCCACTACTCCGCAACATAAAGGTATACTGAACCATAAATGATTGGTGGATCCAAATTCCTAATCTCAAGCATAAAATCATTGGTTTGATCAATAGTACTATGATCACCCATCGAAGCATCAAAGAGAAAACCATTGGACAAGGAAAATCAAGAACCCAATCAGGGCCAACTCAATGAATAAAATTCTCAAGATCAAACACCACATAGGTGACAAGCTCTAAAAATAAGAAAACAAGCTATCATAACATCGAAACTTTTCTTTTTAAAACATCTTAAATATAAATTAATCTTGGTGGTTTAAACCCTCGCCATTGATATTATTTAGAGTCTCACTCACATGCATGTTCCTGTGCCACCTCGGGCATCCATATTACATAACAAACACCCATTCATATTCCATCAAATCACTATGCATGTGAGAACCCCTAGGAACACCAAGGCTAAAACAAAACAACTTATTTTTCTAAAAACAAATCATTCATCCCATTTCCTTTAAATCAAGCCTCAAATTAAACATGTCATTTCAATAAACTATACTTCAAATTCATTTTTTTATGATTCGAACAACTTTTAGAAGTTACATGAGCCCCAAAACATCTCAAAAATGGAACTAGTGTTGGTGGGTGACGTGACCATATGGTTAGAGACCATATCTCAAACACTTCAATGAATCATAGATAATATTAGGACCATGCCCGTAGCTCCACATGGCATTCCAGGTCATGCGGCTCAGGAAAAATATTATCCCAACTTCCTTTTTTGTATCCCAAACACAAATCATATCCTAAAACCCCCAAGAAACTAATTAAATTGTACTTACAATGGAAATTTCTGAATCAGATCAACCATGTGTTCGGGACATTCTTCCCTCAGATACCCATAGAATTTGGAAAATCCTACTCCATATACATTGAATTCCCAAATAACAAAGGGTGATCTGAAAAGAGAGGTCTGTTAAGAGAAAACCAGCCTTTGATACCATTTAGTCACAATGCAACTTAGGTCGATAATGAACCAGTCACCTGAACTGATCTACGACAAGGCCTAAGATTGATTCCTGATCCTCCCGGGCTGGTGACAAGAACTATGGAATCGACAGAGACGATGTGAATGATTATTCGCAATACAAATAAATAAAATCAGTGAAAATAGTAGAGATAAGCCAAGGATAAATAAACCAAACAAACAATTAAACATGAACTGATGTAGAAAAAGAAAAAAATAGACGTCTGAAATAACTCTGTGTGACCCCATTGGTCACTCTCTGACTTAAAGATCAAATTTCTGCCAAGTGGAACACACCCATGCTAGAACATACACATGAAAAAAAAATATAAAAGAACTGTTTGTTTGAGTATTAAAAAATTATAGGCTAGCCCAATAAACTATTTCCCAATCCACTACCATTGAAAAATGAGAAAAAATCAATTCTTAATTTGAACTACAATATAATGAAGTATGTATTTCTACAATTTTTAAATAAAAAATTACAAACCATTGCACTTAAAAGTTTTCAAAACTAAATTCATTTCATTAGTGGTAATAAGATTTTAAAAAGAAATGTGTTTTCTTACATTTCTTGATTTGCACAGAGAGAATAAAACACTTTCATTTGAAAACCATTTTCAGAAAATGGCTTAAAACCGGCTCACCACTTTCCATGAAAAAAAAACACAAAAGTGAACAATAGTAAGTACACAACAAGGGAAATGTAGATAGGGATGCAAGTATCTCAACAATATTTCAATCTACTAAAATCCACTATACATAGGATAACCCAAGAGATTGAGAATAATCCAGATGACATTAATACATGCAACCCCTTCAACAATAGCATTTCACACACGATGAAGTCTAAAGATCCATATGCCCATCCACCCTTTCCCAAGATAGGTGAAGGGAAAACACTCTAGTAATAAACAAAAACATATCCACCAACTATGGTACACTGATCAATACCATATCCTACCAGTGCAGTACTCATCTCAGAAAATTCTCTCTATATTCCAAGTTTGTATGTTGCAAGTATAAAAGGAGGGGAGCCAACATATGCCACTAAGATTTAAATGAAAACATATATTGATAATAATATTCATAGCATGCCACACCTCGATTCTCCTTAAGTCCTACTCTCATTCCATAATAATAGATTATAAATGGTTCCCAACCGACGATTACACATAATGGATCCCAAGGATTCCACACCGAGGACATCCCAACCATGCCATGTTGGAAAGGCATGAGGAGATACCATTAGTGGTTTTTATAATAAGAACTACCCCCTTATTTTCACAAAGTGGTCTAACATTCTATCAAACAACCCATAAAATCATTCCTTACCAAAGTCAAAAACCAATTTCCGAGGAGGTGAAAGACACACCATTTACCAAATAAAATCGTTTGTAAATCTCCTTGAAAAAATTCTTGAAACACATTCAAACAAAACCAAAATTTATGAAAAACACCAACCGAGGTAAAATTAATTGTTACAAAACAAACCAAATTTAAAAAAGTTAACTTCACATTTCACATTGCTTAAAACATTTGAGACCTTTTCATGAACCCAAAAATCCATTTTTTCACAAGTAGCACATTAATTATCAAATCCAAACAACATTGGAAATCCATAAAAGGCCCCAAACCATATTTTCTCATGCTTATTTAAATTTAACAAAAACAAATAAACATTTTATATCACATTTAACACCAAAAACCAATTGGGAACCATTCCGAAGAATAAACATAAAAAACATAGAAACAAATTTTAGTAGACACCCAAAATGTCATAAAACACCAATTTTCACATCAGGAACTTTTTTAAAATGATAACCCAAGTATAAAATATCACAAATTAGGTGTGAAACAAAAAATAATTTCATTAAACAACCAATGTGCACACCTATAAACAAATAATTCCATTTTTATAAAACAAAGACTAGACTACAAATTTTTCAAACCTAATTAAATACCCAATATTTCACTATTAATTAACATATATCTAAAGCAAGAAAAAGTAGAAATAGATGATACTAAAATCATAAAGCCAAGTTCAATAGGACCTTACATTCAGTGTGCGCTACATTAGAAGAACAAACCAAATTATCAAAAACCAATCCTTAAAACATTATCCACACACTAAATGCTTAATCTAGAGAGTACTCAACCTTATTTAAAATTATTATAAGTGAAAAGAACATAAAATTGATTATTATTATATTTATAAGGTTAGCGCTTGGGAAACCTACCTTGATTCCATGGTGTGACGACAATGCTCACTCGGAATTTCCATGTACGGGTCCTAAACAATAACCCTACCAAGAACAACCATAAATCGAAATACCCACTAAAAAAACAAAGACAAGAGAAAGAATAAAAATAAATATAAATAAAAAATCACAACCTAATGGGGAAAAAGGTATACCGGTGGGCTGCACATTCTGGATGCAGGGGCTGCGACTGGAGGCTGGCCACTGGAGAGGGTTTTGGAAGGTGCACAAAGGTGCTAGTTAGAGGAGGGGTCAACTAAAGAGGTAACGGAGTGTAACGCTTCCATGAACCGAGCAGGGGGGGCAAGGGTCGATCAGTTGGTGATGTGTGTGTCAGTAAGGATAAGGCGTCGGTCTTCTGTAGTGCCGGTGCAATCAAGATGGGCTGAGGGGTTGGGGTTGGCTGGTGCTATCAGAGCAAGGGAGCTGAGAGTGGTCGGTCAGTTGGAATATGAGGTGGAGGAGGATAGTCTAGAAGTGAGGGGGAAGACACCAACTGGAGCATAGGGGTGTGAGGTGAAGCCGGAGCGGGGAGGGGAGGTGTGTCTACGAAAAAGAAGCTAGGCCGCACACTGTTCATGAGGGAATGGGGGACCGAGAATGGGAGGCGGCATCTTGGGGGGAGATGGGGAGTATGACGGGGAGGAGGATTGCACTGCACACTCACACATAGGAGGGTTGGGGGTCATGTCTGCCACATGAAGAGTGTAATTAGGCTTCACTTTTTAACATTTTAAAAAATCACCCTAAGACAACTTATTAAAAAAATGTGATAGAATAAATAACAATAATATTAATAATAATAATACCACATAATAGTACTAATGTTTAATGATAAAAATAATAATAATAAATGTACTCATATTTTTTCAATAATAATATAATTATTAACACAATAAAAAATTTAAATGAAAATAGAAATTTTGTTTTTTAATTAACAAATATATTTAATTTAATTTTCTAAGAACAGGTGGTCACGTAGTTTCCATGGTCAAACCACATGGCTTCCTAATTCATGCTCTTACCGTTCGCCCGATGACTTCAACACCAAAAAGTGAACTTTAATATAACCCAAAGAAATATATTTTTTTGGGACTCACCCCAACCCCAAAAAATATTTATTTATGGTAGAAAATATTTTATTAAATTAAACACAGGTTCGGGGTGTGACAGATCGCATAAAATATAAATATATAATGTATTTCTTAAAAAATGGTCATTTCCCTTGTGATACCCTCTTATATTATACAAGTCAATAAATAATATTTTCTCTTTATCCTGCATTTCCATCAGTATATAAAGTATAGATTTTACTCTCCAAATCATGATCCCCCAATTTTTCAATTCATTACCACTTTTTGGGTCTGCAAACCACATATAAATCTTAAATTATTTCATTAATGCCAAAAAACCCCCACAACATATGCAAATAGAATCATACAACTATAGATTCTTATATTTAAATTTTCCATGTCATGGAATCCTCCATCACAACATGACCCATTTCGACAATAAAATCCAAATAATATGTGAGAATTTGTTTTTAAAAATATCCAAGACAATTATGATAGGATCTATTAATTGTTATGACTTGTTGATATCATTTTACAACATAACTCATGTATATGATTAGATATATTAACAATCATATATTATGATATATTATATATCATAATCATTGGATTGAATAATTTTCAATAATATGTTAATATTTATAATTTAAAATAGTGTTACATATCTAATTATTCATCCCAGTTACTCTTACGCTTGTTTTAGATGAATTATTATGTGTTCTGAAGCTGTTTAAAAAAGATTATGTATCCCCAATTACATTTTTTTAGCAGTTATAGATAAAAATAATAATATTTACATATTTTCTTGGTAAAATTAATGCATTAGGAAAATATAAAAGTCTCGTAGGTTTCATTTATGTATTAGCCAAGATACATATATATTTTCAGTGTTAGATTTATTTATTGGACTTATAAATATTAGGAATAATGACATTTCCAAATCGATGATGGTAAAATTTATGTATTATCTTTGTTACCTTTACGTATTTACCTATCTAATATTATAAAATATCCTAGTAAATATTGTGTATTCAGAATAATAAAAATTCATTCAAATTTGAATTCCCACATCCAACTCAACTCAACACTTATCTTCTCCACACATTTCAATGTTATTTTAATGTCTTCCATTTTATTTTGACTTCAAATCATACCCAACATTAGAATTTTTCTTGAAATCATTCCCCTCTTTGGATTTTTTTATTAATCAACCTCTGATTTCCATTAAAACTCATCCATGATCTGCATCACATTTTTCCCTCAAATTGAAAACAAATTAAAATGGGTTTCACTATTTCTAAATATTATTATGAAATGGGAAAATAACATAGACTTTGATCTAACCCTTGTTAAACATCATTTTAAGAGATAAAGGAATAATTTATTTCATTAAAATTAATCCTTCTTTAGATTACTAATTTAGTTAGCTACTAATTCCCCACATATTGTGTCTCTGGCAGTAATATTTTTCTAATAAAATATGATGGTATTTATGAAAACAATCAATGTGGAATTTAAATCTAAAAAAGGGTTGAGAAAAATCCAGACAAGGAATAGGTGAATTACACTTACCATTAAGGGTAAAAAACCATGATATCAATCCATCTCTTCTTCGTGGGTCCTCCCAAATTATTTAAAGGGTGAAAAAATGTTCATTGCACAATATAAGAGATTTTAACATTTAATATAGATTCAATTTTTTTGAAACTAATTATTCACAAGTACACACATTTATCCAGAACCACATTATAGAATCATATCCTCTAATATAAACATTATAAATTCTCTTCCTTATATGAATATTTTGGTCTGTGTGACATAATTCAATTTTCACCACATGAATTTAAATCATTACGCCGCTTGGATGGTTCAATCATTGGAATCTTAAAAGAATTAGTTTCTCCCACTATTTTTGAACCAAATCTATGGTTTATAACTAATAAAATCATGATAGCAGTACTTTGAACCAAATATTCACCATATGCATGTCAAAATCAATTGTCTCTATTGACTAAAGATTAAAATACACCGCAAAAACAATGTTTTCCAATTTTATTTCCATTACAAAAAACTCACCCTTTCATCAAAATTCTAAAAGAACATTATAAAAATCATTATTGCATGCTTTGAATCCAACTAATGCTCTTTTGGAGAATGGTTTCAACTAACTCTCTTCATCCTGAACTAATAAAATAGTTTGTTCTAGAAAATAATAGTTCTACTCATGCTAATAATGATGCTCTTGTGACCAGAAACATATATACTAAAATCACTATATTAACATGTCCACCATGATTCATATTTTTTTAAAAAAATTATCTACATTAATATACTGCATTTTTCTATGAAATTGAGTGACTAATAGACATGTAACATGTCACTCTATTATAATTCAACTCATCTTTTCCTGATTTTGTAAAATATACCAACGAATAGATCAATAAATTACATTATATCGATCATGTTTATGACAAAATCGCATGTCACTCATTCAAATTGTTGATCACATCATATATATTTAATCTATGAATACTTGTGAATTTACTTATTTTATTTCAATATAGGGATAATTGTATTTTCATGTCATAATAGTGAGAAAATCCCATATTTATTTAATTCCAATAGATAACATGATTAGAAATATACCCAACCACCATTGTATTGGTTATGTTATATTCATACATGCGTAAGTAGGGAATACATGTGCAAACATTCTAATTCATGGTATCCCATTAACCTTAGTTAATCATTTTGTATAGTAAGTATATAAACATATGTATATAATTGACAATATAACATTGATTAACATATTCTATGGTGCATCATTCAAAGTAATAATTGACTATATTTGACCTCACCAATATATTATTCATACCTCATATAAAATACATTGTAATTAATAAAATATTTTTCATACAAACCATACTATATCATTTTAACAAATAATACATCATAATAATCATTTGAATGGGAAAACTCAATGTTCCACATTAAGGGGATGTTATCATTCGCCTATTTATAAAATTATAATAACATGACCCATGAATGAATTATAATTTTTTATTTTCTTTTTTATAATAAATATTTACATGAATGTTACTTGTTTTTACATTTACTCACTATGTATCCATGGATCCATTTTCCCCCCTTATAGGTTAAATGAAATCATCTACTACTCATTATACCATTCAAGATAAATAAATTAGAGTATAAGGGTAGAGTTTACATTTGTTTTGTTATTTGATGTAAAACGTTTTATGCCCAATTTTTCAGATATATTTACATTTTTATTATATTTAGATAGATATTTTAATGTTTTGGGTCCACTTCAACCACTAATGGTCATATGATGATCCAAAAAACCCATTCAGAATTATTAACCATGTTTCATAAATGATTAAATGTAATTTTTCTAGATTTTTAAAAAATATTATTGTAACCTTGGTGTAGTGATACATGTGGCGGTTCATTTTTGGGACTCACCAAGCACCATAGATGTATTAACATGGTAAGAGTTTTTATGGGACTTGAAATTTCCAAAATTAGTTGTGTCGCGTTATAGTGAAAGGTATAGAGAATAATCAAGAAAAAAATTAATAATGGTTAAACTACATTACATTATACTAGACATCCCTTGATTATGGCTTACACCATATGTAGTGGAATAACTTGTTCGGACATTTTGATAAGTTATTTCAACATGGAATAACATTACTCGAATGTTATTTGCAATGTTAGCCTCATCATAACCATTACTTGAATATTACAAATTAGATAGAGAATGGGAACCATGAATAATTTCATTCTTTGGGTAATCATAAAATGTATAATTTTTTAAACAATTTTTTTTTAATTGTTTATAAATGGTTCATTAATAATTTTGGAAGGTAATTGGATATAATTAAATTAAAAAATTCATAATAGGATAATTATTAACAAATTATTTATAATTAATATATATTTATTTATACATATGGAATAATATTAAATGTAAAATGTTAGTATTTAAATACCAATTACCAAAATTATTGGGCATGCCTTATGAAATATAAATTCATTTCATTATCTTGAAATGATAATGGATAATAAAAAATGTTTTTATAATGTATAAATTATTCCAAAATATGAAATATATTATATTAATAAATATCAATTATTAAAAAATAAATAATTTTTTTGTCGTAACGTCTGGGATTTTTTGTGTATTTTTTAGATATTATATAAATTATATGCTAGACTGCATGATGAGAAGTCATGCAATTATGAGGCCCGATGTGCCCATAATAAATGTGTGAATAATATTAAAATATTTTTTAAAACGCACACACAATTTCCATGAAAAAGTAGTGTATCTCTTAAATGTAATCTTGGATCATGAATATTACAATTGAACTCATAGTAGTGGTTTTACCCTATCTTTGACAAAACATTTGTCAGCTTGGGTCGTTTGTTAAAATATTTTCATGGGAATAAAATGAATAAAATGAAAAAAATTATTCAATGTTATTTTAATTTTTTGATTTCATGAAACAACTTCTTTTTTACATAAATGTATCTTTATTCAATAACTACATGGTTAGCCACATACCCAAAGAATATTTGGATGATTGTTGGGGAGAGATCTGGGAATCCCAAGGGACGAATGACAACAAATCAAGGATCGATGATCGACACACATCAACTTTGATGAATAATTATAAATAACGTAATCATTATTTGTTCTTCCTCCAAAATCAATACAAATTGAGATAGGGTGTGTTATTTAATTGGTTTATTCCACATACTTTATTTCTATAACTGACATGAATTAATCGATGAACAGATTGATTCCTAGATCATGTGTATTTCAAGATGAGATTTATTCTATGGGATTTATTTGATATAGTTTTCTAACCCAAATCCAATGTTCTTGATCATTGAACAAGAACACATAGACAATGATGATACACCCTTTTTTGTGTTCCTTTCCCCCTCTTTTTTCTTGTTCTCTACTACTTGGATCCTCGTGGTCCCACATTAACTTCTCCATGTGGTTCAGTGCTCGATCTGACCCATGAATTTTATGAAAATTTACAACCAAGGATGGATCAGTTTACATTGGGACCAAGGAGATTAGACCTATGATTTTTTTTTATTTTAGACATCAGAGGAGGTTTTGTGGTCCACTAAAGGGTCCACAAATGGGTGTGAGAGGTGGTCAGTGGTGTGAAAAAACAGTAATCCTGCGGGTAATGGAGCCGCATATGATCTATATCTACAATAGTGGATTCAAGTTGCGGTAGGGATTGGTGGTGGTGGATGCATGATCTACAGCCACAGAAGGGGGATCAGCGGGGGATGCATAGTGGGATGAGGTAGGTGGTCCCTATACAAGTAGGCCAAGATGAGTCATGGTCATGGATAAGTTGGTGGGCTAGGTCAAATCGGTGGGCAGGGTCGGATGATATGGGCAAGATTGGACCTAGGATGGATCCTGAGAAACTGGAGTGAAACCTAGTTAGTGTCGACCGAAATGGTCAATGAGGTGTTGTGGTCACCCAATCTTCCCTGAGTGCAGTGACAATGTGTTTGGTCTGTGGGTGATTGATTTTGGTTGTCAAACATAGAGGTCAGTCGATGTGGTAGGAGGAGGGACTGCATCAGATGATAGTGACGGTAGGGGGACCGACCATGGTGGTTGGTCCATGGGCCTCAGTAGTTCTATGATCATATTCTTGATTGGCAGTTTCAAATATTCATAACTCCTAGATGGAGCATCCAAATGATGTGAAATTAGTGGCAACGTGAAACTAATTTTAAGATGGCTGACTCAAGAATAATGTTGTGTACATTCTTTGGATTCGACGATCTTATTTTTCATAGTTTTGACTAGTATTGCAATAGTGTGTCCCCTTGGCCCCTTCCATGAGGGTACATTTGGACATTACATCCATATCACTATATTTTAATCCCCACTAGAGGCCAAATCTAAAATAGAGATATGGTTCCCCTTCACGAGATTGGAGTGTGATTGTCTATCATCCCAAGTGGAGTTTGTATAATTGGAGTGAACTCCTTGATTAGGGTGGTGATCCTCCATCTAGCATGCCACATTATTACGGTTTTCTGGAATTGTTGGCATACAATCCCATATGTAGTGGTTTGATCCATATTGGGTTTGCGGTGTACCCAAGTGGTTTTGGGCATGACCCCACTCCCTGTGTATCAAATTATTATGAGATAAATGTTTTCTATTTGGAAAGTTCTCAAATAAGATATAAATCTTCAATGAGTGTCTCCAATGATAAAACAAATCATGGAGTGGGATATCCTGGAAGAAGCATTGCATTGACCAAATCCTATGTATGGAAGTTGGTTATGATTTTCTGATTATTTGAAGTGTATCATGAGTATATATGGGATTCATTTCTTATTTTATCTATTATACCATGTTATATCTTGTATTGATCTGAGTATACCTGGTGCTTCTTGTTTAGTGTGTTCTAGATTCCTTAATGTGTACTTCTATACTCACCCCAGCACAGGCTTTGCCCACACCCTTCATGACCAATGTAGATTTTATCCCTCTTGACGATGTTCTAGGGGGATCATAAGTGGGTGGAGCGTAGATATAGTTGGGCGGGCCAAGGATTTATCTGTTAGATTACCTCTGATGTAGCCCTCACAGAAGGAATAAGTTGGAATATTTATATTTTCTATTGGACTTGTGTACAAACTCTATGGTGGGATTGTATTTGACCATGTTTACTTTTCTTTAATGTTGTTTTTACTCAATTTGTTGGATCTTAGTTGTATGAATGGACGCTTTTAGTGGTTTTACATTTCATCATTTTTTGGCTTGGAGATGCATGTGTGTGTACATGTACTTTAAGGTAATACATGAAATTTTTGTGAAATGACTAATCTGTGCTAGTGACCATCCCTTGGTCTATAAAATGTTGGATTGGGGTAGTCATATCATGGGCCCCTCTAGGACCGATCATGAAAGAGTGGTGTCAAAGAGATGTTGGTTATACTTTAGGACTGTGATTCGATTATATTGGATTGGGGAAATTGTGTTAAGTGTTTCGAGTTTTTCTTTCATGCCCAGGACCCTAGTGTGGGTACAGCAGCCGACGTATCTATACATCACGACATAAATCCACTTATTTTGGACTTAGTACAATAAAAAAGTTGTTTCAGGAAAAAATGGCACATTCATCATAAAGGAATGATTCTATCTTAAATTTTCTTCTTGTGTCATCTCCCCATATATACTCAGTTGACCATGGTAAATCCTATTTTATTTTAGGGTTCCTCCATATAAAAAGCTTGTGAGGATTCCACCACATGACCATTAGGATAATCTAACTAGTGATGAAGCATCGATACAGGGGATTGTTCTAGAGATAGCACATCTGGATGGTTTACCTGCTATACCACCACCTGTCGAGTAGTATCTACTACAAGCACTTGTAGATAAGGATGAATTAATACTGAGTGCATTCCAGGAGTTTCATAGGCAGAAACCTTCTAGGTTTTGGGGTAAGACAACCACCAAAATGGAGGAGTATTGGATAGAGGTATTCAACCATGTTTTCTTCCTTGTTAGGATGAAATCCTGCTAGATGAAAATCCTTATCAAAATTATTATTCAAGTATCCACATGGTGGTGGTGGATCATGGTGACTAAATCAGATAACGATACAACTCTCACCTAGACAAACATTGGGAATCTCTTCAGAGATGAGTTTTTTCAATCCACATTGTGTTTGGTATATGGAAATGATATTTTACATCTAAAGCTGTGTAGTATGACCATGGAAGAGTATTCAACTATGTTTACAGATCCTTCATGCTACCACTTGGATATGGTATGGGTATTGTTCTTTAGGTTTCATGCCTTCAATTTGGGCTTAATCTGGGATATCTGAACATCTTTGGTCTCTCTTATTATTTCTAGCAATAATGGGGTACTTGAGAGGGCCATGTTAGTGGACCATTTTCTAGTAGTGGATACACTACTTATTGAAGATAGCTGTGGGAACTCGGTAGTTGTGACCATGATAGGAGGTTGTAGATGGTAGTCACATCAATTCAAGGGGGTTAGGCTCTTCAGTAGGAAATCCTAGGACTCATGGTCAGAAATGTTGGGCTCCTATAGAGGCTCGAATCATCCATGGGACATGAGTGATTTCTCATGAGATTTTCTGGGAAATATGGCTAGAGATTTTCCGACCTATCATACAGCTTCTCATGAGATGGTAATGGTAATTACAAGACAGAGACAATGTTAGTAGCTGGGTGTTCTGCAGGGAAGAAGACATGGAAGAAAGCCTATCAGGGAAGCATGAGGTTCTCAAAGGTTTGGCCTATTACCACCACCACCTCCAAGTGGTCCATGACAGGCTCAAGGAGCAAGTGGACATGGATGAGGATAGCTGCAGTCTATAAAGGCTTATGACCACATGTCTATACGTATGATAGGAGTTATGATAGTGTATTTCCTACCGTATCTTTAGTATTGATAGAAAAATGTGTTAGTCATTATTTTCTAACCACGAATATTGTTCCAGATGTAGATATTCTATTTTAACTGTTGAATCAACCCTTATGCTTAGAGACTCCTACTTGAGGACACATGATAATAACACACTGGTTTCAATTATGTGTCATCACTATTGTAGTTTATATTTTGGTTTGAGATCACTTGGTAGAGATATTGAGTCCTTTTGACATCATTCTAGCCGTGGATTGGTTATCCACATTTCATGATCATATTGGTTATTTGAGGAGAAGAGTGTGGTGTGTCTGAATTGATGGAACAATGTATTACTTTTTCAGCGAACGGAAAATATAGGTGGAATAGGATGGACCCACACATCATCATATGACTAGACTGACCAATAGATCAGTGGAGGTTAGGAGTCTATTGTTTCTCATAGTCATGGAGGAGTATGAGGACATCTTTACCAAAGATGTTCATGTTTTACATCCCCACCATGAGATAGACTATTGCATTGATCAACACCCCTGGACGAAAATGATATATACACCTTAATATCATATGGCTCTCATAAATATTGATGATATAAGGATACATTTGGAGGCCGTGAAAATAAATGGATTTTTGAAACCTAGTGTTTTACCCTAAGTAGCCCATGTTTTGTTTTCCAATATGGAAGATGGGAGCCTGATGTTGTGTGTGGATTAACAACACTAAAACTAAGTGATTGTGGAGAACAAGTATCCACATCCAAGGATTGATGAACTATTTGAATAGATGAAATGAGATTGATGGTTATTGATGTTTTCCCCCATGTTAGGCTATCCCCATTAGTGAGTTTTAGATGGGGATAAATCGAAGATGACCTTTAGATGTCGTTATAGTCACTATGTGTACATCGTGATTCCATTTGGCATAAATAACACCACAACAATGTTCATGGGACTAATGAACCAATTATTTCTGCTATACATAGACTGATTCATGGTTGTCTTCGTAGATGAAATCCTATTGTATTCGGCATCTTAGGAGGAGAACGTGAGACACTAATGGATAGTTCTATACACTCTCTTAGAGCACTAGATTTAAAGAAATCTCTCAAAGTATCATTTCTAGATTTTTTATATCCATTTTCTTATACACATCATCTTATAGAATGGAGTTTGTAGTGGATGCTGTTAATGATGAGTAAATTAGTTCTTGGGTGACACCCATGATTATTACCAAGGTGAAAATTTTCCTTGTATTGGTAGAGAACTATTAGAGTTTTCTACAAGACTTCTACAGAGTGGAAAACCATTGATATATTTGACATGAAAAGGGAACCCTTTTGAGAAGATATAAAATTGAAATCAGTACTTTCAAGATTTGAGGTGGAGGATTACGAGCCCTCCCATCATGTGGTTACTAGAGGAAGCTGTCAAGAACATTGTGTTTTGTGATGTATCATGGAATGAGTTTGGTCGTTTCCTCCTGGAGAGTCAAGAAGTGATTACCTATGATTCACGCTAGTCTAGATAACATGAGAATAACTATGTGACCCATGATCATGAGTTAGTAGTGGAAGACTTCACATTGAATATGTGATGACACGACGTGATGGGTGAATGGTTTATCATCTACTCTAATCACAAGGGCGTCAATTATATATTTTCCAAGAAATATCTTAACATGAGATAGGGGTGATTTCTATATTTCCTGAAGTATTATGAAATCGATATTTTATATACTCATAATAAGGGAAACGTCGTTGAAGATTCTCTAAGTAGGAGATGTAATTTTCTCTAGATAAATGTGGAATCAGAGTAGTTAGCCTCATTTTATATTTCCATTATGGATGGAGATGGAGTGTCTTACGTCCAGTCAATGGTTGTCACCCCTCCACTCTATTAGTGAGTTAGGGACCTATAACTTGGGGATACTGACTGTGAGAACCTATGTGATCAGAATTTCCAAAAGGAATGCTCTTGATGGATATTCAAATGTTGGGGTTCCCATAATTTTCATTAGAGGATTCAGGATGGTACTAATAACATTATGGGAGGAGGTTTTGAAGGAGTTTCATACATCCCCTTTATAGTACATCTAGGTGTGGTGGCAATGCACTAAGAACTCTGATGTTAGTTTTGGTGGAAAGGTTTGAAGATAGGAGTTAAAGAGTTTGTTTCTAGATTCCTAACTAGTCAGTAGGTAAATACTAAGACCCAGGTTCTAGAGGGATTATATCATCCGCTTATGGTTCCAAAATGGAAGGGGGATGGGATATTGATGGCTTCATTCTAGGTTTACAACGTACATTTAAGGTACCCTATGATGTCTGGGTAATTATTTACTGACTCACCTAGTCAAACCACTTACTATCTATCTAAGAGAATCATTCAGTATCGGTATTTGGATGTATCTATGTTTAGGATACCTTTTTACTCCCTAGAGATCCATCAATGATTGTTTCTAATCGTCATGCCTATTTGAAATTCTGTTTGTGCGAGGGATTAAAGGAGGTGTTTGGGACCCAGTTAGGATTGAACAAAATTCCTTTCACGCAAACAAATGTCTAAAATAAGAGGACCATTAAGGTTTGGGATGACATGCATTGATTTTTCATTATATTCTTTGACAATAGTTTGAAGGATCGCATACCACTGGTGGATTTTGCGTTCAAAAACTACCATTAAACAATCATTATGGATCCTTTTGAGACTTTTTATAGGCACCCTTTCTAGTCACCCCATTGTTGTATTAACCAAGGTGAGTTATCACTCATGGGACCTAATTCAGTGCAAGACTCTATAGAAAATGTATAGATCATCCAGGAGTGGATGAAGACTTCCCCGAGCCATCAAAAGTCTTATGATAACAAGCAATGGAGGCCTTTGCAGTTTGATGAAGGAGGCCACGTGTTTCTTCCCATTTCATCATGGGGGGATTATAGTTATTTGGATAGGAGGAAAGATATTTATGAGGATAATTGGGCCTTTCCAAATACTACATAGAGTTAGTGAGGCGGTGTACCACTTAGATCTACATCCATAGATAGACCAGGTACATGAAGTCTTCTACGGGTCTCAGTTGAGGTGGTACATGTATGATCCCTCACACATTATCGATTGGGGTGAGCTGGGCATTAGGGATGGAGAGTAATTTCTTGAGTATCCAATTAAGATCGAGGTTTGGAAGGATAGGATCCATCGAGGGTGATCGATTCATTTGTTGTGCATCCAATGGAATCACGGGAATCTCTAGTGAGAATTTGGGAGTGGGAGGATTTGATACGTACTCTCTACACACATCTGTTTGAGTAGCACATGTTTTGGCCTTTTAGGATTGTAAATCCCCAAGGTAGGGGAAATGTAACATATCTGATTTTTCGTTTATTTTCTATATGTATTATATAGATTATTTTCAAGATGAAGCACTAAGATTTTTCTGTGATTTTAGGTCCTCGTGTTCCCAAAATAAATTTTTTAAAAATATTAAAATATATTATTTCATGTGCACATAGTTTTCATGAAATGTGGAATAACTCCTATATAGTTTCATAGATTAGAAATATGAGTTTACCATTGAACTCAGATTTGTGTTTTTTCACTAGGGTTGACTTATATTTGGTCTACATGTTCCATTTTTTAAAAATTTATCATGAACATATAATCAATAGAATTATTTAATAAAATTAATTTTATTTATTTTTTTGTGGTACAAACATATTTTTCTATAAATTTATTCTTATATCAGAATTATAGGGTCAGCCTTATAACATTGGAACTTCTATAGGATCATTTTAAAGAGATCTAGAATCCTTTCAGATGAACGAAAATTGATTGCGAATTGATGATCAATGTACTTATTTTTTCATGGTTCTCGCCAACGAACAAAAAAAAACTTCATTATTTTTCATCAATTGATCCAAATAGAGGAAGGGTTTATTATTTAATTGGTTTTTTCCCATTTCTTTATATCTATTATGAGCGTTAATCAATCAACCAACAGATTGATTCAAAAATCATGTGTATTCTGATATGGGATTTATTCTATAAGATTTATTTGACCTTGTTTTCCAACCCAAATACCCCATTCTAGATAATTGGCAATGAATTCTTAGAAAATGAAGATAAAATATTGTTCTTATTTCTTTTATTCCTCTTTTCTCACATTCTTCCCCAATTGGATCCTCATGGTCCCTGCTCAATGTTTCTTGGGGGATAAGAGCTTAATTTAACCTTCATATTTTAGGAAAATCGGCAACTAATGCTGGATCAATGTAGATCAGGAACAAAGCAGCACATATTTATGATTTTTTATTCTTTCAAGCATCGAAAGAGGCATCGTGGGTCATGAATGATACACTAGAATGTGGAAGCCAAAGTTAGTTGAGATGGACTGCGACATATAGGGGGTCCTTGTGCGGGCGATGGAGTAGTGTGTGGCCGAGATATGTAGTGGTAGACATAGGGTGTATCCAGGATTAGTAGAGGTGGTGAAAGGATTGACATTGATATATTGGTGATCGGTGGAAAACACAGAGCGTGCCGAGACATGCAAGCCACATGCGATCGAGTTCTGTTTAGTTTAAGGTCCAGTCTATGTTGGTAGGATGGGTCAGGATGGTGGGCTAGGTTAGATGAGATGGACCTCAGTTAAATATTGGGAAAAAGGGGAAGGTCTTGATTATGGTAAAACCTGATGTTGACCATGGGGTTTCAGTAGCTTGATCTACCGTGGGCGTAAAGAATGCATGACCGGTTTGTGCCGGTCAACCACGGGGGTCTACCAGAACAGTTGGTCGGTGGGGTAGGTGGGATGACCGTGGTGTATGGTCCATGGGTGGTCATTTGGTGTGTTAGGTGGAACAACCACAATGGTCAGTTCGTTGTCATCGAAGGGTCTATGGGAAACTTCTCGAGCGACAAGATCAAATGGTCATTACTCATAAAGGGAGAATATAAACAATGAGCGGTCAGTTGTAGCATGACCCTAATTTTAGAATGGTCAACTCAAGAAATATTTTTGGTAACTTATTTGGATTATAGAATCTTATCATATATATTTTTTGACAAAAATATGTAGATTGTGTTCCCTTGTTCCCTTTCCACGACGGTCTAATGTGGAATTACATCCACATCATGGGATTTTAATCCCCTCTAGAATCTGAGTCTCAGATAAAGTTATGGTTTCCCATCATGACACTAGAGTGTGATCCTCTATCATCTCTAGAAGGGTTTTTCGAATCAAGGTGGCCACTGTGAGCAGTGAGTTGATACCTCATATACAGGTCCACATCTATATGGTTTGTGGAATTACAGGAATACAATCCTTTACATAGCGGTTTAATCCAGATTGGGTTTTGGGTGACCCCTAGTCATTCTCAGCATTAATCCATCCCTATGTATCACAATCTTCTCAGAACTGTACATTTTCATAAGGTGGGCCCAAATTTTCTAGACCTCTTCGTAGAGTGTCTCTGATGATAACATGGATAATTGATTGGGATCCCCAAGAACGACCACAGATTCGAAAAGAATCTTGTGCCATGTAGTTGTGTATGAACAACTCATGTTGTCGAGTATCTACTGAGTTTACATGAGATTCTTTTCATCTTTTATATGTCACAAAATGTTACATCTTTCAATTATCAAACTATACTTGGTGCTATGTGTTCAGTGTTTTCGGGGAATTGGATTCAGTATTGTTATACTCACCCCTTTACAGGCTTTTCCCACACTTGTTGTGTCTTGTTAATATGGAGGCCCTTTTGATGGTGTCCTAGGAGTACCATGTGTGGGTTTATCATATAAAGAGTTTGGTATATCGAGGTGTTTTACGGATATTACCTTTGACTTTGTCCTTTCCCTTGTAGTGGGTTGGACTCTTTATAATTTTAGGTTGACTTATGTACAAAATCTTTCTATTGGGATTGTATTTTTTCTTATTCACTTTTCCATTACTTTGTATTGTACTGTAGTCAAGGAAACATATTTGTATTCATGAATCCTTTCATTTGTTTTACATTACATCATTGTGTGTCTTGGAGATTTGTGCATGTGTACAAGTAATTTAGGATAATGCCTTCCATTGATGGGAAATTCCTACTCGTTACTAGTCACCAGCCCCTTGCCTATTAGAGGATGGATTGGGGTAATCGTGACACAGTACCATCTGGGATGGGTCATGATTATAGAGATCTAATTAAATATTCTTTATTTGGAAATTATTTAGACCTAAAAAATTAATCTAAATTTTAAATATGGAAATTTTTCAAGGATATTTTGATTATGTCAAAGATATACATAATTTATATTGAATAGTGAAATATTTATATTTTTGGAAATATCATATAAATACAACATAAAAAAATATAATTTTTTAAAATTCAATCGAGCATGAAGTGTTTATATTAATTTTTTACCTTTTTTTAAATTCTTAAAAGATTGTTTTTTAATAATAGTTTTTAAATGTCTCATGTATTGTAAAATAATGATAATAAATATTTATTTAATAAACACATTTTATATAAATGTTTAGTATGTTCTTAAATAAATGTGAATATATTTTTTGACTTAAATTATCTATAAAATATTTATATGAGTTGGTGACTTTCATTACATGTTATGTAAGACTCCATAAAATATATTTTTCATCTACCTTAAACTCGGGTTTCTATATTTTGAGAATAATAATGATCATTGAATATAGTTTTTTCTAATTAGGTGATTGAAATATATTGAATTGAATTTAAACTTGTGGAAAAATTCTATAGGAAGATGGACTTGGGGTCAGACCACCTACTGGCCAAGAGGCAATGCCATGTCTAAGAGGGAGAATGTGGATGTCTATTTGTAGATCTAGTCATACTAATTTGAAGATTATAAATTTCATATAACTCTATATATTTTCAAGAAATGTTCATATACAATATACATATGAGAGAGTTAGTTACATATGAATACTTTTGGCTTTATTTTTAGGTTAGAATCATATGATTTTCAGTTGTGTAGACAGTTAAACATTAATGTTTTTAGATTGTATTAATTATGTTACTAAAATTTTGATCCCCATACTAAAGTTGTATTATAATTCCTATAATAAATGGAATAAAAAACTATTTGATAATAATTATATTATATATAATTTTTATTAAAATAATATTCAAATTTTGTAGAATAAATTATTCATTCTGAAAAAAAAACTCAAATATTATGAGTGGAATTCCTTCAAAAGAGATACTTATCAATATATCATTCAACACACCATGTAATTCATACCATAGATGGATGATCATGAATTATCTTGAGTAAGGAATGAACACAATGAGTGATTGTAATACAACCATAGGAAGGTCATTCCATAACTGGGTTTCATTGAACAGAACATTGGTAGCTTATTTTTTGTGTTTCAATTGGGTTACACTCATTAAAAGGCTATAATAGGATTAAGATACAATATAAATAGAGTTCAATAAATCCATAAAATGGATTTGAATAATGTCTAATCCTCTAAACCATCCATGATTCATAACTAATATGATTGAGATGATACAAAACATGAATAATGAATCTGGGAGAAAAATTCCATAACAATGTTATTTTATATTGAATTATAGATCTTGGATAGACTATTTGATATGATGTTTTGGGTAATAATTTAATCTAGGTGAAAATTAATTTAAATGAATAAATTAAAAGATAAAATACATGATATTCAATCACTACTATGACATTATTTTAGTTAATGGAATAATAATCCAAATCACATTAATATCACTAATATGCATGACCTATTAAATAATGATAATTTTGTAAATATGATTGAAATGTTTTCTATAGTATAAACAATAAAAATATGTGAATTTTAATGTTATTGAGATTAATTCCATTATCCATGACTCATGTATATTTTATACCATGTCTGTAGCACACATTTGTGATTCTAAATAAAAACATAGAGACATGCGTGAATTGATGGAGGGTTATGTAGATCTTCTTATCAATAATAGAGATAGATTTGTTACATTTAATGTTAGTACTTATAATCTAATTCCACCTAGTGAATCAATCATAAAATAAAAAAGAATAGTTTTATTCTCTATCCAAAAACATTAGTTTTATTTCAATATCTAATTTTGAAAAGAAGTGATTTTAATCCATGTTTAGTCATGGTAGTTGGTCTATATATAAGAATGGGATATTTTATGGTGTAGGGAATATAATGAGTGGTTTATATATTATGGATATGTATAATTTGTTCTGTAAAATTTTAAATAATAAGTTCATGGTTGATTATAATCCCATGTACCATTATAATTATCACCTAATACAAATAAATGAGAAACACATTTGAAGAATCCCTAGATTTGAATTTTAAGATTCATTAAATTTTGAATCATAGGATACATGGAAATATATTTTTCTTGGAGAAATTCAAAATTCAACTTGTTTATGAGTAGTTGATAGGGATTTTAGACTATTATATCCTATACATGGTGTTGTATGTGGAAAATTAAGTACTCAAGAATGTAGTGTATTTAGGAACATAGATACTTTTACTGACTACTTTCGTCAACATGAGTATATATGAATTTAATGGGTCAAAAGAATTTATAATTTTATATGTTCAAATAGTTTCTTAAAATTGTATATAATACATTTGGAAATTGTGGTGACATTTACCAATTAGATCACAGTGTTGAATACATGAGAAAGAAAATCATAAATAAATTGCGATAGAGTATAGTCATGTCACAAACCATTCTTCATGAAACATAAGAGTTTAATGGTGTCTCTAAAATGAGTAATTAGACATTATTATACTTGTTTTTTTCAATCATTTGTTTAATTTGTCACATATTTTCATAGAAAAAACATCATACAGTGTATCAAACAAGAATGTGGCAAGGCTTGAAGGGCGTTCCTAATCCCCATAGGCTGGAGACTAGAAAATGAGCATTGAATACCAACAAGTGGGAATGATTTTTCCAATGTAGAAACAAGATACATAGAATATATTAATTGTGGAAAGAAAAAAGAGAAGGAACAATAAATGAACTATAATCCCTATTCAAAAAAAAAATAAGAATAAAGATATATCCCAGTAAATAATGATAAAACTATAGGCACATGTCTAATTATGAAAAAGGGATACTAATAAGAAAAAAAAGATACTCTGTGTGATATGTGGAAAAAGTTCCACTATTTCATGACCACCTAATAAAATCTTTCTTAAATTATACTCACCACCTCTCCATGGTTCCTTTCCATTTCTCGCATCATATGACAATACAAGGTCCATACAACCCCGAGTGAGTTTGTAGGGTGTGAGATAAACATGCATTGTAGGTCCTAAACCAGGTGTTTAATATCATGTCTCTCTACAATATTCCTAATATTTTTAATTTTAAGAAAACAATGCTTGAAAACTAACATAATAATTTATATCAAAAACATGGAAAATATTCCCTCCTTATATAGTTCTAACAAAACTAGGTTAAATGGTTTTAAAGAATAAATACCTAAAATCATTTTCATTTATTTAACTATGTATATAAAATCAAAAACATAAATATACTAATAATAAATGGAATCAAACCTAGTATATCATATATCTAAACTAGATAGTTCACTCATACCTCAGCAATAAAAATTAAATTTGTTCTCTCTAAATGTGTCTCTAGGATAAAAATTCTAGGGAACAATATAACACACTATTAATGTACCCCCTATAGTGATAGATAATCTTGTTCCTAAGACTCATGGCCTAAGGAATAGTGTAACTACCCATCCGAGAACCCAAAAACTGAAATTAGGACAATGGATAATACTAAACCCCCTCCTTGGAATGCAAGGATCCCATTTTTTCAATGATTTTATTTTGTTACAAGGGATGGTCATATTTCATAAATATTTTTCAGACAAACAATTTCCCATCACAAAAATTCATAGAAAATTAATTACCTAGTCCATTTATGAATGCTTAGAAAACCATTTTTCTTTTACCAAAATTATGGGAAACTAACTTTCCCAAAATACAAGTTTACAAACACAAATCAACCAACACTAGGATTATGTGGAGTCATTGATTAAAAAATTTATAATACAAGAGAAAATTTTCTAAAAATTTCATATGATTGAGATGGAACCTTCTCCCTCAAGATGAGGTTACACCAAAAAAGGAACTTATCCACAAAAATAATATTTAAATAAAAAACATCAATAAATATATTCCTGAACATCGATTCTAACATCATAGATATCATTTCCATAAGAAAAGGGGTCAGAGGAGTGCTTAATTAATAACATAGCACCATTAAATCACATGTTGTAACACAACCAATCCGAGATTCCTCCTTTAGAAGATTATCAGAGAAAATATCTAGACATGACTGAATAGAAAACACCACATGATCATCAACACAAAAAATGAATCCCACAACACTTCTATATTCATGAGAAATGAAGTAACTAAGAATCGAATGGTAAAAAATAGGTTAAGGGAAGAAACTAATCATGATAGATATATAAGCACCAAAAGTAGAATCTTGAGGTGCATAATCCACCAAAAAATTCATGGAGTGGACCTATGGTTATTTTGAAGAGAATGTATATCAAATGACAGAAGGGTTTGGTGTGAGGTTCTAGAAGACCCTCTAGGTAGAAATGAATCATGTTTTGAATAATTGATTATTTAAATCAATAATCTGATTTACATTTCTTACTAAAAATTAAAATAACATAGATTAAAAACATTAGGTAAGAATTCATGTTTTCGAAAATAATTCACAACCATAAAAATTTCTTATGTTCTCATTGAGCATACCGCTTATTCACAATGTTAATACACATTTTGAATATATGATTCGTGGTGTGTCCATTTCCTTTACCAAGAACCTTGCCCCATTTCACGTATAAAATAGTATAAATTGTCTCTATTTCCTTTCTAACCATGGTTACAAACTCATAAATAGTTAATAGAGAGAATACAATTATCCAAGTTGTTTCAAGAATTAAGAACCTATATATTATTATGGTGGAGGAAATGGAATGTCACCACAATGATAGTGTATAGTTTATATCGTCTAGTTTTAGGTTTTTAAAGCAGATATGGTTAGATGTTTCCCATATATCACTCCAGTTATTAGTTTCTAATATTATTTTTTCTAATAGGCTGTTGGAAATGTATCTGGGGTTGTCTCTAGATTTTTTTGTATCCCTACTATTTTTTCCATTGTTTATATAATATATTTCTTCAAATTTTTCTTCTATTTTTATATATGAAAAATATCTTGTTTTAGGGTGGGACAATGTATTCCAACTGGGTTTTTCTGTTCATGGATCCAGTGGTATTTGTGGCATGTGTGGAATTATAATTCCCTTTATGTATTACTGAATTTTAAATAAGAACCTAATCCGATGGGTTTTATGGGTTATAATGTGACATTATATAATCTTCTACTTTCATTACGAGGTTATGATTTTGAGACAACATAATTTATCCAAAATAATATTCCATATACTGAATTCAGGAAGTAATGATATGATATATGGTATTATAAATACCCTCATATCACATTCAAGAATATGTGATGCTATAAAAATTGTTTATGATGATTTTATTTTGATAAAAATGAAACCAAGTCTGATAAATTCTTATTTATTAGTGTCCCATCGAGACTAATGGATATTTATAATTTAACCCAATAGAGAAAAAAAATGTTATCACCCAAAATGGAATTCCCCATGAGAATAGTTCATCATCCAAGGATTCATAGGTAGAAAAGTTGACCATGTAAATGTTCTAGAATAAGACAAAGGATTTGTACTAAAGATGTATATTGAAATAGTTTCACTGAGTTAAAGAAGAACTTCATACTCAAGTTATAAAAGAATCACAATAATCTGGTATGATTTATCAGTAACTCAAGAGACATTTATTTAATGTAGATAATGATTACAAAGTAAAATTTGTTATAGATGTACTAGCATTCTATCGAGATGTTATTGGGAGTTCCAATTCTATGAAATGGTAAAAATCCATGGAATCTATGTTAGAATTTATATACATTATCCATGTTTTAAACATTCTGGATTTACTAAAATTTATTAGAACCATTTTTTGTATATGGGTTTTCTTTATTAAAAGTATCATTGATTGTAATATGAATACATATAAACCACACCCAATAGAAAAGGATTATAAAAATTATGTTATGACTATGATGAACCTATTGACATATTCAAATGATAAAGTCTATATAAATAGTTCCCACCATAGTAGTTGATTTTGATTATGAGATATATCATATGGATATCAAAATTTCTTCCCTTAATAAAAAGTATTCATAGTGAATTTATATGATAAAAATTATGATTTTGAAGTGGAAAATGAGTATGATATGGTTTACATGTTGATTGAATAAATTTTCACATAATTGGAATATCTTGTTTGATTTTGTAATAAAAGATTATTGGATTATCCAATAACATGGCTTATTCTTGTGTATAAAATTGGGTTATAGAGAGGGCAATGGTACTTATGATACTTTATGTAGATAAAATACTACTTATATGTAATAATTTCCTCAAAAATCACTCTAAAAATTGCTGGTTGTATATTTATTTATCAATTAAATACATATGTTAAACCACCTACATGTTGGGTATGAATATCTATAGAGATATATTTATAATGTTTCTTGTACCGAGTTAGGAAAATATATTTTTAAATTACAAAATATGAATATCATAGAGAACTAAAAAATGGGTCTTTATTGATGTAGCTTGGAATAAATCGTAGGAATATTCAGAATCCGTCTTATGATTCATAAAGGATGGACATGTTTCATAATGCATCTAGTATTGTCTTTATCATGTATTCCATGTTATATAATCAAAATGATTCCTCTAATACCATGAGTATAAGTAGTATACAAATACAAACATGGTAAGAGTCATTGTATTACTATAAATTACATTCATAAGTATGTATGAAGGACTAATGATATATTCTTTGTCTTTTTTAGAAGAGGGTATACTTTTTATAGAGGGTTATACAGATGATATTTTCAAATATAAAAAATCTGATCTACCATATCAATCTCATTTTTAGTATTTCCTAAATGGGGGAGATATCAGTCGGAACTATTCCATGTAAGCTACAATAGAGGACTTGAAAAAGGCTGAATATATGACTACATTATATAATATAAAAGAATAAATTAGGATATTGTATTTCATTATTGATAATGAGGTGGTTCTTATAATCATGGTATAAATTGGAAAATATTTTTCTAATTATGGGGTTGTCTTCCATGCTATGAATCCCAGATCACACCATATAGAGAAAACACATCTTTCACATGTACAATCTCAGACAAGAGATTGTTATAAGGTGTGGTATAAGGATTATTTGGTGGATACATAGGTGAATTGATAATATCCATTCACGATCTATCACACCCATGATTTCCTTTTTAGGTAGTTATATTTTTATATTTAGTATAAAATTTTTACCTTTGGGTTTTCTATATGTTTTTGGAGAAAAAATGTAAAATATGTGTAAAATATAGGTGGGGCGCGATTTCCACATAGTTTTTCAAACCATGTTCCCTTCATTTGGTAACCATTATACAAATTTTTAGTCTTGGATGGATCCAAATAACACATTTGGAACACCGTTTGTAAAATGGTGTGACTAACCAAGTGGAATGTACCTTGTGGACAATAGTGAATGCATGGTTTCCACACAGTTCGACAAACGATGCAGGTAACCTATGCGTCTTATACAGGACATTAAAAATTGTATTTTTATGTTTTTATCTCCTTGATATTTAAAACAAAACACCAATTTCATCCCCCACAAAGGATATTCTACCTAAGGTGTATCCCCCACCCCAGCTACCCCCATTGAATCTTTATTTTTGTGTTGGATTCATTGAAATTTCTCTAAGATTCATCATGTATGTCCCTAATTTCTTTGTTCCTTCCTCTTTTGTAGGTTTTCCCCTCTTATTTATTATAGGGTCACGTCTCCAGTGGTATGGGTGAAATTTTGTGGGTTGGATCTTTCTCTCTAAGGGTTTATCTTGATGTTCAGGGGTGAATCATTCCCTTATATGATTCTCTGGAGGTGCGATTGTGGTATAGCACCAATTTCTAAAATTCTCTTCATTTGAGGTAGTTGGTTTCATGATTAATCATTATTTTATAAGCTTTAAATTATATCTTGAGTGTTTAAATATGTTTTAGTATTTATCTGTGTGATGTTAAAGGGGTTTTAAGGGTTTTGGTATGCATATGGATTATAATTGGGTTTTATAATGGAAATTGAGTGTATTTAATGTGTTAGCCCTTATTGTGAATCATATATGTGTTTTTAAAAATTGTGAATGTGGTTTAGTAAAATTTCTATATGGTTTGAAAGACATTTTATTGGATTTGGAGTAATTATTAAATTTGAAATAGGTTTTTGCCTATGATTAATAGTGGTTTCATTTATGTATTCATCTTGTTTATATGTGTTCATGTTAATGGGTGGTCCCATATGACATGTGAAATGGAAATTTAGGACAAAGGGAATCCTAGGTATATAGTTTGGTGGACAAGTACTATTATGTTTGATGTATCAGAAGTGGATTTTTCCATATTCTTCTAGAGATATTGATGAATACAAAAATTACAAAATTCATGATGATGGTTGGAGAGAACTTGAATTATTTATATTGCTCCTCTCTAGTGGATCAAGCATAGAAACACTTTTGGTGTGGTAACTATACAACATGAATCCGAGATATGACATACCTAGTGTCCCATAGAGCTAAATCATATCAGGAATTACATGACTTTGATATCTCTTTTAATGTGGTTCCATCCATCATTATATGGTGAACCTTGATTATAATTCATTTTTAAAGAACTATTATTTGGGAAAAATATTTTCCATTAAAAAAAATTCTTTAAAAACAGTGTTTATTAAATTGTATTCTTAAAAAAATTTAAATGTTTTTAGAGAAATTTACATGTTCATTTACCTTATAATTATTTATCATGGAATATGTTTTCTCCGATGGAATCCAACTAGGATTTTTCTCACACCATGCATAAACATCTGGGTATAAGTAGACTTGGATATGTTTGAAACAAGAAAAGGAAAGGTGTTTGGTGACAGTGGATTGAATTTCTATGGGGCTACATTTGTAGGTGTGGTGGTGGTGGATTGAGGATAATTCTCCTATTGTTATATAGTGGTTTTTGGTATATTGTCTTGTTTATAATTTATTATATCCCCTTTTGTTTTTTAATTATTTCGATCATTCAATCTGAATTTTATTTATGCACTATTTGGTTATGATTGGTCTTTTTCAGATTATTTAACTTAGGTGATTGTTTATGATTATTTATATGGGTCACATCATTCCCAAATTTCATTTCTGATACCCAAGCACTTGTTTCAATCCATTTAGGATTATGAACACCCTTTAGGCCATGCCATGGACCTAGTTGAGTGTTGGGTTGGATGGAACTCTGACTTGTTTTGTGACAACATTGTATCATAGGATGTTACAATATTTTTGGTTCTAATTATTTTGGTTGAGTTTCAAGGTAGACTAGAGCTAGGACTTTTAGGGCTAGAGGTTCAGGTTTTGAGTACAGTTCCAAGCCAAAAAACCTTGTGATAGATTTCGAGTCTCAATGGGATGTTGGGATTTTAATTGAAATCTCATACAGTTGTAATGTACAAGCTACTGACATTATATGGATACAAGGTAGGGTGGAGTGGTTTGGATATTTTTATTGTTATTGTGATGGATTTGGTTATGTTTGATTAAGGTAATGATGATATTTTCTCTAGATTGTGATAAATTTTCAGAATGGTGGTATTGAAGGATTTTCTTGTGGTTATTTCTTTTGGTAAAAAAATGATTTCTCAGAGAATATCTATGAAACCATGAGGAGAGGCTAGAGAGAGTTCTCACTCACCAATTTATCAAATACTTGTGGAATCTATTGTTTGGGATGTCCATTCTTTGGGACAATTAGTGGGCTTTGGTCATGCTCTGGTTAGAGAAGTTGAACCATAACCTATAATGTAAAAATCTCTTGAGTTTCTCAAGAACATTCCACGTTCTTTGTGAGGTAGAATGGAACCTCCAGAAAAAGAAGAGTGCCTTGATAATATAGAATGAATTTTTGAGTTCCATGACAATTTTGATGCAGTCTGGGTGAAATGTGCCTCATTGTTGTTGAATAGTACCAGGAAAAGGTTGTGGGACTCAGTGGCGAAAGATGGAAAGCACAAACATATGGGTTGTAAATACTTCAATGTCATTTTAAAAGAGCAGTATTTTCTTAAGGTCTTGGAATATTCCAAATACCATGAGTTTTTTATATGATCCATGAAGACCGGTCTGTGATGGAATATGCTTGCCACTTTTCTGAGTTCCTTTGTTTCGCACCAGAGCACATTTACAATGATAAAATGAAGGCTCAATGGTTCAAGTGGGCATTATGACTAGAAATCAGATCTGAAGTTTCTTTTTCAATATAAAAGCATATTTTTAGGTGGTCAATCATGCCATTATGGTGGAGATTCGTCATAATGAAAATCTTGGTTTACACAGATCAGTGTTATATAAGGGTATTAGATGTTTTTTATAGAATAAGAGGAGGCAAGATGAATAGTGGAAGAAGGTTGGTGGTATCTTGGGTTCCCATTCCCTCTATCCTTCATCTGTGGATTCTTATATAGGTTCTGTTGTGTGCCACTAGTGTGGTATAAAATAAAACATTTGACCTCTGTGTAAAACTCATCCCAAATATTTTCACAGATGTAGAGCTATGAGGTTCTTGCAATGATTTGGTAGGGACACGTTTTCTTATGAGAGTGAAGTAGGCTCTATGGAATATAGGGGGATTTAAGCACATTCAGAGCTATCCTAGATAGTGGGATCTCGGTTAAGAGGTTACAGTGGAAGGGCTAGATCATGTTATGTGTAGGGTTAGTTCAAGGTAGAGTTGCAATATAGTGTCCGTTATCAGGTTCAAGTTAAGATGAGGCATCATAATGGTGTAGATCATGAAAAATGGGGTTAGATGTGGGACATGCGATAGTTAAAGGTAATATTTTTATTATATCATCCTTGGTTATTTGTTTACACTGGTGCTTCAATTTTATTTATATCTTCCCATATTGTGGATATATTGGGCTTTGAAACAAATATTATGTCGCCTGTGATAGTGTTGGTGACGTTTCTTGGTAAGAATAGAGAGAAGGGGTCTAGGTGTCCATCTTATGCATTAACCATGTGAGGGGTCAATTTTGAATGGGACGTCCTTGTTTTGGAAATGGTTATCTTTTACATAATCCTTAATATAGATTAGATGGTACCCTCTAAAGCAGAAATTGATTATTATAAGAATCCAGTGATCTTTGTGGTAGCTGATGGAAGAAAATTGGTTTCTCATTTTGAATGGGATAATCAATGGGGTCATGTTGGACCTACACTTCTAGATTTGGGAATTTTCAATTTTCAGTAATCGTTGCTTGAGTGGGAATATGATCGTAGTTTTCTTGAGTGTGGACTACCCCACGTGGTGGATGAGACTCATTGGTATTTTCAAATGAATTTTTGAACTTTTCTCTAGAGCTGAATGTGGAGTTCACTATCAATTTGGTGTTGGGAAGACAAATGATATATCTTCCCACTTACCCTTTGTCCCCCATGAAGTTGAGGGAGTTAAAGGTACAACAAGAAGATTTGGAATACAATGTATTCATTATCTCAAGCATCTCACCTTAGGACACCCAATATAGTTTGCGAATAAGGCTGATAAATATCACTAGTTATGTATAGATTTCTTAAAGATGAATAATCTAATGATCATGAAAATATTCTATTTAATAGAGTTGAATACTTATTTGTCCAGTTAAAATGGATGAGGTGGTTCTATAATATTTATCTACATTATGGTTATCACCAAGTTAGAGTGAGAGAGGAAAATTCCCCAAAAATATCATTCCAAAGCATATATGACCATTTTGAGTATTTATTTTGGCGTTTTGGGATGAAAAATGATTCAACAGTTTTATGGAACTTATTTATAGGATTCTTCTATAGTATCCTAACTCAATTTATGTGGTATTCATGGATGAAATCCTAGATTATTGTATATTTAAATAGGTGCATGTGTGGATTTTTGGATCATGTTAAGCACCCTTCAAGACCATATTCTCTATGAAAATATGTTTAAGTGAAACATGTGGATAAAAAATGTAATGTTTCTTGGCTATGTGATCTAGAAAATGGGGGTTTCAGTCTACCCTGATAAGATCGGTGCAATAATGTCATGGGAACATTCAAATAATGTGTTTGAGATCAGAAGTCTTGTAGGACTGGAATGATATTACTTGTAATTGGTTCAGGGCTTCCCTCTTCATTCATTGTACATGAGGGTGGTCACCACTAAATGGGTGAAGCTTGAATAGAGACCAGAGTGACAATCATATTTTAAAGAGCTTAATAATCAATTGACTACCACTCATATGTTGATCTATCTAGAATCATGGAAGGGCTATGTTGGTTATGGTTATGCCTCAGTTATGAGTCATGGGTGTGTGGTTATGTAGAGTGACCATGTAAGGTGTGTGGTTATCACCAACTTTGACCACACAAAATGAATATACTAACCCATGACCTAGAGTTAGAAGTAGTAATTCATTCCATGAAGATGTGGAACCATTATCTTTTCTGGGATAAATTTATTGTTTATTATGATCATAAGAGATTCACATTTATTTTCTCCAAGAACTCTCTTAATATAATGTAGAGTCATTGGGTTTAGTACCATAAGGGGTTTGACATTGATATAGTCTATACCCTAGGCCATGGTAACATTATGGTTGATATATCGAGAAGAAAATTTTCATTGTATGTGTTGGAGGAGCCCAATAACGAATTGAACATGATGGGTACTTTGCTCAGATGCACTTGGAGAACAAGAAGCATAGCAGACCAACATTTTGAGGTAGTATTGATATTATTACATATCTTTTAATGTTTATTTATAGGGAGTAACCTAATGAAGAGTTGTTTTAGTAGTTTATGCAGTTCCTTTGAGGTGGGGAGATGCATTGTGATTGGCTGATTCCTTTGGAAAGAGTTAAATGTTTCAAGGGTCACATTGAAGATCTGTTATCATTGATAATAAGGTAATTAATCATGGTTCTACCTTGATATATTATGATATGTGTCTATCAATATGGTGTCTAATAATGAGGTGTGATATATCTCACATTATATCATTGTGTTATACATGTTAGTAGGAAAAAGCATATCACCAAAGGCCCTCTAGTCTACTCCAACCACTAACTATTCAATCCTAGAAGTGGGATGAGATCACCATGGATTTTATTATTCACCTACCATGTATACCCAAGTGAAGGAATAATATTTAGGTAGTGTTCTATCATATGAATAAATCATCACATTTTATTTAGATTGTCGATTCAATAAGGGTGTATGAGTTTGACTAGTTGTATTTCTTGGAGATAGTGAGGCTTCATTGTTTGATTTCCTCAATCATTTTTTAAAGGGACACCAATTTCACCCATCTATTTTTGGGAAGTGTTCATAATGAGTTGAGATTATATTTCAAATTTATTTCGACATAAAATTCTAAAATTTATGTTCAGATAGAGTGAGAAATTCATATTTTGGAGGAAATTAATTAGGCATGTGTCTTATATTTAATTGTTCATGGGATAACCATTTGTTATTGGTTTATTTTTCATATAACAATAGTTACTAATACTCGATTCAAATGGATGATTATGAGGTGATCTATGGTCAGCTATATCTGTATCGATTGTTTTGGAATGAGGTAGGTGATACCTCTTTTTTTAGGGCTAAGCCTTATGAAAGAGAATTATGATAAAGTCGCGTTGATTAGGAAATTTGTTTAGTCTTCTCAGAGTCACTATAAATATTATTCCAATCATAGGTGATAGTCTTATGATTTTTCTAAGGGTGACCGTAAGTTCTTGAGAGTTGTATCTCACTTCAGTCATCATCATTTGGCAAAACTAGAAAAGAAAATGTTTTGAAATGTCATACCTTTTATGGTTACTGAGATGGTTAGTAATGTGGCATACAAGCTAGATTTTCATTCATCGTTGACTTCATGTTAGAGTGTGTTTTAGGTTTCCTAATATAAAAAGTAAAACCCAGATCCATCTCATTTGCTGAATTGGAAATATTTGGAGATAGAGCCTCATTTTTCAATGACTTAGAAGCCATTGTGGATTATATATTCATAGGATAAAATGATTCATGGGAAGTATATTCGATTAGAATATTTCCTCTACGAGCATGATAATTTTGAGCATGTAACATGGGAGAAGAAATCATATATTAAGCTAGAATACCCATTTTTATTCTCTCATCAAATTTTGGGTTGATTTTTTTGGGATGAAAATTTTTCATGCTGGGGAGAATTATCCCACCTGTGATTTTCTTTTTAGTTTTTCCTTTATTTATTTATTTATATAATTGCTCCATTTGGGATTTCCTTATGGTTTTTTTTAAATATGGAAATTTCAGGTAAATAGAAGGCGACACACAGTTAGCACATGGTTTTTGAATCTGTGCACCTGTGCCCAGGTAACCATGCATCCAAGTGGTGATTTTGGAAAGAGCTGAAACAAATGGTTAGAAGATGGTTTATGAAACCTTGAGACAAACCATTAGACATGTACCTTTTATATATTGGTGATCAAATGGTGTCATATAGTTTGGAAAAGTGTGTGGGCGGACCATAAGTGTTATCCATGTCATTAAAAAATGGAATTCCCTGTTTTTTATCACCCTAATTATTAACACTAAACACCTATTTCTTCCCTCACTTGAGATTTCCTACCATAGGTGCCTCCCCTTCTCCGTCATCCTTCAGTAAGTCTTCATTTTGATGGTGGATTTGGAGCGATTTCCCAATGATTATTCAAGTAATTCCCTCATTTCTTAAATTCTTCTTATTTTCTTGCATTTCTTCTCTCATATCTTATTGTTTCACTACTATAGTGGGTTCGGTAACATTTTACATTTTGGATGTTGCTCTTTAAGGGTTGATATGCACGTTTTTGGTTGAATCATGCTTTTATAGGGTCTGATTGAGGTGCGTTTGTGGTATAGAACATTTCACCCGATGTCTCATCAGTTGAGTTAGGTGGTTTCATGTATAAACATAATTTGATGATTTTTATATGATTCTTTGGTTGTTTAATTATGTACTATGACATATGTGTGTGATGATATATGTTTTTAAGGTTTTGTGTGTGTGTATGGATTCAATTTTGGTTTTATAAAATAAATTTTGTGTATATAATGTGTGAACCCTTGTTGCGAATCTTGGATATTTTTTACGAATTGTGCATGTTGTACAGTAAAATATGAATGTGGCGTGAAACACATTTTTAGTGGATTTGGTAGGTGTATGAAATTGAAATAGGTTTTTCCTCTGAGAAATGGTGGTTTAATATTTGTATCCATCTTTTTTATGTGTGATAATGTGAATGTTGTGACCTATTTGACTTAGAAAATTGAAATTGACCTTGAAGGGAATCCTATATATCAAGGTGGGATGACTAGGACTAGTATGATAGATGTATTGAAAGTTTCATATCCTAGATTTATATAGTGTGATAAATGATTACTATACAGACAAAACAAATGATGATGATTCTATACCACAATAATTTTTGATGTTTCTCCACATTAGTGGCTCGTGCATGGGAACACTATTGATGTGGTTACTATACCACGTTTCACTATGATATGATGAAATTAGTGTCCAAATAGAGCTAGAGACTTAAGTATTTTTGATAAAATCACTCTATGGTGATATGTTTCCATTCATCTTTATATGGTGGACCTTGAGTATACTTCATTTTTAAATCAATCTTATTTGAGAAAATGTTTTTCTTCTAAAAGTGTATTCCTTTAAATGCATATTTTCCTTAAAATGTCTTCATAGAAATATTTCAAATTTTCTTTGTGGAAATGAGCATGTCAATTAATTTTATATTGTTTTATCATGGAATATATTTTATTGTGTGGCATCTTATTGGGTTTCAGATTTCACCCTACTTACACCATTGGGTGTAAGTATACTTGGTTATGTTCGACATAGTTAAATGAAAGAAGTTTGGAGTTGGTGGATCATCTTTCTTATGGTTAAGCATTATAAGTGTTGTGGTTGTGTCTTGAGGATAGTGCTTCTATTATTTCATTGTGGTTTGTGGGATGGTGTCTTCTTCCTTTTTTTGTTTCCCTATTGTGTTTTGTTTAAATGTTGTATGCATTGAATATGAATTTTTTATTCCTTGTTTGGTTATGATTGTTTAGTTTTAGATTATTTATAATAGTTGGTTGTTTATGGATACTTTCACAATTTAAATCCTTACCAAGTTGCATTGTTGATACCAAGGAACTCATTTCTTGCCCTTGGGGATTGGGAACACCTGTTGGGAAATTCCATAGGCCAGGTCAGGTGTATTGTTGGATGGCAATTTGGCTTGGTTCATGAAATTATAACATTCCTTTATCAATAACCAAAGTGTAATCTATAATATATGTGGTTAATAAACATGATATATATTTTTTAATGTTTCTAAAATGTTTCATTATTTTATAATAACTGGATTATCTAATTATTATTTAATAAAGATAATTTCCAACTATAATTCATTCATATGTGCTGTCATTTATTCTACATAAATTCCCTAATAATAATAACCTTCCAACGTGTCACCTGGAGTTGTCTATAATCGATGAATTTTTTTCTATATGATGATTTTTAAATTTCTCTTATGTTTATATTTTATACATTCTATTACTCATTAAAAAGATTTATAGATGAGATATAATGAATGGATTCATAAGGTAATAAGTTGAGACTTATTATATGGGTTGGCCTTCCAATGTATATCTCATTGAAATTTATACACTACTCAATATTCTAAGGGTTATATAAATATTATGGATCCTTCTAACATAAGGTTAGAGAGATAAATTTAACAAGAACCTTCACATCATCATCCCTTTTTTGATAGGATTTAAAATTACATAGTTGTTACTATAGTGAGTGTGTATGATGTCGATAATTTTATCAGTTGCAGTGTAGTAAATATGTGATGTTTCAAATTAAATGATATGTAAATTAAACTATCCATATGTTGAATTAAACTGAAAAATTTGACAAATATTATTTTTTTATTCACATATAATTTGACAAACAATTTGGAGTGTTTAATGCGATATACTCAACTATATGATTTATGACACGTGATGTTTTCATTAACTGATCAATATTTTTTGGAGATTCAAGAAAACCCGAGTTCTCATATACTAGTGTGACATTTCCCATGTCTAGTGATCACATGACTTTATACAAAAAATGAAATATTATCGAATACATTTGATTTATATGATAAATATATTCGAGGATATATTAGTATAGGGATATGAGTATGTTTCATTAAGATCACACCTGACCCCATATTAGGGTGAGTACCACAACTACATTCCTATAGGAAACTAATTGTATATATATATATATATAATTTGGAATTAAAATTAGTTTTTGATACTATAAGTCCCCCAGAGATATAAAATTGGACCCATAGTTAAGACTTATGTTTTTGAAAATGTTTTCATTCCTAAATTATAATTGTTTGATGAATCCATAACTGTAAGTAGTTTTGGAAGGATTCAAAAAGAGATTTGGACATTTCCACAATTTAAATTAAACTAAAGAGATAGTTCAACTATGTCTAGAAAACCTAATTCGTTGATGTGTTTAACAAATGAACCCTCAAACATGGTTTTTTTTTGTGTTTCATGAAATCATTGTCAAAGAGTTTCACATGGAAATGCTCTTTATTTTACAAAGAATAACAAAGATGGAATTATAATATGATTTTATCCTATACTATATGTGTTTTGATGTTTATGTGATTATTTTAGGTATTTGAAAGTTATATAATCATTAAATACATTCTCAGGTTTCAACTATCACTAAAAAAAGTTCTAGGATGCCAATGACCATTCATTAATACTAACAAATAATTTATGGATCCATTTGGTCAGTGTTCCCCTGTAACACCCCATTAACATTCTATCAGTTATTTTTTTAACCTTTGTTTTGGTTTTCCTTTTTCCTCAATTGAGTAATGCAAAAAATAAATTAATATGAAACCTATAACGGTAAATTTAGGAATTTTATGTATTTATAAGCAATTACATGAATTTTAATGGGATTTTATGATGTCTAATGACCACTGTACAAAAACCAGGAAATGGATTCACAATATGATAATTTCCCAAGCTGTGTTATGTAGACATGACGTGTAATGAAAAATATCAATTTTTTAGTACAATGTGACAGTTTATTCGATGTTTATAGGTCTAGGGGATTACACAACATGTAATGGGATTAAGAATGGGTAAACACGGAAGGGTTGGTTTTATGTAAGAGGTTCATCTGATATTATTGTTTCATTCATATCGGATTCCATTCTCTCATCCTATAGGTTCTTCCTAAGTGTTTTTGGGTTAATCCCTCCAAATCCCGATTTCTTACATAATTGATTGATCATTGTTGTATATTTATTGCTTCCCTATAGGTATTTCATTCATCTAGGTTTTCATCAGTTTCAATTACGATTATGGATTGGCTATAGATTTCTGATCAGATACTATTTTCTTTTGATCTTTTTCAGATTCAGGATGTTACTTGTCTTTAGAAGGGTGTTCTCTTGGTTTCTTGTGAAAATTGTTTAAATAAGATAGGATTCTATTATCTTGATGTACATGTTTCTATGAAGTAAAAAAAAAAATTTAAATTTAATATTATTCGATATAAATTTTTTTGGGATGTTCATTTATTTTAAATGATAAGGGGTTTCAAATGATTTCTTGGAAAGGAGAACATGTTTAAAAAGGATTTTTTCTTTGAAAATAGATTTTATTTATTTGGAAATCAGATTTAAAACTCTGAAGCAGGTTGTATTGTATTGGAATTTTTTTATAAAATAATGAGCATGGTGTTGAATTGAATTTGGAAAAATAGACATTGGGAACATTCAGTGTGTCGATAAAGTGACACAATTACCATTTATGCATGTTGCACCACTAGGTGGTCGGTTTTTGTAGTATTTACTAGAAGAACATGATGTCTATTATATCAAATGGGTGATAGTTTTGGATTTTGAATGTCTAGTACTGATTATACCATTTACAAGATCCAAATATGAGGTGAAATGTCATTTTTTATTTATCATTTATAGATATTTATCCCCTGATTGTTTTTATCATGGACTGTTTGTCATTGTTTTTTATATATGAGGTTGTTTCACATTACTTCACAAGATATATTGTTTTAAGTATATGCGTATATCTTTTTACGTATTTATTTCTGACTATGTTGTACTACTTTAACAACATATACTTAATATTTTTCATGTTTTAGGTTGTAAAAGTATTTTTATGAAAACCAACATTATAAAAGGGAAAATGGTTAATAAATGGTTTTGTTTTATTAAAATTATTTATAAACAATATTTTAAAGTTTAAATTATTAAATTCATGAAATTAAAACATGTATTAAATTTTTTATGTTATCCTACTATGATTTGGAAGCAACAATTATTATGATTTTTTATTTTTTAGATGTTTTGTTGTAGGATTCATGTAAAGGGAGGAGCATCTTATAGTATCTTAGGTTCTCTTATTATTTTTTATTTTGATCCAGGTTGCTTTAGTGGTGACTATAGGTCATATTAGATTGTGCCTAACTCTTTTTTTTATCATATTTTGGATTGAGATTTCATATATTTGTATTATCTCAACCCTTTATATTTTTTATTCTTAATGTGTGTCTTGTTATGTTGATATTCAGGATTGGTTTTAGTTATAATTTTTTACCCATATCATGTGACTAGCTGGTTTGTGTGGCTTGGATAGTTGATATGGGAATTTTCATTATAATTTTGTATCAAAGGGGATGATCAGCCAGAATTGTGTTAGAACTATGCGAGTTTAGTTCTAATATTAGTTAGAATTGAGTAAGGAATATTGGAATTCATGTAGTAGGTATGAAAAATGGGCACGTATAACCAACATCCCTAAGAGAAACTGAGTTACCATGGGTTTTTAGGTACATTTACTAGGGTTGAGAATGGGATTTTGGTCTCATTTAAAAAAAAACATTATGGGAATATTATTTTAATTGACATATTCCATTTTAATTAAGGATTTTTAAGACAAATGTTTTTCATTATATTTCAAATGGTTTCAATATATTATACAAATACAAGAAGTATATCCTATTATTTTGGAATATTTCCATGTTAGATTTGTTTTTTTATTATGTTAGATAATGTATTAGAAAATATATCTTCCAAATAAAAGAGAGGATGTTGCAATACAGGATCTATAGTAGAATCCTCCAGTGGAAACTATATTGGTAGAAGTTTCTATCTGTACTATTTAAACACCAAGTCAAGTGGGTCTCGAGAACCCAAGACACATAGTGGATCATCGATCAGAATTTATTGAGAAGCATCAAACCATATCATTGTAGTGAAACATGACACCGAGAATTAGAGGAATCACTTAAGAGGATAAAAATTATCATCAATTTATTGAAAACAGATGATGTATCTTGGATTTTTTTTTCACATAAAACCTCAAATGAAAGATAAAAATATTATGAGACTCTATTTTGAAAGCTATGTTACATTATTATCTTACCTGGTCTACCTTTACGAAAATATTAACAAGATGTATTTTTCTGAAGAAATTTTATGTATTGGAGACTGAGATATTTTTGACCCTAGTGTATTGGGAGTTTACTATTTTGGTGTATTAATATTATTTTGATGATTTAGTGAATTTTAAAGCATACAGTATCACTATTGGGTACCAAAATGATCAGCAGTTTGAGTTAGTACTGTGGACTGATATATAGTTGATGTTGATACTCACGTGCCTTACAACCTTTTTGGAGGAGTTAAAAAGGCATGTTTGGCTAAGGTAGGCATAATTGAGGAGAATATTATGGTTTGATATATGTTTGGTTCATTAGAAAGAAAGAGGTGTACCTTCTATCTAGAAAATAATGAATATTAGAGGACATATTTCTTCAGGAACAGTTATGGAAGAATTGATAGGGTAGTATCAAGTTGGATACAACTAGTGTGGAAAACATGGACATTCTAGGACTAGCTGTAAGAATGCTTGTAAAAAATGTCATAATTGTGGATGATATATCCATTTAAATGTTTCTGTGAAATTAATACTTTGTTAAGTAGGGTCATATCCACTCTCGCCACTATTTTATGTGGTCAAGAAGATGCTTCCAAGGGTGGTGGGTCTAACACATAAGCCGTGGGGGATGGTCATGTGGATAATAATGGAAGACATAAGGAAGTGGAGTATACATCATATGAATATAAAGATATGCTATCTACTCTTAGAGGTATGGTGTTTATATCATCTTTTATGGTCCTAGAATTATTCGATATAGGTGTTAGTCATTATTTTATATCATCAATGTTAGTGGATGTGTTATAAATTCTTATGAACCTTTTCATTATTTTTGGATCGTTCCATTCCTTTGGGAATTTAGTCCATGTGAGGGTTAATATGTCCCACTGGTTGGGAGATGATATCTGAGTTTGTGGGGGGGGGGGGTAGTATTGTTTATTTCTTGATATTGACACTTCGACTAGATTATCGACATGGGTTGGGTGATCAGGGTTATAAACCATATAGATAGTTTCCATCTTCAAGATCAGTTATAATCCTCTAATGGAGTCTCTCATATTTTCTATGGTGAGTGGCGCTCATGATTGGGAAGGGGATATATTGATGTTTCATATGTTTGTGTGATCTCATGTTAGATTTCCTATATGTTTTCTAATGAATTTGGATATTTCATAGGTGGTTGGATTCTTCAATTTTTGTGTGAGTACCCATAGGTATTTTAGAATGGTTTTTTATAGTTTTATTTTATTGTGAATGGTAATGTTTATTACCTACCTACTCCCTGGTATGATTACCATTATTATACCATCTTATAGTATATCAACTACTAATTTGGTGGAACTTAAGGTCCAAATTGAGGACCTAGAGGCTAAATGATTTATTCTTCCCACTGTGTCACTATGGGATTCACTAGTACTATTTTCAAATAAGGAAAACATGAACATTATTATTTATATTGATTATTGAAAGATGAATTGGGTGAACGTTAATAAAAAAAATACCTTACAACGGATTTATGATACTCTTTACCATCTTATATGGGCTTATTGGTTTTCTAAGAATGACTTTCGGCAGGGGTATGACCAGTTGATTTTCCCAGAATAGGATATCCCAATGAAATAATTTTTGGTTTGATAAGTGCATTTCATGTTTGAGGTTCTGTTTTTATTCTCAGTAATTATCTTATAGTGTTGAAGGCTTCGATAAACTAAATATTTCATCAATTTATGGAATTTTTTGTAGTGTTTAAGGATATTATATTGGTGTACTCCAAGTCATATGAGCGTCATATGGATCATTTGGATATAATTTTTAAAACATTCAGGGAACAATTTTTTTATTGTAATATTTCCATGTGTGAGGTGTGGATCTGAGAAGATAATTTTCTTGGGCATATGAAATTTGATATGGTTGTCTCATTATTTCCTGAACGTTACATGCAATTATTTCCTAAGAGAATCCTATAAATGTGTTTGATATTTAGAGATTCTTGTATTTTATTGGATACTAATGAAATTTTTTTAGGAAATCTTGAAGAATCGTTTTTTGTTGGATTCTTTTAATAATAAGGGAATAATGTTTTAATTGAATGAAAAGTGTTATAGATCTTTTATTTTGATGTTGGTGTGGTTTTTTTGAGCACAAGTATGTACTATTCCAAAACCGAGGTCAGGGTATAATTTTTGCTAGGATTCTTCTAGTACGTGTTTAGAATGTGTCTTGATGTAGGGAGAATAGGTTATGGATTACATATCTCTCCTATTATACAACCTTCAGAAGAACTACACTACCCATGATCTTTATTTACCATTTCTAATTCATGAACTCAAAACATGGTGTCACAATCTCTTGGGGAGCGATATATATTATATTCTAATCGTAAGATCATAGAATATATTTTTACTTAGTGGGATCTGAATTTGTGATGGTGTCACTGGGTGGAGTATCTTTAATTATCATATTTTGAAATTTCATATACCCAGAAGAAAATAAATGTTGTTTCTAATGTGTTGAGCATAAAATTACTGACACAAGCTATGAATATATCAGTTGAGTAATCCCCTTGGTTGAGTTTGGTTTATATGATGATATTTGGTGTAGAATATATTTTTTTGAATGTTTTTCTTGGACATAATTAAATATTAATCATTTTTTGATGAGATATTTTTTTATTGGGAAGGTTGAATATACCATGATCCAACAGTATAGTGAAAGCCTTTATGGTGGTGAGACCTCGATTTAGTGGCCTAAATCACCTAGTAATTATTTTTTCTTTTATGTTCGGTTAGTTGTTCCATTTTCCTTAAGACATGAGTTGTTGTACATTTGAAACTACTCTTTTTAACAATGCACTTTTGTTCCACCAAGTTGTATCACAACTTTAGGCATCAATATTGGTGTAAGGGGATGAGATGGTATATTGAAGATTTTTCATCAAAATGAAGTGTTATAAAATTAAGGCATAACACAAGATACCTAAAGGTTTGTTTTATCACTTACCCATTCTATGGGGGAGGTGGGATAAAATATTAATTGATATCATTATTGGATTTATAGGGACTACTAGTGTTAAAGATTTTATTTTGGTGATCATTTCCCAAATTAGTAAATTAGTGAATTCTCTACCTATCGAGGAGTTGATGAACGGGGGACAACTTGGGTACTTGTATGTACTTAAAATTGTGAGATGTCATATTGTATCCACTGTATTGGTTTCTAATAATGATTTGAGGGTAAAATATTGGTTCTATAAAGGTTTAAATCATAAGGCATTGGGTTCCCAGATTATATTATAAACAACTTTTTATTCTATAGATGGATTGATATAATGATAGGTTGATCCATGTTCTACAGTATATTCTCTAGGTATGTTTTCCTGATTTCAATATATATTGGGACTGGAATTTTCTGTGGTTGATTTTTTTAATAATGGTTATAATTCATTAATAAATATGACACCCCTCCTTCATTTGTATGGGTGTCTATGTATATATCCCTTCTGATGGGAAGTGTTAGGAGAGTTTTCCTTCAATTTACTGGCTGTTGTTGAAGAGATGATGAAGATACTAAAATTTTTCTGGGGACATTTGATCATGGTACAAAACCGTCTATATTCTAATGTGAACTGTCGGCATTAGATGTTGATGTTAAAGTCCGGTGATTATGTATTTATCATAGTTTCTTCTGACATAGGACGTCACCACTTGGGTAAGCATGGTAAGTTGGCATTGTGGTTTGTGGGGACCATTGGGATCATTGGATGCCTTTGGGTTGGATATATATTTCACATTCTATTTAGTTTGAAATATATCCATTATGTGTTTCATGATTCCCAACAGAGGAAGTATATACCATATCATTCCCAAGTGATTAGATGTTAGGATGCTGATCATGACCCGGATACTACTTTTTCTTAGCATCCAATTCTAATTATGGATTTCCAAGATAAGTTAGTATATTTTAAAATGATATCCCTGGTTAAGGTACTTTCTTAGTTCATATATGAAATCCATGAGATTTGGTAGTAGGGTTCATTTATGAGGAATCAATGTCCTTCTCTTTTGGAATATCGAGGATCATGAGGTCTTTTTGGGGGTATAAATTGTTTATAGTGGGTAGATTGTAATGACCAGTTACCTTTCTATTACGTATGTTCAATACTTTGTTTTGGTTTTGCATTTTCCTTTTTTAATAATATTGAGAAGGAATTGGGAGGATACCTATAATTTTGAATTTATAATTGTTTTAAATTCCATTATAAAATATAATGTTTTTTATGTTCACTAGGAAATTACATGAAGTTTAATGGAATTACTTGATGAGTAATTAACATAGTAAAAAACCCAAAAACTAGTTACACTAAATAGAAATTTATCATATTATTTAAAAGGAACACGTTGTGTAGTAAAAAAATATTTGGTTTTTAAAATGAATCTAGGGGGATTTCAGTTTATGTAGGTCTTGAGGATTATAATATGTGTAATGGGATTACACACCATTTAAAATCCAGAGGGTTAATTTTATATATAGTAGTTCAACTAAAATTCTTATTTCAATTATACATGATACCATGTTATTGACCTAGTTGCTCTTCCTATAGATTTTTTATTGACTCACTCCCATATAAAACAATATGTTCAGAGATTGACCATCATTGTTGTTGGATTTCATCACTCTGTATATGTATTTTTTATTGTTCTTCTTCAGTTTGGATTGTGACTATTGTTTGGATATATATTTTTCATTTTATTGTGTTTTTAGTGGATCCTTCTTAGTTTCCGGGTTTTACATAACTTTTTTAAGGTTAGTCTCTAAGTTTTCAGTCACCATTGTTGAACGAACCTAGATTTCTATAGTGTTGAGATAAGAGTTTCAATATAGTATGGAAATTGTTTTAATTTAATATCTTTCTTGAAAAATTTAATATGTGTTTTCAATGAATTTATGTGATAATTTTTTTCATAAGATTTCAGGGAAGGGGAATTTTTTTCAATACGTGGTTTTTTAAAATGTATTTCCATTATTTAAAATCAGTTTTCATACTCAGTGTAGGATTAAATTTCCTTTGAAAACATTTTATAAAATTGTGAGAATGTTTTTTATTGAATTTGGAAAATGAACATTGGTTAAATGAGGTGTGTTGGGATAGATACGCTGGTATCCTTTGTGTGTGTTTCACCAATAGGTGGTAATTTGTTGTGATATCGACCATAAGGAATTATTATCTATTAGACACAACCTATTCTTAGTTATGGTTGGAAGTGTCTGGAACACATTTTCGTATAGTCTAGATCCCAATACAAGGTCCTCAGTCATTTGGGATTTATCATTTATTAATATTTACACATGTTTTTTTATCATGGATATATGCTCAAATTTTTTTATATATTAGCTTGTATTTCATAACATCACATGATAGTTTGTTTCTTGTATATGAAGGACCCCGGGACACCCTGAGAGTGGAGGGGTGAATCAGGGTGACAAATTTTTCTTTTAATGTGATGGATCTTGTTCCCACATTGGTAGGAACTTGTTGAACCTGTATCATTAGTATGATCAGAATGAAAACATTCACATGCACAGAGACGACACATCACTTTTTTCTGGGTTCACCACTAAGGGCTACATCCAAGGAGCATACGCCGATAGGTTTTTAGTTGTATATGATTCCACTATACATCACTAGATGTGAATTACAAAGGGTCAATAACGGTCACTCTATCCCGGGCTCACTGCCTTTACAATTGTTTAGGGATAGCTCACTACGTCCCTCGGGTCACTCCTGTTGACTCCCCCTAGCTCACAGCCCTTGGTGAAGTAACACTCAGTTTATAGATGTGAAGGTCGCTTCATCATCGCTAAATAATAAATCAACTATTGTGTGTAAAAACTATGTTGAAGTCCAACTCTTGCCTGTAGTCAAATCTCACTTCCCTTCAAGGGCACCGGGCAATCTCCCAATATTCAAGAAACTCAAAAACACTAGCACACTTCTTTACTGCCTAGCACGCATGTCTCCTGTGCGGAAAAAATTCAGCACACAACTTCAAAATGGCGCGCATGTATCAACAAAGAACCTGCGCAACACCACCTACTTCAACTTCAAACCTGCGCGATTCACTTACGTTCTCACCCAAACCTCCTTGTGCGTGCATCAATCAACCGGCGTGCAACCTCTACATACGCGGAAAAACTACCAGTTGCTCAACTCATCTAAATGTGTGACGGGAGCTCGAAAAATCTCTATGTCTTGAGCTTAGTTAATAATGAGGAGGGGTAGTCTTCTATTTATAGGCAAACTGGACCCGCTGGGTAGTGGTGTGCAAGTATCCTCTCGGCGCGCAGGTTTCGGCGCGCAGGTTCTGACATGCAGCTCATCTCCCCTAGCCTCTATCGCGCAACTCACTTGCGCGACACAACCAATACTTGTGTGACCATTATCCCTTTTCTATTTTATCATGTTCTAATCTTAAAAAACACTAGTCTTTCAAGTTCCCTCTCCTTCAAGTACATGGCATGCAGGTCGCTTTTCCAAAAACACTTTTCCCTATTTGTCATTTTATAGGCCCACAAATTTGGCTAACACTGGGAAACGGCGCCACCTTCAATACTGTTGTATGCTTGAACTCTATGATCACTTTTCTGGAACACATTTTGAACTTGCACATAGGATTGTCAACAAACACAAACTAAACTCCAATTCTGTAAGATAAGACCATGGTTCCAACAATATATGTGTATACCTTTTTACCTCTTGATTTATAGATATTTTTTCTTATTTTAATCATTTCTACTTTTAAGATTTATGATTTTATTATTTGAAATGATTTTTGTTAAAATCAATGGATGATAAAGGGAAAATTAATAATAAATTGTTTGATTTTATAAAAATATTTTGTAAAAATATTTTATTTTAAATGAATGAATTAGTCAAATATTTATATTAAATATTATATTAAAAATAGTGGTATCCTGATGGAATTTTTATCACACTATACTTGCTCTATTGGGTATTTCTGGATGTTGTATTTTATGAATCAAATTAAGGGAAGTTAATCATATAGTATGATGGTTTCTCTTATTGTTGCTTCTTTCAGTTTGGGTTGGACTAGATTTGAGAATTGGTCATGTGGGATATTGACATACTATATAGTTATTCAAATTTTTTCTTGGGATTGTATGTCATTTTGGCATGACGTCTATTTATGTATTTTATTCTTGTTATTTGTATTCATTTTACTATATTCATGACTAGTTTAGATTATCATAATTTACAGATATCATGTGAAAAATGCATTCAAGTGGATTATATAGTTGACCCATTTTGGTTTGCTTAATCACCCCTCATAAGATAGATGAATTCATTTACAACTCCTCATGATCAACATTAAGATAACTATATTTATGAAAAAGGATGGAATGTTTATATATTTTTTAATTTTAAGTATTCCATTTAATATATATATTTTTGGATACATTTAATTACATGTTTACTTAGGGACTGATACATATGTGGTTTGGGGTTTCTTTCACTATCATGGGTCATGTGATGATGAAACCTACCCCATCACTTCATATTATAATGGTTTATCTATTGTAGTATATTTAATCTAAATTGCCTCTAGCCTAATAAACACATGATCATGAATAAAAATATTTTATCTTCTAAATTAATTATATTTTACTATAATGTTTTTTCTATAGAGGGTATCTCATGATCCATTCGATAATGAATTATTGTCTCTCCATAAAAAAGTTGAATCCTATTTTCCAAACATGTGGAAAAAATGATATATATCGTTATTTTTTTGGGATAAAATAATATTTTATTCATCTTCCATAATAGTTTGGTAATAACTGATATTTTTACTTCAGGTTTTCCTAACACGGTACCAACAATAATGGCTTCTGAATCTATTATTTTGACAGATATTTTAAACATTTTCTGCATCAACTGATCATATATTTGATGTGAATCAATTTTTATCTCACGTTATGACTATCTAGAAAAAAAAAATATGTGGGTTATCTGATTATCAACATTTGGAATTATATTCTTATCAACCATAAAATGTAATCATCTAGAATAATATTTCATCATACATATATGGTGTCATAAAGATATGAATTCCCCATAGACTAATATTCATTGTCCTTTTAAACATAAATATTATTATTCACACCATATATTAAGAATTATATATTCATCAATAAAGTATCAAAACAAGGATATTGATATTGTGGTTGAAGATTCAAATTTTGTACAACTTTCTTCAATATTCACACTTTTGATTCATAGTAATAAATTTTAAATCATTTGATTTGTTTTATATAGATAGAATACTCAAAAATACCATTAACATTTTTCTTACTATCCACTTGGATGATACAAACATCCCACTATAAAGGAATATATAGATAGTTCATTTAAAATAATTAATCATAGTAAATATGAATGATTTTTCAACATCATGTCGCTTTAACATAGAATAACCCTGAAAAAATAACAATGTTTTATTTTGGATTCCCTTTCCATGATCGTTATAGTTATATTTATCACCAACATAATTTCTATGAAGTTATGATCTATATGCCTCTTTACAAGTTCTCATGTATGATTTTTTCTCTATAAAATCTAATATCATGTTTATGGTTTTATTACATGACTCATATTTCACTTATTCCCTGAAGGTGTACTGCTCTAGTTGAGACAATAGAGTAGTTTTCTATATATTGTTCATCTTACTAGTTTATATTGGAGTATGTATATCAGTGAAATAATTTAACTCATCAATCAAAATTTTTCTTGTTATCTATTGAGTGTACATTTGAACCCCATCCAATGAATCGTATTCCATTGATTCATTTTATGATTCTTCCATCTGTTGAAGAAAGTTTCCCCACAAGAATTTTAATTTATACCATCTTAAATATCCCTATCCTCACTCAAATATGGAATTCAATTTTTTTTCATCGGTTTTTTTAAATTTTCCTACACTAACATATATGATATTTTTCAACCATTTGTGTTGAATCCTATAAGAGTCACTCATGAATGAATTTCCAAAAAATATCCATCTTTCAAATTCATATATTAATTTTGATTGATTTATTTTTATTTTTCAAATGAAATACATGATTCTAAAGAAACTAATTTTATCCACCACAAATGTTTTTCATTATACATTTCATATGGAGTCCTCCACTATCTTGGGAGTCATATTGACTAGTATTATTTGGAAATTTCTACTTAAATTTATTATTTTCAATAGTGAAGAGAGATTCCACCATTGATGTGCAATACCATTACCATTTTTTTATATTTAATTTCTTTTTTACACTACACCATTTTTTTCAAAATAAATTAATTCATAGTTAAAAACATTATTCTCCATGTAATTTTCTATATCACGAGATGTGTACAATATTTAGTTTTTATACTAGTTAATCCCGATCATTCTATCTATTTTATTCTCATCACTTCTCTACAGCCGATTAATACACACAATCATGTTTTATCATTTACATAAAAAAACATCATACATCTTTTTGTAATATAATTACAAACAAATAAGATGATGTAATAGATTTTTTTTGAGAATATCCATGTAACCTCATACATTATCGAGAATCTTATCTATCCAAATTATTTCCCTATTAATTTTTTCATCCGTTATGATTTATCACTATTTTCATTCTTCCACGTCATCACATGTATTCACTTGATTTTATCAATTTATTGAAATGTTAGACATATTTTTTTATCATTTTAAAATTTTTCATTCATTTTGTTATTGAATATACCTAATACATCAATTACATATTCAATTTTTTTACTTCTACCACATGGAATATAGTTTTATACGTTAAATACACATAGTAAGAATGTTCATTTGTTCTCCATACCTTAGTCAATGATTTTATAATAATTACCTTGAAATAAAAAACCATTTTATTTAATGTAACGTCAAGTATAACTAAAAAATTGAATAACTCATGGTAGGTTAGGTTAGAGACAATCAGTAAAAAGGTCCTCTATATTCATTAGCCATCTCTATCCATCCATGTCTTCTTAAATCTATTGAATCTTATAGATCATTCCAAACTGAATATAGTTACACCATCGAACAAGTTATTCAAATTATTTAAAAAATTTATATTACTAATATTTATAGATGAATATAAATTTTGAAGAATCCAAAATTATATTATTTTTTGTTTCATTGAAATAATATTTATCTAGGATAGACTTATCATTATATTTATTTTCATTCAAAGACATTTCTTATTGAGTCAGCAAGAAGGAAAATATATTATCATTCATTTCATAATGGGTTGTGAGTTCACACACATCCTCATACAAAATAAGAATATATTTTCAACTGGATCCCATTATTTCTGTATAATACAACCTTATTTGTCTTCTATAAATATAATTATGTCTCCTCTATTTCCAATAATTATTTGGTTTTTGACCAGTGATATAGAAAATATAAATGTAACAATAGATAGATTTGTGTCCTTATATCAGATGACATGATTTCATATTTCATAGTTGACTATTATGTCCAATTCCTCTCCTATTAAACTATAACACATTTTTCCTAGTCATTGTATAAAAAATAGTCATAGACACTTAATTCTATGAGTGAATATTTTTATCAATTCACAATATCCATATAATTTAATCCTTTGTGTAACTTCATAATTTTTTTTATTTTGTAATTAATGGCTCTCATTGATTCCTTTCAACCATTTCCGTTTATTTCTTAGCATAACAACATAGAGAACTCGTGAACATGATCCTATGATAGTGAGATGTTTTGATTTTCTCAATAGTCCTTGTACATATTTCTACTATCTCTATAAACACATAATGAGAGAATATTTAAAATTGAATATTCGTCTTGTGAATTCCACTACTCTCATTTGATTATTCTTCCTTATGTAATACATAAAATCTTATTCATGATACTAAATCCATTTAGTACTATCTATTTTTTTGATTACTGATATCATTAATCATTTTCTCCTTCTCTCATCAATCATTTTAAATTAAAATCATTCACATCACTGTATGTTTATTGAGAAGATTCTATTAAAATGTATACTTATTCTATATAAGAAATTTACAATTAAAGTTTATCAATAAATTCAATTGATTACTTATATAGTTTATTGATCAGTTATCTTTTCATGTGTAAAATATCCAACTCAATATGTGAATCATTGAGTTTGAAAATCTTTTCAATGACTTCTTCATGTTGGTCTTCTTCAATTCCTGCTATTTTTTTCAACTACTCCATTCCAAACATACTGTGCATATAAAATAAATTCATCTATATCATATTCAGGGAACCATTTATAATCACCTTCTTCTTTACATTACATTTTTATAGGAGATCCTCTCTCTAGTGGGATTTCATGAATTAATATGTTGTCTTTAACAACACATTCTATGTTGTATTGTTAATTCATCATCCTCGGATCAAGTTTCAATATTTATTGGATAAAATTCTATGAGATACCCAACCTAAATAAAATTAAATAAATCAAATACTTTATTAAAATCATACCTCCATTTTCCACAGTAAAATTATTATTCTACAAGTAGTAGTAATTTATCATCGACATCTTTTTTTGTGTTTCTTGAAACAAATATCACAAGAATCTCTATAGATTAAAAATATACGACATTAAATTAATATATTGTTATAATTTATGGTTTAATACATAATTTTTATTCCAAAATATTTGTTATAATATTCTATTGAGAAAATTATGAGTGAATTTTTTCTTCCAGAGATGACACCATTGAATTGTAAGAACATGGTTATAATTTTATAATTTTCATTATAATTTTTAAATATTTTAACTCTTTATAGAGTCCACAGATTTCTCCCTAAGAATCAATTAATCTGTAGAAGAAATCCAAAATATTCTCATTTAGTATCATGATTAAATAATTATATTTATTATTAATCACTTGTAGTTTTTCTTCTGTTACATGACTATATCACATATAAATATTAGGTAAATTTTTCCAAATGAATTATTTTATCTTAAAATATTTCACCGTTATATTTATTAGGTTTGATAAAGACCTAGATATTACATTATCACATTCCTTCAACAACATGTAGTCTCATGTCAACTTAATTCGTTTAAATTTTAATAACAACATTAAAATGTATTCCATGAGTTTCGATAATAATAATTCAATTTACAAAAAATTGAATGTTGTAATCTCATCCAATTATTCTATATTTATAAATTATAAACTTATAACATTGAAAATAATTTTTCGATAAAAATGTTATCTATAGTATCAATCTATTATTAAGAAAGTCATAACAAATTGATTTGTTCTAAATTCATTTAATGTAACTACATTACCATTACACACTAAAAGGGATGATAAATTATGTTGTTCAAATATTTTATTAACACAATATTTTTTTTATTATCGCAAAAAATATCTATAACCTTTTAATAGTCTATAATAATAAATATTAAAAAGAAAAAAATCAAATTCATGTACCTATTGATATTTAATTTTTTCCCAAAAAGGTGTAATCCAAGGAGAATATGATGAAAATGTATCACTTTCCAGGGAAATAAAGTACTCTCTAGATGTGTTTCAGACAATCTAAATGGAAGAATAATTAATCCTAAGGGTAATAGCTCATATTATAACTCTTTGGGATTATTATAAAAATGTAATATAACAAAATATAACACAACGTTCACTCATAATGAAACATTACAATATAAAATCACCATATCAACAAGGGTGTTATCCTTCTTCTATAATTAATCCTTTAATCCCAAAATATAAATAGATCACCAGAAATAAATATTTTATCTCTCTTATTTTCCATATATATCCATTATAATCTATCTAACACTATTTTATCCATTCACCTATAAATCATAGGTTCATAACTAAAAAATCTCCTCCACCAATTTTCCGATTTTAACCCATAGATATGTTCATTAAAAAATTCAGTAATGAACAATTAAATCATCATTTTTAATAGTAATCCCACACAATATGAGATATATTTGAACTCTTTCAAATAAAAAAATTATCTTCTAAATGTAATAAATATTTTTATCAATGAATAATCTAATTCTTATTACTAGGTCCATACAATATTGTATAATCTAATTTAGTTGACTTCAGAATATGGAATCATGATTTACAAAATTTCATTGAATCTCAAATGCTAATTGAGGGATTAATTATAAGATAGAATGCCTATATTATAAAAATAATCTTACCAAATAGTGTAAATCAAAATATAAGGTTTTCAATATTATGAATCATATTTTAAAATTTTAAATGGAAAATATATTGATATATTTATTCCTCCCGTTTAATTAGTATTACACATGCTCGAGATAAGTCGAAGACATTCTAGTGTAGTTAATAACATTAAAATATTCCCATTCAGAAATCCATTACTATTATCATGGTGTTTCCTGATCAATTTTATTCATTTAATCAATGACCCTTAATTATCATCTTAGTAACCCTTCTATATTGGGATACTGGTAAATTATTAGAAGAAATATTTACATATTAGCATAGTTTCTTTAACATATTATCTATGTTATATATATATATATATAGACAAAAAAATACATATAACGACATTGAAAAATCATAATATTAACTAATATATAACATCATAGTTACCATTATATTTAACCCTTTTTATCTTTACATAACATCCATGTAACTATTATGTATTATGGATTTATCAAATTCATGCTTCTCAAAATTCTTCTAGCCATAAAAATTAGCAAAAATTTATTTCAAACATTTAAATATAGTTATAATGATTACTAATTTACTCATAATTAAAAAAATATATCATTTGTTTGAAACAAATCATTACAAAGTGAAGAAAAATGAATAAAAAATAGAAATGTAGTTTAAAAAATTATGTCTATGTGAATCCATGGACATGGAACTCATACTCAAACTATAAAGAATATTTTTCCTTATAATCAAGTTATTTAATAAATTTAGAAATAAAATTTTATAGAACCATTTTAAATCATAAATACTATCAAACAAAAAATTAATGTCCATGACTCAATGAAATTAGATATTTCATAAAAAATAAAATCAACCTTCAACATATCATGATCATACATGATGAATAAATGGAAAATATATCCAGATTTATAAATTAAATAACATTAAATGATCTATTATTAAAAAATAATATCACTAAATAATTCATAGTTCAATACATAGAATGTAATAAATATAAATAAAAACTTATTATTAGGAATTGAGTGCGTAAAATGAAAAATAATTGTCTTCCCTATCACTCCATAAAGGAAAAATAAAATATTAGTGGTCGTAAAAATGAAGAATGAATGAATCATAGAGCCTAGAATTTGAAAACATTTTATAGGTTGAAATATTCACTTAAATAGCTTCTTTTATACCAATATATCATTTTTTTAATTATCATCACCTAATATATCCTCATAATATCAAAAACAAATCTATCCATACACCTCTCATATTATTCCAAAAAAAAATATCAAAACATAAAATAATTAAAAGAGATTACTAATTTAATTTCAATTATATACAAAACCCTCATGAAATAGGGATGTTCATAATGTAACGAGTAGCCATATGTCACATATTTTTCAAATCTAATGTGGTATATTGACAAAATATGTGCTTCTAAAATGTCACACATCTTCATTGTCTACTAAATGTAACTTATATACACTACAAAACTATCCTTTTCATTAGAATAGCCATAATATCTATTATAGATATAAACCCATATCTTTTAAATCCATATCTTAGATATTATCTTATCATCATCATCATGTTTTCTTTATTGTCCCACCGTGGTGGAAAAAATCATGCACATCCCATCAAACTCATTTCCTTCAGTACAATAATTCCCTATTAAAAAAATCTTCCCATCTAATTTTCCCCCATGATTGAATAACTTATATTTCATGATTCATATGCTTCTCAACATAGAAAAATATACTAAAATGAAATTATATTGTAGTTTACTGAAACTTACCATTCAAAAAAATCATCCAATTTCTCTATAAGTTCACTAATTTATTATTTTGTTGTGACTCCAGCGATCTACATCAAAATTTATTCATATTTGTGAGTCCATTTTGAATGTAATGTTCCCCTGAACGAGGGATGGGGGGAATCAAATTTGACCCTAATTTTCAAATTATGTTCAGAATAACACTCTACTGCCTTTAAAATGATCAATCCTCTAGAATCTGTATGGATTCATTGATCATTGGTGTGGTAACTTAAAACATACTCATTTATAGAATGATGATATGGTAAAAAACAATTTAGAGGCAACTTTTGAATTCTTCCGCCATTATGGGAAACCTACTCCATAAAATTTTCTATTATATCATAATTTATTTATGTTCACTATTCGCATAATCTATACAATGATGCATTCTCTTATACTGTACCATATAGAAGGTTTCAACCACATCATGAATTTAATTATTTTTGAACAAGTGGATAATCTATCTCATAAAAAATATCTACTACATATTATTCATAAAGGTTGAAATAATTTTAGTAGAAATTAATTTTATCAACTATTTATTGTGAACATATTCTTCAGAAGAGCTTCAACTTCCTCTTAATCTTGTTCTAGAATCACATGAATGCCAATTTTTCCACTATTTTAATTAAACCAAAATTTCTTAGTTCTAAAATATATGATATTCAATTCCAAAAAATCATCATGTTTACCATTAACATTGGTATAGATCTAAATACCTGGTATTATGAAACAAATGATCATACATAACTTATTTGAAATATGAGGTTCTATAATTATCACTTCTTTGTTTTTTTGAATCATAACTTATATTATTAGACCATGAATCCCTCTGTTTCTTTCAAATCAATAATATTAGTATCTCTATCAATTAATCATCACTAGGACATTATATTTTAATTTTCCCCATTTATATACCCAAATCACTTTCCCAAAAAATTTGTGAACATACTATCATTAATTAAAAATTATTTCTAACTGAATTTCGTCAGTCAAAAAACTTCAATGATTCAAAAGATAGTAGAGTTTGACATCATTCAATACACTAAAATATATGGATTCTATATTCTTCACCACTAATATTATTTTTTTCATTGATACGAAACTTTATATTTTTAATATTTGAATATTAAATGTCCATCTCAGAATCATTGTAATGATTCTAAAATTATAAAAATATAATTTACTATATAATATTCTAGTAAACATATTTTTCTATTATTAATTAAATTATTCATCTTGTTCTATGTCTAATTAATCACTACTAAAACTTCTATAACCTTTAATAATAACGGTGTATCTTACATGAATCCTCGTGTTTTTATGGTCTGAATCCATTTCACTATTATTCTCTTTCATATTTTTCAAGAAACATCTCAAAAAACATCATAACTAAAAAAACTATCTTCTATCTTCTGAGGGTTTTAAGTTTCAAATATTGAATTTGATAACCCGCAATCAGTTTTCCATCTAGACATATGGACTTTGGCCAATATAGATTTCACCAAACATTTAAATAAGTGATTTTCAATGTAATTAAGAATAATTAACACTATTTACATGTATTTGTATTTAAAATATTTTTGATATTCTATTAACATGAATTCAATGAAACATATTATTATTCTTCTTCCCATTACATTTTTTAGATGCCTTTAGAATTGTCATATGGTTCACCTTCTTCCAATCAAGATAACATTTGATGTTTTTTTCTTGATATGTTAAATAATTTATATAATAATTATGTGTGAATAACGAGGATAAACACCTCATAATATGACATTATCTATCAACCAATTATTGTAGTTCATCCTTATCCACATATATTATATATTCCTCCATTTGTGATCTTCCAACATATTTTCTTTCACTTTGTATTCTTATAATTCCACTTATTTGGTTTTTCATAGGAAACACTAAAATTTATGAGTTTTCAATATTCATAAAGAGTTTAAACCACATAAATTCATTAGTATGATGTCCTAAATAATACTAAGAATTATCCCAGTAAATATAGTTAATATAAAAATCAATCATGTAATGTTTAGGGTATTGTCTAGTTAGAGATAAAATTTAATATTTCCACCATCTTGTATTCTCTATATTTGAATAACATTAGTTTCCAATAAACACTTATTCGTCATAGGTAAAATGTGTATATTAAACCAACATTATGTCATATCATTGGTCTCTCTAATTGGATATTCTATATCCTTAATTTTCTGATTCATAATTCATTTGGTTCAATATCCGATTTGATAATTCTCTCTATTGAAAATCACTTGGTAGAACTCCATAAACCATTAACACATTGTATTTAACATAAAGAACAATTCAAAAATAATTAAATATATATGATGCTTCTAGAAATAATTATCCTCATGTATACACCATTATTATATCATAAGAACAATCTTCTCATCCATTCATTAAGTCTGGTGACAATTGTTTACCGTATAGTTCCATTATATTAATTTTTTATTCTTCATTGTCATCATTTAATAGTAGAAAATTCATCTATGATTCCTCAACAATTAATTCTTCCACAATCTGATATATGATTCTTTAGTGAACATAATACATGTAACAACTGTTGAATACTCAAATTTTAACATACATCACAAGTTTTTGTTGAATCTAAATATTATAAACTATTATTGAAATTAACTATTGATAACCTTAAAATATTTAATTATCATTATTCAATTAAACCATCAAAATTATCATTTATTATTTATTTGATACCCATTAAAAAAATATAGTGAATTATATTAATTCACCTAATTGATAATAAATTCAATTCTTTTTTTATTTTCATTATTAGAGTTATTTGTTTGATGGACACCCATTATACTGATTATCCCCTAAACATTTATTGAAATTAATTTAATCATTAGTGTCATTGATACATGGATTAAATCAGTTTTCATTAATATATCATTCACAAATCAACCAAATCTATGTCTAAATGAGCCATGCTCATTGTAAAAAACATGTGTGACAAACAATGAAAATAATGTTATCCATAAATGTGCTAAAAAGTAATACCAACTAAAAATACTATTTTAAGGGTATATTTAATATATTTTCATGTAATAGTCATCCTTTAATTATTTAAATAAATATATTAACATATTTAACCATCAAATATATGTCTCCACCCCTTTACAAAAATTCATTCATATTGTCATCAATTGTTTCTTGTTTTCACATTTCAGAATTAAACATTAGTTATCAAATGAGATTTGTAATATATATAAAAAATAAATTATAGATGAAATTATATGTAAAAACTCTGTATTTTAATAATTCAAAACTCCATAAATAGTATATTTCAATGTTTTAACCTTCGATGGACTGAAATACTCAATCAACTGAATTTTAATCATCTAATTTCAAGGTTCTATGGTTATGAATAATTTAGATATTCAATATTTTACTGATTAACATTTCATAATCATCATATTTAATTTCACACCAAAAATGGGGTAAAATTCATCATTTTTTACTTCATTATGGTTGACATAGACTAAAATTATAGGGCTGATACTCCATGTGATAAATTCCACAATGATGTATTTTTTCGATAGTTGTAAAACTATATCAAAATGTTTTACTATTATTTTGACCCAAATATTTTTTACCATTGAAAATATATTTCTATTATTGATAATTTCATACTATGATGGGGTTAATTGGGTTTTCTTTATCTTTATATTTTAAGAGTGAGGGCTATAAAATATATCTCAACCTCAAAAACATTCAATTTTGCTTCCTTTATTCTTTCCATTACACCATTTCTTTCATCAACATCACTTTTTAGCCAATTTTTACTTCTTCAACTCACTTTTCAATTTACCATTGTATTTAGATTCTATATTAACAACATCTATAAGGGATAATCATTTTTTTAAATTTTTTTTATTAATTATCCAAGGTGATCAAGGAGAATTTCTATGAAATACTTTTTAATATTTATAACTATTTATTTATACTAAGATGAATTATTAAAAATTTATTACGAAGAAAATGAATCATACATATCTAGCCTCCCTTTAGTATCTAATTTCTATGGAATTGGTAATAATGTCATGTATTTTATAGGATTGTAGCCATCTTTCTTAAACATTAAACATTGTTTCTTATCATCTGATTTGTTACCCTTTTGCAGTAACATCTATTATCCATAAACATATTCATTAGATATTAATTTAACTGTAATAACAATCTTATATCTTTCTCAAAAAATTTCACATTTCTTTCTTGAGCTTGATTTAATTTAAAGTAATATTAATTAATGGATACAAATTTTTTGTGACGTGTCCTTCTCTAATTCAAAATAAGTATGAAATAATTTTTGTGAAATAAAAATTTACTATCATATTATGTGTGTTATTATTTGTAATATACAATTGTTTTTATACCTTGGATGTCGTAAATATTTCTTCTAAAATAACCGCTTTGGCTATTATGTCCTTACTCTATTATTTTTAGTTAAGTTGGTTGTGGAAGATGTGTAGTAGCAGTCTAAGATATAGTGACAAACCTATTTTAAATATTATATAATATCATAACTCAATGAAATATATTGATTTAATATATAAAAATATTTTATAAAAACACTACATATGATATGATAAATATTCCTTGACATCTATTATAACATATGTATTCTTTATATATTGACACTAGTGCAGAAAACGTTATTTACGTCACCATTTTTTACGTCGGTTATATATAACCGACGTGATAATCTGTGAAACGTGGTTTTTTACATCTGTTATTTTATAACCGACATAACAAATGCGGTGAGTAGCTTTTTAACGTCGGTTTTTTAATAACCGACATTACAAATCACGCATGATCAGTTTTTACGTCGGTTATAAATTAAATGACGTAAAAAAAGCTAGGGGGTTTTTTACATCGGTTATTTGATAACCGACGTAAAAAATGAGTTCTCTACAAGTTTTTTACGTCGGTTATAAAATAACCGACGTAAAAATCGCGGCTTTTGAGGCCTTTTTGACGTCGGTTATTTTATAACCGACGTAACAAAACAACCCACAGAACATTTTTTACGACGGTTATACAATACCCGACATAAAAAACTATGATTTTTGATGCCTTTTTTATGTCGGTTATACAATAACCTATGTAAATTAACAACACGTGGATTTTTTACGTCGGTTATAAAATAACCGATGTAAAAACAGTTGTATCTGATGCATTTATAATGTCGGTTATTATAAAAACCAAAGTTATAAATGTAAAAAAATAGTTTGTAACGTCGGTTATTAAATAAATGACGTTATAAAGCATTTAAAAAATTAACAAGCCCTGGTGGATTGTCATTTACATTTTTTTGATCGACAATCCAGTGGCTCGTCTCTCTCGCGCGGTAAACCCTAATCCACTCGTCGATCTTTCTGCGTTAAACTCGTTTTTCCTTCATTATTTATCATATTTACTCTCCTCGGATCTATCATATCAACTCACATCACTCAAGTAAGCCTTCCACAAATTTATTTCATTCATTTTTTTCGGATAGTCTATATTTATGTTTTGTGATTTTTGTGTTTAAACTTGGTAAGATTCTTCGATTTTGAACCCTCTTACCTCTTTTTACCATAATCATCTTATTTGTCATCATAAGATCTATTAGATCGACTCACAATATTCATGTAAGACTCAACTAATTTTATTTAGTTTGTTTTTCTTTCGCGAATGCCCGACATTGATGGTAATTTTTGTTGTCATTGAAAAATAATGATCTCATTCACCTATATTGCTGCATAGAATGGTTATTGATTAAATGTACGAATTCAGAAATGATATTTTTGTGTTGTTGTTGCTTATGTTTATCCTCTTTTATTTGAGAATCTATTAGACATATAATGTAATGGTTGTTGACCTCTATGGCACGTCGATGCATCGCTATGTCTCATGATTCCAAATAAAAATGGGTTCTACTGAGGGATTAACCTAGTATTTTTTGAGGCCTTGTCCAAGGCCTTGACAATATGATTATGATTTCTAGAATTATCCATTACTCATTATGATATTATTTATCGACAAAACTTATGATCATTTGACTAGTTGAATATCAATGGTTATTTTTAATTATCATACGATCATTTAAGTATCCATATTTAATAATATTTAATTCCATCTATTTCATGCTGAAGTATATATTAAATTCTTATGTTGTTAGTTATTCACCATGCCTAGAATATATATGCAAACCATTGTTTGGGGGGTTGTTCGGGTGGTGGGGGCTGTCCAGAGGGTTGGGGGGTGTCCAGGGGGTGTCCAAGGGGGTGGGTGGGTGTGGGGGGCTGTCCAAGGGGGTGGAGGCCTGTCCAGAGGGTTTGGGGGGTTGTCCGAGGGGTGGGGGCTGTCCAGAGGTTGGGGTGTCTAGGGGGTGTCCAAGGGGGTCTGGGGTTCAGGAGGGGTGGGGGTGCTGTCTGGAGGGGTGGGGTGCTGTCCAGGGGGTGCGAGGGCTATCCAAAGGGTTGGGGGGTGTCCAGTGGGGTGTCCAAGGGGGTAGGGGGTGGGGTGGTGTCCAGGAGGTGTGGGGGTGTTGTCTAGAGGGGTGGGGGGCTGTCCAGGGGGTTGGGGGTGTCCAGGGGGGTGTCCAAGTGGGTGGGTGGGTCTGGGTGGGCTGTTCAAGGGGTGGGGGTCAGTCCAGAGGGTTTTGGGGGTTGGCCGGTGGGTGGGGGGATGTCCAGAGGGTTGGGGGTGTCTAAGGGGGTGGGTGTCTGGGGGGCGATGTCCAAGGGGGTGGGGGGCTATCTAGAAGGTTTTGGGGTTTGTCTGTGGGGTGGGGGCTGTCTAGAGGGTCGGGGGGTATCCAAGGGGCGTGTCCAAGGTGGTAGGGGGTGGTGGGTGATGTCCAAGAGGGGTGATTTTCTCCATCTGAATTTTTATTTTAAATATTATTTGATTCTCAGGTTTACTCCATTCTATCCAATTTTCTATCAACCATGTTGGCGCCATGGTTTTTAGTTATTCAATGGAATTTAAAACTGTTATATCTAACTATATTTTCTTTTAATAATAATATTCCAACATATTTTTTTAAATACACATATATTTGTTTTATATTTAAAAATTGTTTTACATTCAAGTTATGATTTTTTTCTTATAAACATATATTTGTCTTATCTTAAAAATATATATTTTTTTTATATTTGTTATAGGTAATAATGAGTCAAAGTTGGATTACGGCACATCGAATGAGCAATGAATATGAGGAAGGTGTAGATTCCTTTTTGGAATTTACTAAATGAAATGTTCCAAGTAGTGACATTTTTTTCTCTCCATGCCTGAAATGATTGAATATAAAGAAGTTGAAAAGTAGAGAGATAAAAGATCATCTGATATGTCATGGTTTTAATCCGAGTTAGAGCGCTTGGATTTGGCATGGTGAAACTGGACGGAATGTCACTGATGATGATGATTCAACAAGATGGTAACTCTGATGTAATTGAAGAAATGATTTGCGATATTGTAGCAGAACAAATTGAGATAGAACCAACAGTTGCGCGTCTATATGGTGATGCTGAAAAACCATTATATCCTAGTTGTACAGATTTTACGGTTTTGTCGGTGGGGTTAAGATTGATTAACCTGAAGGCGAAACATGGATAGAGTGATATAAGTTTTACAGAGCTGCTACAATTGATGAAAGACATTCTTCCAAAAGATAACGATCTTCCAGATTCACATTACAAGGCCATGAAAATATTATGCCCGATGGGATTGGGATACAAGAAAATACATACCTATCCGAATGACTGCATTATATATAGGAAGGAATATAAATTTATGTAAGACTGTCCTAAATGTGGGACATCATGGTATAAGGTGAAAGAGAAATCACAGGCTGATGTAGAGATTACAAAGCTCCCTTCATAGGTATTTTGGTATCTTCCTATAATTCATCGTTTCAAACATTTATTTTCTAATTCACATGATGCAAAAAGGTTAAGATGGCATGATGATGAGCGGGTATGTGATGGAAAAATACGTCATCCAGCTGATTGTCCACAATGGAAGAAAATTGATGTGAAGTATTCTACATTTGGAAATGAAATAAGAAATCTCAGATTAGGGTTGTGCACAGATGGAATGAATCCATACCGAACCCTCAGTAGCACACATAGTTCATGGCCTGTTTTATTGGTAATTTACAACCTATCTCCTGAAGTTTGTATGAAGCGCAAATATGTCATGTTGAGTATAATGATCTCTGGTCCAAAGAAACCCGACAATGATATTGATGTTTACTTGTCACCATTGATTGATGATTTGAAACTATTATGGGATGATGGTATTAGTGTGTATGATTCTTATAAAATGGAATATTTTCAACTGCATGTAGTGATTCTGTTCACTATAAATGACTTCCCAGCATATGGAAATTTTTCTGGATACATTGTTAAAGGGCATAAAGCATGTCCAATTTGCGAACAACAGACGTCATATTGTCAATTGCATCATGGGAGGAAAACAGTGTACATGGGTCATCAAAAGTTTTTGCCTATGGATCACCCTTATAGAAGACTAAAAAAGGCACTCAATGGCTCACAAGAATTTGATACTGCTCCAAAACCATTATCCTAAGATCTGTATTTGGAGAGGGTGAAAAACCTTGATGTGACATTGTGAAAGACACAGAAATCTGGTAATGATAGACATATTTGGAAGAAAAGGTCAATATTTTTTGAGCTACCATATTGGAGGTATCATAAAGTTAAACATAATATTGATGTCATGCACATGGAGAATAATATATGTGATTGTTTGATTGTAACATTGTTAGATATTAAAGGAAAGTCTAAAGATGGGTTGAATGCAAGATTAGACTTACTATAAAAGGGAATATCTTTGGAGTTAGCTCCCACTCCTAAAGGAAGACGAACATTTCTTCCCCCGTCTTGTCATACATTATCAAAGAGGGACAAAATTAACTTTTGTCAGTGTCTTCATGATATCAAAGTGCCTCAAGGTTAATCTTCAAATGTAAAAAATTTTGTCTCATTGAAGGACTTGAAGTTGATAGGTATGAAATCACATGATTTTCACGTCATGATGCAACAAATTCTACCAGTTGCATTGCGTGGAATATTTCCCATTCATGTCAGAAAGACTATGATGAAGTTGTGTTATTTTTTCAATTCAATTTGTAACAAGGCGATTGATGTGAATACTTTGAAAATTTTGGAAAAGGATGCAATTTTTATACTTTGTCAATTTAAAGTATCCATACATGAGTAAAGAGTAAATTATTATAGTCTTCCCTTATTAAAAGAACTTTCCCCCAAATTGACCTTCAAACTATAGTGAAACACTATCTCAGAACAGCTCTGGTCACTGGTCACTTACATCAGCCTCAAACTTCCATGTCTCATCCTACATGTGCTAGTGCTAGCATAGCACCCATAGTGGAGGTAAAGACTAGCCTCTAAGTTCCTTTGTGCTCTAGTCAATGATGAATGACAAATACTTCACAATGTTACAATCAACATTTAAATAAACTTCCTTAGGATCAAAGGTATGAGATGGGCCGACACGATATTGGAAAAGCTTTGAAAAAATGGAAGAAAAACTATATTGAACATTAGCTCTGAGGAAGAGGAAAATGATAGGCTACTGGCCGGAATCTATCTAGAATAAAAAAATACCCACACAATGAGGGGATAGATTCCCTTGATTATCTAACCATCTATTCCCTGGGAGGACTATTTTGGGATATACCCAACACTAAGAGGGGGTGAATCCATTTGGGGACATTTGAAACCAATTCCAACTTTTTATCCCAATACCTCTTGGCCTGTTAGGATATTGATTCTCTTATACTCTTTTTTCTATCACATGAAATAATAGAAAGAATTAAAAATATTTCCACGATATTTTTACAAGTTTCACAACTCAAGAAGAGAAGCTACATACCTGCAATGTATAGTGATGACCAATACATAGATTCTCAAATATAAAGTGATATTGTTTTGCAGTGGTTGACTAGGAATGCAATATGCTAGTCAGTGTGGCTCCCTACACTCGGAGGAGGGAAGGATATAATATATTCTATGTGTGATTTCCTACACTCTGAGGGTTCAGGGAAATGATCCTTCTTATTGAACAGGTGACCACTTAGTCAAACATATAGCACCATGCTGGTTCTTTATACAGCCTCTAAGGATATTCTACTCCCTATTGATAAGGGTTTGAAACACCAATAGAGTCCTCTGCCAGTTGAGACCTATTGGATGTCATAGTGCTACATTGTTCATACACTCTTAATTTGTTACCTACCAAGTAGAATTATAGTAAACAACCACATCATTCTCTATATGTGAACATGAATGTAGCACACTCTCCTTCTCCTAATTCTATATTTCAAACCTAGCTACACTGAAACATGTTCTTCTTCACACATTCTCCTTCAGTGAAAAACTATCTGCACTGAGATCACTTCTCTTCTTCTTTTCTAGAATCACAAACTCCCTTTGTGATTATCAGATCAATGAAGTCCATATTAGCATTGCATCATCACATTTTTTATCCCTTGAGTAATAATCAGTTATCTATATGGGCACACATGATTCTTTCTGGACATAGAGTGATTCAGAATAGTGTAGTGGTGTCGTTCCAAGAACAGGTTCACCTAATCCAGATATTTTAAACTATTGTATTCAAAGCTCTTTTGTGAATCTCCTTTGCAAATCCCCTTCATAGAGAACCTTCGTAGAGCACACTGATTCACAAAGCACATTTCTATGCAATGCTTTGGCCTTCACAGAGCACACACCGACATAGTTCTCTATTGTTGTGAAGCATGTTGCCTTCACGGAACCACTTACTTTTCGAAGCATCTTCACAATTCGAGAGCTCTAAAATTCTCATTAGGTCATTATAATTCTATCAAGGGAGTAGGGGAATATTTATTGGCTTTTCCCATAGACTATTGAACCAACCAACCCCATCATCACCACATCAGCATCAAATCACAGTGCTCCAAAATGTCCACCAAAATTCACTCAGTTTCGCAAAGCACCATGGATATTTTCCGGATTCACAAAGCACGTCTTAATCGCAATGCATTTTGTCAAATCCATTACGCAACCATGATGTTCTTAATTCATTTGTGCTACCTCAATGATCATTCTTCTTTTGCCTTAATGTGATTCTCCTTCATAATTTGTGCCGAAAATATTTCTTGCGAAGATCTTTACCTTTTCCATTCGCGATGCTCGTCATAATCACGAGGAACTCCCTCAACTCTCTTCATGTCTTCTATAAATACACTTAATGAATCCCATATTGGAAAAAATCACGACTTTTCCATATTTTCATATGCACATAAAGAAAATCCCATTTTAATGAAGCTAGCCCAACTCCAAATTTTGGACATCAAAACTTTGGAAAACATTGGGAAACTGCACCACCTTATACACCTACTTCTGCAAGACCAACCATGCTAATTGGTAGAATCATTTTGTCCCCTTTACTCCATAATTCATACATCATATTTTCTCCAACCAACTTATGATATTTGTGATATAAAGACCTGAAATGCATCATTATATTTATTGTGTAAAGTATTTTAACTTCTCTATATTCCAGTAGCATGTTTCTTTCCAATCTCAACTAAATGTGATTGGCATCACATTCACTCCATTATAATAATTGTCCACTTATAATGTCATGTCCATGCATGGAAAGTTCTATTTTCTTATTAAAACATCATTTCCTTCTACATTCATATCATATGATTCTTTTCATCAAGAATGATATTGAGTGGTTCTCATGCAATCGTGAAGCATTGCATGGTCTTCTAAAAATAATCAATCTTCTTCAATGAAATTCTGATAGATGATACTTATCCATTTTTCTCTATTCTAAATAATGTTTCACCTTTGACACAAATTCATTGAACTTTGGATCTGTTCAAAAAATCACTTAAATTGTATCCTCCCTTAACATTGGAGTCATTCTTCCTATCCTTCTTCATTTTGACCTACGTTGATAATTGTTGACAACAAATACAATCTTCATACACAATGTGATCGCAACAATCTCCACCTTTGTATTTTGTTGTCAATACGTTAATGAACACCTAAAATAAATGTGACAATTCCAAAATGAGAATCTTCCCTCTCCCCTTACGTATTTCTTTCCAATATACTTTCATTTCACTTATTTCCCCCTTATTAATAAGATATACAAATTTCATGGTAGAGAGGGTGTTATTTCATAATTAAGAAATGATCCTTTAATAATTTCACTCTTAGTATACTTGATCAATTTTCGATGTATAAAACATGAGGATTTTATTTAGGAAATAATGTTGTCGAATACCCACTCACTATGACACCTCATGAGATGAGAACTCAGGTACTTATCTTCAAGGGATTTCCAGATTCATTCTAGACATAGGATAATATGTTAGATATGAAATAAAAAACCTAAAACTCATGCACTCTCTCCAACAAAATGATCAAGAACATTCAAGTGAAATTTGAAGGGTAAGTGGACTTGGGACACATTCATTCTTATTATGTCACTGATTGACATTGTAATTCCACCATTTAAGAATGGTCTTTATTTTGAGTAACCAAGGATGAGTGGTTTATACATAACATACCTTTTCAATGACATGATCTTTCGACAATATTTAGATTAATTGAATTTTATACCAATTGATTTTTATACTAATTGAGATAATGGTTGTGGTTGCTTCTTCATGTGTCTCCCCCTCAAGGGAACACTTCTCATCATGGATTCCCAAGTTCTCCCCCTGAGATCTTGCGTCACCTACAATTCCCTGTATGATAAGAGAAAATAAAATACACAATGATTTTCAGGAATAATGAGGAGATGCCTTTCTTAATAAATGTGAAAACATGTTTGGGATGATTTTCTCATCCTAGATGCTCTATTCTTCAAACTTTCACAAATGATCTTCGATGCTGACTGTGATTGTGTGGAGCTCATTATTTCTTACATTTCATTATGAGTGAACTTTATTTCTTCAAGTAGTTTGAATTCCCTAGAATCTCATGATGAAAATATCACCCTCTTCAAGAATACTTGTTGGGTTAGAATAAATTCAAAGCACATTCTAACTATATGACCTGCCTTGTTGCACCTCACACACAGAACTTCATTGTCATAATGTAGAATCTTAATTTTTTCTTTTTGCACTAGAATTAGCATGTGCATCTTAAATTTTCCTCATTCTTTCCAAATATTCTAGCCTTGCCACAAATATATCCTTAGGGAATGAGGCATCAAGATAGGATCTTTAACATGTATTATTCTATGTTTTATATTTCGTAGTACTTCTTTTGGATGCACTACCCTTCAACTTATTAGATTTATATTCCAAGGACTTATCACATTTACTTCTAGAAATCTTTTTGGGGGAATTTTTTTTCACATTATTCTAATAATTTATTCCCAAGGATGCTTCCCTTATCTTAGCCAGCTGTTGTGATCTTCTGTTCTTATCAACTTTGGTTACCAGTTGAAATGAACATGCACCATTCATGTGACCACTCCTATAACATACATCACAGTGTTATCAAACATTCCAAATATGTTTGTAGAATACATATTATTCTAGATATATGGATGTTACTTCTTCTTCTCTAGGTTTTTCAACCTTGAGATTTTATTCCTATGTGATTTTACATTTAAGGGGTTGTACTAACAATCTGGTGTATAATGCCCAAATCTATTGCAGCACCCGAATTGACCAACAAAACGTGATTTCTTCCCATTATCTTTATAAGGTTTCTGAATCGTTGTCTTGAATCATTGTGCTTTATGTGGGGATCTATCTTCCAAATTCTTCTTCTTATACACCCTAGTCATGGTGGTAGGTATCTCATCACTTTTCATCATCGATACTTGTTTATAATTTTTATTCAAACGTGAGTTTTTTGTAGAATCAATTTTAGACACATCAGTACCAGTTGGTATGGATGGTACCTTTACTTTATCATCTGTAGTGATTGATCAATGAGTTAAGTCATGATATTCTTATCAGATGTGGGAGGTATTTTGAGAGTAGAATCCTCCAGTGAGCATTGACTACTAGCAGTAATGTTTTTCTTTTTTGGAGACTCAATATGTGTCTTCTAATGATTGGTAAAACTCATCTTCCAATTATACACATCTCATGTTGAGGATGACTTCCTAGTCATCAATCATTGTCATATTATCTTGACAATCATTTTTAGTCTTTCAACTTCATCTTGAGGCATCTTTAAATTATTTTGTAACAAAGAGTCAAGTCATTTGATCTTCATGGAGTCTTCTTTAAAATATACCACCTTGACTGCATTTATCTTTTTCAGCTCATCATAATGATAAATTATCTTCACATATAGATTCATGGTGACTCCCTCCTTTAATTCAATGTCATTGATCATCTTTAAATAGAATACATCAAATCCCCTCTTTTTTGTTTCAAAAGATCCAACCTGTCTAGAGTGCTTTAATCATTTAATAATTTTAGGTTGTAAGACTTTACCCAAAACATCAGCTTATTCTTCCAACTAAGGGATATCTTCCTGTATGCATTGAAATACACCACAAACAAGAAATGTACCTTTTTTTATAATACCATGTAGAATCATTTTTAATCTATCAAAAGATATTTCTTCAGATGTTATAGATTGATCAGACCTCTAGTTATAGAATTTTCATCATAAGAATAATTTCCAAATGTAACTACACATTCTTCTTGATCAGTTGAGGTAGGATGGTTGTCGATCTTCTTAGTGGGGGTTTGAGCCACATTCTCATTACTTTCCAATTCTTCTGTGTATTCTATGTCAGCCAAATATTGAGAAATAGATGCTTCTTCTTCTTTAGATAAGAGGGATGTAATCTTCAACTTTATCTTCTCCTTATTTTTCTTATTCATCATGGTCTTGGTAGATATAGCCTTCTACACAGAGATAATTGATCCTTCACTGAAATTGAACTTCATTGATAACTCAGGAAAGAAACAAAGGTCTTAAAAAGGGAATAACATCACTATAGAGAATCCATCAGAGTAGAACCTCCCATTGATACCATTGGAGAAGACTAGTTTGGTATATACCTAACACTAAGAGGGGGGGGGGAGAATCTATGTTGGGGACATTTAAAACCCATTAAATATTTTTATCCCTATACCTATTGACCTGTTAGGATCTTAATTCTCTTATTCTATTTTACCTATCAAAGGTGATAATAAAAAGTATTAAAATATTCATAAGATATTTTTACATGATTCACCACTCAATAAGAGCAGCTACGTTCTTTCCAGGTATGGTTATGACCAGAACATGGATTATCCACTATAAAGTGATATTATATTATAGTGGTTAACTAAGAAAAAATACACTAGTCAGTGTGGCTCCCTACACATGGAGGAGGGATGGAGATGATCTCTTCTTAGTGTGAGTCACTACACTCTGAGGGGGAAGGTAAACAATCCTTCTTCTTGAAATGGTGATGAACTAGTCCATCTTACATCAACTTGATTGTTCTTTATACTGCCTCCGAAGACTGTATTCTCCCTGTTGATAAGGGTTTCCCACACCCATAGAGTTTTCGACCTATTGATACATGTTGGACGTCACAATGCTACTTTGTTATTCATATGTTCACCTGTTTCATGCCTAGTAGAATGAAAGTATACAACCAATTCATTCTCTGCAGCAAACCTGAATGTTACACACTCTCCTTCTCCTACTTATATAGTGAAAAACCAGCTGCACTAAAGCTTGTTCTTCATCACACTTTCTCCCACAGTTCAATACCAACTGCACTGAGATCACTTATCTTTTTCTTTTCTAGAATCCAAAACTATATTTCAATTATCAGATAAATGAAGTCTAGCTCAACTTAAAAAAATGACAGTTATTCTTCCCTGAATAATAAATAGTCTCTAAGTGGGCAGAAATGATTATTCATGGACACATAGTGATACAGATTAGTGTAGTCTTGTCTTCCCAAGAACTGGTTCCCTCATCCAGATATTCAAAACTGTTGTTTGAATGCTCCTTCATGAAGCGCCTTCACAAAGCTCCTTCACAGAACTCCTTCATAGAAAAAATTGCTTTGCATTTCTCTGGACTTCATAGAGCTATGTCCTTCACAGAACACACACCTTCATAGAACTCTCTACATTTTCAAATCATACAACCTTTGTGAAACCCACAGCTACTGAAAATCAAACAACCTTCGCAATGCTCACAACCTCACAAATCTCACTGACCCATTTTGGAACAACCTGTCACTGTGAAGCATGTTACCTTCATGGAGCCAATAACTTTGCCAAGAATATTCACAATTTTATAGCTCTAAAATTATCATTAAGTCTCTCTACACCTTTCGGGAGGGTATGGGCCTATTTATATATTTTTCCCACCGACTCTATAACCTTCCATCCACCTCAGCGCCATGTAAGCATCAAATTGAGGAGTTCAAAAAATTATGTTGAAATTCACAATGTTTCTTGATCCACCATGGATATTTTTCAAATTAGGGATGCTCCTCATAATTTTAAAGAGTTTCATCGAATCCTCTATGCCACCGTGATCCTATTCCTTCCATTACGTTGCCACGATGCTCTTTCTTCCTTCACCCTACCGTGATTCTCCGTATTACATTGCACTATAAGGATTTCATGCGAAGCTCTTCACCTTTGCAATTCACGAAGCTCATCATAATCATGAAGAACATTGTCAACATTATTCATGTATTCATGAAATAAAATTCATGAATATGGTATTTTTGAAATTAATGCGTTTTTCATATTTTGATATTCTATTCAAGAAAATCCACTTTTTGCGATGTTATCCCAACTACAAAATTTAGACCCCAAAAATTTGGAAAGCATTGGGAAACTGCACCAACTTAGACACCTGCTTCTACAAGACCAACCATGCTAATTGGCTACATCATTTCTCCCCCTTTCCATCAAAATTCATGCATCATAAGTTCTCTAACCAGCATATGATGTTTTTGAAATATAGACCAGCAATGCATCGTCAAATTTACTTAGTAATTGTATTATAACATCGTTATCTTCTAGTAGCATCTTTTAATCCAATATCAACTGAATGTGATTGGAATCACCATCACTCCACTATCATACATGGCCACTTATAATGTTATGTCCATGCATGGAAAATTCACTCTTCTTATTAAACTATAATTTCATACTTTATTCTAATAATGTGATTCATTTCTTCAAGTAATCCCATGCATGGTTCTCATACAATCATGAAGCATTGAATGGTCTTATTAGAATCCTCATTATACTTTACTCATCTAATGATGGATGATACTTCAACATTATTATCTATTGTAAATAATGCGTCTCCATTGACACAAGTTCTTTGAACATAAGATCTGTTCAACAATCATCTGAAATGAATTCTCCATTAATGTTGGGGTAATTCATCATCTCCTTCATCATTTATACTAGAATTTACCACTGTTGGCAAAAATATATTCTTTATAAACAAAGTGATCCCAAAATGCCCATGCCTGGTCGATACCTGAAGAAAAACCTGATCTTTATCCTCAAACACCAGATGTTGTAAACAGTGATCGACATAAGATTTTATCTAGAATGAAAAATTGTCATATTATTTTTGAGCTACAAAACCAACTCCAACATCTCATAAATGAGGTGAGGACCTTGTAGTGTTGCCTCACCAGCCTCTAGCCAAAACCTGGTTGAATGGAACAACATACCATATATGGCATCAAAATGAGGCATCTGAATTATTACCCAAAAGCTGTTATCATTGGAGAACTCACCGAGGGGGATATTATTCACCCTGGAACAGAGAAAATCAAGGAAAATTCCCATATTGTATCCTCTAGAACATGTATTATCCATTTCAATTATCCATCGGTATGAGGGTGAAAAATTCTTCATAGAAGAACATATGTTCCCTTAGATTTCTAAAATCCCTCCAAGAACTGTGTCATTAAAGGAGAATCCCTATCGAAAATGATAGTACATGGGACTCCATGTTGTCATATTATCTCTTGGACATAAAATATTACCAACTATTCAATTGAGAAATTCATCCGAAAATTAATTAAAATGGATGGTTTTTTTAGTCAAACAACAAACACCCATACAACATTTCCATCTATCGGCGAACTAGGTAAGATAACTATAAAATCCATAGTAATAGATTCCCATTTCCATTCCAAAACTATAATTAGTTGTATCAAGACTTCATTTATCTGGGGCTTCACATTCACCTGATGATGGGTGGGATACTGAGTGATAAAGCCTAGAATCTAACATTTCATCCCAGTCTTCCAATACTGGCATCACATATCTCGATAAATTTTAGAGGATCCAAGATTAACTTCCCATTGAGAAGTGTGGGATTGATGTATCAACTCATCTCTCATATCTTTTGAAACTCATACATGCCCATGAATTCACATGATATTGTCTTTATCAATGGACTAATCTAGAGGTGGGTTACCTCTTGATATACTCTCACGACGAACTTAGAATTCAGTATATAAAAATTATATACCCTTCACCTTCTTAAGGAGGGAAGAGGTAATTGTAAATGATGACAGTTAATAATGCTAGTGACTATCATTAAACTCCATGCACAACATGGATAAGAGGTAAAATAATTTTCATTCCTCATTGGGTTCCTGTACGACCTGTGGTTGGGTTTTCCAACTCAGCACATCTGCAATGACATTTCCCTTCTTATGCATATAGGTATGCTCAAAATTGAAGGATTGTAGATACTTGACAGAAATATTCTATTTTTGGTTCAAGTCATGATATGAATGTCTATATATTATTATCTTGTGGTCCATATACACCAAAAAGAAGTCACCCAATAGATAAAGTCTCCAGCAATGTAAGTCATGGGAAACTGCTTCTAGATCTAGGTCACGCATCCTGTTGTTTCTCTAACGAGGCTTTAACTACAGATATCCATACATGACAACTATTCATTTCTATATTAGCACTAATCTTAGGTGGATTCTGTTGGTCAGAGTGGATACTCAAGAGGGGGGGGGGGGGTGAATTGAGTACCCATTAAAACTTTCTATTAAAAACAATGTTTATTAAAATCCCCCTATTTCAAAAACAGATTAAACTGTAGTGAATTTATACAGATTATAAAGGTTCAATTAGATTCTCAAAGATTGATTAGTTCTCAGTTAACTTAATCTTATGAATAAATTAACTTTTGAAACTAACTTACTGGTTTATAATAAATATAAACACTTGCGAGTTTAACTATAAAAGTAGCTTTGAAAATAAATTATACTTCAAAGTAATAGCAGCGGAATATGAAATAATTATGTAGTATGGATATAGTATATAGCTACAAACACAAAGAATTAACCAAGAGGTTCAGTCTCAAGCCGAGACTTAGTCCTCTCAAAAGTTTATATAAAAATGATCCACACCCTGGATCAGGGTTAACAATAGTGAACACACTGTCCAGGTCACAAGACCTCTACCACAGTTCTGCATGGGAAAACAAACAACAGATTAGAGCTGTCCAGGTCTCATACGACCTCTACCACTATCCACAGTGGGAAAAGAAGTGTAGAAAGGTTTTCTGAGGATTTACAGATCCTCTAGTGAAAGTACAGGAGTCATTGTGTGTGTTTAATACAGCAGATAACACACACTGCTCAAAATGTAAAACAAATGTATCACAGAGCAAAGATGTAGAGTATAGAAATGGCTCTGATGATTTCAGTGTAGCTCTGGACTCTTTTGTATTTGGTCAGAATTTATTCTGAGTCCTCTTCTCGTTTTTTTTTGAGAAGAAGAGTGTCGTATGCTTCTTGTTCATAGGCAGTGAGATGTAGTCGATGAAGTTCTTCAATCGTTCTTTTGTATGCACATAACTCTTCTTGAGTAGGCTTGATTGTGTATGAGGTTCTGTCTTGCTAGGTTCTTCCTCCTCTTTCTTTCCTCTATATTCTTCTTGTGTTCTACTTTCAACCGAAAAACTCTCGTCAATTTCTTCAGCAGAGACTTCTTGTATTTATGTCTCGTGCTTCGGAAGACAAAAAAAGTTTCCTTTCCGCAGGTACAAGGTACGGTTTCTTGACATCCGACAACCTTTATTAATTAATTGTCAGAGCATTAAAATATATCTAATATGACCGTTGGTTAGATTAAATAAAGATAAAGATAAAGAAATTCAAACAGTTGTTTATGACTATTGAAGAATCAAGTAATCGGTAGGTCATCAGCATTAGTGATTAATGATCGGTGACTCAGATAGATCAGCATCGGTGAGTCATTTGATTGGTGAGTCAGTTTGATCAGCATCGGTGAGTCAGACTGCATCGGTGAGTCATTTAGATCAGCATCGGTGAGTCATTTGCATCGGTGAGTCAGATTGCATCGGTGAGACATTTTGATCAGCATCGGTGACTCATTTTCATCGGTGAGTCAGATTTCATCGGTGAGTCATTTTGATCAGCATCGGTGAGTCATTTGCATCGGTGAGTCAGATTGCATCGGTGAGACATTTTGATCAGCATCGGTGACTCATTTGCATCGGTGAGTCAGATTGATCAGCATCAGTGACTCATTTGCATCGGTGAGTCAGATTGCATCGGTGAGTCAGATTGATCAGCATCGGTGAGTCATTTGCATCGGTGAGTGCGACCGTTGTCCTTTGATATTGGATCAGTGCTTCCAATGTCTGTTGAATGGATCGGTGCTTCCTATGTCTGTTGAAATTGAATCAGTGCTTCTGATGTATGTTGATACCAGAAGGCTTCCAACATTTTTTGTAAGTCAATAATCATAGACAAAAACATGATAACAGATTCATTTACAAATTGTAATTAAGTTTATGAGAAATCAAACCAGATTAAGCATTAATGTTATGTGATGATTTGTGATTATTAAAACATCAATCATTGACATGAAATCAACAATCTTCCAGAGGGCTCAACAATCTCCCCCTTTTTGATAATCACAAATCTTTATCATAAAATATAAATAATATGATATATCATTAATAAGAACATAATGAGAATTAAACCATAAAGAGAATAAATATAAAGAGATATATAAATCTCCCCCTTAATGTAAATTTCCCATATATATTATACATATTTCTCCCCCGGAGATATATACATCACTCAAATATCTCTCTTCTCCCATATATCATTCTTTTTCTTCATATATCATTCTTTTTCTTCATATATCATTCTTTTCCCATATATCATGCTTTTTCTTCTCCCCCTTTGGGATAATCAAAAAGGAGGGAAAACATATAAGTGAAAGTGAAAGTATACGCAGTCAGCATAGAGTAGAGAGAAAAAAAATTGATAAAGCACAGAATAAGACAAGAATTACATTGTTCACCTTATCAAAAACAGTACACAACTATTTGTTGGGATACAAAGGGGCTTTGACTTTGTCTTTGGGATCAATAGTGGGTAAGTTTGAAGGCTTGGAGGCAGGCTGGTCTTGGAGAATCTGAAGTGGTTGTAGGACAACTCGGGCAGGTGTAGGAGCAGGTGCCACAGAGAGTTGTTGTTGAGAAACAGGAGCTGGTTGAGAAGCTTGCTGAGGGAATGGTCTTAACTGAGATAGTGCTTGAGCAACAGATAGCTGATTTGGATCTACATCCGAGTCACTGAGAGGTTCAGAAGTAGGAACTACTATTGCAGTAGCCTGTGCAGTCAAATAGGGCTTCAAAAGATGAATGAAGTCTTGAATGACTTCTGCCCCATACTTTATAGCTTTTTCAAAATCATCTTTATTCTCCATGAACTGTGCCAAGGAAGGGGTAAAATCTTGCAACTGATGAACTTGAGTTTTGAAGGCCTGAGTGACTGGAGGTAATTTCAGATTCTCTGCCAACACCTTGAAGTTTGCAGCCATCTCATGTTTTGTATAAATCTTGGAAAAGTAATTATCAACTTTCTCTTTGATCTCCTGCAGATCTTTCTTAGCATCTGCTGAATACACCAATGCCATCTTATGACTGTTATCACAGAGCTCTTTCATCTTCCTCAAGGATTATAAATCAAGAATTTGTCTAACAGCAGCTAACTCATCATGCACAACTTCTCTTAGAGCTTCTAGCTCATGGGTAGTGATCTTGGTTACCTTGCCTGTACTGGCTTGGCCAACTATGTGAGTTAACTCAGCTTTCAACTTCCTCAGGTCAGACTTGTTGAGATGTTCAATCAAATTTCTCAAAACTTCCATCATACCAGAGATGGTTGATCGGAATTCACATGATAGAGATTCCAAGCCGGTGTGAAGATCCTTCATAGTCTGATTCAAAAAGGCTATGTGCCTGCCAATAAGTTCACCAGTATTGGCCAGGTCTGGCTTCAAAGCATTAGATACTCTTTGTGAGAAGGCTTCCAATGAATTTTCAGAAACTTGTAGAGAAACTTGAGTAAGAGGATTAGAAACTTCATCTCTAACTATGTTTCTCACAGCAGTTAGCAATTCAATCTTAAACTTATCAAGATCAGCTTGAGAGATTCTAGAACCCGGTAAATTAACATTTGTAGGATCAACAGCAAGAACATACCTTGCTTCTCTTGGAAAGTTCCTCTTCACATCTGCAGCAGATCCTGGCATTTGTTCTTCTTCTTCAGAATATTCTAAGCCCAACACAGCATAACCAGGGCAGTCATCCCAAACAGCAGCACAGAGGGTGTATTTTGGTTTTTCATAGCATACTGTTCCACTGATTATTGGTGAATCAACCTTGCCACTGATATGTATTTCTTGTACTGACTGAGGTGATTCTATTTGATCTTCATAAAGACCATCCACTGGTCTGTTATCACCATCTACAACAGCCTCAGCATCATCAGTACGTCCATCATCACTCTTCTCAGAAGCTTCACTGTGATATTCTTCAGTATCAGAATCTTCTTCATCACCAAGAATAGGTTCTGATTCTGGTAGGGCTAAGGGTGGACTAGCAGGTCCAAATTCTATTCTTCTTTTGGGACTAGCATTGTGAGGATCACTCCTATCATCAGGAGATGATATACTTCCTTCCTCAGTCGCAGCTTCTTGTTGTTCTTGGGCTTCGGTGGCCTCATCCTTTCTTTCTTCTTACTCATCATCATCCGAATATACTAGTTCCTCATTTGGTTTCAAGCCAGGGTCTCTTAAACCCTTTGGCCTCTTGCCATGATAAATGGGATTGTAGGCTTCATACAATTTATCTTCATCTGCAACCCAGCACTTCTTCCTTGGATTCCAATTGATTTTCATCCTCTTGAAGATCTCTTTGTTGAGACAGAAGGTATGATCTGTTTCCTCAGCTTCATCATCTTTATCAACACATTCTAGATTCTTGAGCATGGTAGATATCATTTTTGAATAGAATAAGGAAGTGGCTTTCTTGGACGGTTTTACCATTCCAGCTATGTGCACCATCACATATCTACACAAATTGATTTTCTCATGTGTTTTCAGAAGAAACAACAGGAAAACATCCTGGTACTTTACAGCAGCAAAATCTCCTCTCCTAGGGAAAAGTTGGTGCTGAATAAACTTCAAAAGAAGTCTGCATTCACCATCTAATTCTGAAGCTGTGATTCTTCGTGACTCTCTGTTTCTGGTCAGAAGCTCTAGAGCTAATTCATTATAGATGTAATCAGATGATGGAGGAATATTCCCAGCATAATCCTTATACTGACCTTTATGAGGTACATTCAAGCATTCAGCCCACTACTTAGATGAGAAGGATATTTTCTTTCCTTTTACTACAGATGACATCCTGGCAGCCTCCACACCATCTAGAGTGATTTTCAGATTCATGTAGAACTCATGTACCAGCTTCGGGTAGTCTATTCTAGAGTTGTCTGAAAACCAGTCTATCCATCCTTGCGATTCAAGAACTTGCAGAAACAGCGTCTTACTTGACAAAAGCCATGCAGTGCTGACTTCTTTTTCTACAGCAACAATCCGAGTTTCCAGGTTCAGATTTACTGATCGTTGAGAGGTAATACTAGAATCGCCTCGAGCACGCTTTTAAGGTACAAGGCTATCTGATCCTTTATTCGGTCTCTTTTTCTTAGCCATTCGAAGATTTTGGGAAGGCAGGAGTTCGAAGGTTCGAAGTAGAGGGGAAGAGAAGTTGAAAGGTTCGGCGGGAAATGAAAGGTCAAAGGTTTAGGGAAGATAAATATCCACGTATCATTAATTTTATCATTTAGGGTTCCCATAAAAAGAATAAAAGAATTTTACTAATTAATTATAATATATAAAAAAAATCGGTTTCACAGATCAGTTTCACAGATCAGTTTCACAGATCGGTTTCACAGATCAGTTTCACAGATCAGTTTCACAGATCGGTTTCACAGATCAGTTTCACAGATCAGTTTCATAGATCGGTTTCACAGATCCGTTTCACAGATCCGTTTCACAGATCAGTTTCAAAGATCGGTTTCACAGATCAGTTTCACAGATCAGTTTCAGAGATCGGTTTCACAGATCAGTTTCACAGATCGGTTTCACAGACCAGTTTCACAGATCCGTTTCACAGATCAGTTTCACAGATCGGTTTCACAGATCAGTTTCACAGATCGGTTTCATAGATCAGTTTCACAGATCGGTTTCACATATCCGTTTTACAGATCAGTTTCACAGATCAGTTTCACAGATCAGTTTCACAGATCGGTTTCAAAGATCAGTTTCACAGATCGGTTTCACAGATCAGTTTCACAGATCAGTTTCACAGATCGGTTTCACAGATCAGTTTCACAGATCAGTTTTACAGATCAGTTTTACAGATCAGTTTCACAGATCAATCATACACAACTCCTGTTTAATAAATTTCATTCTTTCAGAGCATAAAGGTTTTGTGAAGATATCAGCTAATTGATGTTCAGAGCTAATAAATTTTAAAGAAATATCACCTTTTTGATAATGATCTCTTAAAAAGTGATGTCTGACATAAATGTGCTTAGTTCTAGAGTGAGACACAGGGTTCTTAGATAAATTGATTGCACTAGTATTGTAACAGTTAATTGAAACATGTTTAAGATCAAATCCATAATCCAATAAGGTGTGTTTCATCAATAGAATTTGTGCACAGCAACTACCAGCAGCTATCTATTCTTCCTCGGCAGTAGACAATGCAACAGAGTTCTGTTTCTTACTACACCATGATACTAGGGAGTTTCCAAGTAAATGACATGTTCGAGATGTTCTCTTCCTATCTAACTTACATCCAGCAAAGTCAGCATCTGAATAGCTAGTTAGGTTAAATGATTGTCCTTTTGGATAAAACAAACCTAAATTAAAAGTATACTTAAGATATTTAAAAATCCTTTTAACAGATAGTAAGTGTGATTCATTAGGATTAGCTTGAAATCTAGCACACATACATACACTGAACATAATGTCGGGTCGACTAGAAGTAAGATAAAGTAATCTCCCAATCATACCTCTGTAATTGGTTTGATCCACTGGTTTCCCAGCTTCATCTGTATCCAATTTACAGGTAGTACTCATAGGTGTATCACTTTCCTTAGTAATATCCAATCCAAAACGTTTTAAAATATCCTTTTTATATTTACTTTGATTTAAAATATTTCCATTTTTAGTTTGAAAAATTTGAAAACCAAGAAAATACTTAAGCTCTCCCATTAAGCTCATTTCAAATTCATTTTTCATAACCTTTGAAAAATCAGTACATAAAGAATTTTTAGAAGATCCAAAAATAATATCATCAACATAGATTTGTACTATTAATACATCTTTTGAAATACTTTTTATAAAAAGAGTGGGATAAGCTACTCCTTTTGTAAATCCTTTTGAGATAAGAAAGGTTGAAAGCCTTTCATACCAAGCTCTTGGAGATTGTTTTAAACCATATAAAGCTTTAGAAAGTTTAAAAACATGATTTGGGAAATGAGGATTTAAAAAACCTGGTGGTTGTTCTACAAAAACATCTTCAACAATAAAACCATTTAGAAAAGCACTTTTGACATCCATTTGATATAGCTTGAAATTCAGATGTGATGCATAGGCAAGTAAGATCCTAATAGCCTCTAATCTGGCTACAGGTGCAATGGTTTCCTCATAGTCAATTCCTTCTTCTTAATTGTAACCTTGTGCAACTAGCCTAGCTTTATTTCTAATGATGTTTCCAGATTCATCAACTTTGTTTCTAAACACCCATTTTGTGCCTATTGTCAAGGTGTCCTTGGGTCTTTCTACTAATTTCCAGACTTTATTTCTTTCAAATTGATTTAGTTCTTCTTGCATAGATATTACCCAAAATTCATCATTGATAGCATCATTGATATTTTTAGGTTCTAACTGTGAAAGAAAGGCTTGATGTTCATCCTGATTTCTTAGAGAAGCTCTACTCTGTGTTCCTCTATGTAGATTTCCTACAACAACATCTAAACGATGGTTCTTTAGAGTCCAAGATGGTCTTGAGAAGATAGGGGTAGAGATTTCAGATTCATCTACAGATTGAGGCTCAAAAGAAGCAAGTACTGGAGAATTTCCAGAGCTGGATGTTTTAACTATATGTCCATTGTCTTTATCATTGAGATTCAATCCAGAGATATCATCTTCAAGAGGGATTTTAGGTTCATGTGGATCAGTTTCATCAAATTTGATGTGAACAGATTCTTCCACACATTTGGTTCTTTTATTGAAAACTCTATAGGCTTTACTAGAGATAGAGTAACCTAGGAAAATTCCTTCGTCACACATGGATGCAAATTTGTCAAGATTGTCTTTAGTATTGAGAATGAAGACTTTGCAGCCAAAAACTTTAAAGTAGTTAACCTTAGGTTTCCTATGGTTCGACAACTCATAAGGGGTCCTCTTAAGAACTGGTCTGATCAAGACTCTATTAATGACATAACAAGCTGTATTTACAGCTTCAGCCCAAAAGTACATTGGCAGTTCATATTCTTTGAGCATAGTTCTAGCTATTTCTTGCAGGGTTCTAATCCTTCTCTCTACTACACCTTTTTGTTGGGGTGTCCTTGGGGCAGAGAAATTGTGACTATAGCCATTGTGTGAGCAGTATGAATCAAACTCATGATTTTCAAACTCACGACCATGATCACTTCTCAGGGTCTTAATCTTGAGTCCACTAAGATTTTCTACAGACTTGGAGTATTTAACAAAGTAAGAACAAGCTTCACTTTTGTGAGCTAGAAAATATACCCAAGTATATCTAGAAAAGTCATCTACAAGAACATAGACATAGTGCTTCCCATTTAAACTAGAAACTCTAGAAGGTCCAAATAAATCCATGTGAACCAACTCAAGAGGTTGAGAAGTTGACACTTCTTTCTTTGATTTAAAAAAATCATTGTGTTGCTTTCCTTTTTGATAGGGATTACAAACTTTGTCTACTGGAAATTCAAGTTTGCATAGGTCTCTAATTAAGTTCTTCCTAGAATGTTTTCTAAGTGAATGTACATTGCAGTGTCCTAATCTTCTGTGCCAAAGCCAAAACTCTTTATGAAAAGCATTTAAACAAGGAATATTCTGCTTAGCTAAAGAATCTAAATCAACAACATAAACATTTTCATTTATTAAAGCAGAAAATACTAAAACATTTTAAGAGTTAAAAACATTGCAAGAATCATTTTTAAATTTCACATAAAAACCATCATCACACAACTGAGAAATGCTTAACAGGTTATATTTAAGTCCATCGACAAACAAAACTTCAGAAACCCAGATTGAATCAGTGTTACCAATCTGGCCTAAGCTGATGATTTTTTCTTTTGAATTATCACCAAAAGTGAAAAAACCTCCATCAACTTTTACTAAGCTCTTGAAACATGAAACGTCTCCTGACATATGTCTTGAACATCCACTGTCTAAGTACCATAGCTTCTTGTGACAGCTCTTCAAGCAGGTCTCCTACAAAACAGATTTAAATGGAAGATGATTTTGGTACCCAGATCTTCTTGGGTCCAGACATGTTAGCCAATAATACTTTAGGTACCCATATTTTTCTAATGGGTCTCATATAATTTGTAGAATTGACATTCTTTGAAAGATAAACCTTATTAGATCCATAACTATGAATATAACTGGTTGAGGAATATGAAGTTCCATAATTTACTATCTTCTGTCTAGATTTAGGAATGAATCTAGTTTTTGAAACTTTTCTTTGTCCAGGTTGGTATCCTATACCAGTAGTATATCTAGGTGCAACATGATTTCCTAGCATTTGTGTTAGAGTATTCTTGCCATTTTTGAACTTCTCTAAGTCTTTTCTGAGTTTCTCATTAGACAATTTTAGTTCAGTGTTCTCTTTAAGAAACTGAGCATTCTTTTCTACTTCTATATCCAGATCAGATTTATGCTTAACACTTAAATCATACTGTTTCTTTAAACCTTTATATTTATCTTTAATCTCATTACAGGTTTCTTCAAGCATATCACAATATTCAAATAGTTCAGATTTAGACATGTTTTCTGAATCAGAATCATCTCTAGAATAATATGAATTTGAAGCAGGAGTTTCTGATGTTACCTCAGAAGTGTTTGTCATGAAACACATGTTGGCTCGATTCCTTTCAGAGTCTGAAGATTCGGCTTCACTAGTGCTGTCTTCTGAAGCACTGCAGGTAGCCTTCATGGATTTCTTGTACTTCTTGTCTTTGTAATCATATTTCTTTTTGAATTTTAGATTTGGACAGTCTTCTTTGATATGTCCTTTTCGCTTTCATTCATAGCAGACAACTTCATCAGTTCTGTCAGCCTTCTTCCAATCCCTTTTCCATTTGCCTTGTTGGTCATACATTCCCTTGTAATTTGGTTTCCTAAAGAATTTATTTTTCCTATAAAACTTTTTGAATCTTCTAGCTATTTGAGCCATCTCAGCATCACTGTCAGAATCATTCTCACTTTCCTCACTTCTTTAACGTTCATTGATAGCTTGAAGCTTTTCCTTATCCTTATTCTTTGAGGTTGTAGTCTTGAAGGCAATAGACTTCATTTTAGGTTCATCATCCTCTTATTTGTTTACCTTGAGTTCTTCTTCATACATCATCAACTTACCAATTAGTTCCTTGAAAGGAAGTTCTCCAATGTCACATGATTCACTAATGGAGACAGAGGTTCGTCTCCATCTTTCAGGTAGACATCTCAAAATTCTCATGATTTGTTCTTTTGCAGGAACAATCTTTCCGAGTGAGCTCATTCTGTTTACAATCTCATTGAACCTGAGATACATATCAGAAATAGGTTCATCAGGCTTCATCTTAAAATTATCATACTTAATAGTATAGGTATTCAATCTCATCTCCTTAACATTAGTTGTTCCTTCATGAGAAACAGCTAAGGTATCCCAAATTTCATATGCAGTTTTACATGTAGAAATTCTATTAAATTCCTCATCCCCTAGAGCACAGTACAAGGCGTTCATAGCTTTACAATTATTATTGTAAGCAGTCTTTGTAGGTTCATCCCAAGTAGATCTATCAGTAATGGGAATTTTGTACTCAGCTTCAATGGCAGTCCAAATATCAAAGCTCGTACTATCTAAGTGAATTCTCATTTTTAGCTTCCACTGAGCATAGTTGTTTCCATTAAAGAAAGGTGGCCGGTTAGTAGCAGCACCCTCAAGTCTATTGTCCATGATGTCACAAAAAGAATTTTAAAGAGATAAAAATTTAGAAATAATAGAAATTTTAGAACTTTAAAATACAACTAAAATCACAGTTGAAAAACAGAGTACTTTAGAAAATATTTTCCAAACCTCTGATACCAAATGTTGGTTGCAGTGGATACTCAAGAGGGGGGGGGGGGGTGAATTGAGTACCCATTAAAACTTTCTGTTAAAAACAATGTTTATTAAAATCCCCCTATTTCAAAAACAGATTAAACTGTAGTGAATTTATACAGATTATAAAGGTTCAATTAGTTTCTCAAAGATTGATTAGTTCTCAGTTAACTTAATCTTATGATTAAATTAACTTTTGAAACTAACTTACTGGTTTATAATAAATATAAACACTTGTGAGTTTAACTATCAAAGTAGCTTTGAAAATAAATTATACTTCAAAGTAATAGTAGCGGAATATGAAATAATTATGTAGTATAGATATAGTATGTAGCTACAAACACAGAGAATTAACCAAGAGGTTCAGTCTCAAGACGAGACTTAGTCCTCTCAAATGTTTATATAAAAATGATCCACACCCTGGATCGGGGTTAACAACAGTGAACACATTGTCCAGGTCACAAGACCTCTACCACAGTTCTGCGTGGGAAAACAAACAACAGCTTAGAGCTGTCCAGGTCTCATACAACCTATACCACTATTCACAGTGGGAAAAGAAGTGTAGAAAGGTTTTCTGAGGATTTACAGATCCTCTAGTGAAAGTACAGGAGTCAGTGTGTGTGTTTAATACAGCAGATAACACACACTGCTCAAAATGTTAAAAAAATGTATCACAGAGCACAGATGTAGAGTTTAGAAATGCCTCTGATGATTTCAGTGTAGCTCTGAACTCTTTTGTATTTGGTCAGAATTTATTCTGAGTCCTCTTCTCGTTTTTGTTTGAGAATAAGAGTTTTGTATGATTCTTGTTCATAGGAAGTGAGATGTAGTCGATGAAGTTCTTCAATTGTTCTTTTGTATGCACAGAACTCTTCTTGAGTAGGCTTGATTGTGTATGAGGTTCTTTCTTGCTTGGTTCTTCCTCCTCATTCATTCCTCTATATTCTTATTGTGTTCTTCTGTCAACCGAAAAACTCTCATAAATTTCTTCAGCAGAGACATCTTTTATTTATGTCTCGTGCTTCGGAAGACAAAAAAAGTTTCCTTTCCGCAGGTACGAGGTATGATTTCCTGACATCCTACAACCTTTATTAATTAATTGTCAGAGCATTAAAATATATCTAATATGACCGTTGGTTAGATTAAATAAAGATAAAGATAAAGAAATTCAAAGAGTTGTTTATGACTATTGAAGAATCAAGTGATCGATAGGTCATCAGCATTAGTGAGTAATGATCGGTGACTCAGATAGATCAGCATCGGTGAGTCATTTGATCGGTGAGTCAGTTTGATCAGCATCGGTGAGTCAGGCTGCATCGGTGAGTCATTTTGATCAGCATCGGTGAGTCATTTGTATCGGTGAGTCAAATTGCATCGGTGAGACATTTTGATCAGCATCGGTGACTCATTTGCATCGGTGAGTCAGATTGCATCGGTGAGTCATTTTGATCAGCATCAGTGAGTCATTTGCATCGGTGAGTCAGATTGCATCTGTGAGACATTTTGATCAGCATCGGTGACTCATTTTCATCGGTGAGTCAGATTGATCAGCATCGGTGACTCATTTGCATCGGTGAGTCAGATTGCATCGGTGAGTCAGATTGATCAGCATCGGTGAGTCATTTTCATCGGTGAGTGTGACCGTTGTCCTTTGATATTGGATCAGTGCTTCCAATGTCTATTGAATGGATCGGTGCTTCCGATGTCTGTTGAAATTGAATCAGTGCTTCCGATATATGTTGATACCAGAAGACTTCCAACATACTTTGTAAGTCAATAAGCATTGACAAAAACATGATAACAGATTCATTTACAGATTGTAATTAAGTTTATGAGAAATCAAACCAGATTAAGAATTAATGGTATGTGATGATTTGTGATTATTAAAACATCAATCATTGACATGATATCAACAATCTTCCAGAGGGCATAACAGATGCTTAATGAATCACAGAATAGGGTATAACTTGTTCATAGATATGGAAGAGTTATAATGGATGTCAATACGAGCCCCCCTTTCAGCTCTGGAAATTATTTATCGCATGATTCTGATCATAGGAACACTGAAACCTTCTTTGTAAAACAAGTGGGATGTGATTTAAGGTGTGACAATTCGTGTATGAAATGACAGTAATATCTATCTATCCCTAATAAAATCCTTACATCCAATATTTTCTTGGGATTCTCATAGGATGCTACAACACTTCCATTTTAGGATCAATAGATACACCAGATTGTGAGATAATATGGCCCACGCAGTGAACTTTATTGATCCAGAAGGAGAACTCAGCAAGCATGGAATAGAGCTAATTCTATCTCATTTTAATAAGAATGACCTCATGGTGTTTGTAATGGCCTTTATGAGTGTAAAAATAAACCAGGATTCTATCCACAAAAACTATGAGAAAATAATCCAAATAGGGGTGGAACACACTATTCATTAGATCCATGAAAATGGTGGGCTCATTAGTTAGACTGAATAACATAACTAGGTACTCATACAAACTATACCTGCAATGGAAATTTGTATGTGGAATGTCTGATGGACTAACTCTCACTTAATGATAAATCGATATCAGGTAAATCGTTGAGAATAATCTTTCTCCTCATATTTTGTCATAGAGATCATAAATTCAAGGTATTTAATACCATTTATTGATGGTATTCTATTTGAACTGCATTTAATCCAGACATATACGTAAGGTTCCATACAAATTTTTAGAATAAAGCATGTCTGAACCACAAGGGTATATACTGGGATATGCAAATCCCATGGCCTCTATATCCTCTTACTACTGCAAGATCTCGTGGATCTCAGTAGATTCCATAATATATATGGGAATGGACACTAGAGCTACTCCTGGAACAATCTCAATCATAAAATCTACCTCTATTTGAGGAGGTTATTTAGATAAATTGGTGGAAAATATATCATTGAAATGATCTACCACTAGATGGACATCATCTTGACATAAACCCTATTAATCAATGATGAGATTTCCAATCTGGGTAGTCACTCCACCTTTCCCATGATCCCATTTTCTAGCTCTACAATCTTTGAAATCCCACTCCCCCTTATGTATATAACTACATCCCTCTGGTTATAGAAAAAATACCTTTCGATAATAGGAATCTAAAAATGTATGATACTGAACCATCCCATCCATACTGAGAATGAAATCGAATCCTATATTCTCAAGAATGAAGATGTTCCAAAAAAAGGATTACACCCTATCTCAAGGGGATTATCCATACTCTAGTGTATGCCCTTTGGATATATCTACAACAATGTACGTAGGTCCATTGAACAATATAAATATTATATCTCAAGTTTGACACATTCCACAATAGATACATAGATAAAAGATTTTGTATCACTAGTATCAAATAAAGAAGATATTATAGTTGATTGCACTAGTTCCTAATACTATTAACAAGCTTATATCATGATCCACGGGTATCAGTTGTATGTTTTTAACTGGCCTGATCAAAGGCTATGTACAATAGCTGGACTACTATGATCAAAACTGATCAATTGGCATTGCTGGTTTTTAGAGGTTTCGATTCCGTGGCCATTACCTCCTTATTGGCTAGACCTACTGGTGTTATTCAAACACCCCACCTGATGTGGTGAAAAAGAACCTTTTCCTAAATGTGGAGCTAGCGTAAATACTTTTCCACTTCAAGTTTTTGGAATGGTCCTTTAAAAATGGTAAAGATGAACTATATGGCAGAATGCCCAAAACTACAATGGGTATCTATCATAATGAGTCTTCAAGTGCCACATCATCAAGACAGATGCAACACCATGGAGCTATCAAAATGGTACATTGGTTGTCACTGACCAGACCAGAAACCTCTAGCAAACATTTACTATCACCATGAGAACTACTATCCTACCAAGGTACTAATCTTCTATGAACAGTGAAATTTTCATCCCATAGGTTATTCTCAGTAATATGATTCTGATTGAATGTATTAAAAAAGGATGGCAGGATTAAATTATTCACCTATGTATGGATGGATTATTGAATCCCATCCTCAAAACGTATATCTTGTGAAATCTCATCATCGTCTAAAAGTGGTGAAAAGATCTGAAACTCAGTGAAACATGATGAATATTCCATTACAAAAAAAATAACACTTCAAGGGATTCATGAACCCTTTTGATATATTAGCTCTAGATATCTAAGAAAGTAACAGATCAGAAAATGAATTCATGAAATCAACCCATAACATTCCCTGATGATGAACACCCTGTGATATCACATCTCACCAGCACTTAGCTGAATCTCATAGTATGTAATAAGAAAGCTTGAACCTCTACTCTAGAAGCATCTCTAGATGCTCAATGATATACAGGTTTTCTTCTATCCAAGACTCTGTATCCTATGGACGGACATCCCCAAGGAAGTTAAAAGGAAGCTTCTGTTAAAGCTCACGAGTCATGTCAAAATTTGAAGGTGCAAGTTGTATAGAACCACACATGGACTGAATTAGATGTAAAAACTATCACAAACATGGGTCTCGGTTCCCAAATAATGTATAACAGGTGCTTCCACGAGTGGAACTCTTTGAGGTAGGATTGGTAGCTCAGGGTACACCATGTCTAATGTGTGGTCATCGCAACCATCCGATCGTAAAATACAAGGATTTCGTGGTGGAAATGGTCTAAAAATTCAAAGAACACCCCCCAAAACATTCCTTAAGAAGATAGATAGCATCACTAAAGGAATACTAATATCTGAAAACTTAGTACCAAAGGAATACTACCCCATCTACCCTCTTTAACGACTAGACATTGGTATGTTCTCAATTATATTTTTCGTTTCATTTTTCATTTAATTACAAGGTTCACTCATTTACAATTCATAACCATGTCAAGGTGGGATAAGGACATAAAATAATTTAATATTATATCTCATGTTTCAAATTATAATGGATAACCATTCCCATTGAATTAAGACCCATAAAACTCATTAATAAAAACAAAACCCACTTATTTATAGCATAATGGATCGACATGGTAAATTACTCATCCCAAACTACGAGGTCCCATACACTTCATGAATTGAGATAGATAATCCATTAATCTAAAATAATAGCAATAAAAGCATAAGCTAACTGTCAAAATATCACTCAACTATCACCAGAATATCCCAAAAGGAATTTCATGAAATCCTTCTATATTGCAAGGAAATATGCATGAAATAACGATTTTAGGTGCCCAATATAATCAATGTAATAATGCTTCTTTCCCTTATATCATTAGTCAAATATTGAATGAAATCCTTAATCCGATTAATAATCAATGGCACCACACATAATGTTTGTCCCCCAATGGTGAAATGATGTCAACTATAATAGGGAAAAAATTAAAAAATTTATATTTTGGGTGACATGGATTTTACACCGAACATAGATTTGCAATGCCCAAGCATGGATTATGACCAAGTTCCAAGAATTCCTAATCTCTTGAATGTTTTCTCCAAATAGTAAAGCTAGAACGGAAAATCGGCTTGGATAAAACATTGTGACATCCCAGAACTGGATGCCGCATAATAGGTGCGTTGATCCTGGTGGGCCACATAGCCTCAAGCGCATCTCCACAAATGCTAATGTTTGCTTACTTGTAGTGACGGACTAGAGTGTGTCCATGGGGAGACAATTACCTCATTACCATAGTGTAGTATTATAAGAAAATATTAATAGAGGTAAGTAGCATGAGAAATTTAGGTAATGTTATAGCCCAATAGAATAGATCCAACATTAAAAAGGACCAAATCAACTGGAATAACTTGTGATGATATGTTATTTCACTAGATAACTGAAAAACATGGATAGAAGACAACATGCATAACATGTTCCACAAAAGTATAAAGGAAATCAAAGGACTTTATCAAACATCCTGAGCTCTGGGTCGGTCATCTGTTATCATTATCAATACTAAACAATAATCAATCAAGTTTTCGAAGTTTTATGCTTCCCTTTGTCAACATATTCATACATTTAATCTTCCTTAGGAACCAAAGGGCACCCAGAGAGGGTGTGAGATAAATCTCAATGGGCCACCTCCCATGATGTTTATAACATACACCCCATGTAATGGATATTTTACATTAGGAAATCATGCATATATAAATTAAAAAAGTGCAATGTAAATAAATACCCAAGTACCAATTTCAGCCCATGGATTGTGTTTGAACATATCTCAAATTCATTATTTTATTATTAACTGTTTATAAATATTTCAGATGTTAACAATTGTAATGGCTCTATGATATAATAAGGAAACCTGTAATGATATTTAATAATGAAGTTAAAGGGTAATAACCAAAAAAAATGTAGACATATAGGGTCACCAAATCAGTAATAAATGTAGCCTGAATAAGGGTAAGAGTGAGATCCAAGGAACATACTCCAAGGAATTCCCCAATAAGAGGCATATCGAGTCCAACGAGTTCATCCAAGGTAATATAGGGATATGTAATGACTGGGCCTGATGGAATTTTTCCATGAAATATACCTTTCAATGATGGATCCATGGAGTGTATCCAAGGAATCCTTTAATAATATATATTGGTTCCTATGGTTTCATATCAGGAATCCAAGAATGGACAAGGATCAGGTTCTAGGTGGATCTCAACCAATAAAATCAGCATCCTTGAATCTGAATGCGGTTCCCAAGTGCTCGAGACATTCCCCATAGTAACCAAGGTGAGCACAATTAATTCCAATATTATTCTATAATCAAGTAATATATAATTATTAAGGTTTAATCCATTAGCTTTCATTAGTGTGGCACGATTAATTTATCATGCCACCATTTAATTAAGTCATAATTAATCATTATGTACATTTGGTTCAAGAATATCCTTTCAATAGTGTCACATGTCTAAGTAGCTCACAACAACTAATTTTATCCATTTGAGGAATTTTTAATGAACAAGGTTCACTATGATTCCTTTCATTAACATGATAAGGGGTTTTACGGATGTGAAACTTATTATTCAATCGTATTTAAAATGGTCAAGTACTATTATTAGTATACCTTCCAATTCCTATTTGAGATTATTTTATAAATCAAAGCTCTTACCTTATGAGGGTAAAGTGGATAGAATAAAAGGTATATAGAATTACGAAATTCACAATATAAATCAAGAAATTTAATATAGATAATCTTACCCTTAGGTTGTTCAAGCCAAGGAACACCCAAATGGTGGATCAAACATGCCAAAACACTAAAATGAAAATTATGGCATAACATACCAAAAAGGACTCGTGGAGTTGTGGGACCAACCACTAAGAACTAATCACATATTTGGAAAATCAAAAACCATAGGGTTTTAATTATTACAATCATGGAATATCAATTAAATAAATGTCATCTAGTGGAATTTTTGGGTCCCGCGTGACAAATTCCAAAATCAACAAACATGTGGAATAACTTATAAACCACCTATCATAGGCATGTAGAACTCTCCTAATCTATAATTATCCAATAAATAGGATTGAATTGGAGGTGATATGAGTAAAATATAAAAACACTCAGACTTTGACAACTAGGTTGACATCAAGATAGACTAAGAAAGGGCTCAAACCGAATTGAGTACTTATCGTTGCTTATTCAAAGAGCAGAATGGAAGGTGGAATGGATCCCAAATGAAGGATATATCTTGGTCCCTATCGTTGTCCATAAAAAAGTTCCATAATGAGATAAAAGGAGGCTAATATTGAGGTAAATCATAATAGTAAAGCAAGAGGTTGTTAATTAGACCATTGAGGGGAAAAATGTAAATTTACCCAAAATTTATTTTCTTCTCATTTAACCTATATAGATTTAATAACCCTACAAAATCCATGCCCTCGTACCTGGAGAAGAAGTTAATACCGCATGGTTTGGTTGCATGGTTAGTGAAACCTTGTGTCAACCATTGGAGATGGCTCTGCCTGAAAATATAGACCATCCACACGGTTAGATCCAAGCATGTGATCTACAGGAATGATTTACTCTAACCGTGCGACAGGGGAATTTTTCCAAAAATATGGGTTCAAGGCTCCAAACCATCAGTTGACCCCCTCATGACCTTTACTAACCCAAAATGCATCTATATTAGGTCCAAAATTAACAATTAGACTTTAGATTAAATGATTCATAGCTGAGTGAAAATTGGATTCCTACATGATTCGTCTCATGAGACTAATGCTGATTTGAGGGGATTGCATTAAATAGTCCCCAAAACATGTTTTTCATGGCCAAATAATTTCTTTTGTAATGATTAATTTATCTAATTCATAAAGAATGTGCCTTATCAAAAATATTTGTTGTGAAAAGATACATATTGATCAATATTTCCCAATTTAATCAATTAATAATATATGTAATCCCCCTATTTAGATATTGTATATGGTTTTGTAAATAATAACTTCCATTACACAAGAAAATTGATACTTAATTGAAACATAATATCCAATGAATATTGAATACAAGAAAGTGATTGTTTTTTGAAAATGTAAACAATCACAACCGGTCTGAGATGGCACAATATATTTTATAACATCGTAATATTCAAGTCAAATATCATTGGATGCAATAATTAAAATTTAAACATAAAATATTTTGAATTAGTTTGTTTTAATGATATTAAATATAAAAGGGGTAGTATATACACTGAATAAAAGTAAACTTCTCTACAATTACAAATAAGTCATAATGGATTATAAAATTAAAGAAATTCCCTACATCATTCTTCCTTGGGATTAGTTGTTTCTTAAACTAATGTATAGTGGTTTGAAAAATGTCATTAACATAAATAATAAACATATTAATTTTTATAAAATCATATATTATCCTTTGAAAATATCTTTTCACCCATTCATTTACAATTATTCCTTGTTTTCACTATTTCTAGTATTATTTTCATAGTTACCGTATTGGTGTTTTGTCAGTAAAGACTAGATAATTTCATATATTATAAGGTTAAATCATCTCAATAATGATAATAATGACATAATTATCATATTTTAAAATTAATAATACTTCTAAAACTAATCCTAAATGATGTAAATGAAAAATTAAGTACGTTACCATTGTGGAGGTGGTAGGCAGTACTTACAGATGAGAAATATTTCCATTCTTCACTAATAATTATGGAAAGGGGGTAGGTAATATTTTACAATTTTCAGATTATAATATTATAATAAATTCCATATTAAATACTTATATATTTTATCCATGTGGTGAAGTTATGAATGTTGAGTCACATCGCTTAATGAATGGGGTAGTGCACACATGCATGAGTGATGTTATCATATTTACCTAAGTGAAAAGGAATGAAATGAATTTATATATAATATAATTAAATAATGATAAATATTTATTCAATAACATAATTATAAAATTTTAACCTATAATATAATTTACTTTATCTTTATCACCTTCTATGAGAATTGTTAGTGAAAGACGAGTCACATTAATTCATGAGCTGGCAGTCCTCTGTACACACAAGTTATGAGACGGTATCCTCTATTGAATAAATGGTTTATATATATATATGTAATAATTAATCCATATATATAAATTTGTTTTAAGTAACATATATATTCTATATTCCCCTCATCATACCCAATCATGAGTGGTGGAAATGAAAAAAATGACTTCGGTTTGTGAGATGGTAGTCTTCCGTACAAACGTATGTTGATTTCATAACCCATATGATGGAACTATATATGGGTTTATGTCATGAAATATATATTTAAACATAAATTATTTATAACATAAAGATTTTGTTTTATTAGTATGGTTTAATAAAAATCAAAGGAGGTGGAGAGGTAAGTAAAATAAATATTCTTGTTGGAGAACTTTTACTCTTATTTTGGTGTCATCCATAAGTTGGAACTAAATACATCATAGGTTAGATTTATTCCCAATAAATTTTTTGAGTATGATGAGGGTAATTTGGAGTGTTATTTTAGTAGTAAATTATAGAAATAATTTTTTTTAAATGTATGATGTTGAGAGGAGAGGTGGAGTCCATCTATAAGTGGGGTGAGTGGTACATTTGATGTTTTTTGAAAGAGTGAATTACACCAGAATGTTTTTCATTTAACAAGGCCAAAATAATAGTCCATCAAAGATAATATATAGTATAAGGTCAAAATATTTCAATAAAACGTTTTTTTCTTTGTTTTGGGTCATTATTAGAACTTATATTCTAAGATTTATTTCTATGTAAATCCATGGTTACCTCAATAATTATAATCATTTTTACTTTTTGTATAATAATTACGGTAAAATATTATTTTTGATGTATATGCTAATAAAAATTAGTTTTATTCAAAATATTTAATCCATTTTTTCAAAATAATATCTTATAATTTGTAGAATATAATTTGAAATTAATCCCGCAGATGTGATGAGGGAGCTTGTTTTTAAAGTGAAAATGTTCAGAAGTCTTCAAAGTATTAAAATATTAATTCAGTATGAAATTGATTCCAATAAAACAAATTTATTAAATATATGTAAAATTGAACTAATTTTTCATTAAAAATGATTCATATTATCTTTTATTGATATAAATTACTTTAACTAAAAGGATTCTTTCAAATAATATTCAGTATTTTCCATATTAAAAAATAAACAATTCAAAAAAGTATTAAAACATCAATATAACGTAATTTTATATAATGATTTCAAAAATAACGTATATTTTTTCAAATAAATTTTCTAAATGTATAAAAAACTATTTTTAAATTATGTAGACCAAGAGAGACTAAACCAACTTATAGTTTCTATAAAAATACTTATTTTTCTTTTAAATGATCCAAATTATTATTTAAAATTAATAGATAACAAATAATAGTGTTTAAAATATACAATTTGATAAGTTATTTCATCATTTTCATACATCAATTTAAAATTTTTATGTGTTAAAGATCATATTAACTAAAAATATTAATGTTATATAGTTATTTGATAAAACACAGCCATGCATGTTTTTAAAGCTATTAATGTTACTTCTGTATTCATGTAATGCAAGTTAATCTTAATGTTTCATGGGTTTAATGTTGTAAAATTTATATAATTTATTTAAATTTGTAAATATATGAAAAATTATTAGGATATTATATTCATTTCTATGCTTGGAGTTGTGTGTTATAATCGTTATTGAATATGATGTTCTATTTAAAATTTTGGGGTTTTACAATATCCCCACCTTAAATTAATTTCATCATAAAAATTTAGTCATCATATCAATAATCAAAGGATTTAAATTTTGAAATACTATTATTTTGAAAACCAAATCATTAAATAGTTAATGAAATATACCCTTAATAAATAAGAAAGGAATGTTTGAATGTCATATTATATAATCACATAACAATATTTCCAGGTTGTAGAACATATGTGGGAACTGAAAACATGGATGTGAAATAGAATACTATATCCCAAGGATTATTAGGGATTGATTGTGATCATTTTTTATAAGAAATATAGGAGAACCATAGATGGATAAAGACCACAAAAACATTAACCAAAATGGTGTGAAAAGGCCATTCATATCATCTAAAATTAGATTAATAGGATAAAACGTTTATTTGAAGATTCTTTTACTAATGTTAATGAACATTTATTTGAAGATATTATTAATTGATTTCAATATATTTCATAATAATTGTATCATATTTTGGTTGTTCCATGATATATTTATAGTTCATCACTTGATCTAAAAATTATTTTCTACACCTGACTCCATAAAATTAATATTTAAAGGATCATATTATCAACCATAGAATAATAATTCATTCCTTTAATATATATTAAATATTATGAAATAATTGTCATAACATCTTATCCAATATTCATAAATATATATATGGTGAACTAATACAATAATCAATAAAACATCATCAAATTATTAACATGTACCATTTCCTAAATGTTTATCCTTATGTTCAATCCAAAATAATAGGATCTAAAACATTATAAATGAGGTCACTAAATTACCAATATGATCTTTTCATTACTCAGATCTCAGGTAGTTAGTAGTGTCCAATTTAAATTATCCAAACCACACATCTATTTATCCAAACATCATTATCTTAACATTTAGAACATATTAATGGTCATATTTCCTATTATCACGTGTTTAAAAAAATTAACTTTGTAATGAATCAATTTTCTTAGTACCATTCCAAAAATTCTCTCAAATACTTAATAAATAAGTAATAATTTACCATCATTATATTTTTCTTAACTTTTTCAATGATAATTTCAGGAATAAAATAATTTTGAAAAATATTTCACGGACCCAAATACAAAATAATATTAATAATTCCTATTTAGTTTTATCAATTTCATAATATTGACCTTTCCCTTTAGTTTCTTCTGAGGTATACTTTTTTAACACTTAGGGAATTCATTTCCATGGTGCCCAATATTTCTATAGTTAATGTATTAAAAATTTAAAATATAATTCTTTCACATCAAATGAAAATCTTTGTGGAATTTATCTCCATACTTATAGAAAAAACCTAATCCTTAAAATCATTTTCAATGGTAATTCTTTCCAGACTTACAACATGACTGAAAATAATTATTTCCCTTCTTCCATTTATATATTATTTTCACTTCCATGATATTCATACCTTCCTTACCATTGGATCCATTATACATTTATAGATATTATCTATATTGATGTATTATAAAATTATTTCACCATATGATGAAAATGTTTGAGAGACCAGTTCCATTCAGAGACATGACTTATTCCCTTCAAATAAATATGAAAACTTGTATTATGTGTTTCATATATAATAAATGAAATATATTTTTATAATTTTAAAGATATCTTCATACTAAAAAATATATTATTCCTTATTTTTCCTTAAAATAACTTACATTCTCTTCATCTTAATATTTCTCAGAAGGGAAATATTTTTCAAGTAATTTAAACATAAAATATTTCCATTCCATGAGTTCTAATTCCTCTTTCTCCCAAGTATCCACGATCAAAACCCAAAGTTGATCTACATTTACATTAGGACAAAAATACCATTTAATTTTAACATTTTCCTTTTTACCACATCCCAGTGCTATAAATATCTTCTCTATAGAAGAAATCAATTGCTCAGTTTCCATTGGATTTGAAAACATGAGAAATATTGGGGGCCACTATCACATAATGTTATTCAATATAAGAGAATTTTTTTATGAAACAGGTTTCTCCCTATAAGAAATTTTGTTTTTCATTTTTTGATTATGCTTCCCCAATATATACATAACATTCCCAATTAAAATATCAGCTATATTGGCTTTCTCAGCAAGTCAATTTATAAATTGGCTGGGAGAATTGAATCTTATATTTTTTCTATGATCCATTTATAAAACAAAGAATATAAAATAATAGATCATAAGATTATGATTTGTAAATAATAATGAATAATGGAAAATATGTTTTAACACACATTATTAATTTTAAATTTACGAATCTTTTATTTCAGAATCCAAAATTTGGTTACTTTTGGGATATATTTGTTTTCAAATCATTCATAATGGTTTGTTAAGAAAATGTGAATTATTATTATATATATCCCAAAAGAGTTTCAATACATGAGAAGATTGAGTACCATTTTCTCTTCCAGGTAACTCTTGAGTCAAGGCCAATGCACCTTTTTTGAGTTAATACCCCAAGGTACCACTACACTAGAACCCTGTCCAATTGTTGTATGCAGATCGGGATGCATTGATTATAATACCCACTTAATTTCTACCTTACCAAAATATTAGGATTTCCTCATATACATATCATTAAATTAAATCATAGGGGTACATTCACTATCTTTGATTTCTTATATATAGATTATAATGTTTCTGTTAAACATCATTTGATAACAACAGTAATGACCCCAACACCAGTAACCTAGATCCTGTACATTGATTTATTAGATTGTGCAAGGTAGAACTGGTTGAATATTGAAGGACCAATCAGTTTAGTAGTTTTGGAATACATGATATATACATGATACCAATTTTAGGTTGGATAATGAAAAAAACATGTAAAAAATTAAAAGTTCAACTTTATTAAAACTCATTCTGGTAATTATTCTTCATATATTGAAGAAAGGAAATAATATAATGGTTTGAAAAAAATTTCCAGTATTGGTTACATATAATGGATGATATCATGGATCAATAATAATAATAATAATAAATATTAAAAGGTAAATATCTAACACACATTAAATTTAAATAATGTTAGTTCTTGAATTGATAGGGAATAATAAATATTGAATGGTAAAAAACGAAAATGACATAACTTTTAATAAATAAGTAATTATGAAATGAATCCAAAGATAATTTCATAGTGAAAATATCCAAGATTGTAATAATATAATACTAAATGATGGAAATACTTAATTATTGGTCATTAGGTTTACTGGTAAAATGATAAAATTGCTATCATGATCCATCCTCAATAACTTTTATAACAAACTTGGTGAAAACCCATTTGATTTTTCCAACTGATGCTTCTTAGGAGACTATCAATTCCTCGAGGGGACTGAGTTAACAAGTCCTCAACTGGTTTATTTCACTTTTGAATAATTCCTCACGAATAGATTAATTTATTTTATTCATAAACAATGAGCCTTTTAAAACATCTATATTGTGTAAAGGATATTGATTTATAAACATTTTCTATTTTATTCAAATATCATTCCAAGTTAAAACTATATATAATAATGATATATGGTTTCAGAAATAAAAATATCCTTTATAGAAGAAAATTTTTATTTAATATAAATTGAAAATCCAATTAAAATCATTAAATTATTTTAAGGCAATGATAACAATCACTAATGAATGTGATATTGTACAAATAGTTTTAGAACATTGTAATTTTCAAGTAGAATAACCTTGGATAAAATATACAAAATTGAATCATAAAATACCATTAAGAATTAAGTATTCAAAATTTAACATGTCAATGGGGTTGTATATATAACACATAAAAAACTAGTTCATAATAAAAAATTCTCAATGGAATATTATTTGAGACGAAATCCCTTTACCACATTCTTCCAATTGGATTAACATGAATTAACCTCATGTATAGTGGTTTTAAAAATTTCCTAAACTTACACAAAAACCATTTTACTATTTTTAATATCATATTTTATCCTCTTATAACATCTTATAACCATTTTATTAATAACCCTTCATTATTTTCATTGTTTCATGTGTTAATTGGCTTATTTTATTATGTGTGTTTTTTCATTGATGATATGGTATATTCACATATTATCAAGATTCATCATCCCTATAATAATTATAATTAAATAATTATCAGATTTTTAAATTAATTAAACCATTAAAACCAATCATGAATGATGGTTGTGAAAAATAACATATGTTACGATCATGGATATGGTAGATAATAAGTATGCATGTGCACCATTTACTTTTTTCATCAATAATTATGGAATAAGGTATGTAATATTTTACCATTATATGATGATCATGATATCATTAATACCATATATATAATTAAATTTTTTTTCCCATGTGGTTTGGTGATGAAAATAGTGTCACATCACTTTGTAAAGGTGGTAGTACACACATGCACACACTACTGTAGAAAATGTATTTTAATGCGGGTATTTTTTATTTTTAACATCGTATTTTGGCCTATATTGTTACAGGAGACGTTCTAAACATATTTTTTTATGTCAGTTATTTTACAACAGATGTAAGAAACAAAAATCTGAAGCGTTTTTCACGTTGGTTGATAAGAACCCAACATGGAAAACACTTCGAAGGAGTGATTTATTATGTCAGTCATTTAATAAATAATGTGGTATATACCCTTTAACATCGGTTATATTATAATCGAAATCATAAAGAACTCTTATGTAGCATTTATCACGTTAGTTATTTTTATAACCGACGTGATAAACGTTTCTACCAAGCGGTTTTCAACATCAGCTATATTAAAACCAACATAAAAATATTTCTATGATGTCTTTTATTTTATAACCGATGTAAAAGACAATACATTTCAATTTATTGCTGGAGTTATGAAATAACGGACGTAAAAACCATTTCCCATGAAGTTATTACGTTGGTTTCCAAATAACCGATGTTAAAACAAATACCAATGCATATTTTACGTCGGTTATGAAATAACCGATGTAAAAAAATAATTTTTAAACAAAACAAAACCACTGATATGCCCAACAAAATTACATGAAACAAATAAAAAGGATACCAAAAATATACTAGAACAGACCAACCCCCCCCCCCCCCCCCATGACACCCCTGGACACCCCCCCCAGACCCCTAGACTACCCCTCCCCCCCGGATAGCCCCCCACACCCCAAGACAACCCCACCACCCCCTGGACTGTCCCCCACACCCCTACACAACCCCCACCCTCCTGTATACCACCCCCACCCAATGAACATCACTCTCACACAACTGGACAGCCCTCCCACAGCCCTGAAACTGATCAAAAAGATAACAAAAATAAACCAAAACCATATCACCCCACTGGGAGGCCCCCACCACATCCTTGGAAACCCCCCCACCCTTGGACTTCCCCCCACACCTCGGACTGCCCCCAACACCCCTGGACAACCCCCCCCCCCCCCAGCATCCTGGACACCCCCCCATCCCTGGACTACCCCGCCACCCTCTTGACAGCCAGAAACACCCCTGGACAACCACCCAACATCTTATATACCCCACATCCCCTGAAAAACACTCCCACACCCCTGGACAAACCTCCCCACAACACCCCTGGACAACCCCCCCCTCATGTATACCACCCCACTCCCTAGACAACACTCCGACAACCCTGGACATCCCTCCCACACCACTGAAACTGACCAAAGGATAAAAAAACAGACCAAAATATACCAAACCCCCCCCCCCCCTCCTCCCACCCCACTGGACAACCCCACCACACCCCTGGACACCCCCCACAACCCTAGACTACCCCCTCACCCCCAGGACAACCCCCACACCCCTGGAAAACCCCCACCATCTTAAACACCACCCACACCCCTAGACTGCCCCTACCCCCTAGATAGCCCCCCACACCCCTGGAAAACCCTCCCCCTCTTGGACACCCCCACACACTTGGACTACCCCCACCCCCTGGACATCCCCCCACCCTCCTGTATAAACCCACCCCCTGGAAAACACTACCACACCCCTGGACATCCCTCCCACACCGCTAAAACAGACCAAAAAGTTACCAAAAACATAACAAAATTGACCACACCCCCTACCACCCTACTGGATATCCCCCCACCACACCCTGGGACACCCCCATACCCCTGGACTGCCCCCGCCCCCTGGATAGCCCCCACACCCCTGGAAAACCCCAACCTTCTAGACACCCCCCCAACCCTGGACTACCCCACCCCCGGGACTACCACCCCCCTTCTGGACACCCCCCACTCCCCTGGAATACCCCCATAACCATGGATAACCCCCACCCTCCTGGACACCCCCACCCCCTGGACTGCCCCCACACCCCTGGATAACCCCCCTCCCCCCACCCTCCTAGACACTCCCAACACCCCTGGAATTCCCCCCACACCAGGGACAACCCCCACACCCATGGACACCCCCTAGACATCCCCCCAGTCGCCTATACATCTCTCCCACCCTCTCAGACACCTTCCCACCCCACTGGACAGCCCCCACCACACCCCTGGACACCCCCACACCTCGGGACTTCCCCCACCCCCTGGGAAACCCCTGGATAGCATGTGTTGGGAGGGGAGGCACTGCCATCCCTCAGAGGGCTGAACACCACTAGAAGGTACTCATCACTCCCACATGCGAAGCTTGAGATCTCAAAATTTTTAAGCAATGCTTTATTTCCATATAAAAATCATGCATTTTATCAATTTAATGCCAGTATAACTAGGGGAAAACACCATCACACATGATGATGTTTCCCCATGGTTGTACTGGCATCAAAGTGATAAAATGAATGATGTTTATAGGGGAAGAAAGCAATGGTGAAACATTTTAAGAGATCAAGTTTCGCATGTGGGTGTGATGAGTACCTTCCAGCGGTGTTCATCCCCCCGATGGTTGGCCGCGCCTACTCTACACCCCCTGGACTACCCCACCCTCATCCCCATGGACACCATGGACCCCACCCCAATGGACAACCCTTCCAAACCCTTGTAAACCGTCCTCACCCCAGAGGACACCCCCACACCCCATTGTCACCCCATAGACATCTGCCCAGTTCCTTCTGGACAGCCCTTCCACCCTCCTGGAAATACTCCCACCCCCTAGACTGCCCCCCACTCTCGTGGACACCCATGATACCCCCACCCCACCGGACTTCCCTCCAACACCCCTAGATACCCCCACCCCACTGAACACCCCCACACCCTTGGAACCCCTCCCCTCCAGACCAGAATCTATACCATAAAAACCATCATAAGTAGACCAAAACATGATGAAGAGAAAAATTAAACATTCACATATATAACGTTCAAAAATTACATTGTCAACATAAAAAACTAAATCCAACCTAAATGACTACCATATACACAATTGTAATGAAAACATTAAAAATTACATTTTACCCTACAAACAACTAAAATTCAATCAAACCTGTAAAATAATTTGACCATTCCACTTGTAAGTGTTTGACGTCTTGACAACTATAGGTTTGAGGGTCATCAAATAGCTACAAATTAAAAGGATAATAATTAACATGTATAATGAATAAATAAAATGAAATATTATGGAAAAGTTTAAAAGTAAATCTTACCAGGTCAATGATCACAACTGTCCCAGTTGTTATTATTTCATACATAAATATTTACATATAATATCTGTTTTCAATGATGCCTTGTCGTTCATGAAAATTATTTTATAATGTGTGTAAATTCAATATATTATTTTTATGTAATAAATCCAAAAGTACAAATTATAAATGGTTATTTAACATTACATTTATATATTTGATCTTCGAAATCCTTTTCATTGTCTTTGTTCCAAATTAGACCCATCCCATGTTATAAAATAATAAAAATGGGATAAATTTAAAATTAATTATAATATATAAAACTATTGAGAAATATAAACTTACTTATCTAATATTTTCTTTCATATTTCCCTCACATCACCATGGACAGAGCATATCCAATAAAGTGTCTTCTCCCTAGGGCAAAAATGAATTACATCCAACGATCACTGATAAAAGAAAATTTAAGGTTGGTGGTTTTTTATGTGAAAAGTTAATGAACTCTTTGAGAGAGATGTGTTTCATAAGTCTCAAAATAAGGCATCATCCAACACTGTGTGACTATATTCGGTTCAAGTCTTTCAGAAATATAAATCATTCTTTGTTCCACATCCAATGCAGATGCTTCATGAAAAATCAATTGCATGTCCATGAACCCATATACATCTGTCTGCTCATTCTTCTCAAAAATGATATAAAGATACTATATACAAGATAGACATAAGTATATATTTTTAATAAATATAACGTATGTAAAAGTTATTATGATTTACAGGGAAAAAATTTGCACCACGTTGATGCCCAACCTATCTCCAATAACAATCTCCATGATATCAGTTTTCACAGTCCCCATAGTTATTGCATGTCCACAAACATGAGATTAAATTAAAAACACATAATGATCTACCAAAAAATTTGAATATCTTGAAAATCTGTCAAAACTACTAGAATCTGTATCTGATTTCATATCCATTTGTCTTTGTTTTTGTCTATACAGTATTTCTGTGCCTTTTATGTATACCTGTAAAAATAAATAGAAAAATATATATGTTTTCAAATGATAAAACAACATTAATAAAAAAAAATAAAATAGAATATATAATATACATACTTCAATGGTAATGAGTCAAAGATGTCTAGATGTCCAAATTAAAAAATGGCCGATACTATGTCCAAATATAATCACCTCATCTGTAGGTAATGGTACTTAAGCTAATCTATCTATAATATCATGTACAGTGAATGTTTGATTCACTACCTCTAATTTTTGATGATGAACTATATCCCTTATACAATATTCCAACCCATATACAACTATATGATGTTTAGGATCATCAACATAAAATTCACTATAAGTAGGAAGTTGTTGCAGAGGAGTAGGATAAAAAATTGGGTTCGTAGGCTGAGGTAGGGGAGTGGGAGATACTGGAAGAGGTGGAGGATAAATAATAGGGTCTGCAGGGGGAGGTGGAGGAGTGGAATCTGCAGTCTAAAATTGACATTGCATGTCTGCAAACATAGACTGTACCGACGTTCTAATCTTTTCCTCCATCATCACATTAATATTATGAACTTCATCCTCTAAAGATTCTATTTTTTTATAAACACCATCAACATAAGAAGTTGAAGAACGTGGCAACACTGTTCTTACCGATACACCTACCGGATATCCTAGTACATGACCAGGATGTTCGGGCTTTCCCAATGCTGCAAATAAAATATCATGCCTCTGAGTAGCTGTAAATACCCCCAGTGAGCACATCCCCTCATTATAAACCTATATTAATAAATTGAACATTTCTGTAATGATTGAAATTATATGACGAAAGTAGTTGACTTAAATAAATAAAATAGATATCTTACAATCCTCTCAGCTACGATTCTCGAATCTTCCGAAAGATATTTCCATTTTTTCCCATCCATGCTCTCTTCCATTTTTCATGTCTAGATGGTGGGGATGGAGGGGCCACCTCTCTAGAGATTGATGACTCAGCTCTTAGTTATTGTAATTTTTCTACCCTCATTTTTTCTTCCAATAATGTATACCCTCCCCGAGATAAACTATGAAGGTATACATTTTTATATTTGATCTCTTGATGAGATTTCATTGTTCAATGAAAATTAAAAATAAGAAATCATTAACAAAACATTAATAAGATCATTTATAAAAGAAATATTATAAAATTTTACATTTCCCTTACCAAAAATGAATCTTTTCTTCTACTTTCATAAAAATATCTCCATGTGTCTTCATCTATGAAAGGATATATACAACATGGATTGTCAGGACTCATATGACCAAAAATGAAATTAGATGTGAGGGTTGATTTGAAATCCATCCATCTCTTGGTAGCCATCGATAAACATTTCTTCCTGACTATTCCAGTGTTTGGAATATCATATGTCATCTGATAAAGTAGAGGTTAAAAATATTATATATGCTAGAAACATTTAAAGAATAAGAAAAAATAGCATAAGATCTTACCAAAATCTTCTCCCACAATTGAGAGATTATCTTTTTGTCCACACTTCTCCAGTCATTATAAAAAATGCGTAATTTTCTTTTACCCTGAGTTGATACAAAAATCGTAAAATATTTTTCATTTGGACTTCTTGGAATATCTTCCTCGTAAAACCCAATGAGTATCCTTTGATCCTGCATATGGGAAAGTGGTAATTTTGGTAAATGTGTGCACCCACGCTTACCAACTCTTTAACTCTTTGTCATAATGGGAACACATGAGAAAGATTGGGGAACATCAAGAGGAGCATGTAAATGTTCGTCCCAAAATGTATAACCAATATGCTCAACTCTAGAATCATGTGGTTGATCAACTGATTGATCTGTCATTATCCTAAATGTCATAAAAATAAACATCAGTTCACAAATATACAAATATAAATATTTTAATACTATTGTAATCAGAAAATAGAAAATTGCACTATGTTACATAATAGTAAACATGGTTAATTTGGTAAGCATGTAAAAAAATGGTAAATATATTCAATATGGCCATGATGGTAAACATGGTAAACATGGTAATCAGGGTAAACATAGTAAACATGGTAAAGTAATTATCACGGAACAAAAATAATAGATATATAATTTATGTAATGGTAAACATGATAAAGTAAAGTAAACTAAATTAAAACATGGTAAACCTGGTAAAGATGGTAAACATGGTAATGTAATTGTCACTAAACAAAAATAATAGTTATATAATCTATGTAATGGTAAACATGATAAATTAAACTAAAAAAATATAAAAAACAAAAACTGAAACTTATTTTGTTTTAATACATGTTTTAATAATGAAAAAACTTAAAATATCTAACTTTTTCTGAAAATAATAAATCTAAACAAGAAATAAAAAAATGTTAACTATAATATTAGGAATGTACAAATGGATTTTGTCCCAAATTCCATTGTCATGATCATTCCTTATGGAACAAACCATGTCTTCAAGATGCTCATCATTATGTTTTGTTAATATTTACATGGAAGTAAGGATCTCATACAAATCAGCATCTTCATCAAGTTCATCCTTACCATAATATTGTTTTTTCCCTTGTAAAACAACTTCCCAATGCATATCTGATTGATTTAATACAGAGAAAATTTGTTTTTCATTTGTTTCCATTATAAAAGAATCAGCTATGTCTTTTAATCAATTCATATTAACAACTTTCATTCCAAATTCATCATGTATAACACTTTTGTTACCGATAAACCATTTACAGTTTAAAATAGGAACATTAATTTTAATATAATCAATCTCTCATATGTCTTCAATCACTCCATAATATGCACTTAATGCCGAAATTGGGTTTTTGTCCATTGCACTCGAAAAATGCATTTCTTTTCCAAACACCAATACACCACTATTTTGAACTACAATTCTATTGTCCAGAGCTTTTGTATGAAATGTATAGCCATTAATGTCATAACCAGACCATTTTATCACATTTAAACATGGACCACCAACTATTCATTTTAATATCTTTGATACATCTGATCTACCAAGCAAGGTCTTTTTAAACAATGACAAAAAAAATTTATTGTGATCATTCAAAATCCACATTTCCTTATTATTTTTATGAAATTGTTTCAACTCATTAATATTCAATGTGATATACAGTTGAGCATCAGCTATGTTATTCAAGATGTATGTTTCTAACTTCTTCATGTGTTCGACTGACAACGATTTGACTTTCCAACCACAAATCCCCTTTCCCTCACTATTAACATCTTCATGGTGAGATGGAGGCAAACATATGTGTTGCACCGCATCCAAGTAGCTCATACAAAACATTGCGACCTCCTCAGAAATTTACTTTTCAATAATGGAGGGTTCAGGTTGATATGGATTCTTAACATAACCCTTGAATATTTTCATATACCTTTCAATATAATACAACTAACGATGATATACAGGTCCACAATTCTTCATTTCTCTAACTAGATGAATCATTAAATGCACCACTATATCAAAAAAAGTTGGAGGAAAATACATTTCTAATTGAAAAATTATAGAAATTGTATCCTTTTCCAAAATGATCAAAGCATTCACATCAATCACCTTATTACAAATTGAATTGATAAAATAACACAACTTCATTATAGCCTCTCTGACATAGATGGGCGATATTCCACACAATTCAACTGGTAGAAGTTGTTGCATCATAACGTGACAATCATGGGATTTCATACCTATCGACTTCAAGTCCTTCAATGATACAAAAATGTTTTACATTAGAAGAATAACCTTGGGGCACTTTTATATAATGAAGACACTGACAAAAGATAATTTTCTCCCTCTTCAATAATGTATGACATGTCGGGGGAAGAAATGTTCGTCTTCTATTTGGAGTGGTAGATAACTCTAAATGTATTCCCATTGATAGTAAGTCTAATCTTGCATTCAACCCACCTTGTGTCTTTCCTTTAATATCTAACAATGTTCCAATCAAACTATCACATATATTATTCTCCACGTTCATGACATAAATATTATGTTTAACTTCATTATTTCTCTTATATGGAAGCTCAAAAAATATTGACCTTTTCTTCCAAATAAGTCTATCATTACCAGATTTTTGTGTCTTTCCCAATGTCACGTCATGGGTTTTCACCCTCCCAAAATAAAGATCATGGGATAATGGTTTTGTAGTAATATAAAATTCTTGTGAGCCATTGAATGTCGTTTTAGTCTTCAATAAGAGTGATCCACAGGAAAAAACATTCGATGACCCATGTACACTGTTTTCCTCCCATGATGCAATTGAAAATATGACGTCTATTGTTCAAAAATTGGACATGCTTTATGCCCTTTAAAACTGTATCCAGAAAAATTTCCATATGATGGGAAGTCATTTATTTTGAACAAAAGCACTTCATGCAGTTGAAAATATTCCATTTTATAAGAATCATACACCCTAGTACCATCCTCCCATAAAAGTTTCAAATCCTCAATCAACGGTGACATGAAATCATCAATATCAGTGTTGGGTTTCTTTGAACCAGAGACTATTATACTCAACATGACATATTTATGCTTCATAAAAATTTTAGGAGAGAGGTTGTAAATTACCAATAAAATAGGCCATGAACTATTTCTTCTACTGAGGGTTCGGTATGGATTCGTTCTATCTGTGCACAACCCTAGAATGAGATTTCTAATTTCATTTCCAAATGTAGGATACTGCAAATCAATTTTCATATATTGTGGAAAATCAGCTGGATGACATATTTTCCCATCACATAACTACTCAAAATCATGTCATCATTAACTTTTTTACATCATGTGAATTAGAAAATAAATGTTTGAAATGATGAATTATAGGAAGATACAAAAATACCTTTGAAGGGGTCTTTGTAATCTCTACATCAGCCTATGATTTTCCATTCAACTTATACCGTGATGTCCCTCATTTAAGATACTCTGACAAAAATTCATATTCCTTCATATATATCATACAGTCATTTAGACATGCACATATTTTCTTATATCCCAATCCTATCGGGAATAATATTTTCTTGGCCTTATAATGTTAAGCAATGAGATCTTTATCTTTTGGAAGAATGTCTTTCATCAATTGTAGCATCTCTATAAAACTTCATTCACTCCATCCAAGTTTTTCCATTAGGTTAATCAATATTAACACCGGTGACAAAACCAAAAAATCTATACAACCAGGATATAATGGTTTTTCAGCATCACCCTATAGATGTGCAACTATCGGTTCTATCTCAATTTGTTCTGCTGTAATATTGTGAATCAATTCTTCACTTCTATCCGAGTCACCATCTTGGGAATCATCATCATCAGCGACATTCCATCCAGTTTTACCATGCTAAATCCAAGGGCTGTAACTCAGATTAAAACCATGAAATATTAGATGATCTTATCTCTCAATACTTTTCAACTTTATTATATTGAAACATTTCAGGCATGGATAGAAAAAAATATCACTACATAGAACATATCATTTAAAAAATTCCAAAAAGGAATCAACACCTTCCTCATATTCATTTCTCATTTGATGCGTTGTAATCCAACTTCGACTAATTATTACCTATAACAAATATCGAAATTATACATATTTTTAAGATAAGACAAAGATATGTTTATATGAAAAAATTCCAAATTTGAATGAATGAAATTTTGAAATATAAAACAAATCTATGCGTATTTAAAACAAATATGCTTGAATATGATTTTAAAAGAAACATATAGTTAGATATAACATTTTTAAATTAGTCTTGGATCCATTATTCTTAAGGTTCACAAAGAGTACATCCGGGTGAAAGTCGATACCAACTTCACCCTTCCGTAAAAAAGAAATATGATGTATAAATATTAAAATATGTATACACCCACTACTAAAATTTACACAGATCCTAATGATTTGAAACCTCTAGAAAACCCCCCCTGACCCTCTGGATAGCCCCCACCCCTTGGACACCACTCCCACCCCTGGACAACACCCCCACCCCATTGGACCCCACCCCACCCCCAGGACACCCATACCCCCTTGGACACCACCCCCACCCCCTTGGACACCTCCCCGGCCACCCCCACCCCCTTGGACACACCCTGGACACCACCACCCCTTGGAAACCCCCCCACCCCTCTAGACAACCCCACCCCCTAGACAGCCCCCACCCCTCTAGACTGCCCCACCCCCTTGGACACCCCCACCCCTCCTAGACACCACCCCCACCCCTACCCCCATGGACACCACCAAGGATATCCCCAACCCCCCTAGACACCCCACATCCATGGACACCACCCCCACCCCCCTTGGACAGCCCATGGACACCACCACCCCCTTGGACAACCCCCTATCCCTCCGGACACCCCCCCACCCCTGGACATCCCCCAACCCTCTAGACAGCCCCCCTAGACTCCTCCCCCCTCTTAATAACCCTAGAACACATTGATTACTATTAAAACATAAATTTAAAAATTACCAAACATCCCTAATAATAAAAGGAATGAAGGAGAAGAAGAAGTGGACAAAGAAGAAAAAAAAGAAACGATGAATAATGGAAGAAGAACATGGAATAAGTAACTTATTTATAGAAATTCTATGGAATCCATGAAAACAATGGGGCCTCCAATGGTTGATAGAAAATTGGAGAAAATGAATTAAACCTGAGAATAAAATAAAATTTAAAATAAGAACTCAAATGGAGAAAATAATAGTGTAAATCATATCATCATGGCACAATGGGGTCAGGATAACTACACATCTTTAAAAACAACGACAGTGTCTCTCCCATAACCGATAATTTTCTCATAGTCAATGACTGGTCAAAATATATATAACCAAATTGTATCATATTGAAATGCCCCTCTTCTATTAATAATGCTTGATTCCCTACAAATAAAAGTGGAAACATCGAACATAGACTGTACCAAACCCATTAGACACCACCCCATATCCCCTTAAACAACATTAACAAATTATAAAATAATATCCATGAAACAATACAATCATCATGTCATAATCTAAAAAATCATGATGCAATAGTCAATCCCTACATCCACTTATCCCCTACCCCCTTGGACACCACCCCCACTCCCTTGGACACCCCTGGGACACCACCACCACCTTGGACAGCCCCCCCCCCCCAACCACATGGACACCACCCCCACCCCCTTGGACACCCCTTGGACACCACCACCCCTTAGACAACCCCACCCCCACCCCCCACACCCCTCTGGACACCCCCACCCATGGACAGCCACCCAAACCTCTAGACACCCCACCCCCATGGAAACCCCCACCCCTACTGGACACCACCCCCACCACCTACCCCCTCGAACCCTTGGACACCCCAACCCTCTGGACAGCCCCACAGACAACCCCCCCAAACCCTCTGGATCGGACCCACCCCCTTGGACAACCCCCAGCCAACCCACACACCCCCTTGGACATCCCCCATCCCCTTCAACAACCCCCCCCTGGACCCCCCCCGACCCACACCCATTGACTACCCCCCCCCCCCCACCACCACCATGGACACCCTGGACACCCCCAACCCTCTGGACACCCACCCGAACCCTCTAAACACCACCCCACCCCCTTGGGCACCCTCTGGACACCACCACCCCCTTGGACGACCCCCCCCCCCCCGCTCTGGAAAACCACAACCACCGGGATAGCCCCCACAGCTCTAGACGGTCCCCACCCCCTTGGACACCCCCACCCCTCCTGGAGACCACCCACACCTCCTACCCCCATGGACTCCCCAGGACACCCTCCAACCCTCTGGACAAACCCCCCGGATATCCACTCAAACCATTTGGACAATCCCCCACCCCCTTGGACAACCCCCCTCCCCCCCCCTTCAACACCCCCACCCCCTTGGACCCCCCACCACCATGGACACCCTGGACACCCAAAACCCTCTAGACAGCCCCCAAACCCTATAGACAACACCCCCACACCCTTGGACACCCCATGGACACCTCCACCCCTAGGATAACCCCAACCCCTCTATAGAGCCTCTCACCCATGGACATCCCCCCCCCCAAAACCTCCAGACAGCCCCTCGCCCCCACACACCATTGGACACCCCACCCCTCCTGGAGACCACCCCCACCACCTACCCCCTTGGACACCCACCTAGACACACCCAACAATCTGGACAGCCCCCCGCCCCACCCCTTGGACATCCCCCACACCCCCTATGACCCCCCACCCCCACACACCCCCCTAGACTGCCCCCCCTAGAACCCTCTAGACAACCCCCCACACCCTCTAGATAGCCTCCCACCCTCTGGACACCACCCCCACCCCATTTGACATCCCGCACACCCACTTGAACACCCCCAACCCCCTTGGACAACCCCCACACTCCCATAGACACCACCCCCAACCCCTTTGACATCACCTGTACATCCCCACCCAACTAGACAACCCACCCAACCCCCCTGGACACCCCCAACTACTTGCACATCCCCCACCCCCTTGGAAGCCCCCTGTATGCATGCACACACATGATAGAACACAAAAAATCATAAACATGCATGATATCACTTCCATAGGTTTATTTTACCAGAAAAGAATTTCAGATGGTATAGATGAACACTATGAAACTAGCCATGACTGCAATAACAAAGAAAAATAATATTTCAACAAATTAGTTTAGGACATCTTAAAAAAAATTGAAAAGGAATCATGTGTGTATTACTTGAGTCTTGTGAGTTGACTAGATAGATCTGATAATAATAAATATGATGATTGATGTTGGAAAAAGGAGGCTGGCGGGAACGACTTCGACGAATCGATTCAACGTTTTCCGTGCGAGAGAGATGAGGTACATGTCACCCGTTCGACGAAAATAGAATGACTATATAAGGTGTGTGATAAATCCTTTAAAGGATTTATCATGTCTTTTATTTAATAACAGCAATGATAAACTATTTTTTTAATTTTTATAACGTCGGTTATTTAATAACCGAAATAGAAAACTATTTATAACATCGATTCTTTTATGACTGATGTGATGAATGGATGAGATTGACGTTATCTTGTCAATTTTTTATAATCGAAGTGGTAAACCACCAAGATTTCTTTTATCACATAATTTATTTAATAACCGCCGTGATAAAGCACTGATCTTTCCTTTAGGATGTCGGTTATTTTTTAGCCGATGTGATAAACCATGCCAAATTCTATTTGTACGTCGGTTATACAAAAAAATGTAAAAGATCTATTCTCCGTATATTTTATGTCTGTTATAAAATAACCGACCTGATATATCGATCATTATGGCTTTTCATGTCAGTTATATAGAACCGACGTGAAAACTTTCGACGTGTTAAACGTTTTTCCACTAGTGATGAATGATGTTTTAATCTTTATGAAAGGGAAAAGAATTGAAATAAAATGATATAAATTTTCATTAAATAATGAATTAATATTTAAAAATAACATAATTAATTAATATATATCATATATTATCTTTAACATTATTTTTATCACCTTCCAATTAAAGTGTTAGGGAAATACAAATCACATCAATTTGCATGTCGGTATTCCCCCATACACATGAGTGATGTTATCATATCTACTAAGGATTTGTATGTAAAATAGTATATATAAAAAATGAATTTATAGGTATAAATATGTTATGAATATAATATATATTATTTATATCCATCATAATACCCAACCTTAAGATATGGAAATTGAAGAAAAAATGACATCTGTTCGCAAGGCTGTAATCTACCATACATAAGAACGATGAGTTTGTAACCAATTTGATGGATGTATAAATGGATCTAGATCATTGAATTACTATTAAGACATCACAGTATTGGGTTATCAAAAGCTTTTATACTGTTTGTAGTTGATTGTTAATTTTTTTCCTTTTAAAAGTTGGGTTAGTGCCACACTTGTAATGTTATGAAAGAGTGAGTTCCACCCATGTTTGGTTCATATCACCAATCCCCAAAAATAGAAGATTTCAGATTCCATAAGGTATAATGCCTAAATATGTATATCAGATGGGGTTTTTTGAAAAGTTTTGTGTCATTCATATATAATATGTTCTATGTTTAACAACTATGTAAAATCATTTTACCTTAATAAATATAGTTAATTTACCATTTTCAAAAAAAAACTATTGTAAAAAATTATGTTAACCATACTAGATAATATAAATTCTAATTATTCTAAATACTGAATCAATTTTTCAAAATTCATCTCATAGAAATTTCATAATTTAATTTAAAATAAATCCCACAAACTTAATGAAATAATGGCTTTTTAAGGTGAAAATGTTCCAACCTTAATAATTTTTTTGTATGTAGAGTCAATATAAAAATTATTTTAGTGGACATAAATTTATTAATAGATGTAAAATTAATATAGTGTAAAATTAAAACAAATTCCAAATATATTTTAAAATTATTAATATTCTAAATGTGAATGCAGTCTTCAATTAAAATTCATTATATTATTCTCTTTATCCCAAAGAGAACCATTTCATAAAAATCGCAAAAATTCACTGTAAGATAATTTTGATATGTGATTTCAAACTTATTTTTTTATATAAACTTTATTAAAGTATTGAAAAATAATTTTAAACGATGTGCCTCAATCATGACTAAATTTTCTTACAGTTTCTCCAAAAAAAAATAATTTTCTTTTAAGTGACTATTATTATTATTTAAATTCAATAGAGAACCAATAAATGTGTGCAAAAAATATATTTTAATAATTTAGTTAATCCTATTCATAAATTTCATTAAAATTTCTGGTGATAAAAATCATATTAAATCGTCATATTTGTTGTATATTATTGTTTTCTAAAACTCTCTCTTGCATGTAACACATGCTATCAATGAAACCTGAGGTTGTGTGTATTGCAGGATAAACTAAGTGTTTATTTCATTTAATTATATAATTTTTTTTAATTTTTTTAAAATATTAAATATATCATCATGTGTTAGGAAGTTATATTCTTTTATATGATTGGTGTCATGTGTTAAACAATCTACTGAATCTGATGTTCATATTTTAAAATTTTGGGGTGCAACAATGGTGCTGAAGTTCATAAAAATTTGAAGAGAGTTTAGGTAGCCATGTTCATAATTCTTTTTAACTCCCCTAAAAACATAAATATGAGGGTAATAATTATTTAATATAGGTTTATTTCCATCCTTTTTCTCAGCCACTATTTTTCCATCATTCATTATATCCTATATCATTTTCTTTTTTTTCTTTTTTTTTAACAAAAAAATATTTTTCATTAAATTTATTCAGGACCATTTTGTTCTCATTTCAAAATTTTATGATTTTAATATTTTCATTTTCAAATTTAAAACGTTAATATGTTTGACATTCCATGGGTTTTCCCAATTTTTTTATTAATTTTGTGGAAATATAGTTGTTAAAAAAACAATATATTTTATTGGATTTGGTTTTTTTGTTGGGAATATTTCCTTTTTCTCTAAAAATAAAATATATAGTAATTTAGCTCATTTTAAAATCCATGTTGTGAATTATTGAATATGTGTCATTTTTAAAGGAACCAATTTATCCAAATATATACTACCTTAATCTAATCAATTTCACATAAGAATTATATTGCTCAAAACCCAGTTGATTTTGGAAATATGGTTTAGGTTGTGATGGGAAACCTATGGAATCCTATTGTTTAATCACCCTTTAATTTCTCCATTATAGTTCTAAGTTATTTTTAAATCTAGAATTGTATTAATATTATAAATGATCATTATTTTGAATATTTAGTAGTATTTAATGTAAACAAATCTGTATTATCCTATTGAATGGAAAGATAAAACTTGGTTTAAAACTATTTTATGCCCAAACATGATATATTAAAGTAATTTCCATGTAGTTTTGTTATCTATGACAACATAAACATGATGATTAGTTTTATACATATTAGTCATAATCATATTAGCGCACTCATTTGATGGTTTTTTGAAATTATATCATTTTTAATGTCAATTAACAGTAAAATAGGTAAAATCAACACCACAAGATTGGTATAAATGGATTTAATTGATTAGTGTAAGAATTTTTTTAAAAGTATCCATTATAAAATAGGGATCCATTTGGTTTCTAGGACATTTTTATGTAATTATATAAAACAATTCCATGTCCCTAGAAACATAATCCGTCATATTTACAAAACAACTAATTTTATCCTGCAATTCTATGGTATGGTTCCTTTAATAGAATATAAGTACAAGTGAATAAAATTATTTAACTCATGTAGTAAGAATATCCTCATCAGGGATTTCAAAGAAAATCTTATCTCTAACCATAAGGTAGAATCGAAACACCCATAACCTAAGATCATCCCCACTCAAAAAAATATAAACTATTTCACCTAAATATAAGAATATTTAATAAAACATAGTGCATCCTTAGTTAGTAACCCATTAATTTATTAATGCGTATAGATGTGTGACTATTTGATTTTTTAACAACTATATATAGTGGATGAAATGATTCTTGAAAATTTACTTTATCTAGAAGGAAACTATAACTACATATGTATACGTCTCTTTGGAATTCGAGTCATGGGTTTGGTATAATCATGTTTTAATTATGATTTTTAAGGCTTTCAAATTCCAAATTATTCAATTTAGAGTATTAAATTTAAGGGAAACAATGTTTGTTTATTTTTTAGGAATGGTTCTAATTTATTATATTATAATTCATTAGTGTGAATTCATTGAAAAGTTTAAACTGTTAAATTGGAATAAAAATAATTCAAAAAATTGAAATTTTCATATTTTGGAATGAACATATATTATTTTAAAAAAATTACTTCATGTTCTTAATTTTTATTTTTATTTTTGAATAAATAGCATCTACCCTTCCTAAAAACAGTGCCAAAAATATTGAACATGGATTCATTGATCCCGTGAAAATTTAATTGTTTAATTAATAATTAAACTAGTATAGTTGAAACTATGGGTATCATATCGAATGGGAACAAAAATATTATGACCAAAATAATAATAAAAAATTAGTAGCGAAACGTTGAATGTGATGTGGGGAAATTGATTGTGTGAAAAGGAATTGAAAAAAGTGAAAAAAGTGGAATAAATGGTGTGAATATAATCAAAATAGAGAAAATATGTAGAAGGATAATTGATGAGGTATTTATGGATACAAAACATTAGAGAATTCATTTTTTTCTATTCATGCATCATTTTTAAGAAATAACATAATTGACTATAATGAATATGTGTTAAAGAACATAACTATCATTAAGTGATCTCAATATCTCACTTAACTCTCCTATAAAAATGACCCATTCATTAAGTTTTTTGAAATTATTAGTAAAATATTAAATTCGGGAATCATGATAATTATATATATTTTTTAACATTTGATAATGTTCAATTGTTTAGAAAATTCACTAACATTTCTCATATTTTCTGATAGTTGTGTAAAATTGATAATCAATAAGAACAAAATTGTGCACACTAAAATAATATCAGACATACAAAATTCTGAAATAATATTTTCATAGATTAAATATATGAACTCATTTTAATAAATCCCCCTTATAAAACTGAGTAAACTTGTTCACAGTAAACTGAGTAATATTATTTAAAATATTTATCTCAAAAGGGGAATATATATATATATATATATTAGAAAGAGAGATAATAATATTCTCAATCTAAATCACCATATTCATATAGCTCCATATTAGTTCACTCAAGAGTGAAGAATATTATCACTCCATTGATCTAACCTCCCCACAATTTTTTTTCTACAAATGAATATATATATATGTATATACATATCTCACTATAAAATATCAATAATATTTTAAATTTTAGTATACTAATATCATCAACTCAAAAACTTATTTTCTTGGTGGATTTATTTTTCATGTATTTTAGCACATATTATATTGACTTTCATGTGATATTAATCTGGCTCTGTTATCTTAAAAAAAACCATGTACATATTACAAAGGCCTTATAAAATATTAACCTAATCATAATCAATAATTAGAAATGACTTCTCAGAATTCTATTTCAATATAAATAGCTTCCCAAATTTCTTCCATTCATAATTAGATAGAGGTAAAATGATGAGATTATCATTCCACAAAAATATAAGAGTTTGAAAACAAATATTTTCATGGGATCGATCATGGTCTGAGTGAGTCATGAATCTCATGGAATTGAACCTAATTTATTGTTCGCACATGCATATATTAACTAAAATCACATTATGTAGATTAATTTAGGTAGATTTAGTAGATTATGTTCATATTATTCACATATAATAAATTTTACATCTATTTTCATATAATATATCATCATTCAATAATAATGAAATAAATGTATAATTATAGATTAATATGATTTTTGAGCTCAATTTTGAATGATCCATCATTACTCACTAACCTCTATTTAGTCCATATATCATGAACATGTAGTTCACCCAATTTTATTACATAATCAACAACATTAGAAGGAAAATGGTCCCCATGATCTTCATAATTACATAAAATAAATTAAACAAGTGGTAAAAAATTATATACAATTTAATTAGATATTAACATGAACATAACTCTTTTAGGAATTTAGGTGTGTTTTTATGGCTATGTTTCTGAAAAATATTTTTTTTTCATCAGAATTGATCTTAGAAATTGTCCAATTAAAATTCATCTTCAACGAAATCTAATTGAAAATACACTTCCCTTATACAAAACATTAGAATCATTCGTCGTTGATAAAGATCGATACATAGATTCTAGGGTTTCCTCCTATTTCATTATCAATGACATTTCATTCAACCCACATAGAGACTATAAAATTCGATAAAACTAATTATAAAACATTATATAAAGATTTATATATTTATCATCCACCCCCAACATTATATTTGACTGATTATTCATTATTTTATCCTCAATTAACATCATATGGTTTCACTCTTGAATGCCAATTCACAAAAATTAATTACTAATCAAACCTCAAGTACCGATAATATGAATCCTCAAAATTAATTATACTTGATCACAAAATAAAATATCAGCATTTTAATTCTTTATTCGTTAGCATAATCATAAATCTCCAGGGAGGTAATAGATTGGTTATTTATCTACTTCTTCGTTATTTGAATCATCCATCTCATCAATCACTCGATGCTCAGATACCTATATTCTATCAAATTTTCAACACCTCATTTTTTATAAATCCATGAAATTAGGGTCCATAATGAGTATATACGGGTGATTCATTTTTTACTCTTTTATGCTCATTGTTATCATAATACTTCTCTTGATGAGGGCTTTATGGAAGATTTTAAAATGCATGGCTGATCCTTATTCATGAAATATCGTTGATCTGGATGATAGTACCGTTAATACATTCCTTTTTAAAATTCCTAACAATCACATAACATGGATGTTTGTTAGTTGATCTCATGTTTGATAAATACACATACATTGTCACTTTCAAATAGTGTAAAACTTTCAAACCTCTTACCATAGCATTTATTTTTATCGCATAAGGTCAATCGAACAAATTAACAATAAGGATGCCATATGTGGATGTTATTTAAAAAAAAATATATGAATAAATTTCCATTAATAAAGAAAAATATTATTCTAAATATAGTATTAAAAAAATTTATAGATTAATAAAAATGAAGAAACATCCAATATTTAAAATAGTTAAATTTTAATTTTATTACAACCCAAATTAAGATCCACTAAAAAAAATTTCTTTTAAAAATATGTTTAAGTTAAATCAAGATTAATAAAATATATTAACATTACTTTTTGAAATTATTATACCATTAAATTGAAAAATAAAAAAGTGAAAATTTCAATGAAATTTCACAATTTACACTAAGAAAAATTAAAATTCAATTCCAAAAAGTAAATTCATTAAAACATCCAATGATAAACTCATTATGTGATTTTTGAAAATTAAAATGTTATAAAAATTATTGGAAATTAAAAAATGTAAATTTTAATGAGTAAATTATAAAAAATCATCCACATCAATGAATAAGTCAAGTAAATTCTTATTCTACTGTAATTTTTCCACTATTCAATAATAATCTATTTAATTCCCATTTTAACACTTATACCTCATTAAATATATAATATTTATTTTAAAACACATAGTAAAATAAGATCCACATAAATTATGTAATCAAATGGACCAATACAAGGGATAATTTGGATAATAATCTGAAATAACCTCTTAATACAAGGGAACATAGAAGTGAATATTCTGTCACTACCACTGAATTAGACAGTGATAATAAAGAGGTGATTGGTACATTTATTTTCTAATTAAAACCTGTAAATTTATTATTCGATTATTTTTATATTCATCAATTCGAAACATAAATATTTTTATGAATATTTATTCACTTCCATAAATTTTATTTATTGAATTATATATGAAGAAACATAATAGTGCATTGAGTACATAAAATGTATAAAACTCTTCCATATTTATGGTTTGTGGGAAGTTAGTTCCTAAATATAGATATCTTCGATACTTGGTAAAATTAAATATTATTTTCGAAATTGATTTTATCACAATATATATAAATCACATGAATTATTGGGATAGAGAAGTAAAATATAATATCCAAAATATTCCAACATTCATTTAATAGTTAATCTCTTACAATGTACCTCCTTTGGATTTTAATTCAATTTTATTGGTCTTAATTAATAATAATTTGGGTTATGAAGATAAAATGGTTAGAAAATAGAATAACATTAGGGATATTCTAATTTTTTAGAACACATTGATGTATTTTCTGAAGAATTTTATATTCTTACAAATTATGATGAGCTCGTGTTTTTATATGGACTTACATATAGTGTTATTACAATATTAAAACATTCAAATAGAGTGGATGAAAATGCATTATGGGAATTAATTCATAAAATTTTAGAAAATACTAATATGTATTTTGTATTTCTTAGAGCATCACCGTGGGGTTTTCTTGTACTTTTAATGAATAAAATGTGTTTTACATCATAAATTCATCAATGATCGAGAATATATCAAATTCATAAAAAGATAAAAGTATCATCTACCATGTATTGAAGACCTATTTGATCAACTCAAATGGGAACATGACTTCAAAGAGATCAAATATTTATTTGGATATCATCTATTAACTTTCAATAGGGAGGATCTTTCTATGTTATACTTCTGTAAAATGTATAGACACTATTAATTTAGAGTGATACCATTTAGAATTACAATTTAACCTAAAATATTAAATAATCTAATGAATATAGTCATTAGAGATTACATTTATATATTTGAGCTATTATTTATAGATGATATTATATTTTAATCAGTTAATAAGGAAGAACACATATTGTATTTCATGATTGTGATAATGATACTACAGAATGAGAAAATATATTCTAGGTTCAGCAAGTGTGAATTTTTATTACAAAAAATAATAATTCTTAGATCATGTAATAAGAAGTGGGGGCATATCATTGGATTCTTCGAAAATATAAGTGATAAAATAATGTCTATGTCTAACCACTTTGATAATAACATAATGTCTTCCTAGATTTTCTAGACAATAAAAATTATATTTGATTAATTTCACATGATATTACAATCCTCAAATCATTCTTACAAGAAAGGGAGTGAAGTTACTATTGATGGAAGAATATGGTGAAATATTCATGGTCCTTAATAAGAGATCGATCAACATCCATGTGTTTACATTAAAATTCATTGAGTACAAGTTTTTTATATAGAAAACTGATTATTAAATATTTTTTTACTACTCCAAATAAATAATTATTGATTATTTAATTATTCCTCCCATAAATTAATAATATATGGGAAAAGTAATCTGACTAATGGTTTGGAGTTGGCAGTTGTTATATTTTCATTAGTGAGTTAGTGAAATTATCTATATGGTTTGAACTATGATATTTATATTGAAAAAATGATATTAAAATATATATTCACATTGAAATTGTTAAATATATATTAATGGTGGATTTTGTAATTTATCAATGACTCTAAATGCTCAGTACATTTCCACCCAGGGGAGGAAAAAATGTCGTTGATTCTCTGTGAAGGAAAGATCATACTACCTATTACGTGCCTCTAGATGAAAAATTATTAATTATTCATATATTATTAAAGTAAAATCACCATATCATAATAGAAGAAAATATTTATTATATTTTCCAAATTACATCTCAACCAACCATGCAAATAAAGTTCAATGAATCCCATTTTGATTATATGGGGTTTCAAAAAATGGTCAGAAATATTTATGATTTCAACAATGATTAAGTTGATGTTATATAGTTTGGAATATGGATATGTTTCTTATCATTAACAACACTAATGTGGTAGATTTTGGATAATGCACAGTACTCATCCTTATCTATTCATTACTGAAGCATGAAATGTAAAAGGATATGATGAGAAACATCTAGTGGTATTATAAGATTTTTGAGATTTTGGAATTAGATTATAAATGCTTATTATGTTATCATGTTATGGATTATTGAATGATTTCCATGATAATGATGAAACCATTACACATAATAGACTAGAAATGGGAAAATATCCAGATGTTTTTTTCATAGGACTCCCTAGGTATTCTAAAAGACATAATTCCATTCGAGTTGAAGATCACATCATTATAAAGTTAGTGAATATAATTTTCATCAATGAATGTTTCTTGTATTCAAACTGTTACACATATAAAAATAAGGGGAGTGTTAAGAGTTCCTAGTTTACCACACTATGTGGCATATGATAAATATTTTATGTTTACATTGAGGTTCAAGAGAAGTGTTCAAGGATCATTGATGACAGAGTTGAGCATTAACCATAATTATATCCCTAAACATACAATCCATTAAAAAGGACCATTAAATCTCTTTACAATATGTTGAGATAATTTTTATTGTATTTCCCATGATGTTGGTATCACCACATTCCATTGTTAGTGTTCTCTTATAATTACAATTTATAATATTTAGATGGAATTATTTGATGCTGTCAATGGCTAGAGAAGTATGAGTCCATCATGATGTGATAATTATGGATAAAATAATTCTATAGGACCTATCCTTATCATTAAAATTATATAGATATTTGAATCTAATTATTATAATATGATTTTACTACACTTTGGATTGAAGACTTATGTATATAATCATTGATATTTTATTTATTTTTTAATTTATTGAAAAGGTGTTCCTCTAGATATATCCAAAATAGAGGTTTATAATTTTTTTAATGAATGTGAATATGGGACCTAGGTATATTAGTATCTTCAGGAGCATTGATATTTCATTGATTTATCATTTCATTTTGAAATTCATCCACAATTACCACATATATTAAATGTATTCCGTGTATCTCTTTTAGGTAAGTACATACCATATCTTTCAAATTTACAGAACTCAAACATCATATTGAACCATGATCTATCATATTAGAAACTACTTGTAATGTTTTTGGATAGAAGGTATGATGTATTATGATAAAATAAAACCCATATGGTAATTTATATTTAGAAAAGTAATATATATGATAAAGATACATGGGACTATAGAGATGTTATGATACAAAAGGGTAATGAACCCCAACCTAGACACCCTTTCAAATTGGTGCCTAGCCTGATCCACCTCATACCCATTGGGCATTCCTGATCCCCATAGATTGGTGAATAGTACCTGAGTATCAAACAAAAATTAGAGGGAATGATATCACCCAACATGAAACTAAAACATGTCATAAATATAATACATAAACACTGACAAAAAATCCAAATATTTTAAATAATTGAAATTAATGAACAGAAACCTAACCCCTCATGTGTAAAAAAATGAAACTACATGTCCTATCAAAATGGACTACCAAAACATGAATAATTAGCTACTTTTTGTGATAGTTTGTGATGAATCCCACCATGTCACCACCAACTTCACAACATAGCTAATAGAAAATCCGACCATATCACTTCAAAACCTTGACATTCTGTACATTATAATATATATAATGGTCCATGTATAGATGAAGGGTCACACATGGTGTGAGGAAATATGATATTTATGAAACCACACTAGTTTTCTATATCATATCTTTGAACAATAATCAATTCATGCGCAACATTTATGAAAATTATGCACGATAACATTATAATTGGGTTTTTATCAAATCATGGAAAAATAGTTTAATTTATAATTTTTACACATTTCCACATAAATAATTTTTATAAGTAAAATTTTATTTTATATAAATATATAAAAACTTATAAATCATGCAAAACGAAATCATGCATCACGTATCATATCATATCCACAGAAGTACATTCAAAATTGTATAAACCAAAAGTATACTAAATTATCCAAGAACCACTAGTAACATCACTCCAAGGATCACACTATTTTTTGATATCTTGGAAACTCATCCCTAAAATATAAAATCACCTATTCATCAAGCCACTAGATATATGTGTCAATTATAGAGAGTAAAGGAACCCCCAACCATGTGAACTCCCCAATAGGTCTAACACTCCCTATAATAAATGGCCTTATGAGCAAAGGGAATCCCCATGAGAAAACCCCATAATAGTGGCTGAAACCTATTACTATACATTCCTCCTATTTATGCAAGGCTTTTAATGTGATCTCTTTTACTAATAAGTTCATCAAAAAATTTCAATCAAACCATTTAATAAAACTATTTCTCATTAATTTTGAAATAATTTTTCATTTTAAAAAACCATGGGAAAACAATATTTTATAGAAATGAAGTTCCATAAAAACAAAAACAAAAACTTTCAGTTATATGATTTCATTTTATTTATTAATAAAATTTATCTAAAATAGGGGAAAATAATTTCACTGACATAAGCTAGAGACCGCACCACCTACCTAAAAAATCTGTTTGTACACTCTATCAATGGAATCCTCAAATTATAAAGAGAACACAACCACAATAGGGGTACTAAAATCAATCCTCACACACTTGAAATTATTCAATTAAAAAAAAGGGTCTACAGGGTTGAATAAATGACACGTATCTCAAGAACATTTTCCTACCAAACTAAAAAAACAAACAAATGGAACCCAAAACAATATTACACAATGGATTGAAAAGAGAAAAAAATGAAATATCACCCTAGATCCAATAAATCAATAGAAAAACACAATAGTGCTACCAAAATCAAAGCAAACAAATTAGTTGAAAGGATTACTCAAACAGAGTGATACAGCCCATCCTCAACACTGATACATCACAAAAAAATCAATCCATATTTAATGGAGGTTCTCTGAATCACAAGAGAATATCCCTATGACATTATAAGAGAGATCAATTAAATAATTAATACCAATTTAGCCAATGAATCACCCTAAAATATCTATCCTAAACATTTGCATGGTTTCTATTCTATTTACACATAAAATAATCCTTGGGACTCATTGAATCTGAGAAAACCGTCACATTTTTAATATAAACCTATCCTTTAACATTACACGGTGTGTAACGCTTACCTGGAATGTAATAATTACATGACATTTAATCATTCATACTATGAACTCAGCTAATGATATTATCCTAGAAACTATTACACATCATTTACACCCACTGTATAACATGTAAATTTTCTATATACATCAAAAACTAAATATTCATACAAGAATAACCAAAAACACCTCAAGCATCTACTTAAATCACTGAGAACCCCACAAATCCATTAACACAATTATACCCAAACTCCATTAATTAAAGAAAATATAACCCGAATCTTTCTGTAAATTTTATCAAAAAAATATCATTCTTCATCAGTCACATGGTGCACCAAATTAAAAAGTAAAAATGAAAAATGGTTGAAAATACCTAAAAGAAGGTGAAATGATGTTACAAAATCCCCACTATAAGACTTTCCAATTTTGGGAATTCATGTGAAAGAATGATGTTTGGTAAATGGGTGATCCAACTACTCTATCAAAAAAACTCATGCCCCATGTATCATGATAATATGATCTATATATCTATAACACTCATAATAATATAATTGAATTACCATGAAATACTTTCACATAAGATTCACTAATCTCTATTGTATGACCAACAACCCAAGCATCTAGCTCTAATTCAGTCTCCTCCCAACACAAAATGTGAGAGGGATCCAAATGATATTTTTTTATATATGATACATGGATAACCTTATGAATTTATGGCAGCTGAAACAACAATTACAACCAATAAGAAACATTCCCAATATGCTAAATGATTTCAAATGGACCAACATGTCTTAGAGAATACATTTCATATTTTACAAGCTGATAGTGACCAACTGGAGATGAAATGTTCAAGAAAACCCAGTCACCTATGGAAAATCAAAAGGATGGCTTCATTGATCTACATAAGGCTTATTCTAACATTGCATTGGAACCAAATAATGACTTATATCCTTAATTCTCATTGGCATATCCTAAACCAATCTCATTCCAACCAAATTTGTTTCACCCCTCTTCCCAAAAAGAAGTGATCTACAAGAGAGACCATTCAAATCCTTGAATGGAAAAATTATTATTAATGATTGATAACTATTTTTAAATGAAATATAAACCAGTCCCTAGTGGATATCACAAGATGCATTGACATCTAAGACATAAGAACAATTAATATCCTATAAAATATGTATTACATGATTTGCCCAACAATATTTCTATAGATGATATGATGTACTCAATTTGAACTGAGTTCCCATCATCTCTTGAAGACTCCTACAGAACCACAATGTAATCTTAGGATCTCCATTTGAAATAAAGGGAAAAATGAACCCCCTGAAACCAAAACATTTACTATATATAAATATATATATATATATATTACCTAGATCCTTATCTTTAGTGGTGTCCTTGATCAGAATGAAACGACTAGACTTACTCAACAGTTCAATCACACCCCACATATAACTCTATGCTTAGGAGTCTCTGGTAATTCAAAAACAAAGTAAATTCATATCTCACTCCATTCCCAAACTGATATAAGAATTTGATTAAGTAAAGTTGAATGTTTCAAATATCTACCTTTATTTGTTTACAAGTGAAATAGATAGACACATATTCTAAAAATGTCACTCTTTATACATATCAACCACAATAATGATATTATTTTATAATACATCATCATAGCGATCAGATGAGTTGACCACAATGACCTATAATAATTAAAAAAAACGAGTTCATCCAAGATAATTTGAAGAAAAAATGATACCCAAAAATTTGAATACCATATGGAGAGAAAGACCAACCCAAAATGGTGTCCCCACCATATACTATTTCTTGAATTCCTTTGAACTAGTCGCATTTCTATATACTATGCAGAATGGAGTCTATGATAGATGATGATAAATTAAAATTATTTATAACCATAAGTAAACAATATTTATTAGCATCCATATGAAATAGAATATAATTTCACAAAAGTGTCTGATATTCCATAGATTACAAAATAGATTGTGATAACTATTTACTAATAAGGGATTCTGCGACAACATTACCCTTCCCCATAGTATAAGTGAAATTAATGTGAAAAATCATATGGTATTCCACCCAACTCCTCTATCTATGATTCAATATATTATACGAATAGAAAAATCTCAAAATCTTATGATCATAAAACATTGTGAAGAATTCTCCAAAAAGATAAATTCTCTAACACTGAAGTGCATTAATAATTAATGAATGTAATAAATCATGAGTGGGGTAATTATTTTCATGTGGCGGATATTGAAAAGAGCTATTAGCCACCACATGATAATCCTTCATGAGATCACAACACAAACCAGTTCTAGAAGCATAAAAATACTAAATACCCCATACCAAGTGTAGGTAAGATAAAAAAATTATTCTAATGTAATAATTTGTTTAAACTATTTAAAAAGAAAATTTATACTTTTAATTCCTTGATAATTTACCCCACATTCCTGGTGAGAGAACCCAAAGGAGATGCCAACAAAGAGAAATCCTTTGAAAATATTTGGCAATATCCAGAAAGACCAATGAAGCTCGAAATATAAAAGTCTTTTTGTGGACCTTCCCATGACAAGACATCTACCACATTCCCATGATCAACTGATAAGACATTCTCAGAAATCAAATGTCCCATGAACTTCATTTATTGGATCACAAAAGTGTATGTCTCAAACATCAAATACAAATTGTGGCTCCTCAAGACTTCAAAAACCAAAATTATATTGTTATCATGCCCATGATCAGATATTGAATAAAACAAATTTTCCTCTAAAAATACTAACAAATAAGTGTCAACATACTGTTGGAATATCAGATTCATCAAAACTAATAAACATTTATGATCATTATTCAACCCTAATAGAATCAAAATTATTTCTTAATGGGCATACATGCTCTTTAATGTGGTCTTCTGTATATCATTCACCCAAACCCTTATCTAATGATTACCCGACTGATGATCAATCATTGAAAAACTCTTCCCCCTTTAAATGATCAAAAAAAATAATCAACATGAGGCCAAGGATACTAGTTCTTAGTCATTACCTATTTCATCTTCTTAAAATCAAAGAGCAATAAATATGAACCATATGACTTGATGAAAAATTGAACGGGGGATACCCAAGTTGAAACACTTGGAAAAAACCCTTCTCGACCTTATTGTCAAACTGAATCGTGGGTTGTTTTAGAAACTCTAGTTCTATATTATATATAGGTATTAATATAATATACTTATGTGTAACCAGGTCAATCATAAATATAAACTCCTTATATAGTGGAAGATCAGATACATATTTTGGTAAAATTTAAAAAAAATTCCCTAAAAAGAGAGATGATAAACAATAAAAGATATATTATTATGAACAATTTCTAAAACAGAAAACAAACTCATGAGTTCGAGGTGGGAAGGTCATACAGGAGAAACCATAAATCCCACTCCCTAAAGAAAACACATGATCTGCAATAATACAAAATAAACTACCCATGTCATTATTAAAAATAAACTTCATAATGTTGATCAATAAAACAATACATCTTAATGTTTAAATAAAATAGATATAGATGTTGAACTATAAAATCCCAGAATAACTCTACATCAGTTGTTGATAGCACAAAATAAAGACATTGAATCCAATTCTTTTTACTCTTCCCAAGAGGTTCCACTAAAACCAAATAAAGTCACATGAGATAATTTTTATGGTTAATAATATCATCAAAATATTCACGTATAAATGAGTGGGATGAACTAGTATCAAACAAAGTCACATGTTTTGAAGATGCAATAATTATGGTACCTTTCACTGTTGCTGGACCCACATCAAACTCTACCAAAAATTTATCTACTATTTGAATGTTCATCACTCTAGTGGCCTTTCGAAGGATACTAATTGTATTCGAGGAATTTAACTGTGCCATAATATCCCTTTAACAAATAATTACTTGATATAATTTCTACAGATGACCACAACATCCATAACTCTTACACATATTATTAGATGAAGGATAAGAATTCTACATGTCTCCGACCATTCTACATTCATATCACTTAAGATACCCATCATTAGTTAAAACAACAGCTTCCAATGATTTCATCTATAAAAAAACCCTCCACCACTCATATGATGATCTTTCCACATCATATTTTTACCTAGAAAGATAATGAAGCTCTAATAGGTGGAAAATAAGGGGATTAATAACCCACCGATCCTATAATATCAAATTCTTCCATGATATCCCAACCCAACGTATCTGCATATCTCAAATATTTTAGTATAAATACTTGTGATATGATATATGTTTATAAACCCTTCTGGTATTTTAGAGTATTTAGCTGGTCATTCACCACAAACATTTTTTTCAAAACAACCCAGCCTAACAAACTAATTGGTGTAAGCAGACACCAAATTCTCAAGATATATTAACATGAGTAGTGTGAGATACATAATAATAATTAGAAATTGTATAATTAACTAATTTAACAATAGAGTTTCCGAAAACCTTCCAATATTATACCACATGCCTATCCACTCCTACATACGATTTTCACCATCTATTGCTCGAAACATAATTTTAAACACTGCACACTTCACTAGGATAATCTCAGGTGTATCCAAGAAGGCCAAGATATGATAAATATTTCAAATTCTATCCTCCTCATCTTGAGGTTCATTCATACCAATAAACGATGGTGGATTATCATGTACAAAATCCCATAATCAATATCTTTCTCTGGTATCTCTAGAATATACATCAACAATCATGTTCGGATTTTGTAGTATATTCTGATCCATGGGGTAAACTACTCGCATGATATCCTCGATGCAATTATGATCTATCAGAGCATTCAACTATAGGGTGTCATTTCTAGACTCCCGAGGAACACCTAAAACACATCTTAGAAAGAAACTGATGCACCCAATAACAATTGAAATAATAGATAATATAACCATATTAATGAAAACTTGAAAACACATAATAAAAAACTAATATCAATATCATAAACTCAAAACATGAGACATGAATTCAATGAACTCAAGGTTACTTGAGTATCATATTGAAAATAGCTAGCTAGTAACTCATAAATATATAACTCTCAATCCCAAATTATCCTATCAACAGTCTACCTAACATTCTATAATAAGGACTCGTAAAGATAAACCGAATTTGATACAAATTTTTTATGATCCTAACATAGATACCCTATAGAATTTGTACTAGACTCAATCCTTACATTCCTAAAGGTAATTATCAATCCCCATGGGATGGTGACTAGAACCTAAGAATAAAAAAAAACTAGATGGAAAAATTTCACCAAATCTCAAGAAGAGCATGGAATATATATACATCAATGAAAAAAACCGAAAAGATAAATATATTCCATACCTAAAAGAAAACAGTTGAAACCAAAAAAATTAATAGTAGAAAAAATCAAGAAGTATATATCTAACCACAAAGGACTACCAAAATAGGGAAAGAAACTTCTCTATATGGTAGTGTGGGTAGACTCCAACCACCTCACTACCAGCTACCCAAATCAGTGGATAGAAATCCTCACGGCCTCACTACGGTGCATTTTCACTTCTTGCATACAAATAAATTCAAAGGTCTACTCAATAATGAAGGGGTAAGCATAGTTTGAGATACATGATCCATAGGATCCCACCTCGGTGTTCCATATCAATTCCATAAACTATAATTAATGCATTCTAAAATTTTAATAAAATAAGACATTAAAATTGTTTAACAGCTTTAATATCAAAATAATGGAATAGAGTTTAATTTTCCAATTTTAAACATTTATAATTAAAAATGTAAATGATTTTCAAATAATTTCATATAAAATTATAAAAACGGATATAGAAAGTCAAATAGAATCATGCATCAAATATCATAAAAAATTTATACCAATATAATCAAAATAGTACAAACCAAAAGTATCATAAATCACCATAAAGCATAGGTAACATCATTCCATGAATCACACTAGGTAATGATAGGTGGGACACTCATAGGTAACATAGAAAATCATATACTTATCATGCCACTAGACATATGCATTATTTCAATAAAAAATATGTACACCCTAGCATGTGAACCCCATAATATGTTAAACAATTCCCCAGAAAAATTGGCATAGGGAGTAGAGGAATCTCAATGAGGAAACACCTCAATAGTGGATGATACATATTTCTATACCTTCCACCTATTTTCCCAAGACTCCCCTTGTGACCTATTTTAAATAAAAGTTCATTAACACATTTTCATAAACCATGATTAGAAAAAAAATCCAAACACCATTCGACAATGATTTTAAAACCCTTTTCCATTTAACAAAACTAAGGGGAAATCAACTATTATTAAAATACAATTTCATACAAAAAAACTAATCAATCATATAATTTTATTTAGTTTAATAGAACAATTTTTCAAAAACATGAGAAGTGCAGTTCACCCATATATCTTAGAGACAGAACCACCAACCTTAAAACATGGGACTCACATGCCTTAATAAAATCCTCCAATAAAAGATAACACAAAACCAAAAAAGAATCCCTAGAACCAATCCTCACATCTCATAAATGGTTCTATTATAAAAATGGTTGGAATATATAATGAAGAAAAACATACCTCATGAATGGGCACCATTCACAGCATAACCATAAAAGGAATGATGCTGAAACAAGATCACACAATGGATTTGGAAGTGAAAAAAGGAAACATGACCATAGATAACAAAAACCAATAGCACAATGTAACTACACGACCCTAATCAATGGAAATGAAGATGTAGAAAAGACTAATCACCAAGAGAGATGAAACCTAGCTCCAAAAATGATCAATCACCAAATGAATCTATCTGTATTGACTAAAGGATTTTAAAATCTCTAAAGGATAGCCCTTTGTCAAGAGGGGAGAGAGATAAAGAATAATGAATTAATATTCAGAAACCCAACAACCCAAAAGCCACATTTGTTATATATTCTGAGAATGTAATCAATTTACACGTCGTGTAATCCTCATGACATTGATACACTGAAAAAACCATCGCATTTTTACAAAAAAAATGTGTATACCAATTATAGTATGTAATCATTCAAAATGTCCATTCGACTCATTACATGAGACTCAAAACCATTATAAATAATGAAAATTTTATATTGATAGTGAAATATGAATATTCTTACATGAAAAACCCAAAACACATCTTTCATATTAGGAACATGGGGAGAACCCCAAAAAACATTAGCACATTTATACCAGACTCCATTATTTTTAGATAACATACATTCATGAAGTTTAAATTAGTTTTCTCAAAATTTTTCTTCCATCCTCTAGATTCCCAAGACACACCCAGTAAAATAGGGAAAATGTGGTGTAATAAACATCAATGTGGTTAATATGGTTTTTTAATATGTATCGTTACTTTTTCCATCATTTTAATAAAAAAATATAGAAAAAATCATTTTATTGATGGTAAAATGTATCAAAACACAATGATATTCAACAATTATGCTTAAATAAATATTATGTAGAATAATTTATTTTATAAATAAAAGAAATGTAAAATTAAGAATGATATATTATTAAAATTAAATATTTAATGTGACTATTACAGTAGAAATTTTTAATTTTTAGTAATATATTATAATTAAAAATTATGAATTTTTTTAGAATGGAGATGCATGGGAATAAATGAAGAAGGTGTATTCATTTCCTTGATCATTTTTTGATCATGTATGTGAGGTAGCGTATCTAGGTTTTTCTATTGGTTAAGAACCTTCTAAACATCAATATGATTGGATTCAAAAAAATCACATTCATTAAAAGTTAAATATCACGAAAATCATTATGATATCAATGTAATCTGAACAAACACCACTACTTTAATATAAAAATTATTATTCTTTTTAAAATTTTGAAATGGTTATAAGTAGTTTTTTATATAGGATATAATATTATTCAAAAATATAAATATTAATAAATGTTATATTATTTATTTTAAAATTGTGTTATATAAAATTCATTTTTATTATTTCTATGATTTTTCATACTATGATTAACAATGATAAATTAAGTTATTTCACATTTTTTATATCCTTAATTGATGTTTATTATAGAAATCATAATTTCAAAATTATCCTATTATGAACTTGTGGGAATTTTTTTCAATTTTTGACTTATTAGTTTATTTTTAAAAATGTAAATTTTAAAATTATCGTATATTTTACTATGTTATCACGTTGTAAGAATGAAATGAAATTTTTCATACCACTTATTGTGCCTAGAAAGGATTTTTATAATCTAAATTGTAAATTTTTATAAATTATATTGAAATTAAAAACATGTTATTTACATTTTGAGACAAAATTGTTTTTTAAAAAAAATTGTTTTAGTCTACCTATATTAATTAATTATTCAGAAAGATGAATTCTATTTTTTCATTCATATAAATCTACATAACTCTCCATTTTTAGTATTCAACTAGTTAATTTCACCAAAATTGGTATCATTCAAAATTTTATTTGAAACTCCTTTTTATAAAAAACAAAAATATCAAAATACTTATTAATGAGTTATAAAATCATTACTTTTTAATTAATTTTAGATAAATTGTTGAAATTTATAAAATTAATATGGATTTTATATTGAGGTAATCATGTCAAAATTTATTAAATTGGACTATTTCATTTTATGTCAAAATTATAAATAAATTACCATTAAAATTGTTTTGGTGAGTCTAAAGACAAAAAATGGTATAATTGTTAAATCAAAAGTATAAAATTAAAATATAATAAAAACATATTTTTAAATGGGTTAACAAATAAACAATAGAGAACCACACACATTTCCATAATTATATATAAAATTTGGATCTACATTCCTAAATGTTTGACTTTCATTTTATAAAAAGTATTATGTATTTACAAAAATTTCATTCCCTTAACTAATAAACGGTTCCTTCACAACACCTTCAAATCTATTATAAAAATTCTAATACCTTGAATTAAAATTCCTTATATCCTTTAAAATTATTCCTCTCCCATTATCATAATCCTCCAGTTTCATGAAATTTCACAAATCTATACATGTTTTATGCTATCGGTTTTAGAAATAATCTAGCATTTCCAATACAATAGTATTTTAAATTTAAAACCAAAAATTCAATGACCCTAAATTTTTTTATTCAAATTCCGCTTCTGAATATATACTTGGCTAATTTTTTTTAATAAATAATAAATTTAACACAATATGAAGATAAAAACATGTTTTAAAATTAATGTGTACATTAAATATAGCGAATAAATATAGATATAAGAATTAAAATTATTACAACTATATATTATAAAAAATAATAATAAATTAAGTATATTTTAGTAATTTTGATCACCCTTTTTTCTAGAAGAAAAACACTCATAACTAATATATTAAAATATATAGAGAACATTAGTAATATTATTTCTATTATTGATAATGAATAATAAAACCTTAAGAGGGAAATAATAGAATAATTAAGGATTAAAATTTGATATATATATATATATATATATATATATTATATAACTAATTTAGAAATGTGCATAGTGATTAAAAAATTAGGAATAGTAATCTATCCATTTGTAAAAGTAACATGACCAATCAAATATTTATAGGAAATAGAATAATAAAATAACAAATTATGTATCTTATGAATTTAAGATATGAGAAATGTACTCAATGATAAAATGATATAAAATTTTTCAATATGATATGTTCAATTATTGAAAAGAAAATATATTTCTTGAAAAATATGTTTTATTGATTTTTCATAAAATAATTTTTATGAATAATTGAAAAGTTTTAAATGAAAATTAAATTATATATATTTTCACAGACATGACAATATAAATTTATAGAACCTATAATTATTTTTTCTAAGTGTGATAACGAGATCATGTCATAAGAACTAGTATTTCAGAAAATAATCATTTTATTTAATTACAACATTTATCTTATTTGTAAATTTATTTTGATAATAATGATTACTTTTTATTAATCATCACATAAAATTTAACTAATGGTTATTTAAATGGTCTTAATAAGAAGTGTTTTGGGGGAATAGTTAAATAAAAAATTATATAATTTACATTATAAGATAAATAAATGATTACATACAAAAGTGATAATGAAAGACCCAATATATCATCCCCACATATAGTAATTTTTTATATAGATAGAAGAAAATTCACTGTTGGTATGGATCGTTAGAATCTGATTCTCAGATATGGTCCAAAAAACACATTCTTTATACATTTATTTTGAAAGAAAATTTGATGAACCTATAAAAACAAGCCATTATATTACATTATTTAAACAATTTCAAAATCACAGATATTAAATAATATCAAAATCCAAGGAATAAAAAAAATTCATCTATAAAGATTATGTGCAAGATAAAATTATTTTATTATAATTCTAGAAATTTCTATATTATCAAAGAATAGTAGAATCCATTATATACTTATACTAAAATAAAATCATATTCATGGAATGTGGAATAAAAACATAATAAGTGTGTGAGATTAAACACTTAGTAAGTGGAGAAACTAAAAGAATTTAATCATTAGTAAGATCATTATAAAATGGTAAAATAAAGGGGATTTTTTTTGGATAAATAGGAATGTAATATCCAATTAATAGACATGTTTCATGCCATAAAATTGTGGGATAATAAAAAAGAATTATGTATTATTATAATAAGGAAATCATATAGGAGTATTGGATATATTTGAATCATAGAATAAAAAAATATACATTATAAAAATAATAATAGAAAACGAAATTCATGTTTAAAAATTATTAAATTAAAGTTACTCGCTATATGGTGGAATCATAATTACTTATTGAGAACCATTAGAGACTCCATAATCAAATTTTATAGCCCATTTGTGACACAATTATTGTAACTCCTAACCCATTTTTATCTCAAGAGATAAAAACCATACCGAATTCATTGGGGATGATATTTCACATAAACCATTGAAATCATTCATATGTGTGATATAAGATATCAATAATTAATCCAATAATAAAAATAAATGTAAATAAATTGTGTTTCATATTATTTCCAATTGGTATTTCATTATATTATATTAAATTTATATTTTTTGATACCAAGAAATCAATCACCTAATGAGATTATTTCACAAAGATATTTTTAATGATAATTTATAAAAAAAATCAATCAAAATAAATATATATTTTTTAGGTGAATAGGTAAATTGAATATAAATTATAAAAATAGATATCATATAATATTTATAATGTTTTTGAAAAAAATAATGTTATTGGTAAAATTGAAATGGGTTTTTAAAGATTTAGTATCTTATTTTATAAAATATTTTAAAATGATCCTAAATAATGAAGAATAATGTAATTATTATTTTTTTTGTTATAAATTTTGATTCAATGATAAAATATATAACTGGGTTTAGAAAAAATATTTTAATTTTTCAAAAACACATTTATTTATGCCAAAATTGTAAAAATATTTCTGGACATATTATTTGATAATTTTGAAATGTAATTATGAATTTCGCCTAAAATAAATCATTTCTATGTTTCAAATTTGGATAAGAGAATTTTTGTGTCATATTTAAGCATTTATATGGAAGGTGAATTGGACATTTGGAGAAGATTGGAATTAATCTTAACATCAATAACTCTTAAGAAAAATAATATTCAACAAAGAATATAAATTGCTTATAAAAATGGACTCCCTAGAAAGGATAGAGTAAATTAAATATGATATCAACAAAGTATTTAAGAATCAATATAGTGATGAAATATTCAATGAGATGTAATCCAGACTTTGGAGAAGTAGTTGAGTTGAGGAAATCCATTATATGTTTTTCAATATGAAGATAAAAATTATATCATTAAATTAAACATAAAATAAAATATTCAATATCATGAATAAATATATTAACAAGATATAATTTTTGAAAGAGAAGATATATACAGCATATAAAATATGGTATGTTTATAATAAAAAACCATGGCTCGATGAATGAAATTATGAGATGAGATACCCATTTTCCTATTATAACATTAGATTCAAAATCTAGTGTAATATAAAAAATTAAAGGAAACATTAATTATAATTAATAAATATATAATAATGATATAATAAATAAAATATAAGGAACATACACCATATAAATTAAATATGAAAATAATAAATGTTGTGTCTCAAATATGAGAGTTTTTAGTTGGAACCCATATTTTTACTCAAGTCATATGTGAATGTTATTTAGATATATTTATCATAACCATAAATATCTGCATAAAATTTGTCAAAACCATATTCATATTTATTAGCTTTTCTACTCTTTACATATAATCATTCATTATAAATTCTTTATCTCTATAATGTTTATTTACATCATCAGGTGTTACATAATCTAACAGTTTCTCTCATGGTTTATTTTGGCATAAAAAACGCATTCAATGATAAAAGATTTCATAATTATTATACTATAAATTAATTTTAAATCATTTTCTTCCAATTATATATGTGTCCCCATGTTCATTTGATGAAATCGTTGTTCATTATTTTTGAGAAAAAAATTTACAATGAAATTTTTCTTGTAATTTATAAATATTTTTATATTACCTTCCAATAATAATTAATTTTTGTTTTATCCTTTTTTAAAATTATTCCTAAAAATTAGTTTTCATTATTCTCATAAATAATAATAGTATATATTTTATAACTATCTAATTAAGACGGGGATTAAAAAAAATATCATTTTATGGAGTTAGTAGTCTGCATGTACAAACTGATAACGTTTTCATTTTTTATATATCAGAAAGAAGGTATGTATTGGATAATAATTTAAAGATATGATAATGATTTAAATATCGTGTTTATTTATTATCTACATATTTATTTTACTATCCATGAATGTATTTGATGGAAAATCAAATAGGATAATTCATGGAGGTATTAGTTTGCACGTACAGACATACAATATTTTAATATTTCTAAAGGAAAAGTTATAAAGTTATTTATTATTGTTACGTCAACATAATAAAATATGTTATACCTATAATACATTTTTCATTATTTAAAATTGTTAAAATTATATTTCAATTTAAATTAAATAAATTAAATGATTTTTGGGATTGATTTTTGCACACATTGAGAACATGAGTTTTCCCTATAAAGGCTTCCTAGAAATGGGGAACTTTGGAAACTTTCTATGGAAAAATTTCATTATAATGTGAAATATTATTTTTTGAGATTTTTAAATTTTAATTTATTAAATATTTATTCTATTTTATTTTTTTAATGGATTTGGAAAATCCCATTTTATAGGTGGAGGGAATGAAATTTTTTATAATATAATTTATTTATATAATGTGAGAACATATTTTAAATGGAAAGATGATCAAAAGTGTACAATAATTTAGGGCATAAAATTTTTGGATTAAAAATACCTTTAGAATTAATTTGATGAAATTTTTGCAACATATTTTCTGTTTTTAGACTTATTTAAAACCTTTTTACCATAGTTTAATTTTATTATTATAAATCCATGTTTACAGTACATTAATACATACCTTGAAATATAATAAAAATCCATCTATTTTATAATTTTAATTTTTTATTTAGAATATTAATATTAGTTTACCAGATAATATTTGTATGGGTAGGAAAAAATAATATTAACATTAGAGCATGTGATTTGTAAAAATTCAATTTTATAAAAAGTGATTTTTTTGAATAAAATAAATGTTTTGGGAAAAATTATCAATGATGCAGACTTTATTGTAATTAAATAGTTTTTGTCGAATATATAATAGTCATGTGTTATTAAGAAGAAATATAAAAAGAATTTACCCTTTTAGAAACTAAATTAAAATAAGAAAGGAAATCCATTTGGTTTTTAGATTAAAACAATAACAATGTTTCAAAATATTAACCATTTTTTTGTGAATTCAATAATTTGTTTTTTAAATTTTTTAAATTACTTATATTATACCTTTTTATTTATTATAAATGTATTTAGAAAATTTAATTTAATATATATATCCTTACAGGTTCATAATACTCATTGTATTTGAAGTTATGGTAATTTTCACTATTCCCTTAAGAAATAATTATTTTATTTCATAATTAACTTAATTCTATTTAAAAAATAAAATTAAAGGAATTCATTATAAATATCAAATTTAAAAATTATAATTTGATATTTATAAGATCTATTGAAGTTAATCATACTAAATTTTCCACGTTGAGGATTTATTAAACATATTATTTAATTAGATGAAAGTATATGCTAAAATAATGGGGATTTATGCTGCCATCCATTAAATAAATTTCTCCCACAAATTTTATTTATTTTTAACTAATAAATAAAGATAAGGTATCTTTAAAAATTTCATATATATTTCTTAATTGACATATCACCATCAAAATAAAATATACTATTAGAATCCACAACTTCATTTATAATATTCAGGTTTTGATATTTTTTTATCAAGCTATTTTTAAAAAATATTCTTTCTTACTTTTTTATAAGAGGTTATAGGAAAATATGGTCACAAAAGAAAACCATGATCTAATTTCCAACTTGATACTCAAACTAAAATTCTTATGATATAATATAATTATATCATAGTAAATGATCATATTATTATAAAAAATAAATCTACAGATATCTAGTCTAATGACACTGTAATTTTTCATATGATACCATTAGTTATATTTTAAAATAATTAAGTCAACCATTAACTCCTTTAGTTTACCCTATATACCACCCCAAGATTTTATGAGATATATTCTTTTAATTTCTTTGATAACACGTGTTGAATGCTACACCAAGATTTTCTTTCACTATATGCAAGACCATATTAGCATGCAGTATATGCAATACTATTCTTGGATTCTGTTGCGCACAATTTCAAGTTCATTTGATAGAATTAATTTCACACAACACTGATTATAGATTTTGTTCAATGTATAAATGAACTATGAATGGATTATATTATACGTAGAACCAATGTAATCATTCACGACACATAACACCGAACTGGATTTTGTTACACGGAAGAGTGACCTTCCTCAATAGATTCCATTTTACGTATACTGAGGTTCACTAAAAAATATATGTTATTAAAAAATTATTATTTAATAGGATATAAACATTACATTATGAACCGTATTACCCACATTTTGAATTTTATATAACATTATCATTCTTCTTATATATTTTATAGAACATGATATAAGAACAAAATCATTTTTTCGAGTAAAAGAAGTATTTTTAAAAAAATGTAGTTTTACGACCTTTTAATGGAGCACAAGTTTTATATCTACTTTTTGACATATTCATAAAAAAATTTGACAAAATACACATCCTATTCAAAAGTGGGATATAAAAATTTACTGTTTTTGAATTTTTAGTACTTTCATAATAAAATTAAAATTTTAAAGAATAGTGAAAAATACTCAATTTTAATTCGAAACTACCTTTTTATCTAATTTAGTTATTTTGATAGATTTTATTGTCAATTGTGTTTAAAGTTTAACTGAATTATATTTTTATTATTTTATTCAATGTTTGTCATTTGATGTAATTTCCCTTTTAAATTGGACATAAATACATGTTAATCTTTTTAATGTTATTACATCTTAAAAACCCACATTTTGGTTTTGACAATGGGAATTAATTTCAAATAATTATTACAATTTCAATGTTTTGAATTCAGAAAAATGGATTCTATATTTGGAATCAAATGGTACAATTTTATTAAATAGTTTCCTATTATTTTCTGAAATTGTGAATTGAAACATTAAGAATTATTTTATTTACTGTTGTTAAAGGATAAATCTAGTAAATAATTGTAAAATAACAATATTATAAGAATATTAAAATACCCCAAAACATGTCCTAATTCTTTTGGATGAGATATTTCAGACCATGGGCATCCATGGGTTCATTTTAGGACCCCATGGATTCACTTGGATGTTAAAATGACATGTTATAAGAATTAATTTAAAGTATAGATAATTATTACCAAAACAGATATATTTAATAAATCAATTTTATTAAGGGGTTATATAACTGATATCTATGTGTATAAATATTTATTATAAATCTAAAAATATTTCCTACATCTTGGTATTTTATTTATAATTTTTAGACACCAAATAAATTAATTAATTTATGACATAATGATGATGAAGTGATTACCTAATAAATGAATAATTTAAATAAATAAGATTATAAATATTAAAATAAATTAATTTTAAAAACTTTTATGTCATCCACTAATTTTCTGGATGAGTGAGACTTTTAATATTTTAAATAATGTTGTTTTTTAAGTAATATTTTTGTTATGGATTTTTAAAAATATATGATATGAATAGTATAATAATTGACATAAATGCGTTTACAAAAATACTAAATTATTATTTGATATAAGAGTCCTAAAAATATAATATTCTAAAATATCTAAATTTTAATGTTGAAAATATCATTTTTCAACCACTTGAGTTTCGATGGGTATTTTATAGTTTCCATATTAACTATATTGTCTGAATATACAGGAAGACACAATAAGAGTTAAATTAGTTTTCTAAGGGTTAAAGCTAAAAAGACATGGTTACATTTGAAACATAAACTTGGATAAAACATTTTGGTTTAAAGTATTTTGAACAATAATCATCAAATATTCTAATTAAATTAATTTTTGAGACTTTTGAGACTGAAAATCATTTTATAATAAATTAATATTTTGAGATTTTCCTAAAGTACCCAGCTGTTCTCTTATAAAAGGTCACTTCCTTCCTCTCCTCTTCACTCTATTTTGAGCTCCCAATATCGGCCCAAACCTAACCATTTCACTTTCAAACATGCCTAGTTACATTGTAGAGGTTTTTGTCTTTTCAAAAGGCCAACTCTAGTGCACTAAGAGGAAATTTAAAGGAGGCACGTTGAGAAAGAGATAATCTCTTCAACTGATTCTTTCAAATTTCATTCACCTTATACATACTCTTCTTTAGTTATTTCATTATAAAGTAATAACATAATTATAAATAATATACTGATATGTAATTATAAATATTAAACAACACTACATCACCCTCAATCAATCCTATGATAAACAAGATCATTGTGTGTGTGTGCGCGCGTACGGCTTACAGTCTCCACGCCGTGGTGTAATCTGTTTTTAACCACCACCTTACATTGATGGGTATAATTGTAAAAATAATAACTATATTTAATATTAATTATAACATTATACTAATTCTAAGATATTATAAACCATACACTTCAATACCATTCAATAATTCTGAGAATGATATCATCGCTCGTGCGTACGTACGACTTACCCTCTCCACGACACGATGAGATTCATTCTCCACGTTAACCATTCAAGAATGATTGTAAAGTGTATATAATAAATAATCACGAAATATATTTAATAATAATTCTACTAGATTCTTTTATATATTTATATCTCATTTACATACTTCCATTCAATTTAATAAGTAAATGAAAACATTGTTCTTGTGTACGTACGACCTACCGTCTCAATAAACGGTGTATTGCATTTCAATTATCTATCGATGATATATATATATATATATAATTAATATATAATATATAAATAATGTTTTATATTCTTGAAGTATGTAAATCATGACATAAGTTATAATATCGAGAATAATAATTCCAAACACATATGATAAATAAAACGATCATTACCCAAAACATTGCTTTAATGTGGGATTTACAAATGAATGGGTAATATACAGTCGTAAGTGAATCATATATGATATAAACAATATTATTATGGTTTTGTTAGAAGTTAATAATATTTTTAAACCAATTATATAGGTGTTTCATACATAAATAGATGAAATCAAACTTGAGGTAAGGGATAATTTTTCAATCTCATTTTTAGCTGAGACTATTTATATGTAAGTATATATTGGGGATATATTTATCACCCATGTGCATTTTTTCTAAAACATATTTCATAAAATTTTTAATATTATTATATATATATTTAATGTCATTTTTACCATTTTTTTTAATTTTATTACATGTTATGAAAGAAATCTTCCTTTTGTTTACCATATGAGCAACTGTTTGACTTTTTCAACAAAAGAATGAGGATAATTGTTTTTATCTTATAAAAATTGAATCAATTTTTATAGTTTCAAGATACCTTATTTCCATGAATATTCCTCTATAATATTTCAATTTTATTTTCAACTAGAGTATTTTCATTTCAAACCATGCATCATTTTGATAAAAGAAAACTTTTCTGAAGAAGAAATGATATTTCACCCAAGAACTAAGTTCATGTGTTTTATCAAAATTATTTCCCATATATGATGACGCTCTTAAATAGGGTTATGTTTATATAAATATTCTTTCTATGAATATTTTTCAATAATTATGGAATGATCTTTTATATGGATAATTTTATGATTAAATGATTTATAAGAAACCCATTTTATTTCTTGTGGTATGCTATACTGAATGATTTATGTTTCATGGCACATGTAAGAATGATTTCATTATGAGTTGTACGGGACCGATATCTCCCACCAATGCATTCGAAAATGATTTATATCTTATGGGATAGAAAATACTGGACTATAAAGTAAATCTGATTTAGTAATATAGAGTTGGAAAGGCAAGTAAATCGGGTTCAGTAATACAAGGATGGAATGACATGTAAACCCAGTTCAGTAATTGACTTGGTCCACTAAGATGGTCTTGGTTAAAATTCCTTTTATACAATGGAAATAATATTTTGTGCTCGTTATTTTTTCACAAATTCATGGTTTATGCCAATGTTACTATATCATGGTTAATGTTACTTTATGATCTATGCCTAACATACTGCCATGATTTATTTCATGAAGCAAGATTTTGATGTTTAAATTTATGTTCATGTTTTTATGTCCAAATGTTTATGTTTTGTTTTTTTTCTTCATTTTAACATTTACTAACTATTTGAGATCACCCTTTGTTTATTTTTTCCTTTCCCCATGATAAAAATAAAGGTGTTTTGTAGTAAAACAAATCAGGATGATCTTTATGTGAGATATTGAAGATATTTCACCACGATTAGAAGATTATGATCTGAGTTTCCAATGAAAGTAAACTAATAGAGTCTTTGGGAGTATGTTTGTGTCATATATTAAGTATTCTATAAAAGAAACACAATTTACCTGTATGTCAATCTTGGGTCTCTACAGTTGGTATTAGAGTGAAGGGTTAGTCAAAAATTTGATAATAGGATACAAAAACATTAGTGAGATTCATAGAGATATTTTTAAGGAATGTCTAGTGATGTCCCTAAGGGTATGTCTAACTATAGATTAAATTCCTAGAATTATAGTAATTATTATAAATCACCTTGGATTAAACCTAAGATGTTAGATATTGAATGTACTCCCTTGTGATAATGTTGTTTTCTTGGTATGACTTTTTCCTCTCACACTATTGTTTTTGGGTTTTAGATGATGGATGGAACCCGAAAAAACTGTGTTAATGGTCAATGCACTTGGAGGTACAATTATTTTCCTCATAAATATCAAAATGTTATGGGAGATGGAGTGAAAAATCATATTGCTATACATACCCAAGCTATGAATCATTATGGACATCCAAATTAGTAGAGAAGGGAACGACATTCTATTGAGTCATCCATGAGGAAACGTCCAACTTTATTCTATGGGTCTTCTATTCCACTTCTTATTGAACAGTTGATCAGTACCATTGAAAATATATTTTCCACCCTTCACTTTTATGAGCATGAAAATTCATTTTGGTTTTCAATCATTTAGATGGTGAAGCAGACCGGTGGTGGGATCTAATTAAGAATACAAGGTAGAAAGATGAAATTGAATCCATGGAATGGGACACATTAATGAACACAATTTTAAATAAGTAATTAACTCTTATTCTTCAAACAATGATGTAAAAATAGTTCCTTGATCCTAATAAGAAGGATGATGAATCTGTTGGTACATATACAGATAATTTTAGAAGGCTTTCATGGTATGCTTATGGATTTATCATCCAACCTGAAGGTAAAGTTAATTGATTATTCAATGGATTAATACCATGTCTTTGATGGGAATTAGCTATATGAGACATCAGTATATATGAATAGATTGTGCATTTTTCTATCAAGGTAGAACTATAAGTTGGTATTACATATCCATATCATGGTTTTGACAAGAAACTAAAGATGGAGTTCAAGGGTAAATCTAAAAATATGGGTGTAAAGAAGATGAATTCTTTGTTATAATCAATGTGTGGAAAGTAGCATGGTGTAGATTGTCTTAAAGGGGCTAAATTTTTTTTCTAGTGTGGAAAAGAAGGTAATAGATCAGTTGAGTGATGAAGTAATTGGAAAAAGGTTTCTAATGATGAGAATAGAAAATAGACTAGAGAGAACACACCACCAACAATTATTAGAATACTGGGCAACATGGAAGGACGATTTTTATGTTTAAATAGTCGCACAGAGGCAGTCTACCATCTAGTGAAACCTTGGGTATTGGTTGAGATTTATGCGTCGCGCTCTCCATTTGACTGTTCTTGGATTACGATTGGAAAAGATTATCGGTGTAGATAGTGAGTTGTTTATGAATAATGGACCGGGTTTTGTGATTCTTGTAGGAGGTTGGGCCATTATACTGAGGAATGTTGAAGGGGACATCCGCCATGGATGATAGTGAATCGTAGTAAAGGAAAATCTGTTTTACTGAGCACGGCTGATGATACCCGATTGGAGGCTGGCATAGAGATGGGTATTGATCTGAGGTCGGTAGGGCCAGTTGACAGAGGAAGGTGTGCTTGTGGGTCTAGTCTAGTCGTTATTGGTAAGATAACTGGGCCTGGTAAGGCTACTTTGGAGAGTATCATTCACGACTCTGGAGCTTCGAGAGGTAATAGGCATAACCCGAAGAATGTTGGAACATTTCACAGGTTAGGGAAGGAGATTGAAGCCTTTACTAGCTCTTTGGTCAGTGAGAGTGCAGGGAAGGTTGGGGTTGGGGGGACATTGATTTCTGCCGATGTGGTTAGCTTGGTTGGTGCCAAGGAGGCTAGAGGATTGTACCCTTTGGCACCACCTTTTCTTTCTTTGAGTAATAGATATGATGGATTGTCTGATGGTTTGTTGGTTGAGGGTGTGGAAGAGGTTTGTCTGTCATGAGGGATTGCTGGTGAGGAGGCGCTTGAAAGGCAGCTATTTGAAGACTTGGAATGTTTTCCCACTGGTGACATGGGACATCCAGAGAGTCATCCGGTTGAGTTTTCCAGAGATATTGCAGGGGAGGCGGCTCTAAAGAGGCATCCAGTAGAGGTTTCATGGACTAGATTCAGGGGGCCTATTTTTTGTGGTTTGATAGGGGAGGATAACCACTTCGATGAAAATTACTCCAATTTGGTTGAAATAGACAAGAGTCCAGATATTCAGGCTACTGGTGGTGTGAAGGAGGCTTTTACAGTGGTAGTGGAAAATGTGTGTACAGAGGGGAAACACCTTCCTTTGATGGAGAACAATACTCTGGAACAACAGAGGGAGGAAAATGCTGGGAGACCTAGATTGGTTTTTGGGGATCAATCCAGTAAATGAAAGGGGATCTTTGGGGGAGGTAAACAAAATGTTAGTTTCCCGGTTGGTTTTTCATTCAGCGAGGATGTTCAAGGTGGGAAGAAGCCTCTGGTTTTAGTTGAAGGTCCTATTTTGGATAATCTAAGAAGACTGCCAAGGAGAGACTATTCTTGCCTCCCACGACTGATGCGGACTAGGTCCGCCTCTGAGAGGAATAGAAAGGTGACTGTGGCTATTAGGAAGGGATGCATGATCAAGGGGGAATCACCAGATAAATCAGCTCTGGACCAGCTCAGGTGTCGGGTACAAATTACAATCTTCTGGAGGTCACTAGAATGGGAATCATCTACAGCTACTGGTGAAGTTGAATCTGTCATGGGATGCGGAGATGACTATGATTCTTATGATGTAAAAGTCTATGTTGATTGTGTCTCATGGGATTGTGGTTTTCTCGTTTAAGTTGTGTTTGTAATTTTGTGTACCAGATCCTATAAACCGGCTTTTGATAATAAAAAAAATTATTTTCAGTCATATAATGGGATTCCAAAATATAGTCGTTGAATCTCTTTTATTGTATTATAGAATACTGCAATACTTATGTATTATTACATTATGGTTTTCTATAAGTATATAATACCAGTAACCATGAAAAGTGATTAAGATATTTTTGGAAGGCACATGATATGTGCATAATTAAGGGATAAAGAGATCATGAGATGTTTGATAGTGATATCATAGTATGAGTATATAGATTTTTTTGTACTTTTGGTTTGTGGAAAAAGTTCATTTTGATAGAATATTTGTTTCTTATGGTTTAATGGTAATTCATGTTATTATCAGGTTTCAAGAGAATACAGGATTAAGGTATCACATGTTTGGAATGTGACAACCAATGACTACCAAATTAGATATGGAAGACAAATGTTAAGTTGATTTGGTTCACTTATTTATAATGCTTCATATATTCACTTTTTGGAAGGATTTTATAATTTATATTCTGGTTGATGTTTTTTATATTAAGGTATTATCTCACTAATGATGTCCTTATTTTATTTCTTATGCTAAATTTTTTTTGTCCAGATAGATGGAATGACCTATCATTCTATCACATGATATGCTAACACTTTAAGATTGAAAAATTCATCTTCATTTCACCATATAAGTGATGAAGTGGAAATTGTTCAGGGAACAATCAATAGTAATGAAATCAAGTAATTATTTATTCTCATTGAAATTTTTTTCATCTTTAGGAAAAGGATATTGAAAAAAATGTAATCCTAGTATGTTCTTATCTGATGAATCAGATGGTCAATTTAGTCATCACAAATTTATGTCTTCCTGGTAGTTAACATTCCCAGAACATTCCTCTCTATCACTATCCATTAGAACATGATTGTTTTATTTTTCTTCTATATCCATGTTTTCAATACCCACCTATGTATTCCTATGTGGAAACCCAGTGATGAGATAATTTGGGTAAACATTATGTTTCAAACTTTCCTTTTAAAAATGAAGTTTTAGTATTCCTTTTTACGAGGTGGGTGTCCATAAAAGAAACAATCATGTAGTAAACCATTTATAACCCCCACGAATTTCGAGAGTGAAATTCATTTTAAGGGGGATAGAATATAAAACCCCAATATTTTATGAGGTAGAGTATTTTAAATTCATTGATGACTTGTGTTGAGTGATATACAAATATTAGGTTTTGCAATATGAAACATTTTATCACGAACCATCCTTGGGGCCCGTATCGTGATTACCCCAAGCCCACCTCCCATAGGCCAGGGGCTGGAAACTAGAACCAAAGGCGTAAATCCCGACAATAGGGAAGGCATTGCCTTTATAAATAGAACAAACACCACAAAGCATGAAAACTGAAGTAGACACTAAGTAAACTAAAAACACATGTAAGTGATGGACAGTAAATGGGACAGTATACAAACCCAACTGAAGTGTAGTAAAACTGAAAATTAAATTACAACAACTAAAATACAAAGAAGAAACCACTAGGACATCCTCTAGGAACTCCCACCTCAATGGTGAGTACTGTCAGTCTCGCCGGCTCCTCGAGTATGAATGTCCTCTCCTTGTACGCCCCACCTGATAGACCACCTCCAGGTAACGTTCTGCTCCTCAAGCCCCAACCATGATCAGTTCTATCCATCGTCTACATCCAACAACATGTAGTACGGGCATAGCCTGTGCAGGGGTGAGTATACAATACTCAGTGATAAGCCCAAGACTTCCGAAAGACTCCCAGAATCCAAAAAGGATAAACCACAAAGGAAAGATGCAATTAAAAGTATTAACCAACACTACTTAGGTTTATGCCTATAAATATACCTAAGTCATCAATTCCAGTTCTAGTCCAAATGATGGGCTCAAGTACAACACAATCTACACTGGAAAGTATAACTCAATCCACAGAGGAAAGTACGTCCAAATCTACACAAGAAAGCAAGTAAATCATATCGAAGAAAATTATTGAAAGTCAAGACTCAACTCACACATGTATACTATTCACGAAGAGAGGTGGAGATGATTGATGTAGCCTTTGAATCAACTCCTCTGACAAACCCACATAGGTTCCAAGTACATATGTCATCACTGCCAAACCCACAGAGGATCCATGTAAATAAGTCATCGTTATCGAGCCCACGGAGGATCCAAGCACAAAAGTCATCGTCGTCGAACCCACGGAGTATCCCAACATAGTAGACGTCATCGACGAACCCCTAGAGGATCCCAATACGTTAGTCATCGTCGTCGAACCCACGGAGGATCCCATTATGGTAGTCATCCATGTCGAACCCATGGAGGATCCCAGTACGGTAGTCATCCACGTCGAACCCACTGAGGATCCTTGTACAAACGTAGTCATCTTCTTCGTAGTCGCATCCAGCTCTAGGGTTCCTGCACATAGCACGCTCGATTACAAGAGGGTCCGCTCCACGAGCCAAGGGGTCGACACATCATCTGTCACGAATTTCAGAGTTGATGTATGACAATGTTCTGTCACGTAAAAAGGAACTCAACGCGACAGACGACACATCAATCGGACGCCTTGTCTGAGGGTTATTGGTTTTTTCATCCCAGTGGCCCGGTTGATTTTAAAGCTAAAACCAACCCTACAGTACTCCATATATATCCAAACCTCGAGCAGAGTATTCCAAAATAACCATCTCACTAAGAGGAATCCAACAAGTTGACGCCATGTCAATAGGATGTCCGGAGCTCAAGTTATAAGCGTTTCCGCTCCGAGGGCTTAGTTGGTTTCGTGTTCGAACCAACCCGGCCATAACAAAAGTTCTATGAAACCTTGAGTGTTATATACCTAAACGACCGTCTCAATCCAAGGATTCCAGCACAAATGACGGTGCGTCAACCGAAGGTCCGTAGCCCAAGTTATGGGCGTTTGAATGGAACTGACCGAATGTAGGGGGTTTGGGCTCGGTCTGACCCGGCCCAATACCTCCTAGGTCGGCCAGAACCGAGTCGACCCGACCCAGGTATTAGTCCAGCCTAACTGGGTGCAGCCCGGCTCAGCCAGCGCGGCCTGGCCCAATGCAGGGGTCCGACCCAGCGTGGTTGGCCCGACCCGGTGTGGGCGGCCCGGCCCGCGTGGCCGGCAGCTCGGCTTTCAGCCGAGCGGAATGCGGGGGTCGCTCCCCCCCCTTATTGAGAAATGGTCAGCCAGTTAAGGCCATCCTTAATTGAACATGTGGGACCCGAGTGTCCCACCTCCAGCTGGGGCCAGTAGCCGGCTTTGCCGACCGCTCCCCCGAACTGCCACGACCATAGGCCGCAGCTCCTCCCCATCGGACGCGGCGTGATGGCACCACACCCCTCCACTACAGCCCACCCCGACCGCGACTTCCTTCAGTTTCATTGGCACGTCACAACGGCGTGACACTCCTTCACCGCGCTCCTTCACCGCAGCCTGCTGTTGCCGCTTTTCTCTCATTCCTGCGCAGTGCAACGACACCGCATCACCTCCATTCCAAACCACAATGAATATTAATAACAAAAGGGGAGGAGCGTCAGACATGTTTTTGCGGTCTGACCTCCTCCCGTTATATTGATAAGAAGAGTCCAATAAAAAAACGAAGAACGTCAAAATAATACTTGAACGGTGAAACAATCCCTACCTCAACAACTATGACAAATGTCGGCATTGTGGTTGACGACTTCGGTGTTCATCCAAGGAGGGAATGACCTCTCACACTGGCTGCGGAGAGGAGAATAATGGCATGTCGATCACTCCTTTTGGTGACGGCGTTCTTCGTCGCAATCTTGACATTCTTCAACGAAGATGATGGATTTCTCCAAGACTTAGAGAATTCACTCCATATATCCTCACACAACCAAAACAACCCCAAAAAAATAAGGCCTTCCTTATTTTATTAACACATGCCAAGGTTTTCAAATTTACAAAATTTGAATTCACTTAATTAATCTTTATTTGTGAAAATTAGTGGGGTGTTATGTTTCCAACATTAATAATGTGGAAGAGGATGAGCCACATCATTAAAAACAACAAAGGAGGTTTAAAAGGAGTTTACATGGAATTTGACGGGGTGGGGATCGTGTGGGACCCACCTCACTAATATCCAGTCAATAGAAGTTTAGTATCAAGTGGGTCCCACACCAACTCCCACACATGGGATTTAACCACATAGAAGTGAAATAAAATTGTAACACAATTATATTTCACTTTAAACTTATTCCTCATTCTTTTTAACAACTCTTCCCACGAAAATGAAACTCCAAAAGAAGTCTTCTTAAGTAAATATTGGCGCTACGGTTTCATTGGTGCCCTCCAATTTCGATTCTGAGAACCAGTTCAAAAGATAGAAAAACACACTCGTTCGTTCACTGAACGTACCCGAGCTAAACTTCAGAAATTGAATTCGGGCACACCGGGCCTCAGAATTAAGTGCCGTCAGAAACTCCATACTCGTAAAATCCCATATAATTTTTGAGAAAAAAATTCCTTGAAATTTACTGGTCTTTACCTTACTCCCACCTCAGGGCTTTACGTCCTCGTAATGATACATCACAAACTAGGGAAACAAATGAAAGTACTAGGCATGAATCTGAGTATCCTGCTCCCAAGTACTCTCCTGGAGGTTCCCGTGCTGCCAAATGATGCACACTAGAGGAATCGACTACCCATGTAAGATCCCCTCCTGTCGATCCTCAATCTCCAATGGGACCTCCGCAAAATTCTCCCCGTCATCAATGTCCAGCTCCCCATGGTCGATGATATGCGTCAGGTCGTGCATGTATCTCCTCAGCTAAGATACGTGGAAGACATCGTGCACCCGATGTAACTGAGGTTGAAGAGCCCGGTGATAAGCCACCTCGCCTATCTTGATGAGAACTCGGAATGGTCCGATGAAGAATAGAGATAACTTGCCACCACGGCCAAATCTCCGTAATCCATGTTGAGGTGAGACCCGTAAGAAAACGTGGTCTCCATCCATGAACTCTAGTGGTATCCGTCTCCTATAAGCATTGGATTTCTGTCAGCTCTAAGCCATCCTCATTTTCTCCTGGATGATCTGCACCATCTCCGTCATAGCCTGAACCATCTCTGGTTCTACATGTACTCACTCCAACACTATCCACAAGGATATCTGAAAACATGGCTAGCTGTTGTCTACCCACTCTTAACAGCTGGATGCCTGATCTCCTACTAAGAGAATCCTCTACAACGTTCCCCTTCCCAGGTGTATAAACTATCTCGATTTCATAGTCCTGGAGGAAATCAAGCCATCACCGCTATCTGAGGTTCATGTCCTTCTGAGAAAAGATACACCTGAGAATATTAAGTTAGTGAGAACTGTAAACCTTTCGCTTGAAGACAAATGGGTGAGACTATCCATTTGTAAGAACTCAGCTCCGCCCTTCTTCGTCTACGATCTACAATGAGCTGCTGAGATTCCTCCTCTGCTGAAAAGAGAAATCTGGTCTCATCCCCTGGATGAACCACATCCTTTTCCTAATATAGTCAATCTTGACATGAATGGTACTATTTCATTCCATGGACGACGTCGTAATGCCTCGACGCTACTACTAAGAGATGAAACCGTTACTCTCGCCTACAAGGGTCGAGTCACACTGTTGGCAGCAGTTTGTGGTTACTAGGTCTCCTCCAGTAGAAATCCCAAAAGGTCAGGTTAAGTCAATTGTTTTTACCGGAACCTCTCAGTATCAAATAAATAAAAAGGACAAGGAAGAAAATGTCACAAGAACAAGTGTCTTTTATTACTCTACCTCAAGGTACAAAGACACAAAGCATCCACTAACAAAACATCAACAAAGGTAGATGAAACATGAACAAAAGTCTCCATGTCTGGAGCTAGTCCCACTCCTGTCCATCTGCTCCCAGAGCTCCATGGACGTAGGCCTCAGCTGCCTGAAGTTAAGCTCTCCCCTGTCCACCCATTCCCTGTGGTCGGGGTGGTTTCTATGGTGGTGGTGGTGGTAGGGCCTCATAGCATCGCCCACCATCCACTGCTCGGCCAGCTCCTCTACTGCGTCCACCTATTCCATGTAGACCGCCATGGTCGAACCTCTGCCTGAGAGGTCCCTCTACAGCCTGCTACTCATCTTCAGGGCGGGTCGGGCAGTCTCGAGCCATGTGACCCTGCCCACCACATGCATAGCACTGTCTGCTCCTCGTGTGGCTGGATCTGTTTCATGTGCCCCACAAAAATGAACCTATTTCCTGATATTTCACATCTAATGGTCTGGCCCACTTGGTACTCTACGTCATCTATTTACTGTCGGCTGTAGAAGACTTCGCTCTAGGTCGTCCTGTGGAGGGTCTCGCTGCTGGTGACTTCTCAGTGAGATAAATCTCCACTAGAAGGGCTCTCTCTAGCACCCTCGCCTGCGTCGGGATATTGAGAGAGATCATTGAAGCCCTGATCTCATTCCTCAGTCCCTACTCAATGGTAGGCGCCCTAAAGAACGGGTCTCGTACCATATCTATGGAGTAGCGCAAGAGATCAGTAAATCTTGCCGAGTATTGGGCTACCGTCATACTTCCCTTCCGCAGCTGTAGTAGCTTCTGAATGCGCACTGCACAAAGGGTGTTTGGAATGAACTCCGAGCAGAAGAGGCTCTCGAAATCTGTCCAAAAAATAGATGTCTCATCGTGCACCTAGTTCATAAGTCTCCACCATCTACCTTCCGTTGCGTGCAGGAGACTCACCGCAAGGATCACAGTGAGGTCAGCTAGTGTCCCTACTAATCTAAAAACTCGAACAATAGCCTCCAGCCAATCATCGGCTGCCTAAGGGTCCATCTCCCCATAGAACCTGGGCGGTCCCTGACGTTGAAACTTGTGCAGTGCACTCAGGTTATGTGCACTCTCAACTACTGGGGCTGGTGGCATCGGTGGCTCGGTGGGTAAAGGTACCGCTGGTGCCTCCGCTGTAATGGGGCCCTACACCGAGGCCTCATCACTCGGTGTGCATCCATCTCGCACAAATCTCAGAACCCTAGCTGGCTGCCATCGTGGGGCCATCCTAAAAAGAGACAGGATCACCATAGTCAATATAGTATACCTGGTGAGCTGACACAAGTAATCACAAAGATAACTTTGAAACACACATTTAATCAATGTTTTCAAGCACTGAGTCGGAAATCAAAATTCAGGGTCCTGGTGTATGGATATGTCAGCCTCCGCACCAACATTGGACTCCCTAGACTGATTATCACACTCAATACCCTTAACACTATTACTTCACATAGAAGAAAGATCAGAGTTCGGAGTTCTGCGGTTGAACCGAACTCCTCTGATACCAATTTGTCACGACCCGTCCTCAGGGCCCATGCCGTGATTACCCCAAGCCCGCCTCCCATAGGCCAGGGGCAGACGACTAGCACCAAAGGCGTAAATCCCGATAATAGGGAAGTAATTTTCTTTAAAAAGAGAAAAAACACCATAGAGTACGCAAACTGAAGTAAACACTAAGTATACTGAAAACACAATTAAGTGATGGAAAGTAAATGGGCCACTATAGACACCCAACTGAAGTGTAGTACAACTGAAAAGTAAAGTACAACAACTGAAAGACAAGCATCAAACACCTGGATGTCCTCTAGAAACTCCCACCTCAAGGGAGAGTACCTTCAGTCTCATAGGCTCCTCGAGTCCGACCATCCTCTCCAGGTACGTGCCACCTGATAGACCACCTCTGAGTACCATCCTGCTCCTCAAGCCTCAACCAAGATCAGCGTTGTCCATCGTCTGCATCAAAAACAACGTAGTGCGGGCATAGCCCATGAAGGGGTGAGTATACGATACTCAGCAAGAACCCCGAGACTCCCGAAAGTCTCCCAGAATCCACAAACGATAAACCACAAAGGAAAGATACAATTACAAGTATTAACCAACACTACATAGGTATATGACCATACATATACATAAGTCATCAATTCCAGTTCTTCTCCAAATCACGGCCTCAAGTACAACCCATTCCACACTGGAATTTATAACTCAATCCACATAGGAAAGTATGTCCAAATCCACACAGGAAAGAAAGACAATCATATCGAAGATAATGCTTGAAAGTCAAGACTCAGCTCACATAGGTACACTATTCATGAAGAGAGGTGGAAATGATTGATGTAGCCTCTGAATCAACTCCTCTGCAGAACCCACATAGGTTCCTAGTACATATGATGTCGCTGTTGAACCCATGGAGGATCTAAGTATAGAAGTCATCATCATCAAACCCACGGAGGATCACAGCACAAAAGTCATCATCGTCGAACCCACGGAGGATCCATACACGGTAGACGTCGTCGTCAAAACCACGGAGGATCCCAGTACGGTAGTCATCATCGTCGACCCCATAGATTATCCCAGTATGGTAGTCATCCACATAGAACCCATGGAGGATCCCAGTATGGTAGTCATCCACGTCGAACCTACTGAGGATCCTTGTACGGAAGTCGTCATCTTCTTTGCAGTCGCAGCAAGCTCTAGGGTTCCCGCACACCGCACGCTTGATTCCGGGAGAGTCTGCTCCACGAGCCAAGGGGTCGATACATCAACTATCAAGAAGTTCAGAGTTGATGTATCACAAAGTTCTGTCACGTAAAAAGGAACTCAACGCAACAGGCGGTGCGTCAATCGGACGCCCAGTCTGAGAGTTATTGGCTTTTTTGTCCCAAGGGCCCATTTGGTTTTTAAGCTAAAACCAACCTGACGATACTCCAGCTACATCCAAACCTTGAGAGAAGTAATACAAAAGAACTATCTCACTAAGAGGAATCCAACAAGTCGGCGGCATGTCAATCGGACATCTGGAGCTCAATTTATAAGCGTTTCCTCTCCAAGGGCCCGGTTGGTTTCATGTTTGAACCAAACCATCCATATCCATAGTTCTCCGAAACCATGAGTGTAATATACTGAAACGATCGCCTCGATCTAAGGATTACAATCCAATTGACGGTGCATCGATTAGAGGTTCGTATCCCATGTTATTTTCTTTTGAACGAAACTGACTGAATATATGCGGTTTGGGCCCGGTCCGACCCGGGTACAGGTCGACCCGACCCGGGTCTGGCCCGACCGGGCGTGGTCCGGCCCGGCGCGGGGGTCAGACTCGACCCAGTGGAGGCGGCCCAGCCCGCATGGCTGGCTTATCAGCTTTTGTCCGAGTGGAATGTGGGGGCCGCTGCCCCCCCCCCCCCCCCCCCTTGATTGAGAAATGACCATCCAATTAAGGTCGTCCAAAAATGAACCTGTGGGACACGAGGGTCCCGCCTTCAGCTGGCGCCAGCAGCCGGCTCAGCAGGCCGCTCCCCTAAACCGCTGCGAACATAGGCCGCGGCTTCTCCCCATTCGGTGTAGTGCGCTGGTGCGGTGCCCATCCAGCGCAGCCCACCCTGGCCGCAACCCTCCATGGTTCTCCGGCGCGGCGTGACAACAGCATACCCCTCAGTCGCAGCTTCCTTCGGTTTCATCGGCTTAGCACAACGGCGCTATGCTCCTTCACCGCGGCCCGCTCCGGCCGCGGTTCTCTCATTCCTACACGGTGCAATAGCACCACATCGCCTCCCTTCTAAACCACAACAATGATCAACAACAAAAGGGGAGAAGGGTCGGCCGTGTTTGTGTGGTCCGACCTCCACCCATTATATTGATAACAAGCGTCCAATAAAATAACGAAGAACGTCAAAATAATAATTGAACGATGGCACAACCCCTACCTCAACAACGATGACAAATGTCGACATCGTTGTTGACGGCTTCGACGTTCGTCCAAGGAGGGAATGATATCTCACACTGGCTGTAGAGAGGAGAAGAACGACACGTCAATCACTCATTGTGGTGACGGCGTTCTTCGTCACAGTCTAGACATTCTTGAACGAAAATGATGGAGTTCTCCAAGACTTAGATAATTCTCTCCAAATATCCTCACACAAAAAAAACCCCAAAAAATAAGGCCTTCGTTATTTTATTAATACATTCCATGCTTTTCAAATTTACAAAAGTTGAATTCACATAATTAATCTTGAGTTGTCAAAATTAATGGTATGTTAAGTTGGCAACATTAATAATGTGGAAGAGGAGGAGCGACATCATTAAAAACATCAAAGGAGGTTTAAAAGGAGTTTATGGGGAATTTTAAGGGGCAGGGCTCGTGTGGGACCCACCTCACTAATATCCAATCAAATGGAGTTTAGGATCAAGTGGGTCCCACCCCAACTCCCACACATGTGATTTAACCACTTAGAAGTGAAATAAAATTGTAACACAATTATATTTCACTTTACACTTAATCATCATTTTTTAACAACTCTTCTCGCACAAATGAAACTCCAGAAGAATTCTTCTTATGTAAATTCCGGCACTGCGGTTTCATCGGTGCCCTCAGATTTCTATTCCGAGCACTGGTTCAAAAGTTAGAAAAACCCGCTCGTTTGTTCACTGAACGCAGCCGAGCTAAACTTCAGAATTTGATTCTAGGAATAGTGAGCCTCAAAATCAGGTGTCGTCAAAAACTGCATACTCATAAAATCCCAAATAATTTAAGAAAAAACATTTCCTTGAAATTTATGGGTTTTTACACATTTTATTAGCCTGCATTATTTGAAATATTATTCATTGTTTGTGTTACACACATTTTCATGTTCTTTTGATAGAATTCATTTCCTGCAACACTGATTATAGATATTATTCAATGTATAATTGAATTAAGTCGGGATTATGTTATACGCAACCCCAATGTAAGATCTCACTACATGAAACACTGAATTGGAATGTGTTACACGGAAGAGGGATCTTTCTTGATAGCTTGGGTTGTACGCGATAATGAGTTTCAATAATCAACGATATATTATTAAAATATAATTTTTAATGGGAAATAAACCTGAATATAAAAACATTATTATCCACAATTTTTTATATATCATTAGTATTCATCTTACATATTTTTTAGAACAATATATTATAAAAAAATCAAATTTTCAAATCGAAGAAGTACTTTTCAAAAAATGTAGATTTTCAACCATTTGATGGGGCACCCATTTTAAATATATTTTTTAACACTTTAATAAGATAAATGTGACCAAATAAACTACTTATTTTATGTGGGACAGAAATTTTATTTTATTTTTATAATAAAATTAAAATTTTAACAAACAGTGAAAACACTACATTTTAATTTGAAACATCCTTTTTCTAATTTATTTATATATTTTGATTATGATTTAATTGGTTTTAAAAGTTTTATTACATTATATTTTTATCATTTAATCCAATTTTGTTCATTAAAAGTAATTTCACTTTTAAATTTGACATAAACATATGTCAATATTTTGATAGTTATTACTTCATAAAAACCTACTTTTTGGTTTTGAAAATGGGAATTAATTTTAAATTAATTACAGCAACATATTTGTTTGGAATTTGGAAAAATGGATTCCATATTTGGAATCATGAGTTCAAAAATGTGTAAATTTGTACCTTTTTTGGACATTATGAATAGTAACTTCATTAATTCTTTTATATATAATGGTTTGAGGGTAAATATGGTAAATAAGGGTAAAATAATAATATTATAATAATATTAAACTACCCTAGCACATGTCCTAACCCTATTGGATGATATATTTATAAAAATGGGAATCCTTGGGTTGATTTTGGGACTGTATGGATTCAAATGGATGTGAAAATGACATTTTCTAAGAATTAATTTCAAGTAATGATTATTGCAACCTATTCATATATCTTTAAAAAATTGATTTTAATATGGGGTTATATAACTGATCACTATTTTTTGAAATATTAATTATAAATCTAAAACTATATAATACGTCATCGTATTTTATTTATAATTTTTGACACCTTATAAAGAAATTTATTTATGACACAATGATGGTATAGTAATTACCTTATTATTGAATGATTTAAATAAATGAGATTATAAATAATAAGATAAATTTATTTTTACCTTTATTATTCCATCCACAAGTTATATGGATTATTTTAACTTGTTAATTTTTAATTAATTTAGTTTTTTCTAAATAATCATGTTCTTATGGATATTTAAAAATCATGATATGAATATTATAAAAATTGACATAAATTAGTTTTTAAAAAAAATACTATTTTATTTAATAATATCATATTCCTTAAAATATATGATTTTTCCAAATTACTTTGATAATGTTGAAAATTTAATTAATAAACCACTTTAGGTTATATTGGAATTTTTTAGTAACAATATTAACCATATAGTATGAAAATAGAAGAAGACATGGTATGAGTTAAATTAGTTAACTAAAGTTTAAAGCTAAAAGATAATTTTTCATTTGAGACCTAACCATGTATAAAACCTATTTTTTTAGAGTATTTTGAACTATACTAATCTTTTATTTTAATTAAATGAAATTTTGACCTTTTGAAACCGAAATTCACTTGATAATACATTATTATTTTGAGAATTTGTGTAGGTATCTCTCTCATCTCTTCTAAAAGTGCACTCCTCCCTCTCCTATTCACTCTATTTTTAGCCTTAATTATCATCTAATAACTACCCATTTCTCTTATAAACTTCCCTAGTAACATTATAAAGGTTCTGGTCTTCTAAAAAGACTAGCTCTAGTTCCATAAAATAAAATTTAAAGGAGGCACATCGAGAAATAGGTAAGCTCATTTCCAATTTTTTTAACATTTAATCTTTCGCTTCCTCTTCATTAGTTGTTTCAATATAATGTAATATAAAAAGTATCAATAATATAATTATATTTTATTATAAATATTAAACAACCTTATTTCACCTCCTATTATACATACAAAAAATGAAATCACTGTGCGTGTGTATGTACGGCTTGCCGTCTCAAAGCTGTGGTGTAATCTATCATTCACCACCACCTTACATGGATGGGTATAATTGTATAAATAGAAACTATATATTAATAATCTAAAATTATTCTAATTATGAGATAATATAAACTATCTACTTCAATACCATTCAACAATTATTGGAACGATGTCATAGCTCATGAGTATGTTTGGCTTACCGTATCCACGACGCAATGAGATTCATTCTCCACGTTAACCATTCAAGAATTATTATAAAAAAATTATAAATAATAACCATGAAATATAAGACATAATATATCTGTTGGATTTATTTATATATGTATATGTTATTTACTTACTTCAATTCAATTTAATATGGGAATGAAAATAATGTTCATTCGTACGTACGACCAACTGTCTCTAAGAACAATGAATTCCATTTCAATTATCTATCTATGATATATAAATCTATATACTAAATATATAATATATAAATAATTTTTTACATTATTGATCTTTATATAATTCATAATATCATTAATAAAAATTCAAAACACGTACGATAAATAAAACGATTATTTCCCAAAACGTTGCATTAACATGGAATTAACAAATGAATGGATTATATAAAGTTGTAAGTGAATCATATATGATATAATAAATATTATTATGGTTATATAACAAGTTAATAATATGTTTAAACCCAATATATTGGAGTTTTAGACACATATGATTGAAATCAGATCTATGGTAAGGGATAATTTTTCAATCTCATTTTTTTCTGAGATTGTTTATACGTAAGTATATACTGGGGATATATTTATCATGCATATCTATGTTTTCTAAAAATTATTTCATAAATTTTTTAATATTATTATATTTATGTTCAATGTCATTTTTACCAATTTTTTACTTTTACTACATGGTATGGAAGGAATATTTCTTATATTTACCACACGAGATACTTTTTGACTTTTCTCGCAAAAGTATGATGAGAATGTTTTTTTAGCTTATACGGAATGATTGGATTTTTAGGTTTCTATGATGGATTATTTACATGAATAATCATCTATACTATTTCAATTTTATTTTCAACTAAATTTGTCTCGTTTAAAATTTTGCTACATTTTAAAAATAATGTTTTTGAAGAAGAAATGATATTTTATTCAAGAACTATGTTCAATTATTTTATCGAAATTATTTTCCGACAAACATAAAGCTCTTAAATAATTTTATGTTTACATACCTATTATTATAATTATATTATTTCATTAATTATGGAATAATTTTTTATAAAGATTATTTAATGGTGAAATGATATTTATGAATCTCATTTTATTTTTGGGTTATGCATGATTAATGTTGTATTTTTTGTGGAAAATGTAATATTCCTTTCATTACGATATGGTTGGGACCTATATATCCCTCCCATTAATTGGTTAATGATTTATATCTCCATAAATAGACATGGTTAGTATGGAATGTAGATCAGGTTCAGTAATATAGGGCTGGACTGATAAGAAAATCATGTTCAATAATACATGGCTCGAACGACAAGTAAGCCTCGTTTAGTAATGTATATTTTCTAATATTATGGTCTTGGCGACAATTCCATGGCTAAAATGGAAATTATATTATGTGCTCAGTATTTTTCCATAATTACATGTCTTATGAAAATTCTATTCTATCATAGTTAATGATCATTTATGAAATATTCCCTACATACTACCATGATTTGTTTTCATGACTCATGATTTTGTTGTTTAAACATTTTGTTCATGTTTTTTTATGTTCAAATGTTTTTGCCTTTTTTTCTGTTCTCTATGTTTACCATTACTAACAATTGAGATCACCTTTTTTTATTTCTTTTCCCCAGTATATAAATAATGGTTTTAGGTAGTAAAACAAACATGGAAGATCTTTATGGGAGATCTCGAAGATCTTTCACCATGATTATAAGATTATGTTCCGAGTTTTCAAAGAGAATAGACTTATATGGTATTTGGGCATCTTTTTGTGTCTTGTATTAAATATTCCATAAAATAAATGAAATTTCAATGTAAATATATCATTAGTATCTACATACTATGTTATATATGGTCATATTCGAGTTAGTACGTTCAATATGCAACTTATATGTTAAATCCATAATTTTCATATAAATCGTTTAAAATTGTTCATAAAGATTATGTGAACAAAAACATAATATAACCCCTAAGAATAAAACGAAAAGTTTAGTTAGTGAAAACATTCATGTATCATGTAAGGATTAATGTGATAACTAACTAGCCTATCCATGATTATTAAAATGTGGTACATATATGCAAGAGATGAGATCAAGATGATTTCTTTAAGACATGGATGTATTTATTTGGGAATAAAACAATATATACTCTTAAACAATATATGTCATTTAAATGTATTAAGATTACCTATATGGTTATCACTTTGTTTTTATAATCCTTATCCCAAAAATAACTAAAAACTGATCTGTTACCAACTGAGGTTCCATAAACCTGCACTCACACATTTAGTGCTGAAAACACTTTCATTAAACTGTCTATTTAAAATAAATGATTTCCACCCTTGATAAAATTTTCATTATTTTAAAAAAAATATACGATAAACATTAAATTTCTTAAATAATCTTAAAATCCCAGGATCATAATTCTTATTATATATGAGGGTCAAAAATATTCGAAACTCAATTTATAATAATTGTAAAAATTTCAATAAATAAAACTGAAATATACTATATTATTTACTTATAAAAAGTTATATTAATATTCATAATATTGAGAATGGAAACATAATAATGGTGTGAGTTCAATTTCTCGATAAGGGAGAAAATCAAGAAAAATTCATCGAGGGTTAGATTAATATCATAGGAAAAAAATGACCAGGGATGAAATATATCAATAAAAATAACATAGAACAATATTATCTTACCATATATCATTATTTAAAGGTATATAATCTCAAATGAATAGGAATTTACCATGGAATGTGAGTGTGAGATAATATAATAATAAACCAAAATGTATAATCCTTAGCCAATAAAATAAAATCAGTAGAAATCATTAAATATTAGAATAGCAATTTAGAATGTAAAAAAAATAATAATAGGAAAAATAGTATAGTGATTCATATATAAAAATTATGAAACACAATATATGTCAACTTACACATTACTTCAATAAACACATTAGTCATTCCAGAATCATAATTTGAGGCCCATTGGTGACTCAATTACACTAACACGCTACCATTTTTATAACATGAGATATAAAACCATAATTAAAGAATTAGAGGGTGATATAGGACCCCACATGTAAATATAAATAAATATTACTAAAACAAATTATCAATCATTCAACACATCTTGGAAAACCACAATATAAAATTGATTTCGTATAATTTATAAATTTTATCACGTTACTTGGTATTAAAATTACTGATCATTATGAAAACCTATATCATTTAATAGGAGTATTTTATCAAAAATTAAGTGATGTGATTTAAAAAACATTACCCTAACGGAGATTGATATTTTGGAGATAAATATGGGAATAAGATAGAAATCATAATACAGTATTCATAAAACATTAATTAATATTTTTGACAAAAATATTTTCTTGGATATATTAAAAAGAATATTTGGGTGTCAGTTTGGATTTTTTTTTAATTTTACTTAAAAGGAATATAAATGATGAAATCCCTAAATAAATATTTTTTTTGAATGAAATTTGGAGTTTATTATAAAATGTTTTATTAGGAAAGGAAAAAGGCTTATTTTCCAAAAATTAATTATTGAAAATAACATCATAAAAATTTTATTACATATTTATTCATAAATCATGTAATAAGAAATTATAAGATCACCTATTTTTTTATTTTAATGTTATAATTTATAACATTTATGGAATGATTAAAAATTGATATGGAAGAGAAAGAGCTTATTTAGTTAGGATGAGATTTATTCTTAACATCATCAAATTTTTTGATGAATGAAATCCATCAAAGAAGATGTTATTGATGTAAAAAACAAATTCCCATGATAAATTAGAGGAATTGAAATATTATGTCATCATATAATATAAGATACAATATTGTAAATCCATTATGAATTTGAAAAACATTAAGACTCAAAAAAGAAAATGTGTCGAGAAAATAAATTATATCTTTTATAACATTCATATAAAAATATCTAAAAAATTTAAACATGAAAAACACACACTATTTCATAATTTTTTTTAAAATGATTCAATTTGTCAAATAGGTGGTATATACACCATATAAAACTAGGATGGTTCTTAATAAACAATTTTACTCAATGTAAAAAATATTATGTTAAAAAACCACATAGATTTTATAACATTTCATACAAAATACGAGGAAGAGAACAACTGGAAAAAATAAATATCATAAATAAAGATAGATTCAAGAAAAAAACATCTAATATGGAACATATAAACCATATTATCAATAATTGGTGAATCGTAAAAAGCATCTCTAAAAGAATGAAAATTTGAGTTAAAACCCTAACCCTAAATATCAACATCAAAAAAATTTATTTGGAATCATGACTTATATATAGAATAATATTTAAAACATATTTAAAAAAAATATTCATATATTTTATAAATACTAGTATATAATTGTAAAAATTCATTATATGTCGATTATATATGTAAGGTTTCTTTTAATCACTAGGTTTTAGTAATTTTGATAATTTCTTATTGTCTTTCTTTTTGTAAAATTATACCCTCTTTTTTAACACCATGTTCATCATTAAAATATTTTAAAATATATTTAAATAATATCATGTCAACTATTAATTGATCCCCAAGTTCATTTAATGGAAATTATTTGCACGCGTCATGATAAAAGAATACATAACTATCTTGTTTGAGGTAATTTTCCAACATTAAGGGGTTACATTTTAATGATAATTATTTTTCTCTTAATTTCATATTAATATTGTGAAAAAATTTATCTATTAATATATTATATATCTATTAATAATTTATTTTATAAAAAACCATTTAGGGAGGAGGTGAAAAAATCATTTATATCTATGGGTGTGGTAGTCCGCACATACCCACAAATGGGAATTTCAATTTCTATAAGAGATTAAATAATGTATGAATTGGTATACCCATTAAAATCATAATAATTATCTATATATTATTTTAATTTATTAACATTATTATTTATGTAGTTTCTTATATTGGTGATGGAAAATGAAACACATCACTTTGTGAAGGCTGTGGTTTGTATGTACTCATGAGATTCATTCTCATTTCTCCATGGGAATAGGAAAATGTGTATAATTATTATTACTTAATCCTAAAAATATTAAGCAGTCTAGTAATACATATTTCATTATATATCAATTTAAAAATAATATGTTTATTAGAAATATATAAATTAAAAGTGGTTAGGTGGTGATTAGTACTCATTTTAAGGACATGTATTTTCCACAGAAGAAGTCTATGAAATGGGGGACATAGGCCAATTTTATGTGAAAGAAGACATAAAAATGTGAATGATTATTCTAGGAGATGTTAAATGGGTATATATTTAGTATGAAATCAAATATTGTTTTTTAAATAAAGGAATATTGTATGGTATGTTTTAAAATTGGAGGGAACAACATTTTCTAAATATAACATCTTAATAAAAAGATAGAACATATTTCACATGGATACTGGATAAAATGTTTAAAATAATGCATAGGATATATGTTTGGTTAATTCATTCCTCATAATTTCAGTTGAAATTTTTTTAACATATGTTTTGTATTTTATCTATAGATAATCTAAATTTGCATTAATTTACTTTTACATTGGTACTGAAATTTTTATCCTCATTAATTAATATTTATAAGTAAAAATAAAAAAATTTAATAAATAATTTTAAAATTAAAATATAGACTATGAATATAATATTAGAAAATAAATTTTATATTAGTAAAAAAACTGATTTTAATATATTCATATGCAACGTGAAAACCCCCTTTCTAGAAAATGTGTATTTATAAGAATAATACTAATGTTTAGGACTAAATTTTAAATGTTGTTTATTTTAATGAAAATAATTTTTAATTATTAGAGAAAATATGATTTATGTGTCCTTCATAGTAATAATAAAATATAATTATACCTTTTCAAACATATTTGAGATAAATAATAAAAAATATTTTTTATTAGAATGAAATAATAAAATATTCTCAAAATATCACAATTAGATTAATAAATGAAGCATAGTATTTTTAAATTCATTATTGTACACCTATTATACATTTTATATAATTAATAATGTTTTGAAAAATACTAAGGTATACTTATATCCCAACAGTTTCATTAATGTAAGAATATTAAAAAAATGATGTTTTTAAATAATTTGATAAAAACTAATAATTCAATAAAAACTTCAAATATTCATCGTAATATAGTTTTTATATTTATATAAAACACCTAATTTAATTTTTTATATTTAAATGTCAATATTTTCTGTGTTTATCTTTTTAACAAAATTATAAAATGTAATAGGAATAAAATTTTAATATAAAAATGACTTTCAAAATATTAACTATTATTATTCTGATTTACCACAAATTAAAAATTTAATTACTGTTAATTATTTTTGAAAATAAAAAAAAAATCAAAAATATAATACTATTTGTTTATTTAATTAAAATAAAATAAAATAGTATATATAATATAATTTTTTTAGAAATAGGTTTTTAATAATGAAATGTTCTTATATGTTATTCAGCTATACAATTTTATTTTTTTTAATGAATTAGTACTAAAAAATAAAATAATTTTTCTTTGTACCTTGTTTTTATAATGTACATAATTTTTTTACCCACCATTTCTATTATAGAATTATATCGATATAAATACATACATATTTTTTTATCCCCATAAAAATGTTCAAATTTTATTTTATTTATTTATTACTTATATAAGAAGCTATGAATCATATTAAATAATAAAGAGGAAAATTTATTCTATAATTAGAGGGCATTAAAATTAGTAGCCTTATAAAAGATAATTAAATAGTGATTATTACATTCAAAAACACCATTACTTACCTCTTATAAATACAACCATTCACCAACCCTCTTATATAGACCATATCCTTTTAGGAATATTATTACAATATTTTTAAATTAATTAACTGTCTAATTATAATACATGTATCACAAATTCATGTTAATTTTGATGAATATGTACATAATTAAGCATAATGTAACCATGATAAAATAATATTTTATTTAATCTCTATAATAAGCTCCTAACTTCGATATAGTTCATATATCTGCATAGGATTCCCAAGGAAATACATGAACAAATTTTTTGATCTAAAAAATAGTGTGCAAAAAATAATAGGAATAAAACATAACTCTTCGATTAGATGGGATAACATGATAGAATAAATGGCATGGAACATGAGTAAACATAAATAAATAATAACATTTATTACATGGGAACATATTTTCATGGAATCATAAGAATGTGGAAATAATTTATAACATGAAATAAACATGATTCAAAGCTGACATCCAATACTATATAATATGCTAGACAATGTCCCATAATGGAATCTGGTTCACACCCTCTCTCAACATGACATCCCATTAGACTAAAAATTTCCCAGTGAATTGGAGCACTATCTAAGATCATCCATTATAACATTTTCATTAATATTTGTGACACATGAATAATCATACATAAGTAATCAAAAATAAGCATAAAGGTTACCCATGGAAAGAAGTGTGTATCATAATCATGGGAAAAGGAATAAAAAAGGAAGATCATAAATGTGTCCATGAGAGAATGGATTTAAATAATAAATGTATATTCATAAGAGATGTTATGAATAGATCATGATATATTATGTAAATCTGAATTGAAAATATGAAAATGGTTGTGTTTAAAAAACATTTGAAATAAAACATTTTATTACTATTTAAGGAAAATTTTAAGGATTACTTAATTGGGAAATAGAATAATTGTTTTTTACACCCAAAAATGAACCAAGTTTGTTTTTCATGATAAAAATAGTGATTTTATTAAAATTAATGGTGGATTAAAATATTTTATGGATGGTACATTAAAATAGGTAAGAAGTATAGAATTTTCCATTAATCAGGATTGCTTATCATGAAGAATTGAGAAGGGTACTTTTTTAGAACATATATTTCCAATCATGGAATGATGTTCTAATATAGGTATACGATTTTGTAACGTATATATATAATTTTTAATAATTAAAATAATAATAATCACATTGAAGTAAAGAGAGATAATGAGTAAACCTAATGGAAAATAGATGTTCGAGTAGAATCTCTTACCTTATGTCTAAAATGGTTCTACACATGATCAAGATTTCATATATAATAAAATTAAATAAATTAATTAATTATATAAGAACCATCTCTACTTGTAATTATTTTATTATAATTTTAATATGTTCATTTATGGCCTTTTTTACGAGTTATGGTGTTCAATTTTATCATTTGGGAGTTCTTGTTTTCTTAGTGTTCATGATCGGTTCTCCTGTATAAGAGTATGGAAGTTCATGTAAATAGAAATAGAAATATAGAATTGATGTTATAATTTATTAATGAAAAAAAATTATGTGGTAATATATTTAATTTGGTTTTCTGGTAGAGGAAGAATCATTAGATAAGATGTTAGTGATAATCATTTGGATTAATTTGGGCAGTTTCACCTACAACGTTATTGTTTTGATATATTATTTGACATCATGTATATATACTGATTAAAAAAAATTAAATAGGCTAAAATAAATATATTATAAATTTTTTTACGATAAAATTGGTCTTATGATCAGCCTTGATGTTTTTAATGGAAAATGAAATTTTTTTTCCCTTGAAGGTGATAAATTAAAAACTCACGGATAACGCTATAATTTTTAGACAAAAAAGAAAATATGAGGGGTTTAAGGTTGGATTATTCAATTAGTATAATAAAATTATATTATTTTTGATTTAATTCAATGATAATACAATTTGGTTGAGGGGAGTTTAGGAGATAATAATAAAATAACAAGAAAAGAAATTAAAATAAAATGAAAAATGAATTTACCTCTTGAATTTATTATCATTGAAAATCTACTTTGGGAAAAAATGTGTATTTTTATGTGAAAAATAACATCGGTAAGTGGGGTTGGTTCTTGTTACTATTATTGGAAATAATTTTAATATATATCCAATATTGGAATGTTTGAGGAGAAGATGTGGTAAGGGTGGTATTTATAGTGAAGGAGAGGGGTGTTTTCTTATTATTTTACTATTCTGTTTATTATTTTGGATCAAGAATATAAATATATTGAGAATTAAAAAAATATATAAAAAAATAGGGAATATAATTTATATATTATAGTGATCAAATCATTGATGACTCATGTAATAGTTTATTTAACTTATATTCTATATGTTTAGAAAATTATCATATTTTACTATTCAATAATAATTCAACTATTTTATAAATTTTCCAAAAATTCACCCTAACCATTTTTCAATGCGTAGATTTAATAAATGGACTCCGTTTTAAGAAAATATTTTTCCAAATATGATAAATATATTTTTTAATTAAAATTATTATTTACATAGAAAATAACAATTCTAAAATTATCACTGAATTTATAAGACAACGAAAAAATAATTGAGGTATTAAAAAATTATATTATAATCCCAATAAAGGGAAATATTAATTTACTAATATATATTATGGATAAAAATTTCTTTAAAAACAATATATAAATTTTAAAATTGAAAATAAACACTTATTTTTTTCCAAAATAGCAACACTTAATTAATAATTTCTATTACAATTCATTGAAAAAATTATGATATAATTATATCATATTTACATTGACAAGATAGATAAATTTTATATATTCTTTTTTGGGAGATTTTACTATTTTATAGGTTGTTTCACTATTCATAACGGTCACATTACTATTCTAAAGGTCATGGTACTATTCTATTGGTATTTTTTTCTTAACTTCTATAAATTCTTCTTATTTGATTAAATATTTAATTATAATGTTTATATTATTTTCATAATTTTATTTAATGTCATTTTACTATATTGAATAATTATTTTAAGTGAATTTATGATGATAATATTTTTTGTCATTACACATCTTTTTCACTCAATTTTGTTCATTAACATTCTAATTGTCTACCAAATTCTTCCAAAAAAATACTTCATATAAACATAGTGTCTTGGTATTACCAAATGACCAAAATAATGGATCTTTATTGTATAATTGAAAAGTGCAGATCCAATGAAAGAGGTCACATTCTCAAACCAACTCATTACATTATTTTCAGATTCAATGTTATGGAGATTTCATCCATATAATTTGACAAAATTATTTCAGTATGACAAAAAATCTAAATTATTATTATACTAAGGGATAATCTAATATTATTCACTATCTTTTTTTATAATATGAATGCATTTTTTTACGATGGTTGGTTTAACGAATCTATGGACAACACAATCCATTTTACATCACTTATATTCATGGATTTTTTTAAAAATCATTAAATTAATAATTATATTATTTAAGATATTGTTGTGGTCTTGGAAAATTAATTTACTCATTAAATATATGATATTTATAAATAATTACCATTGTAATTTAAATTATAATTTTTTTTAAATTGGATTCATTTAAAAATGTTTATAAATTTGGGAACACCTATTAAACTATAATACTCTTATTTTAATGATATGAAAAAACTCTATATTTATTAAATTATGGAAATTTTTACATGTTGAAAACCCCATAAACCAAGAACAAATCCACAAATCAAATATCAACATATTGATTGAACATCTCCAAGATTTCAATATAAATAAAAAATATATAATAAATGATTATCATATAAAAATAAAAAATAAATGAAATATAACATAAATAGAGGTTGTTCTAAATAAATTAAATAATAATTCTTAATTAATTATTAATATATCATAAAAACAGTAAACAAGTAGAGGACCTGAGGTAAGAGATCTTCTCAACCACAAGTTCTACGTTAAGGTTAAATTTTTTTTTTCTACCATTATATTTATATTATTCTCATGTATTTCTTCTATATTAAATATATGTAATTATTATATATATAACTATCATATTTTAACATCATTTTTTCGAATGACACATTTTATTCAAGTTTTCATTGTAATTCATCCTTAAAAGAAAACATGTTTTCATTAGAATTAGTTTAATTCTAATCTACTTATTATATGAAACTACATCCATTAATTTTTTCTGTATATGAATTTATAAAACTCATTTTTTATATAAATATTTTTTGATTTTGGGTTTTATTTAAATTTAAATTTCCTATGTAGTACCCTAGAATTTATGGGCCAATACTATTTTCCTTATAATTATGGGAAATGTTTTTCTATTCATTAAAACGAATTATGACATGAATTAAGTTTGATTAATATAATATATGAACCAATATAATGATTCATTTTTCAATTATAATGAATTTATATGCAAATATGTATCAAAAATTGTATTACTATACATCATGAAAAATTTCATTCATCAATACTTCAAAAATTAAAAGTGGAAAAAATTGAAAAGTATAATATCATCAAAACTAGTAACTCTCATAGACTACCATGGCCTTTTATAATCATCATTATAATTAAAAATCCTAAAATCAGAATGAATAGTATTAAAGGGGAATACATTTAAGAAATATAAAATTGAAACTCTAAAAAATATAAACTATGAAAAAAGAATTGAGAATTTAATGAATGATAATAGTAATCTTATATATAGAAATGAAATCTGACTGTTGAAAATAAGTTTATTACAATTATAGTCATTGAAAGTATACACATTTCTGAAATGGTCGATTGATACACGTATGTTAAATATGCATACAACATCTATATATATTTATTAACAAGTTTAAATAATAATTTTTATATATAAAAGTAACCAAAATATAATATATAATTTCAAAAAGTCTACTTATTTATTAGAAAATTATTAATAAAATAAGAAATTTTTTAAATTAAATTAATTACATTAATATAGATGTATTTATAAATTTTAATATTATTTATATAAATATGGAATTATGATTATATTTAATGTATGGACATTCAATATATTAAAATATATTTTTATAAAATCTGGTATTTTATACGTTATTAATTTTTTAATAGACTATATATTTTAAGATTAAATGAGGAAATTTTTAATATTGAAAAACTCAAACCATAATTTTATTAGTACATTCAATAAAATATGTCTACGAACACATAAAGTCTAGTACAAAAATTTTCTATATAAGTTTTTTTATTTTTTTATTATACAAATATTAAATAAAAATTTATAAATTTTTGGTTGTGATTTTTTAATAATTAAGAATATTTTTTAATTCTTTATTGAAAAATTATATTAAATTATTTTCATTGAGATTTACATGAAAAATATAATTTTTTAGTGATAGTGTAAACTAATTTTTGGATGAAGAACTTGAAAATTATAATATTATTAGTTAAAAAATACTAATTCAAATTTATTAAATGAATTTGAAAAAAAAATTATGTCTATATGTAGTTTTCTTATTTTGAAATTCATTTTTATTTATTTGAAAACAAATATTTGATATTATGGAAAATGAGTTATTTTTTAAAAAAAATTAATTTTAATATACGTTAGATATTTACTTTATTAAAAATAATTTTTTTCTATGAAATTAATATAATAAAATATATTTCAAATTTTAAATCATTCATAAAGAATTTATTATTAAATACCATTTTATTTTTAAACATAATTGATAAATTACTTTGGAAAAAATTATTTAACTCGGTAAAAATAATAATTTGTAAAAAGAGTTTAACCATGATGGAAAGATAAATGAAATGATTAGAAAATTGGTGGTCATGGTTGACTGAGGCCTTTCTCTAACACATCCCTTCACATTTATATTATTTATCAATTATTTATCAAATTAACTTTTGAGTGACTACACATTATTTAAAATTATATCAATATTCACAAAAATGTCATCCATAATAACTAATAAAAGGGAAACTCCTCTCCTAACTTTCCCTTAATAGAAAAAACCATTATTATATCACAAAACCCACCAAAACCACTCCTCCATAGTCATATCCAAATTAATGTTGTTAATTTGTTTTAAAAATACCACCCATTTTAAGCATTACCCCATTACAAAGGTCCTGATTCATTAAGTGAGGTTTAATTTTTTAATCACTCCATCCCCATTTTTATTTCTCTATGATCACTTCTTATTCAATAAAATCACGTCCCATAATATCAGAAACATAAAATAATTACAATTATTACAATTTTATATTATCATAATGATGGTATTATTTCCAACCATCTTTGGATTATCTATTATGAAAAAAATGTGGATTGTGTGTGTCTATTGACTGCAAACTCCATGAAGTTACATGTTCATTTCCGAAAACCACTAAAAATGAAATTTTTAATATCAGAATATATATATACATATATATGATTAATATTCCATATTAAAATATTTAAAAAATTAAAAAATACTACTCTACTCTATCTCTCTAAAGAAAATGAATGGATCATCCATGTGTATGTAAAGATATAATTCTCCATGGAAATCTCCGTTCAAATTTTTATTACCCTTTTTAAGGGAAATATTAATGAATTGTTTAAAAGGATAGAAAATTTTTATATATTTTTTAAAATTATTGTGAGATAAATTTATTATGGTATTAATTATGTGAACAATAAATAATCATTCTAAATGTAAACATGATAAAACAATATAACTAAGATAAAAATATTCTTATTATTCCACATAAGGGATTTATATAAATTATATTCATGCTAATAATAATTCCAATTTTATAATATAAAACTCAGAAACATTATTTTTGAGGTTTAATGTTCATTTATAGTTATATTATAACTTAACAACTTCATAACCATCCATTAAATTTTGGTCTGTTTAGTTTTGGTTGGTATGAACACCGACATAATAAATGCTATAAAATTATCTAAGAAAATACTAAGAGAGATTTAATATTGATAATATTAGAAATAAATTATTAATAAATCATTTAAATTTTTTAGTAATGTTAAAATTGATTTTAACGTCATTAATGAATATATTGTAACACATTTGTTAAAAATAAATGTTACTTGATCACTTATGATTTAATATTCAATGATTTAAAAAAAATAACTATATAAATAAATTAAGAATTTATTAATAATAATAATTAATTAATTAATAAATGTATAATTATCAATTAATAATTAATTTTTTTTATGAAAAATTAAATACTCAACTATTCTGAATCTAGTTCAATACGATAAAGATTATGAAGTCGTGATATTGAAAATTGAAAAACAACTAATAACCATGAAGAATATAAATATAAATTGGGAGTACAAATGCAAATGGAAATGAAAATGGTTCTAAAATAAATAAACAAAATAGTTATGATTTTCATCTTGGATGTTAGAGCCTGTTTGAGGTAATATTGATAAAATATAAGGATTTCAAACCTTAATTTTCACCCATTGAGACATAGTTGTTATTATAGGAAATGTTTACATTATAATTATGCATATAATTATATATAATATTATTTAATAATAATTATCTTATATATAAATATATTTAATGTTATTTTTCTCATGGTCATTTGACTCAAAATTTTCAAAATCTATCATAGATTTTACTCAATCTACTTATTTATTTAGTTATAATTTTTTATTTTGACTATAGTTTTATAGGATTTTTTTCATCCACTGTATAATGAAATTAGAGTTCTATCAAATTTTAATGTTTCATTAAATATTCAAATCGTTACCTTGATGAATTTATTTATAAATACTATGTCATTATTGAGAATAAATATCAAACTATTTAATGGGGATTTCCCATAATTGAATATAATTTCCCTTCCCAGTATTATTATAATTTTTCAATTGGAAAAAAATCTATATGTTAGCTTTTATGAAAATTATATTTAATTTAAAACTTTTTATTGTATTTTTTTATTATCCTTTTTATGATGTTTTAATTCAAAAGTGGGTTTCTTAAAACAAAAATGGGAACATTTTAATTTCCAATTTCATGAGAAATGCAACATCTATAGATAGGGTTTCAATATTAATATATTTTTTGAGACATCTTTAATTTTTTTCACACCATCCATGTTCAATTACTATAAAATTTGAATTTAAGAGACATCTACTTCCTAAAAATAATCATTGATCATTTAAAAAATACTAACTTTTGTGGATAACATTTGTTATTAATTATCATTAATCATTCTCTTGAATTTTCCAACATTATAACCAAATATTAAATAACAATGTATATTTACAAAAATTTGAACATCCAAGATTATTTAATTCATTATTATCTTGGGAATCCATATGATATAAGATTATATTATTCTTTCAAAAAAATATTATGAAACCCAATCATTCTTCATGGTTTTTGTCATGCTTATTCATTTTTTATGTTTTAATTTACACTTCTAGTAAACATTTTAATGTATGTATTATGATTCTAATTATATGACTGGTGGGGATGAAATTATATAAAACTGTAAAGGATTTTTTAATTTTTTTCACATGAGATATCATGAATATTTCTTGAGTATTTACCATAAACCCATAATGTTATGTTATTACTAGGATTGGAATTATAAATACCTCAAATACATTTTATGTAGACTTATATCTCATGTGATTTTATTTATTGCATTAGGGAGTATTCCTAAACCAATATTTTTATTATTACAATATGATTATTGGAATGAGGAGTGAGCCCAATCCACTATGAGACTTTGTACACTATATAATGGGGGTATTTTGGTGGATCATTAACCTATAATTATGATTTATTATTTTATATTGATTCCAAGTGATTATGATACCTCGAAGATATGATTAAATTCTTGTATTCCAGGTTTACATTATGTTATCTCACTTTTATGACATGTTACAATATTTTTCTTTTGATATATAATGTTATTAAATATTAATTTATTAATAATATTTATTTCCCCTTGTTTATTTAACACGAATATCACACTATTCATTTTTATACACTAAGGGTATGACTATTAATGGAATGATGATATAGTTTCCCTAAATTTTTGTTCGATATAACCCATTTATTATGAGTCCCATCCCCATAATACGATCATTAGAATGAATTATCGTATGTCTAGAATGGTTTATCAAAAATCTTTATTCTGGGTATGTTTTTCAAAAAATTTAAAATAAGATTCCAATGTAACTAGTCATCAGAGACACTTAAACTTATGTTCATAGGATTGTCTGATTATTTTTGCGAAATGTAAATTTTAAATTAAGGAAATGATATAAAGTAATGTTATGTCTAACATGGGTCCTAATAATGGGTATTATAATTGGGTTTATTAATTTTTGAGGATTAGTTTACTTCTTTTAGTAATTATGATTAAGGAATATTAATGAAAAACATAGAGATAAGCATAATTATCGGATAATATCCTTAAATTTTTATAAAGTGGAAATTGTGTTATTTTCATTGAAATTTAATCCATGTCTGATTATTACAATTGGATTCAAGATCATACATGGATGTATATAGCCGTAGTCACCCTGAAATTGAATTATTGTGTATTAACTCAATCATCACACAATGAATTAAAATAAGCCTAGCTTCATATACTTTTTATCTTTAAAAAGGTATATTCATTATTCAATAAAATTCTATTTTTGACCAAATTTCAAACGATTTATTATGATTAATATAACAAGTATAAAAACTGTAACCTAAAAAAGACTACAATCAATAAGAATAATTTAAATTGAGCATAAATATATTTTGATGTTTTTAGAGAGTAAAAAATTTCATGGATGATTTTTTCATGAGATAATAAATGAATGTAAAATAATGATTCTATATTTTTACCACTCGTGTTAACCCCTAATAGTTATAGTCATAGTTTATGCATGAGAGTACAAAGAAAACTATTTATGATATATATAATGTAGAGATTTTACCATAGGGAATATTGGTAGGATATGAGTTGATGAAAAACTATTATTATATAACAAAAATATTATCAATAATTATGAATAAAATCATCATCAAACTTTAAAAACCATAAAAATAACAAAATCATTGAGTCCTGTAGAAGTCTAGGAAAAAAACTGGATGAATGAAAGAATGTTGTACTTCTTGCATGAAAAAAATGATAGAAGAGGGAAAAAGGGGAATGTTCAAAAAAACTATAATATGTTTGATCTATAATAAAGGAGGAAAACAAGATAAAATTTACCATGGATAATGGAAGTGTTTAGTTAAAAATATGAATAAAAAATCTTCTTCACATAAAACCACTAGAAATTTGTTGTTTTGACTTTATAGAATTCAGGAACAATAAAAACAAGTTCACTGATCAAAGAAGTTAAGATGGAAATATACCCTAGCATCCACATGGACCATGTTAATAAGGAAAATATTATTAAAAAATACTATTAAATTATATTGTAAAATTTATGTTATTCATGGTAAAATTATTCCTCCCTATATATTTTTAGATGCCTTATGTCATGTATGTTTTCACAGACTATTAGTTACTAAACTAAAAATTATTAGTGGTATATTTATTTTATACAATCTTTGAGAAATATTTCATGAATTTTGGGATTATTATTCATTATATTATTTTTATCCTTTCCATGGATAATTTTAATATTATTCCAAGAATTAATATTTTCTACCTATATAGAGGACAAATTATTTGATGGAATAAGGAAATCACATTTCATATCAACTTACAATAGTCTATCAATGCAAGGATAATCAATGATAAACTATTTTCTCAAATGGTTGGATAAAAACACTATATTTGGGATAATAATATTTTGATGAAAGTGATATATTCTATTTATTTATAAAGAATACATTTATCTGAAAATTAAATCTTCAATCATGACACATTTTAGACAGCCTTATCTATTTTTCTTACATTGCGATAATCAATATTTCATGGATAAAATTTATTTAAATAGGGGAGAATTCAATAACCTATTATATTGGAGAAATTAATTTTTTCCAAAATAATCATAAGGGGTTTTTCTGTATTCCTTCAATATAATTTATATTTCATTAGATATTGGTCCATATAATTTATCAACCAAGACAATGAAACATTATTTTATTAGAATGGAATATTACTACAAGGGTATAATAATCCCTATAATGTAAATAATTGGTTATTACACATCATTACTAATTACATAATTTTAAACAATAAAAATTTAATGGGAAAAAATAAATTGAAACTAATAAAATATTTTGAAAAATATACTCTCCTTGACCATAATCAAATTTATGAATCACATTTTCAATAAAAATTATAATGAGAAATAATTAAATTAAAGGAGAATTAATGTCATGATATATGAAATTAAAACTATGAAAATGATAAGTATGTCTTATTAATTGAGATTCGAATGACAATTTTTAATTATTAAATATATGGAAATCAAATACGACCAATGAAAATTTGGTCATTTCAAATATGGATTTTTAAAATATAGCCTTTCCAAAAATGATCATTGAATATACATTTTTGAAATAGTTATACCATATTTCTTTGTCGTTAGTAAGGAGTTTAAATAATATAATTTATAAATAAAAAAATAAATCAAATATATAATATCTAATTAAAATATTTTATTATGGTATAATATTTTATCATAAAAAGAAAAATTGGGTAAAATAAAAATAATTATTTTAATGTCAGTAGATTGATACAATCAAAAAACTAGGATATAAGTAAATTAATATAATCATATTTTGGTTAATAACATTTATACATAAAATTGTATTCTATTAAAAATTAGATTATCATGAATTATTGTATTTTTATGAGAATTAATATTTTATGGGGAAATGATGATAAATTTTATAATTGTTTTATATTAACTGTAATTTAAATAGTAATTTATATAATGTTTGAATAAGAACATATAATTTATAAAAATAATTTTTCTCTATATTTGATGCTCTATTTTTTTAATAATAATTTAAAAGAAAAATTAAAAAATTATGACGTGAATTTTATAAAAGAACTCACATTTTTTAATTTATCATAGAAATATTTTTTTACCATTATTATTTTATATATTTAAAAAAATCTTTTTTTATGTAATAATTGAAAATACCAACTTTAAAAAAAACATGAACTTTATGGAATTATGAACATCTAATTATGAATGCGAAAATCATGAAAAAATTTTATAAGATAAAATATATACATTAGTCATGAATTTAAAATTTTGTAAAATTTATTTTCATTTAAAAACCCATGTATTACAATTCTGAACTTATTTTTTATTTTTGAAAATTTTATTTTTTATAAAGAATATATTTTTTATTTTTAATCTAATTTTTATAAAGTTTAAAAAAATAATTAAATTAAATGGATTCGAAAATTTAACAGTAATTTATATTTTATATAATTAAAACTATTTTATTTTCAGTCCTAATTGATGACTAACCTTGGAAAATAAGTGTTACCTCAATAAAAATTTGGAAGTGGAAAAAAGGTTTATCCAAGAGAAAAGGACCACTATTATTTTTAATACATGTGAGGGAATGTGATTTTCAGAAAAATATTGACCTTGTATCTTACCCTCACCATTATTTATCAACCTTATATCCACTATCCTTGAGATTTACATCCCATGATTAAAATGTTTTGAGTATTTACCAATAAGTCATCCATTTTCACATTCAAAAGGGGATATCCTCTCCATACATACCCTCACACTGTAGCCCCATTATTCTAGCCCAAAATCATCCTCAAAGTATACTCCACATTCCTAGACACATAAAATATGATCGATCCTTGTTGAAAACCATCCCCCAATAGTTTAAATAGTTTGTAAACAAGTTAATAAAAAAAGATAAGTATATAAATCTAAGTGCTCCTTCCTCAATTATATTTCATCATCTGAACAAGTCAATCCTCAAATTTCTTTACACCATGATGAGATAAACCTTATAATATAGTATGACAAAACACCTCATTTTTGTGTCTCTTTTCTAATTGTGGGTCACTCTATTGATGCATATAGAAGAGAACAGGTTTGTTCCAACTGTCAAGATAAAGGCCATGACATGTAGCACTACTTAAAGAAGAATAATAAGGAGTCTAAATAGTCATTTTATTCTCAATACAAGAACCCTATTCTGGATTCAGCTCCTAAGAAGCAAAATCATCTAGTTGAATAGAATCCTATAGTTGAGGTAAGGATTGGAATTTATATTCAAACCCTTTATTTGAAAGATGGATCTATAAGGCCCCATCCTTAAACAATACATAATCTTGATTAATGATATTATTTAATATTATTTGACAATGAGGATCATTTCATGTTTATATCTCTAGGTAATTATTCCACAAATCATACATAACAAAACTATTTAAATACAAAGTGGAAACTTCCTTCTGTATCCATTTCATCTATAAAACAGACACTTTAAAAATGAGACGTGGTTTTTTTCCATGTTTAGTCATCATAACTTTTCCAGGTCCCCTCCCTGACTCTAATATCCATTAAATCCTGTAAAAAAAATTCAAAAACAATGGATGATCATACAAATCTCAATAAGTGTTATATAAAAATGAATGAAACTATTTTCCTAGAATATTTTAAATCATGAAAATATTTTCAAAAAATCATACTTTTCACACATAAAACATAAACTCTTTATCTTACCTCATGAAATCGTATTATTCCTATAAAATATTATAGAAATGATAAAAAAATAAAAGGTAAATTTTTTAATACATATCACACTTAAATTTCTAGCATTCACAGATTTATAGGGAGTAACCATCATGGTTACGTCTAGAATACCCACCACAGTATATTTCCTAAATCTCATAGGAGAATCCTTATCAATTAATTATGTCTCATTACCTAATGCATTTGAGATCTATCATGGGCTCACCCACCCTCAGATTATCATGAAACCACCCATCATTGGTTTATCACATTACCGCCTATAAAATTTCCAAATACCATTATATAACCATAACACATAATATATTACAATTATCAACATTTCAATCATAAATTTTAATTTGAAATAACAAGAATTTATTTAACGATATTGAAATAGTCAATCCAGTTTCAGAACCATTTTCCATACCAAAACACCCTAAAAGAAAAATGATGTATTTCTTTTCCTTATAAAACATTAAGACTTATAGAGGAATCCAAATATCACATAATGGTTATGGAGATAGAGAATTCGTTTTCACCGCATACATTAGGAAACATTCCTTTTATGTTTTTTAATTAAAGTAAAATGATTCATATAAAAATATTAATTTTGAAAACATTGATTGAAAATCAATATAGATATAAAATTTCCTATATAATATTTTATATCAATTTAAATAATTATGTAAATTAATATAATGAAGAAAATTATTTGATTATTAAATCTTTAAATGTTCATGGTGTCTTGTACAAATTTAGGTATTTTAATATGAATTTAATGAATTAATATATTCAAAAAATGTTAACTAACATTATTATATAAAAAATATGGATTGTAAATTACTTTTGTAAACACCTTATAAAAGAATATTTGTTTATATTATCAAGACTTTCCTCATTGAACGTAGATTGAGACGATGTCCCGTACCTTGAGTCTAATCTGTCAGGTGTGTTTATTTTTATTTAGGAATAATAAGCATATATTAATTTATAAAAAATTTATATCCTTTTAATGTTTATTATTCCTTTTATATCATCACTTACCATGTTATAATAATTAGTTAATTAATTGAGTTTATGTTGGATGTTTTGTCTATATACGGTAATTAAATAAAAATGAACTTAGTTTGATGTAAATAGTTCATGTTTTTATCATTAAATCATCTTAAAAATAAAACTAATTAAATTATAAAATTTTTTATACATAAATTATAACTTTAAATTAATCTATGAATCCTTATTATGAAAAATGAACAACGTTATAATCATGGAGATGATAAGCCGAACATACGCATGAGTAACATTTACCTTTTTCCATTGATCATCACAGAAAGAAGTTAAGTATTATTTTATCATTAAATAGTTATCATAAAATCATTAATATCATATAAATTATTTAATTATACATATATATATCATACATTTGTTATAATGAATAAAATGAGTAACATCGCTTGGTGAAGGTGATAGTTCACACGTATGCACGAACGACACTACCATTTTTATATGGAAGGAAAGTAAGAAATTAATTGATATATTATTATATTATAATGATAAATATGTAATTAATATTATATATTAATATTAATTCCTTTATTATAACTAGTCTTCAGAGATAATTATGAAAAACAAATTAAATTGATTCATGGTGGTGATAGTACCCACAAACGCATGGACGATATGTCCATTACCATTTAATAGAAGGGGAGATATATTTAAATGATAATATTTTCATGATAACATTTAATTATATTTAGGATAATAGATTTATTATTTCATAAAGGAATAGTAAAATTTTATTGAATTGGAAGAACAGATAAAATAGAAATACATAAAGAAAACAATACCTCTTCTTCAATTAATCACCTTTGAAGAAACCATTAACTCTTTTACGAAGGGTGTTATGCATAATATAAGGCCTAAATAATGTTGATTGGGATTCCAGGAAGGGTTTTGGGTATAAATACAATGAAAAAAAATGTTTTGGATGTGTTAGTAATAGAGATGAATGGGTGCCTTTTATAGGATAGTGGAGGGGCACCCTTTGAATTTTTAAATGTATTAAATTAATATAAATTCAATTTCTATATAAAAAGTTTAAAAAATAGCTTATTTTTATGATAATATGATTTTGGGTCTAATAATAATCATCCAATTAAAATTATACATGCTTTGAATATATTTTATCTTTTATCTTATTGTTTTATCCCCTATTTTAGCCTTTTTAATCTTATTGTGATATCATGTTATTTACAATTTTTGGGTTAATGTAATTACTATAACATGTAAAACGATACAAAAAGAGTCATTTATTACATATTAGGACATAAAATAACCATATTGGGAATATTATGTTTTTAAAAAATTTCTAACATTTAACAAACTATTTTATATTTTAAAATACTAATACTGTCAATTCTGAAACTATTCACTAGTTGACTTTGGAAAAATATCATAACAGCAAGATAATATCACAAAATCCATTAAATAAAATCCAATATGACTAATATATAAATAAAATTAGAATATGACATAAATTATGTCAAATAATATTTACTTTGATATTTATAATACAATATGTTTGATTGTTTCAATAATTAATAAATTACTACATCATTTTATGACAGAATTAAAATTAATTATTTCATTGCTAAAAATTAAAAAAAAATGTTTTATGTAATGTTTTTATATTTTCAGTAAATGTTTATAGTTAATGAGATCCCATGGATAACTACATATTTAAATACTTGACTTTTTAAAAACAAAAGTGTAACAAAAATGACAATTCATTGAATATAATATTACAAATTCAAGTCACATAAGTGGATATAAGTGGTCCTAAAATCAAAAAATGATAATCATGGTTAGAATAAACACAAAAAATTTAATTAATATAAATTTTAGGTTAGTTTTATAATATTATAACATAATATTAACATTTATTTACCAGATTTACCCTTAATAGTGCAAATCAAAATATTAATAAAGTTACAATTCACATGTCTAAAAATAAAAGGGACCTATTATATGATTTAGAAACACTTATTCCAAATATGGGATAGAATTTTCAAAATTAAAAATACATTATTTTTAGAAATTAAATAAAAATTAATGTCATTAATGGAATTAGAAAAAATGTTTTTTATGTAAAACGTTCAAATGTTCACATAGATTTTATATTTAATTTTAATTTGAAAAATAGTCCAATAAATTACATTATATTTAATGATAAAAACATCATATAATTATAAACTAATAAAATTTAAAAGGTAAATCAATCAATATAAATAAATTAGATGAAAAAGTGGGTTTGAATTAAAAAGTTGTATTTTTTACTATTCATTAAAATATGAAAGTTATCATAAAAATACCAAAAAAATATCCAAAATAAATTATGATTTTCCCCTTATAAAGAATAAATTTATTTTGAAATATATAACAAATAAATTTGTCATAAACTATATTTAAAATAAGTTCTCCAACAAAAGGTAGTAAAACTAGTTTTTTTAGAAAAACAATCATTTTATCCCAAAAATAGTACTCATTCTTATATAAATTGTAGTAAAAACATAAGATGAATTTTAGAAGTTATGTTTAATTATTTATTCATTAATTTAATAAAAAAATATCAATTTATTTTTTCAAAAACACAACTATTCATATTTAAATAGTTTTCAATAAAAATACATAATTTATATTCAGTTGGTCTTTACTTACATTTCAAGTTAGTTTGTTAACCAATGAATAAATATATAAACATGTGTAAACCAAAATTTTAAAATCCAATTTAAACAATTTATTCCCTCCAATATAACATCTAGGTGATAATTACCATATTAAATAATAATATTTATTTTTTCGTTTAAGGTCAATGTGGTGTATCATGTAAGCTACCAGACATTGTGTATCCATTTTAAAACTCAGGTTGTTACATTCTCCCCCTTTTATAAATTTCATCCTCACTATTGGAATTTGGGTTTAGTATCTAATTTATGACTTTTCAAAATACCTTTAATACATTCCCACATCGAAAAAATGATAAATAAAATATAAAATTTAAAAGAAAGATATGACAATATAAAGGTCACCTACGATAACACATACTAGGATTCCATGTAAGAAATAATGGATATAGAAGAAAAACTAACCATAATGTTATGATAGGGTGTGATAGAAAACATTTTCATGAAAAAAAAATTAACAGTCACAAAGCTATAAATTTGTTATGGGTTAAACAATCATTGATTTCGTAATAGGAAAAATAAATAGAAAACATTTTAGTTTGAAGATCATTTTTATAAAATTGGGGATTTATTTTACATCTGTGACTAATAAAAAAAGGAGATATACTTATTTGATATGTATAGTTTCATCCTTTAATCAATTTCCACCACAAATTCATTTTTTCTCCAATTGATGAGTATTCAATGTGAATCATCTTTTATTGAATCAAATGATCTCAAAAATATTAACAATTTATTTATCCTTTCATGAAACAATAAACAAAACAAAAAAGTTTAAGATAAGATAATATAATTCCCACATAATAATTGTCCTTTATAATAAAAAATACTACTTTTAACCTCCAAAATGCAATAGTAATACCTAATATTCCAAATAGCCCATTCAACAAATAACTATCTTTAAAATTTATCAAAATAAACCTAACAAAGATTGAAATCCAAAATTCATAAGGATTTTATCACATAGTCTTCCAGGATAAATTTTTACATTTTTCTCAAAATAATGTAAATCATTATTGATGTCCCATACAAAAATATAATTAACCAAATAACATATTCCCCAAGATCAGTAAATAATTTCCCTAAATAACCCAATTCCTTATAAGTCAAACAAATTATATCATAAGTACTTCAAAAATATTATAAAAAAACTACTCCTTAATTTATATCACTCAGTATTCTATTTACCTTTATAATTGAAAGATACGAAATTAGTGAACGTCTTCCAAAATTACATTTATCACTTAATTTGAAAATCATTTTGTAATACTAAGGATATCCATTATATAAAACATAAGTTCCCAAAATCAACTTATTTTTATTTCATCAACTCGTTTAAGTAATACGATAATGTCATTCTAACAAGTAGCATCATGCAGCCTAGTGGTAGGCGATAAATCCTTTTTACACTTCAGTTGGGGGGTTTGAATCCTATAGACATGTCCGTTGTGATATTTTGTCACCCATTATATGGGTTTTCATTTTCTAAAACTATATTGTTCTTATAACATTCCCATCATGAGATAAAATCCTCAAAAAACCATAACAAATTTTAACCACAACGTTTATCTCATGCCTTTAATTTTGCATCCCAAAATGTAATAACTCAAAATTAACTAAAAAATAAATGTCCTTAAAAATATCGTTAATCTCTATAAAATTTTTGGAATATAAATCCTAAAAGGTATTTCTATTAAATTAAACATCTAATCAACCTTAAAATTATAAACTCAAGATTATATCCCTAACTCTTTAGAAAACATTTTAATCTCTAATGTTTTCCAAACCATACATTATTTCCAACTATAAGGCCACATCCTTAAACATTACATAATATTAAGTTATGTCAATAATTGGAATTTATTTTACATTGGGTGTCTTTTCAAATTTATAATTTTAGATAATTATTCCATAATGAAAACATTACAAAACCATATAAATAAAAAGTTCACACTTCCTACAATATACATTTCTTCCCCAAAATAGAATCTTTTAAAATGAATCATGGTATTTTATCATGTCTAATCATTATTTTTTATTATTGATCCCATACACAACTCTATTCTCCCTTAAATCCTGTGAAAAAATACTCCAAAACATGGAATGGGCATAAAAAGCTCAGTAGGGATATAAAATAAAGAATTAAACTATTAGTCTATAAATTTTTTAAAATAACGAAATTTTTTTCACAAAATCTTAATGTTAACATCTAAAACATTAAATCATTATCTTACCTTATGAAATCATAAGGTTCCTAAAAAAACATCATAGAAATAATAAAATATAAACAAAACCCATTTAATCCATATCATACTTACATTGTAGCTTTCAGAGCTATATAACATGTAACCTTCATGGTTACATTAGGAATACCAATCAAAGTATGTTCCCTAAATCTCTTAAGAGAAACATTATCACTTAACTTCGCCTCATTACCCAATTCATTGAAGAGATATCGTAGCATCACCCACCCAAATGTTATCATGGAATCACCTTTATTTGGATTATCACATAACCACCCATCAAATTTCAAAGATCCATTATATAATCATAACACATAAAAGCTTACAACTATCAACATTTCACCCATAAAATATCATTTGCAATCACAATAAATCATTTCAAGATAATTAAATACTCTTTCCAATTTAAAAAAAATCAATACCAAAACATCAAAAAAGATAATATGGGGAATCTTTTTGTTTTAAAATCATTAATTCTTATATAGGAAGATAAATATCAAATAATAGTTACGGTGGTGGAGAATTTGTTGTCGTTGAATATGTTAAAACACATTCCTTTTTTATTTTGTAAAGATAGTAAAACCCTTCATACCAAAATATTACTTTTTAAAAAAATTAAATCAAATTAGATATATATATAATATTTTCTATATAATATTTCTATATCCATTTAAATTAATATGTAAATTTATATCGTGAAGAAAAATATTTAATAATTAAATATTTAAACATTCAAGGAGTCTCGTACCACTTTAAAAATTTAAATAATAATATGTAGAATTAATACATTTAAAAATATGTTAAATTACATTATCATATATGATATATGGATAATAAATACCACAATGGTTGTAAATGCACCTTATTAAAGAATAAAGGTGACTATTATCTAGATATGCCTTAATTAAATGAGATTGAGATGAAGTCCCTTACCTTGAGTCGAATTCTTTAACTATGTTATTTATTATCCATAAATAATAAAACTAGAATAATTTATACTTAATTAAAAATCATTTAATGTGTATTATTCCTTTTATATTATTAATTACTATGTTATACTAATTAGTTAATTATTTGAGTTCATGTGAGATGTTTTGTTGATATTTGGATCCTGAATCTAAAATGAAATTGGTTTGATGTCAATAGTCCATTTGGTCATAATTCCATAATCTCCAGAATAATATTTATAAGATTATAGGATTTTATTATATATAAATTAAAGTTTTAAAACATAAAATCAAGTGTGGTCATGAAAGACTAACAACGTTATATTCATGGACATTGTAAGTCATACGTACGCATGATTAACATTTTTTCATTTTACATTGATCATTATGAAAAGAAGATTATTATTATGTTATCTTTATAGAATGATCAGAACGTCAATAATATCATTTTAATAATTTCAATATATTTATATATATCATACAAGTGATATAATTTACAAAAATGAGGGACATCGCTTCATGGAGGTTATAGTTCACACATACACATAAATGATGTTATAATTTTTATGTGCATGAAAAGTAAAAATTTAATTGATATATTATTTTATTATAATTATTAATATGTTATTAATATTATATATGAACATTAATTCCATTATTATAACCATTCATGATAAATTGTTTTGGAAAATGAGTTATCTCATTTCATGGAGGTGATGGTTCAAATGTACGCATGAACGATTAATTACTTTCACATATTATGGTAGTGAAGTTTGTAACATTGGAAGATTTTGAGAATAGTTTTTGAATTAATTTATATTTTTAATATTTATCATTTCACATGAAATTGGAAATATTTATTTATATATATATATATACTAAAACACTAAATCAAACATTTCTTTTACATGAAATACCAACTTGGCTTGTGCTACCCACAATACCAACATAGTGTATGGTGCACCCAACAATGAGTTTCTACGAACCATGAATTTTTATTATTTAAATTATTTAAATATGATAAACACAACCTATATATTAATTGTAGAAATAACACATTTTCTAATATTTATTATTTATATAAATAAATCATATTCACAATGAAAGATAATATATCTGGTAAAGTCTTTTATATAAAAAATAATATTTTTCTTGAATAAATATATAATAATAATAATAAATAAACTTTAATACAAATTTAAAATTTTAATTTTATAAAATAAAAATCATTTTTGAATTCATATCTTGGAAATTTTCTTATGATGATTTTTGGGGAGTTTTTTAAGAAAATATATTTTTTGATGAACAGTGAAACATACTGCTTTTTATTTAAAAATGCCTTTTCTATAATTAATTATTAATTTTAAATGATATTATATATATTTTTTATGGTCAAATTAGATTAATATTACATCTACTAATTAAATTATATTAATTAGGATCAACATAAAATTGAAACTGAATAGGCAAATCTTAGCAAACGTTTGACCTTTTTCCAACTTTAAAACCCAGTTGTTTCATCTCGTCTATGGTATAAGAACAAATATTATTTTTTCAGATTCTATAAGTACCCATCCTTAAAAAATTACTTAATATTGAGATAATTCAATAATTTTACTTTAATTCACTTTGAGGATATTTTTAATTTTAGAGTATTAATGAATTATTCCATTATTAATACACATCATCACATAATCATACAAGCAGATACAATCAAAATTGTATCAATTTTTTCCACAAAATAAAACCCATTAAAAAGATGATTTCATTTCATGATAAAAATATTGTTGACATCCTTCTTTATATTAGTCATCCTTATACCTTGTGAAAACATTTCACAAAAACATGGGATGAGCATAAAAACCCCGTATGGGAAAAAATATGGAAAGAAAACATTAGTAAATGAATATTTATAAACCAATGAATTAATAATCTTCATAAACACTTCATTGAAATTATAAATCATAAGGGTAAATTGTGGAATCCATATCATACATACTTTATAGCTTATATAACCACATAGGGAGATACCTTTATGGTGACATTTGGAATACCCATCATAGTGTATTCCATAAATATATTAAGATAGACCATAATGTTTACCTCTGCCACATTAAAAAAATTATTGGAGAGATATCACAGGCTCACCCACCCTTAGTTTATCATGTAACCACAGGTATACATAATTAATTCCCATGAACCATAATATAAGCCTAACAAATGAAGAAGCATAAATGAAAAAAATTAAATTTCCAAATTGTAATCAGAAGACATAATTTCAATATATTGATATAATAAATCCATTATCAAAACGATTTTCAATACCAAAATAACTAAAAAGGTAGTATGGTATTTAATTGTCTTTTTAAAAACATTATGGCTTGTAGAAGAATCTAAATATCAAATAATGCTCGTAGCGTAGGAATGGTTGTTGTCATTGCGTATGTTCAAAATAAACATTCTTTTCTTTTATTTAGTAAAATTATTAAAAAAATTATTCCTTTTGAAAATAGTTTAATGAAATTAATATAAAAATGGTACAATTATACAACATATAAAATAATGTTATATATAAATCAAAATATGCCGCAATGAAAGGAGATTGAGATGAAGTCCCTTACATTGATTCCGACGTGTCTCGTTCGGTAAATAATTTCACAATTAATAATTATAGGTTAATTTTTACTCACTTTAGATCCTTTTTGAAGTTTAATATTCATTTAATATCATTTATTACCATGTTGTATCAATTAGTTAATTAATTGAGTTCATATTGGATGTTTTGTCAATGTTTTATACTTGAGTAAAAAATTATATGGTTTTGGTGAAATTTATTCATGTGGACATAACATCATTATCTAAAGAATGTTATTCATGATTTAAATATCATATGTATATGGTATATATGTATTTATAAAAGTCCATAACATTAGGAGATATGAAATGAAATGCAACGTTCATGGACGCGGTAGGTCATACCTATGAATGAACGCTAGTTTCATTTCATTCTCATATTAAAGGAATGAAAAATAAATGATAAATAGGTATATAATAATTATAGTATAATATAAATTATTATTATGTTACATAAGTTATGTAACTCCATCCTGTATGTGTTCAATTTAGTGTCATGAATTAGTCATATCACATTGCTGGGGTGATATTCTACACTTCTTAAAATGAAATTATTGTATTTACACATTATGGAAATCATAGATGTATATTTCAAATAAATATTAAATTATATTAGAGAAAAATATAAATATTATATATATCCTATAAAAATATAGTTCCATCATAATATCCACCATGATAAGTTGTAGGAGAAAATTCAACAATCGTCATTTTGTGGGGTAGTAGTTCACCATTCACAGAAACAGTATATTATATATCCATTAGATAGAGGTGGGTATAACAATACGATGAACCCATAGAATAAAAAATCCTTGCATATTTATTATAATGGATTTGTTAGAAAATAATGTAATAAAAATTGGTTATAGTGTTGGAGAAGGAAAATAAATGAAAGGAGTTTGAGAGAAGTTGTTACTTCTAAATATTGTAACTACTTTATATTTGATCCAAAATGCTTTATTATATTTTATTATGACCAAGGTAAGACTTATATGAGTAGATTTTGGATTTTGGGAGATTATTTGAGAAATTTTTGGAAGACCTAAGTGGAATGAGAGGTGTGATTATGTGGGTAGAGGTGGTGGCCTTTTATAAGATGGAGGAAGGGAAATTTAGTAATGTCTTGAAATATTATTTTATTATAAATTTATTTTCAATTATAATAGTTCCAATGTAATAAATTTAGAGGATAAGATGGTTATGGTTCTAAATACTCTCAATCAATAGTATTTAGACATGTTTAGATCCCAATTTTTACCTAATACAATTTCATTAACCCTTAGTTGTATAAATTATCTCTTACCATGTCTTCTCGTATTTTAACATCATATGGTCAATATGGTAACTATAAAATATTTATAGAGCCAAAAGTGGATAACTAATATCATTTTTCGCATTATTTATTTCATTTGTATGAATTTCATTATTTATGACTATTATATCATTTAATTAATCAGTATTTGTTTTAAAAACACATTTATAGCAACTTTGACCCGATTTAGTAATTGATTTTTTTAAGTCATAATAAATTTATTCATTCAAAAAAACCACATGAACACAAATACAAAATTTCATAATCAGCCAAAAAAGTTATTGTATGGCATAAAATTTTTCATTTTTCATTTATTTTAATATTTGAAATATCATTTATATGAATCATTCATTAATAAGGTAATCACTACATCATCATTGTGTCATAAATAAATTTATATATTTCACGTCTAAAACTTATAAATAAAATACCGTATATATGTAATATTTTTTAAATTTATAATTACTATTTATTTTGAATTATTTCAATTATATAACCCCACCTGAAAATTTTTGTAGTAAAAAGATACATGTCTATGTTATATTTCTATTTAATTTAAATTAATTATTATAACATGTCACTATCACACCCAAGTGCCTCCATGGGGTCCTAAAATTGACAAAAGGATTATCATGGTTGGCCAAATCTCAACCATTAGGATTAGAACATTTTTAAGGAAGTTTTATATTATTATAATGTTATTTTTTACCCTTATTTAAATGATTTACCCTTTAACCATGGTAAATAAAAATTATTACTGAAGTTACTATTCATGATGTACAAAAATAAAAGGTACCTATTTAAAAATTTTGGACCTTATGATTTCAAATATGAAATCCATTTTTTCAAATTCAAAACACATAATTGGCATAACATTATTTAAAATTAATTCTTGTTGTCAAAATTAGAAAGTAGTTTTTTAAGAAGTGAAAACCACGTAAACATTAACATGTGTTTATGTCCAATTTTAATGTGAAATTACTTCCAACGACCAAAATTATATTAAATGATAAAAAAATAATCCAATTAAAATTTATAAATAATTTAAAGGAGAATATAGCTATATAATAAAATTAGATGAAAAGGTAGTTTTGAATTAAAATTCATTATTCATTAAAATAAGGAGTGTATCAAAAAATACCAAAATTTCAACAAAATTAAATTTTGATGTCCCAATTCTAATGAAGAAGATTATTTTATCAAATAGAACCTATAAAATTGAAAAAACTTTATTTTAAAGGGGTTCTCCCTTAAATGGTGGTAAAACTACCTTTTAAAAATATTTGAGTATTTTATGCTCTTAATTGTATTCATTCTCATTTTTAGAATATAAAATTTATTAGGTAAATTTAAAAACATTTATGAATTATTTAAAATCATAATATAGTTATTTCTACTCATTCCAAGTAATAATGCATCTAGGTGTTAACTACCATTTAAAATAATAATGATAATGTTGCATTATGTTTTGGAATAACTCACTATTGTGTGCAATGTAAGATTTTAAAGAAACCAATTATTTTGTGTAGGGTACAATATTATACATAGAATACCCTATAAACTAAATTTAATATTTAATTCAAAAATATTAATTGATATGAAAATGTATTATTCTACAGTTACATGGGATGTTACACCCTTCCCCTTTTTTGAATGCATGTCCTCGAAATTTTATTCACATACCAAATAAGTGGGGGTTTTTATCCCTCATAGAATTTTTAAATTCCAATCTTTCCTCTTTAAACATTTGGTTTTTTTCACAAAACCTTTACTTGATGAATCACCTTCTTCCACAATACATACTCTTTGTGGTTAAGAATCTTTATTGGTAGTTCCTCATAAGAAAGATTAACTTCCACCGGAACAACCTCTAGACCCAAAACACAAGATGGATCTGGTATATACATTCAATACATTAGAACATTATAAACATTGTGTACATGGGATAAACATAGAGGTAAATCCACTCTGTAGGAAACTGATCCAACTTTCAAAATAATTTTATAGAGTCTAATGAATCGCAGACTCAACAAACCCTTTTTACCAAAACACCTCATACATTTCCATGGAGAAACATTGAAAAAGACATTATCACCTATCTTGAAAGAAAGATCCTTCCTCTTGTTATCCACATAACATTTCTCCCTGCTCAGATATGTCCTCGGGAGCTTCAGATTGAAATAAACATTTTCTAACATCTCTTCTACCAATTCTGATCCAATCAACTTCCTTTCACCTACTTAATCACAAAAAGATGGAGTTTGACACCATTTTCCATATAATGCATCAAATAGTTCCATATGTATACTGGAATAAAAATGATATTATGAGAAAACCCAATCAAAGAAATATGTTGATCCAAACATACTAGGTAATCCATTGATCATGCACGTAGAATATCCTCCATGGTCTGACTGATTCATTCTGACCGCCCTTTTGATTGTGGATGAAAATATATACTAAAATTTAATTATATACCCAAAAACTTCTGAATTCCTTTTCAAATGTTAGAAGTGAACTCGAGATCATGACCAGATACAATAGAGAGTGTAACTCCATGAAACCTAACTATCCCTTTAATATACAATTGAAAAAGTTTATCAAGAGAAAAATTATATCAAATAGGAAGAAAATGATCATATTTAGTAAGTCAATCAATAATAACCCAGATTGCACTGTTACCTTTATAAGTATTTTGTTATCCCAATATGAAATTCTTGGACACATTTTCCCATTTCAAATTTGGAACAAGAAAATTTTTAAGTAACCCTTTCAGAAACTACTACTCTGCTTTAACATATTTATAAATTAAATATCTTAGGGTAAAGTCTTTTGTATCTCTTTTTATTCCATCTCACTAGTAATACTCCCAAAGATCTTTGTGTATCTTAGTACTATTAGGATTAACTAAAAATGGAGAACCATGAGATTCATATAACAACTCTTCCTTTGATTGTGAATCACAATGAACAAATAATCCCTTTCCAAACTTCAAAAAATAGTCTTCATCAATGTTAAAATCAGGTAACATACAATTCTAAACCAATTCTACCTTTTTCTACAACTCACTATATTCCTTATATGCTTTCTTTATCTTATCTTCTAGAGATTATTACACTGAAACTGAAAACCTAGAAGGGGAATTTCTTACACCAATAAATTCCATGGAAAATTTCATCAAATAATTAATCAAAGGTTCATGTTCCAAATGTATCATGGTTGATGTACTATTACTTTTACAACTCAAAACATCATTCCACATTGTTCACTTTTCTTGCGTTGTAATGAATAATGAAATCATAATCTTAGATTAATTCCATCCATCATCCCTGTATCATGCTAAATTATTTCTGAGTAAATATATACTTTAAACATTTATGGTCAGTATATATTTTAAATTTTACTGTATATAGATGATGCCTCCAATTTTTTAAAGCAAACAAAACCACAATAAATTATAAATAATGTCTCGGGAAATTTAACTCGTGAGTTTTCAACTGACATGAAGAATATGAAATTACCAGATCATTATGCATTAGGACACAATTATGTCCTTTCAACGAATAATAAATGTAAATAACAAATTTTCCATTTTTTGAAGGAGGATCAAAAATTTGAGCATTCACTAAAATTCTATTCAGTTTCATAAAAAGTTCATCACATTATTTTTTCCATATTAATATAAAATATTATTGAGTTATCTTAGTTAGTGGGATAGTTAACCATTCAAAATTTTTAACAAACCTCCAGTAATAACCTCCTAAACCAATAAAACTATGAATGTTAGTTACATGAGTGGGTCTTGGTAAATCATCAGTAACTTTTTTTTAGCAGGATAATCATTTTTTTCATCTTTAGAAATAATGTGACCAAGGAATGCACTTTTTTGTAACCAAAACTCACACATTCTAAATTTCCCATATAGATTCTTTTCTTCAATGGTATACAACACAACACTTTAATGACTTTCATACTTCTATTTAATTTTACATGTTACCAAAATATCATCAATAAACACAACCACAAACGCATCAAATAACTCAAGTAAATTTCTCTTCATAATATACATGAATATAGTAAGTGCAATGGTTAAACCAAAAGACATAATTAAAATTCATAATGTTCATTACTATTATGAAAAACAATCTTCTTAAATGTCTCCTTCCATTATTTTCAACAAATGGTACTCCAACCTCAAGTAACTATTCGAAAAATTCTATGCTCCATGGAGTTGATAAAAAATCATTGATTTGAGGAAAATGGTACTTTTTCTACGAAATGATGTTATTCAAGTCTCTATAATCAATGAAAAGCCTCATTTTTTTAAATAAAGTTATGCCATCAGTCCCCATCATTGAAATAAGAATGAAATTATGTTTTTGGAAAATGGGGTGAGAGGTAACCCATTACAAAGTCTCATAGAACCATCTTTCTTTTTAACTAACAAAACAAGAGCATTTCATGGTGATGTGCTAGGTCAAATGAAACCTTTATCTATTTATTCATGTAATTGCGTCATTAACTCGAAATGTTTAATTTGAGACATTTGTTAAGGGGATTTTAATGTGTCTTATCATAAGGAACAATGTCAACATCAAATTCAACTTCTCAATAATGTACTATAAAAGGTAAATCATCATGAAAAACATCAAGATAATCATTTACCACTATCACATAATTAATATGAATATTTCCTTTTTTCAACCATATGTACAATGTAAAATTCATTTCTCTCTTTTACTAGTTTCTCAAATTCCTGATATGTTATTAATATTAAGGGTTTTGTTGGTCAAAGTGTATACTCAAGAGTGGGGGTGAATTGGGTTCCAATTAAATTTTCTGTTAAAAACGTTATGATTAATATACCCCAATTCAAAACAACTCAGTCAATTAAGGCAGTAGTGATATAAATGTTTAACTTTCTTAACATGTTTCTCTAAGGTTGATTATTCCTCAGTTGAATCAATGTAATCACAAATTCAACTTTTGAAACAGGTTTACTGAATTAACCACATATACACACTAACCAAAACTCACTATCAGAGTGAATATAAAAATAGTTTTCTATCGTTGAAAAATAAAAGCAGTGGATAAAATGAAACAGAGTATTAGAGGATTAGCACAACAATGTAAATAATAGGTTCGGTCTCATGTAGTGACCTAATACTTTCAACTTGGTGATCACCTTCCACCAAATAGTTTGTATAAGTAAACTTGACACACAACCTGTATCAGGGTTTACAACAGTTTTTACAAACTCTCTGGGTTCTACAACCTCAACCACATATCTATCTGGGAAAATAAGCAACCAAGGTCCACAATGATTCTTCCATAGTTATGAATTTGAAACAAGCGACAAATCTACACAATGTTTCATCCAAAGTTATATGTGGGAAACAAATGTAGATGATGTTTGATGTGAAGATATTCAATATCTTCTAGTTTCACCACATAAGACCGCGTGTGAGACATATAGGCACACACACTACTCGTAAATTTAAAAAAGAAACAAGCACAGTTGATCAATTCGAATGAGATAAAGTTTAGAAGGCTCTATGTGTTTTCAGTTTAGCTCTTGTCTCCTTGATGTGGGGAGTTTGATGTTTGAGTATATCTCTGGATGTTGTCTCCAAAATAGAGTGTCACAAATCCAGGTATTAGCTTCTAGGAATTGAGTATTCAACTTCTTGAGGTGATTAAAAGTTAACAAGACATAAAAGGCAGCCTCAAGTTGTTTTCCAGAAATGATATTCTTGAACTTCTTAGGGTTCTCAGTAAATGTGCTCGAATGGTTCTCCCTTGTTCGTCAGTAATTTCTTTCTCATGAATTTATCTTCTGGACTCACGTCCTTTTGTTTTTATCTATGCCTCTATATCTTTCCTCCTTGGTCTTTTTTTCATATTTGAGTTCTGACAAAATAAGTAGGTACATCACGTGTGATCGTTCTCGTACATCTTACTGTCAAGATATGATCTCTTGATATGTCTACAATAAGCATTAATTATGTTAGAAGCATTAACGTTTGAAAAATTTGACTGTTAGAATAATATAATAATTTTACAAAGTATAGAATATGTGATCAATAGACTAGTAACAATAGCTTTTCAATTGGTAGCATCTTCAACAGAAATCTTAATCAGTAGTAGAGTTCCAACAGTAGGCTTATCCAGTGGTAGACTTGTCCAGCGGTAGACTTTACCAACAGTAGACTTGTCTAGTGGTAGACATCACCAATGGTAGACTTTTCCAGCGCTAGAATTCACCAATGATAGACTTGTCCAGCGGTAGACATCACAAATTGTAGATTTCCCTTCATAAGTATGATAGTGGACTTCTAACAGAAATTCTATTTAATAGAAACCTTGTCCCAAAAATGACCTGTCACATTGACTCAGCATCTGTATGCTTCAATAAGTATTCCTATGGTAGGCTTTACAACAGTTTCCTTGTACTGGTGACTTCCAACAGTAACATTATATCTACAGTTCCTAGAGTAGTAACCTTCATCAATAAGGTCTTCAATGGTGACCTTTTCACTAATGACTTCAAGAGATAAGGTTCAGTTGTAGGTTTGTCAATGATGACCATGACATTGGCCAAAAACAGTGACCTCTTACCAGTAACCTTCAATAGTGATCTATGACTTCAAGACTTTTTATACTGTAAAATGATTTTAGGAAAGTCATGAGATTAAAATATATTGAAATAGATTTTCAAATAACTATCCCATTATATAATTAATAATGATTTGGGATTATAAAAATATATGAGTCCAACAATGTCCCCCTTTTGATGATCCCAAATTATGCCAGTAAACATTAGAATAATTATAATATTATCAGAGATAATGAAAATCAGAGGTAAGTTAATAAAATAAATAAGTGTTATAGATAAGATGATAACACATGTAGTAGTAGAGATTAATGTGATATAGATATTTAAATACATTTGTTGTATTTTCTCCCGCTTTTTGATTTGTAAAAAGAAATATAATAAGAGAAAAAAGAGAATATTAGTATTAATAAATGATTATTACATGATTCAAAGAGCATTATAAAATCCCAATAAGAAGATACAACCACAATAAATCCCCATAAAAAATATGTAATGACTCCATCCCTTTAGAAGTGGAAGAAAGAGGGTCAATATGGGGTGGAAGAGACCAAGGGCAAGGGATCACATCAATGATGGTAGGAGAAGCTGTAATAGAAGCTTTAATGTATCTAGAGGGACTGACTCTCTGAGGAATCATTGGAGTCAGGCTTCTGATGGATTCAGCAGGAGACATCATAGGAGCTGCACTGGTCAAGGCTGAGGCGGTGGAGCCAGAAGGTAATGATGGAGGAACAATGATGAGTGTATAGTCAACATGGAGGTAGGGTAACAAAAGATTCCTGAAGTCCATGATGATACTTCCACCTCTCTCCATGGATTATATAATGTCATCCTTATTCTCAATAAATTTCTCCAAGGCAAGTTTCAACTCCCAAAGCATGCTCACTTGATGCTTAAATTCCTGAATGATAGGAGAAATCCTAAGGTTTTACAATAGAAACTTGAAGTGGGAACCTATATGATACTTAGTGTATACCCTTTTGTAATAGAAGTAAACTTGATACTTGATGGCCTTCTAATCTTGATAAGATTACCTTAAATAATTTCACCCAAGGGTATGTATTTCCCTGGTAATTGAAATGTAATGGAAGTCTGAGGTACTAGAACTATATATCATTTAAACTTATTCACTAATAATGGAACTTAAATCTTTTATGCCAACTAGAGGAGAGGCTGAAGTTGAAGTAGATGCACCAAGAGGTTCCCGAGAGAAATACATTGTCTCCTTAAAGGATTTAGTTAGTCCAATGATCAGTCTTGTAACTTCATCATCTTGACACCTCACCTGTGTTTCCAAAGACTTCTTTAAGACCTCAAACAAAGTTACCAACTACTGAACCACACTCCTAATAGATCTGAGATATCTTTACACTTGAACCCGTGAAGCTATATAGGAGTCCAAAATTACAATTGACTATTTAAAATTTTCCACAAACTCAGTCATCTCACTCATTTGACTCTGACATTGTTTTACTTCCTAGAGTAGATTAGATTGAATGCTGGATTGAATTTTAGCTAACTCAGATGCTGAAAACTCCTAAATTAGAGCAAAAACCTTCTAAATCTCAGAGGACCTTTACTTAGACATTTTTTTCTAGTAGACTTCAAGGATTCAAGGTCTGCCTTAATGACATAGTATTGAGGGATAGAGATTACAAGAGCTATGAAAATGAAGTCTGAACAGGAGGTACTGATGGTCTTCTGGTGGGCATTTCATCTTCTGAGTCATCATAATCTAGTCCCACACCAAAAACCTAAGGTCCTCAGTCCAGCCTTCAATTTCATGCACAATATATACTGATCCTTTGGCAATAGGATGCTACCCCTAATTTTGAGCTACCTCTTGGACAACAATTTCAACCTCTTCCGGCCCTGCAACTTCAGCAGATGTTGCTACTTGATCAACTAACTCACCAGTAGAGTGAGCCACTAATTCTACTAAGTCATCCACAATTTCCATAGCAAGGGTAGTAGATAGAACTTCTTATTTTTGTTCACTTATTTCCCTTTCAGTGACTCCTATAAGAGGGCTCAAACTGAGTTCCTCTCCTTCAATATCCTTATTATCAGCAATATCATATTCCTCATAGTTAGAATGACCAGACTCAGCCACTTCCTCCTCTCTTGAGGTATATCTTACCATGAGATGAGCTTCATAATACTCTTTTTCACTGGTTTCTTTATCCTCGTTGTTCATTTGGACAAATTCTCTCCTCACTAACTCTCTTGGAGGACTGGGCTCTCCAAAATCTATCATTCCAACAAGAGGACTAGCTGGTAGATTAGGATCACTCTTATCTTCTATAGGAGTACCATATTTCTCAAGTTTCAAAACCTCCCCAACATATTCATTATAATATACAAGTTATACCTCATTTGGAATCAGACCTAGATCCCTCTTATCATTTTCCTAGAAGGATTATTTAGAGGTTCAAACATCTCATAATGATTCCCTTCATCATTTACCAATTCTATTCTCTAGGGATTCCTGCTGATCTTCATGAACATGAAGATTATCATGTAGATAAAAAAATTGATCTTGGCTACAATTCTTTCCCCATTATCTCTAGAAATTCCCTTAACCTTCAGCATCCCATAAATTATTTAGGCATGAAATAGAGAATTTGATTTAGAACTTCTCTTAGTCATGTCTTCAAACTGGGCCATCAGCAACCAACACAGGTTGATCTTATGTCCATGCTTTAGTAAATACAATAGAAATATGTCCCGATTCTTTAACATAGTGAATTCCCCTCTCCAGGGACTTATCTCGTGATGGATAAACATGAACAGAAGCTTATCCTCTCCATTTATTTTAGCAACAATAATCTTCCTTGAGGTCCCATTTCCTGTCAGCACCTCCAATGCATTATCATACCCAAAAATATCACTGTCTGGACTAATCACTCCAAATTAGTAGTCACATATACCCTCATGAGGTACCCATAGACATTAATCCCACTCCCGAGATTAAAGTCTTACATAAGTTCAATTTACTCTTTACACCAGTCGGTTCTCATCATCTGACTTCTCAAATTTTAGATAGTCGAAAAATGCATTGCCAACCCTCAGGTAATATAGACCATTATTGTTTACAAAGAACTACACCCAACCTTCAGTCTCTAGTGCCTCCATCACTGAGGATTTTCTCTAGAAAACCTAATATTTACCTAAATCCTTTTCAGCCACAAATGTTCTCCTTGATAGATGCTGGTTAAAATGCTCTGATGATATATTATTGACAGCAATGGACTCCTCTCGGGGTCTCTTAGACCTTGGCTCACCTCTATCATCAGTTGAAGGTCTCTAGACTCTTACCATTGAGGTTTAAAGTGGTTTGAGGGTTCATCATAATGTTAGGGTTTAAGGAGTTTGATAGGAGGGGCTCAAGAGTGAGGAAGAGAGTGGATCGAAATGTGTTTTTGATCTAATTATATCATTTAAGGCTCGAAAGAGAAAAAAGAATACAAATAAAATAGTTCATATTCCCACATAAAATATGTTGTAACGGTAAAGTCCATTAGTGAGGTACACAATAGTGAGGTTCTAACATTGAGGTCTTAATGGTGAGGCTCTAACAATGAGGTGCAACGATGAGGTTCAACAGTGAGGAGCAGCGGTGAGGTTCAATGGTGAGGTATAATGGTGATGTTCAACGACGAGGTGAAATAGTGAGGTTCAATATTCTGAAATTAATCACCCCTAACTCATATTTTATGTATTTTATCCACTCAAAACTCAATAGCTTTGTAAATATATCTTCCAATTGATGTTCAGTACCATTGAATTCAAGAGTGATATCACCTATTAGATAATGATATCTCAAAAATTGTTATATTATATCAATATTCTTTTTCCTAGCATGAGATATTGGTTGTTTAGAAATGTTATTAACACTTGTATTACAACAATTTAGTGATACATGTTTGAATTGGTATACATAGTCTAGTAAAATGTGTTTCATCTATAGAATTTTAGCACATAAACTACCAGCAGCTATATATTCACCTTTGGCAGTTGATAAGGAAATAAAAAACTATTTCTTACAACACCATGATACTAGAGACCTTCCTAAAAGGTGAAATGTTCTAGAGCTACTTTTTCTATCCAGATTTCAACCATCAATGTCAACATCAAAATAACTTATCAGATCAGATGATTTTTTTCTTAGATAAAATAGTCTTAAGTTGGGAGTATATTTGAGATATTTAAATTTCCTTTTAATAGTAGATAAATGAGATTCTATTGTATTAGCTTGAAAGAGAGCACACATACCTACACTGAACATAATGGAAGGTCTACTGGCTGGAAGGTTTCTCAGACTCAATATCTTACCTCTATAGTTGGTTTGATCCACTGGTTTTCCAGGTTCATCTGCATCCAACTTACAAGTGGTACTCATATGTGTATCACTACCTTTACTACCATCCAAATAGAAACATTTTAATAGATCCTTAATATATTTAGATTGACATAAAATAATATTATATTTATTTTTAAAAAACTGAAATCCAATGAGAAATTTATGTTCTCTATTTAAACTAATTTCAAAATCAGTTTTTCATTATTTTTTTAAATTAGTACATAAAGAATTTATAGAAGATCCAAAAATGATGTTATCTATATAAATATTTACTATCAAATAATCATTGGAAATTATTTTAATGAAGAGTGTAGGATTAGATATTCCTTTGGTAAAACCTTTTGAAATAAAAAAAAGAGATGAATCTATCATAACAAGCTCTTGAAGCTTGATTTAATCCTTTTATGGATTTAGAAAGATTAAAAACATTTTTTGAAAAAATGTGGATTTGTAAAACCTGGGGGTTTTTCAACAAACACATCCTTAACTATATACCCATTTAGAAAATCACTTTTAACATCCATTTGATGAATTATAAAATTCAGATGAGCTTCATAAGAATTTAGTATCCTAATGGCCTTTAACCTAGCTACAGGTGCAATGGTCTCCTCATAGTCTATTCCTTGCACTTGACTGTATCCCTGTGCAACTATCCTAGCTTTGATTCCAACTATATGTCCAGACTCATCAACTTTGTTCCTCAATACCTATTTAGTGCCCATTGTCAAAGTTTCCTTAGTACATTCAACTAGTTCCCAGACTTTGTTTCATTCAAATTGATTTAATTATTCTTTCTTAGCCGTCACCCAAAATTCGTCATTTATAGCATCATTAATATCATTGGGTTCAAGCTGTGAATGAAAAACTTAATGTTCATCCTGGTTTCTTAGAGAATCTCTATTTTGTGTTCCTCTCTTCAGATCACCTACAACAACATCTAAAAGATTATTCTTGAGAGTCCTAATGCCTCTATAAAGGGTTGAACTAGATTTCTCATGGTTGTCTGTTGCTTCAGACTCAACAATTGAAAATTCTAAAAAATTTCAAGAATTGGTCACTTTCACAGGGTGTTCACTATTTTTATCAATAAGTTCTAGAATTGACATTTCATCCTCAAGATATTCAAGAGAGTTTTTAGGTTCATGTGGAGCAGTCTCATCAATTTTGACATGAATAGATTCTTCCACACATTTGGTTCTCTTATTAAATACTCTAAAATTTTTCTAGAGAATGAGTAACCTTGGAAAATTTTTTCACTGCTTTTGGATGCAAACTTGTCAAGATTCTCTATAGATTTAAGAATAATGACATTGCAACCAAAAACTCTAATGTAGTTAACCATAGGCTTCCTATTATTCCAGATCTCATATGGGGTCTTCTTAATAAAGGGTTTAATCATGAAACTATTGATAATATAACATGCTGTGTTAATAGCATCAGCCTAAAAATAAATAGGTAGATTATACGCATTAATAATAGTTCGGGAAATCACTTGAAGTTTCTTATTCCTTCTTTCTACAAGACAATTTTTTTGAGGTGTTATAGGGGACGAGAAAATGTGAGTATAGACATTATTTGAGCAAAAGGATTCAAATTCCTGATATTCAATCTCACGGCAATGATCACATCCCATGGTATTAATTCTCTGTCCAATAATTTTTTCTATAGGCTTGGAATACTTAATAAATTAGGAACAATATTCACTTTTTTGTGCCCGAATGTATACCCATGTGTACCTATAAAAATCATCTACAAGAACATAAACATAGTGATTTGCATTTAAACATGAAATCTTGATGGTCCAAAAAAATCTATGTAAACCAACTCAAGAGGTTGAGAAGTAGAAACTTCATTCATTGGTTTGAAAGAAACTCTATGTTTTTTTCTCTATTGACATGGATTACACACTTTGTTAAGAGGGAATTCCAATATAGGTATGTCTCTAACTAAACCTTTCCAAATCAGTTTCTTAAGTGAGTGAACATCTCAATGTCCTAATCTCCTGTGCCACAACTAGGATTCCTTATGAAATACATTTAAGATGGAATCATTTTCCTTTGCTAAAGAATTTAAATCAACAGTATACACATTTTCATTTCTACATGCAGTGAATACGAAATAATTTTTGGAATTAATAATAGAGCGAGCATCATTTTCAAACATGACATAAAAACCATCATCACACAACTGAGATATGCTATGTAAATTGTACTTTAATCCATCAATAAAAATCTCTTTGGAAATTAATATTGTATTAGGGTTACCAATCTGGCCTAAACTGATGATTTTTACCTTTACATTGTCACCAAAAGTTACATGTCCACAATTAACTTTGATTAGGATATTGGATCATGAATAATCTCCTATCATATGTCTTGAACATCTACAGTTCAAGTACCACAAGGTCTTACAGGAACTCTTTAGGAAACATCCCTGCAAACCTGATTAGGCATGGGGTAACATTGGTACCAATATTTTCTTGGGTCCAAAGAGGTTATAAAGTAAAATGTTCGGAAGCCATAATTTCATTATAGGATTCCTAAAATCAACATACATGTTTGGAGGCATAAATAAATTTTTAGGCCCTTTAGAAAATTTTCATTCAAAAGATGGTCCAAAACTCAAACTAGCAGTGAACTGTCCAGATTTTGGAAGAAATTTGGTTTTGAAAATTTTTCCTTATACTGGTTGATAATCAAGAGCAGTTGTATATTTTGGGTCAATATGTTTTCCTTGAAACTGAGTCAAGATATCCCTACTGGTAGTAAACTTCTCAAGATATTTTCTTAATTTCTCATTGGATAATTTTAATTCTTAATTGTTTATTAATAGCTGGGAGAATTTCTCTTTTTCATTATCTAGATTCAACATATAATTTGGATTTAAAGCATGATGTATCTTTAATGATTTATATTTGTCCTTGAGCTCATTAAAATTATCCTAAAGTATTTCATAGTATCCAAATAGTTCATCTTTAGTCATATATTCATCATTATATGACTCACTCTTATTCCCAAAATAATAAGAATTATGTATAGGATAATTAAGTGTTACCGCAGATGTTTTTGTCATGAAACATAAGTTGGAATGATTGTTCTGTTGACTATCAGAAGCATCATATCCACTAGAGCAATCTTCATAAGCACTTCATGTAGCTTTCTTAGAAACTTTATAAGGCTTTCCCTTATGTTCATATGTCTTTATAAATTTCAGCTTGGGGCAGTCTGCCATCACATGACCTTTTCATTTTCACTCATAGTAGATTATTCCAATTGAGTTATCATTCCATTTTCTATCGCTCTTCCATTGTACTTTATAATCATACTTTCTCTTGTAGTTTTACTTCCTAAAGAATTTCTTCTTTTTGTAGAACTATTTAAACCTTCAAGTAAGATGATCCATCTCCTCATCACTGTCTGAATATGATTTTTCACTAGTGGAACTGTCTACATGAACATGAACTTTTTCTCAGTCATATCTCTTTGAGGATAAAGTATTGAATGCTAATGAATTCTTTATTAGTTATTCATCGACTTATTGATTTACTTAAATTTCCTCTTTATACATCATATACTTCCCAATTAGATCCTTCACTAGTAGTTTTCCTATGTCACAAGATTCTCAGATACAAACAGAGGTTCCCATCCATCTATTAGGCAGGCATCGAAGTTTTCTCATAATCTGGTCCTTACTTTCCCCTAGTTTTCTAAGCAGACTCATAATATTTACTATTTCGTTGAACCTAAGATACATTTTAGAAATATGTTCATCCAGCTTCATTTTAAAATTTTCTTATTTAATAGTGTATATATTTAATCTCATTTATTTAACATTAGTTGTTCCCTCATGAGAAATAGCTAATGTATCACTAATATAATATACAGTTTTACAATCATAAATTATTTATAATTCCTCGTTATCTATAGAATATTAAAAATCATTCATTGCATTACAGCTATTATTATATGAGGCATTACACAACTATGACCATGTGTCTCTAGTAGTAGTAGTAAATACATGTTGTTATTAAATTATGTCCCATATTTTAGGTCCCATTATCTCTAGATACGTTTTCATTTTTATTTCCCACTGAACATAGTTATAATCATTAAAGAAAGGTGGCATGTTAGTAGCATCACCCTAAACTCTAGTTTCCATAGTTACTTAGAATTCAAAGAACTAAAAATATAGATATGACAGAAATTTTAATATCTTTAAGATAAAATTAAAATCATAGTTGAAAATAATTTTAACACTTGAAAATAAAATCCTCTGATACCAAATGTTGGTCGGAGTGGATACTGAAGAGGGTGGGTGAATTGAGTTCTAATTAAAATTTTTGTTAAAAAACATTATGTTTAAAATCCCCAAATTCAAAACAGCCCTGTCAATTAAGGCTGTAGATATATAAATGTTTAATTTCTCAACAATTTTCTCTAAGGATGATTATTCCTCAGTTGAATTAATTTAATCACTAATTCAACATTTGAAACAGGTTTACTGAATTAAGCATATATACACACTAACCAAAACTAACTATCAGAGTGAATGTAAAACTATTTTCTGTCATTGAAAAATCTAAGCATCGGATGGGATTAGCACAAAAATGTAAACAATAGGATCAGTCTGAATATGAGACCTAATACTCTCCACTTGGTTATTACCATTCACCAAGAAGTTAGAATATGTAAACTTGATACACAACCAGTCTCGTGGTTTACAACAGTTTTTACAAACTGCCCATGTTCTACAACCTCTACCACAGTTCTATGTGGGAAAACATGAAACCAAGACACTCAAGGATTTTTCCAAAATTATGCATGGGAAACAAGAAACCAAGCCACACAAGGCTTCTTCCATAGTTATACATTGGAAAAAATGTAGATGAAGTTTGATGTGAGGATATTAAATGTCCTCTAGTTTAACCACAGGAGATAGTGTGTGAGACAGATAGACACACACACTTCTTAGAAATGTTAAAAAGAAAGAAAAAAATAGAGAAATAAGGATGATATAGATTTTAGGATGCTCTATGTGTTTGTAGTTCAGCTCTTCACTTCGTGCAGCAAGGAAATTGAATTTTGAGTCTATCTTTGGATGTTGTCTCCAAAACAGAGTGGCACAACTCCATGTATTAGCTTCTTGGAATTGACTATTCTACTTCTTGAGTTGATAGAAAGATTATGAGACACAGAAGGCAGCATCAAGTTGTTTTCCAGAAATGATCTTCTTGATGTTCTAGGGGTTCTAAGTGAAGGTGCTCGAATGGTAGTCCCTTGTTATTCAGTAATTTCTTTCTCATGCATTTATCATTTGAACTCACGACCTTTTGTTTTTCTCTGTTCCTCTATGTATTTCTTCCTCGGTCTTTTTTCATTCATATTTGACGTCTGAAAACAGGATTAGTTACGTAATGTGAAATATTACACGCAACTCATACTATCAAGATATAGTCTTCTGATATGTCTACAATAGGAATTAATTGTTTCATAAGCATTAAAGTTTATCACAATATGACCGTTAGAAAAATATAAGAATTTAAAATTGTAGAATATGTTATCATTAGACTAGTAACTATATCCTATCAATCGGTAACATCTTAAATAGAAAGCTTTATCAGCAGTAGACTCCCAATAGTATGCTTATCCAACATAAGACTTGCCAAATGGTAGAATTGACCAACGGTAGACCTGTCCAGCGGTAGACTTCCCTGATGGTAGACTTGTCTTGTGGTAGACTTCACCAATTATAGACTTGTCCAGCTAAGGAATTAACCAACGGTATACTTCGAGTAATAATTCTGAGAGTGGATTTCTAATAGAAACTCTTTTTAAATGCAACCTTGTCACAATAGTGACCTATCACATTGACATAGCATTTGTATTCTTCAGTAAGTATTCCAACGGTAGGCTTTACAACAGTGACCATGTACTAGTGACTTCCAACAACATCATTATAACTGTAGTTATTATAACAGTAACCTTCAACAGTAAGGTCTTCAATGATGACCTTTTCACCAATGGCTTCATGTATTAATGTTCAACTGTATGTTTTTGAAAGGTGACCGTGAAAGTGGCATAAAACAGTAACCTCTTACCAATAACCTCCAATAGTGACCTATGACTTAGAGACTTTTTATAATGTAAATGGATTTTATCAAAGTCATGAGATTAAAATATGTTAAAATAGATTGTTATATAACTAACCCATTATATAATTAAAAATGATTTTGGATTATCAAAATAGGTGAGTCTAATATGAATTTTCTTTTAGAAAAACTAAAATTATTTTTAAAAAATGCCTATTTAGGTCTGCAGTCAATCAAACCATGATAAATGAAAAGCTTATCCATTCCCAAAATAAAAACTAAATCTACTATAGGAAAAACAATAAGGATTTTAGGTATATTCTTTCCACATAAAAAAACATGAATGTTCTTATAATTTCTTTTTTGTCTCGCCATTTCCCCCTAGTGTGATTGCCATAAGTTCTGGATTCATTTCTTGCGATGGAATTCCCAATATACTAGAAATTTTTTAAGAAACTAAATAATGTGTAGACACAGAAACAAACAACACTTTGTAAGAATCTTAATAAAAAAATGTACATTTATACTACTTCATTTGATAGCCCAAAATCCACTGAAGTAGTTTTGAGGGATTTCACCAGCCCATTCTGCTTATTTTCTTGTTGATTCTTATCATTTGAGATCTTTATCAGACACTCATTTTCATAATAACCCATTTCATTTCACTTTAAACATTTTACTAACTGAAAATCAGATTTTTTCTTACTTCTTTTCTACTCTTTTTCAGTAAAATTACCTTCTTTATACCCCATTTTACCACATTAGAAGCACATTCCAAAATTCAATTGGCTTTCCCAAGTATTCTTTTTACTAAAATTTTCTCAAACTATAATATTATGTTTCCTTCCATCATGATTTTTTGAACAGTTATTCCCTTTCATATTCCACCTCGATATCTTATTCTGTGGTTTTTAATGAACAATGGATCATCCGCAAACTCCATTTTAACTTTCTCCACACATCGAACATGTTTTTCATAACTTTTTAACTGATGAGAAGCTAATTCCCTTTTATTGTTATACATTAATACTTAGTAGAAATAGTTGATTTCAGAATCAACATCCTATGTGATTTTTGGAGAATACCTTTTCAGTTGAGTGAATTTTTATTCATAAGAAGCCATTGATTTATCCTCCTGCCTCAATTCCAATAATTGTTTTTCTTCCTAAGTCAAACCACCTTCGGAAAATATTTTCCAAGAAACCTTCCTTTGAATCCACCCCAATAAAGAGAGTCAATCTCTTCACTGTCCCAAATAGTTTTAACCATAGAACACCAATGATCGACTTAACCATCAAAATAGTAAATAGAAAGTCTATCCTTTGGATGTTCTGAACACCCCCTGTCATTGAATATATTTACATGGGATTCAATCCACTCTTCATCTTGCACAGAGTCAGATGATCCTCTGAATTATGGAGGATGTTTCCTCATGAAATGATCCACTACCGACATGTTCCTCAGTGGCTAATCTGATAGATCTCATGCATGGATACCATCTCTATTTATAGACAAAGATAGTTATGTCATCACTATAAAAAACTATTCATTTCTTGATTCCAACTATCTCATGTTTCTTCTTTGGAAGGTTATTTTTCTTTTGATGTCATCCCAATAAAACTTCCATGTTTCCTCTATGGAACAACATTCTAAACATACATATATTTGATGAATAAACATGGTAATAATCAAATGTTATTTCAATTTTACTATAATGTAAAAATAATTTATGGATATTCAATTAACAATATCCTGACCTTAAAATTTATCTAAACTGACCTATGATTCAATCTATAAGGCCACACCCTTAGAACATTATTTCAAATTGAAATAAACTAGTAATTTTAATTTAATTCACATCGAGGATCTTTTTAGGTTTATTGTTTTAAAAAATTAGACAATTATTAATACATATCATCTCGAAATCATACCAAAGTATAGTATCAAAATAATATCCATTTTCCACAAAAGAATACCCTTTGAAAAAACATTATTTCCTTTCCTGATGAAAATATTATTGACTTATTTCATTATCTTACTTATCCTTATACCCAGTGAAAACATGCCAAAAACAATTGATCAGTATAAAAACACAGAAATGGATAAAATAAAGAATGAAAAAATTAGTCGGTGAATATTTATAAACCCATGAATTCATATGAATCATGAGAACTTATTAGAAATCATAACTCCTAAAGGTAACATGTTTAATCCATATCATACATGCATTGTAAGATCCACAGCCACATAAGGTGTAATCTTCATGGTTATGATTAGAATACTCATCACATTATATTCCCTAAATCTCTTAGGAGGACCCTTAATGTTTACCTCCATCACATTACCCAATGCATTGTAGAGCTATCATAGGCCCCCCACACTCGTTTTCTCACGAAACCACCTATATATATAAGCAATATCTATGAATCCTAACATAATCATAACACATGATCAATAATAAAGGAAAAATACCATTTTTTCATTTCCATCATAGGACATCATTTCATGATATTGAAATAATCAACCCATTCTCAATACCATTCTCAGTAAAAAAAATACCTAAAAAAGTAATATGGTATTTACTTGTCATTTTAAAAACATTGCATCTTATAGAGGATGCCAAATATCAAATAGTGCTTGTAGTGGTGGAAAGGTCATTGCCACCATGTATGTTTAAATTAAATATTCCTTGTTCATTTAGTACAACACTTCATAGAAAAGAACCCTTTTAAAAATCATTTAATGAAATTAAAAGTCAATGGTTTAATTATACACCATTTAGAAAAGTTCATGTATAAATCAAAATATTCTTCAATGAATGGATTTTGAGACGAAGTCCCTTACCTTGAGTCCGATATGAATCGTTCGTTCTTTAATTTCCTGAATAACAAACATAGGGTAATTTGTACTTTCTTTAGAAAATTTTAATGTTTATTGTTAATTTTATATCACTTATTAAAATTTAAGAACAATTAGTTTATTATTTGTGTTCATATCGAATGTTTTTTTGATGTTCGGTACATGAGTCAAACATGAACTTGTTTTGATGAAAATTATCGATTTTATAATAAATAAATTATCTTGATTACATTATTAATTTTTAAATAAAATATATATCCATTTTATATGTATTTATAATTTTCTATAACATTTGAAGATGATAAATGAAATTCACCATTCATGGAGACGGTAGGTCGTATATATGCATGAACACTACTTTCATTTCTTTTTCATATTAAAGGAATGAAAACTAAATGATACATAGGTATATTATAATTAATGTATAATATTTATGTAATACATGTTCCATAAGTTCGTTAACTCCATCCTTTAAATGTTACATGTATGGAATGAACGATTCATATCACTTTGAGGGGCCGGTAGTCCAGACTTCCCAAAATTAAATTATCATATTTCCTCATTATAGAAAGCATAATGGTATGTGGTAAATAAAAATTACAAAATAATAGAAACAATATAAATGTAATATATATCATATATAAATATAGTTCCATTATAATGTCCATAATGATAGGTGGTAGGATAAAATTAAACAATCATTGTTTCGAGATACATTAATTCAATGTACATAGAAAATGTATAATCTATATCCATTATACGGTGATGTGTGTATATATAGGTTGAAACCTTAGTATAACAATATCAAATTATATTCAGTGTTCTGGTTTTGTAATAAAATAATGGAATAAAAAGAGGTTAGGGGTTTGAAATATAAAATAAATGAAAGGATCTTGAAAGAAGACTTTTCCACTAAATTGTATAACACTTTTTAATTTGAGCCAAATAGCTTTCTTGAATTTCTTTTTCCGAATGTTAAGGTTTCTAGGAGTAAGGGAGTGATGTTGGGAGCTTATTTGAGAAGAATTTGGTTGAGATTATTTAATTTTAAAACTCTAATAGTTCTAATGTGATAATTTTAGGGGATTACATGACTATGGGTCAAGATCCTCTCCACTAATAGGTTTTAGACAAGTTTACATCACAAATTTGACCTTGTCTTCTGTCTTTAACCACTAGTTTAACAAATTTACTATTACCGTGTCTTCTATTATTTTTCACTATATATCCAATATGTTTAATATAAAATTACAAGAAAACATCAAATGGATCATTATTGAAATTTTTTTCATTATATATTTCATTTTATCAAATTTCATATTTTTATGAAGATTATATAATTTATTAAAATAGAATTTTTTTAAACTCATTTATGCAAATTTTGACAGTATTTAGTAACTTATTTTTTTAATATAATAAATACATGATTCATTCCAACAAACAAAATTAACTCAAATATAAAATGTCATAATCATCTCTAAAATTATTCTATGGAATCAAAATCTTCAAATTAAAATTATTCTAATATTTATAAAATCATTTATTTAAATCATTCATTAATAATATAACCACTACATCATCATTGAGTAATAAATATATTTATTTATTTGATGTCTAAAAATTATAAATAAAATAACATGACATAGAAAAATATTTCAAATTTTACATTTCAATTTATTATTAAATAGATCAATTATATAACCCCACCTCAAAATTGTTTTAGTAAAAATATACAGGTTTAGGTTATATTTTTCATAACATTAAATTAATTATTATAACATGTCATTATCACACCCAAATAGATTCATGGTGTCCTAAAATCAACCCAAAGATGATCTTGGTCATCCAATTCTCATCAAATAGGATTATGAAAAGTGTAAGGGTAGTTTTATGTTATTTTAATATTATATTTTTACGCATATTTACCAGATTTACCATTAAACCATGGTACATACAAATAATTACTGAAGTTATAATTAATAATGTAAAAAAATAAAGGGTAACTATTTACACAATTTGGACAATAGGATTTCTAATATGGAATCCATTTTTACAAATTCAGAACACATAATTTGTTGAAATAATTTTAAAATTAATTCTAGTTTTCGAAACTAGAAAGTCAATTTTCAAAAAGTAAAAACTATTAAAAGATTGACAAGCATCTATGTCCAATTTAAATGTGAAATCACTTCCAATTTTAAAAATTGGATTAAATGAGGAAAAAATAATTCAATTACACTTTGAAACAAATTAAAATGAAAATCTAACTGTATAAGAAAATTAGATGAAAAGGCAGTTTTGAATTAAAATTCATTATTCATTATAATATGGATATTTTCAGAAAAATACCAGAATTTCAACCCATGTTAATTTTGATGTCCATATTCTAAAAAAGAAGTTTATTTTCTCATATATAAAATATAAAAGTGAAAAAAACTATATTTAGATAGGGTTCTCTATCAAAAGGCTGTACAATGACCGTTTAAAAATATTTGAGTATTTTATTATTAAGATTTTATTAAATCTCATTTTAAGACTATAAAATTTATTGGATAAATGTAAAATCATTTAACAAATATGTAAAATTATAATATAGTCAATTCTTTTCATTTCTTCCAATATAACAACGAGGCGTTAACTATAAATTAAAATAATAATACTATTATTATTATATTATTCTTCGATATAATTTAGTGTTGTGTGCATCATAATAAATGGGGAAACCCATTTTTTCTTATTGGGTTCGATATCATAAATATTATCCCCTTTAAAGAATAATTAATATTTAATTTTACATTATTAATAGAGATGAAAATGTATTATTCTATAAATACATGGGATGTTACATATTTTGTGATTGGAATTTCAAAAATATAACATACACCAATGTATTCAGTCTACTATTAAAGGAATAATAAGACCATGTTAATTTTTTACCAAAATTATTAGTAAAAGTGAATAAAATTAATCACATTGATTTAGGACAAATTAAGCTTAATTTGGGGCTAAACCTTAATGTTAACGACCCAAATGACCTAGACAGTTGTCCAACAACCATTTTCAATCCATAGTTTGAACATACAGCTTCCATTTCTGAGTTTTTTTGGTTTGGTAAGATTTTTATAGGTAAGAACATTTGAATACGTAATTTTTTTCAAAAAATTCAATGTGAGTCCTTTTCATTCCTTAGAGATGCCTCAACCTCTACCCATTCCTCACACCTCTCAGGGATTTTATGATCATCAAATATCATTACAAATTTCGTCCAAAAAATCCTCCCTTCCACATTACAACTTCCCTTAGGGTATAAACCCTCTAAACACATCCTTTTGGCATAAAATGAAAAGAGTTACTTGATAAAATGGCAATTTCTTCTCTGTTGCTCATTTCCTTAATTTTCCTTCTCCACCATATCAACTCTCTTTATTATGTTATTGTGTGAAAAAACCAGTATAATACATATACTTGGATGTTGTTATGAAATGTATCTGACCTACACTTATATACATCTCAATATAATAGATGTCGATCATACTGTTTCAGTGTACATCAAAATACTGTATCACAAAAAGATGATTGTTCATTTCTCCATTACCACCAATCATATTGTCCATTATGATGGAAAAACTATTTATATAGGTAATATATCATATTCAATACATATTTATGCTTTTTTATTCATTTTAAAACACAAAACATTTTACATTACTTATATTGTTAATACAATAATCTCAGTTGAGTAAGTCTGGACTATCACCCCTTTAAAGTGATGTGATTCATTCACCCTCCACATAGAATGTATTAATGATGGTTATAATGAACGTATATAATATAAATCAAATATTCCCGATACTTTAATAATTATATATATACATATATATACGTTTTTCATTTACATACTTTCTTTAAATATGACAATAAAAATGCAAAAAAACGTTATCGCGTATGTACGACTTACCGTTTCTTATTACATAAATCATTATGAAATAGATTGTTATAATATAATTATACTGGATATAACCTATATTTATATCATTTTCTACATTTTATTATCATGATATATGTATAATGTTAAATGATATAACAAATTAAGAAACATGCAAGTAACAAAGTGATTATTACCCAAAAAATAACCGTAACATATGATCATTTACAAGAGGGTAATATTAGTTTATTATAAAACCATATATGTTAATATATATATATATAAGAATATTATTCTTTAAAATATTTAAAATAAAATAATATTTATTAAACAGGATGCCTGTACAAGTACATAGAGAGTCAAGACACAAGGTATGGGGATTTCATCTCACTACAAATTTCATTGAGATACAATCTATGTTTTCCAATCTTTCCTTTTGTGTGGGGTATGTACTGCTCATTATTTCATTCAATGTATATTTTACATAAATTTATGTGTATTCATATTCCCATTTTATGATCCTTCCTTCAGGGGGATTATGTTTTAGAAGTTACCAAATTGGTATAAATGTTTTTATCTCAAGTTTTCTTCTTTGAGAGTTAGGTTTTGTTAAACACATAAACTCATTTTTGGGGTGAATATACATCCATTTTACATTTACTATCATGAAACTAAATATATTCATGATATTATATGATTCATGTAATTACCTTTCATTATATATAGATCATGATCAAGAGATACCAAGTTATATGAGTTTATTGAGACAATCTCATTGTTTTTTTAGATTGTTTATGTTTATGCTTACTTTAATAAAATATTATGATCCATCACTAAATAATATTAATGATTTTCCTTATCATATTTTGTTTAATTATTTAATAATGAATTGTTACCATTATCTAATATTTGGTATGTAAGTTAGATAGAGAAAGTTTTTTTATGAAACCTGACTTTACCCTCTCCTCAGTCCGAAATCAATGTTTTCTAAAAGGGCTTCTAAGAATATTATAGATTCCCCTATAATATCTAAAATAAAATTTTTCTCTTTTTTCTTTTAACAATATTTTAAGGGAATATTCTTGTCACCTTCTGAACAAGGAACTTTTCTGTCCATTTTTTCATGCATAAGGAATGATCTTTTTACCTCATACAATGTGTATGAATTTACCCACCATTATTTCTTCCAAGCTACCACTGAATTGTTAAAAAAATAATTATTAAGAAAAAAATTTAAAAAATAAATTTTTAATGAAAATTGTTTTCAAAATGGGTTAAAACATCTTTTATTTGTATTCATAGAAATTTGTTTTCAACATGTTTTCAAGTCTTATTTATAGATTTTCAATGTATTTTAAATGAAATGGTTTTCAATATGTTTTCAAGATTTATTTATATGTTTTAAAATTCATTTCAATGAAATATATTTAAAAAAAATTTAAGACATATTTATAGGTTTTCAAATAGATTTCAATTAAATGTTTCTCAAAAAAATTTCAATATTCTTTATATGTTATCATGGAAAATAATTTTCAAATTGTTTTTATGATTTCTTTATATGCTTTGAAAGTATTTTCAATAAACTTATTTCAAAAAAATTCCAAGATTTCATAAAAGGTTTTCAAGTGTTTTCAATGAATATTTTATAAATTTTTTTTGATTCTTATAGTAAATCCATTCGAGAAAAATGTTTACAAAATGATTTCATTTATTCTTTAAATGTTTTCATGGTATTTTCTATGAAAATGATTTTCTGATGGTTTTATGTATTAAAAATCCATTTTCAAACAAGAATGGATATTTACCTTAATAAATGATTTTATATTTCAAAATAATTTTCCATCTAAGATAACATCTATTGATTTTACTCATTCCTTTCTAAGAAATCATTTTAAGGTTCCATTCATATTATTTCTATGAATGAGTTTTGATTAATGCCATGGTTTTTATGAAACTCGTTTCTCGTTGATGGGTAACATGTTTAGGAAACATATTTTCTCTTTTACATGTTATATGATTTTTAACCTCTATTCTTTCCATGAGTTATGTTTATGATTAAATGATTATGAAACCCAGATATTTCCACAGGTTATGATATTTTCACATGATTGTGATAACCATTTCATTTCTTGGGTTGTGATATGTTTATTTATGTTATTGTGGAATATGTATTTATGATTTCATTATTTGATGAGTGGGAAATATATCTCACATCCATTCATTGTGTAAACATTTATATATAATGATATAGAAAAGGCTGGAATAACATTTTAGTCAGTTTAGTAATCCCTTGTCGGAATGAGTATTTATTTGGTTCAGTAATTCCAAGCTAGAATGAGGGTTTACTCAATTCATTAATGCATGGCTGGAATAAGGGTTTACTCTATTTAGTAATGCATGTCTGGAATGGGGGTTCCCATGGTTCAATAAAGTACTTTTCCAACTAATATGGTTTTCTAAGTGATTCCTTGGAAAATATAGAAATCATATTATATGCTTATGTGTTTTCCATTATTCCATTTCTTATTCCTGTCTTATTCTTTCATGGATTATGCACTTTATTTCATAGGATTCTTGTCTTATGAACTGTAGATCATGATCTATGTTATGATCTTTGATATGAAGGGTATAGTGTTTTTTTACATGATCACATTCTAATACCCTTATTCTCATGTTTATTCTTACATGTCTCCCTTGTTTACCCTTACTAAGCATTTGAACTCACCTCGTTTCATATTTTCTTTGTCTATGTTATGAAGAATGGATTAAAGATAAAGTACTAAAGTTGGAGATATTAATGGGAGATTATTAAGATCTTTCCATAGTATAAAATATTTTCTTTCCATGTTTTCAGATACATCAAACTATTATGGTCCTATGGATTGAATTTTTGTAATGTTCAAAATATTCATAAAAAAGATGTAATATCTATCTTTGTTAAGACTAGGTCGCTATATTTGGTATCAATGGAAATTTTTAGTCAAACATTTGATTCTAGGATGAGAAAACCTAAGTGAGTTACTCAAGATTATTTATAAGGATATGTCTAGGGATGTCTCTAGGGATATGTATAAGGATGGGTTAATGTTTAGGAAAATCTCTTAGAATTTTTTTAAAGGATAGAGTGAGTAGTTTCTTATAAATACATTCATTTATGGATACTATAAGTATATTTTGCTCTAGCATAGATATACCTAGGGGTAACATCTCCAATAAGATGTTCTAAGATTGACTCAGGTAAATTTGGTACATGACAATGGGCCTTTCTGCCCTCCTGGATTGTCACTCCAAGGGGATTTCATTTGGAATTCACAAACACTTAATGAACCATCATGAGGGATTTAGATATAAGTTACATATGAATAACCTAAGATAAAATCAAGGCATAATATATATAGGAGGATTCATGATTTAGACATTTTATATGTAATTATTTTCATTACTATGTGATTTTCTACTATGATAAGTAATGCTCACGCTATGCTTCTAGTTTTAGCCAATTGTGGGAATCGAAAGGAACTCGATTAATGTTGAATGTGATGGAAGATTTTATAACAAGAATTCAAGTGGGATGATCACTAGAGTGAATGATGTTGTGATCATGCCTAATCAATTTTCATGGAATATGATTAACAATGTTTACCTTAACCTACTATCAAACTCATCAAGGAAGAGAAAGAAGGAGTTTGATGAGAGTTTGGGTAATGGAGACCATGAATGAAAAGAATATTATGTTTCCTTTATAACAATAATATGGAAATAATCACCTAATTTAATTTATTATAGGAATATGAAGTTGTTTTGACTTTGGAAAAGAGAAACAAAAAGAATATGACTAAAAGGGAAAAAGAAGAGTTTAGTTAGAAAAATGGATGGTAATTTGGGTCCTTATATGTTTTCCTTGAATGTTAAGTGTTTTAGGTGTGGAAAAAATGGTCATTATGAAACCCAATGTACCGAGAGAAATTTTCTTGATGAGAATCAGCAAGGTGGTGCGAGTATTGGTTACATTGTGGAGGATGACGAGACTGTGCATGAAATTTAAAAGGAAATATAAGGACTCGGCCATAAAACATTACATAATCTTGAATTAAATGAATAATTAACATTAAGGATATTTTTAGGTTAAGATTTTTAGATAATTAGTCCATAAATATTACATTACATCTAAAAAATACAAAGTAGACACTCCTACACAGTTTCAATTTTTTCACAAAATAAATGATCCCATCCTTGACCCTAATCCACTTTATGTCATATTAAAAACATTTCAAAAACTAGCGATTAGTATATAAAGATCACTAACGGATACAAGAAGAAGGAAAACTATTAGTTTTTCAAAAAAACAAATAAACCATGAATACTTTATCATAAATAATAATTTTTACCTTTTTGAAGTAGTAAATACTCTTCACTAAATAAAAGATCATTACTTACCCTTTTGTAACCCAATGATTACCATAAAATCCATATAAATGACACATAACAAATAAAGGTAAATTGGGACATAGACATACTTAAAAGCCATAATCATACGGTCAATTTCCACACATATCACTAAATGGAACACCTATACGGCTTACTTCCATACACAATGCATTGGACGTTATAACGTAACCACCTGTCTTGGTTTTCACCGCACCACCCGAAATTTGGTTTATCACGTAACCACCCATCAAAGGTCTAAGTACCATTATAAAATCATAACACATAAAAACCAATATAAAGGAATGATAACATTTCCACATTTCAATCACAAACTATCATTTAAATATATTGACATAATTGAATCCTTTATCAAAAAAATTTTCAATACCAAAATACGTAAAGGAGTATATGGTATTTATTTTCTTTTAAAACCCTTATGATGTGTTGAGGAAACCAAATATCAAATAACACTCACGGCGGTGGAAAAGGACATTGTCACTATGTACGTTAAAAAGAAACATACTTTTTGTCATTTAGTAAAACTCTTTGTAAAGAAAAGATTCCTTTTGATTAAAAGTAAAAGTCAAAGGGGTTTATACAAAATATAAATGAATGTTATGTATAAGGTAAAATATGCCTCAGTGAAAAGAGATTGAGGCGAAGTGTCATGTCCCCCTCCCACCAAATATGCCCTTCCTGAGATGGAAATGGTGAAAATGAGATAATGACCCCCGGAGTCCTGCCTCCAGTAGGCCCCTGGGTGGTGACTAGCACCAAGGGTATGAGTTTTCACAAATATGGGAGGCATTACCCTTTTTATTATTTATTATCGGGAAATAGGATGAGTCAAAACCAAAATAAAAAGGAACAAGTAAAAGAAAATAAAACCCAAACCAATCCCACATGCATGTTTAAACAATTTTGAACCAAGGTACAAGTACATGGAAGCGCAAAAGTACAATAACAAAAGAAACAAGAGTACATTAACTGCAACAACTCCAATTTTCCCGACTAGTAGGGTCCCGCACAGCCCAGGTAGTCCTCCTGGAAACCTAAAAGTTAACGTAGGGTGATCATACAAGTATACTCAGTAGGGAAAGCTAAATCTCTCATGCATAAGTGGGGAGACATCCTAATGTCTTGTGAGAACAACAAAAGAAAACAAAACCTATCAAGAAAATCTATCCACCCAACCTCACCAGGCACGCTCACCAAAAATAGAAAAAAATTTGTAGTAGTATATAAGAACAAGTATTGGGTACCCAACACCATTTCCCACTAGCTAGTTGCTCTTCCTAATGGCGAACGTCCTGATGCTACCACACTCTTCTCGGTCGCACAAACCATGGCCTCAAGAACCACATATATCGCCCGCACAAACCTGGGCCTCTCAAACCACATATCCCACCCGCACACACCTGGGCCTCACAAACCACATATCCCGCCCTTACACACCTGGGCCTCACAAACCACATATCCCGCCCGCAATCACCTGGGCCTCATCCCAAAGATTTTTGGGAATAGTACACCTACCCGAAGAGTATTGGGCTGAAACCACCCCAATTGAAACCTACACGAAGAGTCTTGGGTGTAAGGTTGCCTCAAGACATCACAGCCTATGGAAGAAGGAGTAGGAAGGAGCTAATAACTAAGGGGAAAACACCCTCTCCCATGAAATGGGAGTGTTCGACACTAAGTGCTCAACATGGGTGTTGTGCCACAAGTCCCAAAAATACAGATATATATATGTATACCAAAGATACAGCCCAACCTATGGCTTCTAAATAGAGAAACTGAGCATGTTCCTCGACACTGCTACTATGAAGTATGCATACAAAAAATAGTCCCAACCACATTTAGGTTTTCATGTTTCATCAGTAATAGTTTATTAGTTCCTTAACTACTTGGAAACTATCAAAATAGATCAAGCATTTCGTAGAAAAAAATCCCTCCCAACCACAAATCAAGGTAGATAAAACCCAAGAAACACAACCCAACCATTTGTCATCAATAAAACCCCATTGATTGATCCTGCATTTTATTCATTATCTTTCCCCACAGTTCATTTATCAACTTTCCACTTTCTTCTAACAACACAACCCATTACTGCAGCCATGCTGCCACTATAACCACATCTCCACCACTTTATCAAAAAACAGGGCTCGTGCCACATCATCACCCCTTTAACATCATTTACCGCAACCCCGCTACCCATCCCGTTCGTAAAAACAATGGATTCCCTCCCCCCCTTTTGAACACCACATGACCAACATGTACCCACATATTCATTATTCCATTTTGTTCAACCGGGGTGATCACACAAGGGTTCCAGATTTTAAATCATTCAACTTTATGGGATTATCCAAATTCCACATTCCATAAGGTTCCACCCACAAAATGGTCCAGAAAGATAGGGCAACATTTAATTGCACTAGTAAAGGCACCAAATGACCATGATTTTTAGTAGGAATAAGCCTATTCAATTCACAACATAACAATAGGATAAACAAGATAAACATAACAACTTCCCCGTCCCCGTTCATTAACAAATTATTATCTTTATTTATTGGTTCAACATTATATCACAAAAACAAGAGGATACCCACCCTGCATGATGCACAAAAGAGAGAGACAAAGGTAGGATCCTTACCTCAACAGGTTCTAATCACAACGCTCCCCATGATCAACATTATAAGACATCCGTCGGCACTCTCCGCTTCTGTCAAAACCCAAAAAACCTACTCGGGAGGAAGCTGGGAAAGGAAAGACCAAAGGGAAACCTATAGGTCCAATCTCAGAAGACCCGCCTCGTCGTTACGATCTCATGGCCACTGACAGATCATAAATCGGAGCTCAGACAGAAATGTTATGGAATAATATAGCTTTGGAGTCTCTTGGGAGAGCTCTGCTCGAGGGAAAGGGGAGGAGAGGAGTGCATTGAAAAGGATGAGAGGCCCCCTCATTTTATAGGCGAGAAAAACTAAAGTACACGGTGTGTACTTTCTAGTACACGGCGTGTACTCGGCCATTTTACATGGTATCTACGTGGCTCCTAACACAGCATTAATTGCGGCACACGGTCATTGACTGGTCAACACATGGTTTGAGGGTAACGCACACGCGGGGAGGAACTACATGACGTGTAGTATGGGATACACAGCATATACTAATTTATTTCACGCGGCAAGGACACGACCTCAATAGGGCACACGACTATTGACTGGTCAACACACAGTTTGAGGGTAACACACACGCGGGGAGGAACTACACGACATGTAGTATGCGATACACGACGTGTACTCTTTTATTTCACAGGGAAAGGACACGACTTCAACATTGGGTATACCTGGAATGGTCGTACACGGCCTGTACTCACACTACACGGCGTGTAGTTAAAAAATTCTGAAAAGTGTGGGAAAAGTCCATTATACCCTATAGAACACTTCATGACCCTCTTATCGACAAAGGAATGGGCCGGAGAGGTACGAGCCATTACATCAGATACCTCTTAAAAAATTCTCAACCATGAGAATTCAGAAACCAACCCAGAGGAAGACAGCAAGATACCTCTTAGGGATCTCGTTATAACAGGAACCCAACCAAAAACCCTAATCATATGTGTTAGGAATTGCCTCTCCTATGTTGAGATATTATCCGCTTTAGGCTGCACTGACTCTCCTACACGGGATTAATCGCATCCGCAATAATACGTCTCGATTGAGGATCAGGTTTTTCCTTTTCCCCACACATCCAGACATGTTAAATATTTCCAGAGAACAAGGAAAAAAAATCCAGCAATAGATAAGCCAAACATTCTATATGTCAATGGTACATAGTATAACATCAAAACAAAGCTCAAAAGAACAATAAAAACACAAATCAAAACAACTACAGGTACTGAGCATGCATCTAGGCCTCCCACTCCCAAGTTCTATCCTCGATGCCACAATTCCTCCACAACACACGAACCAAGGCGATGGTTCATCCACGGAGCACCTTCTCTCTACAATCCTTGATTCTGACTGATCATTCCTCGAAGGTCTGATAATATCCCATATCTAACTATGCCCAGTCGATAATGTGAGAGTCGTCGTGTAAGTACCAACGATGCTGGGAGACCTGGAAGACATCATGAACCTTCTCGAACTGAGGTGGCAGGGCTAGCTGATATGCCACCTCGCCGACTCGCCTCAGCACATCAAAAGGTCCGATGAACCTAGGGGAGAGCTTACTCCCCTTCCCAAACCTCTACTACCCCCATCAAGGGGAAACCTTGAAGAACACATGATCTCCCACCTCGAACTCCAAGGGCCTCCTCCGACAATCAGCATAAGACTTCTGTCGGTCCTGAGCTGCTTTCATCCTCACATGCACAAGCTGGACTTTCTCTGTGGTGCTCTGTACTACCTCTGGCCCAAGAGCACATGTCTCTCCGACCTCTGCCCAAAAAATGGGTGAACTACATGGTCTTCTATACAATGCCTCAAATGACTCCATGCCAATAGTAGAGTGGAAGCTATTGTTGTAGGCAAACTCTACTAAAGACAAGTGTCGCACCCATGATCCTCCGAAATACTGAAGGCATGCTCACAACATGTCCTCCAATGTTTGGATAGTCCTCTATGTCTTCCCATCGGTCTGGGGGAGGAAAGCAGTGCTAAGGCATAGCTGGGTGCCAAAAGCATGTTGTAAACCCTTCCAAACTCGTGAGGTGAATCGAGTATCCCGATCTGAGATGATTATCTTCTGAACCCCATGAAAATGCACCACCTCGTCTATGTACCTCGGTGTTATAGTACCCACCAGTCCCGACTCCTTAATTGCTAAGAAGTGAGATGATTTCATCAATCGATCGACCACTACCCAGATAGCAGAATAACCACCCTGAGCTCTGGGTAGTCCTGTTATGAAGTCCATTGAGATGTCATCCCATTTACACTCGGGGACATCTAAAGGATGCAACAAACCACTGGGAACACGGTGTTCGGCTTTTACATGCTAAAACACTATGCACTTATCCACAAACTCTGCCACTGCCCGTTTCACCCCGGCCCAACAAAACTGTTCCCTCAGGCCCTGGTACATTTTTTAAACTCCCAGATGCACTGCTAAGGCTGGGCTATGTATGTCACGGAGAAATACCTCATGCATCGCCTCCAGAATAAACAACCTTCCATGAAAGAGCATCCGATTTTGGTTTTCCTCTGACCATCCTTCTAGATCATTCCTCTAATCGATACGATCCCACATTACATCTTCCTCGGAGTCTCCCCACTGAGACTCTTCCACATGCTACTACAAGGAGGATTGCACCGTCATCTAAAACAAATAGCCTCTAACACCTTCTACCCTTTCCTCCAAGTGCAAGGCAGCCAACTCTCCCATTGCTTTCCAAGAATCAGTAGATTGATGAACCACTTCTTTATGTGACTTCCTGCTCAGGGCATCAGCCAAAACATTTCCCTTACCTTCTGTGTAAGAGATCTCGAAGTCATAGTCATGGAGAAACTCGACCCATCTCCGCTTCCGTATGTTTAGGTCACGCTGGGAGAAGATATAATGTAAGCTCTTGTGATCTAATAAGACCACAAAAAAATTCTCAAAGAGGTAATGTTTCCACAACTTTAGTGCGAACACTACTGCTACAAGCTCTAGGTCATGGGTGGCATAGTTACGCTCGTGAGGGTGAAACTGCCTAGGACCATAATAGATCACACCTTTCTTCTGCATCAGTACGTACAATAAACCAATTCCAGAAGCATCAAAAAACACCTCTTACAGCAACCCATCCTCTGGAAATATGAGTACTGGAGCACTGACCCACTTCTCTTTCAGGTTGTCGAATGCTTCCTGGAATTGCTCGCTCCATAGGAAAACTTGTTTCTTCCTATTCAAAGATGTCAATGGATTATCAACTCAAGAGATGTCCAAAACGAACCTCTAATAATAACCTTCCCACCCCAAGAAACTACGAACTTCTTCCATGATCTTGGATTCCGCCCAAGAAACAACTGCCTCCACCTTCGACGGGTCCACTGACACTCCATGCTGAGACACCACGTGCCCAAGGAAGTGTACTTCTTGCACCAAGAACTAACAATTCATCAATTTCCCATAAAGATGGTGGTGTCAAAAGAATCCCAAGACTACCCTGAGATGCTCAACGTGCTCCTCCTCTGATCTTGAGTAGATCAAGATGTCATCGATAAACACAATGACGAACCGGTCCAGAAACTCTCGAAAGACAAAGTTCATAAGTCTCATGAGCACAGCTGGTGCATTCGTAACTCCAAACGGCATCCCTACAAACTCGATGTGCCCATACCTACACCTAATAGCCATTTTCGAGATGTCACGGACTTTTACCCTCAGCTGATGATATCCAGATAATAGATAAATCTTTGAAAACCAACCTGCTCTCCTTAGCTAGTCGAAGAGATCATCTATCCTTGGAAGGGGGTAACGATTCTTGACAGTTACCTGATTCATCCTTCGGTAGTCTATGAAAAGCTTGAGACCACCATCTGCCTTCTTCAGGAACAAAACTGGAGCACCACATGGCAACACGCTGGGTTGAACAAAACCCTTCTCCATCAAATCGTCAATATGAATCCACAACTCCCGTAACTCCAAAGGTGCAATACGATAAGGGGCCATCGAAATGGGACAAGCACCAGGCTATAAGTCTATCATGAAGTCATCGTCATGTCGGAGGGTAGAGTCACAACCTCATCGTGAAAAACATCGAGGAACTCCCCAACAACCTATCGAACAACCATAATCTCTGTATCATATGAAACCACTGATAACCCTCCTAACAAGAAAAGTAGAGGCTCCACATGCCGGCTTCCAACCTGATAGCTTCTCTTGTCAAAAAAAGCTACACGATGTCCATCCACATCAGAGAACACGACTCTTGTTCGGAAGCAGTCGATAACGGTATTAATAGAAAACTTCCAGTTGATGCTTAGGATGACATCGTAGGGCTGCATCTGTAGAAAAAGAAGATCCCCACTAGATCTATGTGGTCCCAATGTCAACACACATCCCTGGCATACACAAGATACGCTGGTCTGACCTCCAACTTATGTACTCAGCACCAGGGGTATGGAAGGTCTCTCTATGTCTAAACCCAAATAATGGGCTAGACCGGGTGCAAAAAAGGAGGGTGAAGCTCCTGAATTGAACAAAGAAAAATGAGAGTGCTGAACAAACAAATTTTACCTCGAACCACCTCTGGTCATGCTGGAGCTTCCAACTCTACTGCGTGCAACTGTCCATGCCCAGCTCCTCTGCCTCTCTAATGTCGACCAACTCCCCAACCACACCCTGGTCGAGGTCCATAAGGAGTACCCTGAGTTCGGCCTCCTCATGCAATGTCTGCCCTCGGAAGAGCAGGGTTCGGCTGCTACTGGAAGGGCCTCGCTGGAAACTGGTGCTGGTGAGGCGGGCGATGAACTTGCCCACCTCCACCGTACTGAGCTCGGGTCGGTAACTAACTCTGGATGTGCCCAAAACCTCCAGAATAGAAACACTTCGGTCCTAGGCTCCTGATAATTGGACAAGGGCCTAAATATCTGAACTTGAACTGATGGGGCCTGCTCCCCACTAGCCTGAATCTGGAAGGTCCTATCACAGGAAAACTGCTACTGACTACCTTACCCTTCGACGACCCCGGCTGGATCCCCTCTCGTGGTGCACCTCCCTGAGATTTCAGCCTCTCTACAACCTCTACCTTCTTCTATAATTCCATGTATGTTGGAAGGGTTAAGGGGGTGACAACATACTGGAGTGAAGGACGAAGCGGCTCCTCCAAACAACTCGCCCGAGACTCCTCATCCAGAAAGAGATCCGAAGCAAAGAGTAGGAGATCCTTGAACATGATCCCCAACTCTCGTACTAACATACTCCCCTTCTAGAGGGAGATTAAGTCCTTCCGCTTCTCCACCTTGATCATGGAAGAAAGGATTTTATCTCGGAATTCCTTCTCAAAGTCAACCCACTGAACCTCTTCCTATGTCCTCTCTCCAAGGTAGAGAGTCCACCACTGATGTTCCACACCTCTCAGATGACTGACTGCTAGGGAAACCTAGTACTCCCTCAGAGTGCAGATCAAAGTAAAAGTGATCCCTAGCTCTTCAATCCACCCCTCTGTCTCCATATCTGAAGTACTACCCTTGTACTTGTCGAGGGTTTGTCGCTGGAAAGAACATAGATTCTTCTTCGACGGGCTATCTTCATCCTCTCGATCAATCCTCAACTGATCGAAAACCTAAATCTACTAGGCCACGTCTGTTTGAGCCACTCTGGGATGACGTCTAGGTGTTATAGCTGTATAGTAAAAAAATATCACCTAAGCGCAACTATTAAGGAAATTTCTCAAGGTTTCATTTTATCACATTATTTCTTTCCCAGAACGCCCAAATCAAGTAAAACACAATCATGATGATGCATGTACCTTCCCTAGGGTCTCTACCTTGTGGTCAATGTAGTCTCACATGGTCATTTGGTAGGCTCAGAGTCCTTGCATCAGATCATGGGTGCCCTAAAATCCCGTGACCTAGCAGGTCTTCCCTGGCCTATGTCATGCACTAAGATCAGCCAACACTATCTCCCTACCATCCCATGAAATCCTCACTGTGCCAAACTCTAGACTCTATCTTATCTCTCAAACTTCCTCTGATACCATTCTATCATGACCCACTCCCACCAATGATGCCCCTCCTGAGCGGGCAATGGTTAAAGGGAGATAATGACCCCCGGGTCCCACCTCTAGTAGGCCCCAGGGTGGCGACTAGCAACAAGGGTATGAGTTTTCACAGATATGGGAGGCATTACACTTTTTATTATTTATGTTCAGGAAATAGGATGAGTCAAACACCAAAAGAAAAAGGAGAAAGTAAAAGAAAATAAAACCCAAACCAATACCGCATGCATGTTTAAACAATTTTGAACAAAGTTACAAGTACAAGAAAGATCAAAAGTACAATACCAAAAGAAACCGGAGTATAGTAACTGCAACAACTCCAACTATCCCGACTAGTATGGTCCCGCATGGCCCTAGTTGTCCTCCTGGAAACCTGAAAGTAAACATAGGGTGAGCATACAAGTATACTCAGTAGGGAAACCTAAAGCTCTCGTGCACAGGTGGGGAGAAATCTTAATGTCCCATGAGAACAACAAAAGAAACCAAAACCTAGCAAGGAATTCTATCCACCCATCCTCACCAGAAACTCTCACCAAAAACACAAAACAATAGGTACTAGTATATAAGAACAAGTATTGGGTACCCACACCATTTCCCACTAGCTAGCTACTCTTCCTAACAGAAAACATCATGATGCTACCACACTCTTCCCGCCCACACACACCTGGGCCCCAAGAACCACATATCCCTCCTGCACACACCTGGGCCTCTCAAACCACATATCCCTCCCGCACAAAACTGGGCCTCACAAACCACATATCCCGCCCGCACACACCTCGGACTCAAAAACCACATATCCTGCACGCACACACCTGGGCCTCACAAACCACATATCCCGTCTGCACACACCTCGGCCTATCCCGAAGATTCTTGGGAACAGTACACCTCCCCAAAGAGTCTTGGGCTGAAACCACACCAATTGAAACCTACCCGAAGAGTCTTGGGTGTAAGGTCACCTCAAGACATCACATCCAATGGATGAAGGTGCATGAAGGGGATAGTAACTAAGGGGAAAACACCCTCTCCCATTAAATGGGAATGTTCAGAACTAATTGATCAACATGGGTGGGGTGCAAAAAGACACAAAAATACAGATATATATATATATGTATACTAAACACACAACCCAACCTATGGCTTCTAAACAGAGAAACTGAGAACATTCCTCGGTACTACTACTATGAAGCATTCATACAACAAACAGTCCCAACCCATTTAGGTATTCATGTTTCATTAGTAATAGTTTATTATTTACATAACTAATGGGAAACTATCAAACCAGATCAAGCGTTTCGTAGAACAAAATCCCTACCAACCACAAATCAAGTTAGATAAAAAAACAAGCAACACAACCCAACCTTTTTCATCAATCAAACCCCATTGATTGTTCCCGCGTTTAATTCATTATCTTTCACCACATTTCATTTATCAAGATTCCACTTTCTTTTAACAACCCAACCCATTACTACATCCATGTTGCCACTACAACCACATCTCCACCACCGTATCACAAAACAAGGCTCGTGCCACACCATCGCCCCTTTAACATCATTTATCGCAGCCCCACTAGCCATCCCATTCGTAACAGCTCTGGATTCACCCCCCCCCCCTTCACACACCACATAACCAACAAGCACCCACATGTTCATTATTCCATTTTGTTCAACTGGGGTGATCACACAAGGGTTCTAGATTTCAAATCATCCAACTTTACGTGATTAACCAATTTCCACATTCGACAAAGTTCCACCCTCAAAACGGTCTAGAAATATAGGGCAACATTTAATTGCGCATGAAAATTCCCCTAATGACCGTGATTTTCAGTAGTCATAAGCCTATTCAATTCACAACATAACAATAGGATATACAAGATAAACATAACAACTTCCCCATCCATGTTCTTTAACCATTTATTATCTCTATTTATTGGTTCAACTGTATATCATGAAAACAAGAGGTTACCCACACCGCATGATGAAAAAAAGAGAGATACAAAGGTTGGATCCCTACCTAAACAGGTTCTGATCACACCACTCCCCCTGATCAGCTTTAGAAGACGTCCATTGGCGTCCGTCGCCTCTGTCAAATCCCGAAAAAACCTCTTCTGGTTGAAGTTGTGAAGGAAAGGACAAAGGAAAAGCAATAGATCCAATCTCAGAAATTCCGGCTCGTCATTATGATCTCGTGGCTGCTGATGGATCGTAAATCGGAGCTCGGACGGAAAAGTTATGGAAGAAATGAGCTTTGGAGTCTCTTGGGAGAGCTCTGCTTGAAGGAAAGGGGAGGAGAGGAGTGTTTTGAAAAGGAGGAGAGGCCCCCTCCTATTATAGGTGAGAAAAACTAAAGTACACGGCGTGTAATCGGCCATTTTACACTGTCTCTATGCGGCTCCCAACAAGACATTCAACGAGTCACATGGTCGTTGACTGGTCAACACACGGTTTGAGGGTAACACACACGCGTGGAGGAACTACAAAGCATGTTATATGGGATACACGATGTGTACTAATTTATTTCACATGTCAAGGACAAGAACTCAACACGGAACACATCTGTTGATTGTTCAACACATGGTTTAATGGTAACATGCATGTGGGGAGGAACTACACGACGTGTAGTATGGGATACACGACATGTACTCGTTTATTTCACATGGCAAGGACACGGCTTCAACACTGGGTATACCCAGCAAGGTGGTACACAGCGTGTACTCACACTACACGGCGTGTAGTTACAAAATTCTGAAAAGTGTGGGAAAAGCCCACTTTACCCTCCCGAACACTTCATGGCCCTCTTTTCAACAAAGGAATGGGCCGGAGAGGTCTGGGCCATTACACAAAGTCCCTTACCTTGAGTCCGACTTGACCCGTTCGTTATTTAATCTCCAGAATAATAAACTAATGATAATTTATAATTTATTAAGAACCCTCCTCAAGATTATTATCCCTTTTATATAATTTATTACCATTTCATAAACATTATGTAATCATTTTAGTTAATAATGGTCATTTGGTTGATATTTGGTACTTGAGTCCAAAATGAACAGCTTATATTTACAAGTTGTCCATGTTGTCAGTAGTTCATTATATCCAGAATGATATTCATTATTTAGATATCATATATATCATATATATCATGTATATATTTATTTATTTATTTATTTATAACATTACATATCATTTGGAGGTAAGAAATGAAATGCACCATTCATGGAGACGGTAAGCCGTACGTACGCATGAACGCTACTTTCATTTCTATTTATTATTTTAATGGAATTAAAAAATAATGATACAAAGGTATATTATAATTCTAGTATAATATCATATATAATATCATTGTCTCCATCCTTTATACATCCCACATATGGCATTAATGACTCATATCACTTTGAGGGTCGATAGTCCGCACTTCCACTAATGAGATTATCTCGTTTGCCCATAATGGAAACCATAAAGTCTTGCTATAAATGGAAATTATAGAAGAATAAAGAGAAAATAAACATAATATATTTCATATATAAAGACAGTTCCATCTTAATGGCCACCATGAGAGATGGATGGAGATATTTGAACAATCCTCGTTTCATGAGCCACTAGTTCGCCATCCACAGAAACATTATGTTCTTCATACATTTGAAAAAGGTGTGTGTAAGAGTAGTTCGAATCCTTCTCATTAAAAAAGCCTTGTATATTGAGGATTCTGTTGTTGTTACAAAAGAATGTAATAAAAAGAGTTTAAGGGATGGAGATGTAAAATAAAAGAAAACAATTTAATAAAAACTGTTACCTTTAATTTGGGTAACTCCCTTTGGTTTGAACCAAAGGAATTCTTGAAGTTCCTTCTACCTAAGGTAAGGCTTCTAGGAGGAGGAAGTGGACGTAGGTAGATTAATGGGAAGAGTTTGGATGAGCCAAAAGGCTTGAGAGTTGTGAGGAATTGGTTAGAAATGGTCCCCTTTTATAAGGGGGAGGAGGGGATCTTTAGAAAAGTGTGAAAATATTATTTTATTATATAATGATATTTGGTTTCTAAACGGCCAAAAATAATTACAGTCAAAGATAAAATGACTCATAGTCTAAATAATAACATCCAATATGAATTGTACAGGTTTTGGATAATATTTTAATCATTATAAACTTATTTATTTAAATCATTTATTAATGAGGTTAATACTGCATCATTATTGTGTACTAAATAATTCAAATTATTTGATATCTAAAAATTATAAAAAAAAACCATGATGTAAGAAATCATTTTCTATTTCAAATTAATATTTATAGTCGATAAGATAATTTATATAACCCCTTGTAAAAATTAATCTACTAAATGATATTTTCTTTTGACATTTTTGCCTTTACTTTCAGTTAATTAATCTAAATTGTCATTATCACTCTCAAGTGGCTCCATGGGGTCCTAAAATCGACAAAAAAAATTGCATTTCTGTTAATGACTCATAAAATATGGTTTGGACATGAGTTAAGGTAATTTTGAATTATAATAATATTCTTTTTACCTTGAATTACCAGATTTACCTTTATTAGCGTTAAATAATAGTCAAAATTTACTATTCACCAAAAATTATTTTCACCTTATTGAACCAAATTTTAATTAATAATAACAATCGTGTATGTCGGATTTTCGAAATTCAATTCACAGAAGTGGTAAAATTTCATTTAAATGAAAAAGTCAGATTTTTTTAACTACTACTAAGTTGTTTCACTATTCATCAAAAATTTAAGTTTTTCAGATAAATACAAAAAATTCAGCCTAAACTATTTTTGATATTCCGAATTAAAAAATGAGGTCTATTTTGATAAATTAAAAACATAGAAGTTGAATTAATTAACTTAAAACAAATTCCCATTATTAAAAATAAATAGCGTGTTTTTAAGAAACATTAACAATCAAAAGATTGACACTTGTTTATGTCCAATTTCAAAGTTAAATTATTTTAATGACCAACATTGGATTAAATGGTAAATATATATATTCTAATTACACTTTAAAAACAATTAAAAAGATAATATAACCATAAAAATATATTATATTAAAACACAATTTTGAATTAAAATACAATATTTTCCACTATTCATTAAAAAATAAACCTTATCAGAAAAATGCCAAAAGATTACACAAAGTAAATTTTGATGTCCCCATTCTAAAAAAGATTTTATTTTTCAAATAAAATTTATTAAAGTGACCAAAAACTAGATTTAAAAAGGTTTCTCCATCAGAATGCGGTAAATCGACCCTCTAAAGAATATTAGATTATTTTTTACTTAAAATTGGATTCATTCACATTTTAAGCCTCAAAAATGTATTGGATAAATGTAAAAATATTTAACAAAAACGTATAATCACAATTTAGTTATTTTTATTCCTTCCTTCCAATACAACAGGTCGGTGTTAACTACCATTTAAATTAATATTATTATATTATTAGTGTGCAATGTAAAATTTCAAATAAACCCATTGTTGCGTACCAGGTACGCCATCGAACATAGCGTCCCATTTAAAGTAAAATTAATATTTAATTCACAAATATTAATAAATATAAAATATGTCTTATTCTATATTTACCTGGGATGTTACAGGAAATGGGTATTATTGTGAATGTTTTAAGGATAAAGAAATCAATGTATTTATGTATTTGGATTCTAGGATTAAGAATAGTGAATTATTTATGGGATGATCAATTTATGTTTTGATAAGGATTTATAAGAATAAATTGAATGGTCATGATGGAATAGAAATTTTATCTCAGGATTGTTAAAATTTTGACTAAGAGAAGCTAACCCTTAAAAGGTTATTTATGTTAAGATATTGTTTTATAGATAAAGATACATGGGTTATGAATAATTAAATCAGACAGTAATGATTACCTTGGAACTATGTAAGGATATATTTATAGGTGGTTTATGCTGCCATTTTTGATGATTACATCATTTTTGTATTTATGGAATATATCCAATATACTTTGGAATGAGGAAGCATGCATGTTTACCAAAAATATTTATGGTAATTCAGGTTGTTACCATGTTTTAAGGGAATATACAATAGGGGTAATCACATGTTGGTAATGTTACAACCAAGATATAATTTAGGATATAGGGGAATCAATGTTAATATGATTTCATGACTCTATTTATAATTTTTTCAATTTTCATCTTTCTGATGAGTTATAAGGCTAACCGTTCACAAAAACTCAAAGTTAAACATCGAAAGAAGTGTGTGTGCACTGAGTTTGTATTGAAAAACATAGTTAAAAGGCTTATCAGTGAAAAAACTTATTTCTAGGATTTCTATCATATATATTATATTAGTACAGTTCTAAAAAATGACATCGTGTTTTTTGGGTTACAACCAATCATGTCTAGCAAGGTCGCCGGTCTTAAACCCATGACTGAAGGATGATAAGAGTTTCACGCCTACCAATGGCCTATGGGATGTCCAGGTTAATGTATATTTATTTTTAATGAATAAATATTTATGATAAACTATTAGTGTGAATTTTTTTTGTATATTAAGGAATGTTGTTTTTTAAACAAAATTAGTTAGAATTATTATTCTTTATGGGATTTAGGATTCATTAAAAGAATATTTTAGTGCCTTATTCATAAAAGTTAATTTCTAGACATTCATCTCATGAGGTATATAATTTATTAAAAAATAAAATCAAAACCTGATTATAAAATTTTGTTTATAGATATATTTCAATAATTACTCAACGTTCTATAAGTGATCGAAAAGAATTGTTGTCCTAAACCCTTAATTTTTGTTGAGACGATGGCATTTTAAATATTGACAAATTTATGAATTCTAAGCCCTGAAAATTCCTTTCATCAATCAATAGTTTTTTATTGATGACTTCAATCAATCCCTATAAATATTTTGGATTTTCGTCCTTGTCCAATCTTCACTCCAAACATGTATTCTTCGATGTAGAAACCTAGTTATATGTTAGTTTAGGTAACTATTACAGTTCCAAATTTTCCTATCAAGGGAAGTTATAATATCCATTTTTAAGATGTGGTTTTATATGAATGAAACATTTAAGTAATAAACCATCAATAACCCAAAATAATTTTGGAGGAAAAATTCAATTTATGGGGTTAGAATGTAAAACCCCAAATATTTTGACTATTATTTTCTTCCGAATTAATTTATCTTTTCAATATTTTTCATTTCACATGACAATAAATATATATATATATATATATAACCACTAAATAAAACATTCCTTTTTCATTAAATACCAAATTGGCTTGTGCTACATGTAATACCAACTCAGCGTATGATGCATGTAACAATGAGTTTCTATGCAACATATAATTTTATTATTTTAACTAATTAAATAATATAATTATAACATATAAATTAAACATGGTAATATATAATTTTCAAATATTGATTCTTTATATAAATAAAACATATTGATAATGAAAGATAATAATTTTGGTAAAGTCTTACTATGTTAAAAATATAGTTTTCCGGAATGAATCAATTTTAATAATAAAAGTGATTTTAAAAAGTTTTATAGATTAAATTTGAAAAGATAAATATCATTTTTGAATTTAAAATCATAAAATTAGAATAGGTTAAATTATTGGGTTTCTTTTGAGAAACTTCATTTATTGATGAATAGTATAAAATACAGTTCTTTTGTTAAAAACTACCTTTCTGTCTAATTAATTATTAATTCTAAATGATATTATAAATATTTTTTAAGTTAAATTAATATGAATATTAAATATATTAATTTTATTATATTTATTAGGTTCAACTTCACTTGGAAGATGAATAAAAAATATTCGCACACTTTTGATCTTTTTCCTATTTTATAACCCCATTATTTCATCCCGTCTGCGGGATTAGTACTAATCATAATTTTTCCAATTCTATTATTGGAAATTAAAAAATAAAACATATAAATCTTTTTTCATTAGAATAATTATATTATAATAATACCATGTTAATTTTTTACCAAAAATTATTAGTAAAGTGATTAAAAATAATCACAACGATTAAGGACAAATTAAACTTAATTAGGGACTAAACCATAACATTAAGGGCCCAAATGACATAGATAATTTTTGAAAACCCATTTTATATGCATATTTAATCTATAAACCATCAAATTATAGATTTTACTTGGTTTTTTTATACTTTTTGTAGGTAAAAACATGTGTACACCTAATTTGTTTCTAATAATTCTATTTGAGTCCTATTCCGACCCTATAAAAAGACACCACCTCTTCGCATTCCTCACACCTATAAAAACTTTAATTTTTGTCCAATATCAGAAAAAAATTTCTCCATAAAATCCTCCCTCTGACCTTAAAGCTTCCCTCGGGGTACAAACCCTCTCAATGGAGCCTTTTTCCACAAACCAAAAGGAGTTTCCCGATTAAGAGGTAACATCTCCTCTCAAGCTCCTTTACATTATTTTCCTTCCCACCACATAAAATATCCTTATTCCATTATGGTGTAGAAAAAAAGTTTCTTATATATACTAGGATTTTTTATTCAATTTTTCTTACCTATGCTTACACACACCTCTATCTAATATATGTTGAACATACTGTTTATGTGTACGACTAACTACTACCTCACAAAATGATGATTGTTCATTTCCCCATTTCTACCAGTAACGATGGCAATTATGATAAAAAATATATTTATTTATATAATATAATATATTTATTTATTATTTATGCTTCTTTATTTCTTTTACAAATCACATATTTTTACCTTTTGATTTGGTGTTAATATGATAATCTCCTTTGAGGAAGTGTGGACTACTACCCCCTCAAAGCGATGTGATTTGTTCACAAACTATATAGAAAGTATTAAGGATGGGTTTAATGAGATTATATGATATATATAATATATTAATTCTACTATAATGAATATATATAGAAACACATTTTTATATTTATATATTCCATTTACATTGTTTCTTTTAATACGACAATAAAAATAGAAATCTACATTCATGCGTACGTACAGCTTACCGTCACCATGAATAGTGTATTCCATTACGTACTTCATTATTTATTAGATATTATAATATATTTATTCTAGATATAAATGATATTTATATCATTTTATAGAATATTTAATCATGATATATGTATATGGATCAATGGTATAACAAATTAAGACTTGTGAGAAGAACAAAGTGAATATTACCTACATTGAAACCTTAACATAGGATCATTAACTAGAGAGTAATATAAGGTTATAATAAAACCATATTCGATACTATATATATTAATATTATTCTGTAAAATATTTATAATAAACTTATATTTATTCTACAAAAAATCTTGTATGAGTATGGAGAGAGTCAAAACACTGTGTAAGGGGATTTTATCACACTTTTAATTTTTTTGAGATAGAAGATATGTCTGCCACTCTTTACTTTTGTGTGGTTTATGTACTGAAAATGATTCTATTCTATGTATATTGTAAAAAACATTATGTAGATTCACATTAACATTTTGTAATATTTATTTCATGGGTTTTCTGTTTCAAAAGGTAACAAATTGGTAAAAATGTTTTTAGCTCAAATATTCCTTCTTTGAGACTCCTGTTTTTTCTCCACCTAAAATATTTTTTAGGGTGCATATAATTCTATTTTACATTTCATATCATGAATAAAAATATTTTAATGATATTATATGCTTCAATTATTTATATTTCCTTACATGTAATGAATAATCCCAAGATACCATGTTATAAGACTTTATTGAGACAATCTCATTGTTTTTATATTATTTATTTATATGATTAATTTAAAAATATATGATCATAAATCTCTCAAAAATACTCATGTGTTTCTTTCCACACATGTATTTCATGATATAATAATACATTGGTACCATTTTCTACTCTTTCATACATAAATATGTTAAGAAAGTGTTTTTTGTAAAACCCAACATTACCCAATCTTCGTACGGAAATCTTTGTTTTCTAAAATGGATTCCAAGAATATTATTCCATTACCTTATAATATAAAAATAAAATCTTTCCATTCTCTAATTTTTTCCAAAATCCTTAATTGAATCTTCTTGTCCCTTTCTGAACAAGGAACTTTTATATCCTTTTTACCATGCAAAGGGAATATAAATCTGACCTCATACGACATGTATGGATTTACCCATCATCATTTTTTATGATCCCTTTGCACTATTAAAAAGGTTAATAATTAGGAAAATGTTTTTAAACAATAATTTTCTTATAAATTTGTTTTCAAAATGTTTTCAAACATCATTTATATGTTTTTATGGAAAACAATTTTCAAATTATTTTAATGCCTTATTTATAAGTTTACAAATTATTTTCAAAGAAATTGTATTCGAAAAAATTTAAAGTATTATTTATATGTTTTCAATGTATTTTCAAATAAATCATTTTCAAAACATTTCTGAGCTCTATTTATAAGTTTTTAATGTTCATTCAAATAAATGGTTTTAAAAATCATCTCAAGCTTCAATACAATTTTTCAATTAAAGTTAATTTCAAAATGTTATAAATATTTATTTATAAGATTTCAAATAATTTTAAAATAAATGGGTTTCAAAACATTTTCATGATTTATTTAAAAAATTTCATGTTTCTTTAATGATAAATGTTTTAAAATGTTTTCAATCTTATTTTGAATGCTTTTAAGGAAAATGGTCTTCAAAATGATTTCAGTATTTTTTATATGTTTTCAAGATATTTTCTAAGAACATGTTTTTCCAAAGGTTTAATGTATTAAAAATAAATTTTCAAAAAAATGGATATTTTCCTAATGAAATGTTTTTATATTTCAAAATTATTTTCCATTTAAGATATTATCAACTGATGTTACTCATACATTTATAAGAAATTATATAATGTCTCCATTCATATATATTCTAGGAATGAGTTATCCTTAATTCTCAAGTTTTTATGAAACCCATGTGTCCTCCATTGGTAGTATGTTTATGAAACCAGTTTCTATTTAAGGGGTTATATTCTTTTGAATCCCTCTTCTATTCATGGGTTATTTTTATGATCAAATTAATAAGAAACTTATATATTTTCACAGGTAATGATATATTTATGTGTTTATGATGCCCATTTCATTTCATGGGTTATGATAGGTTTATTTATGATCTTGTGTCACATGTATATTCGGTTTCATTTTGTGATGGGTGGGACCTATATCTCCCTCTGATGCATTGGTTAAATATTTATATCTCTTGAGATCGATATGGCTAGAATTAGGGTTTAATCGGTTTAGTAATAAATGGTTGGAAGGAGGGTTTACTTGGTTAAGTAATACAGGGTGGGAATGAGGGTTTACTCAGTTCAATAATAAATGGATAGAATGGGGTTTCACCTATTTCAGAAACTATATTTGTACAGTAATATTTTCATGGAAGTGATTCTTTTTCTACCATGGTAATCAAATTATATACTTATGTGTTTTCCATAATTTCATGTTGTATTCCTATCGTATACTTTCATGTCCTATACTCTTTATTACATTTCATTCATGAATTATGAACTGCCAATATTCATACTATGATCTATATAATGATCTTGGATGTGTGGGGTATTATGTTATATTTACAGGATCATGTTCTCATACCCTTATACTCAAGTTTATGCTTACAGTTCTCCCTTGTTTACCATTTCTAAGCATTTTAACTCACACCTTTTCATGTTTCCATTCTTCGGGTTATGAAAAAAAAATTTAGGTAAAAAAAGTAATAAAGGTAGTTATCATTATTGGATATATTGAATATCTTCTAATAGGATAAAAAAATATGTTTCCATGTTTCCAAAGACACAAAACTATTACAGCCCTCTGGTTTGTATTTTTGTAATGTACTAAATATTCATCTAAAAATATTTAATATCTATGTATGTTAAGCCCAGTTCACTATAGAGATGGATTTAGGTGATGATATTATCATGAAAAAATATACGTATTTTGAGTATACTATATTTATTATTTCATCTATGAATAATAATATTGTAATGATGTGTATGGAAAAAAGTAAAATAGAAATACTTAAAGAAAATGATATGTTTCTTTCATTTGATCACCTTTGAAGAAAATATTTACATGACTATGAAGGTTGTTATGCCCAATCTAAGGCCTAAATAATGTGTGGAGAAATTACATGAAGGATTTTGGTTAGGTAATTTCTAATCTATAATTTTTTGGAAATGGGGTTAATAGAGAGGAATCTGTGACTTTTTATAGGAGAGGGGAGGGGCACACAAATAATTATTAAAAGTATTAAATTAATATAAATTCAATTTCTATTTCAAAAGGTCTCAAAATAATTTAAAAAATATAATATTTTTTTGGGTCAAATACATATCATCCAATTAAAATTATATATTTTTTAATTTTTTAAAAACCTTATCATTTTGTTTTAACTCTTATTTTACCATTTTTAATCTTACCATGATATCAAGTTATTTACACATTGTTGGTCAATGTAATTACCTTAAAATGTCAAAAAAATCATAAAAATAGTCATTTAAGTCATATTAATACTTATCCTAACTATTTTGATGAATCATAGATTTATAAGAATTTTATAAATTTTTATATACAATTTTATTTTTTAAGAAACCAATCGTATCAATTCTGACACTTTTTATTCATTAAATTTTAAAAAAATATCATAACAACTAGATAAGTTCGAACAAACTCATTTAAATCATCCCAAAAATTTCAAATGTAATCATTAAGTTCTTTTATTGCATATATTATTTCAAATAATATTTATTTTATTATTTATGATACCATTTCATTGATAGTTTTATTAATTAATAAATTACTACATCATCTTTGTGTCACAATTTAATTTTATTATTTAATTCATAAAAAATACAATAAACTACCACAATTTATATAATCTATTTATATTTCAAATTAATATTTACAGTTTATTATATCCCTCGTATAACACTGTATTAATATACATTACTTTTTAAAAGAAAAAGTGTAATAAAAATGATTATTCACTGAATATAATATTATGAATTGATTAAAGCTATCCAAGATGCTCCAATCAATCCTAATATATATGAAAGGATTATCAGGGTCAGAAGAAACACATAAAATTAAATAAGTACAAGTTTTATTATACTTTATTATTATTATTATATTGATTTATCCTTTAATTACCTGATTTAACATTAACAGTGGTAATTAAAATAACTACAAATGTTAAGTTTCATAATGCCTAAAAATAAAAGGGACCTGTTTACATAAATTTTACATTCATATACCAAATATTGAATCTATTTTTTTCAAATTCAAAACACATAATTGGAAAAAATGATTAATAATTAAACTCGTTGATAGGATAAGAAAACAGTTTTTTACGTAAATCGTTAAAAAGTTCACATAGGTTTTCTATTTATTTTAAATTTGAAAAATCAAGAAAATAACAAAAATGTATTAAATAATAAAAACATCATCTAATGATTCATTAAACGAATATAATATTATAATCTAACAATATAAATAAATAATATGAAAAGGTAGTTTTGAATTAAAATTTTGTATTATTCAATATTCATTAAAATATGAAACTTATTAGAAAAATAACAACAAATTATCCAAACTAAATTTTGGTGATACATTAATAAAGAAGAGTGTTATTTTTTAAAATAGTTCATATAATGGTTTCCCAACTAGATTTAAAACGGGTTCCCCATCAAAAGTCAGTTAAACTGTATTATTAAAAAAACTCACTTAATTCATTAATTTATATTTTATCTTATATAATGTATAGAAAAACCCTAATATGAAATTTAAACACTATATTGAATCAATATTTCATTAACATAATCCAAGAATGATGTTTTTATTATTTTATAAACACAATTATTCACATAAAAATCATTTTTCATAAAAATACATCCTTTACATTAAATTGGTTTTTAGTTGCATTTCAAGTAAATTTGGTAACAAAAGAATATTTATATAAACATATATAAACCATATTTTCATAATTCAGTTAACACTTTTCATTCCCTAAAATCTAATATCTTGGTTATAACTACCATATTAAACATTTATATTTAGATGTTTTAAGCTATATGAGGTGTATCATATACACTATTGAACGTTGTGTTTAATTTTAAAAACTCACAATTTTAGAGATTCACTACTCATGATGACCCCATATTGATTTCTCATGCCTGAATGAATGGTAAAGTCACATCATCTTGAGCTGATATGGATGAGGATAGTTTCATATATGTTAGTTATGCTTACAAGGATGTTATTAATGGGATTTCCTTTAAATAATTTTCATCTAAAAGTATATTATATGTAACTATAGGTGAATTAAATGAGAACCACTCTATCAAATAGGACTCTTCTCAAGAGGATATTAATTAAAAATTTTGTCAATACCATATTATTGTTAATTCCAAGGAAAATATTGAAGAATAAAATAGATGGAGTTACCTCAATGAGGATTAAATCTAACAAGAATTACATCAATTATACTCTTATGAAGGTGACTAAGAAGGTATTACTACACACTTATCATGCTTATTCAGAGACAAGATGAATAAAAAAGAGTTCCATAGCTCCCTCCTCCCTAAATAAAGACTATTTTGCAAACAAATTCATCTAGCATTCCTCTACTATTCCTTTAATCAACATCTCTAAAGGTCAACATATTGGAAGGGATTTAGTTGTTGGATATAAAGCCCCTTCTTATACCAATGTAATGATTTAATCAAATAAATGAACTCATAATGTATATTATTATTATATAATCAACAACACTAATTGTTATTCAAATTTTATCTTTCTGATAATGATGGATCTTGAGAAGGGTCATCTTCAAACCAAGGAAGTTACTTCTCCATCTTTTTAATTAGTAGATTCTAAAGGGAAAATGATAGATGTGTTTGTACACAAAAACTCCCAATTGAATTCAAGGATGGGTTCCAATGATATGGGGATTCGTATTTTCACCATTATTTTTCCTAAGCTAGGAATTCTTGGATATAAACATGAATCTCCTTTGGTTTCAACGGTGGAAATCTCTACGGGAGAGGATGATTAATTGATCCACAAATCATTGTATATTCCCATACTACTACCCAAAATGTAATTAAAAATGTTAATACTCATAATTCTTTAAATATTCTTAGCTCTCTTAAAAGCGATGATGATGAAAAAAAGTGATGGTCTGGACAAGATTGATGACATGAGTATAGATTCCACCGCAAAACTATCAGATGATGATGGAGGGCCCAATATGCATGCAAAGTCTTGGAAGAGGGTTTATCACTATCATGTTATAGGTTTTAGTCTATCCAATCAAATTATGAACACCCACTCATGAGTTTCATGATGTCTCTTCAGTGGTTTTTGGTGACTCATTTGGTCTTGTTTGGTTCCTCCTTTTTAGTTCAATTTTTTATTTAATAAATAGGAATTTGGACCTTACCCTTTAAAAAAATTAAATTCATTAATTGTCATACCCATATTATTTTTCTAATACTCGACCAATCATTATTCCCATTGATTTCAACTTCATATAAACAAACTAAAATACTTTATAAATAAATTATAAAAATTTCAATAATTATATAGAATAAACAATATAAACATTAATTTTCTAATAATTATTTACATTTGTAAATGAAAGAGTAATGAAATGACTATTATGAATATACTTTTAAATGAGAAAAATTTGTCCCATATGATATTAATTATTGTAACAATTTAACAAATAAAGATACAAATAATAATTAAAAATAAGGTTTATAAATGTAAATATTTATAAATTAGGTTTTCATAAAATTAATTGAGATATTTCTATTTTTCACAAGAGGTTAATGCACATTCTTGGATATTATGCTAAAAGGTATTTATTTTTAATCCAAACATTCACCCATTGTGTTAAATTTCATACTATACATTGTGTTTTCATATTTATAACGTATGTACTTACTTTAATAATATTTTATCATATTTCTCATATATTTCATTATATTTACTTTTCTATTTTTTTACATTCTCCCTTAGGGGTTTGACTTAATAATATGAAAAGTTTTAATATTTTTTCTTAAATAAAATTAATTTTAGGTTAATAATGATTTCTATTGAATATGGTATCACATGTTAAATTTCATACTTTCAATGATGGATTTATAATTCCATTATTTTTTTAAAATTTAATTTCATGGTTTAAATAAACCCATCCATGAATTTATTTCTCCAAATGTATATCAGTGTTGAGAATAATTCCCATCTATAATTATGATGGTTTTTCCTCCTTTCACATAATTTCTCATCCCACCAATATTATATTTTTTAATTGGAATACTAATTTGTTTTTATCTATGGTCACCATAATATTACACTTATTAAATTTAAAAAATTATTTTATTTTATATGATTTGGGGTTTCAAAAAATGTTGTTTGAAGCCATAAAATTTAAACCATAGGATTTATTATTTAATGAAATGTTCCACCTTAATAAAATTATTTTTTGGCACTAATTTATTATTCAAACTCTTGATATTTTTGTTGAAAACAATCAATTCTAAATTACATTATAAAGAAAGTTTATATTATATTTCATTAATTAAAATATCCTTTTCTGATTTTAAAACCATCATTTATACATTTCACTTTCATTTATACTTATTATTGATATAACTCATAAATATTAGTGAATTTAAATTAAATGTTCAAGAATAATGGCCTTTAATATAATATGAACAAAAAAATTATTTAATACATAAAATATTTTGAATTATTATGATATAATATTTTCTTTTCTTTTCCATGATTATGAAACCCCCTTATTTCAAATGGGTTTTAATTTTTTTAATCATTCTCTAAGACTTATTTTACACATTTGGAACAAATATTCATGTAGATATTTTTATTTTCACTATGTGAAAACTAGGGCTAGAGTTACATATCCCTATAATGAATATGGTTTTGTTTTCATCTCATGATATTCTATGTATGGTGTATGTGCATTTATCCAAAGTACATGATGTTATCTGGCGATTGGGAAAAAATTAAAAAACCACAAATAAATATGAAAAATACTTATATATCAATGTATTTTATGTATGATATTAAAGAGTAAAAATAATACTCTTTGATAATTATTCCACAATGATTATGGGAAAGGGGAGTGAACACAATCCAATATTGGATTTTTTATACTATGTCATCATATTATTCGATGTAAACCATAACAGATTATTCTAATTCCATGATTTATGTTAATAAGACATGTTTATTATTCAAATATATTTAATATAATTTCGAAATTCCTTTATTCCACACTTCTCTCACACTGTTATTTCATGGTACATGTATATTTTTTTATAATACACATCATTCCTTCAAGATTTATGAACAATTATTATTTCCCATTTTATTTTTAATATGAATTTATATACTCTATAATATTTTTATATATGATAATTATTTAGGAATTTATGAAATATTGATAGGTTTTTACCTTTCATATAATTTGATCACACCGTATTATTATATTTACCATCCCAATGTTATAAAGATATGCATAAATGGAATGTTATTTATAAGGGTGTCAAGAATATCTCAATTATGGATAAGTGTTTACAATTTTGTTTTAAATATTTTTTTGTAATAATTCCAAATATTTGAACCATTACTTTATAGGTAATGTTATAGTGGTAGTGTTTGGGTAATGTTTTGGGGGAGTTTGGGGACTAGTGGTAGAGTTTTAACTTATAAAAGAAGCTAAATTAAAATATGAATTGTAGAATTTTGGTTTGTGCTATGGAGAAGAGAAGAAATAGTGTAAAGATTAAATTCGTGGAATTTAGGAATGAGGATGAAGTGTTGTTGGTTCTACAAAATTCAACACATCTATGGTTTGGAGACTCTGGCTCCCTCATAAAGTCCAGGATTGATGCTTATTTTAATTTTTGGGGTAGTAACATCCTAGATATGGGTGTCTTAGTAGCCTCTATCTCGATTTCTAGTGTATTTAAAAAGGTGGTTTATTATATTCCATGTACTATTCACATGTTATTTATATCTAAAAAATGGAGCTCTTGGTGTTTCATAGACATGGATTTAACTAACGAAAATATTGTGTGTACTTTTACGAAGAAACATTGAATAGTATTTTTTGGTATTTCTGTGTGGTGGGGAGGTATACTGGTCTATAATATTCTTTATTTTTAAAAAATTTATAAAATCCATTATCCCCTCAAACATTATCATTCTTCTAGATTTTATCTCGGTTCATGGGGGTATCTAGTGTATCCCAAGGAGTTCATCCATTCCCTTTTAATTCTCTTTTGACCCTAGAATTTGGATATTGATTAATTCTCATTCTAGTAGAGTTTACTTTCGTACACCACATAGTTTCTCCCATACTTCATTCGAGAATGGATGCTTTTAGGAGAGTTTTATATTTTGTTGGTGTTTTAGAATTTGAATGATTTGGGATGGAATTTTCAGCACTAATTCTGGGGCGTTCCCCTCATTATTGTGTTAGATAGCTGTATTCCTCTTTATTCAAAATTATATAATGGCTTCACCTGGTGTCCCAAATCCTTCTAGTTGTGTCATATAGACATCTTCTTAAAGGTTCCCGTTAAGGAATGTTGTTTTGACATCCATCTACTAATTCTCGTAGTCATGGTAAGCTGCTATGGAAAGTATGATTCTTATGGTTTTAAACATGGAAACTGCTGAGAAGGATTCATCATAGTCAATTCATGGATGCTATCTAAATATTTTAGCCACTAGCCTTTCTTTATAGGTGCTTACATGACCTCCATGTCTATATTTCTCATGAATACCCATTTGCATCCAATAGGCTTTACATCAACTGGCTTATCGACCAGAACCCAAACTTGGTTCTGATACATGGAATTCATCTCAGAATTCATAGCTTCTATCCATCTTACAACATCTATGCTTTCTACTGATTCCTTGTAAAATAGAGGTTCATCATTGTCCAACAATAATGATTCACCATCCTCGGTGACTAGGAAACCAAATATCTCTGGTTCCCTTACCACCTTTGAGCTCCTACGCAGTACTTGTGTTTCTAGAATCTCTTCCATGGGGTCCTGTGGAACTCGATCCTATACCAACACTTTTTTATCTTGAGCATTATCTTTGTTGAAGTCAATCTTTCTCCCACTATCCTTCTTGAGGATGTTCTCCCTCTCAAGAAAGATGGATTGTCTAGCGACATTCACTTTCTTGTCTTGAGGGTTATATAGGTAATTTCCTTTTATTTCCATGGGATATCCTATAAAGATTCACTTCATGCCCTAGGGTGCTAGTTTGTTGCCTGATAAGGCCTTAACAAATGCCTCTCATCCCCATACATGTGTATGTGACAAAATGGGTTTCTTTCCACTCCATAACTCAGAGGGAATTTCATTTGCTGCCTTAGTTGGTACTCTTTTTAATGTGTATACCTAAGTTTGTAATGAATATCCCCAAAAGGATAATGAAAGATCCGCATGACTCATCATCGACCTCACCTTGTCTAAAAAGGTGTCGTTCCTCCATTCAATAACACCATTCCACTGTGGTGTATAAGGAGGAGTGAGTTGAAATAGAATCTGAGTCTCCCGTAGAAGATCGATGAACTCTTGGTTCAGATATTCTCCACCTCGATCCGATCAAAGCTTATTTATCTTCTTACCAAGCTGATTCTCTAATTCATTCTTGAATTCCTTAAATTTCTCTATGGCTTTTGATTTATACCTCATTAAGTAGAGAAATCCGTATCTACTCAAATCATTAGTAAATGTAATGAAGTAAGAATATCAACCTCTAGCTTCTACTGGAAATGGTCCACATACATCTGTGTGTACCAATCCTAGAAGCTCGGTGGCCCTTTCACCCTGTCCACTGAAAGGTAGCTTGGTCATTTTACCTTGTAAACAAGTGCGACATCTATCAAGTGGTTTTAGATCAGTAGAGTCTAAATAGACATATTGGGAGATCATTGTCAAGTGCTTCTCATTTACATGACCGAGACGATGATGCCACAACTGGGTGATGTATGAGTCATGTGAGTTTGTTTCGTTATCAATTTCCAATACTTGGTTTTTGTAATTTAATACATAAAAGCCATTATTTAAATGTGCCATACCATAACATACATTGTTCTTATAAAAGAGACAAACCTTATTTCCAAACATGAAAATAAATCCATCCATATCCAAACAAGATACAGAAATTATGTTTTTGGTAACACTAAGTACATAACAACATCTATGTAAAACCAAGATCATTCCAGTCGACAATGAGAGGTGGTAATCGCCAATAGCTAATGCAGCCAGCCTTGCGCCATTGGTAGTTTGAAGATCCACCTCTCCTCTGGAAATCTTTTTAAATCTACTTGGTTCTTTCATTTGAATACAGATGTGAGCCCCACAAGCTGTATCTAATACCCAATGTGTAGAAATAGAAAGATTACACTCGATAACGAATGCACCATTAGCGTCCCAATGATTTTGGGTGCAGTTCCTCTTCCAGTGGCCTTGCTTGCCACATGAAAAACACATTACCTCCCATTCCATGCCATGCCTATGGATCTTTCCCTTCTTGGAGGGACGGTGCTCGGGGGCTTCAGACCATTTATAAGTCTTTGGCATCTTTCCCTTGTCCTTTTCTTATTCACTATAAGGAGTGTAGGTTTGTCATGCCCCATTTCCTTATCTACCTGGTGAGTTAATGGTTGAAGTTCCAATCTAGGCACAACTGGAACAGGCTCTTCCAGCATATACAATTTCCTCTCGTGGCGATGGATAATGCGTAAATGCCTCTGCTACTCATGGAAATTGGTGCTGGTGAGAAGGTTTTACTTCTCGAGTATGGTTTGTAATGATATGTTTGAAGTCATTTTCATACCATTTTTACAAATTAAGATGAGCCAAAATTTAGTACTTTATTACAAAACTTATAAAAATAAATAAATTAATACCTATTAGTCTCCCACTATTTTATCGAAATCCAATAGCCCTCACCATTGATTTCGGAATATTCTGTTGCCTGAATATTATAGTGTCAAGGATCCATATTGCCCTTCGCATTACCCAAAAAATGGTTGGTCAAGCAACTTGAAGGGTTTTATGTAGGCATTCCAAATGCCAACTACATTAACTCCCAGCTCTTTGATCCACTGAGTGGACTCCCAAATCCGGAATTCCTTTCATTTTGGATTTCCTCAACCTTTACCTCTTGGTCACACCAAGTCCTGCTCTGGTAGTCAACCCTTGATGCAAACCAAGTCAAGTCAACCCAAAACCTTGAATTATAATTCCCTGATAATTGAAAGCACCCCAACTAGAGTTGGTCAAGAACATTGAACTATGGTTCGATTCTAACCAAGATTATGGAAGGCTATACCAACTTAATATTTCTTTTGAGGGATTTTATCCTTATACATAAATTTCCATTTTATTATCTTTTATTACATGCTTGTTAACATTAATTGGGGTATACATTAGTGATTAACCATGTCTAAGATAATATTTATGTATAAGCCAGTTTTATTTTAGTTCCATATTGCATTCTCATTTAATTAATTAATTGTGTGATCATGATAACACACCCAAAATAAATAAACCATGCAACTGACAGAAATAAAATTAATGGTATGATTATGAGATTTTTCTATTGGTTAGTTTATCTTGCAGTTGATAAACTAACCCAATACCTAGAGGAGAAACACCTTGAACCATTCGGGTTAATGATTACAGCTATACACCTGTGTACCTTTGTATCTCTGTGGATTGGTTTCACCTTGGCTCCTGACTTGAGCCGCCTCCACTAGCTTGGGAGCTCCATCCATTACATATGCATTTATCTCACATGCAGGTGAGGGGTAAAAGGGGTTTTTACATAAAATAATCCTTGGGCGCGCAGGCCCTATATATTAATGAAGAGGTGGCTCGCTGGCCAACAAATTTAATTTGAATAAATTAAAATAAACCATTCACATACAAAGGTCTCGGTCTAGCTCATTGATCATCCATACATGCAACGATATTTATGCATAAATAAAAGTAGCATTCAATTCTTTAATAATTCTTGTTTAAGATAAATCACGCTTGAATCAATTAATTATCTTTAATTAATCAATATTTTTATCTTAAATCCCTTTTCTGAATTTCCCTAAGATTCTCATCCATCATAATTTTAAACAAATAAATTCATTTCAAATTATCCTTGTACGTAACTTGTACCTTGGAGGCAACCCAGTGAATTCCCATTTATTATGCAGATGTTAAATTAAATATTTATTTATAAAACACCTATCATGTGTTGTGCCTCAGCTTTACACCTGCACCATGATACACGTCTCATGGTTTTGTATAATATAGTAATAAATTTTAATAAATCTGTGTAATTTGGGTGGATACATGGCGTGTAGTTCCGACTACATGGCGTGTACCTTTTATTCACCATCCATCCGAAGTACATGCCCGGGGACATGGCGTGTTAATGTACTTTAGAAATTTTTGGAGTAAACAGTGTGTATATTGGGAGACACACTGTGTAGTTTTCGCGTTACACGGTTTCCAGCCCAGCAAGCCATGTACGGGATACAGGGTCCAGCCCTAACTCGAAGAGACTACATGCCGTGTTTATTTGACCACATGGCGTGTAATCCGGAAACCGCGTGCCACCTATTTCTGGTCAACACAAGGTGTCTTAAATTCTTATAAAGAATCCAATACACAGCCTAAATTGGTAGATCAATCAATGTATTGAACCTAGACTACACGGCGTGTACATCCGAATACACTTTGTCTATTCTGGTGTTATATAGCCATAAAATTTTGGCTCCTCCGGATGAGTTCCTCTATTTTATTTTAATAAAAAGTAAAAGAAATATTTGTTTATGTGAGGTGAACGAGAAACGAGGGAGGAGGAACAGATCTCGATATTCAGATTTCCAGAATGATTAAACATTAATTGCAATAACTAAATTATTAAATGTGTAAATCACCAACAAAAAACTAAATTATTATAATCAATGATATGACCCCTATGATACCACTTGTAGGTTTCGGGCGTAGCGGAAGCACTTTGGTGGGATTTCCCAACTTTAATTTTAGCGTTAAAAAACGTTCAATCTGAGATCCATCACAATATAAAACGCCGGATATGCGGAATGGAATGAAGAACAAAAAATAAAAGAAGAGTCCCGGAACCCTTGAGATAGGATAATCATATGTTGGTTATAATTAATTTAATTAATCTATAAGAATTACCTCGATGGAATTCTTTCTTCGTTGGAGTCTCCGGTCATGATCCTGTGATCCATTATTGCATCGTAGAATCCAAGTGTAGGATTCCTCTAGCAGTGATCCACATGTGTGCCACGTATCTCTGGATGTTGCCGAAGGGATCTCTGGGTGTTAGCATGGAAGAGCCCTTACTGGAGATGTCCTCCTTCAACCACCTTGATCTGGTGGAGGATCTCGCTCTCGTAACTTGAGGGAATTCTTGGTGGAAAGGGAATTCTCTCTTGGCTTGAGAGTAAATCCAAATCTGTTGTGCACAACAAAATGGCTCTGGAAAAGTGTTGGGGTTGTGAGGATATTTATAATCGGGTTTGAGGTTAATAGAGCTATGACAATAAATAAACACGTTACATGTTTTGATTATTTCATTAACTCTTATTGAAACCCCATGTCGAATTATTAATTCCTTGACATGCGCCCACGCTGATTATAATTAATATCATTTAATAAAACAATATTATATCTTCAAAATCCCAACAAGAAAACTACATGGCATGTAATAATTAATACACGGCGTGTACTTGTTTTCCATAAAACTACACGGCATGTATATCTAATATACACAACATGTACTTTTATTTTTCATTTTTCTCCACCATATTTATTAGACCTTGAGTAATGGCTATTTATTTCTTAAATAAATGTTACTGCACTACTCGCAAATAAATATATTATTTCACCCACAATATACTCTCTCGAATTACTAGTGTCGAAATAAATGCGATCAGGCATCCTTAAATAATTATTAAACAACAATCGGGAATAATATTTATTTAACTTGTTAAATTAATATTTAACTGAGATACATGGACACACTTGGTGTGTGACCCTCTATGCCTCTTTATCAGTGGCATTTGGCTGAGCCTACCTAATGTCCAAGGTTAGCATCTAGCAACACGCCAAGGCACCCATAGAGAAAGAAGTTAACGCTGCAATGAAGTGTCACCTCCTACGAACGCTTACCATGTAATATAATCCCTTTATCCCGATATCTCTAATCAAGTGGGTTTCATGCTAGTGCCATCAACCCATGTGCTCGATTATTCATTCTTTGACTTCCCAGAATTGAACTCTCCCATACCTTAACATGGACATGGATTTATTTAGGCTATATCAATTCCATCAAAGGGATTGACATATCTACTTATGTTATGGAATATAAGGGACAAATCCTTTCTCGCATTATCTATTAATGCAGTATTACTCGTGACGCACCCAACGTATCCTACCTCGCTACGAACAGTGTGTCGTCACAGTTTTCGTCAGTACATCTAAGTCCACGAGTTGTAATACCCATTAATAATAATATTAAAGTCTAAGGACCAATACACACGTCCGCATATAGGAACATCCAATGACACTATGAAATGTGGATTTCCTACTGGTGGGTCTCGTTCTCATAAAATCCTCCTGGATATTACCAAGGGTGCACACCATGAGAAGGTGCCTCAATGTTTTATGAGTCCTCACCCTTAATGGCATGTATTATTTGTGTCCCTCAAATAACATCATCCGGCCATAGAATATATATTTATGAACAGTGTCACGGCACTTTCGGGTTCTCATCATAGCAGGGATCCGCTATGACCCTTTAATGCAACAGATATCCTTAGGACATTATCACATGCATTGTCACAAAGAAGAACATACAATATTTGATAAGTCTTTTATTAATGAATAATGTACAAAGTAGTTGGTTCTAGTCCATGAACTCCAACACATGGAACATTCCCTTTATTATTAATGTAAACTACATAACATATATTCCTCAACAATTAATATATAACGATATTGCTAGGGAATTTTTCATAAGACAGGAAAGGGGTCAGTACCAAGTCCGATTAGAAATTCTTCAAATTATATATATTAACTTCCTCATCACATGATTTTAAAATGTACAATATTCAACCTCATTTAATGAAAATAAACTATATTGTAAATTCCCTTGTTCCATGATGATAAATTTCATAGTGAAGTTAAAAATTATAATACCTTAAATTATGTAGTTCCATAATCATAGTCACATGTTCACTAATTCAATATGGGTAATCATAAAATGAAATTTTTATCTAGCATTAATCATAAGTCATGTGAACTCAGATTTTTTGGTTGATCACTCCTCATATAATGAATGAAATGTGTTACATATGAAGGTGGGGAATGATTGGGCTTCCCTAAATGACATTAAACTACCAAGAATGGATTACACTTCAAGAAATTATTCCCCAATTTAAGAGTTATTTCTAAATCATATTCCTCAGTTCAAAATATTTCTCGGTTTGGCGATATCAATTCCCCCACCACTATTAGTTAAATTGATATTTTTAGGGGATTTATTAAAAATAATCGAGTCTTGATTCCTATTATCCCATGAAATAAAATAAAGAATTTATTTTGAATATTAGGGTAGTCCTAAAATTAAAAAATGGTATTAAAGTCCACATTTCCATGTATATGATCTTGATCTGTACTATGTATTTCGGTTCCAGATCTACATATTCTTTGATTCCATTTTTTTGGATACCTATGGATACATGGGTCTTTTATACATATACCATATGTAAATTCCTATCAAACCCATAAATTATCCTTAAGTTCATATAGCTATATTCTTGATCGGTTTCCCTTCACTTTTTCAACATTGATAAAAAAAATTCATTTTGTAAATGAGTCAAATCATCACGAAGACTCTATATAATGGTTCCCATATAACAGTAGTAAATTGTATAGCTCCTGAGGCTTTATCACATGATGTAAAAATGTATGACATTTAGTTTAAAATTTATTACTTAAAAACACTCAGGTTAGTATATTTATATAGAAAAAATTATAAAATATAGGTAGAAATATATATAATATTTCTCCATACAAGGTTGATCTCTAACAATAGTAATGATAAATTTCCCATTTTCAGTATTATATTCTTATTTTTAGAGGTTCAATTAGAAAATAATAAGTTAATATTTTTATATTAAAATTAACCCATGATATGTAAGGATATTTAAATTACATTTTTCAAATGTATCAATAAGTCATCATTCATCTATTACCCTATGAAGGGAAACATGGAATCCCAATTAATATAAATAAGCATCCAAAATTTTATCATTACTCATTTAGAACAATATTTTCCATAATTCACACTTTATTCCTTGAGTGTCTCGGATTCACATAAATCATTAATGGATATTGGTAACATGGATAATTTATGCAAATGGATTACTTTTATTGATTATGAATATATTCTTCTAATATGGATCTACATATATTCCTATAATATGACCTATTATCCAATGTAATGTTTATTCTGAGGTCAATATCTAAAAATTTATCTATTCCCTCACAATCTCATAATGGAATCTATCATTTGGAGGTGGTTAGAAGTCAACCCCTATGTATTTATCCCATTACACTTTTTTTAATCCATGGAACTAATTTTTGATTTATGAAACTACCACTCCATGTTTGAAAGTTGTTGGGATATTTTAATTCCTTTTGCCTTATTTGTGGTACTATATTCACTCCATTTAGTCTAGGATTCGTGATCATGAACAACAGAGACCCCTTTACATTTTGATATACAATGGAAGGATCTATATTAACATTGAATTTTTATTCATTCTTATTGAAATGATATTCACATTTTTTGGTCAATGTTTCATGTACCAATACTCATCACTTGTTGTTCAATGATTAATGAATCTAAATGAATCATGTTTTGATCTTAACTAAAAAAATAGAAGATAAACACATCCTAACCAAATATATTTCAATTTAAGCTTTGAGACACTCTGTCAAATCTACATGAAAATAATCTCAAGATCATCTGTTCAAGACCAAGAGATAATAAACTATACGATATATGATGTATGAAATTCTAAGATTAAATAATATGAAATAAAAAAATAATGTTTCCCATGCTATGCCTCCCACTATATGTGCTTAGTAAAATATTATAGAATAAGTATAGAAAAAATATTTTATATCCCTCCATATGGACCTAGAAAAATCATAACCTTTTTATCTAGACCATATGGTTTATTAAATATTCATAATAATGGGATATCTTATCACTATATCCTAACAGTGTGTTTTATACATAGTTGACTAACCATTACGATTCCATAACTCTTCTTGAATATTCTATTCTTACATAAATATACGTTACTTTAAAAATGGTTTAATCATTTTTATCCTTATCAAGATATAAGTAAAAATATTATTCAACTCAATGGGTGTAATGACCCGTGTATTAAGAAAAGGAATAATTCTATGGGGAATGGAAATTTTGGCATTTATTGGCTGGATTGTTCATTAAAACGATCCTTGAAATGTAACTATGAGAGATGAAGAAATCAATAGTGTAGTTTTTAGACTTTGTTAAATCATTGAGGGATTTTACAGATGTATCATTGAGTTTTGGGAGCATTAGGCCTCATAAACCCTTATTTGGGAGGATTGGTAAGGCCAAATGATTTTTCTAAAAATGTGTGCCCCATTAGTTTAAACCATGTACCTGTTTTAAGTAAGATGAATTGATTGGAATGGGATGAACATATTTTCCAAAATAGTGTTCCTATCCAACACGCTTAGTTCCACTTTTGTATTGTTTGTGCACGATTTGGCGCAAAGTTGGAAAACAGTTAGGGGAACTGTGCAGGAAAACGATGTGAGGTAGCGTTCCTAAGCAGTGGGATTAGAATGGATGGGGAATGGTTTAGCCAACCATGAAGTCAAACTGTGCACCAAATATTTGAGTTTGAAAAGTCAAGTTTCCCCTTAATGAGATTATATCCATCTTCCTTATTTTTTATTTCCCCTCTATCAATGTGAAGCTCTCCCTCCCCTCTCATGGGGTTCCCCTCCTCTCAAGATAGAGATCATTATATATCATAGATTCAGACTCTAATTCGAACATTTTCAGTCGTGCTTGGTCCAAATAAGCAAGCTCTGATTTTCTATTATATCATAGTTTAGTTTCACTAGTGATCTGTTTCTCTATTTTGGTGTGATCTCATTTGTCCTATTTTCAGTGAATATATATGTTTCATATATTAATTCCAAACTATACAAAATCAATCACTAAAATAAAATGAGTAGAGAGTCCTATGCATAATGTAGGTTTCTAATAGATTTATCCACAATTATCTACTAAATTTTAGATATTTTTGTTGTTATGTGCATGGTCCTTCGTCATCCATCACCCTAAAATTTATTCCTTCATTTTAAATTGGATTTCTCACCTTGATATGAACTCTTTGATCATTGTTTAATGAATATAGGATGAAGACCTCAAAAAAGGGCACCCCATGGGCGTTCTGACTTGAATTCCCCCTTCATAATTAATTAATTAAAATTCTATAATTCTTTCTAAAAGATCATCTTGAATTGTAAATGGAATTTATCCATTTAGGCAATTTCCCAATTCATAATATCACCTCTAATTTTCCATGATAAACCTTGTAATTGTTTGACCATGTAATGTATCTTTTTAAAATGCATCCATTGAAAAATAAATTTATGCATTTCTAATGTGAAGCACGGTTGATCTAAATGTATTTATTTTCTGAAAAATGTCATGTATTACAATAAAAACCCATGGAGGAGGTTCACTATCTTTTAAACTAAAAAGTATTGATTGGAAATTCTAATTGTCATTGAAAATTTGAATCACAATTGGATTTGTGGAATTTTTGTTCTTCATATACCTTTATATTATTGACAGATATATGAAATGTTTAGGATGTGTCCTGGATTGTTGTTCTTTAAAAGAGTTAATCTTCTTCTATATAAATTATTATTGAACCCAAGGATCCTCCTAAGTTCATGGTTAATCCTATAAATGGATTTTCATTTTTAGGAACTTCCCTAAAGGACAATGGAACCTTTTCCATGTCTCTTTGAGCCTCGTAAAATGATATTCCATGTTTGGATAGATTAAATGAAATGTATTAAAACAGATTTATTTTTCATGATATTTTTCCTTCATTGAATGTATTAAGTGATTTAACTATAATTAATTATAAAGGGTGGCGTGGCCACACTTATCAATTGTTTCTTCAGTACATGAATAAAATTGAATTGTGATGCCCCTGATTGTATTTTGGATAGTTAAGTATAATGACTGAGAGGTTTTAACTCTTGAATGTTATTATTATAAACATAAGTATTCCTTGATATATGATGAGGAATGATGTTTTGGATTCTACTAAGCATTACGGTATAACGCTCCCTTAAATCAGATGAAGATCATGATGTCTCACACCATTAACACACTTTAGATGATAGAAATGACACCACACATACCTTGTTTCGAGTGTTGTCATGAAATCACACTCACCATCTTCATTAAATAGAATTTATTCTAACACTCATTATGATACATAGGTAATTTAATATTTTTCTTGATCTTATAGGCTCATTTAGACTTCTTATTGATGACTAATTTACCCCTGGTCCAGCCATCACCATATTTTATAAGTATAATGACTCTTAGGTGTTCACGTACTCTTTCTGTATTGGTGGATGAAATATATAACTACACACACTAATATATATATATATATATATATTACTATATGTATAGAAACTGTTCAGACACTCATTTTGGCCATGAGTTGATGTATGTAGATCTCCCATGTGTCCTTTAAAAACCTGAGCAGGCTAGTATTTATTTATTCATTTTGGTTTATTACACATTTTACCTATAAAATAATTTACATTATATTTAAATAATAGATATATATACATATATATATATATATATATATCTAAACAATTGGTGGTGGCCTACTGGGATTTTATCTCACACCCAGATTGGACTGCCATTATACGTGGGTAGCTGATCAGATATCATGTTCACAAGTCCACAGATTATTTCTAGTTCTATTAGCCTTATATGTATAAGTTAGGATAAAGGGACTAATCTAGGGATTAGGATGCTCTTGGTGTTCACGATTGGCGATTTTCCTTATTTTCATTATTCATGTGTTTCTTTGTATCATGTTTCCAAATTTTTTAGTTATGTATCATTATCTGGATATGAATGAATTGTTGTACATTAACATTGTCCTTATTTTAAATTTAGTTTATGTTAATAATCCACTACTGAATATTTCATTTAATATTTTGTATAATATTATCTATTTTTTACTTTTTGATATATTGGCACACTTCTATGATCATGAGGGTATATTCACCACACAATATCCTCCTTGGACCCTCCATACTAGTCAACAACTTCTGGAATATAGGGAGGTGTACTTGAGGCCATGTGGTGACCAATCTGGATACTTTTTTACTGGACATTTAATCTAGGACATTACAAATTTGTATCAATGGGGTTTTTTCACTTTGTCTTTCTATTTGGGGATAGTAGTCAAGAGACTAGGAATGTGTTGGCACATTTTAAATAGTTGGGATGGGTATTTATTACACAATGCTTGGGGAAAAGTCCATATGGCTAGAGATGGGATTATTGTTATTTCTATTTAATGTTATAGGTGCTTTTTTTTCTATTAATGATTGCTGAACTTTTCACTTCTTATTTATTTGTGATGTTTTTGGTATTTTGTTCCATGGCTTGATAGGGAAAGAACGTAACATTAAATGCATCATTATGGTCACAAATTAAATTCACATTTCATGCATATACCATTTTATGTAAATTCATTATTTCAATGTCTATTGATTATGGTAATATTTCTTGTGTATTTATTATCCTGGATATTATATAACATGTTAGGTATTTTTATTGACACTGTATTTTTTGTACCTACATAGGTATTAATTTAGCATGCTTGTTTATATAAAATGATTGGGTGATTTATTTAGCATGTAAATCTACTAAAATGATTAGGTTATTATTTTCAATGCTCCCTAATTATATAGTATTTATATCTTATGTATGATTCTTATGTTCTTATTAACATGAATCACTATGATTATTAATTCTGATAACATTCCCATTTTTTCTGGAATAATTGGTTTCATTAGTTAAATTTATTGGTTGCGATTAAAGAAGAAGCATTTTTTATTTTCATGGTGTATGGGAACCTTATAATTTGGAAAAGGCATCCAATGTATTCGAACCATATTTTGAGATTTATATATAGAGAGGTTGTTTGTAAAATGTAAATGCTACTAATTTCCAATTTTCATGTGAATTGGTTTTTATTAAATGGTATCTAGTTTGTAGTTTATAAAGTGTATATGTGCTTTATAGATTTGGAAATGGAAACCCATATAATTTAATCGTTAAATAAGATCCTGATATTTTTTTAAATAGATATAAACATTAAAGATATGAACTTTTGATCTGAAAAAACTTGTTTTTGTGGCCTTCTTATGTTGATAAACCGTAGTATTTCTGTTATAATATTAAAAAATATGATAAAACCAATTATAGTTAATTTTAAAATATTAATTACTAATGGGTTCCTATATAGAGTCTTGTAACTAAATAATATGGTCATAAAGATCTATATGACTACCTTAATAAATTCTCAATTGGACCCAAGTAGGTCAGTTGAGGCATCTTTCTCATTAGATAACCCAATAAGGGTGTTCTAAAAATTTAAAAATTATGCAACTATAATTGGGTTGTATTTTGATGAAGGTGGGTTGCCTTAATAGAACCATCGTAAGTCTCCTTATCCATTACCATGTTCTTTAGATTTATAATTAGTACATTATTTTCATTTTTAAAACAATTAAATTTTTAAATATTGAATTTGAATCAATGCAATGATGAAAAATGGAACCATATGTGATATCCTTTTTATAAACTACCACGTATGGGTAGTATATGAATTCATTTTATTTCCTTGGAATGGGGATGTGAGAAATTTCGGTAGCCCTTCATCATTTTTATCATGTAATTAATTGATATGTGTCGGGACCTGTAAAATCTTTTTGGCAGGACCTAATGATATGGATGATTCATATTCATTCATATGGGGATATCCCGTGTAGGTAGCATCCTTATAGCTTAAATTCCTTGCGAAATGGTTTGAGATTTATGATGTGTGGTATCATTTAGGTGATTTTTCCCCTATAAGGACTCTTAGGTTTTAAATGAAACACTTTTTCTAGAAGGCAATCATGTAATCCTTAACCAAGTAATTGGTGTGAACATAATGTAATTCTTAGTTTTTCCATGTTAGAAATGCCTATGGAGTGGTTGGTTTCTTAGTAGGTCTCATGAACCACTTTCTTCTTCCTCATTAGTGGGAGACTTAGTCTATCATCATATAGGTTAATGGTCATATTGGGAAATATAAATTATTGTTAATATCTTGCATAGACCACTTTATACATAGATATATATGGAAAAAAATCCCTACAATGTATACAATATATGTTGTCTTGGTTATGAAAACTTAGGGGTAGTGTGCGTTTATACAGGCAGTACCCATTGAATAGAAATATTATGTAATACATCGGTTGAGTTTAGATGAATTGTTGATCCTTGAGCTATTGAATAAGTTTTCACATAATTTTTGGAGTAGAGTGACCTAGTTGTTAAGGGAAACCAATTTTCCCCAATTCTAGTGATGGAGTTCAATGGGTATCATGTGCATTGACATGCCAGTCAGGTTGGATTTGGATTTCATTCCAAATACTATGATGTTTGTGTTCATGACTCGAGGAATTTTCATTTGTTCATTTAATGTTAATCTAATCTAGCGTGCTTATAAAAGGATAATCTATCTTTCATTTTAATAGTTTGGAAGCTCCTATGGTGGGAATCCTTTCATGTGTTCTAGTGAATATGTGTCATTAAAAGTAAAAGGAATACAACCTAGGAGGACCATTGGGAATGAACATTCATTCTTGAATTCACATCAGTATTTCATGTTTGGAAACATGACAATGCTTTCTTGGAAGCATGATAGTGAGATGGTTGGCTGAGTATGAAACCCTTGAGAAACATTTTTTGTTATGGATGGACTTCGGTGGAAGGGGACTATGATTTTTTAATGATGACACATTTGAATGTCAATCCAATATTCTTCAAAGAAGTTGACCAGTAGTAGACCAACTGTTCCGCTTTCTGATAGTTGGTGTGTAATTGGTTGGAAACCATAATGAGAACTTAAACAAGGTAATGGTGGAGGTTTATAGAACATTTTTTATTTTCTTGAAATCCTATTAGATTAAAATTTATTAGAAACACGCCCACACCCATATATTGACAACATCATGGAAGCACTAAGAGAGCTTCAATTATACGATGAGCTAATGGATTCAAATATATTCCTATTTAAAAATCTATCTTTATCAGAGTTATGCGAAGGACACATGGTTTTTTTCTAAGGTATGGTTATTCCTGAGTGATAGTAAGGTTCCCAGGTAAGAATTCCCTAGATATAATCTTGGACACTGTCTTCTTTCCTCAAACACAGACACAATGTTTATTCTACTCTATGAAAAGTCAATTTCTGGTGTGTAATTCATTTACTTGTTCCAAAAATTTCTCTTTTAATCATGGTGTATATCCTACATTGGGTTAGATCCTTGGAATAGAATTTAATGAATCCAATTTTATCATAGATTTATATATAGGTGGGGAGGTTATGTATAAAAGATGATGATTCAATTGGGTGTGAATTGGGTAACACCCCTGTTTGTGTTGAGGCATGCCAAATTTAATGTATAGGTGATGGTTTGATCATGTAAAATCACAATAATTCAAGTATGTGGTTTGGTAAAAAAGTATGTTGTAAAAGAAAGATTACTTGGGAGAAGGTTTTCCTATAACTATCACTACCTTTTACATATATTATTACATCATTTTAACCAAAATTAACCAATATATTAGAATACAAGTATCATAAAGTATAGTTTTTTAGAATATTAGATACATAATTAGAAAATGTGAATCCCAAATAAAAACATATTTTATTTAGTATTCATAAATATCTGTTAAATTATTTTTATCCCTTGCATTTTTAAAGTGTAACATGCAGATTACATGAAAAAAAAGGGGTGAACTAAATCTACCTATAAAGTAATTAGAATAGAAATAAACATAACACGTGTGTTAGAAAACATAACATGAAAACATAAAATGCATGGACACATGAGTGAACATAAAAATATTAACATTTATCACATTGGATCACATAATCATGGCATCATTTTTATTTGGAAATAAAATATAACCTGGCATAAACATGAGTCAAGGCTAACTACCAAGACTATATCGCATGGTGGACAATGTCCCATAAAGGAATCAAGTTTACTCTCTGTCCCAACATTATGTCTCATGAGACTAAAAAGTACCCAATGAACTAGAGTGAAATATCAAATGACCCATCATAAAATGTTAATGAATTTTTGAGAAACATGAAGAATCATTCATAGTGAATCAATCATAAACATAAGGTTTTCCCATAAAAATAATCGGGTATTAAAACAATGTCAAAAATAATAAAAAGGAAATATCATTATAGTGTCCATGAAGGAATATATTTAAATAATACATGGACATTATTAATGGAAAATAAGAATAGATAATTATAAATTATGTCAACCTGAAGAGAATACATGTAAAAATAGTTTTTAATAAACATATAAATTAAAACATTTTAATGTGGTTTAAGAAAAACATAAAAGATTCTTAAAACATACAAGGAATAAATTTTTGTATAAAAATTAAAATGATCCAAGATAGTTTATAGTTATTAAATGAGTTATTCCTTAAAATTAATAGTTCTTTAAAATAGAATATGGAGTGCACTTGAAAATGGGAAAGAAATCGTGATGAACCCTTTAATAGGGCTTTATTATTAAGAATAATATATAGAGAAACATTATGAAACATGTATTTTCCATTAAAAAGGACAATATGATCTGGATATATGATTTTGGAACAGATAAATAGAATATAGAATAGGTACATAATAGGAAATAATAATTATATTGGGGTATAGAGAGATAGAAATCACATCTCGAAGGTAAAATGGAGGTTCTGATAGACTCCCTTACCATATGTAGGAATGTGTTCTCCACTTTCTCTTAATGTCCTAGATAATGAAATTAAATACACTAATTAATTAATTTATAAACTTTTTTACATTTATTTTATTTTTTTAAATTTTATGATGTTCATTTATGGGCTTTTTGATTAGTTAAAAGATACAATTTTATTGTTCAGGAGTGTTCATTTCTGAGGTTTTCATGATTGGTTCACTTGTATTCGTGTATAGAATATCATGTCTAATGAGAATAGTTTACCACAATTGAAACTATATGTTATTGATTAACACATAGAATATTAAATGGATATTTTTATCATTTGGTTATATGTTATGAGGATGAATCATTAGATAAAAATTTAGTGACAATTGTTGGGATTAGTTTTCATCTTTTGATCATCACAAAATAACATTGTTTTATTATTTAATATTATATATACATGTTATTTCCAGAATAAAAAATTATATTAACATAAAATTTTAAATTTTTTTCCACCATTATATATTATTTGAGTTTATTCATGAAGGCGGTAAAGTAAAATGAAAATGGGTTGTCCTTGAAGGCGATAAAACAACACCTCATAGATGACATTTCCAGTTTTAGAATAAAACATAGGCGAGAGGAGGTTTGATTATGTATCATTAAATTAGATAAATAAAATTATAGTATATATAAGGCACTATATTTTTCATTCATATTGGATGAGGGGAGGTGAGGAGATAATTAGAAAAAAATTGAACTTGATAAAAAATATGATTTTACCTCTTAAAATCCACCTCCTTGGGAACCTCCATAGTGAAAAGGTTTTTTATTTTAATGAGAGAAAGGGATTCTATAAATGTGGGAGGGTCTTGGGAATAAATTTGAGTTCAGTTTGGATAAGGTTCAAATCTAGATAGGTCTAAGGAGAAGACGTGGTTAGGGTTTTATTTATAGGGGAGGAGAGGAGTTTTTCTCTTTATTTTATTCATTAGTTAATTACTTTTGCACAAGAATATGAATACTTTGAGATATGTAATTAATATAATAAAATAAGAAATTTTATATATATATTTTGTCCTTAAATAAGCCATAATTAATATATGAATCCATAATTCATGAATTTAGATTTTATCATAAATTACAATATTTTAATATTCAACAAAATTTAAATTATTTTAGACAAATTTCAAAAAATCACCCTAAAATTTTTCTAATGTGTAGAATTAAAAAATGAACTCCAATTTCTGAATATAATTTTTTAATTATGGGAAATTAAATTTTTAATTATAATAAATATTTCTTCAAAAAATACATAATTTTAAATTGAAAATGATTATCTAACAATTTGATAAATTAATTAATGACATAAAATAATAATTTATAATCATAATACATCATAAAAAATTTAGGAATACATTTTATTAAAATAAATTTTCTTTAAAATTATTAAATTATTTACAAAATTTTAATTAAATATTTATGACTTAAAAAATACCAACATTTAATTTATCATTATTAAAAAAAAAATTATTTAATCAAAGAAATATATTAATCTTGTTTTAATTCGTAAGATAAATAAATGTTACTTATACATTCATAGGTTATGTTACTATTCTATTGTTTTAATTAATATTCCAAAGGGTCATATTACTATTCCAAAGGTCGAGTTACTATTTCATTTGTTTAGGATCCTAAACATCTAGAAATACATCTCATTTAATTCATTTACCATTTATAATGTTTATATTTGGTTTAATCTATGATTTATGAGACATATACAATATAACATAATTTTAATAAGGGAAATTTGATTTATAAAATTACGGGTTGTTACATTCTGCCACCCTTATGAAATTTCTATATAGAAATTTCATTTTAAATAAATAGGTAAGGGTATTTCTCCCTCATCATTTCATATGATTCCCATGTAGACACATCATAATTAAGGGTCCACTTTTATAATTTGTCCATATGGGTAGACTAATTTTTAAAATATTTTCTCTACTATCCAAGATCTTTACCAGATTCTTCTTGTAAGGGAGATCATTTTTCTACTATATCACCTCTGAATTTAGTACATGTGATGGAAAAGGTATGCACTTCCTCAATAGGGATACATGGAATACATTGTGTAGTTGAGACATGGTATGTGGGAGTGTCAATCGATAGGCCACAACTCTAACGTGATCAAGAATACTGAAGGGGATGATGTACATGGGAATCATCTTTCCAATATTCCTAAATCTCATGATCCTCTTCCATTGAGATATGTGTAGGAATAAAATATATTCATCCTTAAACTCTAGGTCTAAGTGACTATTATGTACATAACCCTTATATCAATGATTGGCTACCCAGATATGTTGTTGTATGATATTGAAATTTATACCACTTCTTCTACCATTTTAGGACGCAGTAGCTCATGTTCACCGAATCAATCTCTGCATGTAGAGGTTCTACATATTTTCTAATAAAGGGATTCATATGGATCTATTTGGATTCTCAAGTGGAAACTATTGTTATAGGAGAATTCGACTAGTGGAAGATGTTGGTCTCACCTCTTTTTATGTCCATAGAAAATGTTCTCAATATGTCATCCAGTGTCTGAATATTTCGCTCATATTGGATATTGATTTGCAGGTGATAGGTCATACTAAAGTTCAAACTTCTATACAGAGTATGTTAGAGACATTTCCAGAACATTAGGGTGAATCTGGGATCTCTATCATATATAATGGATCGTGTTACACCCTATAGCCTTACGAATTCATTGATATATATCTTATTGAGTAAATCCAGTAAGGATTAATCTTAAATCGTGATTAAGTGAGAAGTATTTGTAAGATGATCCTTAATAACTTATATAGTATTGTTTCAAATAGATGAATTTCTAAGTCCAGTTAATAGTCCAAAGTGATGTTTTCACATTTCAATGATGGTATGGTCAATGGTTATATTATTCCCTTATACTTTTTTATTTTCCACCTTAACTTGATAATATACTAGTCACTTTGATATATACTCAAAGATATCGTTCAACATATTTTCTCACCAATAGTTCCATCAGATATCTCAATATAGTTTGGTACTCATTGTTGGACAGATAAGGTTGAGATATGTTTTCCATTTAGAAGCTATGTATTTATCTCTAAATTAGATTGTAAAAATAGTTGTGACCTAAAAATCACCGCTCCTTCCACATCTATTTGAAACATTGAGTATTTCCGATTTCTAATAGCTTCAACCTTTCTTTGTATCTCAACAGATTTTCATTGACAATCCTTTATTTTACCCATGATATATGGTCGACCAATTATTTGATAAAGGATTAATGATGTTCTATCCTTAACGATTCCCATGCCCATCTTTTGAAGATCTAAAAAGAGTGGTTCCCATTAAAATCAAACCATTCATAAAGATGCAAGATCCTTTATACATAGAGAATACACCAGCTTATTATCCTTACTACGATGGTAGTGAAATGAGGAGTGATAATCCTTAATGGGATCAAACCATCTTCGTTGGCACATATTAAGCATGTTTTTTGTGAATATATATTTGAGGATATTATGATTAAAATATATCTCACACTTCTCCCCATATTAATACTATTATTAGATATTAAGTGAGAAGAACATAGATTACAACTCTAGATCACGCATCAGATTATTTTTCTCATGAAGATTCAACTTCTTTGAGGTTTAGGATATCAGTTAATCATTTTTCATTTGTACACAACCTAATACCTTCTTTGAAGCATTACTTTACATCACAAATAGTTCCCCATGAATCAGTAGTGTGATAACTAGTGAATTGAGAACCCTCCTTTTAAACTCTTTGAATCATTCTTTACATTCCCTAGCCTAGAAAAACATCACTTCCTACCAATTATTCTAGGATAGTGTGATTTAAAATCATTAGAAGTTCATCACATGTCGCTGGTGATTCCTAGCTAGACAAAAGAAAATATTTATCTTTGTTAATGATGTTGGAATGGGAAACTCATGAATTTTCATTTTCTTGCATGGGTCCTAATATATCCCTTCACTTGGGATTAAATTCTATAATAATGATACATTCTCCATCTAAAACTCATATTTACATTAATTTTCAAGTAGATTATCCCTTCTCAAAGTCTTTATCATTGTATTCTAATGCTCTTTGTGAAGAATATTGGAATTTCATCAGTAAAGACTGCCAAACATTTGTCGTGGTAATCTATAAAGACTCTATTAATTAATTATATGAAACTTTTGGGAGAATTAGTGTGTCTGAAGGGAATCACTATAAACTCATTTTGTGAATACTTTGTTTGAAAGACAATACTAAAAATATCTTCCTCACTATTAATTGGTGATACCATAACTGAAGGTCCACCATAGATACATACATGTCCCCAAATAGTCGATTGAACAAGTCTTCTATCCATGAAGGTGACACTTGTTCTTCATCATTATATTATTGAGATTGTGATAATCAATGCATAGGTTCATTGATCCTTCATTATTCTAGACGAATAGGACTGGTTCACCCCCCTGTGAAGCACTGGGGCATATCAAACCCTTGTCCAGATTCTCTTGTAACTAATTCTATAGTTTTTTTATCTCAACAATGGTCATTATATAAGGTGTCTTTGTTATATGAAAATATCTAGGAATATGATCAATTGAGAAGTCAACCTCTCAATCGAAATTAAGTCCAAGATATTCTTTCGGGAATACATTGATATCGTCTCCCAGGATTGGAATGTATATGATAATAATTATATCATTTGTATCATGCATTAGTTCTAGATATGATTTCCCATAAGGAAACAATATCCACAATTGAGATGATGATTCTGGAAGAGATTCATCTTCCTCTATAACATGTACAAAATTGTAGGATTCTTCAATATGTGAAGAGTGATATCCCTTTCCTGACTGTTTATGTTGGATTTATATAATTATATCCAATAAATTCCTAATAAAGAATAAAACTCTACCAAATGGAGTATAATAATATTTTAGGGGAGGTTCATTTGGAAAACAATAAATGGGGAGGAGTTATAAACATTAGATGTAATAATTTCCTTATTTTCAATTCTCACAAATATCTCAACCTCCCATTCTTGAATAAATAACTAGCATACATTTAACCAAATAATTTTTTTGAACCACCTCAGTAGTAGTGGTTGCATATTCCCATAATATATACATTGGGGGTTTGTTGTTCTTTATTTCTTTCAAAATTCCTTTTCTTAGAGAAATGGATGATATAATTCCTTTGTCTATTGTAGTTGAAAAACTTCACTATATACAATGTGTTGATATGATCCTTTCATCATTATTCCACATAAGTGGGATTCTCTATATTTCTTTCGTATTTATTATCATTATTCGGTTATCTTTCTCATTTGAAGCATCTCTTATATTCCATTATGTAGATTCCAGGATTCTTCTTTCCACAATTTGGAAACATGGGATATTGGATATTCTATCTATCACCGGATTTATGTATTAATCCAACCATATAAAAATCGATTTTATTCATTTTTTCACTGATCCCATGATACCACTAATGATATCTGATATTAATTTCAGCTATAATGGAATAATATAAAATCTCCTAATAATTTTCAAAATATCAAATCACCAAAAAATTTGTAGACTCATATTTAGTCTACTAAATAAGTGTTCAACACTGCTTTCAGTGTTCACGACTAATTTGGAGATGTATTGTGCATTCTTTGTGATGATTTCATTGTACGCTCAAATTGACTCATATACCTTTTCCTTTAGTCCAATGAACTCCATTTCCATATTAATAAAAATAGTCTAAGTGAAATATTTTTTAAAAATAATTTTGGAATATTCCCATTCCATTGAATCCATTTCCCCTTTGGACATTGTGTTCTTAATCTGTTTCTACCACTGATAAGCTTCACTATCAAATCGAGATTCCACCTGCACAAATTTTTTTTTCATAAAAGCATTGTAAGATATAAAATATCTTCTCAATAGAGTAAATCCATTGTTTTGAGAGGAGGAGAAATAAGACCCACAAAAAATGGGAGGTGTTATCCTCAGGAATGATTCGATGGAAACATTCTCCTTATTAAGAGAAGGAGGGTGTTCCTCATGATTCAATTTATTAATAATAAATTGATCCAACTAAGAATTTACTATAAGGATGTCCAGAACACCCATTCCCATAATATTTTTAATATCATTAGAGAAATCATCACATTTCTTGTCACTTTGACTGTTGGAAGAATTTCTTTTATTTGTATCCATCAATAAAAAAATAAAATACAACTAGTTGTCTTAAATACATAGATGAAAATCATGTAAAAATGAAAAAAAACTTAATGAAGGATAAAATTATGAATGAAAAGTATATCATAACTTGTTATACCCTTTGATTCAATGTAGGTTATCCATAGTGATAGAATTAACCCTGGGATTCATACTAAATTTCTCTATTAATAATCTCTAAAAACAAATATAGATCCTCTGATACCAACTATAATAGACCTATCATTGTACACATATTTTTTTAATGATTTTATGTATAATTAGATATCAGTTTACAAGAAAATGATAGTAAAATTTTTCTTATTTAGAATATTAGTTACATAACTAATCAATGTGAAACCCAAATAAAACCTATTTTATTTATTCTTCCTAAAGAGATCCTAAAATAATTTGATCCCTTACATCTAGATATGATAACTTGGGAAACACATGAACCAAATGGTTGAGCTAATAATTCTAGTAAGGGAATAATAGTAGTAATAAACATAAATCATGTGTTCAATGACAAAACATGATAACAAAAAAGTCACAGAACATGAAAAAAACATAGGTAATAATAACATGTATAATATGGGATCATCTAATCATGGAATAATAGTAATGTGGAAACAACATATTATATGACATAAACATGATTCAAGGCTATCTACCAAAACTATATCACATGGTAGAAAAGGTCCCAAAAAGGAATCAGGTTTACAACATTTTCAAATATGATATATCATGAAAATAAACATTACCCAATTCATTGGAGTGAAATATTGGTGCCACCATAATAATATTTTCATAAATATATGTTCCACATGAATAATAATACATTCGGAATCAAAGATAAACATAAGAGATACCCATGTAAATAATGGGGGATTATAACCATGTCAAAAGCCATAAAACATGCGAATATAATAACACTATCCATGAATTAATTGATTTAAATCACACATGGATATTAAAAAGGAAAAAAAGTCATATTCCTGATTATTTCCTTCAAACTAAAGTGAATACGTGTAAAAACAGTGTTTAAGAAACATTAGAAATAAAACATTTCAGTTTGGTTTAAGGAAAATATTAAGGATTCTTCAAACCTGATAGGGAATAACTTTTTGTATAAAACCATAAATGAACCAAGATTGTTCATAATGATAAAATGAGTAATTTTAGAAATATAAAGGTTTTATAAAATATATTATTTAGTGAAAATTAAAATGGGTATGAAATCTGGGAGTTCAATTTAATTAGGTTTTCTTTTTAGGAATAATTGAGTAGGGAACTTTATAAAACATGTATTTACCCATAAAAAAGGATTATATTATCTATTCACATGGGTTTGAAATCCGTACACATAATATTGATGTGTTAAAAAAATTATAATGACCTTGGGGTAAGGAGGAAGAAAGCGTAATCAGAAGGTAAAACTAGAGGTTTATAATTAATCCCTTACTTAATGTTTGAAAGTGTTATGCACATGATTTTAATGTCTTAGATAATCAAATTAAATCCATCAATTAATGAATTTAGAATAAAATTAATTCTATATCTTTTTTATTTTGTATAATTTTATTCACTTCATTTAAGGACTTTTTTGTTGTATGATACAATTTTATTATTCAGGATCATTCACTTCCATGGTTTTCATGATAAGTACACTTGTATTCGTGTATGGAGGATCTTGTATATTTAGAATAGTTATCCAAAAATGAAACTTTTTTCTCATTGTTGGCCTATTTCTCACCCAGCTGATAGGGCTTTCCATGGCGGCACAATGATGGTCCAGTGATAGAGTTCCTCCTTCTACGGTCTAAGGGTTTGCACTTTGTTTTCGACTATGTTGGTTGGGTTGTTCGTCATGATTTTTGAGGGATTTAGGGTTGGCAGTGATAATATATGGTTTGTAGTGGGGTTTCTTCCAGAGTTTTGGTGATTTTGGTCATCATTTTAAGTTTTCATTGTTGGTTTTGGATGATTTCTTTCTATTCATGATTCTGGGTTGCTTGGGTTTGTTCTACTTCATCGTGTTTGGTTTGGCGGCATCATAAGTGTTGCGGTGGTGGCGTGGACATGATTCAATGAATTCATTTTATTCCTCACGGTCAATTGGTGATGATTTCTTGAATCACGTTTTGCCTTCATATTTTGGGTTTTGATGTTCTACTACTTGTGTGTTGGTTTCGGTTGAATATGTTTCCATTGTTCGTAGAGGTGATGTTGTTAGTGATTTTGTTTTTGGTGTGATGTGTTTTTCAAGATGGATCTGCTGTGGAGCTACTTGAAGTTGATTATATATTTTGGGTGTGGATTGACTTATAAAGTGTTTGAAGACTGTGGAGGCATTGAGGGTTTGATGTTGTGATCCAGTGGTGGTTCTCATTATGCAGTTGGTTAGTTTTCTTGGCCTCGGTGGTCTTCTATTCTAAGGATATTGCTATCAGATCGTCTACATGAGGTTTCTCCAGATGAGGTATAGGGAGAAGAGTTTCCATTGTACTTATAATTTTAGGAATTGGATGTTTGAGAGATTATGGCTACGACCATCCGTACCATGCTAGTGAAATTTTTCATGGGACACCTAGCCGATCAGTGGTGGAAGGGGGAAACAGGATTTCATGTCCTTTGATGCTGGGAGGGGATTTTCTCATGTATTGTGGGTGGTTTGGTTTCGAATTTTGGATCATTGAGGCCTCTGTATTTTTTATTTCTTTGATGTCATGGTGGTTTCCCCCCTTTACATTTAAAAGGATTTATCTTATCTTAATAAAAAATTAATTTTCATTCATACTATTTGTTATTAATAAACATATATAATATTAAATTTTTGTTTATTTAATTTATTTATATGTTATGTTGGTGAATCATTTGATAAATCTATATTGATAATCATTGGGATTGATTTTGTGGTTTGCAATCATCACAAACTATGTTTTCCTTATTATGTAATATTATATATATGTGTGTGTAAGTTTAAATAAAATGGGGTTGAACATAAATTTTACAATATTGATCAACAACTGTAATTTTTTAGTACCATCCTTGAAGGTTTTAATTGAAAATTAAAACTTTTAATCCATAAATGCAATATAAAAACACCCCACAGATGACATTTCAATTTATAGAATAAAATGTAGATGTGTAGAGGATAGATTTTGTATTGTTCTATTAGAAGAATAATATTATAGTATATATAATCTAATAGAGTTATCATGCCACATGTATTAGGGGAGGTGAGGAAATAATAATAAAAATATAATAACTTGAAAATAAAATAAAAGAAAAGAAAGAGGATTAAAAGTCATTAATTATTCCTCCTTGAGAACATACATATGGAAAATTTTTTGGTCTCTTGTTGATACCTAGGGATCCTATATGTGGGGGAGGTCTTTGGATGAAATTTGAGTATAATTTGGACAATACTGAGAGCTTTAAAGGTATGATAAGAAGAGAGAGATCATACACTAATTGAGCCATGATATTATCTTGTAAATACCCACATATGTATATAAGACCAAAAAATATAGATATTATTTATTATTATTCACTTCTATTAGTAAGGATTCATTTAAAATTATTTTTTTTTCTATCTTCTGTAATTTTATATCTAATGGGGGATGTCCATATATTCTCATCAGCTGGACCACAATTTAAAGGGTGTGATTGAAGAGACAAATTCATACATTACTCTATGTATTAACCATGTCCCAGATGATATATAACCCATATATATACTAAAATATTTTCCTTAATGGTCATATATTAAATATTCCATTGAAACATACTCCTAGGAGTCATTTATTTTTTGTATTCACTCATATTCATTGTAGGAAGATTATAAAACTAAATATCATAATGGATTTTGGGATAAAACATTTCAAGGTATAGAGGATTAATATTAAATGTTAGGGATCAAGGAATGGTTTAAATTCTTTTTCTAAAGGCTTGGTGTATACCCCTTTAATTCCCCTATTGCCTTTCATATGGTGTATCGACTATCTGATCAGAAATGTGATGTCAGTGGACTATATTATCATATTTAATTCCATGTTATTATTTGATAAATCTATATCACTAGTCTCAATATCAAAATCATGGGGATACATTATGTTCAAAATTTAGGGAATTTGGACACAACTTACAAGAAATACCCACAAGACCTAAACAATTTCTATGGATAAAAAATTGGATAAATCACAAGGACATCATGATATAAGTAATTATAGAGTCTATAGTGTAAGTTATCCATTTTTCTGAGGATTATTAGGGACATTTTAGCATAAAATATTTCCTAACACTTTTCATTTAATTTGGGACTTCCTGCTACCATAACCAAATGGTCTGTCTTGGTGGAATATGTGGATATACCATCCCTAACATTGGTGGTAAAGTTGGATAAGGATTGAGGGAAGCTCATTTGATTAAGAACAATAGGTTTCAGGTTCCTCTCATGGGTTTTAAGTGTTTCTCACCCCGATATTCTAAAAATGGAAAAATAATGACCATAGTGGAACCCTTTGATAATATTCCTTGTGTTAATGTTGATATCATTTAGACTTCATAATCAAAATATTGTGAAAATGTCATCCTAATTATGTTTTTGCATAAAATTACATGTAGTATCTCAGGGTATCATTGATGTTTCTAGGCATAATGGATGTAACATATTACTATAAACAATAATTATTTTTCTATATTTAAAAGAATAATTAAATATGTAAATAAAAAATAACATCACAAAAAATTCAATTAAATCATATATTAATTGACCATTATTCTTAAGTAATTAATACATTATCATCCCTCATAATTTAAAAATAATTTATTTAAATAATTAAATAACTTTAATTTATTTTATAATTGATGAATTTATAGACAATATATTGTAATTTTTTATTTGAATAGACATGAATTTAGTATAAATACATTTTTTGGTGATACACACATCCAATGTGATGCTCTGAATTTCTTCAATTTAATCATCGGGTGATATCATGGAAGATTATGATGAAAGATTCATTCATCAATGATCACCACAAAAATCACATTAGTTGTAAGGAATACTTTTGATAAATCTTGACCTAAGAACTGCTTATAGGCTGTAACACCCTAAAATTTGGAAATATATATATTTTTCATGTTATGTGTGATAGCGTATGATATACTTAACACGGAACTACAATAAATCACAAAAAAATATATAATTGTCAATATTTATCAATATAATTAACGATTAAAATAATATGTATCAAATTTATAAAATATTTGTAGGAATAAAACTAATTTTAATTATTAATACTAATGAATTTTTAAAATTTAAATACTTTAGATAACTAACTAATAAGGATGGATTCTTTATTAAAATATAACCCAATCATATTTTTATTTTATGTGCTTTATATTGCGGTATAGAATATATTATGGATAAAATATGTTACGGATTCAAATAATATGATAGAACCAAATTTGATTACTAATTTATATGAAAGTCAAATAAGAATAATTAATATTTTGAATAATTATTTTCCAACTAAAAATTGTTTCCTTATTTGTCAATTTTTTGTGTAAAATTAAATAATTCAAATATTATAAATAATATATAGAAATATTTAATTCATTTTTGTATAATAACGATATTATATTAATATGATTTTTCTACTTTTAAAATATATTATTTTAGTTGATTAATAAAAAATGTAGATATTGTTTAAACCATCACAATCATGTCATAATCAAAATAAAATAATAAATTAAATGTTTTTAAATAATTTTCCAATAATATATCTATATATATTTAAATTAAATAATTTAAAATCCCTATGATATATATATATAACCCCCATATATAATTTTGGAAGTATAAATACTCTTTCACTCTAAAAAACTGATTAATTTTATATTATAACAAAATTAATAGTCGTTAATTTTAGGAAATAAATCCAAAATAAGTATTTCAAATTTTTATAAACATGACCATTGTATTTAATATATTAAATTTCATTTTTTATATAAAAATGTGATTATTATGAATAATTATTATGACCATGATAATGGTCAAACACCAATTTCTAAGAAATATATTATTATTATTGTGTAATTTTTTTCCAATAAAATAAATTAATATCTTCTCAAAAGATACACCGGTATAGATTTTAGGATAATATTTAAATAAATTATCACTAATTAAATTTTTAATTAATAGTAAATCAGATTAAGAACAATTAATACTGGTATCTAACTTATTATACAAACAAAATTCAATATATAACATGTTTTAAGTTAGCAGTTAACATCATATTAGTTTTTAAATGTAATTATATTTGATGGATAATATATTTACTTTCAGATCACAAATATTTTTTAAAAAGATTAATATTATATATTTTTTAAAACATAATTTATTTTTAAAAACTGGTGACCAGAATTCAATAAAAATGGGAAAATCTTAAATTATTTGAACAAATTATTTCCATCATATTTAAAACATTTGCAGAAATACATATTTATGGACTTCTTGACCAAATGACTCCCAAAACTCCATTATTTATCACTTTTGGAACCACTAAACCATTAATATTATTATTCCATTATTTTAAAATAATGGGTGTTAAAAAAATTGACCTTTTATTCACCTAAAAAAGGGAACATTTACGACCAAACATGACATATGCAGTCCATAGAATTTATTCATTGTATACTTTGATATTTATCCTCTAGGAGGCCTCTCTTTGATTCAAAATAAATTCATCTCATTTATTTATCATAATCCCTTCATTTAATATGACACATTCAAACGAATGTTCAACATATCAAAGTCATAATTACATACTCCTTACCTTGCCTTATTATCATTATTTTTTATTCAAGCCCTAAAAAGTAATATAATGACATAAATACCATTATTATAAAGAATTTTTATTATATGAATTGAAAAAACATTACCTATTTCTTTCCATCCACCTAGAAAATAAATATAATCATAACCCAATGTTGTGGAGACTACCACTGCCATAATGTAATGTTATTCATTTTTTATTTTTATTTATATTCTTTAACAGAAACAATTCATATCTAGATCCCAAACATAATAAAAAAATATAATTTTACTATTATTTTATTATAATGATACTAGATAGTTTCATAACCACACTAATCCATAGATATATGTCATGTTAATGATAGATGTTAGTTAACCACCCACTTGAACAATATCATAAAACTCTATCCTGGATGATTATGGGAACTTAACTTGTTATATTATTATATTCCAATTATAATTTAAGGATTGGTTTATGGTTTTATAATGGTTATATTATGTATTTTACTCATCATTAAAATATCTTCTTTGACCACTAATATTATTGAAATAATCCAACAATGGTTCAGTATTAATACAATCATATTTAAAATTTATATAATAAATAAATAACATAAGAAAATACTTTGTCCATATTAAATCGAATAAATTAAATATGTTTTGAGATATGGTATTGAATATACATAATTTTATTATTCATCAACATAGGAACATGCATAATATGAATTATGAATCAGGTATGGGATTCCATATTTAAATTATTACTTATTTTGATATGTTTTATTTTTTCATCCATTTTTCATTTAATATTGTGTTATTTTTATTTATATACCATGAATTTATTTTAACATATTTTTTATTAATTAATTGGTTATAAAAACCACAACGTATTTTCTTTCATTATTTATATTCCAATAAAAGTGTTATCGATGACAAATGGGTATGTGCTAATTCAATTTTATTCAATTTATTTATAAATTTTTTTATTGAAATCTATTGTTCAAATTTTAATTTATTCTAAGAAATAAAAACATTTAATGATATTTAAAAATTCGTTTATGGGAATCAGTAATTCATCATTAAAACATCGTTTTTAGAATATTCATACATCAATGACTATGTCGCTCAATTGTGGTTTCTTGTATCAAATTTTCATCTCTTGAGATATATTTCATAGAATATACCATTTTTTATTTCAAATTATGTATCTAATGCTGATTTTATATTTTATATTATCATACTATTATTATTAATTCAATTTAATATTTCACTAGAAATCGTATCCATTAAGGTTTTAAAACATAAAAATCTATCAATCTATAAATGTTACTTCTATATATATTTAATTCTGTGCGAGATTTTTTATATTTTGCAATATATGTTTTTCATATGGTATATTCAGTACTTTTTTATATAACGTATAATGAATATCATTTAGTTAATTATATCTTTCTAATTTTCTTTTTATTATTATGTAAATAATTTTGTAATGGTGATTGGGTTTCAATGTTTTTCTTTGAAATATGAATCTTATTCAACAACTGTTTCATTTTTGGGTTGTATATATTTTCCATGGATTAATATTTAAATCATATGATACTATTTTCCATTACAGAATTAAGTATGGAATATACATCACAACATTTTTCATTCCAAATAATCTACTATTAAATGAATATTTTTTAATTAAATTCCTTTCCTTTTTACACAATATATTTAACCCCTTTTAATTAAATGTGTTAACATAGATTCCATAAAAAGAATAAATGTGAAATTTATTAACATATTAATATACCCCTTTCTTAATATATTGTTAATTTTAGGTATTCTTAAATAGAATGTTATTCAATATGTTGAATCAAAAAATTATTTATTTAATTGTATAGTACTTCCTCTATATAATCTCAGTTTGAGGGAGACATATATTGAAAGATATTCAATTTATTGGTTAAGGAATATTGAACATATTTATACTCATTATTACAATATATATATGATTATTTATATTAAATATATTTATATGATATTCATAGTATATCTTATTCATTTATTTATATGAAGAATTAATTGGAATTAATTTGTGGTGGGTGGGTCCTGGAGTAGCCCCTCAAAGCATTAATAAGTCTCTCGAGAAATTTTTTTGGGAATTCTAGAGTTTATACATAAAAAATTCCTAAAAATAGGGCCACAACTGAAATATCATGATGTTTATGATTAAAATGTCTTTGTTAAGTGAATGAAATAAAATATATGGTATTTTAAATTTCATCACTTAGAAACCAATAATTTTTGTCACGACCTGAATTCTTCAAGTTAGATAATGGAAGGATTAGTGTTGTGACATCCCTTATTCAAGATGAAGAAAGAGAGATAATAACCCCCTGAGTCCCACCTTCAGTAGTCCTTAGGATGGATAATACCACAAACGGTATATACATTCTCAGAAATAACAGGGGTATTTCCCTTATTATTTAAAAACAAACTAGGGAAATAAGATGTTCAATCCCAAAACAACACCAGGACGCATATATATATAAACCAAAATCCAATCCACATGCATGTTTGAAACCAAACTACTACAAATACTATGAAAAACTCTAAAGTAAATACTCAAAATCAAGGCTAAGAATAAACACAACAACTATCTGAAAGTCTAATATATTAATGCCTCACACGGTCCCTGTAGTCTTCTTCGAAACCTAATGTAGTTTTATAACATAGGGTGATCATACAATTATGCTCACTCGGAAAACCAATGTCTCTTGTGCATACGTTGGAGAAGTATACTATTTATCCAATGATAAAACAGAAGAACCAACAACAACTAACAAGGTATTTTATGAATCCCAACCATAAAAAGTCATGCTCACCATGTAATGTAGGTCATGTAAAGTAATTTATTAAGAATATTGATTATTTGGTACCATGAACCCCTTAATTCTTGTTAACTTCTCAAAACCTAAGAGAAAATTTCTTGGTGCTTACACACTGATCCACAAGCCCTACATCACAACCCACCCGCACACTCATGGGCCTTAGTGCTAATCTTGTAACCTAGGAATTTGAAGTTCACAATTCCCTACAATAGACACAGGGGCCATACCCATACCACATTCCACCTGCAGACACATGGCATGCAACCATACCTCATCCCGAAGAAACCTAGGAAAGAAGACCCCATATCATCCCATAGACACCTAGAAAAGCTGATCTCCACTACGGAACCATGTGCTCACAACCCCACCACATCCTTCCAAAAGAGTATTGGGATACAGATTCCTAGAAGTGGGAGAATGGAAGAGCATGTAACTATCCACCCATCCTCCCACTGGGATTTTGAGGAAGACACCCTCCCCTATGATGATGGGGATGTTCGAAACATAGTATTAAACTAGGGTGCGATGTTCATATAAATTAAAATAAAAATAAAAATATTACATATGAATACAAGACACTCATCTAAAACTATGGATCCTCAAACAAAAACCATCCTGCAAAACCAACTTTACTTCTACCTCTAAATGCATGTATTAACACCAGCAAAAACTACATCAGATATTGATAAAATAAAGACGCTTCAAATAATCCTTCACCTGAAACCAATTAATTTTATCTTTATTAATATTTTTTTCTTGTCCATACCTTCCCTATAAACTATCCACCATAACAAACAGATTACAATGCAACAAAGCCAAACAGAGGGAGAAAACTATGATAAAAAACTCACTTGACACTTCCCCCCCACTTATCACCCATTCTAACTACTGACATCATGATTTATCAATGTGAATCCCACACAAAACATCCTTCAAAATATAATAACCACCATCTCACAACCACACCCATAAATACAAACAATACACAACCCATTTGAATTCCCACTACACAATAATTCTCATTCATTCCAGAACTAATTAATCTATCAAGATAGTATTCTATTAACCTACCCAAAAATCATCCCATAGTGCACGACCATTCTCACAACCATACTACATCAAAAACCATAAAAACACCACACAAAACACACCAAAAAACTAACCAATGAAAAGCATATTCCATTTCAACATGGCATTCCTTATAAATTTTCCTCCTAATAATTTTGGGGTGATCACGAAAATAGTCTTCTCCTTAAGAATACTTTTCAGAGCAGAGTATACATGGTTAGAATATTTCATAATATCCTTTCAGAAGAAAAAAACACCATTCATCCCATTTATTGGAAAATAAAGGCCACCAACAACCATTATTTTCAATAGGAATATAGCCCATAAAATTCATAACATTGATGAAAATATCAGAAAAATGGTATGATCATAAATTACTTTCCCCAGCCCTTGTTTATTGACCGAAACTGATCCAATTATTTTTATTAAGTTTTTATTAAAGCTTCTTCACTGAAGAGGAATCCGTATACCCACCCCACATGAAACACTAATATGATATATGAAGGGATCCCTATCTCCAAGAATTGATTATTAGTAATTCCTCCTTGTACCCAAAATAGGCGGTGCAATGCAGTAAGAAAAATACTCCCGAAAAACATGATCTGAAGGCCACAACCAAATTCATGATCCCTCGTGAAAGAAATGTTTTGGGGATGTCCAGTATCATGATTAATGGGAAATGTACAAATAAGAAAGGGTCCCAGATTTTGAAATTATATATTCAATATCAATGGAAGAAAATATCTCAGAAGCCATTAAAGATAGATCACAATCATAACTACAAGTTTTGACTATCTAAAATTCTCATGAGCATTATTAATTTAAAGATATATTTTATATAATTTAATATGGCTTCAAAATTAGTTAAATATTCTTTTAAACTCATTTAATGTCAAATAAAATGTTAGAGGTGCGAATCTGGAAAAATTTGGAAAAACTAGAATTTTGAAAAACAATCTGAATTGACTAACTATAGGGTGATTCACCGGTGTGAGATACTAGTGGCGAGTATCCATTAGGTGATTCAAAATTTAGTGAGACTTCATTTGATGGCCTACCATTCAGTGAGGCTCCATTTAGTGAGACATTGTTTGGTGAGATACCATTAGACAACTCACCGTTGCGACCCATCAATGTGAGTCACTGGTCCCAACTCACCATCTGCGACCTACCATTCCTAACTCACTATTGGAACAATAGAAAATGCTTGAAATGAGTTATTTTTCCCTCACAGAATACCTCAAAAACTATATTTCGACATTGTAATTGACCATAGAGATTTAGGCCATTACATCAGACACCTCTCAAACTGTACTCGACCTTGAATTTTTGAAAACCATACCTAGAATGAAAAGAGGATCTAATCAACCACTCTGTGAGATAACTCTCAAGGATCTCACAACATGTGAAACACCACTACCGACTAAGCACACCAATGTTCAACGATAGACCACCTTTTTTTCAAAATATGGAGTGAAACTTCAAAATCTTGAAAAACCTCCTCCAACATCTACTACCCCAACCAACCATAAGTCACACCACAAAAGAACCAAAATCAACACTTTCAGGAAATATGAATCAGTGAATTTTGTCTTCCATGTCACGATACTATCTTCTCTGGGCCGCATTAACTCCCCCACATGGGTTTAATCACATCTCAATTAATAAATCTTGATTAAGAATTAGGTCGTCCCTTTTCTACATGTTTGGACTTCATCACACATTACAGAATAAGGAAAGAACTAATCTCATAGAAAAAAGGTTCAAACATCACAGTACAAGGAAAATGCAATTAGGGATCACTCAAAACAACTCCGGACACTTGGAACACTATTTAAATTCTTTCTCATATGTACTCTCCTCCATGCCACCATGCCTCCATAACATATCAATAGGGAGAATGGTTTACCCTTGAAACACCTTCTCCGGATGATCATAGATCTCTACTAGCTGCTCCATGAATGACGTGACATCATCAACATCCAACCATCTCTAGTCAATGACATGGGAGTGATAATGAAAATATCGATGAATAAAAGATATGTGAAAGATGTCATGGACCTTCTCCAACTATGGTGTTAGTGCAAAATTGTTTTCAACCTCGCCATCTCTCCCCAACAAATCGAAGGTTCTGATGAATGTGGGAGAATGATTTCCCACTCTACTGAACCTCTTCTACCGACATCATGGGTAAACCATCAATAACACATGGTCCACCACATCAAATTATAAGGGCCTCCTTCTGTTTTCGGTATACAACTTCATCCAGTCATGTGCTACATTCATCATATCACGAAGAAGATGAGACATCTCAGCCATGCTCTGCACTACTACAGGGCCAAGAACACTTGTTTCCACATATTAAATATTGCACAGGGGTGAACGAAATGGTCTTCCATTTAAAGATTCAAATGGAACCATGCTAATGGTACAATGATATTTAATATTTAACTAAACTCATCCAAGAGAAAGTGTCTCACCCATGATCCACTAAATTCCAAGACACATGCCTGCAACATGACCTCTAACGTCTGGATTGTATGATATTTCTTCCCATCCGTCGGAGGGTGGAAAGCAGTTCTGAGGTATAACTGAGTTCCAAAGGAATTCTACAGTCCCCTCCAAACTCTTGAAAAATACATGTATCCCAATATGAAACAATGGATATTGTAACTCCTTACAGTCACACCACCTCATCTATATACCTACTAACCAAGCATCCATTATGCCCGACTCTTTGATCTCTAAGTTGTTATCTGATTTTTACATTCGATCTACTACTACACCAATAACATCATATTCTCCCTGATACCTTGGTAACCTTATGAGGAAATACCTTGATATGTCATCCCATTTACAATCATGGACAACTAATGGCTGTAACAAACCATTGAGAACCTGGTGCATAGAATTAACATACCTGAATACCAAGAATCTTGCCACAAACAACATTATTGCCTGCTACATCCCAGGCCACCAAAACTACAACCTCAACACACGAAGCATATTATAAATTCCAATGTGTACCACAAATAGTGAGTTATGGAACTCATAGAGGAATCCCTCAAGCATTGGTGTCAGAACAAAGAACATCCCATGGAACAAAATGTGGTTCAAAACATCCTCCATTAATCCCTCGGATGCATCATCACAACTGGCATGATCATGAAACGCCTCTTCCTCTAGGTCTCCCCACTAAGACTCCTCCACCTGCTACACTAAATAATAATACACAGTCATCTGGAATAAAAATACTCCACTAGAATTCATTCATGTATATAGGTGCAAGGCTTCAAACTCCTCCACCACATTCTAAGAATTCATAGATTCCAAAAAAAACATCTTTCTGTGACTTCCTACTCAAGGCATAAACCATGAAATCCCCCTTTACTAAATTATAATAGATCTCAACATTATAATCCTAAAGAAACTCCATTAACCTCTATTATCACAAGATCAGATCTCACAGGGAAAACATATTCCTCAAGCTCTTGTGATTTTTGAAGACCACAAAGTTCTCCACAATGAGGTAATGCCACCATAACATCAATACAATCATGATAGGTACTAGGTCTTGGTCATGGGGGGAATTGTTATGTTCATATGGATTAAACTTCTTATAACCATAAGATATCACTACTTTTTGTTTGATTAAGATTCATCCCATGCCCAGACCAGAATCATCACAAAATACCTCAAACATCACACCCTTCTATGGAAACTAGAGCACAAGAGCACTTCCCAAATTCCCATTAAAATAGTCAAACGCTGACTGGAACTTATCAATACATAAAGAATCATAGTCTATTCTGGTCAGAGCTGTTAAACATGATGCAACTTGAGAGAAATCGCATACAAATCACTGGTAATCTCCTAGTATACTGAGAAAATTGTGAACCTCTACAACATTATTGGGTGATTAAAAAGAAAAAACACATTAACATTCAATGATTCAACTACTACACCCTGCTGTGACACCACATGTCTATGGAAATGAAACTCCAGTGTCCAGAACATACACTTGGATAAATTTCTGTAGAGCTTGGGGCATCAAAGGACCTACAAGACAGTCACAAGATACTTGGTATGATCCTCCTCAGACTTCGAGTATATCAATATGTCTTCGATGAATACGATGATGAATAGGTCTAGGAACTCATGAAATATAGATTTCATAAGACACATAAAAATAGATGGTGGGTTCGTAACACTGAACAACAAGACTAAAGAGTCGAAGTAACCTAACCTACATCTGAAAGAAGTCTTTGGGATATATTCCACATTCACCCTTAACTGGTGACATCCTGACCAAGATAGATCTTAGAACAGCAACTTGATACTCTCTACTATTCGAAAAGATCATCTATCCTTGTGAGAGGGTAGTGGTTATTGACCACAACCTAATAAAACCTATGATAGTCTATACACAACCTCATACAATCATCTTCCTTATTTGAAAAAACACTAGATCCCCCCATCGTGACACACAAGGTCGGATAATCACTAATTCATCAGGAATTCAATCTATATCCTCATCTCCTACATCATAGAATGTTTCATCCAATAAGGATCCATCAGAATTTTACAAGAATTAGGCTATAAGTATATCCTAAACTCAAGGTAGTGTCAAGGTGGTAGTGGCACAACCACTTCAAGAAAGACATCCAAGAATTCCCTAATAACTTTGTGATCCTCCACCATCACAACATCTAATGATTCCATAGACATCTTAGTCAACATAAAATGAATAGTATATATTCACTGACCACCCACCTGGGAACTTCTTTCTCTAATGAAAACCACACACTATCCATCCATGTATGAAAAAAAAACTCTTCTCTGAAAGAAACCAATATCAACATGAACAGAATATAACAAGTTGACTCCTAGAATAACATCATAGGGCTACATCAATAGTAATAAAAGATCCACATAAGACTGATGTGGTCCCATCATGAGTCTACATCACTCGAACACATTAAATAGGTTTTTCTATCCTCAGATAGGTGTACTCAACTCTTGGGGAACGAGAAACATGTCTAACTATATTTCCAAATCATGGGCTAGATTACATGAAATAAATGAGAATAAAGCTCCGAAATAAAAAAGTATAAGAAAGAGCACTGAACAAACTAATCATACCTATAATGATCTCTTACACTACTAGAACCGCTGCCTCTACTATATGAAAATAACATTTCCAAGATCCTATTCCCCTTATACTGATGTCCACCTCCTCAACCATGACCAGTTCAATATCATTGAGGAACACACTGAGGTCGGACTCCACATGCTCTGTCTCCCCTTGGTGGATTTGGAGCCATCTATCAGTGCTGCTGAAACGCCTTGGCTGGAAACTACTACTTAGGTGGGTGTCGAACCTACACACCCCCACCATACTGATCTTGAATGAACATTGGTCACTTACTCTAATAGTTTACATGGGCCATGCAAGAAAAAAACTCGATTACAAGTTACACAGGAAAGGCACAAGGACCAGAAGGTCGAAAGAAAAAAGGTTGAGGTCGACTCCTCATTGCCCTAATCGTGAAATGCCATGGAAATTTAGTCCTTTTACTAGAATCCTTGAACATAAAAGAAATGTATTTTCTTCCCTCACTTGGTATACATACTCGTGAGTTCATCCTCTCAACTTCCTCCTCCTCCTACTAGACATCCTAGTACGTTGGAAAGCTAATGGGGGTAACCACATACTAGAGATAAGGATGAAGTTCCTCCTCTAGATGTCTCACATGAAACTCATAATCTAGAAAGATATCTGGATAATAACAAAGGAGATCCTTGAACATGACCCTCATCTCTTATATCAACATAGTACACTACAGGAGGGAGAGTAACTATTGCATCTTCTCAGTATTAATGATTGATGAATAGAATATGGCTCAAAAACACTTTCTTGAAATTGACCTATAAAATGTTAGATTGTTCCTCTTCCCAGGTATAGATTCTACCACTAACACACATCTCCCCAAATATAGTTCACATACAATAAAACCCACTACTTCATAAAATCCTGGATCATGCTGATGGTGATAACAATATTATCGAGCCTACTCTCCGACATCATCTCTAAAACGCTACCCACATAATTTTCCAGAGTTTTCTACTGGAATGAACGTAGCATATTCTTCCACTGCTCATCCTTCTCTAATAAATCATACCTTATTTGATCGACTGGGTATGCCTACTAAACCTCTACTGCATGCACTACACGCAGGCGATGACAGGGATCCATAGGTGAATAGGGTAAACAAGGGACTACTAAGCTCGAGTAGTATGGAATTTTATTTAAGAATAAATTTATCTCATTTTTTATTTAAATTAACCAAATCATCCTGTTCAATCAAGAACAAAAGTCATTAGGATGCAGGTACCTATCCTATGGTATCTACCAGGAAAACATTGTAGCCCCACATGGTCATTTAGTGGACCTAGAGACCTTGTATTTGATCACAGGGGGGTGGGGGTATAAAATTCCATTTCCTAGCTGGTATTCCACATCCTATGTCACACACCATGATCACTTAACATTTTTCCCTACCAAACCTTGCATTACTCACTCTTCCTAACACTAAACTCTGTTCTATCTCTCAGCCATCAGCATCTGATATCATTCTATCATAACCCGCCTTATTGAAGATGTTGAAAGGAAGGTAAATTGTCTCGACCTTCCTTCTTAAAGATTAAGAAAGATATATAAATACCCCTGACTCCCACCTCTAGTAGAACTCTAGGAGAAAAATATCACCATGCTTATATAAAATCTCACATATATTAGAGTCATTTCCCTTTTTGTTTGAAAAAAAGATTGTGACATAATATAGTCCATCCCAAAACAACTCTGAGACACACACACACACACAGATATATATAATAAAACTAGTATCCAACCCACATGATTGTTTGAAACAAAACTACTAAAAATACAATGAAAACTCCAATGTATAGAACAAAAAGTAATGCAATGCAGCTACACAACAACTGTCCCAATGTCCAATATAGTAATTCCTAGCATGGTCCCTGTAATTCTCCTAGAAACCTGAATGTAGTTTTAAAATTTAGGGTGAGAATACAAGTATAATCATTAGAAAAACCAAAGTCTCGCGTGCACGATTTGTAGAATCATACTAATGATCCTATGATAAAATAGAAGAACCAACAACACCTAACTGGGTATTGTAGCCATCCGTACATCACCAAGGCATGCTCACTAAGGAATGAAAATCAATTAAATTAATATATTAATTACATGGATGATACGGTACCTTACACAAATTCCCACTAGTTTACTACTCATACCATAATGGAAAACATTTGGGAACTTCCACACACTCCCACAAGCCCCACATCACTACCTGCCAACAAACACAAGGGCCTCATAGCTAGTCACGCGTTATTGGAAAATGAAGATCACCATATCCCACTCGCAAACACCAGAGCCATAACCATATAACATTCCATCCAGAGACACCTAGGCCACAATAATATTTCATACTAAATACATCTTGGAAAGTACACAACATCTCATACCGCAAACACCAAAGAAATCACACCTCACCCATAGACACCTGGGCTCACAACTACACCACAAACTGCCCAAAGAGTATTGGGATACCAATTCCTTGAAGAGGGAGCATGGAAGAGAAAGTAAGAAACAATCCATCCTCACACAAATATATTGCGAAAGAACCCCTCCCCCATGATGATGGGGGTGTTCGGCGCATATTTATCAACTAGGGTGGGGTGCACATTGAAATCACAAGAGAACATCCAAATAGTACATATTCATACCAGACAATCATCCCAACCTATGGGTCCTCAAAAAACAACCATCCCAAAGTACCATCATTACTGCTTCCTCTAAATTCATGTATTAAAACCTGAAATAATTTCCTTGGTTATCGATAAAAGAACGACACATCACAACCTCCTTCGACTAACACCCATTTATTTCGACATTATTAAAACTTTATTTTTTTGGTTCCATCCCTATCTGGGAAACTACCAACCCTAGGACACAACTAGAAATAGAACCAAGGAAAATAGAGGAATAAAACTATTATAAAGGACTCACTCAACACATCCTCCCAAAATAGGACGCATCCCAACCACTAACATCATCATTCATCACATTATATCCTTATAAATCCATCATCCAATATTGGACAACCACCATATCATAGCCACACACAACAATATGAAAAAAAATAGAACTAGGTTGAAATCACTCTTCATAAGAACACTAATGTATTCAACAACCAATAACTATCTCAATATCAGATTCCATTACACCACCCAAACCACCGCACAATGCACAACTGTGCTCACAACCATATTTCAACACAACACACAACAACCCCACAAATAGAACGATACTACCCCAAACATGGTGAATCATATGTAGCATTAATAAGGAACTCCTGACTAAATTTTCCTATTTGTAATTCAGGGTTTATTAGAGACATAGTTTTCTCCTTGGGCATCCATTTATTAGATTAGTATAAATGGTCAACAGATTTCATAATAGCTATTCAAAAAGAAAAAAATGAATTCCATTCATTTCTCAAACACTATCCACTAATGATAATGATTTTTTTAGTCTTATATCGCACACAATTCACATAATTGATCAAAATATCAGCAAAACAGAACGATCATAAATCACTTTTTGCATCCCATGTTTATTAATTCAAACTAATTCAATTATCATTATTAAATTTGTTTCCAAACATCTTCATAGAAGAGACATCTATATACCCACCCCAAATGATTCAAAAATAAGAGAGTTGAATGGGTGCCTACCTCAAATAACAAACAATTAGTAATTCATCCTTGTACCCAAAATAGGGGGTCTGCATGTAGGATGAAAAAACCTCTGTAGAAAAGTGATCCAAAGGCCACAACAAAATGCATGATCTCTTAGTGAAAAAATGTTCTAGGGATGGACGATATCAAGAGTAAAGGGAAATGAACATGTAAAAAAGGGTTTCGGATTTAGAATGTCTAGACCCTCTATCAAATGATGTAACAGTTTCAAAATCCATTAAAGTCAGATTATGATCAAAACCACAAATTTTGACTATCTAAAAGACTCCCAATCATTATGAATTTAAATAAATTTTTTATATCCTTTGAAACAAATTCAAAATATCATAAATATGGGTTTTAAATCATTTTACATCAAATAAATATTTAAAGGGGAAATCAGAAAAAACAATGAAAAATATGAATTTCGACAAACTGCCTAAATTGACTCACCATTTGGTGAGTCACCAGTGTGGTAAAAAGGTGATAACTCCACATTTTTTTAGTGACTATTAGGTGAGTCACTATTTAGTGATTCACTGTTCAATGAGTCACTGCTTGGTGAGTCACCGTTTGGTGAGCTATCGCTGGATGACACCCTGGGGCAGCCCATCTTTGTGAGTCACCAGTCTTGGCTCACCGACAATGACCTACCATTCCTGAATCGCCATTGGAAAACTATAAAACTTTAAAACTACTGAAATGAGTTATCTTTACCTCCCACAACACCTAAAACATTGGATTGTCACAAAGTAATGGGCTATAGAAGTTTGAGCCATTTAAATTTTTATCTATGAATATGTTTATTCTTATTTCATTCATGAATAAGTTATGATCATATTTTTTTTGGTATTAATTCAAATACCTATTTTAGGTAAAAAAATTATCATCTTATGATCACTTATGATAGTTTACTACTATCAATTATGTTAACCATTACTTAATGTTTGATCTCACCCTTTTTTACATGTTCCATAGGTTATAATGATGTGGTATACACATGAAATGATTAATAAAATAGATTGTGTGGATAAATTTTTGGGAGGTGTTGGTAAATTATTATCAAATATGTAGTTATTAATATAGTTGAAAATTTTACATTTTACGAGATATGAATGTAACTTATTTTCTATAACATTTTCCTAACACTCTATAATTAAAAACATAAAAGTTCCTTCAATTGTAATAGATGAATTATTTGTTATTGAGAATGTAATTTTTAATTTTAAAACTTTTCTCACATTAGTTTATTTCAATGTTTGTATGTTCTGAATGTTTTTTCTCACATCTAAATTTTGGAGTGTGGGCCATAGGCTCCATATTTTGTATTAAAGTTGTGTTTGGATAAATTTATATGGCAGGATATTATCAGTTGATTATAATTTAATGGATTTAAATATCATGTATTGTTGATAATTTAAGTTTAATCATAATTTAAATGGTAGATTTAACACGTTAGAATTTTTATATTACTGTTAAATATTTTATTTTATTTATGAATTGACATAACATAACTTTTCTAAAAACCCTATGGTTAAATCTATGGGATAAGTCTATATATATGAAGACATACAGAAATATTGGAAATGTAGAGAATGTAAGGTTTACCTAGAAATAACATCTCTATCTAGATTATTCATGTGGTTATTGGCTCTATCAATGATGTAGATAGGGTTAGTAAACCTAAAAATTGATTGTCTATTATAAAATCTACCATCTCCTCGTAAATTACATAAAGGTAAAACTACTCACCATCTTTGACAGTGCCTGGATATATATATTATATAATTCATATTCTATTAACAAACTGTTATGAAGGATTATAATATTCTTTATGAAGGAAAATTTAATAGGGAATGATTCTTAAAAATATAGATTAAATTATTAATATTCCTATGATAAGTTAAAATTTTATTTATAGGTGATTTTATGGAGATAGGGTAAGTTAATCATCATGAACCTATAATTTAATGATTTTTATATTTATAATATGTTAATAATGTTTATGGAAATATGTTAAAACTATTTTTTATTAGGTTAATATGTATATTGGAATCTAACTCAATGTAACCTGACTAGTATGAATTATGATATAGGTTAAGTAGGGAGTAATTTAATGCTCAGTAAAAATTAATGTGATAGATTTGATGTGTGATAACTATTTTGGTTGATTTTTTCTTATATTTGTGTTATAGAAATTCTATTATTTTCTTCAAAACTCACAATGATCTTAGTTTGGATTTTTTAGATGTTGAAGCCTAAAGGAACCGTGTAAATATTTGATGCAATGGACAATGAATATATTGTCCCATTGAGAAGCTTAATAAGATAAGTTCTTGATAGAGAAATTTTATGATAATACCAAACCAACCATCATGAATTATGATTAATTATGTGAAAAAATTTCATTTTCCAAAAAATGTAAATAATAAAATCAGTGTGCCTCATGGATTTTTTTTTGACAGAGAGGATGAAGGAAACAATATTCAATTACTTTTGTGACAGAAATATTATAAAAATAACCAAGGGTATAGTCTTAAATGATCCATAGGATGATTTATATATAGAAAATATTGGTAAATAAAAACATGTTTCAATGGAACCATGATGCAATTAGTTAAAATAATGAGGCAATAGATATGTTTCCTTATGAAAAATAGGATATTGAGGTGGATAGCTCATTTGAAACTATATCTTGTATTATAAATATTTTTTAGATACCCATAACTATCCATAATATTATATAATAAATATATTTTTTAGTATATAATTTATTTTTTTATGGAGAATGTAAAACTCCACGATTTTAAATAGTATATTCTCTTAAGAGGCTATATGTTTGATAACATATGATAGATTAAACACTGATCCAAATAAACCACATATTATATATAACTGTTAAAATGTATCTATAGAATTGGTGGTTAAAAATAAATGTTAAAATTATAAAATTGATAAGGCAAATAAAATTATGGTAATTATTAATACTAAGTACTTGATAAATTGAATTGGTGAAACTGAGTAACTTATATGATTGATATATGATTAAAAAAGAAATGATTTTTAAATTAGATTATATTCTCTTTATTTTATGGTAATAAATATATTATCTATACAATTAACACATTATTTGAGTAATATATTAGAATTTAATTTTATTATTAATTGATTGGAAATAAGATTATGTGTAGTTAATATTTTAAAAATATATTTTCATACGAAAAGGTGTTCATTATATATTGAATTTTTTACATACAAGGTAAATATTAAAATTTAACATATTTAATTTTAATCAAATAAAATAATTATATGATTTAGGATAATAATATTTTCTTTAGATGGAATGTGTTTTTTAAATAGTTTGTTTTCGGGTTGATAGTGAATAAATTTGACATCATTGAAACTGCCACTTTCTTGACATTATTATAACACAACAATGATTTTTTTTTCAATCATATTTCTATAACATACATATATATATATTATCATATATATTTAAAAATAATTTTTTTCTAAAACCACATTTATCTTTTTTGATAAATAAGTAATATTTTCGTCAAAAATATGTATTATCTTATATTAAAATTTTAATTTTCATCACATTATTAACAAAAATCCATAAAATTAATAATATAATTTAGATAAGAATGATTATATTTTATCATATCATCAATAAAATTTTTGCGAAAAAATATGATTTTTTTAGTAATTTTAATGACCATGATAAGTGTAAAACTATTTTTTAATCAATTATTTTATAATTATTAATAATTTTCCATCTAATAAAATAAATTATTCTATTGTAAAAAAGATAATTTAATATAATTTTTTAGCATATATTAGAACATATTATAACTCAATCAATTTGTAATAAATTTTAAAACTTTAATTAGATCACTTAATGGTGAAAATGTCATTTTTCTACGAAACAATTTTAATATAAATTAAATGATTAAATTTAACATTTAATTTTCATTAAATTATGAAATTAAATAAATTTAATGTATGTTTAATTTAGGTTCAACAAATTCATGTTTCTTTTGGGGGTAATTTTATATGTTTAGTGAAACATATATTACATGGGAAAAGTCTATTTACCAAGGTAAAAGAAATGTCTAAAATAAAAATATAAGTAAAGATGACTTCTATAATTTTTGAAACATGTTTAAAAATACATAAAAGAGGCCTTATTGACATAATGCATATCTAATGTCATTGTTTTTATATTTGGGATCCATTTACTCATGAATTGTGTCATACAATTATTAAAAAACAATTAGTGTTCACAAATGTATCATTTTCTTTATTTAGAAATGAGAATAGTTTCACCCCTTTATGACACACCCTCCACCTAAATCCATTTTTTGTATTTTAAAATGTCACTTTTAAAGTGTAAGTGTGAATGAAAAACAAACTTCAACCAATTAAGAAATATAAAATTGGAAATTCATCCTAGGTAGCTATAGAAAATACCCCTGCCTAGCGGCTACACTGTTATGTGAAGTATCCACCTTCACAAGACCTCTTGACTAGTTGTCCCATGGAGGGGTACATGGGCTAGGTACTGATAGAAAAAGACCTACCCTCTTGATATTCCTAATCTAGATGCCTAAGCGTCGGTGAAAACATGCTTCTCTGAATCCTCATATGGGGTTGTTCCATGAAGAGTATTTAGGTGGTTTCACATTGCCACCACCAAAAACCAACATTCAGTCACAAATCCATGCAAAAACACATTAAAACATTAGTATCCATCAAATCTATTACAGAAAATCCATGAAGTTGTCATCCTATAGGCGCTGAAAATGAAAAACCTGCCAAAAGGAGTAAGAAATCTCTCACCCTCACATCCCAATGCACCATGAAGACCACCACTCAGATCCGCCAGGAAGAGAGAGCCATAATATTAGAAGAAGAGCAGAGAAGCGAGTGGCCAATGTCCTCGACTCTAGCACACCCTGATGGTCACCACCAACATCAGACAAAAATATATCCAGTTGCATCTCTTCCAACCAGTATGGTAACACTCAACCCATCACAAGTAAAAAGACAACATCAAAGATGAATCGTTAGAAAACCATAAAATCCTTCAAACTAGATCTATCCGAGTCATGGTGCATTGGGACACCAACGACCAGCCATCCACACCTCCCAAATCCTCAATGAAACCACTACAATATATCTGACTAGGAATTCCCCCACATAATCAAGAGGTCAGGCCGGGTATCGGTGATCAGAACAACCGAATAATGGAATCCGCACCAGGAAACCCACACTGCCACTGAAACCAAAGGTTACATGGAGAAATTCCCACTGAAATCGGATGACAAAGGTATACACATAACAATCTAAAATTGAAGACAACGGATCCTTGCAAGCCATTGAAGAATCCGACGAAACCACACCACATCGCTGAAGAGCCTCATCGGAAGCCGACGAGGCCAAATCTTGAACCGATGTAACCTCGTAATCACTACATCGCCATACCTGACGAAGCCTCACAAACTACATCGCAACGCCGACGAGCCACATCCAAATCCGACAAGCCGTAGCGAAGCCGACGAAGACCTGCATCCAAAAACAACACCTCGCACCAGCTGAATGCCCGTTGAGAGTTGTTTCCCTAATAGCTTGTTCCAAAAAAACTCCCAACCTCAGTATTCCCCCAGGCTATGCCACATTGGTCGGATAATCCTAGGGTTCTCCCGAGAGAATAGCTCACGGTGAGAAAGGTAACTTTATGATCTTCAAGTTACACACATTCCATCAATTTTCATCCTAGTAAACTTCCAATGTTTCTCCACATAGAAGTATATCTTATTTTAATAATCCCTTATTCTCAATTTTCTAAAGAAATACCAGCATTTAAAAGATAATTTCAAGAGAATGTTTAAGGTTGAAACATGTTTATTACAATCTTTTTAGCTGTTCTTTTTACTTATTCTCAACCAAAACTACACTATAAATAGTTATATAATGATATCATAATCAATAATATACAAATATATGGTTATATTAGTTTATGACCATTATTTTTTTCTATTATATCACCTTATAAAAAAATGTTATCATTGGGTTTTGAAGACTATTGAGTGCACGAAGTAAATTTTTTCTATTTCGATATTGATTTTCATTAATAATTCAAACAACAATCAATTTAAATCACCAAAGTGAAAAAATTAAATAGTATAATTACTATTATTAAGTAATGACATGAAACGCTTAATTAACCATAGACCCTCATCTAAATATAATGTGTTCATATTTGGGGTTGGTTCAACCACATACTTGCACACTTCTATAAGACACAATTATGGATGGATACATGAAGATAAATAATAATTTTGTTGCATTTTTTAATGTAAATAATCAGTTTTTATTTTTCTCAAATGGTATTATTATATATTTATCTTAATTTTAAAATATCATATGTGATTGGAAATATAAATTATGTAAATTGACAATGATTTAAATTTTCATAAAGACTTTTGAAAAAAATAATTCAAAAATAAATAATATATTATAATAAACAGTCTATATTAAATGATATGTATATCCATAATGTTTATAATAAGGCATTATGTAAATTATTTTTCTTCCGGAATAATGAAGCATGTACATAACCAATCAGGTACAAGGTATGGGATTCTTGGTCTTAATTCAAAATATTCCAGGAAATACTGTAATTTGTGAACCATTTTTTACATTATTTGGGGTTATTTTTATTTTCATAACCTTATTTTATATTAATATATTTGTTTTCTAACTAATTTTAAAACACTCAAAATATAGTTAGTTTCAATATCAAATTTTTTTTACGAGTGTCACCCAAGGCCGAAGGGTTTGAGTGAACTCAACTTTGGTCCAGTTAGATATAATTTTTTTTATTGAACTCTAATGATTCATGTTTTATTTTTTCTATCAGATGAATTCATTGAATGGTATTTCGTCATTTATTTCTATGTTCTATAATTTTTTTAAAACCACATTATCGAATGATTCTTACTATGATGATTATGTTACCTAAGAGGCAATTTATGTCTCAAATCATCACCCCTTGATACATATTATCTATTGAAAAAAATATTTCCATAAAATATTAAATTTAAAACCCTATAATATTTTGTATCAGAATCATATCTGTATTCAGGATACTTATTGTTTCATTTTAAGTCATATCTATTAAGGTTTTTTTATTCGAACGTTTCAAATTCAATAAGTCTAATTTTTTTTAACTCCATTATATAAATCTAATATTGTGAACCACATTTTTTTTATTTTTCATTTTTTCTAATATAAATCATGTATTAAGAACATATTCTATTTAACTATATTTTAATTTGATGGTATTCAAATCATATTTTTTTATTATTATGATATTATTATAGTATAGGGGGTTACATATTAATTTTCATTCATTGATATATGATTCTTATTCACAACATGTTCAATTTTGGCACAGTTATTATCTATATATTAATTTATATATCTTATCATCACATTATACTCCCATGGATTAAAATTTCTAAAATATATGACTTCTATTATCCCACTATATAATTCATTATTAACAGCTTATATTGTTTCTAATTTCATTCCTTTATGAACAATCTATGTTACCTTCCTTTTACTATTGGATTTTCACCAAGAAGCCATACATTTATAGATTTTGGGAAATTTTTGAAATAACCTAATACCTCATTCTATATATGGTTTTAGTTCGAAGGATGGTGACATAGAAAGCTATTCCATTTTTTTAGGAAAATTAATTTCAAAATTGTATACTACTTTATATATATAGAGTTAGTTTGAAGGTATTTTAAATATAAATTTATTCTTTTTATTGATTTTTGAAAATTTAAAATATATGTACTTATTATTCCAAAATAATTGTATATTGATTGTTAGTGAATATTTATTATGTATTGTGTACATTATTTATTACTTAATATTATGAATTCATTAACCAAATTATTGATGGGAGGGTATTGAAATTGAAATATGGCGCATTGATAGGACTCGTGAGAGAAACTACCCTAGGTATTTTGTGTATTATAGGACATTTTATTCTAGATAGAAGTCCTTGATGTAAAATCATGATTTCTAATATAATGATCTCTAATATTAGGGAATGAAATTAGTTGTTTGGTATTATGAATTTTATATTTATGGTACTTTTTATTATTATCCACTAATTTTTTAATGATATGTCATCCATATATATGTTATTCCCATAGTATATTCTGATTACGGAATTATATTGAATACATATTGCTGTAAAATTATATATTTCTATTTTCTACTCTCATATGATCTTTTATTTTAAAATATTAATTTAACCCACATTAAGTGCACGATCTTACCACTTCTTTTGAATTCATTTCCCCGTATTATATTGAAGTATATTGCAAATGATATGTCTAACAGTATAGCTCTCATGGAGAATATTAGGGGATATATTGAATATTTATTTCATATTAAGTAGTTTCATTTGTAGTTTAATAAATATTCATTTCATGAGATATGTTTTTCAATATCCTTCAACCTAGTATCCTAGATTTAGTGGATGCATTATTATATCATAATAATAAAAAGTGATCATATCCCAAAGGATCAAACCACTTTGCAGTCCAAGAAAACGTGGTACACACTTATATATGAAATTTTATTTGAATATTGAAAATAAAAAATATTATCTTATATGAGAAATGTTATATAACATTATTAATGTACCTTTATATTAATTATAATACACTTTCTGACATCATGAAGAAATTAAACATAATAACAGGGATAGCTAAGATGCTCAGTAAGGGTATGAGTACAATAGAATCTAACAAGACATTAATAAAATGGTAGAAATAAATGATAATCAAATATTTACAAATAAATAATCAGATGATAATGAAAATTTTCCATGCATATCATAAAAATTCAAAATACTGATTTAGGTATCAATACCAATTCTCATACTAGTATAAGTCATAATTTCATATATCATAAAATTATATTCAATTAATCATATAATGAAATCTTATAAAATTGAGTGAGGCATATGCTAAATACGAAATCAAAATTTTCTCATTAGACATATTGATAAATGTTGGGGTTATTGGGGTCCATGATAATCACCTAATAATCACAATTAATTCATCGTATAAAATAATTGAAATATAATCATTGTAAGAATTCATGTTGAAAACTGGCTTACAAAATTTTAAAAAATTCCCCATTCAATAAATATAATAATAAACCATCCATAGTGATGTGATGAATAGTATCAAAATACAATATCCCAATAAAATCATTATATTCTCCAATGAATGTTGACATATTAGAATATTGATTTTAATGAGCAACAGATTTTTTCACGAGAAAAATAACCTCCTCATTTTGAAAAAAAATCATTCCTAAATATTAAGGAAAACATTTTCATCTCATGGAAACATTGAATCTTGTAATGGAATATTCCATTAATTGGGAGGTCCGGATGGCGTGAAATTCCTATAATTATGTAAAAGTACAAAAAAATACTTCAAACTTTTTAAAAATGTAAAAATATTCATTTTTATGAAAATTTAGGAAGATTTCTTTTAGCCAAATTTATAAAAGTAAGAAATGTGTAAAACTCTTATTTAGTAAAATATAATATAATAGAGAGAATAACCATTCATTTTTTTAAGGAAACCATTAATATAGAAGAAAAAGATTCCTAAACAATAATATAAATAATGTTGTCTTTCCATAATAACATAGTTTATGTATGTTGAGTACATAAATAGTGAATAATGAAGGAAAACATGTAATTTAAGTAAATAACATGAGGAGAAAGAATATATTTTGTTTAAGATATAAATATCTATTAATTACCCTATAGGATAATTTTATTGAAATAATCTCAAATAATGATGAAATTTTTAATTACAACCACACCACATGTTCTACCTCCTTTTTAGCATTCAAAAATAATGTCTAATAAATATAGGTTTATTATACACAGATTGATAAACTGTAACGATATATATCATACCATATTTGATTTACTAATAATTTTTAATCTCATTTTTATTAACACTTACTTCATGATATTATAGTTTCGAGTTATAAGGGGGTGAATTACTAAGGGGATGAGGTCCCCATTTATAATTGAGGTGTGCGTCACACTTTTATTTTTTCATCATTAGAAAATAATTTCAATTTTATCCCTTAAATAAATGGATAAAAATAAATATTCCAAATTAATAGATGAAAATTTTTATATATGAACATCCAATTATTACAGATTGTTATAATGGTCGTTTTAATCATTATCATATTAGTGTAACACCTGATAAACCTATTTTGACAATAAATATAGTAATGATTTTTTTACTATTTTTAATATACATTATAATGACCAATTTTGTTAACCTTATTACATAATATAAATTATTTTGATTCATAATATGGAATCCATTTTATCAAATTCAATCCAATTATATGGAAAAATGTTTTTAATAATTAATTCCACAAACGCAATGAGAAAACAATTTTCCAAAAAAATATATTTTCAAGTATAATTATTTTATATATAAAAATTAATCATAAATATGATTCCAATGAGATAAAGTATATTAAAAAACATAATAGATCTAATTTTAATTTTAAAATAATATTAATTAAATATTATATTTAAATTACTTTATTTGAAATTGTAATTTTTAATAAATATCATTAATTTTTAATATAAATAAAAAACAATGTTTTTAGAAAATTAAAAAAATAAAACTACTATAATTTTCAAATATTGATTTAAAATATTTGTTTAATTTTTAAAATTTATTTATTATATGTTTTCATATAAATTAATTTGAAATTAATGTAACCAAATGGGAGTATTTTTTAAAGAAATATTTATTTTTTAATTAAAAAAACTTTATTTCATCTTATCCCATTCCATGAAAATATATTAAATGAAAGATAAAAAATTTTATTGAATATATAATATATAAACATATTTAAATTATTCAAAAAATAGTGACTAATTTTATTTATTAAGATAAGAAAATATTCACACATATAAATGTTTTTTCAGAGAATCATTTCTTTTAATTTTAATTGTTTTTTATTTTTAGTTTTAAGAAGTACATCTCAGAGCATGAGTTGAAATAAAAATCATGATCAAAAAATTTAAATAAAAGTATTCCAATTATTACATGAGGTGAAATATTCGTTTACCAAAAAAGATTCAATGTAATAAAGAAAAATGAAGATTGTAATATAATGCAAGATATAAAATTTTTGAACATCCCAGTGAAAAAAACATTCGAAAATACTTAAGGAAACATCAAGAACTGACATCAAAATCCACCTGTGATTTTTAATTTCTATCACTGTGGATCCAGTCGTCATTATATGAATCGTAATTCAAGCATCCTTTATAAACTAGTTTGTTCCAGTATCCTTTATAAGGGTGTATTATATTGTAGTTCATTTAGACTCAAGGATTCATATTTCAAAATATATTGAAGAGATTAAATTTATTTAAAAATATATATATCATAAAATATTGGGGTATTACATTATTCTCCCCTTCAATAAAATTTACTCTCCAAAATTTTTAGAATGTTATCACATGAAATGATTTTGGTTGTTCTCCATCCAAATTTCATCAGGTTCCCACAACACCACTTTTATATTATTATTTCACAAATGTAATTTTACCAACCATGTGATCTGATTACTAAGCAATGTTTTTATATAGTTTTTACAATCAAGATAGAATCCTTACAATATAATAAATCGGGTTCTATTATACATCATCAAATGTGAAAAAATCCATCGGATTTTTCATGTACTTAATAAAGATAAATATAAAAAAAATGTACTCTAGAGAGGTTAGGATCTATTTCCAAGAAATAAATCCACTTATCCAAATAATTATATAATTTCAAAAAAATTGATGTACCTGGGGATCATTTTTCCTTTATTAAAAAATATTATAACACCCTTTTCTTAAGATACTTTAAATAAAAAGTGTTCTCCCATTTGATATTCTAAATCATTCATTTGGTTTTAAATGAAGAACTTTTTCTTCCTCGAAGATGCATTAATATGGTATTGAATAGTCTTTACCATTACTATTGATTCCTCCTATTTTTCCCTGCCTATATTTTTATTTTCACTATCCTCATCCAAAAAATCAGTTTTAAGATATTTCATTCCAAACAATACATCATTTGAATCCATTTAAATACTTTATTAGAAGGTATTGTTGATGTTTATCACTGCCAATGTTATATATTTATCCAAGATACCTTCAAATTCATGTGAGTAGGTAATCAACATGGATTATAAATTTTGGATAGACCTTTCATATTTTATATTAACTTGAGGATGATATATAGGGATTAAATGAAACAAGAAATCCTTATCCTTCAGAATGATTTTATATAATTTTGATGTAATTCAAGGATTATGTAGAGACACAATTGAAATAGGTGTTCCGTGAAATCTTAAAACATTATTCATATAGAGTTATTCAATATTATTTAAACAAAAATATTCTCCTATAGTGGGGAAATGTAGAGATATAGGAATGAGTTCAACAAAAAACCATATCTCATAATTATTTCTTGGATACTTTGGTAATATACTGATAATTTTCATAGTAATTTAATAACCTTTCCATATAGAAAATTTTTATGTAAAAAAAATCCTCCAAGATTTTATTTATCAGCCTCCAAATATTAAAACACCAATCATCTTGAAATATAATCATAAAATTCCTACTTTATCTTAAGTATCCAAAAATGATCCTTCAAATAAAAATAATTATCTTTAATTTTATGGTGTATATAGTGATTTGAGCTATGATAAAAATCTGGTAATTACCCTTTTAGCCCTAGAATCGATGGAACACATATCCTTTTTTGAATTTTATAATTCCATCTACATATATGATGTTTTAAAATTTCCAATCATACAAACCTTCATATTTATTTTGAAAACTATCATCATTATATAAATATTGTTTTTGGAATTACTAAAAAAAAGTTTCAAAATCATTTGATAACTGGGTGATATGTAACAATCTTTAACAATTCCTAGATAAATCTGTATTAAATACAAAAAAATGGACCCATTTATATCCTTATTCTGTTTACAACTCCATCATCCATCCCCCTCATTGAATCGACTTATTTATTTCCTTTTCTTGGATGGTAGTGTTTCGATAAATCCTAATCCATATATAGCTTAATCCATCGATTTTTCCTCATGTTGATATATTTCTATGAAAATATATAGTTCAATTTCTTATTATCTTTGTATTTTTCACATATTTTTTCATAAAGATGGTTTATATATTTATATATTGAGAAATTTTTATGACTACCAACAAATGATCATCAGTTGTGTTGTTTTGTTAATGAGTCTTTAACTACATTGATCAATAAGAAATAATTTTATCATCTGACGTAAGGATAAACCCAATTCCCCTCTTTGATATATTAATTTAGGGTCCCAAAAATTTAGCAAAGGTAATGTAAATACTCCCATAAGTTTGGTAGAGAATATGTATTCATGTTTGATTGAAAATTTGAGAAGAAAATTGATGAATTATAATTTTTAAAAGAAATATGGCTTGGGCGCATACTGATTTCTGAGACAGGTTCACAGAAGGTATAAAATGTGAACCACTGGTATGCGGATGATCTATGACATTCTGTCCTACATGGCATTGGCCAGTGAAAAAAAATATTGCAGTGAATTTCTACCCATGAACTGAAGTCGTCGTGAACTTTTTTCGCTGAAGAGAATCCGACAGAGGTAAGCCCTACGAACCATCCCTGTGAATGATGTGTTTCATGGATGAGGTGAATCTGATGGTGTATTGTACCTCTAAAAACCATAGATTATTGAGTCTTACACTAATCGATATATCTTTTCATGGGCTTCCACAAATGGTTCCACACGCCCATAGATATAATTTTCCCCAACACTCTATAAATGGACAGTTAGGGTAACTGAAGAGAGGGTGGAATAAGATGGAGAGAAATCCTTAGGATGAGCAAAAAAGGGGAAAATAACATAGAGGGTGCCAGAGAAATTTTCCTCACACAAGATGCAGTTCATGGGTCTCTATTTTATATCCAAAGAAGTTCATGGATTTCATCCCGCGAACAATAATAAGTTCACAGAATCCATCCCACGAACCATACGTAGAGAGATGACCTCTGAGAGAACCGTATTTAGAAGAACCTCTATAACAAACAATAAAATAAGTAAATAATATAATAATAATGGTTCACATATGCCCCCAAGATGGAGAAAGAATGCAGACTCCTATATGTGGAACCCATTGCACAGACGGTCCTTGGCTTCCATCTCTTCCATGTACCATCCTACATGGCCATATCCTATGCAATCAACCTTATGAGTAAAATTTTTCTTCCCCACATGTCCAGGATATGAGGGTTGTTCCCCCATACCCCCACTTAGGGTCTGTGTCGGGATACAGTTCTGACCCTCCTTGTCGATCCCTTCACTACAGTCACTAACCCCCATGAAAAATTATGTGTCGCACCACGGACTTTTTGAGCCAGGTCAACAACATTTTCCATTGTTCCTTATGCATCTCAAACATTAGGACCTTGAATAAAATGAGAAGGGACATTCCTCATGCACATCCCAAAAAATCTATCACCTGGCTCCTATACTAGGATGATCCAAAACCCCATTGACAATGATGACTTGAATGTTACATAAATGTCGGAACACATCTTTTACATCCATCAAACTCTATGTCTGTGTTGATTCTGAATCATCATAAACCACCATGGACCATAGAAGAGCAATGTTAGTTTCATGCGGAAACCTTTTGTTGGCTATACACATCATGCCTTAGTGGCTCTGCATATGTTTCCCACAAAAATTCCCATCAACCAAACGAAAATTCATCCTCAGGAGAGTCCTTTCCTACCTCTGTATGCCTCAATGGATTCCATACCCCATATCATTTATACTAATATGAGAGTCCCTAAAGGCACAGTTTTCCCTTTCCTTCCCTCTCATGTTTTATTCATATCAAAACATTCCAGACTGATTATCCTCCATTTAATAAAATTTCCTTCCACTATGGTCCAAAATCTACAACCCTAAATTATGATTTAATGCCTAATCCAGATGAAGTTAAACTGTATGGTAGTATTCTGTTCAACGTTCCATTAATGTATGATTCTATCATACAGGCTATATGACATTAAATTGTAGTATAGTGGCTATATCCGATCTTCATAAACATCCTCGACAATCAAAAATTGATGGTCAGTGTTCTAAGGAAACCTCTTCGTGACTATGCACATTATTCCTGGATGGATCTTCATATATTTTAACAAAAAATGGCCTATCAAATAGAGAAAAATTCATCCTCTAGAGAGACCTCACCAACATATGTACACCTAAATGGCTACCATTCCCCATATCATTTCCCCCAATCTAGAATCATCCATAATCATGGTTTAAAAATTCCGTACATCTCATATTAATAGAACATCAAAACTTCAAATCATGATTTTAATCCATTGAATCATAGATTCAATAACATGTGGTCCTCATCGTATAACCCTAAACTGAAAGACCCCAAATAGTCCTATCCATAAGACATTAAACTTTGATTCCATTGTGTAATCTATACGAATTTAAACTGTAGTATACCACATATTATGTATTCTGGGACCCTCCCACTATGGTAAGTCCCCAATATTATGAATCAAAGATGCATGATCTTTAATTTCATTTCACATTAAATGGTTCATCTCTATGCGCCCTCGCCCACTATCACCCCAACATCTTTCACCGTAGGTTCTCTCTCTCCCACCAATAGGAGAGGAAGCATGTGGTTGGTTGGATCTATCTCATATTCTTGTTTCTCATAGTGAGTATGATTCACCTGGGATTAGATGTTTGTAATGATTACAACATCCACAAAAATATGAATTACAAGAACTCTAATTCTAGAAAAAATCTAGGATACCGAGGATTCCTACTTGAAGGCCTGCGATCAAAAGGGTTCCCATCGAAAAGGGATCACTGAATCATGCCTTATCAAATGGGCTTCTCCTATACGTAAGCCCCACACAATATAAACTATGATATCTTTAATTCATAATCAAATTAGGATGTGTAAGATTCCTACCTGAAGGACATACATCAAAAGGGTGCCCATCCAAAAAGGTTCATGTAATCATGTTCACCTAAAATGGTTATCTCCCATGCTTAAGCCCCAAAAAATTTGAAATAAAATAACTCTATTTCCTAATCAAAATATGATATGTAGGTTTCCTAACTGAGGGCTTGAGCACAAAAGGGTTCCCATCCAAAATAGTTCACCTAGCCATGTCCCACAAATGGTTAGCTTTCATGCATAAGCCCCACATAAATCCGAACTATGGGGGTTTTGATTCCTCTCTGGAGGATATGTAGGAAACCAATATCATTGGTCCGATTCCAACATCAATTCACCTTCCATCCCATATATGACGATAAACTCTAGAGAACCTTATTGTATGGATCAAGTCAGCAGTACCTCGGTTGCATCATATATAAGCATATCTACGACGATCTTGAAAACCAAGGGTAGCCAGAGGACACACTCTTTAGGAATGAAGCAAGGATTCAGGAATATTTGAACATGAAATAAATATATAAGAATGTCATGGAAAATGAAATAATCCTCCCCCAGAAAAGGGTGTGGGTTCCAAAATTCCCATCCTCTTGACCAGTGGAGTCCTCCAGTTTCATTGGTCGAATCATCGATCAAAGAGCACCTGCCATTCAAAAGTATGTTCATGAATCATGGATACCAGGGTTATTGGGTGTTTCTGGCTCCTCAAATAAACTTGTTGGAGGCCATCATATGTAATTATATCTGGGGAGGACTGATTGTATGAGTACTCGACCCCACACAATTTCCTGATGAGACTGACTGACTGTGGAATCTCTTTCGCAATATAAATTGGGTGAATTGACCAGTCCCCACAGATTTAATCCACCCTTATTTTAAATGATAATGACACATAACATGTTGAAATAGAAGAATAGTGAATTTGAGCAGAAAACATCTCCAGAAAAATGGACGGGTGATGATCCTTGTAGGATCATTTCACCATCACCAGAAGAGCGCCACCTCAGAGGCAGAACATTCACTATATATAAAAAATATATCATTTTAAAACAATATTTTCTTGATCCAAGAATTCGAAAATCACGTAAACATTTTTTCAAAAATAATAATCATGCTCCTTTTGTATTATAAAATTATCTGTATTAGAATTAATCATTGTCAATATGATAGACTATCATTATTTTTAAAAAAAAATAACCAATTGTAACATACCGAACAAATGAAACTATATACCTCAACTATGTGCATTGGTTTAGGACATTCACAAACTACCACTATCTTCATAAGATCAACTAAGATTCCTATTTTGAGATAATATATCCAGAAAAAGAATATTTATGAATCCATAATTCACACTTGAAATATTTCCCATTAAACTCATTTTTTATGATTCTCATGAATGAATATCAAATGATTCTCATTGCCCTCATAGATTTAAGTGTAAACCAAAATTTCATTAATAAATATCAAAAATAATTATCAAAAATTCCATCAATACTCTATTCATTAGAGCTATAAAAATAAGGGTGTTTTAGTCAATAAAAATGATATTACTATAAATTCATATTTTTTATTCCATATATTGAAGTCTTGTATTGTAAATATATTCCATCATTTCTCACAATTGATTATATCTAAAATAAAGGAAACCATTAAGAAAAAATTGGGATCTGTGAACTTGATCGAATAAGTCATCATTGTATGTTTAAGTATAAATTTTTTTTCATAAAAACATTGATTTAGATATAATCAATATAAAAATTCATAAAAAAATATTTCTTAATAGTTAAGAGAACACAATCTCTTGAAGGTGAATCAATACAGAATATAAACCATTTACCACAAACATAAAATAGTTTTTTTATTTTACTAAACTAATTTTACAGAGACAATTATATATGGAGTCTTCGATATAGTTATTGAATCTGGGATTATATCAATGGAAAACTCAACTATAAACTCTGTTGTATGTACATTTGATTTCATAGGAGATACAATAATATATTCGTATAAAATGTTTAGATCCTGAAATTTAATATCATCCCTTTTTATCCATAGATATTACCCTATCATATTCCTCTAGGATATCATTTAGATATTCTAGTGGGGGTGGATCTACACATGAACTAGATGATGATGCATCCCCCCAAAAGACAAGGAATTATACTTTAACATAGTGAATCTTAATTTCCTTCTATTTTCAATTTTTTGAATCATATTAGAAAACAAGGTACATAAAATAAAATATATAGAAATCAACCATATGTATAATAATAATGTCAAAAAATTGAGAATATTCCGGTGTAATAATGGGAACATAAAGACACATCTTAATCATGGTGAGACACACACTTGGAGCCATAATAGATAACTCTCTTATTAGGGTTCTTAGGAAATAACAAATTATCTTCATAATCATAGAATTTATAAAAGAGTGGGAATATCATAAATCAAATAAATCCTTAGATAAATTGGACTCTATGAAAATATTATCTACCATGAAATCTTCAAAAACATCAACCTAATTTATTGTGAATGTGTAATCTTAGTCATTACCCATATCCATTTATGGTGAAAATTACATTGATTACTTAGAGAATCATTTCCGTAGTTCATTATCTCTTTATAGTTACAACATTGAATATTTTTTTCTTCATTAGTTCCATGGGAATCATTATCTCGATATCCATTATCTCCATACTTGAAAAGAAAAATCATATTCCCGTTAAGTATGTTCCTTGGTGTTTAATTCTGTATTTATTAAAAGTCAGTAATTCCACCCACACCTTATCCCATTTTGGGTTATATCATTTTCTATTGTGTTTATTTACAATTTTCTTATCTTTCAATAATTCAATGTTATAAGATATGGATAATTCATTACATATCTCGATATATGATGATATTATGTCCTCATTTGAAGGGATGTATTGGGAGACGAGTTCCCTTTGAAGGATTATCATTATCCAATCAAACAAATGGTTAATACTACTCTTTGGTTTTTTTTTAAAATTGCCCAAAGTAGAAATTTTTATCCTTGTAATGTTTTGTAATACTTAGAAACATTTTCTTATTAATTTTTTCTTAATCATAAGAATTTTTTATCCATATGTGCTCATTTTTCATGAGGAAAATATTTTTCGATGAAAAGTTCCAAAAAATACATCTATTTACATTCTGTTGTATTCTCCTCATCCTTTTTGTTTTGAATCATGCTCTCTATAGATCTGTATTCCTTAAGAGTTGATAAAATTCAAGGAAAATATTTTTCCTTTCATTACATTCAAAAATGATAAATATATTCTCTATGGAACATATACAGTTCTCAACGTCAACTAGATCTCTAGTAATACTAAATTATAGACTTTTGGTATGCATGAAGTGTTATAAAATTGTAAAACCATTTTCTGGATTAGTAGTCTAATCCCTGTAAGAGATGTTTTTTGTCATATCCTAAGTCAATTTACCCAATATTGTATTAATTTGTTCATCATTAGATATTACTATATTTTTAACTTCATTATCTTTCCATGGAGGGAAATACCTACACAGATTATTTGTATTGATTCAGTTTCCAATACATCAACTGATATCCATTTCTAAACAATTTAATCTTATAGATTATATCTTAACATTATGAATCAAAATGTAAAATTTCAAAACTAGTGAAACAGATAATAAAAATTGAAAATTATATCCATAACTAATATAATAATCATAAATATTCATTCCATTGGAATTTTTTAAAGTCATATATTTTTCAATTCCATAATAATGGTTTTTAATGACAATGTGAATTATCCTAGGATTATCCCTTGACCGTTTTGAACAAGATAATGAGTAAAGGAACACTTACCAGACACCATAATGTTGGAGAAGATATAATTACACCAACATTTTATGGTATTAATACCATAGATGCCTTAGTTTTAATACCATGTAAACTTTTATTATCTAGACATGGATTTATTTCTGAAAAAATACTCTCCAACTTACCAGATCTTTCAGATTTAATCTTATAAATACATGTCGCCACACAGTTATTTTCATGGTTACATTATTTAATCTATTTTTAAGTAAAAAATTCCATATGTTTCTATTAAACATGATATGATAGAAACATTAAACACCCCGACCCTACTAGACCAGAGTCGGTGGTTACTTTAATAAATTGGCACTAAATATAGGTCGACATACACCAATTTATCAAAAATTGTTGTATTCTTTGAAAACTAGATAAATAAGGGAATCATATAATACATTTGACAATTTAAAATAAAACATGATATCAAAATTTTCTAACCTATTATTCACTATAGAATATCCACTCATATTAATCATAATATAGTTCCTATCATAATGGGGAAAAGGAAACATAAGAATAGAGTCAGTTCAAATTCTAGGTAACAATATGCATAAAGAAGATGCTAATATGTATTTAATTAAATGGTATAAGTAAATCATAATTATATAATTACATATAAAAACAAAATTATGTTGAGACATATCCATGTTTAAAATAAAAATTTGAATAATCACACTGAAATCAATAATTAATCAAATAATGATGGAATGCATAATACTAGACATCATAAACATACCATCAGTGACTTATTCTACGACATTATACAAAAAATGGTTTTTACTCAGCCAAGAAAATAATATAGATTGTATCATGAGGAATAAAGATGCATCATGGGCATATAACGGTCCCCAACAATCAATAACAATGACCAATGAATTAATCATATGAAAGGGGTGAAACACAATCAATGGGAGAATTAATTTTGAAAAAAATTCATATAAATATTAATAATATTAAAAATAAATAAATTTAATCATAAACTATCAATTGTAATATAGATAATGTTATCAAAATTGTATGTCCTCTGTAAAGCATAATATTTAGAAAAGAATGTGGATAAATTAGAATATACTATAAAAATATAAATAGAAAATTATTTATGTAAAATGACCTATTAATTTTGAAACAAAATTTTCACAAATATCATGGAAAAAAATTCTTTATAAGTAAATATTGAATGTTTTAAATGATGAATCAATGCATTGGGAGATCATAATGGTGGGAAATTCTATTCATTCTATATTTTTAAGAAAACATTCCTTTCACAATTTCGTAAAAAATTAAAAAACTTCTCGTTCTTATAAATAATGTATGATAATTTTTTACCCACATTGTAGATGTAAAAAAAAATAATTGTTCATATTAAATTATTGTAAAATAGTAAAAATATACATCAAATAATTTTATGATAAATATTTATATAAAAATAAAATATTTCTGACTATGTTGAATAACTAAGTAGATTTTCCTTAAAAAGTGGGTATCATTATCAATAGTAGAAAAATAATGGAAAATTAAGGAGAAATAATAATTTCTATAAATAAAAATGGTAAAAAAAATTTCCATAGAATATAATGATAAAATAATCCCCCTAGCAGATACATTAACATAAGCAATCCCAAATGCAATAATCTGTTACAACAATTCCGACATGAGTCATATGAATCATAAAAAACATTATAATAAATATATATTTATATTACATCTATTTTGCAACCATAATCATATATATTATTCCAAAACTTATTTAATTATAATCATTTATCAGCATTTTATTAACTATTTATTTTTAAAATTATTATTTTGGGTAATAACTACATAGTTTTTCTTGAATGATTCAGTTTCATAGTTTCAATAATTTTAAATTAATCATTATTACAACATAATATGAATTATAATAATGATATAAATATCATATATATTAATTATATAATTATTTGCGGATATTTATAAAATTATGAGAAAGAAAAATGATTTATACTATTTATAGAGATGGTTGTTCTTTTGTATACATGAATGCTATTTTCATTTTATTAAGGTCGAAAAAATTAAATGAAATAATAGTTTGATTTAGATGAATCATTATTATATCATATATATAATATATATGTTAATTAAATCTGTAATTATTAAAATTCATCTAAATTATAAATGAAAAATTAATCACATCATTTCTTGGAGGTCATAGTCCACATGTATGCATGAGTGAGATTATCATTTTTTAGTGGTTTAGAAGGTGATAAGATATATGTTATATAATAAATATTAAAGTATAATTATGCCTTATATATAATATATACACTTAAAATCCATCATTATATCCATCCATGAGATGGGGTGATGGAAACAAATACATCAGTTCATAAGGTAGTCCACCGTACACATGATCGACCATTTCATTTCATATATGATTGAAGTGGAAAAGAATATAGGTTACTACGTACACAAAATAATAAATTAAGTGTATTTTATAAACTTTATATAAAATATAGTAATTATTAAGACATAAATGAAGGTTTTAAAAGAAAAATTAAAAAGGGTGCTTAGTATAAACAATTACCTTCTCTTAGAAAAAACTCATTTGGATCTCTTATTAAGGGTCCTAGGGTTGATCTTTTGAGAAGAATAGAATATATATAACATTTATAATGATGCATGAATCAAATTTTGGTAGTGTTTAGTTGAGCTAAGAGGATTTTTTATGTAAATATGTTAGGGTAGAATGTGCCATTTTAAAATTGATGTGAGTGACAAACATGTTGTTTTTTAATGTTTCAAAATAATATGAAGTCAAATTATTTGAATAATGGATAAAAATGATGAATTAATGAAAAATAAATGGTTTAAGGTAGATATATTTCCATTAAATATTATTTGTAATAATTTTAATTTAATTTTATACCTTATCCTTTTAGTTTAATTCCATTAAACCTATTTTAAACTTGACCGTGGGAACCCATTTTTTTCTGTTTTTACTATAAATTATGAATAAAAATGAAGTTGACTTAATTATAAAATATTAACTATTATTATTCCAAATTTCTATACCATATCATAAAATTAATATTGTTTTTCAAAATATAATTTAAAACAAAATGCACAATCTCTTTGAAGAATTTTCGTCAAATTAAAGAAATTTCTTTATTATAAAATTATTTTTATCGATATTCGAAAACAAATTGTTTCCATTGAATGAAATTGGAATAAAAATAATATAATTTAAATAATCATACGTTGAAAAATATTTTAACACAAAATTTAACATTTTAAATTCATTAAATGAAAATAAAATATTTTATAAAAATCATTACTTTTCCTTATATACCTACAAGTTAATTATTTGGAATATTATAAATAAGTCACAATAGTATAGCTTTTTCTTGTTTATTTCAAAAATGAAGTTCATTTTTTTAATTAAAATTCATACTTTTTCAGATTATTGTATAAATTTGTGTGGCAAAAAGAATCAAATGTTATAAAATATATATATAAATTTAAGGGTGAAATTGAATTTATTCTCATCACATGCCTTGAAAAATATATTTTTTCTATAATAAAAATCTTAATTTAATATATAATATATAAATTTCATTATAATTATTCCCCAATAATTTTTAACACAATTAATTATGTTAAAAACACATTGTACACATAAAAATAAGTTGTTATTAAAACATATAATTTCTTTTGAGTTTTTTTCATTTCTAGTCAAGTGACAACAAAAGAATTTTTTTTATACAAGAGTATAGGATATAATTTTTATAATTTAGTTTTTCTAACTTTAAACCACTAATATATAAACTATATTATAATGATATGCTCTATTAATGTTCATTTAGAATTGGTGTTTTGAATATTTAATGTTACTGAAAGTATTCATTTTATCTAAAAACAAATATATCATAAAATATCAAGGTGTTAAATTTATGATATTTTTTAGTTAAATTTTTTTCAATACACTATAAAATTATAATACAGAAACTTATTATGTATATAAGTGACTCAATATTTCAAAGTGAGATTATAAATATCGATGGTCAATATTGGTACACTCTAGTTGATTTTGATGTTCCTATATAAAAAAGGTGTTTATTCACTCCAGATTCTCGGAGTGAAACTATGGGGAATTATAGAAGAGAATAATTTTCTATTATAGAGAGAATTATATGAGGAAATATATGTATATAGGGTTTAAGAAACTTCTCACTGATCATTCATTTTTTACAATTATTATTGGTTTCAAAAATGACATAGTCAGGTTTATATAATGATATGGATTAAAAAATAATATTTTCAGATGGACCCTTATTATTTTCTTATTCCACTATGATCCTCATTTATAAACAATAATATTAATAATATTATTTCTCGATATTTTCTAATGTCATGGATAAAAAATATTATTTTCCTGACTAAATAAATTAATATTTAATCAAATAATATTTATTATGGAATTTCTCACTGGATCACTAAACATGAGCCAACACCCACTTCAATATATATTTGTCATTGACAAATTATTATTTATTGAATAAATAAATATCACTTCATTATTCATAAATAAGTATATTAATATTATATTTACAAATCCAGTGAATAAATATATATTAAATTTTGATGAATTGATGTATCTGAATATTTTTTAGAGAATGATCCATAATAAATAAATAATATATATTAATGTTACAAACAAATAACATTAATTTAAATATTTAATTTTTGTTTTTCTCACTAATATTATCTGGAATAATTGGTCTTGAAATATATGTGATCAATTCAATTTTATTAAGAATAAAATTACATACATGAATTCTATTTATCATCATGTAAAATTCATCTAGATATTAAATTATTTTTCAAATAAATAAACAGTTTTACCCTATTAGCCACAATAGCACTTTAATTATATTATTAAACCTAAAATACATAATTAGAGTATACAAAAATTATAGGGAACACAGTAAGAACTGATTTAAATTATTAAATAACAGTTAGCATATATGATGAAAAATAATTTTTTTATTATCAGAAACCATGTTTTAAGGGATTTGGGGGAACCCAACATGACATCAAAAACTTAGACAACAACCAATCCTCTAAATATAGCTCATGTTCAAAAAAAAATCATGAAAAAAATTCATGAAATACCCCTTCCCAGCCTAAAAAAAATAAATACTCGCTTCCACCTTCTCATCACATCCCAGTAAAGTTGTCACGTGCATGGGTGCAAGGGTCTGGAACAGTTGATAATTTCATTCCCTAAAAAATGTTTGAATCTGAGTAGATATGACTAGGTGAATGTTTTTTTCTTTGAAACTTCTTTGGGCAACCCCCTTGTAGTTAAACTGGTTGCAAATTCCCTTAAACACAAACCGAAGGGCCATAATTCAAAAACATCGTCAAAAAAAATTCCACAAATAAATAAAATCATCAACATCATTTTGAAGCCAATTTTGTTCATTTCAAAGATTCACTGGTGAAAGTTCAAGGTCAGTCTAGAGGATTCACATTTGACCGATCAAGATTATAACTGAAAAACATTTAGGATACTTCTTATTCAGGATGGCGTCTTAATATAGATCAATGGTGACTAGATCTCGATCACTAAGCCCGAACAGAGTCGCTCCTCCACATTCAACTTCTCAAGTGAAATATCAAACATCCAAAACATTATAGCATCATTGACCAAAAACATAATCTCAATCAACATAAAATTCCAGAAAGCCAGAACCACCACTAGAACCCCCCCCCCACCAACCACACATATTCTCCAACAGCTCATCTGTGGGAGAACTCGAAGAGGAAACAATACAAAGGTAGCAGAGATGAACCACTATCACCCAGGACTGAGAGGCTGAACACCTAACAGAGGTAGCATCACCGACAAGAGATCTAAGTCGATATGAATGACAAATGCATCCATGAGCATGGATCTGGTCAAATCAGAACCGCAGAAGGAACCACCGGAGTCCAAAATGCACCAACCACTAAGAGCATAAGAATCCAACAAGGAGGGGTAGCGAACACTGACGATGGAGGCACCACAAAACTCTTGAGCACCAACCTCAAGCAGTATCAAATACCACCTACTCGATGAATCATTCATCGATACTCTTGAAATGATCATTCTGAAAAAATCACAATGAACTTAGATAAAAATATTACATCAATTATTATCATAGTTATAGAGATATCAGTATCTAAAAAATCATATATCATATAATTACATTTTGAAATAATACTCATGATGTTACCAATGTATCCTACATCGCCGGTAGTGTATATCCTTACAATGTTTTTCAATAAATCAACATACCCTAGTCATATTATACATTAATGATATTCATAAACTCTGTGGATCATTACATATGTAAAAATATAGTAACAACCAATAACATATCTAAATATGGATTTATAAATTGTGGGTAATATATGTATAATCTCATTTTTTGAAGATTACAATACAGGTAACACAATGATAATTTTTATAAAAAGCCCAATAAGAATCCCTAAATGATATCCTATAAAATTTTCATTACAAAAAATAATATCACATAACTATGTAACATATATTTAAGAATACTATAATTACACTTATTATCTATCCTGACAGAAATTAATTTCTAGAGTCTAAATATTTCTCTATTCAAATATGCCGAGTGGCTACTTCTGGGGAATCAAATACAATATACTCTCTGACATGACTGGAAACTTCATAAAACTCAACAATTTGGTGACATATGTGAAACATTATTCTATTAAGATTTTACTATTTCTATAATTACCATTGTACTACATATGGTTGATCTACATAAAACAATTACATCTCTTTGGGAGTATCCATCAGTATACGATTTTTTAGTTTATGTAATCTTACATCCCTTTATTCTTTGATAGTACCATATTTAATGTTCATCCTGACATGAAAGAATTATACTATCATTAAACAACATCCAGTATCTAAAATAATTAATTGATAGATTCATTTTTATTATTATTTATAAATCACAAGATACTTACATGAATATATATATGACAATAAATTTATTCGAAAATATTTAAAAGATCATATTACCATATCCAAAAAATTATTAAAAACCATTCTAACAAAAAATATTTTTATATTTCCAAAAAAACATCATTTTAAAACCTCAAATTTCCAGAACTAATTGATGTTTTCTTTCTTCAACTTAATCATATGGTTCTGATATTCATCATGGGGATTTCTCCAGATATTCCTTGATATTTAAATACATAATTTATTAAAAATCATGATAAAATTCATATATATATATTTCATGGAATGTGAGATAGATTAACGGATTAAATTTATGAATATAGAGTCTATACAATACAAAAATGCCAAAGTGAAACTATAAAAATTATAGTGTATTATTATGTCTTGTATTTTTTTTAATTCCATTTAAACTGTGTAAAATAAGATTGATTATAAAAAACCTTGATCTATTAATTTAAACCAATTCCCTATATATTGGGTTGTTAAATAATTATTATTTTTGTGGAATTCTTTAGATTTATTACCCTATGTTTACTTAATATTTTTCCATATGACCTAAACACATCTATTTTGGAAAAATATTACCCTCTCACTATAATCATTAAGGCACCTTGAAACATTTCATTTTGAATGAATAAACTCAAACCATTATTATTATTATTTTTACCCTTTAATAAATCATTCAAACATGTATAAAACTTTGTAATTTTATGCTGTTATTTACCTTTAAGGTCTTTTCATAATGACATGTAGGATAATGTAACCTCCATGGACGGTGGAATTAACATTAGATTCTTAATTTAATTGTCATAGTTCCTATGATTATTATAATTTCAAAGGATTTAATGATTCTAGATTGTTATAATTTTCAAAACTCTATCTCTACCTCTATTATACCATACATGAATTGTTCCTATGGTACACCCACTATTAGATTTACATCAAACTAAAAAAATATCGAATGAAATTTATATGAGTAATCCATATTTTAATTCATAAGAACTTGTAAATCATATTCATTCAGAACATACTACTACCAATATGTTTTATTGATATTACCAAAAAAATATAGCCACCAATGAGTTGAATATATGACCACTGCTGTTATTTTCATAGTCCCAGATATTATAAGTCATGGGAAAAATTCTGGAAAATTACGGTTGTGGAGTTTATTTTTCTTATTCCATGTTGTGCATATAGAAGCAAGATTAAATTAAATCCTTTATTATAACGAATATATCAAATGAATTTTCTACCCTCATATAAATATAGATTTTATTATTTAATAAATTTTCTCTATGGGGATTGATAATATTTTTTTTAAACTAGCTCATTAACTAAGATTGACTATTTTGTTTTTAATGATGTACATTTGAATCATTCACAATATTTTTAAAAAGATCCCATGAAACCCATATGAGGCAATGAAATTATGAAATTTAGTCATATTGTAAAATATATAATATCCATTAGTAAATTTATTTATCATACATAATGTTGGTACATTAAAAATTATAATATATATATGGAAAGGAGTCAAAGAATAATTGTAACATATATATAAACTCTCAAAAATCTATATTTTATTATAACCATTAATATAATGTGATTATGTTAATGTGAGTTTAAGAAAATATTTACACAAAATATAAATATCCATAAATGTTTTATTGAGATATTCATTGATGTACCGACATAATAGAGTTTTCATCTTTTTCCAAGAAAATTCATTAATTTAATTTATCATTTCAAAATTTTCATAAAGGAATTTATCGAAGTATATAAATTTACCTCTATATTTAACCTATGTATTTATTATTTTATATAGTTTAATTACATTTTTAAACTTTATGAAATATATTTAATTATAATTATTTATTTGTCTAAAACTCAATTACTATCTATTTTGATTATAGGTAAAGTGTTGTTAGCATCAAATAGACTAAATACTCTTTTGGGTTTATATTTGATAAAATATTTTAGTTTTATCTAAAAAATAATTTTCATGAAAAAACTATTTATGAATCATATATTTTTTATTCATCATATATTCCCAACATTATATATCGTAGAATATGACTTTTCAAAAGAATTAATTATGTTTTGAATAATATAAAACATTAATTTCAACGGATGTAATGTCTCATTAATCAAAAAAATAGTACGATAAATTTATAATAATATCTTAACACAAACAATGGTTCAAATACTATCTATCCCCGAGGAAATCATAATATGTGAAATTATCACTACTATCATTTGAATCGCCATTCTTAACCTCATGGAGTATATTACATTACATCTTAATGTCATGTTATTCACTCGAATGATATAGAAATTACCCCTCCACATCTCTTGGGATAATTTTCCAATATTAAAGTATTTTTTTCATCAATGATTTTAGTATTTTAATTGAAGAAAAAAATTACTATTAAAATTATGGAATGGATGTATAAAAATTGTCAATAAAAATATTTTAAGTATATGCAACTACATTCATCTTTGTAAATTTGATGAAATACCATTCTAAATGACATTTTCTATCCAAAAAGTAGTAAAATAGCCTCTAGTTCACAATATAACCACTAACTATCTTTTCTGTTTGAATAAAACTACAAAACTACCATTTACTAAAAAATAGTAATTGTATTTTAAACCATATTCATTCAGTTGTGGATGTGAGTTACCTGATAAAATTTTCCACATAAAAAGTTTAGTCAAAAGATTCTGGAGTCATTTATCTACACTGTTAATCTCATTTGTCACTATATAAAAGTAGAACCTATAATTAAATGATGATTATGTGAGTTTAAGAGAAAATTTAAAATAAATATGGAAGAAAAACATTACAATGATTTCAATGTATTTTAAACTATTAAAGAAAAGATCAATAGCTATGTAACCCTTTATAGTTTATAATAGTATAGTGTGTCGAGAAAAACAGACATCTAAATCCATTTATTCCACTTTTCAATCAATTATAGATGATATATCATTTTATATTCATGAAATTAATTTACTTTAATTATTATTCATCCAGACGTGACTCATATCGCACTCTATTGAATAATATGTGTATACCCATGTTCTTTTCGGATTAATATTTTTTATATTCAGTTTCATGGAAAGTTAACCGAATATGTGTAAGGTATTCCAGCATATAGAATTAATTTTCAGGTTTTAGTTTACTATATAAATTCTTATACAACCCATGGAAATTTTTTTTGGGTGAGGACAAAGTACTTTTTAAAATAATGGTAATATTACTACAATTTCTGAATCTGTATTCAACTATATTAAAAATCTTATTTTCAATTTATCTTAATTGTATAAATATATAATTTATTATATTAGTTTTATTTGAATCACACTATTTTATCAAAAACTAATGTCTATTACAACTAGTATTAGAATTGTCTATCATGTAGATATTTTATTGGAATCGATCATTATGATACCTCTCATGAACCATTAGTTTTCATTGACAATTACAAGAATTTATTTTGTTAGAGAGGTGTTTTTTTACTATAATAACTCACAACTCGCTGATCTAGTTAGTAAGCTCCCCAATCTCAAAATCAGATTATCATATTTACTCAACACATACAACAAAATAATTTCTAACTAAAATGAATGTTTATTCTATTGATGTGATTTTTTATGTCATCCAAAAACAATATTATGAATTTCTATTGAATGGTATTTCCCTTGTAAAGGATGGAGGAAAAAATAGAATCAACTTGTTTCATTATAGATCTTTTAATTGAAGGATTCACCAATAGAATATTATGATTTGATAGATTTTATCCTCTAAGAATAAATTAACTATTTTATAATTATAAATAAATGATATTATTTAGTGTATTTTAGATATGTGGTTAACCATTACATGATTAAATTACACATAATACATTTTATTTAAGTTAAAAATTCATGACCATTATTTAATTTAAATAATGGGATCTCTATTAATTGAGTTAAAAAAGTAACCTTGAGGCTATGAAAAATAAATAAATAATGTGATATGATAAGATTACAATTTACTATAGTTATTTCATCAATTTGTTGATAAACTAATCCTCAACACTAGGGATATAACACCTTTAACATTAAATTAGTTCATGTTTCTACATTCCACATATACAGGAATATATATTTTATAATGGATTCAACTCATCTCTGTACATTTACTTACTCGCATATACTAGGAGATCCATCTATTATACAACATTAACTCATGTGAATGTCATGGGAACTAAAGAATTAATTAGGGGAATTATGAAAAACTAGAAGAATGCATAAATATTACATATTGAGAGGATGTAATTAATTACATATAAATATATAATTCATTATACTATTCCAAAAACAATTAAATAGTAATAAATAATAAGAACCAATCACAAACATATGTCACCTTAGTATCATTTTCATCCATATACCAGAATCAAATTTATATTTTTAAATAATCAAAAATTAATTTAAATTAATTCATTAATTAATATACTATCACCTCAAAATAATAAACTTAATTATATGTCACGACCCATCCTCAAGGCTCGTTCCGTGACTACCCCAAGCACGCCTTCCATAGGCTAGGGGATGGAAACTAGCACCCAAGGCGTAAATCCCGATAACTGGGAAGACATTGACTTTATATATGTAACAAAACATAACATAGTACAAGAGGAAGGAATATACTAAAAACAAAAGTAAGTGCTGGAAAGTAAGTGGGACAGAATACAAACCCATCTGAAAGTACAGCTACTACTGAATGAAAGTAAAATAGAAAAAGAGAAACAGCTGGAAGAACAGAAGCAGCTCCTAGGTCATCCACCTCGGATCCTACCTGATGGGTAGGTACAGATAGCGCAGCTCCTGGATCGTCCACCATGGATCCTACCTGAAGGGTAGGAACATATAGCCTCCATAATTCTCTCGCCCGTCAACCTCCTCTGAGTGTTGTCTCGTAGTGAAGTCCACCTCCGGATACTGACTCGATGTGAGGTACGCCTCCGAGTACCGTCCAGTCCTCGAACACTCGACCTCTGTCAGCGTTGCCCGACGTCTGCAACCAACACAAAGAGGTGCGGGCATAGCCCATGCAGGGGTGAGTATAAGATACTCAGTAGGGACCCTGAGACCCTCAAGGTCTCACTAAATCACACAAGGATATCCACAAAGTAGGATCTCAACAGATAACCCTTACTTAGGTATAAGCTCATTCATATACCTAAGTTATCAAGTAAACCATCTCAATCATGAGAAAACACAAAGATTAGGAAGTAAACAGATAACCACTACCCAGGTATATTCCCATACATATACCTAAGTTATCAAGTGACCCATCTCAATCATGAGGTAAACACAAAGGTTATTGACTCACCTCAAACCAGGATTTTCATTATCGAAACTGTAACTACTGAAGAGCCCCGTCTCTGGAGTGTACGGTGATCCTATCACGAATCCGAGGTACTGCACACTAACCTAATACTGCTGAGGTACTCCTCCTGTTGAGTACCGTGGGTAAGCCACCCAAACACAATAGTGCTTTCCGCCAGGGTATGCCACCCCAACACAGTAGTGCACACCCCCTAATAGCCTGCAGAGGTACTCTCTAGACGAGTACCACGGGTCTGCACCCAAATAGAGTAGTTATGCATCCTCCATGGGTCTGCACCCAAACAAAGTAGTGCTCCGTCCACTAGGCTAGTCGACTCACTCCAAGTCGAGTCGGTCAAGCAGTCGTCAGGTCTCAGTCGGCTACACGGTCTCCGTACTCTATACGCTCATATCCAGGAGGGTCCGCTCCACAAGTTACAGGTCAATACCCCAAGTATCTCAAAGTCCCACGAAAAAGTTTCTCAATGGGTCGCCTCGTAATGGGGGTGTCAATGCAACAGACGACGCGTCAATCGGGTGCCCGGTCTGTGAGTTATTAGCCTTTTCGTCCCAGGGGCCCGGTTGGTTTCATGTACAAACCAATCTGGCTGTATCTCAACTATATCCCAAACTCTCATAGTGTATACTCATAGGGACTATTTCTCAACGTGACCACTAACGCCGCTGACAGTTTTTCAAACGGACGTCCGGTCTGAATGTTATCAGCTTTTCCGTTCCAGGGGCCCGGTGAGATTTTGGGTTCAATCCAACCCGGCCACTATCCATCTACATCAAAATATCATTTTAAGTATGCCAAAAGTTTCTTCTAATTGAGAGGTATCCAACAAAGTCAACGACATGTCAATCGGATGTCCAGAGCTTAAGATATAAGCGTTTCCGCTCCAATGGCCTGGTTGGTTTCGTGTTCGAACCAACTCGGCCATACCCAAATTTCTCTGAAACCTTCAGTTTAATATACCGAAACGACCGACTTGATCCAAGAATCGCATCGCAACTGACGGTGTGTCAATCAGAGGTCTGTAGCCCAAGATATGGGCGTTTGAACAAAACCTGCCGAAAATAGGGGTTCGGGCCGAACCGGGTCGACCCCACCCGGGTCTGGGTCCAGCCCAATAGGGCATGGCCCGGCCCGGCCTGGGCAGCCGGCTGGCCTGGCGCTGGTGCGGCGCCCGCATGGCCAGCCGGTGCGGGGGTGTTACAACCCCCCGGTTGGAGAAAACCGGTGCGGTTTAATGCTGTGTCGCTCTGCCTCCGGAACGGCTAAGCCCTTCCGGTTTGGCCGCAGCCACAGAACAGCCGCGGTGGTCCTGTTCTGGCAGCGCACCGCCACCGCCTTCCACCGACCACTGGACGCTCTCCGGTGGTTCGTTTCGCCTCCCGTCTTCTCCAATGGTCCTCCCAAGACCTGACCTTTACTGCGATGGCTTTAAATCACCTATACAGCATGTTCTGTCTTCATCCAATGATCCGTATGTCAAATAACAAATCGCACCCTCTTCGTGGTTTTCCGATGCAGTGTGATGGTTCCGCACCCCTTCACCGCGGCCCAACTCTGACCGTGGATTTGTTCAGCCTCAAAGGCACGGTGCGACCGCACCGTGCTTCTTCACCATGATTCTCTAAATTCCCGCTCGGTGCGACAGCACTGCGTCGCTTCCATTTCAAGCCATGTAGATAACCATCAAAATAAAAAGGGGAGGAGGTCAGGCCATGATTGTGCGGTCCGACCTCCTCCGTTATTTTTATAACAGTTGGTCGTTAATATCGATGAACGTCCAAAATTATTCACGACATAAAAACCAACCCCTACCTCGCAAAGACGTCACACGTCGTTGAGCCGCGGAAGAGGGAAGCATCGCGATGATCAGACATCACAGATGATCGGTGCTGATTCTGTTGGCATCGGAGGGTGAGTCGTCGTCAATGGCGAAGTTCCCGGCGGTGGTGTCTCCTCCCTTGACGCGGAGGAAGAAGAGGAGAAGTCACGTCATCAGTGTTCTCCTGATGAAGAATGCAGCATCTCGCTTCCTTCGACATTGAGAGAAGATGCAAGATGAGATGTCATTCATCGTTGAAGCTTTGGTGTTCTTCACGTTCTTCAACAAAGGATATGAAGAGTTCTTCTTCGGAGGAAGAAGTTCTTCAAAACTCAAGAGCTCTCTTCCCTTTCTCTTAACACAACAATTCTTTCCAAAATAAAATAAGGCTCCACCTTATTTTATTTACCCATCCCATGCATTAAAATTTAAAAAATTCTAATCCAATTCAATTAATTGATTAAACCCTCAGTTGTTTAATTAATTAAGGGGTAGGTTGGCAAATTAAAAAGGAAGTGGGTGAGTTACTTAATAAAAGGGAGTTAACATGTTTAAAGGGTGAGTTTAAAGGGGAAGAGTTATGGGGGTTAGAGAATTTGAAGGGGTGGAGTTCGTGTGGGGCCCACCACACTCTTAACCTTTCATGGGTAGCTCCCCAACTTCCACTCAAAGTATATAACCACTTTAAAGAAATAAAATTTTAGATTAATTTTATTTTTACTTTCCACAATTTTTAACATCTCCTTCCGAGCAAACGCAACCCCAGAAAAGGTGTTCCTAAGCAATTACCGGCGCTGCGGTTTCATCGGTGCCCTCATATTTCCATTCCGAGCACTGAATCAAATGTTAAAAAACCTAGCTCATTCGTTCATTGAACGTACCCAATCTAAACTTCGGAAAATTATTTCGGGCACACCGGTCCTCGGAATCAGGCACCGTCAGAAACTACATTCTTGTAAAATTCCAAAGAAAATTAAGAAAAACATTTCCCTGAAATATTTGGGTCTTTAAATTACTCCCACCTCAGGGCTTTACATCCCCGTAAAGCTATAACACAATCTAGGGAAATAAATGGTACTGAGCATGCATCTGAGCCTTCCACTCCCATGTGCTCTCCTAGAGGTTCTCGTGCTACCAGTGAAAGCGCACCTGACGAGTCGACCATTCACGTAGGACCTGCTCTTTTCGATCCTCAATTTCCACTAGAACCTCCATGCATGTTGCCCTATTATCGATGTCCAACACACTCAGGTCGATGATGTGTGAAGAATCATGCATGTATCTCCTTATCTGAGGTACGTGGATGATTTCATGCACCCGGTGCAACTGAGGTGGAAAGGTCAAGCGGTAAACCATCCTGCCTACCTTGTTGAGGACCAAGAAAGGTCCGTTGAACCTTAGAGATAACATTCCGCCTTGGCCACATCTCCTTAAACCTCGTCGAGTTGAGACCCATATAAGGATGTGGTTGTCATCCTCGTACTCTAGAGGCCTCCATTTCCTGATTAGAACTGAAACTCAAACTTCTGCTGCCACGAGGCTAAGGTTGGCTGACTCAAGAGTGATCGGCTTCACCCTCCTATGCAAGATTCCATCTTTTTCTGCCTGGTTTTTCCTTTTCGCCGACCAAGGAAAACCCCATCCCAACGTTGTAGATAAACCACAACCATTTTGCCTAATACAGTAAATTCGTGTATGAACTGTGGATCCAATCCATACTCAGACCATCATCATAAGGCCTCGATGCTTCCACCATGATATTCCAACTGAAACTCTCTCCTCATGGGTTAGATCACACTATCGGCGTAAGTGTGGTTATCGAGTCTCCCCCCAAGGTATCTCCTGACATGAGGGCTAAGTCTACGGCTTACCAGAAACTCTAGGTCTGGGAAAAGATTCGTGGAAGGAAGGAATGATTTGTATCAATGTATATTACTACAGAAGCTAGTAGTGGTCACAGACAATCCCTTGAATCATTCTTAGAGCAATTGGGTCACACTCCTTGACTGCATGCAGCTACTCTCTTCCCCTGCCCTCTAGCTCACTGAGCCTGGCGGGGACTACAAAGGCAAGTGATTGTCACATGTCGAAAAGTAAACCACCCCAAGCTGCTCTCCTAGCTCTGCTTCCACCTCTACTGCTCTGCAGATTCATCTGTCCTTAACATTTCCTCTTCTTGAAACATTCGCGTGCCCAAGTCTCTGAGACTGGCACCAGTTTTCTGCGTTCCAACTTCTAACATTCTCTAGCTGTATTTGTTCATCCAAAGAACATTCAACCACAAGGTTCTCTATAGCACCATAACGTGAGTAGGAATGCATAGAGGAAAAAGTGATCGCTCATATATCCTTAAAAACACCACGCTTAGAGGTCTGATCTCTATAGCACTAATTGAATCTCATTCATCGAGTACCAGGAATGGTTTGGTATGCCCCGATGAATTCTCAGCTACCGACATGTTGTCCTGCTGAAGCCGTAAAAGCTCTAGAAAACTCTCAGCCACTTCCTCAAGCCAGTCCTCAACCACCTGTGAGTTGGACTCACCTTGGAACTTGATGGTATCTGATGTTAGAACACGTGTAAGGCATTAATCCTACATGTGTCACCTACCGGTACCGGCAGTTGTAAATACTGACCAACATGTAGGGATGTATAGTTGGCACACTACTCAAAGGCACTATCTCAGGCATTGTTCCACCTACAGAAGACTCATCACTATGCGGACCATTCTCATGGTCATTCACTAGAAAAAACTAGTATCCAAGTCTACCATCCACTCCACTGGTGTCTCAGATAGGTGGAAAACTATAACAATTACCTCCAGCCAGTCCTCTGCTGTCTAGGAATCTGCCTCACCTCCTAACCTCGGAGGCCGCTGCTGCTGGAACTCGTGCAATGTGCTCTGCCAGTGTGCACAGTCTTCTAGTTTGGCTAGTGGCATCTGTGGCAAATTAGGTGGTGGTGGTGCTGGTACACCACCCGAGGGTGCCAACATAGTAAGAAGGGCCCCGCACCGAAGCCTCATCGTTCGGTGGGCCGTCATCGACTACTATCTCAGAACTCCATCTAACTATCTTCATGGAGACATCCTGAACAGATGCGACATGGCCAACGATTTATATCTGGTGAGCTGACCTGGTTTGAGCTGACTTTAAAACTTTGGAAACACACACGCAATCAGTGTTTTCGTGCACAATGTTAGAAATCAGAAGTTAGGGTCCTGGTATACAGATACATCAGTCGTCGCACTAGCACTGGACTCCCTGAACTAAAGACCACACTCGGTACCCTTAACACTATGGCTTCACATAGAAAAAGATAAGAGTCCTTAGTTTTGCGGTAGAATCGAACTCCTCTGATACCAATTTGTTGCGACCCGTCCTCGGGTCCCATGTCGTGACTACCCCAACCCTGCCTTCCATAGGTAAGGGGTTGGCGACTAGCACCCAAGCCATACATCACGATATCTGGGAAGTCATTTCCTTTATAAAATTAATAAAACATCATAGAGTACAAGCGGAATTAATACACAAAGAACAAAAGTAAGTGCTGGAAAGTAAGTGGGATAGAATACAAAGCCATCTAAAAGTACAGCTACAACTGAATGAAAGTACAACAGAAAAATACAAATAGCTAGAAGAAAGGAAGTAACTCCTGGGTCATCCTCCTTGAATCCTACCTGAAGGGTAGGTACAGATAGCGCAGCTCCTGGATCGTCCATCATGGATCCTACCTTAAGTATAGGTACTGATAGCCTCTACAACTCTCTCGCCCGTCAACCTCCTCCGAGTGTCATCTTGTCATGAATTCCACCTCCGAATACTGACTCGGCATGAGGTCCACCTCTGGGTACCGTCCAGTCCTCGAACACTCAGCCTTAGTCAGGGCCGCCTGACGTCTGCAAAAAACACAATGAGGTGCGGGCATAGCCCATGTAGGGGTGGGTATACGATACTCTGTAGGGACCCCGAGATCATCAAGGTCTCACTAAATCCAACAAGGATATCCACAATGTAGGATCTCAACAGATAAACCTTACATAGGTATAAGCCCATACTTATATCTAAGTTATCAAGTAACCCATCTCAATCATGAGAAAACAAAAAGATTACGAAATCAACAGATAACCACTACCCAGGTATATTCCCATACATATACCGAAGTTTTCATTTGACCCATCTCAATCATGAGGTAAACACAAAGGTCATAGACTCAGTTCAAACCAGGATTTTCATTATCGAAACTGTAACTACTGAAGAGCCCCGTCTCTAGAGTGTACAGTCATCTTATCACAAATCTGAGGTACTGCTCACTACCCTAAGACTGCTGAGGTACTCCTCCTGTTAAGTACCGTGGGTCAGCCACCCAAACACAGTAGTGCTTCCCGCCGGGGTATTCCACCCAAACATAGTAGTTCACACCCCCTAATAGCCTGTAGAGGTACTCTCCGGATGTGTACCGCTATTCTGCACCCAAATAGAGTAGTTATTTATCCGCCATGGTTCTGTACCCAAACAAAGTAGTGCTCCGTCCACTGGGCTAGTCGACTCACTCCAAGTCAAGTCGGTCAAGCAGTCGTCAGGTCTCAGTCAGCTACACGGTCTCTGTAATCCTTACGCTCATCTCCGGGAGGGTCCTCTCCATGATCTATAGGTCGATACTCCATGTATCTCAAAGTCCCACTAAGAAGTATCTTAAAGAACCGCCTCGTCAAAGGAGTCTCGAAGCAACAGACGGCGCGTCATTCGGGCGCCCGGTCTGTGAGTTATTAGCCTTTTTGTCCTAGGGGCCTGGTTGGTTTCGTGTATAAACCAACCCTGTCGTATCTCAACTTTACCCCAAAAACTCATATAGTATTCTCATAGGCACCGTTTCTCAACGTGATCACCAACGCCGCTGATGGTTCGTCAAACAGATGTCCAGTCTGAAAGTTATCAGCTTTTCCGTTCCAGGGGCCCGGTTGGACTTCGGGTTAAATCCAACCTGGCCACTATCCATCTACGTCCAAATATTAGGCGATGTATGCCAAAATTTCCATCTCATCAAGAGGTATCGAACAAAGTCAACGACATGTCAATCGAACGTCCGAAGCTAAATATATAAGTGTTTCTGCTCTGAGGTCCCTGTTTGTTTCGTGTTTGAACAAACTCAGCCATACCCAAAGTTCTCCGAAACCTTGAGTGTAATATACTGAAACTACTGTCTCTATCCAAGGATCGCATCGCGATTGACGGTGCGTCAATCGGAGCTCTGTAGCCCATGTTATTGGCGTTTGAACGAAACCTGTCGAAAATAGGGGGTTTGGGCCCAGTCCGACCCGGGCTAATACCCCCCCTGGGTCGGCCCGAACCAGGTCGACCCGACCCTGGTCTGGGTCCCGCCCAACAGGGCATAGCCCGGCCCGGCCCAGGCAACCTGGCCAGGCCTGGGTAGCCGGATGGCCTGGCGCTGGTGTGGCGCCCGCGTGGCCAACGGGTGTGGGAGGGGGGGGGGGGGGGTTACAACCCCCCCGGATAAAGAAACCCGGCGCGGCTTAATGCCGCGCCGCTCTGCCTCCGAAACAGCTAAGTCATTCCGGTTTGGCCGCCGCTACGGCTCAGCCGCGGTGATCCGGTTCCGGTAGCACACCACCACCGCCTTCTGTGGACCACTGGACGCACTCCGGTGGTCTGTTTCGCCTCTCGTCTTCTCCAATGGTCCTCCAAGGACCCAACCTTTACTCTGATGGCTTTAAATCACCTCTGCGGCCTGTTTTGTCGTCGCTCGACGATCCTTATGTCAAGTAATTATTCGCTCCCTCTTCGTGGTTTTCCGGCGCGGCGCAACAGCACCGCGCCCCTTAGCCGCGGCCCGACTCCGACCGCGGATTCGTTCGGCCTCAAAGGCGCGGCGCGACGGCACCTTGATTCTTCGTCGTGATTCTCTAAATTCCCTCTTGGTGCGACGGCACTGCATCGCTTCCATTTCAAGCCATGTAGTTATCCATCAAAATCAAAAGGGGTGGAGGTTCGGCCATGTTTGTGTGGTCCGACCTCCTCTGTTATTTTGATAACAGTTAGTCGTTAATATTGAAGAACATCCAAAATTATTCACGACATAAAAACCAAACCCCTACCTTGAAAAGACGTCACACATCGTCGAGCCGCAGAAGAGGCAAGCATCGCGATGATCGGACATCGCGGATGATCGGTGCGGATTTCTTTTACATCGGAGGGTGAGTCGTCTTCAATGGCGAAGTTCCCCGCGGTGGTGTCTCCTCCCTTGACGCGGAGGAATAAGAGGAAAAGGCACGTCGTCAGTGTTCGCCCGAAGAAGAATGTGGCGTCTCGCTTCCTTCGATTTTTGAGAGAAGATGCAAGATGATACAACTTTCTTTGTTGAAGATTCAGTGTTCTTCACATTCTTCAACAAAGGAGATGAAGCATTCTTCTTCTGAGGAAGAAGTTATTCAAAACTCAAGAGCTCTCTTCCCTTTCTCTTAACACAACAATTCTAACCAAAATATAATAAGGCTCCACCTTATTTTATTTACCCATTCCATGCATTCAAATGTAAAAAATTCAAATCCAATTAACTTAATTGATTAAACCATCAGTTGTTTAATTAATTAAGGGGTAGCTTGGAAAATTAAAAAGGAAGTAGATGGGTTACTTAATAAAAGGGATTAAACATGTTTAAAGGGGGATTTTAAAGGGGAAGAGTTATGGGGGGTTAGAGAATTTGAAGGGGTGGAGTTAGTGTGGGGCCCACCACCCTCTTAACCTCTCATAGCTAGTTCCCCAACTTCCACTCAAATGGTTTAACCACTTTAAAGAAATAAAATTGTAGCTCAATTTTATTTTTACTTTCCACAATTTTTAACATCTCCTTCTGAGAAAACACAACCCCAGAAAAGCTGTTCCTAAGAAATTATCGGCACTGCGGTTTCATCGGTGCCTTCAGATATCAATTCCGAGCACTGGATCAAAAGTTAGGAAAACGTACTCGATCATTCACTGAACGTACCCGAGCTAAACTTCGGAAAATGATTCCAGGCACATCGGGCCTCAGAATCAGGCGTCGTCAGAAACTGCGTTCTTGTAAAATTCCAAAGAAAATTAAGAAAAAAATATCCTTGAAATTTCTGGGTCCTTACATTATATAACATTGTTTTTCTTCAAGGGTTTTGGGTTTTTAGATACATTTTATTTTGTTGTTGTATGAGGGATCACTATTCTTCCAGAATTCTTGTCTGAAATTTAATGGTTGGAACTCATTAAATGAGACATTTTAGACTTGTAATATGGTACTATAGGGGTTTGGGAGGTATAATATCCCAGAACCTACACTAACACAGTTTGTGCTAAAATCTATAACGTTACATTTCATGCTATGATGCCTATAATTGTGACCAGAATTTATATCATCGAAACCATAAAACATCAAGTGGAAAAATAGGACAATATATATTATGAAGGATGTTTTGAAATGCACCAAATTCTAATGTAATGAGATTGTATTCAATAGTACGTATGACAGGCAACGCCAAGAGAATAAAAGAACATAAAATCTTGATGCATTAAAATTTATTTTCTATTTCAAATAAATTCCATCTATAATAAATCCTCAAATGCAGGAAATACTAAGTCTTCTTGCATCAAACATGAAAACTACATTCTCAGATGACTTGCGTTACACGCAAGATCGATTTTAAACAAACAAAAATATATTATTATTTGATATAATAATACAAATACTATACATTAACATAATGGTTATGAATAGTATTAATTAACATATGAGAATATATGGTTTATAAAAATATAAAATGAATTCATTGGTTTCAAATTAATTACAAGTGATTATAATAACCAATTGAATATAAAGGAAATGTTTTTATGACTATAAATGAGTTTTATCCTAAAAAATTAAATTAATTACTATTAAAGAATTATAATAATTAAATATATATGTTATATATTCAATAAAATGTTGTTAATATTCACCCAATATAATTGACAAACAAAAGATAATAATAAATCCCGTTTTATGAATAAAAATGGTAGTTTTCTAAAAAAGAAATTTTTACACCTTTGAATGGAAGATGTATTTTAAATCCGATTTTTGGAACATTTATAAATTTAAGAATACTAATTGAAATAAATTTTTGTGGGTGGTAAATAGAAATTATGATAGGGTTATTTTTTTGGTATTTTTATGTGAGGTTTACTTTTTTGGAAATATTGTGAAAATTACTGAATTTTAATTAAAAACATCTTTTTCATCCGATTTATTTATATGATAATGTTATTTTGGTATTAGTTTTAAAATTAAATTATATCAATTTTATATAAATTAGTACAATTATGGTCATTTAAATCAATTTCACTTAGAAATAAGATATAAAAATGTTACAAAAATTTGAAAATTTTAACTTCAAAACCCGCATTGTCATCCCATATGTTGGATTAATTTTAATTTATTTTCCACCACATATGTGATTGGAAATTAAAAAAATGTAATAAATATTTGTATAAGAATAATTCATAATTATGAATAACCTAGAGCATGTCTTTTACCAAAAATATTTGCCAAAGTAATTAATATCAATTTCAACTTTTTAGAGGAATGTTAGGAAAACTAGGGACAGATCCTTAATCACAATAGAAAAAATGACCTAGAAAATTTTAATAAATAAATTTTATTGCCATATATATATATATATGAAATAATATATTTTATCTAATATTTTTTCATTATTAGTGGCACTTTTCATGTTAATAATGTAGTCTTAATTACCTCATTGAGAAATGTAAAAGAATACCACTCCTCCTCTACTGAAAAAAGGTACTCATGCCTTCAACTTATTCACACATATCAAGCCCTTTTTCATTAAAAAATGATAAAATAATATCCTAATATCACTACCTAAAAACTAGATTCCTCACCTTATAGATAAATCCAACCAAGGAATTCATTTGGTATAAACCAAAAGGGGTTACCTGAAAATGTGATAACATTATTCAACAATAACTTTCATTTTATATCCTTATACACCCCTAAAAACATAATATTACATGATTATATAATAACAATAGTAATATAAATATACTGAGATATTTTTATAAGTTTTCTACCCGCACATACGTGCAATTCCATTCAGTGGGTTATGATGTAAAAATTATTTAAATATGATATATATGATATTTATTATTTGTTTATTTTTATATAATATTTATATAAAACATACATTATTCCTTTCTATTTTATTAGAATATGATAATATCATTTGTGGAAGTGTGGACAACTGCCTCCTCAATGATATGTGATTAATTCACTCTATACATGGTATGTATTAAGTATTTCATCAATAAAAATATATGAAATATATGAAATAAATATGATATTTAAATTATAATATACATATATATCATTTACTTATCATTCTTTTATTATGAAAAAGTGATGGAATTAGTGTTCATGTGTACGTATGACCTACCATGTCCATGAATTGTGAATTTCATTCATGATCACCAAATATTATGTATTTTACTTAATAAATCTATTCTGGATATATATGATAATTAAAAAATGGTTTAAATTTTTTATAATATTAAATAATGTTACATATTATATGAACAAAAATAAGAATTCAAAACATACACAAAAAACTTGTCAATTCACATAGGAAATAGTGAAAATAATGAATGATTATTAACAATTGGTAGTAAGATATTATAACAAGATTATATATAACCTTATAAATATTATTAATGTTCTGGTATATGTTATTGATATTTTTAAATCCATTATACTGATTTTTAAAGGATATTCACCTGAAAGGAAACACAAGGTAAGTAATTCTTGTCTCGTTTTTCAATCCCTGAGGCATAAGCCATTTTCATCACTTACATCTATTGTGTGGTGTATATACTTCCCCATTTGATATATTATATAATTAATTAATTTATATTCATTTAGTAAAGTTTATATATTAAATTTATTTATTTTCATGGGGCATATGAATCAAATGATTATATGTAGCAAGGGTCTTCATCTCAATTTACAATATTTGAGACATACATTATTGTTGTGCACATAATTTCTTATATATGGTGTACATACTACTATTATGAATGGTTATATCATGATTCACTCATTATTCATAATATTTGAGTTTGATGTTTAATTATTTTATTTAAGGGGATTTTAAATACACGTTAACATATGGAAACAAATTTCATAACACAATTTATTTTCTTTCGGGTATATTACTTTCTAATTGTCATTAATATTATAAGATTATGTTTGTATTCCATTTTTAGAGTCTACTATTTTATATGAACATATATTATATGTATTTAAATTTAACACACATCATATATTTATTTATTGATGCTCACATTAGCATTATATACTTTTCAAGTGTTTGATTCACAATATCATTTTTTTGGGATTTTTTACACATTAATTTTTATAAGTGTAAATTATGAGAAACTTTTTTAATAAATCCTTTAATTTTTTCCTCCTATTTTTATTCATGGAATTTTCCAATAGTATTACATGTTTTACACTCTTTGTTACTCATGATGTTTTATAAAATTTTTTCGAGAGAACCTAACATCTTTTCCTTCTTTAGTCAAAGAACTTGTTTCATTCCAAAATAACCCTATTTTCAAAAAAGGGTTTTCAAAATGTTTTTCAAAATTAAAAGTATAATGTATACATGAATGTTTTTAATAATACTTTTTATAGTATATACATTCATTAATGAAAAAACCCCTTTATTTTACTCAAATTGGGATATGTTGTATTGATATAATACTTTTTTATTCCATTGGATTGTTTATTCTTCCCTTTGACCAAGGATAGTATTGAAATTCACTACCATGATTTTATTGTTAGTCCCCTTGAAATATTCAATTTAATACAGTAATTAAAAATTAAATTTCCCCTAAATATCAAAACAATTTATTTGGGAAATAAATATTTCCTAAACCATAAACAATTTTTTCATATGATGTTCACTTTGATATTAATTCGATTAACTAGGGAATTGTTGATAAATCCATATCTCTTATTCAATAAGGATATTTGATAAGGCACATTATTCAAGAAATAAATCAATTATTATATATTTTAAGAATGCTTTGGACAAATACGACATGACTGAGGACTGGTTAGATATTTCCCCTCATTGCATCGGTAGTCTCATAGGAAGAGATCAGTTGATTACAAAACTTTTGAGTTTGTTACAAATAAGAGCAGTTTTAAACATTCTTGTGAATGTTCAAGATGATATGATTATAAAACTTCTTGTAAAAGGTGATTATGATAATGTTTCCATGTACCTGAGAAATATAGCATCCAATAATTAATACATTACATAATTTATATCCTTTTGTTACTATTCATTATTTTTTTTCCATTGAAATTAACTATAGATTCATTTCATTATCAATTTTTTGATTAAATGGAATGTGATTTTTGTAATTTACCTTTTTATATTGTGAATGAACGTCATTATAAATTTATTTATTACACATAATGTGTCTTCTACTATCACTTTTCCATATTGACTACTCTAATTGATTTATTATTGATTCCTCTATATGTGACCCTTAATGATTATTTGTGCCAACACTTATATTGTTTCTTTCCATAAGAATCAAAAAGTGTAACAATAAGGATATATAATGATGGAATAATGTTATCCTTGAATTAAAATATGTTATAATTAGTGTATTAATTTTTAAAACATGTCTCATATATGTATCTAGTTTACAAGGACTACTAAACTCTTTGTCCTTCAGGATTTGATTCCTTGTAGTCTTGTAAATGTAATGGTTGCATGGAAATTGATCTGGGATTTCTGGGGTCAGGTTTCTATAGGTTGTATCAATATAAGATTACTATTAACCTTGAAAATTAAATTTAGGAAGATATAGATCAGATAACCTAACCCCAAGGCTGAATTTGAGGATATATATAGAATAACATCTTAGAACTTTGTTAAGGTAGATATTATGTGGGTATCAAATGAAATAGAACTCTATCTAGATTTAAAAAGTGTATGTTTTTTGGGAAATGATGTTCCTTAGGGTAAAAAATATGAAAAGGTGTGCCAATACTGACTCGAGCATTATCAAGTACACGATAATGGGCCTAAATACACACTTGGTTGGATACTCCCTGAGGATATGGTTAGGTTAATTTCCATTTTCTTTACAAACCATTATGAAGGATTTGAATATATAATGAAAATTAATGACCTATTTTAAACCATATAACAAGGAATAAACTATGTGTAAATAAATGGTTGATGAATTTATGTATTTATGACATATAGAAAACTGAAGTTAAAAGGATATTTAGTGATAAACATTATTTAAAGGATGTGTAAAATATTTATTTTGAAAAATATTTTAATATTGTTTAATAAAAGAATATCCTCTTTGCCAGGTGATAGGCCATCTTATCCTGAAAGGTCATCAGACATGAAACCATAACTGAAGGACAATAAGGCTTTCATACCTACTACTAGCCATCGCTATTTCCTGGAAAAAATTTCATTTTTTTAGTTAAATATTTTGAAAAATAATTGTTAATGGTGAACCATTAGTGTTAATTATAATGTTTAGATATTATTTTATTAAATATATTATCATTTTAGAATATTTAGAGATGAATGGGAAGACATGTCACACTTTTACAGTCTTTATGAACCATTAAATGTGTATTTTAGTGATCCATAAATAAAAAAGGGATCATTCTAGGATAACAATTTCATGGAGTAAGGGATTAATTATATTTTTTTCAAAGAAAAAAAATGTAATGGTTCTTGTGAAAGAAATACCTATCATGTATATATATTTACTTATATTCTTGGATAAAAAAATAATCCATCAAAATTATCAATAGTATCTTAAAACAAAAATCGTTTCCCAATTGATTAATTTGTGTTGAACCGATGGTCCTTAATTATCATAGGTTTATGTATTTGAGGCCCTCAAATATCAATTAATCATTAAATTTTCTTATTCATGTCCTTAATCACTTACTATAAATATTAATGACTTTCCTATATGTATGTATCTCATCTTTCCATAAGTGTTCTACTAATTAGAGACGTAGTTATATGCCAGTCCATGTTACCTTTTTAGTTCCCATTCACTCTTTTCTAAGGGATGTTTTACGAACCATTATCATGATATGGGATTTTAAAATTAGAAATAAAAAAAATTATTACCTAGTTTATGTTTAAATTGGGAGGAAACAAATTAATTAATCTGGGGTGAATGTAACACCCTAAAATTTTATAGTAAAAACATTGTGTTCAATAGAGTGTCTGACACACAACACCGAGAACGTAATGTATTATATTATCCTGAGACATTATAATATATTTAGTATTTTAACTAAAATAAATATATGATATATCATATAATTAACACAATACTGAGTCAGCTTTTGTCACACGCAAGTGTTTCATTCTTTGATGACTTGCATTACACACAAGACTGAGGTTTACCGAACAACAATATATTATTATTATAGTTTCTTACAATAATAAGACATAACCTAGAAATTATATTTTAGGTTATGAATATTATTAAATAAATTATGACAATATATGGTTTATAAAAATATAAAAACACTCATTGGTTACCAATTAATTAAAAATAAATATAAGACCGAATTAAATACGAAGGAAATTTTTTATGCTTATAATAGTGTTTTATCCTCATTAATTAAATTAATTAATATTAGTGAATGAAATAATTGATATATATATATATATTTATTTATTTATTCAATAATATAATATTAATTTTCACCCATCATTTTATATAAGCATAAGATAATTATAAATATGGTTTTACACCTAATAATGGTTTTTTATACAAATAAAATATTAATGCCTTTTAATTTTAACCTATTTTAAATCCATTTTTCTGGACATTTAGTTTATAATATAAAAACTAATTTTCATTTTCTAAATAAAAATATAAAAAAAATCTTATTTTAAATTTTTTGAATTTTTCAATGAGGATTCATTTTTGGACGAATGTTGAAAAATACATAATTTAAATTTAAAAATGTGTTTTCATCTAATTTATTTACAAGGATAAATTTTGATTTCTATTTCTTTTAAATTAATTATTTATAATTTGTAGTAATGTCGACATAAATTTTGACAAAAAACATTAGTGAATGAAATTAAATTTAATTACATCGATTAGGAGGAAAATTAGCTTTAGTATTGACTTAACCATTAACTTAAGAGCCCAAATAGCCTTTAAAATTTTCAGCAAGAAATTATATGGACATATTTATACCTTATAAACGATATTATATGAAATGGCTCATTATGATATTTACTTAATTTGGGAAAAAGTTTTTGGATTTCCCTCTTTCAAAAAATTTACAAGAATTCCACTTATCCTCTATTATAAAAAGTCACTCAACCCTCCCACCATTTAACATATCTCATGAATTTTTTATCACCCTAGTTGTAATAAAATTATATCTAAAATTACATATCCTAAACCTAGATGCCTCACCTTGTTCATAAATCCAACCAAGGAAGTCTTTTAGTATAAACTAAAATGTGTTACCTGAAAAAGGGGTATCATTTTTCAATGATCACTTTCATTTTAATTTTGTTACCACTACCTAAAATATTTTTATTAAATGATAATATAATAACTTACATAAAATAAATATAATTGTATTTTTTTTACATGGATCAACATAAAATTACACACACTTCCATATAATGGGAAAAAACTTATCATTTATGTGTTCTGTGAACTGCAACATCAAAAAACGATGTCTTTCATTTTTCCTTTACCTGCTCTAATTTTTGAGAATTATGTTGCAAAAATTATTTATATATGATATACATAATATTAATTATGTTTTTATTCATCTACAATATTCATATAAAACATAGTTTCAAGATTTATGTTTTTTTTATTTTAATAAAAATATATTAAACATAGAAAATAAATATGATACTATAATTATAATATAAATATGTATCATTTTCATTTCAGTCTTTTAATACGATAAATAGATGGGAGAAGTGTTCATGCGTATGTATGTCCTACCATCTCCAGGAAAGGTGCACTTCATTTCTTATATACAAATATCATGCACTATTGTAATTATGTATATACTTTATATATATTCTAATTACATCATGTGTTAAATTATAGAGATTATTATATCAGTATCTACATAAGATGAACAAAAATAACAAGTCAAAACATACTCGAAACCCTTGGGAATCAATACCTAAAATAGAGAAAATCATGAAATATAATTAACAAACATGTAATAAGATATCAAAATAAGATTATATATGATATTATAAATATTATTATGGTTCATTTATATGTTATTTAAATGTTTAAAATAATTATATATGATGTTAAATGATGTTTATCCAAAAGTAAATGCAAGGTAAGGGATTTTTTATCCCATTTCGTACCATGAGGCATTCACCATTTTCACCACATACTTATTTTGTGTGGTGTATCTACTATTCATATAGATATATTATGTCATGAATTGTTTTATATTAATTGTATTTTATATTTTTTTTTCTGTTTTCTCTTTTATGGGGCTTATCATTTAAAATTTACTTCGTAGTAATGGACTTCATCTCAATTTCCATTCATGGAGACATACTTTATTGTTGTAAACCTAATTTCTCATATATGGAGTACATATAGCCACTTTTACATGTAATATCATGATTAATTAATTATTTATTATATTTTTAGTTTAAATTTGAATTATATAAGCTATTAGGAATGGAAATAAGTGTTACAAAGTCTAAACAAATTTCAACACCCAATTTCTCACTAATGGAAAACCGTTATTTGCGACGGACTATTTGTGAAAGGAAGAAATCACGTAGAAAATAGTCTGTCGAAGAGGTTATTTGCGACAGGTTGACCAACCCGTTGCAAATAACCAATTATTTTCGATGAGAATAGGTGCCCCGTCACAAAAACTTACGTGTGGATTGGCAAGGTTTGTGCGCCAAACCGCACGAAGGGTATTTTTGATGGCTTCGCACCGCCCGTCACAAATGTCGGGAGGCGGTAAGACCTAGTTACGATGCGGGATCCCCCGTCGCAACTAGTTCAACCCCCAGAGGGTATTTGCGATGGAACCCATTGCAAATAACTGACAGTGGTAAAAACATAGTTGCAATGAGATGTTGTCCCATTGCAAAAAGTGTGTTGGCATGTCACTTTTTGCGATGGGCCCCGTCACAAATAATCTTTTAACTTGTTGGCCATAATTAATGAGACTGAATGTATTTGTGACGGGGCCTGTCGCAAAACATATTATTTGTGACCGGAATCCCATCGCTAATAGTACCATCGCAACTATTCTAACCTATATATACCCCCTCCATTTTTTCTTCTCTCCGCCGTAATTTCTTGTTTTTAGAGATAGATTTTTTTTCAGAAGAAATTATGAAGCCACCTGCAATTATAAGAGATCATGTTTAAAGGTATTTTTGTTGTATTTAATTTATCATTTATTTCATTTATTTATATTAATTTAATTATTGGTGATTTGTTATAATTAAGTTAGATTTAAATTGGGTTTTCATCAGTATTTATTTGTAATAATAAAATTTAATTATTTGTACAAATTCTTAGTTATTAGTAATAATTAATAATTATTATGGATAATTAATAATCCATATAAATAATTAGTGATAATTAGTAACAAATAGTTATATTTTTCCTTAATTAATAGTAATTAACACTAATTAGTAATAATTAGAAATAAGTAGTAATAAATAGAGAAAATAGTAATAAATATCAAAATTTATTAATAAATAGTATTAATAAATAAAAATTATTAACAAATACTAATAAATACAAATAAATACTAATACATAGTTATAAATTGTAATAAATACCAATAATTTGTAATAAATACTATTAATTTGTAATAAATACTAATAATTAGTAATAAATACTAATTAATATTAATAAATCCTAATAAATACTAATAAATACTACTAAATTGTAATAAATACAAACAAATAGTAGTAAATACTAATAAAAAGTAATAACTACTAATAAATAGTAATAATTTTCAATAAATAATAATAAATAGTAATAAATATTAATAAATAAAAATAAATAGTAATAAATAGTAATAAATAGAAATAAATAGAAATAAATCGAAATAAATAGAAATTAATAGAAATAAATACTAATAAATTGAAATAAGTACTAATAAATATTAATAAATACTTATAAATAGTAATAAATACGAATAAATACTAATAAATAGTAATAAATACTAATAAATAGTAATAAATAGTAATATTTAGAAGCAAATATTAATAAATAGTAATAAATACTAATAAATACTAATAAATAGTTATAATTAGTAATAAATAGTAATAAATAGTAATAAATAGTGATAATTTGTAATAAGTAGTAATAAATTGTAATAATTTGTAATAATTAGTAATAATTATTAATAAATAAAAATAATTAGTAACAAATAGTAATAATTATTAATAATTAGTAATAATTAGTAATAATTAGTAATAATTAATAATAACTACGATTAATTAGTAATAATTAGTAATAATTAATAATAATTAGTAATAAATAGTAATAAATAGTAATAAATAGTAATAATTAGTAATAGTTAGTAATAATTAGTGATAATTAGTAATAATTAGTAATACGTATTTATAATCAGTAATAAATAGTAATCAATATTAATCAATAATAATTTATAGTAACCTATAGTAATCCGTAATAATCAATAGTAATCAATTGTAATCAATAGTAATCAATAGTAATCAATTGTAATTAATTGTAATTATTAGTAATAATTGCTAATATTTAGTAATATTTTGTAATAATTAGTATTAATTAGTTATAAATTGAAATAAATTGTAATAAATTGTAATAAATAGCAATAAATAGCAATTAATTACAATAAATTGAAATAAATAGAAATAAATAAAAATAAATAGTAATAAATAGTAACAAATAGCAATAAATAGCAATAAATAGCCATAATTAGCAATAATTAGCAATAATTGTCCATAATTTTCCATAATTAGCAATAATTAGCGATAAATATAAATAAAAAGAAATAAATAGAAATAATTCATAATTATTTTTAATAATTAACAATAATTAACAATAATTAGCAATTAATAGCAATAAATAGTGATAAATTATAATAAATAGTAATAAATAGAAATAATTAGCAATAATTATCAATAATTAGAAATAATTAGGAATAAATAGAAATAAATATGTATAAATACTAATAAATAGAAATAAATAGCAATAAATAGTAATAAATAGAAATAATTAGCAATAATTAAAAAAAATTAGAAATAATTAACAATAATTAGATATAATTAGAAACAAAATAAATTGTAATAAATTGTAATAATTTTTAATAACCTTGCACAACTTTCAGTGGATTGAAGACACTCCTTTTATTCGATGACTCTTCTCCTTTCAATTATCACCAACTCAAAACATTAGAAAAATTGTGCTTCTAGGTATGAATATCCTCTTTCATATGCATGAGTTTAAATATTCATTCTTTAGACCACATTTTTCATACTTTTTTTGGTTTTGACAGTTACAAGAATAAGATTCATCAATGAAAAGGGGGCTCTTTTGTACGACAACTCATTTACTTTCATATTTATCACACTGAAATCACAAATAAGAATCTTCTCGGAGGTAGGTTATGCATTCTCATCTACCCTAGAATGAATAAGCACACATCTGAGAAGTTTCTTCATTGTGATTTCAGTGTGAGAAAGTTGAAAGTAAATGAGCTGTCAGACAAAAGAGTAGACGTAAATCCATTGGAAATTATGTTGCCTATAATTAATAGTAATTATTAAGAAGTAGTTGTAATTATTTAACTTCTTTTTTGGATCATTTTTTATAATTTCAAATTATTAAAAAAATTAATGATTTTATATTTTATAGAAAAATATGGAATAATAAAGTCGACAATAGTCATTATTAGATGATTTTGATTTGATAAATCGAAGTAGAAATCCAAATGACCCTTGTTTAAATCCTGTATATTTTGTGGATGTTCAAAATTTCTTATCATTTGCATCATCCAAACCAGAATTTGTTTTAGAAGGCATAATTAAGTGTAATTGTTAAAAATGTTCTCTGAGAATGTTTGACACATTTGAAAAGGTTGGGTACATCTCTTTCTTTTTGGTTTTCAACTATATTATGTTCTTTGCAATCAACACGGTGAACACAGTTCCAGAGAAGGTACTAATAACTTGATTTCAAATCCATCACAATTTAAATATTTAGTACATGATGTAACAGGTCCATCGGTTCAACAAACTAAAAATCAAGATGCTATTGATTTAACTCAAGAGCTGGAACCATCCAAATTTTATTAGTTTTTGAGGTCTTCTGAGGATTCATTATATCCTTTTTATAAGATAAGAAAATTAGAAGTGGTTAAAAAATTTAAGGCAATTAAATCAGATAATGAAAAGTCAAACTACTATTTTGATCAGATGTTTTCTTTTGTTAAAACACTTTTACATAATGAAAATGTCATTCCTCTAAATTACTATGTGAGCAAGAGGATGGTTCGTAATCTGTGACTTAGTTATCGGAATATCCACGCATGTGGAAATGATTGTATATTATATTCTAGTTAAAATGATTCATTGGATAGTTTTCCCACATCTGGATAATCAAGGTATAAAGAAGCTCAACTGAGGAAGTCTGGATCGATTCCTATGATACAGTTGAGACACTTCCCCCTTACCCCTAGGTTGTAGCGTTAGTTTTTGTCTCAGAACGCAACGTCAATTATGTGATGTCATAAAACCAATATTTTAACTAATAAAAGCTTGAATCATCTAGATGATGGTGATTCATGGAAACATTTTGACCAAATGCATCTGTATTTTCCTTTAGAAGCTCAAAACCTTCGATTGGGTATTTGTACTGATGTTTTCTGTCCGTTTGGTTCTTATGGTATTCAGTATTCGTGTTGGTATCTCTTTATAACATCGTAGAATTTACCTCTATAGATATTGATGAAGGAGCACTATATATTTTTGACCTTATTAATCCAAAGACATCCAAAAAAGAATATTGATTTTTATTTGAATCCATTGATTGATGTGTTAAATTTGTTATTGTGTAATGTTGTTACTACATATGATGTTGCTGCAAAACAAAATTTCATATTAAAAGATTCATTGATGTGGATGATTAGTAACTTCCCGACATATGGCATGATTTCTATCTAGAGTACACATGGTCTGAAATAATGTCCTTACTGTATGAAAGACAAAAATGCATTTATTCTCATCAATGGGAAAAAACATTTCTATTTTGACTATGATCACGTATTTCTTCCAACCGATCATACTTTTCAGAGAATCAAATCTCATTTCAAAAAAGGCACAATTGAAATGGATGATACTCCAAATTTTATCTCAGGTACAGAGTTAAAATCATTTGTATTTTCAATATCTCCACTCACATTAGGGCCAACAGTAAACCAAAATAAAATTCATGGCTTTGGGAAAGAGCATAATTAGATAAAAAGGAGCATTTTTGGGATCTTCCATATTTGTATAATTTGTTGGTCCACCACATGTTGGATGTCATGCTTATTAAGAAAACCTGTTTTGATAATTTATCATATACAGTTTTGGATACACCAGGTAAGACCAATTATAATGTAAAGGCACGATTATATCTAGCCCAAATTTGCAGACGACCAAAATTTGAACTGTCTCAAAATGTCAGATCACAGAGGTAAATGAAGCCAAAAGCAGCTTATACACATTCCAAGGAGATTCACTTATTATTTTGTCAGTGTATTTTAGATTTGAGACTTCCATAAGGATATGCTTCCAATTTGGGTAGATTTGTTAAGAATGGTCGTATTATAGGATTAAAAAGTCATGATTAACATGTTATAATGGAAAGACTTATGTTTATTGGATTAAGAGTTTTGTGGAGTTCTATGATTTGGTTTTCAATAACAGACATATAATATTTTTTTCAAGACAATTGTACGCTGACAATAAACTATGATGCACTAAGTGAACTGGAAGAATATGTTGTTGTCATTATATGTAAACTTGAAAAAATCTACCCTCAAACATTCATTTAATCAACAGAACATCTGATATTACATTTTCCAAATGAATATAAATGTGGAGGTCCTATATAATTTCAATTTATGTACCCACTCGAGAGATGCAAGTAGAAATTGATGAAAAATATCCGTAAAAAATCATCAGTTGAAGACTCAATTGTTGAAGATTATTTGAAATAGGAAATTTATTTTTTCTACTCTCATTAAATTGAATCTTAATATCCCTCAAAAAACAACCGCCTGGGAAAGAATGAGGGGAATTATTATGATGATATGAACAATCAATTATCAATTTTTAATCAGGCAGAGCATGGCTTCAGTGGAGTTCATGAATGATGGATTTCAGATGATAAACCCCATAGAGCTCATACATATGTTCTTCTCGACTCTGAAAAAATGACATCATATTAATTGTTAGTGCTTCTATCACACATTCTATAATTTATGTTATAGTAATGAAACTTATCTTATTTCTAGGTTATATGATTATCATATCACGAAACAACTTCCACAAATTACCATAGCTTCTTTTGATGAATGCCGACAAAAAAAATTTCTCATTGGTTTCCAAAACTAGTAACATAAATTATTGATATTCTAACATATCAATTCAGTTTGTTATTTATTATATTGATAATTGTTTTAAAAAATTTCAGGTGTCTCAACATTCAGAAAAAAATTGATAAGCGACTTTGTATATTGAGTAACCCACCATCTAAAATGGATTAATCTTACAATGTATATGTGGTGAATGGTTTCTTATTTCATACACATACATATGGGGAATAAAAAACAATGAATAATAGTGTTTTCATGAGAGGATCACATCATAGGGAAACTGAAGTTGACTTTTACTACATGTAGGGTGAAATTATTAAGCTGTGTTATCTAGGGAAAAATTACATACAAATATTTACATATAGGTGGTTAGATACTGAGAGAGGCTTGCATGTTCATCTGATTCATGGAATCATCGATATTAAATATAAAAGACTTCTTGCTATAAATGAACCATTTTTACTGGCTCAATAGGCACACCAAATATATTACCCAAAGTACCGTGATACTTCAAGAGACCAGAGTGATTGGTTGAGCATAATAAAAATTAAATCTCAAGAAAATCAGTTTACTCAAACTAAATGTGGTTCCAATGAAGTTTAAGGAATTAAATATTTTCAAGAGACTAATCAAAATCCATCCTTTTCACAAAGAGACATGAATATCGATGATGACACCCCATAATTAATGGTGGATGGTGAAAATGATGTTAATGATGTTACAAATGAATTCGAAATGGAAAGAGATGATGAATTTGAAACACATATGAATATTGATGATGATGACGATGAATATGAAGACATTGACATCATCCGATATGAAAATGGTAACTAAGGTGAACATTGACATAGTTAAATGCTGTTTAAAATCATAACTAACATATATCTATATGTCATAGTTATTTTCAACTATCTGTTACCAACAATAATTTTGTGTTTCCGATAGACCCTAATCTACATCGTGAGTTGGATGAGGTTGAGCTACCATTGGATGATGAGGATTTGGGATCATCTAACCCTTAGGATACTGGAAGTTCAGGGGGTACAAGGAGGGGGAGCGGTCTTGCGAGACTTGTGATTTTTGACTCTATCCCTGAGCGACGTCGACATCTTGGTTTCGATCCACGCACGTAGAGGTATGATAACATGTTTATTTTAGTTAGAATTCATTAATTTATTTATATACTAATTGTTTTATTATTTCTTCTTTTTTCAATGTTTTTCACATGTAACTATTGGATAGGGGAGCACTATCTTGCACAATTATTTTTCTCATCCATGGATCATATGGGAACTGTGTCTTGTTGATGTGTGGCTTGGAATGTTCAGTCATTGTCTAGTACATAAATAAATTATATTTATTTAGAAATTTATTTAATTAAAAACTTGATATTATAAATTATTTGTAGGGTTTATGGTATTCCATAGACGATAGCATTAATGGAGCTATCTACGAGGCGTGAGAGGTGACTATGTGTGAGTGTTTCAAACTATTTTTGAAAAATTTGAGAAGGACAACAATTAAGAAAGCAGAAGAAATAGTATTTGATGGGTGATGGAGAGCCTACCAACTAGAGTACATTTCATCTCACATTTGGGATGGATTATATTCACACTCGTTGAGTGGTGGATTTCTGAGGAGATCATCAATAGGCCAGAAGAACCAGGGGAGATATGAGGTGACACATCGGGCTAGTTGTTATACATTTAGTATGTATAGAGAGAATCTGGTAAGTATATTTTTTAAATATTTTATATATCATTACATATAAACAGTTTATTTTATATTCATATAGGTAGTTGAGAATCGTGATATTATAGAGTATGAAATTTATCAATGAATGTATATTGATCCATCCACTGGAGAGAATAGAGGTGATCGCCATCGTTATATTATGGTTAGTATTATATCTTTTTCAGTTTGAAAATTAACTGCATAAAATATTTTCACAATTTTAATTTTAAATTGAGATTGAAGGGGTTATATGAGTCTATAACCTCTCAGACACGAGCTGAGAGTCAGGTTGAGACAGATGATCAATCTAGTGCCCACCATTTCGATGAGGTGGCATGGATGCAGGTGACCCAGTATGCCTTCGAGAAGGGCCGAGTAGTTGTTATTAGATCTCATTTGACACATGGGGATTATTATGGTACTGTTTCGATGTCGGCGTCCTATTCGAGAGGACCTCATAGAGAGGCATCATCTTCTGGATCAAAGTATCAGGAGAAGTTGCGAGACCAAACTGAAATTAGAGAGAGTTTGCAGATGCAGCAGGAAGAGATGCGTCAGCAACAGTAGCAAGAGCCGGACGAGGTGGATATGTGCTGAAGGCAGTAGCAGTAGCAGCAGCAACATGAGGAGGATATGCATTGATGGCTGCAACAACATCAGCAACACGGGGAGGACAAGCGTCGATGGCAGCAGTAGCAACACGATCATATAGAGTATATGTGTCGTCTGACTCATAGTTTATTGATGGATTTTCCTCCACCATCTTCTCCAGCTCCTTCAGCTCCTCCATAAGACTATCGCCCTAGTGATTTTTTTGTTCTGTTAAATACATCTGAATTGAACATTTTTCCAAATATAAACTATTTATTGTTTTTTCTTTAATAGTGGTGTGAATATTGCATATTATTTTAATTTTTTATTATTTTATTATTTATTATTAGTATTATATTTTTTATTATATTTTTATTTTTTTAATAATAAGAATAATAATAATATTTTATGATTTTTTATATATTTTTTTCTTAATATTGATAATTTAAATATTTTTAATATTTTTTATTATTTTAATATTATTATCATTATTTTTTTCATTAATCATAATTTTATTTTAATTTTTTTTAATTTTTTATGTATTTTCAAATATTGAAAATTTTACTATTTTTTATTTTTTTATTATTTTAATAATTTTAATTTTTTTTACTAAGTATTTTTTATGGGGCCTTTTGCAACGGTGCCCGGAAGAAATAGAATATATATATATATATATATATTAAATGTTTTTTTGATGGGTTTCTTTACCGTCATAATAACATTGTTACTACAGGCCTGTCGTAAAAGGATTATAACATATAAGCTATTTGCGATGGGTTGGTGTCCCCTTGAAAATATTTTTTTGTGACAGGACCATCGAGAAAGGTTGTGTATATTTAATATATTTAATTAGAAATCTATTTGCGACAAACACACTTCCCATCGCAAGTAATATTTTTTGTGATGGGACTGTCACAAAAAATACTAGTTGCGACACCATTTTCTACAACAGGCTATTTGCAACGGGCCCCCATCACAAATGGGATTTTGTGATGGGATACCCTCCCATATAGCCCTTCTCAAATATCCAAATTTCTAGTACTATCTTTTCATTGGGTTATATTACTTTACTATTATCGATTATATTCTAGGATTATATGTGTAATCAATTTTTACTATATATTATTGTATTTAAATTTTTTTTATGTATATCTACATTTAAAAGAAAAAATACATATATTTATTGGTTCTATTGTCAATGTTATTGTATTTTCAATGGTTTACTACAAAACCACATTTTGTTTGGGATTGTTTAAATTTGAATTTCCATTAGAGTGTATTATTTGATCATTATTTAAAACACCTTTTATTTTGTTATCTTATGTTTATTCATGACTTTTTGCATGTAATAGTACCATTTATCACTCTTTTATCCCCTAAAGGATTATAATTTTTTTATGAAAACCGAAATTCATTTCTCACTTTTGTTAGAGATACTATTTTATTCAAAAAACACTATTTTTTAAAAAAATATTTTCCTAATGGTTTTCTAAATGAAAAGGATATTTTCCTCGAGAATGTTTTCAATTGACATTTTTATCATATTTCAATTTATCAATGATAATAACCCTTTATTTTACTGTACTTGAGATATGCTTTATTAATACCTTCTATATTCTTCCTCGGAATGGTTTATGATTCCATTGACCTAGGATAATATTGATAATCACTAATTTTGTTTAATTTTTAGTACCCTTGAAATATTCAATTACCTATGGTTATTGAACATTATATTTCCTCTAATTATCCATATATTTAATTAGTTATATAATTATTTCCAAAACCATATACCATTTTTTCAATCATTTTTCACTTTTATAGTTATTAAATTAACTAGGTAATTATTTACAAATCATTATTTATTATTCAATACATATATTTGATAAAGTAACATTATACAACAACTACATTGTTTATTGTAAATATTATGAATGTTTTGGACATCTATGGCATGGGTGGGGCCTAGTTATAGATATCCCCTCGATGAATCGATAGTCTCACGGAATGAAATCATTTAGCAAAAAAACCATTGAGTTTGTTTCCAAATCATTGTAAGTTTAAAATTTCTTGTGGAATGACTTGATATTAGTATGCTAAAACATCTTGTTAAAGGTATTTATGGTAATGGTACCATTTACTAAGGAAACATGGTGTCCAATAAATAAGAATTCCTTGATTTTGATTTACTTTTTATAATCCATGATATTTTTTCTTTATCATTATCTATGTATTCATTTTATTATTAGTTCATTGATTTTATGGAATGTATTTTGAGTTATTTTCTATTTTACACACATCCTTCTTAGTTTATTGATTACAAGGTATTTGTCTTCAATCATTAACATTCAATATTAATTATTCTCAATGATTCATTATTTATTCCTTTATACTTAACCCATGATAATAATTTGAGGTAACCCTTATTTTGTTTCGTTCCCTAGCAACCCAACTAATATACTAATAAAGATATGAAAATATGGAATATATTTATCCTTGAAAGAAAAATAATATTCTCTAAAAAGTGTATTCATTTATATTACCAGACTCATGTATGTATCTCATTTACTAGTACTACTAAACTATTATATACATTAGGATTTGATTCCTTTTAATAATTTAAATGTAAGGCTAGCATGATAATGGGTCTAGGATTAATGGGGTTGGGTCACTTCACCATTCTGGTTGATAGTTTAATATAATTTGGACATACTCTTATATAGACAATTCAAATCACCATGAACTCGTAAAAACTGGTTTATAAAGATAATAATCTTCCCCCAATATACCTATCTTTTATAATTTCACATTAGATTATCAACATCATCCTTATTGAATATTTTATAAAAATTAATATTTTTTAAATTATTCATTAAAATTTAGTTGAAAAGAAATATATGAAATTTGAACTCAGATGCTCAGTAACAGTGAACATAAGTATTAACAATTAAATATCATCAATGAGAATATGAGTGTATAATGGTATGATGAAATAATCAAAGTGAATATTCAAAACACGAAGGAACTCATACACATAAAAACCTTAATCATAAAATATGAAAACATATAAAAGGAAACAATCATTAGAATAAATAACAAAAATCAATGGGATATACCTATCAATCATTATAAACAATACAACCCCATAAAAAGAATAAATAAAACACATACATACTTAGGACATCATCATATTATTAATTCTTATAAAACTAATAACCATGTGTTAAACATTCATACATGTCACACATACAAATGGAATAGTCATACGACCGACTTCCACACCCAAAGCTTTGGAGGGATATCATGAATCTGCCTATCATTGGTCTATCATGGAACCACCGATTAGTGGTTTATCACAAAACCTCTCATAAAATGTCCAAGTACCATTGAGAAATCATCACCAATAAAATATAATATAAAATAATTAGAGAAACAAATAACCCCTTTAGTAATTTAATTAACCTATTGAAAATAAATGGGTTCTATAACAATCCATTTCAAACATGATCAACCCTTAGAAAATAAATGGGTCTAATAAAAATCTCTTTGAAAATTGATTTAACCATTGAAATGGAAAGGGTTCCAAAACTATCACTTTGAATCAATAATAATCCATTGAAAAGAAATTAGTTCAATAATAATATTCTTGAAAAGATAATAAACCATTGAACGAAATCAGTTTCACAAAGGAATGGGAGGTCTTGGCACAGTCGACCAGCTCCTGTACAGATTTCCTAGATTACATTTTCCACTTTTCAAGACCTCCAAGGCTAGGATGATCCTGCTATATCCCATTTTGTAGTCTTTCTGTATGAATAATGGAAGGTGATGATGCACTGTCTTGCACTATGTGACCTACTTTTGTTGAAATACTGGAAGGAGATGTTTCAATGCAGGAATCTTGCACTGCATGATCTCCTTATAGAAGGTGATGTTGCATTTCTGGTATCCTGATGGTATGACCCCCATTTTCTCTACGCTAGAATTTTTCACTGCATCTTGTGATTACATTGGAAGGTTATTTTCCAATGCTAGTCGACACTGTCAACAGATTTTTGGTCCAAGATTTTACTTTTTTTCATTTCTAATTGGTTCTCTCAGTGTTCTAAGGATTTTCTCAGGTTCCTTTGCAGCTTTCATTTTACAATCAAACCTGTATAGCAGTGTGAGGGATAGGGCCAGGGTTTGATAGAGAAGTAATCGGCATTGGCCTCTCTTTAGACAGTGGATTGATAGAAGCCCCATGGTCAATACCGTCTTTGAATATCATAGAAGAGTTGATAACAAGTTGTTTTGATCTTTTTTTCTTCTCGAGATTTTTCTAGTTTTTCCTCAGTGTTTTCTAGTTTGTGACTCTTTCAATCCTTTCTGGTGTAATTTCGTTACACATCATGTTTTTACTAGAACTTTTGTTTTTTAATAAACTCTTTTGGGGCATGAATTGGGTGACCAATTCATGTCACCAGGTTTTTCAAAAAAAATCAGTTCCACAAAATTATCATTGAAACATGATTAAACCTTGGAAGGGAAATGGGCTCTAAAACATGTCATTGAAACATGAATAAACTATGGAATGGAAATAGGTTCCATAACAATATCTTGAAACATGAATAATCCATTCAATGGAAATTGGTTCTATAACAATATGGTTAAATCACTAATAACCCATAAAAAAGAATTTTATTCCATAAAAATATATTTGAAACCTGAGAAATCGATGTAAAGTAAATGAGTTCCATGAAAATATATTTTATATAGGATTATCCCATGGAAAATAAGTGGGTTCATAACAATATCTTCAAAACATGATTAACCCACAAAAATTAAACTGGTTTCATTTAAATCAATTGGAAACAAGAAAAATAAATCCAAATAATGAAAGAAGATGGTATCAATAAAAAATATCCAGGGTGTGGGATATATATCTACAATGATTTTTATCAATGATTAATAGAAATTAACATAAAATATTATTTAAACATTCATGAGGAAAAGAATCTTTAAATATTCCAGTGTCCTATACCACATAGTAAATTTTGATTTAAAAGTCCCATGAGTGAGTAACATTAAATTAACATATAATGTCTTCAGAATAACTATATTTTGTTCATTTAATTTTAAAGGAGAGGTACAAACACATTTTAAATGAAGATATGTGTATAACAAACCAAATGGCTGATAGAGGACTACATGTGACAAAAGTCCTTTACTACTTTTGTAACCATAAAATAGTATACCCAATTAAAGAGATATCATAAAAAGTATATATAAAAACCCATAAATTTATTGATAATAATCATAAATATATTCATCGAATGTAAATACACCATAAAACAAAAATACATTGTTGATATGTATTGTATATCACAGAAATTAATTTGAGATGAGAAAAACACATAAAAAGATTATACCATTGGAGTTAGAATAAATCAATGGAATAATTATTTTTGACAAATTTAAATCCAAAAAATAAATTTCTAAATATAGAATAATATAATAATATTTATTTTTGATATAAATTCGTGGAATAATATAACTAATTACATATACGTTTTACATAATGAATCGAAATTGAGTTATAAGATCCGTTAAAAATGTGGAAATATTTGAATTAAATACCCCAAATGTAATAATCCTCAATTTGGAAATTTAAATAAAATGAATATAAAATAATAAATGATAATATATATCAAAAGTATATTTATATACACCATTAAAAATTAATATGTGATGATTATGACATTTATCTCAGAGATGTAAAAATTGAGATGAAACTCCCTTATGTTGAGTCTAATTTTTCAGGATTTTCCTATATCATCATAAAGAGTAAACATATGTCAATTATTTACTTGTTTGAAAAACTTTACCACTTTATTATTACTTTAATTTTACTTATAAACTTGTTATAGGACATTAAAAAATAAATAATGTTTATGTCAGATGTTTTGATTATATTCGACTTATGTGTCAAAACTGAATTTGGTAGGTTGAATATTAACAATGAGGTCATTATTTAAATATCTATAGAATAAATAACAAGATACAATTTCCAATTTAATAAATAAATTATACATTTAACATAATAAATGAAATATGGTTATGAAAAATGAACAAACATTATGATCAATGAGACAGTAGGCTGTACATATTCATGAGTAACATTAAAAATTTTCAATGACCCTTATAGAAAGAGGTTAAGGAACATTTATCATTCCAAAATGACCATTATATTATAAAAAATATATTATTTATTTATATGTACTTATATTTATATTATTTTTGGGATGTGGTGATGGAAAAGGATGAATCACATCGCTTCGAGGAGGTGGTAGACCACACATTCATGAATGACATTATCATTTTTTCAGTTTGTGAAATAGAACGAATAAAATGATGTGATACATTTATAGATAGATAATTATTTAATGAATATAATAAATAAGTAATTTATATTATATACATTTATTAAATCCATCTTTAATACATTTCATGGAATGGGTGAGTGCACCACATCGCTTTGAGAAGGCGGTAGTCCAGAAGTCCACAAACGATGTAATCATATTCCAAAAAAATGGAAATCATGAATGTATCTATTATATAATAATTAAATAAGTATTAAGACATTATAAATATGATATATCTCATACAAAAATATTATTTTCATCATAATTCACAACCATAAGAGGTGATAAAGGAAAAAACGAATGACATTGTTTCACGGCGTAGTAGCTCTCCTTACACACAAACGTTGATTTTAGTACCCAATTGATGTAATTTTTTATAGGAGTAGGTCAAAAAATTAATATAAAAACCTCTTAGTATATTTAGGATACTAAAGAAATTATATAATTCGGAAATAAGAATAATTTAAGTGGTGGAGAAAGAAATAAACAATGTGATCATCAAAGAATGTTACCACTTTTTAGGTAACTCCTTTTGGTTTGCATCAACGATACTCAACTGATTTCTTTATGACCAAATTTAACATTATAGTATGTGAGGAGGAATTTTTATCTTATTTTGGAAGGATTATTAATATCATAAAGGTATTGAAAGGTGTATAGGGATGGGGAGGGTGAGTGCGCTTTTATAGTGGAGGAGGAGCGACATTCGGGTAAATATAAAATGGTAAACAATATTGGGAGGTATCCCATACATCATGTGCCACCAATAATGATTGAGATTGCTATGACCGCTTTGTGTATGAAGATTTTATTTTTTGTAAACAGTTTTCAATACTCATCAAAATGAAGAAGGAGATAAAGAAGAACTAAAAAGTTAGTGGATATTGGTTGAAGTGAGGTTGCATGGAGAATTGTTATGGAATCATTTCATTGGGTGTCATACTTGAGAAATTATCTAAGAAGATCAATTCAGACTATTGTTGAATTGATACAAAGTTCAAAGAACTTGTATCAAAGGTGACACATTTTTTAAAACAATGAATAATGGCGAAGTATCATCCATCTAAGGATGATTGGAGAAGAATGACGATTTAAGGAAGACCATGCAATACTTCACAATTTCATGAGAACCATGCATGATCTTACTTGATGAAAAGAATCATATGATTTGAATGAAGTATAGAATGATGGCTGAAGAAGAATAGAGAGTGTGGATGGTCTTTTCATTCTATGAAGGTCATGAACTACACATTTCCTTGAAATCAGATGATTGTTGCACTGTTCTTAATGTTCCAAATACATGTATCAAAGGTGATACATTGTCTGCAACATTGAAGGTATTTGAAGTGAGGATGAAAGACGTACTTTGGAATTCAAATAACAAAAATAATGGGAAAAACTATGAAAATGCATTGCTGATTTGTTCTTCACAAATATCATAAGTTTGGAGAACTTTTGATGCATGCCTTATGAAGAGTAGAGAGAGTAAGAAGATATTTTGGCAAAGGAAAGAAAGTGGAGCACAAGTATTGCCATGCAAGTATTGACGTGCAAGAGTAAATGGAGCTTAAGTCATATTGCAAGATAATCACATCAAAAATTGAAAAAGGGAATAATATGGCGTGCAAGTTAAAGAATGGTGTGCAAGTCAAAAAGTGGCGCACAAGTATAAGTGGCGCGCAAGTATCAGTGGTGCGCAAGTCAAAAAGTGGCTCACAATTATAAGTGGCGCGCAAGTGTTGGGTGCAAGTATTTGTGGCGTGCAAGTGTATGATGTGCACAATTCATATACCAACATCATCATATCAAAATATTTCAATGGAAATAAAGTGTCACGCTAGTGATGGACGGGCGTGCAAGTGATGGGGCGGTGCGCAAGTGATGGAGCGGTGTGCAACTAGGAACGTCACGCAAGTGTATGTGGAGTGCAAGTCACCAAAATTCCTATAAATAGATGACTAGCCTCGTCATTTTTTAATGCTCAATACCTAAGATAATAATTTGAGCACTGAACACACAAGTGTAGAAATTGGCGCGCAAGCTGAAGTGGTGCACAAACTGAGGGTTATTTATAAGGTGTGCAAGTATTGTCGCGCAAGTATTGTCACACAAGTTTTCCGCGCAATTATTTCCATGAAAGTATTTCCACACAAGTATTGTCATGCATGTTTTGGTGTGCAAGTTTTGGAACACACGTTTTTAGAGGTGCGCAAGCGAAGAGTGTGTTCATGCCAAAGTTGGTGCTCTAATTTTGAGTTAGGAACAATTATGGAGTGCAAGTATTTGGTGGTACGCAAGCAGGGAGGCACACAAGTAAGAATTGGTGCGCAAGATGTGAGTTTTTTTAGAAGTTCATACCATCTTCTGATCAATTGAGTTGTGATTCTAGAACTAATAAGAAGAAGAAGAGCTCGGTGAAGATGGTTTTTCACTAGAAACAAATGTGTGAAGAAGAGTAGGTTTTAGTGCATCTTGTTTTTCATTTAAGAAGCAAAATAAAAAGAAGAGTGTGCAACTTACAAGTTTGCTGCATAAAGAGGAAAGAAGAAGAAGGAAAAGAGTTCAACTACATGACATATGCATGATCACATGCATTTATGAGCAAGATAAGAACTCACTCTGATGATGCCAAGTAAGATGATCTTCATTTCCAAAATAATCACATTGGTATATGTGACTCTTGCTAATAAAGAAGAAGAAGTGTTAGTGCATTCTGTTATTGCACTAAAGAAAAGGATGAAATCCTAGTGCAGCTAGTTTTTCACTAGTGAAGATAAATGAAGAAGAAAAGAAGAATTGCTTTCCTACTGCTTTGCAAGTAATCAAGTGAATATCAATAAAGAAGAGTAAGAGTAGAATCTACCTTTTGATAAAGGAATACGACTGTCTCCATTGGCAGTATAAAGAACCATCTAGAGGCTACAAGTTGTACTACGCTGTCACCTATCCAGGGAAGAGGATTTTTTCCCACCCCCTCCAAAGTGTAGGGACTCACACTAGATAGAGGATTGTTTTCCTAGCCACTCCATTGTAAAATAATATCACATTATATTGGAGAATCCACACACTGGTCATATCCATGCTTGGAAAGGATGAAGCTACTCTTATTGAGTGGTGAACCTGTTTAAAATATCATGTGCATATTTTTACTACATTAAATTGTTGCATGTGACAGGGAAAATAGAATAATATAATCATGATCCTAATAGGTCAATAGGTACAGCAATGAAAATTGTAATTGGTTTAAAAATTACACAAAATTGATTCACCCCCTATTAATGTTAGATATATCCAAAACTGGTCCTCTCAATTGGTATCAGAGGGAAAGGTTCACCTCTGTTGGATTCTCTAAAATGAAGTTATTCTCTTTTGAAAACATGAGTTCCTTTCTTGAGTCAACAATGAAGTGCACTGTTTGTAAATATTCAGCTATCTCTGAGCAGAAATATATATCTACGATGGCCATGATGAATAGAAAAAATAAAGAGAAGATAAAATTGAATAATAATTAACTCTTATCTAAAGAAGAAGAAGCATCTGGGTCTCCATATCTGGGTGACATTGAAGACACACCAGACATGGAAAGTAAGGAGAAGGTTTCTCAAGTCCCCACCACGAAGATGGACAACCTTCCTACCTCAACTGATCAAGAGGTATGTGTTAGTACATTTGGAAATTATCTTCATGATGAAAATGATAGCACAATTTGTGATGAACAATCTCTAACATCTCAAAACATATCAGTTGATAGATTAAGAATGATTCTTCATGGTATTCTTGAAAAGAGTATATCACGAGTTTATGGAGCATTTCAATGCATGCAGGAAAATATCACTCACCTAGAAGAAGAAACTAATGTTTTGGAGAAAGGCTTACAAGAAAAAAAATTTGAATGTCCAAAGCTCTCCAGACAGGTTGGAGACTTTGAAGCAAAAAATATGGAATTTGAAGTAATTTCTTAAAAGTGGCTCAAAGATGATTAAGAGAAAGAGGGAGTCAAAAAGACTGTAGAAGATAAGATCCATGCATATTAAGATGAGCTGAAAAGGAGCAACGATGTCAAGAAGTTATATTTGGAAGAAGAATCCAAGAAGATCAATCAAATTGAATCTTTGTTACAAAACAAATTATGGATGCATGAAGATGAATTTAAAAGATTAAATAAAGTGTGTGAAGAGAAGATGACACTACTAGAAATGGGGCCTATCCCCATGCACCTATCCCCACGGTTCTTTAAACCATGGGGATAGTTTGATTTTAGATGTCTATACCCACAGTTTTATTAAAACCGTGGGTATTAAACCTTCCATCGTACCTAACTATCGGGCTCCTCCTCCTCAAACTTTCATCGCGCTCCCTAATTCAACCCTATCTCCCCGACCCTCGAATCCCAGTCGTGTCCTTCCCTCCCCGACCACTGACTCCTGACCCTCTCCTCCCCTCTCCGACTCCCCTCCCCGGCCTCCGAATCCCGACTCCGACTCCCAGCTCCAGACCTGGACATCCCAACCGTCGCCTCCGCCTCGACATCCCAACCATCACCTCTTAAACAAGGTAATATTGTACACTTTACTCCGAATAAGGATGTAATTTTGAAATGATTGAAGATCTATTGGTATTTGGTAAACTCTCGGCTAGTTCATCCTTTTGGAAATAAGTTCTGAAATACACAGAAATTAGTCAAATTTATCCCTATGGGGCATGGATACTTTCACATAGTATTTTCTTCTCATGAGCTAAAGAAAAATGCATGAGTAATTGGTTGTTGTATGATACTCTTGATCTTGTTCCATTTTCTTCTTATTTTGGTTTCATCTACCTCTAGACGATTGGTTTTATGGTGTAAATTTGGATAACATAGGAGGTGTAGAGACCACAATAATTTTAAAATGTTGTGCCCTATGATTAGTATGGTATTGATCAACTATCTTCTGTGTTATTCAGTCATCAAACATCCAATCATGCCTAGCTGGAACATATTTCTAGACACTTTTTCCCTTTGATTGGGAAGTAGAAACATGGTCCACTTTTGCTAAGGATTTTACAAGTATCACCTCTTCTAAATCAACCACTATCTAGAGGATATGTTTGAAGACAAAAAAGTATTGGATGGTGTGGAATAGAACCTAGTGAAAAGGGAAATATCCAGAATGATTACTAAGGACAACTTCACTAGGATTCCTAGGATCGATATGCCTAAGGGGGTAATTTTCCATAATGAAACTAATGTAACTAGGAACCTATTCATTTAAAAATAAATAAATTATCCTTTTACTCCTTAAATAATGGGAAACCCTTATATCACTTTTCCTCTTGACCAGGATAGTTTTTTTTTGTTTTTTTACTGATTGGGAGGTGTCATGTGATGTAGAGATTTCTTAGGTTATCCAGTAGTCACTTACACTAGATTGAGTGTAATAGCTACAGTTTCTTCCTTAGCAGTTTTATACCTATTTCACTAAATGGTATCTTCTAGATGCTACCACATGTATTTAAACTCCTAGAATATACTTAGATATTTCAATGATATCTATAGTGTCTACATTTCATCATGAATGTTCTCTACCAAAAGTTCAAAAAACATCCCCTACAGGAGTAGAATTTTGAGTGACTAAATTAGGCATTTCCATCTACAGATAAAGCTAGAGAACTTTTAATTTTCCTGATGTTAATTGTCCATGAGATTAATGTCAATTATTTTCCTTATCATAGAGTTATGTTGATAATTTAAATGATTATTAAGTTCATCCTAGCATGTTATGGACCCCACAAGGAGGCTAATATAGTAGAAAAAATCTGGGCCCACTAGAGTCTACATAACAAACCACATTTTTGCATCATCATTACAGTGTCAATGTCTTAATCTATATCATCTACCATATTGATAATGATGAAAATCATGAATGAATAACAGGAATAAGGAATCATATCATTATTATCTGAGTGAAAGAGTGACTTTTCACTACCCGCTTCCCCTTTGAGAGTTTTGTTGAGGTATTTACATCAACACCTATTCTCAATGGGTATTTAATATTTTTAACTATGTGATGTTTGATATTATTTAGTGGATGTTACCCTATTTTTTTATAGATAATGTCCCTGAGGTAATTCTTAACTATCCTCACCGAACATTCTACCAATGAAAGCTTTTTGTTGGATGACAGTAGGAATCACTAGGGCACGAACTTCATGAAACCACTTCCCAACCTAGAAATATTAAAATTTATTAGAAAATAAGATAATAATGACACCACCATTAATGTATAGGGATGATTTGGGGCCACCATTTATACTTCCTAAACCAACTAAGGATTTGATTATTTGATTAGTGATAGTAATGGAAAAAATTCCCCTAGCCCTATGAGTTGAGATTAACTTGGAGTCACCACTCATATCTTTTGGACTCATTGAGGATTTGATAATCCTAGTGGTGGATGTGGTGGTAAAAATTATTTTATCCTCATGGGATGGGGTTTATTATGGATAGTAATCATGTAATCTATAAATCTCATTGATTTGGTGCATTTTCACTTGAGCATGATCCCAGTGTAGTGCCTTATTAGAATGTGAACTACTTTCCATGTGGAGTGTCTTTTTTAACTTTTTTATTTAGTTTACATCCCAAGGTAGGCCTTTTCCCCTTTTTCCTACTTATTCAATCATGGACTCCCCTTGTGATAAAATATGTTTTTCTAGCTACTAATATGCTTTGATTTATTTAATAATAATATTGATTGTGATGATTTTTTTAAATATGATTTACATTGTTGATTGAATGATAATTTTGTTTCTTGTTATAGATTGGATAGAAGATGGATGTATCATACCGATCGTATTTTAACAGAGTTCCAATATAATTTGGATAATTTTTTCGATTTTTCATTTAGCAATGCGTTAGATGGAGGTTGTATACAGTGTCCCTACTATAATTGTGTTGGAAGACCATGGTTAAGATGAAAAGAAGTTAGTTACCATTTAAAAAAATTTGGATTTCAAGCAAACTATAATGTTTGATTTCACCATGGAGAGACGAGTCAATCTTCGACTGTTCATAAACGAAATGAACGAAGTGACATGGAGAATTTGATATTTCATCAGTTTCCATATGTGCATCATTCTGAGAGAGATATAATTCCGGTGAAAGAAGACAATGATATCAGTACACACGAGAAAAATGCTGAAGGCGATGATGTTGACAGGGTGAAAAATTTATTGAATGATGCCAGAACTCCAATATTTCAAGAATGTACTAAAATGACCACGTTGGAATTTTTAATGCAGTTATATCATGGTAAAACCAGGTATGTTTTTTCTAATACTTCCATTGATTATATTATTACATTTTTGAAGGACTCGCTTCCTAATGGTGCAGATATTCCCTCAAATCATTACATGGCATGGAAGTTAATTAAGAACTTTGGATTTTCTTCTAATAAAGTCCATGATTGTCCAAAAGATTGCAGTTTATTTTTGGAGGAAACAACTGACCGTAATGACAGTAAATAATGTGTTACATCTCGATGGAAGAAAAATGAAGATGGAACAACGTCTCGGGTGCCACTGAAAGTCATGTGGCACTTTCCATTGATTCCCAAACATCAAAATCTATTCACGTCTCCAGAAATTCTCAGTCAATATGCGATGGAACGATGTTGAGAGAATTAAAGGAAATGATGAGCTAGTCCATCAGGCAGATGGATTAGCATGGCAGAAATTTAATGCACAACATCCTGATTTTGCATCTGAGGTGCGTAATGTCATATTGGGCATATCATGTGATGGTTTTAATCCGTTTGGTCATATGCTTACTGCTCATAGCATATATCATCCCGTCTTTTTATAACATAACTTTTCATTCCATTACACGGAACTGAGGATCTTTAAGGTTTAGTGTCTTGGAAACAAGGAACATAAAACATGAAACAAAAAAAACATTCTTCTTAAACACTTGAAAGGCTTCTCCTCATGTTCACCCTAGGCTCATTACTGCATCTCATAACCTGGGGACATACATCAAAAGGAAGGGTGAGCAGAAGGCCCAGCAAGGGAAACAAGTGAAACATTTTACATATGAACTTGAGATACATCAATAAAGTCATGAAAAGAACTTTAATGCATGAAAATGAAATCATAAGGCATATCATAATAAAAATAAAACTTTTTCATAACTTGAAGATGTGGCTACGTAATTTAACATAGACAATCATTAACATATCACCAAGGTCCATCCCCAAGGTGTCATTTTAAAATTACCAAGGTTATTCACCAAGGTATCGTGAAAATTGTAATCTCTAGTGGTTACATCATTACCCAATGCATTGGAGCGCTATCAGGGCGCACCCTTAAATTTGTCTTTATTATCATGTGAGCCACATATATCATCATCAAACATTTCATAAATAACCCATATAGCATAAAATAAATGGGTTTCATTTCATAATCATAACGTTTTAAAAACTGCTTTAAAGACATGATCTTTACGTCACTTTAAACCCACGGAAAGGGAAAGAGGGTTTCATGTATGTAATTCCCAGAATTTAAAATAGAACATTTTGATATATATGTGAATACCCCTGTATAAAAAATAGCTTTGAGTATTCACTTTATAACATAAAATAATTTTTAGAAAATAGAGAGAGGCATTTTGAGACGAAAATTCTGCAGCATAACGGCTATGTTACAAGGTTTTAGAAAACATTGAGAAGAGAGGGGACATGGGTCAAACATTCATAAATGACCCATAAAACAGTATAGGGACAAAATATAAGGGATTTAAGAACATGCTAATGAAATTTGAAAATATACCATATGAAATGAAGAACATGAAAGGAAGAAAAAAGATTTCTCCTGTGAGAATTCGGCAGCCTAACGGCGTCACTTAAACATCAACAAAATTTAATTGACAAGGTCAAATAGGGTCTCTCATAATATGAACATAAGAGTCCAGTATGATAGATATATATATCATACCCCAACATAATAGAAAGGAACTTGAAAGAATTGACATGAAAGTAGAACTTCAAAACGAGAATGGTGAAGAACCACTTAAAAATTCGGCAGCCTAACGGCGCCACTTAAACTTCAACAAAATACTGAATTGAAGAGATCAAATGGGGTCTCTCATCATATGAACATAAGAGTACAGTATGATAGATATAGAGATCATACCCCAACATAACAAAAAGGAACTTGAAAGAATTGACATGAAAGTAGAACTTCAAAACGAGAAGGGTGAAGAACCACTTAAAAATTCGGCAGCCTAACGGCGCCACTTAAAACATCAAAATACTGAATTGAAGAGATAAAATGGGTTCTCTCATCATATGAACATAAGATTCAAGTATGATATATATAGAGATCATACCCCAATATAACAAAAAGGAACTTGAAAGACTTGAATGAAAATAGAACTTGAAAACGAGGAAGGTGAAAGAATCCCTTAAAAATTCGGCAGCCTAACGGCGCCACTTAAACATTCTTAAAACGAATTGATGAGAGCAAGGGGGGTCTCTCATCATATGAACATGAAATAGGCATTAGGATGAATATAAAAGAACATCCTCCAACATAAGAACATGGAGTATAAAAGAAAAGATATAAAAGAGATTACTTGAAAAGAAAGAGAGAGGTCGGATCCCTTACCTTAAACTGTAACTCTTAAACCTCAAAGGTTGGGACCTTGAGGGCTTGGGGGAACCTTGGGAGGACTCCTTGGGAGTTAATGAGACCAGAAATTCGTTGGGAATGAGTGGGGAGTCGAATGGATGAGAGGAGGGCTTGGTATTTATAGGGAAAGTGAGGGGACAAGGCATTAATGGCCAAGGGACACCTCACATGTGCTTTTCTCAAACCCATGTGCTCTCCCTTGTCATTTATCATGGAGTTAGGCCACATGGGGCCCCCAAAACAATAATTCATCACCCTTGGCCGGCCAACCCTCAAAAGATCTCATGACATCATCCTGACACCGTTATGATGTCATTAAACATACCGAAACCCTAAAACTGTATTTTTACTATTCACTGAAAATTCAACTTTCTCAGAAAAATCCCAAAATTTCACATTAACCAAATATCAATGCTCTGATTTCAAAAATGAAATCCATTTTATAAAAATAATTTTCTAAATATTTTTAATTTAATTTTTAAATAAAAACAATATTCATCAAAAATTCATTTTTTCAGAAAAAACCCCAAAAATTACCATAACATAATATCGATGCTCTGAGTTCAAAAATAAAGTAATTTTTATAAAAATAATTTCCTAATTATTTTTAATTAAATTTTTAATTAAAAAATACTATTCACCCGAAAAAACTAATACTTGAATAATAATTAATGAAACTGTTATTTAACTATTTTATTGAATCACATTACTTAATCAAGGTGCCTAGATTATTTTAAAACTTTCTTTAAGTGAGATTACTAATCCATTTGGTCATATTACTAATCCTAATCATAAAATTACTATTCATAATTTACTATTCATCAAAAATCAAGTTGATCTTATTAGAATCTAAATTTAGTACTGAACATAATTGCAGAAGACCATTTTTTGAAAATAATTACACATTTTTAATTATTTAGGGTTTACATAAACATATTTAAAATATCCTTTTTCTAAAATTCATCAAAAATATGCATACTATATTTATCCGGTCATTTCAAAATTCATAAACTTCATCATAAGAAGAAATCCCAATTTTTATTTAAAACAAGGATTACACACGGTAGTTACGGTCTCGTTACATAACCCCTTATAATACCAGCATAGGACCTAAGAGTAAGGTGTGCTAGGGTGATAGAAGCTTGGGGCGTCTCAGTCAACATTACCCGAGTAGTAATTTCTATCAGTTTGAACTTCTCACGAAGGCGATTTCGTTCCAGCTTCACATGATGAAGTTCGGCTTGGATTTGATCCAGAGCAAATCCCAGTGGTGCTACCTCCTTCCCAAGCTCTGTTAGATGGGCTTCGATCGGTCCAAGACTACTAGGTGAGGCCATCGAATCTTCTTTCTATAATAATTAACCAAGATTACTTATATTTAGAGACAATAATCAAAACATTTTGTTCACAGCGGTCATGTTGACCGATGGTTATATAATAGTCAAAACCCACTGATCTCATTTTAATTATAATCATGTTTATCAAATAAAACATTTTTGTTGAGTATAACAATAACACATAAAATTAGGAAACAAAATTTATTTAAAAAATTCGGGTCGTTACAATCTTCCCCCCTTAAGAAATTGCGTCCTCGCAATTTTAAAATTGGGTTTTGAAATTTCATTGAAAGTCCCACATCGGAAAAGGAGTCAGTAAAACTATTACTTTAAAATAAATAAAGGGAAGTACAATGGTCACCCGAGTTAACCCACACTAGGGTTCCATGTAGGAAAACATGGACATGGAGGAAAAAACAAAGGGTCAAGTTCTAAGGGAGAGTGATAGAGAACATGATGAGGAGAAAGTTAACCATGAGAAAATCCCAAACTTATGATGTGTGTAAACGGTCTTTGATTACCTAGTAGGAAACATAAACCAACAACATTTTTGTTTTACGTTTCTTTTCATAATTTTGAGGATTTCATTTACTACATAGAACAAAAACATAAGAAAATATACCTACCTTCAAGTAGAGTTTCATCCTTTAACAAGTCCCTACCAACACTAATCTTTTCTCTAAATGATGAGAATTCAAAGACACTTGGTCTCATAAAAGCACAAGAATCATCTTCTATAGAATAACATAATCTACAAAAGATTAACTATCTATTTCTTCTATCTTTAAACATTATCTCAAAAACAGAAGGGTTAAGGTAAAACAACTCTTCAAAAAGAAAGAATCCCATAGGAATGGAAACTACTTTTAAATCATCAAAGTTCCATGGTACTACCCAAAGTTCATCATAGACCATTCCATAAATAACGGTCCTTAAAATTCCTCAAAACAAACAAAACTAAGATTGAAACCCAAATACAATAAGGATTTGATAACATAGTCTTCCAAAACAACTTCATTGTTCATCTCCAGACAACATCAACCACTCCTAACATCTTATAAAAAGTAGCTAACCTAAACATATTTTACCCAAGATAGGTTAGTCATTCCCATAAGTAACCTAAATTACTATAAGTTCACCTTAAATTCATCGATTCTTCAAAATATAAGTCAACCTTACTCCTCAATGAAAATACAGTAGTAATCTATTTACCTCGATCAAATATGGTTCCCAAAATAATGAACGTATTCCAAAATAATAATCATATTTTAATCCCCTAATCATCCCTCTCATATTAATATGAAAATCGTCGCATTTCCTATCACATTGGTTGTCGGAACATGTTCTTCCATTTCCCACCATTAACTAAGAAGAGAAAGCATAATTAGGGGCTTAAGTACTTAGCTAATAATCATGAAAAGGAACTGAAAGCATATAAGGATAACTTGTATATGAAAGGTATACCCTAACTTGTGATCTCCTAGGTTCCCATCTAGGTTATGAATGATCATATATTCTTATGTGAACCTTTATTTTATTTTATCTTTGTTCCTTTAACAATGGTTCATACCAAGCTTATGAATTTACCAAAGCATATCCCCCGGGCGTGTCGTAACCAAGAGTGCAGCAAGGCCCGTTGTCGTGTACCAGTTCCCGTTCGAGTCTAGCTCAAAGCGGTGTTTTCGGGTTTTACCCCTATGTACATCTGTGCCAGAGCCACCTCTACCTGCTCGTATCCAGACAGGGATGTATTTGCTTGGCAACCCCTTACTCAATACTCACCAAAATACCAGGAAGATTTCCTATATTAACTTTTCTATGGGGTTCCTCCTAGAGTTTTCATATCCTAATTTCCACAAATAACTAAACCATCCTTTGATACCAACTATAGCATCCCGTCTTTTTATAACGTAACTTTTCATTCCATTACACGGAACTGAGGATCTTTAAGGTTTAGTGTCTTGGAAACAAGGAACATAAAACATGAAATAAAAAAAACATTCTTCTTAAACACTTGAAAGGCTTCTCCTCATGTTCACCCTAGGCTCATTACTGCATCTCATAACCTGGGGACATACATCAAAAGGAAGGGTGAGCAGAAGGCCCAGCAAGGGAAACAAGTGAAACATTTTACATATGAACTTGAGATACATCAATAAAGTCATGAAAAGAACTTTAATGCATGAAAATGAAATCATGAGGCATATCATAATAAAAATAAAACTTTTTCATAACTTGAAGATGTGGCTACATAATTTAACATAGACAATCATGAACATATCACCAAGGTCCATCCCCAAGGTGTCATTTTAAAATTACCAAGCTTATTCACCAAGGTATCGTGAAAATTGTAATCTCTAGTGGTTACATCATTACCCAATGCATTGGAGCGCTATCAAGGCGCACCCTTAAATTTGTCTTTATTATCATGTGAGCCACATATATCATCATCAAACATTTCATAAATAACCCATATAGCATAAAATAAATGGGTTTCATTTCATAATCATAACGTTTTAAAAACTGCATTAAAGACATGATCTTTACGTCACTTTAAACCCACGGAAAGGGAAAGAGGGTTTCATGTATGTAATTCCCAGAATTTAAAATAGAACATTTTGATATATATGTGAATACCCCTGTAGAAATAAGAGCTTTGAGTATTCACTTTATAACATAAAATAATTTTTAGAAAAGAGAGAGAGACATTTTGAGACGAAAATTCTGCAGCAGAACGGCTATGTTACAAGGTTTTAGAAAACATTGAGAAGAGAGGGGACATGGGTCAAACATTCATAAATGACCCATAAAACAGTAGAGGGACAAAATATAAGAGATTTAAGAACATGGTAATGAAATTTGAAAATATACCATATGAAATGAAGAACATGAAAGGAAGAAAAAAGATTTCTCCTGTGAGAATTCGACAGCCTAACAGCGTCACTTAAACATCAACAAAATTGAATTGACAAGGTCAAATAGGGTCTCTCATCATATGAACATAAGAGTCCAGTATGATAGATATAGAGATCATACCACAACATAATATAAAGGAACTTGAAAGAATTGACATGAAAGTAGATCTTCAAAACGAGAATGGTGAAGAACCACTTAAAAATTCGGCAGCCTAACGGTGCCACTTAAACATCAACAAAATACTGAATTGAAGAGATCAAATGGGGTCTATCATCATATGAACATAAGAGTCCAGTATGATAGATATAGAGATCATACCCCAACATAACAAAAAGGAACTTGAAAGAATTGACATGAAAGTAGAACTTAAAAACGAGAAGGGTGAAGAACCACTTAAAAATTCGGCAGCCTAACGGCGCCACTTAAAACATCAAAATACTGAATTGAAGAGATCAAATGGGGTCTCTCATCATATGAAAATAAGATTACAGTATGATATATATAGAGATCATACCCCAATATAACAAAAAGGAACTTGAAAGACTTGAATGAAAATAGAACTTGAAAACGAGGAAGGTGAAAGAATCCCTTAAAAATTCGGCAGCCTAACGGCGCCACTTAAACATTCTTAAAACGAATTGATGAGAGCAAGGGGGGTCTCTCATCATATGAACATGGAATAGGCAGTAGGATGAATATAAAAGAACATCCTCCAACATAAGAACATGGAGTATAAAAGAAAATACATAAAAGAGATTACTTGAAAAGAAAGAGAGAGGTCGGATCCCTTACCTTAAAATGTAACTCTTAAACCTCAAAGGTTGGGACCTTGAGGGCTTGGGGGCACCTTGGGAGGACTCCTTGGGAGTTAATGAGACCAGAAATTCGTTGGGAATGAGTGGGGAGTCGAATGGATGAGAGGAGGGCTTGGTATTTATAGGGAATGTGAGGGGACAAGGCATTAATGGCCAAGGGACACCTCACATGTGCTTTTCTCAAACCCATGTGCTCTCCCTTGTCATTTATCATGGAGTTAGGCCACATGGGGCCCCCAAAACAATAATTCATCACCCTTGGCCGGCCAACCCTCAAAAGATCTCATGGCATCATCATGACACCGTTATGATGTCATTAAACATACCGAAACCCTAAAACTGTATTTTTACTATTCACTGAAAATTCAACTTTCTCAGAAAAATCCCAAAATTTCACATTAACCAAATATCAATGCTCTGATTTCAAAAATGAATTCCATTTTATAAAAATAATTTTCTAAATATTTTTAATTTAATTTTTAAATAAAAAAACTATTCATCGAAAATTCATTTTTTCAGAAAAAACCCCAAAAATTACCATAACATAATATCGATGCTCTGAGTTCAAAAATAAAGTCATTTTTATAAATATAATTTTCTAATTATTTTTAATTAAATTTTTAATTAAAAAACACTATTCACCCGAAAAAACTAATACTTGAAATATAATTAATGAAACCGTTATTTAACTATTTTATTGAATTACATTACTTAATCAAGGTGCCTAGATTATTTTAAAACTTTCTTTAAGTGATATTACTAATCCATTTGGTGATATTACTAATCCTAATCATAAAATTACTATTCATAATTTACTATTCATCAAAAATCAAGTTGATCTTATTAGACTCTAAATTTAGTACTGAACATAATTGCAGAAGACCATTTTTTGAAAATCATTACACATTTTTAATTATTTAGGGTTTACATAAACATATTTAAAATATCCTTTTTCTAAAATTCATCAAAAATATGCATACTATATTTATCCGGTCATTTCAAAATTCATAAACTTCATCATAAGAAGAAATCCCAATTTTTATTTAAATCAAGGATTACACAAGGTAGTTACAGTCTCGTTACATAACCCCTTATAATACCAGCATAGGACCTAAGAGTAAGGTGTGCTAGGGTGATAGAAGCTTGGGGCGGCTCAGTCATCATTGCCCGAGTAGTAATTTCTATCAGTTTGAACTTCTCACGAAGGCGATTTCGTTCCAGCTTCACATGATGAAGTTCGGCTTGGATTTGATCCAGAGAAAAGCCCAGTGGTGCTACCTCCTTCCCAAGCTCTGTTATATGGGCTTCGATCGGTCCAAGACTACTAGGTGAGGCCATCGAATCTTCTTTCTATAATAATTAACCAAGATTACTTATATTTAGAGACAATAATCAAAACATTTTGTTCACAGCGGTCATGTTGACCGATGGTTATATAATAGTCAAAACCCACTGATCTCATTTTAATTATAATCATGTTTATTAAATAAAACATTTTTGTTGAGTATAACAATAACACATAAAATTAGGAAACAAAATTTATTTAAAAAATTTGGGTCGTTACATAGCACGCGGCCAGTTTTTATTCATGTTTATATTCTTCCTCTGTGGATATGTATGAAAAAAACATTCACTTTCTTGATTATAATGATATATGGACCTTAGGATCTTGGTAATGACATAGATGTCTACTTGCTGCCTTTAATAAAAGAGTTGAAACAACTTTGGGATTTAGGTGTGTAGACATTTTATGCTTCTTCAAAGAATACGTTTCAGATGCGTGCTGTCCTTTTATGGACCATAAATGATTTCCCTTCCTATGCAATGATGTCTGGGTGAAGCACGAAGGGAAACTATCATGTCCCATTTGTATGAATAATACACTATCGAGAAGGCTTAAATATCATTGTAGTTTTAGTTTCATGGGGCATCGCCAATTCATGCCAATGGATCATCAATACAGGATGAATTGTCAGAGGTTTGATAATAATGTTGACATTAAAGAACCACCTCAACATATGTCAGGATGTGATGTGCTTGAAGAATTGAAAGATTTTAGGTTTTCATTAGGAAAAGGACAGTTGACATCTCCAAAGAGGAAGAATGTGGATACTGAAGTCACTTACAATTGGAAAAAGAGAAGTATTTTTTTGTGTTTCCATATTGGTCTACTAATTAGTTACGTCATTGTTTATACGTAATGCATATTGAGAAAAATATATGTGAAATGTTACTTGCAATTATTTTGAATATTAAGGGGAATACCAAAGATGACTTCTGATCTAGTTGGGATTTATTGGATTGGGGCATTCGACTAGAACTACACCCTATTTTTATCAGTGAAAACAAATGGAAAGTTCCATGTGCTTCTTATGTGATGACACCGGCAGGGAAAGATCAATTTCTGGAAGTATTAGAGAATATCAAGGTTCCAGATGGATATTCTAGCAATGTATCTAGACGAGTCAACAGAAGAAATTTGTAATTAAAATCCCTAAAAACTCATGATTATCACATCCTTCTTCATGAATTGATTCCAATAAAAATTTGGCATTTTCTTTCAAATAATGTAAGGGTGGATGTGATTCGGTTGTGTCATTTTTTAGTAACCTTTGTTCTAAAAGGTTATCCACATCATTGTTGATAAAAATGAAGTAAAAGACACTGTTAAGTCTGTGTGGGTTGGAAAAGAAATTTCCTCTATCATTTTTCACTTGCATGATGTATTTAATAGTTCATCTTCTAACTGAGACACTTCTTGGGGGACCAGTCTCTTTTTGGTGGATGTATCCCACTGAAATAAATATGTGCACAATGAAATCATATGTCTGAAATAAGAATTATCCTGAAGGTTTCATTGTGGGGAGTTATTTCGCCCAAAATGTATGGATTTTTGTTCAATTTATTTCTCTGATGTGAGAAAAATACATAATTGACCAATGAGAAATGATGATGAGAAGTATGAGGAAATTAAGACCTCGTTTCCATCTCTTCCCCAAACAGGTGGAATTTTCGGGTCATATACATTGGTTACATTGAGCTCTGAAGAGATGAATATGCAACATCGTACAGTCTTGTTTAATTGTGGTTTGTTCGATGCCTATATCAAGTATGTAATTTGAATATATATATGTTATCTCATACAATATCATATCTCATATACATTATACTTTTATTGTCATTTTATATAGAGAACATAAACAATTTATAAGTAGAGTTCATTGGTCTTTGCCATTGAGAAGGAGAGAGGATATGGATAGCCAAGAGTTCCCAGCTTGGTTGAAATCAAAGGTATAACCATTACATGAAATACCTTAAAATATATATTTATATTTAATTATATTACTTATATGTATTCTAGGTATTGATTTTACCTGCTGACTTCATTTCTCAAGAATTAAGAGTGTTGGATTTTGGTCCCAATTCTTTGGTTCATGACAGAAAATCATTAATAATCAATGGATACAAATTTGTTACAACTAATAAAGTGGTGAAAATGAGAACACAGCATGATGGTGTTATGTTAATTGCTAGAACGGATTATTATGACTGTGCATCAGATAGTCGACCTTGATATGAAGATGTGTATTATTATGGACTGGTTGAGAAAATATTGTTATTGGATTACTACTCTCACGGTTGAGTCACTATGATGAAATGTAAATGGTTTGATTCAATTACGTTCCATGGTACATTTACTGATGATTGTGGATTTAGAGTTATTGACATGAGTTGATTCCTGCATACCGATGAACCATACATTTTGGAATCAATGGAAAAACAAGTGTTTTATGTGAAAGATCATCTGAAACCTGATTATGGTGTCATTAATGAAATAATCCCAAGACATATTTTTCATGATGCTGGGGATGAAATTGTCACCATTGACGCCCCCATCGATGTTATCCAAAATATTGTATTTGATGACACAAATTGTCCCATTTTGAGAGATGATGTTGAACCTGAGGTAGTGGAGGGTAATATATAAAAGCAACCATATATATTCAAAGTTCATTCAGTTTACCTTGAAGTGAGTTTCTAAGGATGGTACTAATGTAATTACTTTAATTTAGTTTTATTTTGGAATGATATGTCTGTTTTAGTAATGTTTGGTTTTGGTTCATTTAATTATATTTTTTTCAATTCAGAAAACTGGGTTTAAAATGTGGTTTTAAAAATTGTTTAACTTGGTTGTAAATTATCATTATTGAAAGATGTTATGAAATTTTTTATGTTGAATGTATTATTTTTTAAAAATTTTGCCAAAAAATATTTATTTCATTCTTATGCAGATTATGAAGAAAACTACAAAAGCTCACAATAAGATATTATTTGATGTTGATCCTGTTAGACGCAAGCGCGAGTTGTCTTCAGTGAGTATATTAATTCTAATTTTTATTTTCATAATTACATATAATATCAAGTTCATATTTTTGATCAAATTTTCGTAGGGACATATAACTCCATAGTTTCCTCTTCCCAGTATGGGACCGAGCATGGATCCTCCTAGACCTAGGCGGAGCTCCTGTCTTACCACTCCCTATATTGACCCATTAGTGGATATCCCATCTACCACACATGTCCACCCTCCTCTTGAGACCCACGGGATGTTCCCATACATGCCGCAATCATCATCCCATTTTACCTCTTTTTCTATTCCATGTCCATGCTGACTCGACCGATGTTCTCACCTGAACAATTTCTATATCCATTCATGTATCCCCAGACCTAATATGCATATTCTGACATGTCTACGCCACCTCCTTTTCTCACCATCCATCCTACACATATTGAGTATGTTCCTTTAGTTTCCACTCCTGTTCGTGACGATCGGCCGGAGTATGCTGTGGAACAGATACTTCCTTCAGAGGATACTGATCCAGCACAGTCCACGGATGCCTCACAGCCTATTCAGGATCCTGCATCAGGGTTTTTTATTATAAATGTTTCAAATTATAGCATTTTACTTTTTTCCTATAGTATTGTCACTTAACTCTTCTCTTTTCACCTCTTTTCTTATTTAGTGGGATCTTCTAGTAGGCGATGTAGGTGCACTCGAATGTGGGATGCCTGGAATCGTGAAACTCATATTATGGTTGATTACAATTCTCAAAATCAAATGGTAGGTAAAAATTCTAAAGATTGTAGAAGTTTCATGGCTACTTTAGCCAAATATCATGATATTGTTCCAGTGGAACCGGTCTCATGGAGACATATCAGTGATGACATCAAGGATAGGGCATGGGTGTAGATATGGGTATGGAAATTTTATAAATTTATATTTATATTAGTAATATATTTATATGACTTAACATGTTTGTTGGAGAGTCCATTTAACGTTCATAACGGTGAAGGTGCCAAAGCTGCTAGGTTGAGTGATCTTGGAGAGTATTGGAAGTCATACAAGTATGAGTTACATATTGGTTGGAGGAGCAGAGTGGGTACTGAGTTAGAGGGTGTACCCACAAAGCCTGACTGTCCAAAAAGTCAATATCAAAAACTGATCACACATTGGAAGACTGAACAGTATAAGGTACTACCCATATTTAATGGTTTTTATATAAAATTTAATTTTTATTACTTGTATTGTTTTTTGTTTCTTAGGAAGTGTTAGCGAAAAACAAAAAAACAAAGTTGAAATGACATATCTATACACATTTGGGCACACTAAAATGTCCGACAAAGAGAAGTGGCTGGTACGTTCACCTGAATTAAAATAATGTCTTTATTTATAACATGTCATCGTAACTTATTCATGCCTTTCCTTGGTTAGTCCATGTATCCTGGAAATCACATCTTATACTAGGATAAATCTTGTCTATTTTTCCTAAACAAGTAGTATATTTCCATGAAACCCACTTCAGAAAACCATTTCTGAAAACCATTTTAGAAAACCACCAATCGGTTATGAATGTCATTTACCTCAATGATTATAGGTCTTTGTTGAAACTCACATCAATCCAATTTTTTGCATTTATCATGTATGGTTGTAATCCAAATTTGTGCACTTCTCATATGCATCAAGTTGATTTGGGCATTGAAGGTCTTGTACCTCATGCCAAATTATTCTGATTCAGTAGGAAAAAAAAGATGGAACTACAGTTAATTCACAAAAACAAGATAAAATTGTAAGTTTGTTTATTTATAAATCAAAAATTTATACTAAATTCATAATTTAATATGTTTATAGTTTTAATAGTATTCCATGGAGGCCATGGATGATAAGGAAGCTGACAACATAGGTCCAAATGATCATTTGAGTCAGGTGTTAGCTGTGGAGCATCCTGGAAGAGTCCGTTGTAGACTGGGAAAAAACATTGTCCCCTCTTGGTATTGGTCATCATTAGACTCCTCTAAGGTCTTTGAGTTGAAAAGTGTGCATGAAGAATTAGCTACGACAAAGAAAATATATTATAGGAGCATGAAAAAAGTAAGCTAATGAATGAACAGTTCATGAAAGCTCTGCCAGTTTTGAGTCAGTCACTACCATAAGTGGTTTCATCCACTATTCATTCATGTATGGAATCAGTGAGCTCTTTAAATTATTCCTCAGGAGATTTCCATGAGGGTCCTAGTGGCGATGACAGTGGTGGCGATAGAGCTGGCGAGAATGTTTCTGATGATTTTGTTGGTGATAAGATTGCTAATGATGATGCTGACGGTGCGGTTGGTGATGATTTTGTTGTCGATGTTTCTAATACTGATGATGATGTAGGACATGGGGATGATGATGATGGTGATGGGGGGATATTATTCCCCTCCATTTTTGACTTAGCATAGAGACTTGTGTTGGAGTTTAATGTTTTTTCTTGTATTGGTGGACTTCTTGTATGTGAATTTCTATATGCAATGAAATTCATTTTGGATTATGTTTTCATCAGGGGTGTTATTTGTCAATTATTTAAGTGATTTTCACATGCCACATATTTTTTTTATGATTTCGTGTGTTTATTATTATCTCTCCATCTAATCATGGCCTTAGCAGTGGAGGGGAGGCCTGGGCTGGGGGGCTGTAGTGGAGGGTTGGGGGGCTGGGAGGAGAAGGTTGGGAGGGGGGCTGGGAGGGTTGGGAGGGCTACAATGGAGGGAAGGGAGGGGGGGCTGGGAGGGGGGGTTGGAGGGGGTGCAGTGGAGGGCTGGGGGTCTGTAGTGGAGGGTTGGGAGTGTTGGGACAGTACGACCTAAAAGTTGTGCTGAAGGAGGGAGTCAGAACACTGGGAGAAGTTACATTTATTGATAACTCTAGTTAGATAAGAAGCAAGAAATTCAATCTTGGGCTCAAGGTTTCTCTTGGATCCTGTGAGGGTGTGCACGTACGTGAAGGCAAGTTAGAAGCTTTTTCTATTAAAGATCACAGAGGGGAATGTAGGCTGAGTATTATTTTCTTATTATTTTTTATTTTTCTCTTAATACAGAGTCTTAATTATCGCATTTTATTTCATTTTAAAATTTCAGTATACAGGAAACACTATCCACCTGCATTAACTGATGAGTTGTGGAGATTAGAAAAGATCTCCAACGATGGGTCATTTCATAAGACGCTAACAGCTGAAGGTATATTGAGAGTTTAAGATTTCCTTCGGCTTTCAATCAGAGACTACCAGAAATTGCGAAATGTATGTATAGGATTTGGCTATTGAATCAAAAAACAATGATTCTGAACTTTTATTTGAAAGGCTTGTTTATGCATGTAGATCCTCGGAAGTGGCATGTAAAATATGATGATGGAGGTTCTCATAGATCATGCAATGACTTGTGTCCTGAGTGGGAAGCATTATGTATATTATCATGATCAATCAAGAAGTGTAGGTGTTGTTTTTAATAACATCTACGAGTTGGGTGGCCTTATTTCTGGAGAAAAATATTTCTCTACTGATTCTCTCTATGACATCCAAAAGGATTGTAGGATTTTCTCTTTCATTTCGTGCCTTGTTGTCATGCATTTCCTATTTTTATTTTTATATGCTGTAGTTTTTTAGTGAGTTATTTACATGATGCTGCTCATGTGTGATAAATTGAATTTTTCAAACCACTTTTAATTGATTTTCTTAGTTATTGGGAAACTGTTATTTTTTTCTTATACTGTGGACCGGAGGTAGTATTTAATAATAGGTTGGACAAAGCTTAATAAAATGCAATGATTCAATTCTCTCTTTCCCAACATATTAGCTTGGGTAACAATTGAATGTGAGGCTTTTAAAACCTAATAAGTTATTCCATTATTGGATCTTTGTAGGTATACGTGGACACCTTGCTGAAGAAGGCATATGATAGTTGGAGATCGGTTATTTAGTATGATGGCAGATCAATTTTGAGCTTCCAACAACATAGTAAGACTTCAAGTGATCCCAGAAAATAATTTGCAACTGATTTATTTGATTAACATGGCGCATTAGAAGATCAACCACTCCCAGGATATCACCTTTCTTCAACGACTTCTGAGAAATCATCAATGGGGCATTGTCTTCCAGTTGAAGGTAAACACTTCTGGTTGCTATCATTAAACCTGACATTTCTGACTATTCATTACAGCACAAATTCTCGGTTTCCACTCTGTTTCCGGCCATAATTGGTATGTGGGATGCAGAGTGAATCAACATTTTGGAAGCTGAAAGTGTTCTTGAAGGGTGCGCTGGAAACACAAAACAAGTGCACGGGTGAGGTGGATATTAACAAAACCGCCCAGAGCAGCCACTTTAACAAGAAACAGGTGATTTACAATGCCCTTGCCAGGACCGACAACAAAAATTCTAAAAGGGCCTCCTTTTGATATTGGGAAGTTTTAAATTCTTTTTCCAATGCTATGCTCATTTTTTTGTTTTTTGGGTTTCATTTGCTTCTCCTCAACTTACTTTCAAATCTTACTCCTTTCGTTTTTTGTTGAAGGTTCTCCTCAGTGTACTCCCCAAGAGAAGATGGCCAAGTTTTTCATATCCACATTGCTGTGAGTTGGATCTTCTTTTGTAGCTATCCTTATCCTATTCTTTGATGACTTCGAGATCTTATTTAAGTGAAAACATACATTTCGTTGAAATCAATCTCACTGATAACTTAACACCAGTTTTTGAATTCATTGATAATCATCTACAAGTGTATGATATGAAAAAAACAATCAAAATTCCACACTACTTCTTCTAGTTTTTCTTAACTACCCCTATGTGAGACTTTACCTACCTTGTACAATACTAATGTGGGAACATCAATAATAGCCTATTTCTACATGACCTGAATGTCCTCAATAACCACAATGAGAATCTTCGCAAATAGCCTATTTCCACACCTTTTTCATCACCTTTGATAATGGTCAATATACTATGCATCATACAAATGATCCTCCATATCCAGAATCCTAGTGGTAAATGTCACTCATAGTAAGGTGGATTTTCACTCATCATGTTCCCAAATAAGTGAATCAATTAGCACATCCCATAAATCACCACATTAAAACATGTGATATCATTCTCATCAATCCATTAAACCACACCATATAATATCCAGTGTATATAAGGCCAAACTATCCATTTTAAACACGATAATACACTGATTTATCTCTTATGACCTATGGAAGTTGCAAGTTGTTCAGTTCTCGGTTATACATACAAAACCCTACCCTCACCCATTTAATACACAATATATGTGACACATCTATATATTATCTATACTAAAACAGACTTCTTCCAGCTTACCTTTCACCTTATTACATAGCCACGTCACCATCCAAAACAAATTGCTCCCTCCAAAATTGGTCATCCGTCGACTGCATTCCCATTTCCCCCGTGCATCCATCCTCCACTCCTCCCTTCATCATAGGGTTTCATTTCATCCATCACGAGCCATTCTCCTCCGACTCCACCTTCATTAGTGAATCCCGCACCCGTTTCACCTCCGCCACAATCCCTACGAATCTTGATTTCATTTCCCCTTCGGCGCCCCTCTCATGGTTCAGACTGTTGTTTCCTCTCTGGCGCTGCACCCAAGGTTGTCACTCACATTTCCCCTCCCATCGCCAGTGCCCAGAAAACAATGAAGGTGTATTCCTCACTAATTTTTTCATCATGTACTATGGTTCATCATCCCAAATTTCCTCATCTCCTCATACATTTCCTGCAGTTCATACTCCTTCAAAGAATTTCAGTTAAAAACCCTCCAGAATCACTCCATCTCATTCCTTAATTCCTTTAAGATCATGATTTCTATCCTCATCTACAGCTGTTGACTATTTCTACTCAATCGAATCATGACCGGTGTGTTTCTCACCCCGCAATAGGTATGTTCTCGTAATATCATTTAAATAATCTTCTAGATAATTTTCATTATTTCCCTCCACATAATACTTTTTCATACGTTATTATGCACTTCCTCTTTGAAGATGAATATTGATTATTGTAATTTATATATTGCAGGTGACTCACTCTGCACATGAAGAGATCAAGGGAATCCTGTACTAATAAGTGCCAGATCTCTATAACAGGTATGTTTTCCTAAAATTGTGGAATTAACCTCCCATCCATGTATCATTTTTCATTTGCATTTAAACACTATATGAATGCATGTTATTTGTCGTAAAATCATGGAGTTAACCTCCCTTTCATCCAACATATGAATGAAGGTGATATGTTTTCACTATTGACTCCACTTTATATTGATTTTTGTGGGTCATGTCTAAGAGTTTTTGGACATACTTTGATTTTTCTCATCCCAGCATAGCGATGAACCGAAATATTGGTGAATTTGCATGGGATGATGGAATGAATGCCTTAAATTTACATGAATGGAGAAGAAACTTAAAATATGTGTATCATTTATGTCTCAGCAAGGATTGATGAAGGTATTTTTTCCCAACTAACTCTTCAACAGGATAGCATGTATGGAAGTTTATATTGTTTATAACTCAAGTAGTAAATGATACAGTGATAATCACATTCTTTATGAGTTTGACTGCTATTTCTTGTGTTATAATCTGTTTTGTATTACAGTGAGTTTTATTACCTTAAATAAACATACCTTAAAGGAACATATTTAGTTGGACACCCGATTTTAGATTTGTTTTCTGTTATAATCTATTCTGTGAGACAGTGTGTTGTAGTACCTAATCAAATTTTTAGGATGTTTTCTAATAGTTGCAGTACCTTACCTAGTTGGGTCGGCATCCAAATAAAACATGTCATGTATCTACATATATCATGCAGGGAGATTCAGGGGGAGGGCTGGGCAGTGGAGAGGGAGGGGGAGGGGCTGGGCATGGGGGAGGGGGAGGGGCTGGGCATGGAAAGGACTGGGAAGGGGGAGGGGGAGGGGGAGGGGGACTGGGCAGGGGGAGGGCAGGGCAGGGGGGAGGGGGAGGCCTGGGTAGGAGAGAGGGGGAGGGTTGGGCCGTGGGGAGGGAGGGGGAGGGGCTGGGCAGGGGGGAGAGGGAGGGCTGGGAAGGGGGATGGGGAGGGCTAGGCAGTGGGGAGGTAGGGGTAGGGGCTGGGAAGGGGGGAGGGGGAGGGCTGGGCAGGGGGGAGGGGGAGGGGGAGGGTTGTGCAGTGGGGAGGGAGGGGGAGGGGCTGGGCAGGGGGGGAGGGTTGGGCAGGTGGAGGGCTGGGTAGGGGGAGGGGGAGGGATGGGAAGTTGGGAGGGAGGGGGAGGGCCTGGGCAGGGGGTAAGGGGAGGATCATGTATTTAATAGTCAAAAAATTTAAATTAGAGAACTATCTTTGAAATGGGTAAGGTTCCTCTTCGATGCTCCTGGTTCACTAGGCCTGGTGATAGAAGAAAGTGTCTCATCCCAGTCACTCTAGAAGGAATATGTTAAAACACTAAATAAAACACATGATGATTCTATGGAACTTCTAGAACAATGCCTCTATTTTCATGTACATGTTTTTGTACCCATATGAGACCTATGATTTTGGTTTAAAATCTAAAGGATGAGGCCGGTTTCTATGTATTAGGTCCCTTAGAGGGGGAGTACAAGTCATTTAACTTTAAAATAAAAAACGCGGTCTTTTTAAAAGGGTATGTGGGTTGGGCTATAAACATATGTAAATGGGATTGTGATGAGTCATTCAAGTATGATTGAGGCTAGTATAGCCAGGATAGGTGATCATAGACTTTGGGTAGTGAATCCCCTTGGTTTTGTACCTTGGAATCAATTAATGGATTCCTTATACCGGGGTATAAGTTTAAGGTTTTATTCATGGATGTTTAGGCTTTAAAAGTAACATTTTGGCTTATGAAGGGGTTGAATAACATTTCTCAATGATGTAGAATATTTTGTGGATTTTACTCTTTCTTTCAATGGGTTTTCATTCAGGATGATTCCTGGGTAATTGTTGGCTTCTTGGTGTCGTAAAGATCCATGTATAATATTATATTCTGTTTTTAGGTGTAGAATGTTTACAAGTGAAAAATCGTAGAGGTTTAGGAGCAGAATCTTAGAGGTGTAGAATTGTAAAGCGACGTGTAGCTGAGGTGCAGGTGCTCTACTGCAGGGGACCTACCTATACCCAAGGATCATTGAACCGTGAGAAATGTATGGTGCTGTAAATCAGTATACCCATGGTTTTGAAACCGTGCGTATACATCTATACCCATGGTTCATTTGAACCATGGGAAATTTTTGCAGCAGCTGCAAATCAGTATGTGCTGTATACCCACGGTTTTAAAATCGTGGGTATTCATCTACACCCACGGTTCAATGAACCATGGTTAATATAAATATTTCCTGGTCTATACCCACGGTTTTCAGAGAACCATGGGTAAAGGCCTATTGCGACGGCACTACAGCCCACGGTTATTGAAACCGTGGGTATAGGGTATACCCACAGTTTCAAGGGATATACCCACGATTTAAAACCGTGGTTATAGGTGCTATTTCTAGTAGTGAAACTATTGTTGAAGGCCAAGAAGTCATCCTCAATATGAGATGTCTTGAATTTTAAGCTCAGTTGATCAATCTTGTGAAGACACGTATTGAGTCTCCAAAAAAGGACACAGTTGCTGCCAGTACTCAATTCTCACTGGAGGATTATATTTTCAAAAGACCTACAACATGTGATAAGAAGAAAATGGCTTTACACATTGATCTATCACAAGAATCTAAGAAAGTAAAGGTACCATCCATACCAACCTGTAGTCATAGTTCTAAAATTGTTTCTACAAAAAGTGCAGGTTGGAAGAAAAATTCTAAATATGTATGGAAGAATAAAAGTGAGAAGATAACTATCACCATGGATATGTTGAATAGGAAGAAGTGTGTGGGATATATCTCCCCTTAGAAAGCACAACATATCAATAATATGCTTCAACAACCTTATAAAGAAGATGTCATGAATTCAAGGTTTGTTTGTCACTGCTGGTGCTGTATTAGATTTGTGCATTGCGCACTGAATTATTGGTACAATCCCTTAAATGTAAAAGCATAGAGAAATCCCATCTCAAGGGGGAGAAATCCAGAGAAGAAGATGTAACTTCCAAATATCCAGAAACATCTGTATACTGCAAATAGATTTAGAATTCTGAACAACATCTGTGATGTATGCAATAGGAGTGGTCACAAGAATGGTGCATGCCTATCTCAGAATGTATTCAACACTAATAATAATAGAAGAACACAAAAGCTAGAGAAGAATGAAAAATCTATCATGGGAAGTAATCATAAGTATTTTTCAAAATAAAATGCTCCAAGAATATTACAATGAGGAAAATTGAGAATTCATTTGATTCCATGTCCATGAAGGTGAAGGGTGGTGCATCCAAAAAACTACTATAAAGGAAGAAACTCAGAAGAATCCATGTAGAAGTTCTAATATTTATGCCTCATTCTCTAATGATAATTTGGTGGTTTGTCCAGAGGATTTGGAAATACTGAGAAATATGTAAGATGAACAGGCTAATACTTTTTCTAAAAGCAAAAAAGAAGATTCAACATAATGAAAAGGAAGTACTATGTGTGAGGTGCAACGAGGCTGGTCACACTGTCAAAATGTTCTTTGAATTTATTCCAGCCAAACAAGAATTCATGAAGAGGATGAAAGTTGCACCGGAATATTCTAGTTCTTGGAAAGATATTGAATAAGCAAGATTCACACACAAAGAGATAGAAGAAGTATTGAGATTCACACCGCCACTTTCAAAATTAAAGATCAAATGTGAAAGTGTGAGGAGTGGAGAAAATGGAGCATCTTGGTTGAGAAAGTCATCTCATCCTTCCTGCTAACATTGAAGAAGCATGGATGATCCACCCTATTGCCTTAAATATTTGTGTTTTTTATTTGTTCTTAACAATCATGGAATTTATGGTGAAGAAAGATCTCAGGGGGAGAACCTGAGATTCTGTGATGAGAAGTGTTCCCTTGAGGGGGAGACACATGAAGAAGCTACCAGAGTGATTATCTCAATTAGTGTCAACTTCAGTGGATATCAAAATTCAATTACTCTGAATATTGTTTTAAGATCATGTCATTAGAAAAGGTGTGCCATTTCCTAATCCCTCATCCTTGGTTACTAAAAGTAAATATTATTTTTATAAAGGGGGAGTAACTAGGTCAATTTGTGAAATAAGAAGAATGAAAGTGCCCCATGGCCACATATCCTGCTAATTGCACTTTAATGATTTTTATCCTTTTTTTGAAGTGAGTGTGGGAATTTTAGGATTGATTATTCCTATCACATTCAATATCTTTGTCCTGAAATGAAAGTGGAAAACCTTTGAAGACAAGTGTATGAGATATCATCTCATTAGGTATCACGCTCAGTGGATAATGGACTTATTTGTTGTCTAAATCATATTCTCTTGTTTTCTACATCGAGATTGGATCAAGTAGACTTAGAGTGAAATTATTGATGGCACACTTCTTAAGTAAGGACTGATACCCTCTCTACAATGAACTTTTTATTTCTTGTCAATAATGGGGAGAGAAAGTGAAATGAATGATTGAAATGAAAGGAGAGATAAAAGATTCTTATTTTGACATTGACACGTTCATTTCAGGAGACTGTGGTATTGACAAAAAACTACAAAGGGGGGGATTTTTAGGTCCACATTGTGTATGAATATTGTACTTGTTGTCAACATTTGTAAATACTCATCAAAATAAAGAAGGAAAAGAAAAAGGACTAAAAAGTTAGTGGAGATTGGCTGAATTGAGGTTCCCTAGATAATTGTTATGGAATTATATAATTGGAAGTCATAATTGAGAAATTCTCTAAAAAGATCAATTCAGACGATTTTTGAATTGATACTATGTTCAAAGAACTTGTATCAAAGGTGACACATTTTTTACAACATTGAGGAATGGTTAATTATCATCCATCTATGGATGATTGTAGAATAATGAGGATTTAAATAAGACCATGAAATGATTCATGATTTCATGAGAACCATGAAATAGCTTACTTGAAGAAAAGAATCATATGAAATGAATGAAGTAGAGAATGATGGCTGAAGAAGAAGAGAGATTGTGGAAGGGATTGGCATTCTAAGAAGGTCATGAATTACACATTTCCTTGAAATCAGATGATTGATACACTATTCTTAATGTTCCAAATACATGTATCCTAGGTGATACATTGTCTGAAACATTGAATTTATTTGAAGTGAGTATGAAATAAGTACTTTGGAATTCATATTCCAAAAATAATGGACAATACTATGATAATGCTTCGCTGATTTGTATTTCACAAATATCATAAGTATGGAGAACTTGTGATGCGAGCCTTATGAAGAGTAGAGAGAGTAAAGAATATATTTTTGAAAAGGAAAGAAAGTGTCTCACAAGTATTGGCGCACAATTATTGAAGTGCAAGTGTAAATGGCGCAAGTCATATTGTAAGATAATCACATCAAAATTTGAAAAAGGAAATAAAATGGCGCGCAAGTTAAATATTGGCGCGCAAGTCGAAAAGTGCAGGCCAAGTATATGTGGCGTGCAAGTGTGGTGCACAAGTATCAGTGATGAGCATGTCCAAAAGTGGCGCGCAAGTATATGTGGCGTGCAAGTACGGCGCACAAGTATAAGGGGCACACAAGTGTAGGATGTGAAAAAGTCATATTCCAACATCATCATATAAAAATATGACAAAGGAAAGGAAGTGTCGCACAAGTGATGGAGTGATGCACAAGTGATGGAGCAACACACAAGTAGGAATGCCGCACAAGTATATGTGGTGTGCAAGTCACCAAAATGCCTATAAATATATGATTAGTCTTCTCATTTTTTAAGGCTCAACAATTAGGAGAAAAATTTGAGCTCTGAAGGTGCATGTGTAGAAAGCGGCGTGCAAGCTGATGTGGCATGAAAGATGAGGGTTATTTATAAGGCGCACAAGATTTTCAACGCATGTTTTTCCACGCAAGTTTTTCTATGTAAGTATTGTCATGCATGTTTTTCAGTACAATTATTTCCGTGCAAGTATTTCCGCACAATTTTTGGTGCCCCGGTTTTTGCATGCATGTTTTTATAGGTGCACAAGGGAAGAGTGTGTTTAATCCAAAGGTGGTGTGCATGTTTTATATTGGGAAAATTGTGGCACAAAAGTATTTGGTGGTGCGCATGAAGGGAGGAACGCAAGCAGGGAAGCTAGCGTGTATGGCTTTTCATGCAAGCTGTGATTTGTTCTAGAAGTTCTTACCAGCTTCTGATCAACTAGGTTGTGATTCTCGAAAGAAGAAGAAGAAGAAGAGCTCGGTGCAGATGGGTTTTCACTGAAAAAATTTTTGTGAAGAAGAGTAGGTTTCAGTGCAGTTTGTTTTGCATTGAAGAAGCAAATGAATAAGAAGAGTGTGTAACTTACATGTTTTCTGCAAAAAGAGAGTATAATAAGAAGGAAAAGAGTTCAACTACATTCCACATGCATGATCACATGAATTTATGAACAAGATAAGAACTCACTCTGATTATTCCGAGTAAGACGATCTTCATTTCCAGAATAATCACATTGGTATATGTGATTCTTGCTGAGAAAGAAGAAGAAGTGTTAGTTTATTCTGTTATTGCACTAAAGAAAAGGAATAAGTCCTAGTGCAGCTGGTTTTGCACTAGTGAATAAGAAAATAAGAAGACAAGAAGAATAGAATGCCTACTACTTTGTAAGTAATCATGTAATGAACACTGAAGAATAGAAAGAGAAGAATCTAACTTTTGAAGAGGGAAGATGTCTGTCTCTATATGAAGTATAAAGAACCATCTAGAAGCTAAAAGTTGGACTAGGCTATCACCAGTCCAGGTAAGAGGATTGTTTCCCACCCCTCTAAATTGTTGGTACTCACACTAGATAAAGGATTGTTTTCCTAGCCACTCCATTGTAAAAGAATATCACATTATATTGGAGAATCCATGCACTGGTCATATCCATGCATTGAAGGGATGTAGCTACTCTTATTGAGTGGTAAACCTTATACAAATATCGTGTGCATATTTTCACTTCTTCCAATTATTGCATGAGACTGGGAAAAGAGAATATGAGAATCAAAATCCTAATAGGTCAAGAGGTATAGGGATAAAAATTGAATTTTTTTTAAAAAGTCCCCAACACTAATTCACCCCCCTCTCAGTGTTAGGTATATCCCAAACTAGTCCTCTCAATTGGTATCAAAGGGACAGGTTCACCTCTATTGGATTCTCTACAATGAAGTCATTCTCTTTTGAAAACATGATTTCATTTCATGAGTCAACAATGAAGAGCAGTGTTTGTAAAGATTCATCTATCTCTAAGCAAAAATATATATCTAGCAAGACCATAATGAATAGGAAAAAGAAAGAGAAGAGAAAATTGAAGAAGGATTCTCTCTTATCTAAAGAAGAAGAAGCATCTGCATCTCCATATCTAGATGACATTGAAGACACACCAGACATGGAATGTAATGAGAAGGTGGCTCAATTCCCCACCATGAAGACAGACAACCTTCCTACCTCAACTGATCAAGAGGTATGTGTTAGTGCATTTGGAAATTTTCCTCATGATGAAAATGCTAGAACAAGTGGCGATGAACAATCTACAACATCTCAAGAAATATCAGTTGATCGATTAATAATGATTCACCATGGTATTCTTGAAAGGAGTACATCCATGGTTTGTGGAGTATTTCAATGCATGAAAGAAAATATCACTCAGCTAGAAGCAGAAACTTATGTTTTGGAGAAAGGCTTACAAGAAAAAATTGTAGAATGTCTAAAGCTCTCCAGATAGGTTAGAGACTTTGAAGAAACAAAGAGGGAATTTGAATTATGTTCTTCAGAGTGGTCCAAATATGTTTAAGATAAAGAGGGAGTCAATAAGACTATAGAAGAGAGGATCCATGCACTTTAAGATGAGCTGAAAAGGAGCAACGAAGTCAAAGAGCTATATTTGGAAGAAGACTCCAAGAAGATCAATCAACTTGACTCTTTGTCACAAAACAAATTAAGGATGCATGAAGATGAATTTTAATGATTAAAGAATGATTGTGAAGAGAATATGACTATGATTGAAGACCATGAAATCATCCTCAATATGAGATGTCTTGAATTTTACGCTTAGTTGCTCAATCTTCTGAAGACACATATTGAGTCTCCACAAAAGAAGGATATAGTTGCTGTCAGTACTCAATGCTCACTGGAGGATTCAATTTTCAAAAGACCTCCAACATGTGATAAAAATATCATGGCTTCACTCATTGATATATCTCAAGTGGCTATAAATGAAAAGGTACCATCCATAAAAACTTGTACTCATGGTTTTAAAATTGTTTCTACAAAAATTACAGGTTAGAAGAAAATTTCTAAACAAGTATGGAAGATGAAAAGTGAGTAGATAACTATCACCATGGCTATGGTGAATAGGAAGAAGAGTGTGGAAGATATATCCACACAAAAATCACAACATATCAAGAAGATTCTTCAGAAACCTTATAAAGAAGATGTCATGAAGTAAAGGTTTATTGGTCAATGCTGGTGCTGTAATAGATTTGGGCATTGTGAACTGGATTTTCGGTATAATCCTATAAATGTAAAAGCACAGATAAATCCCATCCCAAGGGGGATAAATCCAGAGAAAAAGAAGAAACATACACAGATCCAGAAAAATCTGTATACTGCAAATAGATTTGGAATACTTGAAAAGATCTATGATGTATGCAATGGGAGTGGTCACAAGAATGGTGCATGGCTATCTCAGAATGTATTCAAAGATAATAAGAAAATAAGACCACAAAATCTGGGGAAGAATTAATAATATATCATGGGATGTAATCATAAGTATGTTGCAAAAGAAAATTCTCCCAAGAATATTACAATGAGGAAAATTGAGAAGTCCTTGGATTCAACGTCCATGAAGGTGAGGCGTGGTTCATCTAAAAGAACTACAATTAAAAAAGACACTCATAAGAATCCATGTAGAAGATCCAATATTGATTCCTCATTCTCAAATGATATTTTGGTGCTTTTTCCAGAAGATTTGGAAAAAATGAGAAAGTTGGAAGATGTACATGCTAAGACTTGTGCTAAAAGATAAAAACAAGATTCTACATGAAGAAAAGGATGTTCTGTGTGTGAGGTGCAACAAGGCTGGTCAAAATGTCAGAAAGTGCTTTAAATTTATTCCATCCAAACAAGAATTCATGAAGAGGAGGAAAGTTGCACCGGGAGATTCTAGAACTTGGAAAGATCATGAAGAATGAAGATTCACACACAAAGAGATAGAACAAGTATTGAGATCGACAAAACCACATTCAAAATTAAAGATCCAATGTGAACGTGTGAGGAGTGGAGAAAATGGAGAATCACGGTTGAGAAAATCTTCTCACCCTTTCTTCTCACATTGAAGAAGCATGGAGGATCCACCCTATTCACTTAAATCTTTGTGTTTTGTCTTTGTTATTAACAATCAGGGAATTGAGGGTGAAGAAAGATCATAGGGGGAGAACCTGAGATTCAGTGATGAGAAGTGTTCCCTTGAGGGGGAGGCACATGAAGAAGATGCCAGAATAATTATATCAATTAGTGTCAACATCAGTTGATATCAAAATTCAATTACTCTAAAGATTTTCTGAAGATCATGTCTTTGGAAAAGGTATGTCATTTTCTAATCACTCATCCATGGTTAATAAAATTAAATATTATTTTTATAAGGGGGGATTAACTAGGTTAATTAGTGACATAAGAAGAATGACGGTGCCCCAAGGCCATTTATCCTACTAATTTCACTTGAATGTTTTTGGTCCTTTTGTTGAAGTGAGTGTAGGAATTTTAGGATTGATTATTCAAATAACATCCAATATCATTGTCCTGAAATGGAAGTGGGAAACCCTTGAAGACAAGTGTAGGAGATCTCATCTCATGAGGTATCACGATCAGTGGATATTGGAAAACTTTGTTGTCGAAATCAAATTCTCTTGTTTTCTACATCGAGCATTTCTCAAGTAGACATAGAGTGAAATGATTGATGGCACAACGCTTAAGTAATGACTGATACCCTCTCTACCATGAACAATGTATTTCTTGTCAATAAGGGGGAGATAAAGTGAAATGAAATATTGAAATGAAAGGCGATAGAAAAAATTATTATTTTGAAATTGACATATTCATTTGAGGAGACTTTGTGATATTGACAACAAAATAAAAAGGGAGAGATTGTTAGGACCACTTTGTGTATGAAGATTTTATTTTTTGTCAAGAGTTTTCAATACTCATTATAAAGACCCGGAAATTTGAAGGATTGTTTTTAAATACTTTGGGATTTTACGAGTCTACAATTTCTGACGGCGCCTGATTCTGAGGCCCAGTGTGCCCGAAATCAATTTCTGATGTTTTTTTCAGGTACGTTTAGTAAAAGTATGTGCGTGTTTTTCTATCTTTTGAACCGGTGCTCGAAATTGAAATATGAGGACATCGATGAACTCGCAACACCGGTATTCTCTTTAGGGGACCTTTACCGCAATTGTGTTTTTATGCGAGCCGAAAGTTCTAATTTGGGGATTTATCTTAAATTAAATATAATTGTGGTGATACACAATTTTATTTTAAGAGGCGTTTATTTCCTCCAAGAGGAAGTTAGGGGTGGTTCCCACACCCCATATAACCTCCCTTGAGAGGATTTAGGGTATTTGGGCCCACATGAACTCAAACCCTTTCACCTCCCCTCAACTCAACATTAATACCCCTTTTCTGCCTATTTTGACAAATCCCCATATTTATTATGGTGGAGCCTCTCCACCTCCCACCCATTGAATGTTCCAACCTCAAAATAATATCTTCATTAATTAATTGGCACCTCATTTGAATTAATTAAAAATGCATGGAAATTCTTCTACATTCTGGGAATCCTTATTTATAATATTTTCCTAAGAAAATATTTGGGTGGGGAACCATTGGAGAGTTAGAGGAACTTGATTCTTCCATGAAGAACATCATCCTCCCTCGGCGAAGAACGCTCCACGACTTCTCCTACCTTCTTCTTCCTCCGCGTCAAGGGAGGTGACACCGCTCATGAGAAGTGTCGCCTAAGTCAAAAAATCATACTCCAACATTGACGGGATAACACCGTTCTCCGTGACGCCATCTTCCGCAATGCCCAACTACCACGATGCTCATCTTCCGCAGCTTGTCGGCGTGCGACGCCAATTACGAGGAAGGGGATTTGCTTCAATTTTAATTAAATAAAATTGTTATTCTTTATTCGTTGAAACCATGTTTTATCTTTGGAAAAATGATACCACCTAACATAGATGTCATGGGCTGAATGAACACAGACCAATGACCCTCCGTTGATCTTCGTTTTATTTCGACGGAGGCGGTGACATAAGAGGTGGCAGCGACTGAAGGAAACGGTGGCTGTATGATGGACGTGTGGAGAGGAACTGTGGCCCGCACCCACGGGCCGCTCGGCTGAAGAAGAACTGGATGGTCGTAGCCAGCTGGGCCGGTGGAACGGCGGCGCCCCATGGCGTCGCGCTACATAGGACTGCGGCCCTCAATCCGCAGGCCGATCCGGCGGGCGAACCGGCCGGCTCGTCATCTTGCCGGGATGGAGGAGGTCGCGGCGTCACGTGCGGAGGACATCTGCTCGCCAAAGAAGGCTGATCACGGTGGAAAAGCCGACCGGCTTCGGCCGGCCGGGCAGGTGGGTGGCACCACCAGTTCGGGAAGTCACCCACCCTACTCCGCGTCGCTCGACTAGTTGGACGAGCCGCGACTAACAGCTAGTGGGGCCAGGCCTAGCCCTTGCGTGGGCCGGGCCACATGCCATGGGCTGGACTATGCCCCACTGGGCCGAGCCACGCATTATCGGGTCGGGCCGACCCATTAGATGGTTCAGACCCGCCGAGCCTGAATGGGCCAACCCGATAGCCACCGGGCTCAACGGGTCGAGCCCATTTTGATTAAATGCGAATAACTTCACGACCGTGCATCTGAGAGACGCACCGTCTGCAGCACTGGGACCATAGTGACGAGGCGGTACTTTAGTGATACTATATGTGAGTTTTGGACATCTTTAGAAAGTTTCCAGGTTTTGAATGAGAGTAATTCCAACCGGGCCCCTGGAACGGAAAAGCCAATAACTCTCAAACCGGGCGTCTGATAGACGTGCCATCTGCCGTGTTGGGTTTCTTTTGATGAGATAGAACTCTGGGATACATAGAATCTAGAATTAATGACAGTTGATGTATGAACCCCCTTTGCTCGAGGAGCAGACCTTCCTGGAATCGAGCGTACTGTGGGCGGGAACCCTAGAGCTGGCTGCAACTATGTCGACTACAGTACTGGAATCCTCCATGGGTTCGATAGCGACGACTACAGTACTGGGATCCTCCGTGGGTTCCACAGTGATGACTACCGTACTAAAATCCTTCATGGGTTCGACGACGATTACTACTGTTCTTGTATTCTGTGTGGGTTCGGCAGTTTGACCTCCATACTTTTATCCTGTGTTGGTCCAGTAGAGTAGCTGGTCTTGTATCTTGTGTGGTTCCAACGGCTTAGCTGGTCTTGTATCATGTGTGGTTCTGACAACATAGATGAATCAATCACTACATCTGATCATATATATCTCTATATGAAAGATGTATACCTATGTGAGATGATTCTTGACTATCAATCATTATAATCGATGAGATTGGCTTCTTTCCTATGTGGACTGGGTTATACTTGGGCTCGAGAGTTGGAGTCATATTGTGGTTGATAACTTAGGTATATGTATGGGCATATACCTAAGTAGTGTTGGTTGATACATCGTGTTTATATCTCTCTTCTTTGGATTATCATTTGTGGATTCTAGGAGAACTTCGGGGGTCTCGGGGTCCCTACCGAGTATCATATACTCACACCTGCACGGGATTTGCCCGCACTACGTTGTTTTGGATGAAGATGACAGAAAACATTGATTGAGGTAGAGACTTGTAGAGCTGGATGGTACCCGGAGGTGGACCACATGCTAGGACGTACACGGAGAAGATGGACGGACTTGAGGTGTTGAGGAAGCAATCTGTAGCCTCCCTTCTGGTGGGATTCTAGGAGGACGACTCAGTGGTTGTTGTTTTACATTACATTAGTTGTGCTAAGTTAAGTTGTACTGTACTTTCATTTGGGTTTGTATAATGGCCCATTTACTTTTCAGCACTTACTTTTGCACTCAATTTACTTAGTGCTTATTTCAGTTGTGTACTCTATTGTGTTTATTTACATTTATAAAGGAAATGCCTTCCCTTTTTAATGGGATTTATTCCTTTGGAGATAGTCTCTAGCCCCTGGCCTATGGAAAGCAGGCTTGGGGTAGTCACGACACGGGCCGTGAGGACGGGTCGTGAAAAATTGGTATTTGAGGAGATAGTTCTACCACAGAACTCAGTACTAAAATTATTGTTTTCTGTGAAGCAATAGGGTTAGGAGTATTGAGTGTGGTTATCAGTCTAGGGAGTCCAATGTTGGTGCGGTGGTCGATGTATCCATACACTAGGACCTTGACCTCTAATTTCCAAATCGGTGCATGAAAACAATGTTTACAGTGAGTTTCGACAATTATTTCTTAAGTTAAAATGTAGTAATGTGGTTGACCTAGGATGTCTCCTGAAGAGGAGTGCACACAAAATGGGTTGTCACTTTTAAACGTGGGTAAAAATGTTGTGAAAGGAAATTTGAAATTCAAATGATTGAAAAACTATGAAATTAAAACGCTGATTAGGTCGGGGTCAGTTTCCTAATTATAATGCTATCCTTTTTCAATTTAATTCAACCCTCTTCTTCTTAGTTGATTAATGTGAGTTTCTACAATCGTTTCCTCTCACTTCCGTGGTGAAATTATTATTGTGAGAGAAAACCTTACCAAGATCTTGGTTTAGTCAACTCTCCTTCCATGTAAAAAATATTTGTATTGAATATCATTAATTGAAATGGGAAATACCCGATCGGGTTTTGTTTATCCCAAACAATCAAGAACATTCACTACACCTTTTACACGCACTGAGGATCGTCGAGTACTTCACCACTAATTCCTGGTTTATTCCATCGTTTATAAACTAGAAATTAGTGGAGGGAGATTATGATTATTTTACCAAGGAAAAATTCAATAATGGAATTAATATTCAAGAACGATCTCACTTGATTATAAAATCTACTATAAGAAATTGAAAACAACTTTAAAGAAGAAATAAATTTATTCAATTGCGTCCAAGAACTCAAGCATTACATTTTAGAAAACCAACCCTTCCCCAATCACTCCAAATTTTTACCCCACCATGGTAATGGTAATAGATTTGAATGGGGAAGAAGAAGGCATTACATAATTATGAAAAATAAAATAAATAAAAGAGAAAGCTGAAAAGTTCTCCTTCATGGTGTCCCAGAAGGAATGGGGTGGAGTATGGGATGATTTGAGAGGGTGGAGCTCTCCTCCATTTATAGCCAGAATTTGTCACCCGAATGATGACGCGTTGTAGCCCCATTAAATGAAATATTAATGCATTGAGACCTTCTTTAATATTTTTTATAATCCCATTGGCCATGTCCGCTCAAAATCTCAGCGGATTTGGAAATGTATTCCGAGAGTTATGGCCGTTTTACTATGAGCATTTATTCTGTCCAGTCAGACTCTTCAAAACGAAATCCTCCAGATTAGGGTGATTTAATGACCCCATTAATGGCCAATTCACTCGGTTCTTCCTTCATAAAAGATTCTCCAAAACTCCTTTATCGTCCACCCATAGAATTTCACAAGTTATGGGCCCACCGAGGATGAGTTATGGATCCCACACAAAAACTAGGCAGAACTGAAAACAGTTTTCTTTCTCCCACTTGTGAGCTTCTTTTGAGCTTCCATATGGCCGATTCAGCTTTTAGTCCAAAAATAGTATATGAATCCCTAAATGTGTAGAATCTTCAAAAGAAAGAATTTTTCAATTTCGATCAGTGTGGATAATGTTATGGCCAAACTACAAAAATAATTTAGAACTGTTAAAAATCCAAAATGGCCAATTTTTACTATTCTTCTCAAAATAACACCATTATCATAAAAATAAAACAATTCATCTTAGATGAACACTTTTTTGGGTTTTAAACAATTATATTCAATATAAATTAATTGAAAATATTTTCTCTATCAATTCTCCCACACTTAGCACTTGGACTCCTGGACAAGTAAAAATCAAATCAAATCAAATCCAAAACACATATAAATGAGATCTATCAAATCAATTTCACGAAACAAAAAGATATCATTCCTCATAAAAACTATTATTTAAAGTTCTCCATTTAAGATTTTAATATATTTCCACTTAATTTCTTATCCCATGCACACAAAACACCTACCTCGCATGAATTTTCTCTCATCTCACAAATGTAAATGCTGAACAAGGCTTTTCTCATCCAAACTCACACAAGAGTCACTATAGACTTGATAAATTCCCACGTCTCTACCCGATGTGATACAAGTAAATTTGTTTCTCATGAGGACTTTTCAGGGTTGTTCTCTGGCTTCGGGTTGGTAGGATTTAGATGTTTAAACATTATAAGGCCGAAAAAGGAGGGTTCGGCTCTTTTTGAAGCAAAATTGGAAGATTCTAATATTTACTCAAGTGTGGTCTCCTTCACTTCCCCTTTGTAGAAAATAGGCTCCATCAACATTCAGTGAGCTCAGTAGAAAAAATTTCAATCCACTAAAACATGATTTTTCTTGAATGTTCCAGATAGGCACAACTTTTTTTTTCATAAGAATCTCCAGAAAGGCACAGCTTCTCTTGTCATAAAAGCTCCAGAAAAGGCACAGATGTCAACAGAATAATTTTCAGCATCACATGCATATCTTCCACAATTTATTTTCCACCCAAAGTATCACCAAATGAGGTAGTACACCACAGTACATCTTCCCCCACACTTAATTTCAACTAGATCATGCAATTTAACTTCAAGAGAAGGTAGGATGGGAAAATTGGCTTGTAATATGGCTAAGCTGATAAGAAATTCATGGATACTAGGGGATACATTGAAGGATAAATGTAAATGTGGGCCATAATGAAAAAGATTATTTTCAAAAGAGGGCTTCATACCAAATAAATGCCTCAATCATTTAAAAAACACGTACCCCAAACCCTCATGTTTTTAAAGGAATAAATCAAATTCTGATTAATGAAAGCATGGTATGGTTCTCTCAAGAAATCAGGTGAATGAAATGAATATGAAAAAAATAGTTCAGAAGCCTCACAAGAAAGTGATTTCAAAGATATAGACCGTGAAATATGGCATGGGTTTGAAAAATCAGTGTACTTTTCATGATATTATAAAAGATTTGAACTTCAAAAGAAGTCATTTCAACATTCATTTAATCTAATTTTCATGAAATATATTGGTTCACTCATTGAAATGGGTTTCTAAAATGGTGTTGATAATCATATTAACTCAAAAGTTTCAGAAACACACCAAAAATTGAAAAATAAACACACAAAAATTTGAATACACACAATTTTTTTTTCTATGAAAACAAACATCAAGTGAAAATCATATACTACAAAGGTTCCCTCCCCCAAACTTAAATGTTGCAGTTTCCTCAATGCATTCAAGTTGATTTAATATGTAATCCAAATTTAAAATGAATAACAACATCAAGAAAGTGTGAAAGGAAAGGTACAACCTGATTTATTCACAATGCAACATTGAGTTAACCTCCTAACTGTTACACTCTGAAAACCTACAAATAAAAGAACAAAAGAAAACATAAGTTATTTATTGAATGAAATTAAAATAGAAGTAGGATGAGAATAGAATGATAAAACATGGTTTAATCCCCCATGTGGGCCCTTGGTTTTGACTGCCTCCAGAGGGGAAGTTCTAATTGGTTGTCCCCAATCTGATGGTGGGTGAAGTATCTTGCTCATGAACCAACAAAAACTTTTCTTTCCTGGATGAACTTATTCCTTTTTCTTGAGGACTCCATCGATAAAATGACCCAAGTCCACCCTCATTATAATGAGATAAAACATTCATGGTGGGGTTAGGATAATGAATGAGTCCTCGTCTTTCTTGGGTTTGGCATGAACAACATCTTCTTTATTATCCAGTGGTTGCTGAAGGTATGATACATCTAGGGAAAAATCAAAGGGAATGTCACAGTTTAATTTTATTTGAAAAAAATTAAAGCATGAAGAATCAATATCAAATTATTACCTATCAATGTTAGTAGCTTGTGTCTCATTTTCCTCCATAAAATACACATTGATCTTCCCTTTTACTCCCTCCATTAAATTTTCAACAGTTTTGGGGAGCTCTAGGTGTTCCTCCATGGATGAATATCCTTTTTCATTATATTCCCCCAAAGAAATACATGTGTTGGCTGATTCTGAAAAATTAAAAGAAGGGGATGTAATAATTAATTTAGTTTCAACAAAATCATAAGATAACGAGTTTATGAAAATATTTACTCTCTGATCTTGTTTGGCTTCAATTGATTCTTCAATGAGAGGTGCTTCTTTGAGTTGAATTTTCCTAGAAAGAGGTAGGCAGTCAGACTCCTCTATATTCTCTTCAAATTCCACTGCTTGGTTGGTTTCTTCCTTAAATGTTGTTGAATCATCTACATTATGAGGAATAGTTGGATCAAGAAGTTCCTCACACTCATTCAAGAAGTTATCCAGATCTTTTTTATCTTCCATATGTATTTCAATTGCTAAATATTCTTCATCAATCTCCTCCAACATTGATTGAGATGGGATCAATGGATCTTCTTTTAATTTCATTAAGGCTTCCATGGGTTCTTCAACCTAATGGATTTGGGGGGATACTTCTTCCCTCAATTTTTCTATTTCTAGTTCTTGTTCTAACTCCAGTTGTTGATCCTGGGATGTATTTACTTGTTCCGCTATCCACTGTATTGAGGTATCTAGGTTTTGAACTGTTTGACTAATTCATTTAAATTGGGCTTCAATATCCTTGTGAACTTCTTCTTATTGGTGTTGTACTTTGATCATTTCTTGATAAAATTCGGGAAAATACTCCTGAAGATCAATTAATTCTCTTCCCAAACCCTCCAAAACTAGGTATTCGAGGTTCTCTTTAAGGGTTTCAATGAGATCCTTGAATTCATCCTCTGTTATGATTTGGATTTGAGCTTCCCGGATTTGTTTAGACAAGAAAGAAACTTTATACTCTATAGACCAAGGTGATTCAATAATTGGTTCTCACATTGGTGGGTTATTGTTCTATGAAATAAAGAAATAGTCATTTTAAAACAACATGGAAAAATATTTCTTTTTAATTTTTTTTAAATTGAAAAAGTCAAATATTTACAATTAGTTTGTGGAACTACCTCCCCGGCAACGGCGCCATGTTTGAAGCACTCCTATCATAGGGCGTGGCAAAACAATTATTTCCTAAGTTAAAATGTAGTAATGTGGTTGACCTAGGATGTCTCTCAAAGAGGAGTGCACACAAAACGGTTTGTCACTTTTAAACAGGTGTAAAAATGTTGTGAAAGAAAATTTGAAATTGAAATGATTGAAAAACTATGAAATTAAAAGGGTGATTAGGTCGGGGTCAGATTCATAATTATAATTCTATCCTTGTTCATATTAATTCAAACCTTTTCTTCTTAGTTTATTAAAGTGAGTTTCCACAGTTGTTTCCTCTCACTCCCTTGGTGAAATTATTATTGTGAGAGAAAACCTTACCAAGATCTTGGTTTGGTCAACTATCCTTCCATGAGTAAAATATTTGTATTGAATATCCTTAATTGAAATGGGCAATACTCGATCAGGTTTTGGTTTTCCCAAACAATCAAGAACATTCACTACACCTTTTACACGTACTGACGATCGTCGAGTACTTCACCACTAATTCCTGGTTTATTCCATCGTATATAAACCATAAATTAGTGGAGGGAGATTATGATTATTTTACCGAGGAAAAAATAAATAACGGAATTCATATTCAAGAACGATCGCACTTGATTATAAAATCCACTATAAGAAATTGAAAACAACTTTGATGAAGAAAGAAATTTATTCAATTGTGTCCAAGAACTCAAGCATTACATTGTAGAAAACCAACCTTTCCCCAATCACTCCAAATGTTAACCCCACCATGGTAATGGTAATCGAGTTGAAAAAGGAATAATAAGGCATTAAAAACTATGAAAAAGAAAATAAATAAAATAGAAATCTGAAAATTTCTCCTTCTTGGTGTCCCGGAAGGAATGGGGTGGGGAATGGGATGATTTGCGAGGGTTGAGCTCTCCTCCTTTTATAGCCAGAATTTTTCACCAGAATGTTGACACATTTTATCCCTTTTAAATGACATCTTCACGCGTTCATCCCTTCTTTAATGTTGTTCATAATTCCGTTGGTCGTATGCCCACAAAATATTAGCAGATGTGGACATGTATTCTGAGAGTTATGGCCGTTTTACTATGAGCATTTATTCTGTCCAGTCAGACTCTCCAAAACGAAATCCTCCGGATTAGGGTGATTTAATGACCCCATTAACAGCCAATTCACGTGGTTATTCAATCATAAAAGATGCTCAAAAACCCCTTGCTCGCCCACCCACCGAATTTCACATGTTTGGGGCCCACCAAGGATGAGTAATGGATCCCACACCAAAACTAGGCAGAACTGAAAACAGTTTTCTTTCTCCCACGTGTGAGCTTCTTTTGAGCTTCCATAAGACGGATTTAGATTTTAGTCCAAAAATAGTAAATGAAGCCCCGAATGTTTAGAATCTGTAAAAGAAAGAATTTTTCAATTTGGATTAGTGTGCATAATGTTATGTCCAAACTACAGAAATAAAGTCAAACTCTTAAAAATCCAAAATGGCCAATTTTTACTATCCAGCTCAAAATAACACCATTATCATAAAAATGAAACAATTCATCTTAGAGGAACACTTTTTTGGGTTTAAAAAATGATATTCAATATAAATTAATTGAAAATATTTGCTCTATCAATTCCCCCACACTTAGCACTTGGACTCATGGACAAGTTAAAATCAAATCAAATCAAACCCAAAACACATATCAATGAGATCTATCAAATCAATTTCACGAAACAAAAATATATCATGCCTCATCAAAACAGTTATTTCAAGTTCTCCATTTAAGATTTTAATATATTTCCACTTCATTTCTTATCGCATGCACACAAAACACCTACCTCACATGAATTTTCTCTCATCTCACAATTGTAAATGCTGAACAAGGCTTTTCTCATCCAAAATCACACAAGAGTCACCGTAGGCTTGATAAATTCCTACTTCTCCACCCGATATAAGTCAAGGACATGTGTTTTTCATGAGGACTTTTCAGGGTTGTTCTGTTGCTTCGGGTTGGTAGTATTTATATGTTTAAACATTCTGAGGCCGAAAAAGGAGGGCTTGGCTCTTTTTGAAGCAAAATTGCAAGATTCTAATATTTACTCAAGTATGGTCTCCTTCACTTCCCCTTTTTAGAAAATAGGCTCCATCAACATTCAATCAGCTCAGCAGCAAAAATTTCAATCATTTCAAACATGATTTTTCTTGAAAACTCCAGATAGGCACAAGTTTCTTTTTTTTACATTGGAAGCTCAAGAAAGGCACAACATCTCTTGTCATAAAAGCTCCAGAAAAGGCAAAAATTTTAAGAGAATAATTTTTCATCATCACACGCATCTCATCCACAGTTTATTTTTCACCCAATGTATCACCAAATGAGGTAGTACACCACATGACATCTTCGCCCACACTTATGTTCAACTAGATCATGCAATTTCACTTCTAGAGTAGGTAGGATAGACAAAATTGGCTTGTAATATGGATAACCTAACAGGAAATTCATGGCTACTAGGGGCTATAATGAAGGATAAATGTAAATGTGGGCCATAATGAAAAGGATTATTTTGAAAAGGGGGATTCAAACCAAATACATGCCTCAATCATTTAAACCACACGTACCCCAAAACCTCGATTTTTTAAAGGAATAAATAAAATTCTGGTTTGAGCAAGCATGGTATGGTTCTCTCAATAATTGAGGTGAATGAAAAGAATATGACAAAAAATGGTTCAGAAGCCTCACAGGAAAGAGATTTCAAAGATATAGACAGTGAAATATGGCATGGGTTTCAAAAATCAGTATACTTTTCATGAAATTCTAAAAGATTTGAACTTGAAAATAAGTCAATTCAGCAATCATTTATGCTCGTTTTCACGAAATATATTGGTTCACTCATTGACATGGGTTTCAAAAATGGTATTGATAATAATTTCAGCTCAAAAGTATCAGAAACACACCAAAAATTGAAAAATAAACACACAAAAATTTGAAAACACACAATTTTTTATTTTTCTATGAAAACAAACATCAAATGAAAATCCTATACTACAAAGGTTCCCTCCCCCACACTTAAATGTTGCATTGTAGTCAATGAATTCAAGTTTATTTAACATGTAATCCAATTTTAAAATGAATAAAAACATCAATAATGTGTGAAAGGAGAGGTACAACCTGATTTATTCGCAGTGCAACATTGAGTTAACCTCCTAACTGTTGCACTCTGAAAACATAAAATTAAAATAACAAAAGAAAAATTAAGATATTTATTGAAAGAAATGAAAATAGAAGTAGGATGAGAATAGAAGGATAAAACTTGGTTTAATCCCCCAAGTGGGCCCTGGGTTTTGACTACCTCCAAAGGGGCAGTTCTAATTGGTTATCCCCAATCTGATGGTGGGGGAAGTTTCTTGCTCATGAACCAACAAAAAAATTTCTTTCCAAAATGAACTACTTCCTTTTTCTTGAGGACTCCATCGATAAAATGACCCAAATCCACCCTCATTGTAATGAGATAAAGCATGCGTGGTGGGGTTAGAAATATGAATGAGACCTCCTCTTTCTTGGATTTGGCATGAACAACATCTTCTTTATTATCTAGTGGTTGCTGAAGGTATGATACATCTGGGTAAAAAACAAAGGGAATGTTAGAGTTTAATTTTATTTGAAAAAATTTAAATCATGAAGAATCAATATCAAATTCTTCCCTTTCAAATTTAGTAGCTTGTGTCTCATTTTCCTCCAGAAAATCCACATTGATCTTCCCTTGTACTCACTCCATTAAATGTCCAACCGGTTTGGGGAGCTCTAGATGTTCCTCCATGGATGAATATCCCTTTTCATCATCTTCCCCAAAAGAAATACATGTGTTGGCTGAATCTGAAAAATTAAAATAAGGGGACGTAATACTTAATTTAGTTTCAACAAAATCAAAAGATACTGAGTTTATAAAAAGATTGACTCCCTGATCTTGTTTGGATTCAATTGCTTCTTCAATGGGAGGTGCTTATTTGAGTTGAATTTTCCTAGATAGAGGTAGGAAGTCAGACTCCTCTATCTTCACTTCAAATTCCACTACTTGGTCGGTTTCTTCCTTCAATGTTGTTGAATCATCTACATTATGAGGAATAGTTGGATCAAGAAGTTCCTCACCCTCATTCCAGAAGTTATACAGATCTTTTTTATCTCCCATATGTATTTCAATTGCTAAATATTCTTCATCAATCTCCGCAAACATTGATTTAGATGGGATCAATGGACCTTCATTTAATTTCATTAAGGCCTCCATGGGTTCTTAAACCTGAAGGATTTGTGGGGATAGTTCTTCCATCAATTTTTCTAGTTTTGGTTCTTGTTCTAGCTCCAGTTGTTGATCCTGGGATGTATGTACTTGTTCCGCTATCCACTGTATTGAGGTGTCTAGGTTTTGAACTGTTTGACTAATTCTTTTAAATTGGGATTAAATATCCCTGTGAACTTCTTCTTCTTGGTGTTGTACTTTGATCATTTCTTGATAAAATTCAGGAATATACTCTTGAAGTTCAATTAATTATCTTTCCAAAACCTCCAACAATGGGTATTCAAGGTTCTGTTTAAGGGTTTCAATGAGATCATTGAACTCATCCTCTGTTATGATTTAGATTCAAGCTCACCTAAATTGTTTAGCCAATAAAAAAAAACTTTATACTCTATAGCCCAAGGTGATTCAATAATTGGTTCTCACATTGGTGGGTATTTGTTCTATGAATTAAAGAAATAATCATTTGAAAACAACATAGAAAAAGATTTCTTTTTAATTTTTTTAAAATTGAGAAATTCAAATATTTACAATTAGTTTGTGGCACTACCTCCCCGGCAACGGTGCCATGTTTGATGCACGCCTATCGTAGGGAGTGGAAAAACAATTATTCCCTAAGTTAAAATGTTGTAATTTGGTTTACCTAGGATGTCTCCCAAAGAGGAGTGCACACAAAATGGGTTGTCACTTTTAAAAAGGGGTAAAAATGTTGTGAAAGGAAATTTGAAATTCAAATGATTGAAAAACTATGAAATTAAAAGGGTGATTAGGTTGGGGTCAGTTTCCTAATTATATTTATATCCTTGTTCAATTTAATTCAAACCTCTTCTTCTTAGTTGATTAAAGTGAGTTTCCACAATCGTTTCCTCTCACTTCCTTGGTGAAATTATTTCGGTGAGAAAACCTTACTAAGATCTTCGTTTGGTCAACTTTCCTTCCATGTGTAAAATATTTGTAATGAATATCCTTAATTGAAATGGGCAATACCCGATCGGGTTTTGTTTATTCCAAACAATCAATAACATTCACTACACCTTTTACACGTACTGACGATCGTCGATTACTTCACCACTAATTCCTGGTTTATTCCATTGTATATAAACCAAAAATTAGTGGAGGGAGATTATGATTATTTTACCAAGGAAAAAATCAATAACAGAATAAATATTCAAGAACAATCGCACTTTATTATAAAATCGGCTATAATAAATTGAAAACAACTTTGATGAAGAAAGAAATTTATTCAATTGCATCTAATAACTAAAGCATTACATTGTAGAAAACAAACCCTTTCCCAATCACTCCAAATGTTTACCCCACCATGGTAATAGTAATAGAGTTTAATGGGGAAGAAGAAGGAGTTACAAAACATTGAAAATAAAAATAAATAAAAGAGAAAGATGAAAAGTTCCCCTTCTTGGTGTCCCAGAAGGAATAGGGTGGTGAATGGGATGATTTGAGAGGGTGGAGCTCTCCTCATTTTATATCCATAATTTTTCATCCGAATGTTGACACGTTTTATCCTCATTAAATGACATCTTCACGCTTTTAGACCTTATTTAATGTTGTTCATAATTCTCTTGGTAGGGTCCTCTCAAAATCTCAGTGGATTTGGACATGTATTCCGAGAGTTATGTATGTTTTAATATGAGTATTTATTCTGTCCAATCAGACTCTCCAAAACGAAATCCTCTGGATTAGAGAGATTTAATGACCCCATAAACGGCCAATTCACTTAGTTATTCCTTACTAAAAGATGCTTCAAAAATACTTTCTCCTCTACCCACCTAATTTCACAAGCTTTGGGCCCACCAAGGATGAGTTATGGATCCCACACCAAAACTAGGCAGAACTGAAAACAGTTTTCTTTCTCCCACTTGTGAGCTTATTTTGAGCTTCCATATGGTCGATTCAGCTTTTAGTCCAAAAATAGTAAATGAAGCCCAAAATGTGTAGAATCTGTAAAAGAAAGAATTTTTCAAGTTGGATATGTGTGGATAATGTTATGGCCAAACTACAGAAATAATTTAAAACTGTTAAAAGTCCAAAATGGCCAATTTTTACTATTCAACTAAAAATAACACCATTATCATAAAAATGAAACAATTCATCTTAGAGGAACACTTTTGTAGGTTTGAAACAATGATATTAAATATAAATTAATTGAAAATATTTGCTCTATCAATTCCCCCACACTTAGAACTTGGACTCCTAGACAAGTAAAAATCAAATCAAATCAATTCCAAAACACATATCAATGAGATCTATCAAATCAATTTCACGCAACAAAAAGATATCATGCATCATAAAAAACAGTTATTTCAAGTTCTCTATTTAAGATTTTAATATATTTCCACTTCATTTCTTATCCCATGCACACAAAACACCTACCTCACATGAATTTTCTCTCATCTCACAAATGTAAATGCTGAACAAGGCTTTTCGCATCCAAACTCACAGAAGAGTCACTATAGGCATGATAAATTCCTACTTTTCCAACCGATGTGAGTCAAGGATATGTGTTTCTCATGAAGAATTTTCAGGGTTTTTCTGTGGCTTAGGGTTGGTAGGATTTAGATGTTTAAACATTCTGAGGGTGAAAAAGGATGGCTTAGCTCTTTTCGAAGTAAAATTGCAAGATTCTAATATTTACTCAAGTATGGTCTCCTTCACATCCCATTTGTAGAAAATATGCACCATCAACATTCAATCAGCTCAGCAGAAAAAAATTATAATCCTTTCAAACATGATTTTTCTTGAAAGCTCCAGATAGGCACAACATTCTTTTTTTAACATTGGATGCTCCAGAAAGGCACAGCTTCTCTTGTCATAAAAGCTCCAAAAAAGGCAGATCTTTCAACAGAATTATTTTTCAGCATCATACACATATCTTCCACAATTTATTTTCCACCCAATGTATCACCATATGAGTTAGTACACCACATGAAATCTTCCCCCGCACTTAAGTTCAACTAGATCATGCAATTTCACTTCATTATTATGTAGGATAGGGAAATTTGTCTTGTAATGTGGCTAACCTAACAGGGAATTCATGGCTACTAGGGGCTACAATGAAGGATAAATGTAAAGGTGGTCCATAATGAAAAGGAATATTTTGAAAATGGGGCTTCAAACAAAATAAATTCCTCAATCATTTAAAACACACGTACCCCTAACCCGCATGTTTTTAAAGGAATAAATAAAATTTTGGTTAAAGCAAGCATGGTATGATTCTCTTAAGAAATTAGGTGAATGAAAATAATATGACAAAAATGTTTCAGATGCCTCACAGGAAAGTGATTTTAAAGATGTAGACAGTGAAATATGGCATGGGTTTCAAAAATCAGTGTACATTTCATGAAATTCTAAAAGATTTGAACATGAGAAGAAGTCATTTCAGCATTCATTTAATCTCGTTTTCATGAAATAGATTGGTTCACTCATTGACATAGGTTTCAAAAATTGTATTGATAATAATTTCAGCTCAAAATTTTTAGAAACACACCAAAAATTGAAAAATAAACACACAAAAATTTGAAAACACACAATTTTTTTATTTTTTGTGAAAACAAACATCAAATGAAAATCCTATACTACAAAGGTTCCCTCCCCCACACTTAAATGTTGTAGTTTCCTAAATGCATTCAAGTTGATTTAACATGTAATCCAATTTTAAAATGAATCACAAAATCAAGAAAGTGTGAAAGGAGAGGTACAAACTTATTTATTCGCTGTGCAACATTGAGTTAACCTCCTAACTGTTGCACTATGAAATCCTACAAATAAAAGAACAAAAGACAAAATAAGATATTTATTGAATGAAATGAAAATAGAAGTAGTATGAGAATATAAGGATAAAACTTGGTTTAATCCCCCAAGTGGTCCCTGGGTTTTGACTGCCTCCAAAGGGGCATTTCTAATTGGTTATCACCAATCTGATGGTGGGTGAAGTTTCTTGCTCATGAACCAAAAAAACGTTTCTTTCTAGGATGAACTTCTTCCGTTTTCTTGAGGACTCCATTGATAAAATGAACCAAGTCCACCCTCATTGTAATGAGATAAAACATGCATGGTGGGGTTAGGATCATGAATGAGTCCTCCTCTTTCTTGGGTTCAGCATGAACAACATCTTCTTTATTATCCAGTGGTTGCTGAAGGTATGATACATCTGGGAAAAAATCAAAGTAAATGTCAGAGTTTAATTATATTTGAAAAAAATTAAAGCATGAAGAATCAATATCAAATTATTCCCCTTCAATGTTAGTAGCTTCTGTCTAATTTTTCTCCAGAAAATCCACATTGATCTTCCCTTGTACTCCCTCCATTAAATGTTCAATAGGTTTGGGGAGCTCTAGATGTTCCTCCATTGATGAATATCCTTTTTCATCATCTTCCTCCAATGAAATACATGTGTTGGCTGAATCCGAAAAATTAAAATAAGGGGAGGTAATACTTAATTTATTTTCAACAAAATCAAAAGGTAATGATTTTATTAAAAAATTGACTCCCTGATCTTATTTGGCTTCAATTTCTTCTTCAATGGGAGGTTCTTATTTGAGTTGAATTTTCCTAGATAGAGGTAGGCGGTCAGACTCCTCTATCTTCACTTCAAATTACACTTCTTGGTTGGTTTGTTCCTTTAATGTTGTTGAATCATCTACATTATAACGAATAGTTGGCTCAAGAAGTTCCTCACTCATTCCAGAAGTTATCTAGATCTTTTTGATCTCTCATATGTATTTCAATTGCTAAATATTTTTCATCAATCTCCTCCAACGTTGGTTGAGATGGGATAAATGGATCTTCTTTTAATTTCATTAACTCCTCCATTGGTTCTTCAACCTAAAGGATTTGTGGGGATACTTCTTCCATCAATTATTTTGCTTCTGGTTCTTGTTCAAGCTCCAGTTGTTGATCCTGGGATGTATGTACTTGTTCCGCTATCCACTGTATTGAGGTATCTAGGTTTTGAAATGTTTGACTAATTCTTTTAGATTGGGATTCAATATCCTTGTGAAATTATTCTTCAAGGTGTTGTACTTTGATCATTTCATGATAAAATTCTGGAAAATACTATTGATGTTAAATTAATTCTCTTTCCAAACCCTCCACCACTGGGTATTCGAGGTTCTCTTTAAGGGTTTCAATGAGATCCTTGAACTCATCCTCTGTTCTGATTTGGATTCGGGCTCCCCAGATTTGTTTGGCCAAAAAAGAAACTTTATACTCTATAGACCAAAGTGATTTAATAATTGGTTCTCGCATTGGTGGGTAATTGTTCCATGAATTAATGAAATAATCATTTGAAAACAACATGAAAAAAAAATTAAATTTTTTTAAAATATTGAAAAAGTCAAATATTTACAATTAGTTTGTGGCACTACCTCCCTGTAAAGGGAGCCATGTTTGACACACGCCTATTGTAGGGCATGGCAAAAAAATTATTTCCTAAATTAAAATGTAGTAATTTGGTTGACCTAGGATGTCTCCCAAAGAGGAGTGCACACAAAATGGGTTGTCACTTTTAAACGGGGGTAAAAATGTTGTGAAAGGAAATTTGAAATTCAAATGATTGGAAAACTATGAAATTAAAAGGGTGATTAGGTCATGGTCAGTTTCCTAATTATAATTCTATCCTTGTTCAATTTAATTCAAACCTCTTCTTCTTCGTTGATTAAAGTGAGTTTCCACAATCGTTTCCTCTCACTTCCTTGGTGAAATTATTATTGTGAGAGAAAACCTTACCAAGATCATGGTTTCGTCAACTCTCCTTCCATGTGTCAAATATTTGTATTGAATATCCTTAATTGAAATGGGAAATACCCGATCGGGTTTTGTTTATCCCAAACAATCAAAAACATTCACTACACCTATTACACGTACTGACGATTGTCAAGTACGTCACCACTAATTCCTGGTTTATTCCATCGTAAATAAACCAGAAATTAGTGGAGAGAGATTATGATTATTTTACCAAGGAAAAAATAAATAAAGGAATTAATATTCAAGAACAATCACACTTGATTATAAAATCCACTATGATAAATTTAAAAAAACTTTGAAGAAGAAATAAATTTATTGAATTGCATCTAAGAACTCAAGCATTACATTGTAGAAAACCAACCCTTCCCCAATCACTCCAAATGTTTACCCCACCATGGTAACGGTAATCTAGTCTAATGGGGAAGAATAAGACATTACAAAACTATGAAAATGAATATAAATAAAATAGAAAGCTGAAAAGTTCTCCTTCTTTGTGTCCCAGAAGTAATGGGGTGGAGAATGGAATGATTTGAGAAGGTGGAGCTCTCCTCTTTTTATACCAAGAAATTGTCACCCCAATGTTGACACGTTTTATCCCATTAAATGACATCTTCATGCGTTGAGACCTTCTTTAATGTTGTCCATAATTCCCTTTTCCGTGTCTCCTCAAAATCTCATAGGATTTGGACATGTATTTTGAGAGTTATGTCCGTTTTACTATGATCATTTATTCTGTCCAGTCAGACTCTCCAAAACAAAATCCTCCGGATTAGGGTGATTTAAAGACCCCATAAACGGCCAATTCACTAGGTTCTTCCTTCTTCAAAGATGATCCAAACCTCCTTTTTTGTCTAACCACCAAATTTCACAAGCTTTGGGACCACCAAGGATTAGTTATGAATCCCACACCAAAACGACGAAGAACTGAAAACTGTTTTATTTCTCCCAATTGTGAGATTTTTTTGAGCTTCCATATGGCCTATTCAGCTTTTAGTCCAAAAATGGTAAATGAAGCCCTAAATGTGTAAAATATGTAAATGAAAGTATTTTTCAGTTTGGATCAGTGTGGGTAATGTTATGGTCAATCTATAGAAATAATTTAAAACTGTTAAAAATCCAAAATGGCCAATTTTTACTATTCAGCTCAAAATAACACCATTATCATAAAAATTAAACAATTCATCTTAGAGGAACACTTTTGTGGGTTTAAAACAATGATATTAAATATAAATTAATTGAAAATATTTTCTCTATCAATTGTGTTAAGTGTATTGAGTGTGGTTATCAGTCTAGGGAGTCCAGTTTTGGTGCAGTGGCCGATGTATCCATACACTAGGACCTTGACCTCTGATCTCCAAATCAGTGCATAAAAACACTGATTACATGTGTGTTTTAATAGTTTTCTTTGTGATAAATTTGTGTCAGCTTTCCAGATATATTTTCTGATCGTGGAACACCTGTTTCTTTCAGGATGGCCCCGTGATGGAAGCTAGCTAGGGTTCCGAGTTACGTACGAGATAGTAGCCCACCGAGCGACGAGGCCTCGGAGCAGGGCCCCATCATAGAGGAGGCACCAGTGGTACCAGTAATTGCTGGTCCATCGATACCACTAGCTCCAGAAGCAGAGAGTGCACACCGATTGAGTGTGTTTCATGAGTGTCAATGATAAAGTCTTCCAAGGTTCCTCGGAGAGACGGACCCACAGGAAGCTGAAGATTGGCTGGAGGCTATTGTCAGAGTTTTCAGATTGGTAGGGACACCAGCCAACCTTATGGTGATCCTTTCTGCAAGTCTTCTGCATGTGGTAGCAAGTAGATGGTGGATCCTGATTCTCTAGGTGCATGACAAAGCATCAGTTGTTTGGACAGACTTCGAGAGTCTGTTCTGCTCAAGTTTGTTCCAGCCACCCTTCGTGTGGTGTGGATTCAAAAGTTACTACATATACAGTAGTGCAGCATGATAGTATCTCAGTACTCAGTGAGGTTTACTGACCTCTCACGCTACTCCACAGATATTGTACGGGGCCCATTCTTCAGGTCACGGACCTTTGAGCAGGGACTGAGGCACAATAATAGTGCTTCGACGATTCCCCTCAACATCCTGATGCATGCAGGGGTGCTGAAGCGAGCCCTTCGAGTGGAGAGCTTTCTCGCTGAGCAGTCACCAACGGCAGGACCAACTGTAGGGAGACACGTAGTAGAGTCTTCTACAGACGGTAGTTGACATATGTCACTAGGGTCCAAGCAGACCAGGCCATCAGGTGGGAGACCTCAGGATACAGGTTCGGTTGTGCAGGGCACACTAAACAGAGCCATCCTTATGAGGAGTAGGCAGTGTTATTCTTGAAGTGGGAAGGGCCACATGGCTCGTGGCTGCCCGACCCACCATGAATACGAGCAGCAGAAAGTAGAGAGACCTCCTAGGCAGAGGCAGAGGTTTGAATTTCGTGGTCCACCGGGAGCAGGTGGACGAGGCAAAGGAGCTGGCAAAGCAGCGGGTGATGGACGGCGTTTCGAGGCACTAACACCACCACCACCAGGAGGTCCACCCCGACCACAGGGAGCTGGCAAACAGAGGCGGGATCAGCTCAAGGCAGTCGAGGCCTACGACCACGGCACACCTAAGATTATTCGAGGTACTATCTGTGTCTAGTCTACCCTTTATACAATACTTATAGTCACAGGTGTAAGTAGTTATTTTATTGATACTACCCTTGTTCGGAGCTCAGAGATGCCGACGGAGCCGTTGGCACAATCCTTTCAGCTAGAGACTCCTACGGGAGTAGAATCGATGATTTCACACTGGTTTTGGTAGTGTGATCTTACTCTAGGAGGTGAGAGCCTCGGTTGGGATCTTCTTGTAGCGGCGTCAAGGCCATACAACATCATATTGGGTATGGACTAGTTATCTATAGTCCATGCTCAGATCGACTGTATTAGGTGTAGAGTGTGGTGTGTCTGCACGGATGGGACCAGGTTCACCATCACCGATGAGAAGGGAGACTTTACAGCGCCGGATGGACTTACGTAGAGGAGAGGGCAGCTGATCACACATTAGTTGTCAAGTCTCATCCTTGGAGTGGTTGATGTGTGGAGTCCGTGTTTTCCTGTTGTGGTGGACCAGTATGCGGACATTTTTCTTAACGACGTTCCTGGACTACCTCCTCGAAGATAGGTAGACTTATACGTAGACATGTACCCTAGGACAACACCAATATCAACCCCAGCATATCGGATGGTTCCCACAGAGCTTCGTGAGCTGCAGGTACAGCTGGAGGACTTGTAGGGAAATGGATTTATCCGACCTAGTGTTTCACCCTAGGCTTCTTCGATTTTGTTCACCAATAAGGCGGATGGGAGATTGAGACTATTTTTCAACTACTGTTACTTTAATCAGGTGACCGTAAAGAACAAGTACCCACTTCTGAGGATTAATGGCCTCTTCGATCAGCTCAAAGGGGCACGATGGTTCTTGAAGATAGACCTCAGGTCATGCTATCACCAACTTAGAGTTCGAGACAAGCATGTACAGAAGACGACCTTGAGGTGTCAGTATGGACACTAAGAGTTCTTTGTTATGTCTTTTGGTGTAACCAACACTCCAATAGTATTCATGAGTCTCATAAATAGAATCTTCCAGCCATACCTCGATCGATTTGCCATAGTCTTCATCGATGATATACTGATTTACTCGACTACAGTGGAGGAGCACGCCTACCACTTACTGATTTACTGGATACACATTGAGAGCACTGACTTTATGGTAAGCACTTGAAGTGCCAGTTCTAGATTCGAGAGGTTCACTTATTGGGAAACGTCATCTCGAAGGAGGGAGTAGAAGTGGATCCATCGAATATTGAGGCAGTGCTTGCTTGGGAGTCACCCAGGAGTGTGACGGAGGTGCGGAGTTTCCTGGGTCTGGTTGGGTACTATCGGATATTTTTTCCAGACTTTTCTAGAATTTTAGCACCGCTTTCAGCTTGGAGAATAAGGATAAACCCATCTTGCAGTTAGATAGATGCCAGCAGAGCTTCCAAGAGCTAAGGCAGAGATTTACCAGTGCGCCCATCTTAAGGCTACCGGAGGAGTGTGTTGGGTACATAGTTTACTGCGACACATCACGGACCTGACTCAGGTGTGTCCTATTATAGGAGCGAGTAGTGATCACATACGGTTTGCGGAAGTTGAGATAGCATGAGCAGAACTACGCTATCCGTGACCTGGAATTAGCATCAGTAGTATTCGCCTTGAAGATGTGGCGAAACTATCTGATGGGTGAGCGCTTTATAGTCTACTCTGACCACCAGAGTCTCAAGTAAATCTTCTCACAGAAGGACCTGAACCTGAAATAGTGGTGATGGCTCATGTTCGTCCTGGAAAATGAATTTGAGATAGTCTATACTCCTAGGAAGGGGAACGTTGTAACTGATGCTCTCAGAAGGAGATCGGGAATTCAGCTGCTTAGAGAGCCGACAGAGCAGGTATCCACGTTGCAGATATCATTTGTGGATATAGATGGAGTAGCCTCTCTTCAGTCTCTCACAGTCACTCCTCCACTTATTCAGCATGTCAGATGGGCACAACGTTAGGACATTGACTATGAGGCACGAAGTTCTCAGATATCTACAGGGCAGACACCTGATGGATTTTCTGTTGGAGGGGAGCACATCATCCTTTTCAAGGGACGTACCATGGTACCAGTTTCACTACAGGAGGAGGTGTTGAGAGAGTACCACACTTTCCCTCTAGCGGTACATCCAGGAGTGGTGAAGATGTTTTAGGACCTCAGACAAAAGCACTGGTGGCCGGGTAAGAAAAAGGCTATAGTAGAGTTCTTTTCACGATGCCTCACTTTTCAGCAAGTGTAGGTGGAGCACCAGGTACCTGCGGGCTTGGTACAGCCCATAGTGGTCCCAGAGGGGAAGTGGGATGGGATCTCAATGGATTTTCTGACAGGGCTTCCACATACATCCAGAGGACACGCCTCTATCTGGGTGATTGTCGACCAACTCACCATGTTGGCCCACTTCCTACTGATTAGAGAGAAAGGATTAGTAGAGATCTTGGGACTCCTCTACATGCATGAGATCGTACGACTTCATGGTGTTCCATCGACGATAATCTACAATTGGGACACGTGATTTACTTCATCGCTTTGTATGGGGTTGTAAGAGGAATTTGGGACATAGCTACAACTGAGCACCGCCTTCCATCCTCAGATGGACAGTCAGACTGAGAGGACAATTCAGACTCTCGAGGACATGCTCAGTGCATGAGTCCTTGACTTTGGTCACAGTTGGGAGGTTCGCCTACCCTTGGTGGAGTTTGTGTACAACAACAACAACTACTCCACAATCGGGGATGGACCCTTACGAGGATCTGTACGACTAACCATGCAGATCACTTCTATGCTGGACAGACCCAGGGGAGTCAACACTTGTAGGGTGAGAGATGGTGTAGGATAGGACGGTGAAGGATCAGATCATCTAGGGGTAGATGATGACTGCACAGAGCAGATAGAAGTCCTATGATGATAAGAGACGGAGACCACTGGAGTTCGAGGATGGTGACTACGTCTTCCTACAAGACTCACCTCGACGAGGCCTACAGAGATTTGGCCGGTGCGGAAAGTTATATACATGATTCATCAGGCCTTTCCAGGTCCTTAGTATGGTAGGCGAGGTGGATTACTGTATGTCCCTTCCACCTCAGTTGCAAAGGGTGCATGATGTATTCCACGTATCTCAGCTGAGGAGATACATGCATGACTCGTCCCACATCATCGGTCACGGGGAGCTGGACATTGATGGCATGGTGACTTTCATGGAGGTCCTGGTGGAGATCGAGGATCGATAGGAGTGGGTCCTATGTGGACGGTCGATTCCTCTGGTGCGCATTCGCTAGCATCATGGGAACCTCCATGAGAGATCTTGGGAGTGGGAGGCTAAGATGCGAGCTCAGTACCCCCATTTGTTCCCCTACTGTGTGTTGTATCTTTATGGGGATGTAAAGCCGTGACATGGGGGTAATTTAAAGACCCTGAAATTTCAAGGAATTTTTTTTAAATAATTTTTAATTTTATGAGTCCACAGTTTCTGACGACGTCTGATTCTGTGGCCTGGTGTGCCTGAAATAAATTACTGAAATTTTGTTCGTTTAAGTTCAGTAACCGTACGTGTGGGTTTTTCTATCTTTTGAACTGGTGCTCGGAATTGAAATATGAGGACACCAATGAACTCGTATCACCGATATTTTCTTAAGGGGTCCATTACCACAGTTGCGTTTTATGCAAGCTGAAAGTTATAATTTGAAGATTTATCTTAAATTAAATAAAATTATGGTGATGCACATTTTTATTTTAAGAGGTAGTTATTTCATCCAATAGGAAGTTAGGGGAGGGGCCCACACCCCACGCAACCTCCCATGAGAGGATTTACTATTGTGGGGCCCACATGAACCCAAACCCTTTCACCCCCCCCCATCAACTCCCCATTAAAACCCCTTTTTCTATTTTTTTAACAACTCCTTATATTTATTATAGCGGAGACTTTCAACCTCCCACCCACTGAATGTGCCAACCTCTAATTAATATCTGCATTAATTAATTAGCACCTCCTTTGAATTAATTGGAATTTCATGGAAATTCTTTTGAATTGGGGGAAGCCTTATTTATAATTTTTTCCTCTGAAAATATTTTGGTGAGGAACCTTTAGAGAATTAGAGGAGCTTCATTCTTCAACGAAGAACATAATCCTACCTCGGTGAAGAGCACTCCATGGCTTCTCCTACCTTCTTCATCCTCCACATCAAGGGAGAAGACACTGCTCATGAGAAGCATCGCCTACATCAACGACTCTTCCTCCAATGTTGACGGGATGACACTATTCTCCGTGGCGCCATCTTTTGCAACACCAAACTACCGCGACGCTCATCTTCCATGGCATGTCGACGTGCGACGTCAATTACGAGGTAGGTAATTGGATTCAATTTTAATTGAATAAAATTGTTATTCGTTCTTCATTTAAACCATATTTTATCTTCAGAAAAATCATACCGCCTAAAATGGAGGGCATGGGCCGAATGAACATGACCCGACGACCCTCCATTGATCCTCATTTTATTTCTATGGAGGCAGTGACAGAAGAGGTGGTAGCGACTGGAGGAAGCGGTTTCCGTATGCCGAATGTGTGGAGAGGAACCATGGACATCACATGCGGGATGCTCGGATGAAGAAGAACCAGCCGGCCGTAGCCGGCCGTGCTGGTGGAATAGTGGTGCCCCAGGGTGCCGCGTTGCAAAGGACCCCGACCCGCTCTCTGTGGGCCACTTCGGCGGGCGAACCGGCCAGATCATCAGCCTGCCAGGTGGGAGGAGGCCACAACGCCACATGGAAATGCATGCGGAAGATAGCGGCCAGACCAAGTAGGACTCTCACACTGGAGAAGTCGTCTGGGCAGGAGGGCGGCACCGCTCGGCTCTGCTAGTTCGGGAAGTCGGGCCCCCCTGCTTCGCGTCGGTAGGCCAGTTGGCTGAGCCGCGACAAACAGCTGGCTGGGATGTGCTAGCCAGGATGGGCCCCCTACCATGGGTCGGGCCACACGTTATTGGTTCGGGCCAATCCCTTAGCCGGGTTAGACCCGCCGAGCAAGGACGGCCCGACCCGCCAGCCACCAGGCTTGACGGGTCGGACCCGTTTCACTTAGTTGTGAATAACTTCACGACCGTGCGTCCGAACGATGCGCCATCTACAGCACTAGGACCCTTGCGAGGAGGAGGTCCTTTTGTGATACTATAACTGAGTTTTGGACAAGTTTGGGAAATGGTCGGGTTTGGAACGAGCATATTTGTAACCGGGCCCCAGGAACGGAAAAACCAATATCTCTTGGACCAGTCTTCCGATTGACGCGTCGTCTGTTGTGTTGGGTTTATTTTGATGAGATGGAACTTTGGGATACATCGAGTCTGGAATTTGTGATAGTTGATGTATTGAACCGGTTTTCTCGAGGAGCGGAACCCTTGGAATCGAGCGTGCTGTGTGTGGGAACCCTAGAGCTGGCTACTACTACGTCGAATACTGTACTGGATTCTTCCGTGGGTTCGACAGTGATAACTATTGTACTGGGATCCTCCGTGGGTTCGACAGCGATGACTACCATACTAGAATCCTCTATGGGTTTGATGGTGATGAATATTTTTCTTGAATACTGTGTGGGTCCGAAAGTATGACATCTGTATTTGTATCTTGTGTGGGTCCGATAGAGTAGCTGGTCTTGTATCCAGTGTGGGCCCGATAGCTTATCTGGTCTTGTATCCTTTGTGGGTCTGACAACTTAGATGAAGCAGTGACTATATATGATCATCTCTATCACTATATGAAAGATGTATACCTGTGTGAGCTGAGTCTTGACTTCCAATCATTATCATCGATGTGATTAACTTCTTTCCTGTGTGGATTGGGTTGTACTTGGGCTTGAGGGTTGGAGTCGTATGATGGTTGATAACTTAGGTATATGTGTGGTCATATTTCTAAGTATGGTTAGTTGATACTTCATGTTTGTATCTATATTTTGTGGAATATCTTTTGTGGATTTTGGGAGACCTTCAGGGGTCTTGGGATCCCTACTAAGTATCATATACTCACCCCTACACGCTCTTTTTCTGCACTACATTGTGTTGGATGCAGATGACGGACAAAACTGATCAAGGTACAGACTTGAAGAGCTAGACGGTACACAGAGGTGGAGCACATGGAGAGACGTACACGGAGCGGACATACAGACTTGAGGTGTTGAGGAGGCCATCTGTACCCACCCTTCCTGTGGGATTCCCGGAGGACGAATCAGTGGTTGTTGTTTTACATTACTGTAGTTGTGCTAGCTTTCAGTTGTACTGTACTTTCAGTTGGGTTTGTATAATATCCCATTTACTTTTCTTCATTACTTTTGTTCTCAATTTACTTAGTGCTTACTTCAGTTGTGTAGTCTGTTTTGTTTGTTTACTTTTATAATGGCAATGCCTTCCCTTTTTATCGGGATTTATGCCTTTGGTGCTAGTCGCCAGCACATGGCCTATAGAAGGTGGGCTTGGGGTATTCACAGCACGGGCCCCGAGTATGGTTGGTGACACTCATCAGAATGAAGAAGGAGATGAAGACAGACTAAAATGTTAGTGGAGATTTGCTAAAGTCTGGTTGCATGGAGAATTTTTATAGAATCGTAGCATTGGATTTCATAATTGGGAAAATCTATAATAAGATCAATTCGGACGATTGCTGAATTGATAATAAGTTCAAACAACTTGTATCAAAGGTGACACATTGTTTACAACAATGAATACTGGTCAATTATCATCCATCTAAGTATGACTGAAGAAGAATGAAGATTTAAAGAAGACCATGCAATGCTTCATGATTGCATGGGAACCATGCAAGATCTTACTTTAAGAAAAGAATCGTGTGATTTGAATAATGTATAGAATGATGGCTGAAGAAGAAGAGAGAGTGTGGAAGGGCATGATATTCAATAAAGAGCATGAATTACTCATTTCCATGAAATCAGATGATTGTTGCACTATTATTAAAGTTCCATATACATATATCTGAGGTGATACATTGTCTATAAAATTGAAGGAATTTGAAGTGAGGATGAAAGAATTACTTTGGAATTCATATTCCAAAAAGAATGGAAAAAACTATGATAATGTTTTTCTAATTTTTATTTCACAAATGTCATATGTTTGGAGAACTTGTGATGTGAGCCTTATGAAGAGTAGAGAGAGTAGAGAAGAGATTTTGGCAAAGGAAAGAAAGTGGCGCACAAGTATTGGTGTGCCAGTATTGACGTGCAAGTGTAAATGGCATGAAAGTCATATTGTAAGATAATCACATTAATATTTGACAAAGGAAATAAAATGGTGCGAAAGTTTAAGACTGGCACACAAGTCAAAAAGTCACGCATAAGTATAAGTGGCGCACAAGTGTGGCACACAAGTATCAGTGGTACGAAAGTCAAAGAGTGGCCCACAAGTATAAGTAGCGCGCAAGTGTGGAGCAATAGTATAAGTGGAACGCAAGTGTATGATGCGCACAAGTCATATTCCAACGTCATCATATCAAAATATGACAATGGAAATAAAGTGTAGCGCTAGTGATGGAAAGGCACACATGTGATGGAGCGCCGCGCAAGTGATGGAGTGGCGCACATGTAGGAACGGTATGCAAGTTTATGTGGTGCGCAATTCACCAAAATACCTATAAATAGAATACTAGCCTCCTCATTTTTAAGGCTCAACACTTGAGAGAAAAATTAGATCTCTGAACGCGCAAGTGTTGAATGCGGCGTGCAAGCTGAAGTGGCGCACAAGCGGAGGGTTATTTATAAGGCGCACAAGTTTTTTCACAGAAGTATTGTCGGACACATTATCCCTTGAAAGTATTTCTGTGAAAGTTTTTCTACGCATGTATTGCTGCACAAGTTTTGGTGCACATGTTGTTAGAGGTGCTCAGGAGAAGAGTGTATTTAATCCAATGGTGGCGTGTATGTTTTTAGTTGGGAACACTTGTAGAGCGCAAGTATTTGGTGGTGCACAAGAATGGAGGCACACAATCAGGGTTGTGCGCAAGTAAGAATTGGCACAAAATCTATGAGTTGTTCTAGAACTTTTTACCAGCTTCTAATCAACTGTGTTGTGATTCTAGAAAGAATAAGAATATGAAGAGCTCGGTGCAGATGGTTTTGCACTGAAATATAATGTGTGAAGAAGAGTGGGTTTTTGTGCAGCTTGTTTTGCATTGAAGAAGAAAAAGAAGATGAAGAGTCTGCAGCTTACAAGTTTGCTGCATAAAGAGAAGAGAAGAATAAGGAAAATATTTCAACTACATGCCATATTCCTGATCACATGCATTTATGAACAAGAGAAGAAATCACTCTGATGATGCCAAGTAAGCCGATCTTCATTTCCTGAATAATCACATTGTTATATGTGATTCTTGATATGAAAGAAGATGAGGTGTTAGTTCATTCTGTTATTGCACTAAAGAAAAGGAATATGTCCCAGTGAAGATGGTTTTACACTAGTGAAGAAGAATTGAAGAATACAAGAATAATTTCTTGCCTACTGCTTTGCAAATAATCAAGTGAAGGGCATTAAAGAAGAGCAAGAGTAGAATCTACCTTTTGAGGAAGGAAGAAGACTATCTCTATATGTTGTATAAAGAACCATCTAGAGGCTACAAGTTGGACTAGGATATCACCAGTCCAGGGAAGAGTATTGTTTCTCACACCCCTCCAATGTTTAGGGTCTCACACTAGCTAGAAGATTGTTTTCCTAGCCACTCCATTGTAAAAGAATATCACATTATATTGGATAATCGTTGCACTGGTCATATCCATGCATAGAAAAGATGTAGCTACACTTATTGAGTGGTGAACCTTATAAAAATATCATGTGTATATTTTTACTTATTTCAATTATTTCATGAAACAGGGAAAAGAAAATAAGAGAATCATGATCCTAAAAGGTCAAGAGGTACAGGGATAAAAATTGCAATTGGTTAAAAATGTCCCTAATACTGATTCACCACCCCTCTCAGTGTAAGGTATATCCCAAACTGGTCCTCTTAGAAATTATTCCAATGAGAGTAAATTATAGAATAATTTCCCCCAAATTTATTTTTTTACTTGTTTATATGACATTAGGCAACTTAAGAATAATGTTTAACCACGACGTAAGCTCATTTTTCCCTAATGGTTGAAATTAATTTCATTTACATTCACTAGTAATTAAGGTAAAAAACTAATTTTATCTTATTAGTCCTTATAAATCATTCTTATTACAAATAATGAATCTTTTTTTAGAATCTACAACTACATAATTGGTACAATGAAATTTTAAATTAATCTCACAAATGTGATGAGAAATCTAGTTTTTAAAGAGAAATATTCAATTGTTTGAAAGAAATTTATATCCAATTTCAATGTATAATTGATTATAATGATGAAAATTGGTTTAAATGATATAAAAGTGATAAAATTATAATTTTATAACAATTGAAAATATAATTTTAAACTACAAATTATTTTTATGAAAAATTACTTTTCAATTAAAATTCAAGGTCATTTACTATTCGTCAAAACATGAAAATTCATTGAAAAATACAAAAAATTAAACCAATGTAAAATTTGATATTCCATTTTCGAAAAAGTAGTTTCTTTTTATGAGTAAAATTTATAATTTTTTCAGAATTTAGTATAAAATAAATTCTTCTATTAAAAGGAGAACCAACTACCTATTTGAAAAATACACCCTTTAAATCCTTTAAATTTGATTTTTATTAATTTAACCCTACATAACATATCGTATTATTTAAAAAATTTATTAAATGAATGACATTTAAATTTCATTAATATCATTCCATAATAGTAATTATCTTTTTTGAATAAACAACCTTTATGGGCATAAATTTTTTTTCATAAAAACATATCCTTTATATTCAATTGATTTTTATTTTCATTTATAAAAAATGTGGTGGTGTCTTCTACACCTATCAGGACTTCGTTAAGGGCTATTTTTATCACTACATTGGATAAGTCAAGGCAATTGAAGCAGAGTTATGGGCAATGATCAAGGTGATTACATAAGCGGTTCGTCATGGTTGGCGTTTCCTTTGGCTGGAATCAGACTTAATGATGGTTGTTGATCTTCTTAGACGACAGTCTAGGGATGTTCCATGGGTGATGTTACCTTCTTATATTGAGTGTTTTCAACTTATTGGTGGTCTCATTCTTAATGTGAAACACGTTTACAGGGAGGCTAATCAGGTTGCTGATTCCTTGTCAAAGAAAGCTATTGTGGGCTCTTCTTCGGATTGGTCCTTTCATATTCCGGATTGTTGCACGCATCTTGTTGAGGAAGATACGAGTGGAATGGTCTTTACTACACTATATAAACCTCCCTTGTATTGATGACTACATTTTACTTTTTTAATAAGATTTGGTAGGAGTGAGATTTTTGCACCTGGGGCTTTTCAGTAAAAATAATATTAATTCTTTCAATTCCAATGTCTAATTGATAACTATTATGTAAAATGAATAATATTAAATATATTTTATTTTCTGGTAAGACTTGAATAGTAATCCAACACATGTTTTCTAAGAAACTCAATGTTACATGCAATGAAAGAAAAACATGATGTTGCATATAAAAAAATAAAATTGCACCATTCATGTAACGTAAGTTATTAAATAATTTAAACTATTTAAAATTTATATATTTTTAAAATCATTGGTTGTTACATCTTTTCCACTTGAAATGAATTATTCTCTCAAAATGGATCTTGGGTGTCAATGGTTTAAAATTTTTATAACACATTTTTTTTAACCCTTATTGTATTAAGGGTTAATAAAAAAACTATCTAAAATTTAAAGTGGTAATTATAAAGGTCATTCGAAGACATTAATAACTGGGATTCCAAATTGGGAGAACATTAATGGGAAATAGAATAATTTATTTTGAAGAAAAAACTAATTCCCCTGGAGTAATAGAGAGTAATAGAGAATGTGGTAAATAATAATTCATTTTAAACCCCATAAAACTTATAGGTTTGGAAAAGGACATTGATATATTCTTAAAGGAAGGTAATTGGTTAAATTTATGTTTTAAGATGTTTTTCCTCAAATTGAAGGATTTAATTAATCATCCAGACATAACAAATAAGGAAATATAATTACATGAAGAGTATAATTTCAACCATTAATAAATTTCCACCACATTATCACTATTTTCTATAAACGATGAGTACTCAAGATAACACATTCATTTTGGAAGAACAAAAAAATACCATATAACTATAAAAGCAATAATATGTTATTCTTACTGCATTTAAACATTAACTAAAATATATATTTAGCACACGGGGAGAAAAATCCTAATATGAGTAAAACATAATGTAATAAACTATTCTTTACAATTAATACCAAATGTTAACAATAAATTATTCCAAAAATAATTGTTCATAAATTTCATCAAATATTTCCCTACTAAGTTGGAAACACAATGATTAGATTGATTTGATAATATCATATTCCAAGATAAATCCATTATTATAACCTAAATAAAATCCATTTTTATTCAGAACTAAATGTAATCTTTACCTATATAAATTTTCATACTAACATCAACATCACATAAGATAGTGGTATGCACTACACAATTTAAATCCATCAAATGTGCATTTTAAACTCGTGGACTTCCTAGATGCGATGAGTTGTCACTTAGAATATGTGTTGTTGCAATTTTTTCTAAAAAATAAATCCTTCTGAAAAACATTTCATTTTTATATTATGGGATAAAAAATCATCATCACAAAAAAACATCTCCAAATATTTCATTAATAACTTTTAGTCCTCATCTCTTAAAACATAATTTATGTGTCTAATACTTTCAAATTATTATCATCCTTAACCTTAAATACTAATAAACGGTTCCATAACTCTTATGATAATGAAAAAATAAAAATCAATAATCTCTATAGTTTTCTAATACAAACATTGATACCAACGACAATTGTTCGGAACCCAGACACCTAGATCCTTTACAAAAATCGATAACATTACATTTTTTGATATGAAGCTGATAATTATGACACAAATGTTTTCCATAAAAACCTTACAAAATCAAAAGGAAAACATGGATAACATAACTTTTAGAGGGAATTTTAGGTTTATATTTTTTGATAATTAGGAAATACTCCAACATAAAAAATTCACAGCAACATGTACTCATAAATAACTAGTTCATAATGTTTAACATCATCTCTAGTTATACCAAAATTTTCTTATTTCACATTAGTTCATCAACATCACATTTGAGAAAACATTTATAGACATAATTAGTTCAAAATACTTACTTAAAACAAGGGTAAAATAATACTAATAATGGTAATATCATATGTTCATTAAGGCTAATCATAATAATTAACAATTAAATTTCATCAGTGAGCATAATAGTGAATAAGGGTATCATGACATAATCAAAGTGCATGAGATAATCATGAAGGAACTCATACACATAAAAACATGGATAATCAAATATGATAACATATAAAAGGAATCTGTCATCAGAATCAATAATAAAAATCCATGATATATCAATGTCAATCATTAATAACCTCATAAACCCATAGAATGAAAAATAAAAACATGTCCTTTCTTATCACATCATTATAAACTGAATTATTATAAATATAATAACCATGTAGTATACTTTCATTAATTTTACTAACAAAAATGGAACAACCATATGATTGAATTTCAAACCCAATTCATTGGAGAGAAATCATAGAACCACTTTTCATTGGTCTATCATGAAACCCCCTGGCATTGGTTTATCACATAATAAGCTACTAAATGTCCACATACCATTGGAAAATAATTCCTAAAATCTTTAATAAACTCATTATAGTAACTAATAACCCCATTACTAACATGATAAAACACAGAAAAAGAAATGGGTTTTATAACAATCCATTTGAATCCTAAATAACTCATAAAAAATAATTAGGTTAAAAAACAATTTCATTTAAACATGATTAACCAGTAGAAGGTAAATGAGATCCATATCAATCTTTTTAAAACATTAAGAAGTCATTGAAGTAAAACAGGGTTTATAATAATATATTTGAAACATTAATAACCCATGGAAAATAAATGTGTTAAATTTTTTTGAATCATGAATAACCCAAGTAAAATAAATGGGTTCTATAAAAATATCTTTGAAACATGAATAAAATATGTAAAGTAAATGGATTCTATAACAATACATTTGAAACATGAATAAACCAATGAATGGAAATGGATTATTTTGAAATATATTGAAAACATGAATAACCTAGGGAATGAAAATAGGCCCCATAATAATCTTATTGAAACACAAATAACCCATTGATTATAAATGGATTCCATAACAATATTTTCAAAACATGATGAACCCATGAAAAAATGGTTTCAATAATAATCTTTTTGAAACATGATTAACCCGTGGAAAAGAAACAGGTTTAATTAAAATATATTTGAAAAAATCATAATCCATCTAATGAAATAAATCTGATAGTATCAAGAAAAAATATATTATGTGGATTATTAGTAACAATAGGGGCTGCTGACAGTGATGAATATAAATTCTGTTAAAATCTCATTAAAACGTTCATGAGGAAAATAATAATTAAACATTCCATAGTTTCCCATACCACCTTGAAACATTTGAAAAATAAGGCTCATGATAGAGTAAAATTAAAATAAAATAAAATATAAATAGAATAAGTAAATTCAAGATATATCATGTTAATAGAGAAGTATATACAACTCTTAAAAGAAGATAGTTTTATAATATTACAAATTTCTCAATAAAGACAACTTCTGAAAAAAGTCCACTACTTCTTTGGTAACATTGAAACCAAAAAACCCATGAATTAAATTTAACACAAATTATATGTGATATCCCATAACATTTGGAAAAATGATATTCAAATACATTCATGGTATATATATATATAGTATAGAATAAAAAATAATTGGTTAATATGTAATGTATCTAATAGAAATAAAAGTGACATAAGAAAAACCCCTACAAAGATCATATCATTAGAGTGAGAATTAATAAATGAAATATTTATTTGTGAAAAATATAAATCAATTAATTAATATTTTATATAAATAATAATATAATAATAGGCCATCTCATAGATATTATTGTAACAACATAACCAATGGCATAGAAGTTTAACCCACTGAATGGAAATTGATTAATGAAATCTCATAGAACTATGGTAACATTTGAATAAGAAACCCCTAAAGTAATAATAATCAATTAAAACATTTAAATACCATGAAAATAAAAGAATTAATGATATTAAATATCAAAAGTGTCTGTAGATACACTATAAAACATAGGTAAGTAGTAAAATTTATATTTATCTTACATATGTAAAAAGTTAGTTGAAAGTCCCTTACATTGAGTCCATTTTGTCATGATTTTCCATTATCTTAAGAAATAATTAAGTTGTGTCATTTATTTAATTGTTTTAGAACCTTTTACATGTTAATTTTTATATTTATTTCACTTATAAACAAGTTATATAAAATTAGATAATCAATAATATTTTTTGTCAAATGGTTTGAAAGTATTAGTCTTACGTGTCAAAACTGAGTTTGTTAGGTTGGATGTAGTTGATGAGGTCATTGTTTAAATATATTGATAATAATAATTAGTACATAATAAAAAAAATATTCACATAAATTATACATTTAAAATCATAAGCTATATATTGATATGAAAAATGAACCAACATTACTATCATGGAGACGGTATATCATACGTACTCATGAGTAACATTCCCATTTTTTCAATGAAAATTATCAAATGACTGTAAGTATGATTTAGATTTCTAGAATTACCATTATATAATAAATAAAATACTATTTAACTATATATACTTATATACATATATCTTTTTTTTATTTGGTGATGAAAAATGAATAATCTCATTACTTTGAGGAGGTGGTAGTCCATACAACCATGAATGATGTTATCATTATTTCAGAACGAGAAATGGAAAGAAAAAAATGATATGTTTTCTATAACGATAGATAATTATTTCATGGATATCATAAATATTTCATTTATATCTTATATTCTTATTAAAATCATACTTATTTCTTTCCATGTAAATAATGAACGTATCCAATTTCATTGAGGATGTGGTAGTCCACTGGTCGAAAAATGATGTCATTGTATTCCCAAAAAATGAAAAAAATGTAGGTAAGATTTACATAATAATTAAAATGTATTATTAAATTATAAATATCATACATATAATATAAAAATTTTATTTCCATCATAACATTCCACAATAATATTTGGTAAAGGAAAATATAAGGACATTATTTTGCGAGGTGGTAGTTCATCGTACACACAAACAATGATCTTACTACCCATTTGATGGATTTGTTTGTAGGTGTAGGTAAAAACATTAACATGAATTTTTTATATATTTAGGATAAATTATTTATTATTTAATCATGTAGTATAAATAATTGAAGGGGTGTATAAATAAATAAAACAAAAGTGATCATTGAAAATGATAACATTTTTGGGTAACACCTTTTGGTCTACACTAAATACTCAAATGGATTTATTTCTCCAAAATGTTATGCTTATAGAATTAGAGTATGGATTTTTAAAGATTATTTAGGTCGGGGTTTGTTGAGAATAAAGGGCTAGATAAGTGTGATGTTTGGGGGAGGGTGAGTTCCTTTTTATAGTGGAAGAGGAGAGACATTCTTGTAAATATAAAAAGGTAAATGCTAGTGGGAGTTATTTTTTACATAATGTGCCCGAAATAATGATAAAAACATGATAAAATAGTTGATATGCTTGAATAATCTTCAATTAATTGGTTTTTTACATGTTTCTAGGTCATTTGGACACTTATGAATAATGTTTAACTACCAAGTAAACTTATTTTTTAACTTAGTCACTGTAAATTGTTTTAATTAATTTTGATAATATTTTGTAAATTTTTTTTTAAATTTTTTTAGAAAATATAGTTTTTCTGATTACAATTATGGAATATATTTTTCTAAATTGCAATCACATAAGAGGTAGAAATTGGCCTAAAATTAATCTTAGATATGGGATGAGAAAGCAGGGTTTTGAAGAGAAAAGTTGAATAGTTTGGAATGATTTTATATCCAATATTAATGATAAATTGATTCTAATGACCTATTTTTGATTAACTTATTCACAATATATATAACTATACTTTAAAAAAATTAAAAATATAAATTAATAAAAAAATTAGTTGAAAAAGCAGTTTTTAATAAATATGTTGTATTATTTATTATTCATCAAAATATGAATGTTCTTTAAAAAATATTATTATTTTACCAAAATTAGATTTTGATATTTTTATTTCCATTAATAATTATTTTTTTCGAATAAAATTTATAAAATAGTTAAATTTTAGTTTTAAATCATGTCATCCCTTAAAAGGAGGCAACAATAACTTTTAGAAAAATACTCCCATTTAATGCATAAAATTTGATTTCTTCTTACGATAATTTTAAAAGAGATATCATATAAATTAAAAAACATTTTATTAAATGTATTACATATAAATATATATAAAATAAATTAATAATGATGTTTAATTTAATTTATTATGTTAAAATTATTTTTTGGGAATAAAAATAATTTTCATAGAAACACATCCATGATATTCAATTGGTTTTTATTTTCATTTATAAGTAATTTTTCACTAGAATATGTATTATAAAAACATGTATAAACCATATATTCATAATCTACTTAATAATATTCATTTCTTCCATCCCTAGAACATGGTGATAACACATTTGTTAAATAAATAACGTTAATAGTATATTATTTTCTGGTAAGTCTCAGACGTGCGTGTAACACAAGTTATCAAAAATAAATAAATGTTTCATGTAAGGAAAGACATACATGATGTTATATATAACAAAATAAAATTATGTATTTCATGTAACAAAAGACATCCAATAATTTTAATTAATTTTAATTATGGTATTTTATAATATGTTTGGATGTTATAGTTGGTCTTAGTTGTATTTGAGTATACATCGGGACTATTCCGATATGGTAGTAACTATAGTGACATCGGATTTACGGTCTCGGTCAAGTAGGGGTTTGAGTCTTCAAGGGATAATTTTTGTTGTATTGAATCATCAATAGAAGTCATCATCCACCTGATATGTAGACATTTTTTAAGGTAAAAAAATAGTCACATTATACCCACACCCCCTTCCTTTTTTGAATGAAAATGTCGACAAATATGTCCATTTTAAGGTGTATGTAGATCTCCCTTGTATCCCCCTTTCCCATGGTAGATCATCAATTTTAATTTTATGTTTCACTAGAATATAGATTCATTTGAAGGATAGAGTGATTCAATAAGTTAAATTAATATTCTTTCTATTTAATTTTCTTTTATGTTCACCATGTATTTTATGTGGGTTATTCCCTATTTAAACCGAAATTTTTCTACTTCTATATTTTATATCATTTCAAATTAATATATTGGCTGATATAATATTAGTGGGCCTCTACAAGAATAATGGGGTGGTCCCAATAATTTCCCATATTCTTGTTTTAATTTTTATGTGTTCTTGGGACGGTGATCATGCCATATTTTGGCTGATGAACATGTGTTCAAATTAAATATTTGAATATAAAAGTTGCTCGTAATTACCACCATTTTAATATTAAGAATTTTGAGTATGTGTTTCTTATAATAACATCGTGGTAATACTGTTTCAATGATAATTGGATAAATAAAATGGAGTTTTGAAAAAGTATTTTTGAAAGTAGATTTTAAAATTACAATTATGGGTATGGACACTTTAATAGTTTTTTAAAAGGGAAGTTTACTTTTTTTGGAAATTAAAAATTCGATTTTAATTTTTGGTCTGAAAATGGAAAATAATGTTGTTTTGAAATAATATGTTTGGTATTGTAAGAATTCATCTTTAGACATTGTATTTCTGAAATGATTATTAAAAATGACAGTTTATAACTATATAGGAAATGGTTTTAAAACATGTTTTGGTAATGAAATATATATTATTATAGAATAGAAACATCAAATGTAACTTTTGTGATATTTGGGTGTGTTTTTAGTTATGTTGGATGGTCATCCTAGGGAGACTTGAGCCCCAATAACCCTAGAATAAATTTTTAAACCCAGGGTTAACATGGGCCTTGGGGGATGATGGTATAGATAGTTAAACCAGGGTAAAAACACCTCCACAGGGGGATAAATGTAATTATGGCTAACCTGGGTTGAACATGGCCTATAGGGGGTACCAGGGGCTATATGGATGGATATATCACCTGAATTTTTCACTTTGGATAGGGATAAGTATATTACCCTTAGTCATCATATAGATTACATGATAACTAAGACATGAATAATGTTAACAAAACACTAGGTGAAGAAGTAATGAACCATTCCTTGTGTGTAATTTTCTCTTAGGATATAACTTTTATTAAATGATATCTTTTAAATTGTTTAAAATAGCTATATTTGTAACTTTCTCCCAAATATTTCTACATGAACTATATATATGACTGGTTATATTTAGGTCCTCCATTGCTGGTGACATAATATTCTGTATACAATCCTGGATTGTTTATCCTTGGAACCCAAGTAGACACTGTTATTTGACATAGGGTAATTTTAGGGGAAATCCCAATTATTGTTTCATGTAGTTCATATGAATGTGTTGGATTTGGGTGGCAGGAGGGACATAGAATCAGGTATAGTTTGGGATAGTATATTAGTATCTACTTTATATTGTTCGTTCTTTACTTATAATGTATGATCCATGAAATGGGGATTCGATATGAGTTACACATTCATTTATATTTACAAATGATTTTGTATTTTTTTCTCTTTAACTAAAGGTTTTGAATATATGATTAATATCTTCATAATATTATTTCCAATATTACATAACTTTAATATGTGGTCATATTCACAACACATTTTATTTAGAGACCACCCCTTCAAGTTATTTTCCTCTAGTGTGTGAGGAGGCATCCCTAACAATTTTTGGAACATTAAATACAGGAACAAAATAGTGTCATAAGGATATAGAAAGATATAAAGTTGCATCAAAGGTAGAATTCCTTTGATTTCATATTTTTCAATTATAGATATAATAATATAATGTTTCTAGGATTAGTAATGAGGTCATGGGTGGGGTTCTATAACCAAATACACAGGGGAAAATCCACATTTTTTGGGGGTAGGAATTGTAATTTTTCTCAGCATTTTGTGAATATAATAACATCAAACTTAGGTTTATTACATGAAAATTATATAATTTGTATATGGGATATTATCCTAGTGTCTATATGTATGTGATGGTGTATGAATTTATGAATTAGGGTAGGATCAAAGGTTGGTATGTCATATAAATATTTCCTATGATTGATAGATGCATGGATTCATATGTGATAATGTATTATATAATGTTTATAAATATTTTGTATTGTGATTTAAATCTCCATATGAATTTCTATATTTTAAAGTGGTTGGTATTTAAAGTGTAAGAAACCATTTGTATGTTTTAAATATAAGTGAATAGTGAAATTCTAGTTTACTAACTCCTCATGTGAATATTGGATAATTATTAAGAGAAAAATACATGATAAGTGGAATATTTTTAATAAATAATGATCCTTTAATCATCTTAATAGTTGTTTTTCATCATAAAACATCAATAAAATTCTATTTATCTAAAACCACAGAATGTGAAATTTAATAAATCATTCAAAATTTGAAATATTTGGGAATTATTTTTCATAAAAATTAGTAGCTTTGTGTTCTAATTTTTTATAAATTTAAATGAAATATTATGGGATATTTTGGGAATTTATTTATGGGTATCCCTCATTGTTGTGACAAGACCCTATTTATGTGTAGCTCAGGGATGAGGAAAGGGATCCACAACAGTGATACACATGTATATGGGTGGTGATACCTATATATATTTTGATGTACAATATTGTGAAATTTTACCTCATGTGATTTAGGATAGGCATCAACCATAGGGTTGTGAGTTGTTTCCTTGTATTTCAGTCTCTTTTAACCCTCATGGTTTGCTGACTCATATAGTAATGTTTTTACTATAATTGGTGTCTAGTCTTGTTGTTACATTTAGTCATATTGTGTTGATAGGTTTAGGAATTAGAGTATGTGGTCGTCATATTCATGTTAGACTCCAATTGTTTTGGAAATGGGGTTGTATTTCTACAAATGAGTAGGGGCATGCGTGATAATTGTCCAATGGGGAATGATGTGAGAGACATGTAAACATTAGAATATGGTCCATGGTGGGATGATTCAGTGAGTATTGGTGATATAAGGTAATCAAGAAGATATTTAACCAATCTCTATCCCAGGATATATGCATAAATCGTGGATAGAAACTTCAACTTGGGGAATCAATGTCAAAAAATTCCATCGAGTGTATCAATTCAACACATATTTGAAAATGGTTTCTATCAGTCATAAAACATTATGTACTAGATACTTTTGATCTTAAATTTTTTTTGAATCTAGGATCATTTAAATTCCTATATGTTTATCATCCCATAGAGTCTTGACATTTTTTATGTATTAAGGGTATATAGAATGGTTTAGGAATTATGATATGTGGTGGGATACTCTGTCTTGGTATAAGGAACATGATGTGATCGTAGGTGTATAGTTTAGGCTTGGATGTTCCATAGAGATACCATGAGAAGTTATTGATATGAACTGTTTGTTACCATGTCTTTTTGGTTATATGAATTTCTGATTTTTTGTGATCAAGTTGTCTAGGATTGTTTATAAGATCTATATTAGTGTGATGCCTAATCATTTGGCCATTCGAGGTATTGTGTTTTGCAGTGAGTGTGACTATGCATTCTCTATTGGGTGTAAATTGAGAAATGGGCATTCATTTGTTGTGTTATGGCTTGGTTAGGTTTATTTCATTGAATGTGAGTTGGTTTAGAATTTTTAAAACTCAAGGGATTGTGAGTCACATGTTGTAATTTGTTACTATGATAGTTTTTCTCCCTCAGGGTTGTATAGAAATCATAATGGAAATAAAAAATTAGTGGTATGAATTTTCCTTGATGGGATAAGAAGACATATATTTAGATCTATAAATCATTATTTAAATGTTCATTATGTATTTTGTGTTCTCTATTTTGAGTCATTTTGGTTTGGTCTTCATAAAATAATCCTCTAGTGGATTGGTGGTAAGTCATTAAATTCATGAAGTTTCTCATTTTTGGTTTCTGAATTATTGATAGAAGTCATGTAACCATTGTTGTTTTGATCAATAGGTTCTTCTTTATGTGAGGTGGCTATAGAATTTTTAATTCTTTTGGGAAGTAAATCTTGTTATGTCTTTATAAATATGAAAATATACTTTGAGGAATTCGTGACATTGAGAAGGATCGATTTAAGCTAGAATAATCATCAAATTTACCTCTAATAGGTGAATCATGGTATTATTTTTTGGGTGATATTTGAACAGAAGGACCAACATTAATTAGAATAATAATATTTAGGATTCTTCCATGAGAGGTATAAGTGATGTAATTTGGTGGGTAGTTTACCATAATATGTTTTGTATTGTTTCATTCCTCTTTAGTGAGGGTTTTATGGATGTTGTGTATGAAAGTATTATAATATTGATATGAGTGTTTGCTAATGAGTCTTGTATTTTTCATGATTTTGAGTTGGATGACCATGTTTGAATTTTGTACATTGTGAAAAACGAGACATATGAAACATAGATCAGGAGTTTTTTTCCTTGGGTGACATTAAGAAAACTCCTTGGTTGAGAGATTCAAATCACGGTTGGAACTTATATTAAGGTGTCAGTCTACGGTACGACAAGACATTAGGCTAGTATATATAAATTCTCACTATTCATAGATAAATAATTAAAGAAAAATAGATGCAACATTAAATAAAATTCAACAATGTATGTCATATCGAGACATTCTAGAAATGATCGAAGTATGGATCAAATCAATGGGGGTTCAATGCCTATTATTGAGCATGATAATGAGGCTAGTTATGGGAAGTTAATTTGGGGAGTTCTATTCTTGTATCTGTTTTGAAATCAGTTTTTTTTTCAGATAATTACGTACTATGTATAGTGTATAGGTTATTTTGATCAGATGCTATGATGATGTGTTGACTAGTATTGATGATAATTCTAGGATATTATCTCGTGATTGTAACAGTGTTTTTGTATTTATAAGTGGAAATGTAATGTATGATATGAGGAGTGGGTATATTATCTAACAATGTTTTGGGGTAAAACTATAGTATTTAGGTCATTTATATTCGAGAAGTTAAAACTAGTTGATCTGGTTTGGTACTAGGAACTAGAGTTTTGTATAGTGTTTCTTCTGGTGCATAGACTAAGAGATTTGTGTTTCATGTTGGAACCTCGTGTTGACCTATCTAGATCAAGAATCTTGGGGTGGTTTGTCTTCACTTAGATTGAAATCCTATGGACAACCATTGGGTTAGTATGAAATATGTTGAGGTTTAGATTTACAACATTTTATGATATCTTGAATGAGTCTATATGGCTATCAGTGGGTGTTTATGGGTGTATATAATATTGGTTTGTAGTCTTTGACTGGTAATAAAGATTTACTATTATTGGGATAACACCATTGGTTTCTTGATTGTATAGTGATTATTTTAATTTAATTTATTAAACATCATAAATATTGTGTTGAAAAAAATTGGGTGAGGGTTCACTTAAAAAAGACTAAATAGTTACTAGATGTTAGTAATATCAGTTGTATTTGAATATGTTGGTTAGAGGTTGGTGACCAGTGGTCATGTGATAAAAGACTTGATTTCCAAAAATGTGTAATTCCAAATATAAATTTTTTAGATGAATTGATCTTCGGGATTTTAAGATTGTTATGTCGTACATGAATGAAATTTCGAGGGAATCTATTTTAAGTTGTTAGTCTTAGAAGGGAGACTACATTATTTGGATGAAGATTCTGGTTAGAATGGTCAGGTGAATATTCACAGAATCCATGCATGATGTGTGATTCTAGTTAATCAAGAGTTTGAGGATGTCATTGTTAGTTGGGCATCGTGTATTGGTTTTTTTCTTTATTGGTTTCAAGGTTCATGTTCATATATTTTTTTTATGTTTTAATGTTTATTTTCTCATTTTGGTATTACTATTACTAATGCAATGAACATGTTTCATTCGAGATATGTGTATTGGTGTAATATAATTATATAGTTTACAGATGAGATATTTTATTTTGGGGAAATTATAACACCCCATATATGTATGGGTATTTGGATTTGATGAACATTTTAATTATTCTTTTATTATAGGGGTAAGTTTTTCCATCAAAATTTGGATTCAAAAGTTGATCGGTTAAAATCCACCAAAGAGACCATTTAGTCATGGAATGAGGGTATCAAGGGATGTATGAAGTATTAGGTGGCTAAGAAAAATATTTTGGATAAAAAAGTGATTCAATTCCCATTGGAAGGATACAGATGGGCCATTTTCTAGTCAGTGGAATTCTTGTAGGTCTGTAGGTCTTCAAGAGTCCACTCGATGTCTAGTGATCCTTGAATTTTCCAGAGAGTGACTCTAATTTTTAATTATTAAATTTTAGGATAATGTTTTATTATACCGCCTCACCCATAAATTCTTTTAAAAAAATTATACAGTCATTGTTATATCTTCCAAGTGTTGGATCTCTCCCATTCATCACCCATGAATTATTTAGATCTCCACTAAAACTAGTTTGTTTCTATCACCATTAAATTTATTTGAAGTCTACATGTGATTATAAGATTCAAAATTCTTATTTTTATTATTTCATTTTTTTAACTATTCCCCATTTAATTTATGATGGACATTCCCAATTTTTAGAGTTTTTGTTTTAAAATCCAATTTATCTCATCTAGGCTTGAAACTAAGGATACTATTTGATGAGTGGTTATCTCAAAGTTTAATGATGAATTTCCCTAAAATTTATCATATAAACCTTTCAATTTATCTACGTACATGGGGTAGGGGTCCCACAGGTTGTCTGGTAATAAGTATGGGTTCTCATTAAATGTTTTGAAATGAATATTGACAATCATTAATAATATTGTCATTTTGAGACATGTGAGAAAGTGGGTCTTAGTTTAACTCCATGATAATATTTTGACCTTGTTAATTGATCAAATAAAAGGAACTTTTTTTGAAATGGTATTTTTTGATTGTTTCACTTAAATGTTGAATTTTTTATATGGAAGTTATAACAATTTTTAGAAATATTAGTTTATTTTTTTGGCTATATTAAATTGGCCTTTTCGAAAATGTTATAAAAAATTATTTTGATTTCACGTGTTTAGTAATTTTTTAACAGGTATTTGAAGTTGTATTTTGGAAATATTTTTTGGAAATTATAATTGACATAAATATTGGAAATAGATTTAAAATGAAGATTTATATTGGAATAGAGTTTTTATTAGAATGGAAATGATAAAAAATCCTTGTTCATTATTTGTGATTTTTTGAAATATTCTTGATGGGAAATCCAATGTGAACATAAAAATTAAGGGTGTTATAGTATTGATGAATAACTAATAGGAAACACCACCCTAGTATTAATGGTTGGCATCAGGTTCACACAACCCCTAGATGACACTAATACATAAGGTTAACCTAAGGTGAATGGGACACCTTGGGGATGAAAGGATAGAGGGATGGATATATTACCCTAGAATGGTTTTATAGGTAATGGTTGATATATTTCCAATTTCTAGGAGATTATTAGTATGATTATCTGAATGTGACAAAAAATCATTGACATTTGATGAAGCAGGTATGTACTATTCTTATGGTAAACATTCACATATATATTGGTGTTTGTTTATGGCATAAAATTTAAAACAGTTTAAATGGTTTTATTTGAAATTATATACACAAAATTTTTATATAAGCAATATATAATGCTAGTTATATTTGGTGACTCAATTATTGGTGGCCTATTGAGTTTTACTGACTCCCTACATGGGCCACTATGTCACTTGGGTGCCAGATAAATCAATGTTATTTGTCGAATGGGTTGGTTTGGGGAAGGCATGTTATTATTGCATGGGGTTAAGTATTATAGGATACAGGTGGGTGATGGGACCGAGTATCACTCGATTCTAGTTATGGGTCGTCTATATACTCTTATTTTATTTTATTTCATCTTTACATATTGTGTATGATCCCCCAAGAGGGATCAAGAATATGCAATGAATTCATTAATTAATTCACTTGGTGATTTATTATTTTATTGAATGTTCCCTTGTCGTGATGTATATATGGGTGCAATTTGAGTTATTTTATTTCTTCTTAAACATTACAATGATATGATGATATAGTCTCAATAAGTTATCTTCTTATTAAAACATAGATAGTTCACAACCTCTAGAACATGTAAAGGATAACGAATGTTTTGCGGTGATTGTCAGTCCAATCATCGAATATTGTCTTGGGGTAGTGGGTTGTTACATATTATTTCATTAATTAATTATTTCATTCATTTTATCTTACCCAAATAGGCAAGTAAATTCAATCCTCCATAAAATTAAATAAAATATATTTATTAAAATTTTACAAATATATTCTTTAAACATTATGGAAACATAGAGAACAGTAACAACATTAATATGTATTTAATACAAAACTAAGTATTCATTAAACTAGTTCTATATATCTTGTAGCCTAGTTTTATGTAAAAATTAATTTTATTTCATTTTATATTTGTTTAAGAGTATATATCTAGGAATAAAATGTACATAAAATAATCAATTTAATTATGAATATTGTATTAATCACCTCCCATGTTTATTAATAATACATAATTTTTGAATTAATTGCAAAATGATAATATAAATTACACAATAAGACACTTAATTAATTACTATTTATGTGAATTGAATATAAAATAAGTGGAATAAATTATTTTATAATATAAAAAATAATTAGACAACACATATTATTTATTTTCACTTTACTTTAAAATTAAATAATCATTATTTTTTACACAATTTCACATCATGTGCTTTATATTTCCAATTAATTGATTTATTGACCACTAGATCATCTATATTGAATAAATATTATTCGAATTGATGACATTACTACGTCAACATGTGAATAAAATACAACACACTAGTTTTAACTACATGATAACAACATTATTTTCATTAATTATCATGTTTCTTGGCTATTAGTCATAAACTTCGCAATATTAAATTTTAACACATCATTTATTAGTTTTATCTAAAATGGTAAAAATGAATCGACCACACTAGAATTCCATGAGTTGAATGATGTTTTTTCTAACATATCATGTTCATCTGGGTTGGTCCGCACGTGGATTTCATTTACTTCATTCCACATGTGTTTTCTAATGAATGACCAACGTTTATCATGTTTTTTCTAAATGAAATATACATGGGTACATGAAATATTGTAAAGGGAAACATGTTGTATAGTTTAGGTTTAATGAATCCAAATATTTGGAACATACTGATAAAATCATTAAATATTTTTTATGTATCGGTATCCCACACTTTGTTATATGATCAAGAATAGAGAAAGAAAATTGAAAACATTGATTTTTGGATATAATGAATTAATAATCCTAAAATGAAATCATACAAAAAATTCATATCATCAATCAAAAATTAAAAAAATTAAATTATTTTATTGTTCACTCTAATACAAATTGACTGATCAATGCCAAAAAGAAGTGGCATTGGGTAAACGAAAAATTATTTCACTATACATTTACTATAAAAGAACTAAGTGTTCAACAACTTCCATTACAAGCTACACCAAATTATAGAAGATCACATTATATTAAAAAAATTATTAGTAAATATATAATAATAACATATATGGAAAATAATTAAATCTTATTACTATTGGACGATAGATAATTAATATGTTTTTATATTGAATAAAGTTATCTTTTACAAAAGTTTTTTTTCATTAAACCATTTCATTTATTTTAAACTGTTAATTTTCAAAAACTTCAACTAAAATATAATATAATATAATTAATTATTTGATTCCCCACAACAAAATCATTTTATTATGAAGTTTGTAATTTTTTTAAAATCATGATCATTAGTTCGAAAATATGGTTTTTATGAAACATATAATATTAATGAAATTTTCATTATATAAGAGAATCCATAAACATTAAAATAAAATTATAGTAATAAAACTCATATTTAAGTAATTAAATTATGTATTTTAAAATATTGAATCCAAAAATAAGTCATGTTTCAAACATTTTTATTACAATAATTGAAATGTTACTTTAATAAAATTCATATTTGTTATTTTCTTCTAAAGGAGTGTTTTGATGGAGATATTTAGATTCTTATTTAAATGAATCCCACCACCATTCATTTATTTTATAATAGACTAGTTTATATCCAAAAAATTAGTATATAGGATTATCATATCCTATACATACTTTTTTTACTTAATAATAGTGTACTAAAAAAACCTATTATTTTCATTGTGTGTGTTTATTTTAAATAAAAAATTTAACACAGTCAATATTTTAAATATAATAATTTTTATTTTTAAATTTGAACGTTCAATTATGGTGAATCTACCAATATTAATTTTTATCAATAATATTAATAACTTTTTATCAAAATTAAATACCAAGTTACAAATAAATTATGATTAACATTAAAAAGAAAGAAGAAAAAACTAAAAATATCTATATATTGTTTAAAAAATTTGTGGATGCGGACAATAAAGAAAGACAAACACTTCCCCAATATATTGACTACTTCTGAGCTACTATCCTTTGAAATGTAATAATACCTTATTTAAAAAGTAATGGTCCCTTTCAAAACTACCAATCAATTAACTTGTAAAATGATGATAGTTGAACACTTCATGAATCATATGTCCCTCAAATTTATTATTTTAAAAATACCACACTATAACACATAGAACCCTATATCACATTGAAAATATTTTGGTAAACATTAGTTTTAATATGGCCTTGATTTATTAATATAATTGAATGTAAATTTAAAGTCCCTTACATAAGTATTATATAATACATAATTTTTCATCATAATGGTATTCCTTAAAATTTATTCAACTAATAAAACACAAGGTTTTATATGCATCTTCTTTAAAATAAAATTGAGTTAGTTGATATCATACATTACATGCATGAAAAAATCTAAATGAACCTTGATATAATAATCCTTTATAACAATACTGTTATATTGGTAGGGATGAAAATCTATAGTGACATTATAAAATAAAATAAGTATACATATTTTATATAATAAATATATATTGAATAATTAACCATAATTAAGTAATAAATTTTTAGAAATGTAATTTTAGGTCCCAAAATTGTTTTTTCAAAAATGATATATATTAAATTCTATGAATAAACATTATAATTAATATATACTAATTTTAGAGTTTTCATATCATGGAATTATTATCATTTTTGAAATAATAATTTGATTATTATCTTATATTCAATTTTAAGGATTTTTTAAAATGGTTATTTTATAGTTAATACTATAAAATATCATTTTTTTATAACTGTCATTTCATTTCATTAAATAATTTAATTTAAATATCCCATTATAATTTTAATTTCATCTAAAAATAAAATTAGAATCCATTAATTTGGGATAATATAATTAATTACATAGAAATCAACATTATACATGCTTTTGGAATATGCTTATTTTGGGCCATAAAAACTCATTATTATAAAACATTATTTTTATCCATGAAATATATTTTATTTTAATAAATTAAATTAATGAATAATAATTCTTTGAATTAAAAAAATAGAAATATTATATATTTAATTAAATAATTCAATGTTCATTTAAAGTATTTTATAAGGAAAGGAATATAAGTAAATTTAATTTTATCCAAATAATGTTTCATTTAAGAAAAATAGAATTTCAATGTGTTTTTCACACTTATTTAAAATTAAATTATAATAAATATAATTGATTAATATGTTGAAATGGATTCAATATTTGGAATCATAGTAATTAATATAATGAAATATTTTCTACAATATTTTTTCATAATGATTAATAAAAATAATAAAATTTTGTTACAATGGTTAATGTAAAAATGGGCTTACCAGGGTGGGATAAACAAAGATATATTTTTATAAATTCAACCTAAATAAACCCATTTCATATTATTTAAAGATTAATCAACCTTATAAAATCACAAATTCTAATTCATGGCCATTTAGGGCTAATTTAATATTAAAATGGTCATATATTAATGTTGTATTGTACGTAATTCCATGTGTGTACCTCCCCTCACATATAAAATAGAACCACTCTAACTCCCCTATTCAAACAATTTGAGCCTTCTAGATTCTAAAATCCCAACATCAAAACCTTCACACATTCTATCCCGTCATCATAGAGTCCATATTCATTACTTACGATAAATGTTTAAAGGATTAAGGTATAATCCAAAGGAGGTCTATCGGTGAAGATTAGGTTAGTGCCCTTATGAAATGTAGATACCTTGGTTTTTCCCTATAACACTTTGAAATATTTCTAAAAATATTTTTAGAGTGAGGTGCTAAGATGACGCATTATAACGAGACCCAATGTGACCATAATTAATTTCCTAAAAATATTAAATACATTTTTAATACACATGTGGTTTTTCAAAAATAATATAATATATTCTTAATGGAACCTCGGATCAGAAATATGATTACACAATTTAGTCCGAGAGGTGGAGCTTACCCTAGGTGTGATATAAATTTTTCCGACACCAATCATCTGCAGAAAAAGTTACCAAGGATGTAACTATAAAAAAAATAATTAAACAAATTATTATATTTTTAACACTAATCCTAATAAATCAGGTATAGGGAATAAAACTGAAATTCTGAGACCATGATTAAGTTTATAATTCATTGTTTTCCCTATACACAAACTAAATGTGGTCGGTTGGGATATTTGGATGACACATTCCTTAACAGAACATTCAGTGAGTTAATTAATTAAATTATTTAAGTTGTTATTTCTTTGACCATGATGGAAAATCTATAAATATATCACCATGAAGTCATTCCCATGTTTATCCTCTTATTCATAATATTTTTATATGGTCTCTCTCCTTCCTTCCATTGGTCAATTATGATGAAATAAAATAGAAATATAGACAACAGTAGATCAAGAAACATCAAATGAAGCGACATCTCCTGAATTGAAAAAAAACTTGTTATTAACTAATTATTGATCCATAATTGAGGTAAGAATCATTATTTTTGGTTTTCCAACCTTTTAATTTAAATATTGAGCATGATCAATTAACTATATTTAATTTTCATTAATTTGAACACCCTTTCCATGTTACAATATTTGGAGTCAAAATTTATTTCATATTTTTTCATCTAACCCAAAATCCCTATTTTTGATTACCAGTCAAGAATGATTGACCAATGATGTTAAAAACATTGTTACTAGTGATTTCCCCCACCACATCTATTAATTATTCATTGTTAGTCCTCAGGGTCTCGAATCGATTTTTCTAGAGTGGGTATGAATGTGGTCAAACCCCCAGAATTTTTGGGGTTTCATTAACAACATATGGATCAACAGTTTGGGGAAGGATTGATAAATGAGTGGGATAATGTTTGGTGAATGAATCAGATTGGTACTACTGGTGCATGTTTGTGATCATAGGTGGTTGGAGATATAAGAGATAATCCATGTTTTTTCAGTTGGTGCATGATGATGAAGTCTACTGTGAGAAAATTAGTTTTGAGTGGATGTCAAGTGTGATATCTCATGGCATAGGCCTTTTGGTGTGTATGTGATAATGTATGACCATAGATCTCTGATGACGTGGTTGGATGTGGTCAATAAGGCAAGTGTTAATAGAAATAATAACTATTAGTAATAATTGGTTATAAGTTAATAAATTTTAAAGTGGGGATTTTTTATTATTAATATACAAAATAATAATAATAATAATGTTGGCATAAATTTTGATAGATAAGATAATCAATATTTAATGATATTTAAATGTTGAATTCAATGAAATTAGATATGAGATATGAGTAAGTGGAGATATAGGAAAGTAAAAAAAATAATGGAATTAATGGTTGAAAAGAATGGAAGACGTTAGCCATCAAAAAAATGATGAAGTCCTCAATTGGTGTATAAGCTCTTTTCAAGGTGAGTAAAAAAGAAGGGGGGTTAAAAGAAATTAAAAAATATATAATATTTTTTTAAATTTTGTTTGAAATTTTTTTTGGCTGTAATGTATTCATACAACATCAGATTGATGAACCATCATCATTACTGTAACCCTAGAATTGAGATGATCATTTTATGACCAATGTTGGATAAATTTTTTCATACTTCTACCTCAGGTCAATGAAACAGCCAATAATAATAAAATTATAATCATTACTACATCTTGTATCTGACATAGATCACTTATACAGTGTGGGAATGAAGAACCCACTTTGACGATATGATCCTAAATGTGAGGCCAAAATTTCAATACCAATTTCAGATATTTAATTCAGAGTCATGGATTGGGCCTAAGAGATACAATTTGAGCGTAATGCTCGGAAATATGACATTTTCATCAATTATCCAATTGGGGATAATTAATGGTCTTTCCAGTGTGTTTTCAGTAAGGATCAGAATGAAGTGATCCATATATTTTATTTTTTTATCGATATGTGCGTCCCATGAGAAACTCTTCATGAACAATGTGGTGAAATGAAACATCGTCACCCGGTGTCAGATTCGGGATAATGAATTTGTTAGCCTTTGTTCTTTTCATCAATGATCACAAGGGTGCGATCCATTTAGTTACCCATGGATGTTTGAGGAGGAATATGAGTAAAATAACATTTATTTTCTTTGGACTAATGATGAACATTTAGCTCTCATCGGCCTTTTGGCCAGATATTCCGTGTACACAAGAGCATGATGGCATGTATAGGGGTACAAGATTGTAGTTCAGTACCCGACTTTGAATAGGTACATATCTGGGTGAGGAAGAGGTGTGAAACATTGTGGGGGATCCATACACACTGTGTACCACATTATTAATCATCTGCCTCTCATATAACCCTCATTTGAATAGGGATTTTGGCCCGTGAGTAGCCTATCCTATGTGTTTTTTCACATAGAACATGACGGACCCCTTATAAATGAATTTGTAGATACAATGTGAATTGTTCTAGGCACAACAGCTATCAGAGGTAACAATTTATGATGGAAGTGAACAACCCTGATCACCAGAGACTTAATCTAGAGAGGAATCACCAATCTTCATGTGTGTAGGTCTTATATAGGTACCACATAGTAGAAACCCCCAATCGGGTTGGGCGTGGATCCTTGATAACATAGAGTGTGACCCCGTTGTGATCCGAAGGAGCGAGTAATCATCATTTAGAGTTGAAACCACCATCTAAATGGTTTCCTTCATCCACCTTCCATGTGGAACCCCCTGTATCAGCTATGACATATGTCCTCGATGACCAGGGTGGAGCCCCCTGTTGAACTAGGGTGCAAGCCCCCGTGATACTAGAGTGGAACACCCCATATTCATGGTCACAGGTCCTATATGATTAATATCATAGTAGAACCACCTATATAACTAGGGCACGAGGCATCTACAATGAGTTTGGGCCCACTCGACTATGAAAAATAGCCTCAATATGTGCTTTAGTGTAGCTATGGACTCATGAGAAAGTGGAATTCATTCCCCCCCACGATGTGTTTTTATGACGCGAACAAAACTAGGAAGGCATGTCAGTGCCACCCGAAGTAGATAGAGTAAAGGTGTGGTAAATGTGTTCCTTCTAATAATGTGTTTTGGGCAAACATGTGAGGTGATGGGAATCATAGATGGACATACATTAGAACTGTTGGCTACACTTCTTCGTCGGATTAGTTGTGAGACAGAGATCCCCTTACTCACTTGTTTGGGATTCTTTGACGAAGCATATATATATTCTCTTTTAGTAACCACTTCTTAACTATAGTTACTCCCTTTCATAGATTGTTAATGACACATGTGTTATGCCACGTGATTTTTGGGTTTCGCTTCTCATGGTTAGATAAGTCGACTCTACTGGTATATGTATTGATGACTCCACGAGCAGTTCATCATATCACTGTGTTGAGTTCCTTGTGTTTGGCTGAGTTCAATTTTACATTATATTTGGTTTGATCTATTATATCTTATTGTACCATGTTCTATCTACTCCATTCCTTCTAATTTGTTTCTAGTATTTCCCCCCTTCTCCCTTTTTAGGGTGTTCTATTGGGTACATATATACTCACCCCTGCATTGGATTTTCCTACACGTGTTGTGTCTTTTTCATATGACGGATAGGTCAAACAAGTATTTAGAGGATCATAGAGTTATTAGGTACCTAGACCATGTATAGTGGTCATAATAAGGGATTCAGTAGATGGATTTTCTCATATATTTTACTTGTCTAGAATTCTATTAGGTTTGGTCATATTTTAGGTTTGGGAGTGTATTTTTCTGCTTTTATTTTCAGTTTTCATTACTGTTCATGGTTATTTTTAGTGGTCCATGAATATTTTGTATATTTATAGTAGTGTTACATCTTTTATTTCATCCACTTTTCACTTCTTATTGAGTTGGTTGTGCATGGGTGTACATGTATTTATGAAATTGCCACTCTATGTTTAGTGTACCTTCGATGCTTGTCACATGGCACAGGACAATGGTGGTGGTCATTGGGTAGTTGTAGATCAATCCCCAACTTAGATAGGTTTGTGAATGATTGGTATGAGAGTTGTATTGACCATTGGGATGTTTTTCAGACATTTACCCAAAAAGGCCTTGGTTAGGTTTAGGTATATAATGTCAAAGTTTCTCGAGTGTGGATCTCATGCCAGGGAGTCCAGTGATGGTGCGCTGGCTGACATAGCCATTCACCAGGACCCTAACTACCTACCTGCTAAATCAGCAGCCTGATACATTGTTTCAGGGATTAATGGTACATGCATCATATTGGATCGTGTCATTGATTTTAAATCTTGAGTCATCTCCCCATTGTTATGTATATATATATATATATTCTCAAATGAATGTGGTATATCTCAGACACTTTCGACATACCTCTTTGATGATATGAATCTATGAAATATGCTATGGTTCTTGATAATGATATAACAACTGATGGGAACTTATTTTGTGGTCCATTCCACGATCCCCTTCCCCCATGTGGGAATGTAACAATACGTCCACAAGTAGGTAAGTAAATAATCATAGCAGGGCATGCTAAGCCTGTGTACAGGATGATTACACTCTACGAGTTCCAGCATTAGAGACAACAACGGTTCCATAGTGAGCCAGATCCTTAGGTAGTAGAGGGTTGGAAAAAGTTGGTGGTCCGCACCTTCTGGATTTATCAAACCCCAAAAAATCAAATCGTGGTTTTTATAGATCGACTTTTCCACAGAGCCGTAGGGAATTGGTGGAGGCTAGTTACTCAGATGCACGATGAGTCAATGCCCTTGTGGGATGACTTATATATTCTATTTTTTAAGGAGTAATACCCCTCCCTCTTATTCTTTTTTCTGAATTAGGAGCATCTAGTGCATCAAAAATGATGGATGGCGATGTCTAGGTATGTAGTGATACTTTCAGAACTTATGTGTTCCACCGTTGGCATGATCTCTTTCTTGTATTGACATGAATGGAAGTATGATAAGGGAGTATGTAAAGAGATATATGTCAGTATTGTTCACTTATGAATCCAAACCTATGCTTGGATTCAAGAGTCTGACACTAGTGACAGTAATCTTTATGTCATAGGGAATCTAGTTAGTTGGACCTGGTAATGGAAATCTTAGAGCGGAGTCGTCTACAGCAGCTAGCAAGCGCCATTCGGTGGGATCTCGGCATAGGAAACCTTTTCATTATAAGGCTCATGCGCATGGTCTTATGGGGACAAGATAGTGAAGAGGATCATAGAGACCCCGATAGGGGAAGTGATTTACATTTTATGGGTGAGAAAACATGGAATAAGACTTCCAAATTAGATGTTCTGAGAATCATGGGTAGATAGCTAATGTACCACCACAACAGACACAACGCCGTGAACAACTATGTCCCTAGAATGGACATGGTGGTCCATAAAAAGGAGGAGCTGGAAGAGGATCAATAGGAGTTATGGGAAGGGGAAATCACTATAAGAACCTTCCACCACCACCAGGAAGCCAACGTTAGGCTCAGGGAGCTGGAGGTCGGGGATTCTGCCATCTACAGGCTTTGGATGTTTATGATACTACAGTGAGAGAGATGATAAGAGCTTCCTTATTGAGTTTTAAAAAAGGGTGATTTGTGGCATCATTGTAACCATATATTGGCATTGTTGGACAAAAATTTAAATCCATGGGGAATAGTCCCTCTGACTTGTGCATTCAGGGTGAGGTTATACGATGGAGAGTCACAACTGGTCCTAGTGTTGCCATTGGTGTTTTTATACTTGAACTATTTTTCTTCGGATGCCACGAGTGGGTGTGGTGGAGTTTCTGGGTTTGGTAAATTCTTTGAAAGAGTGGATAAGACACATGGGGTATGCCACATTGATTTCTGTGTCTATATTTTCATGGTTCTATGAGTCTACTCACTCGCATTATCCTTTAGTACCCTTGCATGATCAAAGTAAACCTTGATAGAGTGATATAATGTTATCAAATAGAGGTTGAGGTTGTTGAGATATAATGAAAAGAACAACCTGACTCACTACATAGATTTTGCAGTAGTAGTTTTCACTATGGGGTTGTGGAGGAACACCCTTCTGGGGGACATTGACTATGTGGTCTTTCGTGACATGATATTCTTATGAGTTTAACCTAAGAGATTTTATGAATTAGGGAATCACACTATCATTTTTTCAGATATGGATGGTGATTGTAGTCATATTACGAGAGTATGTGATGTGTGAGTTTCAAAATTTTTTTGGTTATACATCCCGGTGTAGGGAAGATCCAAGGGAAGGGTTAGTGTCTCCACCTCATTTCATAGTTTGTACTTTTCATGGATGAAAATATTTTCGGAATTAAAAAATACAGAGACCCTAGTTTTTCCCTGTAATAATTTTTAACATTTTTAAGAATATTTGCAAAGCTAAGTGCTAAGACGAAGTGCAATTCTAAGGTCTGGTGTTCCCATAATTAATTTTATAAAAATAATAATTATATTTTTCAAGATCAAAAACTATTCTTTCATTAATAATAGAATATTTCATAAATGGAACCTTAGATTAGAAATCTTGTGGATTGGTTGAATTTTGGATGTGGCTTTTACCATATGTGTGACATAAATTTTGTTTCCATAGATCATATTTATAAATAGTTAACAAGAACATAACCATAAATAAAACAATTAAATACAATAATTAAAATTTTAATGATAATACTAATAACTCTTGAATGGGGACTCATATGGGAAATCTCTTACCACCTTTGAGTTTGTAATGTAGTTTTTTACCTAGGCGTGACCTAAATATGGTTGGCACAGCATATTCGGATGAGACAGTCTTTGATGGTACATTCAGTGAGTTAATTAGCTAATTAACTTTTGAACTAGATAAAAAATATTTAAATATATCACCCTAAAAACATTCACAAGGTTAGACACATAATCCTGAAAATTTTCTAAGAGATCTATCATTCCTTCCTTTGGCCAATCCTGACAAAGGACAATGAAACTCCAGATCAGAGCGGATCAGGATGTGGTGAACGCAGCAACATCTCTCAAATTATAGGAAAACACTCTCTTCACTAATGATAGATCCGTAATCAAGGTATGACTCATTATAGGTCGTTTTATTATGTTATAATTAATATATTTAGAATGATCAAATACCTCTATTTGAGCTGTGTTAATTTGAAAACCCTTCCCGTTTGACCTTTTTTGGAGTCTTAATTATTTTCTGATTTCTTCATCTAAACCCAATGCCCAATTTGTGATCATCGGACATTATTGATTGGCCAAAGATGTTTAAAACATCGATATTTGTTCATCCCCCAACAATTCATCACTTTATTCATTTTTGGACCTCTTGGTCATGATTCAACTTTTTCAGTGCCGTTTAGAATGTGGTAGAACCCCCAGATTTGTTGTGGCGGCATGAAAGACATGCATATTAATAGTTTGGATACAAATTGATAAATGAGGGGGATGATGTTTGGTGGACAGATTAGATGTAACACCCCAAGCTTCTACTGTACGCTTCTCTTTGAATAATGCGATAGCGTGTGTTGTACGCAACACCGAGTTCTAACAACCAATCAAACTAGCCGTTATGAATAGTAATACCAAATTTTTGAAATTATATATATTTTATATTTTAAAATGGACTTCATTTTTGGATTCGGAATATCGAATTTAGCCTAAGGTGAAATTTTGGTACTTTTCGGATAACTTTCATATTTTGATGAATAGTGAAAATTACTAAATTTTAATTAAAAACAACTTTTTTAATAAAAATAATTAATAGTGATAAATTATGAATTTGAGTGGTTTTAAAGCATATTTAGAATATATTTTTACCATTTAATATAATTTTGGTCATTGGACATAATTTTACAATTAAACTGAACATAAACAATTGTCAATCTTTTGATAGTTATTATCTCTTAAAAACACGCTTTTTGTTTTGACAGTGGTAATTAATTTTAAATTAATTTCTGCCACATCTGTGTTTTGAATTTAGGAAAATTGATTCCATATTTGTAATCAGGATTTTCAAATTGTTTAAATAGGTAACTTTTATTTTTAGACATTTTGAATAATTACTGCGGTAAATATTTTATTTACCATGGTTAAGGGTAAATTCGGTAAATAAGGGTTAAAAAATAATATTATAATAATACTAAATTACCCTAAAACGTGTCTTAACCCTATTGGTTGATACATGGTCGACCATGGACATCTTTGGGTCGATTTTGGGACCCCATGGATCCACTTGTAGGTGATAATGACACTTTATTTTAATTAAGATAAAATGAATACAAAAATGACACAAGCATATATCTTTTATCAAAACAATTGTTACATAGGGTTCTATATGTTGGATTTTAGATTATAAATATTCATTAGAAATATAAAACGATTTCCTACATAATGATATTTTATTTATAATTTTTAGACATTAAATAATTTATTTTATTTATGACACAATGATGATGCAGTAATTGCTATAATAGTGAAAAATTAAAATAATTGATATTATAAATACCCAAATAAATATAATATGAAACTTTTAATGAATTAAACTAATTTTATAGGATAATATGATATATTAGGATTGATTTAATTGACTTTGTTCGAAGAAATAAATCTGTTATGAGTTTCACAAAAATCAACTATTGAATAGTGTCAAAATTGACATAAAAGAGTTCTTAAAACAAATATTATATTATTAATTAATATTAAATTCCTAAAAATCTAAGGTTCGGCCAAGAGACTTATATCATGATAGGTTCATCATTAATGGACCACTTGGGGGTCGCTTGGATGTATGTAGTAAGTTTATTAACAATATTATATAAAAATACAAAGAGACATTGTAAAAGTGAAACTAATTAACTTAGAGTTAATACTTAAAGATAAGGTTAATATAAGTACCCAAATATGTCTAAATTCTATTGGTTGAGTTGTTTTAGACCCATCCCCACCTTAATCATTGAATAATCAACTTTGGATTCATTAGAAACCGAATATGAATTTATTATAAATTAATATTTCTAGCTTTTCCAAAGGTGCCCCTCACCCCTCTTATAAAAGGGCACTCCTCCTTCTCATTTCTTCACACCTTCAAAGCCTTTTGTTTCGGCCAAAATCGGCCCAAATACTCTCCCAACTTCCCTCACTACAACCTAGGGGACTTAGTTTGATCAGAAATCCAACCTACGAAGCCCTTTTTATCAAATCAAAAGGAAGAACCCGAAGAAGAGGTAATGTTTTCACCACCCCTTTTCAAGTTCCTTTCTTCTTCCACTTCTTCTTTATTTGTTCTTACCATTCTAAAATAATAACTCCAGTATCTCACATATACTGTGATGTTATTATAAATATGGTACAACCATATTCAGTATTCTATCCACCCTTTGAATAACATGTCACCATACGTGCGTACGTACGGCTAACCGTATCCACGTCGTGGTGTAATTGTTATTCAATATAATATTATTTGGATGGGTATAATAATGATGTGTAACTCATGTAAATAATAAATATAACATGTTAAGGATTCTTTATATATGATATACCATCCATTTATATATTATTTTAATATCAAAAGAATGATATTGTCGCTCGTGCGTACGTACGGACTACCGTCTCCACAAACGCGATGAGATTCATTCTCCATCGTATCCATTCAAGTATAATTATCATTTGATGATTTAAAAAATGATGTTTAAGGACTTGATATCATTATGGATATGAATAATATAAAACCTATCCTTTACAAACATGTCTTACGTAACAAAACATATAAAAGAAAACAAGTAAGTTAACACCCAAACCAACGATAATACTAAGATATTATTATCAAATCAATATTAAAAGATAATATATGATATCATATTAATGTATATGATTATTGTATAATTTAATAACAATTATTTCACCATTATAGAGGTTAACCTACCCCAACCAAGGAAAAGTACAAGGTAAGGGTTATTTCACAATCTCTTCATTATCCGAGGTTGTTTATACGTAATAATCTACTGGGATTTCATTATCATCCACATCCATGTTTCTTCGAAATGTATTTGAAAACATATTTATTATTTACAAGAATATGGGTTAAAGTCATTTATACCCTTGTTTTACTTTTTATAAGAGGTTTATAAAGAAATCTTTCCGTCGTTTTCAAAACAATGTCCTTTTTAACCTTTTCGACGGAATTAAAGTAAGAATGTTTTTTTAACTTATACGGCGGGTGCGGCTATTTTCCGCCATTATAAAATCTTCAAATCATCCCTTACAAGCTTATAAGAATATTTTCAAAGAAAATGTTTTATTTTATATGGAACTTAAATTATTTCAAAATAAAAGGAGATATTTCTTTTAAAAGAATTTTGATTTCATCTATGTCAACATCCTTTGATGGATTTTAAGATTATTTGAAGTTGATTTATTATGATACAAAACATCTATATTGTATTGAAGGTTTTGTGATATGTTTGACTATGGATGTGCTATTTTTATACCATTCATAGTTTATGGTAAAAGTATTGACATTTCTTATGCTAGTTTTAATACGAATGTTTATGTTATGTTTAAACCTTTTCATATGGGAATGCATTGGACTTAATATGTGACGGGTGGAGCCCGCTATAGCTCCTTGATGCATCGGTAGGTCTCATGAGACAAACTAGTGTCTTGTCACAAGGCCTTGACAAAATCTTATTTGTAGTCTTGGAATGAGGCCTTGACTATGTGGTTATGATATTCTGGCATTATGCATTCCATCATTATGAAAGTGGTTATTGATAATGCATGAGATTATTCGATTAGTAGAATACCCATGTGAATAAGTAAATAGAATTATTTCATTTTATTTATGCCATACTATGTTGAAAGTTCAAGTTTGAAAGGCTTTTGTTTTAGTTATACATTGCCTTAAAAGTTTATTCTTATTTATGAAAGTTTCCACTATATTGTTATCCTTACTGGGCATTTGAGCTCACCCCTTTTCTATGTTTCATTTTTCCCAGGAAGTGAAGAAGTAAATTATGAATGACCTGCAGGGATATTATGTGGGGATATGAGTGTTGATTATGGATACATTATGATGTTGTAGTAGTTTTTCATTTTATGATGTAATGTAAAACTTATGAATATATCTAGTGTTTCCAAGACTACTAAACCAATCGGTCTTTCGAGATTTGATCTTTCTTGTGATCATTCCAATGTTATGTAATAATGCACCGACTCTGGGTAACTAGGGTCGGGGTGTTACAGTTGGTATCAGAGGAAGTTTAGTACAAACCTTGGAAGCTAGATTTAGATAAACTCTGATTAGAGCACGTAGACCTAAGATGAACTTTGAGGATTAGTATAGAAGAACTTCCTAGAATTTTGGTATTGTAGAGATTTTGTGAGTTTTCCGAGAAATACATCCCTGTCTGGATACGAGCAGGTAGAGGCGGCTCTCGCACAGATGTACCTAGGGGTAAAACCCAAAAACACCGCTTTGAGCTAGACTCGAACGGGAACTGGTGCACGACAACGGGCCTTGCTGCACTCTTGGTTACGACACTCCCGGGGGATATGCTTAGGATAATTCTCATTTTATTTACAAACCATTATGAAGGGTTTATGAGTATATACATCCTCAAATGAGACATTTTTATGATTATGGATTATATCCATAAATAGTTCAATTTATGTTAAGTGTTTTATAAGTATGGGATTATGTATTTTGATTCATAAACTGATCTAGTTTATGCCATTGTATAGAAATGGCGCCTAGTGGAAGAAATAGAAAATGTATCAATGCACGCACTCCATGTAGGGATTTCCCTCCTGCTCAAGATAATTATAGTGGAGCTGGTGATGCAACTAGAGCCGATCAGCTAATCACCATACTGGGACAACTTACTCAGGTTATGAATAATAACCTTACCCGTATGGATCACCCTGATCCGCAGCGTGGAGGATCAATGTTAGATCGATTCAAGAGGCAACAACCACCAATGTTCAATGGGAATACAAATCCCTTAGTAGCCGAGCAGTGGATAAATTCCCAAGAGAAACTATTTCAGGCTTTGGGGAGCAGTGAAAAGGAAAACGTTATCATGGCAGTTTACCACCTCACTGGAGATGCTGATCAATGGTGGTCATTGATTCAAAACATGAAGGAAGATGATGAAGTATCAAATATGGAATGGAGGGAGTTCAAAGATTTTTTTTAGAAAAATACTTTCCTCGCGACCATCGAGCAGATATGGAAAGGCAATTTCTGAGTCTGAGACAAAAGGAGGATGAGAATGTCACAAAGTATGAGGCTAACTTTACAAGTTTAGCGAGGTATGCTGGAGATTATATTCGCAACCCAAGAAGTAATATTGATCGCCTCTTTGATGGGTTAAAACCATTTCTCTGTTGAGCGTTAGTCTCACAATCCTTTTCATCGTACGAATACATTGTCTCATGTGCTATTAAGACCGAAAAGGAATTCTCTAAGTCTTATGACTTTAAAGTAATGCAAGAGAAGAAGAGGCCTGCTGATCAATTTGGGAATGGAAATAAGGGGAAGAAAGGAAAGGTTGAATATCCATCATGTGGTAAATGTGGGAAGAAACACCCTGGTGCTTGCTTGAAGGGAATGGGAGTCTGTTACAAGTGTGGTGAAAAAGGCCACCAAGCTCGTGATTGCAAAGGGAAGAAGGAAGCCACCAACGTTCAGTGCTACAATTGCAGGGAGATGGGACATTATGCGAATGAATGTCCTAAGCATCAGGAGAACTTACCTCAGAAAAGGCCAAGGGATCAAGGCCAGGCTTATGCTATCACTACTGCAGAGGTAGAAGCTCCAAAAGACGTGGTGGCAGGTAATTTAATGGTTTCCTCAAGTTTAGCAAATGCATTATTTGACTCTGGATCGTCGCATTGTTTCATATCTTCACAGTTTGCTAAGAAAATTAGATATTTCCAATTTGATTTAATAAGGGAGTTGTCAGTTAAAACTCCTAAGGGAATTATCATTGCAATAAATTTTTGTGAATCAGTCCCCATTAGAGCACGTAAATATTCTTTATCTGCTGATCTCATAGTCATAACTTTGATTGAGTTTGATATAATCCTCGGTATGGACTGGCTTTCGGACTATGATGCGAAGATTTATTGTAAGAAGAAAGAGGTTACGATTCTTGATGATAATGATAAGGAACACCTTATCTTTAGAGCAGAATCGTCACCACCTAATTCTTATTTAGATCCACCCCCAGTAGCTCAACTTAATTCAATTATTGGGGAGGAAGAGAATGAAATAACTGTCGGTGAGGAAAGGAATGTTCAAATAGAGGTTGTACATGTTGTGAAAGAATTTGTAGATGTATTTCCGGAAGATTTACCTGGACATCCTCCAGAATGAGAAGTTGAGTTTTCCATTGATTTGATTCCTGGATCAAGGCCTATATCGAAGACCCCTTATAGAATGGACACTGTAGAGTTAGTCGAACTAAAGAAACAACTAGAGGAATTGAATAATAAGGGATTTATTCTCCCTAGTGTTTCTCCATGGGGAGCCCCTATTATTTTTGTTAAAAAGAAAGATGGATCTATGAGGTTATGTATCGACTATAGGGAGATCAATGCTATAACGATAAAGAACAAGTATCCCCTACCTCGTATTGATGATTTATTTGACCAACTGCATGGAGCTCAATACTTTTCAAAGATTGACCTTCGATCTGGATACCATCAGTTGTGTGTGAAGAAGGAAGACATTCTGAAGACAACATTTCGAACCAGGTACGGGCATTACGAGTTTACTGTAAGGCCGTTTGGATTGACTAATGCACCCTCCGTATTCATGGATCTGATGAATAGAGTTTTCAAGGAGTATCTCGATGAATTTGTGGTGGTATTTATTGATGATATCTTGGTATACTCCAAAACTTACGAAGATCATGAAAATCACTTGCGCATTATCTTGAAGACTCTGAGGAGGCATGAATTATATGGGAAGTTTAGCAAGTGTGAATTCTGGCTTCATGAGATTTCTTTTGTTGGCCATATTGTCTCTAAAGATGGAATCTCTGTTGATCCTTCTAAGACCACGACAATCCAAGAATGGCCAGCACCTACGAGTATAACTGAGGTACGCAGTTTTATCGGTTTTGCAGGTTATTATCGACTTTTCGTCCAGAATTTTGCCCGATTGGCTAACCCATTAACGAAGTTCACACGTAAAGGGGTTAAATTTGTTTGGAAAAAAGAGTGTGAAGAATGTTTTGAAGAACTGAAGAAAAGATTAGTCAATGCTCCTATATTGACTCTACCATCGGGGAATGAAGGGTTCGTTATTTATAGTGATGCATCGAAGAAAGGACTTGGTTGTGTCCTTATGCAGAATGATAGAGTTATTTCCTATGCATCACGACAGTTGAAAATTCATGAACAAAACTATCCTACTCATGATCTCGAGTTAGCAGCTGTGATCTTTTCTTTGAAGATATGGAGGCACTGCCTCTATGGTGAAAAATGTGAGATTTATACTGATCACAAGAGTTTGAAGTATATATTTTCTCACAAAAAGAAATCTACATGAGGAAAAGGAGATGGCTTGAATTACTCAAGGATTATGATTGCACGATACACTACCACCCAGGGAAAGCAAACAAGGTGGTAGATGCTTTGAGTAGAAAAGACCATGGAGTTTTGAACAATATGATAATTGAAAGGGATCCAATTTTCATGGATCTAGTGAAGATGGACATGGGAATAACCAGGGAAGGTGAAACATCATTTCTTTTTCAAATGGTTGCCATACCATCTTTAATAGAAAGGATTAAGAGTACTCAGACCGATGATGAAGAATTTCAAAAGAAGATTAAAGCTGTGAATGATGGGAGATTGAGAGACTTTGTGTATGAAGATGGAATTTTGAAATTCAGGAAGAGACTTTGTGTTCCCAATATACCTGATCTAAAAAGGGAATTACTGGATGATGCTCATAGTTCCAATTTCTCTATACACCCTGGGAGCACCAAAATGTATAGAGATTTGAAGGAACATTTTTGGTGGGACAACATGAAGAGGGAGATTGCTGATTTTGTGTCAAGATGTATGGTTTGTCAACAAGTGGAAGCTGGAAGGCAACAGCCTGGAGGAGTCATGCAACCTCTTCCCATACCGGAGTGGAAATGGGACAATATTACGATGGACTTTGTCATGGGGCTACGAAAGACTCCTAGAAGGAATGATGCAATATGGGTTATTGTTGATCGCCTTACCAAGTCAGCACATTTTCTTGCTATAAGAGAAGATCTACCCCTGGAACGTCTAGCAAGACTATATATTAATGAAGTTGTGAGACTTCATGGAGTACCCTTATAAATTGTTTCTGATCGTGATCCCTGTTTTACTTCAAGATTTTGGAAAAGTCTTCAGAAATCCCTGGATACTGAACTTCATTTGAGCACTGCTTACCACCCTCAGACAGATGGACAATCAGAACGGACTATTCAGACCTTAGAAGACATGTTGAGATCTTGCTCACGTGACTTTTAGGGTATGTGGGATCAATATTTACCACTGGTAGTATTTTCCTATAACAATAGCTTCCATTCGAGTATACAGATGGCACCATATGAAGCATTATACGGAAATAGATGTCGTACACCAACCTGTTGGGATGACGTTGGTGAAAGAAAACTTGTAGGCCCAGAACTGGTGGAGGAAACAGTTGAAAAGGTTAAAGTAATCCAAAATCAAATCAAAGCAGCTCAAAGTAGGCAGAAGAGCTATGCCGATAATCAAAGGAAGGATTTGGAATTTCAAGTTGGTGATCATGTTTTCCTGAAGGTATCTCTATGGAAGGGAGTCATACATTTTGGTAAGAAAGGTAAATTGAGTCCCAGGTACATCGGACCTTTCGAAATTCTAGAACGAATTGGGGTTGTAGATTACCGATTGGCAATGCCGCCAAGTCTCTCCAAAGTTCACGATGTGTTCCACGTATCTCTGCTGAAGAAATACATGCCTGATCCAACGCATGTACTCACCTATGAGGAATTAGAACTGGAACCCGATCTTTCCTATTGTGAAGAGCCTGTCAGGATTCTTGATACGAGAGAACAAGTACTGAGAAATCGGACGACACGTTTGGTAAAAGTTTTGTGGAGAAACTATAAGATGGAAGAGGCAACGTGGGAACCCGAGGAACTTATGATGAAGAACCACCTGAGTCTTTTCATGCGATAGTAGTCTAGAAATTTCGAGAACGAAATTATTTGAAGGAGGGGAGAATGTAACACCCCAAGCTTCTACGGTACGCTTCTCTTTGAATAATGTGATAGCGTGTGTTGTACGCAACACCGAGTTCTAACAACCAATCAAACTAGCCGTTATGAATAGTAATACCTAAATTTTGAAATTATATATATTTTATATTTTAAAATGGACTTCATTTTTTGATTCAGAATATCGAATTTAGCCTAAGGTGAAATTTTGGTACTTTTCGGATAACTTTCATATTTTGATGAATAGTGAAAATTACTAAATTTTAATTAAAAACAACTTTTTTAATCAAAATAATTAATAGTGATAAATTATGAATTTGAGTGGTTTTAAAGTATATTTAGAATATATTTTTACCATTTAATATAATTTTGGTCATTGGACATAATTTTACAATTAAACCGAACATAAACAAGTGTCAATCTTTTGATAGTTATTATCTCTTAAAAACACGCTTTTTGTTTTGACAACGAGAATTAATTTTAAATTAATTTCTGCCACTTCTGTGTTTTGAATTTAGGAAAATGGATTCCATATTTGGAATCAGGATGTTCAAATTGTGTAAATAGGTAACTTTTATTTTTAGACATTTTGAATAATTACTGCGATAAATATTTTATTTACCATGGTTAAGGGTAAATCCGGTAAATAAGGGTTAAAAATAATATTATAATAATACTAAATTACCCTAAAACGTGTCTTAACCCTATTGGTTGATACATGGTCGACCATGGACATATTTGGGTCGATTTTGGGACCCCATGGATCCACTTGTAGGTGATAATGACACTTTATTTTAATTAAGATAAAATGAATACAAAAATGACACAAGCATATATCTTTTAGAAAAACAATTGTTACATAGGGATCTATATGTTGGATTTTAGATTATAAATATTCATTAGAAAGATAAAAATATTTCCTACATAATGATATTTTATTTATAATTTTTAGACATTATATAATTTATTTTATTTATGACACAATGATGATGCAGTAATTGCTATAATAGTGAAAAATTAAAATAATTGATATTATAAATACCCAAATAAATATAATATGAAACTTTTAATGAATTAAACTAATTTTATAGGATAATATGATATATTAGGATTGATTTAATTGACTTTGTTCTAAGTAATCAATCTGTTATGAGTTTCACAAAAATCAACTATTGAATAGTGTCAAAATTGACATAAAAGAGTTCTTAAAACAAATATTATATTATTAATTAATATTAGATTCCTAAAAATCTAAGGTTCGGCCAAGAGACTTATATAATGATAGGTTCATCATTAATGGACCACTTTGGGGTCGCTTGGATGTATGTAGTAAGTTTATTAACCATATTATGTAAAAATACAAAGAGACATTGTAAAAGTGAAACTAATTAACTTAGAGTTAATACTTAAAGATAAGGTTAATATAAGTACCCAAACCTGTCTAAATTCTATTGGTTGAGTTTTTTTCGACCCATACCCACCTTAAAATTTGAATAATAATCTTTGGATTCATTAGAAACCGAATATGAGTTTATTATAAATTAATATTTCTAGCTTTTCCAAAGGTGCCCCTCACCCCTCTTATAAAAGGGCACTCCTCCTTCTCATTTCTTCACACCTTCAAAGCCTTTTGGATAGGCCAAACTCTGCCCAAATACTCTCCCAACTTCCCTCACTACAACCTAGGTGCCTTATTTTGATAAGAAAGCCAAATTAAGGAGCCCTTTTGATCAAATCAAAAGGAATAACCCGAAGAAGAGGTAATGTTTTCACCACCCCTTTTAAGTTCCTTTCTTCTTCCACTTCTTCTTTCTTTGTTCGTACCATTCTAAAATAATAACTCCAGTATCTCAAATATACTGTGATGTTATTATAAATATGGTACAACCATATTCAGTATTCTATCCACCCTTTTAATAACATGCCACCATACGTGCGTACGTACGGCTTACCGTCTCCACGTCGTGGTGTAATTGTTATTCAATATAATATTATTTGGATGGGTATAATAATGATGTGTAAATCATGTAAATAATAAATATAACATGTTAAGGATTCTGTATATATGATATACCATCCATTTATATATTATTTTAATATCAAAAGAATGATATTGTCGCTCGTGCATATGTACGGACTACCGTCTCCACGAACACGATGAGATTCATTCTCCATCGTATCCATTAAAGTATAATTATCATTTGATGATTTAAAAAATGATGTTTAAGGACTTGATATCATTCTGGATATGAATAATGTAAAACTTATCATTTAAAAACATGTCTTACGTAACAAAACATATAAAAGAAAACAAGTAAGTTAACACCCGAAACAACGATAATACTAAGATATTATTATCAAATCAATATTAAAAGATCATATATGATATCATATTAATGTATATGATTATTGTATAATTTAATAACAATTATTTCACCATTATACAGGAGGTTAACCTACCCCAACCAAGGAAAAGTACAAGGTAAGGGTTATTTCACAATCTCTTCATTATCCGAGGTTGTTTATACGTAATAATCTACTGGGATTTCTTTATCATCCACATCCATGTTTCTTCGAAATGTATTTCAAAACATATTTATTATTTACAAGAATATGGGTTAAAGTCATTTATACCCTTGTTTGACTTTTTATAAGAGGTTTATAAAGGAATCTTTCCGTTGTTTTCAAAACAAGGTCCTTTTTAACCTTTTCGACGGAATTAAGGTAAGAATGTTTTTTTAACTTATACGGCGGGTGCGGATATTTTCCGCCATTATAAAATCTTCAAAGCTTCCCTTACAAGATTATAAGAATATTTTCAAAGAAAATGTTTTATTTAATATGGAACTTAAATGATTTCAAAATAAAAGGAGATATTTCTTTTTAAAGAATTTTGATTTCATCTATGTCAACATCCTTTGATGGATTTTAAGATTATTTGATGTTGATTTATTATGATACAAAACTTCTATATTGTATTGAAGGTTTTGTGATATGTTTGACTGTGGATGTGCTATTTTTATACCATTCATAGTTTATGGTGAAAGTATTGACATTTCGTATGCTAGTTTTAAAACAAATGTTTATGCTATGTTTAAACCTTTTCATATGGGAATGCATTGGACTTAATATGTGACGGGTGGAGCCCGCTATAGCTCCTCGATGCATCGGTAGGTCTCATGAGACAAACCAGTGTCTTGGCACAAGGCCTTGACAAAATCTTATTTGTAGTCTTGGCACGAGGCCTTGACTATGTGGTTATGATAGTCTGGCATTATGCATTCCATCATTATGAAAGTGGTTATTTATAATGCATGGGATTATTCGATTAGTAGAATACCCATGTGAATAAGTAAATAGCATAATTTCATTTTATTTATTCCATACTATGTTGAATGATCAAGTTTGAAAGGCTTTTGTTTTAGTTATACATTGCCTTAAAAGTTTATTCTTATTTATGAAAGTTTCCGCTATATTGTTATCCTTACTGGACATTTTAGCTCACCCCTTTTCTATGTTTTATTTTTCCCAGGAAGTGAAGAAGTAAATTATGAATGACCTGCAGGGATATTATGTGGGGATATGAGTGTGGATTATGGAGACATTATGTTGTTGTAGTAGTTTTTCATTTTATGATGTAATTTAAAACTTATGAATATATCTAGTGTTTCCAAGACTACTAAACCAATCGGTCTTTCGAGATTTGATCTTTCTTGTGATCATTCCAATGTTATGTAATAATGCACCGACTCTGGGTAACTAGGGTCGGGGTGTTACAGTTGGTATCAGAGAAATTTTAGTACAAACCTTGGAAGCTAGATTTAGATAAACTCTAATTAGAGCACGTAGACCTAAGATGAACTTTGAGGATTAGTATAGAAGAACTTCCTAGAATTTTGGTATTGTAGAGATTTTGTGAGTTTTCCGAGCAATACATCCCTGTCTGGATACGAGCAGGTAGAGGCGGCTCTGGCACAGATGTACCTAGGGGTAAAACCCGAAAACACCGCTTTGAGCTAGACTCGAACGGGAACTGGTGCACGACAACGGGCCTTGCTGCACTCTTGGTTACGACACTCCCGGGGGATATGCATAGGATAATTCTCATTTTCTTTACAAACCATTATGAAGGGTTTATGAGTATATACATCCTCAAAGGAGACATTTTTATGATTATGGATTATATCCATAAATAGTTCAATTTATGTTAAGTGTTTTATAAGTATGGGATTATGTATTTTGATTCATAAACTGATCTAGTTTATGCCATTGTTTAGAAATGGCACCTAGTGGAAGAAATGGAAACCGTATCATTGCACACACTCCATGTAGGGATTGCCCTCCTGCTCAAGATAATTATAGTGGAGCTGGTGATGCAACTGGAGCCGATCAGCTAATCACCATACTGGGACAACTTACTCAGGTTATGAATAATAACCTTACCCGTATGGAGCACCCTAATCCGCAGCGTGGAGGATCAATGTTAGATCGATTCATGAGGCAACAACCACCATCGTTCAATGGGAATACAAATCCCTTAGTAGCCAAGCAGTGGAAAAATTCCCTAGAGAAAATATTTCAGGCTTTGGGGAGCAGTGAAAGGGAAAAAGTTATCATGGCAGTTTACCGCCTCACTGGAGATGCTGATCAATGGTGGCCATTGATTCAAAACATGAAGGAAGATGATGAAGTATCAAATATGGAATGGAGGGAGTTCAAAGATCTTTTTTTAGAAAAATACTTTCCTCGCGACCATCGAGCAGATATGGAAAGGCAATTTCTGAGTCTAAGACAAAAGGAGGATGAGAATGTCTCAAAGTATGATGCTAACTTTACAAGGTTAGCGAGGTATGCTGGAGATTATATTCGCAACCCAAGAAGTAAGATTGATCATTTCTTTGATGGGTTAAAACCATTTCTCCGTCAAGCGTTAGTCTCACAATCCTTTTCATCGTACGAAGACATTGTCTCGTGTGCTATCAAGACCGAAAAGGAATTCTCTAAGTCTTATGACTTTAAAGCAAAGAAAGAGAAGAAGAGGCCTGCTGATCAATCTGGGAATGGAAATAAGGGGAAGAAAGGAAATGTTGAATATCCATCATGTGGTAAATGTGGGAAGAAACACCCCGGTGCTTGCTTGAAGGGAATGGGAGTCTGTTACAAGTGTGGTGAAAAAGGCCACCAAGATCGTGATTGCAAAGGGAAGAAGGAAGCCACCAACGTTCAGTGCTACAATTGCAGGGAGATGGGACATTATGCGAATGAATGTCCTAAGCGTCAGGAGCACTTACCTCATAAAAGGCCAAGGGACCAAGGCCAGGCTTATGCTATCACTACTGCAGAGGTAGAACCTCCAAAAGACGTGGTGGCAGGTAATTTAATGGTTTCCTCAAGTTTAGAAAATGCATTATTTGACTCTGGATCGTCGCATTGTTTCATATCTTCCTAGTTTGCTAAGAAAATTATATATTTCCAATTTGATTTAATAAGGGAGTTGTCAGTTAAAACTCCTAAGGGAAGTATCATTGCAACAATGTTTTGTGAATCAGTCCCCATTAGAGCACATAAATATTCTTTATCTGCTGATCTCATCATCATTCCTATGATTGAGTTTGATATAATCCTCGGTATGGACTGGATTTCGGACTATGATGCGAAGATTTATTGTAAGAAGAAAGATGTTACGATTCTTGATGATAATGATCTGGAACACCTTATCTTTAGAGAAGAATCGTCACCACCTAATTCTTATTTAGATCCACCCCTAGTAGCTCAACTTAATTCAATTATTGGGGAGGAAGAGAATGAAATAACTGTCGGTGAGGAAAGGAATGTTCAAATAGAGGATGTACCTGTTGTGAAAGAATTTGTAGATGTATTTCCGGAAGATTTACCTGGACATCCTCCAGAACGAGAAGTTTAGTTTTCCATTGATTTGATTCCTGGATCAAGGCCTATATCGAAGACGCCTTATAGAATGGCCACTGTAGAGTTAGTCGAACTAAAGAAACAACTAGAGGAATTGAGTGATAATGGATTTATTCTCCCTAGTGTTTCTCCATGGGGAGCCACTATTCTTTTTGTTAAAAAGAAAGATGGATCTATGAGGTTATGTATCGACTACAGGGAGATCAATGCTATAACGATAAAGAACAAGTATCCCCTACCTCGTATTGATGATTTATTTGACCAACTGAATGGAGCTCAATACTTTTCAAAGATTGACCTTCGATCTGGATACCATCAGTTGTGTGTGAAGAAGGAAGACATTCCGAAGACAGCATTTCGAACCAGGTACAGGCATTACGGTTTTACTGTAATGCCGTTTGGATTGACTAATGCACCCTCTGTATTCATGGATCTGATGAATAGAGTTTTCAAGGAGTATCTCTATGAATTTGTGGTGGTATTTATTGATGATATCTTGGTATACTCCAAAACCTACGAGGACCATGAAAATCACTTGCGCATTATCTTGAAGACTCTGAGGAGGAATGAATTATATGGGAAGTTTAGCAAGTGTGAATTCTGGCTTCATGAGATTTCTTTTCTTGTCCATATTGTCTCTAAAGATGGAATCTCTGTTGATCCTTCTAAGACCAAGGCAATCCAAGAATGGCCAGCACCTACGAGTATAACTGAGGTACGCAGTTTTATCGGTTTGGCAGGTTATTATCGACGTTTCGTCCAGAATTTTGCCCGATTGGCTAACCCATTAACGAAGTTCACACGTAAAGGGGTTAAATTTGTTTGGACAAAAGAGTGTGAAGAATGTTTTGAAGAACTGAAGAAAAGATTATTCAATGCTCCTATATTGACTCTACCATCGGGGAATGATGGGTTCATTATTTATAGTGATGCATCGAAGAAAGGACTTGGTTGTGTCCTTATGCAGAATGATAGAGTTATGGCCTATGCATCACGACAGTTGAAAATTCATGAACAAAACTATCCTACTCATGATCTCGAGTTAGCAGCTGTGATCTTTGCTTTGAAGATATGGAGTCACTACCTCTATGGTGAAAAATGTGAGATTTATACTGATCACAAGAGTTTGAAGTATATTTTCTCGCAAAAAGAACTCAACATGAGGAAAAGGAGATGGCTTAAATTACTCAAGGATTATGATTTCACGATACACTACCACCCGGGGAAAGCAAACAAGGTGGCATATGCTTTGAGTAGAAAAGACCATGGAGTTTTGAACAATATGAGAATTGAAAGGGATCCAATTTTCATGGATCTAGTGAAGAAGGACATGGGAATAACCAGGGAAGGTGAAACATCATTTCTTTTTCAAATGGTTGCCAAACCATCTTTAATAGAAAGGATTAAGAGTACTCAGACCAATGATGAAGAATTTCAAAAGAAGATTAAAGCTGTGAATGATGGGAGATTGAGAGACTTTGTGTATGAAGATGGAATTTTGAAATTCGGGAAGAGACTTTGTGTTCCCAATATTCCTGCTCTAAAAAGGGAATTACTTGATGATTCTCATAGTTCCAATTTCTCTATACACCCTGGGAGCACCAAAATGTATAGAGATTTGAAGGAACATTTTTGGTGGGACAACATGAAGAGGGAGATTACTGATTTGGTGTCAAGATGTATGGTTTGTCAACAAGTGAAAGCTGGAAGGAAACAGCCTGGAGGAGTCATGCAACCTCTTCTCATACCGGAGTGGAAATGGGACAATATTACGATGGACTTTGTCATGGGGCTACCAAAGACTCCTAGAAGGAATGATGCAATATGGGTTATTATTGATCGCCTTACCAAGTCAGCACATTTTCTTGCTATAAGAGAAGATCTACCCCTGGAACGTCTAGCAATACTATATATTAATGAAGTTGTGAGACTTCATGGAGTACCCTTATCAGTTGTTTCTGATTGTGATCCCCGTTTTACTTAAAGATTTTGGAAAAGCCTTCAGAAATCCCTGGATACTGAACTTCATTTGAGCACTGCTTACCACCCTCAGACAGATGGACAATCAGAATGGACTATTCAGACCTTAGAAGACATGTTGAGATCTTGCTCACTTGACTTTCAGGGTATGTGGGATCAATATTTACCACTGGTAGAATTTTCCTATAACAATAGCTTCCATTCGAGTATACAGATGGAACCATATGAAGCGTTATACAGAAAGAGATGTCGTACACCAACCTGTTGGGATGACGTTGGTGAAAGAAAACTTGTAGGCCCAGAACTGGTGGAGGAAACGGTGGAAAAGGTGAAAGTAATCCAAAATCACATCAAAGCAGCTCAAAGTAGCAGAAGAGCTATGCTGATAATCGAAGGAAGGATTTGGAATTTCAAGTTGGTGATCATGTTTTCCTGAAGGTATCTCCGTGGAAGGGAGTCATACGTTTTGGTAAGAAAGGTAAATTGAGTCCCAGGTACATCGGACCTTTCGAAATTCTAGAACGAATTGGGGTTGTAGCTTACCGATTGGCAATGCCGCCAAGTCTCTCCAAAGTTCACGATGTGTTCCATGTATCTCTGTTGAGAAAATACATGCCCGATCCAACGCATGTACTCACCTATGAGGAATTATAACTGGAACCCGATCTTTCCTATTATGAAGAGCCTTTCAGGATTCTTGATACGAGAGAACAAGTACTGAGAAACCGGACGACACGTCTGGTAAAAGTTTTGTGGAGAAACCATAAGATGGAAGAGGCAACGTGGGAACCCGAGGAACTTATGATGAAGAACCACCCGAGTCTTTTCATGCGATAGTATTCTAGAAATTTCGAGGACGAAATTATTTGAATGAGGGGATAATGTAACACCCCAAGCTTCTACGGTACGCTTCTCTTTGAATAATGCGATAGCGTGTGTTGTACGCAACACCGAGTTCTAACAACCAATCAAACTACCCGTTATTAATAGTAATACCTAATTTTTGAAATTATATATATTTTATATTTTAAAATGGACTTCATTTTTGGATTCGTAATATCGAATTTATCCTAAGGTGAAATTTTGGTACTTTTCGGATAACTTTCATATTTTGATGAATAGTGAAAATTACTAAATTTTAATTAAAAACAACTTTTTTAATCAAAATAATTAATAGTGATAAATTATGAATTTGAGTGGTTTTAAAGAATATTTAGAATATATTTTTACCATTTAATATAATTTTGGTCATTGTACATAATTTTACAATTAAACCGAACATAAACAAGTGTCAATCTTTTGATAGTTATTATCTCTTAAAAACACGCTTTTTGTTTTGACAGCAGGAATTAATTTTAAATTAATTTCTGACACTTCTATGTTTTGAATTTAGGAAAATGGATTCCATATTTGGAATCAGGATGTTCAAATTGTGTAAATAGGTAACTTTTATTTTTAAACATTTTGAATAATTACTGCGGTAAATATTTTATTTACCATGGTTAAGGGTAAATCCGGTAAATAAGGGTTAAAAAATAATATTATAATAATACTAAATTACCCTAAAACGTGTCTTAACCCTATTGGTTGATACATGGTCGACCATGGACATCTTTGGGTCGATTTTGGGACCCCATGGATCCACTTGTAGGTGATAATGACACTTTATTTTAATTAAGATAAAATGAATACAAAAATGACACAAGCATATATCTTTTAGAAAAACAATTGTTACATAGGGTTATATATGTTGGATTTTAGATTATAAATATTCATTAGAAAGATAAAAAGATTTCATACAGAATGATAGTTTATTTATAATTTTTAGACATTAAATAATTTATTTTATTTATGACACAATGATGATGCAGTAATTCCTATAATAGTGAAAAATTAAAAAAATTGATATTATAAATACCCAAATAAATATAATATGAAACTTTTAATGAATTAAACTAATTTTATAGGATAATATGATATATTAGGATTGATTTAATTTACTTTGTTCGAAGTAATCAATCTGTTATGAGTTTCACAAAAATCAACTATTGAATAGTGTCAAAATTGACATAAAAGAGTTCTTAAAACAAATATTATATTATTAATTAATATTAAATTCCTAAAAATCTAAGGTTAGGCCAAGAGACTTATATCATGATAGGTTCATCATTAATGGACCACTGGGGGGTCTCTTGGATGTATGTAGTAAGTTTATTAACCATATTATATAAAAATACAAAGAGACATTGTAAAAGTGAAACTAATTAACTTAGAGTTAATACTTAAAGATAAGGTTAATATAAGTACCCAAACCTGTATAAATTCTATTGGTTGAGTTGTTTTCGACCCATCCCCACCTTAACCTTTGAATAATTAACTTTGGATTCATTATAAACTGAATATGAATTTATTATAAATTAATATTTCTAGCTTTTCCAAAGGTGCCCCTCACCCCTCTTATAAAAGGGCACTCATCCTTCTCATTTCTTCACACCTTCAAAGCCTTTTGGTTCTGCCAAAATCTTCCCAAATACTCTCCCAACTTCCCTCACTACATCCTAGGTGCCTTAGTTTGATAATAAAGCCAACCTAAGAATCCCTTTTGATCAAATCAAAAGGAATAACCCGAAGAAGAGGTAATCTTTTCACCACCCCTTTTCAAGTTCCTTTCTTCTTCAACTTATTCTTTCTTTGTTCTTACCATTCTAAAATAATAACTCCAGTATCTAACATATACTATGATGTTATTATAAATATGGTACAACCATATTCAGTATTCTATCCACCCTCTTAATAACATGTCACCATACATGCGTACGTACGGCTTACCGTCTCCACGTCATGGTGTAATTGTTATTCAATATAATATTATTTGGATGGGTATAATAATGATGTGTAACTCATGTAAATAATAAATATAACATGTTAAGGATTCTGTATATATGATATACCATCCATTTATATATTATTTTAATATCAAAATAATGATATTGTCGCTCGTGCGTACATACGGACTACCGTCTCCACGAACGCGATGAGATTCATTCTCCATCGTATCCATTCAAGTATAATTATCATTTGATGATTTAAAAAATGATGTTTAAGGACTTTATATCATTCTGGATATGAATAATATAAAACCTATCCTTTACAAACATGTCTTACGTAACAAAACATATAAAAGAAAACAAGTAAGTTAACACCCGAAACAACGATAATACTAAGATATTATTATCAAATCGATATTAAAAGATCATATATGATATCATATTAATGTATATGATTATTGTATAACATAATAAAAATTATTTCACCATTATACAGGAGGTTAACCTACCCCAACCAAGGAAAAGTACAAGGTAAGGGTTATTTCACAATCTCTTCATTATCCGAGGTTGTTTATACGTAATAATCTACTGGGATTTCTTTATCATCCACATCCATGTTTCTTCGAAATGTATTTCAAAACATATTTATTATTTACAAGAATATGGGTTAAATTCATTTATACCCTTGTTTGACTTTTTATAAGATGTTTATAAAGGAATCTTTCCGTCGTTTTCAAAACAAGGTCATTTTTAACATTTTCGACGGAATTAAGGTAAGAATGTTTTTTTTAACTTATACGGCGGGTGCGGCTATTTTCCGCCGTTATAAAATCTTCAAAGCTTCCCTTACAAGCTTATAAGAATATTTTCAAAGAAAATGTTTTATTTTATATGGATCTTAATTGATTTCAAAATAAAAGGAGATATTTCTTTTAAATGAATTTTGATTTCATCTATGTCAACATCCTTTTATGGATTTTAAGATTATTTGAAGTTGATTTATTATGATACAAAACATCTATATTATATTGAAGGTTTTGTGATATGTTTGACTGTGGATGTGCTATTTTTATACCATTCATAGTTTATGGTGAAAGTATTGACATTTCGTATGCTAGTTTTAATACGAATGTTTATGTTATGTTTAAACCTTTTCATATGGGAATGCATTGGACTTAATATGTGACGGGTGGAGCCCGCTATAGCTCCTCGATGCATCGGTAGGTCTCATGAGACAAACTAGTGTCTTGGCACAAGGCCTTGACAAAATCTTATTTGTAGTCTTGGCACGAGGCCTTGACTATGTGGTTATGATAGTCTGGAATTATGCATTCCATCATTATGAAAGTGGTTATTGATAATGCATGGGATTATTCGATTAGTAGAATACCCATGTGAATAAGTAAATAGCATTATTTCATTTTATTTATGCCATACTATGTTGAAAGTTCAAGTTTGAAAGGATTTTGTTTTAGTTATACATTGCCTTAAAAGTTTATTCTTATTTATGAAAGTTTCCGCTATATTGTTATCCTTACTGGGCATTTGAGCTCACCCCTTTTCTATGTTTTATTTTTCCCAGGAAGTGAAGAAGTAAATTATGAATGACCTGCAGGGATATTATGTGGGGATATGAGTGTGGATTATGGAGACATTATGTTGTTGTAGTATTTTTTCTTTTTATGATGTAATGTAAAACTTATGAATATATCTAGTGTTTCCAAGGCTACTAAACCAATCGGTCTTTCGAGATTTGATCTTTCTTGTGATCATGCCAATGTTATGTAACAATGCACCGACTCTGGGTAACTAGGGTCGGGGTGTTACATTAGATAAGAGTTGTGGGGTCCTAAATGTGATTCAAGGTGGCTGGGGATCAGGTTGATAACCCCCATTTTTCTAGTTGGCACGCGACAATGATGGCTGGTGTGGCATGATCAGTTTTGAGTAGAGGCCATGCGGGAGATCTCATGGTGGATGTCATTTCGTGTGGATGTGGTGATGATTGAACTCAGAACTCTGACAACATGGTAGGAACTGGTCAACATGGGAATAGTTAATAATAAAAATAATAATTAGTATTAATAATTGGAGAAGAGTTAATAAATTTTAATGTGTCCATTTATTATTATTATTATTATACCAAATAAGAATAATGAGATGTTGGGGTAAATTTTCGAAGATCAGATAGTAAAGATTTAACGATTTTAAATATTTAATTAAAGAAAAATGATTTGAGATATGAGGATTAGGAGAGATGGGAATTTAAACTAATAGAATGGAATTCATGGTGGAAAATCAAGGGAGGCATAACCCACCTGGAGAATGATGAGGCACTCTATGGGTTCACATGATATTTTGAATGTGAATAAAAAACAAAGGGGTTTGAAAGAAATTATTATTATTATTATTATTATTATTATTATTATTATCGGGAGAGAAATTTTATACGATAACATTTTCTTACAACAATGAAATGATGAACTGTTTCTAGTAGTGTGACCAAGAAATTGAGACAGTCATTTTAAGAATGATGTTATATTCCTTTTTCTGCCTTTTTCCTCGGGTCAAAAAAACACACATTAATTATAAAAATACTATCATTATGGGATTTGTATCCAATATAGCTCTCTCATACGGTGTCAGAATGATGAACCACTTGTGGTAATTAAACCCTGATATTAATGTGGATTTTTGAAGAAAAATTTTAGATATTTAATTCAGACTCGTGGCTTGGACCCCCAAGATGCCATTCGAGCATAAAGCGGAGAAATATGACCTTTTCATCAGGTGTCAGATGGAGGAAAATGAATTGTTGACCCTGTGTATTTTTTGTGAGGATCTCAATGATATGATCCATATATTTTAATTTGGGATCTTATATGAGTCCCATGAGGAACTATTCACGAACAATGTGGTGAAATTTAGCTTCTTCACTAGGTGTGTGATTCTTGTGAATAAATAGTCGATCCTATATGATTTTTTTACAATAATATCAATATTTTTATCTACAAGGTTATCTAGGGCCATTTGAGGAGGCATGTTACAAAGATTACATTTTTCCCTTTGGACTAATGATGAGCATCGTGCACTCATCAGCCTTTTGGAAAAATATTCCATTGACTCTAAGAGTATGCTAGAACACATAGTGGTGCATGTACAACGATTGGTACCCATGTATGGTTAAGTACATGTCTAGGAAGACATGTGGTGTAACACATCGTGTGGGCCACATACGTGTCATATACCTCATTATCAATCTTCTACATTTGTAATTTCCTTCATTTTAACTTGTATTACGGCTAGAGAGTAGCCTATCTTGAGTGTTTTTTCACATTGAACGTTATTCTCCCATCAGAAGTGGATTTCGAGATATGATGTGAGATATTTCAAATGCGAAACCTATCATAAGATATAGTTGACAATGGATGTAATTAAGCATGATCACCAGTGATTAAATCCATAGTGGAACCCATCATTGGCATGTGTGTGGGTCCTCTATAGATAATAATAAGGGAAACCCCAACTAGGCAGGGTGCGGTTCCTTGATGTCCCAGAGTGGACGCCACATGTGGTCCCAGGTCGTGGGTCATTGACCTTCAGAGTGTAAACTTGCATCGAAATGGGAATAGGTCCTCTATCATCTAAGTGGAATCCTATATCAGATATGGCACAAGTCCTCTAGGAATAGGATGGAAGCACCCTACTATACCGGGGTGTGGGTCCTCTGACACTATAGTGGAACCCCTAATCGGCATTAGAGAGTGTAATCGACATCAACTACCATAGTGGAACCCCCAAAGAAAATTCGGCGCGAGTCATCTACATCACTTTTGTTACCACTCAGCTATGCATCACAGTCACAAGATATGGTTTTATAGAGCTTTGGACTCATGATACTGAGGAATAATTTCCCCCCAAAGATGTGTTTTTGTGACACGAACAAAACCATACAGGTGAGTAAGTACATCCCAAAGAAGATAGTATCAGAGTGTGGTGACTGATTTCTTTTGATTACTGTGTTTAGGTTAGATATGTGATGTGTGGGGCAGTATATACATAATTAAATTGGAATTGTTGTCTACTCTTATTCTTGGGATGAGCTATGAGAGAGAGAGCCCCTTACTCTCTCATTAGGGATTCTCTGACTGAGCATACCTAAATATATATCCTCATTCAATACCCACCCTTTGGATATAGTTACTCTACTTCAAGTAGAATCAAAGACACGTGGGGTATGACACATAATTTCCGCATTTGGATTCTCATGGTTAGATGAGTCAAAAACCCTACTATAGGTAGAAAAGACTATGTGAGAAGTTAATATTATCACCATGTTGAGTAACATGTGTTTGGAAAAGTTCAATTTTACTCTCTTATTAGGTTGATCTGTACTCTCTTACTATACATTGTTCTATCTACTTCTTCTATCTCTAGTTATATCATATAATGCTCCCCCTTCTCCCTTTTCAAGTAATTCTATTAGGTATATATATACTCAACCCTATATGATATTTTCCAACATGTGTTGTTCATTTTGTAGATTATGTATAGATCGACTGAGTCATTAGAGGAGCTTATATGTAATGGCTACATGGACCATGCATGAATGTTGTATCTTAGGATTATAGATTAGGGCTCCATTAGTTTTTTAATTTTCTAGGTTTCAATTAGGTTGGGGCATATTTCTAGTTTGGGTGTGTATTTTACCCCATTTCATTAAATTTTTCACTATAATACTTCATTATATTTAGTTTTCCATGCATATTTTTATATTTATACCAATTTTATTCTTTTTTTCATTCCCTCTATACTATTTCCATTGATTTGGTTTCATGCATGTGAATAGGTATTTAGGCCAAGTCCTCTCTATGTTTTTAATTCCTATGGTGCTTGTCTCATATTCCTACACTATGGAGGTGGGATTAAGGTAGTTGGGATTGAGCCTCATCTAGGTTCGGGTCATGACATGAATCAAGTTACACTTACGGTTAGGGTTCTTCATGTCAATATTATTACACTGAGATAATATTTATTTTATGAAAATATTTATGAAAATGATGTGTATATACTACTCAATTTAAATGTTATACCATTTATCCTCATTAATTCATGGTATATAATGATAGAATTTAAATTATTTCATCTTTTGGGTTTTTAATTCAAATGTTATTGATGTTCTAATGGATTGCCATTAAAATTTTCCTTCTTCGGGTCATATGTTATATTATACAGCTATCATATCTTATAAGGTGTATCTACTACAACCATGATATGTTATATCTTTAATATATTTATATAGTTGGTGTTTTTTATCTTATGGAAATTTTTTTCATTAATGGGGGTTATGATTCAATAGTTACCAAATCAGTATTGGTTTTATTTTACAATTACTATTTTTAATGGGGTTGTTTATTTATTATATTAGGGTGACGAAATTATATAATCTATTTCGCCCAAATATTATGTCTTTTCTCCACCTTTGGTTATTTTTAAATATCATATGATTTCCAGTCATTATTCTCTCTTTATGTACTCATGAGACTAAAATAATTTTTCCAAGTAAAACCACCTTTATTTCTCTCTTTCAGTGGGAATTATTTTAAGTGATATCTATATTTTATATAAAATGTTCTCATGAATGTGTTTATCATTTAAAATTATTTTATAAATATATTTTTACCATGTTTATCTTTTTTATAAATTTTTTAAATTAAATATTCTAGTCATTTTCCAAATAAGTTAATTTTTACTTTATATAGAAAATTTGATAGGATTCATTTTTTACGTTAGTTTCCCAAACATATTTTCCTTATATATTGAGTATACTTTTCTGGAATTTAACATTATATTTCTCCTTGGATAACTCCATGGAATAGGTTTTCCTAAATATATTTGAAATTTTTATATTTTACAAATGTGATCTCAAAATTAAAATGTTGTTTCTAAAAAAATGATCCCACGATATTATAGTGTTATTTTATTCTATAAAAACATATTTCATGATGATTATGATTTAATTGGGATATGATCCAATGCAACTGAAATTATTCATTCTCGGGATGGTTTATGAATATGATTATGAATATAGATGAAAACCATTTTCCTTACCATGTGTTATTTTATGGTGAAATGATAAATATTTTCATGAGATTGTTGAATAAATTTGAATATATTGTGTTTAAGTGTTAGGTAGGTATTTTATAAACCTCTAATTAAATTATTAAATATTAATATTTTATGATCTCAATGGCTATAGAGAGGTTATCCAACAACAAAAGTGGTGAAATTTATGGTTTTTTAAAGCCTAAAAATAATATTTATGATGTTTACTAAGTCTAAATTATGGTACATTTGTGGGTATTGCCTCCCAAAAAGGGTACATGATAGGTTATCATATTCCAAAATCAGTTCAATGTGTGGTTATCCCATCTATATCATGTGATGGATGAATTTGTGGGTATTCTTGAAATAATATTTCTAAGATAATTTTAATTCCATATATTGTTGAACTATTTTATTAAATGATCTTTTGTCAATTTTATTCTCTGACAAATCAATTTCAATTTTTATGGATTGATTATTAACTACAACGATTAATTCTAGGGATCATTGTTATGACATATGAATTTTTGGTTATGATTTAAAACTGGTGTGATTATTTTTCCATTCCCTTAATATCATGATATCTTTAAAACAAAACATTGACTGATATCACTTTTTTACCATTGTTTTGATTCTATGAACACACTTCTCAAGTTTTATTCTCCCCTTCATATAAATAATGAGTTTACGTTTATATGTTTTATAAAGGGTTCATGGTGTGAAAAACATAGTTAGAGATGTTTTTTTATTTTTTTTACCATATTTTATGATTTATTTATTTTCAAATACACTAAATATTGATGATTATAGAATGAATTAAAATGATGTGTAATGGATATTCGTCTAATAATAATTAATATTTTTGTATACATTTTTTGGGTCACATCAGTTATTAATTGATGATGGTATATTTGTTTTGGGATATTAGTATTTTAAATGTTTGGTAAAAACCACTGTGTTACGACAATGAGTATGTAAAAATCATAAGTTATTGTGAATAATGTTTATTAGACTTCTTAGAAAATAAATATTTTTATTGATACTTCTATGTGCATGCGACTATGGTATAGATTCACATAGGGGTTACAACTATAAAATGGATGGATTATGTGTTAACAATATCATTAATTGTTCACGATGAGTGGGCATATCACTACACACCCGATTAGAGAATCTTGTGTTTTATTATTGGGTTAATTAAATTTTAATTTATGAAACATTTTGATGGATTTAAATCGATAATTACCTTTTATAACCTATGTTAAACCTAATTTGTTTTAAATTGAATTTAAAATGTAAATATTTATACATTATACAAATTATTTTCAATATTTTATGCTTTCCCACAATAATTATTATTCCTCTAATTATACATTTTGTCTTTAGTCAGTGGTTGGAACAAGATATAGTCATTTTCATATTAATTTAAAATAAAATTGAATTATTTTCCACCAGAGTAACCAAATTGTATGGGATATACAAACATTTTTAATGGGTCATCTAATCTTCTAATTAGTATGACATGGATCTGTACCACTACAAAAAAGTTTCCAATATCTAGTTCTCAGATCAAGGAAATGTTATTGTGTTTTTTTATTATTTTGAAGGGAAATCTTTTTAATAATGCACTCCTTTCAAGAAAATGATGTAATGAGATGAAATTTTCACTATCAAGTTAGATTATTTTTGGTTGTTAATTTTATATAAATAATTACACCATTTTCTACATTTGAAAACGGTTATAGAACATATTAATATAAAGTATAATGATGATTAATACATGGATATATATGAGTTACACTTTACAAAAAATGTGAGGTATGATTCTCATATTACCATTGAATAAGAATGTAAGTTTGATCAAATGTTTACTCTCTTAAAACCAGTCAATTGAATGTAATTACACATTATAGACATTATTAGTCCTAAATAATTATTCTAATGTGATATCAAGGTATAATTGGATATTTGAGTCACCTATAAGTATCACTATATTGATAATAAATAATTATATAATTTTAAAAAGTATAATAATAAAAATATCTAATTGAAGAATATGAGTATTCAATTATACATGATGTGTGGAATGAAACATGGATAAAATGTTATGAAGGTGACTAGTAAATTAATTATTTATTTAATTGAATTCCATCAAGAAAATAAATTCTGATGTAATGGTAATAAGTTATCTAATGATGAAAATGGAGTAAAAGTTGTAAAAAATATGATACCAAGACTCAAATATTTAAAACAAAAGGTGTTTTAGTATTATGACAACTAGTGCTGAAATTTAACTGTTAATGAAGATGAGTGAGTTAAGAAACATATTTATCTTATAAAAATGGAAAATATCATATAATCAGTATTCCCTATATGGTGCATGATTTTGAATTGGTGAAAGGAACAAATAACATCCACTATGAAAATTCTTGGGTCAATTTTGATTTCGTTTTTACTAACCCAATTATATTTAATGAATTTTAGAAGGGTATCATCATACTAAATCAATGAATATATGTTTAATTATTAGTAAAAATTATTAACTGTATTAAAATCTCATAATAATTCTATTATTCTTCTCTATATCATGTTTCTGGGAATGTGATTCCTATAAATCTTGTTATTCTCCCTCTTGATGAATTTGATTATATTTTTGGCATGTATATGATATATTTATATAGATCCAATTTCAATTTCTATAGATGGTATGCCATATTTTATATTAGAAACAATCATATGATCATTTATCTATTTGAGGATAAAAATGAACATCCAATAGAGATTTTATCCATTTTATGTGTCTCGATTCATATTGAAAGTGGGTATTAATCATATATGGTAGGATAGAAACTAAACATCAATGATATTATGATTTTACAAGAGTTGTTAGATATATTTTTGGCGATTTTTTAAAGTATTAATCCTAATCATGTTGCTTATTTTTCAAAAAAATAAACTCACATCCCATTCTAGACCAATTTCAATGAATCCACATTGGATGGACCTAATTGAGTTCCATTAATTGAAGAAGCAATTCTAGGAGAATCCTGTTTGAGGATTCATTCAAATTAGTTCATCACCTTTTGGAATATATTTTCATTTTTTAGATGAATTATGGATCATTATGACTCCATATGTTTATAACATATCAATATCAAAATCAATAATAAGTATCCTCTACCCTATATTGACAGTTTATTTGATCTATTACTAGGGTGTCAATATATTTCTTGTATTGGTCATCGATCTTATTACTATAAGATTAGGGATAAAATTGAATACAATACCATGAAAACAATTCATTATATGCATGGAAACTGTTAATTGGAAGTAATTTCATTTGGTCTTACTAATTCGATTCTCTCCTCATGGTCTTAATGTATAGAGTCTTTAGGTACTAATGGGATAATTTTATTGTAGACTTAATATATGATACTATTATAAATTCATATTACATATAAGATGAAATTTTTAAGATTACTATTACAATTAAGACACTAAAAATGATAATATTTATTTAAAAATTTCTATTTTTGTATTTTGGAGACATAATGTTTCATTTTGGGGTAATATAATATAAAGAGTGGGTATATTAATGGATCTATCAATTTAAAATGTTATTTATTAATGGTCTAGAAAACCACATTGAATTATATCTGTAGCTTTTTCGATTAGTATTATATAATCATTAGGAAATATTTTACCTAGCTCTCTAGTACACTCAATAAGTTAACAAGAAATGGATTGAAGTTCATTTGGACTGTTGAATGTGAAAAATTCCAAGGAACTAAATAGAATGTTTTTCAGTGCACCTATTCTCACACTACCCTAGAGTGGAGAATGGTTTGTGATTTAGAGAAACTGATCCAAGAATAGTATTTTATTTATTCTTCTATAGAGTTATATATTGGGATCACAAGCCTCATGAAAATTGATGGATCAAGAGTAAAATTAACTGAATCGGGATTTTGATTTTGTGATAGTAATTTTTACATTATGGAATTATAATAATTTTCCATATAGAAAAATATGTGACGTATATACAGATCATTAAATTTTCATGATTATATTAATCCTGAAATAGATTAATGTTATTCATATAAGATGGTTGGAGTTTATTAATTATTATGAATGCTCAATACATTACCACAATGGGAAAGAGAACAAAGTGGCTGACACATTGAGTTAATGGGATCCTGGTAGCTTATCTATGATGAGGGTAAAAAATATCCATTATCCATGGATTATAACATTTTGAATTATTAAATATTATAGGAAGGGTAAAAATCATATCTTTATTAAGAGAATAATCAGCCATTTACCCATGTAATGACTAGAGAGGTGCAAAATTAGGGTATATAGCTAAAAAAGAAGGTGATATATTTTCTAGTGTTCTATATTGATTATGATGGAATGATAATATTATTGAATGGATTTTTTTTCATGTTAATACTAGACTTGTATAATGTTTAATTAGTATATGTACATAGCTCATCATTATATTTTTATTTTGGATGTAGAAATATTTATACATTTTTGAATGATAATTTCTGGTGGGAAAACATAAATATATATTTTAGGGATTATGTATCTCATTTAATATTATGTTAGAATGTTAACACCCACTGATAAATTTATAAGGGGATTTTATGTCAACTACCCATAGTATAATTGAAATGGGAAACATCCCATTTGATTTTGATGTTACAATCCCAAAACACCAAAATTACATAATAATATTTGTGTTATAGTCAACTTCTATTTGAAGTTGGGAAACACCATTTCTATTAGAGAAAATTAATATCTTTATTGTAATTACAAGACATATATTAAATATTTGGTATGGTATAATGTATTACCATGCTATATTTTATAATATTGTGATATGAGGTTTACCCCAATGTTCAGGAAATGTCTTCATTAATTTCTATATAATGAGTATTTTATTACTCTTCACAATAATAATAGAGTCAGTTATTATAAGAGTACCATTAAAAAATTTAAAACTATAATGAGATAAAGATATTTTAATTTCATCATTTCTAGGGGTAAACACATTCTTATAGTCTATTTTACATACATTTATAGCCATAAATTTTTCATTTAGATGGAAACATATGAATTCATAAATGGATATAAGTATTTAATTGTGATATGTTGTGATAAAGAATGAAAATTTTATATACAAGGACATTGTTTAGATGATGAAATGATTGAGAAATATAGATTCATTTAGTGGTTCAAAAAGTTAGCTTAGAGCCAAAAGAAGTGTTACATTAGACAATAATAATTGAGATATAGAATTCAATTTTGGTTGGAATACAATTAAATGAATATCTCATTAGAGTAATTTTATGATATTAATAGAAAATAAAATAATAATCCTTAGATATATTAATCCCATTAAAATTATTTATCATTTTGGGATGGTTTCTTACTGTTTAGTGTTTCCACCTAACCAGATATATGTTCAGGATTTTATCCAAATATCTCTCTAGATAATGTACACACCTGATACAACACATCTACAAAACACAAAGATCATACCACATGAGCAAGATCTCTCTTATTAGGGAAAACATAGGTAAATTCAGAACTGAATAGAGAAAGTTCTATTAACCAAGACCGCTAACCATGTTAATGATTTGCGGAGAAACCGTAAATTTTAAGATTCTATGTGGGAACCTAAGGATGTTATAAGTCCTAAGTATAATACTTTTTTTGTATCAGAGTGATAAAAGTTATATGATGAAATTCATTTTTCTAGAGGTAGAATGTGATACCATGTTATTTGATATGTATATCCTTTGATATAATCTAGAGGTATTCCAAATCATTCTTTTAATGCATGTAAAGTATAAATAAAAAATTATACTGTATGATTTTATAAACTATACATTAAATAAGATGGTAGGAAGAATAGTAACTAAAATTTAAAATTCATTTATAATTGTTTTTTAAAAAAATTAGTGATAAAATAAAAATAAATAAGTACTCCAATTTTAGCATTGTCTGTTTCTTCTTTAAAAATATGATTTCCTCAAATAAATTCTATTTTCACCTAGACATTAAAATTAATTTATACTAATAATAATAATTTTATTTTAATATATAAACATCATTTTTGAAATAATCTTTTCTATATTAGTTTAGGATGAATGTTTAGTATTTTTTAACTGATTTAATATTTAATGAATATTAAAAATAAAAATATTTTATAACTATAATTTCTACTCAGTAAATAAATTATTTTAAAATTACCATTATGTTAGGAATTAAAAAAAATTATAAAAGGAATAATATAATTTAAAATAATATAATTATTTATATATGAATCATTATTCTAAATTATTTGGTATAAGATCATTTTTGGGCTTATGATACATTTTCTTAAAGACTATTGTAATGGACACAAGGTGTTCTAATTAAAAAATTATTTAATTTCCACTGATTTATGTTTTACTTTAAACTTCTAAAATATATATTATGTAAAATATTCTAATATTAATATGATGGATTTTATATGGAATGGTATGTATGTAAATTCATTCTTATACCTAGGAAAATATATTTTTCTTCAAAATGGTTTTCCAATATGTTTTCCAGGCTTATTTCAAAATAAATTACACCACTTGTAAAAATTGAATCTAGTAAAATAAATTACATATTTTGAGAAAAAATAATCATTACAATGTAATATTTTCAACTTATTTTTTAGACATAATTAATAAAAAAATGTATATTTTTTTACCACTCTGAATATTAAATCATGTTTACCAAAAGGGGTTAAAAAATATAAGTGTTATAATGATGCATAAAATTATATAATTCTTATTAGTTGTTGTTATTTTTACTATATAATATCCTAACATATAATTAATGGCCATTTAGATAAAATTTTATATGAATGTTACCTTATATTTTTTAAATCAATTAATTAATTCTGTACTTATTTCTCACCTCGCTTTTATAAGAAAACATATTCTTCATCATTATTTCCCTAATTCGATGCTTCTAATTCAGAAAATATCAGGTATAATACATTCCTATATTCTATATCATCATAAATGGGCCCATGGTCTTCTCCTAAGATAAATATTTCAAGGCATAATGTGTAAGGGTATGGAGGTCAGTCAGTGAAGTAGAGGTTAGAGTGCCAATGAATCAAGTCATATATACGGTATGGGTTCTTTATCTCAATAGTGATTCACTGAGAAATTTATGATTTTATGAACATTGTTATATTTATAAGGTGTATATTCTACTCCTTTCACATGTTATGTGATAGACCCTTATTAGTTCATGTTATATAGAGTTAAACGTAAAATAAGTTCATCTAATGGGATTTCTTTCAAATGATACCAACCTGGTAGGGGTTTCTCCATTCAAATTGCCTTCTTTGGTACATTTGTTGTTTTATACACATATTTTTTTACATATCTCTAATTATACATTGATAAGATATATTTTGAACATAATTTATTTTATATGCATGAATTATTTTATTATTTATTTATAATTCCAATTGTGTATATTTTATCATGATATTCGTTACATACAAGATATTTTATTTTTAATTAGTTTTTTTCTATCATGCGAGTCGTGAAAAATATGTCACTAATGTTGTAGGGGTATTATATTACAATATCACTATTCACTAGGATATTTTATGTTAATATTTAAGATGATAAAATTATGTGACATATCAATCCCAGAACATATCTCAAATATTCTCCTCTATTTTTTCTACGATTACATATTTTCCATTACCCCGCCTCTCTATGTAATCTACTGTCTGAATGAGTCATTTATGAAAAGATGGCTTTATTTCCTTCTATATAAGGTAATTTATTTATTCCATATCTATATTTTAATGAAAAGGTTTTCAAGAATTTTTTTAATACTCTCTATTTAATTTTTGTAGTTAATTATTATCACATTCGAAATTAATGAAAACGTTGAAACAACATATTTTTTCCATTAAAATAAATATTTTTGATGTTTTATCGATAATTTGAATAGAATAATTATTTAAAAAATTTACCACATCAATAAAGGTTATCACTTTAATGGCTACAATCTTCTTTGAATATTCATTTACATAATTCTAGGATTCATTTAATTGAATTTTTTTTCATTAATTTTATTTTCATATATTAATTAACCGATTTGGAAATAAAAATTGTATTTTTTCTCAAAAAAATATCCTTTAAAATTTTAATTAAATTTTCATCTTCAATAAATTCATTTCTCATTAATTATGTTTTACCAATAATATGATCCAGTGTTCCCATCACTATATATTCTCTATATAGTTTATAATTATGATGATGAACATTGATGAAACATGTTTTCATTTCTATTTGTTAGGATATGAAAAAATGGCAATTTTTTCATAATTTTATGGAATACATATGAATATTTTATATTTATGTGTGGGGTGATTCAATTATATCAATACAGTTCATTATGTAATGATTAATGTTTTATGAGATCAAAAGGTATAAAATAGTTCAATGTAATACTAAATGGGGGTATATAAGAGGTTATATCAAACAAAAAATAGTATAAATGGGTGGTACTTGAATACCAAAAAGGTTAAATTGGAGGTTTTCACAGGAAATAAAGAGTGTACATGGGGTTTTCCCTGTCCCAACATAGGTACAAAAAAGATATCACATGCCTAATGTCGGTACCATAGTTTTTAACCCATGACTATCATGTGCTGAATATCATTGTGAGTAGTTAGGATATAATATATCAATGGTTGGGATTATGGAATACTTTAATCGAATAATTTATGATATGATCTTCTACCAATGTTATAATTTATTCATTAATTTTTTTTCCAATCCATAATGATTAATGTTATATGAACTTGAATGTTTTATGTCTGGACTCATAATTAAGATATATGATTTTATGTATGCTTCCAAAAATTTAATCACATGTTATCATATCCATATAAAGATAAAATTATTAGAAAATATCATTGATTGGTATCTCTCTTATTTACCATTATTATGGATCTGATCTCAGCCTTTGTATATTTTCCTATACCTAATATATGAACAATGATATTTATTATGTTAATAAATTTAAAGGATTTATCTATGAATACTTTAGTTGTTTTTGTTGAGAATCATTTATATACACATTTTTTGTGCATACATGTTTTCGAAGACACTAAACTATGATGTTTCTAACATAGATAGAAATTATATGTTAGGAATATTCATCTAATAAGATTTTATATTTATTTATGAATGCTTGGGTCTCCTTACTAGGAACACTAATATAATGATATTTATTATCATTTATATAATATTATGTTATTATATTATTGGTATAATAATTATATATTAATATATCCCATCCACTAAGATAAATGACATATTCGTTCATGGATTCATGATGACAACCTCTTCAAAGAGCTACAAAATGATTTTTTAACCACTAATTTTCATCGATATTTCCTAAAATATATCAAATTATGATACATAATATCAAGGAAATATTTATTCTTCTGTATATGTCTTGTTATAATTATAAAAATATATCCCTTACTCGTTGAATCATTATAAAAGGTTACCATTTGGGTTGATTTAGCTTCCTATATAAATGATGTTAAAACAATTTGGTAATACATGTTTATGGGACGTTATATAATTTTAATATTATTTAATAAAGAAATATTTATGATTTTTAATGATTATATGAATGTATTTTTAATATATAAAATGACAATTATTATATAACCTTCCTATCGTTAAACACCTTGAAATCTACATTATCATGATTTTCATTTTCCAAAGACATATATTTTCATTTCAACTGATGATGTTTTGACTTATGTAACAATAGAAATAAATTATTATTATTATATCTTGAATGATCAAATTTTGATTAACTTGATTCCAACAAGTGAGAATCAATTATTAATGAAGTATTTATGAATTAAGCAACAAATATTTCTAACAGTAGATGGTAAAAATAACTGATGGATAACCTAATTACTCATAATAAATAATAAAAAATGTTGTTTTCTATATGGTAAGGTATATTAATGATTTAATTAAGTATTATATTATGATTTTTATTTTTTTCTTAAGGGGGTTACAAATATTTAGAGTAATCTTGAAAAATATTAAGAGTTTATATCTAAAATCCATCTATATGATACATGATTTTCAATATGAACCATATTAAATTAATTAGGGTTATATGGTAAATAATCATTATATTATATCTTGAATTAAATTTTATTCTAGTTAATATATTTTCATATTTAATCTCACACTTTTGGGATGAATTTATTAAAATTAACCTTTAGTTGAAAGGGGTTCATTATGTCTAATTTGAATCCATTGTGTAATTTTCCATTTATTCAATATGTTTTATTTTCAATGATATAAATACTACACCATATTCATTTTTATCATACAAATTAGTTTTTTAATGTATTTTCATGCATTAAAAAATTGTTTTAACTTTTTTCCACATTTTGTGATAAACTTAATAACACTTTAAGGATATTTTATTTATAACTCATTATAATATTTATTCTTTATGTATTATCATTTCCTTTGTAATCTAATTTTCAAATTAATTTACATATCACATTTTATACCAATGTATAAAAGATATTGTGGGATCATTTATATTATCACTTATATATTTCTTATAATATTTATATATCAGGATGTGATGTTTTTTTCATACGATATTTTTTATATGATATTATTAATTTTAAAAAATACTTTTAATAACCTATGATATTTTTAAATTATTTTATGTGATATTTTTTGAACAAATAATACAATATTTCTATTTTTGATTGGGCTTATTCATATATGTTTATGATTGATTTTATCAGGAACAAATATGGAATTATGATGAAGACTGAGGTACTATATTGACCTAAAATTCAATGGATTATTTTTATGTATCCCAATTTAATATGTGTATAAGAGTAGATTTATCGCAATCTAATGTTTGCATACGATAATTTATTCCAAGATAAAGGGGTATAATTTTTTTTATTTGAAGCCCAAGGATATGCTAGAGGATTATTCCAAGAAAAAGATGTGACATTGATGGTTATCCAACACCAGAAATGTGATGAATATTTTGTTGGGTGTTAGTTTCATGTGGTTTCAACTCTTATGTTTATACTACAAAATTATTTCATTATCTTAACCCTTGGATTATGATCCCTAAATATTTATTATTGTCTCATGGTTCCAAAAAAATCCATGGTATATGATTTTTCATTTTAGTTTATATGTATTTACTTATAAAAATTCTCTATATGTTTCATGTTACTTTAAATATGAAGATAATAGTGAACACATCATATCATGAATTATTTTTTCATCATTTAATATGAATAGATAATTCAATTTTAAATAATATAAGCCTAAGGACTATAATGGTTTATTGTCTTTGGGACTATATAAATAAGTTTATTCTTTTTTTAGTGATATAGAACGTCTCACATAAATACATTTAATATAGTATAATAATTAATAATACCATAAATAAATTAATTCTTCATAACATCTAGAAATGAAACATAAGAAATTATGATATCAAATGATTAGTAATTCAAAATATAGTAGATTTAAATCAATGATCATATATCAGCATAAGATAAGAATGAATGTATGATAATATGATCATTATATACAATAATAAAACCAAATATTTCAGTTATATTTAATATTGAGTTGCTGTAAAAGGTTTTCCATTAATATACATAGGAAATGAGATTCCAAAATCAGAAATAATTAATATTGTTCCATGATAACATATCATAAGCATAAGGCATAATAATATGGCATTTACAAATACATAAATAATAATTTCCACAATAATGTATCACTTACAAAGCTGTCACAGTGGATGAGGTTCAATCTTCATTCATTTATTTAAATCGTAAATTTTTAATCACAATAAAATGAATGTAGATAGAGTCCCTTGCTGAAATAGGTTCTCTCCACATTACGGTATTTATCATCTCATTCAATATCCATCATTACCCAATCTATTGGATGACAATATAATTTCATAGCCACCCATTTCATAATGAAAATCATAAATATGTGTTACAAAAGTTAAAAAAACACTCATAATTTCATCTTATCACATAACATAGAATGGAAATATTTTTCATAAATAATTCTTCATTTAATCATAGTGTAACTTGTAGAAAAAATTATCTATTCCATCAAGGTTACATCATTAATTTTTTAGGCCATGGGGAAGAAATGGGTTTCATGAAATCATAATTAGGCCATCAGTACGATAATCCATTGAAATAAATAATTTTTGTGGTATCATAAGATCACATCCTCATTTAATCATGAGAATAAATAAAGTATATATAAATAAATAAAAAATATCTTTAAAATATCATTTTGATCTGTCATTGATTCAAAGTGAATATATCCATTAATATTTATAATATTTTCCTTATAATTAATATAATATTAAAAAATAATTATAATTTAAAAAATGTAGGAGACTTGTAAAGGAAACTTCAATTTAATGAATAATATTCACGAAAATAATTTATTTTAATGAAATATATGATAAAATAAAACATTTATTTTACAAATTTATAAAATTAAAAAATTAATTTTTTAGAAAATTTTTTTTAAAAAAAATTAATATATAATTTTATTTAAATATATTCAAATTATTTGAAAATAAAAATTTAAAATATTATCTCTTATTTGTAAAAATTTTCAGAAAAAAATTATTTATATAATGTACATGGAAGAAAATATTTACCTACCAAAAAAGAAATAAAGATTAATTTTTAATCAAAAAATTATTAAAATGAATTTACAAACAAAGAGATAAAAAATATTAATTATCAGTAAATACTATAACTATAAAGGGGATATGAGATTATATGTGTTTTAAATGAAGCGTTCCATATTATTTTCTTCAATTGAAATTTGACTATAAGTAATCATAATTAAAATTCGATTGAAACATATATCACTTACAACATTGTTATCTTTTGATAAAAAACACCCCTGAAATAGATATATTCAAATGAAAAATTAAATACCATGGATAGATTATATTTATGATATATCATATCAAAAGGTAAGTATATACACCGCATGAATGAAAGAAGTGGTGAATATGAACTATGTCTCACAGTAAAAATGATAGATGAGAAACCATTACATAGATATTTATCATGATTTATATGTATTCAAGCATATTTTATAATTAAGATAGACATGTTATAAATTTAACCCATTCATATATTAATTTCTATTATACCAAAAATGGGATACTTATAAAATGTTTTCACCAGATCATTTACGGTGTTTTATTTTGATAATCATTTCAGGTGTCAGATGCTTAATTTTTCATTGGTGTTTCTATTCAGATGTTATGGTCATTGGACATAGATTATGGTTCATAAATAATATTAATATTAATAATTATTTTGGTATCATACTTCATAAATAGATATAATTTAATAATTATTCATATAAATTAGGGATGAAAAATTAATTACCTCACTATAAGAATGTAATAGTTAATACGCACACACGAGTGATGTTTCCACTCTTGATATATAGAATAAAATAATGGTTAAAAATATTTAACAATTCTAGAAGATATATTATATAAAAAAAGTATACATTTTTATTGAAATTTACATTATTACTGTCCATGTGAAGAAGAAATGAATAATCATGCTCATCTCTTTATAGAGGTGTTAGTCCACACATGCACTTGAGAGATGATATTTTTTCCAATTGATAGAAATGTAAGATAATAAATAATATATTATTTTTAAAAAATAGATAATATTTCATTAATATCTTACATAAAAACTACATCTATCATTATTAACATTATGGATTATGTTGATGGAAAAAATAATACATCAATATGAGGAGGAGGTACTCTAAATGTATAAAAGAGAGATTATTTAATCACTTATTTAAATTAAAAAAAGATGGATACATATTACACCATAAAAATAATAAAATATTAGTATATATGGGAAATGTGTTTTGTTATATTGTAATTTATAGGTATTAATTGAAGTTTTAAATGGATAAGTAAAGTGAAATATATTAGTTCAAATGATTAACTCATCTTTGAGAGACAAACTTTGGAACTATTCTTAGGTACCCAAGGGATGATCTCTTCTATATACAATCACCACCAAAACAAAGCTAAGTATTTTGAGATGTTTTTAGGACTTAGATGATATATGTGGATCATAGTGATGTTAATACAAGATGAGGGATAGTTTTTTTATAATGATGGAAATCAAACCCTTGGAATTACAAAATATATTAAACTAAACATATTATTTATCATGTGATACTAAACAAAAGTTGAACTCTTTTGAAGCTACAATAGGTTAGATTGGAATCCCTTTATCCAAAAATAATTCTATAGATTTTTGTTTCATTATAAGATTTACTATTTTTTTCTCAATTTGATTTTTATCAAATTTTATATATAACATTTATAACAACTTTTTGAATACTAAATGGTTATAAATTTACTTCTCAGGTAATATTTTACTTAAAAATGTTCAATTTATTAATTTATAACCTATATCCCATCCCTCTTATCATTTTTCATGATTTTTAGGATTTTGAAATTGTTCAATTAATATTATATTAAATAAAATACCATTAATGTGATTTATGAGAAAACTCACATAAGTTGATATTATAGTCAAAGCAATACAAGTGGAATTAGAATATAAATTTTCAAAACATCTTTAATATGATATATTTTTACAAAACATACATAGTACACCTTAATTGTTCAATTTTAATTACTTTTTTTTTTGAAGAAAAAAATAATTTAGATTTTTCTATTAGGTATACTAATACTCTATTGGAACTACATAGATAATTAATGTAATTATAAAATCATTAAATAAATATTTGGATAAAAAATTTATTATTATTTTAAATCACCTTTTATAACCTAACATAACTTCTTTTTCTGTATGAAAAAAAATAATGATATTAAAATAGATAGAGTGACATTTTTTATTTATCTTTTTCATAACAAAATTGAACGGTTATAATAAATGATTAATGGCACAAATTTTAAATGTTTTAGATATATGAATTAAATTTTATGAAAAAATATCCTTCAATAGCACAATCAGAAATTGTTTTGGATATTTCTGGGTCTTATCCCTTATTTTTATCAATGATTTACACTTTTTATCCTTACACATGTCAAAATTATTTACCACGGTTACAGTCAATAATGAAGAAAATAAAATGTATATATGTATCTAATTTAACGAACTTAATTAAAAATATGTAATATAACTAAAAATATTAAATTTTAATTACTATAAGTACACAATTTCTATATAAATGTGTAAAAATCAACGATAGATTTTTTTTAGAAAGATTCTATTTAGGAATAAAAAGTCCTACGAAAATTCATATATAGTACTAAATTTTATTTAAATAATTATATTATATCCAAATAAATTAGTCCTATGTATCATTAAGATCAAATTAATAGAATAATGGGGATATGGAAATACTTTAATTAAAGAAATGTTGTGATAGTTTTACCTAAATCACCATTGTTCACAATTCACTCCAAACTGAATCATTTTTAAAATGAAATTACACAATACATAATATTGAAATATTGATTTAAAAAATTATATTCCATTCCTCACATAATTTATATCATTATAGTATAAATTAATCATACTGTTGTTATAGAAAATGAAATAAAACCATTTCAAAAGAAAATATATTTATGAATATTAAAACAAATTTACTGAAACATGAGTAATTATTTATTATCAATTAATTAATATATTTTAATTATTTAAAATAATTATAAAAATTTATCAAAACATTGTATTTAATATTCTTACTACAAATTTAAGAGCTCGGTTTTAATATATAATGATCCTTTTTAAAGTCATTTTTTTGAGGAAAAAAGATAATAAATCCTTTTTTATAATTTAAAAGAGAAATATATTCTAAAATATTGGAGATTTAAATTATACCCACCATATATAAATTTATCCATCCAAATTTTAGTTATCTATTACTATAATTAGTGTATCATGACATAGTATTACAATGCATTGTAGATTATATCATGCGAACTAATTTTTTATCACTACTTGAAAACATAGTGTTCATAAAATATTTATTTTTAAAACCAAGTATGATTAATTATATGATTTAGAAGATTCCAGGAAATTACATTGATAAAAAAGAAACAAGATCCACATAAGACATTATATATTTAGCTTCATCTAAAATTTTTTGGGAAAATTTTTTAATATGAAAGTTGGAAATATGAGAGAACATACTTACTTGAATACATTTAATCTCATAAAAAATCACATCCCTTAGTGGTCTTTCAATATATTTCAAATTCTATGTCATTTCCAGTTCCACGAAATGAATATTGAAGATGAATAATTTCATTCATGAAGCACTGTAATTATTTTTTAAGTCATAATTAGATTAATAATGGAATAAGAAGTCATTCATTTTGTCTCATAGTACCTTTCAATATACAAGTGGTTATGAAAACTTATATAATATATATGAATCTTCATATTATGAAATGATACATTTATATCTGTAAAATCATTAATAATTTCGAAGGATAATGTTAAACAATCCAATAAATTGTTAACCATAAGAATCCTCCCAAATATGTTCGACAAAATTCAAAACCCCAAAATTCATTATATTTGATCAGATATTATTTTACAAATGAAAAAAATAATATTTATCCTTAGATAAAACAATGTGTATATTAATATCACATATGAAATATATTGATATAATGATCATATATTATTTTAAAACATGTTAATTGTATTTCAAATCACCATAAAACCACAAATATACATCTATAAATTAATTCAGTCATCATTCCACGAATTATTATTACCTAAATCATAAAATATTTCTAATATAAAATACATCATAAAAAATATTAATCACATTTCAAAAAATGAATTTTTAATCATTTGATTTTCAATATGAACAAATATGTTCTGAAAATTTTATAGCACTTTTACCATAATAAACCATTATTTCATCAGAATTCAATGTATATGAATTATGATTGTTAATAATAGATTTATTATTATGTAAAAATAATAATAAACCATTACACATGAAAAGATATTTTTAATTAAACACAAACTAATAAAAAGTGTAGTGTTCAAATAAATGTCTTCTAAAATATCTGGAATCATCATAAAATCTCATCCCATAAAACATGAAAAGGGGTTTCCATGACTTCAATCATATGATCCACCTTATACTGATCAAACAATGACACATTAGGGTAATTTCATATCATTTAGGAATATCAATGGTTTTGTATAAGTTCTATTCCCTCATTCAACATAATTATTCATAATGAAAAAAGGAATTCACACAAATAAAACCCATGTGAGTTTCTATCCATGTGTAAAATCTTATTCCCTGTCATCATTAACTTGTGATGATTGAGATAATATAAAATCAACCATAATAAAAATTGTGACACATATGTTCATTTTTTCCACTACCACATCAACATTTTTATATCTAGAAAATAAAACATTTTCACTGAAACACACAATCAGTGCATTAAAAAACTATAAGATATTGTTATATACATATAACTACCCTAAATGATTTAAATAATGTTCTATAATCATAATCACAAAAAATAACTAAACCACTCTAGTAAAAATATAGTAAAATGAGAAATGAATTTTATAAATTTTGTACATTAAATATGAAAATTCAATACATCTCAGAATATTACACCTTTAAAGTCCATAATGATTCATTTTATTTGGATACTAGATACAATATTATCTTATTTCATAAAATATCTTAAACATATCCCATAATTTATTCTCACAAAATAAAATTCTTAGGAAAAAACTATATAAAATGTTTCATTATAACTTGAGGAATGGAAATATATGAATTAGTTATCTCGGATGATTATTAAAGGTAATCACATGGCATATCAATCAATGATGAGAAGTGAGTATAATATAGTCACATGGGTTTGACATTATGATCATAAATTACAATATTAATTACAAATAAGTTAAAGATAAATAATCAAAATTAATGGAATATGGTTTCGTCAATCATATGACATACTAAATAAGCATGAGTAATCATTAATAGTAAATCATGACCAATGGGAACATATCATAATAAAAAAAATATATGTTTATTGAATACACATTATCATATAAACTCCTTAATTTAGTATGGGATAACTAACAAGTCTATCATAGTGGATTTTGTTCAATCACAATTCTATTAGTTCCATTGTCATAGTTCACTCCCGTTACGATCAATGTGGAAAAAATCCCTTACTGAATTTGTTTTAATCCCCATTACAATACTTATTATCTTAGAGTATATCCATCTATAACAAATTCATTATAGGGATATATAGTTTTGAAACCACCAATATCATAATGAAAATAATATATATATATATATATATATATTATAAAAATCATAAAACATTTATTATATCATAATATCATAACATATTTAATTTAATGTTTTTTATAAACAATTGATAATCTTGTTACAACAGAGAAAGTGTAAAATAAACATGTTTTATTAGGGATTTAGCATATTAATTAATTTAATGTAATGAAATAGTATTAATAGAATCATTATTTAATATTCATAATTAGAAGTTAAAATGATAAATAAATATAATGGTATCATATGATCATATCCCTATTGTAGGATAATAATAATTAAAGTATGTTTACATTGATCAAATCCACATTTAATAGAACATTTTAACACTTCTTTGAAAACCTGTGAAAATAATTTTTTTGATAACATTTTAACTAATAATTTATATAATATAATGAAATAATTAGAATTTTAAAAAACATTGGAATATTTAAATGGTTTATTTCAAATAATGAATTATCATGATGGATGGAAAATCCATTCATTTCAAATAAGTTAAAAAACATTTATTTCACACCACTATAAAATCCCATAAATTACTCACTATGGAAAACAATTCATTACAAGTAATTCCTTTTAATACCAATTTCAATGAAGTCAATTGTAGTGAAAGTTTCTTATTTAAATAATTTTATGTATATATATGAACTGTTATAACAAAATTATTTATACTATTGAAATATAAGAAATATTTATTGATGAAAAAGAAAACAAGGCCATATTTTTTTTAAAACCATTTTCATGATGAATTTAAGTATAAAAGAGGGAAAATGGTATTAATAACAATAAATTTGAGGAATAATTATACAAGAAGAAAATATATTTTTTATAAAATAGATAATCTTTTAATTTCCTACAATTAACATTCATGTATAATCAGTCCCAATTAAATTGAAATTAAAACATAAATCCCTTAAAATTTGGATACTATTCAATAAAAATAGCCACGAATAAAATTACATTAAATAATTATATAAATATATATAAAATAAATATATTTATGATATATCATTTAAATGGTATAGTATTTATATCACATAGATGAATCAAGTGGTGAATATGTAATATGTCTCACATAAACAAAAGTGAGATGATAAACCCTTACCTAAAGTCATATCATAATTTATATGTGTTGAAACCTTAAGTATAAAAAAATATAGATATAATATAAATATATTAAAAAATTATAATTAAAAAATATATGTTTTACTTATATAATCTCATCTCCCACTCATTTACAACCATTCATTATCATCATCCATTTGGCTATAAACTACATCATGTTTCTTGTTTATTTGGATTCATCTTTATAGTCCTTTCACTCTAAACATGGAAATATGTTATTAATATAATTAGTCATGTCATATGAAAAATATTTATAAAATATATAAACATTCATAATAAATCATATAATGTTTTTATGAAAAATAAATTACATTAGTTTTTAGAGATGTAAATTCGTACTGACAAATGGTTGATGTTTCTATATTTTGAAGAATGTAATAAAAGAAATCTAAATAATAAAAAACCATGGAATATTTAATTTGTGTATCACAAAATTGTTTATTTTCATGAAATATCTATATATTAAAATCCATGTAAATTAGAAATGAACATTGAACCGCATCACCTCATGAATGTGAATGTCCACATGTACGCATGATGGGATGTTGTCATTTTTCAATAGATGTCATGTTAATAAGTTATATATGGTATATATTTGTAGTAGCATATATATTTCTTAAATATAAAATATTTAAATTAAATTGAACAAAATTAACGAAATATGAATGATATAGATGGAAAATGAATCAAATACCAATGTGAATCTGGTAGTCCAAATAAACACATAAGAAATACCTTAATTACCATTAGATTTAAAAGAAAAAGTTTAAATAGTAAAAAATAAATAAATAAAATTTAATAATATGATATATAATGATTTTAGTATATTGTAATTTTTATGATAAAATTCAACGGGGTAAAATAAGAAGTTAAATGAAAGATATCAACTAAAATGATTACCCCTTCTTTGAAAGACCAAAATTAGATGTCTTCTCTATAATAATATAGATAATATATTTGATGAAACCAAAACCTCTTAAACATATCTATGTATGTTAAAAATAAATTTTGACATAATTGGGGAGAGATATGTGGCTCATAGTGCTGTAATAATAGAGGATACATAATGTCAACTAATATTGTTGGAAAGGACACACATGGAATCTCATAAATAATTTAAATATAATATATTTTTTTCATGTTTCAGTGGAAAATATTTCAAGTATTTAAATGATAATATATGTCACAGAGAAAATAAAAACAATAAATAAAATTTTTATTGGTTTTTTTTCATTTTAAACCATATATTTAGGATTAACCACTTCATTATCAAATTTTAACCGTATCCATTGTAGAAACATTTAAAACATTAAAAGGTTATAAAAATTACATATATGGAACAATTGACAATAAAATTTTATATGAGTTGAAATTATGAAAATACCCTATCTAATATGTCCACAATTATGATTCTTATATTATTTATATATTTAATTTAATATTTTTTAACATAATATACATTTAAATTCAATTTTAGAACAATAAAAATAGTTTACCATTAATGATAACATGATATATATTGAAGTTGAATATAAAAATTTAACACAAAAATTAAATTTTATATTTTTTTTCAAATAACATAAACAAAATAATTTATCCAATTTTTTAACTTTAAATTTTTTTAAAAATATTTAGTTGTGTTTTTATATTACATGAACTATTGTGGTGTCAACATTGTTTAAAAATTTAAAGACATTTTTCAATCAAATAAATTAACAAAAAATTATTATGAAAAAAAATAAATTAATATTTTAAATAATCAATTATAACTAAATATAACCTATTTCTATTCTAATCTAAGAACATTAGAGATAATAAAAAACAGAGAGTGCAATTTTGTAATTTTATTTTTATTAATATAATTTAAATGTATCAATCACAGAAAAATGTAAAACAAGTTCAATAATGTTTTAACATTGATGATTATATAAAAAAATAAAGTCATCCATTTGGAAAACGAACATAAACTTTTTATTATTTACAGGCCTTATCAAATAGTTTTAATCACGTTTTAACCATTTTCCCTTAATGATAAAACAAATATTAACCATATAGTATATTTATAATTAAGAAAAACAAAAGGGGAAATATTTTCGTTTTTTGTACATCATGATTCAAAATATGGAATCCATTAATAAATATAATTTTATATAATTGGTAGAAATCATTTTTAAAATAAATTCTTAATACATAATGAATAATAATCTTTTAAAAATAGTCTTAGGTTAAAAAATAAATTTATATTAAAAAAAGTATAATGTGAATTCCAATATATTTTATTTTATTATCTAAAAATAAATTAAACAAAAGGTGAACTTATACAAAATTAATATCATTTTAGGGATTTTTTAATAATTTTATATAATGAAAAGAAATGTTAGTTTTAAAAAATTGGTATTTTTCACTATTCACTAAAAAATAATTCGATTTTGAATGATTCAGAAAATTAAACATAATATAATATTGAATTATAGATTTCATAAATTATATTCATTTCCTAAAATAAAATTTATAATTATTTTTGAAATTACTTTAAAAAACTGTTCACAAAATGTAATAAAATCATATCACAAGAAAATATATTTTTGAAGCAGAAATTGTATTTACAATAAAAATTAGTATTAATTAATAATCCATTAAAAATAAAATAATAATTACATAAAACTATTTATTTTTATTTTTATTTTTATATTCATTCCATTTTATAAAAAAATTATAATTTTAATGATACAATACATCTTAGTTCATTTTTAACATCATGTTTCATGGAAAACTTATTATCAAACACTTAAAATATTTTGAAAGTGTAATATACTCCAAAATATTGATATCTTACTTAATTTTCTCCCTTCCCATGTTTTCTCAAATTCTATTGATATAATAATCTTTAAATTGTTGATAGTATTACCCTTACTGAGAATTTGAGCTCACCCATTTCTTACGTTTTCCTTTCCCTTGGTTATGATGACATTTATAGCTTGGGGAACCTCAATAAGGAACTATATATGAGTTCAATTATACTGAAATTTTTGTAGAATATGATTATGTAAATAATCTATATGGTTATAAACCATTAGGTCCTCAGGTTGTAGGATACTTTTTGAGATGTATTATTTAAATCATGAGATTATTGTTTCAAATAATTCAATTTTGGACTTTAATAATTTTGTTTCCACTAGGGTGAGGTATAGTTTTATGGGGGAATGGATTAAGAACAGTATTAAAAAACTATATGGACACTATTATATGATCAATATATGTTTCATATACAATCATAATGATTTGGTAAAATAGAAATTATGTGGTTTTCATAAAAATTACTTCATTATATGGATACTATAAGTGGATGCAGGATATGACACAAATGTTCCTAGGGATAATAAACATAAAATGTACAATTTTTTTAGTATCTCAATCATCACCCAGGGTATGAAGAAAACTCCTATCTATAAACCTATTTAGAAACACCTAGAGGATATTTTATGGTAAAGGAACATTCACTTTATAATAAATTATTGTGGGTTTAAATAGTTGAGTAGTTCATTCAGGGAACTAAATTGGGTGATGAACGTACATAACATAGATTCAATCCTAAATATTAATATGTTAGATTATATATACTATTTATGTGTTATTTTTTCTAGTAACATCATCTTAATTCTATATATTTTAAAATATCTCATTTAAAAATTTCCCCTATTTAATATAATGATAAGATCTTGGAGGAAAGATTTCAAAAATGGTTGTAATGGAATATGTGGAAATTTTTCAAATAAGAAACATAATGGTACTAATAATTTATGTTAAACATCATAAAAATTAATCCCCAGTTTATGAATTATATTTAAATCTATGTGGTTCTCCAAAACACACCTTGGAAAGAGAATATTTAAATTTATTTTTCTTGTAGTAATAACCACCAATCATTAGTATTCCCCCTAATCCACTAAAAACTGATTAAGGTATCAATATAGTTGAAATGATATTCTCCATTATATATAGCATTGATCATGAAATTTATCATTTATCATTGTACATTTTTGAAGGTGAATATGACCAATAGTGGACCGTAATTTAGAACACAATGAGAAATGAATAAATAAATTCCCTAAAATATTAAAAGTATAAATAGGTATTCTATCGTTAATATTTTCTATAATTCATGGTAAAAAATGGATAAAAAATACCTTGAGTTGAATCCAAATAAATATATACTGTCAAAAATAAATATAACAGAATCATCACAAGAAATACATTGTATGATTCTAGTTTGATTATTAACCGTGAAAGTAATGATGATAACTTCTTTAGAGTTTAAATTTTTATGTACAAAAATAATTTTTCATGATTAATTTGAATATTTTTAAGAGATTGTCGGATGTGAACATAAGATGTAAATAGAAACTGGGGTCCCTAAGTATTCTTATAGTTTAAGGGGAAATAAGGTGAAAAGGGTTTTCCATGTAAATTTAATACATAAAAATAATAGAAAAGAGAAAATTATTATTTTTCATACAGAAAATGTCTGAAGAAGGTTAAGGGATACTATATCCAATGAATATTTATGTTATTCAAGTGTAAAAGAGAATATAATTAATCACATGGATGATAAAAAGATACATAGATACAATGTAATGAAATGAATGGATGTAATTCATATTTTCATTAAAAATTCTAAATCCAACGATTTAATTATAAGTAGTGTAGTAATTACGCCAACAAGGGAACATAACCCATGGTTGATAGAAATAATAATCATCAAAATTCACCTAATCCAAGAGAATAAAGAGAATCATATGAAATAAACATGACTGGTGTAAATTGTGATAATGAGGAGGATAGTTATAATTATTGTATTCTTTTTCACTGCTACAGTGTAGTGGATACCTTATTTGATTATAATTCTAGTAAATGCAGTATATTAAAGATTTTCTATAAAAAATAAAATGAACAGACTAATGACTAGATTAAATTAGGATATAAAAAATAAAATATTATTGTATCTAATATTAAGTATTATGAAATATGTTCCATGACAGTCTTATAATCACCCATTTAGATTAATTATATTTTATTTTGGAAATTTATGGAAAATCAGTACATAGAATCTATAATGAAAAAAGGAAATAATTCTTTACATTCCAAACCAATATATGATCATTGATTGTTCCAAAATCGCTATGATCTCCCTTATAAAAAAACAATTATTTCATGTATAAAAACTATTTTTGAGGTACATTAATCTCAAATTAATGGAGTAAAAAATCAATATTAAAATTGAAATCTTATGAGGGAAAATGATATATTTCACGAGCATGTTGGTAGCACACTAGAAGTTATATTCTTACATGAGTCTACTTATTTGATACCCCCAAATAGTTTTATATATAAATGATAATCAAAATTGTGCATACATAATTTATTTATGGGTTGTAAAATTTAATGAAATAAAATTAAATTGGAATTTCCATCAAATAATAAATAGGATTCATAATTTTTTTAACTAGCTCACCAAAAATAAAAAAACACATAAAAAATATAAGAAAAACATAATTAATATTTGTATAATTTATAATATAATGGTAAAACAATAAATGGTATTAGCTTTATAAGTTATATTGTTAATATTTTTTAATATAAAAAAGATTATTTTCAATAAAATATTTTTTGCGTTATATTAATTATTTAATATTAAAATATATATATAGTTTTTTTGAATTTAATTTGATAAAATAAAACAAATTTTTGAATTACATACATCAAATTATTCCTTTTATTATTTTTTTCCGAAATTTTTTATGTTAGTTGTATTATACAGTTTAAAAAATATTTAATAATATTATTTTATCATTTTGAAATTGTATCATAGAAGATTGAGAAACTATTATTATAATAAAATATATATTCAATTGGATAACATATGAGTTTAAAAATATTATTTGAATTTATAAATCTTATTTAAAATATGTTTTTTAACCAAATGATAATGTTAATTAAAAAACTATTTTGATAATTTATTTAATTATATGTCTTGTAATAAAAATTCTGATTTTAATTTATTTGAATGTCACCTACGATGTAGTTTTTTATAATAGTACAATTTAAGTTATAAAAATTATTATCAATGGTAATATTATCTACAACATACATTTTCAATCATAATAACAATCATTTCCACACAAAAATTGGTTTACACATTATTTGTTTATATTTTAAAATTATAATTTTAATCTCAAAAAAATTTTAATTTTTAAATTGTATGAAAAATTATAAATTACAGGTTTAAAGTTAGGTAATAGGTAAAATCCCAAAATTTCATTAATAATAAATATTAGCTTAAAAACTAATTATGATGATAAGAGGAAACTATTAAAACATTTAAAAAGATAAAAGGAAAAAACATAAAAACCATCTTGGTTGATTAAAAAATGAGTGGATAGGTATACTATAAATCTAATCACACTTTTAATATTTTATTTCAAATTTTTAATCCATTTATGTATCAATAGTAACATTACATTATTGAAAATGTAATGATTAATAGAAAAATACCCTTAAATTCACATATAATCCGGTTGCACTTACACGACTTCAAGACAAGACTAAAAATTTAAATTTTGATGAAACTATATCAAATTAAACTTCAAATAACCATCTCCCTCATTAAAGGTATTCTTTTATCAAATAGAAATCATAATGACTTAATTTTTAAGGAGAATTCGAATGAAAATAAAATTACCTAACGTGAGTCTTAACAACTAAAAATATTTTCTTGTTAATTAAACTCCTTAAAAAAATTATAGACACACTTACATAATGATATTAGTAATATTAATATATTTAAATGTAATTATATTAATGTTTAATTAAGTAACTATATATCTATCCCATCTGTTAATAAAATCAATGTCGTCGATCGAGTGTTTCTATGAACTAGAACCCACTCAAGTAATATAATTTCTTTCTTCAAAACTACCATTTAATGATATTTATTAAAATATATATAATGAATAAATATGATGCTTTTTATTTAATTAAGGTTGTATTTATGTCACATTATCCTTGTAAAAATACAACCCGTAACTCATTGAATCATTACAACACATTACCATTTTGGTCGATTTAACCACCTATATGACTAATGTTATAATTATTATGTTAGAAATGATTATTTGATGTCATATACTTTTAATATAATTTAGTAAAAATATATTTATTAAGGTTTTATTATTATATATTTTTTAACAATATTTAAAATATTTATTAATATATCATCTTTCAACCAATAAACACATTGAAAACTACTTTATCATGATTTCCATTTTCCCAATCTATATTAATATCATTAAAATAAATAGAATTTTAATTTATGAATCAATTAAAGACAATGAATTTTATATATTTAATTATCTATGAGTGATGACTATGAAACCATGTTGTGATAATTTTTCCCATCTAGATGATGTTTATAGAAAATAGACAACTGAATGTATATACACCGAATTATAAAAATAAGAGATAACTAACTGGTATATTCATATTATAGTATAATAAATGATATATATTAAAGGGCAATGTATATGGGTAATTTTATATTTTTTTAAAATAACTATGTTTTTTATATTTTTATTGAGTATTTTACTACATAGTAATAAAGGTACGGTTTTTCTTCTCAAATTTCACACATTGAAGCTTGTTTTGTATTATGACCCACATATAATTTATTTTTTTATATAATAACAATTTGATATATAATATCTAGAATTTACATTTATAATGGTAATTTTTCAAATTTTAATATTTTCGGTTATGAGTATTTTATTTAATTGATCGTTTATTTGAAAGGGGGTTTTTGTGTCAAATTTTAATCCCATGAGATATTATTATAATATAAACCATGTTTTTTTAATAATATAGTTACTAGATCATTGTAATTTTTTATATTTTTTCCCTTATTTTTCATGGATTGAATTTTTATATTTAAAGTTCCACCTATCACGGGGTTTTTATTAAAATGTTTCACATATTGCAAGGTTTTTTCATGTCTGAGATATATTACATGGGTCATAATCACTCCTCTTTGACAATCAATATTAAATATTGGTCTATTATATCTTATGATTTTTTTGGGTTATATTTAAACCTTATTTTCTTAGTAAATCATGTTTATCTCCATGTCTTCTTCTGTGAGTAATATATTATTATGTGAAAATGAATTTTTTTATGAATAATTCACATATATTTTAATGATTTTTCATTCATAGACTTGTTTTTAATATAAATAAATGTACTAAATTCAATAGTGGAATGAATTTTTTTAACCTTAATCATTTTCCTATTCGAATTTGGTAATTTATAAAATAATTATTCATAATGTTTTTACAATACGATATTTTCAGACAAATGTATTTAATTTTCATTCTTAAATAGTGTTTCACCCTTTTGAATTAGAGTATTTTACCACCCCCTTTAAATTTTTATGACGTTCATTTCTATTAAAAAATCCTTTCTTGGATATATTTTAATTATGTTTATCAAATTTATTCTCCTTCATTTTTTAGAATTATTTTTAAAAAAGTTTCATCTTCATATTTTATAATAGTGCCAAATAGGTTTGGTTAACACAATTTTACATTCACATAAATTTTTATTCTAAGGCTTATCTCTCATGTAGAGAGGTTTTGATCATCATATATATTATATTATGATATGATTCATTTTTTAAAATGATATTTTTGATACCCTATTATCTTTTATGTGTATGATATGTGATATTTTAGGAATGTTTGTATAACTCATTATTATCCCATGGTATCATTATGGTATGTTAATTATTGACATCAAGTGAAACATATAATTTTTATGATGATGTGTGTAGTCTTAATTAACCATCCAATGCATCCAAAGGTTATATAGGGGGATTCATCCATAGATAAAGGGTCACATGAGAGAGTTAATCCCAATCCCAAGGGTTTGTGGGATGATTATCCTCTAACAAAAAAGGTATATTATCTGTTAAAGAAATCCATATATGTATTATTATGTTTATTCTATTATCTTATTCATAATATTTAGATTATGATTATTCCCCTTTAATAATAATAAATGTAACATGATTTTGCACACATACTCTTTGATATATTTTTTCTCATTTGAGAATACATGTACTTCTATCATGATGTATGGGTAACTATTATTGGTAAATGTTATTTATAATAAGAAACTTTTACACTTATCATGTTTTTATTGATGTCTGTGACCAAAAAATTGAAGTCGTGTTTATATGTTTCCTTTATAGACTATTTGAGATCATAAAATTCATATATTTTAATCTTAATAGATTATAATGATAATTATGACTTATTGATGTTGTAGAGGGGGTTATATAGGAGTTATGTTATATAAATATGATTGTATATTTATATTTTTTGTATATTTATTTCCAATATAATAAACACTATGGCCCCTGGGTTGTGTGGTTCATTTTGACATGTATTATTTAAATAATAATAATAATAATGTATTATTTTAGTCCTTTTTTATAGGTTTCTTTATCAGGGGTATAATTAATTAATATTTTTGTTGTATTAAACAAACAAATAAATATTTACATGATTTTGAATACAATAACCAAAAAAAATTAATTAATGTGTATTTGAATATTAAAATAGAACCAGGAAGATATGATTTCCACATCTGACTTATATCTAATTTATATGGATATTAAAACACATTCATTGAGTTTATTTTATTGAATATATATTATTATATAACATAAAGCTATACAATAATTAATATTATAGGATTGATGTGCATAATACCTCTAATGGTGTGCCATGGATGCTATCATAGATGATTCTAATTCATGAAACATTCGTTCACTGTTGTTTTATTATTAATTCATGTGGATTGACACTAAATGACCTCTATACTCTTGAGATGTTTATGATGGAGAATTTATCACAATTCATGAGGGAATTCAAGGAAAAATCCATATAGGGCTTGAGATAATTCTATCCACACATTCATTGGGATGAAATATGATTGGGTTTAGAATTAAATAATTAGGTTTTTATAGAGATAATGTTAGAGGAATGAAAATTGATGTTGATATGTTACTATTTAATTAATCCGAAATGAATTCAATGTATAAAATTATGAATTATATTATGATTTAAAATACATGAGCTAAAAATTGAACCAATCGTCATTATTTTCATGAATAAATTAATGAATATTTATTCAAATGATATTAAATGTGGTATATCTCATATTATCATTAAATTTTATCTTCTAACCTCCTAAATATTTATCGATACATGAATAATGACTATTTATTTGATAAAAAATTACATATTGACTATTCAACAATAATTACACAAATATTAAATCATTAAACCAGTGAATAAACATTTATTAAATCTTTTAGTGATAAAAAGATTAAAGATTTGTTACATTATAGAAGAACAAGAATAAATAAATATTATATATTTAAATAGTTAATAATTACCTATATATAAAAATGTTTATTTATTATCATACTAACATGATACTCTATTAAATAATGGGGAATTGATATGTGTGATCAAGTCAACAAGAATAATTAATAAACCAATTATGAGAATAATATTTATTCAAATCTAAAAATAAAATATAATTTAACCAAGGATCTAAATAGACATAGTTTTTGACCCTCAAAGATCTATTCTCATTATAAATAGTTTTTGAACCTATAGGATATATTCTTAGTGTTATTAGTTTGTTACACCTAATGTACAATGCCAGTATATCAAAATATTACAAGGAAACAACAATGTAATATTGAAAATTTATGAAATATAATGACCACACATGAAATAAAAATTTATAATAGAATCCATTAATCATGATATCTCAAATCAAGTAGGTTTTATACTGGTTCCATAAACATATATTCTCGTTTCTTAATAATAAAATTGTATAAATAATCATTACAATATTACAAAATGGACATGTAATAAATAATTTAATTCCTTTTATATTAAATGAAATTAGGTATCAACATCAAATATATAAAAGAAGAGTCAAATACATTCAAGAAATATTTAGTAATGGTAGATATTAATGAGATTCTTTCTCTCACCAATGTAGAGTCTATCTCTCTCTAACCTCTTGGCTAGAGTGAACAAATCTACCGAATTGGAGATGATGATGTTGTTATCCATTTTAAGATGTGTTCTACAAGTGGATAATCATGGGGATGGTTTTTTTTATGGTGGAATTAATGAGGAAGGTGTTGATATCCCCAAATCTATAAAGAGGGTTTCATAATAATCATGCCTTATGATTTTACTGAGGAAGAATATAAACTGACAATGATGAGTTGTGAGGGCGGAAAATATATTCTATGTCAGACGGTGTATAGTTATAGGAACGAATGTAATTGGGAGAATAAGACTATGATCGGGAGTATGAAAAATTTATATAGGAGATGAGCGGTGATGATTTCGTCAATCTCATGTTCCTAGGGATGATGGGTACAAGACGATGACAATGTGGGGAGTATGTTTAGTTTTGGTTTGGGATGATCAATCTTGTAGGAGGCTGACATAGGTTTTGGGACCCTAGTTGTAGTGTTATTCCCAATGGTAGAATAGGAGACTTGGTAGTGGGGTTAGTTAGAGATCATGTGGAGTGGTTTTTCATTCATCCCAATGGAGGTTCTGGGATGCTTAACTAATTTCAGATAGAACAATGCATTTTGGATGTTGTAGTGGAATATCTGGACGATGATATTTGATTGATGTAGGCTGATGAAAGACAATTCTCCGAAAAAAACCCATTTTGTAGCTGAAGTCCTCAAAAAGGATGAATGAGAATCGATAACTTCTAGTGCAGGATTGTGACTGATGGATCTGGGATCCTGATTGTGTGGGTTCCTAGCAGAGTGATGGCCAATTGAGGGGGAGGGTTATTCTAGAAATCATAGGCATCATCATGGGATGTGGGATGAGGACAACCTAGGGTGAATTGTGACGACCTCGAACTGTATGTGGGTAGATGAACATGGAATGTAACGGCATGAAGATGGTGAGGACGGTGACTAGAGGACAACCTTGGGGGTTGTGATTACCAATGAGGCACAAAGGTTCTATCTCAAGGATGGATGGGATCTTGATGGTTGGAAATGTGTGTGGGTGATACTTTTTGACATTTTGATCATTATTAAATAATATTTTTATTGTGACTTGACTACATGTTTTTTTATAGTTCTTTGGACTATTAGGTGTTTTTGGATTTCATTATTTTGGAAAATTTGCTAGTTTGGTGGTGATTTTTCTGCCACATAATTATTATGTTTCAATATATTTCTATTTTCTTAAATTAATTTTTGGGACTAAACATGCTCGAGTCTTAAACATTACATGTATTTTGTAATGCAGTATTACAGAATAAACACATACACAAACACAATAACAAAAAATGTTGGGGTAATATAACACAATAGTTCTCAACAATACATCAATGTGCATGACCCAACATATTCACTAATAGTTATTCTGTATTCTATTGATCAATACACACATCCATTGAATGGATCATTGAATTACACATATAAATGTGGAATTCATAATAATATATCATGTTCTCATAATATACTCCACTTTGGATTACTAAACACGTAAATTATTTCAAAATTTCTCAATCCCCTATGACTATCCACCCCTAATCGAATGACCATTTTTCCATTAAATTATATAATCCTTCTGTATGAAATATATTTTAGAATTCCATTATGAAACTTCATGGTTCTTAACATTATGTGGAAAATATATAAAATTTTAGTGTGATAATTTCCCAAAAATATTATCCCATAAATGATAAACATAAGAATAAAAAAAATGACATATGTAACTAAATACTATGAAAAATATCATAATTGAATATATATATATATATATATATAGTAGTTTCATCCATGGGAACTAACTCTAATAATCATTACCCATAGCTATCATCATACCATTGGATTTTATATCTCTTCACATCCACCAAAAGTTACAACATTTTGTATAGAAGGCATCTGAAATAATATGAAAATCAATTTGACCTATAATCCTAATAAGTTATCTAATAGTTAACCTGATATACCAATATTATATCCTTAAGAGATATCATGTATAATACCTTCTCTTACATTCCCTCACCATTATTAGTAATCATTATAGTTGTAATTAGTCTATGTTGAAGGCATTTGAATTCTATGTAATGAAAATAATGATATTGGGTGACCTAACCACTCAACAAAAATGATATGGTCTCAAAATAATACAGAATTAATGTTTGGAATCATGATATTTTGATTTTCAATTTGGTGAGTAGGTCATAGTTGTTAATGTGATTCAACATAAATCTCGATATTATCTATAATTTCCATAAATTTATAAATCGTTCCTTCCCTTTACAGATAATTAGAAATTTGTAGTGAATATTCACTAATATTTGTTGTTTAATTACATAGTATAGTCATTCACTATCTTACCATTCATATTAAATGTCCTCAGCATGATTTTGTTATTTGAGTTACTGTCAAGTTCATGGTAAAATGATAAAAACATAGATATGATCCCATAAACATGAGTTTCCCTGAGTATAGTTGGCATGATGTCATATCCCAATTTCAAATAGTCTCCTAACTCTATACCAATTTTGTATGTTTTAGAAATTATAATTTTTCATTGGGAATGAAACCCCATTAGGTAAAAATTATATGATCACATTTTCATAAGTGAAAATGATGATTCTCATTAATATATCAAATTGATTTCGACTCCCCAAACATTTTATTTCAGAGTGGTTTCCTTGGATTCCATCAACAAGGCATATTCTATGTGTTGTTTCATTCATAGATCACTTGACATAGATATAGAGAAAATAAAATAATATTATATAGAGATAAGATTTGGAACCAATTAAATCATTAAAATATCATATAGATTGATACCCGCTTCCCTATGGGAAATATTAAATGTTTTTTTCTATGGATTCCATGAACTCACCATCTCTAGAAGAAGATCACTATTCTAAAAAATTATTTTTTTTCAAAATCCGCCAGATATTAGAAATATATGAATCATTGAGGAAAGTCCCAATTATTCTAGATTGTTACCAGAAATAACCCAACAATATATATCCATCCTTCAGTCCTTCCTGTTACATAATTAACACTCATCATTATGACCCTATACTTGATCAATTATAAACTGATTGATGTTGGAGGATTGGTAATGTGTTTTGTCTTCAACAATACATTTTTTATTTTTCGGTGTAGTGTTGGTGTAATGAAGTAGGAATGACAAATTGTAGGTCCCTTCATGAATTGTGGCACAAAAGGGTGAATTGTGTGTATCAATCACGTTGATTTATTCTAAAATCCATAAACAATGAATATTGGTTTCTAGATGATGTATTTTAACATCATCCAGTATCATGTCCTTATATTATGTATATATGTCAGATGTGAGTAATTTATATTGATGTTTCTTCAAGATGATTTATTTTATGATAAAAGGGCTCCTGATGACTGAAATTTCCCCATTTTACAAATTCCAACAAGTGTGTAAACTAAGTATTGGATTTAGGGTGGACATAAGTTTTTGAATTTACAGACAACATAATCATGAATATAGATTCAATAGTTCATATATACAATAAATTTAATAAATATATAATGTTTCACATGTTAAGGGTGATCTAAGTACGAAAGAAACCTCTTGATAATTTGAAATTGAAGTTTACCTTAGTAGTGATTCACCACATATGGACCCTCACCCATGCTCCCTGAATAGGGGTCCCTAACCTTTGAGTCTTCACTAAGGTGTCTTAAAAATGATCCTTGGATGGTTTCTCTCCAAGGGTGATGGCATGGTGTCTCACCACAGCCACTCTATAGGGCCCCTATCTAAGAACTCCAGTCAATGATACCAAACCAGGATTCTCATAAGTGGGAAGGGATTCATCAAAAACATTTAGAATGTGTGAGAGATGAGAGCAAGAAGAATGTGTGCTAATTTTATGTGTACCCAATTAGATCCCACATTAAGGGAACACGTATTTGGTAGTTTTATCTCTATAAGATAAAATAATTATGTAAGAAGGGTCATGATTCCTTAAGAGTTACCCCATCATATCTATTCATATCCTTTGGTATTCTTAAGAAACACTCCCAAGGTTCCCATGTTGCACCCTGGCTACATCACCTAAGACACCAGTTCTCTCTCATAGAGTACCCATATTGTATCACCAGATCCACCTACATACATATACTATATTATATTGACCCAACCCAATCCTATGGGTGTGATCCATAGTTCCATATAACCTCATCTACACCACCTCATATGACTGTGTTGACCATATATTGGTGAATGTCTAGAGTAACATGGGGATATTGTACCCTCAGTAATCATATCCATAACAGGTTTTTAAAACATAACTATATTCCATATAAATAGAAAAAATTAATAACACCGAGAATACCCATAATATATATCATTAAAAGTCATACATTATTAATTAATGGACCCCAAATGTGGAAGGTAAAAATATTTAGTAGAATAACTTGAAATGACAAAATTAAACCCAAAAAAGTAATACAATCGATATTTAAACATTATCCTAGTACAACATCCATATCCTATCTCCATGACCAATAGTAACTAATCAAAATTACCTTTATAGTTTTTGGATTCCTAGTTATGAGGTCTATGCACACACCAACATAGCTTTATAGGGTGTGATTACAATCCCAGGAGGATACCAACAATGTCTCTTTAACATAAGTGGATATGTTTATAAATGTGTATAACATTTTGAGAAGTAAATACACACACAATAATACAAGAAATCATATCTTAAGCAATCATGATCTGATCGAGCCACCAAGAACCCTAGTTTTACCTACTTTGAACTCATTCCAGAATTATATCACAATAGTAATGCATGATATAGATCATTCCACATAACTCTTTCTACCACTAATGAAAAACCTCAGACCAACCTTTATGGGAAAATACATGCAATTTTTTGACAAGAATTGATGAACATTATGGAATAAAGCTACACATGCCTTAGTGAGAACATATTACCAATTATTCATGGTTATATGGTTTTATGTGATGGTTCTCACACTTAGAACACCAGTCTAATCGACACTCCCTCATATGAAAAGATGTTTCTCATTGGTAGATCACTGTAGTATATAATGATACTCATCAAAATGAACTATGGATTTACAATATAAAAGATAAGAAATGGTTCTAAGTAGCCTATTCAAGCCATCACCATTGATTTATGTCATATATGATCCCACTACAATGTTTCAACTATGTTTTCTAGGGTTACCTATCATCCTATACACTAAAAAATGATTTTTTCGACTGTGAAAAAAAACTGCATAATGGGAATAGAATAGGAATGAGTAATATATTTCATGAATTAATTGTATAATCTATTAAATACTACATATGTAATAGATTATATAGTAAGGAATGTAAAATACAAATTATGAAACCATGTCAATCACATATATCATCACACACACACAAACATGTGATCAATAGTAATCATGGGTCTCAGAGGCTTCACACACAAAAAAACAAATCATGTAAAATAATTTCATTCAATGGACATTGATGTTAAAACTATTTTCATCAATATTGTTTATTTCAACATCAGTATTTGTTAATATATTCCCCACTTGGCCCATTATCTCACACCAACTAAAATTAAATCACCTCGGAAGAGTTCTAAAAACTGATTAAATTAAAATATATCCAGTGTTTTAGAGGGTGGATCATGAAGGAATCAAGATATGAAGATAGATCTAATGCTAACATGATGAAAAATATAGTCAATAATTTCCTTTATGACCAGTGACATTAAGGTTGAATTCATCACTCACAAAACAACAAACTCAAAAGACAGGCTGGGATTCTATAAGTCTGAGTTGATAAAGAAAACCTCCTGAATCCACTATTAATATTATAAAAATGAATAAATATGATGGTTAAGAAGAATAAGACACTTAATTATGTAACTTTATTAAGGATTTTCATCAATGGACATTCCATAAAATCACTGAAAATATCATCATGTACTCAACTTGAGTCTGATGGAGAATCAAAGTGATAATGAGAGTCAAGTAATATAGTGGAAAATTAATTACAATCACATTAAAGAACACTCATTGAAAATTCAAAAATCCTATTATATCAATTCAAAATTCCATTAATAAGGGGAATTTTTTAATATTTCAAGCCACTACCTGATCCTTATCGTGAACTCCTCCACAGACACCACTAAATCCATGGTGGCCTCTAGAACATTGTAAAAAATGGAGACTATCCATGGGAATGTTATAACATCATAGATATTTTTCCTCACATTTTCCTCCACATGAGTGTGTTGAGTTTAGTTAAGCCATGGTCTATAAGTTACTGCCCCAGCACTGTGACCATGGTCACACCACAGACTAACCATTTCCCCAAGACTGTTTTACACACTCTCTCACTAGGGGCCACAACATCTAGTACCATAGTAATAGTGTTCCATGTTTTGATAAAATCATTCCACAAATTCAATGAAAATCATCACAAATATCATAAGGATCTACCTAAAAATGTCTCAAGACAAAAACATAGAGGGAAATATGAGAAAAATATTTTATTATTTTGAAAAAATTATGAGGCTTTATAATCTCCCCAACTATGGAAATCTCAATATTGGGATGAATATATAGTTGTTTTTCATGAATAACTTAGGCAATTGTTCTTGAGAATCAAAATAAGGATCCCATGTTTCCCTGAGGATATATTCGTATTTCTATAGGCATAAAAAATAGAAATTTTGGTCCTCTATATCTCATTCTTCCTACTATCAATGATCTCCATTGTGTGCACTTCAAATGATGTGTTATATTCATTCTCATCATCCCCATTATCAACCACATGTGAAACATCATGAATTTTCCACTAATTATATGAAATATAGAAAAAATGGATTCCTCAATAAAATAGACGATGGTCCATATTGAATTCCAATAATATGATACATTTCATGATCTCAATCAATTCTAAAAATTGTATCTATATCTTCCATAACTTCCTATAATAATGATACACCTACTAAGGAGGAACTATTATGAAAACACAGTCAATATTAGAGAACAATGTTTGTATACAGTAGTTTTGAAATGATCTATGAGTTATTGGAGTGGTGACCAACAACATTTGATCAAATAAACTCTTTCAGTTGTCTATAGCACTATAATAATACCATAAGCATCTACCTGACCCATCTCATCAATGCATAGAGGTGAGAATAATGACCACGAATATACTTTTACATATAGAAATAATCCGCGAAACTATTATTTTATGGGAATTTATCCAAAAAAAGTTGTTCATCCAAACCAACACTTAAATCATGGATGCATGACCATTGAAAACCTAATAGATCTGAATCACTGTCACGAACCAAATCTGGTCGCCACAAACCGGCACCAAACCCGGCCCATGATAAGGCCTGAAGGGCATTCCCAATCCCCACAGGCTGGCACAAGTGTCCGGGTATCATATAATGATAATTGGTAACGATGTACCTGATTTTATAAACATTAAACAACAAACAAACTCAATAAAACAAATCTTGATTTTTTAACTAAAAACGTCTTTTAAAAAATTTCAGAACTAAAATACATAAGTTAAATCTATGTTTAAAGAAAATTACAGAGGTACAATACCAAATAAGGACAGCCTAAGAACCTCTACATGGAAAGGGGAACCGCCCTCAAGCCATCTCCACGACACTGCATCCCAATGGACAGCGAAAAACCTGAACCAATGGCATAAAACCTGTACCCAAACCTGTGACATAAAATAAGCAAGTCTACTTACACCCATATGTGTAAGTAGGGTGTGAGCGAAAGCTCAATAGGATACCACCTCTATGATATTCCATGTGATAAAAATTTCATGAAAAAAATCATTGTAAGTTTTGTAAATAAGAAATGCTAGTTACAATTTTCTAAAGGATGCAATAATAAATGAAAACAGTTTTCATGTGGGATAATTTTAAAAGGCCAAAAAATTTAAAATAAATAACAAAGCTACTGAATTTTCCATCCAACAATACTGTATACCGATAGTAAGTACAAAAGATCTAATGAGCACATGTAATAGGAAATAACACCTAGGTACTAGCTAGATGTGGGTCCCAGGTACCTCGTATCTCGGTGAGAGTAACCACAAAAAATATCTTTTCTTGTGCACGAGCCACTAGTAGGGATAATACCCATAACCTAGTGGTCCCCAATCATCATCATCATAGTTTAGTTAGAGTTTTATGCGTCAATCTTGCTAAGTGAAACTGAGGCCAAACCCCACGGATTCAATATCATACTAGTACACGTCCACCCACCTAGATACTTGGGTTTTCCCTTTGTGCTCAAACAAGTTCAAAAATCCAAGAAGTATAGTTTTCACATGAAAATATCACTTCCACATAACACATTAACCAAACATCCCCATGTACATCACAAAATTCAAAAATTCCACTTTTCATTCAAATAAATTTTGAAATCAAACTCACACCAAAATTGCCTACAACACTCTTCACATTCTTTAACACTTCCACAAATCCATTAAATGATTTTATAAAACCAATACAAGATATTCAACTCACATAAAATCTAAAACACATGTCACATAATATCCTTCTCAACCCCACAATTCATTTTATTAATAAACTCACACGAAACATCCCACACCCGTGTTTCTCACACAAAACACAATTTAGTAAAACATTTTGTCAATTTATAAAACATTCTAAAAATGTTTGACATCTCAAATCACCAATTTACCATTAAAAACCCACATTAGGTGAACACACTCACCCAAACAGTACATATACACCCTTTCCCAACATTGTTTAACCAAATAAAACATTTGAAATTTTTATAAAACAAACCCAAGAGGTATAACCATTGTTTGCACACTAAACCAATTTCAAACCCCTCATTCAAACAAAAATCATTCCAATAACAATCCAGAACATAATTTTCATCCCTAAAACAATTATTAAAGAACCCCCCAAGTGTTATAAAAATACATCAAATAATACCACAATGATACACATGAAAAACACATGTTTTCATAACTCACCTTCAAGAAGTACAACACAGTTTTACACCTTAAACTCAATCAAAAATATCTTTTCAAGGACGACATGATAATAAGGAATTACAAAACCAGAATTTTCAGACCCTTTCAAGACTAATAAATCACATTCATATGTTATAAACTAAACCCAAACATTACCCCAAGAGTCACACATGAAAAGTACCCAATTTCAAGCAAAAATACTACAAAAATTAAATGTTTAACCAAATACATCAAAAAAAGTTTTAACACCACAAAAAATAGATTATAAACATACTAAATTAATAAACCAAGAAATCTAACTCATCATAAAATGGTTACACATGGAATCACCTACCTTTTGAGTCGAAACCCTCAAAACTTGGTCTGAAACCTTCAGCAAACCACCGCCGCACCACAAGGAATATAAATCCTGACCTAGACCACCAAAAAATGACCCAAATGATATCAAATAAGACCTTAGGATCGAACCCTGACATCTGGACATTTTAGAACCTAATGAAAGAGGGAGGAAACTCTAAGGAGAATGAAAAATTGAAGAGAGAAACACTTACTCAAAACAATCTTGAATAAAACGACCCAAAATCCACCAGAATATGAATCTAAAAACATCCAAAAATTCAAGGGATGTTTGAACAAGGATTATTAGATCATATAGGAACTGGAATGGGGGAAAATAGTAATAATTGAGAGAGTTATGATGGATATATCTTACCTCCTCAAATCTGCCCGATTTTAGAATCCCTAAGAATTTCTGCACTCAATCGCGATGAAAACGAGCTCCAAAGAGGGGGTAATGGAATGGGAGTTCGTCTGGGCTTCCTATGGTCTAGGGGGAGGTAGAATCATAGAAAAATTCATTATAATGACAAATATATTAAAAAATTAAAGAAACAATTTAAAACTGGAAAATGGGCTTTCGGGTTGGCCCATTTCTCAAATAAAAACCCAATCCCCCATGATTATGGATTTATAATGGCTCCAAATTTAACGGTTGTGTTAATATATCAGGGTAGGACATTTAGGAGTTGTAATGTCGGAAAAATATTAAAAAATGAAAATTTTATAAAAGAAGCAAAATTTATTTTTAAATCTGGAATTGGCCTCACGGTTTGGCCCAATTCATGAAAACTCATCTATTCCCCATAAAACCTTTGGCAACCCCCAAAACAAAGCATGAATGGAAAATAAATTAAAAATAACTCTAAAATAAGTTATGTATGTGACAATTTTCCCCACCTTGAAAACTTTCTACCCCGGAATGTCACAGAAAGGTAAAAGCAACGACCAAACGCCACTGAGAAACCGATAGGTACTTCCTTCCAAGGTTTCACCCCCAAAGGCCAAAACACTCCAGTGATCAATTAAGGAAGGATTAATCTCACAACCAAAACATACACCACTTTCCTTAAAGGATTAATCACATTCATAATTTATCCCAAAATAAAACTCTTCAAACACTATCCGAACAAGACTCAAGCAATTGACCCAAACGAACAACAACTTTGAACAAGGTTACACTTACCTTACTTTAACTAAACCATTGGGCACTCTCCAGTCCCAACATTTACTCAAGGTATATTTTAGTAGCTAGATATATCCGAACAAGACTATCTACACCAAGCCAAAACCATAGATAAATCTATGTTACTGGTACGGGGGGGGGGACACTAATATGCTCCCCACCATAAGAGACAACCAATTTTTTTTGAGACAGAATCAAGACACTAATAGGGGAGGCCTGAACGGACTCCCTAGTACCTAGGGTAGACTTCCATTCAAAATTTACTAAGGAACATAAATGAGAATCACAATGGTTCTCCCCACCATAAGAACCAACCATCTTAATCGACCAGCATAGGTCGGCACATAAAGACCCAAAAATTTCAAGATTTGGGAAGGTCACATGGTTAGTCCACACAGTTTGTGAAACCGTGAACTAACTGTGCTGATCAATCTTCCTGCATGGATTCCAGGTAGACAGTCTCTCTTAATCGTTCAAAAACCATGTGCTCAGCATTTCTAGGAAAATGTCCAACCATTATCCAAAGACTCAATGGAAACCAAAGGGGGAGGGAATGAAATATGGAAATGTCATGGGTACAAGGCCCTCCATCTATTTCCACCAAACGTAAAAAAAATAAGAAAGATAATGATACCAGAGGTTTAAAATCACCCTATATTTCATATTTAGTATAGGACTTTTTACAAGTATTTAAATGACCCTGTGATTTCCCCTAACTATGAGCCAGCTTCTCTCCGAGACCTATGGCTGGAGCTCAAATGATTGAAGCATCTTCGGCCTCACAGTTAGTCTTCGGAAACCCACTGAATGAGATTTATTCTTTCAGTGCCACCAACAGCTACACCGCAACCCAAGATAAGTTTTCTAGACATAAAAAATTCCATACTCACTTTACCCTATCTTGATATTTCACGGAAACAAGGGCTAAGAAGATGCACACACATCACACCTTGTTTATTCAAGTGATAAACAATAGAAGTAAAGAACACCTACACCCACCTTCCTCTAAAATGAATGATTTTGAAGTTTTTACAAGGGAGACATTCACCCAACACAACAGGGACTCTCGAAGGATTTCATAACTTTCACCTATATGGTCAATCGAGCACATGACATCATAAGGCATCACCGATCATGGCCATTATTGCTGATATAAACAATGCATTGAGAGGGACCTTATACAACATCCCCAAACAACACACAATTCTAGAAAGTGGCCACAATATCCTATCGTGACCATATTTCCCACACTGGTGGTTTAACATGAACTCATGCTTCAAAGAAACATTAAATAACCCCAAAGGCCCTCTTAGACACCATCGAGACACTAATCCACACTAACAACCCTAGACCACATCCACCTTCGACGAATCATGAAACAATAGAAACTATGGTCTCTTTCACCCTTCCATGAGCACTCCCCCATTACAAGAGGATCTAAAAATCAAAGAAAGGAATGGGTGTAGACTCAATCTAAAAATCACAAGAAAAACTTTCCTTATATTGATCAACATGATGGTCTTCAAATGGAAAAACAATCATGGTTGCACTTCACTTGTGCACTAACCTTTAATGGGGCTGTACCTTATCCAACGGTTGAACCCAAGGACCCAACCAAGATGGCCCATTATTCAAGATATACCACAAACCATATCCAAACACATGAAGGGAACCATCATAAAGGTGTACCAAAACATTTTTCAAAAGACACCACTAACTGTCCCTATAACACAACTTACTGACCAAACCCAAACCCAAAACACAGTTCAAACAGGAGGGGTTCATTGATTCAAAACATCCCACAACATCAACATTTTCCATAATCACATAATAGAAACCATTATAAACAATTCATCAAGTCTTCATGTTTCTCTTTAAAAACATTTCTTTGAAAAAAAATGGTTCAGCGGTTAGCGCATTCACCAATGGTACCCCATGGGCCTTACACATGCATGTTTCAATGCCACACTGGGCACCCTCTTCATATCTATCTCGACACTCATCCAGTCATGTCATCAACCATACATCTTCCCATATAACCCCATGCATGTGGTTGCTCATGAAAATACAAAAACATATCATCCCATTAAAACACACTCTAATTGTTTAGAAAACACTATTTGAAACACTTTTCAAAACCAACTTCAATATAGTTCCTGATTTCAAAGAGGTGTAAGAAAACCATTTTACATATCAAAACAATTTTGAAAATTCAGTTCTGCCATTTCATAAACCAAACCATTCCCTCTTTATTTGAAAATCATTTCATAAAAACTTTACGCTTCTTAAAACCAAGTCACCATAAAAAAAGTGCCAAGATTTCAAAACTAAAGCACAAAACAATGCGAGAGGAAACTAGTTTCAGTGGGTGACTTGTAAATATGGTTGGAGGCCATATTCCAATCACTTCACTGTCACAAAGAGTGTTCTAGGGATTATCCATGACTTCACATGGCTTTCCAAGCCCTGCGAGCTCACTGAGACCATTAACCCAACTCTCTTTTCATTCCCCCTAATCATCCTCAAACCAAGAAAACCAAAGGAATTAGATAAATCCCGACTTCCCCTGGTGACTCAAATCTTGTCCTGAGGTGTGGTGATCAGGCACACTACCCATAACCAAACTACCAAGTCCCAACAATCCTAACTTTATACTATCCCGACTGTTCCCTAAATAACATGACCCAAAAAGTTAACCAAAACCTCCTCTGATACAATTTTGTCACGAACCAAATCAGGTCGCCCTCAAACTGGCACAAATACCGTCCCATGATAAGGCCCTAAGGGGATTCCCGATCCCCACGGGCTGGCACATGTTCCAGGGTATCATATCATGATAATTGGGAACAATTTACCCGATTTTATAAACATTAAACAACAAACAAACTCAATAAAACAAATCTGGATTTTTTAACTAAAACCATCTTTTACAAAATTTCAGAACTGAAATACATAGGTTAAAACTATGTTTAAAGAAAATTACCGAGGTACAAAACCAAATTAGGACATCCCACGAACCTCCACATGGAATGGGAAACCACCCTCAAGCCATCTCCACAACATTGCATCCCAATGAACTGCTAAAAACCTGAACCAATGCCATAAAACATGTACCCAAACCTGTGAAATAAAATAAGAAAGTCTACTTACACCCAAAGGTGTAAATAGAGTGTGAGGTAAAGCCCAGTAAGATACCACCTCTACGAGATTCCATGTGATAAACATTTCATGACAAAAAGCATTGCAAGTTTTGTAAATAAGAAATGCTAGTTACAATTTTCTAAAGGATGCAATAATAAATGAAAACAGTTTTCATGTGGGATAATTTTAAAGGACCAAAAATTTTAAAATAAATAACAAAGATACTGAATTTTCCAGCCAAAAATACCGTATACCGATGGTAAGTGCAAAGGATCTAACGAGCAAAAGTAATCGGAAATAACCCCTAGGCACTAGCTAGCTCTGGGTCCCAGGTACCTCGTATCTCGGTGAGAGTAACAACAAAACATATCTGTTCTCGTGCATGAACAACTAGTAGGCTTCATACCCATAACCTAGTGGTCCCCAATCATCATCATCATAGTTTAGTTATAGTTGTCAGCGTCAATCTTGCTAAGTGAAACTGAGGCCAAACCCCACGGATTCACTAGCATACTAGTACACGTCCACCCACCTAGATAACCGGGTTTTCCCTTTGTGCTCAAACAAGTTCAAAAATACAAGAAGTATATTTTTCACATGAAAATATCACTTCCACATAACACATTAACCAAATAGCCCCATGTACATCACACAAGTCAAAAATTCCACTTTTCATTCAAATGAATTTTGAAATCAAACTCACACCAAAATTGCCTAACAACACTTTTCACATTCTTTAACACGTCCCAAAATCCTTTAAATGATTTTATAAAACCATTAAAAGATATTCAACTCACATAACAGCCAACACACATGTCACATAATACCCTTCTCAACTCCAAAATTCATTTTATCAATAAACTCACACGAAACATCCCTCACCCGTGTTTCGCACACAAAACACAATTTTGTGAAACATTTCGGCAATTTATAAAACATTCAAAAAAGGTTTGACATCTAAAATCACAAATTTACCATTAAAAATCCCACATTAGGTGAACACACTCACCCAAACAGTACATATACACCCTTTCCCAACTTTGTTTAACCAAATAAAACATTTGATATCTTTATAAAACAAACCCAAGAGGTATAACCATTGTTTGGACACTGAACCTATTTCAAACCCCTTATTCAAAACCAAAATCATACCAATAACAATCCAAAACAGAATTTTCAGCCCTAAAACAATTATTAAAGAACCCCTAAGTGTTATAAAAATACATCAAATAATACCACCAAGATACCCATGAAAAACACACGTTTTCTTAAATCACCTTCAAAAAGTACAACACAGTTTTAAACCTTAAACTCAATCAAAAATCTCTTTTCAAGGCCCACATGATAATAAGGAATTACCAAACCAGAATTTTCATCCCCTTTGAAGACTAATAAATCACTTTCATATGTTATAAACTAAACCCAAACATTACCCCAAGAGTCACAAATGAAAAGTACCAAATTTCAAGATAAAAAACTATTAAAAATTAAATGTGTAACCAAATTAATCAAAAACAGTTTTCACACCACAAAAAAAAGATTATAAACATACTAAATTAATAAACCAAGAAATCTAACTCATCATAAAATGGTTACACATGGAATCACCTGCCTTTTGAGTCGAAACCCTCAAAACTTGGTGCGAAACCTTAAGCGCACCACCGCCGCACCACAAGGAATATAAATCCAGACCTAGACCACCAAAAATATACCCAAAAGATATCAAATCAGACATTAGGATCGAACCCTAACTTCTAGACATTTTAGAACCTAATGAAAGTGGGAGGAAACCCAAAGAGAATTAAACATTGAAGAGAGAAACACAAACTCAAAAAAATCTTGAATAAAACGACCCAAACTACACCAGAATATGAATCTAAAAACAACCAACCATTCAAGGGATGCTAGAACAAGGATTATGAGATCATATAGGAACTGGAATGGGGGATAAGATTAATAATTGAGGGAGTTATGATGGAAATAGCTTACCTCATCAAATCTTCCCGATTTTAGAAACCCTAAGAATTTCAGCACTCAATCGCAATGCAAACGAGCTTCAAAGAGGGGGGAAAGGAATGGGAGCGCTTCTGGGCTTCTTATGGTCTAGGGGGAGGTAGAATCGCTGAAAAAATCATTATAATGAACAGGATATTAAAAAATTAAAGAAATAATTTAAAACTGGAAAATGGGATTTTGGGTTGGCCCAATTCTCAAATAAAAACCCAAATCCCCCATGATTATGGCTTTATGATGGCTCCAAATTTTGAGTTTGTGTTAATATATCAGGGTAGAAAATTTAGGAGTTTTAATGACTGAAAAATATTTTGAAATGAAAAATTTATAAAAGAAACAAATTTTTTTTAGATCTGGAATTGGGCTCACGGTTTGGCCCAATTCATGAAAACTCACCTATTCTCCATAAAACTTTTGGAAACCCCAAAAACAAAGAATGATTGCAAAATAAATTAAAAATAACTCTAAAATAAGTTATGTATGTGAAAATAACCATCTTTAATTTATTATGTGTATATTTATGGTATTTTGTACTTCGTTTCTACCAATTTCCCAAAGACATATACAGGACCTTTAAAAACTATGATATCAAACATGTATACTCATCAGGTACTATGGTAGAAGAATATCAATATATCAATAAAATTTACGTAATATAAAAAATATTATACTAATCAATAAATAGAATATCTCATATCATCATGAAATGAGAAACTTCAATCAATTAATTTATTATCACTAAAAACTTATAAAAAATCCATTTTTCCTCATAATCACATTCATTATGTTCATAATGACATCCAAACACTTCCACATTGGAATTATATGTCAATGAACCAAGAAAATTGATGAAAATACTCAACCATTACCCTATTGTAGAATTTTTTTTAAAAAAAACTGGTGTTGTCTCTCTTCATACCTGGCTATCAAAACTGACCTGATATATCATTATACATCTTCAACAAACACGAAATCTATATCCAATTTGATGGATCTGATTATCACATCAACTTATACCTCCTAGAATTTGTAACTACATTCCAATCATGAACATATATCATACCATCATCATATAAGGGACACCCTAAAATTGTATCATCTATCGACATACATTCTTGTAACACTATGTAATCATGGTCTGAATCTTGGATCACATTCACAAAATACACCAATGATGACATCCAAAAAGGTGCACATGCCCCCACCCCATGTTTATCTGAGTATTCCATAAGACACTCAATCATTAAACACATCATATGAAATTACTCTATTGTGGGATTCTCTATAATCCCCCAGTCTACCAACATCTTCTATCTAAGCAATTCGTTGGGGAAATAATATTTTCCAAGAGCATAGTCTATCGCAATGTTGAATGATTACAGATACACAACCCAATATTTCTACCAAAAATTGATCTCATTTTAAAATGAAATATATTTGTTTCTAAATTGTATTATGTAGATGTAAATTTACTAATTTAAGATATAGTGAAACCAAAAATATTGAGTGAGAATCGAAATGTATAAATCTATACAGTGTGTCATGAATTAACACAAATGGGGTTTCAACTTGTATAAACATTATGTGACTAAGTGATATACATGAATCTTAATAACTTATAACAAATACCTTATCCATAAAAATAAACTTCATATCCAATCACGTGCTCTATAAATGTCAATTTATGGGTTGTGGTGAAAATATATATTTTATAATAATGAGTACCTTGTCATATAAATTCGACTAATCAATATTATTCTATTTTTTATTTGGATCTGTCATCATTTCTACAAAATGGGTATATTCTTAGTTGATGTGTTGATAGTACACTATAAGGCCATTTGGTCTCATGATATCAAATACTTTTTTGTTATATTTAAAAGATATCCCATACTCTACCATCTCTGGTTCTCCAGGATCCCATTATCTGAAATAAATATCCCAAGGAATCACTCCTCCTTAATCCAAAACTAACACTTTAATCTTTTGGAATATAACTATTGTTCTAAATGTGTATTCCATACAAATTCAAGGTTCCTCGGAGGAATGTATGTTTTCTTGAAATATATCAGGATATAATCATTGAATACAATAATGAAGGAGTAAATGTTTAGATGAAAAACCCTTTTCTTGAGATGCATAAACACCATAAAAAAATTTCTACCCAAATATAATGAAAGTATACTCATATATTACAAACCAAATACTAAAATCCATCTTGTAAATATTATCTAATATGAACTACAACTTATGGTATCCAAAATGAAGTTACATAATATGGAACCACTACAACCCAATAATTGATCATTGTGATTGTTATTATAGGGTAGAGGACATGTATTCTTCCCTGATATCATGTTTACCCTCTTATAGTCTGTATAAAAATATATACAACCTTATTAATTTTTGGAAATAATAATTGGATCACCATATGGAAATGTTCTTAGTATTATAATGATATTTTCATCCAAATACTCAAACACAATGTTCAACACTCTAATCACTATTTGAGATATACAATAAAGAAGAATCAATATTGGTTTTTTAACTGAAAAAATGATCATCCTAAATGAAAATTACCATATTTAGATGGATATAAGAGAATTAATCTAGGTAAATAACTTTTTAATGATCCACAATTAGAGGAAAGATATATGGTTCTTCTTCCAATTATACTATATGATCTTAGACCTATAATTTTTCTATGATAAATAAAATGTGACTCAATTATGGTCCCATCCTACCTACTCCAATATCCCACATACCTTTTACTACATATCACTTTTTTTGGTGTAATAAATTTCACATTCCTTTGTTAATAGTCGATAAAAACCTTATAGCTTGTCAATTAGTCCAATATGAATATAAAATAATCTAGTCAAATATATGATTATGTTTCCATAAAGGTGTTCATAGCCTATAGGAACTTTGGGAATATCCAAATTTCATTAGAGGTGGTCTAACATTGACCCTAATTTCTTTTTTAGAAAGAGAAACTCAAAGACCATATAATTGGGGGATCTAATTTTACAGAAATATGAGAACATATAAAATAATGGGAAGATCTTGTATCATATAAAGGCATGTAATGAATTTAGGAAACTAAAACAAACCTTGAACTATAATAGGTACCTCTCCATTTGGGTTTTGATCCTCATTTATCAAATAAATTGTTCTTGTGATCAAAGAAATACATTCAAAAGTCGCTAATATGTACAGTTTTTGGGTCTATTATTGAGTGCCCATATATTCCAAATATTATGTAATCATAAAATATATAAATGGATCCTTAGTAAAAAAATAATTTAATATGTACCATATTTTCACAGATGTAAAATTTCCTAGGTTACTTTCCACATGATACACAAAAATCCCTCTTCCTGCATTATTTTCAACACCTTGAAAACAATCTACCCAAAGGGGGAGAATAATATTCCTTAATTTACCCACCATACCAACTACCATTATTTTACTCATATTCATTCATCTTAATAATAATTGAATAGGAACCAACAATCACATTGTGATGTTTTGTCATTATCTCACTATATTCAAGAAGAAAAAAATGAAACCATGTCATGAACTAGACCCCTCTAAATATTCAAGGATAAACAAAGCACATGGGCATATATCCCCTAGTCATTGCCACAAACCTATAATAATGGAAATATAAAAAGAGTTGTCTCAAATATCATAGAAATCTGAGTATCATTACAATAAAAAATGAAATCAATGTAGAGAACCTCTTTTATATTAATATTGTAAGAATAAACAGTCATCATCCCTTAATAAGCTCAATACAATTCTATGGTGAATCTAGATTCGCTTTACTGTGAAACAACTCTATGAAGAAAAATACTTGATGAACACCCATTTATGACTTTCAGAACTTATTTATTATCCCATGAAACCCCCAAAACCCCCTTTATGTTCTCAGAATTATAAATACCATAATATTCAACTTCCTATCACTAGATATATCCAAAAGGTCAAAGATTAACTACATGATATCAATGCAGTCCACAAAATCCAAAAATATACTAATGCTCATGAATAATAGAGGATTATAGAGTAACTAGTATTGATCATATTTAATATCCTCGCCCTATTGTGTAAGGGATTGGGTGGGATCCTAAATTTAACCACCAACCTAGGTTTGGTAGCATAATTAGAAACATACTTTTATACAGCCTATGGTGAAATGAGTGTGTCCTACATAAAAAGAGAAATCAATCATATATATGTTAAAATTTATTTTAACCATCAAATTAATGTGTATAATCCCTATAACAACATTTTTAGGTGAACATATGTAGTTTTAAGTCACATATATGGATTTTTTATTCAATGACCCATTCTAGGAGATACCCATAGAAATGCTATAACCCTCATAGTTACACAAAAGGCTCAATACCAGTCCCACATACCTATATTTTACCAATAATAATATATATATATAACAAATCAAAATCTTTATAGTGAACTAATTTTTGAAATAAAGACACATCACAACAAAAATGAAAACACATATATCACTCAACATATAATATATGTTTATCTCAAATAAATATCCCAATCAACAAATTTTACTAAGAAACTTCTATGAATCAAAATATATATATAAATATATATATGACATGTGATCTAGTGTTTCTACTTGTTATGAATGGACTCACACAAATCCCATAAAAATATAATATCTATCACATTGCAAGTGTCTTGGAAGTTTGATACAAATGAGTTGACCATGAATATGGGAACTCCGCTACATGAGTTCGACATACCCTTTATCCTTTAAATTGGTACCTATTAAGAATAAAATGGATGGACCACTAATCCTTCTATATCATTTTGTAACACACCACCATGATCATTTGGGTCGGATAAAAAGTTACAAATATCCCTGTGGATCCTTACCAAGATTTATGAGGTTATTGACTAGTTGTGAGGGTATAATTTAATGTGGGAATAATATACTATGGATTATATTTTCAGTCAATGTTTATTTAAACTTAATAACAAACTAATAAAATATCACAATAGAAGAATAACTCAAGAAAATGCTACTACACTATTCCTGATAAGTCATACATACGTAATCAACATACCCCTATAGCGGTAGTTCGATATGTATTACAAAACTACTTGAAAAGATAAATAATGATATAAAATTATTTTGATATATATTTTAATTTTTTTCCAATATCATGTTCTTAACCTAACTTCATTATATTCAACAAAATATAAAGGTTCCACTTCCCCTTGTCGGATCCAATGTCAAGATAATAGCATAGAAACTATAATTTTCTGCATTGTGTGAGTATAAACCAGGTAATATTCCATCAATGTATCGTTAAAAAAACATCACTTATATATAAAAGTGTATGGAACTATAAATTTGTAAATTTGAAAAAAATTAAACAACCAATCATACAGAGAGAAAACATGCATTCACCGACCAGCAATGAACCTCAGTCATACCTACTTTAGAACCCTACCAAGAGAGTTTCATTGTAGTATCACACAATATAGAATTGTCCAAGTATATCTTTGAACCATTATTGAACACCACTCAACAAATATAATGTTTAATTTCATCTACTATTGTATACAAGAATATTTTACCATTAAGCAATAACTCCACAACAATATTTAATGGAAAGTATTACCCATGACTCATGGTTACATTCTTTCCTGTGACAATTAACATGCTTGAGACACCCATATAACGGACACTCTATAATATAAAATGGATTATCCCAATGTATTCCCATATAAGGCAGTAACCATCATATGATAGTCATCACTAATGATTCATGTCAGCCATGATCCCCATCTACAGAGTTGGCTAAGCCAGAATGGTCCACCAATCATCCTGATCACTAAAACAGAGACTCTAATGGTAACGAAATAAAAAAATATAAAGAAGAATGTGAAAGGAACAAAACATTTCAATATGTAATTAAAAATTCATTGAAATACAATAGAGGTATTAAATGTTATACTGAGGAATAAAAAATCCATACCATGAAACAAGGTAATGAATATGTTGTTGAATCAACACACACACCCATGTGAGTAGACACACAAACAAATCAATCATGAAATTAAATTATATATAACAACCCATATGATGAGTACATACTAAATCATGAAATTTTATGTCAAAATTAAGGAACAAAAAGAGTTTCATCACTCAAACCCCATTTACACAGAAACTAGATTATTATCACACATCATGATTTCATAGATCCTATTCCAACCCAACATGGATTGGGTTATTAAAAATGGATAATAAGTTAATAAATCGAATGGGTGACCCTTATATTTAACTCGTAACAATTAATGTCAACCCTATCCATCAAATTATTTTGAAGGAAGGAAAATTTCATCACTCAATCAATAAAAAACATGGAAGTGATACAGTAGCCATATTCATCTAAATCAATGAGGATGACCTCCAAATGGATGATAATAGATTTATATTTCTCAAGGAGGGTGAAGGTGAAAGAGTCACCCAAATCATAATAAACTATATGGAATAAGATTTTAATCCCTTCCCTCAAATGAAATGGAATTTCATCAGGTAAATGTATTGAACTTGTTGAAATTCTCAAGTATAGCATTTAATTCTATTAATAAGGTAAAAATTAATTAAAATACCATTCAATTCATCTCATTAAAGATTCATGAATTTCCTCATTTAAATGTTAATGGTCCAAGGATGAATATGGTTGTTTTAGATGTGTCCTTCTACACCACCACCATTTCAATGACCTCCCCCATGACCTCCACTTTGGACTTGGTGTCCATGAGCACACTGAGAAAATTGGAGATCCACCAAGGATGTGTTCCGTTAACTTATACATTTTCCCTCACCATGACCATCTCTCTTAAGTTTTTACGTAATGATTTTTCTTTAAGAAATAAATATAATTTTGGGAAATGTTTTATTTGGTTGAGGTATATGTAACCCTTTTGTTTAATGTTATGTATTATTTTTGGTATAGTACAATTACTCTTTCAGACATAAGTTTAATGGCATTGGTGACTTGTATGGTTTATCATATCTTTAATTTTTATATATTTATTGGTTATTAAATTTTTTTATCATACGTTATAAACTATACATGGAATTGAAAATATATTTTGGGGATAATTGTCTAATGAATAAGATCACTATTTTGGGGGAAAATATATGATTAATTAAAATAGAAAATTTTGGAATTTTATGTGAAAATTATTTGTTCAATTGTCTTTTTCATTCCAGTATATTTTCATTATTTCTTTTGGTGATTCAATTTTTCTGTGTAAATGATTAGTATATGTTAAATATTATTAAATTAAGGAATATAATTTTTTTTGAATGAGATATTAAAAGTGATTGGTTTTATTTATTGATCAATGTTTAATAAATCTTAGAAAAATAATTGATAAAACTATTCTATTTTTTTTGGTTCAATCATAGATAACAATATTCTAATTGTTTTATTATAAATCATTAAAAGAAATTTGAGCTAAATTTTGAGTGTTATTATTGATATATTAGAGATTAATGTGGTATTTCACTGTATAATTGTTTATTTATCTTGTTAATTATCTTAACTTATGAAAAAAAATTTGTTTTTTTAATGTATATTGATTATTGTAAGATATATTTATCCATATATTTAATTATGTGATTTTTTTGAGTTTTATTTTTGTTCTTCTATGCATTAAGAAAACATCATGAAAACTCATTTTTTGGATAAAAAATAAAATTGTCATGGAAATTGATTATAGGATAATGTTATACCTCTCAAGAAAGTTTATTATCTTACTTTTATAATAGTAGATTGTAATAAATTCTTCATCCCAAGGAAAAGGATCACACAAAAATGTTCTTTGTTTAAAATTATATCTGATAAAATAGTTGACCTTTTTGAAAGAGCTTTAGTGTCTGGTTTTTTTGTTGTTGACATTATTCATACCATTCAACTAATTGTTATGAAACATATATCTCACTATACATAATAATATGGGAATGAAACATTTATCCATGTCTATATTTTTACTTCCCACTAATCTTTTTTTACTTAGAAACATAGTTACTTGTTATTCAAAAAGACCTTCATACTTCCGTCTCCCGCTTTGCAATTTATTGTTTTTATTTACCATTTTTATGATTTGATTTTTAAGCTTGAGTATTTTGAAATATAAAAATAACTTATACCGATTATAACATTACGTTCCAGGGAAACAATTTATTGTTTTGGGGGGATGTAACACCCTGATATTTTAAAAAGAACATTATATTGAATAGCGTATATAACAAAAAACACTGAACATAAAAGACGCACAAATTAAAAAAACTTATACCCTAACCATTCAATTATAGGGTATGTATAGAATTAACTACATTATGAAATATATATGAATTTACTACTAATTATAAATGTGTAGATAAATTTTTAAAAAATTATAACTATAAAAACTAGTTGTGGATTTTACTTGATTCCAAGACATTACAAAGTCATTTTCTTGGTTTTGACTATTTCATGCACGTTTTAGTTTTTTAAAACATTAAAAATGCATTCTTCACCATAATAAAGAATCTATAACTTGTAATGACATTTCATAGGTTCTTATATTTGAAAATTAAATCTACCACCATTTTCCCTTGATTTCAGGACAATCTTATTTTACTTTTCAGTTTTTTGTTGTTCCGTTCACATTTTAGTGTTTTAAAACACTAATTACATGTTTATAACTCTAACTGCCAAATTTTCATTCGGAATAAATTTTCGTCTATTCCAATATTTAAAAATTAAATCTACAATCATTTTCCATAGATTTCAGGACAATACGACATTCATTTTGGTTTCTTTTTACCCCCCCCCCCCCCAAACTGTTTTTTTAAGGATTTTTAACCTTTCATAAATATTTACCAAGTCATGAAATGATAAAATATGTTTGGATTGTTTTCAAACTGTCAAATAATGACATGTAATTTATTTTTTATGTGTATAAATCAATTAAAAATCAATATAGAACAATATATAGTTTGTATAACTCAAAATTCATGTTTTATTTAATAAAGTTTCATTTTAGTTTTTTATCGATGTTGTATGTGTTATTTGAAAAGTTCATGGTCATGAAATGGAGTTATTGAAATCTAAATAAAAAAACAAAATATAATAAACATTACACTTTATAAATATATTAAAAAATTTATGCAATTCTTTTACATTAGTTATCATGAAATATAAAAATAATATTAAATTTACCTTAATATCAAAGACCACATTTTCCAAACCTGTAAGAATATGACTCTAATATTTATAATTAATGTGAATGATCATTGTCTCAAAATAAATATAATTAAGTATCTGACTATATATTCTCATAATTCTAGAATTTCAAATGGATAATGTATATTAAATATATAAATAACGAAGAACTAAAATGTTTTTACGGAAAAAAAACTAAAACATTGTATACATGTACAAGAAAATTATCAATGAGAACTTGTAATATAATTTTTTTACATATTGATATATTCAATTATATTCATCTTCATTATCTTCATTGTTATCAACCTCCATTATGTTGAGTCCTTTATTTTCACCATCTCTTATCACTTCAATGTTTTCAATATTAATAGAATACAACTGTTCAATATTTTTTGGTTTATTTGGTTGACTATAAAAAATCACCAATTGATCTTCATCTCTTATATGAATATATCAACATTATGTGTTCAAAAATAGTCCAAACATCATGTATTTCATCAACCTCATAATAAATCATCTTAAATTACGAAACCAAGATAAATAGATCAAGCTCTACAAGCTCACCGGTATTCGTCAATGGAGAGAAGATAAAATATGTGAAATATAACAAATCACCCATTGTACCCCTATAATATTTTATCCACAAGTTTTGGAATAAGACAACTAAGAATCGGGAATGATAGTTTACATCGATTATATCAATTATCTTCTCATAGTATACCACCTATGAATATGTACGTACACCACTATTCAATGTTTTCAAGTCTTCTTCACAATAAATTGTACGAAACCTGAAGCCATGAATATTGTAGTCATCAAATCTTTGCGGATTCCTTATAGGACCTTAAGCCAAAAACATCAAATAATTCGATATTTCAGATTGGTTTTTCACATTCATTATCTAGAAAAAAAGATATAAGTTTTTTATATTAATAGATACAAGATAACCACATTTCAAAAATATGAATATGAGCATATACTTACACTATTTGAGATCCATTAGATATTCTCTTTATTAATAGATTTTGTTAATTCCATCTCATTTCTAGCTCGACCAATTAGTTACCTCATTGATTTGAGTTATAATTCTTCAAAAAGTAGGTCTTCAATAATAAAATTGTGTGCCAAAAAACTATGTTCCTAAACCAACTCTATTTTTTGTTGTGTAACTGATTTATAAAAGTAAAATTAGTGGATATGTCATCAGTTTATCCAACATGGTTGAATCTTGTCATAATCCCATCCAAATACCATTACCAGAAGGTCAAACGCTCTTCATCTATGTACCCTTTAGTAATAAATCATTTTGGTAGAGCCTTATTCCACACATATGATTTCAAAGAACCCACGTACATGATGAAAAAAATAAGAAATCTATTAAAAACATTATGTTGTAATTTGTTAAAATGGAAATCACCAATGAAAATAAAGAAATATCAACATACCTCTCAATTGGACACATCACTCATTAATGTACACGTTCAACACGTTTATCTTCTTCAATGAAAATAACAGTAAAATGAATTTTGACTATTAATAATGAAGGGGAAAATAACATCTCTAAATGACATAGTGTCAAAAAAATCTTTTTTGAAGATTATCATGCTCGATCAGATTTAAATTTTACCCAAAAATCACTCTAAAAAAGGTGATAAACTCAACTAGAACTGTAGTTAGTTTTCAGGTATTATATTATGAAAATAAAATGTAATAAACTACTACATAAATATATGTTAGTCATCAAATTTCAATGAATGTAACTTTTGATGTTTCAGGTCAAAAAACATTGATGTGTTACATGAATATCCATCAAACTCTTTTACATTCATTAATGATCAAAGGAATATGCCTTTATCCTGATTTAAAATTGGAAAATTATGAAATTAATACTTTCTATTATCATTTTCTCACAAACCATTATTAATATTCAATGACACCATCTCCTTATGAGCATTAAGGTGATCCTTCAATTTACACTACTCATTAACCACTGTAAAAATTACATTGTCACAGATGTTCTTCTCAACATACATTATGTCAATATTATGCTGTATGAAATTAAAAAACAAATATGGATGTTTGAAAAATATACTAATTTTATTCCATTGTTATATTCAAACTTCTTTAGATACTATACCACATACCCTTTTCCCACTGTCCTTAAACTGGTGAAAATTTCCAAATAATTCAGTGACATTCATTAATTGTCCTTTGATTTCTATTCCAAATAAAACATTATCTGACTTTATCATTTCAATACCTACATTGAATAATGTATTTTTATACTTTAATATATGATAATAATTATGAAATCAATGACAACACATAAAACTCGATTTTTTTCTATAAGGTAATCATTTAGGTTCAAAATGAAAATTACAAATTGGATAAGCCAAACCAGTATGATTGTTTCAACAAGATAAATTTCCAAGTTCAGGAGGGTCAATAGTTTTCTACATTAAAGAATCGTGAATTTGGAATTGTTTCCTCATTGTTGATTCATATGTTTCAACACCAATATCCCATAATTCTCTTAAATATTTTATTAGAGGTTAAAGGTATAAATCAATGTCATTTCCCATAATGTTCATTTCAAGAATAATCATCAATGTAATGAAATAATTATCAGTCATACACATCCGTGGAGGTATATTATAGGAGATAAAACAACTATACAATACTTATAGTAAGTACTTAATTCACCAAAAGGGTTTAAACCATCTGAATCCAATCCCCAACATATATTCCTAGGACTCGAGAAAAAATACGTATATAGTTATTCAAACCTCTTCCATGATGTTGAATATTTTATATGTCTCATCATGCCATTATTATTATCCTTTTCACATCAATTACCTTCATTTACAGTCGTACACAACATTAATAATATATTCAAGTGTGGTTTTAGATGAAATTTTCTCAATATAGTTTATGGGTTTTCTTCTTCTTTTTCTTCATGGGGTTATATTGATTTATACTCTCACTATTATCCATTAAATTCCATCTTCTTATTTGATATCTTGCACATTCTGCTTTACTAGACCATTCTCCCTAGTATATCATGAAATCATTTGTGTATGGATGTATCTGTTTAAAATCTAGTAAAACATATTTAATGAATTTATTCATCACAAATAATGATCCTACGATCTTTGATTCACTAAATGAATCATATAGAAACTCTAAAATCATTGAAATTTATTTTTCAATAATTCCATATATAAATTTGATATCATAAAACTTATGTGTAAAAGAGAACCTATAATACATTTCACACCCTTCATATATCTATTTCTGATCGTCTTCAACTAATTCATTAAAATCATTTTTGGTTACTAATTTTCTTAGAAAGATTATCCCCCTCATGATCTACTCAAGGTTCTATTGATCTATTGATATCATAGACATTTTATTCTACAAAACCAAACACTTAATTTAGCTAATTTCAAACTAAATTATCCTTTTTTGAGTCACTTAGTATAAAATTGAAAATATTTTTGTTGATTTTAATTTCCCTAACATTTGATTCACCATGCCAAATCCAACACACATATCGAGGAGGAAACTGTTTCAACATCAAATTCTTATGTACTTTTTTATTCAACCATAACATGAATTTACAATCTAGACATATACCATTTATTGTACCATCCACTAATTGGTTTTCAAATGCATAATCTAAAAATACATCCAATCCCATGACATACTGAAGCATGTATTGAGGTAAATTAATCTGAATTTTACCTCTATATATTAGATTTTATTCTTCATATACATTCAAATATAAAGATAAAAATGTACAATAAATTAAGTAAATAAATATTAAAGAGGAATATATACAAGTTATAATAAGACTCCTAAGCATTGTATTTAAAGTTAAATACATTCATGGAATAGTTAATATTTAATGATGGATGTATACAAAACAACCACAACATTAAAGATGACAAAGATGATTCAATTTTTGAAATTTTATATGCTGATGATATTATGTTTATGGGAAAAATACTTTATGGTGTATTCTACCATAGTTTTGTAACTATGGAGGGATCATTCCATTGAAAAATTAGTTACATTGAACAATGTCTGAAGCATTTCCCATGGTCTAACTAAGACCAAGATCACTCCTTTAAAAATATGAATTTAATGAATACTTTATTTGGATATCACACCCAATTGGATGGATATAACCGATGAACATATTTGTTTTTGGTTGTAATATTTTCTAATATATCATTATAATATTTATGGTTATTTTATTTGTGCACCTAAATTTACTAAAAAACTAACTGAGGTGGGGAGAATTCTTCTAAACACGTACATCACATTATTAGATAGTGATTTTAAAGAAAAATATTTAAAATTATATAATTTATCCAATTTGATAAGTAATGATTCATGAAGCTTAGTCATGTCTTTATAACTATTACAAGGTATCTAGTAAAAAAAGTGGAAAATTGTGTTTTATATATTAATACATTTCTTTTCATAGAATATTTTTTTTCTTTTGTAATATTTAGTATTAGGGTTTTCATAATGAGAATTTCATATTATGCAATGTTTGCCCATGAATACTCTACTCATAATAACGTTATAAAATTAAGGAAAAAAATTCCATCTACAATCCCATGATTAATAATTTATTATGAAACTATAATTAAGGAATACTAAATGGATGGAGATAATAAATCTCAGAGAGTATAATAAGTAATGAGAATATAGAAATTGTGAGAAATAATACTTAGGGTGTCTAATTTACATTAATTTATAGGGTTATAACCATGATTCATTATGTAACCAATTATTGTGAAAAACATCATTATAAATCATTATATTATAATTATGTATATTATAAAGCAACTTTTGTGTTGGAGTTCACAAAACTATACTCTTAGACAAATGTAATTATAAATTTTTTATTTAAATCAGAAATAATCAATGCAAATAAAGACACTATACTAATGTTAACCCATCTTTGGTTATTAAAAATCCATGCACACCCATAGAAGTTCTGAGTTTGCATTAAAACTTAGTTTATGAACCAAAAAAACTTTTAATGTCATGGAATCACACAATAAACTATATTATACTATTTTCTCAAATTCTATGTGTCCATTTTTTGTTAAAAATATAGTTTAAATATCTTTTTCATAACAAAACGTTCACATTTTATATAAAATAAGAGAAACATGGGTTCCCTTGGAAATAGATTTATATACACTTATAATAATTTAATTAGGAATCATTTATTTGACATAATTTGGAATGAAATCAATTTATATTAATTTAATGAACTATGAAATAGATAAAACCAATCTATACTCTTCCAATTTAACAACGTGGGACTCTAAATCATAACGAATAGGACAAATAATCCTTAAGAGGCTAAGAGGAGGGGATCCAAGAATGGGGGAGGGAGGTTGGAGGGGTTTCCGTATAATGGCCAAGAAGAGGGAGGATATAGGTGGTGTGTCTTTATCAATACCATGGTGAGAGAGTTCAAATATGGGGTTCTGCATCGCCTTCATGAAGTGGGCGGCCAGCGATTATGCAGATATTGGGGTTTCCAATGCGGACATATGAGGGGGGTTGGAGGGTGGTTTTGCATCGAAACTAGGTAGAGGGATGATAGAGAGAGGAGGGAACAGTGTTGTGGTTTGATGGGGAGTATGGGAGGATATGGGTTAGGGTCGAGTTTTGCAGAGGGGGAGGGGTAGGGGTGAAATATGAGTTTTTAAAACATTTTTCAATGGTTTAATGGAAACCTACATAATTAATGTGGAAAATATATAGTGTCGGTCAGAATAAATCACCGCTATATTATTATTTTTTAAACTACATTTATTTAGAAATGTTTAATGGAACAATCACAATTAATATTTCACATACCAATGATTTTTTAGTAGTTCGAAGTGTCATAGATTACGGAAGGTTTTGAAAGTTAGATATCCTCTAAGTGGGTTGTCATGATTATGTGGTTTTCATTTATAATAAACAAAATACACACTATTTTGAATACTTTTAGTCAGTGATGGGAGCCAAAACGAATTGTGTTAACAATTATTTTAATGGACAATTATTAAATGAGAAGTCAAATGGAATGAACACTTTTGAGAATGATGATATGATCATGCATAATTTGTTTTAATGGAACATGATTAACAACATGTACATTAATCATATCTCAAACTCAACAAAGAAGGGAAGTGAAGTGTTTTCTGTTAATTCAAGTAGTGTATACCATAGTAAATAGAATGTTATATTTCTTACTTGCTGAGAATCTTGAAATAAACTCCCACGTGAATGCCTTAGTGGAACAAGAAGTTTTTTTTAATATAGAAAAGAATGAAACAATGAAAGTATCTAGAAAGGGAAAATTGATAGTTTGATTGAAATAATAAATGATAATAGTGGCCTCCGTATTAAATCATTAATGGATCAATGATTAAAATTTGGAATGAATTGGAATTCTACAAATTGTTGTCCTAAGTGGAATGTCATGACCCATCCCCCGGGGCCCGTGTTGTGACTTCCCCAAGCCCTCCATCCATAGGCCAGGGGATGGCGACTAGCACCAAATGCAGAATTCCCTAAAACTAGGATGTTATTTCCTTTATATAGAGTAACCACACACAATAGAGTATGAGCTGAAAGAAAAACACTATGTAATGTTTTATATAGAAGAGTGCTGAAAAAGTAAAGGGGGCCGAAAATTCAAGCCTATCAGGAAAGTACAAGTACAACTGAAAAGAAAGTACAACTGAAGAAAAGTAAACCAGCCACAAGGTTTTCCTCTAGGGTTCCTACCTGAAGGGTAGGTATAGATGGCCTCCTCATCACTCTATGTCTGTTAGTCTCCTCCGTGCACCAACTCATCCTAAGCTCCACCCTCAGGTACCATCCCATCCCGCTACTCATCCTCAGTCAGTGATGTCCTTCGTCTGCATCCAACAAAATGAGGTGTAGGCATAACCCGTGCAGGGGTGAACATAAAAATACTTATAAGGGACCCTGAGACCCTCACCGTCTCACAAAATTCAACCAGGATAAACCATGAAGTATGAAATCAATAGATAACCCCACTTACGTATATTCCCATACATATAAAAAAGTTATAAAGTAATCCATCTCGATCACGATGAAACACACGAGTTACTGACTCATATCACATTGGTATACATATTTTTAGAGTGATATAGATGATTAGATATAGTCACTAATTCATATAAGATGTCAGAACCACACAGGATCCAGGACCAACAGTTGGAACTGTCGGACCCACACAGGATCCAGGAACAGTAGTCGACGATGTCGGACTCACATAGGATCCAGGACAAGCTAAGCTATCAGACCCACATAGGATCCAAGACCAGCTATTCTTTCAAACCCACACAGGATCCAAGAACAAAATTTAGTGCTGTTAGACCCACCCTGGATCCAGGACCAGCTGTTAGAACTGTCAGACTCACACAAGATCTAGGAATAGTAGTCAGAGCCCAGCCAGCCACAGGGTCTCCACATGCATCCATGATTACGGTAGGGTCTGATCTTGAAGATAAGAGTCGATACATCAACTACCTATAATTCCCATGATTATGTATCCAAATGTTTTGTCTCGTAAAAAAGAATACAATGCGACAGATGGTGCTTCAATCGGACGCCAGATCTAAGAGTTATTGGCATTTCTGTTCTAAGGGCCATGTTGGATTTAGGTTCAATCTAACCCAACTATACCCCAACTACTTCTAAACCTCAAGTGGGGTATTCCAAATTAACCACCTCCCTCCAATATTTCTGTCACCGTAGACGGTTCATCAATCGAACACTCGTAGCCCAAGTTATGGGAAAAAGGTGAAATCGGGTCAAATGGGTCTGGGTCCGGTATGGCCCGGTCAGACTGACCCGGTCTGCGGGTCTGACCCAGTCCATAGGTCCATCCCGCCCTGTGGGGGCGGATGGGCCTGTAGTGGCATCTCGTCCCATGGTGGTGGCTCGACCTGCGCTGGGTCCGGCCCGCTGGGGTCCACCCTAGCCGAGTCCAGGGGGAGGCCGCACCCAAGGTTTTTGAACAGCTTAGCCATTCGAGTGGGTGGAACCTGCACCAGGATGACACCGATTTAACACATGGGAACCAATGGGGTCCCGCTGTTTTCAGCTGGCTGAGTGGCCAGCCGACTCCTCGTGTGGTTTCGGTTTCGTCACGCCTCTTCCATTGACTCACCAGCTTGGGCCGTCGGACCTCTTCATGGTTGGGATCATGGCGGTCGCTGCTGCACCACCCCTTCCAATGGTCGTGGACCTCTTTCGATCCCCCACGTGGCGCCGATTGCGCCGTGCCTTCCCGATCGACTCGGCGGCTTGAGCCGCCTGTTTCATTCCCGGTCGGCCATGCACCGGCCGCCACTACACCATCACAGCCAGGGGCCACTGCTTCTCCTTCAGCAGTGTGGTTGCTCCACCACCATCCACGTGGCCAGCATGTGTGTCGGCCACCCTTCCTTTATTCCACCAGTGTCGTTCGCCGGTTCCGACCATTGACGAACCTTCCGCGGGTCACTGAACGAGTTCTTGTGGCATGATTTCTGTTCTGGAAGAAGTTTCACAGTCCTCGAGATGCCTCCTTCGATCCTAAACCACTGTTAATGAGTAACACTCATCCCAGAATCATGACATGTTTAGCATCAAATTGCAAAAATAAGGCTGAGGGGTCGGGACGTGATTTTTCGGCCCATGCCCTCCGCGTTAGGGTGATATCATGCAGCTTTGAATTATAATCCATGAAAGAAAATGAATAACTAGAAACGAAACCAGTTCGAACCCCTAACTCAGATTTTCTGGCCTCGGGAAATAAGATGAAGAAGTCTAGGATAAAGTCCTCGACGTTCTACAAGGATGTCGCTTCTTCCATTGTTCCGGTTGGAGATCAAAGGAGTTGTTGTTCATCATTGGCAGAAGAAGTCCTTCATTGAGATGAGTGTTCTTCATTGGATAGGACAATTTTTTCCCAAATCATCCTCTCTTCCCAAGCTCCACCAAAAAGAAAAGGAGTTCGTCAAAAAAATAACAAATTTTTCTTATTATTTATTTGTTGGCACACATTTCTAAAAGATTCAAATTAAAGAATTAATTATGTTATCCCCACTTAGTCTATGTAGAGGATGGTGGCACAATTATGTGGGGAGCTCAAGAGGTTTCTCCCCACATAATGGGGAGTTCAAGCATTTAAGTGGTCTTGGGTGGTCCCCACCACATTAAACCCACATGAAGAGGGTTTTTATACCTCGGGTGGGCCCCACCACTGTATCCTCTCATGGGATGTTAAGGTGTGGTGGCCCCCACTTCAATACTCCTCTTAGAAATTTTGAGCAAATAATAATAAAAATAAACTACAACTTTATTTTTATTTAATTTAATCATAAAATCCTCATAACTGACTTTCATTCCCAACTAAATGTCTTTGAGGTGAAAGTCTTCTTAAGCGAATACTGGCACTGTGAGTTCAACGGTGCCCTTAGATTTCAGTTCTGAGAATTAGTTAAAATGTTATAAAATCTCCCTTGTACGTTTACTGAACGTTCCTAAACATAAATTCAGAAATTGATTCCAGGCAAACCGGGCTTTGAAATCACGCACAGTTAGTTTTTGCAGACTCATAAAATTTCCATGTATTTAAGTAGAAAATTTCAATAGAATTTCTGGGTCATTACATTCTCCCCACCTCAGGGTGTTACATCACAGTAAGCTACAATTCGATCTATGGGAACAAATGGGGGTACTAAACATTCATCTGAGCCTCCCACTCTCATGTGCTCTCCTGGAGGTTCTCGTGATGCCAGCGAACATGCACCAGAGGTATCGATCGTCCACGTAGGACCAACTCTTCTCAATCTTCAATATTTACTTGAACTCCGAAAAAGTCTCCCCATCATCGACGTCTAGCTCCCAAAGGTCGATGATGTGTGAAGGGTCGTGCATGTATCTTCTCAGCTAGGATTCATGGAAGACATCATGCACTCGGTGCAACTGTGGTGGGATAGCTATGTGCTATGACACCTCGCCAACTCTGCTGATGACCAGAAATGTTCTGATTAATCTCGGAGATAACTTGCCTCCTTGGCCAAATATCTTTAGGCCTCATTAGGGTGAGACCCGTAGGAAGACTTGGTCGCCATCCTCGAACTCCAGAGGTCTCTGTCTCATGTCAGCATATGATTTCTACCTGCTCTATGTAGACTTTATCTTATCCTGGATGATCAAAACCTTCTCCGTGGTAGCTTGCACCATCTTTGGTCCTAGCAGTGCTGACTCCCCTGGGTCTGTCCAGCACAAGGTTGATCTACAAGGTCTCACGTATAACTCCTCAAAGAGTGTCATCCCTATAGTGGAGTGATAGTTGTTGTTTTATGCAAACTCCACTAATGGAATGTGATCCTCCCTACTGCGACCGAATTCGATCACACAAGAACGTAGCATGTCCTTGAGGTTCTGAATGGTCCTCTTGGTCTGGCCATCCATTTGAGGATGGAAGGCGGTGCATTGATGTAGCTGCATCCCAAAAGCTTCCATAACCCCCTTCCATAGCCAGGAAGTAATCTGTGCATCACAATCGGAGACAATAGAAGTAGATACTCCATGTAGCCATATAATATCATGCATGTAGAGGTGTCCCAATCTCTCTACTGAACCTTGTTCTCTAATTGGTAAAAATTTGTCCGACTTGGTGAGTCGGTTGACGATCACCCAAATCGAGTCATGACACCTGGATGTACGTGGAAGACCCATCACGAAGTCCATGGACATCCCATCCCACTTCCACTATGGGACCTCTAATGGCTGAACCATGCCTGCTCATACCTGGTGCTCTGCCTTCACTTGATGAAAAGTGAGGCACTGAGAGACAAACTCCGCTATTGCCTTCTTCATACATGGACACCAGTGTTGTCGTCGAATTTTATGGTACTTATTCACCACTCCTGGATTTCCCGCTAGAAAGGACATGTGAAAATCCCTAAACACACCCTCATAAAGTGACACTGTCACCATTTAACATCCTATGAAGAGGATTACAAGCTCCCCAACTTCATAAAATCCATCAGGTACATGTCCTATATATATCATAGCACATCATGTATCACAGTCAATGTCCCCATGTTGTGCTTCCCTGACTCGCTAAAGGAGTGGGGGAGTGATAGTAAGAGACTGTAGAAAGGCTACTCTTTCTCTATCCACAAAGGATATCTGCAAAGTTGCTAGCTGCTCTGTCGCCTCTCCTAGTAGCTGTATATCAGACCTCATGTTGAGTGCATCAGGAACAACGTTCCCCTTCGCAAGATTATAGACTATCTCGAAGTTATAATCCTCGAGGAACTCAAGCCTTCAGCGTTGTCTCATATTCAAGTCCTTCTGAGAGAAGATATACCTTAGAATCTTGTGATCACTGTACACAGTAAAACGTTAACCCATCAGATAGTGTTGCCACATATTCAAGGTGAAGACCACTGCTGCTAGTTCTGGGTCATGGGTAGTGTAGTTATGCTCATGCTGTCATAGATGCCGAGAACCATACGTGATCACTGCCCACTCCTATATAAGGACACACCTAAGTCCTATCCCTGATGCATCGCAGTAGACTATGTACCCTACGCCTTCCTCTGGAAGCCTCAAGATGGGGGCACTAGTCGGCCTCTTCCTCAGCTGCGGAAATATCTGTTGGAATATCTCTGACCATACGAAGGGTTTCCCCTTCTTCATCAAGGCTGATTGTGGTGTTGTAACTCTAGAGAAGTCTGGTATGAACCACCGATAATAACCAGCCAAACCCCAGAGACTTCGTACCTCCATCACACTCTTGGGTGGCTCCCAAGCATGTACCACCTCAATATTCACTGGATCCACAGCAAATCCAGCCTCTGAGATGACATGTCCCAAAAAGTGAACCTATTGAATAAAAAACTGGCACTTTGAGAGCTTACCATAATGTTGGTGATCTCGGAGTGTGTCTAGTACTACCTGAAAATGGTAGCCATGCTCCTCCTTAGTAGTCACGTAGATCAGTATGCCATCGATGAAGACTACGACAAAGCGATCGAGGTAAGTCTGGAAAATCCCTTTCATGAGTCCCATGAACACTAATGGAGCGTTGGTTACACAAAAAGGCATAACCAAGAACTTGCAGTGTCCGTACTGACATCTGAAGGTCGCCTTCTACACATCCTCATCTCGAACTCTGAGATGGTGATAGCCTGATCTGAGGTCTATCTTTGAGAACCATTGTGCTCCCTTCAACTGATCAAAGTGTTCTTAGATCCTCGAGAGTGAGTATTTTTTCTTCATGGTCACCTAATTCAGGCGAAGGTAGTCAACAAAATGCCTCAATCTCCCATTCACCTTCTTGGCGAATAGAATCTAGGCTGCCTAGGGAGAAACACTAGGATGCATCCCTTCCCTTACAAGTCCTCTAACTGTACGCACAGCTCACGAAGATCAACGAGAGCCATCCGATATGCTGGTGTAGATATTGGTATAGTCCCGGGGTACATGTTAATGTAAAATTCCACCTATCTGTGAGGTGGTAGTCCTAGAACATCATTAGGGAAAACATCCATGTACTGGTCCACCACTAGAGGACAACTCGGACTCTTTACATCAACTGCTCTGAGGGTAAGGCAGGCCAACTGATGAATGATCAGTTGCACCTTCATTCAAGTAAGTATATCCTATGCAGCAAAGACTCCCTTCTAGCTGGTGAATGTGAACCTGGTCACATCCATGTAGACACACAGCACTTTGCGCCAAAGAATGTCTATATGAGCATGGACTTTAGTTAACCATTTAATACCCAAATTACATCGTACGACCTCGACGCTTCTACTAGGAGATCCCAGCCGAAGATTTTTCCACCTAGAGTAAGCTCGCTCTGCCAGCACCAGTGTGTAATCATCGAATCATCCCATGTAAGAGTCTCTAGCCATAATGATCGAACCAATGGCTCCGTTTGATTCTCCGTGCTCCAAATGAGGGAAGTGGGAATTAAAGAGTGACTGACACCTGTGTTTATAAGAACTGCATCTATGGTGGAGTAGACATAGATCGTACGTTGAATCATCTCCAGAGTGCCATGGCCGTACGCCTCTACTTCCTGGAGCTGAGCTCTCCACTGCCACCTGCTCCCCGTGGTCAGGGTGGACCTTCTGGTGGTGGTGGCGGAACACCTCAAAACATCGCCCACCACCAGCTGCTTGACCAGCTCCTCTGAAAACAAATGTAAAAACTGAATCTTGGTGAATGCACAGCCACCCCGCCTTAACAGGGCTGTCAGGTCCTGGCCCACCAGGTACCACCAGTTGCCCCCACAGACACGTGGGTCCCAACCTAGGGTCCACCCACATGCTAGAACGGATCATCTGACTAATGATAGTCCCCACAGGCCAACACATGTCCTTTCCAGTGTGCTTTTTCTGCACTCGCACACACCCTGTGTAACTTCCCAGAAGGTCACCCTTCCTGACCACTACTCTAGGCCAAGCATGCTTGACTATGGAGTTCTAATCATGTACGCTCCCTAAAAGGAACATGCACCTTGTTGACATGACTCATATCATTTAATCGTTTAACCCATTATTATTTGGGGATGTTACAATACCCCCCCCCCCCTTAGAGCACAACGTCATCGTTGTGAGACCTACATCTCAACACTGGCAGGGCAACACACTTAAGTCTGGGAACCACCTATGATACCAATTTGTCATGACCTGTCCCGTGGGGCCCATGCCGTGACTACCCCTAGACCGCCTTCCATTGGCCATGGGCTAGCGACTAGAACCAAAAGCATAATTCCCTAAAACTGGGAAGGAATTACCTTTATATAGAGTCACCACACTCAAAAGAGTACGAGTTGAATTCAAAACACTAAGTAAAGCTGTATAAAAATGTGTGTTGAAAATGTAAAGGGGGATCGAAATACAATCCCAACATGAAAGTACAAGTACAACTGAAAAGCAAGTACAACTGGAGAAAAGTAAAGCAGCCACATGGTCATCCTATGGGGTTCCTACCTGATGGGTAGGTAAATATTTCCTTCTCATCACTCCACATCCATTAGTCTCCTCCGTACACTGACTCGTTATAAATTCCGCCTTCGGGTACCGTCCTGTCCTGCTACCCAGCCTCAGTCACCACTGTCTGTCGTCTTCATCCAACACAATGTGGTGCGGGCATAGCCCGTGCAGGGGTGAGTATAAAAATACTCATTAGGGACCTCGAGACCCTCAAGGTCTCGTAAAATCCAACAAAGACAAACCATAATGTTTGATATCAACAGATAACCCCACATAGGTATAGGCCCATACATATACATAAGTTATCAAGTAATCCATTTCGATCATGAGGAAACACAAGAGTTATTAACTCATCTCACACAGTTATAAAACTTTTGTAGAGTGATAGATATTATCATATTTAGTCCCTAATTCATCTAATCTATCAGACCCACAGAGGATCCAAGACCAGAGGTTGGAAAATTTGGACCCACATAGGATCCAGGAACAGTAGTCAAAACTGTTAGACCCACATAGGTTCCAGGACCAACTATTCTGTTGAACCCACACTGGATCCAAGAACAGATTTTAGTGTTGTCAGACCCACGCAAGATCTAGGACTAGTAGTTAGAACTATTGGACCCACAAAGTATCCAGGAACAGTAGTAAGAGCGCAGCCAACTATAGGGTTTCCACAAGCATGCCTGATTCCAGGAGGGTTTACTCCTCAAGCTAAGAGTCGATACATCAACTACCTCATAGTCCCATGGTGATGTATCCTGAAGTACCATCCTATCAAACGGAACACAACATGACAGACGGTGCATGAATCAGACGTTCAGTCTGAGAGTTATTGGCATTTCTGTTCCGAGGGTCCGGTTGGATTTAGGTTCAATCCAACCCGACCATACCCCAACTACATCTAACCCTTAAATGGGGTATTCCAAAGAAACCACCTCGCTCTAATATTTCTGTTTCCACAGAAGGTTCGTCAATTAGACACCTGTAGCCCATGTTATGGGCTAAATGGTGAAATTGGGTCAAACGGGTCCGGGACCTATTCGGCCCAGTCAGACCGACCCAGCCCAACCTAGTACTCGGGTCCTACCTGACCCCTGGGAGAGGGCTAACACATGCTGGTGACCCGACCTGTGCTGGGTTCATCCCGCACTGAGTCCGGCCCACTCTGGATCCGGCCCGGCAGCCCGGCTACCCGTTGGGGTCTGCCCTAGCCACGTCCATGGGGGGGGGGGGGGGGGGGGGGGGGGGGTCACCCCCTGGTTCCAAAACGGCTTAGCTATTCGGGTGGGTGGAACCAGTTCCAGGCTAGCGCTAGTGTGACACTCGGGAAACATCGGGGTCCCGCTATTTCCGGCTGGCCGAGCGGCCAGCCGACTCCTCCCGTGGCGCCGGTTGCACCGCGCCTCTTCCTGCGACCCAACGGCTCGGGCCACCAGACCTCTTCGCGGCCGAGATCAAGGCAGCTACCACTGCATTGCTGCGACCAATAGCCCCGACCCTCCTTTGATTCACCACGTGGTCTCGGTTGCACTGCACCTTCCCGGTTGGCCCGACGACTTGAGCCACATGTTTCTTTCATGGTTGGCCATGAATCAGCTGCCACTACAACGCCGCGGCCAGGGGACATGGCTTCTCCTGCGGCGGTATAGATGCACCACCACCGTCCATGTGGCTGATTGGTGTGTCGGCCACCATACCCTCATTCCACCGATGTCGTTCGTTGGTTCTGACCACCGACGAACCTTTCGCGGTTCATCAGACGAGTTCCGGTGGCCTGAATTTTTTTCCGTAGAAAGTCATGCACTCCTTGGGACACAACCTTCGATCCACAACCATTGTTGATGATTAACACTCATCCTAGACTCATGCTTAATTTAGCGTCAAATTCCACAAATAAGGAAGAGTGGCCAGTCCATGTTTTTTCGGCCCGCGCCCTCCGCTTTAGGGTGATATCAGGAGGCTTAGAATTATAATCCACAAAGGAAAATGAAGAACTAAAAATGAAACAAGTTTGAAACCCTACCTCGGATTTGTTGACATCGTGATTGAAGATGAAGAAGTCGGGGACGATGTCATCGGTATTCTACAAGGATGAAACTTCCTCCCTTGTTCTGGTTGGAGATCAAAAGGGAAGTTTTTCATCATTGGCGGAAGAATTCCTTCTTTTGGAGGATCATTCTTTGATGGAGAGAACAAGTTTCTCCAAATTCCTCCCCTCTTCCCAAGATCCACCAAAATGAAAATCAGCCCCTCTACAAAAAAATTGTTTTATCTTATTATTTAGTTGTTGGAACACATTTCAAAAAGATTCAAATTAAACAATTAATTAGGCTAGCCCCACATAATCAATGTTTTGGTTGGTGGCACCATCAAGTGGGGAGCTCAAGAGGTTTCTCCCCACTTAATGGGGAGTTAAAGAGTTTAAGTATTCTTGGGTGGTCCCCACCACATTAACCCCACATGAAGTGGGGTTTTAGACCTCGAGTGGGCCCCACCACCATAACCTCTCATGGGAGGTAAAGGTGTGGGGGCAGCCACCTCTAACATCCTCTTGGAGGTTTTAACTAACTAATAGTAAATATAATGATACAACTTTATTTTAATTTAATATAATCATAAAAACCCAGAAACTAACTTTCATTCCCTGCTATTTGTGGTCGAGGCGAAAGACTTCTTAAGGGAATATCAGCATTGTGAGTTCAACGGTGCCCTCAGATTTCAGTTCCGAGCACCGGTTCAAAAGTTATAAAATCTCCATCGTATTTTTACTAAAAGTACCTCAACAAAACATCAAAAATTAATTCCAGGCACACCGGGCCTCAGAATCACACGCCTTCAGTTTTCGCAAACTCGTAAAATTCTAATGTATTTAAGAAAACATTTTCCAAGGAATTTCTGGGTTGTTACATAGAAAGATGACAAATAGAATCATATAAGTTGTATATGTAATGGTCAGACTTCTCCAGATAATGAGACTAAAAGTGAAATGTTAATGGAAAGAGACATTACATAACATGATGAGGAATTCTTGTTAATAACTTAAAGATCAATTTAAATAATCAAACTGTTTATGTTTTTTCATTCATGAATTATATTATATGAATTGTAAAATAAATAAGGATAGACCAGTTAGTGATTTTTTTCTAATTATTTACATGAATCTGGTGATTGGTTCTGATGGACTATAAATTGGATTTACTACAATGGTTATATTCATGGGAATAGATGAGTATGGGATACATACAGCGTAAAATGTTCGTAATGTTAAGATAAATATTTTTGGTTAAATTAAATTGGATTTTATTTACTACCTTGGAAATAAATAATGAAATTTTGAGAAAGTGGTTTGTGATAACATTGATGATGTTTATAGAATTCTTTGACTTAAGGAATATATCCAATATACATTGGAATAATGAAACATGTATGAATTCATTAAGAATCTATGATAATTCAGGTTATTACAATAATTTAAAAAAATACATGATAAAAATATTCACATTTTTAGAATGTGACAATATATATATACTTTATGATATTTGGGGGATGAATGATAAGAGGTTTTTGAGAAATTTGGTGACCATTATAAATGTTTTTGACTTGCATCTTTTAGAAGTCTTACAAGGTTAACCATTTATGGAATGGTTTATGATAAAAATAATATTACGTTTTTATGATTAAATTATTTTCTCCCTATATGAGGATTTACACTTATTTTATAACATGTACTAACTATTTTGTTGTGATAAAAACTGATGGGTTGACCTATCAGTCTATTTATAGATCTCATGATCTATTAAGGCTTCAGAAATGAAGAAATAACATGAATTTCTTTGAATAATAGATGATGTTTAAATTTATCAAGAAAAAAAATGAGAGATTATACTGAATTTAAGTAATTATATCGTCTCATTAAAATTATTCAACTTAAAGAAAATGGACTTGAAATAGAAAAATTTATCGTTGTCATCATTTTTAATTATATCAAATAACTTTTTCAATCATATTTGGGTCATGGATTGGTGATCATTAACATTACTTAAACCATGTCCTCTATCACTCTCTAATCGATCATTATAGTTATATTTATCTTCAATATCCATGTTTTCACATTTTATTTATGTTCTTCTATGTGGAAATATAGTTATGAGTTACATTGGGTAGCCTTTATGTTTCCATGTTTCCCTTTTTAAACGAATTTTAATTATTCATTTTTATGATGCTGGTTTCTATTAAAAGAACATTCAAGTATTAAAACATTGATACCTATTAGAAAATTGAGGGGGGATTTTATTGGTGGGTATAATATAACACCCTAATTTTTTATGAATTATTATTTTTTAATTTAATTTTATCTTTTTTATATTATTTATTTCATGATGAAATGAATAAAGTTTGTGTTATATGAATGACCCATGTTATTATTAATTTTTACACAACAACAAGTCAAGATAACTCTATATGAATGAATTATGTTAACTTTTAGTACACCCAACCCCATGTTTTTCTTTTGTTACACATGATACCATGTTCATTCATTAACTTACATGACACATAAGACATAATATTACAAAACTATAATATACTAACAATATTATTAAATTTGTAACCTATCCATTGGAATGGTGGTTCTAAATAAGATTAATTAAATTATGAAAATATGTTTTACTTATGAATATAAAAATATTTGGGGTATCCAATTAACTATAAATGAAAGAAAATTCCTTTTGAAAATATAGGAAATCTTTGCTGGAAAACAATATTTTATTTATAAAAAAATGTATTACCTCTATAAATTATTTAATTAAATTTTTATAAATTATTTTAGAAAAATATATATATTATATTAAATAAAATATTCAACGTTCATATTATATGAATAAATCCAATTTTATGTATAAAAAGATATATTTTCTTTAAAGGTAATTGTACCTTCTTTTAATTGTACACCTATTTTAAATATATTTTTTGACAATATTATAAATTATATATGATAAGATAAACATAATTTTTTAAATAATAATGTATAAAACTATATTAGGGTTATTTTGTGGTATTTTTATGATAAGTTTAATGTTTGTATGAATAGTGAAAAAATAATGAATTTTAATTGAAAACTGCATCTATCATCTCGTTTATCTATATAGTTAAATAAAAATTTTAATTGGTTTTAATGTTTAATTAGATCAATAATAAATTAATAATACAATTTAGTTAGTTTTAATCCATTTGACATCGACTTTGGATATAAAAACATTTCAATATTTTGTACATTTTCACTTTAAAAACTAGGTGTCTCATCCTGTTTTTTAGATTAATTTTAAATTAATTACTTCCACATATATGTTTATAATTTTAATAAAGGATTCCATATTTAGAATAATAATAATTTATATATATTTATTATGGTTAGTATAGTTGTTTAAGAAAATGAAAATAATGAAATTAATTAAAATTAATTACTACAGTTAAGGAAGAAACAAGTTTACTTAGTGGTTAATATTTATCTTAAGGGTTAAAATAAAATATAAAAATGTAAAAAATACATAGTGTGAAAAAATTTAGATCATATTCTCTATTTAGTTTTAAAAATAGTATTATTGGAGGAAGATGATGTAAGGGAAATCCCTAAATTTTTTTTTTTATTTTTTATATTTATTCGAATGACACTCCTCCCCCATTATTAAAGGGAACTAACCCCCTTAATTCTTAAAAGATTTCAAGCCATTTTTCGAAAAAAATAGTATAAAAAGATCCTAGAAACAAACCTACCGTCATCATTTATGACTAAATTTTTTAATAAATCCATCCAATAAATCCTTTAGGTACAAAGAAAAAGATGTTACCCGAAGAATAGTTAACATCATTCAACAATAACATTTGTTTTATTTCTTTCTCCACCTAATAAATTATTATTATTATTAAATGGTAATATCAAAAATTATAAATTTTATGTTATGTATTTGACCTACAATTAAACAAATTTTAATAAAATGGGATACACAACCATCATTCGTGTGTATAGCGTACTATCACATCGTGAACCGATATCATTCACTTTTCTATTACCACCTATCAAAGTAGAAAATAATAATGGAATAGATATTTTTATATGAAACATATTATATATATGAATTATTTATGATTATTTAATTATTATATAACACATTCCTTCATGAATTCCATTTTTTGGAATATGATTAATTCATTTGTAGATGTCTTGACTACTGCATCCTCAAAATGAAGTGAATCAATCATGCCATACAGGGAATTTCATAAGGATGGGATTAAAAAAATAGGTTGTCTATATGAAATAATAATTTTAATATAATAATAATAAATTCATATATATTAATATATTATATATTTTCTTTCTTTAAATTTAACCATAGAATGGAAACATAATTCATGCGTTCTTACAACCAACCATCTCTATGAACAGTGTTTTTAATTTCTGTTTATTTATTTTATATATTATCATAAAAAGATATAAATGATATATATATTATTTAAAAGATTTTTTAAATTATTTAACAAGTTAAATCATTATCTATGTAAGAGGATGATTATTAACAAGTCAGTACATGTACGAAAAACACATTTATTTTTACCTAAAACATGACATTAACATATAATTGTTAATAAATGGATTGTATAAAATTATATGTTAGTAATATATGGTATTATATATATTAATATGGTTATTTTTAAGATTAATAATAATCAATTAATATTTTACAAGAGTTATAAACAAGTACGAAGAGAGTCAAGACTTGAGAGGGTATTTCTTCTCACTTTCATATATTATTGAGATACAAGACATATTTGAAACGAATTTATTTTTTGTCATATATATACTACTCAAAGACATGTTATATAAATAATTACATATATTTAGTGATATTAAATGTTTAAATTAATGTTATTATTTCATGTGGATCAAGATTTAAAAGTTACTCAAGCAGTAAAGATATTTGAAGTCTCACTTTTATTTCTATAAGACTTATGCCTTATTCACCACTAATTATTTTTTTTGTGATGTATATAAAACCCATGAATATATTATATGATTATTATTAATTAATGTATTGGTATTTACTTATCCATTTTAAGATTATTATTTCATGATGTTTCATTTTTTACAGTTACGAAATCGGTAAAAATAATTCTATCTCAATTTTTCTTCCTTGAGACACATGTTAGGTAATAAACCTATATTCTATTATTAGGTGTATATAATTTCATTTAAAATGTTTTATAATTAATATTATTAATTGTTGATTTTTTAATATTCATTTAATTTTATTCTTTCATGTGTATTTTAATCCAATGTAACCAAAGTGGTAAGAGTTAATTGATAGAATATCATCGTTTATCCGGATTGTTTATCATTATACATCCATTGATGAAATATTATCATAAATCTCTAAATAATTATCATGAAATTTTATCTCATATTTTTATTCATGATATAATCATTTAATTGATCCATTTTCCCACTCTTTGGTACTAATGATAAAAATGAAAATGTTTTTAAGAAAATCCAACTTTATTTCCATTTCGATCATAAAATATGTGTTCTCCCAAAACCGTAGTTTCTAAAAATGGTCTAATTTTTTTTTCAAATACTCTCTTATGATCTTTAAAATATATTTTTACAAAAAAATTTATCTTTTTGAAAATATGGTTTCTAAAATGGAATCTTATTATAATTTTCCTATCGAGGCACTTTTCTAAACATTTTTAGTGAAAATTGAGTATTTGGAATGTACTGATTTGTATTCCCACATGACCATAAATTATAGGAGGAATTATTTTCATGTCTAAAAGTTTTTTATTTTTAGGAAATAAATTTTTAGTAATATTTTGGACATTCATGTTTTATAAAGTGGGATTCCCAGAAAAAAGTTTTAAATTTTTTTAAGGATCCAGAAGTGTTTTAATTTATTTTATAATGCTTACTTTATGTGTTTTAAAAAGGTTATTTTTGAAGAAATGGTTTCAATGATTTCATAACTTATTTTATATTTTTTGACATCTATTTTATAAGACAAATGTTTTCAAAAAATAATATAACAATTTTTTGAAATGTTTTTCAATTATTCCTTTATTTGTTGTGAAAAGGTTATTATCAGTAAAAATGATTTCAATGATTTTATTACTTAATTTATATGTTTTAAAAGCTATTTTAAATAAAATATATTTTAAAAAAGATTTTTGTTCTAAAATATTTTCTTCCATAGAGAATGGAATTTTTTCTAAAAGAAATGTTTTATAGATTTTTAATGAATAATTCATAAGTTTCCAAAATGGTTTTCAAATAAATTTACTTTGTGAATGATTTATATACGAAAAATTTATTCTCAATATAACATTATTTACCACAATGATTTCTATAATTGATGTTTCAAAATACTTCACCGTATAAAATAATATCCTTTTGTTTATTTTATGATTTACTTGGGATATAATCCATGAGAAACATTCTTATTCAGTCTATAGAGGTTTTAAGAATAAGATGAAAAGTTGTTTACAAAACCTATTTCTCTTCTATAGATAATACCATGATAAAAGAGTAATGAAACACACTTAATTTCATGTTTTATTCTATGATTATTAAAACTATCTATTGTACAAATTTTATGATATGATGAAATGTTTTTGACACCCATTTCATTCCATGGTTTATGATATGATGCTTATGAAACAGATTTTTTATCGGTCATGAAATGATGAACATTTTATTATGTTATGGCACACAGATATATGATTTCATTATGAGATTGGTGGGACCTATATATCTAACTAATTCAGTTGGTATATAATTTTAAATCCTGAGATAGACATGACTAGAATGGGAGAGTAAACTCGGTTTAGTAACCAAATTTGTCCGGTAAGATGGTGTTCATAGTGAACCTTGACTACTAAGATGGTATTAAGAGAAAAAATGTACTTTGAAGACAATCATGGTTGTGAACCTTGAATACTAAGATTGTTTGGGGAGTAAAACCATTCCACTATAATGAAAGGGTTGTGACATGGGATTTTTTTCCTTTCCCAGTAGGTGTAGACCCTATGAAGAGCCTTGATATGTTTTGGAAATGAGCCTTGACTTATAGAGTATTTTTATATTTTCATATGTGTCTAAAATAATTCTGTGTCTTATAACTATATTATGATTTTTTTGGATTATTCAAAATTTTCCATTTATATTCTTCTATTATGAAGTAAAAACATTATTTCAGGATTCATGTTTATTCCCTTCAATATACAGTATTTGATTTTTATACTTTATGCTTATTTACCCACACCCTTGTGATTATGTTATGCTTACGTATATATTTATGTATCCTTACTAAGTATCAAATATCACTCATTCATTTTTTTCATTCCCCTAGTAATGAAGAAAGGATTGAAGTCGGAGTACTATACGGTAAGAATTTTATGGGAATCATTGTAGATATTTACCCAAGATAGAAGATTTTTATCCATGTTTCCAAATACACTAAAAAATTATAGTCCTCAAGAATTTTCTTTTGTAATATGAAGGATATTCATATAAAATTATGTAATATCCAAGTATATAGACCCTGGGTTTCTATAACTACAAAATGATCAAAAGGTTATTCCTTGATGATGTTTGAGGATTATATACTTGTAAACCTTTATTTTTACTATAATGATACAACCATTCATGTAGAATAAGTTTATCAAATAGTGACTTTATAACATGAAGATTATGAAGTTCACACTATAGAAGAAGACTTCGTATATCCTGTATTATTTACCAAAGTAATTACACATCATGATATTATACTTCATGAAATAATGATATTCATAAGTGGTTTCATGGAAGCTATTATGTAATGCTTGAATACCAATGTTTTTTTCGAGTCATTAAATAAAGATAACACAGATTCCTAGGGAAAATTGGACAATGATTGCATGATAATAAAAAGATGGATATATTATTCACTATCATTCTTCTAAATATGAAACTATCTATTTTTAGGGTGTGTTTTTATATTTTAAAATATAAAAAATTATTCATTTAAATTGTTTGAGATAATATTTTGAGAAGAAGAATGAGGTAATGGATCGAATTGAGATCATGATAAACTATTCATTGAAATATTATTATATTATTAATGTTATAATAAAATTATTATATTAATATCCAAGTGAATGCACCTAGGGGGATGAGCCTGTAAGGGTAATGCTTCATTAGGGTTTCCACCCATTTATAACATCCTCTCCTACATCAAGGGATGGCTGCGGCTCCTCTCCCAGAGATATTGTGTCATTATCCTCTTTCCGTGGAAGACTTTAAGGTTCAAACTCATGTATTTTATAGAGTAGATGGTTTGATATCCAAATTGTTTCATGGTCTTGTCATATCCATGGAGGCATGGGGAATTTTCAGTGGTCATGATCCATCCTTCTAAAGTCTTACGGTTACCACCACATTACTTTGGGTTGATAGGTGTGGTGTCCCCGTGCATGATTGACGGTGGCGTCAGGTCTTCTAGTTCCAAATTGTTGGTGAAAGTCTTCCTCTGGCATCGGTTCTAGATTTTGGGAGGTCTATTTTGTGGTTGGGTGTTTGGGGTCTTCATGGAATAGATGATTTCCTGGTTTTGTTGCTTTGATGTTTGAAGCTATGAAGGTGATTTGCATTGCTGATGACGTTAGGTACCCATTCTCTTCCTCACTAGTTTCTTTCACTTCCCATGGTTTGCACTTGTTGGACTCTAGTGAGGGTCAATTGTTGTAAATATCTAGTTGGATCCATTCCTAGAGCATCGTTTCTGGGTCAGATCGACTCATATTTGTTCATCGTCAACGCTTCATTGGTGCGATGCTGGGACATCCCATCCTGTTTTACAATGGTTGGGCTCCCCATCCATTGGCAAGCCATCCTCTTCTAATTGCATCCATGGATGTTGTCAGAAGAAATATCCTGGATGGTAGTGGGGTTTTGGGTATCGGCAATCCAGATGATGTCTATGGTGAAGGAAAAGACCGTGAAGGTGAAGGAGGGTTTGTGATGAACTCATAGTTTGAAAAAGTTATAGTGTGTGTTGAATTGTGCAAGTTATGGTCTTTGAAGTTTTTACCGTGTATTTTTTTTTCTATTCATGGAAGGATTTTGTGATGGTGTGATTTCTTTATGGAAGTGGGGTTCATGGTTTATGGGTCATTTAATTCAAATATATTTTAAGGAACTACTTTAGAAGAGGTTCAGAGTAGGGAGTTTCTGCTAGAACTGTCTATTCAGAATTTGATGTTTTAGAGGGTATGGAGTTTTCCATCAGTACCATGGCCATGCATTAAATCATGGGATATAATTCTTAGTATCAGTAAAATTTGGAATCTTTTCTAAACATTTTTATAATGGGGAGGATCTTTTCGTTATGGAATTGATTTGGGCTCTGTTTGATCTCGGGCTTTGGACTGTGGGGATTGGTTATTGTTTTTAGTCTTTGAAGTCATACTGGGTTCCCCATCAGCCCTTAAAAGGGGATATATTCTAATAAAAATTTAATTTCTAGTTACATGAGTATTAAATAGATAATTTATTTGATTAAATTTAGCATGAGAAGATCATATGTACTGAGGAACAAGAATTGATATGATATCATTATATCAAAGGAAGACCATGTAATAATTTAACTACTGTGTATAAAACATTATAGATCATTTAGTGATATCCAATATCATTGGTGATAGAGTAAAATAACATGTAATGTATTCATTTGAAATTCTTATTAAATATATTGGTAGTCAAAGATCTTTTATTGATGAATATGATCAAATAATTTTATATAGGGATATCCAAATATATTGGTGATCTTATTTGTATGTGTTTATAATGGTACACTATAAATTTGTGGGAGATAGTATAAAGAAGTATTTGGGAGACATTAAGGGGTTTTCTAGATATAGAAAATTTATATTCACTTCCGTTATATATATTAAATCTGTGTATCAACAGGTAATGAAAATAATGAGTAGATATTTACATCGAGAATAAACATTTAGAAAACCATTTGTACATTACAACAAATTTATTCAGTTTTAGATAGGTCATGATGTGGATAGAAATATTGATTGATAAAAACTGTTACTATTCAAAAAAATATTTTTTTTAAAGAATAAATTTAAAAAATTCATTTCCTTAATTCCATATCCCATTATCATTGATACTCTATCCAAAAATTGATCACATTAGTGAAAATTAATTTAATATATTATTGGAATGTCATTACATGGATTCAATGATATTAAAATAGTAACTTATCACTATAAGGATGGTATTCTGCTATGATATTGATTTTTTACATTGATTTTATTCCAAATTAATATATATTTATTTATTTTTTATTACAAGACTATGATATTGGTTGTATTGTCTACCCATATTATAGATCATTCCCTCACAACTAGTTTTCTACCATTGATGTATTGTGAGGGACAACTATTGTCAGGGAAATTTCATTATTTCATGTCATATGAAAAAGAACCACATTTGGGGAATAATTATATAAACTATTAAATTATTTTTAGTTTGATTTATTTATTTAGGTTGTAGTTGACAAATATTTCTTTGTCATCATAAGGGACAATGTTAATCATTTTCATTATATAGTTGAATATAATGGATACCAATTTTACATATATTATGATTTATATTAATTTATTTAATGTTAGTATATCATGATTTTAGATATCTATAAGGTTTATGGTTTATAGTTTATTTATTTAATCATCACCATTCACGGCAATAGGTAATTAACACATGAAGTAAACTAGACCAATTAGTTCACAAGACATGTTCACAATAGTGTGTGGCCAATAAATGATTTTTTTGTAAAAAATACTATTTTTCTAAAAATAAAATGTTTCGAAAAATTTATATAATTTCCCTAAAATAAATTATTACAAAAACAATAATAATGTGAAACAACATTAAGTACATTTGATGTACGTATCATTGGAATAACATAATGTTCGTAATATATACCTATGATGTGATTAGAACCATAAAATAAGTAATACAATTATTAAATTTTGTTTGAGTATATAGGAACTCCAATGTGGATTTAATATATATATGGGTGTATATATATATATCATTTGATATGCATTTGAAAAAAAATCCCATATTTTTCTTATTGATATATATTCCATGTTTGTGAAATGTAGGATCATAATGATGCTTGAAATTATTGATTAAAAATTTATTCCGAATGATAAATTAATATAATTTATCAGAATATTATTTATGTATGTTGGAAAGTAAATATATTAGTTTATTGAAACTCATTTTTTAAATCTATTTTTATTGTGTGTGTGATAGATTTCAATGTAATTTATTTCAATTTATGGTATTCTCCCCTTACAGGTTTAATAAATATTTTTAATGATTCGTCACATGATGTATTCAAAATGGTACTACTTATGTTGTCATCTTGATAAAATGTGTAGAGACTATCCTTTTGGTTATAATAATGTATGAAATTGTATTACCAATGATGTTCTGGATAAATGGATGACTGTGATGTGATTGTGGTCATGTATATTGAGTATGTGGATTGAAATCATTATAATGTGATATATCAAATATGTTTTGGGATTTAGATGATTAATGAATAACTAAAAATGAATGATCATGGTACAATAAGTATCTAATAAGTAACATAATTTTTAATGATCCATTTTTCATAGGAATATATTTGTAGAGTGTTGAAATAACATTATAGAGGTATTAGTAAGGTGTGGAATCTCAAAATATTTACCCTTTTTAGAGAAAATTCAATCATTTATTAAGGTTTTATAAATTTTTTCATCATAAGGGATTAATTATTAGTGAAATAAATTTATATATTGTAGCTATTATCTTACCTATTCATTAGGGGTGATATGGGATGTCATATTTATAGGAATTTAGTAAGCATGATCATGGAAACATTAAATATATTGCCAATTTTAGGGAGATTCAAGTTAAGAATGGAAAATATATACCGTAATGCATCACATGTGATAGAAAAAACCCGTATATATAGATGGGAGAAGAAACATATCATAATTTGAAGAATATTTGTATTACATATATTATATTGATTATTCCCATAAATTTTCTTCCCATTTTTTTTCTATTTTATTGAGCTTTAGTGTGTTAAGATATAAAAAATATTGTATCTTGTTTAATTTGAATTGTAATATCAGTCCATATAATATTTTACAGTAATGTTTTTGGGAAGTCTTGTTACATTGAGAAAGGCCATAATATTCCATCATGAGTCTATGTCATGGATTCATTCCTTGGAACAAACTTTAATTTAATCAGGAATGGCCTAGAAACAAATGTTTATATTTCATTAAATCATTATATTTCATGAAGCGAATTTATAATTGGATATAAATCATTAAATCTGTGATGTAAGAGACAATATTATAAATATTACATGAAATTTGGAATGGTGGGGGATATAATTTATTTTTGTATGAGTGAATCAAAAGAGAATCTCAACTATGATGGGTTTTGCTATCTATTAATGGCATTAAATACTTGTTATATCTCTAAAAAAAGTATATGATACGATTTTACCCATCTATTTGATATAAGTGGTAATAATTTTTCAATGTTTCAAGTAATTATTGAATATATATATATATATATTAATATGGTGATATTCAAGGCAATTTATATTATTTTTCGAATTTATCTGATTTGAGTTTAATGTGTGGCGCTTGAGGGGACCCGGAGTGTGATGATAGATAGATTGTGATGATTTATTTTAGTTTTATAGTGTATAAAATAAATTTCATTTTGTAGTGTGAGTATATTTGATTGAGATTGTCTCATTATGGTGAGATTATCACATTATATACATTCAATTTGTGATTTTGTAAATAAAGTGTTCAATATTTTTAGGAAAATTATAGTGAAAATAATATGGTTATAAGCACTTTAGAAGTATCTCAGTGGTACTACCAACATTATCAGGTTATGTTTTGGAGAGAGTTAACGATAAAATTTATAGAAACATTAAATTTCATAAACTACAGATTCCCTTTTTAATTTCTAGGTAAAGTGTATAAGTTACCAAAATATTTTCTGAGAATGTTGTGATGCCTAGGGAAAGATATAATATTTAATAGGGGTTGGGGTGAATCAATGTTATTGTATTTATTAATTCATGACATTTCAAATTAAATATCTTGTTATTTTTTGTAGTTTTAACCAATTTTCTAATTTAATATAACCTCACCACATGTGAAATAGAAAAGTGTATTCACAATAAAAAATACTTAAAAGGTTCTACTATAATAACCTACTCTTTTCTTTTACTATTCACCCCCATCAAAACATGGATTTTATAATATCTTAAATAATAATTCTCATTGTGAAATTGTACAGTCCCATAAATATTGAGATAATAGTGTCCTAACATCTTCCAAAATCCATTGAAAGAAACAAGAACATTCCTATAAAAGGTTGTCAAACAATAAATGAACTTGGACTTCGCCTAGTATACTTTTCACCTCTTGATAATGGTCATACTCCATGAGAATATGGGTTGAAAGGAATACCAATGAATGATTCATTATGTACTATAAACATATGAATTCTTCATGTTGTGTATAACCAACAATCTCATCACTTTATTTCATTGAATGGACTGTTTCTCCACAACATATTAATTACATGGGAGAACATGCTTCTTCAACATTTAATGAGACCTATATTTAAACATTTTCACTCTACGTGGTACAATTTGGTCTCATGATTTCATAATAATTATGTACATAGTGTTTTGGTGTTGACAATATATTCTCATAGTTTCTTATTTGGTATATATAAAAATTTCACTAAAAAAATTCATTGAATATTTAGTTTCCAATTAAACATAGAATATTCCTCAATTGGGTATAGGCGAGTATATGTCATTCAAATATGGATGATATTTTCTAGTATGAATTTATGCTAAAAAATTATATGAAATAACCGATGAATTATTCAATTTAAATTACAAAATAACTCAATCATTCTACTTTTTCATTCCAAATTAAAATAATATAATTAAAGTGTTAACAGAACCTACTTATTTTAAAACATTTTAAATCATTTTGTTCATTACACTCTAATAAGGAACCTAGTTCTATAGTGTAAATTCGGAATGAGAATTTTAGTTTTCATATTAAATATTACATTATTTTTATACGATCTTATTATATTTTACAATATCTTAGACTCCTTCAATTTATTATGATGAAATTAATATCATATAATTGAGTCATTAAATCTATAGTTATATGATCAGCTCAAATAATTATGGTGCTTTTATACGGTCGAATGAAATTATATGATCAATAACATTAATTTATTGGAATACAGTCTTTTCTTTTCAATACTATATCCTTAGTTAAATGTTTTTTGATCATATCATTGATTTATTATGATGTTATTTATTCCAAATAAGTAGTACACTTTTCATTTACATTAACATTATGAAGGTAACTAAATTTTACTATTAACCATATATAAACAACATAATCATAAAAGTTACCTTATGGATTACATATTAAGTTACATAAATATTGGTAGTTGAAGCTCAAAATAACCACCTCATAGTCTTTGATTTCCATTATAAAATGTGCATCATTATGAAATTTCATTGAAGAATGTAACAAGATCAATTGAGATTCTTCTAATGAATTATTTAACAAATCCCCAAGACATGGAATTTCCAACAATTGTTGTTGAAAGTACTATACAAATTAATACTATAATTTTGATTATATTTGATCACATTAAGAATAAAATTAATTTTTTTCACTTTTCATGAACCACTCCACTAGAGTTCTTGAGATTGTAGTCTTAAGAACCATTTTCACTTATGATATAACACATCTCACCTATCATTGGAACATGGTTACATTATCAAAAACAATATATAATTACAACTCATGAATACAAAAAACGATCCTCCAAACATCACTATGACATTCTATCATCAAAGAGAAATTTACTCATTGACAATAAAATAAATTCTTACTTCAATTATTACTTGGGATCTCAAATCACCCACATTTATTTTTATTTTTCAATACCAATAATCCCTAATTCCAATATGTGTATCACTATTTATTCATAGTTCACCATATTTTTTAGAATTAATTCGTTGGAAAATTAATGTGATGTCATTTCTCCTCTAATTCACTTGGATGAAATAAAATATCCACCTCCTTCTTAAGAAACATACATGGATGATACCACCATATTTATCATATCATTGATCCTTTGGTTAGTCAACCCTATTACTATATTGGATAACCTACTGTACAAAATAAGTACATAACCATGTTTTAAATAAAATTCATAAATAACCATAGATGTGATATAATTCCCAAAACTCAGTTCATATATTATCATATAAAATTATTTAATGATATATTTCATCAACCTCACATATTGAAAAACACAAAAAAAAGATCATGTTAAAACCATAAGAATCCCTTTTTCCCATTATTTCAAAAACCAAAACACCCCATTCAAAAGAAATAACATTTTTTCACATATTTTACAACTTCAAATAATATCAATATTTACTATAAAGGAAAATATGACTTTTTTCTTGATGAATTCAACCCAAAATGGATTTATTCGCATCCTGTATATTATGGTAGTTAATAAAAGCTATGAAGAATAATATCTTTACAACTATGTCAATATAATCATCATCACTCTCCTTAGATTAAATATATTATACCTAGAAATATAAAAAAGTAAAATCATAAGGAGGGAAATTTTTTTATTATTAAACAATATAGAGGAAGAGATTTCTCCCTTCACATGGACTTCATTTTTCCTTCAAATCTCATCACTATTACACATATCAATTGTAATAAATGTTTTTTTATAAAATTTTGTTCCATAATAATTTTTATTGTTTAAAGTAGTCAAATTCACCTTATAGGTTAATAAAAAAATTCATTCTTCCATAAATATAAAAATTGAGATCACTTAATGGTATTTTACGATTGGAAAACAATATATTATTCTATGTCTTGACATTCCATATATTTTAAATGGGTTTTCTGGAATATGTTGTCATTTAATTTTTTATATATTCTCATGAATAATATCATATTGATGTTTAAAAACTTGTTTGAAATAGTATGTAGTGTTAATATTTACATTATCTTCTTTATTATCTATTTCTAACTAGAGTAGCATGAATATAAATTATTCACTTTTTCTTTTCTTAGCATGATTTGGATTTTCTTTTCATGGATTCTTAATGGTATTATCTTTCTATCATACATATTTAGTTACATTTTCATTGCATGAATAAGGGTGTTTTAAAGCTAAAATTAACACCAAATCAGTAGTTTTATGTTTTATTATTCCATAAAAATGAAATATCTATTCGAAATAGTTAAATTTATTCTAAGTGGGTTGATTTTTTATTGTTTTGGTCAGAACTAGTTTCTACTAAAATGTAGAATTATTTTCCTAAAAATATCATTTGTTCTTAAATAATACCTATAAATTTCATATTGAACAAAAATTTATATAAATTGAGTCTATAACTTTGACACATCCAATAACAATTGTAATGACAAGAATTTTTATAAACTGAATTCTTTTTTTATTGGTTAAATTACTTATAGTGATAAAAAAATCCACTTATCATATTGTGATTGAATGATATAGCCTACAATATTTAATATATAATTAACTATCATTACTATTCATAAAATAGTGATGTATCCTAATAGTTAACATTAGTGTATAATAATGTTTTTGATAAATTCCTATTGACACAGATAGATGAAGTGATGACCTCGACCAGTAAGATCATACCCTATAAGGAACAAATGTCAGAGCTTTTTCATGAGATTTAATGACACTGATTTTTCATTTACCAATACAAATTATCAATTCAAAGTCAAAATCCGGATCATAACAATTTATTTCATAAGATTATTCTTATAAAAATCACAACCCAACTAATGTTCACTGAACCGAACTATGAAATTACCACCATCAAACACATTACTGTTATGGTGTAGCATCTAGACCCCATAAGTCCCAATGATGATGTATAATATTATTAAATTTGCATAAGATGTTTTTAAATATCACCCCATGTGACTGAACAGTTTAGTAGTCCTGGTAAATTAGATACATATAGAAGTCCTATATTATAAATGGATTTTAAAATTACAACATAATTTTTTTCTTTTGGTGATAAATTAATTCCATCAAGTATATCCTTTAATATATTTCTTAGTACACATCATGGAATCCTTGGGATAAGAAAAAAATATGGTTGAGTTCAAATGCTCAGTTAGGGTAAAGTACAGTGGAATCAAAAATGAATCAATGAGTTTAATCACTATGAGATGGTAATAACTGAGAATACATGCCATGTAATCAATAAACTGATGAGGTTTTGTATAAATAATATAGAAAATAAAGTAAGTAAAAACACATTCTTGTAATAAATAACTAATATGAAGGTTACTAAATAATATAGCAAGGTTAATTAAAAAAATTTCTATTGAATCAATAAACAGAGATTAAAATAAGTCCATCAATTTTATCATAGTTAAAATATCATAGATAATTAATAACTAAATATAAATAAAGGAAGTGATTAATTATCATATTTCATGTCTAAGGCACATTAAAACCAACAGTATAAATTCCTTTCACTATATTGTTTAAATATATGTGTGGAAACCCATCTATTATTCTCAGAAACAAACTCAATGAGGTTTTCACCAAATAATTTCATTGCATGAGACTGTTGATGCATATAGCGGATTACATTAAATGGTCCCCAACCCATAGGGATTTCATTAAACATTCCTCAACTAATAGGCCTTTCATAAACTGTTCCCCAAGATATATATTTCATGTCTATATCATTCCTCATATATTGAAATAATCAACGTAATTAATGAACAATGTGCCTTATCAAATATCATTATTAAATAATGGATATAAATGTATAAATATTTCCCCAAAAAATCAAATAAATATTAATGTAATCATTATATTAAATTGTAATATACTTTTTATGAAACCATCATATCCATGAAAATTGATATGGATAATTTGGTAAAATTTAATGTTCAATGATCATAAGATATTGAATATTTCAATGGAACTTGAAAAGGAATGAAGGAAGTGAATTTCAATATCTTCCATGGCCAAATGAATCATAAACCATGAAGAAGAATAATAATGATGGTATCAATAAAAAATATCCCATTTTTAATAAAATAAATTTTTTTTTCTTTGATGAATGGAAATACAATAAAAATATATTTTAAAAACATTCATTAATAGAATATAAATTTAATTTTGAAAATCATTATATAAATCCATTTCGTTCAAAATAAAATTTAAAATCATTTTATTCTAAATATTATTATTTTAAAAATTCAATGTATTCTTCATTGAAATGATGACAGGTAATTTCTTTCATGTCGTAAAATGTAAAAATAACATACTCTTATAGAGTTTATGGTTTGAAAATTGCCTTGCTTTGAAAGAGACAATAATTTTTTAAAAAAATAAATAAAATAAACTATAAATATATATTTAATAAATAATTTCTTAATGGTTTAAAAAATTTTGAAAACAGTTTTAGAAAAAAAATGGTTTTTAGAAGAAAAAAGGTTATCTAGCAATGATATATATAAAGTCAGGTTTTCTTAAAAAAAATTGAGTACTAAAGCTTAGAAAAATGAAATAAATAATTTGAAAAGGTGATTAATGGAAACAAGATAATAAAATGAAGTTATTTATTAAATAATTATCCATTAAGTTCCTATGAAAGAAAATTTAGGTGTCAACAATCATAAAAAATGATATTTTAAAGAAAATCCATTAAAAAGACTATAATGTTAATGTAAGAATAAATAAATAAATAAATAAATAGATGATTTATATAAAAATTTAATTGATATAAAAAACCACAAATATGATAATATTTATTATAAATTTATTACACATATTAAAATATTACAACCACAAGGATGTAATATAACCCATAGAAAAGAAATTGGGTCATGAAATTATTATCCACTTTGTAATGATTAATTAAAATCCTATTAGTTGAAATAATTAAAATTTATAGAAAATATATCATGAATAATGAATGTATCATGATGTTACTTGTCATATTGGTGTTATGTAATCTATATAAATGAAATTTTGTGCACAACAATAAATTATATCTCAAGAAATGGAATTTCAGACAATAAACATTATATCTTGGTAAATTATAAATTATAATATGAATAATCATTTAAATTGAGACTCAAAATACCATGAATATAAATATACATTTTATTTAAAATACAATAGGGGTATTATGTACACCACACAAAATAACTAATTGTTGAAAATGGTGTATGCCTCATGAAAAGAAAAGTAATACATGAAACCCTTACCTTGTGTTTCCTTTTGGGTTAACATCATTTAACAACCAATATAATGGGATTACACATCACAAAAAAATAAAATAGAACTGTAATCATATTAATAAAACCTTATATTAACTTATTATAATATCGTATTACTCTTTTTTAATAATCTTTAATTATTTTCACTATTTTAGGTGTTAATTTACATGTTTGCTAAGTATGTTCGAAATTATTATATGTTGTTACAATAAATTAGATCATTATTTATTAATAAAAAAAATTAAAATAATTATTTAAATGTTTTATATATTTATTATTTATGTATTTATAAAAATCCATAACATTTGTACATAAGAAATAAACTGCACTATTCATGGAGATGTTAGGCCATACATAGACATGAAGGCTAATTCCATTTCATTATCATGTTTTAAAATAATGAAGGTAAATTATATAAATATATATTATAATTTTAATATCATATTTATGTCATTTATTTCACATAAATTTTGTAAAACCAACCTTAATACAATCTATGTATAGTGTCAACAAATCACATCGTTTTGAGGAGGCGGTAGTACAAAAGTTCACTAACGAAGATATCATACTCTCCAAACACATAAGGAAAAAAGGTGATTGTTATATTAAAATTATTTAAGAATAAAATCATTATAAATATTAAATATATTATTTGTAAACAACCTTTCCATAATAATTCCCAGCATGAGAGGTGGTACTGGAAGAACAAACAATCATCGTTTAACGTGGAAGTAGTTCCCTGTACATGAATTGGAATGTTTGTTACCAATATATTGGAAGTGTACATAGTTATAGGTAAAATAATTATAATAAAATTAGATTTTTATATATTTTGGTACTGATGATACAATTTATGCATGAAATAATAATATTTTAGGGGGTGTAGAAGTGAATAAAATGAATCTGATCTTAGAAAAATTTTACATCATATTTGGGTTACTTATTTTGGTATGAACCAGAATACTTCATTGGTTGGATTTATAACCAACATGAGGATTCATGGATTATTATTGGGATGGTTTAAGAATATTTTATCAGAATTTGGTAGTGAAAAAGTTTTTATAGGTTTGAATAAGTGGGAGGGGACTTCCATTTTACAGTGGAGGGGTAGTGTCATTCTTGTGAATTTTTAAAAATGGAATTCCACCCACGTTTTTCCTATATCATGTGGAAAAAATAATGTTCAAAATTATATCCAAGGGATTCTAGTGTATAAATATGAACATTATGTGTATTTTTTCATGTTTCAATATCATTTTGTCCCTTCAGATTAAGGTTTAGTCCATTATTAATTAAAATTTTATCTTAATCACTGTAAATAGTTTTAATCTCATTGAATAATAATTTTATTAAAAACTCAATTTTTATTATTATAAATTATAAATTATTATTATTACAAATTTATAATCCTTTTTTAAAAATTCCAATCAAAAAATTGGAAGAAAGTAATTTAAATTTAGTTCCGCATACGAGATGACAATGCATGTTTTTTATGTAAAAATGTTCAAAGGTATGCGATGTTTTTGTATCCAATATCAATGTAAAATTGATTAAAAAAATAAATTGTATTAATTAATGTAAAATTATTTTAATTAATATTTAAAAAACAAAACAAATGTAATATCTACTTCTAAGTAAATTTGAAAAATAAAGTTGTTTTTTATTAATGTTATGTATTTATAATTATTCATCAAAAAACGAAAGTACTGAATGAAATAAAAACATCCCCTAATATATTTCTTATTTTAAAATTTTAAAAATGAAATTTATACTTAAATAAATAAAATTTATGTTTTTCAAATTTTTTAGTTCTAATAGGTTATCTACTAAAGGGTGGTAAAACTATCATTAGAAAAAAAATAGTTTTTTATGTGTACAATTGGGCTAGTCCTTATCTTATACCTATAAAATATAATATATGAATATAAAAAGTATTTTATTGAATATATAATATACATATTTCGTTAATATCATTCAGTTATAGTAATTAATTTATTTTAGTAGGATAAGACACCATTGTGGGCATAAAAACATTTATATTCAAATAATTTTTATATTTATTTATAATTAATTTGTGACCCTTGAGTTCATTTAATATTTTAATAAACAAAATATTTTTATAATTAAGTTAGTACTATTTATAACCTCTAATTAAAAGAAAAAGTTATATCTTTTTATATTGAACAATAATATTTTATTATAATATTTTTATTTGGTGAAGCTCAGTCTTTCTTGTAGGACAAGCTATCGAAGAACGTATTTATTAGGTGTAATGAAAGCTAACTCAGTTTAACATGAATATCATGATATATAATTGATATTGAAAAAATAAAATATTGAATATATTTTATAGAATAACGATGTTATATTCCATTGAATTCTTCGTATTGAATGTCAAACATGCTATCGAATAAAATTTACTCTCTTAGAATTTTCAGGGTGTTGAATTCTCTCCACATTTATTAAATTGTGTCCTTTAAATTTAAACCTGATCTTGGAAATATAGGGTTTGATATTTGATATTTTTCTTTGTTGAAATATCACATCAATTAAAGAGTTAATAAGATATCATATTTATAAAATAGTTTGGGAAGTACAGAAGTCACATAGAATTACATATAACAAGGTTTATACATAAGATAAAATTAATGGAAAGTGGATATATGGACTTAGAGAAAATCCATAAATATTTTTAGGGGGATAATTTGGTCATAAATCATAAACAATTGAATCAACAATGGAAAACATAAGGCCTCTAAGTCATAAATCTGTGATTATTTAAAAGAGTGTATATTCAACTAAATTTAACGTGTCAGGACTACAATTTTTTTTTCTAGTCATTTTCCTAATGTTGAGTAATTGTTTTATAGATAATGTATATATAGAAATATATTTAATTCATATATTTATATAAACATAATTTCATCCTTCTATTGTTTTTAAATCAATTTCCTATTCATTGAAAAGAATTAAATTCATTACATGAAGCCCTAAAATTTACTTTTAATAGATCATAATGCCCATAAAAGTGTAACAAGTCTAATAATTTTCTCTAATAATTATCTAATGTCAATATGGTTAATAAATTATTATATAGACCTTAAAATAAATTTTATAGGTTCTGCATTAATATTTTTTCTCCAAATTTTTTAACTAAAAACAATTTCACATTAACCAGAAAAACATATAGGGTAGTAGTAGGTGTGAAAGCCTTATTATCATTTTTTCATTATTTCAAGCCCCATGACCATTCCGAACTAGATGGATCATCACACATCATACATGTTTTCCTCTTCTAAAACAATATTACTATAATTTTGAAAATAAATATTGTTTAAATACATGAAATTTAATCATTAAATATATTTTGAACTAAGGTGTCCAATAAAAATAAAATCCCAAAATAATTCATCCATTTATTTCAACATACTTCCTCTTGTTCTAGAGTTTGTCATTTAGAAGTGTTCATTGAATCACGTAATTCTTGGGTTCCCTTAATTTTTAAAAACCAACAATAAATGGATCGTTATGATTAGTTTTATTTATTTCCATCGTATTCATAATTTATACTTTAAAATTATTTTCATTATATCCTTCTCTACAACACAAAAATCATTTTCCCTTTCCATTGAGACACTTCCATATGTGTTTCCATCCACATTTCTTGCATGATGGAAATCTGGCCTTCATTCCTCTATGGTATCCACCACTTGATCTCTTAGAATCCTTTATCTTTCTCTTCATTGGTGATTTTTAGAGTTCGTTAACGTATATGTTGTTAGTCATATTTCTAGAAAACTAATTAGGCATAAACATGATATCATTCACTCATATCAACACCTTTTTTTGGTTGCATAGTATCACAACCTTATATTTTATGTTCAATGTTAAATTTTATCCTCCAAGTTCTAGAGATTGATTAAAACTAGAAATAAATGTGTGATTAACAATATTCAAAGTGATAATAAAGTATAATCATTTATTGTATATCAAAGTCATGACACCAAATATTTTATCTAAAATATATTATATTTAGCCTAGGTTATTTATTTTCATAATATATTCAAAACATTCAGAATGCTTTATAATGAAAATTTGAATTATCCTATGTGTATCCCCCAAGAGTGTCAAACTATGTGCATTTTAAGGCCCATTTTCATGTACCATGGTTATGATCGGGTCAGGGACGATGTGACTTTCCATAGATGTTACCCCTTTGTACATCTATTCCAGAACTAAATCCAGTTATTGCATCCTGAAATTGATGTATTTCTAAGAATACCAACATAATATCTACCTTAACAAAATTCTATGAATATTTGATATACTTATTCTGAATTTCCATCTTAGGGTAATGTTTTCAAATATGTTTTTTACTAAATCAAGTTACCATGATTTATACTTAACATTTCTTTGATACCAAATGTTGAAACACAACCCCTAAAAAACAAGAGTCGGTGTGTTCAACCATTATATCGGCCTAAGATGCATGTAAATCACATCCCAAAGGACTGAACAATTTTATAGTCATGGTATACTAGATACATACACATGTATTGTATTGAAAATGAATACGCAAATTAAAAAAATTATTTTGAGGATATATTTATTCAATCTTGTATATCCATTCATATATTTATTATTACACTTCATGGAATCCTAGGTAAAGGGAAAAATTAGGGTGATCTAAGATTCATGGTAAGGGTAAGTTACAATGGAATAAATAATGAATCAATTAGAATAATCACTATAGTAAGGTACTAATTAAACACACATGCCATTTAATCAATATACTGAGAAGTAAGTGCATAAAAATTAGGGAAAGATAAATAATTGAAAACAAATTCCATGTAATTTATATTTATGAATGAAGTGATTAAATAATATGGCATGCTCAATAAATAAAAACACGTGCAATTAATTCAATAACTAATAATGAAATGCATCCAAATATTTTGTAATACAGAAAATTATATGTATAAAAAATAATTAAATATAAATTAAGGAAGTTCTTTATTATTAGAAGTCATATATAAGGAATATCAAAAACTATACATTCAGGACCTTTTATAATCCAGATTAAATTTTTGGGTTTAAACCCATATATCCTTCTTATAACCAAAACCTAAGTGTTTTTCACCAACTAATTTAATCTCATGATACTGCTGAATAATTTAGGGGATTACATTAAATGGTCCCCAACCCATTTTAATTTCATTATTTGGTTCCTAACTTGTAGTTATTTCATAAACTAGCCTCCAACCTTTATATTGAATGTCCAAGAATTTGTCATATAGTGAAATAATCAATTTAATTAATTAAAAAGGTTTCTAATCAAATATTTGTATTGAATAAAGGATATTAATTTATCAATATTTCCCTAAAAAATAAAATAATTCTAAAAGAATCACCATATGTTAAAAATATATAATGTTTAGGTAATAAAGATATCCTTGATAAATGATATGGATAATAAGGTAAAATTCAATGTTCACTTATCTTAGGACATTTAATATTTCAAGTGGACTGAAAAATTATTCATGTAAGTGAAAGTTAATACTATCCATGAAAAAATAAATCATAAACCATTTATTGGATGAGTAAGGATGGTGTAAGTAAAAAATATCCCATGTGGAGTAAAATAATGGGCTGTTTCATGATAAAAATATACTTTTATGATGATTTTTTTATCTAATATGATTATTTGAAAATAAATTATGAAAACATTTTAGATAAATAAAATTAACTGCCATATTACTAAATTAATATTATAATAAATAATGCTAGGTAATTTCATACATGCCATACAAGTGTAAAAGAAAATTCAATTTCCAAGGTAAAAGGTTTGAAAAGTACCTTATTTGGAAATAAGAAAGAAGATTCATCTGAAATAATTTATGAAACAAAAAAGTGTAAAAATATATTTAATAAAATATTTTGTAAATTGTAAAAACATTTTTGAAAGCCATTTTATAAAATAGGTATTTTAGAAGAAAACATGTTCTTCGATTAAAGAGGGAAATGAAATCATATTTTCATAAAAACATTATATAAAACCTTTTGACTACTAAAGAGTGGGAAAAGGGTAATATTACTTGGAAAATCCATAATTAACCATAGGATAATAAAATTAATGTATTTAATAAAAAATTATCCAATAATATCCCCTGATTGAAATTCATTTGTAAACAGTCCCAAACAAAATGAGATTGTGATGTAAACCCTTGAAGAAACCATAACATAGATGTGACAATCGATCAAAAAATAGATTGTGTGTTTGAAATTTAAATCTAAGTAAAACTTTTGGAAATAAAACAAAAGATAGTAAAGTGTTTTTAAAAACAAAATATTATATTATTAATGATAATGATGAGGTAATATATCCTAAAGAAAGGAAATAGGGTTATGAAATTTTTTTCTCCTTGGAAATGCTTAATTCAAGCCCCCTTTGATTAAATAATATAAATTGAAACTGAAAATATCATGAATAATGAATGACTAGTAATATTAAATATCAAAGTGGATTTATGTACAACATATAAATGATTTAAGTCGCACAACAATATAGAATGTCTCAAATAATGGAAACTGAAATGAAGTCCCTTACAACATGGTAACAATTGAATTATAATTCATATTAATGAAATAATTTTAAATGAAACACTATATAACATGAAGTTAAATTTATTAGTTATATAAAATAAAATAGGCTCATTATATACCCCACAAAAAATAAATAAGTGGTGAAAATATTATATTCCTCATGGAAAAAAATGTGAGACATGAATCCCTTATATTGTGTTTCCTTTGTGGTGAACACACATTAACCACATTTATAATTGTTTTATGAATGTAAATGACTTATTAATTAAGAATACTAATATTTATAATATCATATATTAACTTTTTGTAATATCTTACTATTGTTTCATTAATAACGATTCATTATTTTCAATATTTCGTATGTCAATTTCCAAATATGTTGAGTATGTTTTGACATGTTATATGTTCTTTCAGTTAATTATATCATAATATCATAATATAATGAATTTATTCCATTATTTAAATGTTATATTTATATTCATTATATATGTATTTTTAATAATCCATAACATTTGGATACATGAAATGAAATGCACCATTTATGGGGTTGGTAGGTCATACGTAAGCATGAAAGCTACTTCCATTTCATTGTCATATTTTAACGGAATGAGAATTGAATGAAATAAATGTATATTATAATTAAAGTACCATTAATATGTCATATATGACACATATATCTATTAAAACCATACTTAATACATCCCTTGTATACTGTGGATATATCATATCTCTTTGAGGAGGCAGTAGTCTACATGTCCACAAATGATGTTATCCTATTACCATAATAAAAAACATGAAGTTCTCTATTACATAGAAATTATATAAGAATAAATACATTATAAGTAAAATTTAAATCAAATATAAACTATTTTTCAATCATAATTTCATGCATGAGATGTGGTAAAGTAAGAATAAACAATTATCTTTTCGTGAGGTGACAATTCACTCTACACAAATTTGTAGGTTCGTTACCCATTTGATGGAATAGTGTATATGTGTAGTTAAAACATTTATAAGAAAAAAAATATATGTATATTAAGAATAAATATGTTACTATATAATAAATAAATAAGAAGATTTTAGGTCATGGAGAAGAAAATAAAATGAAAGTGACCGTTGAATAATGTTACCTTATATTCGGGTAACTCCTTTTGGTTTATACCAAATTACATAATTTTAAAGATTTATGAAAACATTAGGGCTTATAGTATGATGATAATAATTATGGGATCTTATTTTTTTCAATTTTTTATGAGACACAGGGATTTATAGGTTTGAATTAGTGGGAGGGATGAGATATTTTTTACAGTGGATGAGTGTAATTCTAATAAATTTTTTAAAATGGAATCATACCTTTGTTTTTCCACTATAATGGGAATAAAATAACGTAAAAATTTATATAAAAGGTAATATATGGTTTAAAAATTAATATAAAGGTATTTTTGAAATGTTTCTAGGTCATACTGGACTTTTTTTAAGGTTTATTATCTCTTAATCAGTCTAATTAATTTCATTCATTTTTAATGATATTTTTTTTTAAAAAAATTGTTCTTGTTAGACATTATAAATTTCTATATTCCAAATAATTAATCACTTTTTCAAAATTCTAATCACATAATTGGATAAATTAATTTAAATTTAATCCCAAAGATGGGATGACAAAGCGTGTTTTTTAAGTATAAATATTCCACAGATTTAAATGTTTTTCATATCAAAATTCAATGTGAAGTTGATATAAAATTATATAAATTATATTAATTGACATAATATTAATATAATTATAATTTAAATTAAATCACAAATATAATTTATCTATATAAATAAATTCGATGAAAAAGAATTTTTGAAATAAAGTTTTGTATTTTTCACCATTCCTCAAAAAATGAAACTTCTCTGAAAAATACACAAAAATAAACCATAACCTAATTTTCATGTACCATTTTAAAAAACGATTTTTATTTTTCATTACAAAATTTACAAAAGTTATTTCATTTGGATTTATAATTGGTTCACCATTAAATGGCGGTAAAACTGGGCATGTCCTATTGTTATACCAATCAAATATATTGGATTAATATAAAATTTATTTAATATATTGTATAATATATTTATAATTAAAATTATTCACTAATATTAATTAAATAATATTATTAGTACAATACACATTTTTAGCATAAAATATTTTATATTGAATTTGTTTTGATATTTATTTCTAATTAATTGGTAACCTGGAAATTCATTTTATATTTTTATAAAAAAATATATTGTAATATGTTATTTAATATTATTCATAATAGAAAATATAATATCTAGGTAATATTTTATTATATTAAATAATAATATTTTAATATTATATTGTTGATTGGTAAAACATTGTCTTGTGTGTAACACAATCTATCAAAGAATGTTTTTTTATGCGTGTAACACAAGATAATTTATTATTTCTTGCATTGAAAGATATATCATAGATGTAATTAATTTAAAATAATATATATATGGTACATTCTCAAGATATTAGATTATCTTACATCCTTTTAGTTGTGTGTCATATGAGATATCAAATAAAAGTCACTCTTTTTGATTTTTTAGGGTGTCACAGGGGGAATACACTGGTGTAATATAGTGTTATATAACAAGACCATTGTAATATAATTTTTATTTCTTTTAATGAATTATTTATCATATATGTTACTTTTTTTACTTTATCTTTGATTAAATAATGTGGTTTATGTAAATTATACATATATATGAAGAAATAAAAAAGAAATTTGGGAAATGTATAGTTCAAATAATGTCACCCTTTTGATAAATTAGATAATTTTTCAAATAAATTAAAGTGTAATAAAATATAATTAATATATAATATTTGTTAAAATATAATTTATAATTTAATTTAATGAAGTCTAATGTAAATCTTATAAAGGTCAAAAAGTGGTTAATATCATAAAAACTGTTATTTTATTATCAATGGGGATTTTCATTTAATGATAAAATTATAAAACTAACAAAATTAATTTCATATTATATATATATTACTCATAAAATATGGGCATCAAAATAGACTAATGGTCACTTTTTCATAATTTTTCATGGTCAATGATTTTTTCTGTACAAAATAAAAAAAATCGTAAAAATATATGAATTGTTTTATGGAACCATAATGTACCAAAAGTAATGTAATAATCTTAAAAAATGCTCCACATGACCATATTTTTATTTTCCATTTTATATAATTATTTTATAAATAAATAAGACAAATTTTATATTCCATTAATGTATCCTTCAAAACATAAATTATATTTTGTGTTTTTAAAATGAAATTCTTTATGTTCCCGACTAACTTCAACATCAACAGGTTTATAAATTTAAGGAGTTAAATTCATGGCGTTATGAAATATTTAATACCACTCTGAGTCGGTAGATTTCATTATCTACAAAAATGCGATGTTTTCTCTATTTAGTTATTTTATCATATTGATTTTAAACCAAATGTTGATAAATTAATAATGAAATTGACTACATTTTTCTAAAACCTCCACCCCAACCTCCCACTCATATTCCCTCAAACCCCATTTTTCATTAATTTTCTATATATAGTAGTCTGTATGGTCCTCGCAATTAGTTTTAATGCCCCTAATATATTTCACTTAATCTTTTTTAACCACCCCCTAATGGTAATGGATTCTTGTCTCATCTTTAATCAAGATCTTTATTAGACATATGCCTATTGATCTCCAATTTATCATGTTGAATTTGGATTAAAGACATCCCTTCTAATTAAATAAGGATTTAAATTTAATAAGAGACCCCATTTATCTCCCACTAAACCCTCCCATGAATATATAAGTACACCATTTAAGTAGTGAAAATTATATTTTGATTTTTATGCCAACCATTTGTGTAGTGAATAACCATCCCCATTTCAATTCAAGTATGTTAACTTACTAAATGACTGAAATATACATATTTATTTCCAAATAGATTTTAAGAAAATGTGAGAAACCAAAAATAACCACCACATAGGAATGTAACCACAAAACAAGCTAAAAATTGATCTAACACTAAGATAATGGTGTTAGAGTGAACAACTATAAATAACCCCCAATGCCACACAATAACCTTGATATCTGAATTGTCTTATAAATGAGATTTAATATGATTTTCCATTTTTGGTCCAAATTTTATGATATTCATCCAAGGTGTTATTCCCTAAAATTAATCCTCATATTAAAATTTGATCTTTCTTGTCAAACTAATTTCTTTTAATTTAATTAATTTATACCTGAATCATTATCTCATACATCTTGTTGATAACCTCTTTTGTGGTGTTCATAGAGAGGGATTGTTATAACATTTACTTCGTGTAATTTATAACAATATCCATGTGTTTCTTGCTACCCATTATATTTTTTTCCTCCATATTATTTGAGTCTTTATCCAACACTATTATGTCCCCCACATTGTCTTTACCATAATGGTATTTTCTATCCTCAGTTTGAGTAAGGCTATTTGTCATTATTAAAACTAATTACAAACCATCAAACAAGGAAGTGTACATAATTTAACTTTTTCCCCAATAAACCTTCCCATTCATAATAACCTTATTAATATTGTCTTTGGGTTCATTGAGTATTCTTTGTGGGGTTTGGATCCCCCCTTGTGTACCCATAAATTACCACAATTGTCATTCCCTTGTTCTATTTTCCTTAGTTAGTCTCATCAAAATATTCTTACTCAAAATATGTAATGTTTTTTGAGCCCCACTCTTTGTCAATTAGATATTTCTATTTTTAATATCCTAACCCATATTTTTTTCATTTCTATATAGGGAGAATAGTTATCCATCATTTAGGGTTTCCATATTCAGTTCCAACTTCATTTACTATCAAGAAGCGATTTTGAATCTTATTTCTTAATGATTTGAATTGATCAGGCAACCCTCTTCTCAGAGTCACTTTCCCAATACTATTAGTATAATTATGTATCTCTTCAAGCACCATTGTATAATCATGGATGCCATAACCACTATTAGAAGTGTGTTGCTCTATTTATAATCAGTTAGCCAACCCTACATCCTTAATCATACAAGAAAAAGAGGGAATAATGGAGGAACATATTCCATCCATAGAGCGCGAAAAGGGGACACCCAGATCATGATTCAATCATGGAAAGTTATCCTCAACACACAGATCCTGGTGTTTAGACCCCAGCTATACTAGGAGATGATCCAAACATTGATTCAATACAGATTACATAGTAAAATTTAGAGGCTTTATGGACTCTCTTACATTATACTTAGTGGGAGCTGACACCCCATCAGAATCCCTGAGCCCCCTATGATGGGATAATGCAACATGACCCAAAATCATTTACGATCAACACAAATCTATCCATGATTCAAATACTATATTATACTTTTATTATATTTACTCAACAATAGAGCTCTATTCCCAACCAATTAGTGGTTTGGAAACACCACCTTCTATGCATAAACCCACTATTACCTGATGACACAAATAGTTTTTACTTTTGTCTTTCCACACAAAATGGACAACCATATTCCCAAACATATTATGGTTGGATGGATTTAACAAAGGAATTGGGAGTCTAGAGAGACTAACCCAAATTTCCATCGTTAGAACATCACACTTCTTATATAGATCGTTTCACTAGTGTAAGAGAAAGAAGTGAGATATGTGGAAAAATCAAGAATCTTTGGGAAACACCATTATTAGATCCTCCTTCATGGAAAACTAGATCACAATATGATAATTTTACAATAGGCAAAAGACCATCGAATCATGAAAATCCCAAGAGTTGACGAGGAAACTGTGAAATGCATCCACGGAAGGTCAACCTCTAGTTAATATAATATAATGATATGTTATAAAAATTTTAAATAATTTTGTTTTATCACTATTTCATGTAATTTTATAATGTACCAAATTACTCAAAATACACTAGGTGTTTTCATATTTTTTATCTTATTAGTAGTACTTTTAGCTGTTAAATAATAAATTAATGTGTATTGGGGAAATGAGTCCTTATAGTTGGTATGAAAGTTAGGTATTGTAATTTTTTGAGATTAGGATTATATAAAATATGTTAATGACATTGGGATAAGTCTAAACACAGAAATAGATCCCTAATTTTTTGTAAAATGTAATGTAATCGGTGTTCATTTAAGAAAACCTCTATCCGAATATGAAAAGTAGATGTGCATATAACATAATTATACCTTGGGTTGATATTTGTGAATGGGGATCTCTATGTGTTGTCATTATCAACACTCATTTAATTAAAAATAAACTATTTTTCACTCCTAGAATAAATTTTAGTGGTTATATTTTTTAGTTGATTCACATTATCTGCATTATCCATCATGAAAGAAACAATTATTCAAAAAAACTTATTATAGAAATTAGACCATTATATAAAAAAATATAAATTAATTGGTTAAATAATATGTCCTATTTATTATTTATCCCTTAATTGTTTATATATCCCATTTTATATGTTCTATATGTTGATAATTCACATCCCATTGTTGATTTTGGATTTTTTAAATGATTAGAACAAGAATCAAATAGTTAAATAATGTATTATCATGTTGTCTTGAACATCAACTGTCCAATATTTTTATAGTTCTACACATTATTTCTTGTCAAAAATATTTAAAATAAAAATTCAAACACCACCACAAAATATGGATGCAGACGTATGATAGAAAATGAAATGTGCGTAAAGTATTGCATATCAAGTATATAAATCCTCCCTCGTCTAAATTTGAGGGTTGAACAACACTATAAACTCTCTTATACTCCCATTAGATTAATTTAGTGTAATATTTTATGTGTATTACCTTTACTTATATAGATTAAACATGTAATTCCATGATACAGAAATCGGCCCCTTTATTGAAAATTACCTTATGATTTTATAAATAGCAAGGAGGAAATTCAATATACTTTGGAATTATCATCTCAATCTTCTATATTTTTTTTATGATTAGTTGTTTCATGATCAATTTATTGAGACAAAGAAAAGACCATCCTTGAATATATTCTACTTGTCAATCAATATACTAAAGTTTTTCCTAAGAAATGTCTAGGACTTCCTCCAAGATTTTAGGTTCCATTCCAAATTTAGGATTTACCTGTAGGTTTTCCAATATCATATACTCTATATACAATGTACACTATTGACCATGATGGGATTGCGAATAAACTATAGGATAATATTTCTATAGGGTTTATGTAATGAGGTGCATCACCAGGGGGTGCACTTGTCCAATTTATCAAGATTAAGGATGTGTAAATGAATCACTAAATTGACTATAATGGGATAAAAATATCATTATAAATAAAAATTATTGTATTTCATGAATTGAAGCATTGTTATATGAACATATTTGAGGCCAATATATATCTAAGTTGGATATTTAGCTAGTATGTTATTATGTTAAGGTGTTGAAAGTGGATATCCCCAAGACTATTTTTCATATATGAGATGGTCACTATGAGTTCATAGTAATGTTTTTTGGGTTCTCTAATGCACAATAAATCTTCACATACATATTTACTAGAGTCATTATGTATTATATTGAAAACAATTTGTATCCTTCAGAGATGAAATACATATGTACATCAAAATAATGTAGGTGTATGATTATAATTTTAATAATGTACTAAACAGTATTTGAAGGGAAAAGGTATATGTTAAATACAATAAATTAGAGTTTTGGAAAGGGAAATTCACATTCCTGGAAAATTTTATCACTATAAATAATATTTCAATGGATAAATCATAAATAGAGGAAATTTAAGGATGGCCAAATAAAATATTTCTGTAAAATATTTGAAGTCACCTTAGACTATATTTGTATTATAATTGATCTCTAATAAACATCTCAATACTATGAAAATTACTAACTAAGATAACATGGACGTGAGTGATGGATTTCTAAAAAATCAATGTGATGAGTGTTGTAAGAAGTAAAAAAGGAGGTTAATCAATAAACCAATGCTCAAATTAAAAAAATGATGGGAAGAATTTATAATATATAGTCACACAGCAAAATAGAGATTGGTTTGTGATATCATTCCATATGTAAAATGACATCCTTTGAACCACACTAATTATATCCATGAGAAGAACTACCAATCACATGATCGAGAATTGTTGAAAATGATGTTCCCATTAAATATTTCCTACCATTTTTTCTATGGGTTAAAATGTGAATTATATATAGATCCTCAAATACTCAAGTGTATATGAACACAAATAGAGATAAATATTTATCAATGATGGTTGATAGAGATGATCAAGTATTACGATTGGTAATTCCATTACCCTCCTAGGAAGGTGAACAAAGTTAAATATTATCTGAGTAAAAATAATCCAAAAACCTTTTAATAATGAGGAATGAAATTGGATACAATCTTCATGGACATAAAAAGGATCAAATAAAATTATATCCATCATATAATACTCAAATGACTTCGCAACCATCGATTCAAGTGAGGACCTAGGTGGCCCAAAATGATGATGAGGAGCTACAGAACAATGTATTGAATATAATAGAGTTGATGGTTTATAAATTTGGTTTTAAATGATTTTAATCCTGAATATGTGTCCCATAAAAACTATAGTTTAAGAGGGAAGATATGGATGATGCATGTATCTCAGCTATATCTTTTCATCGAAAAAGTAGTTATATGTATATAATTATGAATCGAATATTCATATTGGATAACACAATGAAATGGTTCATTAAATTTTTGTATGGGTGATTCATATTCAAAAAATTCAAGGATTAGTGATAGAATAAAATGGTTATGATGCATCTATTTATGATGTCAATATGAAAATGGGAAAAAGTAACCTTTGATTTCATCATTAGATTACATAGGATGTCTTACAGAAAAATATACATCTATGAGGTACTACACATCCTAACAATGTCATCTCATTTTATTGCTTTCAAGGTGTGTTTATTGTTAGTAAATCCTTCTATGATATACATACGGGGTGTGGTGAGACTACATGGTGTACAAACATCAATATTATATGATAGAGATCAAATTTTTTCCTTGAGGTTCATGATATACCCTTTTCAAGAAATAGATGTAGGGTTCTGTTTCTCTACACTTTATCACCGTATGAATGGGTGGGAAGTATGAGAGGTATATTCAAACCCAATATGATATTTTTATTTAGATCTCAATTTATTTCCATGTATATTTGAATTATCACATTTCCCTAGTTGAGTTCTTAAAAAATAATTTTTTCTACATAAGAATTAAAATGGAACCTTTGGAGGTAATTTATTTGAGGAGGTGTGAGACTCAAACATTATTGGATGATGTTAGAGGGAAGAATCCAATGGGAGGTGATCGTATCCAATAGATAACATAGAATATTAAAAAATCAACAAAAAGTGAAACATATAAATATTTGATAGGAAAACTTTTCAAATAATCATCAACATGAATAGGAGCTTAAGGTCAAAGATGTGGTGTTACATAAAATATTACAGTGTAAAAATGTATTGATGTTCAGGAAAAAGTGAATTCTAAACCATAGATACATCCACCCATTTGAGATCACTGATCACATCAGGGTTTTGTCCTATCATGTAGTACTCCCACTTGACCCATTCCAACTAAATGATGTATTTAATGTATCCTTCCTGAGTAAGTACGTTTAGAAATGGTGAAACTCACAAAACCATGAGGTGTTACCCATGGAAAATGATCTTCCCAAAAAGTAGAAAACAGTGATGATTAAATATTGTAAAGATAATGTTCTATAAAATAGGAAAACTCACATGGTTTATAAGATATGGAAAATCTAGAAGTTTGAGGAGACCATATGGGAACCAGATATGGTGATGATAAAGTAGTAGCCTCATATATTTTTTAGTATGAAATAAAACATGAGAGGAAAAATTTATGAATATTGAATAATGCAACAATGCATTTTTTAAATGAAATCCCCTTCCAATTAAGTAAATTTCTTATTTTCATATGAAACACATGAAATTCATATGTTGTTATTTACCAATATAGCCTATTGTAGTTAATTGAATATAAATAATTATATATATTCTTCATATAGCCATTGTATAGAAACTATATTTATTTTTATATAATAATGGTTATGATGAAGTATAATCTATATGGATGGAAGAAGTGTGGGCGTAGACCTGAAGGACCGTAATGTATGAATCCCATTTTTCATAGATTTTTCAAGACATGAAATCATTAGAATTTTTGATAGAAAAATCTCAAGATGATATTAAATAACTAAAGCTGTGTGAATCTATTTATTCAATAATTTCAATATTATCAAAATCATAACCTAGGAAATTTTGGTTGAATAACCCCAAAAAATAACATACATCACACACCTTACCCTTAGTGCATATTTTGGTCTTACAAGGGAATATGTTTGTATACCCTAATAAAAATAATTTAATTTTTTTTGAAATAATTATTATATGATTCCATCTTTTATATTACATAATCTATGATTATATAATGATTTTGAAGAAAATTTTATTTTGGTGCTAAGTGATCTTAATTTTATTATTTAGTGATATATAGTTTAAATTAAGGGAATTTTTTTAAATTCAATATTTTTTATAAATTAAATATATTTTAATTGATTATTATAATTATATCAACATTTTTCAACGATAATTGATAATATAGTTTAAATATTTAATTTTTATTTTTTATATGCTTCCAAATATGTTTAATATCACAAAAACAAATTTTTTTAGGTAAATATAGTTTGTTATTTAAAATAGAAAATTCACATCTTTAAAAAAGAATTTTTAAAAAATAAATATTATCTTTGAACTCATCATAATAATATTTTAAAATTTATATTTTTTTCAAAATTTTGAAAAATAGTTAAATTCTTCTGTATAAAATAAATATTTGAAAAATATGTGTCTAGTATCATGATATCATAAAGTACAAAAAGTGATGTATAAATTAAATAAGATCAATCACAATAATAAATAAATAATCCCACAGTAAAATATTTATTTTTATCTTATTAAATCAATTTTATAATCTTTTACTGAATCCTCTAAAAATAATGTTATATTTTAATGTTTGAAAAATATTTCTCTATCATAATGAGTCATTTGCAGATCATTAATTGTATTTTTTTAACGATTTTAGTTGCTGGATTAATTAAATATTTAAAAACACACTAATATTTTAGGAACCAAGAATAAAACTAAGTAATGGTCTGTAGATATGATTAATTTTCAATATAGTTTTGAAAACCAATACTTATAAATAACTAAATAAATCCCCTCTCTTTCCCAATAAATACCCACCCATCCCCCCACTCAATGTCACTAAAAACCCATTGTATATAATTTTACTATATATATCCCTCTCTAATTTCTTCCAAAGGAGTCCCAATGATATTTTGAAGCTCCTATATTGTTTTTATAATCCCAATATAAAGGTGACAGATCTATCCCCCTCCTATTTAGTCAAGAACTTCCCATTAGTAATTTCTTTTAATATTCAATTGTTCATATTAAATGTTTTTTACCAATCACTTATAAAATCCTTATTATGTCTAATTAATTATTCACTACCTTTCCTAATCATTAAAACCCACCATTAATCCTAATGTACACCTATTCATTTTCTAAAACTATCCTTTTATTTTTCATGATAAACCATTTTTAGTTAATATTGATACCTATTTACTCTCTTGAGTATTAACAAAGATTAAATTTCCTTTATTAATTTTTCAGTTCCACGTATATAACGGATACTCCATAATAACTGTATTAACTATGATGAATGATAAATTTATATTGTATGATATATATGGGATGAAAAATTCATGTTCAATATATTAATGTGAACGGTTGGACCTCAATTATATTTCGCTCCAATGCATTGAATAATGATTAGATATAATGATATTTCATGAATGGTTCATGGGATCTATTATTAAGTCCATTATTTCATTATGTCTCGGTGTTTATCCCAACCATATTCCAATGATTCTATTTTTTATATTTATTCCGCATTCAATTATTTTCGTGATTTAGTCATCAAATATCATACTTCTTTAAACATGTTTATTATTTTCAACCATTTAATGTCACAATTTTTTTTCAAATTCACTGACATGTATTTTAATCATCATCTTGTGTTTTTATTATTCATGTACATTGATTTATAGCTCACCAATTTCCTATCAACATCCCTATGTTATCAAAACATGTTTTAGATGGTCAATAGAAAATAAGAGAATGTTATGTAGTTTTTATCTATCGATAATGTATCTCAATTTTAAGTAATTATATTAGGTATATAATAACGAAAATTGATTAGGCCTTTCCAAATTTTTATATTGTATTAATTGTATATTTTTCTATTAAATAATCAATAATTTGTTTTACAGAAAGGTGTTTCTGTTAAATCATCTAAAAATAGATCTTCTATTCTGGTAAAAAATATTCCAAGAATTTTGATATTGTAGTCCCACTAAATCATTACCCAATTTTTCTTTAATTTTAGTGAATCCATTTATATGTTCATCTCTTATTTGGCATGAATTATTTTCTCCCAATGATATAATATTCTTGATTGGATATGCCATGATTTATTTTACATTCACTATTAGAGTTAAAATATTTAACATTATAAAGATATGGTAAAACAATTTCATCCCTATTAGAACACTTAATTTCACCCACTTCATAAGAATCTCCTTTAATATATGTATATATAGTTAATTTATTTTGAATTTATTAAGATAATTTTAAACATCAAGGTATCTAAATTATGTATTACTAAGTTCTTCTTCCCTTATAGACATCTTCTATTCATAATCCCTATAAATATCCATAATTAAAATTTTTTAATCTTTTTTTTCACATAATAAAATTCAACCAATTTTCTTTCTATTTCCAAATTACATTGTGGACCTTTTTTACCGTATAGACATTTCCTCTTTTTTCTTGAGCTGTGTGATTTTCAAGAGATAATAAGTTTACTTTCATTTCTCAACCATTCATTTTCTATCAATTTATATCAATAATAATCTCAACCCAGTGGTGAAAATAGAATCATAACATAGGAAACTATGTTTAATTCATTATGTGAACTTATAAATTTTTCATCATTTGAATTCATTCTAATAATACTTATTATTTTTAATTTGGAATACTTATTCTTCATCATACCCCTTTCAAATTTCTTCCCTTACCATTATCTTCATTTGATTTATAAATATCCATGTGGTTCATTTAGAAATATTTTACAACAGTACTAGTATAATCACAATTATAATATTTTAGTAACTTGTAATATTTGATTTTATATTTTCCATTTTTGAATCTATTTGATTGAAGAAATTTATTTTTTTGAGGTCATCATCACCCTATTTATAATGACCCAATAATTTCATATATAGGTTATATATATATATGGATAAATATTCATTACATAATACAACAAAACCACACACATACTGTATGGGTTTAGTGTGTTTGTGATCTTTAATGAAAAACCACTCGTTCATAAAACATATACATCAACTCCCACTTATTCCTTCATTACTCGAACCTTTTTTACAAGTGATACTTACTACCTTCATTTGTAACCCAAGGAAACTAAATATAGAAAAATAGTGATCTTAGATTCCCTTTTTGAGAAAAAATGAAAGTATCACTCTTAACATAATCATAAGGGAATAAAAACATAAACAGAACAGTTTAAAAGTATTACCTTTATATCAAGGACCATTATTATTATTTATGGAATAAATCATAAATTTACCTAATTCATAAATTATAAAATAATCAAATAACCTAATCTATAAGATTGTAGCAGTGTAATGAAACATGAAATTGTTGCATACACAATAAATTATAACATTATAAACATGTGTAAATAAAAATAGGTTCCCTATTTAAGTTAGGTACTTAAAAATAGGACCTTAAATAAGCTCATATACATTAAACTAGGTCCATGCATAATATTTTTGATATGACATTAGGGCCCATGTATAAACTCATGGACCTAAAAACCAGGTCCATACATAGAATCATAATATGAAATCAGGTTCAAGCATAACATATTTACCTCATAAGTAATTCTTATTTTCCAAATAAATTTGAGGGATATATAGGTCCCAACAGTAACATAATAAAAACCATGCATATTTTCTACAAAATAATATAATTCATTCATCATATCAGAACCCATGTAAAAAAATGAGTTTCATAAAACTTTCATTATTACAGAAATCATGGAAAATAAATTAGTTTCAAAAACATAATTTTGTCATAAAAATAAACCATACATAAAAAAATAATTAGGATAGTATAGTGGAATTATATACCTAGTAAATCATTGGTAATATAAAAAAATTATATCTTATATGATAGATAATTCTGAAATATTACTTTAAATAATTCCTCAAAAATAAAATTGATATTTTCAAACCATTTCCTTCTAATGATACTTGGCATTATGATATACAAATTTTTATTTCGAATGAATATTTTTAGTAGTTTAAAGAAACATCCATTTTATATGTCTTATTAAAATAAAGAAAATCAGATCATGGTGTATGAGTTAATAAACATTATTTCTCTATTTTTGTAATAAAAGTCATAAAAACCTCATTTAATAACCAAGAAAATTAATCCATTCAAAACATTTTTTAAAAATTAAAACATGATTAAAAATTAATTAAGAAATCGATATAATGGTATAAAAATATTTGGAGAAAAGTTTAGAAAATGTAAACATAGATGAAAAAAGAGTTCTTTAAGGGAACCATAAAAAAGATAATTCTAAATAAAACCCTTATAAATAACATTTAAAAAAGTGATCATTAATAAAATGAATAGATTATTTATATCCTCTTTAATTACACGTAAAACAATTTTACATATAATATAAGGTATTAAAAAATCATACCACAGATAATAATAACACAACAAAATCAATGAAGTAGATGGTTAACCAAAAGACTATAAATTTGGGTTAGAACTTCCCTTTATATGTTGTAATTAGTCAAATCGTATGTTCCCTGAAATTTATAATTATGAAATTAAACATTTAATATCATTAATTTAATAATATTAACTATATTCTATATCATTGTGATGTTTATAAATCACACAAAATAAATAACTAGGAAATAAGGCATGTATCTCACAGAAGTAAAAGTGTGACGAGAAACCCTTACCTCGCACATCCCTTTATTTTAGAGAACATTAAACTCATATATAAAGGTTTAAATAATGTAATTAATTTATTAAAAATAATATTAATATTTATAATAACATATATGATACTTTTATAACAAATTTCCACAAGTTAATGAAAAATATTACATTATTTTCAGTGTTTTGGGTGCATTTATTTCATGGTTTCATGGTAGGTTAAATTCTGTTGAATTGAGTATTTTAATGTAAAATAGAAATAAAACAATAAATTTGAATTAAATTGTTGTCATGAAATGAAAAAAAATTATATGACCCCATATAAAATGTTTCATTCTTACTTATGAAAGATTTATTTGATTAGTTGATTATGATAAATGTTTAGTTTAATTTGGCTCTTTATCTGACCATCACTAAATAGTTTCATTTTATTTAATATTATTTCTATATATTAGTTCAAAAACAAGAAATAGGTTAAAATATAACATTTTAAATATTACACAACCAAAATAATACTTTTATGACAATCCTTGATGAATGTCATTGGAAAAAAATTATTACACATAAAGATGATTAACAGTCATTATTTGGGTAATAATTTTATTTTATTGAATAAGAGAATGAAATTAAATGTATTGATATAATATATTCCACTAGAAACATAAAATTAAAATATATTCATGAAACTATGATTGTTATTCCATCATATAAGATGGAGTTTCGGAGGAGGACAAAAATGAAATGAATTTAAGAGAGGTTGTTTGAGAATGTTAACTGTGAAATTTCACCACCTTGATGCATCTATTATTGAAAATAGATTTGGTATATATGAGATAATAGAAGAATTTATATGTGTGGAGTGTTCATAGGATAGTATTTGGAAGATATTTTTTATGTTTCATGGTTTTTTAGGTGAAATGGGGTGGTGAGTAGTTGTATTTGTACTTGAGGATGGGTTGGTTTAAGTGATTAGATAAAGAATATATTAAATTTATATCCAACCAAATTTTCTTGGAAATAATAAAAAAGAATTTTCAATATAATTAATTTATTAAATTCTCTTTATTTTTGATAAAAACAGCAAACATCGATTTAATTATTAAGTTTTAAGGTATTTTATTATTTTACCTTTAAAAATTAACCCGCTAAATTATTTTACCCATAATACGGTAATTTTTTTACCATGGTAAATTATTTTATTCCTAAAATGAATATGAAAATAAAAAATATTTTGGGGATTATTATTCTAAATATGGAATCTATTTTACCCAATTCAATTCACAGAAACAGAAAAAAATAATATTTAATACAGAACCTTAGTACGCAACAAAATGTGGGTTTTGAATAAGTGTATTTTTCAAAGAAAATATGATTTTAGATAACTGTATGATTAAAAACTAAAAATTAATGAAAGTAAATTATTATTAATGATACTTAATCTATAAATTTAAATTCAAACATTCCCCAAAATGTATTAATTTAATTCATTATAATGGATAAATTTAATGTACTAGAAAACAATTTTTAGAAATATCTCATCGTTAAAACAAAAAATAAATATATTAAAAATTACAATATAATGTTGATTCAAAATAATTTTATTGGATTAAATAAAACTAATTAATAAAAATGTTTTTTGATCCCACATTAAAATATAAATAGTACTTTAATTTTTCTTAAGTTATTTATATGAAATTAACTTTTTACAAAAATTCAGTACATTCACTATTCACTGGAGAAATTGTTTTCATTAGTATTTTAAAAGATTCAACCATAGATAACTTTTGAAATTATAATTAGAAAAATGATGTCCATTTTAATAAATAAATTTTCTAAATGTTTAAAAAGAAATTATATTACTTTTCTTAAAGAAATAAAAAAATATTTTTTTGAAGAAAACAAATCTTTGAGGAACAAAATGACTTTAATAAAAATTATGATCATATTAAAAAATAATTTATTAATAAATTAATAATGATTTTGAAAAATTATACATTTACTAATTTAGATTATTCTATTAATTCAATCCAATTTAAGGGGAAGACTTTATTTACCTTGTTCAAATCATAATATTTTTGGGTTTGATTAATCTCGGTGTTCTGTGAAACATATGTTTATGAAGATATACAATTTATTTAAAAAGAGATATAACATAAACTTTTGGGGTGTTATATTCAACCCTATTTCAAATTATTTTCTTCCCAAAAATTAATCACTCAAATAAGGTTAAAATTTTATATATCTACCACATCACATCCATGGATTTTATATATCTTTTCCATGTTTTCTATGTTTTTTCAAAAAATTCATCAACTAAGTGAGTGATATTATTTCATAGAATGTTGCCTCTACATTCATGAATATCTATCATTTATTCTTCATAAGAAAGATCATTTTATAGTGGTAAAACCTTTGATTTTGTACATGTGATGGAATATGTACAAACTTCTGTAGGGGAGATACACTGAACCACATCATAAACTTGAGAAGATTCGGTGGAAGCACCAATCGATAAGACACCATCCTGATACGATCATTAATTAAAAAAAATACGTCCTCTAAATACTCATAATTTCAAATTGAAAAACATTGGTGGGTATTTGAAAATTCATTTTCGGGAATCCCACATCATAAAAAAAATAATGAAAATACGATTAAAAATTTGGAAAGTAAAAGTTCGGGAACAAAACATATCTAGGATTATGATTATGATAATATTAGTGGATATTGAAAATATAGACAAGGAAGAGAATTTTGACTATAATTTTCTCATGGAGAATGATATAGAACATGATTACTAGAAGGTTAATGACCATATAACCATATACAAAATAGGTCTCAAAAGGTTATTAATATCATAAAAAATGATAATAATAGGATAACATTTTTTCATAATCATTTGAGAAGATATACTTCATTTATTTCATATCATATGTACAATATAACTATTATTCTGTGCCCTAATCAATTACCACTTCATTTAATACTCCATTAAATTATGTTTAAATTTTAATACCTACAGAACTAGTGGATCCTAAGATACATAATTGGATAATAAGACATTACTTCTATATAAGGTTATTGTCATAATAAAATTGTTTCCATAGGTTATCTCATAAAAAATATTCATAGGGTTATGTAATACATTAATATCAAAAGATTCATCCAATGTTATGAGTAAAAAAAATTCATCAATGGTTAAATGTTCTAAAATAATTGAAAAATACTTTCATATGATGGTGAATATACTTCCAAAAGAAATATATAATTAATCCCCCAAACAACATGATATAGCTATTAATTGAAACACACCAAACATGTAATTATTATTACCATTTATTCTCTTGAAACATTGTAATACACTTAATTACCACAAAAATTTGGTGAAAACATGTATTCTTTTAAAAACTAACTCTTCCATTATTCCATAATTCTAAAAAATCAACAAATAGAATCCATAAACACCATTTTAATCATATTACTAATCAGTTATAATTTCATAAATGATATCCCATTTATTTTATCACAATCAAACATACATTTAAATCATTATTATCTTCACATCAATAACATATTAAGGATTATCATTTCCTTAATCATGTGTCTTCTTAAAAAATGATGTTATGACCCCGATCTCCTTTCACTGTTAACAATATCATTCAACAAATACATTCTAATACTTAAGGAGAAAACATAGTGAATGAATACAAAGATTTTTTATTATTACATAATATCATAAAAGTACTTTTATAATATTATACTTGAATTACAACACATAACCCCTCAATCATTACATTTATTTATTAAACCATTAACAAGAATTCTTCATTTTATTCCTTACCACATCTCCCATTTCAAATTTCATTTGTAGAATATTTTTCATTTCTAATATAACCATTATTCATATAACCATTCTAATTATCTTTACGATCATTCCCCTATGTCATTGATTTTCATAGGTCTCATATTATCCATATTTAAATAAATCATCAATTGATAATACATTTAGGAGATGAACATTCATATCTATTTCATTAACCAAATTGTTCAATTTCACTTTATAATTACTTGATTTGATCCTTTATTTTACGTACCGAAAAAATGTTCTAGTTATGCTGAAATATACTCCCTGATACAACTCCCCTTATGGTTTAGATGATTGAAATTGAACCTAATTTACATTGTGTCCACCTGAAAATCCGTTTTTCTCTTATTAGATGGGTCGGTAACTCATAAATGTTGATATTATATATCACATTATGAGACTAAATATTAGGCATAACTACAGGGTTTTTCATTATTATTCTCATTTTATTTGGTTTCTTATGTGGATGATCATTCCATTTTTAATCATAAATCCTCTTGGTTCCATCCATTATCTAAAAAAATCGTAGTATGTGAAATAGGAATCATAATGGTAAAAACACATAATCAAGGGAAATTACTTATAAAATTTTAATCATTTACTCCTTAGATTTATCTTTTGTTATTAATCAACATTACCAAAACTCTGGAATTGTAGCATATAAATAGCCTTAGAGATCTTACTATGGTTTTCTAATCCTAGTTTCTAATGTTTGACTAAACCTTCTTATGATACAAACTATAATGAACCACACATTTCATACTTATATATTACATGTGAATATATAAATTTTAAATACGTAATTTAAATAAACTAATTAATTACAATATAGGATTAGTGTCTTTGGAATCTTCGAGATAGAAAAATTATTTCATAAAACATCTACATTATCTCCCACATATTTTTTTATTACTAGAAAATGCTTTTACAATTCATGATTAATAGCTTCCTAAATATCAAGGGTAAAATAAACAAAATAAAATGGTGAGATTATATTTTCATTAATGGTAAAAAAAATGGAGATATCAATCATAAAATAAGAATAAGGGCATAAGAACATGAACACAACATTAGAAAATTATACCCATAAAATAGAGGATTATAATCTCGACTCAAGGAATAAATCACTGATGTTCCTAAGAAATAAATCATAAAATAAATAATCAAATAACGTATTCCATAAGTGCATATAATTTCAATGAAACATGAAATTATGGCATATAAATAATCCTATAACATTGTGAACATGTATAAATAGAAACAGTTTCCTTCATTATGTTAGAGAAATGAAACTAGTTCGCATAAACGTAATGACATGAAACCTGATCTATGACTAATATTATAGATATTAATTTCAGACCCATGAATATACTTATGGATATGAAAAACATGTCTAGACACTGAATTTTGATCAAGAAATCAGATTTACACATAACATATTGACCTCATGAGTTATAAACGATTACCCAATGCATTAGAGGGAGATATAGGTACCACCCAAAAAAATAATGAAAAACATACATACGTGGGCCATAAGAAAATAAGTCAATCTTCATATCAGAACGCATATAACAAAATTAGTATCATAAACATTTCATGATAACATTAATCATAAAAAAGAAATGGTTTTCACGAACAACATTTCAATGTAAATAAAAACCTAGTGGAAAAATAATAAGGATATTATCTTTGAATATTATCCTTTTTAAAGTGTAATTGAAATAAAATAATGATTTCTTAGATGAAAAATAATTTTGAAATATCTCATGAAATAATTCCTGATTTTTTTCTTCCATTTTCATATAATCTATTTTTAAAGAGTAACACAATTATAAAAAAATATTTTATTTGAAATGAATTTTGTATGATGTTAGTTGAAACATTATAAATTTAAGGATTCATGATAAATGAAAATGATGATGATTCTTTATAATTTAAAAAACATTAATTTTATATTTCAGTCAGAAAAAACACATAGAAATTTGTTTAGTAAATGGAAAAAATAATCCATTCGAAACATTTTTTAAAAAGAAAAAGATGAGTAAAAATCAATTTAATCAATGATTGGATAATATGAAAAAATAAGTTGGTAAAAGTTTTAAAAAATATGGACATGGATGAAAAGGGTAGTTTTAAGGAAATTATTAAAAAGATAATTCTTAATATAAAATCATTCTTAAAAAAATAAGAATTAATAAAAGGTATCGATTATATTTATCAACTATGAATAAAAAAACAAGTGTATATACAATATATGGTAATAAAAATTCATCCATCACATTATCATGAAATGACATAATCAATGAAGTGGATGGTTAACTGAAAAAATTGAAATTTGGGTTACGAATTTCCCTACTATATTGTAATCAATCAAATATTATGCACAATAAAAGTAGTTATTAACAAATGAAACATTTAATAAAATAAATATAATGATATTAATGATATTATATATCAAAGTGATTTATATAAACTATACAACATAAATAGGTGGTAAATAAGTCATATATGACACAAATGTAAATGTAAGAAGAGAAACCCTTACCTACTACTTTATTTTAGATGGAAGAGCACTAACCACTGATATAAAGTGTTAAAGAACATTATTAATTCCTTCCAGAACCATATTAATATTTATAATAGCATAAATGATACTCTTATAACATCTTATGACCTGTTATATAATAATATTTATTACTTTCATCGTTTTGGGTGTGGTCGTTTCATTGTTTCAAGGTAATTTCACTTGTGAATAATTGTGGATTTTTTCTAAAATTGAAACAAAATTACATAACTACAATGAAATTGTATTGATGAACTTACATATGTTTATATGGTCTCATGTATCATTTTTATTTATTACATGGTGATGGTTTATTTGATAAAATGTTAATGACAATTGTTTTTTAAATTTGGATATTTTTTCTACCATCGTGAACAAATTTCATTTTATTTAATATTATGCCTATATATTTGAAGAAGATAATGAAATTAGTTGTAATATACATATTAAAATATTATTTAACTTAAACAATAATTTAATGAATATTCATGAAGGAGGTAATGGAAATGAAAAAAACATTATACATTGAGACAATTAACTACCATAACTAGGACAACAACTTCATTTCTCTAAATAAGAGGAGGTAATAAAAGGGGTGGATATAAATATTCCATAAGAACCATGAAATGAAATAAATAAAGTATACTAGATTATTTATTACATGATGGATTATAAATGAGGGGAGGAGGTAAAAAATAAATTAAAAAGAGAGGTTGTTCGAGAAAGGCACTTTTGAATATCACCTTTGTGAAGGACCCCATAAGGAACATTGAATTGGTATTTCAGTGAGAAATTATGAAAGTTTAAGATAAGAAGAGTGGGTGAGAGAAGTTTTTTAGATATTTTAAATTCTTCAGCGATTTTTCGAAGAAATGTGGTGGTGAGTATTGGTATTAATACTTGAGGATATGCAGGATTCAGTTATTAAATAATGATTATTTTTTATTTAAATCCGACCACATTTGGGTGGAAGTGAAAATACAATGTATTTGGGATATAAATGATGTTGTAAAGGATTATTACAGTATATAAACACATTAAATAACCCTTTAATTTTTTATTTTTAGACATCTTAAGCATTTACGTTTTAATATAAATCTAGTACATTATTTTACCTATAATGTAATAATTTTTTCTTATCACGTTATTTTATTTTATACCTAAAAATTAATATTAAATAAAAACATCACTAGGACCTTCTAATTCAAAATATTGAATCCATTCTACCCAATTAAATTCACATAATTTTAAAAAATACTTTTAAAACCAAACTCCCATATGTGATGAAAAGGTGTGTTTTCAAGAGGTGTATTTTTCAAGAAACAAATGAATTTATATTAACTATATGACTAAAAATTATCATTTATTGAAACTAAATTACTATTTAATGCTATATTATATAAACATTTCTTTTAATAATCAACATTTGGGATTATTTTATTTAATTAAATATGATAAATATTATGTACTTGAAAATAGTTTTCCGAAAAATCCTGATTTAGACCCCAAAATAAAAATATTTTAAATTTAATATAAAGATGATTAAAATATTTTTATGTTTAATAAATATAAATATATAATACTAATTTTAAATGAAACCATATTTGAAATATACTGTGGATTTTAAATTTTGAAATTTATTAAAATAAATGACATTTAAAAAAAATCGGTTATCTTTCACTATTCCTGAAAAAAATTCTTTATAGAAGATTAACAAAAATTAATATTAATATAATTGTTATATTTTGATTGAAGCAATTATGTTAAATTAATAAAATAAAGTTTCTAAAGGTTACAAAATGATGTATATTTATTTTCTCATAGATACCAATAAAAATCACTTTATGAACGATACAAATTTCTGTGAAAAAACTATATTACTAAAAATTATGAGAACATTCACCACGAATTAATTAAAAAATTAACGATTGGTTGGAAATTTACATATTTCAAAATGTGGATAATAATATCAATTATATCCAATTATTATCTTGAATATAATGGTTGTGTTAAAATAACAATATACTATAGTTTGTTTAATAGCGGTGTTCTATACACCGTATGCTATCGAGGATGTTAAATTTATCAAAAAAAGTGACATACCGTAAATTATTGGGGAGTTATATTAGTCACCATCAAATTTATAGCCTCCTATAAAATCATTTTCTTTTATATTTCTTTTACTAATTTATTTTTCTCATATCTAATATTATACATTCTTTTTCAGTTCATGTGATTTTATAATCTCATATGTAATAATAATATTTGGTGGAATATAAAAAATTACATATTCTATTTCTTCTGGGGAATATATTTTTTGATCAAATGAATATGAAAAATTCCTCATCTGTTTTTAGAGATTTCGAAGTCCTATAAAATCTCATTAAAAACCAAAATGTTTTTTACAAATAATATTTAACCTTGTGTAGTATTATTCAATGGTATATTCATCAGTGATCTATAGGACTTAAAATATTCTTCTTAGAAATAAAATTTGGTTGCATGAAATTAATATTCCCCTCATAAATTCTATAAAATTTATCCTATAAGTCGTACATTGTTTTAAGACCCATTACCATTCTGTAAACAACTTTTTAGATGAAAGTAAATATAGAATATGTTGATTCATGATCATTATCTAATGTCCCATTCTCAAAATGATTCATAGATACTCCTTCAATATTGGGTGAAACCCCTATTATGATAGAATTTCTCAGTTTCGTGCCAAAATATAAGAGGTAGGGAGAATATTATTCTTCAATCCATGATCGTCTATTCTGTGAAATATTGTAATACCTTGGATGGACATAGATATTTTATTCAATATTCATATAAATATAATCACATTAAATTTATATAAGGAACCTAAAATTTTTCTATAATACCAATTGTAATACAAAAGGCTAGAGTGGCTGTCAGATTCACATTTGTTAAACAATTTTTATTCATTATGTTTATTATTTTTTATTCACCTTTTCAAATCATTGTTGAAGTGTGGGCTAAGCCCGATTCAAATTTAACATTCTACTGATAAAATCATATTTTAGGCGTGGCGGCTTCCGACACATGGGCGGGGAATGGTCAAAGTTGTGCGACATTGACTGGGTCATCGCACAACCTTGCCTGGTTCACTAAAAGGGAAACCATATGTTCAATTAATTAAATAAAATAAAATCAATATTAATGTGAGAATAAAATATAATTAAGAAAAATGAGAGGAATAACTTTAAAAAAATTCTTTAAAATAATACAATTATTTGAGAAAATTAATATTGTTATTGGTGTTTGGGATATGTTTTTTGTTATTATTTGTTTTGTATTATTATGATAATTATAAATGCATTTAGGTTTTTATGATTTTATTTTTATGTTTAGTTTTACCTTTCTCCTATTTTTCCCTTTACTTTTATTTCTCCCATCGCTCTCTCTTTCTCCCGTCGCCCCCATCCCCTTGGTTCGTGCCTCTTTTCCCCTCTATAAAACATAGATCGACACCCCTATGTACTTCCTATCCTGGTTTTTTGGCAATTCACAAACATCCACCCTCCAGCTTCATCTGATTACCACCTAATCGCTGCTTCCCTACTTTGTCTGGTGACATGCGACACCACTTCCCTCTTTCTTCATCCGGCGACAGCCGCCCCACACTCTCGTCTGGCCACCTCATAACACCATTTGACCCCTCTCCCGGTTTCAGGACCCAACCCCCTTGAATCGCTTCCGTACCTCTCCCCGGACAAACCATGGCATACCGCCACCCTCGCTGGTGTACTCCCAAACATGTGCCACCCCTGCCGAACCCTCTTAGAGTAGCCGCCTCTCCCCCTCCGCATCTGGTAAACCCCAATCCTCATATGTGCAGTTTTTATCCTTGTTTACGTGGGGTATTTTTTTGTTTCAATTCTTGTTTTATGGTTTAATCTAGGTTTTTTTGTGTGAATTGCATGTGATAGGAGTTGCAAACCAAATTCAGAGGCTATCTACACCGAGGAAAGTGTTTCTGGGCCATAACATCATTTGAATAATTTATCATGTTTGTTTAAATTTATTATTTTATTCTTTTAATTGATTATATACTGCTTTTGGTGAATTTATTTTTATTAATTATAGTAACATTTTCTTTTATCATTGCGCATGGTGTCAATGTGCATTTCCAATTTGTTTATTGTGTATTCGGATTTTAATTGGGGTTTTCAAGGGAAATATCGTGTATTCGTGGTGCAAAACCCTTTGTGCATTATGTATGTTTTTTTAATTGTGTAAAGAATTTACTGAACTATTTAAATGATAAATATCATATTTTTGGAGGGTGTTAGAATGTGTGTGGTTTTGAAATATAATTTCGGTGTGTAAATGGTGACTTTGGCTTGTGTAGTGATTCGTATCATTGGTTTTGTTCCTAAGAATGTTTTACAGTTTAATTTTGTGGTGAGAAAAAATGTTTTAGAGGTGTTTGACATAGATTCATGATAAGGTGAATTTTCTAAAGTAAATTAGTTGTGATTTTTGTATTCCAGGTGGTGCTTTTCGATATTGTTTTATGCATTATGTGCTAAATACGAGACAAGACTTCAAGGTATATGATAAAAAATGAGTTGTCTAAACTAAATAGAGATATGTTTTCACATTGGAATCCCTATTGTGAACTTGTAATGGAAATGAAAAATTTTGGGAAAAACTTTTTACAAATTAAATGAGTTTTGGTGTGGATTTATAATGGGGATTTTCCATGAAAATCATTAAACTTATAATGCGCCCTTTTTTCATGTTTTCAAATGGGTTTTCTTGAATGGTGAAAATTGTGGAAATTGTATTTTTGATTAGAATTGGTGTGGGTGTGTTTTTAAAAGGGTGTTGGGGTTTACAAGTGGTGTCTTTGGTGAATAATCCTTTTTTTGGTTTTTCATATGTGAAATTTATATACCAAGTGAATGTGGAACTTGTTTGAGCACAAGGGAAATCCTTGGGTATCTAGGTGGGCAGACTAGAACAAGTATGCTAGTGATCCTGTGGGGTTTGGCCCCTGTTTCACGTTCCAAGTTTGAAGATTACTAAAATAACTAAACTATGAGGAAGATTATGTTGGGGTACCACTAGGTTATGGGTATGATCCTTACTAGTGGCTCGTGTGCATGAGAATAGATATTGTATGGTAACATTTTCTTTGAGATACGTGGTTTTATGGCCCCACTTGAGCTATATAGGCCATAGGGGTTTACACATAGTTCTCTACTATTCATGAAGTGGTATCGTCCATTGGCATATTGAGTACCACTTGTATATGTATGTGTTCTTGGAAGATTTTCTCTTCCATTTTAAAATAGTATTTGTGAAATAGTTTACTTCAAGTGATCCTTTTTAACATTTATCTTGTATATTTGTTTATCAAAAGAATTTTAAAATTATTAATTTGAATAAGATTATTAATGTTATTTCTTGAGGGTTGTGGCATGGAATATTTTAAATGGTGGAATCCTGCTAGGTCTTTGGATCACACCATGCATACACCTTAGGGTGTATGAAGACTCTGTTGTCTCCTTGTCTTTTTCTAAAGCAAGATGTGTCAGTTAGAAAGTTTGTAATTTCTTAATGGCTTGGTTTTGAGATCTTGGAGGCAGTGACATGAGCATGTTTCTCCTCTTGTTGCACAAATGTTTTAGAGTCATTTGAGATTCCCTTGGCATCGTTGTCCATTTTGGACTTTCTTTAGTTGCAAAATGTAAATTTTTGAATTTATTAAAGGTGCTTTCAATGAAAATTTTCCAATATGGTTTTATGGTTTAAATTGTTTTTTAAACATGGTCAATACTGGTAAATCATTCCCAAATCTTTTCATTTATTACCTGGTCACTTATGCCAGCCTATGTGGCTTGGGAAAACCCTTTGAGTCATGTCTCAGATCGGGTTGGGCGCCAGGTCGGAGGGGTATCCCGGACTGGTTCGGGACAAAATGATATCAAATGAGGTTTTCTCATTTGGTTTTTGTCCCTTTGGGATACAGTCAGGTATACCAAGGTTAAGGGTGTCAGAACTCGACGTTCTGGCTATAAGAAAGGTGCATGGCCAACACACCTCGTGGTGGGACTTGAGTTACATAGATGAGTTGAGGTTTTTCTGAGTCTTTGGTCCTTATGGTTAATCTCGTTTATGGGAAATGAAAAGTGAGTAGGTTCAGTGGTCCCATTGATCTCACAGGATTTGGAAAGCGGTATGGATCTGGGGACGCTTTCCTAGAATGCTCTCGGTGGTGGTGGTTTGATTGGAATATGACCACCAACCATATGTCCCATTCACCCACTAACACAAGTTTCCTCTTTCATCGTTCCTAGTCCCTTTGTTTTGAATTCATGGAAATCTGGTTTTGAAGTAAAAATGATTTGGCCTTTTAATAATCGGTGGTTTTGTAGTGTGTCCATGTATTTTTGAAAATTTTGGATATGAGGCATTTCATGCTGAGAATCATTTTTGACTAATTTGTGTCTTGAGTTTGATTTCTTATTGGTCAGTTGGTGGGAAAGCATGTTTTCCGTGGATTCTTTTTAAAAAGGATTTGGGAATCCCTTTGAGGGGTTCCCTGGCATGTTTAGTGGCCTCTTGCAGTATGTCTTGTCCATTGGACGAATTTTCTTGGGACTATAGATTCTTTCTTGATAAGTGCACGCCCCCCATAAAGCATTTACATGCGGTTCAAGTACGGCCATGGAAAAATTTCTATTGGGAAACCCTCTCATTGATCAAAGGACTCTCTTCTTGAATTATAGGATTGAACCCACCTCACATTATTATCAAGAGGATCCTCTCCTTGATCTAAGGCCTCTCCTCTTGAATGAATCCTGGGTAGCTATTTGATACTCATGGGTGATGTTTGACCTCATTATGTCGAATGTTTTGTTTGGATATAGTGAAGGAGATTCCAGTAGAGAAAGGTGGAAGCATCTGTGAGTTGTTGGGATGGGTTTCTATTCTAAATGACCTCAAGTCCTTCATTGGTTTTTTTTAATAAAGGAGTTGTGTTAGCCCACTAGTGTGGCAGACCCAGTCACATGGGGATGCTACGGTCAATTGCAAGAATCATTTGTTGGTTAAGACTCAAATTGAAGTCCTACTCGGTATAATGTTTCTCTAAATAGTAATGGTCATGTTCGGTGATGATATGCGGTGTCGTGTTCTCATTTAGTTTGACAAAGTGTGATGCACATGCACTATTTCAGCTCTTGTGTTGGTAAATGTTCTGTGTGGGATCAGTTGGATGTTGTGGTGTGTTGTGTTTGTTGGTGTTTTCCTGGTTGTTTTGAGGTTGCATGGGATGCCAACAGGAGAAGCTCCGTTTGGGATTCTTCAATACCTGAATGTGAGGCTAGAGATGCTTCAAACATCAGGGCTCTTTCCATAGGCCTCGGAGTGAAGCTAGCACGTGGTCAATAACCTCGAGAGTGTATGGGGCCCCAACCTTATTTCTGTCATCGGTATTGAAGGTGAATGCGATTTAAATTCATTCTTGTGGTTCCTTTCTGAATGACCTGTTTAGGTGAATGGGGTTTCTTGTGGTTATGAGGATGTGTGGTCGTATTGTTACCTTAAAGTCTCAGGAGTGGTATCTCACTAAATTTAATTTCTTCTATTGGTACTTATGAGGTATATTGGGTAAATTTTATGAAAGGTTTAACAGTTCTCATCTAGGGAAGTATATATGTTGTTATTTTTGCGATTGTGGTTTTGATGCCCCAGTAGTTGGGCCCCTCCCTCCCTACCCCTTGTGGTGGACAGTTTGGTCACTGTTGGAAAATTTTTATAGTTTTTATAGCTTCTCGAAATTATAATAGTACGAAGGAACATGGTGGGTCTCACTCAGGTGTGTCACTGGAATGAATTTGTGTTGACATTTTTTCATAATGGTGGGGAGTCTATTCGGGGCTCCTCATGTCTGTTTTATAGTCTCGACTTGGGTATCAGTATGTTTCTAATGGTGGGAACCCCCTCTATGATTTCCCCATGATTTCCATTTCATTCTATTTCTAAAGATGACATAGAGGTGAGTGATAAGAGTGTTCCTTGGATTTTTTCTGACTTTGTTTGTCCTTTCCAGTTAAACAGCATTGTTTTCATTCATTGGTGCTTGAGGTGTTTCAGTTTGTAATGTTGGTTTTTGTGGGTGAAAGAGTTCTTTTCCTAAATCAATCAACTGGAGGTGGTCTAGCTCTATGGGATGGGTTACACTTTGAAAAAATCCTTTCATGTGTTTCTGGAAGTTGTTATTTACTCACTTTATTTAATCACAGTGTGTTTTCCTCTTTCAGTTGTTTTGATTTTAAGAGATCCCCCTTTGGAAAGTAAGGGGTATGTCATTTTCTACTTTGGGTCTCAGCCTTAGTTGTGGCTTCCTGAGGAAGGCAAGAACTATGGTGGGGAGAATTGTAATACTTGGATTTCTAAAATAATTATTATTTATTATTTTTATTATTTTTTCGGTTTTACAAATCATTTTCAAAGTGCATGTGGAGCCCAATTCAAATTTTATTTTCTACTAATAAAGGAATATTTTCGGTGTGGCATTGTCTGGTGCATTGCTGGGGTATGGTCGAATCAACGTGACATTGACTGGGTCACCATGCGACCTTTCTCTATTCACTGCAAGGACTGCCCAATGTTCAATTAATTAAAAAAAAGAAATGAATATTATAGTAATAATATAATAAAATTATGAAAAAGAAGTAGAATTAATTTTAAAGAGTTGTTTTAAATAATACTATTACTTGATAAAATTAATATTGTTATTAGTGTTAGGTATATGTTTTTGATTGTTATAATGTTTTTGGTATTAATTTTATTATTATGAATGCATTTAGGTTTTTATTTTTTATTTTTTTAAGTATATTTTTACCTTTCATCCTTTTACCATTACATTTATTTATCCCCTCCCCCTCTCTTTCTCCAATAACCTCATTCCCCCTAGTTTGTGCCACATCCCCGCCTCTCCAAACCCTAGATTGGTACCCATGCATGCTGCATGTCCCGGATGTCAAATGATGCAGTCACCGCCGTCCTCCTGCTTCGTTAGATGACAGATGCCCTGCCGCTTCCCTGCTTCATCCAGCAATGCACCACCCCAATTCCATCATGCTTTTTCTAGTGACAGCCACCCCACACTCCCTTTTTCCACCTACTCTCATCGTCTAAACCCTCTCCAAGTTTCGCGACCCATCCCCCTTGAACCCCTTCATTAATTCTCCCCAGATACACCCCGACATGTCACCGCCCTTGCCGGTCTTCTCAGAGCCATGCACCACCCCTATCAAACCCTCTAAGTGTCACCACCTCTTCCTCTTCACATTGGGTAAACCCCCATCCTCATATATAGGGTTTTGATCCTTTTTTGTGCGGTATTTTTGGTTTCAATTATTGTTTTGTTGTTTAATCTGGAATTTTGTGGGGTGAATTTCACATTTTTAGAGTTGCATACCAAATTTTGAGGTTTTCTACACTTTGGTAGGTGTTTCCATTTCATAACATCATTATATTAATTTAACAAGTTTGTTTAAATTTATTATTGTATTCTTTTATTTGATTATGTGATGATTTTGGTGAATTTATTTTTCTTAATTATAGTAGCATGTTCTTTTATTTTTTGTGTGTGGTGATAAAGTGAGTTTCAAATTGGTTGGTTGTGCATCGAGATTCAAATTGGGGTTTTCAAGAGATATATGGTGCATTTCTGGTGTAAAACCCTTTTCTGTTGTGAATGTGTTTTTTTTGTAATAGTGTAAAGAAATTATTAAACTATATAATTGAGGTGAATCATATTTTTTCATGATTTTAGAGTGTGTATGGTTTTGAAATATAACATTTCTGTGTAAATGGTGACATTGGAATGTTCAGTGATAGGTTTTATTGGTAGTGTGCCTATTCATGTTTTATGGTGTAATTTTGTGGTGCGAAAATATGTTTTGGAGGTTTTTTACCTACATTCATGATAAAGTTAATTTTCTAAACTAAATTAATTGTGATTTTTGTATTCCATCTGGTTCTTTTCTAAATTGTTTTATGCTTTATGTGGATATTATGACATATGTCTTCAGAGGTATTTGAAAATGCAAATGATTTGTCTGAACAAAATAAAAAAAATTGTTTTACGTTGGATTCCCTATTGTGAACATGTAATGGAAATAAAAAATTGTGTGAATAATGTTCTTAAAATGAAATAAATTTAGGTCAAAAATCAAAAAGGGGAATTGTCGTGAAAATTATTGGACTTCTAATGTGATCTTTTGTCATGTTTTCAAATGCATTTTCTTGAAGGTTGAAAATTGTGGAGAAATGTATTTTTGAATGTCCTTGTTGTGCTTATTTTTTTTAAAAAGGTTTTGGGGGTATGAAAGTAGTGGATTTAGTGTGTAATGATTTTTTAGGTTTGTGATATGTGAAAGTGATATAACATGTGATTTTGGACCTTGTTTCATAAGAAGGGAAAACCTCAGGTATCTAGGTTGGAAGACTAGAACTATTATGGTAGTGATCTTATGCGATTCAGTCTCTATTTCATGTAGTGAGTTTGATGATGAAAACAGTAACTAAACATTGAGGATGATGATGTTGGGGGCCAATAGGTTATGGGTAGGCTCCCTACTGGTGACTCTTGTGCACAAGAACAGATATTGTATGGTAACTTTTTCATCGACATACGAGTTTTTAGGGCCCCAGATAAGCTAGATAGGCCAAAGGGGTTTACCTATAATGATCTACGATTCATGATGTGGTTCCTTCAATCATAATATGAAGTACCACTTGTGTACGTGTGTGTTCTTGGTAAATCTTCTCTTCCAATTTAAAATAGTATTTGTAAAATAGTTTCCATAAAGTGTTCCTTTTGAAATTTTAGCCTGTAAATTTCTTTCTTAAAAGGGTTTTAAATGTATAATTTTGTATAAGAATATTAAATTTATCTTTGGAGTTCTATGGCATAGAATATTTTATTTGGTGGTATCCTGCTAGGCCATTGGCTCACACCTTGCATACATATTTGGGTGTATACAGACTCTATTTTCTCTTTGTTTCAAGCAATAAAAGATGTAACAGGTTGACAATTTGTTTTTTCTAATGGCATAGTTTTGAGATCTTGGTTATGGAGGCATGAATATTTTTCTCCTATTATTTCTTGAAAGTTTGAGAGTCGTTTGGGTTTCCCTTGGTGTCGTTTTCATTTTGGCCTTTTTTAGTTGTAAAATGTAAATTCTGAATTTATTAATGGTTATTTCAGTTAAATTTTTCAGATATGTTTTTTTGGGTTTTATTTGTTATTTTATCATGGTAAATGCGGGTAAAGAATTCCCAAATCTTCTCATTCTATACCCGGGTACGTGTTCTTGCCCGTGGCGATCTGTAACGCCCTTCAGGCCATATCCCTAATAGGGTCGGACGCTAGGTCAGATGGTGACCCATCTGTTCGAGTTCGTGATAGTGGCCACTAGAGGGGGGAGGGATTGGTAGGTTATCTTATTATTAAGAATTATAAATATTCTTAGTCTAACCTATTAATCCTATTAATTCTCTTAATCCAAAAAATAAATTCACAGTACCACACCTCATGTTCAGTATTAAAAGTGATAGAATAACAGTCATTAATTACATAGTTTGGATAGAATAGCCTACTCATTATAATGACATGATATTTTCTTTGAAATGGATTATTCCATTATTTTGTTAAATAATATATAAAAAGATACATTTTAGTCAATTCAATAAAGAGTCAAACATGTTTTTATGGATACAATAATCCACTAAAAGCAACAAAACAACCCAATAAACAGGTATCCCTTGACAAAATTGATGGTTTCAAACAAAACGAAAAATAGCAGGAATTTTACATGATAAATAATAAATATATAAATTTAATTATACATGATAAATAATAAATCTATAAATTTAATTATACATGATAAATTGTATCCATGACCAATGATTTATGTTTAAGATTAATTGAAATAAATATGGGAGTAATGAAGTGAGGATCAATGTTATTTTAAATTTATATACAATTTCACGAAAACAATTTCCTCAATCATAGGAATTATATCTACATATATGAGGCTGATTATATAATTTTAATTAGATTTCAAAGTCATATACTTAAATGAATTTAATGTTAAAACACCTCTACTACTAATCCATACATTCTCAGTTTTATCTCAAAGCATCCCTAATGGTAGTCTGGGTGCTAGAGTGGATATAGTGTTCATCATGAAGAACTAATATTGATCACTACCATTACCCATGGACTTGGTGGGATAATATCTTAGTCTCTCCATCATAAGTGGAAGGTGGAATAATATAACTTCCCTCATTTTTGAGATAAATTAAAATTATGTTCTTACTGTTGAGAAATATGTATGGTGGCTAAGAGAGCTATTGATCACAAAAAATTAATACTAACTGACAAAGGTTATAGTGGGGAATACACATTTCCGATGATGGTGATAAATACTACATAATTTCCCAAAGTATCATAATTTTATATTAATCCAACAATATACTGCATACCCTGTCAAATATATGAAATATCATGGCATGCACTAACTCATGTTATGTTAATACCATTTTATTGGCTGGTAAAAAAAATTTGTGACATGAAAAAATAATAAATTTTCTCATTATCTATAAAATATAGTGAGTTGTTATGTAATTTACAATTCTTGGATCAATCATAAGTAACTGAACCTCATGGCCACATTGTCTTAACCATATCATTACATATTCTAGAGGCTTCTAACAAAAAACAAGGTCATATTGTTGTATTCTAAGATACGATACCCTCTTGATTATAATAATAAATGGTAGAAAATATTAAAAATGATTCGGATAAAAATTAAAAAGAATATAAGTTATAACGAGGCAGTAGAATTAAACCATCTAATTAATAATAAAATATACATGGGAATAAAAAGTATCAAAAAAAATGATGATATCATGTCTATAAAATATATAATGAAAACATATAATAGAAGATGTCAAATAATAAAACATCTCGCTGTAAAATATACAAAACGATCAATGGTTATACACTACATGACTATCCCAAGAACTAGATTTTTCCAATGCTCCCATTCCCAATATTATAACTATCAAAAACCACCTTAGTGTGGTCTATGTCGTGACTCCCCCAGACCACCTCCAATAGGTTAGGGGTGGTGACTAGCACCGAATAGGCATATCACTAACATTTGAGAATTTCCTATATACGTGTATGCAATTACACATCACTAAGTCCATAAATTATAAAATGTAAAAATAACTAAGGAACAAAATTCATGTGTACCACTAAACCAAAAAAAATAAATTATGACAGGAAAGTAATGTATAGTAAACTAAACTGGTCGAGAATAAAATCCTTCCAAAAGAAAGAGTCTATATACTATAGAGTCCAAAATGTAATGAAAAGGTACTGGGAATGCTGCTCATTGATGTAGGTACACCTTGCCCTATCTAACCTCATAAAGCTATGTCAAGTCTAGTTCCTCTCTAGACTCTATCAAATGTCTGCATGTCTACACAAGACATGACAAGTGCAAGAAAATACCATGCAAGGGTGAGTATACTAATACTTAGTAGGACACCCTTAAAACCACAAATTATTATACCATGTAAATTTATAGTCATCACTACACAATATATGTCCACAAACAAATATAAATAGAACATATCTATATATACTCAAACCCCTTCCCATAATCTTGAGATAAGTCACAACTTTCTCAACCAACACTGGAGATTAAGTATGAAGATTCTAGAATGCAACACATCTGGGAGCACACACTCCAGAGTCTAATAGCACTTATGATGTATTCCCGAGAAGAACTATTCGTTGAGAAATGTCATGAGAGAGTTAGATTGATCTATCGGAAGATAGATACCATACAATATCTATGGATGTACTCACTCTAGAAGTGGGTAATATCATGATATACAGTTGAGGATCATTATTAAGGCCATGGGGTGATACCACGACTCATCCAGAATCTACTTCTATGTAGAGGATTGATATTTGTTAGTATTGGTCGCAAAGATTCCATGACTCTACATAGGGAACACAAATTTATATAAGATCCTTCTCTGAGCCTCTATAAGCGGATTCCTCACTATATCCAATATAATCCAACTAAAGGGACCATAATCTTGTTATTAGGAAATGATGCCAACGTACCTTCAAATGAACAAGCATGGTAACCAATCCTAAAAACGTGTGCATGATATGGAGGATAAGAGATTTATTCCATGTAGTAAGGGTAAAATAGCTTGTAATATGGTCACACATCATGTCCCTTTACCCTAGGTATTTCCCGTGTTTAACGGCACGTGTCACAAGAACATGTAATGTAGAAGAGGCATACACAACATTCTGAAAGGGTCACATGTTGTGTCCTACTATTTGGGGTCCACCTATGTACAATGGCCATGTTCCAGTATATGGTGTCAACCCATGTTTTCCTTGCTGTGTACCAGTACATAGGGTAACCTGTGTATCTGGTCTTGGTCTGGCCGTGTGGTGGTGTACATGTTGTGTATGCAAGACTTGTATTCCACCCTGTGTCTGTGTAAATCCTGAGATACATTCCCAGCCTTAGGAATGGGCCCACATGCATTTTGATGTGGGTCACATGTTGTATGATTATTTTAGTCCTCCCAAAACCCTATCCACCCTTCATTGTGGGCCACACACCATGTAGTCCAGTCTACACTCAATGTTCTATGAAACTTTCCAGAAACCCTACATTGTGTTCCTTCCTCTCTTCCAATGCTCCTAATATCATTTCTGGCCAAGACTAGTGGGGAAACTCAGGATTTGGGTTCATCTAGTCCCTCCATCAACGAATCAGAAATATTTGATCCCTGAATCAACTTAGAAATAAAGATCATCGTCGTTCTTAATTTCCAACGATGAATGAGAAATAGGCACCCACCATTGTTCGATCAACTTCTGCAACCATCATCGCACCTCCGTTAAGTCATACCAATTCTAGATCTCTAATTTCTGAGATTAGCATCACAAAACAAAGGCGCAATGATTGTTAGTTTGTAAACCATGATGAAAATGAAGAATGTGAAGAACATCATTGGAGAAAATCACATGCAACAACACAAGGAGTGAACCTCATCCATTGTTCATCCCAGCATCGATTGATTACATAAGAAGGATCATGATAATAAAAATATTATATTCATCCCCAAACTACAGTAATCAAACCCTCCCGCTAGAATGATGAAACTATGGGTCAACCAATTCATGGAAGGATCCATGTTCATTTTTAATTATAAGAGTGGGGATAGAAGTAATTGGAATCATAACACCCTGCCACATATTTGAATCATTCACTACAATGGGTTGATAAAAATGGAATCACTGTTGGTTAGATACTTCAAGAACAGATCCTTTTGATCTTCAATCCGTCTTCCATTGTCATTTTGCGTTGAGATAATTTTCTAGGTTCTGTCAAGAGCCTCTTGGAATTTTCAATGTTATGATCCTAACCTTAGATTCTCGATGAAAAGGAAAATTTTGATAAATGTCACAGTGTTTCTATGAAACATTAGAATTATAAAAATGTATTCTTAATTTATTTTATCCTTTAAAACATCCGAAATTAAATTTCCCATCTGACCCATATCGGTCGGTGGTAGGCTTCGCCTATGGTAAAGTCTCTGCATTGAATGTAATGATGTCCTCATATTTATGATCTAGGAACCCTTTTAGAATCTATTCAACAATTCCAGTAAAACCGCTCACACACACTATTTAGTATATTTAATATTTTTCAAACATTTATTATGGGCACACTCAGTCTCGAAATCGTACTCTCTCTCAGCGTATGGTATTGGAATAGTTCCATATAAAATTTAAAAATGATAAATGAAAAAATAAGAGACAATAAATTCTACCCACCTTGGGGATTTATGTCCCCCATAAGGAAAAAACAAGTTCTATAAAAAATATGTGGTAATTTTTCATGAATATGACCCCCACTCCCATGCGTGTTCCTAGAGATTCACATGCTATAAACGAAAACTCACTAAAGTAATCTCTTACCCATTAAGAACCCACCCCCCATACCAATCCTCGATCTCTACTAGGTAAACCACCTCTCTATCTCTATGTAGTATCTAAAAAGTACAAATAATCATGAGATATACCTTTTTTCGCATTCTATTATCTATAACCCTCATCTAGTTGATACACGAAAGAAGATGTGGTCTCTTTACTTTCACACTAAAGGTATCCTCCATCAGTCAATATAATATTTCTCATATCTCCATGCAGTCTTAATCCACTCCTGGATGATCCATACCTTCTAATTATTAGCTCACACAAATTCTGGTCCCATGAGTGTTGACTCTCTTATGTCAAGCAAGTAGATTGGTGACCTATAGGGTCACCATTACAAAGCCTCAAATGGGGCAATACCAATTTTGGAGAGGTAGAAATTTTTTTATGAAAGGTCCACTAGTGGTAGGACGTCATCCCAACTATGACCGAAGTCCAAGATGCAATCGCGCAAAATTTCTTATAGAAATTTAATGGTTCTCTTGGTCTGACCATCCATTTGGGGATTAAATATCATGCTTCGAGAGTACGTGATTCCCAAACACCTAATGTAATCTCTTCCATAATTTGGATGGGAAACAATTATCATGATTCGAAACTATCAATGATGGGACTCCATGGAGTCGAACTATCTCTTGAAAGTATAAGTGTCCCATGATCTCTATTGATTTATTCTCTGTGATTTGTAGTAAGTGTGATGACATTGTGAGTCGATCAATGGTCATCCATATGGTATCATCTCCCCTAGACGTAGGTGGTAAAACCATCATGAATCCCATTGATGTTTGACCCCACATCCATTCTGACACCTCAAGGGGTTGATTTCAACCCGTTGGTACCTAGTGTTCAACCTTCACCTACAAGCAGAAAAGGTATCTACAAACTAACTCTTTCACCGCCTTCTTCATCCCTATCAAACAAAACTAACGTTACAGTTCCTGGTACATCTTCCCCACACCAGGGTGTATGGCTAAAGGGGATGTATGAAACTCCATTATAACCTCCCACCACAATTCCACTGGTAAAACTATGTGTCCTCTGAAAAGGATAATTTTCTCTACACCTTGTGAATATCCATCAGGAATATGGAATGTGTTCATTTGAGAACATATGGTCATGTAGTCAGTATCCCCATGATGATCCTCCCAAGCTTGTTCTAAGAGCATAGGTCTAACAAACATCAACTAGAGGCAAGCTTCTCTATCTCCATCAATGAAGGATAGTTGTGACGATTCCAACTGCTTTGATGCCTCATTCAGTAACTCTGAACTAGATATCCTACAAATAGCATTTTTCACCATGTTCGGCATCCTAGGAGTACAAAAAATATTCAATTCATAGTCCTAGAAGAATTATATCCACCTCCTCTCCCTCAAGTACAGATCATTTTGAGAGAAGATATAGTTGAGAATCTTATGGTTAGTGTAGTTGATAATCCTCGCACCCATGAGGTAGCGTTATTACATCTTAAATGCGAAGACTTCTAATGCTGAATTAAAATCATGGATCCTGTAGACCTACTCGGGTGGTATCAACTGGCACAAACCATATTCCATCACTACCTAACTATGCTTCAAGACATAAACTATTCTGCTCCCTGAAGCATCACAGAATACTACATACTCAACACCTACTTCAGGTAATCTCAGGATCGAGCCTCTTGTCGAACTCTGCCTCCACTCCTAAAAATCCAATTGAAACTTCTCTGTCCATATGAATGGATTCCTATTTTAGGTTAAAGAGTTCATAGGTGTTGATATCTTGGGGGAAATCAGGTTTGAATCGCTAGTAATAGCATACCAGTCCATGGAAGCTCCTTACCTCTGTCACATTCCTAGATGGCTCCCCTTCTAACACTGCATCATACTTCGCCGGGTCTACTCCTACTCTATCTACCAAGATAATAGGTAATATAAATTGGACCTCCTGAATCGATAATTGACACTTTTAGAGTTTCCCATAAAGACTGTTCTTTCCATGTATGTCCAGAACCAGTTGTAGGTGTATTGCGTGCTCATTGTCGGATACTGAGCACACAAGGATATCATCAAAGATGACAACCATGAATCGGTATAAGTAAGGAAAAAGGACCTGGTTACTGAGTCTCATGAACACTATTTGGTAGTTCTTCATGACAATGTGCATCACCAAGTACTCATAATGACCATAGCAGCATCTGAAATCCTTCTTTGTTATATCTCAGCCCCATACTCGGAGCTGTTGATAGCCTGATCGAAGTTCAACTTTTACGAACCATTGTTCCCCTCTTAGATGATCGAATAGTTCATCAATCTATGGTAGTGGATACATATTATTCATGATCACCTAGTTCAAGTGATGTTAATCCAAAAAAAAAACATCATGATCTTGTCTACCTTCATGGAAAACAAAATTGGTTCCTCCTAGGGTGAAACACTAGGCCTCATGAATCCTTTCCTCTGTAAGTATTTCAAATTGACCCTCATCTCGTGTAGCTTTGTAGGATCCATCTGATTTGATGGTAACGGTATCAATTCCATCATAGGGTGTAATTAGATGTATGATTTTATCTCCCGATAGGGTGTTAACCCTGGAAAATCTTCTGGAAAGACGTCCTCATACTCTGCCCCTACTTTTGGGAACTGAAAGAAAATAACATCGGCTACTCTAAGGGTATGGCTATCCAACTCATGATTGATTGGCTGCACAATCCAATGAATGATCCAATAATGTGGTACCTGGGTTTCCATTTATGTAACAAAGGAAAGCCTCTTCCCATTACTGCAGACACACCGGTCCTTTAACATAAAATTGTCCATATGGGCATGGACCAAAGATAGAAAATCAATACCGATAATGACATAGTAATGCCTTGACACTACCACTAAGATGTTCCAACTGAATCTCCCACCTCCAAGGGTCATATCACACTGTTTTCACTAGTGTGTGATCATCGAGCCTTATCCTTTTAGTGTCTTCAAGTGTAAGTGTTGACTTAGCAGTTCTACTAGAATCATTGGGTCTTGAACAAGTTAAGTGGTGAGAAAATAATAAATGGAACATGTGTCTATAAGTATGGAATATAATGTTAAAAAGAAACATATCATATATTATATCTTCTAAGGAGTCAGTAGGTCCTACTCCTCGATTGCATATAGCTTCCCCAACCCCTGTCCTCTAGATCCATGAGCTTGGTGTGGACCTCTTTGGGGTGGTGGTAGTATTATGAAAACTTTTATGCCACATGGTGTAGCTATCCCTACTCCTTTTCCATGTCTTCCACCTGACAGATCTAACGGATCCACTCATTTACTCATCCTTGGTGGTCCATCCATTTTCCACCTGTCAGTAGCTAGATGGGTTGGGAAATCTCTAACGTGATATCCCCTACCGTCGTATGTGTAGCATCACCAATCATAAGGAGGAAGGGATCAATCATGAGAGCCATTAACCCAAGATCCCATATTTTTTGACCTCCTTTAATTTCTCCCATGTCCATATCCCCATATCTAATGTTTTCTCCTCACTATTGTAGAAGATGCACTTGTATGCCTACTGTTGATGGTAAATGGATGAATCTTATCATCCAAGAAGATCTCAAGCACCAATGATTGTTCAAGCACTCCAACATAAGTCGTAATTCATAGTAGTATAGTGATGGTTCAGATGTCCCAACATAGACCCCACTCGAAGGTCCTATCAGAAATTTCCAAATCACTGACCATATCTATCGAGTGCCTCGAGAGGTTGGTGAACCTTGATGAGTAGTAATCCACCATCAAGATACAATTCTAGTGCTGAATAAGATCATGTTGATACGTTTCTCTCAGTATAATGAGAAAGAACTGAACTCTAAAGAGACTCTCAAACACCGTGAATGAAAGATTCACCTCATTATGAGTTTGTATTGTGAATCCCCACCATCGCCCTACCGAATCCTGAAGGAGACTCTCCACCATTATCACCATTTGGTCCTCTCATGTCCTCAATAGATGGAAAACTAAGGTAACCACCTCAACAAATTCATCTTCTTCATGAGCATCAGGATCTACTTGAATCCTAATGGGTTTTATCGCTTAATATAATGGAGTGTGATCAGCCCGTGATCCTCATCTACTGGTAATATAAGTACCATGTGCATATCCACTGGTGGTGGTATAGCTAGTACACCACTTGGAGGAAACATCTCGAAAACTAGTCCCTCTACTGAATCCTCATCACATAGGGGTCATCCTTGTGATTGAGTTGATAAATCAAAGTTGTTAGGTATCTTAGAGGCATCTTATAAGAAAAAAAAGATGTGTCATGGTCAATGAGTATATCTGTAGAGTTGACTCAAAAAGTAAATGGAAACACAACCCATTATTTTAGGATGAAGGTACCATTATTTTCTCTACTAACAATGATATAATATAATGATACAAAAAGTAGGTCATCAGAGTCCTCTGGTATGGATAAGTCATCCACCTGTACTTACACTGGATGCCCTGCATGGAATGACAAACTCGAAACACTTAACACTGTTTCCTACAACCAATATCACAGATCCTTGGTCCTAGGGTAGAACATACCACCTATAATACCACTCTTTCTTGAACCATCTTATTCAGGTTTCTGCTGTCACTCCCTAAACCCTCCTCCAACAGGTCAGCAATTGCAGACTAGCACCAAGTAGGAATATCAATAAGATGGGAGGAATTTCCTATGTACCAATATACACACATAAACATCTCCCTGACAAAAAAAATTAGAATGTAAAAACCAATATGGAACAAAATTTATGCACAACAGTAAAACCAACCAATAGAGTATGATAAGAAATTAAAGTGAAATAATGTAAACTGGGCTAGAATACAAGCCTTCCAAAAGAATGATTCTATAAACTACAATTTCAACCCTCTAAAAAAGGTACTAGGAATGTTGCTCAAATTTCATAGGAACAACATGGCATGTCTCAACTCAAAAATATTTTTTTGGTCCTATTCCACCCTAGACTCGTTCCAGAGGTCACTCATATGCACAAGACACAACACGTGTGGTAAAATCCCATTAAAGGGTGAGTATAAAAATAAATAAGAGGACACACCAATAACCACAATGAAATAGGAAAAGTAAAGGTACAGTCAGCTCTACAATGTATATGTCTGAAACACATATAACTAGAAAATATCCAGATATACACAAACCTCAACCCATAGACTAGAGGTAATTTACAACTACCATATACCACCACTAAAGAATCAGTTTGATGGCTACACAAAGAAACACATCTGGGAGAACACACTCCTCAGTCTAATAGCACTGAGGATGTTCTCCTGAGAAGTACTATTTGTAAAGAACCATCATGTTAGAGATACACTGATCGATCTGGAGAGAGATTAGATACAATCGTTGTGGGAGTATACATTCCGAAAGTGGGGAAGATGATGATAAGCATATGATGATCACTGTCAGGGCCATGGGGTAATATCGTGACTCATTCGGATTCACCTGCTAAGTAGAGGATTGACGTCTAGTAGGATTGGTCAAGTAGATTACAAGAGTACACTTAGGGAACAAAAATATATATAGGATCCTGCTCTGGGCCACTTGGATAGGATTCTTGATGATATATATTAAAATCCTGCTGAAGGGACCATAATCCCCTAATTAGTTAATGAAATCAACTTACCTTCAAAATAACAAGAAAGGGTACCAACCCTAACAAAACTTTTCAAATATTTTTTGTACAAGAGATATAACCCATGTAGAAATTCATGCACAACGTGTAGTAGGGTCACAAGCTATGGCCCGAGAACATGTTGTCTAGAAGAGGTATAAATGGAGTGTAGATAAGCTTATATGCTGGGTCCTACTAGTTGGTGTCCACTTGTGTACTTTGGTCGTGTGCTAGTACATGGTGTCACCCCGTGTTCACCTTCTCATGTATTGGTACACGGGGTCACCCCCAGTATTTTGTCTGGTTCTGACCACGTGGTGGGGTAAATTCCATTTAGATAAGATGTTTACTCCACCCTGTGTCCATTTAAATTATGAGATACACATTGAGCGTCATGTAAGGTCCAACACACCATGTGACCGAGGTTAGACATCAGGTGACACTTTACTGCATCCCAAAACCCTAGTCGTGACTAAGTGGGGGCCACACATAAGGTAGTCTAGACAATATGCCATATTCCATGGAAATATCCAAAAACCATAGTTCGCAATCTATTATCTTCTCCAATGCACCGACTGTCATTTGTGTCCATGCATAGTTATGAAACTCGAGATTCAGGGTCATATAGTCCCTCCATCATGGAATAAAAATGATTCGTGCCTTGAATAAACAAGGAAAATATGATCGTCATTATTCTTCATTTCAAATGTAGAATGATAAACTGGCACCCACGATTGTTCAATATGATGTCGCAACCATTGTCACACCTCCATGGATCCATACTGATGTCGAATCTTTAATTTCCGATTGTGGCACCACTAAAAGAAGGTGTAACAATCAGTTGTTTGTAGACCATGAAGAACGTGAAGAATATAAAGAACTTCAGGGAAGAAATGGAAAATGGAGCAAAAAAAGTATAGAACATTTTACCATGTTCATTATAGACTTGATCCATTCCATATTAATTATCATGATAACAAAAATTTGATAATCATCCAAAAATTCCCACAATCAAACCATCTAAAAAGAATGATCGAACAATGGGTTAACCTTTCATGGGTTTATCCATGTCCTTCATTAATTATAAGAATGTGGAAAGAAGGAATTGAAATAATAACTCCCCACCTTGTGGTTGGATTATTCAATGAAGTTGTTTGATTGCTGCATCAACAATACTGGTTTGATTCGTGAAGAAGGCTCCCATTGACCTTTGATCCAACTTCTATTGTCATTTATCATAGAGAGAATTATCTAGTTTGTCTCTAGAGCCTCCAAGAGGTTCTGGTGATAAATTCTAATCCTTTGATATCTATATAAAATGATAATTAAAATAAAATTCTTTGAGTTACTCTAAAATGTTGAAAAATTAAAATAAATTCTTAATTTATTCTATCCTTTATAAAATACAAAAATTTACATTCAGAGTCGACCTGCACCAGCTGGTTTAAAGCCTCACCTAGGGTTAATTCACTGCTCTGAACAAAACAGTGCCCTTAGATTTACAATTCAAGAACCCATTTGGAGTCTATTACACTATTTCAAGAAAACCGCCCACACATGCTATTTAATATGTTTAATATATTTGAAATAGTTATTTTGGGAACACCAGGCCTCAAATTCGCTCACCATCTTAGCACCTGGTCTCGAATTAATTCTATAAATTATATAAAAATAATATATATAAAAATACAGGACATTACAACAACATATCAAGTATATAGTGTTTGGTTCTTCAATTTAACCTTTCCTGCAACCAATAACTATGTATGGGTAGAAAATGACCACCTTAATAGGGTGTGAGAAAAACTCGGTAGTCCACCACTGATAATGTAAAATTCAATTTTAGTCTCTATGTATAAAATATAATGGTATTAATTTATGCTTAAAAATTAAATGGTATATAAAATAATAAAAATGTTGATATTAGGATCCTCTATGAATGCCCTACCGAACATATCTTCTTCATCCTACGCCCGATTTCCCTAAACATGTGAATTTTAAATAAAATATATACTTGAGACATAGAATCCAAATGTATGTGTGATAAATATAGATACACTTTCTTCTCATACATAGAAATTAAATCACTTTTAAAAAACATTTAACACATTACATAAATATATACCGATAGACCATATTATTTTAGTAGAATTTGAAGCATGGGAACACAAACAGAAGTACATAAGTGAACTAACTTATCTGCCAATTGGTCCTCTATGACTAGAACCCTTCTTTGACAAAAAAACATACATAATACATATCTTCATAAAAATAGGAAATGAAACTTGAAAATTGGTGGGGTCAAGTGTTGAGTAAGGGTAAACAATGGAGATATATAAGAATAATCACGAGAATAAGGTTATGATAACAAGATCATAACAATAAAAGATCATAACCTATATATCAAATATCATAATCAATAGTCATGGATTAAATATTTGTGGTTTATAAGACATTAATCATAAGAGATTCATGGTCATAAACCATGAAAGCATAAAATAGTCATAAGACATGGAATTTAATATGACACATAAGAATATAAATTATGTTCTACAGTAGTAAAGGATTAATGGTAATTCCATCTTAGTTGAATGTGTTTAATCCCCAATCCATCTGGGAAGTCATGTTTTACTCCCATGACAAAAACTAGTAGTCAAGGATCAATCCTAAGACCATATTAGTGGATAAAGTCCTTCACTAAACCGAGTTAATTATACATTCCATCTATTTATATCTTAGTATAAATAAATATTTACCTAATTCATTGGAAATAGATATATATCCCACCCATATCAAAATTAAATTATACATATGTATTTCACATAAACAAATAATCATATCATAACCCATGAAATAAAATGGGTATAATATACATTTCATCACATCCTAACCTATGGAAAAGAGGTATGTTTCATAATCATTTCATTTAAATCATAACCCATGAAATGATTTGGGATTCATAAGTACATAACCCTTAAAACAGAAACAAGTGTCGTATAAATCATTCTATAAAAACATAAATCATTTAGAGAATTAATATGAATGGTTTCCTTGGATCATATCTCTATAAAGGCACGAGTAACACCAATGGATTTCATTATAGATGGAAAATAAATTTGAAATTTCTTTTAAAAAAATTTCTTGAAGAAAATATCATTTCTTCTTTGAAAAGAAATTAAAAAAAACTATTTTCGAAAGGTTTATCTTTGAAAATAAATTTGAAATAATTTAAAGGGAAATTTAAAAACCATAAAATATTTTTAAAATATTTTTCCATATAAAATAGGATTAAAATATATTTTTAAAACAATTTAAACACATAGTTATTGAATAAAACACATTTCTAACTAAAGAGTGAAATATGGTCAGATTTTATTAAAACAAATTAGTAATTTTATTAGGTAAAAAATATTTGAAAATGGTACTAAAACATGAAGATATATTTAATAAGAGGGGAGAATAAAATTCAAGATATTTCATGAGATATGTATCATAATATTTCACCAATGGTATCAGAATCATAAGTAATCCTGATAATGATGATAATATAGTGAAAAAATCTTAATTTACATGAAATAAATATCAACAATGGATATTTAAATACCCATAAATATAATGACAACAATATTATAATATATTTAGGTGATGTATCTACCCCATAAAAAAAATAAGTTGTGAATATGGAATGAATCTCATAGATATAAAAAGTGAGATAAAATATCCTAACCTTATGTCTTGACTCTTTTCATACTAATTAAAAAATCATATATAATTATTAAATTTTGATTATAAATATATCATATAACCATATAAATATATATAATCCAATTAATTTTTACATATGAATTTATATTAACAATTTATTAAAAATTATTTTTTAATGTTACGTTTCAGTTCAAAATCGCTTTGTTATTCGTGCATGTTTTGACTTATCATTCTAATTCATTTTACATAGATCTTGATTTAAATATATCTAGAATGTAAACCATGATATAGAAAACACACACACAGATATATATATATATTCACTATATAAATATTTTTATTTATCTTTAAAATATTGTAATAAGGAATCAATTCCACCATTCCTGGAGACGGTAGGCCGTATGTACGCATGAATGGGGTTTTCAATTTCATGATGTACTTTTGAAATAAATAAGAGTAAATTAAATATATATATATATAAATATATTATATTTGTATTATAATAATTATTTAATAAATATCTCCTATATATATTATAGCCATCATTTATATGTTCTATGTAATGCATGGATGGATCACATCACTTTGAAGAGGCGATAGTCCACACATCCACAAATGAAGTGATCATATTCCCCCAAAATGGAAAAAATTAATCTATGTGTTATAAAAAAATTCTAGAAGATTATTCACATAAAAAATTTAAAATATATTAAATAAAAATAGTATTTTCATCATTATTCAAGTCCTGGAAAGGATGTAATGGATGAACAAACATCATTGATTTTTGAGGTTGTAGTCTACCATACTCACGCTCGATGATTGTGTATCTCATTTGATGAATGTGTGTGTGAGTGTAGGTAGTACCCTTAACAAAAAATAATATAATTATATTTAGTATAATAATTTTATTAAATAATATTCATATATGAATAATATAGGGGATGGAGAAATAAATTAAACAAACGTGCTTATGAAAGGATGCCACTCTCATTTGGGTACCTCCTTTTGGACTGCACTAAATTGCTTCCATGGATAGATTTATGAACAAAGTGAGTCTTGTATGATGAATAGAGGGAATTTTGGATGATATTTGGGTAGGGTTTGGTAGAGATAAAGGTGTTTATAGTTTTTAATATGTGAGGTAGTGAGTGTACTTAATTATAGAGGAGTGTCATTTAGGTAAATATAAAAAGTAAAAACTATTGAGAGGTCTCTGTTACATTATGTTTCTCAAAATGTGGTCAATATTAGATATAAATGTGTATATAATTATTATATTCCTAGACAATGTATTATGGAAAGGTTTCTAATTTATTTTTCCTTTTATGATTATTGTTTAAACACTATGTAAAATTGGTTCTATCTTCATCTCTACGGTTAATTTTAATTATATTCACATATATTTTTTCTCCAAACTATGGTTAAATTAATAAAAATTATAAATTATTATAATTAAAAATATGTAATAAATTTTTAAAAATTATAATCATAGAGGTGGTTGCGATTAATTTAAAATTAATCACCTAGATGGGATGAGAAGAAATTTTTTTAATTTAAAATTGTTGAGAATATTAAAATGTTTTTATATCCAATTTCAATGTGAAATTGGTTCCAATGACCTAGAATAGATTAATTGATGTATTAATTACATAGTTATTCTTGAAAACTAAAATAAAATATAGTTTATATATATAATTTTTTTTATGAAAATATAGTTTTCAATTTCAATTCAGTATTATTCACTATTCATCCAAAAAGTAAATATTTAGGAGAAATACCAAAAATTAAACCAAAGATAAATATAAAAAAATGAATGAAAAAAGAATATTATTTTATAAAATTAAAATTCTAAAAGTCTCTAAAATTTATTCTGTACCTATTCGTAGAGAGTCATAAAAGTTATTCTTTTGAGAGAATGTTATTTTTCAAACATCTAGTCTTTACTAAAAATTATGTATTCCATATTCAGTATGTTTGCTTTATGTATAAAAATTGACAATACTATTTAAAAATTATTTATTAAAATTAATGTTACTATGATTAAAGTCTATGTTATAAGAATATTTTTTAAATAATAATAGTAATAATGTGTTCTATCATATAATCTCTGTGTTTCATGTAACACAAGGTATGATGATGATGCATGTAGTGAAAACTTAAAATGATTTATCATATAATTAATGTTTAAAATAGTGTAATGTGATACAAAATACATCAATTACAGTTAATTAATTATCAAAAAATGTTCATAAAAACTCATTGAATATCATTATACCCCCTTAAAATAAATTTTTCCATTAAAATTAATCCTTATGATAAAAGAAAACTAAGATACATATGCCTAATCATATACTAAAGTTCTCATAAATCGTCCTCTAATTGATTATTTCACCAAAAAGCATTGACTTGGTGAGTGGTCTTTTTTTGAATAAAATTTTCTACATGATCCATAATTTTATTTGGTTGTTCTATATCTGAAAGATCTTTCTCTAGTGGTATGACCTATGACTTTCTCACTTGTGAAGAGTCTAGAATCCGCTTCCTCAGAAGATATACATGGAACACATAATGAACATGAGAGAGTTTTGGATGATTTTCCAAGCAAGGGGCTACTGTCCCGATATTATCAATAATTTCAAAGGGACTAATATACATAAGTTTTATTATCCCTCTCTTCCAGAATCTCATATATTTTTTGCAAGGAGATATTTGTGGAAAAAATAATCACCAATATTAAGTTATCGATAAAATATATGGTTATAATAATAACTTGTTTGATGTCTTTGACCAGTCATGATATTCTATTGAATTGTTCTAACCTTTGCTTCCATATCTTCAGTGATCTTGGGTTGCAATATATATCTTTAGGTAAATTCATTACAACACATTGGATCTCTACAATTCTTTCCATGTCATGATTAATATGGATCCATCTTAAATAATGAGGTAAAGAAACAATTATAATAGAACAAAACTAGAGGAATGTGTTGATCCCAACCCCCTTTGTAATCATGAGAACAAGATCTCAAAATATCTTATTTATTTTTAATTGTTCTTTATTACATACCATCCATATGAGGATTATATGAAGTGTTGAAACTCAAATATGGATAATGTTATTACAGAAGACATCACTAGAAAATTGCGTCAACCTTATATTCTAATTAGATATAATAGAATCTAGCACTCTGTTGAAACTCACAACTCCCTTAATCAATATCCTGGAATTTCGATCTACTTAGAAGTATTCTATAATAGAGATAAAGTGTGCTAACATAGTGAGATGATTGAATCCCACCAATATAGAATTATTTCTTCTATATTGTTCTGAATACCAAATAAAAAATCCATAGTGATATTCTCCCACTTATATTCCGGTATGGGAAATGGATGAAACATCCCCTTAGATGTTTTTATTTCATCATTAACATTATTTCATACCAAGCACTGAGATACAAACTCTACGATATCTCTCTCTATTCCATCCCATATATGTGTTTTTTTAAATCTCAAAATTTATTCATACATCAAGGATTAATTTAAACTAAAGAGATATGACCGTCCTCTGACAACTCCTTCTACAAATCTTGTTGATAAAGGAATGAATACATGGTTTCATAACCTTATCCATCTATACTTATTATGGTAAATCTCATGATCATTTATATCCATATTTTATAGCTATTCATCTCCATTATGTGCCTATTTAATATTTACATGGAAAATGGTTTAATAATTCAATTTAGTAAAATAAGAATTTCCCCCTTCTTGCATGGTTTCAAGGATTATCCGTTTGAAATATAATAATATTGGGTCTTTTCCACAAAATGGATAAGATAGAATGATACTTTAAACTGAAAGCATTGTCCACCTTGTTTTATTTCATCAGATGGAATTATGTGGTGTAATCATAATCTTTTTTCATCTGTAACCATCTTCTATGGTGTATGGTCAACACATTATGTGTGAATATATACATCAAAAGTTTATGATTGGTATATGTATCAAACTTTTCTCTCTAAATATAATGTCTACATATCATTAATTTAAAAATTACTATATCTAACACTAAATCATGAGTTGGTTAATGTTTCCCCTTAATTTTAATCTTTCATGAGGCATAAGAAATATCCATATTATTCTTCATAAGAACACATCCCAATCACTTCCTCGAATCATCACCACATATTATAGAACCTTCTCCCCTATAGGGTAATCTATGAACATGTGTGCTGAATAATATTCTCTCTAGTTCTTTTAAATTTTCCCCACATTTATATATCCAAAGGAACATGGAACCCTTTTGAGTTATCTGGGTTAGAGAACTAGATATTCATGAGGAATTCTCCAAAAGACATCAACAATATCAAGCTAAACCAAGAAAAATATGGATCTAAATTGTCATGGTATGTCTGGGAAAACATTCAATAGATTCTGTCTTTGATATATCTACTACTAAACCCTCTCTTGAGATTATAAGACCCAAAAATGAGACCTTATGATTCCAAAATTTAAACTTTAAAAAAAATTTCATACATTTTATCCTTTTGTAGATCCTTTAGTAAAATTATCAAGTGATCTTCTTGTTATTTATTCCTTTATAAATATACTAGAAAATCATTTATGACTACTACCACAAAATGGTCAAGGTAATCTATAAAGACTATATTCAACAAATCCATTAATAATTTTGGTGCATTAGAAAGTCCATAAGGCGTCAATATAAATTCATATTTTTTATACCCTGTATGAAATGTCGTATTTCCTATATCCTTATTCCTAACCCTCAATTGATGATATCCAAAATGATTCCCAATCTTGTAAAAGTTTTGATCTTCATCTAGTTGATCAAACAATTATTCAATTTGGGGAGGATGATAGGTTTTATTTATTGTGATATTATTCAACTACTCATAATAAATGAATAGTTTCAATGATCCATTAATATGTTTCACAAAAATAATTAGTGAACCACATGGATACACATTTGGATGAATCAATCTGTTGTCATGGTTTTCATGGACTTTCTTCTGTAATTACTACTACTAATCTAGTTCCATTCTATTGGAAGTATTTGAAATAGGTTTGTATCCCAGGTATGAGTTCTATTAAGAACACAACTTTATGATTTTTGGATGTCAAGGAAACTATTGTATATAGACATACAGAAATTTCCAAACCACGTTCACATGATCAATGTTGATTTTCTCCCCATCCATTTGAGATAAACAACCCTATAAATGGGAATTAAGACCCATAATCGAGATATAATCTCTATAAGATGTTCATACATATCATCACATTTAAAGACAGTAATTTTATGGTTATAAATATCAAACATAGAATCACTTCATAATAATTGATTTTTTCTTTATGAAGAGAAAGACATTCCATTCATAAGATGACCTCAAATTCAACCATAGGATAAATGATATGCTTTGAAAGAAACACATGCCCAAAAATTTCAATTGGAGATAAATCATAGACATGAGATGAAATCATGATGACATTATGGATTTCCACTACTAATTCTAAATCTAGTTGTTTGGGTGGAGTCTTAATTACCTTATTATATTCTTTAGATATGAAAGAGTTGGTTGATATAGAATCAAATTATACATTATTAGTTCTATAGTATATAATAACCATACCATTAACCACATCCTTATCACACCACTCTTCATAAATAGTGATTTAATGAGATTTACTATTTTCCATAATCTTAATTGGTTGCGGAGAGTTATCGTTATTATTAAAAATCTAGTTTTGAATCTGTTTATCATAATGCTCATTTGTTTTTACACTTGAAGCACTGATGTGTGTGAGATGTATTTTATGTGTCTTTTTATCCATTCACACTATTATATAACATCTTAAAATCACTTATACAATCAAATTCATGATCATCATCCCTTCTACGCATCAAAAATTTATAATACCCCATATGATAGTTTCCACTATGATTATTATGACCCATTGTGTATAAAATAAATTCCATGTTCTCTCTCCCCGGTTTTTAGATTTTCGATTGAACTCTAGCATTATTTTCTTTTCAAAAACATCAGACTGATACACAACTCCAAACTCTATTTCATTCATGATTACAAAATTAAAACATTATTAATAGCATAAAATTTATGTTATGGATAATGACCTTATTAGATATTTCTATAATATAATAAAGAATCAATCAACCTTACGTTCATGTTGGATGATAACTGCAGTAGTGTACATTGAAAGTCTCGTAAAATATTCTTCATAGATACATAAAAATTCAGCATCCCATTTCATTAACTCAAAATATCCTTCTCCATTTTCATGTGAGGAAAATTGGGAATATACTTATTAATTGATATGTTCTAGACCTCTTCTCAATCCATTGATTCAATTTCATCTTTTTCCTCCATTCTGGATTAGTGTCCACCACTTTTCCACTTTGAAAACTAAATGATAAACATCCAGAATGACATTCTCATATTCCAAATATTGGAGAATGATTTTTTTTTGTGATTAAAATATATTATTTGGATTTTGATGGATCAGATGACCGAATAAATAATGTTCTATGTTTCCTCATAGAGGATTCATCAAAATATTGTTAACTAATTTTCTAGTTTGGGACATGATAATGACTCATAGCTTGTGAAAGCTATGTTAGAATAGAAATGAGGTTTTTAATGCCGAATCCCATATAATTTGGATTATTAATTGGAAAATAATTACATTTCCAATCACACTTTACATCAACAAGGTTCCTCTAGGTTCCATCCATTTACCAAAACCAAAAATCATAGAGTAATAAAAAATAATCCTCACATGAAACATCACATCCATTAAAAACCACATGTATGATTTATATATTTTGACACATTATTTAAATTACAACACATTAAGATTATCCTAGGTTGTTCATACACAAAATCAATGTATATCCTACATAATGGTTTGTAAAGATTTTAGGAATTAATCGATCATATTCCATAAGAGTTTCAATCAAGGTGTGCAATAAGGCTCATTTTCGCACACCAGTTCTTTATCAATTATAGATCAATATATTGTTTATAGGGGTTTTACCCCAATATAAATCTATTCTGGGGACACATTTAATTATCCTATTCATATATGGATATATTACTGGGAAACCAATAACTATATACTTTACCAAAATTATAATACAATTTCTTATAGTTTTCCTCATCCTTAGACTTATCCTTAAACATGTTCTTAGGGTTATCTATATGGTTTTCCCAACCTACGTTACAATGGATAACAATAATGTTTCTCAGATACCCACTATAGTGACCATCCAATGTCATACACAAAAATTACATCACTTTTTGGGTCATTTTATATATTACACCAACTAATGCCTAAAGACCATATTATATTAGGGCCTCTATATATATGGAAGAATTACAGTAGTACATAAATAAGATACATTATCTCCCCTAGGTTATCTATGACTAAACCATTTATTAAACACATCATAAATTGTATATATATTAATATACTAGGTAAAGAAATCATAAAAAAGGGTGAGATAAGAAGTACAGTAAGGGTGGACAATTGAGATTGGTAAGCATAATCATTATCATAAGCGTACAAGACCTTGACCAAAACATTATAAGATCATAAAGTACATATCAAAAATCATAATCAATAGTCATGGTATAAATATTGGTAGTTAATAAGACACAAATCTTAGGGGAATCATGAACATAAGAAATGATGGCATGATATTGGAATAAAACATGAAAATGTGGTAGACACATAAGAATATAAAATGATTTACACAGTATTCAAGGATTATTTGCAAGGAAAATTTAATGGAAAGGGTTCACATCTGAAACTGTCTCTGTAGTCATGGTACACTCCCTTGTATTTACGATTGAAAAAGGATCACTCCCAAGGACATCTTAGCGAACAATGTTTTTACTGAACATAGTTCACTCCAATTTTTATCTATATTTATATAATGTGTTGTAAATCATTACCCAATTCATTGTAGATAGATATATATCTCACCTATCTTATAAATAAATCATACATATGTGTGTCACATGATCAATAGAAATCATATAATAACCAATGAAATGAAAAGGGTATGATAAAAATTTCATCATATCATAACCTATGGAAAAGAGACATTGTCAATTATCATTTAATCAATAGAATAATCTTTGAGAAGATGAGAATTTTTAATGAATATAAGAAATATATGATAAAAAAGTTTCATAGAAATCATTCAATCAAAATATAATCCATTCAGAGAAATAATATGAATTTTTCCATTGGATCATATCCCAATAAGGATTGAGTAACAAAAAAAATTCATCTAATATGATTTTTTTTGAAATATCATTAAAAACATTTATTTAGAAAAAGATACTTTCTTCTTTGAAAACACATTTTTTAAAAACAAAAAACATTTTTGGAAACGATTCTCAATGAAAATTTATTTGAAAACATGTATAGGAAAATATTAAAACCATAGAAAAATAGGTAAATTTATATTTGAAAATGAGATTAAAATATAATTTAAAAAAAAAATTGAATACTTTTTTTAATCATGATTTTTGAATAAAAGTGATTTCTGACCGAAGAGAGAAATATGACCTAATTTTCTTGAAAAAATTTCTAAATTATCTTAGGTGTTGAAGAGTGTAAAAAATATAAAAATACATTTATATATCATAAATAACCATAGGATAATAATATTAATGAATTCATAATAGGCACTCACTTAATCTCAATACAGGTTGCTCGAGAATTCTCACTGCTATCAGAGATGCTGCTTTGATTCAAACTGCCTCTTGCAACAATTCTGTTGAGGACTTTGTGATTCTCAGAAGTCTCAGGTTTGTTGGGATTTACAAAAAACCGCGACAATTTATTGAGGTCTTCTGGAAATATCCTATTCCAGGGTGGATCAAAATAAACGTTGATGGAGCCTCGAAGGGGAACCCGGGTCCAGCTGGTTTTGGAGCGGTCTGTAGGGATTATCTAGGTCACTGTCATGGGTGTTTCTATGGAGGTTATGCCAGCACCACTTCTTTAGAAGATGAGATGATGGTGGTGATTCACGATATGTATTTTGTTCAAATTAAGGGTTGGGAAAACATTTTGATTGAAAGCAACTCTACATCAATTATCCAAGAAATATGGAATGGTGTGATCCATCTTTCCTGGTCTTTTACCTCTCGTTGGATGAGCAGTTTAGACTCTCTTAGAAATATCAGATATAATTCCACTCATTCCTACTGTGAAGAAAATATGATGGTGGATTCTATTTCTAATAAAGGTATCAATCGGGGCGTTATGTGGTTGGATAATCTGTTGGTTGACCTTCGGCCTCTTTTTTAAAGAGATTGTAATAAAATTTCATCTTTCATACTTTTGTAGCTTCCCCCTCTTTTTTCATTAATAAATTTTGTCATGGTCTTTGACCAAGACATTACACTTTAAAAAATAGGATAATAATATTAATGATAGTTCCTAATGTATAGATTATATGATTAAATCAATAGAAGTATAATCATGAAAACCTGATAATGATGAGATTGTAGTAAGAAACTGTTTACCCTTTGGTAAAATTGAATAAAAATACTCATGAGATAATGACATTACCAGAAGATTAAAATACTAATAAAATAATTAGATTAATAATATAACTCTTTAAAGTTATTATATACACCTCCTAAACGAATATATCTTTATAACAATAAATACATTGAAAGAAGAGAAATTGAGACAAAATTACTTTAACGATATTGTAACTTTTGAGCCTTAAAACCCATTGAAATAGAGATCATAAAATTCATTTTTAAACACAAACAATTGAAGGATAATAAAAATATAATACATTATTAGATATTATATACAACATAATAAATAAATTAGTGGTGAATAGGTAATTTATCTCATGGATATAAAAATTGAGATGATATTATGTTACCTTGTGTCTTCACTCTCTTAATTCTCATTCGAAACTCTGGTATAATAAATATAAGTTAATTATATATCTATCAAACAACCATATTAATTTATATAATCTCATATATGATTTAATTATGACTTATGTGCCCTGTTTAATAATAATTCTTTTTTAATGTAATTTTTTCTGAAATAACCACTTTTTTTTCATACATGTTTTGAATTTCCATTCTTAGTATTCAAAATTATACAATTATTTACTTATTTATATAATTTTTACTATGATTTAAATGTCAAACATATTCATTGTATATGTATTTATATTACTATAAAATATATATTAATTGGAAATGAATGACATTGTTTGTATAGAGAGTAGGTCGTATGTATGTATGAACGTCATTTTAATTTTCTTGTCATATTTTTGAAATAATGAGTAGTTAATGATATATATATATAAATATATTATCATTATAGTAGAGTAACTATTTAATATATTACAGACACACACACACACACACACACACACACATATATATATATATATATTAAAATCATGATTTCTACAATCCATATAATGTGTGAACAAATCATATCGCTTAGGGAAGGTGGTAGTAGACACATCCCCAAATAATGTTATCACATTCCCACAAAATGAAATTCATGAATGAATGTGTTATATAATCATTAAAGAAGAATAATGGAATAATCAATATCATATATATAATATAAAAATACTAATTCCATCATTGTTATTACCCTTGAAAAGTGGGAATGGAAGAAAAAACGACATCAGTTCACTTAGTAGTAGTTTATCTTGTAGGACCCTGTGACACCCTGAGAGGGGAGGGGTGAATCTGGGTGTCAGCCTTTTATTTTAATGGGATGGATCTTGTTCTAAAATTATTAGGAATTCATTAAATAGTTATGATAGATATGATTATCAATTAAAATTTACATGCAAAGAGACAACATAACACTTTTTCATAGTTCACCACTAAGGGAAACATTCGTATAGCATAGGCCAATAGTGTATTGATCATACAGAAATACACTAATATTCAATAGTTGTGGAATATAGAGACTCTTTAATAGTTACTCTTTTCTAGATCCACTTCATTTACTATATTTTAGGGATATCTCACTGCATCCCTCATAATTCTTCCATCGACTCCCCCTATCTCACTACCTTAGGATAAGTCTAACCTAGTTTATCAAAATGATGGTATATTCAATTGATTTTCATTGAATAATTTTTATCTATCCTGAATGAGACTCTTCATGCATCAATTTCTGGAGTTGATGCCCTCTGAAAACCCTTTATACCTAAATCTAATATTCAAAATTACATTTTCACTAATTTTCTTTTGTGAAGCTCAATCCTCCATCAAGATCAATCATTTAAAATGATCACTACATATAATAGTAAACTACTTTTTAAAGCTCCTTCCCCTTAATATAACTTCTTGACATCATGAATCACATTGAATTCATGGAAAAACCTTCCTTAGTGAAGCTCACTGAGCCAGCACAGATCAACGCATCATTGCAAAGCACTCAATACCAAGAATAATTGAAATCGGTCAAGAATAGAATAGGCTTTTCATGAACATCCATGTCACATAGAATCGCAGTTTCATGGATCATTACATGCTTCCTGAAAATAGAGTGATTCAATATTTTCTCGGTTTTTTTTGTAATAAATGAAGAGGGGTAGCCTCTTATTTATAGGCATGGCCAATCGCGAAGGAGCACCACCTACAACTCATTTTCTGTATTAGAAAAAATATATTTGCAGTGCCCCTCCATTTGTAAAGAACCACTAAAATTTGATGTTGTCATGATACTCTCTATCAAACCCCTAGCGCTATATCAATGATCCAAATCTCATAGTCGAAGAGGTCACCGTCACTGATAGCAATGCTCCAATTCTTCATCGTTCATGATGCTCATTGTAAAAACATATCACACCATAAATATTCATTATTCTTTTGAAAAACAAAATTCTAGAATCCCATCTTCAAAAATATCATTCCTTTTACATATTTTCATATGGCCATCAAGAAGAACCACTTTTTGTGATTTTTTCTATTATAAAAATTTTGGAACCAAAAAATTTGGAAAGCACTGGGAAATGATGCCACCTTCATTATTTCTTAGGACTTGAACTTTATGATCCATATCATTGAAATATCCTTGATCATCCATGAGAGGATTGATAAAAAACACAAACTATACTTCATTTTTTTCAGAGAACAACTTCAGTTCCAACACGTTTTACACAATAATAATGATTTCATATCCTATTAATGGAAGTGTTTATGATTTTAGGTTTAACCATTTACATAAAAACATATCAATATATTTACTATTATAAATATATTATACAATATTTATATAAGAATAATTTTTTGGATGTATAAAAAAATAAAAAAACTTATTGTGGAATGTTCTTACCTCTTCATGGGGTAACTCTTTTTGGTTTGCACCAAAGGAATACTTAGTTTTATTTCTGCCAAAAGTGAATCTTATATGATGCATTTAGATAATTTTTTATGTTTTTTGGTTAGTTTTGGTAAAATAAAGGGTCTTGGTATTTTTGATTATGTGAAAGAGTTTTAGTTAAATTTTATAGTGGAGGAGGAGTGACATTTTTGTAAATATAAAAATGGAAAAATTATTGAGATAAATAACATACATCGTGAGCCTCCAATTATGGTCCATATTATTTTCAATAGACTATATGGTGGAGAAATTTAGATTGTAAAAGCTTTTAGTTCATTTATAATTTTAAAATTAATGGTTATTAACTAAGTAAACTCTTGTTTTCCTCAATATATGTAATTCATTTTAATTAAATTCTGTATCATTTTGGGTAAAAACTAATTTGAAATTACTATACATTAAAAAATATTCTTTAACCAGATATTGAATCCATTTTTCATATTATAAAAACATAAGTCCAAAAATTAATTTAAAATTAATCTCACAGATTGGATGATATGATGAGTTTTCAATGTGAAAAAGTTCAAAATATTGAAATATTTCTATATCCAATATCAATGTGAAATTTGTTCCAATGACCTAAATTGGATGAATTTTTAAATAATAGATATATTTATTATTTAAATAAATATTATAACAAAAATTAACTATATCAATAAATTATATGAAAATTATTTTGACAATTAAAATTCAGTATTTTTTACTATTCATCAAAAAAGAAATATTTCCAAAAAATACCAAAAATTCACCATATGCTAATTTGATTATAGATTGAAAACGTAATCTTATTTTATCAAAATAAATTTCTAAATGTGTCTAAAATTAGTTTTATTAATGTTAAAAGAAAAAAATATAATTGATTTTCTTTGGGAAAATAGTATTTCCACACATATAATGACTTTATCAAAAATTGATTATTTTTTATCACTATGGTTCATTTATGTAAAAATATTATAAATTTTATTTAAAAATTAGTTATTAATATTATAATTACTAATTTTAATAGTTATTTTATAATATTATTTTTTATATATTAATAATAATGAAGAGTTGTTTCTTAGAAACTCAGCGTTTCGTGTAACGCAAGCTATGCTAATGATGAATATAACACAAGATTAACCAATTTAAGAGTTTAAAGAATGTTTAACTTAGTGTATCAATAAACACATTATGTCAAATAAAATTCTTTTTTTTTATAAATGTTTAATAAAAACGTGGGAAATTATAATAAAAAATAAGGATATTCATGTAACAGATCTAGGAATTCAGAAAAAATAAAAAAAATTCAAATCCTTGGATGAACCATAAATTGTATTTTAATTAGAAGTTAATAACACTTATGGTGATCATGATATGTGGCTTGGACATTTGTTTTGAGTGTAATATAAGGGGTAAACCCATGGAGTTTTACAAAAAAACATTCAATCAGATTTTTGGAATACTATCCTTGCGAATTTGGAATGCCTTGATTTGAATCCAATGGGATTACTAAAAGAAGTCATTATCCAAAAATATCATGGTGTACCTAAGGAGATCTTCCCATGCATTATATTTTTTTCAAGAAAAGATCAATTATATGAAATCAATATTATGCAATCATTACATAATTAAACTTATGAATCCATGTTGGTGTTCCAATTTTCATTCACATTAATGAATCATATGGAATTATTTGAGTTTTTCTCGTGGCATTAATGCATGGAAATCTATGGAATACTCATGGATTGCCACACCAATAGTGATAAAAAAATTACTATAACAAAAAACAAAAATATACGTGAGTAACTAATCATAAATAACATTTTAAAAGATCTATCCACTTAATAATTAATTAGAACCAACAATTTCTTGATGTGATTATTAAGAACACTCATGGGTTTTTAGTTTATAATTAAAGATTATTTTCAAGTTAAGTTAGTTGAACACTCTAAAAGAGTGATTTATATTGATTTTGTGAATGTCAAACAATGTTTAAGGGATATTTAAAACCTCACAATCATTTTCTTGAAATATAACTAAAGGAATTAAAATTTTTGAGGCAACAAACAACAAGTATAATATGTGGACCAATAATAAATTTAATTAATAGTGACACCATTTTAGAAAAGTGATCGACCATCTATATTATCCTTGTGTTTGAAGTCATCCAGTATTAGTTTCATATTTTGGCTTGAAAAGGGAAAATGTAAACAAGAATAAATCCCTTCAAAAATGGAATTTTATCTTGAATGAATATCACACCCAATACAGGAGGATAATGATTGAAAATAATAAAGAGGAGTGATAGACATACCAAAGGGGAAGTAATATAAAATAAGTTGATTGAATTAGATTTCAAATATGGATTATTTACAAAATAAAATAGGATGATGGTGTGAGATCTATACTTGGGATTTTGTGAATGAAACGTGAGAATAAAAGGGGAAATGGTTTTAAATAAAGGAGGAAAATAATTTTAAAATTATAATTTTTTAAGGGGCACACTATTTTTCAACATAGTTTTCCAAACTGAGAAAAAATCATTTGATGGTCACTGACTCTGAGCCCACACCACACACTCTCCAGGTTCCTGGCAAGATAATCCATTTTCGGTGCACCTATATTAAATTTCAGGTAGAACACAATCATGAAACCCCTCTTTAATTATTTCAAAAACCATTATTCTCCCTATTAGTGATGATCCATACAAGGCACTGTTAGTTCAAATTTTTCACTAATTGTGCTCTGTAAATATTTTCTCTAAAAATCATAGCTTCGTCCCTCAAAAATCCTAAATCTTCTTTTATCCTAAATTCTCCATTAGGTACCTCCTATTAGATAACAAAAAAATAGAATCAAAATTATTAGATCCATTTATAAATGGATAAACCGGTATTCTAAAACCACATATCCATAAAACTACTCATCCCCATGTTTCCCTTTAAATGGTGGTTGAGATTCATATGAGAATAACTATTTCAACTGTGCGCATATATCGTAATCCTATTTTCAAGACTTATCTTTAAAAAGTGATGATTATATAACACTCAAACCCTAAGAACTATCCTGTATTGATGAAAATTCATGATATGAAAAATGATATGAAATATATAGTCCTAAAAATAAATATAATTCTCAAACAAAACATAATTTGTATCAATAACATGATATGTTCTAGAGTTAGGTATGTATTGAGAAGAACCATGGAAGAAATTTTTCATTCCCATGAACCAATAAGGATAATTTATCTAATATTCACCCAGACCAACCATTGTAAGATCTTGAAAGCCCAATGATTATATTTTACAACAAACACTTACTCTTAATTGGTTGGTGAACCAATCTAGCAGAAAAATGTATGAAAAACCTATACCCTACATAAAACTCCAAAATTTGGTGATAAATATCAGAATATTAGTTTTTACTAGACATAGACATAGCCAGATGATTATTTATTAGCTTTACCTATACTAATTTCATCCAAATGAGATGAGGCCCTAGTCATTCTCCATCTCCCACCTTTATCCAGTTTATAGGATAATGACAAGGATAACCATATAAAATGTCATAAAAATCCATTTGGATAGTATCTAAAACAAAATTTTTATAAGAATAATTTATATGAGGAATGTGTTTCTACAAAGTGCCTCTAAAATTAAGAGACACGAGTCAAGCATGTCCTCAAGTAATTTTATATTGTTATTAGATGTATTGTCGGTCCTATGGGTTTCATGTTGTACTCAAAATCACTTGAGAAACCAAATCCTATTGAGAAACCCTCCAGAGAGAAGAATTTATCCAAACAACCCTATCTAATATTATGAAACAAGGAACCTGATTATGTCTTATGATATCTTAGATGTAATTTGTCTCTTCATCATCCACTGAGAAGGTCTCCCAAAAAGGCAATAAGTTATAGAACTTTATTAGCATGTAACAAATTATCTACACAACATTATTTACTTAAGGTGACTTCATTATACCTATAATGAAATCCATCGTGGTGTTATCCAATTTTTTACATGCTATGGGTAATGGTGGAATGTGAAGTACCTCCCATTGGTGGTGTTCATTCACTTTCTGACAGGTGGATCACCTATAAAAACCATGAAATCACTTTTTCATTCTAGGAGACCAATAAAACTAGTGTAAGTCATAGTACATCATATTGAGTTCAATATGTAATATCTAGAAGGAAGAATGATATTCATGCATCAGTTCCTATTGAATTTCTATTGGTACACATACATTACTATAGATATGGAGGATTTCATCATCATCGACTACCCTTCCATGAATATTTTCATCACATAAAACACTTTCTATCTAGTCTTACACTTCAGGATCTCATATATTTACCCACTTCACTCTTTACAGATATGACTATGTCACTATAAAATGTACATAAAATATATATATAAAACTAAAGAACATGCATATGAATTTCCACAAGAATATTAATCATCATCCATTCATTATTGGAATTTGAACATCCTAATATTGGGTATTTTATCTAAAATAATTAATAAATGCATTTCCCCATCATGGCCAGTAAAATATTATGGTAAAAATTTAATGATATTCATACAATATTTTCTATCTTAGGTACTAATAAAAATGACTAAATATGTATTTTAGATACTCATAGTTCATGTAGAAGATGAAATATTCCCCCATTAGTCAATATCTTTTACAACGTAAAGAATTAATGACAACTACTAAGTCATGTTCAATCATTGGAAAATTATACTAATGTGTACTCAAATGTTGAGACCTATAGGCTACCACTCATTCCCCTTACATAAAAAAATATTCGAGTCTGATGTCATATATGTAAGAATAATCATGGAAGACTCTAGAAGGGTCTAGAAAAATCAGTATATCCCATGAGTTTAGTCACACATTCCACTTTAAAAAGGCCTTCATGAATTCGTCATACCATAGAAACATTTCACCTTTCTTGGTAAACTCTATAAAATCCTTCATACATTCTTCATTCCAAAAGTTTCATTTTTGGGTCTTATAATAGAGACAATATTCAATAAGTTTATTGATTGTGATGTAATTTTGTCTGTAATGATAATTTATATTTTGTGAATACACAAATATATCAACCATCAAAACTAAAATAATGGAGTCTTGGTACTAGTGAAAAAACATATTCATTAAATAAATGAAAATAGTGGGCACATTATTTAGACTGAAGAACATTAAATTACATTCATAATGTACTTAAATACATCATAATGTTTAATATGATATATCCAAGAGTCTAAATCTTACATAATAATATCCCAATCTCAAATCTATTTTTGAGAAGACTAAGTATCCATGAAGAAGGCTCATGATAATTTTTTAATGATAATTTCACTATAGGGTCTTAACCCAATAATTATTCAACAGTTTGAAATAAATATGTATCCTTAGGGAACCATCATCATTATTGTAGAAAATCAAGGATGAATGATAATGAGATGTAATGGGTCATAAAAGTTCTTTATCTTCCAATTCCACCAAATGCATTTTGACTTACTAATTATCTATAAAATATATCTTGTATAGAGTTATAGACACGATTATCACCCCCAAAACCTGATCAATGTTAAAATATTCCTCTCTCATAGGTGTTATCCAAGCAAAGTAATCAAGAATGACATTTCTAAATTTATCCAATACACAATGGAAAATATATTATCATACTCCTCGATCATTAACAAAAATATTCGACATATATGACAAAACTCCACCAATCCCATGATACTCAAGTATTTCTCAACTTTCCAAGGCATCCCATTCTATCTAGTGATCATACATATAACCCACTTTGGAAATAAAAGAAATCATTTACTAATAAAAATGAAGTGGACATGAGATGGCACTAAACAGTCCATCCTTATGGTTATATAAAATGATGTCATATAAAGAAAAAAATGTTGCATATAAATGGGTAACAATCTATCTTAGTAGGAAACACCTTACAATGGTGAAAAAATTATATATATTCTCCGAATAGTGTATCAAGATATATTTCCCTAAAAATGAATTCAATTTCTTCCCAAATAATATAAGTGAAAGACTCAAATATAATGACAGTGAATATCATATTTGAAACATAGATGGTAAAAAATTTGAGGAAACTCAAATTGTACATCGTAGTGTGGATGTACTGACACTCTACTTCTCTTTAATTGGATGCACTCCATTTAATTGTTATAATCAACAACCCTTACTTACTACCTAGAATCCTAGAGAGCGTATGCTATTTTTGAATTTTACATCAAAAGATTGACTACATCTACCATAGCTAGTACCTCATCCTAATTACATAGTGGTAATATAGAATAATACCTAGAATAGAACTAATATTCCAACCCTGGAACCTATATCTGGTGTAGATCATCTCTCACTATACATCTATGGAATTTTCATCTAAAATATATGACGATGAAATTTTTTTCTACAAGCATTAAAATGGACTATGTCCCTCTCAGATTGATGCTTTATATGACCATGAATTCAAAAAATAAAGAATAATACATAAATTTGTTTTTTAATAATCATAATTATATTTCCCCAACCATAAACCTTAAGAAAATGTTTCCTTTTACTAGATGAACCACTTCACTTCCTCATGAATGAACCACAATTTGTTTCTCCATCAGCTTCCCTTATATTACAGATGGAGCCGAGTCCATGATTAACAATTTCAAAAGGGGTTGAAAAACAAAAAATGACCTAAGGTCATATTATGTATTTAATCGCAACCTTCAAATCCTCACCCTAGATATCCCATCACAATTAATGGTGGGAGTAAATCATTGGAGATCCATGAAGTGAGATGAGTAATATAAGAATTAAATAATATTGTACTCTATTATAATGAAAACATTAACTTAACTAGCTCATAGAAAATCTGGGAAAATTTAATCATTGAAACTAGTATAGAAATATCTCATTATCATACACTAATATTGACATAATTTGGTCAAAAAATCCAACCCTTTTATGAATTATTTACGAAAAATGTAGGCTAATAACATCATAGTCATATTCTAAGGAGTATCCATATACTAAAATATAAAAATATTATCCTAAATCCACACTTTTTCCAATTGTGGACCACATTGACTACATAAAATAGGTGGTTTTTAATTGAAACTCTTTAAAAAACAAAGACAAAGTTTATGTATCCCATATAATTTGATATATTCACTAATAAAAGTGGTTGAAATTAAATCCAAAATGAGAACCAATGACCAATACCAGAATTATAGGTGGTACTAACGAATGAACCACTAGTGGTAATATTGGCAGAACTATTATTGTGTCAGGTCCCACAAATCCAGGAGAATGGTCATCTCCACCTTTCTACTACTCAACCTATTTTCATCATAGAGGAATATATCTACAATGAAAAGGACATAGTATGGAAAAGATAAAATGTGAAAAGTATTACACGAGGGATAAAAATGATATTATAGTGAACTAACTATGATAGATATGGTCTCAAACTATCAATGTTTAGGGTATGATTATAAGACAATAACTAATGGTTTAATTTTATAGGATTTGTTAAATTGGTAATAAATTCCATGTTATTGTGGAAAATCCTCTTTATGTTGTGATTGAATTCGCAATTTAATGACTAAATTTTCATGTAAAAGTTATAATTAATGAAAATAAAATCAATATAAATGTTAATTAAGATTTATATCCATTATAAAGATATAAATTCCTAATAATTATATGTTGTAATTGGGATTCATTGTTACTATAACCATCCTTTTACATCTATTCATAGAATGTAACAATTATTAATATGATATCTTCATTTAAGATATCATTATTCCTAATTTATAGAGTAAAATCATTATAAATTACATATAATAGACATTTAATGAAAAACAATTAATTAGTCCTCTCATGTAACAAATGAACCATTTTATAAACATGTCCTTATAGTTTAGTTAAGGTTCCACCTCTAAGAAATGTTGGAAAACTTAGTTAAGTTTGGTGAAAAAACAATATGTTACTAATTATTTCATCTTTTTTCAATAGTGAATAATATAAATTTTACAAATATATCAATCAAGGAAAATATGATAAGTAACATGAAAAGTAATAATCATGGAATGGTATATTCAAAGAATATATATAAAATTTTCCTTATAATGATGAATGATGAAATAGTTCCTTTCTATATTGGGCCAGGGGTATATATTAATAACCATAACAAACATCATAGTTTATGTATGCCACCCAATGATAAAAATAATACAACATTCATAATAGAAATCTAGAACAACATGTCATATCACTAGTAACATGCGATTACCTCCAAACATGGTTTATCTACTCCTAATAATAAATTATTAAAAACATTTAACACATACTATCCCTAGGTATACTAAAACCAAAATAGTAAGGAAAAGGAAAATAAAACCTACGATTTAACTTTATGGCATCCCAAGTCTAATTATGTCATAAGTAAAAGCACATATGGGCCTCATGGTCTCATGTGCATCCACATATGCAAAAGGATTCCGACTAGTAGAGTGGGTGTATAGTGGTTAGCTGGGGATAATATATCCTTTTTACTAGAGTAAACATTTGTAGAGAATAATATTAAACAATTAGATTAATATTATATAAAAAGATTAAAAATAATTAAGCAATAAAAGTAAAGCATACAAACAAAAATAATATATACATGGCAGAAAAAATTAAAGCATATAGATTGTAAAATTTTATACAAACATGGAGAGATAACAGAGAAAGGTGACATGCATACACTAATACATGTTAAAAAATAAAAAATTAATAAAGAGATAAACACTATAGAAATCCCAGGAATTGGTTCTATCCTCTGATCCAAAACATTGATCATGAAAAAATAATCAATCATATATGGTCAATAACTTCCCTTTTTTCTTTATAACATCCAAAAAGTCAATATGGTAAACAAATGTATACTAGAATAGGGTGTGAGTAAAAACAAGTATGTATCCACCTATACTATCTAATGAAAATCTAAGATATGAATAAAAATTTAAAATGAGGTGAAAATTTTAATTTAATGGAAAGGATAAATAAAATAGGAACAATGAATAGAGTAGGCTACCCTATGGATACCTCAGTGACAATACATACTTTGTCTTAAGATGTATTTCATAAATCATGTGACCTATAAAAATTAAACGGACTCAGAGAATATATCCCATGTTTCCATGGTATAAAAAATATGATACATTCATGGAATAGGTCAAATAATTCATAAACAACACACCTATTTGAAATATAAGGAAGACAGATTGAAAAATTGTCCTTTGGATGTCAATCCAGCATAATGTGATCAACTCGTGAGGTTGGGAAATTTTGTTAGAGATTTATCCGTGGAGTGAAAAAAATAGTATTTCACTATTAAATTTTTTTAACTGGTTTAAGGAAAATTTTACTTTTGTGTATGGAAGGCCTCAATTTTATTCCCTGTGGATTACCTAATGTTGTCCTTATTTGAATACATCTTGTCAAACCTATGGAGAAAATCACTAGTGTTCTATGTTTTCTGGAGAGTCTGGATGGGTCTTACTATTTAAAGCTAGGGAATCTAACATATATGAAAAAACATAATCCGTATGTGTGTAACATAAGGAATTCACATAAATAAATAGGATGAAATTCTATAAATTTTATCATGTCATTCTTATTAAGAAATACATGTCCTACTAAAGGTGTTAAACACCTTAAAATAGTGTGAAAATTCACATAAAAATAACTACTGTATACACGAAAAAGTAATTCTACAGTACAATTTTTGAATTCAATCCATTTAATAATTAATTATATTTAATCAGTTCCATATGTGACAATTCAACACACTTAAGAGGTTTTAATTTAAAAATAAAGAACGGTTGGCATGGGTATCAAGTAAAATACACCCATGTTGTGGTTTGGGTTGAGGTTGTTAATCTCTAGAAGTGTCTAAGGGTCTAAAAACATATCACTATCATGATATATGTATCTAGTTAAAGGGAAAAAATTATAAGAATCACATGGAATGTGATTAATGATGTATTATGGAATAATTTTAATGTGGTGAAACCTAGAAGGAAAATTCATAGAATACATACCTAATCCATGTGGTTGTCTCCTTATCTAGTATTGGACTATAATTTTGAATATAATGGGATGAAATGGATAATCAAAAAAATACAATTATAATATATCATATTTTCTTCTATGTATATTACCAAAAATACAAGAATTGAAAGGGAGAACATAATTAATAGGATTATCATACCTAATGAGGGAAACACAACTTGAATAATGATGATCAAAATGGATTTAGAACAAATTATATTATCTAAATCCTAGAGGATGAAGATGAGAGATATTTCATATGGGTTTTTTTGATAATTGGGAGAAGAAAGGGGAAATTTTCTAATGAACTGAGTGGATAATAGAAAATACATCTTCTTTAAGGGGAACATTTTTTGGACAATAAGTCTTCCAAACCATGCACTAAACATTTGATGCCCACTATCCATGAACTAACACCACACATGATCTCGGTACATTATTTAAAAAAATATCATGCACACTTTCCTAGGTTCACATAGAGAAATTTTATGGTATATCATGTCCTTGATACATTTATTTCACTATTTGAAAAACCATGATTCACCCTCACACGACAACACAATTATTGTGTGTAGTTAGAATTACCCATATGAAAACGGGGGGAATCACCCTATTTCTATAAAAAAATAGAAAACTAAGCCAGAAACCATGCTAGAACACTACTAAAAACATTATAACACCGTTACTTATATCCATTTATTTTTAAAAAAAGTTTTAGATTGAATATTAATGTATCCATATGACAATTTAAAAAACATGGATTTTAGATGTTGAATAAATGTAATAGTTATATATTATTAATTCAATATAAAATTTTATATTTAAAATATTCATAGACCTATTGAAATATATTTTTAACATATCAATTTTTAAATAAATTCCAAATAAATTGTATAACTTATTCTATAGAGTAATCTATATTCTAATAATTAAATTAAAAATGAATTTAATTAGGACCAATGGAAACAATAAATGTGTGGCCATATAGGCTAATTCCAACAGGATAATGGTAAATTGTTGAGTTTTCCTAATTTTCAATGCATACATCAAGTAGAAAATAATTTTACAAAAAGAATGATGTTAATGTTAAACTGTCAATAACCAAAATTGAATGCTCATTGTGTTGTATAATTCATTTACCATGATAACTCATCATGAAGGTTTCACACACATTTAATCAACACATATATGTGATGTTTGTTTAATTAATTATCCTAAATGATACAATCAATGAGGAATAGAAGTGGAATTTAATAATATGGATCAATTTAAATCAATAGGCTATGATATAGACATTCGTAAAAATGAATGAGGAAAATTCTTCATGGAATTATTCATTAATTATATATCATTCATTACAAACCCAGGGTATCCTATATTATAATGAATATATAAAATCACATATTTTATGAAACATTAATGTTCATGATTAAAAATATTTATATATATATATCCATATTAATATTAAATAATATGTATCTTTACACATTCTCAATGACTGGAATATCAAAAGACACAAATTATGTTGAATTCTTATTAGCAGGATCGTCCTTATAATCTTAATGCATAGATATTTCAATGTGAAAAATTTATGAGATTAATTATCATTCACTTATGTGTAGTAAAAAAATAATATTAAGAATAATTTTTCTCCCATCATATTACATCCTCAACCAAAAGACTATGATTATGAATATAATTATATATGTTCAATGTTTCCATAAAAATGAGAATCTAAATATGATATTTTCAATGTGATATATTATATATAATTTTATTGAATTAACATAACATATCTGAATCATAAATATGTGATAAGATATTTTTAAATATTAACATCCATTATTATATAATAAATAAAATTTAAAGAAAATATCCCCATGACACCATATCCACAGAAATACATTAGACTTTCTGATAGTGCGCTCTGAACATCATGATAATAGTCCTCCTTTATGAGTTGATGGATCAAAATTTCTACTTGTTTACCATTCATTATATCTTATAGTCAGGGTACTCTTTTAGGATAATGTTATCTATCATTCCTCTCAATTTCGTTCTCGAGATGAACTAGACATCCACATAACATTGAATACTCACACACATCATTATTTTTCATCCATAAATGAATCATGATTCATAACTCAATATCATTTTACAATAAAAATATGTACAAGGTACTAAGAAATATTTATCAAGTGTAAGTGAGTTATGAGTATATTCATGTAGTTTTATGTTTAGTACCGAAAAAATTATAGTGAAATTATATTTCGAATATTTTGATTCTAATTGAATTTAGATACATCCAAAATCTTTTGTAGGAGTGATGATATCATTCCAATTTGGAATATATTTTCTCTTTTTAACTAACCCATAACATTTCATTTTAAATCCAATTTCATGTCGCCTATTTAAACATAATGTTTACATGGTTTCATTCTATTATCATATGCTATTAAAAATCAAATTAAAGATGTCACAAAAGGAAATTCTTTTAAATCACATGAAATATTAATATGAATGAACCTATGATCTGGAATGTGAATTTTAATCCTAAATCATATATTATTATATTAATATTATTATTTTTTATGACTATGAACTCAAATGATCTTGTAGAATGATCCAATTTCATGTTCATTATTAATTTATTATGATGATTTTAATTTCCTATAAAAAATTTATATAGTTAAAAGTTTTAGAATTTTCTCATAAATCATATTATGAAGTTAAGAAATTTATATAAGACAAATATTTTGAACCTTTCACATTAATTATTACTCTCCTTCCACTTCCATTCTCATGTAACTACCAAAAAACATAATATTATCTAAATAACATATGAAAGGATCATATGATCTAAAAAATTCCTATGATCAACACTTAGATTACCTTTATGTAGCTCAAAAAAAATATTTTTACACATATGTAGACATTTTAATCATGGATTACCTCTATATAGAGAATATCCCATTACCTTTATATTGGGATTAAATGATTTATATTACCCTAGAATAGTTGTTGACTAACTATCAGTAACATGATTACTTATGGTGTTTCTATTAGACATGCAACAAGTTGAAAAAAATATAGATTGTATTTTTTATCCCATCCTGATGCCTTCAACATATAAACAATGTAATAAACATTTTTTCACTATAAATACAATCATATTGCTTGAAGACCATAATGTAAACAATCTTCCAAAAAATTTCCACTTTTTATCCAACGTTCGTAATAGAGTTCAAAGAAATGAAGTCTTAAAACTCCATTATCACAAGAAAATGGAATCATGTCAACAAAATTATTTACCAAGATACATAATCATGCATGAAATCCAATAAAAACTCAGTAATCCATAATATTCCTCAAAGCATCATAGCCACATTTATTAGTGAAACTAATATTAACTTATTGATAAAAAATCACATATATTCTTATATAAGTCCATAAATCATAAAATTTATCAATTAATCTATGGAACTAATACAGATTTATGGAATATAGTAATTTATGGGGTATGAAAATCAATTAATTGATATTATATGAATAATGATTTTTTTGATAGTTTTCATGAGTAGTTATGGTATAAGGGAGATAGTTTTCAATTAAGAGAGAATAAATTTATAGATTATACTTTTTTTATAGATGATTATAAAATATTAGAGTAATTATTATATACGAATAGAGTCTTTCTCAGACTACTATTGTTTTACATTGGAGTTCAATGTTAGTGATTAGATTATTATGCTAGTTTTACCTAGTATGAGACATCAATGTAATGAGAGGATTAGAGTGTTCGTTTTGTAGTACATGGGGAAATTTAAGATTATAGAGATGTTAATAAGGAAGATTATCAAAAAAATCCACATGTTTCATTAATTATAAATAAATGAAATTTGATTTATAGAAATTAGTGGATATCATTGGATATATGAAGAGTCAAATGAGAATATATGAATCCAATTATAGATGATATGTTTCATGAAAAATATTTCTATTCTAAGGCATTAGAGTATAAAATATGTATAGAATATTTTTAGATGATATTGTTAAAAAAATTTATGAATATACATTCATAAAAAATGAATATATATATATATATATGGATCTTGTGGTTGAATATTATTAGATTATTTTCATGATCATTATATGAGTAGTAATATGTGGATTGATGGATAAGGTAAACCAACTTGAATAATATCATATATTTTACATAAACATGTTTTTTGTAGCTTATAAAGTACCCACTAAATGAATAGTTTTATTCTATTGAGGGTGTGGTTTTGAGGTTAGTGGATCTATTCTAATACATCTATAGAAAAATCTATGTTGAATAGACTTGGAAAACTAATGAATAAATGATTTTCTTATGGAATTATATAAATAATATAGTGTAATTCCCAAACTAGAAAAGGGCATTGTATTTTTAAAAATCTAGTAGTATAATTATATAAAACATAAATTTTATCCTTTGTATTTCATTGATGAATCCTTCAGTATTCAACGACCATTCATCATATTAATTTTATAAAATGATTTTACAATTATGGATCTAAATAACAAACAAACAATCTCTAAATATACCACATCTGATGTAATTTCCCCATTAATAAACTACATTTATTTATATATGGTGTAAAATAATTCTTAATTTTAATTTTTTTAAATTACTATAATTTTTTTATTTTCAGATGAAAAGTAAATTTTTAATGAAATTTTATTTTTTAAAAATTATTTCCTTAATTAATTTTTAATTTAGATATATTTAAATTTTGTTATGTATTTTGAAATTACATTTTTAAAAAGTTTTTTTTTATTTTTTCAATGAGATGATAGAATAAAAATTTACATGTGTTCTAAATTTAAAAAAAATAAAATATATCTCCCATTAAGTTGTGAATTAATGTTACATGTTTTTTTATTTTTTTTATTTTAATTTCATAATTTACATATGTAATTTGGAATTTTTTTTATATTATATACCCAAATTGGGTGATTCTATATGTGATAATATGTAAGTGTCTATAAAATATCACTTTTTACAATATTTTGTTATTTATCCATGATTAAATGATGCGATCGATAGTTCATAAATTTTTAAATTTTTTGGATAATGTTATTCAAGGATGAATTATAGATTAAATATACAGGCTTTACATTTTCAGTGACTTGGAATATGATTTCATACTGAATTTTGAGATTTCTATTTTGTCTTAGGATGGAATGGATAAGTAGCACTTAAATATTTGACATGTTGTCTAAATATATATAGATAGGTTTTAATTTTTTTTTATTATATGAGAGTGATAGAGATAATTATTATGGTCACTTTATGAACATCTGAATTAAATGCGAACTACGTATGAGGTGAAGTGTCCCATGGATCGTGCAGTCACACTGAGTGAGGGTGGGGGGATCAGATATAACTTGTTTTACTATTTTTTCAGTAATCACCTTTAAACCTATATCACCTATTAGGATGAGTACATCTTTTATGAAATGTATAAAGTTTATGAGACACATCATACACTATTTTTACAGGATTCATTACTAAGTATTATGTCCTTACTGAAACCGGTTATACCCATATTTTTAGATTCATCACTATATATAGATAGTTATAAATAGGGATGGTCTTATTCCCATAAACATTGAATCCCATTGTGTTCCACTATATAGTCCCACTAAAGATCACATGTAACCACCTAAAAAAGTGACTCATGGGTCCCATATGAGGATCATTATAATATATCCCAAAATGTTACCAATATCACACTGGACTGATTGAGAGACTAACTAGAGACTTCTTCTACTTCAATGTACCACTGATTACTTCCAAAATCCTGGTTCATAAAAGATATGACACATTTATTGGATAATAACATGATCTTACACCATGATATTTTTATACCACACTATCATATGTACAATCCAAGGAACATTATACAAATTCTCTTCTTTTTCAAATAATACTGATCACATGTAGATGGTTACAAGCCTCAGTACAATAGCTCATAAAAAAATATGACTTCCTCTACTACACACCCTTCCGTTCTGATCACTAAATATCTTATATATAAAATTATTCTGAAATAATTCTCCTTAATAATTTTTAATAGACTGCATAATGACTTTGAAAGGAAAATTTCATTTGTAATTGTAAAAATTCAGGCATGTATAAAATACAACTCTGGGATTTATTTATTTGTTAAATAATGAAAATGCACAAGCATCTTGCTACACACTTCCTTAACTATTATTAAATACTTTCATTAGAACAATTTATATTATACACACACTATCCAATATATGTTAATCAAGGTATGAGTATTCATAGAAAAATAAATTTTCATGAAAACTATATTCTTTTAACACACGCAATTCATTGTTTCTTTGAACATATGATATTGAAGCATTTCCACTCTTCTTATTTGAACACTGGTATATGAACACACACAAAACTTTCACAACCATAGTGAAAATCATGTGCATGTACAACACGAAATACTCATCCTTCTCAATTTAATTTTTGAGTCCTTCTCACACTGATCACACAATCCATTTATGATTTCAACATGCTTCACACAATAGTGTAGTATACAGTATTCATGGGTGAAACCACTATCCTTCCTACAATAAGAGTGACATCTTTTTGTTCTTCAAGAAATACTAGGAGAAGAATAAATAAATATCCTAATTTCATCATGGAAGCCAGTTACATCTGAAAGCTATCTGACTGTTGTAAGAACATGTTAAACACTCACATCATTCTTCTCCTCTACTAAAATAGTAGGTTCACAAAACTTGTTCCTTTCATGAAATAGAGAGGATCTTACTAATCTGTTTCAAACTCGGTGATATTAAATTATATCTAGAATATAAATTTTCTAGTTACACAGAATGATTCTATATTGGGGTATTTATAGGAAACATTCCATCGATTCTACTCATTTGCACCAACTTACATGAAGCATGCAATGCCTACGACAATAAGCATCATTATAAAAAACATATTAGTCCATGTTCTATCTCGTGATTCCGATCTATGTTTTAACATGAAAAAAAAATTCATATTTTTTAGGTCAACATTGAATTTTTATGATGTTGAACTGGTGATCAGATTTTATGGATTGTTATTCAGATGATGATGGTATAAAGTTTTGTTGCATGTAGAACACTGGGGCGAGGTCGAGCTCATCACTCGGTTTTAACGGTGCAAATTAATCTCACTGGAGAATTCTATTAATATACATGTGTTTTAATAGCAGAGATACATTACTCATCATAAAAAATTCCCACATGAAAACATAAAGATATCAAAGGCTCCATCATAATACAGGGCATGGGATAAACTGGACAACATTGGTTACTATCCTCACTCTGAGAATACACTGGAGTTTTTCTCATGCCGAAACAATTCTCCACTGCCATACCACCCTTCATGGTGGCTCACTGCCCCCATGCACCTCCATGTATGTGAGCCTTGCATCCCCTCTACCATCGTGTTGTCCTGGCCGAGGTTGTACCGACTCACCAAAGGAGTGGTATTGAGTTTCTCATATCATTGGCATGATTTGCCACTTTTTTATATACACTATATTAATAAACTTTTCTATAATCCATATATTGTGAAATGAAAATATACTCAAATGTTTCATAAAAAATAAAAAAATATTTTTCATGGTTCTACATCTTAAAAACATTTTGGTAAACATTATGTCAACTGACTAATGAGCCATGTATTGTGAACTTAAGACCATCTATATAATAGTCACTATAAAAACTCATTGAATTTTCCTCTTCCTAACTAATTAAAACCAATTTCATCCTTAAAAAAGCACTTCCTTTATTAATGAGGTTCATGAAATGAGACATTTTAGAGTATAATGTGACTAGATAATTTTTCTAAAGGTAAAAATATTATTTGATTGTTTAAGTACGTGTAATTACAATATGTAATAAGGAAAAAATGTTATTATCCAATGGAGTTATCTTTTTATAAAGAGTTTTTAATAAGTATATGTAGTTATTAATAGTATGGAAAATTTTATGTTAATAATAATAAAATATATAACATAATGTATTTTATTTTTTTAATCAATGGAATGTGTATAGCCTTGTTATGTTGAGTAATTCATGTTATGTTATTGATCAAAATAAATGGTCATGGATTTTTATTTATGTAATGGGAAGTGATTTATTATTATTTAACATGTATATATGTTAATGGTGTGTAGATGATTGAGAAAAATTCCAAGTGGATTGGTTCTATTAGTAATGTCCCTTTATTAAAATATACTTTTAATATTGTAAAAACATTATGATGTGAACTAAACTCTTCCTAGTGGACTAAAATGCGGTTAGATAAAATGGACTTTTAAAGGTATTAACATTAGTATACTTTTAAGTTTTTCAAATTACAATTTATCATATAGAGAAAAATGTTATTCGAAAATGGAATTATATTCATCTAAGAAATTATGTATAATAATACAGTGTTATTAAAAATATGATAAAAATTTTAGAAGATTATATTAATATATATAACATAAAATATTTTATTCTTGTTAATATCGAAAAAGTGTATAATATTTTTTTTTGAGTAATATGTGTTATGTGATTGATCATTAGACAAGGGAAAGTATTTTCATTTGTAAAATGTGAATTTATTATTTATTATTATACATCTACATATTTTACTGTGGAGTAAATTTTTGATAATCATTCTTAGTTTAATGGTTATATTAAACATGAACCTTGATTCAAATCAACTTGGAACATTGTAGAAATATTATGATTTGACATAAATTCTTACAAATGGTTTGATTATGTTACCCAAATACAAATGATTTAGGTTTATTGTGAACATTTTAATTCTTCATTGAAAAACACTCTACCATTTTTAGGGAATTAACTATTTGAATCATCTAAAATATGTTGGATGTAAGTTACTCATAGAGAGACTTGTACTTTTACCGCTGAATATCATTATATAAATTATTATAGTAATTTTTTTAATTTAAATCCCCTCCCAATATCCAAATTTATATTATTGGGTAGATTGAATGTCACAATATTGTCATTCTCCCAATATTGATAATTAATTTTTTGTTAAAAAGGTTGCGTCTTTTCCCTAATTAAAATTAATATTACATGGATTGAGAGTCTATCACTTGGGTTGTATCACTCCAAAATGAATATTATAAATATTATAGATTCCAATTACTGGTAAATTTATTTAAGGTTGTTCCTTATTACATACAAGAAGGTACATGATGACTCATCAGATAATTTTATATGATTAATACAATGATTTTTCATTTGATAATTTCATAGTGTAACTAGTATACATTTTTTCATATTTTAGGGGTTAATTTGAGGTACCCTACATAGGTTTATCATGGAACATTATATGTAAGACTTAGTGGATGTGAATAAATAATTTATTTGGGAATATATATGAGGTTATTGGACTTTTGAATGAGAGCTCATCTTTAGTATCATTATATTTATATCGACTTCAAGTTGCTGAATTAGTTAACCCTATGTGGGATATTTAGTAATCACTGGTTATTTGAGATGTTAATGATTCTAGGAATTTTGGATCCTTCAAAAATTGAATATATATTAGGGATTTGAGTTTATATTAATTTATCTAGGGGTAATGTGTCAATGTTTTAAAAATATAGAGTTATAAAAAACTAAAATTCATTATTTTATCCATTAATGTGGTTCCTACAAAAAATCATAATTGGAATCCTTGTTTTAGATTTATTAAGATAACTGATTACTGACTACTAAAGATGATCACTTTGATTATTTATTGAATATATACTCAATAATGAGTAAGATGAAAATTAAATATTAATGGTATAAAAAAGAATGAAATTTAATGAAATGGGTAAAAACATATAATTAATTCAAACATGTTTTTCCATAAAGAATTGATGAATATGAAAACACCAATTATTACACAAGAATTTGAAAATATTCAAATGTGTTGAAATATTATGTTCAATATGATGAATCACAAGGTAAAAATAATCTGTAGTGATTGAAGGTTTTTATATATTTTGGTGGGGAAATCTATGGGATTTAGTGAATATCAAGAATCAAAAATGTAATTTTATTCATTAAAATACCTTACACATAAAGGTGGATAGATACTTAAAATTTCTCATGTCGATATATATAAGAAAAAATCCTCTACATTAACAAAAAGTTTAAATGTCATAAAATTTCCCTCACAAATCAAAGGATTTAAATTTGATACTTCACGATATACATGGTCTAAATACAATAGGAACTAAGTTCCATATATTATTTGGGTTTCAATAGATTGATACTGCACAATGTTTTTGGACCAATGGACCATTTCACATAAATAGAGCCCATCCTGAGTAGATTAGAGCTAGTCATTACTTTATTACATTGGTACTATATACAAGTGATCACATCTAAAATGATCAACTAGTTTAGTTGTCTAGGAAATCTAAATACATACTTGAATCTTAGTTTACATATGAAGACACAAATTCCAACATATTATTTTATTTATTAATAAATCATTATTTTAGAATATCATTGTATATTAGTCACAATACACTTCATGGAATCACAGGTAGGTGAAACACTATAAAGGTGTGAGCTCAAATGGTTAGTATGTGTATGCATACATTATAATCCAATAAATTTGAAATAATATGACATAAAAATTTATAATACAATAATTAAATATAAATAAACACATGAGATTCAACCATATACATGGATATTATAACTAAAAAAATAATCACATATAAATTAATAATTGATGTCATAATTATTGAATGCATGATGTTAGATATCTAAAACATTTCATCGAGGCCTCATTCCTATACATATTACATAAATTGGCAAGGCCTTAGCCACCTAACCAAACATGTTTGTCTCATAAGAACCCCCTGTTCATTGAGGGTCTATGTAGTTCTAGGAGTCACCCATCACGTACTAAGTCTAATTAATTTGATATATGATTAAAAAATAACTCTTAATAAATTAGCCTTAAAAATTAATAACTATAAATATTAGATGAACTAGGATAAGAAATATCATTTAGTTCCCAAATGAAACTGAAAATATACCATATTAAGAAATATAGTGTATGGTATCATTATATTATATCGACAACGTAATACTAAAAAATGGTTTTCGGTAATACCAGAAAGGATTAAATATGTCATTGGAAAATTTATTGAAGAAAATACCCATTTCACATTGAAATACAGAATTTTATGGATAAATTTTTCCAAAATATGAAGGAAAACATTTAATTTAATTGTAAATATTCTATCATGTGATGTATTCATCTAAAAAATATGGAATCATGGTGGTATAAAATTTAGTTCATGCAATATATTTTAAAAATAATCTTTCACAATTTTGTAAATATAAAAAAGTGAATCATTTGAAAAAAAAAACAAGAAGTTTCTTTTTAACCAATTATATAAAAATTAAAACATGGGTATTAATGTCTTTAATAAATCATTGAATAATTTTAATAACATAATTTTATACATCTAGGTTCTAATATTACATGTTTGAGATTTATTCATGTATGAGAAGAAAATTGAAGGCACCTTTCCATTAAAAATTATTATAGTATATAGTGAAAACAATGAGAGAAAAATGGATGGGAAAAAATTACATAAATAAATAGAGAAATTGAAACTAAATTGGTATTAATGTAGAAATATTAGATAATAAACATTGTAGTACTTCTATAAACTCAATCACGAATAATGAAGATATTGTGAAACAAACCCTAACCTCATGATCAACTTCATTTATATAATTTCGAAAAACCTATATAACAAAAATATTTTTATTATACCTATTTTATAGATTCATAATCATATATATATTCCCATATATTTCATACTTATAATATGTCACTACATATTTATTAATAAATCACTGTTAAAATTACAGTTCCTGGTAATAATTGACTTTGTTTATTTTGGTATGTTTCAGTTCAATTTTTTGGTACTCATTAATTGATCATGGTTACATATCTTGAAAATGTTACTCATGAAATGAATATCATTTATATTCATTATAATAACATTTATGTTCATACATAAAACATTACGATAGAAAAATAAATTACATTGTTGATATAGATGGTATGTCATATGTATGTATAAAGGATGTTTTGATTTTTAAATGGGTGGGTAAAAGGAAATGTTAATATTGATTCAATGTTATATAATAATTATAATATCATATAGGTAATATATATTAATTACATATGTCATTAAAACCATCCATATCAAAAAAAATGAAAACAAATCACATCACTTGGTGGAGGGGGTTGTCCACATGAGCAGACGATAGACATTATTGTTTTCAAACATATTGTAATACAAGAAGGTAGATGAGATATTATAATTCTAGAATTATAATTCTGTCATAATTACTATATATGTATAATAAATATTTCATTATATCTCTCAATGATAGGTAGTAATAAGAAATTAACATCAACGGTTCGCAAGGAGGTAGTCCTACATACACAAGATGAGTGGTTTTGTTTCCCATTAGAGGGAATATGAGATATATATAGGTCACTACATAAAAATAAAAACATTTCAGTATATTTTATATTCTCTTTTTGTTATATTGTATTTACTAATAAATATGTTAATTGTTAAGAATATGAAACAAAGGATGATCTTGGTGAATACAATTTTATTTTCACAGAAAAGACTCCTTCAAATATTTTATAGAGGTCTATAGGGTTGAAATTTTGGAAAGAAAAAATCATATAGAAAATGTATAAGGAATTTTGGTAGATATTTAATTAGTTCTTTAGGAAAAAAAATGACTTAATTATTGTAATGAATATTGAGGATTATATTCCCTTTTATAATTGAGTTGAGAAGAAGACTTATATTTTTTCAATGTTTTAAAATAATATAAAGACTTATTATAATACAAATAAATCCTAAATAGTTCATATTTTATGGTGGTAAAGTTACGGTAGAAATAGATAAAAAATTTATTTTCAGAAATTATTTTAGTTATTTAAGAATCATCTTCATATATTAACCTATGGTAAACCTCTTTTAACTTTAACGTTGGTAACATATTGTTACTGGTTTTACTATTCATATTGTAAAAATTATGTTGAACATATTAACTATTATTAATTATAATAATTATAAATATGGAATCTATTTTATCATATACAAATCATATATGTGGAATAATTTCAAATAATTAATAAAAACTGCAAAACTGATGTAACGATGCTTTCCAATGATAATCCTTTCTGAATTATAAAAAGTATTTATCTCATAATAAAATATAAAATTCTTTAAAATGATGTAAATATTAATAATAATAATATAATAAAAATAATTTTACATATAAACCACTTTAAAAAATGAAAATTTTTAAATTATGTAAATAAAAAAGAAAATTTTAATAAAAAATTGTTATTTTTCCCTATTAATTAAGAAATTAATATTTAAAAAAAATTAAAATAATCATCGTATGATAATTTTTAAATTTATTGGTAAATAAATTGTTAATTTTTCTAATATAATTTATAAAAGAAAAAAAATTAATTATATTATTTTATCACCAAATTTATAAAATAATATTTCAGAGAAAATGATCATTTTGAAACACATAAGGACTTTATTAAGAAATATATTTCCTTTTTCTAAAAACATTATACTAGTTTTTAAATATGTTTATACTATTCCTAAATAAAACTTAATAGATATGTTATAATGTTATAATATATCTTAGTTTGTTTAGAATGTTGGTAGCTTGTATCACAAGCCATCGAAGTGATTAACATTGTTTAAAAAGAAATATATCGTAAAATAGTATAGTGTTGTATTCTTTCACCTAAAATGTTTTTATAACTCAAAATTATACCATTATAATTCAAAAAAATTATATAACTATATTCCATTACACCAACATGATCCCACGAAGAATCCTCAAATTTTTGAGTCCTCCATATATATTTATCCAAGTGAGTAGTCCAATTCCATAGCACTATATCTCTATAATACAAGAGTTATACCGATAGTTCTTTATTAGAAATATCATGCTCCAGTAGTATGACCTTTGGGTTTGTTATATGTATTGGATCACGTGTGTAATTATCTTGGAGTGATACATGGAACACAACATAAACTTGAGAGTTGTTCTATGGAAGTCCAATGTTATAAGCTACCAACCAAACATAATCAACAAAATTGAAGGGGACAACAAACCTAGGGATCAACATTCATTTCTTCTTTACTCTCATAATATTCAAATATATATAAATTTTTTGAAAAGATTTATCACCAACATTAAAAACTACATCTCATCAATAATTTTCATTATAAAATTTTAGTCTACAATGAGATATATTATTGTATTAATGATTTGTTCTGGAATTCTATGTCATTTCCATAGCAAGATCAGGTCACAATGACATTCACCCTCCAACTTAATCCTCAAATGTTGGATTTAAAATTTTCATTATATATTTTAAATCATAATTATCAAAGAAAATTCTTGAATTAAATATATTTTCATATTAATATTTTAATATAGAATTTTGTTGAGGTAAAAAAACCTTTTATATCTATAAAATAATATATTAGAATGTCAGCATGGGTTTAAATTATTCTCCTAGACTGACCATATATTTGAGTATTCTATTCTATACTAAAACTCAAATCGATATTTATACCCTTATGAATACTTCTCTAGAACACTGACGTAATACACAGACCTCAATAAGATTCAATTGAATAAGGTACTCTAGTAAATACTACCACTTTATTAACGTATATCCCAAAATGTTTCCCATGAGGGAAATATTTTTTAAAATAAAATATATTTTTGAAAATTTTAATGATGTCTAATACAACCCAAATTTCATTATATTCATTATAAATATTTTTAATCTTGAAAATTATATCCATGGTGATGTTTTATCATGTTTATTTTTATGGGTTGTGGTTATAGAATCCCATTATAAATCAATCTCTTAGCCTTAACTTATTTACATACATGGATCATAGATATGTAATCTACAATATCACCCTTGTTGTAATCCAACCAAAAATACTCATTTAGGTCTATAAATATATTCATACTTCTATGAAGAACTGATAATGATGAAATGTGATCCTCATTAAAAAATCCCTCTTCAATAATTGAATGGAACTATTAGGCACACAATTTCTTAATCTTATCATTCCTTCAAAATAATGGTTGAACTCATGAACATTTATTACCATTTTTTTCATCTCTACATCTTCCTTTTTTTGGATCTTTTCTCCCCCCAAGGATATATGGTTGAACACTCTTTTGATGAAGATAAATTTTCCCCCTTCCTAATTCAATATAGATCTATTAAAAAACTACAAATGTTGAACGATTTGTAATCCACATCATTTATCATCTTGAATGATCCTTTTGACACAGAGAATATTCTATCATTTTGTCCCTCTCATGGTGGTAATGTATTCAGAGACCATAATATTGTATCAACTCTAACCATATTTATTGTTGCATATTCATCTCATTATATGTGAATATATAATTTATGATTTTCTGATTAGCATATATATCACACCATCCTCAATAAAGATAAATCTTCCATTATTTTAGTGAAAAACAATAAAAAAGATAACATAAACTCATGAGACATGAAATTTTTCTCATAAATCATCAATTTGATGATTCATAATCTATCACAATATCAATATACAAGAGGATTATTTCCTGTACATTCATAAATGCATTAGTATGGAATACAACCCGATCTTCAATACAAGGTAGGGTATTCACATCTTTAATGACTAACATTCTCTTTAGTTCATTGAATATATCCCCACATTAATCTATATGTATGAACATAAACCCTTTCTGGGTAAACATTATGTGTGTATTTGTTTGTTCTAAGAATTATCTCACAATGAATCAATAACATCCATTCAAGCCGAGAAAAATAATGATTTCAGTTTCAATAGTCGGTGTAGTTAATTTCATAATTACATCAGTCTTTGAAGGATCCACTAACAAACCTTCACATGAGACTATATGAAATAATGATTAATCATTATGAAAACAAAGTTAACACATTGTAAAAAAATCATATAACTTCTCATACCTCATAACCTTCAGAAATATTCCAAAGTATTCTTCATTATATTCCTTTACCATTTAATATTTATGAATATCATCTATATTGGAATCTAAAAACTAATAATGATACTCTATAGTGACTCTATTCACAACATACATGATGATTTTAGGTGAATTTTCTTTTCAAAATATCATTACTGTAAATTCATACTTTCCATACTTCATATAGAAGGATGCCTTATATATAACCTACTAATTTATACATAGCTAATGATACCCATACCAAATATTAATCAAGTTAAATTGTAGATACCCTCATAGTTTATCAAACAAATCATCAATATGAGTTAAAACAAATTGCTTAATAGTGACTTTTTATGTTTTGGATAATTAATGCAAAGACATATTAACCAATCATTCTTCTTATCAAAATGAATAATTTATCCCCTTGATGAAAAAAACTTCAAAAGTTATCCCTTTTCTATATTATCATAAAGTCTATTATTCATTTTATACAACTCATTAAAGATAATTTTATATAGGGTCCTTGAAATATTCATTAAAATTGAATGATCTCTATTGAAAACTCAACATCATGATTAAGTGGAATACTATGAATTTACTCAGGAAATACATCATGATATTCTTGATTTACTAGAACATTTTTAATGTTGGTTTTCTCCCAAATTATTTTATATAAAAATCAATCAATAATAGGTAGAAAAATCCATTTGATATAAGTCATTTCTAATGAGTGTTTGGGTTATTACACACAATGATAGATGGTTTAAGGTTTATTTTGAATATCATTTGTAACTTCCCTCCCTCGTCAATTGATAATGGATCTATAAAGAGAAATCTATTCCAGGCCAAAAATTTCATCAAATTAAACTACAGGATGAATAACATGACTTGTATGATGAAAAACCCCACCAACATATATCAAAGTAGAGTTATAGACATCAAATGTTGTAAACATACCATTAGTATTTTTCTCCATTAACTCAATATCAAATCAAAGAGGTGGTGATGTGATTCCCTTTTTAAAATCATCAGATAAAAATATTGGGTGGAACAAAAATCAAATAAATCATTCGCAATACTAGAGTGAATTATAAGTGTACCATTCACCACATATCTTGTAACATCCACATTAGCATTAGTAATTAGATAATCTTGGCCTTCTCTACTAGACTTCTTATGGAATATATTGTATTGAAATGTTGGGAATTAGTTGGTATATTGACCCATATCTATAAAATTAAATCCTTATACATTTATGGACTTTCCATTACCCTTTCATTCAATACCATTCAGTACTTTTCCCCACATAGGACTCACAAAACTTTTTATTTTATTCATCGACCAATGTTTTTTATTTCAAATGTATCTCATGTTGGAGAATTACACTTTCTATTCTTCCCCTTATAAATTTTCTATTTATCATCATCTTCATCTCAAACATACGTTCATATTCATAAGACATAAGGAATACTTTCTATCTATTTACATCACATAATGGTTTCTCCTCATGTGATCAAAATTCGTGGGAGACATGTTCTCTATAGAGTATTGGTTTAAGACCATAGAAGAGAAGGCCAATCAGGATATTTTGATTACATACATTATACTGTGAATACATTTTGAACATATTAATTCTAGCTTCATATTATCAATATTTTCCTCTTCCATTTTTATCATACTCAATAATTGTCTCTTTGTATCCTATCATTGTTCCTGTGGAAAATATTTTTCCTAAAATACTTCTTAAAATCAATCCATTCCATGCTCAATACTTCTAACTATTTATTATTTTTCTGAATCAATGAAAACCATTTATTCATATCACCTAATATATGGAAAACTTCATTGAAAAAATTCTTTCATTCGTTACTTCATTAGGGGATGAATATATTGTCTGGCTAATATTCCATTTCTCCACTAGAAATGAAATTCTAGACTAATGGAATGATATAATTTTCTTACCCATGAAGTGGTATAACATTTTTAAAACTTATTATGGATTAGTAGGATACTCAATATAGGATTTTTTATTAGACATAACTTTAGATAACTACACAAAAAACATGAGGATATTTTACATCCATCTTTTAATTCATTATCATTTTTAGGAGCGAAATATCTACCTGGATTATGTGAAATTATATATTTCACATTGATTATGGTAGATTCCATTTCTAAAAAAATGGAATATATTAGATTATATCATTACATTATAACTCATAATTTATAAAATCATATCTATTGAAACCCATAAACCAATTGAAATATTTTAACATAGCTAATTTAAGAATCATAATGTTTTTTAAATTGGGAATGTTCATGGATCATACAAATATTTTCATATTGTTCATACATGTTTTGATGAAAATGTGGACAAATATAAGCCTATATTCATGGTGTGTCAAACAAGGTGGATGGTAATATAATACTCACTATTCTCTATAATGATGGCTGATATATACTCTAAAGACTACATTAATTGTTATTACCTCTAAATACAGCTGTTCCAAAACCACATCCACATTCATTATCGAATCATTAATTTGTTACCAGGAATCCCATATAATATCTACCTTAAAAATTAGGATTTGATAATATATATTGACCTATTCTAATGGCCCAAGACCACATGGATCGACCCTTTGCATGTTTATAAGGCTTGTAAAGCTCATAGGAGGCTAGGAGGAAGTTTGGAGGTTTTTGTTTGCTGATATCATGATGCAAGAAACTGTAATGTCCTGAAAGTGGGTTTCAAGCAACATAGAAATATTTCAAAATGTCAAATATGGATTCACGCCATGTAATTTTTTGGTGTTAAATAAATAAAATCAAGTCAAAATATGAACGTTTTTTATACAGAAACTAAACATGAGGCATTACATGATGTAAAAGGGTATTACACATCATGTAATATCTCGCTAAGGTAATTTTTTATTTTTCTCCAAGCTGCTCATCATTTTTAAACACTATGTTTTTGGAGGCTCCATCTTGACTCCAAGAAACCTCAAAATCCCTTCTTCGATATTTTTGGAATTCCTTCTACAAGGATTGATTCAAACCCACCTCCTTTGATATGCACCCGTCCATCTTTGATCCGAGGTACAATCTACCTCTATTCCTATAGTTTCTTCAATAGGTTTACTCCCATTTCTTCCTACCATGTGATGGAACTTGATATACCATGTTTCTAATGGGGTTTTCTTTCATTGTTGGTCGGTGAGATTTTGCCACATCATCCTTGGCTGGCTGTAGTTTTTGTGGGAGAAATAATCGAGATCTATTGCATTGTTTCATTCTTATAGAGACCTGAAGCCTGACGTACATGAACATTACAATACTTTTGTGGAATACATAGTACATAACAAAAACACACACACACAAGGACCTTAATAGTTTAGTGTCTTTGGAAACTTGGAATGTAATCTTCTAATCGTGGTTAAAAGATCCTCAACATCTCCCATAAAGATCTTCCCCTTTTTTTCTTACCTAAAACCCTTCTTTATATCATGGGGAAAAAATCATAAAAAGGGTGAGCTCAAATGCTCAGTAAGGGTAATAATGGATAAAATAAAACATACCATATACATTTGAACTTAAAAAAACATGAACATAATTTTTAAACTTCAAAAGCATGAGCAATGACATAAAAAATGGATGTACGTAAGGCATAGATCATAAAGAAACAATATGCATGATAAAATAGCATGGGAATAAAAAATGTAATTGTGGCAACAATTAAGCACATGATATGATTTCCATATTAGCCAAGGCCTTGCTGCCATGACCATCTTAGTGGACAAATTCCCTTTCTGAATCGAGTTCATTCCTCGTTCCAGTCCTATATTACTGAACCGGTTTAACTAGTCGTTCCAACCATGTGTATCTCATGAGATATAAAATCTTTACCCAATTCATTGGAGGGAGATATAGGTCCCCCCCATCTCATAATGAAATCATTCTTACTTGTGCCAAAAAATAAACTTAAAACATTCATCATAACCCATAGAATAAAATGGGTTTCATAAACATCATCCCATCATTTCATAATCAATATAAAACAAATGGACATTTCATCATAAGAAAAGTGAACCATGTAAATTATAGAGACATTAAACTTAAAACATACACATATGAAATAATTTCATCTTAGATGGAAAATGGTTTTGATAAAACATTTGAAATGAATTCTTGAGGAAAATATCCTTTCTTCTTCAAAATCAATTTCTTTTCACAAAAAGTCATGCTATTTTAAAAGAAATAGATTTTGTTGAAAATATTCATGAAATCTTTTGTAGTAACATTCATGAAAATAAGGCTTTATAAAACCGTAAAAATCCTTTCGTGCCGTATAAGTTAAAAAAACATTCTTCTCGTACTTTTGCCGGAAAAGTCAAAAAGTATCTCATAATATTAAGATTCCATACATACCATGTAGTAAAATTCAAAAATGGGTAAAAAGGAAATTAAAAATACATAAAAACACTTTTAGAAAACATTGACATGGATGATAACAATAACCCCAGTAAATACTTACGTATAAGCAATCTCGGATAAAAAAATGAGATTTGCAAAATTATCCCTTACCTTAGGACCGATATGCTTCGTACGTATCCAAACCTCATGTATAATGATTTAAATAATGTCATTGAATTATTAAAGAATCATATTCATTGTTATTATATCATATATGGTTCACATATGACTTTATATTACCCGTTATTTTTTAAATTCCATATTAAAGAGTGTTTTGGGTAAAATCGTTTCATTTGTCGTCTGTGTTTTGACTTGTAATTATTCATATTGTTACTTAGATCATGATTACTTAATTACAGAATATAAAACATGATTTATATATAATATATATTCATAATATATATATATAATAGATCGATAAATGGAAAGAAATACACCGTTCATGGAGACGGTAGGTCGTACGTACGCATGAACGCTGTTTTCGTTTCCTTATTGAATTTAATGGAATTAAGTAGATGACATAAATATATATATATACATAAATATAGTAGCTTTATAATTTCATATATTTCATTATTATTGCTTATATATACTTTATAATCATTCTTAAATGGTTAACATGGAGAATGAATCTCATCGCGTCGTGGAGACGGTATTCCGTACGTACGCACGAGCGATGATATCGTTCCAATAATTATTGAATTGAATTGGATAGGATTATACAATATATAATAATCAGTATTATTTTATAAGAACTATTTATAGTTATTCTTTACACCATTATACCCATCCAAGTAAGGTGGTGTTGGAAAAACAGATTACACCACGGCGTGGAGACGGTATTCCGTACGTACACACGCGTGGTGATTTCATTTTCCATAGGATGGATAGATGGTGAAATAGGGTTGTTTGATACTTATAATGACATATAAGTATATGTTTGATACTGATGTTATTAATTAATAATGAAACAACTAAAGAAGAAGAAGTAGAAGAAGAAATAAAGTTGAAAGAATCGGTAACAGACATTACCTCCTCTTTGAAGCGCCTCTTTGAGACCTCCACTCAGGGCACTAACATTCGTCATTCAAGAAGACCAGGACCTCTAGGATGTTTCTAGGGAAGTGTGGAAGTGAATTTGGTATGTGTTTTCCGAGATTGAAGGCTAAAATTAGTGTGAGTAAGGGAGGGATGAGGTGCCCTTTTATAAGGGAGGGGAGGGGCACCTTGGAAATCTTAAAAATATTAATTTATAATAAATCTAACCCCACTTAAAAAACTCCAAAAATGACTCATATTCGAATATTAGATGATATAGGGTTCTAATATCATTAAAAATAAAATTTAGACATGTTAGGAATTTATTTTCAACATTATCAACTTGATTTATCCTTATTTAATCAATTTTATTTTATTTGTGGTAATAACATTTTAAATTTTCAATTATAACAAATAATTACTTAATTGTTGTGAATTTTAAATAATTGGATACTTTATAACATTTTATACCATATAAATTTAAATTAATAATTTGTAAATATTTTTTTTGATTTTTAAACAATTTTATAATATGTCATTTTTATAAAATAACAATAGTGTCAATTTTGACACTATTCATTTGTTTGAATTTAAATAAAATATATACAGAATATATGTTCGAAATAAAATCATTAATAGATTCATAAAAGGTCATATGTATCTATAAAAGTATTGGATCACATTAAATAGTTTATATAATATTTATTTTATTATTTTTAAAACCGTTTATTTGGTTTATCTCTTAATAAAATAATTACTACAACATTTTTATATAATTATTTAATATACTTATTTGTTTCCTAAAAATTAAAAAAAAATCCTATTATTATTCTAAATCTATTAAATTTCACAATAATACTTTTACTCGAATTTATCATCTTAAAATCCCAATAGTTAAATTTTTATATTTATTAAATTATGAAGGTGACAACTTTGGCATCATTTAAAATAAAATAATATAAATTTCATATTCATCTTAATAAGGATCCAAATGGTACAAAATTAGGCCAGTGGATTATTAGGGTTTATATATACACTAATAATAAGTTTTTTTCATATTTTTTTCCTTTTGATATGTATTAAAATTTCAATAAATACTATATTATTGATTTGTCACTAAATAAATAATTTCTGCATCATTAATGTATCACCATTAATGACAATTATTTAATACCTAAAAATTCTAAATAAATTATCAAGATATAGATACTTTGATTATATTTCTTGGAGACTATTCATGTTTGAAGTTTTATGATTTTTATCACTAAATTAAAATTATTATACTTATAATATTTAAGAGAGTGACATATTGTCACTTTCTTTGGTTTTAATAATAATTAAGTTATTTTCATGGACAAAATTCCATTAAATGATTATAATCCGACCCTTAGGTGATATGGGTCTACTTTTATCCATCCAATAAGATTTTGGCAGGTGTTAGCGTGATTTTATAATCTTATATTTACCCTTAATTACTCGATTTACCTTTAACTATAGTAAATAAAATTTACCATAGTTATATTCATAATTCCCAAAAATAAAAAGTAGGTTATTAACATAATTTGGACCCACTAATTCCAAATATGGAATCCATTTTTCCAAATTCAATACACAAAAGTTACAAAAATTAAATTAAAATTTATCCCATTGTCAAAAGAAAACGGGTTTTTCTTTAAAACATTGCAAAATATTGAATTGATTTAACCTACGAATTCAAGGTAAAATCAATGATAATGACATAAATTATATTAAATGGTAAAAATATATTCTATTTTACTTTAAAACCATTCAATTTTATAATTTAACCACATAAGTTATTATGATGAAATAAATTGTTTTTAAATAAAATATAGCATGTTTTTACTATTTATTAAAATATGAAAGTTAACAAAATAATATGAAAAATTTATCCAAGGTAAAGTTTTATATCCTAATTTAAAAGAATAATTTTTTTTTGTAAAATTAAACTTATAAACATGTAAAAACTAGATTTAAAGTGGGTGCGCCATCTAAAGGTGGAAAAACTACATTTTTTTAAAAATAATTATTTTACCCGAAAAATTTATTTTGTTCTTATGCCAAGTTCTAGAAAATGTGTAAGATGAATAATAATGTTATAAAATTAAAAATTTAGTTAATACTATTCATAACGGCTAGTTCAGAATAAAATTATAATAATATATCATTGTTTAGTAAAACTCGGTATTGCGTACAACACACGCTATTGAGGAAGGTCGCGATTGCGTGTAATGCAATCCAAGTCAGGGTTGTGTGTTCTGCAAGAATCCTTCGTTGATTAATAAAACAAAATCCTACCATATTTCATTTATACATTGAATATATATATATATATATACTCAATGTTGAGTAGAATAACTGTTATCAAAATTTTGTGTAACGCGATCCAAGAATAGTGTTGCGTATACTGCAAGCTAATACGGTGTTGCGTATGGCGCAAGGTAATATTGGTGTAGCATACAACACAATAAATTAATGAAATTAAAAGAATATTTTTCATAAAAACTCGGGGTGTTACATTCTACCCCCCTTAAAATGAATTTCTCCCTCGAAATTCATCGAGGTTATACATGGTTTACTATGTGAAAGTTTGTTTAATAGAAACACACGTCGTAAAAAGGAATACTGAAACTTAATTTTAAAAACTAAAGAATGAAACGTAATGATTACCCAATGTAACTCATCACTGGGTTTTCACATAGGAGAATATAGGTGAAAATATGGATATGGAAGAAAAATCTAACCATCAAGTTACGATGGAGAGTGGTAGAGAACATGGCTATGAAAAAGCCATCGATCACAAAGCCATAGATTTGTGATGATCTAAGGTACCATCTGATTTATCGGATATAAGGGAACTAGGAAAATATTTTGGTTTTCAATATCATTTCCCTAAAATTGATGAAATTAGAATTAGAAGAAATACTTTCATGATTTTGGTACAGTCTCACCGTTGTTCGTGCTTTGAACAATTTCCATTTCATCTCTTAAAGAAAAGAAGTTGAATTTGTTATTCATGAAGAGTTAGCAGATCATGTGATAAAATGATGGGTCATTCCATCTGTTTCATGAATATTTATCAAATATACATAAGTCCATATATGGTGAGGTTAATCATATATGATTCCAAAAATGAACTTATACTTCATATATCATACCGCTTAATAAAATAAAACTAGTTTCTACTAACCAGGGACTTCCTGTAGGCCAGTGGTAGGCGATAAAGGCCAATCACACTTTGGTTGGGGGTTCGATTCCCACAGCCTTGTCCGACGCAATGGGATATTGCCCATCCTTCAGGTTGTCATTTTTATAAAACTACATTACTATAACATCCCATCAATAATGTCGAAAAAAATTTTATCCTTAAACAATACTGACTTATGTCCAACATAATCCATTCCAATCTTTAGGCTTATCTACAATACTTCGGTCCAAGCTCATAGAATAAAGAAAACAATTACTTGAAATATCATCAACCAAGCATGTGAATACCATCATTTATCCCCCACATATCTTGTTGGTCACATTCCAATAATGCGAATACCTTAATCATGTATTCTCTTGAAAAATTAATACCCATTAAACCTTAGTGAAAACATAAATGCTGTCAAAAGTTAACTCTTTCCACATTCCAAAATCACAAAAATTATATATACTCAAACCATGATATGACCTTCTCCTTATATCAGTCACGTGCTCATGAATACTATCAAACATTTAATTTTCTCTTTATCCCTTCATTATGTGCATATCATCTACTTTCCAAAAATATCTGAATAACCTTTCATGGTTACTGGTACCATTAATCATACACTCTGAAAACTTAAGGAAAGACAACAGTGTAACAATCCTTAGATGTGTCTTTATTCCATAGTACCATGAGATTACTTATACAACATTACACTTGATAAACATGTAATCATTCCACATCCTTCTTAATCCATTGACTAAACATCAACAATTTTTTCATATTAAATATCATTTGTAGTCTCTTCATCATCATCAACATAAATACTACCCATACGACCGTACTGATTCTCTTCATAAGACTTTCCCTTAGGGAATTGGTTTTCATAATGCCTATACATTCCACATTTAAAACATTTAACCATTGTTGATGTCGTAGCAATACCATTATCCTCATCCATGGTGTTAACTGAAGCTTTTCCTTTTCACTTACTGGCTTTGTGTCCTTCTTTTCCACACCCAAATCATCTTCCAGTTCCCTTGAAAAATTCTCCTTGATGCCTCTTCCCACATGATTTACATAGGGGAAATTGAACTTTCTTTCCTCTATGATCATCATGAAACTCCATCATTCTCTTATTATCTTAGTCGGGAAACATACCAAAGTTGAGATTATTGATCATATTATGAAATTGCTGATTAGGCATAATAACGATGTTTGGACTTCCAAATCCCATTTCATTTGGTTTCTCATGAATAATATCATTCCATTGTCCGCCATATCCTCCATTATCATAAATCTTCCTGTTTCCATCCATTTTCTAAAACCCAAAAAGAATAGTGTGAGAGGCAAAAATCAAGCTAGGGAAAATAAAATAGTAAAGGGGAAGCACCCTAAATATCTAACATCTTAGGTTAAATTCTAAGATCATTACCATAGTTCTAGGACTATATCCAATACATATACTTATCTTTAGATACATCTCTATACATACCTTAGAAATATCTCTAGGGATCTCACTAACGTTTTTGCATCCTAGTTTCCAAAGGTTGACTAAACCATTCATCTGATACCAATTGTAGAGACCCAAAGCCTTATGTACATGAACATTACATTACTTTTGCAGAATACTTAGTACATAACAAAAAGACACACACACAAGGACGGTAATAGTTTAGTGTCTTTGGAAACATGGAACGTAATATTTTAATCATGGTGAAAGATCCTCAAAATCTCCCATAAGATCTTCCCCTTTTTTTCTTACCTAAAACCTTTATTTATATCCTGGGGAAAAGAAAACATAAAAAGGGTGAGCTCAAATGCTCATTAAGGGTATGCATGGATAAAATAAAACATACCATATACAATCGAACTTAAAAAAACATGAACATAATGTTTAAACATCAAAAGCTTGAGCAATGACATAAAACATGGAAGTACGTAAGGTATAGATCATAAAGAAACATTAAGCATGATGAAATAGCATGGGAATAAAACATGTAATTGTGGAAACCATTAAGCACATGATATGATTTCCCAATTAGCCAAGGCATTGCTGCCAAGACCATCTTAGGGGGCAAAGTCCCTTTCTGAATCGAGTTCACTCATCGTTCCAGTCCTGTATTACTGAACCGGTTTAACTTTCCATTCCAGCCATGTCTATCTCAAGAGATATAAAATCTTTACACAATGCATTGAAGAGAGATATAGGTCCCACCCATATCATAATGAAATCATTCTTACCTGTGCCACAAAATAAACATAAAACATTCATCATAACCCATAGAATAAAATGGGTTTCATAAAAATCATCCCATAATTTCATAATCCATATAAAACAAATGGACATTTCATCATAAGAAAAGTGAACCATGTAAATTATAGATACATTAAACTTAAAACATAGACATATGAAATAATTTCATCTTATATGGAAAATGGTTTTGATAAAACATTTGAAATGAATTCTTGACGAAAATATCCTTTCTTCTTCAAAATCAATTTCATTTCACAAAACGTCATGCTATTTTAAAAGAAGGAAATTTTGTTGAAAATATTCATGAAATCTTTTTAAGAACGCTTCATGCAAATATGGCTTTATAAAACCGTAAAAATCCGTTCGTTCCATATAAGTTAAAAAAACATTCTTCTCGTACTTTAGCCGGAAAAGTCAAAAAGTACCTCGTAATATTTGGATTCAATACATACCATGTAGTAAAAGTCAAAAATCGGTAAAAAGGACTTTAAACATGAATAAAAACACTTTTAGAAAACATGGACATTGATGATAACAATAACCCCAATAAATACTAACGTATAAGCAATCTCGTATAAAAAAATGAGATTTGAAAAATTATCCCTTACCTTAGTTCTGATATGCTTTGTACGTATCCAAAACTCCTGTATAATGATTTAAATAATGTCATTTACTTATTACAGAATTATATTCATTGTTATTATATCATATATGGTTCACTTATGACTTTATATTACCTGTTTTTTTGTAAATTCCATATTAAATAGTGTTTTGGGTAAAATCGTTTAATTTGTCGTCCGTGTTTTGACTTGTAATTATTCATATGATTACTTAATTATAGAATATAAAACATGATTTATATATAATATATATTCATAATATACATATATATAATAGATCGATAAATGGAAAGAAATACACCGTTCATGGAGACAGTAGGTCGTACGTACGCATGAACGCTGTTTTCGTTTCCTTATTGAATTGAATGTAATTAATTATATGACATACATATATATATATACATAAATACAGTAGCTTTATAATGTCATATATTTCATTATTATTGCTTATATATACTTTATAATCATTCTTAAATGGTTAACATGGAGAATGAATCTAATCGCGTCGTGGAGACGGTATTCCGTACGTACGCACGAGCGATGATATCGTTCCCATAATTATTGAATTGAATTGGATAGGATTAAACAATATATCATAATCAGTATGATTTTAGAATAACTATGTATAGTTATTCTTTACACCATTATACACATCCAAGTAAGGTGGTGTTGGAAAAATAGATTACACCACGGCGTGGAGGCGGTATTCCGTACGTACGCACGCGCGGTGATTTCGTTTTCCGTAGGATGGATAGACGGTTAAATAGGGTTGTTTCATACTTATAATGACATATCAGTATATGAGTGATACTGATGTTATTACTTCATAATGAAACAACTAAATAAGAATAAGTAGAAGAAGAAATAAAGTTGAAAGAATCGGTAACGGACATTACCTCTTCTTTGAAGCGCCTCTTTGGGACCCCCACATTGGGCACTAACATTGGTCTTTCAAGAAGACCAGGACCTCTAGGATGTTTATAGAGAAGTGTGGAGGTGAATTTGGTATGGTTTGGCCGAGATTGAAGGCTCAAATTGGTGTGAGGAAGGGAGGGAGGAGGTGCCCTTTTATAAGGGAGGAGAGGGGCACCTTTGGAAATCTTAAAAATATTAATTTATAATAAATCTAACCCCACTTAAAAACCTCCAAAAATGACTAATATTCGAATATTAGATTATATATAGTTTTAATATCATCAAACAATAAAATTTAGACACGTTAGGAATTTTTTTTCAACATTCTCAACTTGATTTATCCTTATTTAATCAATTTAATTTAATTTGTGGTAATAATATTCTAAATTTTCAATTATTACAAATAATTACTTATTTGTTGTGAATTTTCCATAATTGGATACTTTATAACATTTTATACCATATAAATTTAAATTAATAATTTGTAAATATTTTTGTGATTTTTAAACAATTTTATAGTATGTTATTTTTATAAAATAACAATAGTGTCAATTTTGACACTATTCATTTGTTTGAATTAAAATAAAATATATACAGAAGATATGTTCAAACTAAAAGAATTAATAGATTCTTTATAGGTCATATGTTTCTAGAAAAGTATTTGAGCACATTAAATAGTTCATATAATATTTATTTTATTATTTTTAAAACAATTTATTTGGTTTATCTCTTAATAAAATAATTACTACAACATTTTTATATAATTATTTAATAGAATTATTTGTTGCCTAAAAATTAAAACTAAAATCCTGCTATGAAGATAAATCTATTAACTTTTACAATAATACTTTTACTTGAATTTATCATCTTAAAATCATAATAGTTAAATTGTTATATTTATTAAATTATAAAGGTGACAACTTTGGCATCATTTAAAATAAAATAATATAAATGTCATATAATAAGGATCCAAATGGTCCAACATTCGGCCATTGGATGATTAGGGTTTATATATACACTAATAATAAGTTTTGTTCAGATTTTTGGGCCTTTTTATATGTATTAATATTTCAATAAAAACTATATTACTAATTTTTCACTAAATAAATAATTTCCTCATCATTAATGTATCACCATTAATGACAATTATTTAATCCCTAAAAATTCTAAATAAATTATCATGATTTAGATAATTTTATTATATTTCTGGATACTATTCCTGTTCTAAGTTTTATGATGTTTATCACTAAATTAAAATTATTATACTTATAAGATTTAAGAGAGTGACATGTTGTCTCTTTCTTTGGTTTTAATAATAATTAAGTTATTTTCATGGAAAAAAGTCCATTAAATGATTCTAATCCGACCCTTAGGTGATATGGGTCTACTTTTAGTCATCGAATAGGTTTTTGGCATTTGTTAGGGTAATTTTATAATCTTATATTTACCCTTAATTACCCGATTTACCTTTAACTACGGTAAATAAAATTTACCATAGTTACTATTCATAATTCCCAAAAATAAAAAGAAGCTTATTAACATAATTTGGACCCACTAATTACAAATATGGAATCCATTTTTCCAAATTCAATACACAAAAGTTGCAGAAATTAAATTAATATTAATCTCGTTGTCGAAAGAAAACTGGTTTTTCTTTAAAACATTGCAAAATATTGAATTGATTTAACCTACGAATTCAAGGTAAAATCAATGATAATGACATACATTATATTAAATGGTAGAAATATATTCTATTTATACTTTAAAACCAATAAATTTTATAATTTAACCACATAATTTATTATGATGAAAAAAGTTTTTTGTAATTAAAATATAGCGTGTTTTTACTATTCATTAAAATATGAATGTTATCAAAATAATATGAAAATTTTATCCAAGGTAAAATTTTATATCCTGATTTCAAATAATAATTTTATTTTGTAAAATTGAACTTATAAAGATGTCAAAAACTAGATTTAAAGTGGGTGCTCCATCTAAAGGTGGGAAAACTGCATTTTTTGAAAAATACTTATTTTACCCGAAAAATTTATTTTGTTCTTATACCATGTTCTAGAAAATGTGTAAGATGAATAATAATGTTAAAAAATTCAAAATTTAGTTAATACTATTCATAACGGCTAGTTCATAATAAAATTATAATAATATATCGTTGTTTAGTAAAACCCGGTATTGCGTACACCACACGATATCGAGGAAGGTCGTGATTGCATGTAATGCAAGCCAAGTCAGGGTTCTGTGTTGTCAAGAATCCTTCATTGTTTCATATAACAGAATCCAACCATATTTCATTTATACATTGAATATATATATATATATATACTCAATGTTGCGTAGAATAACTGTTATCAAAATTTTGTCTAACACGATCCAAGAATAGTGTTGTGTATACTGCAAGCTAATACGGTGTTGCGTATGGTGCAAGGAAATATTGGTGTAGAATATAACACAAGACATTAATGAAATTAAATGAATATTTTTCATAAAATTTCTAGGTGTTACAGTTCTTGTGCAAAGAACATCGGTGTCCTTTGGATGTAGTGGATTCATTTCTACTCTATTTAATTACATTAATTTGTATTATTAGCATGATTTATCCCCATATATTCCAATGAAATTGACCTAATTAAATACTTGAACCAGTTTAAAAAATGGGCATTGATCATAGAGAGTTTTCTTTATCTTTATATTGTGATAATGATTTGCCTATAGATTTGCTATATAGTGTGATATATAGGAATTTATTGGTTTAGAAATGTTTTACTTGATTGAAATTGGTAAATAACATAAAGCTATAATTAATTTATAATTTATTGGATAAATGGTTAAAGAGGCATGTTTATTGATTCTAATTGTTGTTGTAATTTTATGTTAATCAAATTGATTAAAGTGTCATGTTTAATTGATTTGGTTAAAGAACTTGAAGTGGGTCGATTCTTCTAGATAAAATAATTAAAGGCATGCTAAAATAAATGGTTAGTTAATTTCTTATTTCTTGTGAAGTCTTGTTTTCTAGGTTACCCATAGTTGGAACCTATGAATGACGAGTCACTTAATCCAAGATGGAATAAGAAATATTAATGTAATAAAGATAATTCCTTTGTTGGGAATGAGTTTCCCGCTGGCTTGTAAAGACCAACTTTCTTATTTTTTGGAGTCGTGAGAGCTCATTGTATGTGATGGATGAATGAATTTCTATGGGGATGAGAGACCATTTCTATGTTTTTTCTAGTTGATTGTGATGTTATATGGATATGAGACTTGTGTTATGTGAGGAAGGGATGCCCAGATGTGACATGAGCCATGGATGCATGATCCTAGAGGGCTATTGTGGTATGTGAGGTAGGCAGGCCCAGTTGTTTTGGTAGGATTTCATGCATAGAGTGGCTAGATGCATCGACTTATGCATGTGGTGTTAGAGAGGACTCTAGAGATGATGGAATGAGTTGAGTTTGGGCTTACTCATTGATATGAATGTTGGATTTTGTTCAATATGATCTTTCATTATATACATTGATTTTTACCCTTCTTAAGGTATATGTTTTTTCTTACACTCCATCCAAGGAAGGTGAAGACGTGTGAGGTATGCCACTTTATTTCTATGTTTAACTTCTCATGGTCTGATGGGTCTATACTCCAACTATATGTGGAAAATTCTTGACAGGTAGATCATATAATCACATTGTTGAGCCACTGGTGTTTTGTAGAATAGAATATTTTCTTATTATACCTAGAAATATGGAATTATGGAATGTTGTTAAATAAATGAAAGAAAGACATTTAACCCATGGGGTTGGAACTTTTTAGGATTCAATGATGAGGTTATAATTCTGAGAAATTTTGGACTTGATTTGGTTAGGCCTGGAGGTCATGGGACTTTATTGTAATGCTAATGAAATTAAATGTGGAATTGTTAATGGTTAATTAATGATTAAAAATTAATTAACATAATGTGAAATAGATACAAAGGGATAAATTAACAAAATTTATTTATTTAAATTTTTGTGTGCTTATAGGGAATATAGTCCCAGCAGTGGTAGTAGGGAGTCCAAGAGACGTTAGCTGAAGTTGGTTCTAATACTAGGTTATAGACCTAGTGTGGTTGTGAACAATATTATATCTAGTAAATTTTGTGTTTCTATATTTTACTCCACTCTATCGATTAGGGAAACTGACACCCTAGGGATTATGATTCCAGGGGGTGTCTTCCCAACATCCTATAGGGAGGTTGGAGGAAAAACTACCAGCTTTGGCCCCACTCTCTTATCTTAGTAGTTACTTGTACTGGTATGAATGGTGGAGAGTATTCCCCATATATATATATGTGTGTGTGTGTGTGTGTGTGTGTGTGTGTGTTTGTAGAGGGTTTTAATTTTTTGTTGTTATTCACACAGGTATATTATGGATATAGTTTCCTAAAGTCTACTATAGGTATAACGTATATGGGATGTGATGGATTGATGATCCTTACTTAGTGTATGGGTATTTATGGCTTAAGGTATAATACCCAATGTAAGATACATGTTATTTGGGATTTTGTGGCTCCCTAAATCTTCCTGGTTACTTTGGTTACATGGAAGTGGTGGTGTGATGCACGAGGTGCATGTTGATGCATGAGGTTCATGTTATTGGTGCTTCGAACATGTGTTTGTGGGATAACCTTTTGGGGAGAGATGCTCAGGATGTGCGATGTTGTGGAAAAGTGTCATACTAGTGGAGAATTAGTATTGGGGTAACCATGATATTTTTTATTATATAATATACTCTTGTATGAGATACTTGGTGAGATTAGCCATTGTGAGGATGGGAACTTAGTATACTTATATAGGTGATTAGATAGATTCATCTGTTGTTCAATGGCTTTAGCATGCTTCATTTACTTTTTCACAAGAGTCTTTGTCGATGATCGTATTGAGTATACAGTTATACTCAAACTATGTTATACAAATTATATTTAAAATTAGTTTTAGAATGTTAGAGTTTAGGTTGGTCACTAATAGTTTGGGGTATTTTAGGCGATGTTTGGGATCTATGGTTTTTACCATCATTACTTATCTTTATGGTATTTCAGTTTTCTTTTTTAGAGGTAGTTGTTATTGAATGAAAAAAAAATTTAAGCTTTGGATTGTTTTATATTTTAATCTAAGAAGGGGTTTTTTGGTGTCTATCTTATCTCTTTCTTCCATATGTGTTTCTCTTAGAAGAAAATGCCTTCTGTCTGCATGTTTATTATACCCTTGGTTCCAATCGCAAACCTAGGGCCTACTAAAGGTGGGAATCAGGTTTCAATATCTCTCTTATCCCATTATAGTCCTAGTAGGGGTACAATTTGTGGGGATGGGTCATGAAAAAATTATATTAGAGGTCTAGTTGAGGGATATGATTGGGTTTGGTGTTAGTCACATGTGAGGATCATTGGATGGTAGGGAAAAAATGTCTGTTAATTTTAAAAACAACTATAAATGCCTGACACCAAATGTGACAAGGATATTTAGGGTATGTTATGATCTGATGCACATAACATTAAGCTTATAGTGGCAACTTAACCTGGTGATACTTATTAAAGGCTACGGACAGAGAAAAGTATCATCCATCATTTTCCATTGTACCTATTTATGAAAGGCTAGACATTGTGATAGGTTAACATAAAATGAATAAAATAAAAAAATTAATTAATGTTAAATTTATCCATAATAAAATTTTAAGAGCTCTAACTAATCATTATTTTCTAGTTGTGGATCTTGGTTGACATCCTCATCAGGTCCGCACAGATGTTGTTTGATAGGTTGAGCCAGTAGATCGCCTCAGAGAAGAGGTTGATGACTATGATATTTAGAAGAGTACACTTTGAATATTTCATCACCAAAGTCTGTAGAAGTACAAGATATCTATTTCGGATGAATTAATGGAATAGTAGTCAGAGTAGGTTAATATATACTTTAGTTTGATTCATGCTCAGAAAGAGCATCGGGTGTCATTTTTTGTGAAGCTGTTGTGTGGGGATTTGAGGTAGTGGTGGTTTGTGTTCCTCATTGATTTCAAGGAGTCAAGAGTCTCATGGGAGGAGTTCTCAGAATAGTTCAGAGCTGAGTTTCTTTCCTCGAACAAAAAGGCAGTCAATCTCTAGGAGCTTCTTATCCTTCGGTAAGGGAGATCAATTGTGAGAAGTATTGGAATCTTTTTTAGAATTATTTAATGATATGATTTGGACCATCTTCTATATGAGGAGACTAGGGTGATGCATTTCAAGGATTCTTTTCAGCTATAGATCTTGTTCCAGGTTACCCCATTTATGATAAATATGTATCTAGAGGTGCTGGTAAGGGAAAAGTTCATCGAGAATATATAATCATGAATTGGATCATCACCAGAGGGGAGTCTTCATGATTCATGATAAAGTATAGTTTTTTAGGTTCCCAGTTTTCAGGATATAAGATATTTCAATTAGTAGGGGTTAGGTCCCCCTCCACAATGTTTGGTATTACTAGGGGTGGTGGCTCTCATTCAAATTCTAAGGGATTAGTCCCATGTTTTTATTATGGTGGCCACGATCATCAGCATTGAGAATGACTAACCTTTCTGAGAAGTTAACATGTGCTTGTTGTTCTGCTTTTGGATCCTCCATTGATGCGATTCCATCTAAATCAGTAGTAGTAGGTTGCATAAGTTTTGGATTAGTAGAGAGAAGATGGGGTAGATAAAAGACAGCCTTGGGATTTTCCCTGTCCTCGGAGAGTATAGTGAGACCATCGATGTGGTCGTTAGTAGGGCCAGAGAGGCCATAGATCCAATCTCGGTCAACTTCCAAAATTAGATCTTCCAGCACCAGGCAATATATTCATCAATCGATGTACCATTTTATGGTTTTCTAGTTGGGTTCATGCCATGTTTGATTCAAGAAAATCATGATCTTTCATGGAAATTACAATTGTCCATGATTTGGGATCTTATGTAGAGAGTCTTCCAGTTCCCTTGGCATTGACTATGCCTATTGGAGGTCGAGTTTACTTCTTTGAAGCATCTACAGATAGTGATATAGGGATGGTTTAGCACTACTATTTTGGATATTTCAATTGATTATGGATACAACTATATAATTCTATCATTTTCATGAATTGTTTGTATTTGGTAAAAGATATCATGGTTTTATTTAAGAGGTAGGATGTGTTCTGTGATGTGGATGGAGGGGTAGTGGTTTTCATTAGTGGGAGAGAACCTAACATGTGTTAGAGGCATGTTCCTTCCTTGTCATCCTCGGTGGATGAGATGATGCCGAGTTTGTCAAAGGTTTTGTAGTTGATGTTTCATAGGGTTTTAGAAAAGTACAATAGTGTCTTTATAAACGATATTTTTTTGTTACCCCCCCCCCATGAGATATCGAGTTCAGGATCGAGCTACAGCTAGGCATGTCACCAATCTCGATGTCTACTAATAAGATGGAATCTTCTATGTTGTGAGAGCTATATATATAGACTTTTGGTCAGTTCCGGTGTGGTTTTGTTCAGTTGAGTGTTTCACCATGGGGTGAACCAGGTTTTTTCATGAAAAAGTCTGATGATAATTTATGGTTTTGTATCATTTATAGTTTCTTGAACATGGTGACAATGGAGAACTATTTTCCTCTTTCATTAATTGTTGATTTATTTGACCAACATAAAGGTGAATATTGGTTATCAAATATCGATTTTTGTTTAGGATTCCATCAAATGCATGTAAATGATGAGGATGTTCTAAATACTAACTTCCATTTCCGTAATGGTCATTATATGTTCATTGTGAAAATTTCCAGTGTGAAGAATTCTCTAGTTTCTTTCATGTGGTTAATGAATTCATTAATTTGTGAGTTATTGGAAAAGTTTTTGGTCGTTTTTGTTGAAGAATTTATTCTATAATTTGTTTCTAATAATGATTATGCTGAGAATCTATGTTATATTTTGGAATTTATTCACCATTAAAAGTTGTTTAAGATGTTTTCAAAGTGTGATTTTTGGTCTCGAGAAGTCTGTATCTCATCGAATGTTGTGTCCTAGGAGGGAGTAGCTATGGATTTGTTGATGGAAGAAGAAATTTTTTTATTGGGTTTCCACCAAGATAGTGGTATAAGTTTGATATTTTCATTATCATGGAATCTATTATAGGAGGTTTATAGTTGACATCTCTCAAATTGTGACACCTCTGACAGCATTGACCCAAAATGATTATGCATTCATGTAGAAAAATCAGTGTAAGGATTCTTTTGAGTATCTGAATGAGAAGCTGATTAGTGCTCCAGTTATTTTCTTACTAATAGAAGTAGTTTAGTTCGAGGTTTTCTGTGATGTTTCACATATGGTGTTGGGGTTTTTTTGATTTAGTAGAGATCATTCATTTCTTATGTGTCTTAGTAGTTATGTCCCCATGGATATAACTAATCCACCCATGATCTTGAGTTTTTAGTGGTGGTGTTTTCCATGATTTCATTGAGACATTACCTCATCAGTGAGGGTTTTGTGGTCTTCACTGATCATAACAATTTGAGGTCTTTTTTATCCCAGTATGACATGAACATGTGCCAGTGTTGGAGGATGGAGTTCTTATAGTACAATGACATTGTGATTTTGAATACACCTAAAAAGGGAATGTTTTGGCCGATGTGTTGAGTAGGAATTCATGCAGTGATGCAGTGTGTGAAATATGTGATTATTGGAGGGTGATGACATAACAATAAACATTACATATGTATATGGAAGAATTTGGCAGTAGAGGTAATATTTTTTAGATGAATGTGCATTCATATCTATTGTATCATGTTGAGTAATCTGAGAGGGGGGATCTTGAGCTGGAAGTTTGGAGACACCGAGGGGTTTTTGGTGAGGCTCCTGATGGTTGGTCTGAAGACTAACAACACTGAGTGTGGTTTCATGGAATTCTTTTCATTCCTTTTGTTATTTGTGATATAGTTCTTATAGAGTTAAATAGTTTTCCTTTATCGGTACATTTTGGCATGATGAAGATGTAAAAATATTTTAGAGGTCATTTTTGGTGTCTTAGGATGATGTGTACTGTTGCAGAGTTTGTGTCACGATGATTGATTTAGTGGAAGGTGATGGTCCGACACCATGTTCCCGGTGGTTTTCTCCTACCATTATATGTTTCCCGGCGAAAGTGGGAGGATATATTGATGGATATTATTACTATTTTACCTTGAGATCAAGGAGGTTAGGACATTATATGGGTGATATTAGATCATTTGATGATATCAACCCACAATATATAGATCAATAAGTTGAGATCAATGGTTTTTTTATCGTGGCAGAATATGGATATGGTGGTGAGACTCCTTAGAGTCCCGAGGATGAACATTTACAATATTGATATTCATTTTACCTACATGGTGTAGAGAGGTCCCCATCATGCTTTTAGTTCCTAGGTATGCGTTAACACTACTTTTCATCTACATTTGAATGGTAATATAGTGTTGACCATCTAGACACTTAAAGGAATGTTACTATCTTATGCCCCACATTTTGGAGGTTTGTTGATAAGGAACATTCCCTTGGTATAGTTTTCTTACAGAAATAGTTATCACTAAACCATCAGTATGGGATTGTTAGAGTCCTTTTATGGATTAAATTTTCATTCTACTTTGTGTTGGACTAGGGTCGGATAGTCAGTAATTATTGGACTGGAACTAGTACAAAATACGATAAAGATGGTTCTTGTAATTCATGAGAGGATGTAGGCTGCACAGGATCATCAAAAATCATATGTCGATCATAGGAGGAGACCTATGGAGTTCGACGTTGGGGGTCATGTGTTCTTAAAGGTGACTCCTCATTGTGGGCAGCGATGTTTTGGTAGTGGGTGTATGCTTTCTCCCTAGTTTTTGGGACTTTCAAGGTGTTAGATCATGTTCGAGTTGTGTCGTATCGGGTAGCATTTTCCCCCACATATGTTCCAAATACTTGATGTTTTTTCCATTTTGTAGCTCCTATGTTATCTCTATGATGACTCTCATATCATCAATTAGAGAGTGATTGATGTTGATGATGATGGGACCTTCGAGGTGTGGCCTATAGAGATCCAGGACCGCTAGGAGAAGTTGTATCGTGGTTGTTTTATCCACATGGTTCATGTCTTTTGGTGGCATATAGGAATGGATTAGAGTACCTGGGAACATGATTCATATATATGCACTCAGTACCCAAAGATGTTTGATGTTTATCACTTATCATGTTACATTTTTCATTTGGTGGTCGTAGTCCTTTTCTATTTATGAGATGAATTTCACTTTTTTTATTGTGTATTGCTCTCTTTTGAGAGGTATATCACCCAAGAGAATGTTTAGGAGTTGGTTGTGGTTTTTTCATTGGTTTGTGATTGTTCCTCTAGTGAGTTGGTGAGCTGTTATGGGGGATAATGCTTTGAGAGGCATATCGAGTGGTTACTATTCGGCGGACCCATTTTTTCTGTTCTCTCTTTTTTTGTTTTGGATTCTCAAGGATGATAATTTTTTGAGAGAAATCAGATGTAAGGGCCTAGATCTACATCAATTGAACCTTTGCATGTTTCTGAGGCTTGTGAATCTTGGAGGAGGCTCAGAGGATTACTAGAGGTGTTTGGGTGCTAAGAGATTAAAGTAGGGATCTTTCAGGATGTGAAAGTGTCTTTCATGATGTATAGAAATATTTTACAATATGAATGAGGGTTTCACATCATTTAATTTTTCAATGTTTCAAAAAATATAAAAATTTGATGGGGTTTTCAGCAGAACCCGACCCTGAGGCATTACATGATGTGAAAGGGTATTACACAGAATGTACTAGCCCACTACGGTAATATTTTATGTGTTTTCATGTCACTCGGGCCTGTCGAACCCTAATATTATAGAGGATATATCTCAAATCCAAGAAACCTACCAACCCCTTCATTGAAGTTTTAGGAATTCCATCATCAGGGATCGATTATTATCTCCATCCATTGATTTATTGCAATCCATCTTACATCAAGGTTAAGGACTACCTCTATCCGTGAAGTTTATTCAATATTATTACTCCCATATATTCATTCCATATGATAGAACTTGGTGGTATTATTTGGATTTTGGATGGTACAGTTGTTCCATAATGTCCTCAGGTTGATGATGTTTTGGCTGGATAGGTGATTAGGATCAATTACGTTGATCCATTCTCATTTGAAAAATGTTATTATCCTTTTGAGTTTAGGGACTCGTTTCTTCTCTATTAATTTTTTTGAGATTTTATATTTATCATGATTTATACCCTTGGATCGCAATGAAATTGACATAATCTAATATGTGAACCAGATTAAAGAATTGGTACTGATCGCATAATGATGTTGTTTATTTATACCATGATAATGGTGTGCCTCTTTATTTTCTAAATATTGTGATATTTATGCATTTATTGTTTTATAAATATTGTTCCGGACAAAAAATGGTAACAAATGTAAATCCAGAATTAATTTAAAATCAAATATATAAAAGAATAAAGAGGCATCTTAAATGAATTGGGTTGTTGTTATTGTTATTTGATGTTAATCAAATTGATGAAGGTGTGCGTGTTTAATTGATTTTGTTAATGAACATGATACATGTTTATTATTGTTGATAAAACAATTAAAGTCATGCTAAATTAATTGGTTAATTAATTTTTGATTACATGTGATTGATTTTTTATTTAGGTTTCCCATAGTTGGAACCTATGAATAACGAGTCAGTTAATTCAATATTAAATAAGAGCTGATGTGTGATAACAATAATTCATTTGTAGGGAATGAGTTTCTCACTATCTTGTAATGTTCTGGTGCCTTATGCTTTGGAGCCATGAGAGCTCATTGTCTATGAAAGCTGAATGCATTTTTTTTGGGGATGAGAGCTCATTGTTATGTTTGTTCATCCTCCTTGTGCAATTTTCTAGATACTAGACTTGCAGTATATGGGGAACGTAGCCCGGGATGTGAGTTAATCCTCTGATGGGTGATCGTAGACGGATATTGTGGTACATGGGGGAGGGATTCCCAATTTCTATGGTTGAAGATGTTTCCTAGAGTTGTTATATTCATTATTTAAGAATGAGGTGTCAAGGAGGACACTAAAGATGAGGGAATGGTTCGAAGCTCATCTTACCCATTGATATGAAAGTTATATTATTGTTGAATATTTCATTTTGTGAATTAGTTTTCCTTATACTTGAGGAAGATTGTATTTCCTAGTCATGTTCCATAGGAGGGGAAGATAAATGGGGTATGCCATGTGTTTTTTATGTTAAGCATCTCATGGTCAGATGGGTCTATGCTCCTACTATAGGAGGAGAAGACATGATGGGATGTTAATAAACTCACCATGTTGTTCCACTTATGATGGGGATCTAAAAATGTCTTCCTCTAATTCATATAAATATATAATGTGGTAATGTTGTTAAATAAATGAATGAATTATGTCTAACCCATGGTTCAGAGAATGCTAGGAGGTAGTGATGAAGTTATATTTCTAAGAAACCGTGGACTCCGTTTGGTTATCCCTAGAGGGCAGGGGTCTTTGTTATGATACTAATGAAAATAATCAAGGAATTTTTAATGGTTATGTAATGGTTAATATCTAATTAACGTAAAGTGAAATTGATAAAAGGGGATAATGTAACTTAATGTAGATCTTTATACAGTTGTGTGCTTATAGGATATCTAGTCATAGTAGTGGTATTCAAGAGTCTATGATATGGTTTTTGCAGTTATGTCTACGAATAGGTTAATCCCATAGTGTGGTTTTGATCTATATTATATCACATACATTTTAGGATTATATATGTTACTCCACCCTTTAGGTTTGGGAAACTAACACCCAGGGATTCTGAGCCCTAGAGGGTGTTTTCCCCAACATCCCAATAGGAGTATGAATGGATGAAAATCCCCCCTTTTTCCACTCTCTTATATTGGTAGTTAATTTTTATGGTATTCACAATTGTTATTTTTTCCCATATATATGGGTAAAGTGATGTAATGGCTTGGTGTTATTCACACACATGTATTCAGGATATTATTTCATAAAGGCAACTAAATGTATAACATGTATGTGTTGTGATGGATTAAGGATCCTTACTCAGTGTAAGGTCTATAACATCTTAAGGTATAATAACTAATGTATGATACTCATTAGGTGTTAATTGGTGGATCCCTGAAACTACCTCTATACTTTGGATTCATGGACATGGTGGTGTTATGCATGAGGTGCATATTGACACATGAGGTGTATGATTGTTGTGATTCAGCCATGTGTTTGTTGGTTAACCTATTTAGAGAGAGATACTCAGGACATACGACATTGGGAAAAGTGTAAAACCAATGGTGAAGTGGTGGTCGGGTACCCTTGATATTATTTATTATATATATTCTCCTGTAGGCGATACTTGGTTAGAGTATCCATGGGGAGGCTGGGAATATAGTATACCTATTCATTTGATCAGTTTCAGTCTTTTTTTGTTCATTGTTCATTATCATTCTTCCATTATTTTTCAAGATAAAATTTAGTGAGTATCCTACTAAGTATATTGTTATACTCTCCCTATATTATAAAAACTTTTCCCAGGATATTTAGATCTGGATGAAGATCATTCTTGTTACTACTAGCTGGGGGTTCTGAATGATTAGTTTAGGCATCATGATCACTGCCACTTTACATTCTTTTTTGGTATTATGGTTTATCTTTTTAGTTATTGTAGTTCTTTCATGTCATTAAATTTATGTACTAGGGTTTATTTTGTATTGTAGTTCGATAACGGGTTCGTTGGTTTCTATCTTACATCTATCTTTCACAAGTGTTTCACTTAGAGGGTTATGTGTTCCATCTAGATGTTTATTATTCCCTCAGTTCTAATTTTCAAACTATGTCCTTCAAGTGGTGGGACTCGAGTGTCACTATCTTCTTCTCCCATTTCAAGTATAGGAGGTGTAAACTTTATGGGGAGTGGTTTGTGGAACATATCCTCAAATTCATTCATAAGGTTATATTCCCCTATCTGTGTTTTCATAAATCCAATGGCAGAAGATTCTACTAAAACTACTGAGATACCATATTTAATATCCAAGACCCTAGTATAATATAGTTGGTGGTGCCTTTTTTAAGTGGTATTAGATAAAATTGATCACATCCCAATGCAATGAATAGTTTAGTATTCTTGGAAAACATTACATATACTTTAATCTCACATTATATTTGAAAACATAAAATACAACATAGTATTTTATTTTTCAATCAATTCTTCCCATTAGTATATCCATACATATCAATCATAGTACACATTCTATAACTATACAAAAAGGAAACATAGAAATGTGTTGATCTCATATGATCATTGAGGGTATTGGTACACCAATATCCAATAAAGGATAAATAATATGGTAGAAATAAATGCTAATAAAATAATGGAATATAAGTAAACTCATGGGCTTAAAACTTATCCATAGATATTATAATTACTCAAATAATCATATGGACACCAATAAAAGAATTAATAATTATGGAATGTATAATTATGGACCTCAAAAAATTACCGTTGACGCCTCATGCCATAAATATTACATAAATATGTAAAGGGTTTACAAAATACACAATCTATTATTTCTCAGGATACCTATAAATTAATCAAAGGGATATATAATTATGAGACCCACCAGTCAGTTAATAAGTCTCTTTCATTCACTATATAAACAGTCGATATAGTGTAATCCACAAGCCTAAAATATCAATTATTTTTTATATTAGAATAACCACAATGTGTAATATCAATACATTTGAAAATTAAACTAATAATAAATCATCCATAGAAATATATTCATTGTTATCACATGAGTATATCCTATGAATAATATTCAAAAAAAGATATTGTTAAGTCAAATAAAATTTAAATACATAATTTGAAAATTTTCTGAGGAAAATTCCCTTTTCACATTGAATTCAATTATTTGATGTCATAAATATTTAACAAATATTAAGGAAAAATATTATTAAGAAGGAACCTTGTAACATTTTTATGTAATATTGAAATAAATGTTTGGTTAGGATGGTTCAAAACTACATTCATGTCATATAAGTTAAAAAATATATTCCTTTAAGAATTTTTGAAAAATGCTAAAAAGTACATCCTTCAGAAAATAAAAAGATGATTCATTATGAAGAAATTTTTAAAATGATACACATGGGTGTACATTTATATAAAAAATAAAAATATAATATTATAAATTATTTTATAAATTTCATGTAAAGTAATGGCAATAAAGAGAAATATTACTAACTGAGTAGATTATATAATGAGTGTTTCCATTAAAAACATTATTTCAGTACAAGGAGTACTCAAATGGAGGAAAAAGAGTGGGAAAATATAATTTAACGAATTAAATAGAATAGAATAATTTAAAATGGTATTATGATATAATTATCAATTAATACTACAATTGTAGAATTAAACATAAAAAATCTCAGATAACGATGAGATAATGAAATTAACCCTAGCCACATGTCCGAATTCCATCATTTGTGTCCAGACCTCCTATATAATAAATATAGATTTATTATTAATATATTGAAGATAAATATTAATATATATCAAAATATATATAAATTACATAATTTAATTTATAACTATTTTATTAATAATTTATTTTTAAAGTAACAATTCCAATTAATATCTTCATCAAATTATTTATGTATGTTTTGTTACGGTGGTTTCAGTACTTGTTCATTGATCATTGTTCAAGAACCTGCATATTTTTACTCATGATATTAATATCATATATATTTATTATATACATATTTTTACTCATCTATAAAATTATTGACAGAATCATAAATTACATTGTTCATGGATAACGTTGGTCTTACGTAAGTATGAACAAGGTTTTAATTTGTCTATATTTGTAAATAAATAAATGAAAATGTTGAATAAACATTCAAAAATAATTATTATATAATATGAATCATATATATATATATATATATATTTATTAAATATATTCCATATTAACATCTATGAAAAAATAAAACAAAAAACCACATCGCATCATGCGGTGATAGTCCACATGTATGCACAAGTGACATTATCATTTTCTAATGTATTGAATGCTAAAAAATTAAATGTGATATTATAATTATATAAGTATAATTATATTAAAAATATAATCCATATAAATTAATATAAATTATACCATGTCTTCATAGGTGGTTATGGAAAAGGAATTACATCGGTTCGTGAGTCAGTATTTAACCATACACGATATCAATGATTTCATTTCCCACTTGATTGAAAAGGAGACAAATATAGGTTACTCCTTCAACATAAGGACATATTAGTAATTGATATAAACTTGATTTATTGTATTTACATTATTATGAAATAATTTTTTATTTTAAATGTAGAGTTAAAAAGAAATACCTTGGTGAAAATCATTTCCTTTTCTTAGAAAATCCACAATTGGAGCTCTTATTAGTGTCCATCGAGCTGGTATTTTGGAAAGAAGCCTCAACCAGAAAAAATGTATATGAATTTTTTAGAAATATTTTGGCTTATTTTGGAAATTCAAAATTTCATTATTGATTTGAATAAATGAGGGTAGATGATTGTACTTTCTGATTTTTGTGAGTGAAAACATGTAATTTATCAAACTGTGAAAATAATTCTAAGTATATTTTTGAAAAAATCACTCAAAAATAGAACCTATTGTACAGTGATATGGGTAATGTCAAAATAAAACCATGAAATATAGTTTCTCGAAAAAATTAATTCATTTAAATCCTTATATTTATATATTATCTCATGGTAAACATGTTTTAACTGTAACCGCTGTAATAGATTTTTATTATTTTTATTATTCATTAAAAAATTATGTTGATAATATTAAATAATATTATTTTTTAAGATTAAATATATTTAATAAATTATTTAAATATAAATTTATAGAATAGGTATAATTAATTTTAACTTAAACACAAATACTTAATGAAAGTGGTATTGCAAATAAAAAGTTTTCTAAAGTATAAATATGTTTTTAATTAAAATTACACATAAATTGTATTCCTTTGAAATAATTTGGATTAATTAAAATAAAATTTAAATTTTTTTATAATACTATTTTAGAAATGCTATATTTTATATTCAGTAATCCCATATTATTCTAATATTAAAAGTTATTATTTTTTTACTATTCACCCAAATGATAATATTTTATAAAAAGTCTCAAAATTCCACTATATTCTAATTTTGACTTGGTGATTTCAAAAATAAAATTTATAAAATTTTCAAAATTTGAATATCTCATTTTCTCACAAAATTTATTAAATAAAATTTTAATGAAAACTATCATTTTGATAGAAAACAATACATTATTAAAAAATGTTTTTTCACTTTTTGAAACATTTATACATTGTTTTAAAAATGTTATTATTATTATTTATACAACCAATTTAATAGCTAAGTTATGATGGTATAATATGTCATGTTTCATTTATAAAGTGGGTTATATTTATCAAATGATATGGAAAATATTATTTTTATTTAAAAAGAAATATATTATAAAATATCTGGGTTTTACACCATAGTCCAAAGAATTATTTATGGATTCATAAAAATAATATATATATTTGGTGAATAAAATGGAGAAAAAATGATAAAAATTGAGATAACTATACACAAATTTCATATTGGGTTCTACAACATTTTTTTGGGTATTTAATATAATTAGAATCATTAAATGTTCATCCAATGTGAAATTGAATTTATAGAGGCCACCTAAGATCAATAAACTTATTGAAATTCATTCAGGTCAGGTTGTAATTTAAATTTGAGTGAATATGAAACAACCCCAAAAATAGTGAGAAATATCTTATATTTCAATTATTTAATTGGAATAGATATAAGGGATAATATCCCAAATGACTAATTATTTTAGTATTAATCAAAAACTAGATACTTACAAAATAACCATTTCATAATAGTAATAAAATGGAAAACATAACAAAGGAAAATGTTTAACATTCTTGAAATAAATTTAATCATTTATTCCTCTTATCATAGGAAAAGAAAAAATAATAATTGTGAGGTAAAATTTTTAATAAGGGTTGATTATAATGGAATCTATTACGTGTAAATAAAACATAATCAATAAGAAAAATTAAAAAACATTAAACATTGTATGTTTAATCAATAACATGATAACAAAATGCGTCCGTGGATAATATTAATGCAGTAATATCATACATCATCAAAAATGGTTTCTCATAGAGTAATTTCATAATGTTTGACTTTTGGATCATAGAAATTATCTGATCTAAAACATCAAAATCATTCTCCAAGACATTTTAATCAAAAGGTAGATATTCCCTAAAAACACATTAAATAATTCTGGCCACCTTGATGTTGAGTATGAAAAAAACTCATTTCTGTTCTGAAGGCATGGTTATCGGGCACTCTTTGGACCAATGTGGTTATAAAATCTTGGGCTACCATTTTCCCAGAAGATACAAATGTCACAGATGCAGATTTGCCTTGCAATGGCCAAAATTCCAGCTTGCTGCAAGCTCACCCTCAAGCCAAAGGCATTGACAATTAAGTGTTTGTTGAACAAGTCATTGAGAAAGATATTGAGAAAGATGTAGATTAATAGATTCATTTTAAAAAAAATGGATGCTTGAGACAATTGTATAGGTAAAAAAATTGGAATTTCCACACACTTTCAAAATCTGTAAAGCTTCATCGAAACTCTTCATGGATAATGGGGGATTTCGACGTGTTTCTTACTATAATACTAGGTCTTAATGTGACCTATATGTAGAGGTTGATCCCACAATAGAGGATACTAATCATGTTACTCCACCCCAGATTAGAGAGGTTGAGGGGATGAGAGAAAACTATTCTAAAAATTATATTGAGAAGAAAACATATATCTCTGACACTGACAGCACTAATGCAGAGACCCTATATGAGAGGATTAAAGATCTTCCACCAAGTGGAGGAAAATTTAGAATTTGGGGGCGTCGTTGTGGAAGATATATTGTTGAATGGAATAAAATATGTGTGGAAAAAATAATGCTAAGAGAAATATTGTTGAAAAATCTGGGTCACTAGAATTTATAATTGGAAATTTGGTTTTTACTCCCTTGCCCTATCTAGTTCATATGTTTAACTTTCCTATTTTCAGTAATAGAGGCACTACCTCAATCTTTTTCAAAAAATATTCTAGCCACCTAATTTGTCTCATGATAACTATTGATACATCGAGTTGGTATATAATTCTCAGTGACATCCATCACATCATTTCTAAGGAATTATTTATTTATTTAACTATCAAGTTCAAACATAATTCATAAGACTTATAAATAAATGTTCAGACTGAATAAATTATATATAATATCAATATTATCCTAGTAAATTAAATAACATTCAAAGTAAGATACTATATATTGAAATTGTATATGGTGTAGGCAATAATCACATTGATTATAAAATGAATATGGATATTTAAGAAAATGTTAATGTATAGTTAAGTGAACTCTTAAAGAGAAAAAAATTTACAACCATATTAATAGGAGGTATGAGATTAAAATATTATAATCATAAATGCAGGTATTATAAAAAAAATAATATCCTTTATATAAATAATAAAAATATAATTGAAATATTTAAATAAAATTTCATTAAATATTTTTCTTTGTAAAACCATTGAAAACATTTATAAAATTTTAAAGAGTGTAAAATGGTAATGGAGGCACCCATTTCATTTAACTATATACGTTAAAAATATAACATTTCACTTTACTTTTTATAAACTAAATTAAATATAACCCATTTTTGAAAATAATAGAATGATTCTTCTCAAAATGAATAAAAATATCAAGAAAAAAATATAATTTTTCCAATAAATTATTTGATTTATAAAAAGTACTTTTGTTATACATTTTTTAACAATTTCAACACTGAATAAAAATATTCTTGATCAAAAAGAGAAATAAGATCTTATTCTCAAAAAAATGATTAATTTAATGCTGAATAATAAAATTTTATAAATTATGGTTTAAAATATGGAAGTTACTTAATTAACCAAATAATGATAAATAGATATAGTCAAATAATTATATATAATATGATTCTTTAATTTAAAATTAGAGCTATCCCAAAAATGAGATTTAAAAATAAATTATTGTGTGTTTGGTAACATTAAAAATTTACCCCATATAAGTCTAAACTGAAAATGAAAATAAAATTATAATGAAAAAATATATGTTCATGTAAAATACCATTAATATGAATAATATTAAAATTTTAAATATATATAGGTTCATAACTACAAATATTTCTCAATGGAGTAGAAATTGAGGTGAAATGCCTTTCCACACACATAGCCTTTGTTAAATTCGATTTAAAATCTTGTATAGAGGTTTACATATTAATAATTTATAATAGAACCATATTAATTTTTTAATATCATATATGATCCATTTTTAACATTTATCACTTTTTCATCAAAATCATTCCCTATTATCATTGTTTTTTGTGTATGTATTTTGTTTTCTCATTCATGATTTTTAGGTCAAATTCATCCTTCATTCATAGATTATGGTTCCATAATCATAAAAAAATAAATAATGAAATAAATTTAATAAATAAAACAATTATATATATACTTATAGGACTTTTTTTAATGAAAAAATGGAAGAAATTACTGAATCACTTTCGGGAGGTGGTAGTCCGCAGTTATGCATGAGTGACATTATCATTTTCATCCAGACTTCAATAAAAACAATGTATATGTGATGTTATAATAAAATGATGATTTTATTTCTGAAAATAATATATATATTAATTAAATCAATATTTATAACCAGACAAATATTGTGGTGAGGAAAAAAAATTACATCAAAATGTGGAGATGTATGTTGTATGTAACCTGGAGCGAGGTTTTCACTTTCTGTTGGATGTAAAATTGATGGAATATAGTTTTACTATAATCATAACTAAATATCATTATTTTTAATATACTATAGTAATATTTTTAGATTTTAAAATTTATTTACAAGAAGTTCATAGTGTATGAAATTTCAACAAGTGAGTTAGAAAAATTACTTATTCTTCGAATAAGATTTGTAGATATTCTATTAACAGACCCAGGGATGGTCTGTTAAGATGAAAAAAACTAATGAACCTTGATATGTATATTGATAAAATGTTTTGGAAGGTTTTGGTCAATGTATTTGTCTTTAGGTTGTGTATATAAGAAAAGAGATATGGTTCATAAAATAGTGAATCAAATGACCCGAATGAAATTAAATCAATGATTTAAATATATTAAATTCATTTTCATGTGGAACTGGATCAATGTGGAAAAAATTCAAGAGTTAAAATCTCATAAATTAATAAATGTGGGATATCTTGTTGTGTATATTTAAACCTTATCATTTGTTTACATAATTCATTAAAAACTTTATGACATAAACATAATAATTAGTTTTGTTAATCATAATGTGTTATAGATTATTTTAAAGGTATAAATATTATTATATATTAAATGTGATTAAATTTTATATCATTTATTTTCCTACATTATCACATTATTTTTAATTATTTTAAATAATCACATATAATATTAATTTTATAAAAAATATCAAAAATGTCATTTTTGTAAATATTAATGAAATTTGATTTTAATTTCATAAAAAATAATATGTATTTCTAATCTATTTTAATATAAAATATCAAATATAAAAAATATATCAAAAAAATAAATGGGTCACTATAACTCTCCTAAAAAATATTAATTTTATTGATTTCAATTAATTTTTTTTATTTTTCTATAATTTGAAAAAATAACATGTTAGCATTGTATAATCATTTATGTTGATAATTGCTTCAGTAAATTTTTTTAACCAATTATCATGAAAAAATAAATAAATTTCAAAATAAACTAATATATCCACTAAGATAAAATTCTAATCATTTTTTGAACATTTAAAGAATGTATAAAGAGAGGTAGATTTCGGAATTTTCTTACTTAAATAATATATATATCAGTAAAAATGGAACATGACACCAAAATCCCATATATTTGGTTTTTGTATTTCTATTGCAGAATTAATCAACTATACAGAAATAATGGAATGTGTTGGGTTGATTTTTAAATACCCATCGCTTGATTTTTATTCTTAATCACCTGATTAACATATTACAATTGTGAAAAAATTTATCAAAGAGACTATTAATAATAACAAAAATTTAAAATGTCCCATTTACCAAATGGTTTCCAAAAATTAATAATATGGTATCTATATATCAATATTAACTTTCGATACGTTGATGAAATTAATTTTAATACAAATTTATAAAATTTTATAAAAAAATGATTTTAGGCAAATCAATTTAAGCATAAAAAGTAACTTCTTAAAACCAAATTTTTTTGATTAAAAGTATTTTATTATAAATAATATATATCAAATATCACATTAAGAACAAATACAAAATATTTTAGTACTATTAAATTAAATTATTTGATGAAAATAGAAGATGGTATTTTAAAAATAGGTATTTTCACTACTAACAAAAAGATAAATTATTTTGTAATAATAAAATAAATTCACCCTTTAATAATTTTAAAATATTGATTAAAATAATAGTAATTAAATAAAAATCATATTATAATATTTGATTATTCAAATTTTAAAAAGATTATTGAATAAAAAAATTTATTTATGTTTCTTAAAAAGTTAATTATTTCTATAAATTAATCTTGGGTATTAAATTTTTACATTCATTAAAAACATTCAACCATAGTATTTTTAAAATGTTTCCTTGCGAATATATTTGGGTTGTTCATCATCATAATTTCTATAGGTTCTCATCTTTTCTCTTCTAAGTTATGTATTATCCAATGTACATTTTCTAGAAAAGTTGTATGATTCCTCAACACATGTTCTCTACTATCCACAATATATATAAGACCTTTATAGTAATATAAATAATATATAAATTCTATTTCATGATAGCTGAGAACATATTTTGAACCAGGTATATAAATACTCAAAAAAAAGATTTGTAACTGATCATGTACTTTAGAGTCTTGTTAGTGACATTGATGAATGGTATTCCATAACTATAATTCATTAAAAACATTTAAAAGACTATATTCCATGGGATAGGGATTCAATTCTTACCAAACCATAAAAATCTCTTTAATAGAGATGATATGATGAAAACACGATCTCCCACATGAAATTTCAAATCATTCCTTAAAATATAAGAAAAACCCTTTTTACTTCTTTGAGATGGATTAATATTTTATTCAGTTGTTGTTAAATTCATCATTGTCTCGCCCAAATTTTTTTCCTCATGCATTCAATCACTAACGTCCACCAAACATAGTTGGGTGAAACATCCATTTCCATATAAAAAATTATATGCCTCCAATTTAATACATTAAGAGAACTTATTTTTATTGGAAAACGCAAATAATGTTAAATAATAATCCCACATACATCGGATATATCATGATATTTATTTGAACATATCCACAAATGTTTGATAAGTCCTTTTGAACTATCCACAGAGTAGAGGGTGATAAGAAGTTCCCTAAAAATGTCCATCAACTATTGTCTATTGATGGTTTTTCAAGAATTCAGTTTTCATATCATTGATTGTGTTAAAATATAATTTAAATGGTCGAACCATGATGTCTTATAACATAATTAATACAGTATTTTGAATGGTCTTAAAGAGGTAAATCTTCTTTTTATGGTGAAAATATGAAGATTTTGTATATATATCATAAATAACCCATACTATGACATTATTTCTAGGAGTCTTTAGAAATACAAGGAAAATTTTCATAAAATTTAAATCTAATTTCAATATATTAATTGGTAATGGTTTAATTACACCTAAAATATATTATATCTCAGCCTTCTTCTATTGACAAACAAAACATCTTAAAACATAATCAACCATATTCATCCTCTAAGTATCCCACCAAAAATATTTCCTAAAAACACTATAAATCATGGTCTATCCAGGTATGTATAGAAAATTTATATATAAACATATTATAATATTTTCATTTTAAGATCAGATATATAAATATCACATAGTATCTTTTACAATATCAAAACTCTATATTTAGATTATAAGTATTCCAATTTCTTATCACTCATTGATTAATTTTTGTTTTCTAAATTAATATCATCATTATAATTGTTTTTTATTTTTTCTAGTAAAGATGTATATGATATCATTAGAAAATGGATTTTTGTTTTCACTTCAATAATAATCTCCATATAGATATTTACTAAACCTATGAACATGGGATCCTAATCAAACCTGATTTCGGTCAGGACAACATGATCTTATCACAATCACTCATTTGATACCTTATTTTTCCTTCCCTGTGTGGTAATTTATTGAGAAATCATAATCCATTAGTAGATAAATCAATAACCATTTCCACATATTGAGTTATTTCAATGAAAATATATATCTTAGGATCTTATGGTTTTTGTCTATATCACATATTTTAGTACACAAATATTGTCTATATATCATAAATGTATTCATTACTACTTTTAACTAATGATAATGAGTTGTATTGTACTATTAATGAGTCTTTAACTACATTGATGGATAGGTATTAATATTATTTTTTTATACAAGGATAAAACCATATCCCATATTAAATATAGTATTATATATCACAAATAAATCATTTGATGATTTGTAGAGTCAAAATCAATGAATTTACCAATATACTATTAAATGATAAAAAACAATCTTCACATTCCTTTAAATAAATGAACTTAACTCCTTTATGTTTATGATTTCTTGATGGGTTATCAAATTATGGAGAAATTTTAACAAATCACCCAGAGAAACTGACCAATCAAATGAAGGAACTTACCTCATTTTTTCTCAATGATGTAAGACATTGTTAGACTTCCTTTGTATCTACTGGATCAACTATAATTCTACCCATGGATACAATATTTACAAGAATAGAAACATTATAAAGGTATAATTATCACCGAATAACTTACATATTTAACTCATTTTCTCAAATAGACATATAAAGGCCCTATACTTTTACACATATTATTACATTATTTTGATGATCAAATATGACCAAGGATCATAAAGTATAGTCCCTTTGAAGATTAAGTGCATAAAAAAAGAAATTGGACATAAAAATATATTTTATTTATACTATATAATGTTCTCCAAACATCCCATGAGCCTTTATATAGGAAAAGTATAACACAGGGAATAAGTGAACAGATAGATGAGCTAAAAATCCCAATAAGGGAATAAGAATAATAATAAAATATAACACATGGGAAGACATGACAAGATGACATTAAATGTATGGAACACGAATAAACATTAGGAATAATAATATGTATAACATTGGATATTATAATCATGGCATCATAGGAATGTGGCGACAACACACAACATGACATATGCATGAGTCAAGGCTAACTACTAAGACCATTTCACATTGCAGACAAAGTCCCATATAAGAATCAGGTTAACTCTATGTTCCAATATGTCATATCATGAGAGAAAATATTACCAAATTAATTTGAGTAATATCTAAGAACATACATCATATCATTTTCATGCATATGTGTTCCACTTGATGAATCAATCATAACAGTTACACATGGAGAGAATTGGGTATCATAATCATGTCATAAGTCATAAAAATGGGTAATATCATGTTAGTGTTAATGAATGCATAAATTTATATCAAACATGGACATTAATAAGGTAAATTTGGTATATATCATGATAAATGATTTCAATTTTTTTTTGAAACATGTAAAAAGAGTATTAAATAAACTTTAAGAATAAAATATTTTAGCACAGTTTAAGGAAAATTTTAATGTGAATTCAAAGAATAGAAGGAATAAAATTTTACATAAATCTACGATTGATCCAAGATTTTTTTTCATGAAAATTTTATTAATTTAATAAAAATAATGATTTCTTAAAATATATTATGTAGTGCAATTGATAACGGGTAAGTAGTTGGGAAGTTCTTTTCAATTGGGTTTTCTTATCGGGAATAATTGAGAAGGGATCATTTTTAAAACATGTATTTCCCTAACCAAGAAGGATGATCTGATAAGGATTAATGATTTTGGAACATACAAAAATAATTTATAATAAATAAATAAATATAATTTTAGTTAGCAAGAGGTAAAGAGAAGTAAATAGTAACCCACAGGAAAAATGGATGTTTAGGTAGAATCCCTTAACTTATGTCTAAAAGTGTTCCACACTTGAATGTAATGTCTTGAATAACCAAGTTCATCCCTTAATTAATTAATATATAAACTCTTATAAATGTATTTTATTTATTATAATTTTCTTATGTTCATTTATGACCTTTTTTATGGGTTATGATATTCAATTTCATCATTCGGTATCATTCATTTCCTTGGTTATTATGATCGGTTTACTTGTATACATGTATGGAAAATAATGTAAAATGAGAATGGTTGTCCATAATTGAAGTTATATATTATTAATTTACTTATATAATCTTAATTTTTTATATATTTAATTCTTTTAATTGGTATGTTGATGAATCATTACATAAAATGTTAGTGATAACTGTTTAGATTATTTTGACGTTTTTTGATCTTCACGAACTAGGTTTGTTTTATTGCTTAATATTATTTATATTTACTAGTTCCAGAAAATAAAATAGAATTTAATAAATATATTATAAAAAATTTTGACAATATAAATGGTTTTATTTTCTTCTTTTATGTCAGTGATGGAAAATGAAAATGCATCGCCCATGATGTCGGTAAATTAACACATCACGAGTGATGTTTTCATTTATATAATAAAATATAGCGGGGAAGGAGTGCTATAATGTATCCTCAAATAATAAGATAAAATAGTATAATATGAATTATATTTGAGTTACTATTCCCCTTGTACAAGTCCCCTTGTACAAGTTTAGGTGAGGACAAGACAAGAAAAAGAAAATATATTTAAATGAAATTAAATGAAATGAAAGAGGATGTTACCTCTTGAATACTTCTTCTTGAGAAACTCTTTAGGGTGATTGGTTTTATTTTTTAATTTTTTAGATCAAATGATCCTGGAAGTGGGTGAGAGGCTAGGAATGAAATTTTATCAATCATGGACAAGGCTAAAATCATGAGAGGTGTGAGGAGAATTTGTGGTGAGGGTAGTATTTATAGGGGAGGATAGGGGTGGTTTCTCATTTTATTAATAATTAGCTTATTATTTTGGTCCAAGATGATAAATAGTTTGACCATTATTACTAAATATTTTAGAATAAGAAAATATAGTTCAATATTTTGGGCATACATTAGTCATACATCATATATTACTCGATAATTCATGTATTTATATTTTCTCATAAATTATCATATTTTACTATTCACAAATATTTTATTTAGTTTATAAAAACTACTAAAACATCACCCAAATATGTTTTCAACTTGTTAATGTAAAAAATGAACTCCATTTTATGAGTTTTTTTTAATATGATAAATTTAATTTTTAATTAAAATCATCATTTTCTAAAAAATAACGATTTTAAAATTAAAATTCAGTTTCTAAAATATTGAAAATTTTGTTAGGTTCTCCTTAAATTATATTGTAATCAAGAAATAAAATTAATTTATGGTTACATTTTATGAAAAAAAAATCTTTTAAATTATTAAATTGATAATTGAATTGTAATTAATCATTTATGACAAACAAAAATACACACATTTAATTTATCATTATTAAAACATTTATTTAATGATTCCATTAAATAAATTTATCATTTTTCCATTAATAAGATACCAAAATATTATTTATTAATTAATATGTTATGACACTATTCTACTTAATAAATTACAATTCACAAGGTTCATATTACTATTCCAAAGGTCATGTTTCTATTTCATTTTTATAGGTTCTTTAACTTCTAGAAACACCTTTCATTTCATTAATTATTCATTTTTAATGATTTGATTGTGTTTTCTTTGTGATTTATGTGACTTATAATATATTAAAAAATTGTAATTTGAGAATTTCCATTTATAACAATTTTGGGTTGTTATAAGTCTCTTGAATGATCAACATTTGATTCTCATGAACTTAAAAATTTTTAGGGTACAAAAAGATATCATCAATAAATATGAATGAAATTTTATCTAGATATTCATTAAATTATTTAGTAATTGGATCCATTAAAATGTAGGTAGAATTATTCCAACCAAATGGAATTATAGTAAAATCACAATTTCCAAAGCTTATATAAAATATTTTATCTAGAATATGTTTTTTATTTACTCGAAATCAATGATACCTATAACGAATTAATATGATTTTGGAATATCGATCTTTTTTTATTTGATCAAATAAGTCATTATTGTAACATCCTATTACTATTTTTAGGCATTTTTAAAACCCATTTTTTATTCATTGGTTATGATTCATTTAATGGTGAATCAAGAGTATTTTTAAAATTTTGGAATATTTCTAGGTTAATAAATGGTTGGGGCATGGTTTCCCCAAATCATGCACCCTTTGATGTCAGACCATGAAAACCCAAGAACTGGGGTTTTTCATGTCTGGTGCACCATTTGAAAAATTGTGCTCCCACATAGAAGAAACTGTGAAGCCCATTTAATATAGGATAATGTCTAGGGAAAACTATTTTGTCTAAGCTTGTGGCATTTCCCAGGAAACTGCTTGTATAGGATTTTTCAATAAAAACATAAGTTTTAAAATTATTAAACCCCTTTTTTAGGTCCCAAATGACCTATATGACCCTAAACTGATTTCGCATTTCAAGAGAGCTCCCAAGAGACGTTTTACAAATAGAAATCCCTCAATAAGTTAATAAAGTCTATCGGAATGGAATTCAATCTTCTCTCTATTTATTTCCTCTTCTCATTCTATTTCTCCTGCTCTACCTTCTTATCTAGCTACGGTTTCGTAGATCATCTAGTTGATTGGATGATATACAAACAAATTTTTTGGGATATTAATCTTATGTTTGATTATCTATTTCAATATTCATCATTTTTCCTTGCAAAATCCCAATAATGGATTATAGTTTCAATCAGTATTGACTTTGTAGTAGGTCATTCCTTCATGATGACCCATTTTTATTAACCCATAATTTCATTATTTAAATTCAATTATTTATTTATATTCAAATTCTATTATAAATGATCTCGATTTCAATTGACTTATTAAAATACTAATTTCATTGAATTTTTGTTTTCTAAATTGATTTTTAGGCCTGAAATTGGGGAAACCCCAAATTCCATTGAATTGGGGTAAGCTTGTGAAATTTATGGAAAATTGTGGATATTTTAATTGTTGAATTTAGATTACAAAATTTATGGAAATTATTTCAATTAAATTATTGAATTAAATTCTTATAATGGAATTATGAGATTTAATTATGAATTGATTTCCAATTATTACTTGAGAAAAATATATTCAAATGGAATTAATAGAAGCCTTTGGGTTTTGCTTATGAAAATGAACATTTTGATTAAAAACGTATTTTGGTTTTTAAATTGGAAATTGTAATTATTGAAATGGGGGTATGTGATTTAATTTAATTTTATGGTTTCGTAAAATAAATTTTCAATCATTCATTTGTACTAGACTACAAGTAGCCCTTTGTTGTTAGTGAGTTATTTGGGAAAACCATGCTAAGATGGGAATGCACTAGCATCTTATTGACATTTTAAACACTAAAAATATTATTTTATCACATATTGTTCCAATGTATGACATTGATGAGTCCTAATTTTCTAGTGCCAAGATACATGTCTACACATTAATGTTGTTATCATATGAGTGTGTAAGGAACACATAACCTGAAACTATCATACCTCTTGGCAGATGATCGTGTTGCTCGCTTTTTTATGATATATAAATGTGTTCCAATGTTCCTAAAATATTTTAATAATTTTATGAATTTTTATATACTATTTTATATAATTTTTTTATTAATACATTTTTTGAAATATTCATTAATTGAAATTATAAACATTTGTTTAAATTATTTCCATCATTTTAATTGTAAAGCCTGAATTTTTAAATTTAATTTCGAATAAAAAACATATTATTTTTTAATTGAAATATCCTTACATGGTCAGATAAATGATAGAATATATTATGGATTCCTTGTTGAGAATATATTGGTCTTTTAGCTTTCACTATAACTCTTCCTTCAATTGTATATAGATTATATATTACCATGTGTGATAAGGGGTGAAGCACCACATAGAGGTAGTTCTAGATGTTATTCCATGAACTTGGTGAGTTTTTTCTATTTGAATGTGGGTAGTTGTTCCTGTTTTTAGGAACTTCGATGTACTAATTTTTTTTTTATACATCTTTTTATTTCGGTACAATTCTCCCTATAGAGTTTCTTTCATAGGAATACTGACTGGGTTGTCTTTTATTTAAAAATGATTATGGAAAAATCATTCCCACTTTAATTTTATATGATATTTGGTGATAGTCTTAAACTCTTAGGGATTGATAAACCCATTTGGTCTATGTCAGAGCCAGATTAGTGATGGGGTAACCATGTTACCTAGGATGGTTCGTGAAAAATAATATCAAAGGTTAAGCTTGATATTTTTCCTTGAAGTCAGTATGCTTTGAGTAATTCTATCAGAACATAGGAGGCAGTTTAGATTAAGTGTCTAGAGAGTTCTTACCAAAATGATCCTAAACTAACATGGGGTGGTATCAGAAAGGAGTCTTGAGGTTTAGTTCTAGTATTTCCCCTACTTTTAATTTATATAGATTTAAATCCAAATCATGTTTTTTCTATCTGTTGGGATTGACTTCTGTTGTTTCTCTTTTTGAGTTTTAATATGATGTATTTCTTGTTGTTGGCTGATGTTATATAGTATGATGCATTTTATAAGATGTGAAAATCAGATCTAAGAGGAAGCTTTTGAGATTGAATCCTCTTGAGGGTCCATGTTTGGTTGAGGTGATCATGCGTACTATACAAGCTCTGGGAATGGCACCACCACCAGTTCCTATTTAGGCTCCAATTTTGGATCCTTATAGGGATGATCTCAAAAATCATTCCAGGGAATTTTTTCACCACAATCTATTTGTGGTAAAGGGATTAAATTTTTCTCAATAGTATAAGAAATTGTTGAGCAAGATAGAGCATTTTTTAGGTTTTTGGAGACACCTGATGAAATCAATGTGATGTGTTGCACTTTGGTGCTGGAAGGAATAAGCTGGTGATTATGGGACACATGGTGACAATAATGAATCACAAGGTAATATAGTGGAATGAAATCAATGTTATTATCCATGAACATTTATATCGAGAGTTGATGATTTTGGACAAGGCCACTGAGTTATTAAAACAAGAGAAGGCTAAAAATACCTTGACAAAATATGAAAGACATTTAAATGACATTGGGATGTTTACACCTGAGATAGTATTGAATGATAAGATTATTGATCTATTGTTAATGTTTCAGCATTTTCTATAGATAAATTCTTAGATTTTCTTACTGAAGATTTGTTCTTATGTAGATTTTATGGATACATTACTGATAGTCTAAATGGACATGGATAGAATGTCAATGTTGTAAGGAGTTTCTTTCTTTCCAAGTGGAGTTACATTTTCATTTAATGTAAAGAGAAATCGTGATTATTCTGTTGCTGGTTCTTGAATGCTTGGTTATTTTATACCTCCTACAGTTCCACAAATAGTCTATTTTATTTTTGACCATTGTAGAAATCCCGAGAAGTCAAAAAATGTTTTCACTGATGCACCCATGATATATGGATCCAGGGGACGCTCATGTAACTTAAAGATGTTCTAAAATATCTATTCCACTATTCATAGTGGAATGGGATCATCCGTTCCTAATAAAACTATGGAACTATCATATGCTTCAAGGAAAAAGGGGTTCTAGCAACATGAATATAGAACGAAGCTTCTTCTAGTAGTGGAAGTGTATCTAGAGGAAGCAGGTAAGGGGCCAGTGACTGTGAGATATACCATTACTATTTATTCATCATTATTTACTACTTTTTTATACTGTCACATCTAATTAATTTATTTCAACCCGTGTTGTTAATCATCTAAATCATTCTAAATTTTTTTTTCTTTTGTAGTGGACATTACTACACCCCTTGGAATATAGAGAGAGTAGGTTATTTTTAGTCCCTCTTGTGTTTTCTATATATATTATGTTGATATTTCTTAGAGTTTTCAATTTCATGATTTGAAAACTCTTGAAATAATTTTTAGGTTCAATTAACTCATTACAAATATGCTCGAACTGATTTCTATCTTCAACGGGTCTCCATTACTCCAGCTGATGTGGTATTCAAAATCATTCAAGGATAATGGAACCCGAGGTTGAGTAAATATGGACCTTATTATCTTGATTTGTGGGGAATTGTTATCTATGTTTTATTTTTATATTGTGTGGGAGTATTTGAGTGGTGATCTCCCCCTAGTTGTCGCCGAGTTTTCTAACATCTTTCCTTCTGACTTCTCTGGTTTTCTATGGGAATGGGATGTTGATATTTTCATTTAATTTATGCCTGGTATTCAAGCATTGTCTATCCCCTCACACTGCATGGAAATATTTTAAATGAATGAGTTTAAGAATCAGTTGGATTGTCATATAGAGAAATTCTTTATATGCTCGTTTTTATCACCTTGGGAAGTTCTAGGTCTCTTTTCTAAGAAGGATGGTGGTTTACTGGACCTTTGTGTTGATTATTAAAACCTCAATCAAGTTATTCTAATGAAAAATTATCGCTTTCCATGGATTGATCATCTATCTGATATATTTAAAGGGGTGAAGTGGTTCTCAAGGATTGATCATCATTCTGGATTCCATCAATGTAGGGTAATTCGGAAAAATCCATTTCTAAGTTGGTATGACCATTTTGAGTACCTTGTCATAACAATTTTACTAGCAAATGATAAAATATCTAAAATGACATTAAGAGTTAGAGATTGTTTGGCATATAAATGGTTATTATCACCAGTTCATTAATTACATCTCATAGTTATCTTCTTAGATAAAATATATGACATTGAATGGAGTAATATTTTCATTGGATAAAAAAGGCCAAAATTATTTCATTAATCTGAAACAAATTTTGATGACTTCTTTGGTGTTGAATCTTCTAGAGGACGATTAGGGAAATTTGTCCTTTTATCATGCATCAGGTATAGGTTTCAGTTGCATTATTTTGTAGAGTAATCATGTCATTTCCTATGGATCTCATTACCTTGGGATGGATGAGAAGAAATATCTAATCCATGACATTGAAATTGAAACTTTGATGCACATGATTAAGAGTTTTTAGAATTATCCTTATGAAGAAAGGTTTATTGGTTATTCATACTAAAAGAGGTTGATTTATATCTTATCTCAAAAATATTTTAATCTCTTCCAAAGGCATTGGGAGTAGTCTCTACAATCTTTTGACTAATACATCACCAACACCCTAGGGAATGGGAATGTCATTGTAGATGCTTTGTGCAAGAATCATCCTACCCATTCCATGAATGAATCATAAAAAGAGTAAATCGTTATGGATCTATTTTTATTGATGCATATTGGTGTCAAGAAATTAAGGGGTGTGGTTATGTTATCCTTTGTCTAGTTTTCATCCACTATTCTCGAGATGATTCTTAAAGAACAATAGTTTAATGATGAGTTTTTTAGTATTAAATAATCTATTTATATTGGGGATACCATTACTGACTGGTGATTCTCCATATAGGTATTTTCGAGATACTAGAATTTCATTATTGTGTCGTAACCAGTAATGAAAGATGTTAGGTTTAATTACCATGATTTCTAGTTTGTTATGCAAAAAATAACCACAAATATGTTCTATGATTTTCGGCGACTGTTCGGGTAGCCAGGTATGAGATATGACATTTCTGAATTTCTCTCTCATTTTTACACTTTATAACACATCAAGGATAAGCACCAGAAACCTCTGCATTTTCGTTATCCACATCCAGGGCTGATGTGGATATGGGATGAGATCTTTTGGACCTTTTGGTTGGGTTTTCACATACCCAGATAAAGAATAATGTTATATGGATTATGATCGACTGAATAACTAAATCAGATCACATTATACCCAATCATGATACAATAAAAGTTGAAGAGATGGATAATACTTTTGAAAAAGAATTTTTTCACCTACACTATGTTCAATTGGTTATAGTCTCTAATAAGAATACTAGGTTCACTTCTCATTTATTGAGAGGTATTCTAGACAGAATGTGATATTAGGTCTGTTTGAGTACATCTTACCACCAAAATTCAGATGGATATATAGAAAGATATATACATATTATTGAGTATATGGTCTGTACTTGTGTTCCAATCTTTGGTGGGTCCTAGTAGGATCATTTTGGGATTGTTGACAATGATTATAATAATATTTACCTTTCTATGATCAGAATAGATCATTTTGAGTGCCTCTAAGGTGGCCCATACAGATCTTCATTGTGTCGGTCAGATATTGGTGAATGTTCCTTAGTTTGACCGAGATTGGTCTTGAGATGATAGAATAGAATCAGTTTAATTATGAGAATATGTTTATGGAATAGAACCAGTATAAGTCTTGTGTTAATCATTATATTATATGTTTGGAATTCTTAATTGGTGACCAAGTGTTCTTGAATGTTCCATCCCAATTGATTCATCAATGACTTTGGATAAAATTGAAACATATTATTCTTTTTTGGAACCTTTTGAAGTAGTTGAGATGGTGGGGAATTTTTCATACAATTTATATTTACCAATATAGTTGACATCAATGCATAACGTGTTCTGTGTATCACAGAATACAAAGTATCTACCTGATCTATCTCGTGTTCTGAGATGGAGTGATCGTAAGTTTGAACTTGATTTATCCATGACTGAATGGCCAGTTAGTAGAGTTGATTTTGAAACCATGGTACTTCATGGGGTTAAAACATTTGGTTCATGTGAAATGGAATCACGCTTTCGATTCATATGAGACGCAGAAGATAGAGGCACTAATGGGAGAGCATCAGCCTCATTTTTTGGAACACAACTTTTGAGTATGTATTATTGGGATAAAAAGTATCTATGGTGGGGAGGTTGTAAGATCCTGTTACTGTTTAGAGGTATTCATATGCCACAGTTTTTAGATTTATGTGGTTGGGTATAATTAAAAGGTGAATTAGTATAATTTTTGAAAATGTTTTGAAAGTTACTGGGCTAATTTTGTGTTAGCGTACAGTTTTCCCAAACCGTGTGTCATCTCAAGGAAAACCACACAGACCAAGGTATTAGGGGTTTTCACAGTTGGTTCAGGGTTTCAAAAAAAAACTCACCCACATAGTATAAATCTTATATCCCATTTGAAACATGTTCTTGGATATGGTGTATGGTTGGGTCTTACGGTACGACACATCCCAAGAAATCATGCATATGAGTTTTTTAATATGAACATTTTTTAAAAAATACTAAAACCTCTATTTTTAGTATCCGATGGAAAATTATAACAAAAATCCACTATCTTATTCTATGATATATCACTAGACCAGTTTTTTACCCCTTGAAAGCCCTATGGAAGTTATTTATAGCTAGGAAACTGGTGTTTGATCTTCTACCTGTTAGTTTCCTCTTCTTTTCATGATTAAATTACTCTCTTCTCTTTCCTCAAAAGAGTTTCTTAGATCAATGTATTTGATTGGATGATCTAATACCCTCTATTTTGATATCATAAACCTTGGTTCTTTTTAATAGGTTCCATTATTTTTGTTCTCTATTGAAACAAACCAATTTGGTTTTTGAGTTTCAGGATTTAGTGATTTCATTGTAGGTGGTTCTACAATGATGCCCAATTTTTATTAACCCAAAATTTCTAGATTTAAATTTAATTATTGAAGTAAATTAAATTGCTATTATAGATGAAAGTGATTTAAATTTATTGATTAAAACCAAAATTCCATTGAATAAGGGTTTTTGGAAATGTAATTTTCGTTAAGAAAATAAGAAATCCCCTAATTCCATTGAATTGGATTGTGATTGTGAAATTGATGGAAAATAATGGACATTTAAATTAAAGAATTTAAATTTTTAAATTGATGGATATTTTTTGAAATAAAATTTTTAAATTAATGGTGGGAATTGAATTGTGAAAATGAATATTAAATTGATTTCAAATTATTATTTGGAAAAAATGGAAAAAATTATTTTGATAGAATCGTTTGGGATTCATATTGGAAAAAGACATGTTTTGATTTAAACCCCTTTTTGTTTTTAAATGGAAAATGGAATTTTTCAAATGGTAGAATGTGATTTAATTATATTATAATATTTCTTATAATAAATTTACCATCATTTATATACTAGAGAACATAAAATACTATGTAGTTAGTGAGTTATTTAGGACACACATTCTAGAATGAGAATACCCTAGCATCAGATTGACATTTTAAAACAATAAAAACATTATTTTAGCACATATTATTATTCAGTAGAGTATTGATGCGTCATATCTTTCCAGTTCTGAGGGACATGTCTATGCATATTATTATTATTTTTATCAAGACATTTTTTTATAAATATTATATTTATTAACATTTGATCCAATTGTTTAATGTATTTCCATCATCTGAAATGTAAATTTTTATTTTTTTATAATATTATTTTTAATTTACATTCCTGTTTGCTTTAAAGTTGAAAGATAATTATTTTTCTAAATAAATTTGTGCATCTATTATTGAATCCTTAGTGACACCCAACTGGGATTTTAGCTCACACCCTTCATGGGCCTTCATTTGATTGCAGATTACCGCCTTCCAGGATTGAGCAGGGTTAAAGCACCACTTGGAGGTTGATCTAGTAGATCATATTTGAACTTGGCGAGTTTCATTTATTGGTACATGGGAATATTTTCTGGTTTTTTGGATCTTTTTTTAGTACTTCGGATTTTTATACATGTTTGACTTCTAGTACACTTCGCCCTATGGATTTTCTTTTGTATGCCTACTGACTTGGTTTCATTTTCTTATAAAATGGTTGTGGAAAAACCAGTCCATCTTACATTTTTTATGATTCCAAGTATAAGTATCCAACCGATGGGGATCAAAAACACCCTTCAGGCGAGGTAAGTGCATGCTGGGTTATCAGTTTAATAGGGTACTCGAGCTAGTTTATGATATTTAATGTAAGGAATATCCTACTTTATTTTTATTAATAGAATTTATTTATCAATAATCTATGGGTAGCCTCATTAATATTTCATTATTCTAAATGAAAAGAATATTAGATCCCCATTGTGAATCCCCATGGAATATAAATACCATTTAATATAACATGAATAGTTTTTTAACAAAATTCAATAATTTCATACTGACTATTCTATAGAGAGTATTCAAAATAGGACATGAATCAGGGATTTAATCAATGGAAAATCCAAATTCACATTCTCATGGATTTCTAGGTATCTACTAATGAATTAAATAAATATAATTATATAAAATAGTTACACACTCAATTTGATGATTAACCATTCCATCTGTAGATCTTTTATGTGCTTATACACCATGAATATCATTTATAGGAGCTACTAGAGGTCGATCTAAACTTGAAATAGAAGAATAAGATTGTCATTAAATCCATGGAATTGTATATCCTCATCATGAATCATAAATCCCTTACCATTTTATTGAATTTTTTACATTATATTTTGAAATCCAGTCCGTTTAAAGGAGTATATAATAGTCAAACATAGGTCAAATTATAAATTTTATAGATATGGTTAATTTATTTTCTATAATGGGAACTTAATAACAAATCCTTTTTGGTGAGATTTCCACTTTATTTTTTATCTCAAAATATCCTTATTAAGGTAAAATGAATATATATAATTTTCTTTGAAAATATAGAATAAAGGAATGAAGGGTTCTTCTAAAATCATATAAATAATTATCTAAATTTTTATCTATGATTAATGTTTAAGAAACAATAACATTAGGATCTCCAACCATAGATTTAGTTATTTTATACCCATTCCATTCCCCCTAATCCTCTTTTTAAGTTGGATCCCTTAATAGGTATGAAATTGGTGTGATTAATCTCCAATTTCTATATAGTTGAAGCACTAGAAAGGAAATATTTCTTTCTTAACTTTACATTCATTATGAATAACACCCTTATCTCCACACTGATTACAATCTTCTATACCATTGAAAAATTTTCCTGGTTGATTCTTTCAAAAAAATTCCCATCATGGGAATTTCTTTGTTCCATTTTTTTAATCATTACCATTTCCATTATACACAGTTGACCTCTTATTCTCTTTATTTCCCTTTAATATAGATGATAAATAAAATTTATTCTCTATTTTGATCAAACATAATACAGTTTCATTATATGGTTAAAAATATTGGAAAACAAGTTCTTTTCGATGTCATATAAAATGGACTTCAAAAAAAGTGTAAATAATACTCTTTAGATTATATATATAATTTTTTCGACACATATATAGTCCAATGAAGTATACTTCATACTCTGTAACAATTTCATTATCATTTTTATTTTTTTAATGGACTATTTGATCATTTTAGTTCATTTCTCATGGGGGAAATATTTATCATTGAATATTATGATAAAATGCCTATTTTCTATATGTCCTATTTCTTATTCAATGCTATTATTTAGGATCATCTTAAACCATTAGTTAGTATCACCTCTATGATATTAAATATACATTAGAACCATTCCTATTTTATTACATCATAAGTAATGATATATCATTTCAATATACTTAATCTATTTCTTTGCTACCACTAGATTAGTTTATCCACTAAAAAAGAGGCTTCTTTCCCAATAAATGATTCAATATAGTTTAATAATTATTTATAAAAAAATAAGACTATATTTTTTCAAGGTTAGAAAAAATAATCTTGGAAAACTACTGTAATATGTATGTGATCTTCTCAACTATAATACTAGTTTTATGTACTTGATCAACTTGGAAATCCCTATATTTTCCATATGCGTTGATTTAGATTCCTCTATGTTGATCTAGGACTAAATAACAGAACACAATTATTTAGATCATAATCATATTGAATATTAATATGAAAATAAAAATTCCTTAAAATGGTGAATGCTCTAAAATACAATAATAGATTATCAAAATTCTCATGTTAGCAATGTTCATTTAAAATTTTATTTCAATGGTTTCTATAAATTATTCTGTAATACAAACCGTATCAACCACAAATAATGTATCCTAGTGAGTAGTTCTAGTATTTTAAATTGGTATTGTTATATGTGATCTAATACTAAATGACCAATCATTTTCATTGGGAATAAAATATAAAACATAAGAAAAGAAAATTTTTGGCATCCATGAAACACATTTGAATATTTATTCATTACATCATGAGGATTGGAAACAAAAAAATGTTGAGTTCAAATTATATAAAAGTTTTGTGAAAAATGGATGCTATCATGATTAAATAATGACTTGTCAATATGGTAGGGTTTATAACTAGAGACGCATCCCATTTAATCTATATGATGGAAAGGAAATCCATTTCTTTATGTTTTTAAATTAGTTGTCTCAAAAATAATATTGACTAAAATTTAAATAAAGGAAATGAATAATATTAAAAATCATAGTCCTGGATATCCTGATATCTCTACCATTGAATACTTGATATATGATAGTAAAAATTATGTTTTGGTATAAACCAAACCCCAATAAAATAATTTTTTAACGTATTTGACTCATGAGATATATCTGTAAATCAAGAGGCTATATAAATCCATTCCCCATCCATTATTTTAATTCCATTTCATCAATCATATTTTGAATAACTAATTTATTCCATAAAAATTATTCCTTGTTAATAAAGGTATATATTGGATAAATATTATGGTCTAATAATATTTCCCAATTCAATCCAATAATTTTAAAAGTAAAAAAATCATATGTAGAAATATAATGTGGTTTAGTAATTAATCATACCCAAGATGAAATTAAGGTTTATATTTAAGATAAATATAATTTACCTTAATTTGAATGTTTGATGAAAAAATTAATAACCAAAAAATTAATAACATATAAGATACGACTATAGATTCATCGTAAATATAGATCCTATAATAAAATCACATCCTTTTCAGATATAATGAATGTTGTAGATAAATATCAAATTTATATTTTATTAAAGAGTTCTCTTTGTAAAACCATTGGTAACTTTTAAAATATCCTAATGTTAAGAGAATGATTATGGTGGTGGTAATGTCTATTAAAGGTGTATTTGTTAATAAAAAAACATTCATTTTGAGTTTTTAGAAAGAAACATAAAAATAACCATCTGAGGAAATAATTATAAACATTCCTTTCATACCGTGTCGAAAAGTAGAGTATAGCTTAAAATAACATCATTAAATTATTTTAATAACATAAATAACTTCTCTAAAACAATTTTGAAAAAACTAATCATGGAAGTAAAATATAAAAGATCACAAAGATAAATTGTTTCATATTTTCTAGTTATCATTTGTTTGTATAAATAAATTGTTAATTAGAGAATTTTTTTAACAAAAAATGGAATGTCATGAACCAACTAGGTTTGACCCTAAACCGGTCACCCAAGCCTATCAGTGTCATGGCCTGAAGGGTGTTCCCAATCCCCACAGAGTGGAAACATGTGTTAGGCATAAAAATAAACACATGGGAATGATTTGAGAAAAAAATAACTAGGACCGAATAAAAAAATGAACCAAATAAGACAAAAGATCCAAAAACTAAAAATAAATAAATAAATAGTATGTCTAGTTACATAATACATTGAATAAGTAGAAAAAAAATGTAGAACTGAAAATGAAACCATTGTAACATGAACTCCATGTGATGTCATTGTTACCTCCAACCACTAAACCAAACTTGATCCACAATGAGCACCTACAGGGATGTCTGAATAGGAAAAATGAACCAATAACTAGAAAAATAAAGTTGGCACGAGCATCAAAATGCTCAGTAGGTCTTCTAAGAATAAACTAGTGAATCCCAGTATTTCCTTTCCCACAAAAGACCAACAAAACTACTTTTATATATAGTAACAAAAATATGGTTTATCTCATACATTACAAAACAATACACAATTATATTATTTTCAATGATAAATGATTTTTTAGAATGAAAATCTAGAACAGGGATTTCCAAGGCTATTCTATAATGAAAACGATAAAAAAATTTAGCCCATAAATGTGTGTTGCTGAAAGTAAATAATAAAATCAAATAAAAAAGAAATGTGATCCAAAATATCCCAAGAAGACTATTGTGTGTACTTGGTTTAGAACCACCCAATGGTGTACAGTGATGACCTTAATTTTAAAACCAATTACCTTCCCAAACCTGGACTAACTAGTGGCACAACCCTCATGGACTCTCTATAATCCAGGATTTATTGTCTTATTTAATCGGGGTATCAAACATGATCATCTAAAATATGCCCAGTAAATCATGGTGGTATTAATACATTGTAATTAGGAGGCCCTCGTATCTGTGACTCACCTTACCTACTACCACCACACTTTCCTACCCCAAACATAGACATCCCCTATGCGATAACCCATAATGGGAGACCCTAGATAGGGTATCCCTAAATATATATACATGTTCTTATATCACATTAACAAAGTGACAACTGGGTCATTGCAAAGATAGTACCAAAAATTATTTCGTAAAACATTTTAATGTTTCCAAATGAGAGTTTATACTTTCAAAACCCTAATTAATTCCCAAGAATCAAAAATATCTAATCTGGCCTTCCACTATTGGATTTCCAACATATAATAAAGATGCTATAAATCATTTATAGAATAATATTAAATACTAAATTTTTCAATCATAATTCCAATAGGGCCCTTCAGTTTTAAATTGAATTTAACTTCCAAAACCATATCAAAGCCAATATGAATTGTACATGAAATAAACATAGGTACCAAACAGGCCTCTTTACTATATAAGAGTTCAAATCATTTCACAAGATGTTTTTTGTTTCGAACCGACACATGCATTTTCCAAAAAAAACATGTCTTTATGAAAGAGAAAAGAGAACTCACCCTTGAGTTGGAAGATCTAGACTGACCTTTAGCTGTTAAACCTCCCAAATACGTTTTCCAAATAACATTTTCAAATTCCCATTTACCAAGAAACAGTCAAATAGAAAAACATACCAAATGACCCCTTAACTAGATATAACCATGTACACACCCAAATTCCACACATTTTCTAAATGAGGCTTTATCCTTTCAAAACTCACCCCAAAGCATGATTTAAGGCCAATTGGCCCAAACCTTGAGGAACATATTTTTGAACACTATTTGTAGAAAACAGAAAAAATACCCAACCCCACATAGAAAAAATAACAATTTAGTGAACCAAGATTGTGAGGAAACATTAGTTTCATGAATTACCTTCATTTTATGAAACATACATGTGTGCACCTTGTGACCCCATAGATGTGTAAAAATCTAGTGACACACAAAACATCCAAAGAGACACTAAAAATCATTTCCCCAAAACACCAATTGCATAAAATCCCATAAAACCATTCCAATGTTTTTTAACACATTCAACAAGCTATAATATTACCAATCCACACCTGCACCTAACATAAATTACAAATAAGAAAATACAATTACTCCAAAATAAATGTAATAATTTTCATAAAAGACCAATTTACACTTCAATAGAATTAAGGTATTTGAAAATAAACATAATAGGAGATTTAAAACGTGACATTTCACACAAATCACTTTGGGAAAATATTTTAAAAAACATCTACCAACACAAAACTACAGTTATCATCAATACAATTGTGTATTAAAAGTGTGATTGAAATTTAATAATTTAATGAAGATGAAAAAGTATAAATAGTGTGTTTTGGGAAATAAAAATGTGAGAAAAAACTACCTAAAATGAAGTCTAGATGCAACATAACTTCAATGGAAGGATGAGAAAAACATCACAAATTGACTGCAGACACTAAACAATGAGAAAACCCGAAAAATAAGAACCCCAATGATTAGGGGATTCCCATGATGAGAAAAAACCCCAAAATTGAGGGAGATATATACCAAATGTGGAAGGAGCCAATGAGTTAGGTGGAACCTAAGAGTAGACACTTACTGATGAGGTTATTAATCCAATGAATAAAAATCATACCGAGAAGGGTGTCCAACAAGAGGTTGTTATTGCAAGGAGGGAATCTAGGATGGGTTGGGGGTCATGTACACATCGTCCGAAGTGAAGGGGTTCATTAGAAGAAGGGTGGGGTGCTATGGGGTCAGGGCGCCAGAGCAAGACAGAGCAGTGAGGGGTGTCTAGACGGCACTGGCTGGGGTAGGGGTAGGACGTAGGCCAAGTGGGGGTGGGACAGAGGGGGATAAGGGGAAGAAACCTAGTTAGCTGTTTTTATAAAAAGAGGGAAAAAAGTTTAAAAAATTACTAATAATAATAATAATAATATTATTAGATATATAGTTATAATTATTATTATCATAATAATATACGAACATTATTATTAATATTAAGTTCCCTATTTAATATATTAATTAATTCTTACTTAATTTTATTTACATGGATAATAATATTACTAAAAAATTTAATAAAAATAATTGTAATGATAATAATAATAAAATAATAATTTTTATAATCAAAACATCCTCTTAAATATTTTAATCTCACCCTTCTCATTTTATCTTCGCTAAGTTTTTTTATTTAAAATACTAGAAACCACAAGGTTCGCCTACGGCCAGAAGTACGGTTAAGAAAACTGCACTCAATCCAAGCCACCTGAAACTACCCATTATATTGTGGAGCTGCACACTTTTTGCATGGTTTAATAAATTTTTAACAAATCATGTACTCTAACACAGACCCATCCATTCAATCGTATGGGCACCACATGACTACCCCTAACCGTGCAGGGTAACTGTGGAACAAAAAATTGGCTTCTAAATTTTTTAAATCTTTAACCATCTAGCCACCAAAATAAAAAATAGTGATTAAATTATTAATGTAACTAATAGGCATGGTCGGGGTTTCATAATTCTCCCCACCAAAGACACTTTTTCCCCTAATAATTAACTATGCCAGTGGTTAACCAAAATGTGTGCCCATGCCCAGAAAAAACTGAGGAAAACTATGAATCCTGGGATGACCTTAATCTCAACGGGTAACACCCGACCAATTCAAGAGGAATATGAAGCCCTAGTTGGAGTGGATAACATAAGGGGGGGTTCTCTCCATCATAAGAACTCAACTACTTAGGTAACATATAAATACAAATGATTCCACCAAGACTTAAATTAGAAACCCGCTGTGATGGAACCCGACAAACTGGGACGTCGAGAACTAACTCAACCTCTCCGCGCTAGCTAAGAAACACCTTAACAAAAACCCCTAACATTAGGGGAAGACTCACAAGAATGATTTAACTCAAATTGAAAACTCGGGCATAACCAAAAGATCGATTCCTCCCTTGGAACGTACATCTACAAGCAAGCACAATGGCAACCAAAACCGAAACCAACCCCCACGAGGGGAAAAGAAATGATAAAAAAATGAAAGGTTCTAAAATCCACATTCAAACAACTAGATTATTTAGATTATTATAAAACCAATCCCTCATATATTCATGACTGAATGATGAACATATTATGATGGAAAAAATTTAGCAACAAAAAACAAATATGAAAGGAATTTAAATGTTCCAACCCCAACACTTAACTAAAAACCCATACTGAGACATCACGCCCCTGGTAATCCAAAATGTGTGAGATATTTACCCCAATACCTATGGTTGGGGAATGGATGGATGAAGCATCTCATACCTAAAAAAAATAACTATAATCCTCTAGCAAGAATGTCTTCTTCAGGTGATGCTTCCTGTAATAAATCTTCAGATGACCAAGATAACTACAACGACATAACGTCTGCAGAGGGATATGAAAAAAATGGGTTTGAATGCCTGAAACGACCACACTTGTGGTGTGACACTGAATTGTTTGACAAAAAGGAAGGCTGAACCACAACAAAGGGTGTTTTAGGAATAGGTCCCTTCGGTATGTGCTACTCACATGGCGGGGAACCTTCACGAATGAGGAGAGGAACCAGATTACCAACCATCTGTGTTTTGGATAAAAAAATTGTTAGAAACTCCTAATCTACTAGATTCTCAATAAAATGATCCTTATAAAAGATGACGCACTACTTGATTTCTGTATGAAGAGCCCTGAAGAAGAGATAAGACTTCATCAAATTCCTTAATTTTACCACCGGAAAAAAGGAAACAAGTTCCTTGAAATGGTCAACATACACTATGACTGTCCATTAGCCTTGTTCAATACACACAAGACCTTTACTTTTATTCATTTTATACTCTTCATGTATGAAATATTAGATGAAGTTGGATTTAAAGACATCCCACATCATCCATTCTTGCATTGACAGAGGAGAAAACAACTCCCATTCATCAAATGTTTGACCTTTAAAAAAACCAAATACAACACGCACTCTGACAACTTTGGGATATCTCAATACCCTGCCAGGCCCAACATCTTCAAGAGACTCAAGTACCTCTAACATACATCGATCAACGCAATGAATGGGAAACATCCGAGGAAGAAAAAAACTGGGCATGAATAATTGGAAACTATGGAGACCATTCTGGGTATCATTTTTTTAAAAACATATAGAACAAAAAGAAAAAAACCAAAATCAACCCAAATCAACATAAACAAAACAACTTTCATCCAGAAAGAACAAAACAAATATAAACAAGGCCAAAATATTTATTTCAAAAGACATCGTTTTCATATAATTTTTAAAACCAACATTAGATATTGAAAAACCATTTGAAATAAATCCTTTTCCATTTCAAAACTACCTTCATTTTAAAATCAGACTCGCACAATTAGAAACCACAACGAATCCCAACATACACCAAACCACTAGAATGAGGAACTAGTAGCCACGCTTAACCCAACGACATGGTAGTGAGTCATGCCCTAAGAAAGCATAAAAAAATAAGAGATACTTGACCCATGAACTCAGACTCCACATTGGTAACTAATCCAAGTGAGATCACTACCTGACACTGGCTTGCCTCCGTTTTAATCCCTTAATCCAAAAACAAACCATGAAAAGATAACAACTCAATTCATAGACTACCCTGGATTACTCATGATTCATCAAGAGCGGTGGTGATCAGGCACCAACCCATAACCTTGCTCCTAATCCCAGAAAATCCTTACATCGATCTACCAGAAACTCCAAATATCAAGATCCTCCTCTAATACACTTTTTAGGAGCCAACCTAGTTTTGCCCCTGAAACTATCACTCGATCTAGTCTGCAACACAGCCCGAAGGGCATTCCGGATCCCTACAGTCTGGAAACTAGTGTCAGGCATAAAAAAATACATGTGGGAACAATATAAGCCCAAAAAAATAACGAGGTCTAGATAAAAAACAAACATAACAAGTTAAAATATCCAAAAAATGAAAATAAATAAATAAATAGTTGGTCAAGTTACATAATACACTGAATAGGGGAATCAAAATAAAAAAATTGAAAATGAAACCACACTACCATTACCCCCATGTAACCTCCTAGTCATCTCAAACTACTAAATTGAACCTGATCCACACAGATCACCTACCAAGAAACCTGAATAGAAAAATGATCTGGGAACTGGAAAAATAAAGTCGGTATGAAAACTGAAATACTCAGTAGGGGTATCAAGAATAAACCACTGAATCTATGTATTTCCTTTCCGAAAATAGACCAATGAAACTGGTTTGTAATACTATTACAAAATTTGTTTTTTTTAATGTTTAAAAAATACAGAATACATTTCATTTCCAAGATAAATGCCAATTTAGAATGAAAAACATGAATAGAGATTGCCAATGGTATACTATAAACAAAAATATAAATATTGTATACTAGAAATGAGATTTGTTGAAAGTAAATAAGAAAATCAAATACAATCCACGGGTGATATTAAACGTCACTAGAATACCCCTCGACGTATTTGGTTCAAAACCACCTGTCAAAGTATGGTGAACCCCCTAATTCCATAACCAACTAGCAGAATTAACCTGGCATCACTAATGGCACATCCCTCATAGCATTTCTACTACTCTAGGGGGTACTGACCCATATAATCAGGGATTTAAATAAATTGTCACCTGATCATATAAAAGGTGACCATGAACCCATGGTGATAGTAATACTGTGTTTGTAGGATCTTTCGCACACATGACTCACCTTACCTGCCGCCACCGCACTTTCTTACCCGAAACAAATACATACCATATGTGATAACCAATAAAGGGAGATCCTATATAGGTGTGACCTATATATATATATATATATATCTTTATATCACATCAATAAGGTGCCAACCAGGCCTTCACACACATAATACCCTAAAACAGTTCTTAGAACTATTCAATGATTCCAAATGAGCACTTATACTTTCAAAACCCTAATTGATTTCCAAACATCATAAAGTTTTTACTATTCCTTGATCTCTTTAAATTCGAAAATATAATAACGATGCTATAAATCATGTCTATAACAACATTAAACACTAACTTTTACAATCAAAATGAAAATCGAGCCCTTGAGTTCTAAATACAATTTAACTTCTAAACCCATCTCAAAGCCAACATGAATTGCACATGAAATTACAATGGTGAAAAATGGGACACTTTGTCATATAAGAGTACAAATCATTTCATAAGACATTTTTGGATTCTAACCATTACACAAATTTTAAAAAACACAAGTCTTTATAAATATTAACACATACCATGCCCTTAATTTGGTAGATCCAAACAATCCTTTATCCATTACACCTCCCAATTACATTTACCAAGAACACTATCAAATTAACATTTTAAAAAAACAACATATTAATAAAACATACCAATTATCCCCTTAACTAGATATGTCCAAGTACACAACCAAATACCTCACATATTCTAAACATGCCTTTATCCTTTTCAAACTCTCACCAAATCACTCTTTAAGGCTAAATGGGGAAAACCTTGAGGAACACATTTTTTCCATTATTTTTAGAAACCACAGAAAAGACCCAACCTCACTTAAAATACAATAACCATTTTAGAACCCAAGAATTCATGGAAATTCCAAATTAAAGCATCAACATAATTTTATGACACATCCATTAGTGCACCTAGTGCACCCATGGATGTATCAACGTCTATTGACACACCAAACATCCAAAGAGACTATCCAATGACCATTTCCCCAAAACACCAATTGAATAAAAAACCATACATCCATTCAAAATTATTTTAATGCATTCAACAAACTAAAATATTACCAATCAAAACTCACACTAAACCAAATTCACAACCAAGAAAATACCATTCCTCTATAAACAATGCTAATAATTTCATAAAATAAAATTTTTTCCTTTTATAGAACAATGGAATTTCAAAATAAACATCACAAGTTCATTAAACCAATAAATTTCACCCAAATCACTTAGGCAATGTATTTTTAATAAAATATACCAGTAAAAAACTACTATTAAAATCACTAAATGGGTCTATTAAATGTGTAATTGATAATTAAAAATTAATTGAAAATTCTTAAGTGTGTATAGTGTATTTCAGAAAGGAAAATGCTAGAAATGACTACCTCAAATCATGTGAGAAGGCAATAGAACTTCAATGAAAGGAAGAGCGAGACATCACTGACTGACCTCACACCCTAAACAATTATAAATACATTGAAATGAAAACCACATAGATTAAGGATTTTTATAAATGATAAAAAACCCCAAAATTGAGGAAGAAATATAATAAAGGTGGAGGATGTCGACATGGGAGATGCGGCCGAAGAGATTCTGCCCACCGGGGAGGTCACCCGCCTGGAAAAATAGGAGCACTCCAGGAAGGGTGTTCGACAATAGGATTTCATCACAAGGAGGGAATCTTGGCAAGGTGACACTTCAACATAGGCCAGATCAAGGGGGTTTATCAGAAGTAGGGTGGTTCCCTATGGGGGTCAGCCCATCAGAGTAGGACGAAGCGATATGGGGAGGTTGGCCGGCACTGGCTGGGAAGTGTTGGATACAGTTTGATGTGAGAGGGAGGGAAACTATAGGGGGATGCATGAAAGGAATCTGATTAGGGTTTAAAAAATTAAAAAACAATAAAAAAACTAGCCAAAACTATTAATGATGTTCATAATAATAATACTATAAATAATAATAGTAATAATATTTTCATAATAATAAATGAATATTATTATTAATAAATGCACCCTTTTTTATTTATTATTTCATGAAAGTAAGAGTTATCCCAAAAAAATACATTGTAAAATAATTTTGTTTCTCATTTTTAATATTAAAATTTCATCCTCATGAAAGTTTAAAAATGGGTAAAAAAATTATCATATGTAATAAATATATATTAATTTGAAATAAATAAAATTTTACGTATTGAGACAACATAAAAATAAATATGTTTTTAATAAAAAAATATGTCTTAATGGGTTGGAATCTAAAAAGAAATATCTTACCTCACATATGCTTTTAGTTGAAGTTGCAATATCCGCATGAATGTTTTTCTGAAAATTTTTTAATTTATACTAAAACCATATTAATATTTTTTATATCATATAGGATTATCATATATCCTATTATCACCCATTTGACGAAAATATTTCATTATTAAAAATAAAATTTGGGGGTAATAGATTTATTTTGTCATGTATTATTTATCTATGATATTTTGATCCTGATAATTTAATTATGATTCCATAATCTCTACTGTTTTAATCATGAATTAAATTTCATATATAAATATATATACATACATTACAATTAATATATCTGCATTACCTTATATAAAATGGAATCATTTATAATAGGTCACAACGTTTTGTGAAGGTGATAGTAAACACGTACGCACGAGTGATGTTATCAATTTCCAATGGATTGAAAGGTAATAATGTATATGTGATATTAAAATCCCAAAAAATATTTATGTATTTAATAAAATATATATTCATTATCCCCGTCATTATTTGAGAGGACAAGTTTGAGATACACCTAACATTGAGAGGGGGTGAATTGATGCCAGGGAATTTTTAATCTAATTTCAAATTTTTATACCTATGCCTCTTAGACATGATAGGATCATGATTTTCTGATTCCCTTTTCCCTATCACATTCATGTATAAAAAAGCAGTAAATATAAATCACAAAAGATTTACAGGTTTCACTACTCAATAATAGTAGCTACGTCCTTGGCATTGTTGGAAATAATACAAACTAAAAACAACTAGAAAATAATCATTTGGTTTGGTTACAATGAGTATGATATACACTTATACTCATGAGTCACATTGAAAACAATCCAATAGTGTATGTTTTACATCTCTTGGTTGTATATTTATACTTCCACCCAAGATAGTCCTTTTTACAGAACATGGATAGATTTTTATAATGCTTCCCAAGATAGTCTTCTCCTTATTGATAAATAGTTGAAACACCAAGATAGTGTTCCTCTTATTGATACCAATTGGATGTCATAGAACATATTTTTTCTTCATCTCTTCCCTTGTTACATAATTAACATCATATAATTAACTTTTCTTACTTCTTCCCTCTATAAAACATGATATATGCACTATCTTCTACAATATGTCACAATAATATTAATGTATTGTGGGATAATGAACACGAAATTATTTATAACCCATATTATAATAAACTAATATCAAATTGGTCACCAATTCTTTTTTGCATCATCTCAATTTCATCTTCTGTAAGAAAAACCTATTTCACTATGACCTCTCATTATTCGTCTTGTTGGAATGAAAAAATTACATTTATATTATTAATTCAATGAAGATCAGGTCAACATAGCATCATCAAAATTGATATGGATGGAATAAATGGTTATAGAGAGATTTTGTTCTTTCTTCTTCATAGAAATGGAATAATATAGAATAGTGTAGTAGTGCCTTGATATACCAATATTCTTTACAAAGAATGATGAGGTTGTAAAAACCTATCACATGTATTCTATATTTATCCTTTGCAAACTATCTTGTATGCACTGTGACCTGTCCTACCTTCGCAAACTATCCCTATAAAGTGTTCCCGTGAAAAGTTCTTATGAACTGTGGAAGCGAACTGTCACCACGTACTTCCATGCAATGTGTGGTGCAATTGCTTCACAGACAACCTTCCCTTCCATGAAAAACCTCTCCTTCATATACAACCAATTCCTAGTGTACTATCAACGCTCCATGGACCACCTCAATTCCATGAATAGTATCTTCTTCCATAGACAATCCTTACTTTCTTAGATAGCCTCTTCTTCCACAGAGTGTTTCTTCTTCCATGAACCTTTTCCTCTTCCCAGACCTTTTCCTCTTCTGTGGAAAGTATACTCTTCCACAGACTACTGGTGCTTCATGGACAACCTCATTGATTCAAAAACTGCCATCATCCCATAGACTCCCCGGATATGACATACTAACATTCCGCCACTAATCCTTTTGTTTTGTAAGCTACAACTCCCAGAAATACTCCTTTTATTTTGTGGATTTTTTTCATAAGAACTAACTTTTGACTTCACAAAATTCATCCAAAAATGATGATATTTTAATATCAAATTATCTATTACTTAATGATGATATTATGATCCTTTATAAAAGAAAAAGAAATCCAAAAATCATGTTAATCCAATTTATAATAATCATTGATATGGGATTACCTTTATTGTGGACTTCAAGTCTGCTGCATAACATAAGCCTCCTGCCAACTGAAAGCCTTCTATGAAATGTTTTCCCATTATGGTTTGTGTACCACCAGACTTCCTTCATGGAAGATGATTCCATATGCAAATGGATCATCACATATATTCATCAAATGAAACCCTTCACTATATACTTCATGCATTTTACAAACCACAAGCCTCCTAAAAACTGTGATCCTCCCTTGAACTGTTTTCCTTATATGGTCAACATATAGCCATTCATGGTATGTATTTCACTACTATGATGAATCCTTTATTTTTCCAATTTCCCTTCATTATTCTGTACACTTCATATGTAGTCCATGAAATGTCATTTGTGTACTACAAACTGTTCTTCGCGAGCTGCTTTGTGAAAACTCCTAACTTTTCAATAAAATGATTTCCTGATCTTGAGGCCAAAAAATTTGGAAAACACTAAAAGATATCCCCATCTTAAAAATATACATCGCCAAACTCCATCCATAATAATTTGAGGTGATTAAACAAAATAATGATACATCATTAAACCCCCATCCATCCTCTATCAAAGTTAACTTCATTCCAAAAAAATTTAATTTCTTTTGTCACCGGACCCATCTATCGTGATATTTTATATTTTATCGATCACCAATAGAATCATTAGATTTTCTAAGGAAATTATTGTTACATCCTTATCTTCTAGATACTACTTTCTTTCTAATCAATCATAAATATTATTGGGAACTCATTTTATCAAACATTCTTTCATAAGGCTTGCATCACTTGTTTTACAAAAAAACTTATGATGTTAGAGAAATAAAAAACCATCAAAGTATCTTTATCTTTAACTGGGATAATTATTCAATCATGAAAGGAAATCCAATTTCATCTAATGAATCCATAAAAATCTAATGTAATCACATTGAAACTCAATGTCTTCAATAATTTATCATGTTTCATGAAATATCAGGGCTTGAGGAACTAGCCTAATATAAATTAATTTTTTAACTAATTCATCATATTGACCACAATGAGAACATATTAACTCATTTAACACCATTGACAATTAGTTGAAAAAAATACAATCTATACACATAGTTGACTATTCAATATTCTTTTTTTATTTATTGGTAATAACATTAATGTTCATTTCCAAATGAATGTTTCAATATGTGGAACTAATTATATTATATTTTCATTCCACTTATTTCAAAATTAATGTGTCAATATGTGGAACTAATACTATTGACATATCTATCCCAATTACTTTTCAAACGTCCATTTCACTTTATCTCCCCTTATTGACAAAAATTACAAAGTTCATGATAAAAAGGGAATCGGTCCGTACTTATGTAATTTTCCATCCTTTATTTTACTCTATGTCTAGTTGATCTGTTCTAAATGTAGAAAATGGGGGGATTTGATTTAGATATCAAAGTTATCCATTACCAACTGATCATGATACATTAAGAAATGAGAACTCAAATACATGTATTCAGAGATTGTTTAACATCATTCATGTATAAAATTACAACATTAAAAATAAATATTTTTAAGAATAACCATACAAAAACATCAGAATGAACTTCAATAAGTAGATCAAATACATTCTTGAGCAATAGGTAGGATTAGTTACCGTGGGGATCTTCTACTATTCTTATATCACCAAATAAATAAATTTCTCACCCTTTTCAATTTTTTTTATATTTCATATATAAGGATGAGATATTTTAAAGAGGAATACATTTTCCAATACCATGATCTTAACTAAATTACTATATTATTTATATTTGATACTAATTGAAATATGAATGCTCAATGTTTTTTCATTTTTCACCCCCTAAAGGAAGACAGTAATTATCTTTTTTATAATGGTGGATCTCATCAGGAATGGATTTCATGAAATTCAAATTATAGTGAATACACCAAAATGGTATTTTAATTTTGTAATTCTCCACATTTGAACAAACATCCGAGCTTCATCATGGATAATCTTGTAAAACATTTTTCTTCATAATTTCCTGAAATAAGTCTAAAAAAGAGGCAATATTCTTTATCCTGGATATACAGAAATCAATATCATCAAGGATGCTCCTCCATCATATTAATATTTTAATATCAACTATGGAATCATTCAAGGATGGTAACTTCTTTATCTATTCCCTCATGAATTGACAGCACCCACTACTTCTCAGATTCTGCCCCTGATAAGTTACACCACCTTCAATTTCCTTTTATATAATCACAAATACAATACATCAATATTTAATTGAAAAAGGTGTATCCCCATTGCTTTATTAATATGAAAAATAATATTGATATGTTTTTCTAAACATTTTTGCTCCACATATTCTTGTATTCCTGAATGAACATCAAAAATTATGCTCCGATATATGTTGATGAAGTATAGATCTCTTCGCATTCTCTTCTTCTTTATATGGATAAATTTTATTCATAATAGTATTTGTGTATGACACATAATTAATCATTTTTTAGGACAACTTATTATTCTGGTAATAAGGCTAAAAAACCTTTCTCAATGTGACTATCTATCTTGTATCTCTCACATAGAACTTGATTAACACAAGAGTTTCCTTTTTTTCCACCTCACATTCAATTTTTCTCTATCATGTGTAATATTTTCATTTTATCTTGCATTATCCTTAGCTTGTAAAACTTCCAGTTTATTCTTTTTTCATAACTCTTTATGAAAAATAACTAACATTTCGTTAGGAATTGTGGTAGTAAATCTTATTCTTCCACATGGGTTCTTCTAAAGGTCATCCCTCATAGTAGTTATTTTGGATTCACTTCCCTCTAACATCGTGGATTTAGAATCTATGGATTTCTCACCATTACTATTTGTTAACTTCATAGAGGGATTTGTTTTCAAAAAATTCTTATTATATCTTCCAAAGGGTTCCTCTTCATTCTATTTTAGTCATTGTTATATTATTTTCATATCAGATTTGGATATATGTTAGGATGAGCATGTACCAGCCTTAAGACCACTACCATTTCATAAATCATAGATATTATCAAGAATTCCAAATCTAGTAGTAGTATACATATTCTTCTGGACCTATGTATTTTGCTTCTTCTTATCTAGAATTCTAAACCATGAGATAGTTTTCCTCTGTGATTTTAATTTTACCAGATTATACCAAAAATTAAATCACAATTCCCAAATCTATTTCCACACAAACATTGACCCACAAATCCTAATTTTCTAATATTTAATGTATAAGACTATTGGGTCTACATCTTGAATTTTTTTCATTATGTAGTTTATGAATAACCGTATTCATTTTTCTAGCCACTCTAGTCATGGGTGCAGAATTATTCTGAACATTCTTCATCCATACTTGTTCATATTTTGTTTTAGGACCTTCACTATTCTTGATAACAGTTTTAAAAACATTAGTACTATATTTTATGGATGGTAACTTTTATTTTTTAACTACTTGTGATAGATCATTGAATGATTTCACTATCTTATTAACACATATTGGAGTTACTTAAACCTTAGAATCATCTAATGAACATTTAGTTCCAGTAGAAACTTTCTTCTTATTTTGTGAAGTGTCAGCATGTTTCTTCTTCAAATAGGAAAACTGAGCTTCCCAATCATGACATTTCACATTTAGGATGAGTTTTGTTTTCTATCGTAATCATCTTATCTTCATAGGAATTATTCATTCATAAAAATGAATCTTCATGACTCTTAACTTTTTTCTGAATCAATTAGTTAGGTTACCTTGTCTTATTGAATATATCTTCTAATTGCAAACCTTTGACTTAAATGTTATTTTCAATTTCTATTCATGTTCATGGACCATTTATTATATGCCATTTTGACTACCACATTCTCCTCAAATTAATTGATCCATTTTGAGGAACTTATTTCTAGTTATTTATTCTTTGTGTTAAATTTTTCATCTTTTCTAGATAGATTTATACACAAATTTTTTTTATTTGAATGTTATTATCCTAAAGAAAAGCTTCTTCTTCCAACTGAGTGACATATTCCTGCATTGATTGAAAATACACCACAATCAAGGGATTCTCTTTCTTCAAGAATACCATTAATAATAACTTTTAATATATCCATCGATAATTCTTGATAATTTGTATATTAATCATCATCACCACTTATGTTAGCATTTTAATTTTAAGGAATTTTTTAAAATTCACTAACAAATTCTTTCATATTATTAGAGGATGGATCAAAATCCATATCCATGGGGGAAGCATGACCCATAAGCTTATCATGTTCGATGTTTGATATGACTTCATTTTCAGCAAGGTATATATATATATAATTTATATTCTTTCTATATGAAGGACATCTTCTTCTACTTTATTTTATATTTATTATTCATATTCATCCTAATTTTGGTAAATATAGACTTCTACTAAGAGGTAACTAAATATTTACCAAAACTGTACTTCATTGTTTAGTCAGGAAAGAAACTCAAGTCTTAAAAAGAGAATAACTTCGCTATAGATAATATAACAGAGGTGAACGATGCTTTTATTCCAACTTAGAGAACCATTTTGGGATCCACATAAGACTGAGATGTGGATATGAGGAATCATTGTTAGAAAAATTTTCATCCAATTTCAAATTTTTATCCCGGTACATATTAGACATGTTTGGATAATAATTCTATTATTCTTTTTTTCTTATAGCATGAAATTATATGAATACAGAAAAGATAGAACATGATATTTTTATAAGGTTCAATACTCAACAAGCGTATTAATGTCTATGGAAAGGTCTAAAATAATGCTTTACACACAACCACTTGAAAATCATACTCTTGTGTGGTTACAATGAGTAGGATATACCCTTACACTCATGAAGAACATTGAAAAAAAAATCAAATAGTGTGTGTTTTATATCTCTGGGATGGATCATTATACTACCTCGCAAGATATTCCTTTTTACGTCACTTGGATAGATCATTATATTTCCAACCAAGATATTATTCTATAATTTGATAATGTTTTTTAACACATAGAGAGTCTACCACCTATTGAGACTTATTAGATGTCACAAAAATACATTGTTTTTTCATTCTTCACTTGTTACACGCTTATTATCCTATACGTAACTCTTATTACTTTTTCCCATCAGCAATATTGATAGCCACACCTTATTCATAAATCAGTCACAATAATATTTTTGTAATTTGGGTTCACTAACATAGAATTTTCTATGAAAAATTTATAATCAATTATTATCAATATGGTCACCAAATATTCTAATCTTTTTCGCAATGTCTTCCATAGTGAAAACTCTACTCTACTATGAGCTTTCCTTCATTGTATTATTGGAATCACCAAATTACATTTTCATTTTTAAATTGATGATGATAATCTCATCATAGAATCATAATAATTGATATGTCCTGGATAACTGAGTAAGGATTGGATACACTCTTTCTTATTCCTTGAAAAAGAATAATATGGGATTATGAAGAAGTGTCTTGATCTCTATTTCTTATTCACAAATATTGATGAAGGTGTAAACACCTATCATTTGTCTGTAGTATTTCTCATTAGAGATTTATATTGTATCCTATATGAACTGTCTTCCCTTCACAAACTATCCATGTAAACTAATCCTGCAATCTATTCTCTCGAACTGTGGCAGAGAACTTTTACCACGAATTGCCTTGCATAACATGGCTTATTTTCTTTGCAGAAAACCGTCCCTTTTTTGAACTACCTCTTCTCCGTCGAAAAATGATTCCCCACATAATATTAATGCTCTATAGACCACCCCTTCCCTGTGAACATCTTTTTCCTCCATAGACCACCTCTTCTTTCATAGACTATTTCTTTTTCTTCCAACCTTTCTTGCTTCCATGGACTGTCCGTTCTTTCACAGATTAATTAAGCTTCACAAACAACATCTTTAATATATGAACTACATTAATTCTATATACTTTTCTCAATTCAAGGAATACCTTTACTCCAAGAATCCATTTCATTTACATACTACAAAACCCATCAAGACTCTTTATTTTTCTTGAAATTTCTTCATTGAGAACATACATTAGACGTCACAAAAATCATCATGTAGCGATGATATTTTATTTATCAAATTCAAACATAGTTAATATTGGGGTTAAGGCCCTCTATATAGGAATAAAATCTAAAAATACTACAAATATGATTTACCAAAAACATTGATGTGGTGAAGCCTTTAAATTAGACTTCAAGTGTCCCACATACAGCAAGCCTCCAACATTCCACAAGCCTCCAATTAGATGTTTTTCCATTTGTGGTCGATGTACCATCTTCCTTATTTCACAGAGGTTGATTACATATGAAATTAATGATCACATACATTCCAAAAATGACACCATTCTCCATGAAATTCAAACCTTCTCTGCACTGAAAGCCTCCCTTGAACCATGAGCCTATTGTTAACCTTTTTTCATATGTGGTCTGCATACCATATTTCACGCTCTTAATAGCACTGATATATATAATCCATCATTTTCCAATATTATATTTCTATTATTTTTAACTCCTATGAGGTTCAAGAACTGTCCTTCACGATCTGAGAATAATTCTTCATGATCTCCATTGCGAAAACTCATTCTTTTCCCTAAAATGAATTCATAGTTTTGAGGCCCCAAAATTTGGAAAACCAGTTGATTGGTTTCATCATGAACCCCATCAGTCATAATAATTAATCTTTGATAAATCACCATTAGTATCATCAGTTTTTTGAGGGATTTATTGTAACATTCATGTCTTACCACAACATCCTTCTTTCCAATCAAACTAGAATTTGGTTGGAAACACCATTCCTCTACCGTTTCTCCATAAGGCTTGCATCACATGTTTTCCAAACAACTTTTGATATATCAAAAATACAAATAATTAAATCATCATAATATTTAACAAGGAGAATTAGGAAACCATAACAATTCTAATAAAATTTTATTGAAACACAAATTCTTCAATCAATTCTCATGTTTTCTGTAATGTCAATACTTAAGGACTTCATCCAAGATTCATTAAATTTTGAACTACTTCAACATGTTGGCCACAACGAGAGCATCATAACTCATTGAACACCATTTACAATTAGATAACAAAAAATAAAATTCATACAAAAAGTGGAATCTTCATTATTATTATTATCCCAGAATAGTTGTGATAAAAACATATTACACTGCTATGTGGAGACAATACGATGTACATAGACGCGAGTGGTGTTTTTTCTTTTCGATTGATGGAAACGATAATAATAATGGATTTACATGAATCATAATAATATTTTAGTATATAAATGACATTGGAAATATTATTTTATTATTTTTATAATAGATTTATGGGATGTTGAGAGAGACATTAATTTGAAAGAGTCAGTAAAGATGATTATATCTTTTCAAAAGATGTCATTTAGATATAAAAATTAGGGACATAGGGTGCGACTATTAGGAATACTAGAACCTCTGGAAAATAGATAAAGATATTTATAAGAAATTTTTATGGGTGTTTGTGGATAAGAGGCTCCTGGTAGAGTATAGAAGATAGGAAATGTGGATCACTTTTATTGGAAATTAAAAGACACAAAATAAATTAATAAAAATATCTAAAATAGTAAAATCATTTTCATTTGAATGTGGACAAATGTGGACATAATTTTTAATCTAAAAAAATATGGTAGAAATACAATAAAAAATATAATTTTTATAGGTTTACATGGTATTTTAAAACAAATTTTTAATTTAACCCCATTAATAATCAATTTTACTTATAACCATAGTAATAAACTTTTGGATAATAAAGGGTTCTAATTTATATATAAGGTAAAAATGTTTAAGAAAAAGAATAAACATTTCAATAGGTTAAGATCTTAATTGTTCAAATTCATGATTTTTACGAATTTTAAAATATTTATTAAAATATTTATCTTCCAAAAATATCAAATATATCCTTTTTTACACTATTTAGTTAATTTGGAAAGAAATACAACAGTACAAATAGAAATATCTAATATTGATTTTTTTAAAAATAATATATTATTTATATAAATAATAATCTTGATTCACTATAACACACCATGAATATTTTAAAATTTATTATTTTTATAATTATTTTTTTTAGGTTAAAATTAATTCAATAAATACCAAGTCCATGTTGGTTAAAAATTTATTCTAATAATTTTATAAATATAATTTAAAAAAGTTCCATGAAAAAAAAATAAGTTAAAATTTTCATAATTTAATTTTTGTATGATATTCTTATTATAATGAGAATATATAAATGAAATTTACAACAAGTGAGGGACAATATTGGATTTTTTTACTATAAATAGTATAACATCCATACCAAGCTCAAATGGAATCAGAATGACATATATTCTTATTTAGAAAAGATATGTCCATATTTTTTCTATACAGTGAAAAGAATTCATATATTGAGATACTTTTTATTGACTTAACATATTATTTTTATCATTAATTACCATATTTATTTTTACCAATGTGATAAATTTTTACAATTTTACAATTCATCATGCCGAAAAATAATATATTCATATTTAAAAAATTGGAATAACCTAATCCAATACATGTTATCCATTTATAGTGATTTATATTTTAATTTTTTAATAAATTACTTTTAATAGAAAAATGTAATGCAGAATAACATGTATTTTTTAGGAAAATTTGTTTTAAAGAATAAAATTTTATTTATATAAAAATACTGAAAAATAATGATACAAATTATATTATTATAATATGAATAGTTAATATTACATATTAATACAAAATAAAATATATAATTTTGATTTTATATAAATTTATTTAATGGATCGAAATGAGAGTATCTGAAAAATTGAAATATTTCACTATTCGCATACAAATGCATCATTTTAGAAAAAAAAATTCCTTCTAATAATTTCTATATGATAAAAAAATAATTAAATCTAATTAAATTTTTAATATTTTATAATTCATTTTTAAATAAAAATCATTAATTATAGTATTTTTATTGTGATATTGATTCATTAAAAAAATTTAATATAATTTATGCATTACTATTATAGAATATTAATACACCTAGGATTATGTCATTATTTTAATAAGACAAGAATGTTTATAATGAGATCATAATAATTTTAATTCAATCATTATCCACTCCATACAATATAAATTTAATCTTGGTAAAATAATTGTGTTGTATTTCTTATCTATCACTAATTCACAGCATAATACTATTTTGAATTTTGATCCTATATATTAACTGATGAAATATTTTTGGAATACAATCTTTGTTTATAAATAATTCATGTAACAAAACATAGTGTTTATTTAAAATCATGTAGGACGGAAATTTATTGTGAAATCATAATAGTTTTTAGGTATATTTTTCTTTTTTTATCAATTTGATTACACAACGCCTTCCATCTAGCATAATGCTTAAAAATATTTTCAGAAGGATATGATTTTATTATTTATTGATCTAATTTAATATATCAAACATATATGTTAATGAATGAGAAACATCAACACGATGGTATTTCTAATGATCATTAGGATAATATTCCTACTACAGATGGAGTGGATGATTCTACATATTCTATATCGTTGCTTGGCTATTCTAGATATCGTCGGTAATGATGTGAAAATTAAAAATTATATAGAAAAATATGCATCTCATTATTAGAAAAATATTGAAGTTGATGAGAACAAGTTTAATAGGTTACAACTATCCAAAATATAGATGAAGGTAAAATGGATTATGGGGAAAATAGTAAATTCTCTGAAAGAAAATTATAAGCTATCAATGTGGAAGATAATAAATTTAATGGAATCGTAAATTAAAAAATGACTAGGTACAATTTTTGGATACCTTAATGGGAGATGATAAATTTGTAGATATTTTCTCTATTTAAGTCAATTAAAATGTATTCTTGATTTGTTTTCATGGTGGTATTTTTCAAGATTATACCATGGTGGAATATATGACAAGTATTCTCACAAAAATATGATTCAAAAAAATCATTTATATAATATTAATAGTTTTTTTACAATTCCATTGTTATACTCAAAATCGATTTCATATACTGTGAGATCAATATAGGGACAATGTGATGGATAAATAAAAAACATATGATAGATGATGGGTTTAGTGAAATAAATATTCAAAAAGATGAACTAAACAGATATCATGAGGAAAAACCAATGAATTGGATGATTTCATAAATTTCAATGAGATACAATCAATTATTTCTAAATTAACATATCATGGAAAAGGAAAAAATAATGTTTCCATATATTTAAGAGAGTAAATTCGTATAATATTATATATTTATTAACTTGTTTATACTTGAAGAAAGATTAATATATAGAGGATAATCAATTAAATGTATAATATTAAGGAATCATGGAATAATGTGGTCATAAAAAAGGAATGGCAATTGATGGAAAATTGAAACCCAATTAATTGATGAAAATAAATATGAAATCAGTATAAGATTACACATTCAAGGATGAAGAATTTGAAATGGTGGATTGGGGGACAAATGATATTTGTATTTCATAATTTATGGAAAAAGATCTATCCAATAATCTATCTAACTGTTAAGAATATTGTGGATGTGAATAGGAATGAAATAATTGAGAGATACTAAAGTACAATTAATTATGGTTATAGATTTTGGTTTTATATAATGAAAACTAGACTCCTAAGGCATAGATTCATTTTTTAAAAATTAAAAACAATTCAATATTTTAATAACATATTGAACAAAAATATAAGGATATTAGTGAATTAAAATTATATGTTACTTAAATTATGCATGACCAAAGTAATTTCCTTGAGGAAAAATAATTTTTTCGATATTATTCAAAACTTGTAAGTTACTACAAATATGGAGGAGATGGATGGTATGTAAAATTCGGTTGATAGTGATAATTCCATAAAATTATGCTAATTATGTTTCTATATTCTATTAATGATAACAATGAATAAAGAGTTTTTTTTATTATAGAATAATTCCAGTGCTAATTTATTTAGAATATCATTCCAATATCTGAAATTCATGTATTAATTTAATTATAATTAAGAATGTGATTACCTCACCCATGTAGTAGAGTAAACCCATTGTAAATTAAAATAGTTTTAAGCATATTTTAAATAATAAGATATCATGGATTGAAAAATATTGAAAGTAAATTCCTTTGTGAATATCTAGAAAAATGTATAATGATTTTAAGAATGAAGAGGTTAAAAAAATGCAATGAATTTAAAATAGAAAACAAAAATAGTTATAAGAGTTATAATTAATCTAATTTCGAAAATAAGAGATGTCCCTTTAGTGGAATATGCTTGTGTTCTTGAATCTATTGAAACAAAGATTACATGTTCTGGTGTAAATAATCACTTTCCAAATAAAATTGTTAGAATAAAATTATGGATTGTAAATATGAAATTTCTTCAACGTAAATTTATCAACTAATGAAAGTGAAGATAAGTTTAAATAATAAAAAATATCATCCTTAATAAAATTATGGAAGTGGTGGATAGCTTATAAACTCAACATAAAATTAAAACAATATATAACAAGAAAAAATTATGTGCATTGAAAAAACTAAATCAGTCATGTGGAAGAGAAATATTAAAATACAACTGTAGAATAATTAGTTTAAAAATTTTAGAAATATCAATATCCCTATATATATGATTTTGGTAGCTCATATATATGTGTAGTATCAAAAAATAGTTAATTGTATTTTCATTATAGTAGAGTTATCTCATTGATAAACATTGAATCGCTGAATATTAAATTATTTAGATTCAAGTATAATTATTTGATGAAACATGAAATATATGATGTTATTTATATTAATAGGATGAGGTACAATCACTTTTGTGCAACTAATTTTTTTTCAATGTCAACTAGGTATAATTCATTAATAATGGATTTTTTCAAATGTAATTGATGGTAGATAAATTAATTATTAAGAGATAATGAATTAGAGTGAATATATTTCTAATTTGAAATGGTAAGAATTTTTTTCTTGATTATGATGGTGTTAAAGGAGTTTTTTTTAAAATATTATCTTTCATTTGGGACAATTTATAATTTATAGGTGAAAATTTTATAACTAATTGCATAATATATCAATTTTAAATGATATATATAACAACACATGTAACAAAAATAATAACAAAAATATGATAAAAAATGTGAAATAATATATTGAGGATTAATAGAAAAAACTATTCATTTTCTACATTAAAATGTGTGTGGTTTAATGAGTATGAATAGAAAAATAGATATAAGTATATAATATATTTCATATTTATTTTATATAAAAAGAAAATATCTATTTGATGTTGACTAATTTAAAATCTCATACATTTTTATGAACAATCATAGGTGTACTAATAATAAAATTGGAAGTACTATAAAATATTTTATTATGATAATGTATCTAGATAAAATATTAAATATATTTTATAGTATCTATAAAATTATATAACAAGGGTCTATTATAGAACTCTATAAAAACACTTATCAGAATAGCATATCAATTTGGAAGAACAGAAGTATGATGGACATTGAAAAACCCATATTGTCCATCACAACACATTAATGTTTTTTATGAAACTTCATAACTATGAAAGTTTATATTCTCAATGAATCCATACCATGGCCAAATTTGGGGAATAAAAATTATATCTTGTAGTTTGAAATGTTTTAAAAGATAAAATTTTCAAATATATTAAATAAAACAGAATATATAATGATGAAAGGAAAGAATTTGGATAATTTTTATAATTGAGTTTATGAGGTGGTATTCCTTAAATTTTAAACCAATCGAAGGAGTAAACAATGTTATAAACAATATATGAGTAAATTCATTAATAACTATTTTGTTATTGTTTTGGAATATCATAATCAAGTGTTAACATTATTTGTAATTGATGATGGAATAAATTATATTCAAGTAGAAAATGTATGAAAACATTAAATATACCTAAATGATAGAATATTTTTTAGTATTATCACATTTAATATGAAATTTGTTTTCATAAAGAAATCCCTAGAGAACATATTATCTATGTATAAACAATATATAATATATGATGTTCCCAAAAAAACTAACTCATTTATTGCAAAAAAAATGTGTGTTAACAAGATAATGGGTGGGAAATTCAAATAATTTTTTCAATCATTAAAATGTGAAAATATATACTTCTGAATATTAATTAAAAATTTTTTGAGTTTATTCAATGGATTAAATATATAATAATAATCATATGAATGATATATTCTAATTTGTTTCATATATCAATGAAAATTGTGTGATTCTAATTTATTCTGTATTTATAATTTTGGTTAGTGATATAGGATAGGCATAAAAGAACATATACTATATTTTATATAATGAATAATCTAAAATTAATCATATAAACTTTTATGATTATTTTACACCATTCATAAGACTTGATTTGTTTATTTATAATATCCCAGAACCTGCGTTCCCAGATATTGTGATGAAATCCATAACTTTAACTTCCTAGGTCTGATGTCGATAATTGTAACCCAACATTTTACAAAAAAACCTTACAACATAAAATTGATACCATGGTTCACTTATATACTAATTGAGCATTTTGGTTTAGAATTTAATATAATTTAGAAAAACTCTTCCATGAACAACTCATATAAACTTGGACTAATAAGTCGTAAAATTACATTTATCCCATTTAACACAACATTACTTATTTTGCAATAAGTAATCAACATCATCCTAGTGATATAATTTATGGAAATAAATAATTCATTAAAATTAATTAAAACATAGGGAAAAGGAAATATATGAAGGGTGGATTCAACTTCTCAGTAAGGGTATACAAAATCACTAACTATTAAATGTCATCAATAATAAGATGAGTGCATAAGGGAATGATGACTTAATAAATGTGTATAAGAGAAACATATAAAAACTCATACCCATAAATACCTGGACCATTAAATATGAAAACATTTAAATGGAAATACTAATTAGAATTGTTAATAATTATTTATGTGATATCAATCTCGATCATTATAAATATTATAAACATATAGAAAGCATAAAGAACAAATAAAGGTACCTTGGGAAATCATTATACTTTTCACCCTTGTAAATGGAATAAACCTATGGTTGAATTCCATACATTTCACTATATTAAATGAGATAACCAGATGAAAAACTTCCATACCCAATGAAATGGGGTGATTTCACAGATGCACACATTGTTGTTCTATCTAAGAACCACCCATCATTGGTTAATTGTGTAACCCCCTTAAAAATGTACAAGTACCATTGTTAAATCATCACATGTAATTAAAATATGGAAATGAAATGGGTTTAATTAAAATATAATAAAAGGCATGATTAACCCATATAAAATAAATGGTTTCTATAAAAATCTCTTTATAACTAGATTAACCCATGAAAATGATATGAGTTCAATACCAATCTCTTTATAACATGGATAACACTTGGAAAAGAAAATGAGTTCCAAAACAATCTTTTTGAAACATTAATAACACATGGAATGGAAATGGGTTTAAAAAAATTTCTTAGAAATATGAATAACCCTGGTAAAGGAAATTCGTTCAATAAAAATATTTTGGAAACAAGATTAACTGATATACATGAAATGGTTTTAGTAACAATCTCTTAGAAACATTATTTATCCTTGGAAACCAAATGGGATTAAAAAATCTATTTGAAATAATCGTAATTCCTACATAGAAAGAGATATGATTATTTTAATAATAAATATCACCCATGTAGGATAATAAATATCAAGGTTTATTGATGTTTATGAATGGAAATACAATGAGAATATAATTAAAACATTCCTAAGTAAGATATTCATTATACATTGAAAAGCCTCCCATACCAATTTGAATCATTTAAATCATTAACCCCAAGAATAATTATGATTAAAATAAACATATAATATAATGAAAATATTTATAGTCCTTATATAACATGTCTACTAACAAGTATATATAAATTATAAAAGATGATATGTGTACAACATAAAAAACGTCCTAAAGTAGGAAAATTGTGACAACAATCCATTTCTGATTTGGTAAATTTGAAACTATAAAACCTGTAAAATATTAATACTTTAATTTATCATTAAAATGAAATTATGGTAACATTATTCATTCAATAATATAACCAAAGGGGTATTAGATACACCACAGAAAATAATTAAGGGGTAATATGGATTTTATCTCACAAATGTAAAAAGTGAGATGAAAATCCTTTACCTAGAGTATGATATGTCACACATGATCTCTATATTCTTCAATAATAAACATATTTTAATTATATACATGATTTAAAACCTTTTAGTTTTTTATTTTTACATTTATTTGTAATTATAAATGATGTATATACAATTACTTAATCAATAATGTTTGAGTCAGATGTTTTGACCACATTCAACTTATGTCTCGAAATTGAGTTCCATAGGTAAAATAAGGTCTGTATGTTCATCACATAATCATTAATATAATAATAATAAGGATATAATTATTATATTTATACATAAATTATACTTTTTTAAAATATAATTAATAATTTATATGAAAAACGAACCAATGTTACAATCATGGAGACTGTAGGTCATACGTACGCATGTGTAACGTTCCTGTTTTTTGAATGATTGTAATGGATAGAGAGTAAGTAAAATTATATCCTTAAAAATGATAATTATATAATAAATTAAATTTTATTTAATCATATATAATTATATATATATTTCAAAAGATGTAAAAGTAATCACATCGTGTCGAGGAGGCGGTAGTCCACATGCCCACGACCGATGTTCAAACTTTTTAGAGTAAGAAAAGGGTAATAAAAGAAATGATATATTATAATTATATAATGTTATTTATGTAATTTATATATATTTATATATTTCATTTATTTCACATATTTTTAATTAAAACCATCATTTATACATTCCATGTATAGCTTAAATGAATCAAATCGCTTTGGGGAGGCGATAGTCCACACATCCACCAACAATGTTATCATATTTACACAAAATGGAAAATGTAAAGGTATGTGTTATAAAATAATAATATATGAATAAATAAATAATAAAAATCATATATAGCATATATAAACATTTTTTTATCATAATTACTGAAGTGCACTGTGTTGCATTTGTTGTCAATGAGGCATGAGGTTGTCTTGGAATGAATGGAAGTCAAGGAATGTCAAGATGTGAATGACAAAGGTTGTGATGGTGTTGGTGATGAAGAGAGAATGGCCATAGTACTAAGATGCATGTCACTTAGGAGATTCACTAAGTGGCATAGGAGATGTTTTTGAAACATTCTCTAGTTACATCAGACGATTGTTGAACTGGTCTTTAAGTTCTAAGAACTTGTATCAACTGGATACAAAGTCACAACAATGTTTGAAGACCATGCATTGTCTTCACAATGCATGAGGAGATGAAGTGATCCATCCACAAGTTCAAAGTGGATGATGTGAGCGGATGGAAGAGTCCATGTACTATCACTTAGTGCATGTGAACATGAAGATGATCCAACTTGATCTCTGATTAGATCAATGAAGATTATTGAAGAAATCTTTGATTCAGGAGTTCAGTTGAAGATGAAGACCCTTCGGGAATTCCATTCCAAAGTGATGAATAAATGTTGAAGAGAATTGGAGGAATTATTATGAAGAAGAAATGGGAGAAATGGAGAAGAATAATTTGAAGTGTCATTTGGCTTGGAAGAACTTGGGTTGGCATTTATACATTGGGAGAACTTTGTTTTTAACAAAGTGTTTATTCAACACTTGGCCAAAAAGTAGCCACCAAGGAAGGCCAGCCGAGGGTCATCACCCAAGGCTCATGTGGGACTCGAGGTCACCACGCCCATGGGGAACCCTCAGGCCAAGGAAGCATGTCCCTGAGGCAGAAGGGTCGGGGCCGTGTATAAGCCCCGAGGGCACGCGGTGGTGAAGCCCGCGCACCCGAGTGTGCATAGTGGGCGCTAGGAGCGCGCCCGCAAAGGCGAGAGTGGGCGCAGAGCGCGCCCTCAAAGAGAACATGGTGCGGGGCGGCACCGTGAGGAGGGAAGTTCAATTGCTGAGTGGAAGGCAGCGGCACATTGATAAGCCGTGTGAAAACAGGTGGCTGCTTCGATGTGGGATGCAGAATTTTTCCGCGGGAGCGATTCTGGCCACACGATCGATCGCGCGCCAGATCTCGACCGCACATCTAATCGCGCCACTCGCGATTTGATCCAGGCCGTCCGAGGATAATTGATCGCCTGATCCAACGGCGAACAACTCGTCTCTTTCATTTAGCTCGCCCGAAGGCCACCCGCGAGCAGCCGCTGAACCAGAAGCAACTCGTGCATGGATTTTGAGTTCCCGGCCACCTTTGCCGAAGCCGAAGGCTCCATTGAGCTCGTCTCTCCACACCGAACACGACCATGCATAAAAAGTGGTGTGCATGCAATATACGGAAGATTTCGGTTGCGGCCGAGGCAAGAGAATCTGCCGAGGCTATGAATGGTTTATTATTTGCATGGGCAGTGCTTAAAGAAGGTCGTGCATGCGTTCTAAGTCGCATGCACGTGAAGAAAATAAAAAGGAATGGATCCCGCGTTCGACTGTGAGAAATATTCAAGATTTTCTAAAATCTTGAATACCCGAAAACTTCGGGAATTCACGCGGAAGATATGGCATCTCCCTCTGCCTATAAAAGAAGAGCCAGAGGCTCTCATTTTTCTTGCTGATGAACTTGAAAGAAGCCCCGTGAGTGCTCTGCCTCGCGAAGATTTTGAAGCCCCGCGCAAGTAAACTTGCGTGGCTGGAGTTCCTTGCGCGCAACACCTTTGCGCGACAAGATGGTTGGAGGTCCTCTGCGCGCCTACTCTTTGCGCGGCAGGAAGACCCGAGGCCGCATTACTTTCGCGTCCTCGTGGTTGGTTGGAGCATGCGCGACAGAAGTGTCCGCAGCACCCTGCACGCCCTTCTTCTGCCCAAGGCAGAAGCACTTGCGTGATTTGGTGCTTGCGCGGCAGTAAAGAAACTTGCACCTTGCACGCTTCCTTTAAGCTTAAGTGGAAAAGAATATCCAAGGCACCTTGGTGTGTTTAACCAAAGGAGAAGAACCCGAGGCATACACTATTTGTGTGTGCAAAGTGAACAAGAAGAAAGGCTACGGGTTGTGTGTGCAAGAAGAAGTGAAGGGCAAAGCCTTGTGTGCAAAGAAGACTAAAAGAATAAATTGTGTGTGCTAAACAAAAACAAGGCCGAACCTAGGTGTGTGCACCAAAAGTGAACACACTTAGAAGAAGAAAGAAGTGGAAGACTCACACTAATGTATAACACACTTTTAAGTGTGTAATCAAATTGAATAAAGTGTGTGAAGTTTGAGAAGGTGTGTGTGCTTAATAAGAATACACCCTTTGTGGGTTTATCACACCAAGACAAGAAAGAGGGGAGTGCATGCATGCATGCATGGACGTGCACACGTGAACAAAGCCAAATCTGGTTGTGTGCATTTGAGTTGACAAAGACCAGAGGATCTTGAAGAATTTGAGAAGCCATGCAATTAGTGCATGAGGATGCAGAGTTGCCATGCACTCAGTGCATGATGTTGATGTGAGACCGAGCCAGACTGAAGTTAAAGAGATTGGTTGTCTGAGTTTTCAGTAGATTGAGAAGACCCAGATCAACAGAAGTGATCAGAAGCTGAGCAAGACCAACAGACCTTTTCAGAGGTTGTTGAAGTTTCTTGAAGAGAGAAGCCAGGTCATCCTTAGAAGAAGGTGATAAAGCCTGAGCAAGACGAGAAGACCTGATCATCACAAGTGATCAGAGGTACAGAGCAAGGCCAGCAGTCTTTATCCTAGACTGCTGAAGATACTTGAAGAAGATTAAAGTGAAGAAGAGCTACTCGTGCGACTCGAGGAGCCAAGAGAAGACCCTGTGGGACTCAGGGAGAAGAAGTATTCAGTGGGATTCTGGAGCAGGCCAGTGGGACTCTGGTAACACTGTGTGAAGCAGTATAAAGACCCTCCTGTGGGACTCAGGAGAGATACGGTGGGAATCTGTATCGACCATTGTAATTCTAACAAGTTATAATGGAAGAAACCATGTTGGGGCGTATAACCAACACGGTAAGGACGTAGGCCTTTGGTGCCGAACCTTGTAAATCCTTGTGTCCAGTGCCTTTACATTTACTACATCATTCGAGGAAAGGCTGAGAGATACAAGAAGAGTGGATCGAGGCTTTAACCAGCCATAGAGGTTTAATTGATAAAGAATCAATTAGTAAAAAGTTTTAAGGGATCACTGATTCACCCCCTCCCCCTCTCAGTGATTCACACTGATCTGGGCACTTCAATTGGTATCAGAGCGAAGGTTACCTCTAAAAGATCCAACGGAGTCTTTATGGAGTGCAGATTTGAGGAAATGAGTGACCAGCCTCAAATGGAGATATCTGCCAAGACTCAGAAAAATAGAAAGAAGAAACAGGCAAAGAAGATGAAGAAGAAGGTTGTTGCAATCAGAGAAACTCCTTCTATGGAAAGAAATGTGAAAGTCACATCAGATGAAAATTCCTTTTATCATTCTTCTGATGAAGCCTGCTCTAGCTGTGATGAAGATGGAAGGAACAATGATCTTCTAAATTCAATCAAATATCATCAGAAGACAGTCCCCAAGGAAGTGGCAATGTGTATAGCTACAGGCCTCCTTGATCTTCAAGAAGAAAAATTACAGCTAGAAGATGAAGCCAATTCTCTGGAAGTCCAATTGTCTAAAAGGGTTGGCATAACCAACACTCTCAGAAAGCTGGTGAAGGCTAAAGATGAAACCGTTTCTCTTTGAAATGAAAGATATGAAGACACTGCTGAATAATTGAAAAGAATCCTTTCTGAGAAAGAAATATTTATGATAATGATCAAAGAAGTTTTCCATGCTCTGGAAAAGAGGCACAAAGTGTCAATGAATGTCAGAGATTCTCAACTCAAAGACAAAGTCAAAATGGTGAAGGAGCTGGACAATTCATTGCTTGAAATAAAAAGGGTGCATGAAGACCAGATAAAGCAGCTGGAAGAGAAATGGGACGGTAGGCTAAGATTGGTTGAGGATGAGAAGAACTCCCTCAACATGAAATTCTTTGATCTGGAGGTGATATTGAAAAGTCTGCAATCACCCAAATCTGAAGCCTCCCAGTCAGCTGAAAGAAGAAATGTTGCTACTCAAGTAAGCTTTGAGAAGGATGATTCTAAGAGAAAGACATCCTCTAATAAAAGGGCAACAACTTCTAAAAAGAAGGTACCATCCATCCCATCTTGTACTCATGTTTCTAATTGTGTTTCCACAAAAAGTGCAGGATGGAAAAACAATTCCAAACAAGTATGGATGAAGAAAATGAAGAAGCAGAGCTCTCCTGAAACAACACAGCAGCTCCAGATAAGTACCCTAAAATCAGAAGGACTGAAGAAGTCAAGATTTGTGGGTCAATGTTGGTATTGTAATAAGTATGGGCACTGTGAAAAGGATTGTTGGTACAATCCACTAAATGTCAAAGCACAAAGGAATCCCATGTCAAGGGGAAGCAAGCCAGAAGGAAATCAGCAACATCCACAGGTCCAGAGACATCTGTTTACTGCTAACAGATTTGGATTTCTTGACAACATCTGGGATGGTTGCAAAAGTGGTCAAAAGAATGATACATGTCAATCTTCAACTGTATCCAAAGCTGGAAAGAAGAAAAGATCACAGAACCTGGCTCAGAAAGAAACCTTGGGAAGCAAGCATAAGAAAGTGTAAGATGCTCCCAAGAAGATTATGGAAAAGGAAGAGAAGTCCTTGGAATCTAAATCCAAGAAGGGTGGTGCATCCAGAAGGACCACCAAGAAAACATGCTTCTACTGTGGAAAGAAAGGTCATACCATGGATCTTTGTAAAGAAGACATGAAATTCAATAGAGGCAGACTGGACTCAAACAGACAATCAATCCAGAAGAAGCAGAAGGGATTGATTGAAAACAAGTTGCCTAAGAAAGGTAGCTTTACAGCATCAAAAGAACCATGTGGAACTTCCAGAACTGAGGCCACACTCACAAGTGACTTACTAGTCATATGGCCAAATCAGTTGCAACTTGCCAAAGATCTACAGAGAGCTGAAGATGAAGCTCTGGCAATTGCTAAAGCAAAAGAGAAGAAGAAGGTTTCACATGAAGATGTTTTGAGAACCACACCAACACAATCATCAATGAAGATCAAATGTGCAAGTGTGAAGACTGGTGAAAATGGGACATCTCGGTTGAGAGAATCTTCTCAACCTTTTTGTTCACATTGATGAACCAAGGAGGTTCCATCTTATTCCCTTATACTCTTGGTATATACATGTGCTAACATTGCAGGGAATTGAAGATGATGATCATTCTCATCTGGAGGATGGTTTGGACAGAACGGAGTGCACCCCTTGAGGGGGAGAAAATCTGAAGAAGATGGTGTTCTGAGATTAATATCATCTTAAAACAAATGAATGAAAGGGGGAGCTTTATCTTTGCACCTGAACATTCTAATGTGTTTTGTGAAGTATGTGCAGGATTCAGAAATTCATTGAATATCTGAAAAAATTCAACCCCTAAGCATGATCTCACATGTATTGTGAATGTTGGACAGCATTGAGTTCCTTGGTTATATCACTCTTGTTTTCTACACCGGGTTAGCCCAAGTAGACTTAGAGTTGATCAACTAAAGGTTCTTTTCTAAAGAAGAACATGTGACATCATCCCTCTCCTAGTGTTTTTCAAGAAGATGCTTTTCGAAGGGAGGAAGAGATATTGTGGAAGAGAACCACACCACACCTTTGCATTTGATTGCCAATAAGGGGGAGAAAATATTGGCACACATATTGACCCATTCATATGTGCTGAAGAAGTGTATTGACAACAAATACAAAGGGGGAGATTGAAGTGCACTGTGTTGAATTTGTTGTCAATGAAGCATGAGGGTGTCTTGGAATGAATGGAAGTCAAGGAATGTCAAGATGTGAATGACAAAGGTTGTGATGGTGTTGGTGATGAAGAGAGAATGACCATAGTACTAAGATGCATGTCACTTAGGAGATTCACTAAGTGGCATAGGAGATGTGGTTGAAACATTCTCTAGTTACATCAGACGATTGTTGAACTGGTCTTTAAGTTCTAAGAACTTGTATCAACTGGATACAAAGTCACAACAATGTTTGAAGACCATGCATTGTCTTCACAATGCATGAGGAGATGAAGTGATCCATCCACAAGTTCAAAGTGGATGAAGTGAGCGGATGGAAGAGTCCATGTACTATCACTTAGTGCATGTGAACATGAAGATGATCCAACTTGATCTCTGATTAGATCAATGAAGATTATTGAAGAAATCTTTGATTCAGGAGTTCGGTTGAAGATGAAGACCCTTCAGGAATTCCATTCCAAAGTGATGAATAAATGTTGAAGAGAATTGGAGGAATTATTATGAAGAAGAAATGGGAGAAATGGAGAAGAATAATTTGAAGTGGCATTTGGCTTGGAAGAACTTGGGTTGGCATTTATACATTGGGAGAACTTTGTTTTTAACAAAGTGTTTATTCAACACTTGGCCAAAAAGTAGCCACCAAGGAAGGCCAGCTGAGGGTCATCACCCAAGGCTCATGTGGGACACGAGGTCACCACGCCCATGGGGAACCCTTAGGCCAAGGCAGCATGTCCCTGAGACAGAAGGGTCGGGGCCGTGTATAAGCCCCGAGGGCACACGGTGGTGAAGCCCGCGCACCCGAGCGTGCATAGTGGGCGCTAGGAGAGCGCCCGCAAAGGCGAGAGTGGGAACAGAGCGTGCCCGCAGGGAGAACACGGTGCGGGGCGGCACCGTGAGGAGGGAAGATCAATTGCTGAGTGGAAGGCAGTGGCACATTGATAAGCCGCGTGAAAACAGGAGGCCGCTTCGATGTGGGATGCGGAATTTTTCCGCGGGAGCGATTCTGGCCGCACGATCGATCGCGCGCCAGATCTCGACCGCACATCTAATAGTGCCACTCGCGATTTGATCCAGGCCGTCCGAGGATAATTGATCGCCTGATCCAACGGCGAACAGCTCGTCTCTTTCATTGAGCTCGCCCGAAGGCCCCCCGCGAGCAGCCGCTGAACCAGAAGCAACCCGAGCATGGATTTTGAGTTCCCGGCCACATTTTCCGAAGCCGAAGGCTCCATTGAGCTCGTCTCTCCACACCGAACACGACCATGCATAAAAAGTGGTGTGCATGCAATATACGGAAGATTTCGGTTGCGGCCGAGGCAAGAGAATCTGCCGAGGCTATGAATGGTTTATGATTTGCATGGGCAGTGCTTAAAGAAGGTCGTGCATGCGTTCTAAGTCGCATGCACGTGAAGAAAATAAAAAGGAATGGATCCCGCGTTCGACAGTGAGAAATATTCAAGATTTTCTAAAATCATGAATACCCGAAAACTTTGGGAATTCACGCGGAAGATATGGCATCTCCCTCTGCCTATAAAAGAGGAGCCAGAGGCTTTCATTTTGCTTGCTGATGAACTTGAAAGAAGCCCCGTGAGTGCTCTACCTCGCGAAGATTTTGAAGCCCCACGCAAGTAAACTTGCGTGGCTGGAGTTCCTTGCGCGCAACACCTTTGCGCGACAAGAAGGTTGGAGGTCCCCTGCGCGCCTACTCTTTGCGCGGTAGGAAGATTCGAGGCCACATTACTTTCGCGTCCTCGTGGTTGGTTGGAGCTTGCGCGACAGAAGTGTCCGCAGCACCCTGCACGCCCTTCTTGTGCCCAAGGCAGAAGCACTTGCGCGATTTGGTGCTTGCGCGGCAGTAAAGAAACTTGCACCTTGCGCGTTTCCTTTATGCTTAAGTGGCAAAGAAGATCCGAGGCACCTTGGTGTGTTTAACCAAAGGAAAAGAACCCGAGGCATACACTATTTGTGTGTGAAAAGTGAACAAGAAGAAAGGCTACGGGTTGTGTGTGCAAGAAGAAGTGAAGTGCAAAGCCTTGTGTGCAAAGAAGACTAAAAGAATAAATTGTGTGTGCTAAACAAGAACAAGGTCGAACCTAGGTGTGTGCACCAAAAGTGAACACACATAGAAGAAGAAAGAAGTGGAAGACTCACACTAATGTATAACACACTTTTAAGTGTGTAATAAAATTGAATAAAGTGTGTGAAGTTTGAGAAGGTGTGTGTGCTTAATAAGAATACACCCTTTGTGGGTTTATCACACCAAGACAAGAAAGAGGGGAGTGCATGCATGCATGCATGGACGTGCACACGTGAACAAAGCCAAATCTGGTTGTGTGCATTTGAGTTGACCAAGACCAGAGGATCTTGAAGAATTTGAGAATCCATGCAATCAGTGCATGGGGATGCAGAGTTGCCATGCACTCAGTGCATGAAGTTGATGTGAGACTGAGCCAGACTGAAGTTAAAGAGATTGATTGTCTGAGTTTTCAGTAGATTGAGAAGACCCTGATCAACAGAAGTGATCAGAAGCTGAGCAAGACCAACAGACCTTTTCAGAGGTTGTTGAAGTTTCTTGAAGAGAGAATCCAGGTCATCCTTAGAAGAAGGTGATAAAGCCTGAGCAAGACGAGAAGACCTGATCATCACAAGTGATCAGAGGTACAGATCAAGGCCAGCAGTCTTTATCCCAGACTGCTGAAGATACTTGAAGAAGCTTAAAGTGAAGAAGAGCTACTCGTGCGACTCGAGGAGCCAAGAGAAGACCCTGTGGGACTCAGGGAGAAGAAGTCTTTAGTGGGATTCTGGAGCAGGCCAGTGGGACTCTGGTAACACTGTGTGAAGCAGTATAAAGACCCTCCTGTGGGACTCAGGAGAGATACGGTGGGAAGCTGTATCGACCATTGTAATTCTAACAAGTTATAATGGAAGAAACCATGTTGGGTCGTATAACTAACATGGCAAGGACGTAGGCCTTTGGTTCCGAACCTTGTAAATCCTTGTGTCCGGTGCCTTTACATTTACTGCATCATTCGAGGAAAGGCTGAGAGATACAAGAAAAGTGGATCGAGGCTTTAACCAGCCATAGAGGTTTAATTGATAAAGAATCAATTAGTAAAAAGTTTTAAGGGATCACTGATTCACCCCCTCCCCCTCTCAGTGATTCACACTGATCTGGGCACTTCAATTACCACTATGATAGGTTGTACAGTAAGAATGAACAATCATCATTTTTTGAGGTAGTAGTTCGGCATACACATAAATAGTATATTTTTTTAACTATTTTATGGAAGTGTGTGTAAGTGATGTTAAAATAGTTATATAAAAACTCAGTATATTGAGGATATATATTTGTTTGTATAATAATTGAATAAAAAGGAATTAATGGGTGGGGAAATAAATAAAACCAAATAAGATGTTGAAAGATGTTACCTCTTTTTTCGAGTAACGCCTTTTGGTTTGAACAAAATGACTACATGGTTGGATTTATGTCTAAAGGGAAGATACAATGATAAAGGAAGTGTTGTTTTGATACTATTTTATCAGATTCTTGATGATCCAATTTTTCTTTAGAGGTATTGGGAAGGTGAAGAGAGAATGTATTATTATAATGGAGGGGGAGTGACATTCTTATAATTACCAAAAGGTAGCACTATTTAGAGGTATCCATTTCCAAATAACCATAAAATATAAGAAAATAATGTATTAAAGTGAATTTATTGTTTATAAAAATCTCTAACACACAAAAATAAGTGAACATTATAATTTTGTTCCCTAATTTCAATGATTCCCCAATTTTATCATTTTAATTTTTATTAAATTAACTATATTTCAAACCTATGTAATTTGACCATTAAGACTAAATTAATGTGATATTTTAGATAATGTGGACTCAAAAAAAGTTAAATATTATATATAATTTACAAAATATAAATATCATGTGTTTATTAAGCTAATTTTTAAAAAGGAACATGTAACACGCCAAAACACAACTTTAACCCAGATATTGCTTACAATATTTTTATTATCTATGGGTCAATATAAAAATTATATAAGATAAATTGGAACATTAATAGACCATATTTCATATTTAATGGCCATAAAAATCACGAGGAAGAATATATTATTTTTATTAATTTTAATTTTTTTTAATGAAATATAACTTATTATAAAATAACATTCATGTCAATTATAACCTTTATTATTTAATTTTAGTTTAAAAATAAAAAAAAATATAATTCATATTTATCAATTTATAATAAATATAAAATGGTATATTCATCTATAAAAATTAAATACTATAATTTAATGAATTTACATAAATTTTAATATTTATAGTATCATTTATTTCCGTTAATTATTAACTAACCAATCAATTCATTGGATTTCCTTATGAAATTAATGTTACAAATTCATCTATAAAAATAAATGATAAACCATTATTATAAAAATAAATCATTTATCTTTAAAACCGATGTGTATAACCAATAATCTGTTGTTTTATTCATATCTAGAAATTTTATAAATGTCAAAGGTATGGAATAACATATCATATATTTCACATTCCGGAACTTATTCCCCTATAAATCATTAATATTAGAAAAAGAGGGTATATGGTAGAACTATTGGAATCCAATGGTATTTTGAAAAGATCCAAGGTTATCTTGGACCATATTTTTACGGTTTAGTACCTTGATACACTTAATTTTACCTTTTTCATTTCAATTATTTTTGTCACTTTCAATAATATTTTTATTCAAAAATTAAGTTGATGTAATTAAAACCAAAATAATATACTAATTAAAACTGTGTGTGTCTATATTTCCAAATTTAATTCCTATATGTTGAAAAATTATGTTTATTATTAATCCCACAGACATGGTGAGAAGGAGAGTTTTTATGTTAAAATATTTCTAAGTTTCTTATGCTTTAGAAATTAAATTTAATATAAAAACTATTAAAATGAACTAAATTGTATTAATAGTTGAATAATTGACATATTTTTAATTTAAAATCATAATAAAATATAATTTAGAAATAATTATTTTTTAATTAAAATTATTTTTTCCACTAAAATGTGGTATTTTTTATTATTCTTCTAAAAAATGAAACATTGTAAAAACAATACAACAAATTCACCAAAAGTAAATTTTGATTATAAAAATTCAAAAATGAAGTTTTTTTAATATAATAATGATAAAATTATAAAAAATTATATTTAAATTAGGTTCTCCATTAAAAGGTCATAAAACTCCCATTAAAAATAAGACAACATTTATGCATAAAACTGGATTTATTCTAATTTTATGATGATATAATTTATTGGTTGAGCATAAAAATATTTTATAAACATGTCTAAAAAAATATTTAGTTGTATTTAAACCCCCAAATATAACTTCCATGAAATAAATTCTATATTAAAAAATAAAATCAATAATATATTATTATTTGGTAAGTCTTGACCATGCATGTATCACAAGTTATCAAAGGGGCTCGATGTTGTGTGAAATACTAGATAAAATTGTTGTTGCGTGTGATTCAAGATAAACTATGTATTTTTTTTAATACAATTAATATAATAATTTATACTAAATGGAATGTATATATTTTATTAAATTTCCTGATATTACATTACTATATTTCTTATGATTTGTTTTTAATGGAATTACAATGTCATTATAGGATATGATGTCATAATATGGAATTGTATACTTAAAGAAAGGTTTATGTCAAATAACTAAAAGGAATTGTACATGTAAAATATAGTTCTTGATCATAAATGAGAAATAATATAAATTAGGGGCCACATAAAAAGCTCCTTGAATGGTATTGAAATCTTATTAGTAGATTATAGAGTGTGAATTTCAGTAAGAGAATGAAGGTTTATAATATATTATTCACGATATATGATGTAAACTAATACATTAAATATGAATATTTTGATAATTTAATTTAATTCATTAATAATAGATGAATCATTTGAAAAATTCTGTTCCCAAATGAGTAAACTCATCATGATGTCAATGATAATGAATAAGAATTTCATTTAGACATTCGTGTTATCAAGGTACCAGTTTAAATCATCCTCTCACATGAGAAGTATGATTATGAGTTGTTAGATATCATTGTAATTAAATAATTAATAGTCATTTCTACACATATAGTGTAACACCCCAATATTTATAATAAATATTTCACATTAAATAAGTTTATTTCTTTATTCTCTTATCTTATATGAAAACACCGAGTTTAAACGAACCTCGATATATAATTAAAATAATATTGATTTATTATGACCATTATAACATATTCATTGTATTTGAGGGTAAAAATAGAAATAAAAATATATGAAATATAATTATTAATTATTGGTAAATAAACACTTAATTTTTACTAAATCCATTTTATTCGTCAAAAATATGTTTTCTTCACAAAACCATTTCATGATATTCTAGGAGAAAATAACTATTAATACATTTGACACATTTATAATTCTATTTTAAAAATTAAAATTCAATTTTTAATTCATCGTGGTAAAATAATATTAGAATGAGTTTTTGAAACATTTCTAAAAATATTCAAATTTTAACGAATAATGAAAAATACTGATTTACATTAGAAACTGTATTTTAATTTAATGATTTAAAATATAAAACTATATTATATATTAGTATTAAAATATCATTTTATCCCTTTTTTGAAAATATTCAAAATTTTAATTTCTTTCATTAAAATTTATTCATGAATTTAGTATAAATAATTTTATATTTAAAAGATAATTTTTTAAAAAAAAATAGTTTTCCTTGAATATTTGTAGTATAATTTTAAATCAAATTCTTCCAATTTTGTGTTATAGATTTTGACAAATGGATTCCATATTTTTAATCATTAGGTCCTAATTTAATAAATATACCTATTTTATTTCTTTTTCAATATGATTAATAACCTTTGAAACTTTTGTTACTATGTTTAACGAAAAATAATGTAGTGAAGTGTAAAAATAACATGACAAGGATTGAAAAATAACCATAAAACATTCTTGAATTATATTATAAAATTATTTTTTGACCATAATCATCCATGGGTTGAATATATTTACTTTTTAAGCCAGTTATTTGAAATTAATACCCTTATAGTATTTTACTTAACGAAAACTAGAAATATGTCACACTACAGTTTTTAATAAGTATTAAATTTTTAATATATTATTATTTAGTAGATATGTTAGACCAGAAAGAGTATTCTTAAATTTAAAATATTTTTCTACATCATGGTAATTTATTTCTAATTTCTAGGGAAGAAATAATTATTGAAAATTTTTAAACATCAATAATGGAGTAACTATGAAATAAATGACAAATTTGAATTATTGATATTAAAAAAAATTAAATAAATATAATTTATAACACCCTGATATTTTTTTAATTTTGCTTCATGAATTACTTCTATAATGTTTATATTTTTCATTTATTGAAACTTTGAATATGGCAATTTTCTGATCAGAGTAGAGTACTTAAGAGGGGGTGAATTGAGTATCTATAAAAATTTCTATTTTAAATTGGTTCTTTCAAAGTTTCCATCCATTAAAAATATAATCTAAGTACGTTTTTAGTGATTTTATAAATGTTCAGAATATTAAATTTATTTATCAAAAGATTGATTTGTTTCCAACTATAGTAATCTGATGATTAATATAACTTTCGAAGCTAAACTACTAGTTAAAAATAGTTATAAACTCTTTCAAAACCAACTATCAAATTCAAATTTAGTTTTATGAAATATATGATAAATATAGAGTAAAACTAAAAGGTAAAAACACATCATATATAAACAAGAGGTTCAGTTTCAAGGTGAGACTTATTCCTCTCCAAATGGTGATCACCCACCACCAAATGTTTACATTAATAAAAAACATACTAATACACACATTGTATTAGGGTTCAAAACAGCATACAAGGATGTATAATCTCACTTGACCTCTACCACAATTATTTGTGGGAAAATAAAAAATGGATCACACTTGACCTCTTCCACTGTTCTACGTGGGATACAAAACGATAAAGAGAGTTCGAGTTTGAGGATATCAAGTATCATCCAGTTATGCATCGAAGTCTGTGTGCGTAACAAAACATTACACACACAACTCAAGAATGTAAATAAAAGAACACAATAGAGCTAGAGATGTATAATACGGTTTAGAAATTTTTTTTTATGCAGTGAATCTTTGGTTTTATTTGATGTAGTGGATTTTATGTTCATGTCCTCCTTTGGAAGTTGTCTCCAAAACAGAGTATCATAGTCTCTATGGTTTGGCTTCTAGGAGTGATATGTTCAGCTACTGTTGGTAAGATGTTCTGATCAGCTCAGCAGGTTTTTGTTCACATCATGATCTCCCTATATGTTCATCTTTTGAGTTATTAATCTTATGTAAGTTTCTTAAGAGTTTCAAGTGGTATCAGGTTTTCTTGTCTTTATACTGTTCATCCATTTACTTGGATTATTAATGATCCATCTTGTAATTCATTTATACTTTATGGTCTAACAGACATAAAGATCTCCATACATGCATGTACCTTGTACCATCTCCTAAATATATAACAGATAACATTAAATAATGTTAGAAATATTAATTTGTATAAATATGACCTTTAGATATAAATTTGAAATAATAAATTAAAAATATTTTTTATTACTATTAGTAAGTCATAAGTATTGGTGATTCATTGGCATTGGTCTAGTAGTATCGGTCTGTTAGCATCGGTTTGTCAGCATCAGTGACTCTCTGCCTCAGTGAGTCCTTTCCATTGGTATCGGTGACTTGAGGCATCAGCGAGTCATTTGTACGGTCGGTTTTTAGGCATCAGTGAGTCATCATCGGTGACTCATCTTAAACTAATGGTGTGTCGTTGTTCCCTCTGGAATTGGGGATGACCTCGTTAGTTTATGTTTCAAACATTCCAAGCAGTTTCTAAAGGGTTTTTTTGTAGAACCGGAAATATCCAATGATTGGATATCAATTTGGACCTACTTTAAAAAGGTAGGTGCTCATTAGTTGTGCATTGATGAGACTTAAGAATTTGCATTGGTCAAGAGGATGGCAGGTCGGACTCATCACACCCTTTTGGGAGAAATTATTGTCTACTCTGGGAATCTCTTTATAGATTTAAGTTATGCTCGTGAATCCTTATTAAATTACCAAGTATAAAATGAGCTTCCCATTAGATCTGAAAATCAATGATTGATATGTAGGAAATTTAGAGAATAATATATATGTATTCGAGGTTCTTCATTGAAATAAAATTATCTGAAATTGTTAGAGATTCTTAGTCAATGGTTTCCTTCAATACATTATATAAAAGTCTCTTGGTCATTATGATTACCATACTGGTTTTAAATCCACTCAGTGGGGCACTTGAAGTTTATTGTCATTTAGAAGGACTTAGATTATTTTAGAGTTGGGATCGTACCTAGAAATGGGCTACCTACATATCCTTTATTTAGAAAACGAATCAGAACCAACGTAGTTCGAGTAAGGGAGCATGTTGTTTATGTATGATTGATGGCTCAAAGAAAGATGTCATAATTACTTTTACACTCTAAGCTCACATGAGTCATGGTCAGTGTGAGAAACATGAGGTATTGGTAAAACTAGAAAATTGTGCCATGAAAGATGCAATCATAAGAAGTGGTGTGGCGATTATGTATGTATGAATGCCCAAATATATGAAGATTAAGATTTACTTCAGGGAACAAATCCAGGAACAAGGTCCATAAAGGTATATGAACTTTGTGGAGAATTAGATACTCTAATATTGGGACTTACTCCTAAGGAATATGACCAAGTTAAAAGGGGACTTATGATTGGGTTTTACTCGTGAGAAGGAATCTCACATCAAAAGTAAATTAGGACTGGTTAAGAGAAATTAAGACAGGGGATTAATCCTGAGAAGTAATCCCATGTTAAAAGGTTTTATAGATTTGGGGCTTACTTCTAAGGAGGAGGCCCAGGTTAAGGGACTTGGGGCTTACTCCTAAGGAGTATTACCATATTTGAAGATTTTAAGACTGGGGATTATTCCTGAAGATGAAGCCTAGGTTTATAGAACCATGATTGGGGCTTACACCTAAGGAGGATGCCCAGATTAGAGGACATGGGGCTTACTCCTAAGGAGTATGCCCAAATTAATGAGGACATGGGGATTACTCCTAAGGAGGATGCCCAATATTAATGATAATTTGGACTGGGGATTACTCCTGAAAAGGAGGTCAAGTTTAAGGGATTATCTCATCCTAAAGGATGAGGTTGAATGAATGAACTCTCTAACTTTAGTTATGTAAAGATGTGTAAATCACTAGGTTTTAGGATATGTTCCACATAATTTATTTCAGATAAGGAATCCAACAAGGAAATCATGCCATAAATGGCTATGAAGAGAGTTCTGAGGGATTAATCTTAAAGAGTATTGGTGGACAGGTATAAGAGAGGTGGAATAGGTTGGAGGGGCACCCAAAAAGGAATGGGCGCGCAAGTCCTGGTGAGCTCACAAGTACTGCGTGGGCGTGCAAGTCCTGGGCACGCAGGTATACTTGAATGACACATAGGTAATTGGGCGAATTCTGACCCTTCGGGTAATACTTGGGTGAGACTTAGCTCACGCCCTTAGTACTACCCCTAGGGGCTTCCAGAAGGGTGGAACACAACTTCTGGTGAAGGTGCAAGATGGCGCGCAAGTTTGGACATTTCCCTTAAGGATTGTCCACTCAGTCGCGCAAGTGTTGATGAGTTTCAACACTTAGGCATTCATCTCACTCTTTAGATCTTCCGTTCTAGGTAAGAAATTTCCTTAGAAGTGTTTGAAAGCTTTGAGAAGAGACTAGGGCACTGGGATCCCAAATATGAGGTTTTGGAATTTTTTGTCTTTTAAATAGGGGGCCACAGGGGTATTTTTAGGCTGGAGATACCCTGGGTGAATTTCAAAGAGGGAACGCAAGTCACTTGCACGACCACTGTGCGGCGTGCAATTATACTTTCACGAACTTGGTGGAACTTGCGTGACCCAAGTGAAGTCAAATTTTGTTTCATGCCTTTGTCAATTTTTGATCTTTCTTCAAAGGATGAATCACTTTGGATTCAAGGTATTTCCCTTTACATTCCTTTGGACTCTGTGATGGAAAGGAGCATGAAAACTAGTCCCCCCTCAGAGTAGGATCCGAATGAAATGAAGATGTGACTCTGAGGAAAGAAGACAAACGAAGGAAAAGACGGCGCATAGGTTTTGAGTGTGCAGATAGCATCGCACAGGTGCGAATCACGTAGGCTTCGGCACGTAGGGGTGCAGCCTAGCCTATAAATACGCGGTCATTATCATGGAAAGCCACCGGATCTCGAATTTCTTGGTCTCGTCGAACAAGTTTTTCTCGTCACTCAAGTTACTTGTTTTTTTGTTGTTTCACTACTGTCGCGCGGCTTTAGAGGTAATAGGACTTGCATGGTGATACTTGTGTGCCAAAAACATGCGCGACACATCCACACTTGCACGCCAAAATTAGACTTGCACACTTTAATGCCTTAGCCATCTGTTTCGAATTCCTTCACAAATTTAATGAAAAATCAAATAACTTATGAATTAATTATTCAACTTTTGTGCAGATTCAATGGCTCCCAAGAAAATCAGAACGGCTGATGAACTAGAAAGCAAGCGACTTGATGATATGATGAGTATCATTGGCTATGATTACTATACAGTCTGCGACAGCACTCTTTCAGATTTGGCTATGTATTTGAAGAGGTATCATCATGACTTACCCCAATGCATTTATATGCCTTTGTATGGCTATGGTCATCTGCGAGAAGTTACCATTCCAGAGGCAAGGAACTATCTCCCAATTTCTTGGATTCAGAACTACACCAATTTTTCTTCAGCAAATATCTCATGTGGAGGAGTATTTATAAATGCTGGAACAGCAGAGAAGGCCTATATTATGCATCATATCCCATGTACGCTATATCTGAATCCTCATAAGCCCGAGCTGGAACCACATTGTTATCCCTCAATTTTCTGAAACTCTCAGATGGATCAATCCAAAGGCTAGAAGAGAAGTTGGGACTTTCACCCTAGAGGAGGTGTGATGCCAACTTGGATGTGGGAATACTGGGTGTGACAAACCTGTGCAGAGTTTGTCAAGGATTTGATAGGAGTTTCGATATATGAAGTTGTCTGGGTTGGGAAAACATATGTTTACAGGCATGATAACATAGTGCCGAAGATACTCAGCCATTGGATCCCAGAAACCAATTCTATCCATCTGAATCATGTATAAGTAGGCATTAGTCTATGTGATGTCCACAACATCTCAGGCGCTCCAATTTTGGGTGATATGTATGATGAATTAATCCCTCCCAAGGTGACTTGGAATGATTCAGAGAACACTCCAGCTTTAGCTCGAGAATTATTTAAAATCATCCACAAGCTTAAGAGTTCAGAGACCTATGTAACTCATTCTATAATGTGTATTCATTCAGAGGAGTGGATGAATATGTTTCATATAGAGAAGCAAGAGAAGGAGCTGAAGGAGAAGGGATTGAATGAGAAGGGATCCAAGAAGATGAAGAAGCCCACCCATCCTACCACCTGCTCCAAAACAGAGAAGAGTGGAGCTCCTGGCACATTCTGGCTGACTCTAGAAGCAGGACAATTTGAGAAGTGGGGATATGAGGTTAATCAGAGGATCCCAAAGAAGACTTCTCTAGCGGGATTTTTGGCCTTGTGGCTCAGCATTTATCTTCTGCCAGTCAAGGACTCGAAGGGAGGCGTCAGGACAGGGACCTTCATTATTGTGGCCAAGTTGGCTGAAGGAAAAATGGTTGGGTTGGCTACCCCCATTTTAGCAAAGATTCATAGGAGCTTACTCCATGACTTCATGGGTAAGTCTCCTTTGAGAATAGTGGGACCATTCCAAGTTTTATGGGGTTGGATCGCCACTCACTTCAGGACATATAATGTATAGAATGGAGTACAGATTCTTGGAATTTATTTTGGGAAATCAGTTCAAGCATTATCTGGAATCACTTCATTAGATCTCAACTCTTATGACATGAAGGTGAGGCTGAGCATGTATAAGGAATTTAATTTCTTTCCTTATGGAAATCTGCCAACTGGGCGGTTTGTTGATGACAGAACTGCCAGTCTGGATTTAAGGGCATATTTGCTGGCCTGCAGAGATGGTGTGGTGGTCTCAAGGATTGACAGAGGGATTATATGTGAGGCCTATGCTCCATATAGATTTTCACGTCAATTCAAGCGTTTTTCAGAAGACTATAGTATCTCCCCTGTGCATGTCAGGTCAGAGAAACATCCGATGGTTTCCCGACAACTATGGTTGCTGACATCTAGGGAGAAGACCAGGGAAGTGTTTGAGCAACTAGTTGAAAAAGCAGCACATAACTTGACTACATGGTATGCCGAGCACTAGATAGCATCATACCCTAAAGGGGTGTTGAATCACACGATTTATCAGGTGGGGAAAAGGATGAGGACTGTAGAGAAAGAACCCCTTCCACATAAAGGTGATGCTTCCCCACCTGAAGCTGATTCGCTGGATTCCACATCTAGGACTGGCTCACCGGATTCCCAAGATGGGGATGATGAGTCACAACAAATGGCAATGTGGACTCGTGCCTGATATAATCCTCTAGTCAGAATCAAAAGATCCACTCCATCAAATCCTGGTGATTTACTTCATTGTGGAAATTTAATCACCATTACATTATAAAGCAATAAGTCTTATTTTATCATTCTCTATCTGTAGTTACAGGAGATGGGAAGAATCTAATGTCCAAGATTGTAGGACATTCCTCGTTGCCTTCTGGTACACGTATTGAATATGTACGACCAGAGGCTGTCTAGTCATGGTAGAGTTTGTACATTGGTGCTGAAACTGCTTGGATAGATTTGTGCATGTGGCTACATCTCCCTGGAATAGGGACTCTTCTGGCTTCTATAGAAATCTGTTTCGAGAATAACCCCGATGAAGGGTAGGTTTACATCATAGAGGTGGAAATTCTCATATATTCCACTGACGATTCCATTCATGTCACCAAGCGGGTGAAGGAAATGATAGATCGTGGTGCCGCTAAGGGGACTAATACTTCCGGAGATGAGGAGTGTCATGATTATGTGGCTCCTGAAGTTGTAAGTTTTTTTACTTATTTTCTTTGCAACTTGGTTTTAGTCGAATCTTTGTTAATCAAGGAAATTATTTTCATCATCCTACATCTTACAAAGAAAGGAACTACTGAGGTTCCTTCACCACAATATAGCCCTGGTGGTACTACCATCGGGGCTACTGCTGAATCTCCTCATGAGTTGGGTGAGATATATCTAGGCCAGCATGCCGTCGATGAGGAGCTAGAAATGGCCTTCCATTCTCCAATTCAGGTACCTATAACGGAGATTGCTGACACTCCCTAAAAGCCAAAGAAGCAAAAGTAGTGATGGACGAAGTCCACTGCTAAACGCTTCATTAATAGCGGTGAGTTATTCTAATAATCATGAGTCTCAAACCATGAAAATATTTCTCATCTTCCTTGGGATTTCAGGGGCTTCTTCAATTTCCCCTCTTAGGGAGAGGACTGATCCTCCTTTGAGGACCACGGAGGGTGCTGTGGAACAATCGCAAATTCAGGCTGACTTGGCCACTCCTAGAGAAGATCCATCCTTTGTTCCCAGTATCCCTCCTGTTGTTGTTGAAAGAAGAGAAGAACCTGCTTCTAGTAAGATAACAATGCTTCATAAAATTTTGAATGAAACATCAACTGACTTCAATTATTGGATACTTCAAGTTCAACCCCTGCATTAGAGCTTTTGGCGGCTATTGCAACTGATTCCGTGATTTTATCAGAAGATGTTGTCCAGGGTCAGGACCGCAGGATGGAGGTCGCCAAGAAGACACATCAAATGCTCCCACAGGTGAAATTAACCAGGATTCTGATATGAAATTTGATGGAATGATGGAACTTGGAACATCTTTCAATGATTTTATAAATAATGTTAAATTACCATGTAATTTAGAAGATTATGGAAGTGAGTGTTATCCTTCATCCTATTAAAAATAACATATTATTACATGTATAATCATGATCAATTCAAATGTGCAGTTCTGTCTGAGCAAGCTGCTGAACTACCCATTCCTAAAGGGGGTACAGAAAACCCTACTATTACAGAGACAATAACACAAGTGGACCTGAACCAAGTACAGCTTCCTCAAACTCATCTTTAAAATTTTGTCAAATATTGGAATGATGGGGAGGAGCCTTCTCATGTTGCTGATCTACTGTTGGGTAAGGGATAACAATATTTGCGACTGTACTTAATTTGCAAGACAATCAATTAACTTTTGTAATCCTTTGAAACTAACCAAATATTTAAATTGATTATTCAGTGACATCAATTTTAGTGGCTAGATCTGGAAGTGAGGCCTCAACCTCCACCCCAATGGGAATTGAAAGCGAAGAAGCACAAGTAAGGGGGGAAGGAGTAGAACAGGGCACTTCTCTAAGTGCATTAATCCTAGATTATATTCCCCCCTACGACAGTGATGCTGAGTTGGATCCATAAGTACAAATGGCGCTCCAATTTACATGACGCAAGGCATGGAAAAATATATGTAAATTCATATCTGAAGTGCCTCTTGAAGAGATTTCATCAAAGATCCTGTGACTATCATCCCTGTTTGTCATATAGGGACTTGGCAGTTTTGGATATCAAAAGATCCATTATGTGGTGAAACAATTAATATTAAGGAGGGAGAAGGAGAAAAAGTGCCATGAATATCTGACTAGGGTGAAGTTGTCATCCAACATCAGTGAATCTGAGGCTGCGGTATCCCAAGCTGAGGCTGACTATGATGCCAAGATGAAGGAGCTGATGCTTAAGATCAAAGATAAAGTCGTCCAGTAGATTCATATTTAGCAACCGTAAGATTTTGTTACTGGGGAACCTGACCAACTCAATAATTCATTGGAGGGAGCTCAATAAAATGAGACGAAATCTGTCATGGATGCCAAGAAAGAACTCCATCAAGCTGAAATGAGTGATTTTGGTCGAGTTCATGAGCTTCAAGTAGCTACTGATGAAGCTTGGGATGTTGTACATCAAGTGAAGACTTATGTTGACAGCCTCTTGTAATTTCATGGAAAATAGAAGAGACTCCAATATGTGGATGTACTTCTAACTTTTGTGCATCAAATGGAAAGAATTCTTTCATCTTCAATCATTTGTGCACGTATTTTCCTGCTACCTGCTATAAATTTTTACCTAAGCCAATGGGCCTAGTAAGCATAGTTTGATTTTTACAAGGATTATTATAAATAACCCTACAAACTTTGAATCATTTAATTTCACAATATTACTTAAAATCATAAAAAATGTATGTTTAGTGAGATAGAACTTGACTTTTATTCAGATTTCCCTTGTATTTTTTGGGAAGTTGGAAGTCATGCACCTTATACATAAAAAGGCTAATGTTTAAGGTCAAAATATCTTTGACCGAATGGAATAAAATGGACTCAATTCCTTGAAAATTTGTCTGAAAACACATTACCACACTCATGTATGAGAGAAAATATGTAAAATATGACTTAAGAAATTTTGAATCTGAGGAATGATATGAAAAAGGGATAAAAGACATTAGAAGAAGTAGCTACGAAGAATGAAGTTACAATTATTTAACAAACCCGTTAGGGGTTGAATTATGCAGGGCCACCTAAGGGCATTGGCTGCATAGTCAAATAATAGCCTCTTTTGGATGACAGGTCTATTATGTAGACTACTTATGCAAGGATGGATAAGGGAATGTGCTTCATAGTTATGCAAAAGAACTCTCAGAAATTTACCTTTCTTCTGCTAAAAAGCTAGTGAAAGTTAATGGGGATTCAAATTTTCCAAAGCATGGAGTTTGCTGTATAGAGGGAGGTACTTGAATATAGAAAAGATATTTCGAAATAAGATTGTCTAAGAACTGGATGAATGTTACTACTACGAAGGTCTGACCCAAGTGTAGGGAACGTAAATATAAACCATAGACTCGAATGCTTTCAGATCATGAAAAAGAACATGGGACAAATATGATAAGGATGGATATTTTTTCGGATCCCTACAAATTGTCATTAAGACCAATAAGGATAGAAGAGGTTTTCTTTCCAAGAATGAAGTTACCACTATTTAACAGACCAGTTAGGGGGTTGAATTATGCAGGGCCACCTAAGGTCATTGATTTCATAGTCAAATAATAACATCTTTTGGATGACAGGTCTGTTATGTAGACTGTTTATGCAAGGCCGCCTAAGGGCACATACTGCATGGTCAAGAAAAAGAATTCTTAGAATTTGGACATTTTGTGATTAGAAGTTAGGAAAAGGTTTATAAAGATCTGAAAATATTTAATGTTAGGATTATTACACATAAAAATGGGTATTGTTCAATGTATGTAAATATATATAGATCAATGCTAATAATAATTACATTGTGACTGGGTCCTGAATTGAAATATTGGACTTTACTGCGTATCCCATAAGGATGGGAATCAATCCACACATAGTTCTTGAAATACATTTTAACTTCATGTGAGATGAGAGTATGGGAGATCATAGTTTAGGGTCATAGAGCTCGGACCATTATAAGAAATACATTGTGTGTGTTTTCATGGGGAATTTTCAGCCAGGGGACAGAAAGTGGAATTTGGGGTTAGGCCTAAAGACATCGGGCTAGATTCAAGTGAAACTCGAACGTTCCTAAGTATCCCATAAGGATGGGAATCAAGCCCATGTAGTTATAGAAATACCCTCTGTATAGATTTGGTTCGTACATGTGAAGGGTGAAAGGGGACTTTAGTGCAATGATGTTTTGGCCCAAGATAAAAAGTTCAGGCATTTCCATGTATACACATAGTCTTTGAAATGTAACAAGATTGGAAATAAATGTAAATAATGATTCCCTCTCAGGTGAGGGTATCAAAGAATTTTGTATTTTATTGTCATATAGGACAAAAGTATTGTATAGTTTAACGTCGTATAGCAAGGACGAAGGTGAACCAATGTAAAGATATTGATTCTCAGGGCGGTTTCATGAATCAACATCGTATGAGATGGAGGTGAACTGATGTGAAGAGATTGGTTTTGGGCTTGAACCTCGGGAGGTTGCCTATGTACCCAGCCTAAAAGGCCAGGATCAAAGTTTGCATAGTTCAATTAAAGAATGAATTAGTGATCAAGTTGTTCTTGGGGACAACAACTTAAAAAATGGTGTTGGGACTTACGCATAGTTAGCGGCCCAGAGAGGGTATTATGGTTGAAGTTTCCACTAAGCTCACGTGATTCATACTCGGTGTGAGAAACAAGAGGTATCAACAACCCTAATGATGCACAGTTTAATGTCATGTAGGACATATGAAGGGACTATGCAGTTTAAAGTCTTGTCGTTAGGACTATTGGTGGTGCACAGTTTAATGTCATGTAATAGGGAAAAAATACAGTTTAACGTCATGTAAGACGTATTAAGAGATTTATGTACAGTTTAGTGTCATGTTGTTAGGAAGATTGGGAAAATACAGTTTAATTTCATGTTGGACAAAAAAAGTGGGACTGCACAGTTTAATGTCATATTGTAAGGACAAAAGAGGACACATTTTAACGTCATGTTGGACGTATTAGGGATTTTTTCACAGTTTAACGTCATGTTGGATGAAAAGGGATGATACAGTTTAGTGTCATGTTGGACGAAAGTGCGAATAGTTTAAGGTCATATTCATGGACCATTTCTGTATAGTTTAACATTATGTTTCAAGGATGATGAAATGGACACAATTTAACATCATTTTGGATGGAAGTGCGAATAGATTAATTTCATATGCATGGACCATTGATGGTGCAGTTTAACGCCTTGTGGTACAAAAGTAATACAAAGAGTTTAAGGTCATACTCATGGACCGTAGATGTATTTTGTTTTTATAAAAAGTATTTCTTTAGAAATCTGGAATTGGTTGGAGTAGTGATGAGTTCTCCATCCATTGAGATTAATGAATAAGCTCCATTGGAGTAGACATTATGTGTTGAATAAGGTCCTTCCAATTTTTGTTCAAGCGTGGGAGGTTTCTTTCCTGGTATCATTGGAGTTCTTAGAACTAATACCAATTCTCCCTGAATGAATGAACGGATACCAAATTTTTTGTTTAAATCTCGTGCTATTCGATTCTGATATACTTCCAAATGGTGCAGGGTGCAAAATCATTTCTCATCTAACCGTTCCAATTCATTCAATCGCTTTTGAGATTGTTCATCTATAGCTGACTGATCAAAAATGGATACTCTGAGCAAGGGTAATTGAACCTCAATTGGAAAGATTGCTTCCATTGCATATACCAGTGAATATTGAGTTGCCCGCATTGTAGTGTGGGTGGTGGTCCAATAAGCCCATAAAGCATGAAAGAGTTTATCAGGCCATGACCTCTTGTCTTTATCCACCATCATTTGTAGTATGTTTGAATGATTCTTATTGAAGGCTCCTATATGGACATTGGACGCTGCATGATACCGAGATGAATGGTTGGATTTGATGTTGTATTCTTGATACAACTTCTTCACCTCAGATGAACATAAGTTGGTGTTGTTGTCTGTCAATATGCTATGAGGGACACCAAATCTGGTAATTATGTTAGACTTGATGAAGATAACAATACTTTTAGAAATAACTTCTCTGAGACGCATTGACTCTACCTATTTGGAAAAAAATTCAGTAGTAGTAAGAATATAATTAAACTGCTTGGCTGTAGCTGAAGGATAAGGTCCTACCACATCCATTCCCCATGTGGAAAACGACCATGAGTATTTATCTATATGAAGAAACTCTGGTGGTTGATGAATGAAGTTGGAATTTACATGGCATGAATGACACTTCCTTTTAAAATCAATACAATCTTGTATCATTGAAGGCCAAAAGTATACAAGCCTTTGAATTTGATCAGACAGTCTGTGTCCAGACTGGTGGGCACCACCGACTCCTACATGCACTTCATTCATGAAAACCATTGTCTCTTCACCATAAATGCATCTAAAGAGAACTCCATCAAAACCATGCTTGTAGAGAATTTTCTCTAGGTTATCTGGGCCATCATAAAGAGTAAAATTGACCACACGTCGCCGGATTTGTTCTTTCTCAGCTCTATCAGGTGGAAGTGTTCCATTTTGAAGGTATTCCCCGATAGGTGTCATATATCCTATAGTATGACCATATGGTTCAAGAATGGGACTAATTTCATTGATCTCCTCTTTTCTGGTTCGAACATAAGGTGAAATTGTATGATGGTGGAAAATATTGATGGTTGTCTCATCCCGATTTGGATCTTCCAGAGCTCTGGATATATTAGCCAGTGCATCAGCTTGGGCATTTTGTGATCGCGGGACGTAATAAAATCTCAGTTCTGTAGGAAATTCTACCATTAACTCTCTGATGTAATCATACAAAGGGATCAATTCTTATTTTTTGATTGCATAATCCCCATTAACTTGTTAGATTACCAGGTCTGAATCACCTTTCACCCTTAAGTGATTCACTTCTTCTTGAAGATCCAACTCTAATCCTGCGATGAGGGCTTGGTATTCTGCTTCATTATTGGTACCACCTTCCCATAATAAGAAGGAATAAGGTAACACTGCCTTTTCTGAGGAAATAAGAACAACTACTAACCCAACCTTGTTGAATTTAGGATCTTCCATTTTCTTCCCTGTTGGACTTCTAGAAGCACCACGAAAATACATTTCCCATAATTGAAGACTATCCTGAATAGAGAAGACTTCTTCATTAGAGAGTTCAATATCTGAAGTTTTATCTTCTATTGAAGGATGTTCAGCAAGGAAATTAGCCATATCTTGGCCCTTTATTTCTCTTTGAGACACATATTGAATGTCAAACTGTATCAAAATAACTGACCACCTTCCCAGATGTCCTGTAAGCATTAGACGACTAAGGATGAATTTGAGCGGGTTATTGCGAGATACCAATTAGACCTCATGATATTGCAGGTAGTGTCTCAACTTCTGAACTGCAAAGATTAATGTTAGGAAGCACTTCTCAATACTTGAATACCGTGTTTCTGCTTCAAGCATAATCTGACTGAGATAGTAGAGGTTGTTTTCATTCCTAGAATCATTCTTCTGAGCAAGTCACCCAATGATCGCTCCAAAGCTGTCACATAGAGGATAAGTGTCCTTCCTTCAACAGGTGTCATTAATACCGGTGGACTCAAGAGATACTTCTTGAGAATATCGAATTCTTCATGAAATTATTTAGTCTACTAGTAAGTAACTCCCTTCTTCGTCAATTTGGTGAAGGGTAAGCTTTTTCCTGCCAAATCGGCGATGAAACGCCGAATATAGGCTATGTGTCCTTGAAGTCCTCTCAATTATTTCAAATTTCTTGGAGGTGACATACCAAGGATTGAATTTTTCTTCTCAGGATCGACATCGATACCATGATGGCATACAACAAAGGCCAGAAATTTCTCTGAGGTTACCCCAAAAGCACATTTCAAGGGGTTCATCTTCAAATTATGTTTCCGTTGTTTGTGGAATATGATTTCCAAATCATCCAAGTGATTATAAAGTTTCCTGGATTTTACCACAAAATCGTCCACGTAACATTCAACGAACTTCCCTAAAAATTGTTTGAAGATACGATGCATGGCACGCTGATATGTTGCGCCTGCATTATTTAGGCTAAAGGGCATTACCCAATAGCAAAACACACCCTGAGAGGCTCTGAAGGCTATAAATTCATCATATTTTGGAGCCATTCGAATTTGATTATATCCAGAATATTTATCCGTGAAGGAAAGTGCTTCATAGCTAGCTGTTTCATCAATTAAAAGTTCTGTAATCGGAACTGGAAAATCATCCTTAGGAAAATGCCAATTAAGAATTCTGATATCAATTCAAACTCTAATTTTTCCATGCTTCTTAATCACAAGGACAATATTATCCAACCATTTGGGATATTGGACTTCTTAGGTGAAGTTATCTTTGATAACCTTATCCACTTCATCTTCAATTTTGGAAGCATATGTTGGGTGTGTTCTTTGGGCAGCATGCTTGAATCCTCGATGTTCTTCTGAAAAACCCAAATGATGAGTAGCGACATCAGGATCAAGGCCTAGCATCATTGTATATTCCCAAGAAAATATATCTTGATTTTTCTTCAAAAATGAAATTTACATTTCTTGTTCTTCAAGAGTCATGGCCGCACTAATTTAAGTGGGGCGTGGATCTTCATTTATACCCAGATTCATTTCTCTGAGTTCATCCATGGTAGTAGAGATACCCTCTTCAAATGCTGGAGGAACATCCCTGAGATATTCCTCATCTTATAGAACATATGTTATTTCTCCTGTTTCTAATTGCATAGTAGATGACGAAGTAGAATTCTCATGATCAGAAGAGATGTTAAAATTTGAACATCTTGAAGAAGAAGCTTCCATTTCCGACTCAATTGATGATGAAGGGTCTTTTTTGGTTAGTAAAGTGGATATGATGGATTGAGAATCGACATCATCGTTCACCTCTAACATTTCTATAACTTCTTTTGTCTTGGTTGGTGAAGTATAGTCTTGCTATATTTCAGTAGATGAAATCAAGACATCTTCATTTGAGATTCCATCATTACTTGGTGGATCACCATTTTCTCCCATGTTGTCTAGCTTGATTGTCGTAATTGAAATTATGGAGTTTCCATAAGTGTATTTTGATTTGGGTCTATCCTATCAATTTGACTGATAGGAAATACATAATCTGTACTCACATGTGCTAATGGGTTTAGTGGAATCTTTTCCAAACCATATGAGTCATTAACTTTGGTAATATCCTTTGTTGTGGATTCCTCCTTTCCCCTAATGTGATAAAATTCCGCCTCAATGTATTGAGATTCACATGTCTTGAATGGAGCCTTATCACCATACGATGTCCCAACTTGACCATCGAATCAATATTTGAGACATTGATGGTATGATGAAGGGATAGCCTCATGTTGATGTAGCCAGGGTCTTCCAATCATGATGTTGAAGGCTAAGTCTTGATCAACAACCATGAAATCTGAATTGGATACAAGATCTCCAAACTGAGTTCTGAGTGTAATCGTGACCAGTGGTTCTTGTTCATTTTTATCATATCCTTGTAACATCATAGTTGAAGGATTTAATCGGATTTTGTGAGGCCTAATGGAAGAAGTGTACGAATGGTCATTAGGTTGACTCCTAAACCATTATCAATGAATGCTTTTCGAATGTCTACACCATTGAACATTCCAGATAAATACAATGGTCTAATATGTCCGTGCACAACATCATCTTCATCTTCATCTATGAAAGATATCAATGCATGGAATTCTACAAGATTATTCTCTACATGATAGGCTTCAGTTGCACCAATTTCAGTTTCAAACTCTTGAGGACTTGACAAAGCCTCAATGAGTGCCTCCCGAAGATCGTTAGATAAATTCAAGGCATCCAGAATTGATAACTTGGTCGGTACTCCGGCCAGGTGTTTCAATGAATCATACTTTTGATCCAAAGGTCTACATTTCCCAATAGGAACATGTGGTTTAGCAGGTGCCTTGGAAGTTGATGCTTTGGAATTTGATGCATCTTGTACCGGGATAAGAGTTGGTAATACTCATGGCTTTGAAATATTAGACCGATTAGGTCTATTTAATTGCTGATTAGAAGAAGGTGGAACCTCCAACCGATCTTCCGTAATAACTGTGCCAGGACTGAATCTGCCTTGTGTGGAAGAACATACTTGTTCTTGTTGAGCTCCTTGAAGGTCTCTACCATGATTTTCTTCCACATACAAAGTTCTAGCAGGGGTAGAATTGGAATAGTGGCCTTTAGAAGTTCCACATCTTCCCCTATACCCTGAGCCTCTAGAACTTCCTCTGCTTCCTTTGTTTGAAACAGGGAACCCAGGTTCATCGAATTAGAAACTATAATTGGCATAAGGATCTGTTAAGTGAATCATATTAATAGAACTGATGATTAACTCTTCATCCGATAAAGACTCTACCTGACTAGCCAATTTAGACTGTTCTGTTTGATGGTACGGTGCCCGTTGCTTCTAAGTAGATGGCATAAAATCTGCCAGAGTCAAAGAAAACTTGGGCTTTGACACATAGTCATCTTCTTCTGATTCTTCTTCTTTCTTTGAATCATGCCATTTCTTTGAGGATTTTCCTCTAATGATGAGGGTTTTTCTGCGGAAATCATGGAAGAAGACCCAATTGGTTTCTTCAATTTTGTTCGAAAAATAGCATGAGTTAGTTTGATAATTTTTCTGACCATCCAATCATCATATTTTTTGTGAATTTTTTTCTTGACTTCTTGCCACTCACCTTCTTCCTCTGGATCTGTAGCATTAACACATGCTACCTGAGCTGAAGAACCATTCAGTTTGACTTGTCCTGAGTCGACCATTTTTTGCAGGAGGTCCTTGAAGACAAAACACTCCTGAATGGGATGCCCCAACATCTGATGAAATGGGAAATAATTGGGATGGTCTTCATCTCCTTCCTTTTTTGGCCTCTTGGGACTTTACAATTAAACCAAATTATTTTCTAGAGCTGAAATGAAATAACCAAGAACTTTTTCATTTCGGAAAGAGTAAACATTTCTCTTCAAATCCTCAATTTGTTTTCGTCTTTGATCTCTTTGATCATCTTGACAAAATGACATCTGTTGTTGGGACTCAAGAGGTGGAGCCCTTCAAGAAGATGATGGTTTTGAAGTAGAAATAGGTACAGGTTCTTGTTTAAGAATAACTGTAGCAGTCTCTGCTTTACCCATTCTCCTTCTTGGAGCTGATGTAATTACACAAGCATTATCCATATACATTATAAGAGAATCTTCAATCTATTGAGCTATTGATGTAAGGTCTCGAAACCCTCATGTGTATTTCACAGGGATCAGCAGCATGCGTAATTCATCATGGATATTTTCCACACAGATTGGCAATAGTTCTTCTTGAGGGAGTTCTAAGCTTAGGGAATATGTTAATCCCTTCTAGCAAGCAATGAAATATGAAACCCTTTCATATTGCCTTTGTTTATATTTTTTAATATAAAAAATTGTTGTCTTTGGCAATGTTGATCTGAACTGAAGAAGGAATTATTGACTAAGATCTTCCCATCCAGTAATTGACCGAGATTGCACGCTTGTATTCCAGACAAAGGCAGGTCCTTGTAATGACTGTACAAAACACCTGAGCTTAACTACTTCCATTTGTTGAGGGGTTCCCATCATAGGATCTCAACGAGAAACAAAATTTGTTAAGTGTTTCTCTGGGTCTCCTAAACCATTAATGATTGGGAATGTGGTACTTGAAAAATTTGATGGAGGAGGAATTCATTCGACCCATTTAGGGTAATCTCTGTTTTCTAGTTGAATTTGAGCACGCTTTCCCCCCATATCTTGCAACCGAGCTGTTAATGACTCAATAGTAGTTATTAACTTTTGAGAAGCATCTGGTTGAGCTTGGACCTGAACAGGTGCAATGACTGGATCTGGTATAGATATGGCAGTTGGTACTGCTACCGATGGCAACACTACCGATTGTTGTTGCAATTGACTCGTAGGATTAGACCTGTGAGGGTGTACTGATAAAGGAGTACATTCTTAATCCATCTCAATAGCCACCACAAATTTCGTTGGCTGACTTACTCCAGTACACTTTGGAGGAATACTACCCTGAATTAGTTCTGCATTCAGCCTCCTCAATTCCTTTATTTCTTCCTCTTATTGTGCAAATCTTTTCTCTAGTGAGAGAGATTTTCCTTTTTCAGAGGAAGGATATGTAACATGATTCTCCCCCCCCCTTGTTGGATCCATTTCAGAGAGGGGGAAGTTGGTTACTTGAAGGAACACCCAGATTCTAGGTAATCCTTTGATTTCATGTATGCACACCTTCATCATTTGTGTCTCTGCGTACAACTTCTTGAGAAGGAACCTCTTCATCTGATCCCTCTGAGTGAGCCTCGTCTGGTGGATCAGCAAAAATGACATTAATGACATTATTTGATGCATAATTCATTACATCCCTTAAATCAGCATTTCTGCAATATTTCCTTCTTCCATGTCTCTGATGAGACATTTACTTTTGTTGATTCGATCCCTCAGGAACTTCTTGGAGAACCGTAATTTGGAGAGAATCTCATGATAATTCGGCTCTTCGTTCATCATGGGGATTCTTCCCTAATCAAAAGTAGACCGATTTTCTCAGAGGGAGGGATTGAGGATTTGGAAAATTCCTCAGTCTGGTGGCCTTGGGTTGTTTCTGTCGTTCCCGTTCGACACCTCAAATACTATTTGATGATTTTGAGGGTTGAGTTAAAAGAGTCCCCAGTCTGGCAAGATGGGGTGGCTCTTGACATGCTATGTTTGATACTTTCTTAAAAGCTCTCTTGATCTTGTAGACCTTAGTCTAGAAATTAGCTTAATGCATCAACCTGCATCCACTTTTATCACGCGGCTCAAAATACCGTTGGATGATTTCTAACACTTATTTCACTTGGTGATGTTCTTTCTCCAAATGAGAGGCATGTTCAATATTCTTGTTTGCCTGATGTAGGAGTAATTCAACAACTTGTTCTCGGTATGCTTGATTTTGAGAGGAACTAGTTGAAGCCTGTTCTTGGGAAATATTTTGATTACAAACAAAACCCATTGACTATGTCCGGCCATGGGAAATAACATTGCATGAAACCATTTTCGGTGGGCTTTGCTGATAGGAGAGCACAGTGAAATGCAGTGCTCCATGAACACCCCATCCCCTGATATGAATACCAGATGGGGCATTGGAAATTAATTGGCACAATCTTCTTAGTGCACCAAGGCATAAATGTCGAAGGGCTCTCTACTGCTTTTTAGCCTTCGGATATCGAGAAACTGAGAGAGATGCCAAGTCAATTTGGAGTTGTAACCCTTCTATGATCTTGATATGATTTTCATATTCATTATAAGAAAATATTTTCTATTTCAACTGACAAAAAGGTTTCCATATGTTGAGACGAACATCATGAATTCCATCTTCGATCAACATCCCTGGAATATCATACTGAGATTTGGACGAAGGCCAAAACATGACCGGCACTTCACCTTTTTCTAGTTGTTCTCTCATATTCAGTACATCCTCTTTATCATTCAATGAATATTCTTCCACCTAATTATACCAGAGCTAGTGCTTCTTTGTTGCTTCATCGGATTCAGCAAGATCGGTAGAGAATTCACTGATAAAACTAGAAGATGAATGACCCAGGGGTGGTTCGGAGAATGACCTACACACCGGGCTATCTTCTATCTAAGAAAGTGTTTCACTTGTTAGTGGTAAAGTATCAAACATGACTGGCTTCCCATTTACAAGTGCCTGAAGATAAGAGGGATTTCTCGTCACTGCATTGTCTTCTGATGAATTTTCCAGAAAATGAGAATTACTACTATGGAGAGGACTTTCACAGCTAAATTCATCATCATGGGGAGGACCACTATGGTGGGTTATAGCAAAAGATGAAACATTTTTCTACTAGGTCTTCTGACCACACAGAGGGTTCTTGTGGCTCTCATCTGAAGATGAAACTTCGATATTGACCGAATCATCAGGAAGCAAGCCTTCATGAGGAAGTATCTTATGCAGACCTTCAGAATTATTGTTCCCACTATTGGGAACTGAGAGACTAGAATTATGAGTTGCAACAGATAATTGTTAGAGTGCATCAAGAACTCCAGCATCGAGTATGTCCTTATCACATATGGGCCCTTGATTTATTGACTGTTTTGGGTGGGTCTTCTTCTTAGACGTCTTGTTACTCAATTTGGGAGGTGTATGTGCCTGATCCGGAGAAATAATTAGGTTGGGATGATTATCTCAACTCAAACCAGGTGTATGTGCTTGATTTAGTTGTCAGTATGATATGGGGGAGTATGCCCCACAACCCTCTTGGACAGGAACTGAGGTGTGTGTCTGTTACAGAGTGAACTTTTGATGTGTAACTCCACTGGTAGGGATAGATTTATGTGTCTTTCACTAATATGCTGTTGAAGCTGTTATAATATCCTAGCAGGCATCCAGAATATGAGCAGGTATTTTCTTCTTCTCTTTCACCATTTCCAGAATGTTCTTGGTGACATCAGGTGCCGGAATGGGGATATACGTCCATTCCGTTCTTGGAGTAAGAGTATGTGCCTGCTCCTGTCCTCATTTTCTTATCAGTGAATCCTGATAGTACTCATGTGTGGGGGCAGAGAGTTGAGTATGCCTCCTGTTTGTCGTCGGAGCTTTCCGACTGACTTCTACGAATTCTACCAAACAAGACTGTTGGTAGGCTTCATCAATACTAGCAGGTGTATGTGCCTTCTAATTTCACTCTGCCAACCGTGTTTGACGAGCCTCCTTCAACACTGACAGACGAGGATGCTACAAGGATTGATGAGTGTAAGCAGGTGTGTGTTCCTGTTTACCAGTAGTCAACACATTGGGTTGGCGGGCTTCATCGTATGCAGTTATACGATCCTGCTGACTAGCTCATGATTTATAAACAGGTGTATGTTCTTGTCTATAGTACTCTGCCGTAATTTCCTAGCGGGATTGGTGTGCTGCTGCCAGATGAGTCTTCTGGACAACAGAATTAAAATGGATGGGTGTATGTGCCCGTTCGTTGCTTGCCACCAAGTTAGGTTGGTGGACTTCTCTAGAGATGGCAGAGATGAGAACTTGCTCACTGTTGACCAGATTTTTCCATTGCCGGTTTGTCCTTCCTGCTCGGGTTCGAGGAACCTAAGTCGAATGCCTGGAGTCGATACCCTCATTATGTTGAGGGCGTGCTACCGCACGAGTCTGGCAGTGATTGTTGATAGGATCCCTTGGGAAGGACTCATGTCTCTTTGTATTAAGGCCCTGAGGGACCTGCTCATTCTCCTCCTTAGAATATGGGAGTGAATGGTGATTGCGTTATGGGGATAATGACCCGAAATGATTGGAGACGGCAGTTGGAACCACCTGCTTCTTGATCACTGGTCGTCATTTTCCAGATGACCAGGGTGAATTGTTCACTTAGAGGGCTTGTCGAGCGGCCTCCAAAGATGGAATGGTACGGTGTTGACGATACTCCTTAACGAGTGCATTAGATACCCAGTGATGAAGACATTGAGTAGGTGATGTCATCCTCAGATCGGATGACGATTCAGTAGGAGCAGCAGCAAATGCATTAACAGAAGAGGTTTTCACAGCAGAGGTATTCATAGATGTGAGCTTAAGAAAACCAATTCTCATAATGTAGAAGATATTGGAAAATATTTCATGTTTGATATGAAAAACATAGTCAAGATAAGTTCGCCCACTACACCTTTCGGATAAGAACATATGTTATTGATGGTTTTGTTGGCCCTCTCATTGAGTTTTAAATTGGGGCCTAACAAATAAGTAAAACATCATTTTAACTTGGTTAAGGATTCACATTGGGTTCACCATTTTTTCCCTCTGGAATTGGGGATGACCTCATTAGTTTAAGGTTCAAACATTCCAAGCGGTTTCTGATGGGTTTGTTCATAGAACCGGGAACGTCCAATGATTCCATATCCATTTGGACCTAATCTCCAAAGGTAGGTGCTCATTAGTTGTGCACTGATGAGACTTAGGAATTTTCATTGGTCAAGAGGATGGGAGGTCAGACTCATCACACCCTTTTGGATGGAATTATTGTCTACTACGGGACTATCTTTATAGATTTAAGTTATTTTCGTGGAACCTTATTAAATTACCAATTATAAAATCATCTTCCCTTTAGATCTGACAATCAATTATTGATATGTAGGAAATTTAGAGAATCTTTTATATGTATTTGAGGTTATTCATCGATAGAGAATCATCTATATTTGTTATCGATTCTTAGTCAATGGTATCCTTCAATACATTTTATAAAAGTCTCCAGGTCATTATGATGACCATACTGGTTTTAAATCCACTAAGTGGGGCACTTGATGTTTATTTTCATTCAGAAGGACATAGATTATTTTAGAGTTGGGATCATACCCATAGATGGGCTACCAACGTATCCTTTATTTAGAAAAGAAATCATAACCCACATAGTTAGAGTAAGGGAGTATGATGTTTATGTATGATTGATGGCCCAAAGAACGATGTGATAAGTACTATTACACTCTAAGCTCACATGAGTCATGATTGATGTGAGAAACCAGAGGTATTGGTAAAACTAGACAATTGAGCCAGGAAAGATGAAATCATAAGAAATGATGTGGGGCTTATGTGTGTATGAATTTCCAAATAGATGACGATTAAGATTTACTTCAGGGAAGAAATCCAGGAACAAGGTACATAATGGTTTATGTACTTTATGGAGATTTAGATAATCTAATCTTGGGACTTACTCCTAAGGAAGATGACCATGTTAGGAGGGGACTTATGAATGGGTTTTACTTTTGAGAAGGAAGCCCAGATCAAAAGTAAATTAGGACTTGTTAAGAGAAATTAAGACTCGGGCTTACACATGAGAAGGAGGCCTGGGTTAAAAGGTTTTAGAACTGGGGCTTACTTCTAAGGAGGAGGCCCAGGTTAAGGGACATGGGGCTTACTCCTAAGGAGGATGCCCATATTTTTAGACATTGAGACTAGGTCTTATTCCTGAAGAGGAATCCCAGGTTAATAGAACCATGGTTGGGGCTTAGTCCTAAAGCGGATGCCCAGATTAGAGGACATGGGGATGACCTCGTTGGTTTACGGTTCAAACATTCCAATAGGTTTCTAACGGTTTTTTCGTAGAACCAGAAATATCCAATGATTTTATATCCATTTGGACAGACTTTCCAAAGGCAGGTGCTCATTAGTTTTGCATTGATGAGACTTAAGAATTTTCATTGGTTGAGTGGATGGGAGGTCGGACCCATCACACCATTTTGGGGGGAATTATTGTCTACTCTAGGACTCTCTTTATAGATTTACGTTATGTTCGTGAATCCTTATTAAATTACCAAGTATAAAATGAGCTTTCCTCTAGATCTGACAATCAATGATTGATATGTCAGAAGTTAAGAGAATCTTTTATATGTATTTGAGGTTCTTCATCGATAGAGAATCATCTGTATTTGTTAGAGATTCTTAGTCAATGGTATCCTTCAATACATTATATAAAATTCTCATGGTCTTTATGATGACCGTAATGGTTTTAAATCCACTCAGTGGGGCACTTGAAGTTTATTGTCATTCATAAAGAGATAGATTATTTCAGAGTTCTGATCGTACCCGTAGATGGGATACCTACATATCTTTTATTTAGAAAAGGAATCAGAACCCACATAGTTTGAGTAAGGGAGTATGATTTTTATGTATGATTAATGGCTCAAAGAAAGATGACATAATTTATTTTACACTCTAAGCTCACGTGAGTCATGATCCGTGTGGGAAATAAGATGTATTGGTAAAACCAGAAAATTGTGCCATGAAAGATGCAATCATAAGAAATGATGTGGGGCTTATGTATGTATGACTTCCCAAATAGATGAAGATTAAGATTTACTTCAGGGAATAAATCCAGGAACAAGGTCCATTAAGGTATATGTACTTTATGGATATTTAGATACTCTAATCTTGGGTTTTACTCTCAAGAATGATGCCCAAGTTATGAGGGGACTTATGATTGGGTTTTACTACTAAGAAGAAATCCCATATCAAATGTAAATTAGGGTTGGTTAAGAGAAATTAATATTGGGGATTACTCCTGAAAAAGAGGCCCAGATTAAAAGGTTTTTTATAATTGGGGCTTACTTCAAAGGAGTATGCCCAGGTTAAGGGACTTGGGACTTACTCCTAAGGAGGATTCCCATATTTGTAGACATTGAGACTGGGGCTTATTCCTGAAGAGGAATCCAAGGTTAAGAGAACCATGGTTGGGGCTTACTCCTAAGGAGGATTCCCAGATTATAGGACTTGGGGATTACTCCTAAGGAGGATGCCCAAATTAATGAGGACTTGGGGCTTACTCCTAAGGAGGATGCCCAATATTAATGAGAATTTTTAATGGGGCTTACTCATGAAAAGGAGGCCTAGATTAAGGGATTCTCTCATATTAATGGATAAGGTTGAATGAATGAACTCTCTAAATTTAGTGATGTAAATATGTGTAAATTACTAGGTTTTAAGAGATATTCCATATAATTTCATTCAGATAAAGAAGCCAATAAGGAAATAATTCCATAAATGGATTTGAAGAGGGTTCTGAGGGCTTAATCTTAAAGGGGATAGTTGGATAGGTATATGAGAGGTGGAAGAAGAAAAAGGGGCACCGAAAAAGAAAGGGGCGTGCAAGTCCTGGTGGGCACGCAAGTACTGTGTGGGCGTGCAAGTCCTGGGCGCACAGGTACACCTACGCGGTACATAGGTACTTGAGTGACTTTTTTCCCATGGGGTAATACTTTGGTGAGACTTGGCTTAATCCCTTATTACTATCCCTAGGAAATTCCATAATGGTGGTGCACAAGTTCTATTGAAGGAGCAAGGCGCCGAGAAAGTGTGGTCATTTCCTTTAAGTGTTGTCCACTCAGGAGTGCAAGTGTTGATGAGTTTCAACACTTAGACCTTCCTCTCACTCTTTTGATCTTACGTTATATGTAATAAATTACCTTAGAAGTTTTCGAAAGCTTTGAGAAAGGACTAGGGTGCCAGGAGATCAAATCTGAGGTTCTAGAATTTTTTGTCTTTTTCATGGGGGGGCACACGGGTATTTATAGGCTGGATAGACCGTGAGAAAATTTCAAAGAGGGTGTGCAAGTCACTTACGCGACCAATGGGCAGCGTTCAAGTATACTTGCGCGACCTTGGTTTAACTTGCGCGACCCAAGTGCATTTGGATTTTGGTTCATGCCTTTGTCAATTTTTGATGTTTCTTCAAAGGATGAATCACTTTGTGTTCAAGGTATTTAACTTTACATTCCTTTGGACTCTATGACAGAAAGGAGTGTCAAAAGTCGCCCATTGGTGAATCATCATCGGTATTTCACCCACTGATTAGTCATTCATTAGTGTGTCCCCCTTCAGTGAATATTTCATCAGTGTGTCACCCATTAGTGAGACCCTGATCGGTGTGTCGGCCATCAGTGTGTCGTCCAAAAGTGATTTTTTTGAACTATAGGTGTGACCAATCATCGATGACTTGTCTATTAGTGTGGCATTTCTTCTTTCGGTGAGTCTACATCAGTGACTCCTTTGAGAAATCGGTGGTAGGGACATTGAAAAACATAAAAAGTGGCTGTCTTATACAAAACAACACTACATTAAATGAAATTCATAATTACATTTAAATTTACACATGAAAAATAATGAAACATAAATACCCATAGTTTATTGACTTATTGAAATGTATTATAATGTGTGACATAAGTTATTCATTTATAAATATTTATTGACATGATTTACAGTAATTAAAATATAATGTATGAATTACCATAATTTTTAAAATGGAATGGTTTGTGATTATTAAAAAAACTATTTATCAAGGGGTCTAACAACCTCCCCTTTTTAATAATCACAAATCGTGGAATTAATTTTTTATAAAAAACGTTAAGGGATAAAAATAATGTGACATAGCATACGAATAGTGAATGTGAATTCCTGATATAACTATGGTCTTTCCTTTTAATATCCCCCTTAATTATTTCACTAGAAGATATATATATATATATTTATATATATATATAAGGTTCCCTTTATAAAAGATATATTAGAGTATTTTTATGCTCCCCCTTAGTAAGTTTAATTAGAGTAGTCTAATTGATTTTTATCAGAGTTGGGATATATATATATATACTCTGTTGATTACATGCCATCTCTCACATACCATAATTCCCCCCCCCCTATGTTAAGAATTTATGCCATCCATATCTTTATAGGAAATCTATATCTTTCTTCCCCTTTTGGGATTCTGAAAAGGATGGAAATAAACAAAAAGAATAAATAAAAAATAACACAGAGAAACTTTAAAAACATAGAATTTAAATTCATATTCATTATGGTACACAGAGTAAAACCATCAAAATACAGTCATAAAAAATTCAAGTAAAAAAACCAATAAAAAATTGAGCCGCTACATAAGACTTGTGCTTTGGAGGGGATTTCCCATTGTCTGAAGGGTCAATTGGATGGAAGGAGGTGGTGTTGTGGTTTTGGAATGGGCTTGTCGAATAACAACACCTGGTAAGGCAAAACCTGTAGGAAAAATAGTTACAAGGATTGTTATTCTCTCTGATAAAACACAACTTTGAGGCTTCTCTTTGATTACTGGCCTATTATAAGAAAAGGCTTAAGGCACAGACATCTAAGTATGAGAAAGGGAACTAGTTTCAATGGATGTAGCCGCTATGACCACTATTTCCACAACATTCACATACAGGTATGGATTCAGAATCATGATAAAATCATTGATTATTTCACTCACATACTGTATTTCATTTTCAAAATCCTCCTTGTTTTCCATAAAATTTTGAATAGTTGGAGTAAACTCCTTCAAATGACCCACCTGCCTCTTGAAGGATTCTGTCACTGGAAGGATTTTGAGATTCTCATCCAAATACTTAATGTTGTTAATCAGATCATTCTTGGTTTAGATTTTTGAGAAAAAATTATAAAACTTTTCTCTGATTTCCTTTTGAGCAGTAGATTCTTTAGTTGTACACTATCTAACCATGTTATATACAAGTTCATTGTACTTGTGTACATTGGAAAGAGTTAATTTATCAGAATCAATTTGAATAGACCTCGACTCCTCTCTCATCACAATCCTGAGAGACTCTGCAATAGTAGCAGCATGCATAGTACCTATAAAACTAGAGTCTCAAAAAATCATCTTTACATGAACTTCCTTGAACATCTTCAAATATACACTCAGTAGGTGTGTAACCAGATTCCTAAGAACCTCCATAACACCACCATGTGTGGTCTTGAAATTATTGGTCAAGGATTCCAATTCATTACTCATTCTCTTTACTTATTATCTCAGTATTGAATTGTTTATAATAATAGTCTCAGTTGTAATGATTTGGATAGGCTGAATCTAATGAGTCACCATTATTGCAATATTAGCTTCAAGTGCCTCTGAAATACTCATGGAAGTAGAAGCATCAATTTTTGCTCCAATATAATATCTCATTGACTCACATATAACATCCTTGAATTGTTCTAGATGATCCTTAGTGACATATCCAATAGGCACTACATGAAAAACATACTCATCATCAGGTAATATTGGTCAAGTTGGAGCAATATTGTTTTCTATAGCTTGTGGAGTAGGAGGAGTAGGAGCCCCCATATCCTCGTCAGAGTAATAATCCAAGAAAAATAGGATATACCATAGATTTTTGTTCCATTAACTTGAACACGTCCAATCCCTATTATCCACCATTCCAATCATGAATCTTATTCCTTGATGTGAAACCTCAACTTCATCATAATCTTCTATTGTATCTCTAGATAAAAATAAATTATGAGGCCTGGGTACCAACTAAGATTGAGGTTCTTCTTGAACTCCAGCCACTAGAGCTATGCCAGCCACTTGAGGCTCTTCCTCAATCTGGGGTATAGGTGAAATGTTATCCTCATCCTCTTCCTATTGTACTCTAGCCATAATTTCATTAATATCCTGAATGATGCATCGATCATCCTCATGATGGCCATGAATGGCCTCATTTTTAGCATCTCCATCATCATCATGACCAGCAGCATTCTATCCAACAGAATTAGAACCAACCATCCTATGAGCATCATCATCTTCTCCATGAATGGACTCCTCACTAGAAATAACATCTTATTGTCTTGAATTTAGTTAGTAACTCACATTCTCGCCATTTTCACCCTCTTCATCACCACCATCATCGTCATCATCAGCACCATCTATTTTGATTACATATCCTTCAACTCTAGATACCTTAGTCTCATCCTATTCTTCAGCTCCCAATAAAGGATCTCAAGAGGGTAATTCTAATGTTGGAATCGCATGTCCATATGATGATTCCTTAAGTATTTCATCTATATTAGGTTCACTCCTTTCATATATAGCAGAACTCTCTTCTCTTGGCAGATCTAGCCCAGCTTTCTCTTCATCTGAATAAACCAGCTTCTTAGTAGTTTTCAGACCTGGATCAGCATGATCGCTTGGTATACTAGGATGATCTTTGGGATTCTATTTATACAATAGATTCTCCTCATAATCTACCCACATGCTCTTTCAAGGGTTCCAAAGTATCTTAATACTTTTTAAAATATCCTTATGCGGGTAGATTCTACTATAGGCAGTGATTGTTTCATCTCCATTTTCTACACATCTGAGAGTCTTAATCATTTTTGAGATCATCCTTGGATAGTATAAATAGGTTTCCTTCTTGGATGGTTTTATTATCTATGATATATCTACCATGAGCCACCTATAAAATTTCACTTTCACCCATTCTTTAGAAAATAAATTATGTAAACATTATGATACTTCATAGGTGTGAAATCCCCCTTCCTTGGGAAGATTTGGTGTTGAATGAACTAGAAAAGTAATCTTCCCTATCCATATAACACATTGGTAGTAGATCCCCCTGACTCCTCATTCCCAGTAAAATCATCTAATGAATTATTATATGAAAATAAATTTGAGGATATAGAAATATTACCCTTGTAATCCACATATATATCCTCATGAGGCATCTCAAGACAATTGGCCAACTCCATTGAAGAAAATAGAATTTATTCTCACTTCAATGATTAAATCATCCTAGCCTCCTTAGATAATTTTAAAGATAGTTTAATGTTAAGATATAGCTCATGTACCAGCTAGGGATAGCACGACCTCTGATTTTTTTTCAAACCAACTGATCCACCTTTGATATTCCAATATATTCAGCAAGAGTGACTTTCTTGACAAAAACAACTCAGCAGATACATCCTTCTCATTAGTTACTACATGACTTCCCAATCCTAGCTTCACAAAACATGTGGTACTACTAGATTTACCCTTATGATTCTTATCTGAAGATGATTCAATCGGTCCTTCCATTTCATGCTTTGTTCAAATCATTATCAAGGGTCAGATTCGATCGAGGGAGTCAATAGATCTAAGGATTGAATGGTATAGTGATGGTAGAGGGTTAAAAGGTAGTAAAGTTAGTGAAGATTTGTGGATTGAATTAAATTTTTCATTTAGGTATTGTAGCGGGTAAAATAGAAAATAAAGTAATTGTAAAAATAAAAGAAAAAAACAATGTCTTTTTTAGACAGAAAAAATTACTAAGAGGTCCTCATAGGCATCAGTTACATACTAATGGTATTACACTATTGACTTCATGTTATCATCTTCATTTAAAGGGTTTCACATAATCAGTTTCACTCTATAAGTTTCACTGATCAGTTCCGCTGATTGGTTTCACATAATTGGTTTCACAAATCGGTTGCACATATAAACAAATTCCTCAAAGGTGGTAATATTGGATAGTATTTATAGTTTTATAATTCATAGTTCATGTATGATGTATCTCATTCTCTCACAATTTAATGTTTTGGTAAATATGTTTGCAAGTTGATGCGCAGTCCCAATAAACTCATGTGTTATATCACCTTTTTTTAATGATCACTCAAAAAGTGATGTCTTACATCAATATGTATTGTTCTTGAGTGAGAAATTGGATTCTCAGAAAATTTATAGTATTTTTCCTTTCACGGTTTACGTGGAAGTGTAGGAAATGAAATCCATAGTATAATAAAGCATGTTCCATCAATAAAAACGTGTGCACAAAAACTACCAGGAGCAATGTACTATGATTTAGTAGTTGACAATGAAACCAAATTTTGTTTTTTACAACACCATAAAATTAAATACATTCCCAAAAAGTGAAATGTTACATAGGTACTCTTTAAATATACTATACATCCACCAATGTCAGTATCAGAATAACTGACCAAATCCAACTGTTGTCCTCTATGGTAGAACCATCCTAAATTAGTTTTATATTTGAGGTATTTAAAAACTCTTTGAACATCATTTAAATTTAACTCTTTTGGGTTTTCATGAAATCGTTCACCCATACATACACTAAGCATGATGTTTTTCCTACTAGTAGTCAAGTAAACCGAACATCCATTCATTTTTCTCTAAGAAGTTTGATCAATAGACTTCCCATTTTCATCAAAGATCTAACTTATATGTAGAACTCATAAGTGTTTCACTACCCTTAATGCTATCAAAGTCATATCTTTTGAAAATATCTTTAGTATATTTAATTTGATTTAATATAATTCTTTATTTGTTTTGAAATATTTGATATCCATGGAAATATTAATGTTAACCCATGAAACTCATTACAAATTCAATTTTCATAATTTTTTAAAAATCATTACACAAATAATTTTTAAGAGATCCAAAAATAATATCATCTACAGATATTTGAGTTATTAAAACATCATTATAAATTATTTTTATAAATAAAGTAGGATATGAAACTCTTTTTGTATGACCTTTAGAAATAATTATGTTACTTAACCTTTCATACCCAGCTCTTAGAGATTGTTTGAAAACATATAAATCTTTAGTTAATTTGAAAACATGATTTGGAAAATGTAGATTTATAAAACCTGGGGGTTGTTAAACCAAACATCCTCAATTATATAACCATTTTGGAATGAACATTTCTCATCCATGTGATATAGATTAAAATACATGTTTCCTACATAGGAATGTAGGATTCTAATTGATTCAAGCCTAGATATTGGTTCAACGGTCTCTTTATAATCAATTACCTCTTCTTGATTATAGAATTGTGAAACAAATAATTCTTTTCTTCTAAATATATTTCTTGTGTCATCACCTTTATTCATAAACACACATTTAGTCCCTATGGTGAAGGTATATTTTGGTATGTCAAAAAGAATCCAAACTTTATTTCTCTCAAACTAATTATGCTTCTCTTGCACGGTCATCACCCAAAATTCATCATTTATTGAATCATTGATATTTTTATTTTCATATTGTGACAAGAATGCTTGATGTTAAACTTGATTTCTCAATGAAGCTCTAGTTTGTGTTCCTCTCTCTAAATATCCAACTAAAACATCTAAGGGATGGATTTTAAGAATTCTAGTTTGTCTAATACAAGTAGGCCTTGTTTTTTTATGTTCATCACTTGGTTCTGGATCGTTATGGAAAAATGGTGGAGAATATCCAAAAGTGGAAGTTTTAACAGACTCCTTTAAAGGATGTTTAAAGGTTTCTTCATTAATTTCAAAATTTAACATATCCTTTTTCAGATTCCCTTGGGATTTCTTAGGTTCATGTGGATCTATTTCATCAAACATGACATGTATGGATTCTTCCACATATTTGGTTTTCTTATTAATGACTCTATAATATTTTCTTGATGTAGATTATCCATGGAATGTTACATCATCACTTTTAGAGGAAAATTGCTATATATTATCTTCAGTGTTAAGAATATAAACATTATATCCAAACACTATAAAATAATTTTCCATAGGTTTCCTATTACTTAACAACTCATAAGGATTTTTATTAAGGATAGGTCTAATTATGTCTCAATTTATTATGTAACAATATGTATTAAGAGATTCATCCCAAAAATAAATGGGTAGGTCATATTCATTATGCATAATTCTGAAAATTTCATGTAAGGTTCTATTTCTTCTTTCTATTACACCTTCCTATTGAGTTGTCCTGGGGGTAGAAAAGTTCTTCCTATATCCATTTTGTGAAAGAAAATATTTGAATCCTTGATTTTAAAACTCATGGACATGATCACTTTTTAAAGATTTAATTTTATGTCCATAATGATTTTCTATAGTCCTATGATACTTGGTAAAAAGAGAGAAAGAATTACTTTTTTGAGTTAAGAAAAAGTTCCTAGTATACTTAGAGATTTCATCTACAAGAAAAAAAACATAGTGCTCCCCATTGAGAATCGAAACTATAGATGGTCCAAAAAAGTCGATGTGAACTAAATTAAGATTTTGAGAAGGTTTTACTCATTTCTTTGGTTTGAAAGAGATTTTGTGTTGCTTTCCATTTTGACATGGATTGCATACTCTATTTTCTGAAAACTATATTTTGGACTGGTCTTTAACTAAACCATTTCTATTCAATTTATTAAGTGAGTTTACATTACAATTGGCCTGGAATTTTATGCCATATCCAATAATCTTTATAAAAGGACCTTATAATAGAAACTTTCATTGATGCTAGTGTGTCTATGTTTACAGAATATACATTATCATTTCTAAGAGTAATAAATACTAAATTATTCTTGTCATAAAAACATAGAATGAATCTTGGTTAAATTTGAAATTAAATCCATAATTTCATAGTTGAGATATAACAAGCATATAAATCTTAAATTCATCAAAATAAAGTACATTTGAAATTGAAATGAGTTTCGGTTACCAATCTGGCATGTGCTGATAATTTCTCTTTTACCATTGTCACCAAATCTGACATGTCCTATATTAATATTGATGAGACCATTGAATATTGAGTATTATTTAATAATGTGTCTTGAATATTCATTGTCCATATACCAATGTTTTCTACAATAAATATTAAGGCAGTTTACCAACAAAACAATTCATCCAAGAAACGACTATGGAACACATATTTTTCTTTGACAAGAAACAATAGTAATAAAGGCTTTAGGATCCCACAATTGTCTTATGGGTTTCCTATATGTAAAATATAATGTATTTTAAAATAAAAATTTGTTTTCTATAGAAAATATTGATGTGGTAAAAATTTTGGTAGAACTAGAACTTGCAGTAAAATTGTGATTTTTAAGAAAAGAAGCATATTTTCCAGATTTAGTCAAAAAATGTGATTTTGGTTAATTTCTTTTCCCAGGTTGATATCCTATACCAAAAGTGTAATTATATCTATCTATTTACCCATAATTTGAGTAAGAGTATTTTTCCCATTGTTAAATGTTTCTAGATCTTTCTTCAATTTCCCATTATACATTTTTAATTCATTGTTTTCCATGAGTAGTTGAGCATTGTTATCTTTTTCCTTGGTAAGTATAGATTTAAAGGTTACAGTATGAGAATTATATTTATTTAAGCGATTATTATTATATTTTAGTTCATTACATGTCTCTTTTATAATGTTACAATATTTAAATAAATCATTATTTTTAAAATTTGGAGACTCACATTCACTTTCAGAATAATAAGAATTGTGTTCAGGAGAGTCTAATGTTACCACCGATGTGTTTTTTAGAAAACAAATATTTTCCATGTCTTTCATCTCATCATGAGATGATGATGATTCAATAGTGATATCCTAAAATTAACTCCAGGTGGCCTTCATAGATTTATTATACCTATTATCATTATTTTCATTTTTTATTTTAGCATTGGATGGTAAGCTTTGACATTTCCTCTTTTCATTCATTCAAAGCAGTCAATCTCCTCTGATTTTTCATTTCATTTCCAGCCCTTTTTCTAGTTTCCCTTATTATAATATTTTCCTTTATAATTGGGCTTCATAAATAAATTATTCTTCATATATAAATTTTAAAATCTTTTTTATAGCTAGGCCATTTCGTCATCACTATCTAAAACTAATTCTTCAATACGTGTTCTCTCACCAGCAGCTTGAACTTTCTCTATGTCTATTCTTTTGGAAGTTGTAGTCTTGAAAGCTACATATATTCTTTTAAGCTCATCATATTTTTCTTTGTTGACATTCAGATCTTATTCATACATCATTTATTTTCTAATGAGTTCTTTGAAAAGTAAATTGATGATGTCACATGATTCTATAATTGAGAAAAATTCTTCTCCATCTATCAGGTAAGCGTCTAAGAATACTCATTATTTGTTCTTTGGAGGTAGTTTCTCTTCCCATAGAGATAATAGAGTTCAATATTTCCTTAAACCTAATATAAAAGCCATAAATCAGTTCATTAGGCTTAATTTTAAAATTATCATATTTAATAGTATATGTGTTCAGTCTCATTTCCTTAACACTAGATGTTCCTTCATGTGAAATGACAAAGTATCCCAAACATCATGGGTTGTTTTATATGTAGAAAATTTTCTAAATTCCCCATCCCCTAAAAAGCTGTAAAATGAATTCATGGATTTTGAATTATTGTTATAAGAATTCCTATTTGGGTCATCCCATGTAGTTCTAGTAGTAATAGGAATTTTGTACTCATCTAGAATTGAAGACCATATTTCAAAACCCGTAATTTCTAAATTAATTCCTATTTTAATTTTCCATTGGGCATAGTTATTTCCATTAAATAATGGATGTTTTTTGGTAGTAACACCTTCCATTCTATTATCCATAATAAAATATTAGAACAATATTTGAAAGAGAAAAACATTAGTAATGAAAGAAATTTTGATATCTTTGAAATACAACTAAAATCATAGTTGAAAAGGGTTGAAAAATATTTGAAAACTAAAAAATTCTTCAACACTTTGATATCAAATGTTGGTCGGAGTAGAGTACTCAAGAGGGGGGGTGGATTTAGTATCAATAAAAATATCTGTAACAAATTATTTCTTTGAAAATTTCTTCAAATTAAAAAATATTATCTATGTCAGTTTGTAGTGAATTTATAAGAGTCCTTAATGTTCAATTAATTTCTCAAATGATTTATTAGTTCTTATATATATTAATCAAAAGATTAGTAATACTTTTGAAACAAACCTAATAGTTAAAATTAGTGATAAGAACATGTTAATAAAATTATCAAAGACATGTTAAGTTTTATGAAATATATGATAAAAATTGAGTAAAACATAAAGGTAAAAACATAGGATATAAACAATACGTTCAATCTCAAGATGAGACTTAATCCTCTCCACTTGGTGATAACCTAGAAAAAGGCTGTTTAAATTAATAAAGAAGATCCATTCACACCCTGGATTGGGGTTTACAATAGCACACAAGTTTTTCTAGGTCACACTTGACCTCAACCATAGTTATTTAGGGGAAAACATAAAACAGGTCACACTTGACCTCTTCAATAATTATACATGGGACACAAAAGGATAAATAGGGTGTTAGTTTGAGGATATCAACTATCCTCTAGTTATGCACAGGTGTCTGTGTGTGTGTAACAGAAAAATACAAACACCGCTCAGAAATGTATATAAAAGAGAAAAATAGATCAGGATATTTATAATAAGGTTTATAAATCTCTTTTTTTTGAAGTGAATATTTGGAATCCTTTGATGTAGTGGAATTGGTGTTTAAGTCCTTCTATGGATGTTGTCTCTAAAATAGAGTATTTTAGTCTCTGTGGTATGGATTCCAGGTGTGAGACGTTCTTCTTCAATTGGTAAGATGTTCTAATCATCTTGATAGGTTTTGGTTCACTTCTTATTCTTCTGGTAGGTAATTCCTTTGAGTTCTTGGGCTTTTCGAAGTACCTCGAGATTTGCAGGAGTTACCGGGTTTTCTTGTCTTACTAATTTTAAGCACCTTTCTAGAATCATTAATGATACACCTTTTAATTCATTTATACATAAAGGCCTAGTAGACATGGTGTCCTCCCCACAATCATGTACCTCGTACTGTATCTTGAATATATGATAGATACTATTAAATAATGTCACAAAAATTAATTTGTCTAAATATGACCTTTAGATATAAATTTGAATTATTAAATTAAAAATAGTTTTTATGACTATCAGTGAGTCATGAGTATTAGTTATTCATTGGCATCAGTTTGGTTGCATCATTCTACTAGCATCGGTCTGTCATCATCAGAGACCCTCTGCTTTGGTGAGTCCTTTCCATCAATAATAGTGACTATAGGAATCAGTGAGTGATTTGTACTATCGGTTTTTCTAGGAATCGATGAGTCATCATCAGTGACTAATTTTGAACTAAAGGTGTATCTCCCATTGTTGACTCATCATCGGTGTGTCACCCATCGGTGAGTCATTCATTGGTGTGTTAGCCATCAGTGAGTCGTTCATCGGCATGTCACCCATCTATGAGTCATTCATCAGCATGTATCCCATCAGCGAGTCATTCAATAGTGAGTTTCTAGAACTATCGAAGTGACCAATCATCAGTGACTTATCCACAGATGTGGCATTTGTTCTATCAGTGAGTCCAACATCGGTTACTCCATTGAGAAATCGGTATTTAGGACTTTGACAAACAAAAAATGTTCCTATCTTATACAGAACAACAATAGATTAACTGAAATTCATTATTACATATATTTATTCACTTGTGAATATATTAAAAGATAAATACACATAGTTTATTAAATTATTGAAATGTATTATACTATGTGACATAAGTTATTAATTTATAAACATTCATTTCCATGATTAATAGATATTAAACTATAATGTATGAATTATCATAATTTGTAAAATAGAATGGTTTGTCATTATTAAAACAATTATTTCTCAAAGGGTCCAACACATGTATTACATGAAAGAACCATGTTATTTTTTCATGTCTTGAAACATAATGTTTAGGTTTCACTACATGAAACACTTAGATTATCTTTTTGTATATGGAACACTATGTTTTTCTTGTATTACACTCACTTCAAAATTCTTTTGATAGCTTTCGTTACACATAATGACTAGTTTTACCAAACTAAAAAGTACTATTAATATTATTATTATATTATTATAGTTACCACCATGTCTTGGAGGTTGAAATAATATATAAGATTAATTGAATTATGAAAATATTATTCAAACAAATAATTTAAATTAATCTTTGGCTACCAATTATCTAGAAATGAAATTAAGAACTATTTAAAAATAAAGAAATTCTTTTTCTAAGAAAACTATTTTTTATGTGCAAACACCATTTTTTTCTCAATATATTAAAAAAAATTATTGATGAATTCTTTTAGTACAATTTATATATTAAATACTCAATAATATTTTTTTGACACACATCCTTCATATTTGATAGTAATAAGATAAAAATAAGTCAGATTTTATAAATAAAAAGCTGTATTTTTCCAAAGGGAAAAGTGACCAACTTTTATTAGAGAACCCATTTTAAATATAATATTCTACACTTTTATAGTTTCTATATTGGATAATAAACATTCTTTTTGAATGTGTAATATCAAAAATTACTTTTGTTGAAATTTTGGTATTTTTTAGATGTTTCTTGTTTTTAGGAAGGATAAAAAATACTGAATATTAAGTAAGAACAACTTTTTTATCTAACTTATTTAAATAGTTAAATTGTTTTTTATTGGTTTCAAAATTAAATTATGTCAATTTAATTTCAATTAAAAAAATTTAGGTCATTGGAATTTATTTTACCTTGAATATTGATATAAAATCATTTCAATATTTTAAACCTTCTCACATTAAAACCGTGTTCCCTCACACCATACACAAGACTAATTTTAAATTATTTTTTACCATTATTATTGGTAATAATAAGGTAAAATTCTATTAAATATGTAACTTTAATTTTTGGGAAATATCTTTTGTCACTTTAATAATTTTTATTACCATGGTTAAGTATACAACGAGTAATAAAGGTTACAAATAATATTACAAATATTATAAAATTACACTAAAACTTGTCAAAAAGTTATTCGATGAAGTTATTTTTAATATTAACACCGAAGGTTCCAAATTTAAATATTTTATAGAAATATTTCTATAAAAATACCAAGATATTATTAACATAAAAGAGATTGAAAAAAATTCCACTCATTGTTTTAATAAGTATCAGATTTTTATTATGTCATTAAATTCAAATTATGCCCGACTATCTAAATTATTATAAAAGATAAAAGATTTGTATACATCATGAAAATTTATTTTTAATTTTTAGATAAGTAGTTAGTATCATAAATAATTAAACAATCATGATGCAATTTTTATTCAATTAATGAAAAACACTATAAAGTGACTTTTAAAATACTAGAGAGAAATAATTTCAATTACATAGGATTTTCTATTAATTTTATCGGTGAATATGACATATTAGAGATGTATTAAATGGTTTTTTGAGGTTATATTACCGTATTAATCTTCTTAAATTCAATTTAATGAATTGTGTCAAAATTTATACTAATGATATTTTATTAAAACAATATTTAATTAAATAGTAAAAATCATTAAAACTAAAAATAATAAATAAGGACAAGTATGATAAATCAATGTATGAAATATCATAAATTTCCCATTTATGGGTCCATTTACAAATTATATGTAAAAATATCACACATTAAAATTGAAAAATTTGTTACCATAGTTCAAATTAAAATAAGTTAGCTAAGGGTTAATCAAAATTATAAGGTTTAAAATTACACTAAAAAATATATAAAATATGTTGTTTTATGTTATTACCACCCTATAATTATATTTATTCTATTTTATAGATATTTTGGGGTATTTTATGGATATTTAATTTATTATAAATTAATGTTTTTAGAAATTGAAGATGTGTGCCTCACCTTCATTATGAAAGGACACCTTTAACCTCATCTAATTTCACCAAATTTATTATTATATGCCGAAAAAATCTTAAAAATTCTCTTTTAAAATTTACTATCCACATTATAGAGGTTATGGTCTTCCCAAAAGACCAACTTTAGAGTCCAATATTGGAAAACGAAAGGATCTGTTTCGAAGAAGAGGTAATCTCTCTAACCAATCACTCTCTTTTTCTACACCTATATAACTCATATAAATCTATCATATATGACATAGATTAATAAATTAAAAATAAAACATATTCTGAAAGGTTATTATTATTATGAATATTCCATTATATAGCACATTTTTCATATAACAAGAGGTGAAAGTATCACTCGTGCTAACGTATGGATTACCATTTCCACATAGTGATACAATTCATATTCCAACACCATATTCCTTGAGTGGAAATTAAGATGGGTTAAATGTTTATATATTATATATTTTTATTAATTATACTTCTATAGTTTTTATATTACACATACCTTTAATCATTCCATTTTCTGGAAAGATGATAACATAGATTCTGTGTACGACAGACTACTATCTTGCGAAGTGATATGATTCATTAAAAAATTACCTGAAATTTCTTTATAATGTTTTTAAAAAATATCTGATATATTATAAACAAAAAATATTTTCTAATGAGAATATAGCATATAATATTCTTTCATTTAACATAACAATAAAATGGAAAAAATGTTCATGAGTACGTATGACCTACTGTCTCCATGAACTATGTATTTTATTTTATACCATCCAATTTTATGAACCACCAAAACTACATATATACTGAATATATATATATATATATCATATTTATTTCATCATTATCATTCTTAATATTATGAATTTAGGACCTATGAAAGATGACAAAGAATAACAAGTCCTAACATGTTTGACAAAAAATGGTTAACTTTATCACATATTTTGTAAACAGACATGTAATATAAAGTCATGTGTAAATAATATATGGTATTATATATATGGATATGATTTTTTATTAGATATATAATAAATTTAAATTAATTATATTTAATTTTTTAACATGTAAGAATGAATTATAGAATTAAGTAAAGGGATTTTTCGTTTCACTTTTGTTTCTATGAGACATATGTCATATTCGCCACTTTTTTTGTGTTTTGTATATAATGACCACTAATATAATATATGATCATGTTCCTTAAATTTATGGGGATTTTCATATCAATTTTATGATTTATCATTCATGGATTTAAAATTCCACATTTACCAAATTTTTTAGGTATATTTTTCTTAATTATCCTTCTCCAAGAAACATTTAATGTTATAAACCTATATTATTTGGTGATATTTATCTACAACCCTTAGATCTGTTGTATGAAGAACATAATTAATTTCATGATATGATAATTTTAATGTAATTTTATTCTCTATTCAATCAAAAAATATTTGTTCATTAAAAACAATTTTTTTTCTAAAAAGGTTTTAGAAGTGTTTAAAATTATCTTATAAGAATTTTCAAGGGTCATTTTTTCACAAATTTATAAATTGGTTTGCAAATAATATTTTTAATTTAAAATTATCTTTTTAATGAAAATGGTTTTCAAAATATTTTATGTTTTAAAACATGTTATTTCATTGTATAAAAGAAAATATCCTCAATATTTATTTCAAATGTTATTTAGAAATAATTTTCCATTTAATATAAAATCATTTGATGTTAATTTGGATTTACTAGGGTTATGATTCAAGGATAATATCATTAGTATTTCATTGTTTAGTTTATTTTTAGGTATGTGTTCAGTTATTTTATCACACATATTTATAGTTTTCATTATTTTATTGTAGGACCTATATCCTTTTCAAATACATTAGGTAATGATTTATATATCATTATATAGAAATAGATAGAAATGGGAGTGAACCCATTGTAGTATAAGACTTTGTATGATAAGATATCCTTAGGAGTAAACAATGACTACTAAGATGACATTGGTAGTGAACCTTGAATACTAAGATGGTTTTGGTAGTGAAACCCATTCAATAGATATGGAATTGTAAGTTTTCCTTGACTACTATGGAAATCATTTTATGTATTTATGTGAGTTCCATAAAATCCATATCATATTCCTATTTATGTTTTTATGGATTATACTCTTGATATTCTCATTATTCATGTCTTATAAATTGACCTTATTTATTCCATGAATCATGTATATGATATTTGATATGTAGGTTATGATCTTCGAATGATATTCTTATGCCATTATGTCAAAGATGATACTTATGTATCAAACTCATTTACCCTTACTGACCATTTGAGCTCACTCTTTTCTTATGTTTTTTTTTCATCATGTTATAAAGAAATGGTATAGGTAGGGGTACTAAAGGGTAATATATTTGTGGGAAATATTGAATATAATTCACAACACTAGAATTTGGTTTTCCCTATTTCTAAATGTACTAAATTAATATGGTAATTTTAAATGTGTTTGTATATTTTTTAAAAATGATGTAATTTCTCTGTACGTTAAGCTTAGGTCATTATAGTCGGTATCTTAGAAAAGGTTTAGTCATCCTTTGGAAAATCAAATGAGGAAATTTTAGTGATATCCTCAGGGATATTTCTAAGGATATGTCTATGAGTGTCTTTATGGATAATTCTTAGCGATATTAGATTAAATAAGGTGGCATAATTTAGATATATTATAAGTTTTTTTTCATAGTTATCTGATTTTCTATAATGATAAGTGTAGAAAATGGTCACGAACTAACCCAAGTTGACCCTGAACCGGTCACCCAGGAGAGTCTATGACATGTCCTGAGAGGCATTCCCTATTTTTATGGGATGGTGACAACAAATGAGGGCATCAATAGAGTACACAAGGTAATGAATTCTCTTAAATATAATTAAGAAAACAAATAGAAAAAAGAAATGTACAACCAAAAATATATAAAATTAAAATTGAACTAAACATTATTTGTACAAGAAATTGAAAGTGAAACCAAACTAACAACTCAACTGACCAAACATGATAACCAAATAACTCTACGTGACCTGGATAGTCACTCTCCAACACAATTACCACATATCTCCCAAGGTGATCGAACTCAAGAGCAAACCTTCACCTAATCTAAAAATAGAAAATGACTATAAGTTTCAGTATTAAAACTCATTAGGTTAGCCTGATATTCTATTCCCAATGCACTTCCAATAAAATAAAAGAAACAAAAAATTTATGTTTTAAATACAAGATATAATAGAATTTTTTCTAAATGAGTTACCATGCTATAAAAAACTTACCTGACAAAAATTATCATGTTTGATAAACAAGAATGCTAGAAAAAATTTTCAAATAGGTGAAACATCAAAATAAAAATAGTTTTCAAGAGGGATGATTTAATGAATATACACATATAATTAAATGAAACATGAAACTGAATTTACCATGTAAACACACTGTATGCCGATGATGAGTAAAAAATAGCCAATGATCACAAGTCACAGGAACACCCCAAGGCACTAGTTAGTTGTGAGCCCTAGGTACCACGTATCTCGGTGAAGGTAACCATAATAAATATATATTCTTGTGCATATGAGACTCTAGTATGGGAGAACACCCAAAACTTAGTGGTCCTCCAAAAACATAATCATCATAGTTTAGTTAGTGCATTCATCATCAATCTTGCTACATGAAACTGGGTCCAAATCCCACGGGATCACTAGCATACTAGTACATATCTTCCCACCTAGATACTCAGGGTTCCCTTTAGTGATAAATCATGTTACATATATTATAAAATACACATTTCACATAAAAATTCTACTCCCAAATCATAAACACACAAACATCCCAAAAACATGCTTCACATTTCATTCAAAGATCAATAAACCACTAAACATTTTATTAAAACAATTTCATGGAGGGTAATATGGCTTTGCACTTAAAAAACATTCAAAACATTCTTTTAAGTATAAACACACAATGAAACCATAACCAATCATATTTTTCTGCCCTAATAAAATTTAATAAAATCATTTCATGGACCATAAAATAATCCTAGTTGACGCGACATGGTATTTACATGTAAAACACTCATTCGACATTTTTAGGAAATGCCAAATGGGCCTTTAAACATTTTTACGAAATAAAAAATTTTCAAATCCAAAAATACTGAATTTAAAAAGGATGTGAGAACCCACCATTTTAAGATTACAAACATTAGTAAACACCATTAAAATATTCATATTTCTTATCTATTACAAAACCATTTTTATAAAAGTGCCAAATAGATGAATTTCCGGTAACTCTGGCCAAAACATGTTGTAAACCAAAACCCATTTTTTTTAAACCAAATCCACATTGGAATTACTTATAAGAAAACAAAAATTCCATTTTTAGTTCATCAAATTCATTTATAAATCCAAATAAATTAATTTTTAAATCAAACATAACACATAAAATAAAATCAAGCGATTTACCGAACACATGACATTCACTTTTAAACAAAACAATTTATTTTAAGAACTTGAAAAGGAATAAAACCCCAATTTTATTCCATATTTTATTCAAGATAGTGAAAAATGTTCAAAATACAATAAAAATGTTCTAAACCTCACAAACCTGGTGTTAAAGATAATGGATCATTTAAACATGCACTGGGTGTTCACTTTTATAACAAAACAACACTACCTTTAAAAAATCAAGGATTAAACAACCATTTTTCACACCAAGAAAATTATCAAAAAGATTAAAAATAATAATAAACACATATATCAGGTTCAAAAAAATAATAAAATGATTAATCATAAATGTTAAAGGCATGTGCAAGGGATATCCTACCTCAAATCCTTGGCGTAATGGAAACGCACGCCGATATCTCCATCTGAGGGTTGATAAACCCAAAACCTATGACGACCAGATGCAAATGAACAAAAACCCCATAAAATATCATGGGATAACTGAACCCTAGGTTTATCATGAATTTAGGAGAGTAGAAACCCAAGGAATAATGAAAGGATGAGGAAGATGAAGGAGAAATGAGAAGAATTCTCACCTTGTATATTATAAAACTCTTCTTCTCCACATAGACCTGCTCCCATAGAAGAAAGGTAATGGATTGAAACTCATTATAGGGTCCCCATAGTTCTAGAAGAACTAGTGGAAATAAATTTGTGGGAAAGATAGTAACAAAGGAATTATTTATGGCTGAATCAATTTACCTTCTCAAATTTAGCTGATTTGAGGAAACCTGAGAATGTTCACCCTAATATGTGATGGAAATGAACTCCAAATATTAAAAATCTATAATGGGGGTCATTATAGTGATTTTGGATTCAATTGGGAGGTGAAGTAACCTAAATATATCAAAAAAAGTAAAAGATATAAAAGAAACTATTTTTTAAAAACCTAGAAATGGGCCCAAAGGGTTACCCAATAACAAAATAAGAAACCCATATTAACCATGATTACGAATTCTCAAGGCGTCAAGAAGGATATTATGGTTTGAATATGTCTGAGGAGGAAATGTAGGAAGTGTAATGGGTGAATGTTTTTGAAAAACAAAGTAGTTATAAAATGAACGAATTTGTTTTTTAAATATAAAAATGGACTCACAGTTGGCCCAAATCAAGAAGTATCCACCTTTCTCCAAAAACTCCAAAATAAGAAATGCGGAACCCAAAGTATGATGATTAGAAATATATGGCAGTTAAAATCTCAAAAATAATATCACCCATCACACAAAAACTCAAAAATAATCCCACCCAACACCCATGAAAATGATTGGTATTTTCATTGAACCTAATCAAAACCGAGATATGAAAAAAAAAACTAAGTATGACAATTCTCCCCACCATTAAAGCTTTTCGCCCCTGAAGAGCCATGACAATTTACATCTTCTTGAACAAAACCTAATTATTCTATATCAACATTATCCATCCTATCAAGATAAAAATATCATTCACCATCAAAAGAACATAACACTTTTTCCCAAACAAAACACCAACTCACAACAACTTTATGAAAATCAACGGAAATGTAAAGCCACCACCTCCACAACCATTACAAGAACCATATTGTTGGAACTTATCAAAATGAAACCAAAAATAACCTGAACCAAATGTTCACACATGAAATAAAATGAATTTGGGGGAGGCTAGAATAGGCTCCCCATCATTAAATCAGAACTACCATCAGAGAAATTTATAAAGGAATGGTCTATGAGACCGGCATGGGGTCTCCCCAACATTAGAGGCCAACAAAAAATAAACAAAAAGGGAATTAAACAAGAACAAGAAATGGGCCTCACTTGAATAATTCCACCAAAACCATCCCACAACAACCTACTAACCCATGTTAATAGGGCTATGAAATGAACATTTAAACCACCCACTAATGAACTGGGGGCACAAGAACTGGGCCAACACTTTCAGTACGGATCAAAACCCCAACCACTTAGGGAGGGGAGGGAAGGGGACATAATCATTATTCCAAAGAAACCATAAAAGAAACAATGGGTCTACCCATAATTATCATCCTATGAATAGGTAACACCAATACCGCACCCAATTTACACATGCGGTCCACATTGGGACATTGATTGGAAACCCACATCTCTGATGGAATAACCATAGAAATGATGTGATGGTTATGTCCACCATGCTCATTGAAATAAGTGGAAATTCACAATGATGAGGAAAAACAATAGAGATATATAAACTACCTTACCACAATGATGGACGAAGGATCCCAGTTGAGCTCCCCACACCTCTAGTGATTTACTGACTACGTAAAAAGCTTCACTCTAGGTCCTATGGCTAGAGACATGATGTTTGAATCATCTTCCGCAATGTAGACAAGAGCTACGAATCACGTTATCTCATGAAATCTACTAGCTCAAACAATACAATAATTCCCAACAAGGACTGATGGATATACACCATCATTATAACTTACATAGAATGGGGAGTGAAAGAACAGAGAACATAGTGAAACGCACCAAGAATCACCAAACACAACTGCTATAACCAAGAGAATCATCATAATAGTAAGGCACTATAAATCGAGTCCAATTTTCTCTCTATTTCATCAAATAGGATAAAGAATTATCTTAATAGGTTTATTTAACATTTGAAATGATTCTTTAGGTTTATTAATAGGAAGGTTTTCTAATGGAGAACTATACCTGACTACATCACAACATCCCACACATCTTTATAATCCCACTGAACATTACTCCAAAACCTAGACACCAACAAGATCCCATCTCATGACACAAAAAGAGTATGTCTTCTAGATCACAATGAGGTATATCGATTAAAAGACTCTTCTAAGGCATAGAACAAAAATATCCACATAACCATTGTTTTGTTATCAAATTCTACAATTTTTCAGCTCAAAACACTTTTGTAAAATAAACTAACTTGGTGGATTTCCGCATTCACTAATGGTGTTTCCTCAATTCTCACTCACATTAACATTTTCATGCCACCCTAGGCACCCAACCACCATTCAATATAGGACATCCATCAAGATATCATGAAACCCATTCATGTGATCACCCATTAAAACACCAAAGGATAAAAAAAACATCATTATAAAAATCATGTATCTTCTAAAGGAACACTAGCCACCATGTCAAAAACCATTTTTAGATTTCAAAAAACAAACCAAAATTCATCAAGATTCATTTTCTTAAAAACATACCCTTTTTATTTTTAACAACATTTAAAACAACCAAGGTACTCTAAATATCCCCTTCCTAGTTTCTAAAATTCCTCAAGGTATCTTTTCAAAATATCGTGGCCATTGAGACCAATACCCTTTATAGGAAGTCAACAACCACTCAAAACTAATTACCAAATACAATTTAGTAGATTCAAACTATTTTCTACATCCCATAACACCCTATTAAGAACAAAGATTCAAAATCACCTTAAAATGATTCACACTTCAAATTATTTTATTTCAACAAACCACAAGTTTAGATTAGGGAAAATCTAATCCCGTAAAATCATTCCCACTTCCACCCCAATTTTTTTTTCAAAAATACAACCTTCCAAAAAAATTATGATATTTATTTTTTGAAAACCCTCTTTTTCACTTTTTAAAATCCAATCCTTACATTAAAATCCATTTCCAGAATTCTAACACATGGATTTTCAAAACAAAAATTCAGAATTCAAGAAAGGTCCAAGAGACCCCCCAAAAGGGAACTAGTGTTAGTGTGTGACATGACCATATGATTGGTGACCATATATGAAAAACATGACCAACCAAGAGATACTTATTAAGAAGAATCCCCGACAACACATGGATTTCTAGGCCTTGAAAGGTCATGGAGGCCACTAGCCAGAATCCCCTTGTCATACCCCAACACCAAACAATCAACAAGAACAAAATATATTAATAAAACTAGACATCCCATGGATACCCAAGGATCCGAATGAGAAGGAGTTTGCGACTCTCTTCCCGCAATTACCCCTAAAGTCCAAAAAATCCTACTCCATCTACCATGACATCCCACAAATAACAAGGTAACTCTAAAAATCAAGGTCTTATGAGATCCTACCTCCATTGATACCATTTTGCCACAAACCAGCCCGAGTCGACCCTGAACCTGTCACCCAGGCCAGCTCGCGACAGGTCTGGAGATGCATTCGTGATCCCTCCGAGATGCTAACAAGCACCGAGGGTATAAATATAGTACACAATGGACCTATTTTTCCCAAATATAAGTAATGAAAAAAGAATACTAAAGAAATTGAGAGCCCAAAATATATTTACATAAAAATTGAACTGAACATTATTTGTACGAAAACTGAATGTACAAAAAAACCAACAAATCAACTGACCAAACATGATAACCAACTAACTTAGTGTGACCCCTCTGGTCACTCTCCAACACAATGATCACATGTCTCCCAAGGTGATTGAACTCAATATAAAAACCACACATGGGAAAAAAATAAAATAAGACAACAGGTGAGAGTTTTAAAACTCAGTAGGTTAACCCAATATTCTATTCCTAATGAACTTCTTTTAAAATAAAGAAACATCAATTTTTCAGTTTTAAATACAAGGTATAATGATAATTTTTCCAAATGAGGTCCTATGATATAAAAAATTTACCATACAAAAACATTCATCTTTTATAAACATGAATGCTGGTAACAATTTTCAAAGAGGTGAAACATAAAAATGAAAATTGTTTTCAAGAGGGATACTTTATAGAATTTACAGTATAAAATAAATCATGGATGCTAAAAAAATTCAACCAAACACACTATTTGTCGATGGTTAGTAAAAAACATCCAATGTACACAAGTCACAGGAACACCCCTTGGAACTTGTTATTTGTGAGGCCAAGGTACCTCGATTATCGGTGAAGGTAACCATAATTAATATTTGTTCTTGTGCACATGAGCTACTAGTTGGGAGCATACCCATAACCCAGTGTTCCTCCAATAATATCATCATAATCATAGTTTAGTTAGGGTTTTCATTGTTAATCTTTATATTTGAAAAGGGGCCAAACCCCATGGGATCACTAGCATACTAGAACATGTTCGCCCACCTAGATACCCGAGATTTCATTTAGTTCTCAATAAAGTTACATATATTATCCAATAAAATTTTCACATAAAAATTCCATTCCAAAACCATAAACACATAAAAATGATTCACATTTTTTTCACGGATCAATAAACCACTAAACCTTATCATAAAACATTTTCAAGGATTGTAACAAGGCTTTGTACATAAAACTCATTCAAAAATAGTCTTTTAAGTATAAACACATAAAAACCCACAACCAACCATTTTTGGAAGCCCTAAAAACATTTAAAAAAATTAATTTCAGGGAACATAAAATAATACCAATTGACACAACATGATATATATATATAAAACACTCATTCATCATTTTTCAAAAAGTCCAAATGGTCCTTTAAACATTTTTACAAAATAGACATTTTTCAAATAAAAATAAAAAAAAGGATATGAGAAACCATCATTTGAAGATTCAAAAAATTGGTATCCACCTTGAAAATAGTCATATTTATTATCCATTACACAACCCTTTTTATAAAAGTTCCAAACATGCCATTTTCTAGCAACTCGAGCCAAAACATGTTGTAAACCAATACCCAATTGTTTGTAAAACCAAATCCACATTGTAATTCCGTATAAGGACCCAAAAATTAAATTTTTTTGTGATTAAAATGAATTTATAAATCAAAACAAATAATTTTCAAATCAGACTTAACACATGAAAGCTAACTGGGTGATTTACTGAACACATGTCGTGCACTTTTAAACAAAACAATTTATTTTAAGAGCTTGAAAAGGAATAAAAAAATATTGCATTCCATATTTTATTCATTCTACTGAAACATGTGCAATATACCATAATATAGGTTCTAAAATTCACAAAACAAGTGCGAAAGATAACAGAACATTTAAACAAACACTTGGTGTGCACTTCTCTGACAGAGAAAAACTGCATTTCACAAAACAAGGCTTAAACAACCGTTTTTCACACCAAGAAAATTATCCAAAGTCTTAACAAAAATAATTTACATATATATCAGGTGAAAAAAAATTTTGATAAATAAATGATAAATTCATGTTCAACGGACATCCTACATCAAATCCTTGGCGTAATGGAAACGCACACCCAATATCACCATCTGAGGGTTTATGAACCCTAAACCTATGACAAACAGCCCCAAACGAACATGCTCCCCATCATAAATTATGGGATAACATAACACTTTGTAGATAATGAATATAGTAGAACAGAAAATCAAGAAATAATGAATGATAATAGAAGAGGGAGGAGAAATGAGAAGAAATCACACCTTGTAAACTAGAAAACTCTTCATTGTCCCATAGAGTTGCACTGCTGAAAGAAATGGAATTGCTTGAAACTCAGTGGAAGGCCGTATTAGGTCATGAAAAACTAGGGGAAACAAATTTTAGGGAAAATAGTAAAAAAATAAAGCTCTATGGTGGAAAAAATTTATCTTCTCAATTTTAGAATATTGGAGGAAACCAGAAAACATTCTCCATACTATGCAATGAATATGAGCTCCAATGATGAAATATCCATAATGTGGTGAGGATAGGAATTTTGGATTCGAGTTGGAGGCTGAATAAATGAAAAATATCAATAAATAAAAATGATATGAATGATTCAATTTTTTTTAAATCTTGAAATGGGCCCATGGGAAGGCCTAATGCTAAAAAAAGTATCCAAATTCACCATGATTATGAATTATTAAGGGGTCCAAAAGGATATGTGTAATGCCCTGACCCCAGAGTCCAGGAGCCGATGCATTATTTTAATATATTGGCATGATTATAAGGAATGAATTCCTGAAGTAATGACCAGTTTAGTAGTCTTGGAAACAAGATACATAAATAAGTTCAACATTAGAACTTGAAAATAAAAACAACACTAATTTATTCCATTAGGAAAATCCAAGATTCCATGATTATTGCTACAATTAACTCATAAATATCTACTTCATATCCTGAGAAAATGAAACATGAGAAAGGGGTGGTCTTAAACGCTCATTAATATTAAGAAACACATTGGAAGAAAACATAAACATTAGGCATGGTGAATAATTAAAAACACATACCTTTAAAAATAGAAAACTTGAACACGTTATGGAAGGAAGATGAGATGAGTAAATAATTCCACAAAAAACATATTCATGGGTATTCTACTATTCAAATAACCACATGAAATATCAATAGTTAATCTCATAATGTTGGAATGCATAATTTCGGACATCATAACCCCAGAGTCAAGGCCTCATGCTAAGAATACAAATAAGATTTTATCAAGGCCTTTTTCCAAGACACTAGTTTCTCTCTTGAGACCTACCTATTCATTGAGGAGTGATAGTGGGCTCCACACCTCATTTAATAAGTCCAGTGCATTCCTTATATGAAAAGGGTGAAACATAATCAAAACATTTGAATTAAAACAAGACTACGAAATGTCAATACTTTAACCTCAAACAATAATGGAAAAAAATAGCACATCCATGGTCAAACATAACTCTTTCAATACAATATAGAAGATTTTATTATAATAGATTAACCACAATAGAGAATAATGAAGGATATTTACATAGATGAAAATAATCATCAAAACAATATGAACGAAATATCCCCCTTTTCATGAAAACAATTAAAAGTATCACTATTTATTAAGAAACCGTTTAAAATATATTTTTTAATAAAAGTGTCCCAAACCACTTTGAAACTTTAAAAAGGAATTTTAATTTAAAAACATTAATCTTTATATAAATAAATCCTTAAAACCATTTTTAAAACATGACATTAATGAGAAATATTTAGGAGAATAAATTTTAAAACATTTAAAATGATATTTTAGTTAGAGTTCTTAACCAAATGAGATACTCTTGAATACAAATAATTCAGATAATAAAAAAATTATAAAATCGTGAGAATAATTTATTTCACGATATACTATGTCAAAGGATAGTATATACACAATATAAAAGTTAATTGGTACATAACAACAAAGAAGTCTCAATGGAATGTAAATTGAGATAAAGTCCTTTATAAAGACTGTATCCTTAGGTTAAGGATAAATCAATGACATTATTAAGTGTAAAGAATATAAATACAAATAATATTATTGGATATTCAGTTTAAATAAATCATAGTACATTCACAAATATTCTTGTAAAAATGACACCAATGAATTGGATGTTTAACTCAATGAATTGGGATTGAGTTAAAATTACTCTTATCAGGTTCATATCGATGACTTGAGAATTTATCAAGGAAGTGATTATGTGTATCAAAAGTACATACACATAAAGGATATTTTAAAATAGTACACATATAATAAATAGTGATTCCACACATAATCATGGAGTAAAATAATCAATGAAGTATGTGTAAATCCCAATGAGTGGAAATTGAAATTTGAAATTCCCTTAACGATTTGGTAACTTATAAATAATACACCCCATGAAATAAGGATCATAAAATGAATATTTAAATAACCATAAATTGAAATTATATTACCCAATGAATATAATCATGGTAAGTACATAAACCACACAAAATGAAATACTGGAAATATAGCATTAATCTCACAGGAATAAGAAGTGAGATGAATACTCCTTACCACATCGTAATCAATGGAATCATATGACCAGGACTTAATAAACACCAAATTAATCCCATAATACTAGGAATATAAATATAATCATGATAATATATATCAAATGGTATTACACAATACACCACATGTAATAAATAAGTGGCGAACAACGGAAATCTGACGGAATTAAATGTGAGATAAGAAACCCCTTACCACAAGCCGAACTTGTATTGTATGTTCACTATTATTCATGAATAATAATAATAATTCAATATCTACTTGATTAAAAAATCAATTTTATTATTCCTTTGTATCACTTATTACCTTGCTATAACAATTAGTTAATTATTTGAGTTCATATTGGATATTTTATCAATGTTCGGAATTGGAGTAAAAAACGAACATGTTATAATTACAATTTTTCCATGTGGTCAAAAGACCATTATCACGAGAATGATATACATGATTTATATATCATAAGTATATTATATATACAGTTTATATATGTATTTATAATAGTACATATCATTTGGAGATAAGAAATGAAATGCACCATTCATGGAGACGGTAAGTCGTACGTACTCATGAATGCTACTTTCATTTCTATTTTGTATTTTAATGGAATTAAAACATAATTATACATAGGTATATTATAATTCCTATATAATATAAAATATAATATCATTAAATTAATTCTTTAAACATCCCAAATAATGCATTAACGAGTCATATCACTTTGGGGGGGAGGTAGTCCGCACATCCTCAAATGAAATTATCCCATTTTTTTCATAATAGAAACCATAAGAGAATAATATAAATGGAAAATAAAGAAGAATAAAAAAACAAAAACATAATATATATCATATAAAAATATATTTCCATCTTAATGGCCACCATGAGAGGATGTAGGGGATAATCTAACAATTATCATTTCGTGAGGCTTTAGTTTGCCATCCATAGAAACATTATGTTCTTCCCACATTAGACAGAGGTGTATGTATGTGTAGATAGAATTATTCAAATAAAAACATATTATTTTATTTAGGATACTGGTTTTTAATAAATTAAAGAAATAAAAAGAGTTTAGGGGGTTGGAGATGTAAAATAAAACAAAATAAACCAAATGAATTTAAGAGAACCTCTTACCTTTAATTTGGGTGACTTCTTTTGGTTTGAACCAAAAAGACTTCTTGAAGTTCCTTCATCATAAGGTATGGCTTCTAGGAGGAATAGGGGAATCTTGAGAGCTTATTTGGGTAGGGGTGGGAAGATACAAGGGGCTTGAGTGGTGTGTGGAATGCTTTATAAGTGGTGTGATTTTATAAAGGGGAGGAGGGGCTATTTAAGAAAGTGTGAAAATATTATTTTATTATATAGTGATACTCAGTTTTGAAAGGTCCAAAACTAATTAAAGTTAAAGATAATATGACTCATGGTCTAAATAATATCATCCAATAAAAATTGGACTGGTTTTGAATATTATTTTTATATTAATACTCATATTTATTTAAATCATTTATTAAGGAGGTATATACTGCATCATTATTGTGTCATATATAATTTAATTTATATGATATCTAATTGTTATAATAAAAATACCATGATTTAGTAAATATTTTTATATTTCAAATGAATATATATCGTCGAAACGATGACTTATATAACCCCATGTAAAAAATTGATTTATAAAAAGATATTTGTTTATGTCATTTTTGCCTTACTTTAAGTTAATTAAATTAAAGTGTCATTATCATTCATAAGTGGCTCCATGGAGTCCCAAAATCGACCCAAGGATGCCCATTGTCATCCATGACTCATCCAATAAGTTTAGGGCAAGTGTTAAGGTAATTTTGTATTATTATAATATTCTTTTTAACTTGAATTACCCTATTTACCTTTAACCGCAATAAATAAATGTCAAAAGTTACTATTGACCAAAAATTATTTTCATACTATTGAATCAAATTTTACTTACTAATAACAACCATGTATGTTGTATTTTCAAAATTCAATTCAAAGAAGCGGTAAAATTTTATTTAAATGAAAAGTCAGTTTTTTTAACTACTACTAAGTGGTTTTACTATTCATCAAAAATTGATGTTTTTCAGAAAAATACCAAACATTTAGCCTAAGATATATTTGATATTCTGAATTAAAAAATTATTTCTATTTTACCAAATTAAAAACATAGAATATGGATAAATTAATTTAAAATTATTTCCCATTGCTAAAACAAATAGCGTGTTTTTAATTAACAATAACTATCAAAAGATTGACACTTGTTTATGTATAACATCAAAGTGAAATTAATTCCAATGACCAAAATTGTATTAAATGGTAAAAATATAATCTAATTATACTTACAAACCATTCAAATGTGTACTTGAACACTATAAATATCTTTGATTAAAAAATTTGTTTTCAATTAAAATTAGGTATTTTTCACTATTCACCAAAATCTGAAAGTTATCAGAAAATCACCAAAAAGTTATAAAGACTAAATTTTCATGTACCAATTATAAATAATAAGTTTATTTTGTCAAATTTAATATATAAAAGTGTCAAATATTAGATAAAAAATTGTTCACATTTAAAAGGCAGTAAAATTGTATTTTTTAAAAAAATACTTACTTTATCAAAAAAATGAATTTGTTCTTATATTATGTATAATAAACACATAATATGGATTTTAAAATTATATGTAATATGTTAGACACAAAATGTAGTTAATACTATTCATAACATCTTTTGACGGCTAGTTTGGAAAGTCGTCGGGTGCTCGAACTTAGTGTTGTGTGTAGCGCAAGCTATTCAATTAAATGAAAATAACATACTATTAACTCTTGGGGTGTTACAATATTATGGTTTCAATATGTCAAGGGAGGAAATTTAAGAGGTGAAATGGGTAAAACAGTTATAAATATAATGTAGTTATAAAAGAAAAAAATTGGTTTTTAAATCTGGAAATGGACTCATAGATGGCCCAAATCATGAAGTAACCACCACTCTCCAAAAACACCAAAAAAGAAATGGGGAACCCAAATTATGATAATTAGACATATATGGCAGTAAAAAACTCAAAATTAATCTCACCCAACACCCATTAAAAGGATCGACATTTTCAATGAACCCGATCAAAACCAAGACATGAATAAAAAACCCGGGTGTGACACTAATGATATAATTTCTAGTTTATTCAATGATTGTAACAAGAAAAATTTGATTAAAATTGAATGTGACAAATATTTTTTTAATGAATAGTTATAATGTATGATCACTAGTGTGGAGGATATTGTGATCTTGCCTAATCAATTATCACAGAACATGATTAAAAATGTGTATCTTAACCAAATCTCAGAGTCACCACATAAGGGAAGTAAAGTGTTATTTGAGAATTATGGTAATGGATTACATGGAGGAAATAAGACTTAGTGACCTTTTTGTTAAGAATATGGGAAGAAAACCCAAATGGATGTCTTATAAGAACAAAAAGATGTTTTGACTATTGAAAATAATGACACAAATCATTTAATTGTAAAGGGAAAATGAAATGTTTAGTTAACACAATTGATATAAGTATTGGTCTCCACAAGGTACTCTAAATTGATGAATGAATTAAATGGGGAAAAATGGGCGCTATGAAAATCAATGTCTTAAGTTGAAAGGTGATGGAGAAAATTAAAAATGTGGTACAAGTAAATGTTATATTGGCGGTGATGATGATAATAGTTGTTAAGCGTGAATGGAAATAGTTATTAAGTAATAGGATGATATCTCCTTATTAATGGCTTAAATAAAGTGAAATAATCAATGTTTTTAGGTATTTGAATTCATGAATTTTTTTATATGAATTTTATTATTTTCAGTTAATGTTTAGTTCTTTTTTTTCTCAAAGGATTTATAAGAATATATTAGTTTCTTCTGATCCACTAGAAATGTGATTTAATGGATATGTGATATACATTTGAGTACATAATTAATGGAAATATAACCCTAAATATATTCTTGATGGTAATATAATGATGGTTGGAAAATGTGCATTGAATTGTACCGAATACCTTTGAATGGATAAACGACTTGATACAAATGTGGTTTATTCTATCATTGATGATGTATACATAAGTTTTCGATTTAAGAAATATATCTTATAATATTTAGAATAAGGAATAATACATTCTTTCAAAAAGGATCTTTTTTAATTCAGGTTATTATCATGTATAAATAGAGTGCATGATAAGGGTACTCATATGTTTATTATGTGAAAAACAAGACCAACATTCTAATATATGGGGGATCAATGTTGAGATGGTTTTGAGAAATTTAATGACCTTATTTCTAATGTTTTTGAGTTTCATATTATTGAAGGGTTCCAAGGTTTACCATTATGAAATCGTTTTTATTAAACTTCAAATGATGTTTTATCATTAAAAGTATTAACTTTACAAATGAATATTTATGAATATTAGATCACATGTTCTTGAAATGTTGTTGTAAAAAAGGTATTTGGAATGACAACTAATTTTATTTATGGATATCTTGATCAACTATTACTTTAGGAATGACAAATTCACCTTTATTTCATGGAATACTAGATGAAGTGGAGATTTTTCATGGCATAGAAAATATTGATATTGTACTGAAATCAAGAAAGTATATCGTCTCATAAAAATTATACGTCATTAGGAAAGGGGTCTTGAAATAAAATGTTGTCCTGTTATCATCTTTTTTTATAATGACAATGGACTTTTTCAATCCTCTTTTGATTATGAATTTTTATCATTAACTTTATTATAACCATGGTCTCTATCACTATCCATCAGAATGTGATAATCATATTTTTCTTCCTTATCCAGGATTTTAATATCCACCTATGTTATCCTATGTGGACACCTAGTGATGAGTAACTTTAGGTAATCATTGTGTTTCAATAATTTTATTTTTAATTGGACTTTTAATATTCACTTTTATGATGTGTGTTGTTACGAAATAACTTTCATAGATTAATCTAGTGATAACCCAGAAGAATTTATATAGAGAAATTCTTTTTAAGGGTGGTAAAATGTTTCACCCCTTGATTTTCAGTGTATTTTTGAATTTATTTATTATTTTAAATATTTTTCATTTCATGAAATACAGAATATATAATCTATTATATCATAATAAAATGTTGTTATTTCATTCTATGCAACACCATGTCGAGGTTTCAATACCAAAAAACATATATTAGCTTCTGATACACGAAACACAATTTTTGGCATGTGTTATAAACAATTCAAGATTATTTTGATATATTTCTTTACATGCAAGACCCAGTTTTACCAAATAACAATTTACAATTAGTATTATTATAATATTATTATAGTTACCACCTAACTGTTGGAATGTAAATTAAAAATTATATTAACTAAATTATGAAAATATGATTTAATAAAATATATAAAACAAATTATTTGGTTATCAATTAGCTAGAAATGAAATTAACAACTATTAGAAAAGAAATAAATTCCTTTTAATTAAAAATATTATTAAATATAAAAATACCATTTAAAATCAATATATTTATAAAACAATTTATGAATGTTTTTAATAAAATTTCTATATTATGTATTTAATAATTTTTTGGAAACTCATCCAATATATTTTATTGGTTTAAAATAAGAATAAATCCTATTTTATGAATAAAAAGTTATATTTTAAAAAAATTAAATTTTACCACCTTTTAATGGAGAACCCATTTTAAATTTATTTTTTGAAACATTGATAACCTTTAAATGAAAAAATAAACTCCATTTTTGGAAGCATAATATCAAAATTTACTGTAAAATCTTATTAAAGATCTATTAGTTATGCCCTTGACCTTATCTTGGTTGTTCACTCCATTGATATTGGGAGAATACCTATAATGGTAAGGTGAAGATTTTTTGTACATTTAACATAAACCAGTGTTTTCTTCAAACATAAGTTGGATTACAAGTCATGAGAATATGTTACATGCTGTTTAATGGTTTTTAGGTACAAACACTGAATGGGGATTCGTGGTGTGATTTGATTACACATCATGAATGCTTTTTTCCCATCCTGAATATTTTGAAATAACAAATTTTAAGACTGAGGTGAAGGATTTTTCATCATACTTGTACACCATGGATTTCACAATACATTATTGTATTACACAACATGAAATGAACCATGTACAGTTTTTAAAATTGACAATTTGTTTTTTGGGTTTGGTTCATTCTCTATCTCTCATTTCTCTCTACCCAAGGAAATTCTCATGTGTTTTTAAGATATTTCCCTCCTTATAGATCAATTTGATCATCACTCGATCTTCATTGTAAATGTGGTGTTTCTCATTCATTTAGTAACATTTATACTTATTTTCTTACCATGATTCCAGTAGATCCCTTAGGTTGTGTTATAGGATCTATTGATCTAAGTTGGTGTTTCATCTTGGTTCATTCTTAGATCCATTGTACGACTTATTTCGGAAATCATTCATTATTGGTTATGGTGCAGAGGACTAGCATTCTTGAGGTATGTTGTTTCCTATTCTCCTCCAACCCTTTATTTTCCAATTAAATAAATCCTAAGTTATATGGATTGGGTTATAAGGTCTTCACCATTGTTGTTGGGTTTCATTATTGGCGGATCCCGTTGTGGGTGTCTATGACCCTTGTTTTGAGGTGGGTGGTTCAGTCTCTAGCCTTTGATGATTTTATGGTTTCTCATTCTTTATAAATAGATTCATCATATTGGAATGACTATTTTTGTGTGTTGAAAAATTGTTTTAAAAGAGAAATAGATTTTAAATGGTTTTTTGTAAATGAAAAGGAAATGGATAATTTTGAAACATTGAAATTGATTTGGGAAAATGAGAACATGGACAAAATTTGGTACTTAAGTGTAATTTTTAGATTGAGTCCATCGTCTGTGTTTTTTTATTATCAAGAGGTATGCTCATGAGGATTTCTTCTTGCTCCAAGTCCTGTTGTTATAGGGGATGGATATTGACATTGTTAAGTGGTTTACTCGTGGGTTATTCCTATGCTTTATATTCTTGTGTTCTAGGAACTGGATTGTGCAATTGATTTATTATGGTAAAATTAGTCTACTGGTCTGACCTATAGTGTTCCATGGTACTGATACCTATGTTACTGCTTTGGTTTTATACTTCTTAGATTTTTGATTTATCCTGGATATTCTTGTTGTTCCTTGTCCTTATTACAATTGTGATAAAAGAAAATGATTTACATGTTTTCTGTAAAACTTATTTACTTTTTATCAATCCATTTTTCCATAAAATAAGCATTCAAGTTTTATTATATAGAGACATGATATGGAACACCATGGTGGGATCCTACTGAGCATGTTAGCTAACACCATGTGTACCTCCTCGATGGTGTGTAAACATTTTTGTTTATTCCACTAAAATAAAAGACACGGCTCCATATTAAGGTAGTGTGGTTTGTGTCAGCTATTTTTGGCTAGCTAGTGCTAAGATGGTGGGAGTTCGTCAATGTCATCTCATAAAGTATTTTTTTCCCTGGTCCTTGTAATTTGACTTGTCTGGAGCTTTGAATACTTTTTCAGTTGTTCGTTTATGCTATCTTTTTACTATTATGTAATATTTATTCTTTTAGCTTTATAATATATCTATCATTTTCTTTATACATATATGCCATGTGTTTGTTCAGTTTAGGTGAAATTGTTCCCTCTAGTTTGTTCTCTGATGGACGGGTACATGTCACTATCCCATGGGGATCGAGACGGTCCTTCAGGTATGTGGTATATCGGGTCATGTTTCAGTTTTATGGGTATCCCAGGTCAGTTATTTCCAGTTTGGTATTAGATGACGTCTTTCTTCAAGGGTCCTTCTCTTGGGATGTCTGTTAGACTGGACATAAGATTTTCAAGACTTGAGAGTTATGACACAATAAGTTCATGGCCAACTCTTATTGTGTTGAAAACCCAAGTTTTCATGGGATCTTGAGATGTGTCTCTAGTGTTGGGTTTTTTTAATAAAGTATTAATTTATGCATATGGTTTTCCTAATTTGAACATAGATATGTTATGTTTTCTTATCATTTGTATGTTTTGGTGTGAAATGGTATGCCTCTGAGACGTCTTCCATGAGTTCCTTGGGAAGGTTCAATTGATGCTCCTTAGGGAAACCTTCCTATCAATTAGAATCCCATCAAGACTATAGTATGGGGAGTTCAAGAATTTGATTAGGATGTACCAAAGGTTCAGAATGTTGTTGCTGTTGTACAAACTGAAGGTGTAGGAGAGAGATATTGATTACAATAATTCATTCATAAGAAGACATCTTCATTTAGAGGTATTACTAAACCTCAAGGGGTAGAGGAATGGATGGAAAATATCGATCAGATCTTTGAATTTCTGGAGACACCATAGAATATCAAGGTAAAGTGTGTAGTGTTCAGGCTCGATGGTTCTGGTAATAGATAGTGGTATTTGATGGCCCAAAACAAATGTATATAAAATTGTACTGGAAGGGTTTCATAACCCTATTCATTCAAAAGTTTTTCCTAGACTCCTTGATGCAGAAAAAGTCTATAAAGTTCTTATATTTACAATAGGGAGAAAACTTGGTGCCAGCATACACAAAAAATATTTTTCTGGGATTTTCTGTTTTGACCAAGATGTGGTGAGGAATGACCAACTGAAGGCTCCTAGGTACATGTAGGGTTTTCAATTAGATATCAGATCATAGGTGTTCATATTGAAGATTTCTACATATGCAGAGATGATAGATAGAGCTATAATGGAAGAGATGATTATGGAAGGAATGTTTGGATTTACAGCCTCTTCTCTTACATCTAGTGACTAATTTAGTGTTGTGTATTGTAAGAAGACGAAGTGGTAGAACAATCACATTATTTTTTGAAGTGGTTCTCAATAGTGATCCTCCTTTGCACTGTCCTTTACATTTGGAAATCTTCCTTTGACTTTCTATAATTTTGTCAAGGGTGGACACAGAATACATTATTTTCTTATACCCGTGAAGACATGAAATAGGTGTGGACGCATTTTCCACTTATTGAACTACTGTCAAGGTCTGGCTACACCTCATTATGGTCAGGGTATATGAACTCCAAAGGCTACTTTTGTGTATTCAAAAGGAACAAAGACTATAGGGGTCTAACCACTTGCATCTATAGTGAATAATTTTCATGTAGTAGATGAGTGTCCAGTAGAAGTCGATGTAGTCCCATTAATAGTAAGAGGTACTATCCTTATTTCATGTGCAGTTTCAATTTCGTTATTCAATACTGCTTCCTCCCACTCTTTAATATCTTCATATTTTTTTTGATATTCTTAAACATCCACTAGATGTTATTTCCATTACAATGTAATTAGTGACACATTTTGATAAGAGTAATGAGTTAGGTTTTCAGTGTCCTTTTTTGTTAACGATACCTGATACGAAGTTGGTATGGTATTTTCTCAATCTTGATCTAGATCAGTTTGATGTAATCATCAATATGGATTGTCTTGCCGATCATTGAGATGAGGGTCATTTTTATCGTTGGTGTGTCTCATTTATTTCTCCACTTTGGAACTCTTTTTTTCTGGGAGAGTGAGACCCATGGTCTGGTCAAGCATGAATTTCTCACCCAGATCTCAAGAGTTTGTTCGTTATTGTTTCATTTGATCCCTATAATGTTTTTTCAATTTATGAACATCCCATTATTGTTCCTTAAATTACTCATGTTTTCCCATATGACTTCTCTAGTATTCCTCTAATGAGAGTGGTAGAGTTTACAATTTAATCGATGCTAGGTGTGAATATGATATTACCTTCTTATCATATGGCACTTGTAGAGATGATAGAGGTCATGATTCAGTTGGAAGACCTATTGGGAAAGGGTTTATTCGCCTTATCATTTCACTTTAGACAACCCTTATGCCATTGGGTATGAAATTATATATTTCAATTAGATTATGTTTAAACTATCTAAAGTTGAACAAATTTAATTGTTCAGAAAAAATATCATTTTCTATGCATGGATTATTTTTCTGATTAGTTAAAGGGGTAAAATGGCTCTCGATGATTTATCATTGGTTGAGTTATCATTAGCTCAGTGTTCTGGAGTCTATTATAAAAATTCATATTTTAGGATCAGAAATATATATTATGAAGATCTCATGATGCTTCTTTTTCTAACCAGAACTCCTATAGTTCTTATGCATTTTATTGTTTGAATAATCCATCAATACATTGACACTTTTTTAGTAGTGTTTGTGGATGATAATCTTGTTTATTTGGGGTTCGAGTAGGAGAATAAGCACTATCTAATTTTCATTCTCGAAATTCTAATAAATAACCAAGTGTATGGAAATAGATCAATGTGTAGTTTCTAGATTCATGAATTGATGTTCCTAGGGAAGAATATTTCTAAACATGGCTTATCAGGTGACCCCCAGAAGGTGAAGGTTGTTTTGTCATGGATGGAACAACGGAATGTTTTTGAGATACAAAGAATCTTTGGTCTTGCGAGACACTACCAAGGATTTATTTATGCTGGCTCCACTATTGACTATTCTTACCAGAAAAATAGTGAAATTCACCATGGATGTTAAGTGACAATATTATTTTCATGAACTGAAATGGCTTTGGAAATAGGATCCTATTCTAATCTTAACTTAGCATGAAAATGGATACATGGTTTTTTTGATGCTTTGGGAGACGAATGGTGATATATTGTTATGTTGGATTACCATGTTGTAGCTTACAGCTCTCATCATATTTGACCACATAAAAAGAATTACACCACTCGTGATTTATATCTTACTTCAATCATGCATGCGCTTAAATGTTGGAGACAATATTGTTTGTGGAAAGATTCATGGTTTTTTTATCATATGATATTGAGTTATATCTTTTCATAGAAATAAATTAATCTTAGATAGAGGCAATAAATTAAATACCTTCATATGTTGGACTTCAATAATTCTTATACCCTGGGAAAGTGAAATGTTGTTATAGATGATTTTAGTAGTAATGTACAACCACATGTTGTTCTGGAATCGATATAGGAGCGAAAGATTATGGGGATTTTCATTCTGTTTCACTTGGATTCTCATGTGGATGTTTCAAAAATTCATTTAAGCATGTTATGTTATCACAATCTCTTCAAGAGTCAATTTTTTGGAGTTATTAGTTGGATGATGAGTTTTAGAAGACTCGAGATATAATTTACAGTGTGGAGGTTATTTATAGATGGTCTCTTTCGATAGATGGTATGCTCTACTTCAGGAAGAGGGTTTTTATCCCAGCATATGGAGGATTTCTATTCTTTTTTGAGTGTAATAGCTCTTTTTGGGATGTCATCCATAGAATATGAAGATGTATTATGACATGAGGTGGCAATTATAGTGGACAGGTATGAAGCGTGACATCACAGAGTTAGTATTTTGTTGTTATGCCTATTAATGGATAAAGGCTGAGTGAGTGAAACTATTTAGTTTACTTCAGCCTCTTCTAGTGTCAATTTTGAAATGGGAGTAGTTATCTATGGATTTTATTATTCGATTACCCCAGACACTTTGAGGGCAGAATGCTATCAGGGTGGTTGTTGATCTGTTGACGAATTATGATCATTTCATTCTGATCAAAAACACCACTAAAGCTAATGATTTGTCTACGTTGTATGTGCAAGAGGTTTTGAGGATATATGGGAGTCCTTCTCTCATTATTTTCAATATATATATATGTGGTTTACCTTGATTTTCTAGGGGATTATTCAAGAGGAAATGGGAACATAGGTCAAGTTGATCACATCATACCATCCATAGAAAAATGGTCAAATAGAGTGTGTGATTCAAATCCTAGATGATATGTTATGCATTTTTTTCTTGGATTTCAGAGGGTCATGGGATTTCAATTTAGGAATGGTTGGTTTTTTTATAATAATAGTTATGAATCGTCAATCAAAATGAATCCCTTTAACGTATTGTATGGTCTCCCATGTTGATTACCTCTTTGTTGGGATGAGGTAAGAGAAGTATATTTAGTTGGACCATGTTTGGTTTAGGATATTTCATCAATGATTCATGATGTACATCAAGATGTGATAACAGCCTAGAGTTGACACAAATATTATATAGAGCGATAGCATTGAAATTTTTAGTTTTCAAAATGTGACAATATTTTCATGAAATTTTCTCCTCGGTCGGGTTACCGTCGACATAGAGTGTAGGGAATGTTGTCTCTGAGATATGATAGATCATTTTAGGTCACTGAGTGGCTCTAATAGGTTGTTTATCATCATGAAAAATTAATTCAATTAATTAGCATTCATGATTTTTTCCATATATCTCATCTCAAGAAGTATTACCCCGACCCTCCTCACATTTTGTCTTGGGGAGAAATTGAGATAGAGACAAATGTTTCAATTCAGGATAAACCACATGAGACTAAGGAATCTCAAGTGAATGTTATGTGTGGGAAATGTTTTTTGTTGTTAATAGTTCTGTGGAAGAAATTATCATATTTTCATGAGACCTGGTAATGGGAATTGTTGATCAAGGAGCAGTGGCCTCATCTCTTTCCATGGATTAAATCTTCCTCTTAACTTCCTAGGGATTAGAAGTCTTTGTGGTGGGGAGTTTGTAACATCCCATTTTCGATCTATCTGGAACACCCTTAAGCTCACTATGTTTTTACCATAATTTGATATTGGGTGGATAAATATAATGGTGAAGTCAAGTATTTTTGGGACTTTCATCTTTAACTTGCATTTTCTGTAGACTGAAGGAGGATTACACACCGTGAAACAAGGATACATGTCGTGTAATGGTAGCTGGGTAAAATAAATGAAAGGGTATTCATGTTGTGAAATAGTATATTGTTTCAATGGTGGTTTCACATCATGAATGTTTTAAATAACATATTTTTTAATTAGAAGTTATGCATTTTTTAGTGTACATGTACGTTGTGGATTTCACGGTGGGTAATTGTATTACACATCTTGAAATAGCCCACACACAGTTCTTAATGTGTACATGTGGTTGTTTTGGTTCTGTTATTTCTCAGGACCTTCATTTATCTCAACCCAAGTCTATTACAATGTATTTTTAGAGAATCCTCTCCTTCTAAATCAATTCGATCGGCACTCGATCTCAATTGAGATTGCGGTGCATCTCTCTGGGTGAGTGACCTTTAAACTTCTTCATTGATATTTATCATTATAGAGCCATTAGTTTTATTTATCAGATATGTTGATCTATGTTGGTATTTCCTCTTGTTTCCTTCTAAGATCCGTTGTGCAGTCTCATTCCGGATGTCATTCCTGTTTGGTTGTGGTGTGGCAGTATTTCATTCTTGAGATATGTGGTTTCATATTATCAGCCAACAATTTTTTTCTAATTAAATAAATCCTATTGTGTATGTATTGGGTTCTAGGGTCTCCACTAGTGATGTTGGGTTTCATTGTTAGTGGATCCCATTTGGTGCGTGTGCGACATGAATTTTTAGGAGGGGAGGTTCCATCTCTAGCCTATGATAATTAGCTTGATTGATCTTTCATTATAAATTTATTTATCAAATAGGGATGACTATTTGTGATTATTGAAAAAGTTGTTTTAAGGAGAAATTTATTTCATTAGTTTTTGATAATTGAAAAGAAAATGGGTACTTTTTAAAAATTGAAATTGATTTTTGAAAATGAGAACATTTATTAACATGGATACATAGGTTGAAGGATTAGCATCAATACATCGTCCATGTTTTGTGATTATTAGGGGGTATGATCATGGGTCTTTCCTCCGTCTCCTATACCCATTGTTCTAATGGAAGGATATTGACATTGTCATGGGGTTTACTCATGGGGTATTCCTCTGCATTCTAAGCCTATGTTCTATGAACTAGATTGTGTACTGGATTTATTGTGGTATGAGTAGTCCGCTAGTATAAACAATTGTGTTCCTTTGTACTGATGTCTGTACTGCAACTTCTGTTTTGTACTACATGACTTTCATAGTTATCCTTGATATTCCTATTCTACCTTATTTTGTTTAGAACTATGAAAATGAGAAAATTTTTCGTTGTTTTCTATAAAACATATTTTATACACATCATTCCATGTTTTACTTAAAATAAACATACTTGAATTATTATTCATTGACTTGATATGGAACACCAAGGAGGGTCCTACTGAGCCTTTTGGCTAGTGCTCTACACGCCTCCTTGGGGGTGTTTGGACCCTTGTATGTCTTCAAATGTAGTAAAAGCAAAGGTGCCATAATGAGGTAGCGAGGTTTCTGTCGGCTAGTTTTGGGAATTTGTTAGTCTGATGGTGGGAGTCTATCTATGCCATCACATGTAGTAGTTGTTTGCTCCTGATCATTGCATTTGGACTTATCTGGGGATTTGACTACTTTTGTAGTTTTATGTTTCTGATATCTTTTTTACTATTATGCAATTTTTATTCATAATTAATCCATTATCTCTTTCATTTTGTGTATACATATATACCATGTGTTTGTTCAAGTTGGTATAAATCATTCCTTTGGTGTGTCGCTCAATGCCGGAGTGCTTGTCACCATACCATGCGGATCGAAAATGAAATTCTAGTATGTGGCATATCATGTCGAGTGCCAGTTTTAAGGGTATCCCAGTTCAGTTTATAACATTTACATTGGGTTACCTTTTGGTATTTTAGGAGAAATATCTTGTTTTGAAAAATAGTGAAGAAATACTGAATTTTAATTAAAAAAGGATTTAACATCGAACTTATTTATATAATTAAATTATATTTTTTTACTATTTTAAAAGTATAATTAGATATATTTTATACTATTTAACATAATTTGGATCATTGAAATCAATTTTACATTTAATTTTAATGTATAAACATTTCAATCTTTTGAACATTTCACATTAAAAACATGTTTTCTCACCCTATCTAAGGGATAATTTTTTAATTAAGTTATCCATCTCTATGTTATAAATTTTGAAAAAGGGATTTCGTTTTTGTAATCATATGGGCCAAATTAAGTTAACTTGACTCTTTTATTTTGGAATAATATAAATATTAACTTTAGTAATTTTTATTACCATGGTTAAGGGAAAACAACTAATTATGGGTAAAGATAACATTATTAATATTATTAAATTACCATGAAACATTCACAAAAGATATTAGATGAAATTAATCAAACCATAACACTCATGTTTTGATATTTTATTATTTAATGGATAGATAGACTTGAAAATGACTTATATATTTTAAAAATCAAAACGAGTGAAAAAATGACACATACTTACTTTTAAGAAGTAAAATATATATAATATGTGAAAAAAAGATGATATTCTTGAAAATGTATATTATTCTGAACGTTAAATAGTCTTTATAAATAATGTACATTTGTTTTGAATTTTTAGGTAGGATCTATGTATCATAAATAAATACACAGTGAAGATTTAGTAATAATCAAATTCACAAAAAACACAATTAATTAATATTAAAAATTAAAAATTTATAATTTAAATTACATGTGGCTAATAGAATTTAATAGATTAATAAGACGTATTTAGGTTATATTTAATGATTTTTTTTCGAATTTAGCCTACTATATTTGTTTTTCTTAAAGTCAATGTAATGAATAGTGTCAAAATTGACACTAATGATATTTTATGATAATAATATTTTTTTAAATTAGTATGGAACAATAAAAAAATAAATTAGTACAATAGGGTAAAATAATGTTCCAAAATATAATAAATGGACCATTTATGGTTCAATTAAAAACTTATATGTAAAAAAATAAAACATTAAATATAGATAAAATTGTTACTATAGTAAAAATTAAAATAGGTCAACTAAGGTTTAATAAAAATTATATGTTTTAAAATTACACAAAAACATTCAAAACATTTATTAGATTATGTTATTATCATCCTATACCAAATTATATACAAATAAATTTTGATTTTTTTGGTATTTGGTGTGATTTTTAATTTACTATAAGTTTATATTTTTAGAAATCCGAAATGTGCCTCTCACATTTATGATAAAAGGACACCACAAACCTCACCTAATTTCACAACTTTTAATCTTGTAGATCTACCCAACTATGAAAACTTATATTATACACTTCCTAAGAAAAATATTAGAGGTTCGGGGCTTCCCAATAGACCAACTCTAGAGTCCTTAAGTAGATATCTAAATGATTCATTTTGAAGAAGAGTAATTTCTCTAACCAATCACTCTATTTTTCTACTCTTCTATACCTAAAATAATCATGTAATATATATAACATAATAATAACTTATCCATACTAAATATGAAGAAGTTTTATTATGATTATGAACACTTCATTATAAAACCCATTTCCCGTCAAACAAAAAGTGAATGTATTGCTCAGGCGTACGTACGTCCTACCATCTCCACATAGTGATAAAAATAATTTTCCACAAAAATATTTAATGTGTAGGAATTATTATGGGTTTAATGTTTATATATGATATTTCTGAAATAATTATACTTTTGAAATTTTTACATCACACATACCTTCATGCTATCCCTTTTTTGAGAATACAATTACATCAGTCATTTGCCACTGGACTAATGCCTCCTAAAGCGATGTGATTCATTCAAAAATTACAAGGAAAGTATTACGAATGGTTTTAAAAAATATTATATATATGACATGGTAATTATTATTTAATGATAATATATCATAACATTTTAATTATTTTAATAGGAATAGAAAATGGAAACAATATTCATGCGTACAGATAGCCTACCATCCCCATTAACTGTGTAATTTATTTTATAACCTTAAATTTTTTGATTCCCCATAAATAAATATATTCTGAATATATATATGGTATCAATATCACGGATTTCATTTTGGATATGATGAAATCATTATCTATGTAAGACTAATAAGAATAAAAAGTCAAAATATGTATGAAAAACAAAGGGTTAATTTTACATGGATTTGTTTATAAATTAGTAATATAAAGCCATAAGTAAATCATATATGGTAATATATATCATAACATAGTTTTTTAGTATATTATTAATAATCATATATTTTTTATACATTAGTATTTATCATTTATGAAAAAATTCAAGACTTATATTGATGGGATTTCTTGTCTCACTTTTATTTCTTCCATAATTTTCCCATATTCATCACACATTTATTTTTTGTTTTTTATATACTAACCACAAATGTAATCAATGTTTATATTCCATTAATTAATTTGTATTTACATATCCATTTGATTATCTCCCATTCATGTTATTTATATTTCAACAGTTACCAAATGGGAAATGGTTGTTTATCTTAATTTTCATTCTTTTAGACACATGTTATGTTATGAACCTATATTCTTTTATAAGGTGTATAAACTAACATTTGGAATATTGTATCAGGAATATCATTATTTCATGATATTAAAATTTTTATTTAATTTTATTTTCTCTTTAGTTAGAAATCATTTTTCCTTAAAAACAATGTTTTCTAAAAATGTTTAAAAAGTGTTTTCAATAGTCGTATAAGCTTTTATAAGGAAAATTATTTTTAAATATGTTTAAAATGGTTTTGAAATATTCCTTTATATTTTTTTATGTTTGTTTTAAATGAAAATATTTGAGAAAATTTTTATGATTTAATACTTATTTTTCAAATAAGAAATGATATTTTCCGTAATAATTATTTCAAATAATATTTCTAAATCAATTTCTATTTAGGATAACATTTATTGATGATAATAATGAATTATTGGTGTTAGAATTCAAGGATGTTATTCTGATTCTTTATATGGTTATTTTATGTTTATGAATGATTTATTTTATTTTGGAAAACATATATTTGGTTTTCTTTATTTGATTGGTAGGACCTATATCACCCTCAAATGAATTGGGTAATGACGAATATCTCACTAGATATATTGTGCTGAAATGAGGAGTAAACCTGATTATGTATAGGTACATGTCCTCGAAGATGGTCTTGGGAGAGAACCTCTACTGTTAATGTGGTCTTGTAATTAAACCATGACTATTGATATGCTTTGGTTAGTGATCCCATTCCACTAATATGGCATTGGCGGTAAGACTTGACTATTATGGATATAATTTTTATATTTATGTGTCTTCCAAAATATCCATGTCTTGTTCATATTTTAGGTTATCATGGATTATACTCTTGATTTTTTCCTTATTCATGTCTTTTGAGCTACCATTATTTATTCCATAACTCATTTATATGATCACAAATATATTTTTTAGGATCTTATAATGATATTATAATACCCTGCTGGTCAAAATATTTATAACATATCTCCCTTTATTAACCTTAGTGAGAATATGATCTCACACTTTTGTTAGGTTTTCTTTTCCCAAGGTTATAAATAACGGTTTTAGGTATTGTTATTAAATGGCATGATTTTACTGAGAAACATTTATGATATTACCCCAGACTAGAAGTTTTTCTTCCATGTTTATAAATGAATAAGGAAATACAGTCATTCTGTGTGTGTTTAAATATTCCACAAAAATGATGTAATATATATGAATGTTAATAATTGGTCATTATATAAGTTGGGATACTTATAGTGATATAAGAATTATATGGATTATCATGTCATTTATATGGTACAATAAAATAGTTGGTTCAAATTTTACACATTTGTTTCATTTTATTTATAGTCAATGTAATGAACAACATCAACATTGACAATAATGATATTTTATCAATATAATATTATAATAAAATATTTATGAATCATTATAATATTTATAAACACAAAGTGGGTAATTTGTGGTATAAATTATCTTCTCATATTCATTTATAGTCTATTTAGAATAATTTGGATCTAAAATAGCTCTTATAATATTCTAATGGTTTGAGAAATTCCAGAAAACACCCATACCCCTATAGAAATGACACCCCTTGTAATACCATTTACATACGATATAAATTCCTTGAATCATTACAAGTATCTTAAAAACACCATCCTACCCACTCTTCATACACCCATGTTCTTTTTTGTCTCACCTGAAGTCGAATTCCATGTTCCTCAAGGAACCATTCAAGGAGGTGTTATTTAAGAGGTAACATTCTCAAACTACCACATTTAAATTTTTTTCCCTTGATATTATCGTCACATATTTCATCTATCAATGAATAGTAACTCTATAATTAGGTATATATAAGAATTTTATACTGATAATATAATAATTTTTATTCAAATCTTTTTCTCATCTACTATTATTCAATGAATAGAAACCATTTTCCAAATTATGGATTTTAACCATCTTTGTGGATAATGAGTTATTGGTTTCCATTACATCCTTCATAGATGGTTATAAAACAATTATTACTATAAAATAAGGTGTTAATAAGTATATTATGATTAATTAATTTTTTTGGAACTAATATTAAATATAACTAAGATAATTCATATTGGTTGGAAAACACATCAAAATGAATTAAACACTTATCATTAACATTTTCCCAAATGAATTATCCTGGTGTAATAAAACCAAATAATATATGGGACAATTTAAATCATAAGGATGATTATAAGTATCATTTTATTTAACTTCTATAATAGTTTTACTATTTAAATTAACTTCCATAATTATACACAAGTGAACCAACTATGAAACCTTGAAACGAACACTCACTGAATGATGAAATTGAATGCTATAACTCATCAATAAGGCCAGAATTTAACTTTAATAAATTATAGTATACTAATTACATATGGAATATGTTCTTAATTAATAAATTAATAAATATATTTTTATTATACATGAGATTATGTTCTATAGCACAACTGATTGAGACACAACTGATTTGATCCAGAATTTTTTCCTTTGGGTTAGACTTTTTCTCTCCCTTCCAAAATATAGTTTTTCATCATTTTTTATAATTATCTTATTTTCTGTGTAAATTATCCAAACATAATTATCTATATCAGTTAAACATTATTTATGGGTAAATACGCGATTTAAAACAATCCCTTCTAAACTTCTTTTGATATGAAAACCTGATTAAAGATAAATTTTGTATCTCTAAACCCTTTTTCTAGTACACTCAATTACATGTTATAAGCCAAAACTATTTTTAAAATAACTAATTTTACCACAGAAACCCATTTTAATTTCAATTATGGTTTATGTAAATTATTATTCTATTATCCCCTTTTATATATTATTTAATAATTTACCTAAAACCACATTAAAGTGGCACATTTATAAAGGGTTTTAACCATTATTTTCATATTTTTTACTTCAAGTAGACTTCATTTATCATGGTCCATTCTTATTTTTTCTCTATAATGCCGACGAATTTATTAATATCTTCTATCACATAGTCCATTTTTATAATCCATTTGCTTATTCCTTACGACAGGATTATGATTTTCATTTCATTCCATGGATAACACTTTGGTTTATTCCTTATGTTTGATTAATTATTTGTATCACAAATGAATGAACATGTCATGATGGCTTCTCATAAATAGTCCTACAATGCATTTGGTAATTTTTTAGTCTCATGAAATGTATGTGTGGGATTATTATGTAAACATAAACAATTTCCGGAATCTATCCACCATGTTATTTATTCTTGGGAGTTATCCTTAACTCAAATTCATTTCATGTTATATTTTTTCCATCATTACTATGTTTTTATTGTCATATGACTATTTGTTCAATATGATATTCTACTGTATTTTCATTCACGATCCGTGTATTTTATGTTGTCCATATTATTCCTACTTATTCATGAGACGTGATTCAGTACCATGTTTCTTCCATCACTAGGATTTTTAGATCATCCATTTTTTATATTTATACCTTAGGTTATCTTGTGAATTTGTACGAGATCAAAGGGAATTAGGATCCCATTATTAAGATAAGGGAAATTTTTTCTTATTCTTGTTTAATGTTTTCAAATTATGTACCAATAATTCAAAATACACTATTATTTACGATCTATGGTATTCATTTCGTGGAAAATTACTAATGAAATATTGAAAAAATATGGGTAAAGGTTTGGGTCTCTATAGTAGGTATTAGAGGAATGATATAGTTATTTGTTTAGATTATGACTATAAAACATTATTAATAACTCTAGGTATAATTCTATTATCATGGATAATATAGAGGGAAGCATAAAAAATTGAGACTTTGGGTATATATTTAATTTTTATTTGTATCCTTATATGTTCATTATTTCATTTTTACATGATTATTAGTAGAGTTTTCAAACCCCATATTTTTTAAGTTGACAGATGGAAATAGGAGTAATCATTAAAAAATATAAGGTGTTAGGTAATGTGCTAATTTCCCTAATGATATGCCAAAGATGATTAAAATGGGATATCATAACTTCATTGAAGTACTGGCATGACATTCCAAATATATGAGTAATACCTTGAATAGTGTGGATTGATCTCCTTATTCTAAGATAGAACAAGTTGTGGTCAAATTAATTACATGAAAAATAACAAATGATTTTTTTGGTTATTAAGATTCCCTCATCACATAACAATTTTTTAACTCCATTATGATGCTATTCGTTGAAATCCAATGCATTAAAGAAGAGAACGTTGAGTTAGAGGTCTATCATTTTGATGGGGAAGTAGATCAGTGACATAAACAGATCAAGGACAAGATATATAAAGATGAAATTGTTTCCATGTATTGAGAGGGATTAATGAAAATATTTTTCAATAAATTTTTTCTCGAATAGACCTCCATATTATGGAGAGCGTTTTCCTCAGGCTAAAAAAAGAAAGACAAGTTTGTCAGAGTACAGTAGGAAAATGACATATGTCATGAAAATTACACCTTCATATTTTTCGTGAACAATGAAAGAATGTTGGAATTATTATTTAGTACATTAAATAAGATTATAATAAAATGATTGGAAATTTGATAATTTGAATGCTATAAGGATATTTTTTTTATTACCATAAGGTTTATATGGATATTGGAAACTCTCAGTGGCCTTATGGGCCTAGAGATAAAAAGGAGAAAATAGAGGTTAGTAACTGAGGATCAATTGATAAATCCTATTATGGAAAGAAAACAAAAAATCCCACATCCCAATATTGAGGGATGAATCATCTTTGAAACTATGTAATGAGAACCAAGAAATGATTAATGTGTGGAAAATAATGGCCTCATGATAATCATTAATGAAGAGATATGAAGAATCCCACTAACGTGGAAGAAGAAAGAATGGTTTATATTAATACTCAACCTATAGTAATATGTTTCAACTACAATAAGCATAAGCATTATGTAATGAAATTCTATAAGTATTGGTTATCAGATACAATCAATTACAACAATATCTAATAATATAAGGAAGGGAATATGATATCACTACTACTGAGGTGGATCCCGACAATGATGTGGTGGAATGTACATCATATTATCATTTATAAATTGAAAACATACTTTTATATTATTTTTCTATGAATCCTTTAATATATTGCATGATTAGTATAAAAATTAAAAAACTACCATGGAATATAAGGGATGAGTTTTCTGTGATAATAGAAAATGGTAAAATTTTTGCATCAAAAGTATGCAACTCTGCCATGGTTAATTTTTTCGACTCAACCAATCTAAAAATAATTTCATAGTTCTTTTGGTTGATTTGAATGCTATATTGGAAATAGATTGGTTATATTTATACAAAACATACATCAACATTCGTTAAAGGGAGAAAAACTATCACACTCATAGGAATACTACAATTATGTAAAAGTGTAAGGGGGAGGATGAATCTCATTGATAATCATCATCTAAATTGTGGATACATTTTTATTATGATAATTTATATTTAGAAAAAATTACTATGGAATGATGGTAATTATTCCTAAAGACATGCCCATTACGAGGGGTTGCACTGATTTCCTCCCTGAAGAATTGTATGGTATTCTTATTTAAAGAGTTGAAATATATTTTTACAACTATAGTAGTTTTTGTACTATCCACTGGCGGATAACTCTTAATCGTTTACAAATATGCAACAAAGAATGTGTTGGGTAGTGAACTGATAAAAAATGATAAATTACATGCCTAATCCAAAAGGCATCCAAATGTTCATGAGAAATACTATATGGAGCACGATCAGGAGATGGATACTATGATCTTCAACTAAAAATATGACGGCATTATCTCTATTGGTATAAGTGTGAAATATATATACTAATCACAAGAGGCTAAAATATAAATTAACACAAAAGGAGACTAATATAAACTCATGAAGAGGGTTAGAGATTGTAATGTATTATGACTTCACAACCTAGTACAATCCTATAATAGAAACAAAAGATTTAAATTACCATATAATAAAGGATACTACAATACTATCCTTGATTTTAATTAAGAAGGATACAATATTCTTATACCTACAGAGGATGTACATGGAAATTATAATGGAAGGGAAATCATCATTTCATTCTCAAATATTTCTCAACCATCACATATGAAGAATACAATGGATTCTCAAAAAATGATGTGTAAATTCATAATAATTTGGAATATATTAGAAATGAGAAATCATCAGAGGGAAAAATTGATTTGGAAGGAGTTATAATATTTGGGTCGTGACTTTGTGTACCTTTAAATAATGAGATAAAGATGAATATTTTGAATGATGCACATATATCTACCTTTTATATTCATTTATAGAGCACCATGATATATTGAGATCTCTAAGAGAGATATTGGTGGGAAAATATGTAAAAGGGGATCACTAGATACATGTAAATGTTCCTAGTACATTTTAAAGTGAAGGATGAAAGGAAAAAATATAATGGTATGACTCAACCATTACCTATACCTTAATGGAAATATGAAAACATCATCATAGACTTATCCACTTGACATTGGAAGATATCAATAGGAAATAATGATATATTGGTTGGTGTGGATCATCTTTCAAATAAATAACACTTCATTTAAATTTTGGTGGACTTATCACTTCATCAATATTCATGGATATAAAATAATGAAGTGGTGAGACTTCATGGAGTGGAATTATCTATTTAATTTGGTTGAGATTTTTTATTCACCTCCATGTTCATGAGATGTATCCAACATAATCTAAACAATTATAGGAACATGAGTGTGGCTTATCGCCCTTAAACTGATGGCTAGTCTAAATGGACCACTCAGTAAATAGAATTCATATTGAGATCATTCTCTAGGTAGTTAAAAAATATGACAAGATTAACATCCTCCACTATTTTAGTTCTCCTATAATAATAGTTTTCACTCAAGTTTCTATATGGCCCTATGTGAAGCCATTTATGTGAAGAGATATATAACACATGTATACTAGGATGAATTTGTAGAATGTAATCTTCTGGGATATTAATTGTTTTAGGAATTGGTTGCAATGGTGAATAAAATTTATAATCACATGAGGTCCTCCCGAATTTGACGGAATATCTGTGTAGAAAATCAATTATCAGACCTAGAGTTTGAGGTTGGAGATAAGGTATTCATCATCTTATTTACATGGATGAGAGTCATGATATTTAGGATGAAGGGAAATCTAATTCCAAGGTAAATCATACTATATAAAATTCATGATCACATTCATGTTGTGGAATATATACTATCACTTCCACCAATAATTTCCCAAGTACATGATGTAATCCACATATCCATACTGAGGAAGTACATTCCCAATCCATCACATGTACTAAATTATGAGGAGGTATATCTTTAAAATGATAACTCTTGTGATGAATAGAAGATGAATATCTTGAACCATATAGTTAATGTTCAACACAAAAAGACCACTCACCTAGTCAATGTGTAATTTTGGAACCAAAAATACGAAGATGCAACATGGGAACCAGAGGATACATTGAAAAAGAAGTACTATAAACTATTTTCACTGTATCATGTAAAATTAAATTTTAAGGGTGAAATTTAATAATAGGGGAAGAATGAAACACCCCAATAATTTAATGAAATATTTCTCTCTAAATAATTTTATTTCATTTGTAGCTTGTGTTTAATGAAACTCCGAGTTTATACAAACCACCATATAATATGAAAATATTACTACTTTAACATGAATAGTGTAACCTGTCAATTTAATTTGTCAGTATGAATAGGAATAACCATATTATGAAATATATTAGTTAATTATTAAGAAATAAAAACTTACTATTTAGTAAATTCATTTTATTTTTCCCAACAATGTTTTATTCAACTAAACAATATTATTTATTCCAATGAGAACATAAATATAAATAATTTTTAAACATTTAAAAAATATATTTGAAAAAATAAGATTTATTTTTTAATTTTTTCTGTGAAATATTTCTTAGGAAAAATTTTCATGAATTATATAAAAATATAGTTATTTTAATGAATATTTAAAAATAAAAAATTACATTGGAAATAATATTTTTTTAAATAATTTTCGAATTAAAATTCTATGAAAAATTATTTTAAAATTTAATTAGTTCATTTTTATTATTATTAATCAAGTTTTTGTATTTTTAATGAATTATATACTTTATAACATCATAAATACATTTAATACATACAATTGGAATTTTATAGAATTTTTTTTTTCATTGTATTTTTTCTACTTAGTTATATAATATATTTTTACACTTAAATATTATGGATTTATAAAATTTTATTCTATATTTCCAATATTGAGGTCCATATTTAATATGTATATCCTTTAATTTTTTTAAAAACATGAGTGGTAACCTTAGTAAATTTTCTTGCAAAAATAATGTATAAATCTGGTAATGAAGGGAAAAATAATATGACAAGGAGTAGAAAATGACCCAAAAACATTGTACAATTCTATTTTTTGATTATATTTTTACCATATTCATAAATTGTACTAATTTATAACCTTTTGTATTCACATGGTTGAAATGAATACACTTATAGTATTTAATTTAATGAAAATTCTATGATGTTACACTATTATATGTAATTTGTTTTACATTTTTAATATTTTTTATAAATTATATGTTTGACCACATATATTAGTTTCAACAATTAAATATGTATCTTCATAATGGTATTATAATTATAATTTTTATGGAATAAATATTTAATATATATTCATACACAATAATGAATCAGTATATAAAAAATAAATTGAAAAATCAAATAAATGATTTTTAAAATAATAAAATAATTATAATATGATATATTTAAGGTGATCCATGAATTTTATATATAGAAATGAAATTTTTAGAATATAATAAAATATTTTTTAATAATATTACTCTTTTTATGTTTATATATTTATAATAATGAACATTATCAAATATGACAATCTCGATATACCATGAATATTAAATTTAAATAAATGAATTAAAAATCATAAAAATATTATATAAACACAATGTGAATAATATATGGATTAAAATTTCATCCTCTATAAATTTATTTGAAATTTGGAATCATTTGGATCTATAATAGTATTATTATTTTGTAATGTTTTGAGACATTATAAAAACACCCCTCTCCTCCCCATATAAATACCACCCTCACAAACCATTCCCATCACACTTTATAAGACTTGGTTATTACTAAATAAATTTAAAAACACATCAACCCCCAATAAAAAAATTTCCAAATTCTAATTATCTCACAAAAAGACCAATTTTGTGTTCCTTAAGGGATTGTTCTGGGAGGTGATATTCAACATATAACAAATTTCAAATGACATCTTTTAATTTCATTTCTTCTTTTACCTTCTCCCCACATATTGAAACTATAAGATCCTAATAAGTATAGTATCATGTATATAATATAATGTTATACATATGATTAAATAATCTATATCTAGAAATTTTTCTCATATTCAATTATTCAAAGAAAGGGAACCATTTCCCATATTGTGGCAGCTAACTGTCTTTGTGGATAATCAGTTTTGGTTTACAATTATCACCTTAAAGGATGGTAATAAAACAATTATTTTGGTAAATATTATTTTAATAAGTATATTATAATTTTTTAGCTTTATATAATTAATATAAATTAATAATAATAAATAAAATGAAACTAATTCACAATGATCTAAAAACATCCAAAATAAACTAAACATTTATAATTAACATTTTATTAAATGAATCAACATAATTTTTGAAAAAAATGATATGTGGGACTATTAAAAATTATTAATTTTTATGATTATAATTTAATTTCACTTATCTAATATTACTCCCATTCTACAAGAACTTCCATAATTATACAAAAGTGAACTGACCATGAAATCATGAAACGAATACTCCTGGAACGACGAAATTTAACCTTATAACTCATCAAAATAGAAATAAATGAACTTAATAAAACTATAATAATATAAATACATGTATAACAGATTTTTAGTTAAACAATTAATTAATATAAAATGATAATCCTAGAATTTAAGTACACGGGATTAATTCATTCAGATATAAGTTAAGGGATCTCTCTGACGTCAATTTTCCATATGGGTTGTTCATTCTCCCTATTTACCGAAATTTATTTCTTATTTCATCTGGTATACATATAATATATTGTAATTATATGTTCCAAACAGATCTATATAACTCAATTAATCGATATTTTATGTTTAAATACATGCTTTATAAGGTTCCCTTCTCAATTACTCTTGATAATCAAACCCGATTAACGGGAGTGGTTCTGTTTCTTACCGCTTGCAAAGAATAGTCCATAAAATCTATTAAGACACACATATTTTCTAAAATCACTCATATTATAATGAAAAATAATTGTTATTTTACTTCTGGGTTTACTGATATTATTATGCTCAAACACCCTTTTGAAGACTCTTAAATATTTTCACAGCAATCACAAAACAATGAACATTTATAATTTTTTCCACCCATTATTTTCGTGTTCTCACTTCACTTGAAAATAATTTTTCATGGACCACTTATTTTTTTATTCTATTAGTTTCCATTTATTTTTTTATCTATAAATTCACGGTTACCATTGTTATAAACCATTTAGTTATGCCTCGTGACAATATTATGATACCAATTTCTTTCTACGAGAAACACTTATGTTCATTCATCTTCTTTGATTATTTATATAGAACCATTATTAAAGAACAAGTTATTTTGGTTGTATAAACATAGTTCTATAATTAATTGGGTAATGTTTCTATCTAATGTGATGTTATGTATGGGATTAGGGAGTAAACATAGTCCATTACCGGACTCTTTCCACCAAGTGATAGAGTATTGGTAATTATCCTTGACTAATGATTATGTCATGTTATATATTGTCTTCAAATAGATAATATTACATGATTATACGGTTAAATGTTCCTTATATTACTCTTCTATATTATTATTCAAGAGCTATTCCTTTACGGTAGTCATGTTATTTAGTCTAACTCATGTATTACGCTTCAATCCCATGTTTATTCCCTTACTGTGATTTTTAGTTCACCCCTTTTTCAATTTATTCCCTAGGTTATCTTATTATGTTGTATTATCTCAAAGGGATTTATTATCCCATTAATAATATTAATAAAATAATTTTTTAATCTTTTTTTTGGTTTCCTAATTATGTACAATGTCTTCCAAATATACTAGACTATACGATCCATTGTTGGTATTTGAGGTATATTTATATTTATAATCATGTAAAAATAAGTGTAATATGCTTTGGTTTTTATATTTAGCACCATGGGCTAAGTTTGACTTTTATTATTTAGATTTTAATGGGGTTAAAACATTGTTTTAAATGATTATCATAAGCCAAGATAATTAAAATAATTTTGGAACTCAAATTCAGTTTATGGCTACTCTTCCTGACTGGTTCAAAAAAAATACTTTGAATCCAATATTATGTTTGTGAAATAGATATATAGGTCTATTATTGGTACTCTCTGTTATATCATAAGGCATTTTAAATATATAACATTAGATTTTTTACAGTTTAATATACCTTAGGATGGTGATGTTTGTGACAAAAAGTTAGCTTTTACAGGTGATGGTCGTGATGGAGGAAGATGTGTTACTTTTAAATATAAGAAAAAACATTATCTCAAATTAAATGATTTATAAGAGGTTATTTCAATGATATTTAATAAATATTTTAATTACATATGAATTTTATGAAATATTTTCATTGATTAATTTTATTTAAAAGATAACTTGTATTGCACACAACACTAAATTTAAATAAACAATAATATAATGTTATAATATTTTTATTCTTACAGTGTCATTATATCCTAGTCATTAAAACATTATATATGAATTTTAATAACCATATTATTAAATATTTGTGAATTTTATATTCAATAAAAATTTATTTTTCATTTTTTAGTAAATTAACACTTTTTTAGCAAAAGACAAGTTATTTTTCAAAAATATATTTTCCATCACATATTAGTTTCATTAATTTATGAGTTAAAATTAATACAATTAGATTTGAATATTATGGAAAATCTATTTGAAAAATAGAATAATTTTATTAATTCATTAGTTCAAAATTATCATAGTATTATTTTTTTAAATTTTCTAAAATGTTTGAATTTTTTATGAATAGTGAAAAATATTGAATTAAATTGAAATATAGATTTTATTTTAAATCATTTAAAAAGTAAAATATTATTTTGGAATAGCTTTAAAACCTGGCTACATACTTTTAATAAAAAATTTATCTTTTAAATGAATTTTATTCAATAATTAAATATAAAAACATTTTATACTTAAAATTTGTTTTTTTAAACCATTCTATTTTTTGATTTTAATTTAAAATTCAATTTGACCACATATTTATATTCAATATTGGAAAACTGATTCCATAGTTGGAACTAGAAGTTCCAAATCTAAAAAATTGACCCATTTTATATTTGGTTATTCTGCATAAGAAACTTATTAATCTTGGTTGCCATGGTTATGGGTAATTTAGGTAATTAAGGGTAATAATAATATGACATGGATTACAAAATGACCCTAACACCATACCAATTTATATTTTATTATTATTTTTTGACCACAATCATTCTTTCATTTAATTTATGACCTTTTTGAGCTACATGGATTCCATTAAGACCGTAGTAGTATTTTATTTAATGAAAATTCAAAAATATCACACTACTATTTTAAACAAGTATAAATTTTTTAATATATTGTAATAAATAATGTATGTTTTACCATAAATACAATTTTTACAACTAAAATATATCGCTACATCATGGTAATTTATTTTTAATTTTAATGAAAAAATGATTACATTGAATGCTTACACAACAATGAAACAATAATTAATAAATTAATGTAAAACTGAATAATCTATATTAATATTATTAAAACAAAAAAAAATAGATATTTAAGGTGATTCATGAATTATCTATAAGCCATTAAAAATTATAAGATATTATAAAATAGTTTTTTCAAATTCTACTTTCATTCCATATTTTTTAAATCTCATAGTAACGAATTATATCAAAATTGAAGATAATGATAATTTATAGGATTAATATATTATTAATTTTTTAAAAAAAATATTTTATAAGGAAAAAATATATAAATTATGGTTAATTTATCATCCTATATGATTTTATAGGTTATTTAGAAAAATTTGAGTCTAGAATAGTCTTGTTATATTTTAATCTTTTGAGAAATTATTAAGGCTCCCCTCACATCCATTATAATAGGACACATCCTACCTCAATTCGTGTCAAAAAATTGAAATTTATATCTCAATGATTCTCTACCAAATTATATTCAACACATTCCAATCCTCATTCTTATTTTGCTGGACTTCTGATACTTCCAACCCTATTTCCCATTACAGGTGATCTAATGATGTCGTTTAGAATATAAGTTAGTCGCTCTAACCGATCAAATTATTTTTCTCTTATTACTTACCTAATTTAACTATATTATACCTATCATAAAATAGTAAATAATATATCCCAAATATTATTAAATATTATTATTATTATTAAAACACCATTATTCACTCTATTTTCAATCAAACAAAAAGTGAATGTATCACTCTGGAATACTCATGGTTTAATGTCTCCACATATTAATAAAATTCATTATCCATCCCAATATTTTAGGGATTGGAATTATACTGGGTTTAAGGTTTATATATTATATTTATTAAAAAACTTAAAATTTAAAATTCTATTATCATATCTACATTCTTACCATCAAATCTTATGAGAAACTACAGATGTCAATCTTGCGTATGTATAGACAACCATATCCACAATGTGATGAGCTTCATTTATCATTTTCATTTCACTTGATTTTTAATAAATATAAATTTTATGAATATATAGGATATATCTAACACAATAATAAATATTTAATGGTTAATTATTATTTACCTTTCTTTCATTCTATCAGTCAAACATTGCAAACAACGGTTATGCATACATATAGCCTACCATCTACATTAATGGTGCATACCATTTTTCTATCTCTACTTTTTATTAATGATTATGAAAATTAATATAATAAATCTATATTATTTTTATACCATTATTATATTTATTGAAATTTTTGGACCATGAACAATATATATGGATCAGGACATTCAAACTGAAACAAGCATGGAAAATAAACTAGTTTTTACCTAGAAAATTGATTTTGATAAGAATTTATTAATAAATAGGTGAGAAGATATTTCAAATAAATAATATATGGTATAATAGATATATGGTTATGGAATAAATATATAATAAATCTATATTTTTTATACTCGAATATTGATCATGGATGAAGAAAGGCGATACTTGAGGTTCAGTTTTATTTTAAAATATCATTATTAGTCAGGAGTATTAATATTTATGGCTCCGCTATGGAATGTTTCTCTTACAGATCTATGTTTTATAAAAATTATTTAAAATTTGTTTTACTGTTCTCTTATAATCATTTAAAACCATTTTTACCCATGTTTTATTATTTTAAAAGAAAACATTTTTTTATTTTAGAAATGTGGTTGTTTCTGACTTATCTGAAATGACTGAAAAATGAATATTTTTTTAAAAAATGTATACTATATTAGTAGATTTTATTACCATCCTATAGCCTTAATTATGTGAATATTATTTTACATTATTATATTTTCATTTCAAAATAGAATGACATCATTTATAAGTGTTCACAATTTTTCTTAAAAGAATAATTGATATTAAAATGGAAATATTTTTTTATCCCAAATTATTCCAAGTGATATTTCAAATTCATTTTAAATATCAAATGACTTTCATTGATTTCACTTATGATTTACTGGAGATATGTTTCTATAATGTCACATTTATTTTTTATTTGTATTTTTTTAATGATGAAATGCTCAAATATTATTGAAATCCATTTATTTTTTATGGGTTAAGTTAGGTTGAAATGTTTATGAGATCAATTTATATTCATGAGTTTAAGTATGTCTAATGATATTTGTTCTTTTGGAACACTTATGTATGGTTTTAATCATGTGACAAGTGGTACCTATATCTCCCTTTAATTCATTAGGTAAAGATTTATATGTCATGAGATATAAAGGATAGGAAAGGGGTGAACTCCATTCAGTTAGAGACATTATCCACTATGATTTTCTTAGGAGTGAACCTTGAATACTATAATGGATTGGAGAGGGAATCTATTCTACTATAATAGTCTAAAAAATATTACTACCAAATAAATGATTTTATATGATTATGTGTATTCCAAAATTCCTTTTCTTGTGAAAATTTTATTCTTCCATGGATCTTGTACATTTTTTATTCATATCATATGAACTTCCATGATTTATTCTATGACATGGATTTTTGATCATTGATATGCAGTGTGTAATTTTAAAATGACATTATCTTGTTCTTATTCCTTCATTCTCACATTATCATTAATATCTCCCTTGTTGAACGTTACTAATCATTTTATCTCACTCTATTATTATATTTCTTTTCCCCTTGATATAATCAAAGGTATTGAGTATGAAATGTAAAAAATAGTTCTAGTTAAGAGTGAATAAGTGGGAGATAATGTAGATATATTATAAACCACATTTATTTGTTTCCAATATTCCAAAATACAAAAAACACATAAATTAAACCCATTTTTTATTTTTCTTTATAATGAATATTCATCTATTTAAATGTAATATATCTTTATGGAAATCTTGTGGCATTATATTTTGTATCAGGGTACAGATTAGATATTATTCAGAAACAATGATGAGAAAACATTATAAATATCCCTAATGGTAAGTCTAGTCTATAATCATTGAGTTTTGTTTAATGATATTGAATAACATTGGATAATCCTAAGGATTAATATATTTAAATTTAAGAGCTAATTGTTCATTATTATGTGGTTTTCCTTATATGATTATTTTTTCTTGCACTACGATTTTCGGTTTTATACAATTATTGGGACCCAAAGTAATAATGTTAAAGATGAATGAAATGGGAAATAAACTAAATTTCCTCCTTCGAAACTGAATCTTAGGGGTGTTGTAAAAAAACTTATTGGTATGCTAAATGATAAAATGATGGAAGAAAATTTTCTTGACTCCTTCATGAGGAAACATCTACCCTTTTAGTGGGTCTTCTTATCCCCAAGTATCTATGCAATGGTTCATCATCCCAGAAATGTGATTCTCTATTTTCCAATGTTTAGAATATGAGATTTTCATTTTTTTTATTTTCATCACATGGGAGGATACGTGCACCAATTGTGAAATCTTATCAAGAATATGAAAAAAAATATGGAGAAATTTACTCCTTGTATTGGGATGAGTTCATGAACTAATTTTCCAATAATTAATTTACTCCTATTATTTGTCTGAATGTGGAGAATAAATTCTATGTGCTAAAAATGGGATGATGAATCTTTTAAATCCTTGGAAAAAAATTATAACACTTGTGATTTATGCTTCTTGAATTATCATCCAACCAAAATGTTAGGTTTATCAATTATTCAGTGCCTTAAAACCACATCACCAAAGGGAATTATTCATAAGAGACATCATTAGCTATGAATAAAATGATTAATGTGTTATCTCGAAATAGATGTATATTTGAATAACCAATCAATAAAATGGTGTCTATATTGAAATGTAATTCAAATTAAATTCTATAAACCACCAGAAGAAGTATACGATATTTTTTTCTTTAATATATGGTAGGATACATGGTGGAAATTATCTTTTGGGGATTCAACAATTCTTATTTTTTGGAATGAAAGTCCACTGGGAAAACAAATTTTGATGTGATGGGAGGAAGTAAGATAATGCTCTGAAGACAAAACAAGCTACAAAAAATGAAACACCAACTATCAAATGCTATAAATTCATTGAGAATGGAAATAATTCAAATTTTTTCATGAATTTGGTGGGTTTTTTTCAATATCAAAATCCCCTTAAGCCTAATAGAGTATTTAAATATTAATTGATCAAGACTGTTGAAGTGTGTTATATGAACGACATGGTGAATGCTACACATATCATCCACTCTAGAATTAAAAATGGATTATTTGACTCCAGATCTAGGCACACTTTTGTTACTAATGGATTTTGAAAGGTATCACCATATACCCTAAATAGAGTTATATATGAAGAAACCTAATGGAACAAAAGTAACATTTCATGTAAATAGTTCTTCCCTAATTGATGTTCGTGGGATAGTGCTTTCTAAAAATGTTGTGATTATCCCTTTAGTTGAATTTAATGTGATTTTTGGTATTTTTTGTATTCCTCTATATGGGGATCATATTACATGATGAGGAAAGGATGTAATATTTCATATTCCAACTAATCTAACATTAATTTATTAATTAAATAATGAATATGAACTTACAATTGAAATTTATTCCATCTTATGGGTTATAATTCCTAAAATATTAGGTTATCTATCTCATTTGGTTAGGGAAATACTCAAAAACAATTATACACCAATTTAATGAGACATTGTTTATATCATTCAAGATTAATTTGTTGGCCTTCTACTGAATCGTGAAGATGGGTTTTCAATAGAACTCATACCTGGTTCTACACATATTTCAAAGACTCCTTATAGAATGGCCTTAATTGTGTGGTCTGATTTGACAAAAAAATCTTAGAGAATCTTTTTAAGGGATTTATATATCCTATTTTTTCACCTTCGGGTGCACCAATTATATTTTTTTAGATAAGAGATCAAAAAATGAAAATCTCTATAAATTATTGATAATTTAAAAAGATCACTATAAAAAAGATGTAGCAAAAACCCTATATTGGTTATAATTTTACCAACTGTGTGAATCATAATAATTTTCTTGACTGGAAATATTTTTGGATATTATCAATTAGTAATAAAGATGGTGGATATACCAATGAAAATATTTCATAAAATTTATAGACACTGTGAATTTAAAGAGTTGAATTTTAGTCTTATAAATTCCCACTCTATCATCATTGATTTAATTAATAGACTCTTTAGAGTCTATTTTGATTAGTTTTTGGGTTTTTTCATACACTATATTATTGTATTTTTAAATAGTAAATAAGAACATGAAGATCATGTGAGTATTGTGTTGAATAACTTGAGAAATAATAATCTTAATAAAAAATTTACCTAGATTGAATCCTCGATTAAAAAGGTTTAATTTTAAGGTCATATAATAACATGTGATGGAATATCTGTAGATTCCTCATAAAAATAATGTATAAAGAAACGTCCTTTACCAACCATGATAATGTTAATCTGTATATTTCATGGGTTTTCAAGATATTATCAACACATTATGATAAATTTATCATGATTATCGAATCCAATCACCATATTGACTCATAAAGGAGTTAAAATCACATGGATGGAGTAATGAAAAGAGATTTTAATAGAGCTGAAAAGAAGGTTGATCAGTGTACCTATGCACACAATAACATGTAGTTCTGAAATGATTATGATCTATAGGGATGCATCAAAGAAGGTACTGGGATGTGTTATCACATAGAATGACATTGATTCTTATTCCATGTTTATAAAATACTTAACTCATGATTTGGAATAAATTTAGGTAGTTATTTAATTAATGATATGGAGTCCTTATCTATATAGAAGAGTTGTAACATATGTATTGATAAAAAAAATGACTAAAGTATATTTTCATTCAAACAAATAAAAACATGTGCTAGAGAAGATGGCTGGAGATGATTAAGTACTATGATTCCAATATACATTACTATCCTGGGATGGAGAACAAGGTGGAAGATGAATTGAGATGAAATAATTATTCAATCTGATATGTGATATGGATCAAAATAGATCCAATATTTATTCATTTTCAAACTAAAGACCTAGAAATAATTATTTAATGTGATAAACCACAACTTTCTCAAAATAATTTTCAACCGTCTATCTGGGATAAGATTAAAAGGCACAAAAGGATTATATAGAGCTAGAAAATAAGGTATGAAATGTTTTTGAGTTCAACCATTTTTGTGATTGAATAAGTAGATTTAGGAATCATGTATGTGTCCCTCCCATAACAAATTTGAATATGGATCAATTGGATGAGTCTCATATTTCATCATTCTCTATTTATCCTAGAAGTACGACAATGTATATATATTTGAAATAGTATTTACGGTGGGATTACATGATGTGTGATATTGTAGAGTGCGTTTCTCACTATTTTTTGTTAAGAATTTAAGGATGATAAATATAATTCTATGTGGATTTTGTAACCCTAACAATACCTAAATGTAAATTGGAGAATATCACAATGTATTTTTCCATTACACACCATAAAATATCTATTTCCATAATTCCATATGTATTATAGTTTTTCTCATAAATAATTTGGTACACATCATTACTATTAATGAATTTTTTTCACTTGATCTTCATTCCATAATAAATATATTGAAAGCTTTAATATTTAATGGAGTACCACATTCCATTATATCTAATTGGTATCCTAGGATTACCTTGATGTTCAGGTGATGTCTCCAAACAGCATTGGATATAGAGTTATGTTTTAGCACTACATTCCATTCTCTGACTGATGGTCTATTTGAGAGGACCACTCAATCTATAGAAGAAATGTTGAGATATCTCACTATGGATTTCAAAGGTGGTTGAGATCAACACTATACATTGTTATAATTTTTATACACTAATATCTTTTATTCAAGATTTTAGGTGGATCCTTATGAATCCCTCTACTGTATGAATTGAATAACACGAACAGGATGGAATTAAGTGGAGAAAAGAAAGATATGAGGAATTGATCTAGATAAGGAGATGATAGATAAGGTTAGGTCAATTAGATAAAAAATAAGTGAATATCAGAGGAGAAAAAATGTTATACAGGAAATATTTAGAAATATACTAAGTTTTTAGGGGTGGAATTTTATTTGTGAAAATATATCCATGAAAGAGATTGATGTTATTTTGATAGAAGGTAAATATATAACCTATAAATATCTGTAATTTTGAAACTCTTGATTGTATATTGATGGTATAAAATCGGTTAGCACATTCATCTATTCTCTCCCAAGTTCATGATGTGATCTATGTATCTCTCTTAAGGAGGTACATATATGATCCTTCACATGTATTAAATTCTTTGGTCATATCTTTGTAGTATGATATTTCATATGAATTAGAATTGGCTGATATATTGGATCATAGGCATAATGTTCTATGAAAAATATATATCATCGGGTTAATGTTTTTTGTAAGAAATGACAACAAAAGGAAGCTATATAAGAACCAGAGTATGTGATGAGGTAAAGGTATCCTCAACTATTTGTATCTGAGTGATGATGTTTGTTAAAAAAATAATTTAAATGGGAGTAGAATGTAACACCTCAATAATTTAGGGAATTATTTTTCTTTAAATAGTTTGATTTCATTAATAGCTTGGATTGCATGAAACACCAAATTTAAACTTCATGTGGTATACGAATAAAATATTATTATTCCAACATGACCATTAAAACATTATTTAAGAATTGGTGGGTATGAATAGGAATAACAATATCGTTGGTGCTAAATTTTAGTTGAGACTGTAAATTGGAATATTTGAGAAACCCAACAACATATTTTGACACTACGGGCGATCATAAGGATCCAAAGATTGCTTCACGCAAGATTTGGAGCATGCGTGAAAAAATGTAATCCACACACAAAACTCTTTCACCCCAGATATGATGTGAACTCGGTTATTTTTCTCCAAGCCCTAGAAAATAGAGAAGTTAGTAGTGTTAAAGATTCCAACACAGTGTGCCAAAGTACGAACCAACATGAAATCATTTTTCTCTACCAATATGATTTCCAACGCCCAATTTCATGATAGCCTCCTTGCACACCTCCATATAATTTTTCACCTATAAATTAAAGGGTACATCCCCCCCCCACCCACTTCAAAACAACACTTTGAAAGTCAAACAGTCACTCTAGTGCACGTAAGAAGACTCCTTCCATGAGCAAGTGAAAGTCATCATCTCAAGGTAAGGGATCCTTCTTAACCGGTCTCCCATAGGCCCCCTTTGGGTAGACCCATTAGGGAGTACCCATTTAATTTTTTGCAATTCAAGTATGCTCATAAGATCTCTCTTGCATGAAATGCTTACCCTTGTGCAACACATCTTTTGCATGTACCACTTCCCTTACTGTGCTTAGATCCAAACATGTGTGCAACCTTTAACATTGTGCACAAGCCTTCAATATTTCATGACCCCTTCCATCATGTTCCATGGTGTTTCTTTATTACAAGGAACCATGTTTGAGCTCATATTTCATACAAAATACCTTTCTTGCAAGAACCTATTCTGTGCAGCCCTCCAGGCTTATGCAAAGAGACTTCCGAGTTCCCTGACTAGTGCTCCTTGTTCGGTTTCTCTACCTCATTCTTCTTCTCATAGGTATGCCAACATGGACAACTATATTTACCAATCCTCAACCTCTTTAATACCTAGAATTGATTGTGCCCTCCTCTCCCCATGTACGGGTCGATACATGTTATATAAGTCCAAGGGGTGAGAAGTGAGTCCCCATCATCCAAGCTGCAAGATGTTAAACTACCAAGAACCCCTTGTCCTCAGCACACAACATTAAATTATGATCACCACATGTGTGACAGGACTGGGATGATTTTAAGGATAATGAGAATTAGATCTCTTCCACCTTCTCTCTTTCTTTGGGCTTTTTAACCAGGTGCACCTCGGTAAGTCTCCACATAATCCACAAAACACCTTGACATGGTGTTCCGTGTACTATGGTCATATACTCCTCGTACATTGGGTCACCCTCATCAAAAATCCTTCCTTGATTAAGTCTCAATCTTCACCCTTCATCATGGCCTCATATTTCGCAGCATGATAGTTAGGTTCGCCGCTACCACTTATTTCTAACACCGATCATGAATCAAGTGGGCTTATAGAATATAGCGACCCTAAAATCCTCTTTGGGTTGATAATCATACCTAAGCCCTAGTATATCCTCAAGTCGCTAACCACACTTAAGCCCCCTTCCCCCATTTATTTTCTAGAACTATTTTTTCTTTGATCCTTGTTATCTATAGGGATTGTAGGTAGCCTCCCAAGGTTCAAGACTAGTATCCATATTTCCCAAACACCTCATGTTGATTCACTTTCTCGCTGTATGACATTAAACTATTGGATCTTATTCTGGAAGTATGTGGTTTTTGATCCCTATCATCTAAACAGGGTACGCAGGATGCCTCCTTGAGGTTAAACCATGATCAATGGAAGACTCTAGTGCTCCTTTATAGGGATGTACCATCCAAATTTGATATCAACCCTTTTAAGACACATCTCTTGGATCTTCCACCCTATAGTGCCCTAATCAGTCCACTTGGGTTGTTAAACTTGCATAGGGTTGTTTTCATTTTTTAACACCCTAAACATAGGATTCATTTTTCTTATGATTATAACCACAAATAAGCCCCGAATATCACCACACTCATCCAACCAAAAGTTTCCATCTTTTGATGGGATGCTAAACATGCTTAAGCCCCATCATATCTCTGGGTCATTGTCCTCTATGTACACACTGATTATATGACCCATATTAAACTATCTAGACTTTTATTCCCCTCTATGATGATACATAAGAAGCCTCCAAGAGGTTAAATCCCACCACCCATGACCTCTCCTAGACATTCCTTTGAGACTTTGTGTTTCGAGAAGATCATTCCCTAGCTTAGAGTTTTTTCTTACTTTGGGTACCCATCCATTCTCTCTATTCTCACAGGCCACCTCATTTGGTGTCCTCTCTCCTCACTAAACTATGTGGACGTTGATCACCATACATGAGAATATGTAGTAATTATTTTTGAGGTTAAGTTCCAACACCACTATCACCTTCATGCTGGTTCTTTCTCATTCACCAAACACTTCATTCAACCCTCTGCCATCCATCCAAACTCCCACCCAATATGACACATCTCGGTAGGATCACTTCATTCAGTATGGTTCGTTAACCCTGTGTAAGTCCCAAATAACCCTCTCGCACTACGTGGGATTTTAAACCTATATTCCAAATAGGGTATGTAGGAATCCTCTTTGAGGTTCAATCCCAGCCAATGTTAATCCTTGGTGTTCTGGGGTCTATTCTCTCTAATATTCCCTTGTTGATGTCCAGATAATCCTTCATGGTGTGAAATCTTCCCTTGATGGGGAGAAACATCCCAAATTCATCATCATTGGGAATTTTAATCTATCCATCTAGTAAACATTCTAGGTGATCCCTCCCAGGGATGCACCTTCCGAGTCCCCTCTCATCAGTGTTCTGATCAGTCTAATCTATCTCCGCTAGAAGTAATACTCGTGGCATGCCCCATGTAAAACATGGGAATCTGATGAGAACCTCATAGCCATTCATTTGGCATAATATACCCTCTGATCATCTTGGGAATCCTCATGTTTCCTCCCCCTTTATAGGCCCTCTAATAAGGATAAAAATAGGTGTTTCAGGGTTCCAGTGTTAATACATGCCACAGATTCCTCAACATGTCTACTTCCCTAACCGAAGGTTGCTGCCCTAACTTGACCCCTTGGAATGTACGGGCAGAAGAAGAATAGTTAACTATCATCAAGAAAGAGATGGTATTGTGAATGAGTGTCATGAACAACCTCTAAATCTATGAGGGAGACCTAGACTATACAACAAGTTCTGAGAAGGAATCATCATAAGGAGGAACCAACCGTGCATCATCCCATTTTGATTAGGGAGCAAACATATCTCTAAAGGTGGTAGATTACACCTTCATTTGGAAAGAAGTAATGTGGGAAATGATGCAGCCATCGGCAAAAGTCAATATGCCTAGGTGGTACGCCCTAGAAAAAATTATCGAAAACAGAAATGGTTAACCCTATGTGAACTAGTTCTCCTAAATCTTTTGTGATTAGTAGTGCTCAATGCGTCAGTATTTGAGAATGTCACCAGATTCAAATATCTGACACTAGGTCATGTCATCGAAATAGTGGTCCTGGCAAGAAAACACGCAAGCATTCAAGCTAGTTGACCATAGGGCATTCCGTTCTACGGAATTGTTAGCATTGATATTTCACTCCAAACATGGAAAGCTGAATGGGTGCGGGGAATTAGGTTTTGTATTACTAACATATTTACTAATGGATAAATTTTTCTTATCTAATGGACACAAGATGCAGCCACAGGAAACCAGTCACCTCCATCAAACAGATGCAGGGGCAGGGGAGATTCCAATGCGGTATCTTAACATTGCTCTGCCTCCGCCATGACATCTTCCACAACTATTACTGCTGGGTTCCCACACCCTATCTCACCCTCGAATATCATCCAAGGAAGGATGATTGATACTCTCATTTGATGATAAGGACATGAGGGGGTAATCACAATGAGGGATATTTCCCACCAAGATCTAGAGTCTTCTATGCCTTATTATCTATGCCTCCCATATGGTCTGTATAGGGAGCCATTACTCCCCACTCCAATGTTTAACCATTTTTAGAATATCTCCCCAAAACATTCCTATGATCCACTCCCCTGCATTGAGGAGGTGAGGAATGTTTGAGCCATCCCAACTTTAACCTCAGCTAGGGAGACTCCAAATAAGGATCCCAAAAGGTTGAATCTTCATTGCCATCTGGTCTCCTATGCCAAGGATCAATGAGTCTATAGCCTTTCCCTGTCAGCTCTGGTTTGGCTGACCCAACATCAATATTAGTTGTTGTCTCAGAAATATACCCATCAAAGGGCATCATCTTCTACATCTTTAGTGCCCCATGCCACTACCAATTCACACCATCAGTACCCTACTATTACATATCAAATGAACATCTACACCCAATTGGGATCGAGAACCCTTTCACCTTGGGTTTAGGCTCGGCCAAAAAATTTAATAACTGGTTCAAGAAGCAGCTATCATAGGCCAACCTATAGTGACAGAATATAGTATAGAGATCCTCCACATACCATTTTCAGCGAGAGTGGATATCCTCCCCCCTCTTGCACTCAGAATGGAGGTCCTCCCCATTCCCATGATCCCATGTATGGAGATTTTCCCCATTTTTTAGATTATCATTGTGAAGTTACTCCTCGCATCATCACACGCTTAAGCGGAGGTCCTCCTCTCTTTTTCGATGGTCTACATTGGGGTCCTCCAAATGTCTAGTTCAACTAGTATGAAGGACCTCCTCAAGATAACACATAAAACTAGAAAAGAGTATATCCTCATGTTCTTATGAGCTCCAATAGAGGCCCTCACCTCTCTGGGAATCCACACCAATGAGGTCCTCCCTGTGCATCCAAAAACAAACATAGAGGTCCTCACCATGTCCCATTCCACATATTATAGGGTTCTCCTCACACCCCATATTATCATTGTAGGGTTCATCCCCATGCTGAAGATCTCCATTTCCATGACGATCTGTCACGGGTTAGGATCGAAAACATCCAACATAAAAGGAGAAATCTTGTGATGCTCCATGTCACAGTTAACCTAGTCTGATTTCCGAATTCTAAAGTATAATTTGACTCAATGATAGAGTTTCACTATTATCCTCTATAACAGGGGATGGGGTAGGAACACGGCATGTTATATTTATTCTAATAGAATGTTTGATGCACTAGATTATGAATCCTTCTATATGTATAAGCATTAGGATATAGATTTGCCTCACGTACAAGTTATTTTTTCACAGTATTCTCTCCCATCGCTACACTCACTCTTTACCTCAACAAGAGATCACAGGGAGTTGTTCGAGGTTTTAGTAGATGATAAACACTAGCCTCACCCACCATTGATGATCACTAGCCATATAATAGAAACTGTGATTGATATCCCATTATACATGGATGTGGTGATGTAGTAAATACTGTCTCGAAGTAAAATTAATGTATATAGCAGCTTATTAGCCCACACAATGTTCTCTCCACTAGCGATCCCACAACTAAAACAGTCTGTATTAGTGCCATTGTCAGTCTCATATCTACCTCTGGTTAACTAATGGGGAAACTGTATTCCAGATCATGCTTATGAATAGAGAAGCTTATGGGATATCCCTACTATAATCCAATTCCCTGATATGTTCTAGCAGATTGCTACAACAGACTTCAATGCTCCAGAGGATGACGTAATTTGTTTCTACAGAACTCTCTAAAAAATACATTTTCCATATTTATCATCATTGTCTGGTTAATCCAAATATCCTATAGTATTATGATGACATCAGCTAGTAGTGTCACATGGTTGACCTGGCGATGCTTCATATCGCTCCACACCTTCCATAGTCCAACTATTATCGGATCATCTAGAAATGGTGATCCCAAAGATTCACTTTTCTCCACATGATTTTTGTTGAGGTGTCCCCACACGTTCATATCCCTGGATGGGGGAAGTATACATCTCTCCACTTCAGCCTGATTTGGTGTTAAATTGATTTATCAACTTATATAAATGATACGTATCCAAGTGTATCCATTGTAAATATGGCTGAACTCACATGGAAGGAAACTAAAATTGGACTCAATGAGGAGAACCTATCCCCCGGGGTTGTACCTACTCTATCGGATCCACTGAGAATCGTCACTCACCATCAGATACACTTTCTTGGCCTCTCTGTGCCTAATGAGTCATCCTTCTTTGGTCGGTTTCCCAACAATGGTAAGGGACCCCTGGGACCATTAATCCCTCCAACCTATCTGGTTTAGTAAATAATATTGATGATGACCCCAAAAAATCTATATTTCTTCATCCAATCATAGAAGATAACAAGTTTATCAAAGAGCTACATGGCCACCATGCTATAGATAGATGTTCAGATTATGGTGATCCCCAACATGATCACATCCATCCTCTACCGGGGTAGCAGGATCAGGTACTGGCTCCCCTAGTCAAATTGCACCATGTTGATCATACTGAACCCACTCATTCATATAGGGTAGAGGCCGAAGCATATGGAATGTGGACACATAATGAATCACCAGACCCACCTGAACTACCCAAGAACCATCCTCAGGAAGCTCTTCAAGTTATTCCACCAGCTACTCCATAGTTCAATCCTCCATCAGTTTCTTATGTTATTCCACCAGTCGTCCAATGAGTTGATAGGCTCATTTATCATGTTGAATAACATGCCAACGCATTTTTTGTTAGCAATCCTCACCAAGATATGTCTCCCCTCTGCTTCACCTAATGGATGCTCTCAATTATCTCCTTGAGTGCCTTGAGATGCGACTAGTGGAAATCGTTCCTGATGGAATTTCATATTTGGAATGGGTAGATGACATGCCAGTGCCCCTAGATTTCATAATTTATACCTTCTCTCCCCTTCAATAGGATGGGTAATACTCTATAGAACCTCGCCCACTTCATCTCTAGGTGTGGAACCATGTTTGGAACTCTATCACAGTAGGAAACCACCAAGATATGATGCCTTTTATAGACACTAGAAGTCATGTGTTCATCTGGTACAACTAGTTACCTATTGGGTTTGTACCCTGTTCGGAGGATCTTTGAAAGAAATTCATGTATCTTTTCAAATCCACCACCGAAAAGACTAGTATTTCCAACCACTTCAATTGAATTAAAAGTCTAGATTAGTGACTCGCATAATCCTTCATACGGTGAAAGGGTCTCACATAAAAACTTTATATGTTGCTGACTCAAGAGTAGTTTTTGATGAAGTGAGTATAGAGCATGAAGACTGAGTTGGTCCCCTCACTCATCAATCAAAATTCACCTGGTGGATTACCAGACATCTCTGACAAGGATCATCATACAAAGGAATCATTCCAACAAGCCCAAAAGGCATGTCTGTTGCCTCCCACTACACCGACAATAATAGCTTCCAATGTTGAGATAGCTATAATTGCACAGATTGAGTCCCCCGGGCCACGAGAGTTATTACTGGTAGAGAATCCTCCACAACCTTGAGGAGGAAAACATCCCCCATCTCACTCTCATGTTCTGCATCACTATCCTAAGAATTGGTCTGCACCCCCCATCAACCATTTTCGCTTAGGCGAGATAATTAGGTTCCACCTCCTCGGAAAAATTTTGCTCCTCATTAAGACCAGGATCTTAGTGTACCTTTCCTATAAATTAGATATTAGACCTACTCATTTAAAGGGGTTCATGCCCCCCAACTATTTTTATATTGCATTAGATCATGGAATCTTGAGGCTGCTAACATAATGGAAGACTGAGGAGGCTGATCTCATTAATCTCCCTAACTATTTCCCCAATCATGGGTTCCTTGGTAATACACTCAAATTAGTGCAATGTGTTTAAGGACTGGAACTAGAATCAGTTATACATTAACATAGTTAGATTGGGTCTAGAACCAAAAGAGGAAGCACGTGTTTCTTCATAACTTGTATATGATGGAGATGGTGAATGGCAGCAGGCTTGAAGTTATGGGTTTCAGAAGTATGTTGACTAGATGGCATGTAAGGCAGTCACTCAAGATCAAGGTATCATCTATTTCCATTTGAATCATCATGAATCTTTTGAATCTTCCATGCCTCCTCCCATCATCGTTTTTATGTCCTCTTCTCAATATTCCACCCCTTAGATGATTAGTCCCTAACAGTGCAAGGGAAAACAATGTTCCCCACTGGTACCAAAGTTTTCATGCACACTTTTCAATTTCATGCCCCTCGAATATGGGAATTAATACCATAATTCACCCAAAAATGGAATATTCTTTATGTGATGACTAGGAGTATGTCTCAGTGAATATCTTTGAGATGGTGGACCCATATATAGTGATCAGTAATGAAAAATTATTAGTAGAACCACTTAATGTCCCTAGTCGGCATAATTTTCTATGAAAACGTGTGAGTGTGAACCACCAGAATGAACCATCTAGCACATTCAACCATGTCGTTCGTGCCCCTAAGACCAAAAAATAGGCTTAAAATATAGAAACGAATGTATTGTCCTCTCACCCTATCTTATCAGGATCACTGACACTGTCATTTGTGCTTATCAATCAAGCAGAGCTTCTGCAACCACACTATGGTTAGCCACATTCAAGTGTGGGAATATAATAGTCATCTCGATGTCAGTAGATAGCCATTTTGTGTGGTTTGACTAGTGAGTAGTGGAATATCCCCAGAATAAGCTAGAATATTTCGATTCATCCAGTAGTACCTGTCATACCTCTTACGATAGAGTAACCTCCTGTCAGCAGAAATGCTCTCATGACATTGAATTATGATGTTTTTAATAATCTCTTCAGCATTCGTTTAAAGATATTGATTCTCGAGTCTCTCCACCTATTGGAAGATATGAATGAATCCATTGCAGAGGCTTTGAGAAGCCCCCTCTAGTTAAAAACATAGGTAGCGACCCCTAATTCTTTTTGCGCCGATGAATTTGAACACGTAGAGTGCCAATCCATTTTCTCATTCAAAATATAAGATTAAGGTTCTCTCATACATGGTCACATAAACCCATTTATATTACTAGCCAATTTAATGGCAAGGAGGTCTACAACATTCTGGTCAACATGGGTTCTGGGATCAATCTCATCCCAACTCAAACACTCTACATGCTAGGGATATCTAAAGCTGATTAGAATCCTTCTGACCTAAAGATCTAGGGTTATGACAGGACATAGAAGGAACCAGTCGAGAAGATATGCTTAAAGAACCAATTCAGTGGCCTAATTGTTAGCTCAATTTTTAGGGTCATCTCAGAGGATGCCACCAAAAATTCACTTAAGGGTATACCATGGATCCATATGAATGTGGAGAACCCCTCCTCTTATCACCAGTGCCTCAAGTATTCCCTTAATGGTTAAGGGGGTTCACTCTAATGTGATGTGTCACTCATTGCCTCTTGTGAAGCCCGCTACATGGATGCTGAATATTATATGGGTAAAGACGAACATGTTAAAGATAATTATGGTGATCCTAACACTTCTATGGATAACCCTTGGATTGACTTGTGATATTCTTTTATCATCTTGGTTCATCGATTTTAGTCCATGGCCCTAGAATTTGTACACTACATAATTTTCTCTAGGAGTGAGAAGTGAAGTCCCATGCATAATGAACACCAAAATATAACTTAGTATTCTTATATTAATCTATTTTAAGTGATACTAGAGCCACTTTCCCTTTTTTAGGTATTAGGAGGTTTGATCCATAGAAACATCAATATTCCAAACATGCATTTTTCACCTTGCTGGGCTGACCCGACCCAATCCAACATGCCACTACAACTTTGATATTATCATATGTGGCCCCCTCAATCGAATGACTAATGGAATTGGTTTAATATATTATGTATCTAAGGATTCAGTGTCATTGTAGTCTTCTAATGAAGATTCCCCCAACAGTTCAGGCCGACACCATCATTCTATCAGGGTTATCCATTTCAGAATAGGTGGCTCCTACCGATGATCCTTTCACTGGGGATGAAGAAGATGATTTATAAGACAACCCTCCCACATTTGATTTGTGTGTCTCCACCACTATTTATGATTTGATCCATGTGAATATAAATATTAAGGAAAACCCGAGACGGATGTAGATCAGTGCATCAATTCCCATTGTAGTGTTAAATTTGAATGTGAATTTTTTGAATCATCATTGAGATTTATTTACTTGGAGCTATGATGAGATGTATGGACTAGACCCTTAGGTTTCTGTCCACCCCATGGGTCTCCTCGTAAACCATCATAGGTTTAAACAACCTCCAAGAAAGATGAACCCTTTTTATGACTCCATGGTTGAAAAATAAGTTGATAAAATCATCAATGAAAACCTCGTCATGGAAGCTCAGTACCCTAGATGGTTGGGAAACATCATTCCTATCATGAAGAAGAATAGAATTATTAGAGTCTTCATTAATTTAGTTGATCTTAATCACATTATTTGAAAAATAATTTTCCCCTTCATGTGATAGAGCTATTGATCGACGCCAACACTAGATTCTAGGATCTCTTCTTCATGGACGTGTATTCTAGATACAATCATATCCAAATGGCCCCCAAGGACGAAGATTCCACCACCTTCAGAGCACCGAAATGTACCTTTTGATAACAGGTAATGCCTTTCAGTCTGAAGAATGTAGGTTCTCCATATCACTATGTTATGTACCTCATATTCAATCTAATCCATGAAATGATAGTGGAATGCTATGTGGAAAATTTTGTGGTCAAATATCACCAGCTCCAAGACCATATCAGAGATATTGAGAAGGTGTTCATCTTCCTCTAATACAGGAATCTAAATATGTAATCCCTAAAATGGGCCTTCAGGGTTACCTCCATAAATTTTCTCATATTTTTCATTAGATATAGAGGCATCAGGATCTATCCAGAGAAGATCAAGGCCCTCAGTCAGATTCCTCCTACAAGCAACATTCAGGAGCTCTGAGGAATTTAAGGAAACATAGCCTACAATCACTGATTCATTGAGAATTTCTCTAGAATGTGTAATCCTTGTTCCTGGCTCATTAATAAAGGTTTAATTTACTAATGGGATGAATAATACCAAAGTTCTTTTGAGTACATTAAGAAATGTTTTCTCTATCCTCCAGTTCGGATGCCACCCATTTCAGGAAATCCACTGGTCATTTATGTAAACACTCTTGAATGATCCCTCATCACCCTTATTGCCTAGATAAATAATAATGGGATAGATAATAGTACATATTATCTCATTCACATGGTCCTTGGCATTGAGGCCTTATATTCCTCTCTTAAGAATCATCGCCAGGCATTTGTCTTTGCGGTGCAGAAACTGTGGCATTATCTGTAGCACCTTGAATTATAGATGATATCCTACATAGATATACTAAAGTTTATTCTAAATCAACCTATGTTGATAGGTTTTCTAGCTTGGTGGGATGCGATCCTTCAATAGTTATATATCAGGTTTGTTCCATAGAAATCTATCAAGGGTTAGGCATTAGCAGATTTTCTAGCAACCCATCCAGTCCCTATATAGCAGTTTCTAGATCTTGGCTTTCTGGATAAGGAAATCCTCCCATTGGATCATGCTACGACATGTTTCCAGATGAACTACAATTTTGGTATTTGATGTCCAACCTAAATAAGGCTCAATAACCCCAGAATCAGTAGAGTTGTCTTGGATTTCATCTCTATAATGATTAAATGGGATGTCTTTCCCAACTCATTATTTTTGTTAGAAGGTGGAACCAACAATGTGGCAGCGTTTCATTCCTTAATAATTGGTCTCTAGCTAGATCTTTATAATTATATTCCCCACCTATATGTGAAAGGGACTATGACCTAGTTATCAAGAAGATCAATGGTAACTCTTTCATATGGATGTTGGAGCTCTTTCCCCAATTAGAGTATACTTTCCAGCTGATGGCCCGAATACCGTCTCTATAAAAGGTCACTCACATCCCTCGGTCATATAATGGTTGAGCTGATGACCTGGGAGACCTTACCAAATCTCATGTATAGTGTAATGAGGACGATTTGATCATCTATGTGGTGCATCGAAGAGTCTTTGCTCTAGTCTCCTCAGACGATGATAAGACCCAGCAGTTAAGCCATTTAACCACCGGTGCATCCACGTTGGGACCTCTAGGTCTCCCTACTACAACATAAGAGACCTCTTATTGGAAAAAAAAATCCCTTTTTAGTACCTGAAATATAGTAATCTCCGAGAATAAATAGTCTAACCAGATCCAATATGTATGTTTTTAGTGTAGTTAACCTTATAGAGGGGTTCCAGTTTTGAACAAATCCTTTAAAAATGTAGATTTAATGGATTAATCCTCCATTTCATTCAAGGATATGAGATTCCATAGTTTATGAAGGAATTTCATGTGGGTTTTTGTGGAACTCATCAGGTAGGTCTAAAACTCTCTCATCAGATCAGAAGTCTAGGATACTTCTAGCCAACAATAGTCCATTTATATATTTAGTTCTCTATTAGCTTTTAAAATTTGAGATCCATTTTAATTTTGTGCGTCGGCCACCATACCATCTCAGTACAACCATGTACTCTTATCCCATTACAGTCTGGGGACTCGATGCCCTGGGACCATATCCACCAACAATAACTTACCAGTACTGGTTTATCTTGACCGCCACATATTTATTTTCCAATTAGAAGGAAGAGATACCTCTCAAGGAAGTCAAGGCCTATCATGCTCAAGAAAATGGTAATATCGAGTCGTTAAACAAGACTCTCTATAATATTTTATAGAATATGGTTGGTCAGAATAAAAAAATATTATCATACAAGCTCCCCAATACTCTTTGAACTTACTGGACAAGAACTCGTCGTTCCACCCAGGTGACCCCATGTTCCTTGGTATACAGAATAGAGGTAGTCCAACCCCTTGATATTAATTATCATAACTTACTAATGTTGTTCATGATCAATATAAATTAGAAAAAGTAGAATAATTTCATCTAGTAGAGCTTGTGACCCTCGAGGAAAATATTCTTTGGGCCTTGCACAATCTGGGGGGACACCAGAATAGTATAGCCAGAGCATTATACAAGAATGTGTGTCTTCACTCATTCCTCCAAGGTGAAATGGTTCTAAACCTTAATATGATGATGATACCCCTTAGAAAGCCCCCATAGTTGGAGCCCAAATAGAAGGGACCCTATATTATTCATAAGGTTTATCCAATAGTTCATAATATTTGGTTACCATTGATGGGGAGTGAATTACCCCTCCCAAAAATGCCTAATTCCCCAAGAAGTAATTCACGTGAGGACACTATTTTTCAGGATTCTTGACATAAAACCACACAACATCACTATCCTACATGATGTTAAACTGTACATATGTCTTTACTGCATGACTTAATACCACACGACATTTTCAGAACTATTTATGTCTTGATACTTACCATGGCATGAAACATAGAAATGCCAAGACACTTTTCATTGGGTCTAGCCACTGGTATATAAAAATATTCTTTCCTCTCATATCCTACATAATGTTAAACTGTACTTATGTCCATTCCACATGGAATTAAATTTCATAGAATTATCGGAACTACATTTGTCTTGTTTCATTCCCTCACAAGATACGTAGGAACGCCTTGTCATTTTGTCCTTCTGTCTAACCTGGGTACTGCAAATCTTTTCATTTAGTCGGCCCCATGGCCTATGTGACCCCTGATTAAATTTCATGGAATGGATTTATTTTTTCCTCATTCACATTGGGTTTACAACATACAAATTATGTACTTCATCCTTATGGATCTCCCCCTTTCTTATTTTTTGGGCTGAAGGACATAAGACTGCCAAGAATCGTTGTCCTACATGACATTAAACTATATAGGAGCATCCAACATGATGTTTAAATATTCATTTTTCCTAGGTTGTAGGACATAAAACTACCCAGTTTCACAATCCTACATGACATTAATCATTACATATGTCTTTACCGCATGATGTTAATCTAGAAAACATTTTCCAAACTATGTATGGATGCATTCCATGTCCTCACAAAATATGTAAGAATTCACAAACACTTGTATTCGACTTCAACCCCAGGTATATATACCTATTGTTATATTTTTCTTATATAAAGTAATGTTAATATATACCAATGTCCTTATTATATGATGTTAAAACTAGACGACATTTCAGAACCATGTGTGGCTTCATTCCTGCCCTTGTAAGATATGTAGGAAGGTTCGAGCGTCTTGTCTTTGGGTCTAGCCCCATGTACCACAAATATTACCAAATCCTTTTATAATATTTTATATATTATCCCTATATAAGTATATATTATAGTGTTTAATTATTATATCTTCATCCATTTTGACATTAAACTATACTGAATTTTCCTAACTATGGTTGGATTGATTCCAACCATCATAGGATATGTAGGAATGCCAAGAACATTAGTCTTTGGTTCTAGACCCTGGTCCCTCAACCTTTCTGGCCCCCTGACTTTACTTTATGGTTTGAGTTCTACGACCATAAACTAAGATCTTATCCATCCTATATGATGATAATGTGGTGTGTTTCCTGAAATACATCAAACCTCATGTTAATCTGTCTAAGTAACCTTCTTATTACTTTTTGGCCTGATTCCTTTCATGGGTGTGTGTGGCATGGTGTGGACATATTCAATAATCATTCATGTTAGGTTTATTCTTCCATGAAATGTGCATCCTCTTTGATACATCATTCCAAGAATCCATCATTACCACATGATAATAAATATTATGAATTTTTGAGAACTACATGTGGATTGATTCCTACCCTTTGTAGGATACATATGAATACCTGTACACTTTTCTTTGGGTCCATCTCTAGGTATATCTACCTATTTTCCTCTTTCCTATACTCATCCTTTTTTTTTCACATCCCCTAATCTAATCCCTCCGTCAGATCCCTCCATCTGATTTTCCTCATTAGTGTGCTTAGATGAATCGTGGTATGAGACTTGGAGTGTTGAATTCTGTATGGACATCCTCTCATTCCACCACCATGATTTTTGTTCTCTTTGTTTGGGTCTATATATTCTTTCATATCCAAAAGGACCCCCAAATGGTATGGATTCTTAGCTTTAAGGATCACCTACCAATTTTGTTCGAACATCCTAGAGGATCCTGAACGACATCTTGATACATGTTCTACCCATGTTTTGAATATGGTTAGCAGTTGACCCTTGGTTATTTGTTCCCATATCAGGATACACAATATGGATATTGTGTTTTGAATACACTCAGAATCTATCCTCTATCATTATTCCAATCCCCATTTCATCCAAAATATTGGTCTCATAATTCACATTCCTTCTCACATACTTATGTTCAGATAGAAATTCAATACTCTCTATGCCTTCCCTCTGTGCACCTTTACATGTTGAGTGGGTTTACCAGTGTCATAGGGTTTCCTTTGAATCGATACCTCTTTTCCCCTATTACGTGATTCTTTGTGTAGTAATGATATTTTCCACCCCCTATTTCCCACACATAACATGGATCACTAGGGCTGTGTGTTCCTTGATAAGGCTTATACTAGAATTGATGAGTCACACACCTTATGGTCTGAACTCTATGACTATAAAGAATGAGTTCAAGTCCCATATTCCATGCATTATGACATTAAATTGTGCACATGTTCTCCCAAGAATTCATGATGTGGTCCATACTTCTTCTTTCCACATTCATGTTGGATTACAATATGACACCACATTGCATGATTCCACTTTGGGGAGCTCCTTATCACAATATGAACTCTATGACCTTAAACTAATATATTTAGTATTTAAGCTTTCATTAAGATAAACTATGTAAAAACCTCGGTTATCCAATTTTTTGAGGATATTACCCCCTTGGGTGTTTTCCATGTGCCACATTATCCTTAAAGAACTATGTGTGGCTTGATTCCTACCCTCGCAAGATATGTAGTGACACCCAAACATCTTGTTACCGGACCCATCTGCTGAGCCACCCATTCTTCCTTTCTAGTCCCTATTAGTCTGGGTTTACCATTTAAAATTTGTGGGGTGTGGCATGGAATCCTTATTTCCTCATTCACATCAGGTTTGAATATAGCACCCCTCATTACTCTCATGTACCAACCACATGATAATAAACTATGTGACATCATCATCTACATCACATGACATTAAATTCCACGGGTATGTCCCACATGCATGACATTAAACTAGGAACCCATGGTTCACAGTCTATTACCTTAAACTAAGATCTCTTAGTATGATCAACATGACCTTTAGACTACTCTCAACACACCTTAAAAGCTTGATCATCAAGGACTCATATAATTCTACCTACATATGTTCCACACCAACATGCTTCAGTATGTGTTGATGCAAGACCTAGAGTGTTGGATTCCACGTTGACACTTTCGCACCTTCACCTCCATGTTTCATATTTATCTTTATTTGGGTCATCATCTTATTTCATCTCTAAAAGGACTGAAAATGATATGGATTCTCGTATACCATTCTAGGAAACATCCAAGAGGATCTAGAACAACATTTAGAGATTGGTTATGCCCGTGTTTTGAATATGGTATGTGGAAGAACCTCAATTGTTTATTCCCATCATAGGATATTAGATATGGATCCTATGTTTTGAATATGTCCAGTAGTAACCTTATATAGTTATTCCACCCCCATTGCACCACAAATACCGAGCACTGTGATAAACATTTTTCTACCCTTTCATGTTCATGTGGATTTTCATTGCCCATGGTGTTGTCCCATCATTCATTCACACGTGTTGAAGAGGAATACTAGAATGGTTGAATTTTCCCAACACTTCCATTTCCATGTTTTGAACTCCTATGTTATGAGAATATCCTGAAATCTCTCCTTGTTTCCCTCACCGAGCATGGATCACAGGGGCTTAGGAGTTTTGGTAGGGTTATACCCACATACGAATTTTTTTGCGCTCTTATGGTCTGAGTTCTATGTCCATAAACTAATATCTCTTTCCTTCTAGAATATAGGATGTTAAACTATGATGCCTACTCCCTCATGACATTAAACTATTGCATCCTTACCATATGAAATTAAAATGAATGGTTTGGTCCTATCATATGACATTAATCTATGACACCAACATCCTAGACGCACTATGTGAAATGGTGCCGCATTGTGGAATTCTCACTTGATAGGGAATCACCTTTGGTACTGGTAATCCACCACTCCAGTTATCAAGATCCTCTTATGACTTGATTCTTGTAGTGACACCCAAACATTTCATCTAGATATTTATTCTCAAATATATATATATATATATACCACACCCAAAAGAAAAAACAATACATATCTAATGTCTCTTTTTTCATGTTCATGGGTCAGACATGCACACCCCTAAGAACTACATGTAGCTTTATTCCTACCCTTACAGGAAATGTAGGAGCACCTGGATCATCGATCATGGATCTAGCCTCAGTATTATTACCATTTTAACTTCATCCATAGTGCATGAATTTAAACTGAAACCATACCCTAAACAAATTCTGGCTGTCCTAAGATAATCGTGAGATGGTTCAGCTTACTCACTATCAAAGATGAAGGCACCCATTGGTGTTGGATTCTAATCACACTATTCTTCAAAAAACATTTGGCTTGATTCCCATACTTATGAGATGTGTAGAGACTCCCAAATATTTTGTCTTTATGCTTAGACCTAGGTTCATTAACCCTGTCGGCTCTTCAGTCCTGGTTACAGTCCAAACTCTATGACCTAAAGTTAGGAGACTATAGTTTGTGAATCATGATTGTAAATTATGAGCCCTCATATAGGAATTAATACCATAAAACTATGTGCAATTTCATGGTCATATGATGTTAAACTATTCTATTCATTGTACTTATCATAAGATGTTAAAATACGTATCTATCGTTTTCAATTATGAGGCATTATAGGACATCACTAGAGAGGTATTTTCACGAAATATATTTCATCTTGGTTCATACTGATGCACTCACCCAATGTGATCTTATCATGGTTGAATAATTTCATGAGTATGAGAATCCTCTCAGACATCCTATCACTATTTACCATGCTTTGCATGCCCTTTTTTTAAAGCCTCACCGCCTTTCACGTCTGATGGAACCCCCTAATAGTATGGATTCTCAGCCTTAAGGCTAGCCTACTGTTCTAGGATAACATTCCAGAATATATCGGATGAAGCTTTGAGTTTGGCTCTGTGTTCTGAATACGGTCAATGGCTGGACCTCATTTGTTTTCCCCTGTCCTTGGCTAATGTTATATAGATGCAGTGTTTCAAATTAGGTGAATAGGTGTCCACTACCATCACGTTGCTCCTATTATGTTCAATATTTTTGGGTATTAATATTCACACTCATCATTACCCTTTGTTTATATTGATTAGAATCCCCCTAGCATTGACTCACCCATGCGCTAGAGAATCTTGGGAAAGATAAGTTGGTTGTTTTGATATCCTTATCCTCCAACCCTAGCCCATCTCTCAGCCTAGATATTCTAGATGGCCAGTCAAAAATGAAAGACCCCAAGTACTCAATGGTTATATGGTTCTCTCATATATAGAGTGGATGCTTATGTTGTCATCCCTTGTTTAACATGCTAGGTATGATCCATGTGAGCGTAGGGATTGATCACTAGTTACTTCACAATTATGATTATGATACTGTGATTAAAACAAACAAGAAAACAATAAATCCATTCACACCGTTCACTATAAGAAAACAGAGATAGATGTATATCTCATTAGTTCACCTAGTACATGAACCTTATGGATCACAACATTAATGGACTGTATCAGTTCCACCACATTATTGCATGTATATTCTAGGGTTTCCTCCCACTCCCCAATCTCCCTTTCATCCTTAGTAGCTATGGAGTGGATCATATTAGCCATGATATTCATTAATTCTTGAAAAAATTGGATTTCATCCATCTAATGGATTGCATGCACTACCTATTACAAGGATTCCACATGTTTGGATTTCAATAGTTCAATAATCCTGGATTGGTTTGTGGTTAATTTGTCCAATTCATTCAATTTTTAGTCAAGGCATTTTATTTCTTGCTCACCCTCATGGAACATCTAGAAATTAACAGATTTATTCCAATACTAAGGAGATTCTATGTTTTGGTTTCTCTCTTGAATATTCTCAATTAGATCTACATTGATTATCATATGATGTCGGAGAGTATGCACCTCTCTGGCACAGAGAATGCACAACTAGGTGTGAAGTGACCATGTCCTACTCAGCCATTCTACCTCTCATTTCCCAAAAAAAGTGTTTGATACATTTCCATGCCTTTCACCATGTCATGTGAATATCCTTATTTATATTAGGGTTATAATGATCTTCCACTTTAATATTTTTACTTTTGAATTCGAGGAAGATGGCCAGAAGATTAGCGGCAGGGTCCTCCTCTGGAATCCTTTCTGATGGACCGGGCTCTATGACACGATGGAGACTATCCTTGCTAATTTAGTCTTTTTAACAAACCTATCCAGATTAAGGCTCCTATATATCAATAAATTCACCCATATCCTCCACTTCCTACTCATTAGATGCAAGATTCAGATCAGTTTAGATGATCGACTCCTCTGAGATTGGAGCAACCATCAAGAGATCTTCTATGTATGTCCTAGACTTGATGGATTTTTGATCCTCCCATCATATGATCACTACATGTATAATGAATTATTTTATCATCCAAGTTTAAAAGTAAGATATTTGGGTCCATAAAGAGAGATACTTAAAATGGCTAAGCGCAAATGGGTCAATTTTTTTGAGTCGCTACAAGAACTGCCCCCACAAGAGATCCCTCAATGATCGTTAACTGAATAATCATCACTGAATCCTTCTTGATGGTTGGAAATTTCTAGAAATATAAGGTCCTCACACTGGCTCCTCCTTCTTGTCCACTAATAACTGCTTCAGCTATAGTTGGTCTTCTAGCTTTCCCAGCACCAAATGTATGATAAGGGAGATATCCTTCCACGTCCATTGGTGTATTTTCACCCCCTCGATCGACATATTCCTAACCACCTCTATCAATTTGTTTCTAAACATTGGAATATATAGGTTAACTAATCCATGTTTTAGATGTATAAGGAACCAAGATAGATTATAATTAGGTCTTACTCTAAGATGCTTGTCCAATTCCATGTCAAATCCTATAATTTCTCCACTCCCTCATGGGATTCTTTGAAGGTATGTTTTTTCCTGAGGGTCCTAGACTCTAGGCCCCTCATACTCGACCTTCAAATATTCCTCTTGGACTTAATATTCATCATCCTCCTCCTCTTTTTATTTTTCTTTCTTCATCATCATCTTCATTCTCGGGTGTCATCTCCTCTTGGTCAGGCTCCTGGTCAAGAATCGCTTTCACCAAGGGATGTGGTTCTTTCTATGGCCTAAGTGGGAATGAAAAAATATTTATGATTGTCAGGTATGTGTGTTAGTAGTGAAATTTCACCTTTTCCACCACCTGAATATGAAATTATTCTGATAGGTTGATTCCAGTGCATTTCAATTTTTATCCATAGGGCTACCAGAATTTGCATTTTTCACATTATCCTCCAAGAAAACCATAAGGTTGGGAAAATGGCATCATCGTTCAACATTAGAAGGCATAGTAGATTCTTTCCATGGAGTTCCACATCCTATCTACAAGGTCACCTATGTGACCACCATGTTTCATAGGGTGTAGGAGAAGTTGCACCTAACAATTCTCCTGGTACTGAGGTTCCATCTTGTGTCGTCCTAGCTTCCTAGCTCACCTCTTGTATCACCTCCATGCTAGCACCTTGCATGATCTCTAATCATCCAGACTATATGTTCACCTCCTTGATTTTACAAATGAGTTTTTTTAGAATAATTTCTAGAAATGCTGCCACCCATGGGTCAATATATTCTATTGATAGTCCAATGTCGACATTAGTGGGGGGGAGGTAATTACTTCACAAAATATATATATTTTAAACATGAGCCAGAGTTAGTGAAGGATTTAGGTATTCCACTCCTCCCAGATTTCAGTATACACATTCTTTGGCATCCGCTGCATGCACCCAAACAACCTTGAAAACATTGATTGCACATAGGGTTCACAGAAAACCTTCCAATATATTAGGGATACCAGGACAATTCCACTTATAATCTTCAAATACACTGTATTATCTAGTGGGCATCACATATCATCCCCTATCTTGACCATTGGTGTTCAAAATTAGTAGAAGATGATGTTTTATTGACTATTGATCCTAATATTATTCCCCTTCTCATTGAGTGGAAGTGGTCGAACCCTGGCGATATTCTATAGAGATTGTCATAGAACATCGCCTAAAGGATATATGGTATTTTGGAAATAATAACCACCAAAATGAGCTACATCCCAACCATGAAGAATATGAAAATAGATGTTGATTATTCTGGGCATACTCCCTTTTGACATGCTCACTAGAATATTGTACAAACTGGCCAACACAGGAACCCCCAAATTGACCATGTGGTTGGATTCCATGATCTTGGCCATCACCAGTGTCCCTAGGAAAACACCAATCATCATATCCCTTACGGAAAATAGAACCCCACTCAGGAACACAACAAGAAACCCAATATATCAAATATTCAGGGCTTGTATTTCATTCTCACTAAAGCCCCCCAGATTGGTATTGGCCTTCTTCTAGGTTCACCCAGTATGATCCATCATTACCCCTTTGGGATGAGTTCAGACACTACATCCCTTTCTTATTCATCTTCATGTTCTAGTCCTTCCTGAGAAATTGAATAAACCACAATGTATAAGATATATCCTTCAGGATGTGATTGATTTTCTTCCAATCCATATCCAAGTCCAACAAAATACGTGTTAGTTTGGGGGTTCATGTCCTGTATCCCTAGACATTCTCCTTTGGTGAGAAATCATTATACCGGTACCCTTCTATGTAAATTCCTCTGATACAGTGGAAGTGCCAACGGTTTATGTTGACTTTTCCATGGTGGAGGTTCAATGTTAAAGTGTTAGGGGACCACCGACTAAATAGCTCTGGCACCAGGTCTTACTGATGATAGAAATGGAATTGCGATGTCCACAGAGCCTAAAAACTTCTGATGTGTCTATGATCCACCTCGAACTCATTGTATGTTTGGTTTACCCACTAGTCCTATTCCCACTCACAAGTAAAGTTTCATATGGACCTCACGTCCCGGTATTGAGGTCATCCTTTTGTCTCATCGGTGATATTGCTCCAAAAAGTGCTATATAATAGGTGGGGAAGTCTTCAACAACTGGTTCACCCACCATAACCATCCTAGTATTCATATTTAGGATGTAAACAACCACATCCCTAGATTTGCGGGTAGGTTGAACATTGTTCCTAATGTGGAACTACATAAGTTCATCTTTGTGTGTGACCCATGAGCATGGTGAGCTAGTTTCAATGCTTTACATTAGTACCAACTCCGGAATATCAAAGTTCCACAGTGGAAGGATATCGCTCTAGATGTAATCATTTTGATCCAACAACAAGATGCCTAGAAGAAGTTTTTTATAACAACACCCTCCTCGCATGTATAATTTGAGGGTTTGCAGCCATCTAAATCCTCTGTGCAGCATAAGCATCCTAGAAAGCCTCCCTCTAAGTGATGATCAGTTCTTCGACCATATCATTGAAGTATTGCACGAACGAAGGTATTTACAGGAATGAAGTGAGTTTTTAATGAATGACAGATGGTTGTGTTCTAGATTGATGATAGAAATTCCAGAAAATTAGGCTATGTTTGAAAAGAGAATGATATTATAGTTTCATGTAATTCCCTAGATGGATACAAGACATTTCATGAAAAATGAATGAACTCTCTATCCTGATAGAATATAACATGACATATGGTAATTGAAGGTGCACTGCTTACCCCCTGTATATTTATCGGTGTGGACCCGGTCTTTTTTACATGAGCAAGGAACCTTATGTTCCAAGTCTACCATTTTTCATTCACCAACCCTTATGCATGATTTTCTTTAGCATTACACTTATATACAACCTTCTAGTTCTCTTTCATCTCAAATTCTGAGGGGGAATTTATAACACCACATTCTGGTTAAGACCATAAATTTTAATATTTGAGCATCCCAACAACATATTTTGACTCAACGGATGATACTGAGGATTCCATGACTGTGATGAGAAAGATTTGGAGACTTAATGCATGAATGGAATCTACATGAAAAACTCTTATATGCTCGATATGATTTAAAATGGGTTCTTTTTATCTATGACCCCCAAAAAAACTATGTCATGTGAGCTAAATAATCCTAGTTTGGCTAAAAAAATACAGACCAGTGTTAAAACCTTTTTCGTGCCCAATATGACATCAAATAACCACCTTTACATAGACCTCCATGTGCGCCGCCCCCGATGGTTTTGCCTATAATTAAAAGGGTACCCCCTCACTTAAAAACACTCAGAAATCCAAACCATTTCTCATGTGTACATAAGAATACCCCTTCCGCGACTGCACAAAATTCATCATGTCAAGGTATTGGATCTTACGTCATAGGTCTCCCATGGGTCCCTATTCATGTAGGCCCAATAGGTCTTGACCCTATCCCATTTCCATTTTTCCCAAGTCATGTCTACCCAAGGATTTCCCTTGTGCAATATATCTTTCACTCAAAACCCTTCCTTTTGCACGCCTGTCTCCAAACATGCACACGTCCTTTCATATTGCGCACATGACTTAAATCTTGAACCCCCTCCCCATTCTTGGTTCTCCATGAATTTTTTTCATTCTAAGGCACCATTTTCTATTTCCCCTTATGTGAAAAATTCTTATCTTTTGCACACCACTTATATGTGACACTTCAGACGTTTGTGCAGTGATTCCTGAGTTCCCTGATCAGTTCTCTAGGTTGAGTTGCTCTACCTCGTGCTTCTTCTCATTGGTATACTAATAGCTATTGCTTATTCACATAGCTTCCCTAACATATACCCATATATCAACAACTCAACTACCTCTATAACACAAAGAATATCTTGTGCCTTACCCTCCCCAAGTATGGGTCGATACAAGTTATGTATGTCCTTGGGTTGAGAATTGAGTCCCCATCGTTCGAGCTACATGATGTTAAACTTTCGAGCAAACCTCATCCTCAACACATGAAATTAAACTGTGATCACTTTATATATGACATCCCTAGGAGGATTTGAAATATAATGAGAATCAGAGCTCTTACACCTTCTCTCTCCCTTTGGGTGTTTTCACCATGCGTGCCTCGGGAAGTCTCCACGTAATCCCCAACACAACATGACATGGTGTTCCCTGTACGATGGACATATCCTCCCCAAACATCGGGTCACCCTCCATGTATATCCATCATGTAGTAAGTCCCAATATATACCTTTCATTGTGGCCACATATTTTGCGACATGATTTTCAAGTTCATCGATACCACATCTTTATCACACCAATCATGACTCTAGTGGGCTTAGTGAAATTAGTTACCATGGGATCCTATTCGGGATTTGCTCCATGTGTAAGCCCTGGCATATCCTTGGGCCTCTACCCCCAAATAGTACCCATACCACCTTTTATTTGAGGAACTATGTAGGCTTTGATCATGTCTTCCATAGGTTATATATGGCGCATCCCCAAGTTTCCATCCCAGTAACCATATATACAGACTAGCTCACATCGATTCAATTTAATCGTGCATGACATTAACCTGTGGGATCCTTCTGCCCTTGAACTTTGTGGATTTTGATCCCTATATTCTAAAAAGGGTACATTGTACATCCCCCTAAGGTTCAAACCCAATCAATGGTAGACATTAGTGCTCCCTTCTAGGGATGTACCATCCAAATGTGACGTCTTCTCTTTTTGGGACACATCTCTTGGATCTACCTCCCTAGGGTGTCTATATCCATACATTTTGGGCCATTATCCATGATTAAGCCTCACCCTAGATAGGGTGGTTGTCCTTTTTGTACACCCCAACCACATGTTTCATTTTTCCATGACTTCTAACCATTCATAATTCCCACACTTCACCATACTCCTCCTTGTTCCTCTTTTGATGGGATGATAACTGTGAGTAAGCCCCAAAATGTATCCATATTATTGTCCTTTGTGTACAACCCAGTTCTATGTCCCATTGTGAACTATGTAGAATTTTATTCCCTACTATTATGATATGTAGGAAACCTCCTGGAGTTTCAATCCCATCACCCATGTCCCATCTTGGCCTTTCCTTTGAGCCAGTTTTTTTCAGGCAGATCACACCCTAGATCAGTTGTTTTACTTCCTTTATGTCCCCATCCATGTTCTATATTCTCATGGGTCACCACTTTAGTTGTACCGTCACCTTACCGAACTATGTGGACTTTCATTCCCAACCATGGGGGATATATAGGAGGCCTCCCTAAGGTTCAATCCCAAAACCACTGTCATCTTCATGACAGTTCCATCAAATTCACCATACACTTCGTTCTCCCCTGCATTATCCATCCTAATTCCTACTCATTCTACCACATGCCAGTAGTATCACACTATCCAATACAGGCAATTTATCATGTGTAAGACACAAATCACCCTCTCGAAATTGGATGGATTTAATCCTTGTCTTCTAAACATGATACCTAGGAAGCCTCTCGGAGGTTCTATCCCAGCCAATGGTAAACCATGGTGTTCCCATTTTTTGGGTATATTCTATCCGATACACACTATGTGGTGTCTGGATCAGCCATCATGATGTGACATCTTCTGTTTTTGGGACACGCCATCCTAGATCCATCCTCATTGGGCATTTGACCAATCCATATGGTAAACCTTCTAGGTGATCAATCCTAATGATGCCCAATTCTAATACACTCTCATAAATGTTCTAATCAGTCTAATCCATGACTTCTAGATGTTAATTTCACAGAATAGCCCATGTAAAACATGGTAAGCCATAGAAAACCTCAGAGGCATGCCTCTCGCATAAGATACCTCGCGATCACCATGGGAAGCCTCAAGTTTCTTATCCCATGAAAAGCCCTCTAATGAGGAAGAATATTTGTGTTTTGGTGTTCTAATGTCAAGACATGCCACATATGCCTCAGCATGATTACTCTCCTAACTGAAGGTTCCATCCCTAATATCACCCCTTGTAATGTCCTAGTAGAGGTAGTGCAGGTAACCAGTATCCACAAAGAGATTGATCCAGGAATGATTTTCAAGAACAATGTATTAATCTATGAAGGAGACCCAGAGTAGGAAATGACTTTATTTGAGTAATCCATAGAAGATAGAACTGACATCTCATCATCCTATTTTGATCAAGGATCAAATGTACGTAGAAAGTTGGAAGATGCCACCCACATTTGGAAAGTGGGGATGCGATGCACAATCAAACTGTCGACAAATGTCAATACGTTCAAGTGGTGTGCCCCAATAGAAAGTGTCAGATACAAATATTATGAAATATATGTGAATTTTATTTTCAATGAACAATTATTTAATAATTCATAGTGTATATTTCTTTGGTTGTAAATCATTTTATTATTTAAGAATATTTTTTCCTCAAAAAATTACATTATTACATTATATGATAAAATAAATAAAATTAATTAAACAAATTATAAAATTTATTTGAAATAATTAACATAATTGTTTAATTCTCCATGTCAAAATAATCATAGGTTGAATATTTTAGAACTTTTAAAAAAGATTTAATTTTTAAGGAAGGGTGAAAATAAATATTTACATTGAAAACTATATATTATTTTAAAGCATAAAAAATGAAATTATATTTTGGATTATAATTAATATTAAACTAGTTTATTTTACTATAATTTTAGTCATTGAAATAAAATTTATACATTACTGTTGCATAAAAAAAATTTATACCTAAATAGGGATTTTTTTAAAAACTATTTTTCGTTACATTTTACATGTTTTATATTAAATTAAATTATTCCTCTTATGTGTGTAGAATTTTGAAAAAATAAATTCTATTTAGGTATCTTGGGTTTTAAATTTTATTACATATAACACTTTTAATTTTGGGAAATATGAATATTAACATTAGTAATATTTGTTACCATAGTTTAGGGTAAATTAGTAAATTAAGGGTAAAATAATATGATAAGGAGTTGAAAATTATCAAAACACCTACTAAAATTATATTTGAGGATTATTTTTGACCATAATCATCAATGGGTCGAATTAATTACTTCATAGAGAAATATGGATGATATTAAGACCATTGTACTATTTTTTATAATGAAATGTCAATGATTTCACACTATTGTTCTTAATAGGTATAACATTTTAAATATGTGTTAATCTAGAAGGTATGTTAAACCCAAATATTATTTTTAAATATTAAATATTTATCTTCTTAATTTCTAATTACATTTAATTTTTTGTTAATAAATAAATAAATTAAATTATTACATAATTATGATGTAATAATTGTTAAATTATTGGAAAACTAAAAATGATTGATATTAATATTTATAAAATAAATATAATTTGAGATATTTAAGGTGATCTTCGAATTCTGTTTATTTCCATGACATGTTTATGACATAATAAAATATTCAGTTCGAATATAACTTTTTTCATAATGTTTTTATGGTAATAGTAATGGATATTATAAAAATTAACAACAATGATATTTAATGTGATTAATAATGCCTTATATTATTTAAAAATCATAAAAATGTTAAATAAATACAAAGGGGATAATATGTGGTTGAAAATGGGATCAATTTTCAACTTATTGGCTCCTTTGAAGAATTTTGATATATAATAGTATTATTATATTATATTAATTTGATAAATTCCTAAAGTGCCTCTAACCTCCATTATAAAAGGACTATTTCCCCATCTATTCAATTAAAAACATAGAGTATTATATCTCTTCCATATTATACCAAATTATCTTCCCAAATTCATTATCCAAGTTATATTTGTTTTCCCCTTAACAAAATACTATATTGATAGCCCTTTATTGAATATCTAAAGGTGTTGTTTCAAAGAATATGTAGTCATGTTAACCGATCACTTTCCTTTTATACTATTATTTACCTCTTATTAATCTATTATATCAATTACAAAATAATAAAATAATTATTATCAATAATATGTACTATTATTATCATTATTAATGTACCATTTTCTACCACCTTCCCATCAAATAAAAACTGAATCTATCTATCGTGCATACATATATATTAGCATTTACATATAGTGATATAATTCATTTTCATCATTGTCTTTTATGGATGGGAATTATTGATGGGTTAATTAATTATATATGATATTTCTTACATAATGAAACTTATATATTTATACCATAGAAGCTTAGTCAGAGGCAAGCCTCTAGCCATTTATTAAATAAAATAAAATTACACCACGGAAGAACAAAAAAGTAACAAAGGAAAATTATAGATCATAATAGTTAGATTCATCACCATATCCATGATAGATTGCTTCCTCCGTAGTAGCTGATTCCCACTATGAACTATCATGGTGCTTTAGAATCATAGCATACTTCCTTTAAAGATTCATCTTCTCTAAGGAAAGGAATTATTTAGAAGACTGTGTAACCCATCTTTCACTCCCTACTGAAGACCTTGTGGACATTGGCTTCGGCAGATAAGAATATTCCTTCCTCATCCTTCTTCATGGAGGGGCAGTCATCACTTTCTCATTCTCAGACAACTTCTTTTTCTCCCCTGTACTACATCAATGTAGGAAGTTCGGACCATGACACCATCATTTTCAGTTCACTATCAAGACAATCCCCCCATTTTCCAGATATGTGCACTTCGTGGTAACCCTCTTCCACTCCCTATTCCTGATGAGGTTGCATGCTAATGTCAAACATACCAGGACATTGTGATTGATCCACAGTTTCTTAACCATCATGTATCCCCATCTTTACAACCACTCCTCCATGAAAAACCTCTAGAGAATTATTTCCATCTTTGTTTATTGAAAACCCCTCCTCACCATTAGAGATCCTCCCATTCTCCAGTTCTTGTGAGCCATTACTAGTGGGAACAATAGTGAAAACAACCTCATTACCATCCTCCCACCCTTGCAACTGTTTAGCATAGGCACCTGGATCGGCACAACATTGTCCCTTAGAAAATTTTTCACCCAAAGACACAACTCCATCACGGTCTAGAGCCAAGTCATCATTCACCAATCCAACAAAACGGTTACCATGCTCGATGTCTTCCACCTACTTCACAGACCGTGGATGCATCCCATCTGGAAAATTCACACGTGCACCACTCCAAGGTACAACATGCTTCACAGAGGGCATCAAATTCTTGTTTGGCTACACCAATCCATAACCCATGTACTAAATATAGATGTTTTTAGGTTTTAATGTGAAGGATTAATGGTTAGACTTGAGGTAGGGGTTTATTTGAAAATATAATCATTATTCTGGATTGTTTATGTTTAAGTCTCTACTAGGGAATATTTCTCTTCATTGTAAATGTTTTCTAAAAATTATTTCAAAAAGGTATTTACTATTATAAATTAATTATTTAAATTAAATTTTATGTATTTTATTTTTTTTAAATGGAATCTATTTGACATTTTCAAAATGAGGTTCTTTGTGACTTTTCTAAAAAAATATGCAAGAATGTTTTTTATACATATAAGGATAAATCGGATTTTCCTAATTTCATAATGAATTAATTATTTCAATCATGCATTACATGATCTCATTTTTATTTTCAATGAAAATTTGTTTATTTATAAGTGAAAATATTTTTTAAAAAAAGAAGTAATTTTAAAATAAAAAGGTTATTTTACTAAAGAACTATTCTAAGTGAACTTCCAAATTCGTTTTCCATATAATATGAAAATAATTTTTATTAATTAATATTTATTTGGGATATGTTCCATTAATACTATATTTACTCTTTCTTTATGTGGTTGATGTTTATGATGAAATGATGAAATATTTTTTAAACTAATTTCCTCTCCATGAGTTATGTTATGATGAAATGTTTATTAAATGAATTTATTTTAATATGTTCTAGTTTGTTGAATGATTTATATTCAAATGGAACACATATGTATGGTTTTCATTTTATAACATGTGGGGCCTATTTATCCATCAATGGAATTGAGTAATTATTTGTATCTCATCAGAATGATAGGATAAGAATGAGGAGTGGACCCTATTCAGTAAGGGACTCAATCCACTATGATTGTTTTAGGAGGGGACCCTAACTACAACGATGGTTTATGGTGTGAACCCATTATACTATTATAGTCTTGTAAAAGATCCTTGACAACTATGGAAATTATTTTCTTTGAAAATGTATATGCCGCAATTTCATGCCTTATTCTAATTTTACTCATTCATGGCTCGTGTAACTTTAGTATTCATATATTATAAACTAAAAAGATTTTTTCTATGAATCAATATTTATTATTTTTGATATGCACAATATACTTTTAAAATGTTATGATCATATTATTGTACCCTCATTCTCATTATATGATGGTTGTCTCCCTTGATTATTCTCACTTAGAATCTAATATCACACTTTTTTTACCCGAGATATGAAAAAATTTATTAATAATTAAATGTAAAAATGTTTTTTATTTATAAAATAATATGTAGGATATAATTTATGTTTTTTAGAAATGAATTTTATTTTATTTCTATGCTTCCAAATACACTAAACCAATACTATTTTGGATTTATTTTGTAATATTATGTAATGATTATTCATAAATACAGATATAAAATATACGTTTGGAATCATTGGGTTGTTATACAATATATAATTCACATGGAAAATTTAAAACTATAACACATGATATTAAGTGTTTCACAACCACTGATAATCATGTGTGGAAAAATTGTGCAATAAAAATTTCGATGATTCTTCTAAAATATTCATTAGAAAAGAATATAAAGATGTTTTATTAATTAATTAGTAATATTGTGTAAAATTGTGATATTTAATTGTATTTTGGTAAAAAGAATTCTCAATTGATAGATTGATTAATAAATACCCATATAAAGGACGTCTTCCAGAAATTGAGTGTGTCGACGGGAGGACATGATCCCCAAAAACAATATGTTTTCTTATTTATAATATTTTTTAATTTTATTTTCATTATTTAAATAATGGTATATAACAATTGATATCTTCCAAAAAAGGTGGAGACACACTATTTTTTCATGTTTTGACAAATTAAGAGGAGATAAGAGGTTTTTTCTTCATATAGAGACACTTTATGTGTTTCTAACTAATTCCTGGAGATGAAATCGTTTCTTTTCTTTCATGATTGAAACTAATAAATAGGGGCTTATTAAAGGAAAATTAGGGTGATATTGATGAGAAAATTATTATGGGTGTTATTTCTGAGTCTTATAGTTAATCAACCCACATTATCTAACTTGAAAAAGATGAGGTTTTTTGATTTAGTCAAAAAAATAGTTAATGTAAGAATGTCCATTAAAATACGTATTTGAAAAATTATAAAATGAATTACTAAACCTTATGTGGTGGTTAAAAATAGATTCATTGTTAATGTATAAATTTTTATTAAATTTTGTATTTTTTGAAATTATAATATTTATTACTAAAAACTCTAAGGTGGTTTTTAGTTAAAACTCTCTTATGGATAAATTGCAAGAAATATTTTATGATATGATTCACTAATGAGTAGTGAATGTAACTAAATGATTTATTTATTTAAAACAATAATAAAGATGAGTTAGAGTCTAATTAAGGTTGTGTGGGTTTCTATGGAATGCAAATTTTATATGTGGATAAAATCACAATGTGAATGAGAAATTGTTATACTCATACTATGTAAAGTATAATGTATAGCTTATCCTTACACATGAATCATTCAACAATAAAAATTATTCATTTATTATAAAAATTATGAGGACTCATGGGGTTTGTTAAATTTTTCGTGATAGATATGAATGTGATGATGAGATGGTGATGTTTGTGGGTGTTAATGTAAATAATAGAAAAAGAATGAACCACACTGTAATAGAATATCTTAAATCCAAATTTTTTCCATCAAACATTTTTTTCCATTGTATCTATTTAGATGAAAAAATAATTCACACTAGATACATATATGAAATGTGGTTGCATAATTATCATGTAAATTAATATATTAAAAACATAATTCAATACACTTATTCACATAACAATTAAAAGAATTTTTTTTGAATGGATATACTCAAAAATATAAAAAGTATAATTTCATAATTTTTTGGATATTAGAATAATGAAGTGAATCAAATCATGGTGATTTAAAAAAAAGATATATTTGAATTGGTTCACTAAGTGAAAATAATAATAAAACATTAATATAGTAAGTTATATAATCAAGTTGGAATTCCATGGAGGATTTAGAAATTATTGTTTGGGATAAAAAGTAGTAACACATGACACAAATTATAGAATAACCTGAGAAGGTTTTTTGAGATTTATTAACTAGTTTATTCATATAAATATTATTTTTATACTTTCATATCGGTAGAATATTTATAATTCTATGTCCTCATATTTTTTTATCTTTTTATAACAATGATACAAATTAGCTTAAAACCATAAAAAATTAAGGATTATCCATTGGATAAAAAGAGTGAGTGAAAATTGTAAAAAAATATAGTGATATTGGAGTTATCTATCTCTACCTCATACCACATCTTCATTTCTCTATTTTATCCTACACATAAATAGATTATGGTAAAATAATAATAATATTTCTGGTTTTTGTAATAGCCTACTAAACCCATAGTTTCAATTTACCTTCTCATAGTCAGATCATCCAAATATTTATTTATTTTTTCTATTTCTAGGTTTAAAATACATTTTCAACCAATCAAAGAGACATTATTTCGGTATTTTATTAATATGAGATGGTATTATTTTATTGACAATTCCTGGTGATATATTTTTACATGGTTTTCCTACCCCTATGATTTAATCATTTTACTAGGATGTAAGGATTGATGGAAACTTATTCCCCATTTACTATTATATTATTATTTAAATTTGAAAATTTTATCCTAATGTTATATACACTCATGAAAATAATATCACATATAGGGAGCTAATAATGGGGTTATATATATATTTATGGTTATCGTCAAATAGAGGGGTCTTGAGTATGGGGATGATACATCACGTAAGAGAATCAAATTGAATCTTTTTCCAATACATGAAAAAAATAATGTATCAAAACTAAACTATATGGAACACTATAATTTAACAAATAGTTTTATTCCCATTGTTTCTATATTATCATCGATGTTTAATACAATCAGATACTTAAATTGGATGGTGATATAATAAATGTCATTTTCATTATTTATGTAAACACAGATATTCTATGTGCACTTTAACTGAATAAATATTTCATAATATATTACATAAACTATTTTATACATCAATAATATCGGATTATAGTATTAAAATTATCAAATTTAGATCTTGAGATGAATCACGTAGACCTCATATATTCTGATATTTTTTATTGTGTAGGAGGTTAATTTCAATGTCCATACTGATTATTTTTTTTACTTGATCTATATTATTTTTAAATAACAATGGTTTGGTATTTATTCTTTGTATATGTCTTTATACATTATTAGGAAATATTATTATGTCTGGTCCACTTCGATAACTCATATTAAGTTCATGGTACATAAATAAACTTATAAATATTTTATTTAAGTGAAGTTATTTTTAAATGATCTTGAACTAAGATATATTCACAATTAATTTCTTTGTAATAGTATAAAAAACTACATAATTTAATGATTCCATATTTGTTATCCATGATGATAAAAATTTGAGTACAATATCATATTTTTTTATTGTTGTGAAGAGATTGTATACATGTAGTGAATTCAGAAGAATAAAAAGAATTATAAACTTTCCTATTTATGAAACTAACTCAAATGTGATATGGTTTTGTGGATCCATGTGATACTTAATTAATTGATGATATTTATATTATTGAATTGTTACATGTATGTATAGAGACATTACTAGATCCCAATAATATAACATTATAGGTGTAATATCATTATCCCAATTATAAATTTTTTGTTTGTAGAATAATCTACATATTTTGATTGTAATATCATGATTGGATGAGAGGGTAGTCAATACTATAGTATAATTGAGGAAATATTTTGGATATTTTCTAATATAAAACTTTATTTTCCCCACATCTATTTCAATAGAATCAAATTCATTCTGTAATCACATTCTAACTATTTAATAATTTTTTAGGGATCTTATTTCTTTACACATAAGATATTTATTTCATAATTTCAACTAAAAATACATATCGAGAATATATAACAACATTTATCTTAGTTGGGATCAATTCACATTGCCTAATGGAATTTATAGAATAATTATATTTATTATTTTTCAATATTCTACCAAAGAATATATTTAATTAGTTAAAATTTAATTGAATATGTTATATTAAAAAGAGTACAACACCATGATTCAGATTATTTTCATCTCAATAAATTCAATAATGAAAAATAAATTTCTAGGTCTAGAAAATGGGTTATTATATTAAAAAATAATATCCTTTTCATAAGGCCTCAGTCAATAAATTGGTTTAATGTCTGATTATTTTTTAACATTCTTAAAAAGGAAATAAAGATCATGAAAATTTCCATTAATATAACCATCAATGGTTAGTTGGATCTTTAGAGGATTTAAATTTCTCAATCCCAAATATATTACTATTAACTTATCAAATAATTTAAAAATTGTCATATAATATATTGTTTATTATAAGCTCAAAAATATCCTCATGAATGTTTCCTCAAAGACTGTATGTGTGGAATATGAGGCTCATTATCAATATATAATCTTATTTCATCTCATTATCTTCACACAAAACAATGTTTTGCATGAAATCATTTAAATTCCCCATATAAATCGCAAAGTACACTAATTTGAAATGTAATTTGATAAATTACATATATGGAGGGTTTTATGATCAAGAAATATAATGAGAGAACATATAATCCAAGGAGTGAGGGAGATGTTTTGTTATTTTTTTGGTGCAAGGAGAAAAGTAAAAAATCAATGGTATCCGGTTAAACATTATTATTCAATTAAACCCATAAATAACATTTCTAACATATAAAATATGTTTTAGGTTTAATAAAAGTTTTAAAATATTTAAATGTAAACAATTCATTATTATTTATTAGTTTTCAAAAATTTTATCATGAATATAATTTATTGTGCTAATTTAAATTAAATTTTAAATTTTAAATATTTAAAATTTCAATATTTAAAATTATTGTAAAAAATAACTATTATTATTCTATATAGGATTCAACAAAATACCACCCCCTAGTAATTCTAAATTCCTCAAACCAAAAATCTCTTAATGAAAATAAAATTCATTCTCTAAACTAATGAAAAGCAAGGGGAAATTGTGAAAAATGACCGAATCAGACCTCGTAGAAAAACAATGATTTTTATAATAAATATTAAAATTATTTGGCAATATGTTAATATATTTTTATCAATAAAGGTTTCAAAAAATAATTAATTTCAATATATTTTAGTCTACAAATTTCCATTATTATTGTTGGTGTGTCTGTCCCATATAACAAAAGACCACAATATTGGGTTTTGATGTAATATTATATAAGAATTTTTTTATTTCAACTCTTGAATATTTTTCATCAAATAAAATTTTAAATTTTTTTAATATAATGAGTCTATGACAGAATACCAACATTATTGAAAATATTTGAGCTTATAGTTTAATTGGAAATAATTCCTTTATTTATATATAAATTTGACACCATATTTAAATATTTATTTTTAATTGAAAATAAATAAGTATAAATTATATCCATATATATAAATTCTAATGAAATTTTGGAATGTATTTTCAGTAAACCATTTTGTTATGATCCATCATAAAAATAATTTCTGTCAATAAATATTAAAATTTAATACGATTTAAAAAAAATAATAAGAAAATTCAAAACCCTTAAAAAATGATTGAAAACGTTTTTCATGCTATTATGTAATTTTAGGAGGCCCTATTGGAAATAAAAAACAAATTTATTAGATGAATAAATATATTGTATCTATTCATAAAATTTTTTACCAACATGAAACTAAATTATATATTAAATTTCTAGAATTAGAAAATCAATTTTTTCCTATGATCATAAGAAAAAAAATATTAGTCTAATAAAATATAAATTTACCATATTTTTTATCAACTAATAAAATATATTTACATTATATTATAATCATTAATTGTTTTATACGGTTCAATGTAATTAAATTGAGATTAAATATTGTTAGTGCATAGTCAGTAAACACTTACATAGTTTAGAGTCTATGAAAATACAATTTATTTCAGAAACATATAATAAATTATTATTAATCCACCAAAAAATTATGATAATCATAATAAATTTTTTAGTGAAGACATAATAATATTCCTTCAATATTGATAATGATCTATATTATTGTGGGAAAAAATAATATTCACTATGTAGAAATATTTATATCAAATTAATGAAAATATTTTTTTCTTAATTTAATTAATCTACTAATAATAATATAATAATATCTTTTTCTTCCAGGAAAATTTAATATTTGTAAATATGTGTCACATTATATGAATTTGAACTAATAGTAGATGTCACAACCTATCCCATCAAGACCCCTCTTAGCCTAGAGTTAAAATAAGCATAACAACCCAATCCCACATCCAAAAGGACAAGTATTGGAGAAATGTGTCGAATAGGATAATCACTGATATTAGAGTCCTTATCCTATGTTATAGGTAAACAAGAATGCAAAAGGATCCAAAAATGGTTTAGAGGTATAATAAAAGTATAATATATCTATGGTAAAATCAACACATGTAAAAACCTTGAGGAAATATTAAAGTGGGAAAAAATTTCTCAATTTTTTTTTTAAATAATTTAATGTAGGAAAAAATGATTTTTAGACTGAAGGGAAAAATATTGTCTATTGCTCTTAAAAACACTCTTTTGAACTCTTAGATACATAAAGTGAATAAAATTAAAAGAAAATATATTTTGTCGATATATAAACAATGTATTAGAAAATGAAATGGATTCATCAGATAAGTGTCATATAATTTTATCGATGGAAGTTCAGGCATCAAAAATTGTGACTAAGATTGGATTAAAACATATATCCATTACCTCAAGAATCGCCTTTCATCGTTCATGTTTGAACCTAATGTATATCAAATTTATATTTTTGTATACAATTTATATATATCCATAATAATATCTATCATTCCATTTATTATTTACCTGTGACATCTTATGAACTGTTTATTAACAATTTTTTTGAAATAACTCTTCTGGGTGTTAACATCTTAATTTATCAAACATGTTTCAATTATGTAGTCTTGGACTATGTAATTTGATCACAGTTCCATAATTTTAAGTATTTTAATAATGATATAAATAAAATATATATCCAATATATATAGAGTATCTATAAACAGTTATATATAGATATATGTAGTTGGGGATTGTATTAGTGGTAAGCACCCTGTAATCCTACATGAAAAATGGGGGTTCAAAACCCATTAGAAACAGGTAATGTAGCAATATTGTAGCATTACTATAGCAGTGGAGGTGATATAGAAACAATTAGTATTGTAGTGGTGGTATGACACTGTAGCGGTAGCAAGGTACTATAGCAGCGGTGGGTACTGTGTGGGTACTATAGTAGTACTATTCACAGAATGTGCCTTGGGCCAAGAATTTTGACTTACGAGCCCTGTAATAGGCCACATGCCCACTAGGCATTCGGTCTTTGTAATGGATCTTTATCTACCTTGTTAGAATAGGTATTTTATTTTTCTTTAATAATAAAATAATTCTTCATCCCTACCCTTTAAAAAATTTAGATAAACTAATTAAGTTATTCATAGAGATAGTAGGTCATGTACTTCCATGAATAGTGTTTTTGCTTTTCAATGGACCAGAATAGAGAAGTATAAATAATAACTCATCATTAATGAATCATTATTATATCATATTTATCATATATATTCATCAAATACAATGTTATTAACATCCACCTAAAATAGATATGGGAATTTAATTACATCTTCTCATTGAGGTGGTAGTCCACACGTACACACGAGTGACAATATCATTTCCAACGGTTTGGAAGGAAACTAGGTAGATACTATATTATCATTAAATAATAATAATTTTTAAATAAATATCATATATAATCTTTATACACATAATAATTACTTTACATGAAATAAATTGATCAAAATTGAAATGTATCAGTACACGGAGATGGTAATTCGTACGTACGCACGTGAAATATTTCACTTCCCATTTTATGAGAAATATGTTGGGTATTCTTGGTTTTATAATTATAATAATATTAATGCATATTTATGATATTTAAGATCTAATTTTATGATAGATACTAATGATTTATAGGATATAAAAGAAGAATTCAAAAGAAGTGATTTGTTAAAAAGATTACATATTCTATGAAACAATTCCATAATATATTGTATTATGTACAATAATCATGGTTATTTAGGAATAAAAACACAAATATAATTTTAATTAGGGGTTGGATAATATAAATATTCAGCGGTTGGTCGAGAATGAAGGCTCAATGTGGTGTGAAGATTATAAAATAGAGGTTCCCTTTTACAAGTGAGGGAAGTGGTACTCTTGAAATTTCTTAAAATATTATTATATAATGAAGTAATTATCTACTCCAAATATAAGGAAATAACCTTAAAAATTACATAATATTCATTTATATTTCCATAACTAATTTTTGTTACAGTTATTGATCTTTTCTGGTTTATATTTTTAGGGCATTAGGCCAAAATTCCAAAATAACTAAACTATAAAATACAGTGTGGACACTTCCAAAATAGTATCCATTTTCCCAATAATATAAATCATTTAAAATAAAAAATTATTTCATTTTAGGGAAAATCTCAATTAATTTTAACTTTACTACCTATTTTCAAATAAAAATCCTTAAATCCTATGAAAATATGATTACGACATGTTATGGGCACAAAAATCTAATTCGGGACCCAAAAAGACAGAAACCCCTTAGTCTATTGAAAAATATGAAAACTCATATAATGTTTAACTTTACCATCAATGTTCAATGAGTGTGTGATAAAAAAATCACATCAATAGCATAAACATGTTTTTCTTGGATAAAACCTTTAAATCCCATTCAAAGCTATTTAAAACCCCTTCTATGGCTTTAATTAATCATATTCAGCAAAAAGTTTCAAACTCTTTTTAATTGGAATGATTATAAGTCTAAAATCAAATATAATCATTACCCAATGAATATAGGAGATATAATATGGATCACTATTCTTATAAGATATACCAGACTCACCCGTTTTTCATGAGTTATAATGGGGATCAACCCTTTGTATACGCAATATCAAGCTCACCCATGAGATATAATGCAGCCGAACCCTTCATATAAGTTATATTAGTCTCACCAATTTCATATAATTTTTCATGTATCATATCATGAATAAAAAATTACATTCATGAAATTTTCTATCATAAAAAAATTAAAACACTTTTAATCTATTAAGAAAATCACTTTTCTATTTAAAAATACCATTGTCATTTAAAAGAACATTTTAAATACAATAATACGAATTTATTTTGAAAAATAATATTCAAAACCAAAATTCCATCAAAGGGAAATGAAATTTTCTATAATAAATACATTAAATATTCTGACATATGTTATAAATAATATATCAATCATGACAAAAAAATATTTTTTCACCAGAAACTTTAAGAAAGAACATTATGTTTATCGTTTTTCAAAATATTCCATAAAAAACATGTAAAAAATATTCCTTCTAAAATACAATAATAATATGTAAAATTGAAATAAATTATACCTTATAAATATTATATTTCTATGTAAAATAATCAAAAAATGATTTAAAAAAAAAACATGTACATGCAAGAGAAATAGTTGGAAGGAAAAGTATTAAGATGTTATTTTTGAAAAGAAACGTATATTATCACCTAAAAAATAATTGAATCATGATTCTCATAAAATTATAGGCTTAAATAAAATTATAATACATATATTAATTACAAAAAATGTAAAATGTTCTATATATGAACCCCATAAAAGAATACAGGTGCATAACATATAAATACACTTCAATGGACGGAAATTGAGAACAAGTCCCTTACCTTGATTCTAAATTTTCATGTGCGTATTTTTCTTCTAGAATAATAAAATTATTTTAATTATTTAATTTATTGGAATGATTTATCATATTTATTATTGCATTTATTTTACTTATTAACATGTCATATAAAATTACTTTATCCAATAATTTTACATCGGTTGTTTTTAAAATATTCAAATTATGTGTCAAAAATAACATTGGTAGGTTGTAAATTGCCAGAGGTCATTATTTAAAAATATTTTTAATAATAAAAATGACATAATAATCATATTTATACTTAAATTAATGTTTTAAAACCATTTTCGATGTTTTTTAAATGAATTATGTTACTATCATGGAGACTGTAGGTAGTATGTATGTGTGAGTACTATTTCTATATTCTAACAATCATTATACAAAAAAGATAATTAGTATATTATCATTAAATAATTATCATAATATTATATATATAGTATTATATACTTATATTTATCATCCAATTGGTTATTTTATGAAAGGATTGTCACATCACTTTGTGATGGTGGTAGTCCACCCGTACACGAATGACGTTAACATCTTAAATTCGGTAAAAAAGAATGAAATTAAATTATATATTATCTTTAAATAATGATATAAATTACATTAATATTATAATTATTTCATTTATAACATATATAACCACAAAAATTATCCACATAACCATCTATTTGAATCTTTACTAAAAGATTAATTACATCGCTTCCTGAGGTGGTAGTTCGCCGTATACGCCAGAGACATTATCATATCTCGTATAGAATCAATGGGAGAATGAAAAAATGATATATTTTCTATGTACATAAAATAATGTTATAAATATCATATAAAATATTTATATTCATCTTCATACTCAACCATGATTGGTGGTAATAGAAAAATGAATGACCTCGGTTCGTAATGTAGTCATCCATTACAAAAAAATGATGATTTCATACCCCTTTTGATAGAAGTGGAGATGGTTATTGGTCATCAAATTATTATAAAAACATAAAATTAAATTTGATATACTAAAAATATTATATCTATATGTATTTTTAATAAATCAACGAAATAGATAAATTAATAAAATAAAGGCACTAATTAATTAACATTACCACTTCATTGGGTATCCTACCTTGGTTTTCCCAAAAGCCTTCATATGATGGATTTATGCCCAAATTAAAACGTCATTGATGAGATTGGAGAATTTGGGAAGTTATTTTTTTCATTTATTTTCTGATCAATAGCAGTTTATGGTTTCTTGAAGAGATGATAGGGGTGACCTTTTATAAGTGATGTGAGAAGAGAACTTGTAATATTTTTTAAATATTAAATCATACCCATGTTTTTATAATGTGAAAAGATTATAAAATGGGATATCCCCTAACATATAAATTACAAGGTGGAAATAGGGACATCCAATTGCTATAGTTTTTTTTTCTTAGTCATTTTTAACCCTTATTTTCTTTGTTTAAACCCCTAAAAATCTATTTTTACTTTAACCACTGTATCTAATTTTTTCTATATTCAATATTACTTTTTGTAAAAATTAATTTTTAAACTATTATATATTATAAACTATTATTATAAATAATTTGGATTTTATTTTTTCAAATTTAATTAATATAACTGGAATATATAATTTAAAATTAATCCCACGAACGTTGGGAAAAAACATTTTTTCAAATAGAAAATAATAAAATGTTTATAATATTTTTATATAAAAAAGTCAATATTAAACTGAATCCAATAACAAATATAGTATTAAATAATAAATAATTAAAATGATGTTTATTTAAAACAAATTCAAAATATAATTAAACATTATAAATAATTTATCTAAAAAAATTGTTTCCAATTAAAATTCTTATTTTCTCACTATTCATAAAAAAATGAAACATTTTGGAAAGAAATTCCAAAAATTGAACTTGAGATAATATTGATAAGAAGATTTCAAAAATTATTTTTGGTATTCCAAATAAACGTTCTAAAATAGGTAATGTTAATTTAAAATTTTTCTAACCAATGTCGAATAAAATGTCTTTTATAAAAAACAATGTTTTGTAGAAAACATTTATTTTTCTGAAAAATTATTATTATTATATTTGTAACCAGGATATAATTAAGTTTTTTAATAATTTAGCTATTATTATTCATACTTTTAAATTTAATTACTATGCTATAATGGTATACTATTTTATGGTTCGTTCGGAATTGTTTTTGGTGTACTAAATGATATTAAATAGATCAAATTTATTTTTTAAAAAATAAATATACATCAAAATATAAGGGGGTTATATTTTCCACCAGGATTTGTGTTTTTTGTATCATTTGATATCGAATAAATTTTTTTTACTTTTAAAATCCCAGGATGGTATATCCAACCCGTTAATATGTTTCTGCCACACAATTTGAATATTATAACGGTATTCCAAGGATGGACATTTAAAAATACACTTTTTGTAAAAACCCCTTGTATAATTTGTCAATAAATCATCTTCTAAATAATATAAAGTGATGTAAATGGGTCATATGCAATTACACATAACTAGGTTTCATTGCTGTGGAACATTGGTGCCAAGTAATGATATGTACATGGAATAAAATCATAAATAATTATAGGGATTAATTGAGGTCAATGACCACAAGAAATGTAACTCCCCGACCCCAGTTACCCAGAGTCGGTGTATTATTTTAATACATTAGCATGATTTCAAGGAATCAAGTCCCGAAGGACCGATAATTTTAGATGTCTTGTAAAATATATTACATTCATGAATGTTATGTTACACTTGATAATATACAAAACAACATAAATAATCTTTCACGAACACCATTATTCCCTTGGCTTAACCCTGCGTATCAATCACAATACACTTCTTGAAATCCTGGGAAAAATAAAACATAAAAAGAGGTGAGCTCAGATGCTCAGTAAGGATAAAAATACATTGGAAATTTTCATAAATAAGTATAAACATTTAACGCAATGTATAACTAAAACAAAAGCCTTTTAAACTTGAACTTCAGCGTAATATGGTAAAAATAAAAGGAAGTAATTCCATTTACTTATTCACATGGATATTCTACTAGTCAAATAATTACATTCAATATCACTAACCACTTTCATAATGATCGAATGCATAATTCCAGACTATCATAACCATGTAGCCAAGGCCTTGTGCCAGGACTACAAATAAGATTATGTCAAGGCCTCGTGCTAAGACACAAGTTTGTCTCATGAGACCTATCGATGCATAAAGGAGCTATAACGGGATCCACCCATACCTTACTAAGTCCAATGCATTCCTCATATGAATAGGTTTAAACATAACATAAACATTTGTCTTAAAATTAGTATACGAAATGTCATTACTTTCTCTATATACCATGAATGGTATAAAAATAACACATCCACATTCAAACATATCACAAAACCGTCAATACAATATGGAAGTTTTGTATCATAATAAATCAACTTAAAATAATCTTAAAATCCATCAAAGGATGTTGACCTAAATGAAATAAAATCTATTTGAGAGAATTATCTCCTTTTTGAAATCATTGAAAAGTCACACATTTATAAAGGAAGTAATTTAAACGAGATTTTTGAATCAAAGTGTCCCATACCACTTTGAAACATTTGAAAAGAAATTTCATTTCAAAACTTTCATGTCCATATAAATAAATTCCTAAAAATCATTTTGGAAACATGGACATTAATTAAAAAGAATTTGACAGATAAATCTTTAAAATAATTAAAATTATGATCTTGATAAAGAGTACCTTTCAAAAATTCTTAAAACATTCATTTTGAAATCATTTAAAAGTCACATAATTATAAAATAAAACATTTACTTCAAAAATATTCTTATAATCTTGTAAGGGAAGCTTCAACTATTTTATAACACTGGAAAATAGCCGCACCCGCCGTATAAGTTAAAAAAAAGACATTCTTACCTTAATTTTGTCGAAAAGGTTAAAAAGGACCTTGTTTGGAAAACGATGGAACGATTCCTTTATAAAAATTTTATAAAAATTCTAAAAGGGTATAAATTAATTTAACCCATAGTCTATAGAATAGTAAGAATGTTTTGAAATAAATTTTTAAGAAACATGGATGTGTATGATAAAGAGGTCCCAGTAGATAATTACGTATAAACAACCTCAGATAATGCAGAGATTGTGAAATAAACCCTTACCAACCCGGTAACTCATGAAAAAAACACCACATGAAAGAGGTATCATACAATTAATATGTAAATACACATAAATTAATGTTTATTTCACAAAGAATACAATTATGGGTAGTACATACACCACACAAAAGGTAATAGTGGCAATATGACATTAATCTCATGGCAATAAGAAGTGAGATGAAAACCCCTTACTTTGTACTTTTTCTTGGTTGAGGGTCGGTTAACCTTCTGTATAATAGTTAAATCATTGTTATTAAATTATAAAGGAATCATATATATAAATATGATATCATATGTGATCTTTTAATATTGTTTTGTTAATAATATTTTAGTATTATCGTTGTTTCGGGTGTTAACTGATTCGTTTTACTTTATATGATTTATTATGAAGGCCATGTTTATTATGGATAGGTTGTATCATATTCATATACATAATTATATCAAGTCCTTAAAAATTACTTTTAATCATCAAATGAGAATTAGTCTTGAATGGATATGATGGGGAAATGAATCTCATCGCATTCGTGGAGACGGTAATCTGTACGTACGCACGGACGCTACTTCCATTTCTCTTTTCATTTTAAAAGGAATAAAAACCAAATGATACATAAGTATATTATTATTCTAGTATAATATAGTATCTTATATATGTTACTTAAGTTTATTAACACCCTCGTTTATATGTTCCATGTACGGTATGAACGAGTCCTATCACTTTGAGGGGGCGGTAGTCCGCACATCCCCAAATGAAATTATCGTATATATATACCACATGAAATGAATAATGGTATGCTATAAAATGGAATTACATAAGATTATTTATAAAATAAATATCATTAATATCATATTTAATTATATTTCCATAATAATGGCCACCATGAGAGGTGGTAGGAGATAATTGGACAATCATCATTTCGTGAGGCGTTTTGTTTCCATCCACAGAAACATTATGTTATTCACCCATTTGATGGAGGTGTGTGTAAGTGTAGTTATAAAAAGTCACATAAAAATATCCTAGTATATTTAGGATACTGTTTTTGTTACAAAATAAAATAATAAGAAGAGTTTAGGGGTTGGAGAAGTAAAATAAAAGAAAAGAAGCTAAGGGAAAACGTTGCCTTTAATTTGGGTAACTCCCTTTGGTTTGAACCAAAAATGACTCTTGAAATGCCTTCTTCCTAAGGTAAGGCTTCTAGTAGGAGGAGAGGGATGTAGGGAGATTAATTGTTCAGAGTTTGGACGACCCAAAAGGCTTGATAGGTGTGAGGAATTGTTTGGAAGTGGTGTCTTTTTATAAGGGGGAGGAGGGGCTCTTTAGGAAAAACTTAAAGTATTAATTTATAATAAATTCATATTTTGTTTATAATGGATCCAAAGTGTACTATTCAAAGTATAAGGTGGTGAGGGGTCTTAATCATTTCAACCAATATATTTTAGATAGGATTGGGTCATTATATTAACCTTATTGTTTAGTACTAACTCTTAATTAATTAGTTTGACATTTACCATGTAACTTTTTATTTTTATATTATATAGTTAATAAACATACTATATACCTCCAAGAGACCCCAAAGTGGTCCATTAATGATACAACTATCATTATAAAAGTCCTTTGTCAAAACTTTATATTTTTAGGAATTTAATATCAATTAATAATATAATATTTGTTTTAAAAACTCTTTTAATTCAATTTTGACACTATTTGGTATTTGATTTTTTTGGAACTCATAACAGCATGATACTTCTAAAAGAGTTAATTAAATAAATCCTAACATGTCAAATTAACTTATAAAAATCGTTTAATTCATTAAAAGTCTCAAATTATATTTATTTCTGTATTTATAATATCAATTATTTTAATATCTCACTAGTAAGGTAATTACTGCACCATTAGTGTGTCACAAATAAATTAAATTAAATAATGTCTAAAAATTATAAATAAAATATCATTATGTATGAAATCTTTTTATCTTTCTAATTAATATTTATAGTCGAAAATTTAACATATATAATTCCATGTAAATTTTTTTTCTAAAGGATATAGGCTTTTGTCATTTTTTTATTTACTTTAACTTAATTAATATAATGTGTCATTATCACTTACAAGTGGATCCATGGGGTCCCAAAATCGTCCCAAATATTCCCATGGTCGGAAATGTATCAACCAATTGGTTTATGACACGTTTTAGGGTAATTTATTATTATTATAGTATTATATGTTTACCCTTATTTACCGGTTTTACCCTTTAACCATGGTAAATAAAATATTTACCGAAATAATTATTCAAAATGTCTAAAAATAAAAGTTACCTATTTAGAAAATTTGGACATCCTGATTAAAAATATGGAGTCCATTTTTAAAAATTCAAAACACATAAGTGATAGAAATTAATTTAAAATTAATTCCTGCTGTCAAAACAAAAAGCGTGTTTTTAAGAGATAATATATATCAAAAGATTGACACTTGTTTATGGTCGGTTTAAATGTGAAAGTATATCAAATGACCAAAATTGTATTAAATGTTAAAAATATATTCTATATATACTTTAAAACCACTCATATTAATAATTTATCACTATTAATTATTTTGAATAAAATAGTTGATTTTAATTAAAATTTAGTAATTTTCACTATTCATCAAAAAATGAAAGTTTTCAGAAAAATACCAAAATTTCACCCTATGCTAATTTAGATATTACAAATCAAAAAATGAAGTCAATTTTGAAAGATAAAATTTATAAAATTTCAAAAAGTGGGCATTACTATTCATAACGGTTATTTTCATTGGTCCTAGTGTGTTAGAATTTCGAAGTTGCGTACAATGAAAGCTATTGCATTATTAAAAGGGAAATGTACCGTGGAAGCTTGGGGTGTCACATTATTCCCTCCTTCATTAAATTGTGTCCTCACAATTTTAAATTATTTTTCGAAAATAAAAGGTTTAAAATAGAAAATACCTTTGGGAAACCCACATCGGAAATTAGGTTAATAAAATTTAGTCTTAAGATGAGGAGAAGGAAAATGAAAGGGTCACCACCAAATTATGAGATCGATTAGGAGAACATTGGTGGAAATTAGAGACATAAAATTAGAGAAAAAACATAAATATTTATAAGTAGTTATTATGGTCATCAATCACAAACTAGTGGAAAACTGAGGGCCTTAAATTCATCAATCTATGATGATTTAAAATACCATCGGTTCAACAAAACATATGGTATTAGGATAACACATTTTTGTCTTAAGATCCCTTCATGAAAGTATAAGAATTAATTTTTCATAGAATCAGAGAAGAATGAAAATATATACTTGACAAATAGAGTCCCATCCTTTAACTAATTCCTACAAGAAACTCATCTTTCACTCTAACAGATAATATAACTTAAAAATAATATTCTATTTATCTTATTTATATAGGGTATAAAAAAATTAATTTATAATTCATCTAGAAGAATTTTTTAAAAACACTACATTATTCAATCCAGGACATCATGTGGTCCAGTGGATGGTGATACACCCTTGTCACCCATCGGTTGCAGGTTCAAGTCTCCCAGCCTTGCCGGACGTGACGGGTTGTCGCCGGACCTCCAGGTTGTCCATTCTATGGAAATCCAAAAATAATCTCAAACTAAAATTTTCCAAAATACTTCTTTCCAAACTCACAGTCCAAAATTTATACGTAATATAAACACAATGAAGATCCTTTTTCCCACGGAATAACATGTGAACACCCTCATCATGTATTATTTTAAAACATGGTAACATCCTAAATTACCATAAAACATTCTTTATTACATTCATGCTACCTTATTCGTTATATAATACTTGATATACTCCTTCTATCCAAAAATTTTGTAAACTCTAACACTGATGGAATATACAAATCATTAATCAGTATTAAGGTAGTCAAGAATATCCAATATAATTTACCCAAATTAGCCATCTCTTATTCCAAAATCAGTACCTCAATATTAGAAACATATTAAGGTATATCATTCTATAAACCATGTATTTTCCAAAAAGTTTAACACACTATAGAGTCACCTTTACTAGTACCATAACATCTCAAATCATCAATGAAATAGTACTGCAGTACAATCCTTATTTATTTCCAGTACATCATTGATACAACATTTAAATAAAATAATTCTTTAATAATAATATAAGAACACTAAGCATTACTCTTCATCTATTGTAGTATCATAACTTGATTATTATCCAATAGTATCATTTGTGGGATTGTCTGATGACTTGAACATTGATTTGTGTAATGTCCCCACTCCTTTCAGATGAAGCATTGTACATTTGAAACCTTTTTCTTACCCTTGCAGTCACGTACTTGGTGTCCTTTTCCTCCACACTTATAACATACTCTCATTCCCTTCAAGCATTTTCCAAGGGGATTAATTCCACAGTTATCACATATGGGAAAATACTTCTTTACCTTATTCCCTTTATATGTCCTTCTCTCTACCATCCTTTCCTTCTCTGGCTTCCCTTCAAAGCCATAGGACTCCAAGAATTATTTACTTATCTTATCAACACAAGATATTATCTCTTCATATGATGATAATACGTGGGAGACTATTTCCCTTATAAACTTTGGCTTAAGTCCATCAAAGATATGATCCTTCTTACTCTTTGGATCACGCTTATTGCTGGACTTCTCATTCCTTATAATGGGGGCCATTTCTAAACATTGGCATACACTAGATTAGTTTATGAATAGAAATACCTAATCCCAAACTTTTAAAACACTTAACATAAATTAAAATGTTTATAGATATAATCCATAATCATAAAAATGTCTTCTTTGAAGAAGTATATACTCATAAACCCTTCATAATGGTTTGTAAAGAAAAAGAGAATTATCATAAGCATATCCCCCCGGAGTTTTGTAACCAAGAGTGCCGCAAGGCCCGTTATCGTGCACTAGTTCCCGTTTGAGTCTTGCTCAAAGCTGTGTTTTCGGGGTTTACCCCTAGGTACATATGTGTCATAGCTGCCTTTACCTTCTCGTATCCAGATAGGGATGTATTGCTCAGAAAACTCACAAAATATCTACAATATCAAAATTATAGGAATTTCTTCTATACTAATCCTCAAAGTCTATCTTAGGGCTACGTGCTCTAATCAAAGTTTATCTAAATCTAGCTTCCAAGGTTATTACTAATCTTCCTCTGATACCAACTATAATGCCCCAACCCCAGTTACCCAGATTTGGTGCATTATTTTAATACATTGGCACGATTACAAGGAATCATGTCATAAAGGACCGATCAGTTTAGCAGTCTTGGAAAATAGATTACATTCATGAATGTTATGTTACACTTCATCACATACAAAACAATATAAATAATCCTTCACGAACACCATTATTCCCTTGGCTTAACCCTGCATGTTAATCACAATACACTTCTTGGAATCATGGGAAAAATAAAACATAGAAAGTGGTGATCTCAAATGCTTAGTAAGGATAACAATACAGCGGAAACTTTCATAAATAATCATAAACATTTAAGGCAATGTATAACTAAAACAAAATCCTTTTAAACTTGAACTTCAACATAATATGGCAAAAATAAAATGAAGTACTTCCATTTACTTATTCACATTGATATTATACTAGTAGAATAATCACATGAAATATTACTAACCAGTTTCATAATGATGGAATGCATAATTACAGACTATCATAACCACGTAGCCAAGGCCTCGTGCCAGGACTACAAATAAGATTTCTTCAAGGCCTCAGGCCAAGACACTAGTTTTTCTCATGAGACCTACCGTTGCATCGAGGAGCTGTAGAGGGCTCCACCCATCACATACTAAGTCCAATGCATTCCTCATATGAACAGGTTTAAACATAACATAAACATTCGTATTAAAACTAGCATACTAAATGTCAATACTTTCTCCATAAACCATGAATGGTATAAAAATAACGCATCCACAGTCAAACATATCACAAATCCGTCAATACAATATGAATGTTTTATATCATAATAAATCAACTTCAAATAAGATTAAAATCCATCAAAGGATGTTGAAATAGATGAAATCAAAACTATTTGAGAGAAATATCTCTTTTTTGAAATCATTGAAAAGTCACATATTTATAAAGGAATTAATTTAAAAGATATTTTTGAATCAAAGTGACCCATACCACTTTCAATCTTTTGAAAATAGATTTCATTTCAAAACATTCATTTCCATATAAATAAGGACCTTAATATAATTTTGAAAACATGGAAATTAATTAAAAATATTTAGAAAGTTAAATCTTTAAAACATTTAATATTATGATCTTGATAAATAGTACCTTTCACAAATTCTTAAAATATTCATTTTAAAATTATTTAAAAGCCACATAATTATAAAATAAAAAAATTAATTTCAAAATATTCTTATAATTTTGTAAGGGAAGCTTCGACGATTTTATAATGGTGGAAAATTACTGCACCCGCCGTATAAGTAAAAAAATACATTCTTACCTTAATTTTGTCGAAAAGGTTAAAAAGGACCTTGTTTGGAAAACGATGGAAATATTCCTTTATAAACATTTTATAAAAATTCAAAAAGGTTATAAATGACTTTAAACTATAGTCTATAAAATATTAATAATGTTTTGAAATACAATTTTAAGAAAAGTGGATGTGGATGATAAAGAGTTCCGAGTAGATAATTACGTATAAACAACTTGGATAATGAAGAGATTGTGAAATAAACCCTTAGCAACTCAGTAAATTATGAAACATACACCCCATTAAAGAGGTTTCATACAATTAATATGTAAATACACATAAATTAAAGTGTATTACACAAATAATACAATTATGGGCATTACATACACCACACAAAAGTTAATAGTGGCAATATGGAAAGAATCTCACGGAAATAAGGAGTAAGATGAAAACCCCTTACCTTGTACTTTTCCTTGGTTGAGGGTAGATTAGCCTCCTGTATAATAATTAAATAATTGTTATTAAATTATAAAATAATCATAGATATATATAAATATGATATCATATATGATCTTTTAATATTGTTTTGTTAATAATATTTTAGTTTTATCGTTGGTTTTGGTGTTAACTGATTCGTTTTACTTTATATGATTTGTTATGTAAGATGTGTTTGTTATGGATAGGTTATATCATATTCATGTATAGAATAATATCAAGTCCTTAAAAATTACTTTTAATTATCAAATGACAATTATTCATGAATGGATATTATGGGGAAATGAATCTCATCACGTTCATGGAGACGGTAATCCATACGTACGCACGAACGCTACTTCCATTTCACTTTTCATTTTAAAAGGAATAAAAAACAAATGATACAAAGGTATATTATTATTTCATTATAATATATTTTCTTATATATGTTACTTAATTTCATTAACACCCCCTTTATATGTTCCATGTACGGTATGAACGAGTCATATCACTTTCAGAGGGCAGTAGTCTTCACTTCCTCAAATGAAATTATCCTATATATGTAAAACATGAAATGAATAATGGTATGCTATAAAATTGAATTAAATAAGCTTATATATAAAATATATATAATTAATATCATATTTAATTATAGTTCCATCATAATGGTCATCGTGAGAGGTGGTAGGAGATAATTGAACAATCATCATTTCATAAGGCGTTTGGTTTCCATCCACATGAACATTATGTTCATCACCCATTAGATGGAGGTGTGTGTAAGTGTAGTTAAAATACATATCATAACAATATCTTAGTATATTTAGGATACTGGTTTTTTTACAAAATAAAAAAATAAGAAGAGTTTAGGGGTTGGAGTAGTAAAATAAAAGAAAAGAAGCTAAGAGAAAACATTACGTTTAATTTGGGTAACTCCCTTTCGTTTGAACCAAATATTAATATTGAAATGACTTCTGCCTAAGGTAAGGATTATAGTAGGAGGAGAGGGATGTAGAGAGCATAATTGTTCAGAGTTGGGAAGATCCAAAAGGTTTTAGAGGTGTGAGGAATTTTTTAAAAGTGGTGTCCTTTTATAAGGGGGAGGAGGGGCTCTTTAGGAAAAACTTAAAATATTAATTTATAATAAATTAATATTCGGTTTCTAATGGATCCAATGTGGACTATTAAAATTATAAGGTGGGGATGGGTCGAAATCATTTCAACCAATAGATTTTATACAGGTTTGGGTCATTATATTAACCTTATCTTTTAGTTTTAACTCTTAGTTAATTAGTTTGACATTTACCTTGTAACATGGTATTTTTATATTATATAGTTAATAAACATACTATATACCTCCAAGAAACCCCCAAGTGGTCCATTAATGATACACATATCATGATACAATTCCCTTGGCCGAACATTATATTATTATGAATTTAATATCAATTAAAAATATAATATTTGTTTTAAAAAATCTTTTATGTCAATGTTGACACTATTTGGTATTTTATTTTTTTGAAAATCATAACAGCATGATTACTTAGAAAAAAGTTACTTACATAAATCCTAACATGTAATAATTAGTTTAATTAATTAAAAGTCTAAAATTATATTTATTTGGTTATTTATAATATCAATTATTTTAATATTTTACTAATAAGGTAATTACTTCATCATCATTGTGTCATAAATAAATTAAATTATTTAATGTCTAAAAATTATAAATAAAATACCATTATGTAGGAAATAGTATTATATTTCTAATTAATATTTAGAGTTGAAAATATAACATATATAACCCTATGTAAAAAATGTTTTTCTAAAAGATATAGGCTTATGTCATTTTTTGTATTTACTTTAACTTCATTAATATAAAGTGTCATTATCACTTACAAGTGGATCCATGGGGTCCCATAATCTACCCAAAGATGAACATGGTCAGACATGTATCAACCAATAGGGTTAAGACACATTTTAGGGTAATTTATTATTATTATAATATTATTTTTTACCCTAATTTACAGGATTTACCTTTTAACCATGGTAAATAAAATATTTACCGAAATAATTATTCAAAATATCTAAAAATAAAAGTTACCTATTTAAAAAATTTGTACATACTAATTATAAATATGGATTCCATTTTTCCAAATTCAAAACACAGAAGTGGTAGAATTTAATTTAAAATTAATTTCCACTATCAAAACAAAAAGCGTGTTTTTAAGAGATAATATCTATCAAAAGATTGACAGTTGTTTATGTCTGGTTTAAATGTGAAATTATGTATAATGACCAACATTGTATTAAATGGTAAAACTTTATTCTAAATATAATTTAAAACCACTAAAATTTATAATTTATCACTATTAATTATTTTGATTAAAAAAGTTGTTTTAATTAACATTTAGTAATTTTCACTATTCATAAAAAATTGAATGTTTTCTGAAAAATACCAAAATTTAACCCAAGGATAATTTCGATATTCATAATCCAAAAATGAATTCAATTATGAAAGAGAAAATTTATAAAAATTTCAAAAAGTGGGTATTACTATTCATAACGGCTATTTTTATTGGTCACGGTGTGTTAGAATTTCGAAGTTGCGTACAATGCAAGCTATTGCATTATTCAAAGTGAAACGTACAGTGTAAACTTGGGGTGTTACAAGAAAGTGATGGATTAATGGAATGGTAAGAGCCTAAAAACCATAAATCTACTTTTTTTTAAAAAAAATAATTCATTTTATATGAATGTAATATGATATATTTTTTGTTTCACGACCCAATAAGTAATGTTGGGGAATTCTTTTATTATCTATGAATATAAGTAAGTATAATTAAGTGAAGAGTCTTAATTATATAAGAAAATATTAATCATTTGGTTATGATTTAATAAATCTATAATTCATTTCTTAATATATGAAATAAATAAATACGAATTAATTTTTTATGCCTGATGAACTAAATTCATCTTTATTGGATCATAAGAACCATAAAATTGTGAAGAGTATTTTCATCAATCTATAACTATTATCCAAAACCATAATTCTTTTTAAATGACATCCAATATAATAAATTAAACTAGAAACCTCTGAATTCATACCATTGGATGACCATTAATATTTATTTTTCAAAATTTGTACCTAAAAACAATGACATATTAGCTAGGAAATCACGTAGGCTAGTGGTAGGTGGTAAGCCCTTATCATATAGTGGTCATGGGATCAAGACCTATGGCATATTTTGATGCGATGGATTATCATCCAACATGTGTTTTGTCTATTTTCTAAACCATGTTAATATAATTCCTATAACATTTACAAAAATATGCCTCCTTGGAATTAAATTAATCGTTGAATAAATGTTTCACTAAGATTTTCAAACAACCCCATTTTATAAAAGTTAAATAATCTTATTCAAATATTATTAAATTTACATTAATTATCTTATTAATACTTAAAGGGTATAATTACCTTTAAAATTATATCTATAAAATGTAATTTAATTATTCCTCAAATAAATTTCCAAATAAAACATATGCTTCAGTTATCTATGAAAACAAAATAGATGATTCATAAAGTATTTATATTAAAAAAACATCAAAATTGGGTTGTCGAATACATTGATCATATGATCAACCATCAAAAAATAAAAAACTCTTTGTAGTTATCACCACTTCTCTAGATTTCCCAATATCATATATATTAGTATAAAATGATTTTTCTAAACCTTTTATATTTTTATCATGATGATTTCCACTTTGTGTATGAAATTTTATACATGCATCATTATAATTCCAAACTCATTTTATCCACACAATATGACTATTGACATCTTATTTTCTATCTCATTCTTGAATGTTTCTAACTATTTTCTTTGTAGTCATGAACATTGTGACCAAGCTTACCACACAGGTAACACTTTCCAAATCCTAACATACATAGCACAAAATTTATTTTACCACACATGAAACATGTTTTTGGATTACCTCTAGGATTTCTAGTAGGTTTATTCTCTATTTCTTAAAAATTTGACAATTTATTACTCATTTTATCTCATGGAACAAAATTGTTAGAAAACACCATCTCAACTTTCTCATCTCAACGAATAGATTTCTCTTATCATTTTTATTCTCGTACAACCAAAGACATTCTGATGCTTCATTTTAATCCTAAGTAATATATTTTGATTTTAATATCAATGTTTTAAAAAATATAGTACATACAAGGATATCCTAGTATAATTTTCTTCATTTTTAGACACAGAATATTTATCATTTTTTCACAATTCCAAATTTTTTTTATCTTCATTATAAATCAAAAAGATTTTTGAAAATATTTCTTGAGGAAAATATAATTAAATGTTTCTCATTACAAAGTATCAAGATCATATTTATCCATTTTACTCATAAAAAAAGACCAACCTAGATCATCTTACCATTGAAATTGATAAATTGAAATAATTACATTTTTATGATCTGAACACTAAATGAATAAATTGTGTTTTTCAAGAGCATTGATCAATACTCCTGCTACCATAGGGACATATTATCTATATAAATATGGTGGATGTGGCCCCATGAAATGATCGACTATAAAAATATTCCAATGTGGTAGATCTGGATTCAATATTCCTTGGATACCACCACTATTTATATCATGCTTCAACAAATATAAAACTACAAAAAATTGTTTTGTTCCTCTTCTAACCATCTCAACATCCAAATTTGGAAGGATATTTTCTTCTTGGTTCCTTCCCACTATAGCTCCAATATTCCCTGTCTAGAAAACCATTCTAAAAAACACTATTTAGGTAAATCCTTAAAGTGATCATAAAATATTATATCAATTCTTATTACTTCTATGGTAGAACAATTAAATGGAATGATATTAACATTACCAAACCCTCTAGATTTATCTAATCCATCCTCTGATACCAAATATGATAACCCAACTATAAACATTGCATAATTTTTATTTTTGGATCTTAAATTAATTCTCATAAATTTGATTATTTTTCTAGTTTAATGTTTATAAGAATTTTTGAATAAAAAATACATAAAAAATAATAAAATCTAAATTCAACATAACTGATTATTATCTATATCTTCATAAATATATAACATTTAAAATAAATCATGATATATTTTCAGGGAAAATCTAAACAACATTCAACATTATTTCTTACATTTCCTTAACCACCATTAACCCCTCTAAAAACCTTTTTTAAATGTTGGATGAAAACAAAAACATTAGTAAAGAACATAAACATAAATAAAACCATTAGTATGGTAGAAGACCTGAAAATTCATATATCATTTACCTTTACCTGAAATGCTATTGGAGGGTATGATGTAAAATATTTTCACATGAAAAATAGATAAATTTGATTCTCAAATAAATACTTTAAAACCCATATAAAGAAATTAAAATCAACAATTTTTCTGAATTTGAAATTTATATTCAGAACAATCTTTTAATTAGGACAAATATACAATCAACATTCAATTTAATCATTAAATAATTCATTGAAGAGTGATAATGGGGAAAACCCATCATATAATCTATATCAGTCACACCCTTTTTTCATGATCCATAATAGGGCTCAATAATTCATATAAGCTATATCAGGATCTATAATATCATATAATTTTAAAGTACCATATAATGAGTGATTTCTTTATTCTTTCACTATTTAATCATACAAATTTTTAAAAACCTTTTCAGACATTTGAGAAGATGAACTTTTGATTTCAAAATACACATTTCATTTAAAAACCCATTTTCAATATTAAAATACCCTTTTATTTTGAAAAAGTATCAATACCAAAATACCCAAAAAAGGAACAATGTTTTTTTATGAATATTACATAAAATATTTTAGAGGATAATATAAATGAAATAATATTCATGAAAATTGAAACAAAAATCATCATCATAAACATTAAAATAGTATATTCTCCTTTCTGTTTGTGAAAATGTTCCTTACAAAAACATGTAAAATTATTTCATTGGAATAAAAATTGTGTCAATGTAAAGTTGGAATAATATTTTAATTATTAATATTATATTTCTATATAAAAGTTTCATAAAATCTTTTAAAAAAACAAGGTCATTAAAAATAAAGAGTTGGAAGGAAAAAACAATAAATGATTTTTTAAAATGAAATATCCAATATCATATTGGAAGTAATTTAATATTAATACACTTGAAAGTATAATATAAAAAAACATGATAATATTAATATTCAAAAAATAACTTTGTAATGGGTATGTATATATACCTAAAAAAATAATATATGTGCATAACATCAAAATATGCTTCAATGTAAGGAATTTTTTTCAAAGTCCCCTACTGTGATTATGAATTGTCGCATGTTTCTATATATTCCTAAAATATAGTTTTATATTAATTATTTAATTTCATAACAACCATTTAATGTTTATAATTACTTTTATTTCTATTATTAACAGATTATATACAGTTGCTTTATTAATTATGCTTACATTGTATGTTTTCACCATATTGGGCTTATATATTTAGAGTGATGAATGTAGTTAACCTATTGTAAAAGAGGTCATTATATATAAATATTTTTAATAATAATTATGAAATATTTTTCATATTTATTCCTAAATTATACATTTAAAAATAATCATCAATGAAATATATGAAAAATTAACTATGTTTCAATCATTCAGAAGATGTGTCATATGTGTACATGAGTAACTTTTCCATTTTCATATGATCATTATATAAAAAAGGTAGGTAATATATTATAGTTATATAATGATAATAACATCATATATATATTATTCGATATTTATATTTATCATCCATGTGGTGTGGTGAAGAAAAGTGATTCACATCTCTTTGTGAAGTCGGTTACCCACATGCAGACAAACGATGTTATCATCATTATGTGAGTGAAAAGGTAAGAAATAGAATATTATCTTACCTTATAAGAATGATAAATATTTAATAAAAATATTAAATATTTCATTTATTGAAAAAATAATATTTAAAATTTTCTATATCACCTTCCATTTGAATGTTTCTTTAGTAATTAACCACATTAATTCGTGTGGTGGTTGTCTGCTATAATCACTTACAACATTATTGTATATCCTATGAAATAAAAGTAATAAATTTATATATTATATAATAATTATAGATGTAATATGATATTATAAATATTATAAATAAATCCAACATCATACCCAACCATGAGTGATGGTAATGGAAAAACAAATGGCATCGGTTCCTGAGGCAGTATACCAACATACACATGAATAATGATTTAATAAATCATTTTATGGAAGTGGGGATGGAAAAAGGTCATGAATTTATTATAACAAAATCAGAATATATTTAATATACTATTTTTTATATCAATATTTTTTTATACTAATTGAATGAAGTGGAAAGACAAATAATATGAAGATGAAAGTTGAAGAGTATTACCTCTTATTTGGGAATCGTCATTAGGATTGAAACAAACACATCATACGTTTGATTTATATACAGAATAATTCTTGTATGATTATAGGAGAGATTTTTTTATGTGGGTTGGTTAGATTCTGTGTGAACCAAATAGTTTTTGTGGTGTGAGATATAGAGGAGAGGGTTGCCTTTTATATGTGAAGTTATCACATGTAATTTCATGAAAATATTCAATAATATCAATGTTTTTATCATGCCAAGGGATTCAAAAATGGGGTATTCTAAATCCTAGAAGAGATATTATTGAAGTATTTTTAGAAAATGGGAGATGTTAATATTTTTAGGTAATTTTAAACATTTATTTTCATTTATTAACATTCTACTAAATCCATTTTTATCTTAACAAAGGAAATTAATTTTTACTGTTTTCACTATTCATTTAAATAGAAGATTTAGTTAAACTTTTCAAAAGCTATAATTTAATTGTTTCCAAATTTGGAATCTATTAATATAAATTTATTTAACATTACTAGAAAATTTTAATTTAAATAAATCATGTAGACCTGAACATAAAGTGGAATTTGAAAAAGAAAATGAGAAAATCTTTACAATGTATTTATAACAATATTCAATATAAAAAATATTCCAATTCTATAAATTATAATTATAGATATAATATGCAACTAATTTTACCTTAATCCTAATTCCAAATATATATTATCATTATAAATAATTAAAAATAGAAATAATTTTAAAATTATAATATAGTATTTTTCACTTTTCATAAAAAAATCAATCATTTTATAAAAATAGCCAAATTTTACTAAAATATAATTTAAAATGATGAATTAAAAATTAATTTTATTTTTATAAATAACATTTTCTAAAATTTGGTACTTTTTATTTACAGATATATGTGCAATACGCTACTAAAACATCTTTTAAATGATTCTTATATTATTTGTTATTAATAGATTACCATAATTTTGTTAGTGTAGTTAAGAAAATTAGCACCCTCTAATTTTATGTCTTGGAAATAATGGTATGATATATTATCTTTCATTTAGATTTAGGGTTTCATGTTTGGCATGTAATAACCGTATTTTTATATAATGAACATATATTTTAAATTTAGGAATAATTCCTTATCATATACCTATTATGGATTCCAAATCAAGTAATTGATGTTTTATGGGGTGTCTGGGAAATATTTGGTGCTTTAAACCCAAGAAGATCGAGAAAGTAATTGGGTCCTATGGTTGGTTGAAACCGTGTGATCTAATCAGCGTAGTTTTCCCTAACCGTGAAATGATTTTCATAGAGAAAAGAAGGGCAAATGGATTTCCCTAACTATGCACCAAGGGTTTCATAGCTATGTTTATTTTCTATAGTTTTCAAGAGATAAAAATAGATTAATTGTAATATGTTTTCTCAAACCTTGTGTCCTAACAATTTTGTTCCCCTCTTGAGGTAATGAGGTGCACTTAGTTCAAACATGGTTTGTCCTATCTTGAAGCCAAATTAGTGATACCACATTCTTTTTGGGTAAAATAACTAAATTTCTTTAAAATCTATTATACTTACACATCCATTTCATTTTTTTCATCCATAGGGTAGGATTTCTCCCTTTCTCCATGTTGGAGCTCTCAAAACTCTTTTGAGATAGTTTCTTCAATTTCATCATCATCTGAACTCCGATTCAATCAATGTTGGTCTCATTAGATATAGATAGCTATGTTCTTAAATCCTTAGGCATTGTTCAACATTTTTATTCTTTTATAAAAATATATTTTTATGTAGTATTATATTCCCTATATTCAGGGATTTAGTTCATTCTTCTATTTTTTTATGATCCAAGTCAAACTAGAGGCTCATACCTGGGGAAAGGAGTGTTATAATTTTTAGGTAGGTGGTATATGAAAACCCCTCATGTATCACCATTTTATAAAATTTTTTCGATGTGAAAATTATTGTTTCACGAAAAATTACTTATTTAATTCATATTCAATGATTACAATCATTATTATTTAATTCTCAATCTCTTTTTATACATGTTCACTTCACTGTTGGAGGCAGACAGCTTAATGACTTCCACCCAAAGCATGGTGCTACCTTAATTATTCCCTCACAACCAATGTGTATTTATCAATTATGTCAGTTTGGTGTGTGGATTGAACCTAATAATGGTAATAAATATTCATTTAAAAGAATCATTAATTTTTATATGGCTATCAGGTCTATAGTTATCACATAAACCATATATTGTAAGTGATCCTACTTATCAATGAATATTAATTTGTTAAATGAAATATATACGGGTAGATATCACTTTTCCTAGTAAATTAAATTTAATTTAAAATGGTTTTATTAATATATTATTCCTTTTCATGAATATGAAATATAAATAAATGAACCTAGTAAATAAATTTTCATGAATGTAAAAAATGTTTTCATTTATTATTTCTCATTGTCACTCAGTATGGAAGGAAATGAGATGATTCATTAAAATTATTAAATGGTATGATTGTTACATGGGTAAAAAATAAATATTTCTTTATTTATAAGGTTCCTAATGTATATGGAATTTTTTCTATTAAAATAAGTGTTCATAATTGATCCATTATTAGATTCCGAAGGGAATTTATTTAGAACATAGAAGAAACATTTCCAATTCAAGGAGCCTATTTCCAAGGGATATAACCAACATGGAACATTATCCTTGTCTACTAGTAGATACCAAGTACGATAACTTTGGATCCCTTCCCTATCTCCCAGATATTAGGATGCCTTGGATACACTCCTTCGATCTGGATTAATGTATTCATACTGGGAAGCACGTAGAGGCCATGTGGCCACCAGAATGGGGAAACATTGAGTGGAAGATGGGTTAAGACATCACAAAGTAGTAACAAAAGGGGTTTACTTTCCTTTTATCATCATTTGGGAATATATAAATTATATTTGGAATATATTGTTACATGGTCATATGTGATGCCTGGGAGTATCATACCCATATCTGCGGTACAAACATTGTTTCCTAGAATTGGGAAGATTTTGTCCTATATTTTGGTTTTTATAATTGATATACTATTAGTATTGGGAGATTCACATGAATAATGGTATTTCATATGATTTGTGGATATTTTAACATATTTTGATATGACAGAGACAATTATTAAATGGATCATTATAGGAACCTAGATTTCACATGCCATGCATCTGTGATGTCGTAAAGGTTCATTTTACTACCTTCTATGTTTGTGTTGCATGTGATTATTGAGTGATCCATGGTTTTTATATATGCCTATTCTTATAACATCATCTTTAGGGTAATTGAATTGTTTATTTATAATGATATCAATAATCTAAATATTTTATCCGTATATATGTTGGTGGTGGAATTTTATGTAGTTGGTTTCTACCCTTGATAGCTTTGTACCATTGGTTATATGAGCTGGGCTTTGGATAAAATTGAGTGCCTAAGAGTTTCAAATAATGATGTTTTTATGCCCTCATGGATTGGATGAGGTATTTTACCGAGTCAAGCCATCTTGTATCACTCGTTAGATTCTATGATAAAATTTTGCAAGAAATAATTAATATAAAATGAGTGTCTTTTCCAGTAATAGTGTATGGGCCTTTTTTGGGAATGCTGGTCCATTTAAACTATTCCTCAATATATGTATGCCAGTAAATCAAAACTTTAAATGTAAAACATTGAAATATAAAGTAAAATGTTTTCAAATAAATGAATATGCAATTTATAATTGAAACATAACTTATTGGGACACCTGTAACTCAATTTCAAACACTTACCAATACAGGTGGCTTCTAAAATGGTAGTTGAGGTAGTATACCTTGGATACTGAGAATTTTTTATTTTATCTTTTTCCAAAACATTGTTTTATACTTCCAAAATCTTCTGAGGTGTGTGATTATTATTTCTAGAGCTATGTTACAACGACTCCCTCTAGTCATGTTCTAGGAGGGTGGAAATGACCACGCTTCGGAGGTGGTGGGATTAATGCCACTGGTGATCCCTTTGATAATACCACCCAAGGAACCACCTATTATTCCAAATATGGGCACAATTTCTCATCTGTAAGATAGTTTGCTGTCTCTAATGAATTCTGTGCATTTTACTCCATAACCTACAAATACTATGGAAGATATGACTCATGAGTTACAACAATATAATCCTCCAATAATTTTCTGGTTTGTAAGTACTTAGGTTATTCAATCATTAATAGAGGACACTCTTTCTATCTCCATGCATATGGAGAAAAATCCATAAGGTATGGTTAATCACTCCACCTATATGCTGTATTATGTAGCCATGTGCTAGTGGGATGTGATTACTCAGGCTATTAGTCATCAGGGCATAGTATGGTTGGACTTCTAGACTATCTTGTATGATTACTTTCTTTTCAGATTTTGAGAACCGACTGGTCCAAGGAGTTCATGCACCTAGAGCATGGAGATATATCTTTTATAGACTGTTCAGAATTTTTTAGTAAGTTTCAATAGTTTGAACCACTTCTAGCTGGTGATGATCTGTCATGATCATGACGGTTCAAGGATGGGATCATGTATTCCATCCTCTCATTGTTAAATGCATTTCATTAGCCATGATATTTGAGAACATCCATAATTCTATTATCACCATGTTCAACCTGAGAGATTCTGACAATACCAGGTACAGAGGCTAGGTGTCTTAACAGGACAGTAGTTCATCTAGTAGGTATAATTTTACCCTTGAGGATTCTCTTAATAGAATTGGCATCTAGAGTATCTACCATCGTAGCTTCATTATATGCTATAAATGTGGACGATTATGGAATCTAAAGACTACATTTTATAAAGACCCTCTTGAGTTCTATGTTTGCATTTGTATGTGTCATATTCATAGATTTCTCATTCATTTACACATATTTCTAGGGTAAGAGAATCGACACCATCTTCACCTTCAGGCGCAGGATTAGTTTCACCACATCATGAAACTATTTATCAAATCATTGAAAATACTGGTTGAGGAGAAGATCATGGCCAAAGCAACCATACTTCTTATTTTTAGAGAACGTAGAGCAGATCATTTCATGTTAGTCTAGATATTGCCCATGGTCATGGATCATGTTAGTTTTATGTATTATATTTGAATCTCAAGGATCATAGTGCACTATCATCTATCATATGTGGTACTATTCAAGTAGCCTCCACTATTATAAGGACCCAGCCTTAATCATTACATAATATTGATTTATGTCCATAATATAACATTCAATCACATCAAGGATATTTTTAGGTTTAGATATTCAGGTAATTAGGCCATAACTCATACATAAAAACTCAAATATTACAAAGTAGACACTTCTACTCACAATACATTCATTCTTAAAAAAATGATTACAAAGAAACATGGTTTTCTTTTATGAATAATCATTTTAAATTTTCATTGATCTAATCCTTGACTCTATTCTCTTTTAAATCACGTGAAAAATATTTAAAAACATGGTATATATATAAAAATCTTAGTAATGGATACACAAATAAGGAAAACTATTAGTCCAGTGGAAACATGTAAACCATGGAGACATTATCATAAGGTAATACTTTTCCCCTTTGAGAACTGGTAATTACACGTCACTGAATATAACATCATTTCTTACCTTTTTTAAAGAAAATTATTACCTTAAAATCCATAGAAGGAAACATATAACATATAAAGGTAACATTTAACATAATCATACTTAAATAGAATAGCCATAGTTTCTACTTCCACACATATCACTATTAAAAATGGAATATCCAGAAGACTGACTTCCAATCCCAATGTATTGGAGGTTATAATGTAACCACCATTCCTTGGTTTATCACAGAACCACCCATCATTTATTTATCAAAAACCCACCATTAATTATTTTCTTACACAACCACCCATCAAATATCAATTTAACATTATATTATTATAACATATAAAATATTTTATTTATCAACATTTCACTCATAATATTTTATTTGCCATCACAAGAAAATATTTAAGGATATTAAAATTGTAAATCCATTATCAAAAAACACTTTAAATTCCAAATCACTCAAAAATGGAATAAGGGATTTATTTCCCTTGTAAAAACATTATATATTATAGAGGAATCCAAATATCAAATAATAGTTATGGCGGTGTAGAAGTCGTTGTTGTATTATACGTTAAAAGAATTCCTTTATTTGTTTTCTAAATTGCTTGGTATAAAGGGATTCCATTTGAAAATTGATTCCAGAAATTTAAATTCAAAGGGTTTTATTATACACCATATGAAAAAGATCTTTTATAATATCAAAATATACCTCAATGAAATGTGATTGAGATGATGTCTCATACCTAGAGTCTGACTCATCACGTACAATATTTATACTCGTGTATAATAAATACAGATTAATTTTTACATTTTTAAGAACATTTTTCAAGTTTATTATTCATTTTTAATAACATATTATCTAATTATATCAATTTCATAATTATTTAGGTTCATATTTGATGTTTTATAAAAATTCAGTACTTGAGTTGAAAATGAAGTTGTTATGAATTAAATTGTCCATGTGGTCATAATTTCATCATCTCAAAAATAATATTCATGAAATAATAATAATAATCATACATCAATTATACTTTTTAAATAAAACCATTCATTTATGGAATGAAAAAATAATCAATGTTATAATTATAAAGATGGTAGGTTGTGCGTTCGCATGAGTAACATTTCCATTTGTCATTGATCATTATGGAAATAAGGTAATTATTATTTTATCTTTCTATAATAATTATAATATATATAAAATCATATAAATTATTTAAATATACATATATATATATCATAAAATTGATGTGTTGAATAAACATGATTCACATCGCTTCGTGGATGTTATAGTTCACACGTACGCATGAATGATTTTATCATTTTTGTGTACATGGAAAGTAAGAATGTAATTGATATATTCATATCATATAAGATTAATATTTCATGAATATCACATATGAACATTAATTCCATTATTATATCCTGTCATGAGAGATTTCTATGGAAAATTAATTAGATTAGTTTGTGGAGGTGATAGTTCACACATATGTATGAAGGATTAATTTCTTTCCCATGTAATGGAAGTGGAGATGGATTTGGGAGATGATATTTACAAAATAAGATACCTGTATATTCAAGATACAGGACTTATTATTTCGTATTGGAGGAATAATTTTTGAACTAAGTGAAGAAGAAGTAATGTAGAAATTCTTAATGAAAACAGTATCTCTTCTTCGGTTGATCACCGTTGAAGAATAGATTAATTCCTATAAAAAGGGTGTTCTGACAAAACTATGGGCTAAAGAATCTGGGGAGGGATTCTCAAAAGAATTTTGGGCAGATCTTGGCCAAAAAATGGTTATGTAAGTATTAATATTAGAGAAGAATCCATACCATTTTATATGAGAGGGGAGGGGCAGCCTTCAAATCTCTTAAAATATTAAATTATTTTTTTAATTCAAATGTATCGAACATGGATAATGTAGAATCTAATATTTGTATAGTTCAAAATCCTCTAATCTATTAATTTTTAGACATTTTTGAATTTTTTTTAAACCATATATTTTCTGTTTAACATTATTTTTTATCTTTTAATTTTAATTGTGGTAACAATATTTTAAATATTAAGAGGTAATAAATTTTAATTATGTAGGGTCAATTTCCCATAATTGGACACATAATGAAATTTTAGACCTTATTATAGACACTTTATAATTTTCTAGGGTTGTTAGGTTTTTTAAATAATTTAATAAATTAATATTTTTTATAAAATATCAATTATATCAATTTTTACAAAATTCATTTCATTGAATTAATATATAATCCAAAGAGAGAGTTTGTAACGCCCCGGTTCTGGAATCCACACAGAGGCGCCCCATACCCAGTTGGTCACATGCCCTCATGAAAATTTCCCTAAATTCCAGAGGCTACAGACTAGCAGCGAGGTCCTTGGATTTGATTTTGGGGAAACTATGCCCTCATTGGAAGAGTACACAGCGAAAAAGAGATATAATAAAACATAAAGGAAGTAGTAAACAATCCATACACAAGTGAACAGCGGAAGACTAAATATGATAAACAGCAGGAGCACATATATATAGAAATGATGCATGATACATATATATCTAGGAAAGTATCCAAACAAGTCAAAATTCTGAATAAAATACTAAACCAAAGTACAAAAGAAAAACATATAAGACAACGCCTCAGCATCGCCACCCTCGGCTTGGTCCCATGCTCTCCAGCTCCAATGCAATGACGTACCTGAAGTAGAAGGGTTCATGACCTTATCTATAACTGCAACAATATAATCTTTTTGGGCCCAAAAGCATGACCCAAACAGGGTGTGAGACTAAATCCCAGTAGGAAACCACCCGAAGATATGTGCCTAATAGTTAGTGAGCATATGGAAGGTAATAGTATAGTAAGCAGTAAATAGTAACCAGTAAACAGGACGATACACAACAGTAAACAATCCACAGATCAACAAGAAGTAGTGAAGAAAACAACTAACCACAAACCTGAATCCCTCTAGGATGTACTCACAGCCATCCCCCCTAGTCATATCCAAGAAGGTATAATAACCCTCTAGGCAGTACACTCAGCCTAACCCCTCTGGTTTGGTCATATGAAAATTATAACTCTCTGAGGAAGCATGCTCATTCAATTTCCCTCTTAGTCTAAGTTAGTCAGGGACTCTCTAAGGAATATGACGTGGTCTATTCCCCTTATAGACCCAAGGCCTAGAGACTCTCTGAGGAAGATCACTTGTTCAATCCCTTATATAGCCTCAGGTCGATCTCAAACTCTCTGAGGAAGCTCACTTGGTCAATTACTCTTATATCCTGTAATGGTTTAAGGAAATTCAAACAAAACACAGACTCTTCGAGGAAGCTCACTCGGTCTACCCCTGTATAGTCTATAAAGCTCAAAAATATAGGAGGAAGCTCACTCAGTCTATGCTCTTGTAGTCTATAATATCTAAGACTCTCTAGGAAGCTCACTCGGTCTACCCCCTATAGTCTATAATGTCCAAGACTCTCTGAGGAAGCTCACCTGGTCAATCCCATTATAGTCTATAGCACCAGGTTCTTATTGAACCATGTCATTCAGTGCATAATATTTCTATAAGGACAAAGTAAACCTACATAGCTACTTTGCTAACTATTCTACAGCATAACAAGCATGGCAGGGAACATCACTCCATCCTACGGTCACAAGGCATGGAAAACATGTATAATGGCCAAAGGAAAAACAAGACCTAAAATTTATAAATAGAACAATGAATGGGAAAAACATCCAAGCATAGCAATTAATCTCATACATAACCAAATTACCTCTACACAAGAATACAAGCAAGGCAATAAAACAACAGGGGAAAAATAGTAAACACGCAATACACTGTTCAAGGGTATTGGTGGAATTTGTGCATAAAATTCAAATACTTTGATTGGAATGGAACAAACCACATACATTGATGCTAGGAGGTCGATATACTTAAACCATAAGGATTGGATATTTTTAGAAAGTCGTAGATCTATGAAAACACACAAAACGTTCAACCCACGATAACATGCAAAAGATGAGTAATTGGAAAATGATGCTCTAGAAGAAGGAAGAGCTTTCCACTATGGTTCCAACCTAATATACGGTGGTCGATTCAGAGGACAGATGGAGGCTCGGGGCTCAGAGGGGATTTGCGGCCATATAAGACACTCTCAGTCGAAGAATCTGGAGAAGAAGCATGTTCTGGAGATTAGGCGTGAACCCAGTGTGTTAAATGAAAAAAAAAGTACACGGCATGTACTAGGATTTTCTATACTCCACTTTAAGCGGAATCCAAATCACCCATACATGGCAGTGTGTGTGGCCCGGACAAGGCCAGCACATGGCCTCGTGCATCAAGGGAGTACACGACATGTAGTCATAAAGTACACGGCGTGTACTTCAAAAATCTCTAGAAACTCCTCTTTTCTCAAAAACTCCATAAAAAAGGAAAACATACCTGAAAAAAAGGTTTGGGTTCTTACAAACTTCCCCCCTTAAAGAAATTCATCCCTGAATTTGCATAGAGAGGTGTAGAAGTTGAAACCCCAAACAGCTCTGGCCACTACGATCGCACATCAGCCTCCCTCTCCCAACTCTCGTCCTATACTCACCTGTGCTGCCCTTGTACCCATACGAGAGGAACAGACCGGCCACATAGAACCTTCATACTACGATAGACAATCCAGATAGGATGCTCCTCAAATGATGCATCCACTTCCATCTCAACCTCCTCAGTTTGAACGACATGAGACGAGTCTAAAAAGTAATTTCAGAGCTGAGAAAAGTGGAAGACGTCGTGCATTGCCCAGTACCTCTGAGCTAACTAAAATTGATAGGCAACCGGCCCAACTCTCTCCAAAACCTCAAATGGCCCGACGTACCGTGGTGAACGCTTACATTGTGTCTGAATTCTCTTGTGTCCCAACCTCGGTGCAACTCACAGGAAAACATTATCCCCGTCCATGAACTCTAGAGGTCATCTCCGCTGATCAGCATAAGATGTCTGTCGAGACTATGTTGTATCCATCCTCTTCTGAATCAACTCAATCATCTTATAGGTCTCCTAAACAAGATGAGGTCCCAGCAAAGCTACCTCTCCTACATCTAGCCAGCATAAATTATATCTGCATGGCCTACCGTACAAAGCCTCATAAGGTGCATTTGGATAGTCTCCTGAAATATATTGTTGTATGAGAACTCCACAAGAGGTGTATTCTTCTCCCAAGAAGCTCCAAAGTCTAGAATGCATGCTCGGAGCATATCCTCAATCACCTGAATCATATGATCGGACTGTCCATCTGTGTGGGGATGATATGTTGTACTCAAAAGTACCTGTTTTCCCAAAGCCTTCTGAAGCCCCTTCCAGAATAGAGAAGTAAAGAGCACATCTCTATCTAAAACAATAGAGTGTGGAACTCCATATAGACGTACAATCTCTTAGAAGTACAACTGTCCCAACACATTAATGCTGAAGGAATCCTTGATTGGAAAGAAGTGTGAAACCTTTGTAAGCATGTCTATGACAACCCAAACAACATCATTCCCTCAAGGTAACCTTGGATAAATGGTCACGAAGTCCATCGTGACATCATTACACTTCCACTATGGAATGGTTAACTACTACAAAAGACCTGATGGTCGCTGATGCTCTACTTTCACCTGCTGACAAGTGGAACACTTCATGAAAAAACCAGAAATATCTCTCTTCATACATGGCCACCAATACTGGAGGTGTAGATCACGATACATCTTGGTAATGCCAGGATGAACTGCACAAACCGAGGAATGAAAATCCCACATCAGCTCCTCGCATATGTCTACTGGCACCCGTACGCATCCATGGAAACACAATATCTCTTCCTCACCCATTGTCCATCTAGGAAGAGGGTCCTCTCTTGACACAATATCCCGCAGGACTAGGACTTCTGATTCTGATAGTTTCCTCATCTGTACCTGATAAATAAGTATAGAGGTAACAACTACATAAGATAGAATGTTATTCCCCTTTCTGTCGTGTACCTCCAAATGCATCTCAGAGAAGAGAGCCATAAGGTGCCACTCACTGCTGGCCTCCTGAACTGCCTATATCTGAGTTCTCCTACTCAATGCGTCAGCCACTTTGTTGCCCTTTCCTGGCGACTAGGAAAGCTCAAAGTCGAAGGACTGAAGATACTCGACCCACCTATGCTATCTCAAATTTATGTCACGCTGAGTGAAGAGGTACTTGGGGATCTTGTTGTCGGTAAACAGCATGAATTTCTCTTCAAGAAGATAATGTCTCCAACAGCATAAGGCATGAACAATATCTACCAACTCTGGATCGTGCGTAATGTAATTATTCTCATGTGGCCTCAACTCTCGAGACATGTACGCAACGACTCAATCTCCCTACATAAGCACAGATCCCAACCCGATACCTGAAACATCATTGTAGACTGTATATATCTTTCCTGGATCTAGGAAGACTTGTATCGGTGATGAAGTCAGCCTTCCTTTCAGCTCTTGAAAGGATGACTCACAGGAATCTGACCATAAGAACCTTGCCCCTTTCTTCGTCAGACCAATCAGTGGTGCTAATAGTCGTGAAATGTCATGTATGAAACGCCTGTAGTATCCATCCATCCCAAGAAAACTCTGCACCTCAAAGAGATTTATTGCTGCTCCCAGGAAACTACAGCTCTCACTTTATCTGTGTCTATTGATACTCCTATCTCTGAGATAACATGACCCAAGAAGTGAATCTAATCCATCCAAAAGTGTAATTTTGAGAGCTTAGCATATAACTGATGCTCTCTTAGTGTACATAGAATGATCTCAAGATGGGTAGCATGGTCATGTTGAGTGTGAGAGTACACCAAGATGTCGTCCAGGAAAACCACCACAAAGGAATCCTAGTATGGATGGAACACTCGGTACATCTGTACAATGAAAAATGTAGGCATGCTCATGAGATCGAATTGCATAACCATATACTGCTATAGACCATACCTGCTCCGGAAAGTTGTAAGAGGTATATCAGATGGTCTAACACACAAATTATGATAACTAGATGTCATGTCAATCTTCAAGAACTCTCGGACTCTTCAAAGCTGATCAAAGAGATCATCGATCCTAGGAAAGGGATATTAGTTCTTGACCTTCAACTGGTTTAGCTTCCGATAATCCACACAAAGCCTATGGGTACTGTCTGCCTTCTTTGCGAGCAGGGCAGGTAAACCCGATAGAGAAGTATTGGGTTAGATGAAACCCTTTGCCTGCAACTCCTCCATATTCTTCTTAAGATCTTGTAATATAGGTTTAGCCATCCTATAATGAGGAAAGGACATCGGTGCCGCTCTTGACACGAGATCAATATAAAATTCTATCTCATGCTCCGGAGGCAAACATGAAAAGTCCTCTAGAAAGGAATCTCTAAAACAATCCACCACTGGAGGAATGTCCAACTGTTATGTCCCCTGGTCATCCATATAAAGACTAGAAATCTGGGTTGTGACCCCTCTTAGCCCATGATGCTCGAGTCCTTCTCGACTCTCCTTGACATCCCACTCACCTCTATGAAGAAAGGATCCACCCTCTGGTGATTCGAAACTCACCCTACGGCGATAACAGTTGATGACTTCCCGGAAGGAAGTTAACCAGTTCATTCAGAGAATGACATCATAAGTCATCATATCTAGGACATAGAGGTTCCATAAGAAGTTATACCCTACAACCTCAAGAGGGAACTCTCTGAACTAACTTACACTAACTGCTCTAGTCCCCAACGGTGAGTCTAGAGTCAAATTATCGGTAGAGGAAATGATGCAGATATCAAGGCTCTCCAAAACAGTAACAGAGATAAATCTATGTGTAGCACTAGTATCTAAAAGAGATGTAGATAATACTGCGGCTACTAAGATAGTATCTCAAACTGTAGAAGGTTTGGGATCCTGGTCCTGATGGGTCAACTCCACCACAAAAGTCTGGCCTGTACCGCGACCCTGTGACCCTTGCTGACCACTCTGAGTTGATCCAATCTGCTTTCGCTGGTAACCTGGTGACTATTCACCACGGTCGCGACCTCCACCTCTGCCCGAATGGCCGGAAGAACTCTAGTTCCCATACTGGTAAGAAACTGGCGATGAAACTCTTGAACGCGGGGTCATAGAAGAACCCCTAACACCAGCTGTAGCTGAAAAGATGTGACAAAAACGCTGAAGATAGCCCATCTTGATGCAAGATCGACACTTCATCGGGTCTCTCTGGAACTGAGGCCTAGTATGCCCACTCCTCCCGCATTGGTAGCGCACTACCTGGCTATCCGAATATACATTTTGCCTAATTTGATCTCCTCGAGAAGACTCCCCGTGGCACTTCCTGCTATCAGTAGGACAAACACTAACTTTGTATGTTGAACCGTCCTAGCTCACTGCTCCAGAATCCCTCAGATTGCACTATGTTATCAATTCATGGTTGATGATAGAGGATACTGAAGTCAACCTGAGGATGTTCACCTACGAGTAGATGTCATGCTTAAGACCAACCTCAAACATCCGTGCAAGGAACAACTCATCACCTGCTGGAATAGGAGTGAAATGATACAACTCAGTAAAATGGGACAAGTACTCCATAACCAAAAGTGTACCCTACACCAGACTCATAAAATCCCAGGATCTATCGGCCCTTGAGGTCTTCGTGTAGTAGTAATCATAAAAGAAGCGCAGAAACTCATCCCAAGTCATACTCTACTAGAGTCCTGACTATGATATCACCTCCCACCAACTCTTGGCAGAGTCTCGGAGCAATAAGGTAGAAATATTCACTCTCTTCTCTGGAGGTATCTCCCGATGCTCGAAAATTGTCAGCATGGCCTCTAGACACAACTCTACAGCCTGAGGTCATCCATCCCTCGAGAAAGTAGGATGTTGCTGCTGTTGGAAAACCCACATCAACTTTTCCATCGACAGGTCAGGGGGCAGTGCTCCCTGGAAGGTATGAATCATCCTCAGATTGTCTTCCCTAGACTACGCATTAGCACCAGCAACTGGTAAAACTACTGGTGCCAAGGCTGGCACAGTAGGAGGATCTACAGGAGGTCCTTGATCGTCCATATCGGGTGTCTGATCACCATCTGGCAGCCAACGTACAACCGGGGGACGTCTCGGTGGCATATCCTTGAAAGGTCAAAAGAAAACCTTAGATCATGATTATCAAAGACTAAGAACACAAGAGTACAGGATGGGAAATAGGAGAAAGAAACATTCATGATTTACAAAACATGACTACATGGCATGCATAAAAACTACATGGTGTATTGTTTTAAGCATTTCACATGGGCGTGTAATTCTTCCACAACTAGTCGTGTAACACCCCAACCAAACAGCGTGTTGTCCCCACACACAGTGTGTACTTGAACTCTATTCCCCTGCATGAGTCTTATTACATGGATAACAAACATTGTCCTCTTAATCCTAGAATACACGGTGTGTTCCGGAAGGACACAACATGTACTAGATAAGGTTTAAGCAACCGGTGTTGTTAGTTACATGGCCAGCTACACAGTTTATTCTACACGGTATGCTCCCTAAGAACACGGTTTGTACTTGAATGTTTTTCCCCGACCCATGTTGTTCGTGACACGGTTGGGTACTTAGGTTACATGGCATGGTGTGTGATAATAGGACATGGCATGTAAGGAAAAAGTTTCATCCATTCATGTCGTTAGCCACACGGGTAGACACACGGTCACTACAACGCGGCGTGTATTCACTGTACACGACACATTCCTAAATAATGTTCACAATCCCTTGTTTTTTCCCACACATTCAGTGTCATGGTTTAAAAACTACACGACGTATATTAATAAAGTACACGCTGTGTATTCTGAGTTTTTCTGACCAGTAGCTCAGAAACTACTCTAAAGCCCAGAAAACACAGAAAACAATAGTTGAGGTTCCAAATTATGATCCTTGGGGGCCCATACTCTTAGAGAATCAATGCTTGGAATCTTATACAAGTTATAACAAGACAGCCAGACAATGATTCACCAGATTCTGGTCTATGAGGGCCCATAACACCTCAAGAACCAAAGTTCGGTTTCCATCTATGAAAAGTAATATACAACCAAATTCTCTGTCAAACAGAATAGATTCTATCAAATCATCTATCACAACAGCATGCATAATCTACACAATTTCTATCACAATAACATAAAATAGCTAATGCATCCTAGATGGCATGGCAAGAATTTATAGCTTGCGATTTCTAACAAGTAATTATATGATGCATGAGGTGGCATACCCTCATCTCATCATGTTGTGACAGAAATAGAACTGCAATAACAACAACAGTGGGAACCCAAAGCATGTGAATCACCAAACGCTGAAATCAAATAAACTGTAAAAGTGAAATCCAGTAAAACTATAAAAAATGAGGTAGTATAGATTTTCCCTGTACACAGGTTAGCTACTCCTGGAAATAACTTATTACCAAGTACATATTCCATCATATCCCTGGGTATAGGCTCCAAAAAGTAAGTCAAGAGAAAAGAGACCCTCTGATACCAATTTGTAATGCCCCGGTTTCGGAAGCCACCCAAAGGCGCCCCGTACCCGGTTTGTCACATGGCCTCAAACTCATTTCCCTAAATGCCAGAGGCTGTCGACTAACAATGAGTGCCTTGGGTATGATTGTGGGGACACTATGACCTCATTCATAGAGAATACATCGGAAAAGATAAATAATAAACAATAACAGAAGTAGTAAACAATCCATACACAAGTGCATAGCGGAAGACTAGATATGATAAATAGCAGGAGCACATATATAAAGAAATTATGCATGATACATATATGTCTAGGAAAGTAGAAAAACAAGTCACAATGCTGAATATAGTACTAAACCAAAGTACAGAAGAAAAACAGATAAGACAACTCCTCTGCATCGCAAGCCTCGGCTTAGTCCCATGCTCTCTAGCGCCAATGCAATCACATACCTAAAGTCAAAGGGCGTTATCCCTTGTATATACCAGTAGCAATATAATCTATTTGGGACCAAAAGCATGACCCAAATAGCATGTGAGACAAAATCCCAGTAGGAAACCACATGAAGATCTGTGCCTAATTGTCAGTGAGCATATGGCAGGTTGTAGTACTGTAAGCAGTAAGTAGTAACTAGTAAACATGATCATACACAACAGTAAACAATCCATAGATCAACAAGTAGCAGTGAAGAAAATAGCTAACCACAAACATGAATCCCTCTGGGAAGTACTCACAGCCATCCCCTCTGGTCCTATCCAAGAAGTACCAATAACCCTCAGGGAAGTACATTCAGCCTAACCCCTCTGGTTTGGTCATACGAAAATTATATGACTCTCTGAGGAAGCACGCTTAGTCAATTCCCCTCATAGTCTAAGGTAGTTAGAGAATCTCTGAGGAAGATCATGTGGTCTATTACCCTTATAGCCCCAAGGTCTAGAGACACTCTAAGGAAGATCACTCGGTCAATCCCTCTTATAGCCTCACGTCGATCTCAGACTCTCTGAGGAAGCTCACTCGGTCAATTCCTCCTATATCCTAGAATGGTTTTACAGAAATTCAAACAAAACCCAGAATCTCTGAGGAAGCTCACTCGGTCTACCCTCATATAGGATATAAAGCTCAAGACTCTACGAGGAAGCTCACTTGGTCAATCCTCCTATAGTCTTTAATATCCAAGACTATCTGGGAAGCTCACTCGGTCTATCCCCTTTAGTCTATAATTTCCAAGACTCTCTGAGGAAGCTCACTCGGTCTATCCCCTTATAGTCTATAGTACCAGGTTCTCACAGCCCCGTTCCAGTCAGTGTATAATATTTCTATATGGCCAAATTTAACCTACAGAGCAACATGGCTAACCATTCTACAGCATAACAAGCATGTTAGGGAACACCACTCCATCCTACAGTCACAAGGCATGGAAAATAGGTATAACAGCCAAAGGATGAACAAGACCAAAAGGTCGTAAATAGAACAAGGCATGGGAAAAACATCCAAGCATATAAATTATCTTCATACATAACCAAATTACCTCTACACAAGAATACATTCAAGGAAGGAAGACAACAGGAGAAAAACAGTAAACACGCAATACCCTGTTCAAGGGTATTGGTGGAATTTGTGCATAAAACTCAAAGAATTTGAATAGAAAGGCACAAACCACCTACCTTGATGCTAGGAGGTCGATATACTTGAACCACGAGGCTTGAATCTCCTTAGAAAGTATTAGATCTATGAAAAAACACAAAATGTTCAACCCCTGATAAGTTGAAAAAGAAAAGGAATTGGAAAACGATGATCTTGAAGAAGGAAGAGCTTACCGATGTGGTTCCAACGTAATCGACGACGGTCGATTCAGAGGATGGACGGAGGCTCGGCGGATTGGAGGAGATTCACGGCCATACGGGATGCTCTCGGTCAAAGAAGCTGGAGAGGAAGCATGTTCTGGCGATTAGGCGCGACCCCGATGTGTTTAATGAAAAAAAAAGTAAATGGCATGTAATTTTGGAGTACATGGCGTGTACTAGGCTTTTCTGTACTCCTCTTTAAGTGGCCTCCACATCACTACTATAAGGTTGTGTGTGTGGCCCAGACATAGCCAGCATATAGCCTCGCGCAGCAAGGGAGTACACGGCATGTACTCATAAAGTACACGATGTGTACGTCAAAAATTTCTAAAGACTCCTCTTTTCTCAAAAACTTCAAAAAAAAGGAAAACATAACTGAAAAATAGGTACGAGTTCTTATAGAGTTAACATTGAAAAAAAACTTTAAATATACTTTTAACATTTCATAGTCACCTATAAAATATGTGTAAGACATAAATTATGTTATATAATATTTTTTAATATTTATAATATATCTTATTTGTTTTTTTCATTAATAATGAAATCACTACATCATCATTATGTCATAATTAAATTTAATTGTTTAATGTATAAAAATTAATAAAACATCCTATTGTAGGTAATATTTTCTTCTTTCTAATGAATAAATATTTTCAAATAGATCACTTATATAACCCCATAAAAAATGTTTGTGTAATAAGGGACATGTTTATGATATTTTTTTCCTTTAATTTAAATTAAATGTTATAAATTTATTATTCACATTCATGTAGACTCCAAAAGCCTAAGTTTTGGCCCACTAGTTTTATTGGACAAACATAACTCATCCACTAAGGTTAGTACAATTGTTAGGGTATTTTTCTATTAATATAATATTATTTCTAAATTTATTTACCTGATTTACCCTTCAACCAAGGTAAATAAAATAATAAAGTTACTATTCACCAAAAAAATATTTTGATCATATTGGGCCTCATTTTTTATACTGATTATAACAATGTATTATTGTTTTTAAAAATTAAATTAACAGAAGTAGTAAAATTAAATTTAAAAATTAACATCATTGTGGGAATGAGAAAACAAGGTTTATTGAAGTAAAATGTTCAAAAGTTCACGTAGTTTTCCATGTTTCTTGCTAGAACTCGGGAAACTTCAATCTCATGTCCTATTGACCATAGATGGTGGTTTAGTTTGGTTCTCTCATCCAACGGGATAAAGATTAATGTTGATGGGTTTTTTTAACCGACAATATGAAGGGATGATGTTTAGTTAGGGATAGTATTAGTTCAGTCATTTTTCGATTCAACGCTTTCTATAGCGCGAGTAATTATTTTGGTGATGAGATCAGAGCCATGTACATGGGTATTTCCTTATAAGACAGTTCAACATATCAGTTAATAACATTGAATCAGATTGGGAAATGTTGGTGTGTATCCTTCATGGAAAGTTTGGTTCTCCATGGTAATTCACCTATTATGCTAGGAGAATCAAACTAAGTATCAATTAGGACATGATTTTTGTGCATGTTTAGAGGTAATAAAATTTGGTGGCTAATGTGTTATCTCAGGAAGGAAATGGTAAGGATTTTCTTTGATTTAATAATAGTATAGGTCCCTTGCCTACTGTCTATAATCACATTAATCAAGGAGATTCTCTTGGGCTTCACCACTTCTGACTGACTTTGTTTTTTTTGGTGTGTTTATTTCCTTTGTACTCTTTCTTTTATTTTAACATAAAATTTAATTTTGCGTTAGTGTTTTTCACTATTCATTAAAAATTATTTTTATCTTAAAAATAAGAAAATTTCAACTGAAATAAATTTAGATTTCATACTTCAAAAGAATATGTTCATTTTTTCAAATAGAACATATAAAAGGGAAAAAACTATATTTAAAAAGGATTCTCCATAAAAAGGAAACAAAACTGCCTTTTAAAAGTATTAAATTATTTAATGCTTAAAATTGGATTTATTATCCGTATATGCCTATGAAATTAATTGGATGAATATAAAAATATTTATTAAACATGTGTTGACATAATATAGTTATTTCTAGTAATTCATTCCCTTACAATGACTAGGAGATAAATACAACATAAAATAATAATACAAATAATATATTATTTTTTTGTTACAACTCACTCTTCTGTGCAACATAAGATTTCAAAGAAACCAATTGTTGTGTGTTGAGTACACAATTAGACATAGTATCTCCTTTAAAGTAAAATTAATATCTAATTCACAAATATTAATAAATATAAAAGATAATTAATCTATAATTACCTAGGATGTTACATCCTTCCCCCATTTTGGAAATTTCCTCCTTCCAATTTTATTTACTTATCAAGTAAGTGGGGGTATTTCTCCCTCAGATTATTTTCATATTCCCATGTTTCTTCTTCAACCATATGGTTTTTTCACAAAACCAAAACCTAAAAATCACCTTATTCCACAAAACATTCTCTATGTAGTCAGGAATCTAAAAAAAATGTTCCCCATTAGAAATATTCTCTTACAAATAAACTACTCTTATACTCATAATATGAGATGAATCCAGCATCTACTTTCTTGACATTAAAACCTAAAAAACATTATGTACCTAGGATAAAATTAGAGGTAAAGATAGTCAGTAAGAAACTGATCCAAGTTTCTCTATGATTTCATAAGGTCCAACAAAACATAGACTTACCATCCCTTTTTTTACCAAAACTTATCACAATTTTCCATGGAAAAACATTGAGAAAGACATGATAACCTACCTTGAAAGAAAGATCCTTCCTCTAGTAGTCCACATAAATTTTCTTCCTAATTTGAGCTGACCTCATATTACTATGAATCACCTAAACTGTTTCTGCCATCTCATCTACTAATTCTAGTCCCATCAGCTTCTTTTCACATACTTAATCCCAAAAAGTTTGATTTTAACATCGCTTTCAATATGATTCCTTAAATGGTACAAAATATATACTAGAATGAAAACTTTTGTTATAAGAAAACTCTTCTAAAGAAAGATGTCGATCAAAACATCCCGAGTAATATATTGAAAAACAAAGTAGCATATTCTATATGTTCCGAATTGTTATTTTTGACTACCCATCCGATAGAGGATGAAAAGGTGTAATGAATTTTAATTCAGTATCCAATGACTTGAAAAATCATTTCAAAAAGTTATAAGTGAACATGTGATCATGATCAAATACAATAGAGAGGGTAACCCCATGTAACCTGACTATCTCATTAAGATACAACCAAGAATATTGATCTAGATATAATGTATCTCTAGTAAGAAGGAAATGATTACATTTTGTAAATCATTCAAAAATAACCCAGATTATATTATTAACCTGTGAAGTCTTTGGTAATCACACTACAAAATACATGGATATATTTTCACATTTCTACTCTTACACTGGAAAATGATGAAGAATCCCTTTCGATAACTACTGATCTACTTTAACCTATTGAAAAATTCACTATATCACGGTAAAGTTACATATATATATTTTCATTCCATCCCATAAATAAAACTCTGGAAGGTCTTTATACATCTAAATACTACTCTAGAGAACTAAAAACATAGAACTATGAGCTTCATATAACAAATATTTCTTCAACTAAGAATCACAAGTCACACATAATCTATTTCTAAACCTTAAAACATGATATTTATCAATGTCAAATTTAGGAAAAATACCCTTCTAAACCAATTCGACCTTTTTTTAAACACATTGTCTTCCTTTTGGGCTTTCATAATTTTTTCTGATAATGATTATTTCACTGACTCCTGAAAAAAACATAAGAATTTGTTTCACCAAAAACTTTTATTCCAATATTCATTAAATCATTTACCAAAGGATCTTTTTCCAAACATAGCAGGGTTAATGTAGCATTTCCATATCAAAATAAAGAATTAACCACTTTATTTTGTTTTCCTAGATTATAATGAATCGTGCAATCATATTCCTTGAATGATTTTTAGCATATCCTCTATCTCATTTTCAATTCTTTCTGAGTGAATATATACTTCAAATTTTTTTATTAGTATATATTTTACACTTTACACCATAAAAATGATGCATCCTAATTTTTAATGCAAAAATAATAGAAGATGATTCACAAGCATGTGTAGGGTAATTTAACTCATGATTTATCAATTGATGTAAAGAATAATAAATTACCAGAACATTTTTCATTAGGGAGCAACCATGTCTATTTGATAAAGAATCACTATCAACAACAAATTCACCATTCGTTGAAGTAGGGGTTAAAACTAGGGAATTTCCCGATCTTATTTTCAGTTCATAAAAACAAAAAACACATTTTTTTCTAGATGAACATACCTCTCTTAAATGTTAACAAATTTAGAGGGATAGATAATAAATAAATGTTTTCAAAAATACTTTTGTAATAACCCTCCAATTCAATAAAACTATGAATCTCTATGATATTGGTTGGTATTAGCCACTCTTCCAAAACTTTTTTTAGAAGGGTAAAAAGTTGTTCTATCTTTAGAAACAATATGACCATGGAATGAAATTTCTTACAACCAAAATTCAATTTTTTAAAACATTCTATCTATTTTATTTTTTTGTAAGGTTTTCAAAACAATCCTTAAGTGACATTCATGTTCTACTAACTTTTAGAATATCTTGACTTTCAGGAAATACAAAGATATCATATATAAACCAAACCATCAACTAATCAAAAAATGGATTGAAGACTCCATTCATGAGATTTAAAAATATTGCAGGGGTATTATAAAACCCAAAGGGAATACCAAAAAATCATAATTCCCATATCTCATCTTGAATTAAATCTTTAAAATTTCATCCTCCTTTACCTTCAGTAGATGGTACCCGGTCCTCAAATCAATCTTCGAAAAATACTAAACATCATGGAACTAATCAAACAAATCATCGATATGAGTAAAATGATACTTGTTTTTAATATTTATGTTATTAAAATCTCTATAATCAATACAAATTCTCATAGAACCATCTTTATTTTTCACAAATAAAACAAAAGCACCCCATTGTGAAGTGCTATGTCGAATGAAACCTTTATCAAGAGATTATTGGAACTATATTTTAAATTCCTCCTATTCTACTTGAGCGATTAGAAAATGGGGATTATAAATTATCATAGAACCACTCACTAAATAAATATTTAATTCAACCTTCTTATTAAGAATAATATCATGCAACTCATTAGGAAAAACATATGTGAATTCAATCACAATGGGAATGCCTCTAATTAAAATGTTTTCTTTCTTTTCAATAACATGATCCAGATAACTTTCACTACCATCTATAATCAATATCTCATCTTCATGGAATGTTATCAAATATTTGAATTCATTGACTAAAATTTCCTTGTCTTTTACAGCTATTTTATCCTGATAAACCCAAATCCAATCAATACTCAAAATGATATCATATTTCATTATGGGAAGTTCAAGAAGATTTGTAGGAAAGATAATCCCACTAATAATAATAGGAATATTCTTATAAATATTGGTTTCTTTTTTAAATATACCAATAATTTTTAATAAAAGTTATGTATCACATTCAAGAGGTGATATTTCTAATTTACATGTAAATCTCTCATAAATGAATGAATGCAACGATCCAGAGTCGAATAGAGTATTGAAATATTTACAAAAAACCATGTAACATACCTGTCACTATAATAATTAATTGTCCCACATCAACCGTAGTAGTAGAAAATGATTTTTCCACACTCTTCTGCATTTTATCATGTTTGTTTCCACCTTGAGCAATCAAATATGCACACACATTGGCATATTTCCGAAATTATTCACAGCTAAAACATCTTACCTCAGGTTTTTCATTACTAGCCTGATCAACTCATTTATAGTCATGAACACTAGGACCAGTCTTAATACATCAGAGGAACTTCCCAAATTTTGAGATACATTATCTTGGATAACATTTACAACACTCCTCACAAGATGTAAATTTAGTTTTCTTACCTCCAAACTTATTTGATGAATGATTTTCTATTTCCTACCAACTATATTGCTTATTTTTATTAATCTCATTGAACACATTAACATGATAAAAATCCATTTCTACCTTCTCAGTACATCAAAAAAGTTTCTCATATATTTTTAACTCATAATAAGCTATTTCCCTTTGATATTTCGGCATTATTCTTGAGTAAAATTGATTTATCTTAACATCAATATCATGGATAAAATTTGGAACATACTTTGACAAACGAGTTAAATTTTTTTCATATGTAGACAAAAAATCATCCTCCTTTTATCTCAATTCCATGAATTTCTTTCCATCCCAATTTTAACATCAATAGGATAATATTTCTCAGGGAATATATTCTTTAATTAATCCCATTCTATCACATTAGTCTCTCCACATCCACTTATATTTTCAATCATCAACCAAAAAGGATCCACATCACCTTCAAAATGATAAATATCAAGACCAACCTTTTTATTGTATGAATACCCCGTTACATCAAAAATATTTTCTAGTGCTTTAATCCACCCTTCATATTGCACAGGGTTTGATGATCTTATGAATGATGGGATATATTGCCACATGAAATGCTCCACTACCAACATATTTTAATTAGGATGATCTGTTTGATCTTGATCATAGACACCACCACCATTTATCACCACAGTTACTGATCCAATACTACAAAAAACTATTCAATTCTAATTTTGATCATCTTAGGATGCAGATTTGGAAGGCTATTTTCTTTTGTGTGTCATCCCATTATAGCTACCCAATTTCGACTATAGAAAACCATTCTGAATAGACGTATACTAAATGAAGCCACATGATAATATTCAAATTCTATATCAAATCAATTTGAACATAAAGTAAAAAAATATTGATATTATATTAAACATATTCTAATCCCAAAAGTTATCTTAATAGACCTTTGATACAAAATATAAATACTATACCTTAAACAATGCATAATCTTAATTTGTGTCAATATTTTGAATTTAATTTACATAGATGATCTTTTTTAGTTTAGAGATTCAGTGAATTTGTACATAACTCTTATGTTACAACTAAAATATTATAAACTAGAAACTTCTACTCACTTTATATTTTTAAAATAAAACAAAATACATTTAAAAAGAGACATGGTATCATTTCATGAATAAACTATGTTACTTTTACTTGATCCCATCCTTGACTCTATTCTTATTTAAATCCAATTAAAAATAATTCAAATATAGGATGAGCATAAAACTCTCAGTAAAGAATACACAAAGATGTAAAACTATTAGTCTTTTGAAAACGTGTCAACTATTAATAATTTATCACAAATTAATAATTTTCACCTTTAAGAATTATTAATTTGACATCAAAAAATATAAGATCATTTCTTACATTTTTTTGTAATCAAATGATTTCCTAAAAACCCATATAAAGCAACATATAACATATAAAGGTAACTTAGGACATAATCATACTTAAATGTAATAACCATACAATAAACTTCAACACATACCACTCTTACAAATGAAATATCCATACGACTGACTTCCAAACCCAATGCATTAGACGTTAAAATGTAACCAGTTGTCCTCAGTTAATCACGAAACAACATATCATTATTTTATCATGTAATAAATCATCATCAGATTATTACATAACCACCTGTTAGATGTCCAAGTACCATTATATAACCGTAACACATAAAATAGTTCAATTATCAACATTTCACTCATAAAATTTCATTTGAAATAAAAAAATAATTTCATGATATGGAAATAGTCAATCCACATTAAAAACCATTTTCAATACCAAAACAACTAAAAATTGAATAAAGGATTTCTTTTCCTTTTGAAAGCATTAGGGTTTATAGAGGATGCCTAATATTCAATAATTGTTATGGCGGGGGATAATTCATTGTTGCTGTATATATTAAAAAAGCATTCCTTTCATTTTTTATTAAAATGATTTATAGAAAAAGATTCCCTTTGAAAACCATTTAATGTAATTAAAAACAATGTGGTTTATTATAAACTATATAAAATAGGGTGTTTTATAATATCAAAATATTCCTCAATGAAAGGATATTGAGATGTGTCCCTTACCTTGAGTCTGACTCATCACATAAAATATTTATATTCCTTCATAATAAGATATGACTAATTTCTAATTGATTGATAAAAATTTTCATGTTTATTATTAATTGTATATCACTTAATATCATTTTATATCAATTTCCATATTATTTATGTTCGTATCATATGTTTTTCCGATAATCAGTACTTAAGTCAAAAAGGAACTTTTTATGATGTAAATTTTCCATGTGGTCATAAGTCCATCGTCAACAGAATAATATTCATGAAATAATAATAACTTGTATATATCAATTGTACTATTCAAATCAAAACATTAATTTATGTAATGAACAATGAACAAAGTTATAATCATGGAGATGGTAGATCATACATACGGATGAGTAACATTTCCATTTTTCATTAATCATTATGAAAATAGGGTTATTATTAATTTACCTTTCTAGAATTATAATAATATAAATAATATCATAATAATCATTTAAATATAATTATATATATAATATATGTGAATTGATGAATAAAAATGACTCACATTGATTTGTAGAGCTGATAGTTCACCCGTAGTTACCTACGCCATTTTAAAGATTATGTTCATGGAATGTAAGAACGTAATTGATATGTTAAGAAGGGTGTTCTTCCTCAAATAAGGCCTCAAAAAGGAAGTGTAAGGAGAAATAAAATAGAAATACTTAAAGGAAATGATGCATCTTCTTCGGTTGATCCCCTTTGAAAAACACCTTAACACCACTAAGAGGGTTGTTCTGTATAAAGTATGGCCTCAAGAAAGTGAGAGGTATTATATTAATGTTCACGAGAATATATTTTTCAAAAACATGGTTCTTGAAGTGTGTGTGTTATAGAAGAGTGGGTACCTTTTTATAAGAGAGGAGAAGGGCACCCTTGGAAACTCTTAAGATGTTAAATTAATAAAAATTAATTTTTTAATCCAAAAATTCCACGTTGAATTATGTCAAGTGTAAATAAGGATTGTTTAAAATACTTTAATCCAATTATTCATAGACGTGTCTTGATTTTATTTTACACATTATCTTTTCAGTTTACCCTTAAATTTTCCCTTTTAATTTTAATTGTGGTAACAACATTTTAAATATTAAAAGGATATAGATTTTTTTAATGTTCTATAAGTTTCCCATAATTATAAACATAATGAAAATTTAGATCTTATTATAGTGACTTTATAATATAAATTTATTTATAGGAATTTTAAATAATTTAATAAATTAATATTTTTATGAAATATAAATTATGTCAGTTTTTACACTATGAATTTCATTGAATTTAAATAAAAACCAAAAATAGAAATAAATTTGATAAATAAAATTTAATAGAATTATAACATGTATAATTCGCCTATAAAATTTTTGGAAGAAATAAATTATTTCAAACGATATTTATTTTCATATTTATAACAAAACTTATTTCATTCTTTTGTTAATAAAGCAGTCACTACATAATCATTGTGTCGTAATTAAATTTAATAATTTAATTTCTAAAAAATTTAAATAAAATAAAATGATATATTGAATATTTTTATTATTACAATTAATATTTATAGTAAAAGATATCACTTATATATCCCTATATTAATGTTGTTTTATTAATAAGAGACTTGTTTACAATATTTTTTTATTGACAATAAATTAAATGTTATAAATGTACTAATCACACCCAAGTGGATTAAAATATCCAAAAGTTTGGAAAAAGGATGTTATTGGTCGCCCATGACTCATAAAATATTTTTAGGAAAAGTGCTAGGGTATTTTTTGTATTATTATAATATTATTTAACCCTCGTTTACTTGATTTACCCTTTAACCTTGGTAAATAAAATAATAAAATTACTATTCAAAAATTTTTGTTATGATCCTATTAGAAAACATTTTTTCATACTTAATAAATCTATTTTTTCATGTATTTCAAGATTCAATTTACATAATTAGAAATTTCAAATTTAAAAATTAATCAAGTTGTCGAAATGAAAAAACCAGTTTTTTAAGGGGAACGTTCAAAAGTTTACAAATTACTTACAATGATCTGAGTTGGATAAAATTATTAAAACATTATTTAATTACAAATTAAAACTAATTAAATAAACTATATAAATATATAAATATATAAATAATTTAGATGAAAAATCAGTTTTGAATTAAAATGCCATGTTTGTAACTATTCATTAAAAATGAGTTTTATTATAAAAATAAACAAATTTCAAAAAAAAGTAAATTTTTTAACCTTGTTCAAAATAAGAAGATTATTTTTTATAGATAAAATATATAAAAGTGAAAAAAACTAGATTTAAAAAGGGTTCTCCATCAAAAGGAAGTAAAACCACCATTGAAAATTATTAGAGTATTTTATACATAAAATTGGATTTTTTCTCATTAAAGAATCATCAATTTATTGGATTAATGTAAAAATATTGAATAAACTTGGGTAAGCATAATATATTTACTTCTATCCTTTTTCGTCTATACAACAGCTAGGTTATAACTATCATTTAAAATAATAATATCAATAATATATTATTTGTTGGTATAACTCAGTCTTGTGTGCAACGTAAGATTTCAGAAAAACACATTTTTCATGTCGAGTACGCTAGTGTATAAAGAATCCCATTTAAAGTAAAATTAATAAATAATTCATAAATATTAATAGATATTAAAAATCATATTCTATTATTACCTAGTATGTTACAACTTTTGTATATTCTTTCTTTGATACATGATTTTTCACTCATTTATCTCTTTATCGACCATGGAAAATATCATGCAGTAAATTCAATACTTATTTAGGTTATTAAACATGTCATGATGTTTGGAGTGCTAGTATATGGAATACTACAATGTAGATAATTTCCCCTTGAGCTGAGCAGTTATCCCTTATTATTGGGACCTCTTTGTTCTCTATTTAAAATGCTTCAATTTCATTCTCAGAATGGATTGTCTTTTTTCCATATCCAGCTTGTATGGACTATTATCGTCATATAGAATCATTTACATCACTAGATGGTGGTTGTTATTATCACAAGGGTGAGTGTAATGTCTAGGCCAGTAGAGATGGACTGGAGAAACATGGGACAGATTGAGGACCGTAACATATTTATAGATTCTTGATGGGGAATCCTTTAATACCCCTAGAATATTTTCTTCTAGAAGTAGTTCATTTTGGGTTTGTCATTCCTGATGATTTTTATAGATTACCTCCTAAGAGAGAGTAATAGTTTAAAATTGATATTGTTTCAAAAGAATCTATAGTGTATATTCCTCGACATAGGATGGAACATACTGAGTTCCATGAGCTCAAGATATTGTTGGGAGATTTATAATCTAAGGGTTTTATCAAACCTATTAGTTCCTCTTGGGGCCACCCATGTTATTTTCCAACAAGGTATATGGAAAACATTTTTTATTCATATATTAATTATGGTTGAAATAGCTGATGGTTTTGATCCATTATCCATTTTCTCTGATAAATGATCTCTTTGACCTGCTAGGATGAGCTTGGGTATTCTTAATGATCGACATGAGATTATTCAATCATTAGGTGTGAGTTCAGATTTCAGATATACCATGTACATATTTACAAATATGGTAAAGGTTATATGAGTATCCCTTTATGTTGTTTAGTATTATGATCATGGAAACTATTTTTCATGGACATTATAAATATTGTCTTCTAACCCTATCTAGATTTATTTTCAAGGTTTTAGTTGATGATATCCTAGTTTATTCTCATACATGGAAAGACCATTCAAACCCCATTGATATCATTTTGATTATGGTGAGAGTCCATCAGATTTATGCTAAGCATTCTATGTTCCAGTTCCGTATTGAAAAAGTTCACATCTTGGGTCACATTATATCAAAATCCGTATTATTAGTTGGACCAAATATGGTGATTTCATTGATTTCATAGGATCACCCCAAGAACATGTGTGATATATAGAAGTATTAGGGATGGATGGACATTACTAGTGTTTCAAAATGGACTTATCACACTTTGTTGCGCCTCTTAATATAAAAATAAACAAGGGTGTGAAGTTATTTTGGTCTAAATCATTCAAGAAACCCTTTTAAGAGCTGAATGAAAGGCTTAACTTGGACCCAATTTTGACTCTATCAGATCCTGGAATAGGCTATATAGTGTTCTATGATTCATCATGAATCAGGATAGGGGATGTTTTGATACAAAAGGATAGATTCATTATGTTGGGGTCACTCTAATTGAGATTTAAAGATCATAAGTACCTGATACATGATCTTGATCTATAATAAATTTTCCATGTTTTATGTTGCTAGAAAATCTATCTTATGGGTAAGTGCCATGTGTTATATTTGGACCACAAGATCATAAAATATATTCTCATTTATCATAAATTTAATCAAATACAATCAATATGGGTCGGCTCTCTTCAATCCTTTTATTTTTTTCCAACCTATATGCAAGGAAAGGAAAATACAGTAGCAGATACACTGATTCAGAAAAATTTGGAATTTTACATACATAAATCTAGTTATGAATGAAAATTTATAACCCTTCTTTCTGAGAAACATCTAGAGTAACATAAGTTTCACTTGAAATATTATCTTATATCCTTGATAGTTTCATCATCCCAACTTGGTATGGTGTAGAGTATGTATTTTTTAGATCTTAAAGGATTACTTCTCTAGGATATTATTTCAGGAGAGTACTCACCAATTTATTAGTTTGTTTATGGAGAAGAAATCATATGTATTAACGGGTGTGTTTGGGTTCCTAAAAATAAGATCATGTAATTGATATATGATTCTAATTCTTCTTATTCGTCAGTAAATCTTGGGATTTCTAGGATGTATTGATATATGAAAGGCTAGTATTCATGTCCATAGATGAAACATCAAATATCTTACATTATCACTTTGGGTTCCATCCATCAAAAGGTGAAGGTGGAGTACTAGTGGCCTAATGTCTTGTTATATCCTTGACTGGTCCTAGAATGGAATTGGTAAGATGTTGAAATGGAATCTTTTTTTGATTTTCGAGGTCTCCTTTAGTAAGTGACATGGTTTTTTTATTCGTGGGTTGACTGACGAAGGTATTTCACTTTCCTCCTATGTGTGGAACATTAACATTTAATGATATTGTATGACTGTATTCCTGTGAGATCATATAGCTACCCAAGGTCCCTTATACTATAGTTTCTAGTAGGGAAAATCGTTTCACATCGAGATTCTCGATGGGGTTATATAGATAAAGGGATACTCTGGTGCTTCTGAGAGAAACCATTCACCCTCAGACTAATGGAATATTGGAATAAATAATACAGGTGTTAGAGGAAATTATCTAAGCATGTGTCAATGATTTCATTGGTTCTTGTATAATCAAATCACTCTCATCATGTTCTCCATTAATATTAGATATCATGAGGGGATTTAGATGGATATATATGATTACATTTATGGTGTACCATGCCTTTCACCATTATGCTTCTCATAGGTAGGTGAGGTTGCACTTTTATGTCCTCATCTCAAGAATGAGAGTGTAATGACCCAAATCCGGAGCCCTTCCACTGGTTCCCCATACCCGGTTTGTCACTTGACCTCAAGCGCATTTCCCCAGATTCCAGAGGCTGCCGACTAGAAGCGAGGGCCTTGTTATGTTATTGGGGAAACTATTCCCTCATTTAGTAAGGTATAGAAGGTAAGAAAACAACAATAAATGGTCGAAGTAGTAAACAACATAGAAACACTGAAACTAAATCGCCGAATCAATGAACACATAATGATAATGATAATGATGCAGAAGGTACAAGTATCTAAAGAAAGCAGCAAACACAACAACGTGCTAAAGTAAAACTGAAAACAAAGTATGAAGTAACAGCAACTCCAGCGGCATCACAAGCCTAAGCTCGGTCCTATTCTCTCCAACTCCAACCAGTAATCACGTACTCGAAGTAGAAGGGCCACAATACATATCCACACCTACAACCATATAACCTGTTTGGGCCGAAAAGTAGGACCCAAACATGGTGTGAGACTAATCCCAGTAGGCAATCACCACGAGATTCGTTTCCTACTATTAGTGAGTAATATATCAAAAGTAAAGGTAATAAATGTAACAGAGAAGCAGAAATACACTGATGTAAACAATCCTACCAATCTCTATTCACATTTATTTAACAGTTCAGTACAATCATTTATCTGTCAACCAAGGAACCTAGAAACAGCTCTATACTCCCAAGGAAAGCAAGTAATCACAATAGGTAACTCAGCAGTCTACCTAAACAGCAAGCAGTACAAACCCAAGATTGTTCTTTGGCTTGTTGGACTCTTCACAACCAACCAACAAATAAATCACTAACTCTCTGGGTGGAACCTACTAGCAAACCCTACTAGTCAAGTAGACGTACAAAGGCACAGACACTCTGAGAAGCTCTCACCATTAATTCCCTTGTGGTCTTGCAATGAATGATATAGAATCTCTGAGGAAGCACTTATGTCTAATTCCCCCTATAGTCTCGCTACGTAACTAAGGAAACTCTAAGGAAGCACAAAGTCTCATTCCCATAGGTCCTGCGATCGATAATAATTATAATATACTCTCTAGGGAAGCCCTAATCGTCAATTACCCCTTCAGTCTACCACACCAGGTTCACTCACCCCTGAGTAGTTTAGTCGTGCGTAATCTACTGTTAGCAGCCTAAGTACGTTCAGAAACTACTTGGCTAATAGCTACCAATGCATCCACAAGCATATGACAGCAGGCAATACATGCAATCAAGTCAACAGGCATACTAGCAATGTGAAAAAGGGTTGCCTCGTAGGAAAACCGTGCCAAACGGTAATCAAGAGACAAAACAAGGGGAAACACCCATAGGGTGATCCTCAAACATGCTAACAAGAAATTATTAATCATATAATAACCTCAAGCATACAAGAAATCTAATGCAGATAACTAACATGTTCAAAACATTAACCCGAGATACCCGATACATGGGTATCTGACACTTTTTCACCAAAAACTCAAAGGCATTCAACGTAGGGAAAAAAACACCTACCTCGATCCTTGGTGATTGATACTCTTGAAACTCTGCCTATGAATCGGCCTAGAATGGAGTAAATCTGCAAAAGCATCTAAAATGTTCAACCTCAGATAACTCTCACAAGAGAATGAATCAAGAAACATGGCCAAAGAACAACTGAGAACTCACCGCTGCGATTCTATTGCACCTGACGGCGTTCGATTCGGATAAATGGTGAATAATCGGTGGCTCAGATAATAGTCGACTCTCTAGGTCGCTCTGGACGTAATTAGGCGGAGAAAAAGATAAAAATGAGGATTAGGCATGACCCCGATCTGATTAATGAAATAAAAAGAAAAGTACACGGCGTGTACTTCTTGAGTACACGCCATATAGTCCCCTTTTCCATACGCCGTATTAATCGGACTCCACCTCATCGCTACACCCCGTGTGAATGGCCCGGACATGACCATCACACGGCCTCAAGCAGAAGAAAATTACACGGCCTGTACTTGTAAAGTACACTGTGCGTACTTACAAAATTTTTAGATTCTCCTCTTTTTCTCAAAAACAACCAGAAAAGGAAAACATACCTGAAAAGAAGGTCCGAGTTCTTACAAACATCCCTACATAAATAAATTTGTGCCTGAATTTCCCTAGCAAGGTGGAGAATAAGAAACCTCGTACAACTCTGGCCACTATGATCACATATCAGCCTCCCTCTCCCAAGTCTTCGTCTTGCACACGGTCGTGCTGCCATAGCACCCGTACCAGAGGAATAGAGCAGCCACGAAGTACCTTTGCACTACAATCAACAATCCTGATAGGCTCCTCGAACGATGCATGCTGCTCCAGCTCAACCTCCTCGGGTCGAAAAACATGAGATGAGTCCGAGAAATAGCGTCGAAGCTGAGAAACATGGAAGACGTCGTGCATAGCCTGTTATCTCTGAGGTAACTGAAACCTATAAGCAACCAACCCGACTCTCTCCAGAACCTCGAACGGCCCGACGTATCTCAGTGAATGCTTACCATGTCTCCTGATCCTCTTGTGTCCCAACCTCGGGGTCACACGTAGGAAAACCTGGTCTCCGACCCCAAACTACAAAGGTCGCCTCTGCTGATCAGTATAAGATTTCTGATGAGACTGTGTGGTAGCCATCCTCTTCCGAATCAGCTCTATCTGCTCTAAAGTCTCCTGAACAAGACGAGGACCCAGCAAAGCTGCCTCTCCTACCTCCATCCAGCATAAAGAAGATCATCATGGCCTACAATACAAAGCCTCATATGGTTCCATTTGAATGGTCCCTTGGAAACTATTGTTGTAGGCGAACTCCATGAGAGGTATATGCTTCTCCCAAGAACCGCCAAAGTCTAGGATGTAATCTCAGAGCATATCATAAAGAACATGTATCGTGCGCTTGGACTGGCAATCAGTCTGTGGATGGTATGTTGTACTCAAAAGTACCTGTGTACCCAAGGCCTTCTGGAGTCCCTTCCAGAACTGAGAGGTAAAGCGCACATCCTTGTATGAAAAAATGAAGTGTAGAACTCCATGCAGATGAACGATTTCCTGGATGTAAAGTCATCCCAGATCATCGACACTGAAAGTCTCCTTGATTGGCAAGAAGTGAGCAACCTTTTTAAGCCTGCCGACGATAACCCACACTGCATCATTTCCTCTTTAAAATCTCTGAAAACCAGTCACTAAGTCCATCGCGACGCAGTTCCACTTCCACTATGGAATGGGTAACTACTGCAAAAGCCACGCTGGTCACTGATGCTCTATTTTCACCTGCTGACAAGTAGAGAATCTCATGACAAAACCAGCAACATCCTTCTTCATACATGGCCACCATTACTGGAGATGAAGATCCCGATAAATCTTGGTGATGCTAGGATGAACTGCCCAAACTGAGGAATGGAAGTCTCGCATCATCTCCTCGCGTATATCTACTAGCACCCATAGGCGTCCCTAGAAACACAAGATATCATCCTCGCCAATAGTCCACCCGGGAAGAGGGTCCTCTCCTGACATGCGTTCCCGTAGGACTATCCCTTCTGAATCTACCAGCTACCTCATTCGAAATTAGTCCATAAGTGTAGAGGTAACAGCCATAGAAGATAGGAAAGTCTGCCCCTGCCTGTCGTGAACCTACAAATGCATCTCTGAGAACAGAGCCATCAGTTTCCACTCACTGATGGCCTCCTGAATTGCATGTATCTAGGTTCTCCTGCTCAGTGCATCAGCCACTGCGTTGCCTTTCCCAGGCATATAGGCAAGCTCGAAATCAATGGACTGGAGATACTCAACCCACCTCCACTTTCTCGGATTCATGACACAGTGCATGAAGATGTACTTGAGACTTTAGTGGTCATTGTATACCACAAAATGTTCTCCCAGTAGGTAATGTCTCCAGCAACGCAAAGCATGAATAACCGCAGCCAACTCCAGGTCGTGCATAGAATAATTCCTCTCATGAGAACTCAACTTCTGATATCCATATGCAACCACTCGATCCTCCTTCATAAGAACTTCTCCATGTCTGATTCCAGATGCATCACAGAAAAATGTATAGATCTTTCCCGGCTCCGGAAAAACTAGGATCGGTGCTGAAGTCAATCTCCCCTTCAGCTCCTGGAAGGTTGAGTCATGGGCTTCTGACCAAAAAAACATCACCCCTTTCTTTGTCAAGCCTGTTAGCGGTGCTTCTAGGCATGAGAAGTCATGTATAACCCGCCTGTAGTAACCAACCATCCCCAAGAATCTTCGTACCTCGAAGACGCTCTTCGTCTGCTCCCAGGTAACTACTGGTCTCACTATCTCTGGGTCTACTGATACTCCTGTCTCTAAGATGACATGACCTAGGAAGTGAATCTTGTCCATCCAAAAGTGGTACTTTGAGAGTTTATCATAAAGACGATGCTCCCTCAGTGTCATCAAATCAATCTCAAGATGGGTTTCATGGTCTTTTAGAGTGCGAGAGTACACCAAGATATCGTCCACGAAGACCACGACGAAGGAATCCAAGTAAGGATGGAACACTCAGTTCATCAGTGCCATGAAAACTGATGGCGTGTTCGTAAGACCGAACGGCATAACCGTATACTCGTAGAGGCCATACCTACTTCTGAAAGCTGTAGAGGTATATCTGAAGGCCTAACGCGCAACTGATGATAACCGTACCTCAAATCAATCTTTGAGAACACCCGGGATACTCGAAGCTAATCGAAGCGATCAGAAATCCTCGGTAAGGGATATCGGTTCTTGATCGTAAACTGGTTCAACTTCTGATAATCCAAGCAAAGCCTCAGGGTACCGTCTACCTTCTTCGCGAATAGGACAGGAGAACCCCAAGGAGAGGTACTGGGTCGGATGAAACCCTTTTCCTACAACTCCTCCAACTGCTTCTTGAGGTCCTGAAACTTATGTGTAGCCATCCTATAAGGAGGAATGGACACCGATGCTACTCCTGGCACGAGCTCAATCGAGGAGTCTACCTCACGCTCCAGAGGCAACCCTGAAAAGTGTTCTGGAAATACATCTGGAAAGCGATCAACCCCTGGAGAAAAATCTAACTGAGAATTCCCTCGGTCATCTTGATAAAGACTAGAAATCTAGGCCATAACTCCTCCTAGTCCATGATGCTCGAGTCCATCTCGGCTCGCCTGAACATCCCACTCACCTTTATGAAGGAGAGATTCACCCTCTGGTGATATAAAACTCACCCTATGGAAATAGCAATCGACAACTGCCTGGAAGGGAACCAACCAGTCCAAACCGAGAATGACGTCATAGCATGTCATCTCCAAGACATAGAGGTCCCATAGGAAACGATACCCAGAAACCTCGAGAGGGATCTCCTTGCACTGACGTACGCTAGATGTCTTCGTTCCCAAGGGCATGTCGAGAGTCAACATGTCAGTAGACGATAAGACACATAGCTCAAGACTTTCCACGACAGAAATAGAAATAAAGAAATGTGAAGAACCAGTATTGAAAAGGGTTGAAGATAAAACTAAGGCTACTAAGATCATACCTCGACTGTAGATGGTTCGGGATCCTTCTCCTGATGAATCTTCTATACATCAAAAGACTGGCATGCACCGCTGCCCTGTGTAGCAGCCTAAAAACCGTGAGCTGCTTCTCCCTGAGCCTGACCACTACGTCCACGGCCTCTACCCGGACCTGAATGCTCTGCAGAACTCTAACCCCCAGTCTGCTGCGGAGCTGGTGATCTTGCTCCTGTAAGCGGGGTAGAAATTGATCCTCCTTCACTAGCCGCTAGAAGGAGAACCTTGCAGAAACACTGCAGGTGACCCATCTTGCGGTAGGATCAGCACTCCACTGGGTCCCTCGGGCACTGAGGCATTTTATTCCCGCTCCTCCCACAATGATAACACACCACTTGGGATCCAGAAGAGATATCTCGTCTACCAGAAGAAATACCACGCTTCCTCGAGTCGCCTCGGGTAGACTCTCGGTGGCGCTTCCTACTGTCTGCCTGGAGGGAATCAACCTTGGATGCTGAACTACCCTGGTCCACAGCTCCAGTCTCCCTCAGGTTCCTTTCCATGATGAGTGACTAGTTGACTATCAGAGTAATAGAAGTCAACTGAAATACATTCACATGCGATCTGATCTCCGGTCTGAGGCCTTCGTGAAACGTCCTTCCTAGAAACAACTCGCCATTCCCCAGAATGGGAGGGAATCATTGTAACTCGGTGAAGCAGGAAGACTACTCCATAACTGAGAGAGTACCCTATTGTAGGTTCATGAACTCCCTATCTCTTTCAGCCCTTAGCGTCGTTGGGTAGAAGTAGTCGTAAAACGTACGCTGAAACTCATCCCAAGACATAGCCTGTTGGCGCCCCATCTGAGAGACTACGTCCCACCATCTCTTGGAGAAATCTCGCAGAATATACATCAAGAGATTCACCCTCCTCTCTAGAGGCATCTCCAGATGCTCGAAGATGGATAGCATGGATTCCATCCATGACTCTGCATCCTGAGGTCCTCCATCTTCTGTGAAAGTGGGAGGATTCTATTGCTGGAAGACCCACGTCTGCTCTACCATAGTCAGGGAATGATGCTGAACTCCCTAGAAGGTCTGCATGAATATCATGAAACGCTCTATAAACTGAGCATCAGAACCTGTGTCTGGAATCACTGTAGGTGCCATGTCCGGAACGATGGGCGGAACTACTGGAAGTCCCTGATCGGTCGTATCAGGCGTACAATCACTGCCTGGTTCCTGCCGTGCAACAGGAGGACGTCTCGGTGCCATAGCTCTGAAAGACCAAAACACACCTTCATTAAAGATGAACACAGTTGAAACAAAGGATAGAAAAATGGAACAGGAGGGGAAAACCTTTAAATATAGAAAAAACATGACAACAAGAAGTGTAGTACCACTACACGGTGTGTTTCTTAAAAGTATACCCAGGGTGTGTACATTGGCCATACATGGCTGTGTAAACTACCCGGCTACACAGCATGTTCTTAAACTACACAACATGTACTTATCCCTTTTTCCCTACCCGGTTACTTTTACACAACGAAGTCACACGGACTGTCCCACCCGAAGACTACATGGCATGCTATGAGGTAGACACGGCGTGTGCTGGACACGCCTTACCTGGCCTGTGTTTTTAGAGACACGGCCAGACACAAGGTAGACACTACATGGCGTGTTCCTAAGAGACACGGCGGGCACTTGAAGGGAATCCTCGGCCAGTGTTGTTCGTGACACAGTCAGGTACTCGGCTGATCCTTACACGGCGTGTTCCGAACAAACACGACGTGTATAAGAGAGGATAACACCGACCCGTGTTTTTCAAGACACGGTCAGGTACATGGGAAGGGATACACGGAGTGTGCATACTGAACACGGTGTGTACTAAACATGCATTAATTGGCCCGTGTTGTTAGTTACACGGCCGGGCTCCTAGTTAACATCTTCACGGCGTGTACCTAGAGTACACGGCATGTTCCTGAAAACCATTTATAGCTCCGTGTCCCTGTCCACACAGTCAGTTACACGGCCAAAAAACTACACGGAGTGTATATATAAAGTACATGCCGTGTATTCTAGGTTTTTCCAGACAGTAGCCTCAGAACTACACCGGGGCCCAGAAAACACAAAAAAACAAGGGTTAAGGTGCCAAATTCTGATCCTTGGGGGCCTATACTCCCCGCGAATCAAATCTTGGCATTCTAACAATTAATATAACAAGAAAACAGTACAAGAACTCATGACCCACCAAATTCTGATCCTCGAGGTCCCACAACACCTTTAAGATCAAAGTTTGGTGTTCGTGATAAGAAAGCTCCAAACAACGATACCCTATCAACATAGTAGGTATTCTATCATTGTAGCTATCACCACAGCATGAATTTCCTATAAAAAATCCTATCACAACAGCATGAAATGTCTAATTAAACCTATATGGCATGGCAAGATGCATGTCATGTGATTTTCTAACATGTACCTATATGTCGCATGAGATGGAATACCCTCATCCTATCAGGTTGCAACAAAATAGAACCGCAATAATATAAACAGTAACAGTACAGAACAAGTGCATCACCAACGGTGAAATAAATTAAACCGTAACATTTGCAAAACTCAAAATTTGAAATATTCGAGGTAATCTGGCTTCTCCCCTATACACGGGTTCTAGAATGCCCAGGAACAGCTATTCACCATTTACATATTCCTTCATATCCCTGTATAATGTCACTAAATAGTAAATCAATAGAAAAAGTAAATAACTCCTATGATACCACTTTGTAACAACCCGAATCCGGAGCCCTTCCATTGGTGCCCTATACCAGGTTCGCCACATGACCTCAAGCACATTTCCCCAAATGCCAGAGGCTTCCGACTAGTAGCCAGGTCCTTGGTAAGTTATTGGGTAAACTATGCCCTCATTTGGTAAGGTATACAAGGTAAGAAAACAACAATCAATGGAAGAAGTAGTAAAGAGCATAAAAACACTGAAACTAAACAGTGGAAGTAATGAACACAAAATGATAATGATAATTATGTAGCAGGTACAAGTATCTAATAAAAGTAGCAAACAGAACAACGTGCTGAAGTACAACTAAAAACAAAGTACGAAGTAACAACAACTACACCAGCATCGCAAGTCTAAGCTTGGTCCTATGCTCTCCAACTCCAACTAGAGATCACATACCCGAAGTAGAAGGGCCACAATCCCTATCCACAACTGCAACCATATAACCTGTTTGGGCCAAAAAGCAGGACCCAAACAGGGTGTGAGACTAATCCTAGTAGGAAATCACCATGAGATTTGTGCCCTACTGTCAGTGATTAATATTGGAAAATTAAAGGTAATAAATGCAGAAGAGAAGCATAAATACACTAAATTAAACAATCCTAACAATCTCCATTCACATTTATTTAACAGTTTAGTAGAATCATTTAGCTATCAACCACGGAACCTAGCAAAAGCTCTATACTCCCACGGAAAGGAAGTAATCACAACAGGTGACTCAGCAGTCTACCTAAACTGAAAGCAGTACAAACCCAAGCTTGTTTTTTGGCTTGGTGGACTCGTCACAACCAACCAACAAATAAAGCAGTAACTCTATGGGTGGCTCCTACTAGAAAACCCTTCTAGTCAAGTAGATGTACAATGGCACAGACACTCTAGGAAGCTCTCGCCGTCAATTCCCCTGTGGTCCTGAAATGGAAGATATAAATGCTATGAGGAAGCACTTACGTCTAATTCCCCCTATAGTCTCTCTACGTAACGAAGGACACTCTAAGGAAGCACAATGTCTCATTCCCACAGGTCCTATGATTGATAATAATTATAACAGACTCTCTAGGGAAGCCCTAATCATCAATTCCACCTTTAGTCTACCACACCAGGTTCACTCAGCCCTGAGCAGTTTGGTCGTGCGTAATCGACTATTATCAGCCTAAGTAAGTTCAGAAACTACTTGGCTAATAGCTACAATACATCCGCAAGCATATAACAGTAGGAAATACATGTAATCAAGTCAGCAGGCATACTATCAATGTGAAAAGGGGTTGCCTCGTAGGCAAACCATGGTAAACGGTAATCAACAGCCAAAACAAGGGGAAACACCCAAGGGGTGATCCTCAAACATGCTAACAAGAAATTATTAATCATCTAATAACCTCAAGCATACATGCAATCTATGGCAGATAACTAACAGGTTCAAAACCCTAACCCGAGATACCCGATACATGGGTATCCGACACTTTTTCACCAAAAACTCAATGACATTCAACGTAGGGAAAAAACCACCTACCTTAATCCATGGTGATTGATACTCTTCAACCTGGGCCTGTGAATCGGCCTAGAACAAAGTGAATCAGCAAAAGCGTCTAAAACGTTCAACCTTAGATAACTCTCACAAGAGAAGGAATCAGTAAACATGGTCAAAGGAGAACTGATAACTCACCGCTACGATTCTATTGCACCCGACAGCATTCGATTCGGAAAACCGGTGAAGAATCGGTGGATCAGAGAATAATCAGCTCTCTTGGTCACTCAGGACGTAATTAGGCGGAGAAGAAGATGAAAACAGGGATTAGGCATGACCCCGGTCTGATTAATGTAATAAGAAAAAAGTACACCATGTGTACTTCTTGAGTACATGGCATGTAGTCCCCTTTTCCATTCGTCGTATTAATCGGACTCCACCTCATCGCTACACCCCGTGTGACTGGCCCATACACAACCATCACACGGAATCAAGAAGAAGAAAAGTACACGACATGTACTTACAAAATTTCAAGATTCTCTTCTTCTTCTCAAAAACAGCCAGAAAAGGAAAACATACCTGAAAAGAACGTCCGGGTTCTTATAGAGAGTTTGGAGAAGGTATAAATAATCAGTAAGTGTATTACTAATGATCAATATAGACTAAAATCTAATGCAAATATCCATCTAAAACCTCTAGAGTTTGATGTTATGTATAATATTTTCTTAACGGTATCACCCATCCAGGAGAATAGATAGATACATAGGCAAGGGAATTTTTTGACTTGTTATGTCTAGTTGTTTGAGATCATGGTTATGTAGATCTGAAATCCTATCAGTTTAAAATACATCATAGGTATCTTTCCATGTAAAATTTAATCTACCTTTCATAGAATTTCTATTATCATGGGGATCTGTCTCATAATTTTGATTGTGAGGTGTTTTAGTAGATTTTAATTCCTCTTTTGAGGAATATCTTATACACATCATTGATCTAACCATGAAGGAACTGTGAGGATAGTCAATCCCTTTAGTATGGGTGATATGGAATAAATTTTGTTTTCAAAATGACACACGTGAGTAGAAGGCTAAAGTAAATCCCATGTGGAAAGAGTTGTTCTCAAAAAGTGTTTCACATCCCTTGTAAAGTGAACTTAGGGATGAATTCCATTATGTAGGAAAAATTGTATGAACCTGGTTTTCTAATGAGTTTGATATCATTGAAATTTTTATTTAATCACTTATCATGAAACTATTATTAGTTCCTAATGAGTTTAAGTAATATTCAAGGGTATTCGGGTCTTTTCAAAGCTTATAACCACTATCGGTGAACAAAAAAACTAGGATGCATGGTTAGAATAAATTGTGTGTTCCAATATGCATGGATTTCACTATCAATGATGGGATATTTATAGGGAAAATAAGGTTTCAACAATAGACCGAACCATGATACTAGGGTCACATGGTATCATTTGTTTTCAACTATTTTCATAAGATCCAAATAACCTACCTGGCATATGGTTTCTCAAACCATGGGTCCTAACCATGCTGGTCCCCTCTTGAGATAGTTAGGTGTGAGCTATTAACAATCTATTTGGGAAGCCGTTAATAAAACCTATACACCCCTAGTTTTTGGGAAAAATTACAAAAATGGCAATAAAAATATATTAAAATTATCATTCCCTTTTATTTTCTCCCTGAGTGTATTGTAGGCTGTCAATTCTACATGATGGAGCTTTCAAACCCACTTCAATCTAGGTTCATCAACTGCTTCACCATTCAAACACTAATTTGATCACTATTGGTCTCCTTAGATATCCATCAATAAGTGAATTAATCCTTCGGCTTAGTTTTTAATTTTTCTTCCTCTTGATTATGCTAATTTGATATATACTCATATTTCCTATTTTCATGGAATTGATCATTTCTTCTTTTTTCCCTGATCCAGGCTTATCATAAAGACGATAATGGAATAAGAGAGTATTATCAGCTATAGTTATGTTATCTATGACTCATCCTTCAGGTATATCCATTTTAAAAACTATCACTATCATGATCAAATCATTTTCCCCATGAATTGTTTACAATTATTATGTTTATATTATATAACCCTTTCTATACATGTTCCCCTCATAGTTGGAGGTTGATACATCATTGCCTACCAGACCAAGTAGGGTGCTTCTATAATTATTCCTTAGTAACCCATGTGTGTAAATCTATGACACTGTTTAAGTGTGTGACATGACCCTACTAACTTTATTCCCTCTTAAACTAAATGATTACATAATTTTTAACTGTATAATAGCTTTATAGTTATCAAACAACCCTTTTATTTTAATTTTTGAAACTAATCAATGAATCTTAATTTGTTAAATAGTACAAATATTTATAGATATAAATTGATCTTGTAAATTATAATTTAATTTCTTATGGTTTATTGTTCTTTTCTGTAATTATCATTTTTTGAAATATAATGGAATTAACCAAATAAATAAAATTAATTGAATATAATAATTGGTTGTATTCCCAATTTAGAAATGTCACCTAGTATGAAATGAAATTTAATGAACCTTTAAAATTATTAAATGTAACAATTATCAAATGGAATAAATTAATGAATTATATATATATAATGTGACTTATCCATAAGATCCTTTCTATCATTATAGGATTGGTCAGTCTTATTTCAGCCATGGATTCATAGGAAAATTACTTGACAACTCATATGACTCCATTATGATTCATATATATGGTTTCTGTGGGAGATAAAAACCTTGAAACATGTTAATTATCTACTAATATATTCCCAGCATGATATTGTAGGATTCCCTTAGAATATTCTGGATATTAGGATTCCCTCACTACACTCCTCAGATCCATCTTGATGTCTTCACACATGTGGAACCATGGATTAACCAATTTTTAACTAGTCATTCATTTCCTGTGTTTATTTTGGATGAGATCCTTGGAATCTTTTATATTATACTAAAAATTACTTCATTTTTCATTACACATTGGAGTACACTTATACCCCTATTATAGGATGAATTTATGAGATACTTTTATGAGTAGATTGACCCTTGAGGTCATGGATGACTAAGTCTCAACATGGATCTTATATTATTATAAATTTCTTATATTATAGTGTTTTTGAAACTTTCATAGGATTTATTTAAATAAACTAAACCTAAATGAATTAATGAAACAATATCATATTTGGTTACATTTCCATATGAGATTGTAGTGGGTATGGTTTATTATTTTTTTAGCATTAATTTACTTTTATATATATACCTAAACACTACCAGTTTATTTTCAAAGAATAAATTTGTAAAGATAGTATTTGGGAGGCCTTTTAAGAATTATCTCATGACTTACCTAGGCCGTTGATGGTACCCAAGTAAATTATATTTATTCGGGGTGGATAATGTGTCATGTCCCTATTTTGACTCCTAAAATGATTGCATGCATTATATGATGCTTTATAGTAGATGAGTGAGCCAGTGCTTGGGATGTCAGATAGTTTTTTTTCTTATTTTTTACTCTTTTTTACATAATGTATTTACTACTTCCATATATAGTTGGTCTCTAGCTTTATAGATACATTCCATGAGATCATCATTTTGTATATTATTCATTTTCAAGACTTTGAGTACTGTAATATATTGATTGTTGTTCATTCTTACTTCCCAGTCTAGTTTTCCTTATTAATTGCTATTCTTATTCTATTTTTATCAATCTATAATATTATATTTAATCTTATGAGATCCACTCTAACATAATGGCATAGTCTCCCAACAGACACACCTTAGAACCTCACTATTAGTCGATGTCCTATATTGTATAGGGATGCAGGCTTGAGGCCATGTGGCCACTGGCACGTGTAACCATTAAGTGGAAAACTGGTGGTAGCATCACACCACAATCTATAAAAGAGATTTAATTTATTTGAAATATATATATATATTATAAATTGTTTTGGGGTTATATTTTCTTCTATGTCTGGTGTTTCATGTCTAATATTCTATGAAACATAAAAATATTATTTTAAAATCTATGGGTGTTGCACCAAATGCCTCCATGTTTTTAGGTATTATAATTTAATATTATGTAGAGTTAAAATCCAAACAAAATATAACATTTTTCATGTATATGTGCTATTTTACAACCTATCTATTGGTTTTCTATTTAGTTAACCTATTTTAACAATAACAGATGAAATATCTTTTTCACAATTAATGGGATATAATTTTATATATAAGGATTAAATAAAATCATTAATGGTCATGGGAAAACATTATAGCCTATATCGTATCCACCTTTTCCTCCTTTATGATTTTTTCCTTTTTAAAATAATTATATAAAATATTATTTTGATAAAATATCATTAATATAAATTCTAACACTATTTTTTAATTTGAATTAAAATAGTTAAACCAAAACATGCAATTGGAATATATTCATTTTATATAATAAAAATATTTTATATTAGTCTATAAAATCCAATAGACACTAACTCACTCAAATTATTATTATTTTAAAAAAATTAATGTCAATAATTTTATTTTTCTAATAATTGAATAAATATGTCATCAATGTTACCATAGATATTATGAAAAATATATAATTTACTATAACTATAAACATATTTCAAACATGAAAACAATTTCAATAATTTAAAAAAAGACATTTATATTCATTCATATCATGATTTTATACCTATATGGACACATAAGTAATATTTAAAAATAATGAAGTGACATTTGGTAAATTTATTTTCTTTAAATATTTTATATTTCATTTTGATGGAAAAGTTTCTATTAATATATATATATAAATCAAATGGGGATAATATTCAAATTATCTTTATCCAATAATAATTACTATTAAAAATTATGTCTTTATCACATAGTTTTATCTATAATTAACCGGTTTACCTTTTTCCAAGGTGATAAATTTCGTAAGGGATACTATTCATAATGAAAGAAAATAAAAGGGAAATATTTACCAAATGAAACCATCTAAATTCCAAAAATGGAATCCATTTTATCAATACAATTTATATAATTGGATTAAATAAATGTTATAAAAATTGTGAAAACATGATGAAAATTATTATTTAATGAAATATATTTTACCCAGAAAACTAGATTTTTTCTTATCTCAGGTTAAAAAAATAAATATGTCATAAAAAATTTGGTTTAATATTGAATATGTACATTTAATTGAATTATTCACCAATATTAAATAATTTAATATATTTTGATCAAAATACTCTACATAGATAAAAATGTGTTTTCCAAAAATATGTCCCTTATTTTAAATTGAATGTTATTTTCATTTTTAATTAATTTTTAACAAATTAATTAATTTTATTTTAAAAAATAATAATTCATTAATTCCTTTTGATACCCTCTATCCCAATTATTAGCTAATAAATGGAGCATTTAATAATTATATTTTCAATGTATGATATGTTTTTTTAAACAACATATTTGTTTTAGCACAATCTATCAAACAAATAAAACTTATTTAGAAAGTGTTATTTCATAAAATATCATGGTGATAAAACTAAATGAAGTGAAGTATTGTAGTATACTAGGTATAATAGAAAATAATACAAACCCAACTTGAATTTAGTTCAAAACCTGAAAACTACTATAAAAGGTGAAAACATAAGATGGGATGAATCACGATCTCTGAGGTTGACTACTAAAAATGGTCAACACCCCCACTTACAACTGTGTTTATCTGATACCATGTCCATTGATGTCGTCATCGATCTGCCTTTCATCTAAATAACACACAACACATTTGGTCATAGACCATGCCTAGGTGAGTACATACATGCCTAGTATGACTCCCTAGAAAATCATCCAGGATGAAATAAAATAAAAATAGGTATTTAAACTAATAAGGTATGTATTTAAAATATCTCATTAATAGATATAATTATAAATAAATACAAATGGGGAGAGAATGCATGTATCCATTATTATTTATAGATATTAAAAATGGTATGTTGGCTACTATAATGGTCCAATCTCATAGCCCAACATCTGGTGTAACCATTAAATAATTTTTATGGAGGAACTAAACTTCGCCACAACATAGAAAAATGGAGGGATAACTAACAGTAATAGAAAAACATATTTCTAATTGATATCAGTTATGAGGAGTACCAATTCATATAAAGATGATCCACACCCTCTTTAATATTAGTGACTTCCATATGTACCTCTATAAATGATACTTGTGACCACCCCTATAGGGATACGGGAGTACCAACTACTGTAACTCTCTAATATTCTAAACCAAAGAATTTCATTAGCTAAGAATTTATGAAATATATATCCCAGTTACATCCCATTTTTTCATACCACTTATGAAAAAACTAAGTCCACCACAGAGTTCTACATGGAAAAATACTTCGAAATTGATATCTAAGAACACAATCTAACTCCCCATGAAATAAATACATATGGTCTCTATACTATAAAAATATACAATTAAAGAGGGTTGGGACAAACTATATGATACTATGTTTGAACATATAGGAATGTATCTCCATGGAAATGGATTTGGTAGTCATGTCTCAAAACAAAGTGTGCCCCTAAAAGAACATTACTTCTAATTTCAAATATGGTCATGGGAATATTACCATTAAACTTGAATCATTTATCCATATACCATCACTGAGAGAGTCACTCTGAGGAGAGAACGTCTCTGTTCACTTTGGGTCTTATGTGTGTTCCCTCGGCACATGGCTAGACTACCTATGCAGATTTTCAAGAAATTTGGACAAGTAAAATGTATTTTTATACATATATAGTTAAAAAACAAAGGATTCCATGAGAAAAAGATATACAGGACGTGTGTCCATAATGGCTTTGTCGTGTGTCGCCATGTGTTTCGCATAAAGTTACTTTGGTCTTCACAAAGACACCAGATCCCCCATTCCCCCCATATCTACTAAAATTTTACTTTCATAAAATTTATGAGTATATAGTGAAATATCTTCGATCAAGGACTCTTGACCTCCAATGGCTATAAATAGGAACTCTCATATCTCAATTAGCAATTATCGTGCCTCCAATCACTATTGGGGGTTTTGATAAATGAATCCATAATCCACATCCCAAAACCCCTTCTCAATCCATTATAAAAAACTAATTCCCATGTATTTAACACATAACTAACATAATTTAGGAGTTTATCACATTTTAATTCATCCCATCAATGAATAATCACCAACCCATGGGTCAACAATGAATAACACAAATAATAGTGGTATGAAAAAAAACACGAATGCAGTTAAATCATAATTGTATGATCAAATCATCACCATATATTGTATATTGTAGAAATATATGGTGATTCATGGGTGAAAATATATAATAAATATGTTCGTAAAAATCTATTTAAAATAGGCTCAAGAGAAGATCATAAATCATAGAAAATTAGTGGTCATAAATACAATTCATTCATTGGTATGAAATCCAAAAAATATTGATGCCTAGATCATAAATCGATAATTATTTAATAATGAAAAAGATCACATAGAAATGATGATGAAGATCCCACTTAATTTTAAATTCATCACATGAATCCCCTAAATTTTCTATTGTAAATCCACATTACAGAGTTATCAATTCAAACATAGCTTTCACTTCCTCCCGTTTAATCTTCATGGGTGATTCATCTACCCATAGAGATATATCATAATTCCATATTTATGGATGTATATTATTTTTTTGGCCATTAATATAAATTAAATAAATAAATTATTTAATTACACGACACACCTCCTAACACACACCTTCTATTAAAATCTGGATTCTGGCCAACCTTATGTCCATCCCAGGGTAAATAAAACATTAGGGTAACAACCATTATTTCATATTTCCCATCTGAAGACCGAACCAATGTAAATAAATTTATCATGAAGATATTCAAAAAAATTATTCAATATATATTTAGATTTATAATGTATTAATTTTTGGGTTCTACACAAACCAAACACAACACCAACTATGAGAAAAAATTTATTGATACATAGAAAAATATTCAACAATTTAAACACAGATAACCGATTCATTACATTCTCCCATCAATCAGGTATTTTCACCATAATAACCATTACATGGAAAACATTGTAAGGGTATAGAGTTAAAATATAACTATCACATTCCTAGGATAACCCCTCCATTCTCCCATGAAAAAATACAGTCCGACCATAGGAAGGATCCATCCACATAGGATTATCCCTTGTCAATAATCAATTTATTTCAAGTACTCCAAGAAGTTGGATAAGTCCCCATTTTCTATCTCACCCCCTTTCAATTATTTGTAATGGTTTATGTATGTATGCATACATACATGACACATGGAATACATCATGCACTCGGTCCGACTGTCAGGGTAGGTCCAAGTAGTATGCAACCTTCCCTACCATCCTTAGTTTCTAAAATGGCTCAACGAATCTTATGGATAACTTTATTCTCTATATGTATCAATCCAATACTCACGATGGATATAATATTAGGAAAACTTATACTCTATACATGAACTCCAAATACCCATGAAATCAATGTGGGTATGATTTCAATAATCTTTCTGTTGTCTCCAAATGATGAAGGTTCATATAAACATTATCTATTATCACATGAAACTTCTCTTTCCCATTATGTCATGTCCCTCCAATATTATTCAAAAGGTTTACTTGTACTGTCTCCCATATTGTTCCTATAATGTTTCAATTCTAATAGTTGAGTGGTGGATAATATTATAATTAAACTCAACCAATGGAAAGTGATCCTACCATCTTCAAACATAGTACACCACCCATGATATTAATATATCCTATAATGTATGGATGGTCTTCTTAGTCTGGACATCATTATAGGGGTTATATGACATTATAATCACTAACTAGTTCCTAAATCCATATAAAAACAAATACAAAATCATAATATAAAACTATAATCATGGTCAAAGACGATCATCATGCTAACCCCATAGTGCTAGAAAATCTCATGCATGTATAGCCACCATAAACTCTCATATTAACATCACTCCATAATTGAATTAGTGATTTATGACCTAATGTGTCATTAGATAATCAATAATATAAAAAAATGATCCCCCAATGTCCATCGCTTCCCAATAAAAAATTCCATGAGTATGGAATCGCATTTCTATTTCTATATCTGAAGAAGTTGAGTCAGTCCTTTTAGATCCTGATGTGAATACATTAGCTACAGACACATGATTAATTTACATATAGACACATCAATGGTTTTCCTCATTTCATCCCACCAAAATTATCATTTAGGGTCTCATTATATCTTTTTTCACAATGATTCAAAATTGGGGGAGTAGTATTAATCAACTTCAAAACCCCATCACTCAATGTGACCAGAACTACTTTATATCACATAAAGGTGATGACATGCTACTCCTAGTTAGAAGATAAATATAGTATATCTCTTAACAATATCTGGAAATGAATGGAATCATTGTTAAAATCTATTAATTGAGCTTCTATCATACTCTAAATAAGTTATGGATCCACCACCATCATTTACAGGTAAGATGAAACCCTCCCACTATGGTCAACTATAACAAGGAAAATTGTTCTCAAACATCCTCCACTGGAAGAGAATGAGATTTACAGTGAAAAGAATATGCCACAAACACTTTTCTTCCAAGTATTATAAAATATCTTAACATTTATGTCCTTTAATAGCTCAAAAAAACACATCTATCTAATGTCTATATCTATCTAGGAGAATTGATAGCTGAGTTTCCTATGTTATGATTAAATAAAGAAACACTTGACCCAATGATAGTGCCCCCACCATCTTTATGGTGATGTCACCACTACAAACTCTAAGTCACAATTCACATAATTATGCTTGTGGGATCTCAAAATTCTCAACCCATAATTTATAACTTCCTACCAATACATCATAATTCATCCAAGTGTAACTTTAGAGGCTTCATAAAAATCTACTTACTCGTCACCTTCTACCAATAGTCTCAAAATAATTACACTACTCAACCTCTTGCACAACTCCTCCATGGATCAATAAAACCTCTTAATATAGGAAAACAAACTCCCTTTTAACAAAATGTTTTTCACATGATATTAAATATTGAGAATGTCTCCCGTAAACCATCAATAGTACCTGGAAAAAAAATGAGTAAACTCCACACCACTGACACACTCATTGGTGAATCTCTAGTAAGAACCACGTCGATATTCTTTTGACGTAAAACTATAATATTCTTATTTATGATATGACCATTATTTTTATCCTATTCAATAAAAACATGAATCTTTAGGAACATACAATATATTTTTTAATCCAAATTTAGTATAGTTTTTTAATTAAATCCTTTTTCTATTCAACATCAGATTAAGAATATGTGATATATTCATTATTAACAACATCTTGAAACTAATCCATGTAAGGATAGTTGATACATTTCGTATGTTCTATAAATATATTGTTTATATTACTAAAAAAATTACATTACAAGGTAACAATAATATCTATCATGACATAGGGATGAACTATTCAAAATATCATCATAGGAAACCCTCACCTATATGTAGTAAGACTTGAGATCGATCTTTAGAAATTATATCTCACATTTCAAATACTATAAAAGGATGTAATTGTATACTGTGGGGTTCTTTTTATTGATCATCACATGGTTCAAGAAACTGTAATTAATATTAATCCCCAAACTATATTCATACTTTTTCATATTCTATACTAGAGCTTCCTGGGTGGACAAGTTGGGTTTGATGAAACTATTTTGTTTATGGTCTTCCTATAGCACCCTAAGCTCCCAAAGCTAGGTAGGGGATATCTATTATTAATTAGATTAAATTGGTGAGGCATTGGGATGAATGTAAATGAAGAAATATCACTCCCAAATTAGAGTTATACATGGAACATATCCATGAAAAATATCCTTATAATCCTCCAATAATTCAAGAATCCATAATCCTTTTGAACCCACTACACCTACGGATAAATTGAGTAACAAATGGATTATGTATTACTACTTAGTAATCATGATCCTCACTTTCTCATCCATAAGATCCCTTTTTTCCATAAATGATAATCTCCTTCCATCTATATGAAGATATCTAACACTTTTGTGGTGATAGTCTACATTTTAACACACCATAGATAGATAGTCGATACCACAGTTAAAATCTAATGTTTTCATCAAAACGACCATGAGATCTCATGAGAATCAATCTCCATTGTGAAAAAACCCAAATTATGGGAAGATTTAAAATATATATTTTTTGCTTCCTATAGAAAACTCTTGCCAAATATTATGGGTAAAATAATCAATCTACTACTCTGGCTCTCAAATAATAGATGTGGAGATATAGTAATAACTCATGCATGTGTATTATTTATTTGAGCCATTGAATTGAAAACATAGATTGTACCTTGAATCATTTCATGACAAAATATCATTACATATCTTTTTCCCTATAAATGGGCATTCCCTCAACTGATATAACACTAATCTGGGAATAGACCACCTTTTGGTGGTTTTAGGAGTTGTTCATATAATTGTACTCCTGCTATGGATCCTCCTTCAAGGTCCTCACTATACCCTATGTCATCAATTCATACATGTGGGCCCCCAAACCACTCCATGGAGTTAGATGATCCTATTGTTACCTTTTTCATAGAGGCTCACCCATTTCTATTATTTAATCTGTAACATATGGAGTTGTGAAATCATGATCATTGTAACCTATCCACTCACAAGAATAATATTGTGTCTCTCTAGGATGACTGGATCCATTACACAAACCTTATGTCAAATGTTCACATGTATGATTCCATAAATGAGTATTACTCTGACATTGAGACCATGAAGACTGAATCTTTCTAGCCCTTATATATGTATCATTCACATGATGTACGACTCTTTCTCTATACAGCTTACATCCTCTACTATACATTCCTTTATAACAATTTTCTACTTTAGAACTTATAAAAGGACATATTATATAAGTTTACCACCCATGATTTGATGCATCTATAAAGGAACTAATAAAACCTCTAAAACTAGAATATTTAATCATGTTCTATATCGATAAAATCATTTTTAGGGTCTCATAACCCAAAGTTGTACTTATAAATAGACAAATAACCATATCAAAACACTTAAATGATTATAGATCTTTATATAGTGCATGTCATAAGGGTATTGATAAATATAGAAAATGTTATCGAATTATTTTGAAGAGGGAATTTTCTCATCATGGGTATAAGGGATCTGACCACACCAATACCCTACAACTTTAGTAAGTTGGATGGTCGCAAAAGAAACCATATGAATAGAAAGGTTAAAAATAATGTTTTAAAAATTGACCAGTACTTATAGTAACCCTCTACTACATAAGGGACTAGCTCACATAAAACCTATGCATTATCTATTATTTTTACTCTTATAAAATTTTAATATAATATTCACCATTATCCATTGTAGATTGTGTTATTAGATTCCCTACATGAAGTTCATCATCCAATTGGTCAACTAGTGGTGGATTCATGTGCTTCTCAGTGGGTTGAAGCACTGATCTCCACCCACCAAGAAGGGAAACCCCATGAATACATTCATGTGCTAATGATTCATCAGTCAATTAGTGCTCTCCATGACCTTGTATCAGTGTCATAGTTAGTCGTCATCATGGATGAATCTTGAATGTTAATTTGACATGCCATGGTTATATGAGAATATTTGGGTTGATGACTGAAGATGGATATGAATTTTAAAAAAAACAAAATACTACGTGATTCATATACCATTAGTTTCCCTATAGTTGATTCATTCTAAATAAAATTTTAAAATATGGAAACCATTGTTCTGGTGTATGGTTATGTCGACCTCCGACCATTACAAGTTTTTCTAGATAGATAGATAAACTTGAGACACTCTAAAATCATTGCCCCATGTTTCCAAACCACTCCACAAAACATTTCAAACTCTAAAGTATAATCCATCAAAAAACCACCCTTAATAATACTCCATTATGAAACTTCAAAATAGGACCCCACCTTGGTAGACAGTAAGTTAGGGATGACACCCAAATCCTAAATACAATGGGGAATGGTATAGTAACATGTTCAAAGTAGTCATATAACTAAAATAGGGATACTCATCCAAGAATACTTTTACACACACCTACAAGAATTTAAATGATATAATGCATATATATTATATATTATTGAAACGTTGTTTGTGTTTTAAATGCATGAAACAACCTCTTGGAAGTGAGTCGATGTGAAAAAGGAAATAAAGAAGATATAATGTGGAAAAATATAGTCCCAATAAGAAATGAGGTCACAACCCAAAAACAACTAGAAAAGGGGATAACTAAATGGTTTATGGCTTAAAATTTCTATGGATCACCACTAAACATGGACATCTCCTCAATGCCTCGCTATGATCCTATGATTTTAGGTCCATCGATTTCATTTCCGATATACCTATCATTTTCATAGGAATAATTTTTATAATGTCACATGAATTTTTGACTATTCTCATACCTTGCATGATACCCTTGAAAGCCAATAGGTAAGAATTATAATAAAAAATTGACTCAAATCCTATTTAAATAGGCTAAAAGAACCTATGAACTATATTCTCATAATGATACCCCAAAAAATGTGGATCACAATATTTATATCCATCTAATAATGAAGATTCTTACCACACTCTCAAATGACCCATCCCCTATCCAAGAAAAATGAATAACCTATCAAGAATGAGTATGGTGGACCCACACATCACCACTACATATCATTACCGAGGGAGAACTAGCCCCATTGATAGACATTCTCACAGTATAATCTCAAAGGCTTGGTGTACTAGTCACCATATACAGGACTCATTCCCTATATAATTTTGGAGAGTTCTATCTCTAAATATATAAAGGATAAAGGGTACCCACCCCCTAGAGAAATAGGGTACTACCAACCCCAATAACACCACAATAATCCCATAGAAACACTATCATTGACTTATAGTTTCTAAGATAGTCATCCTAATTAAATTACCATCTGTTTTACCTATGACACAAAAATTAATGCCTCTATCACATTCTACATGGGAAAATACTTAGAATATTCTACATACATGTAAAAAAATTATTAATAAAGAATGATTTAGATGAGGTATATTTTCTAGATAAATATCATGGTATTTAAACAATGTCACACAATTTGTGACTCTAAAAAATATCATGGGTGTTTTATTACCAAGACATGAATTGGAGATCCATGTCTCACACCATGGATTTTACATATGGGAACACATCAGTAAATTTCCACTAGGATCTCGAGTGTGTGTTCCCAACACATGGATATTCTACCAATGTACATTAACATAAACAATCCCTATAGTGACATGAAATATCTAATCACATGGGTTCCTAGGATCATGTCTTCAATAAAAGGCTCGACTAACCATGTTGGGCCCCCAAGTGTGTTGGCCCAACCATAATTCATATGTGATATAGATCGTTTTGAAACAATAGCCACCGTGAGAAAATGAAATACATGACACGTTTTCTTCTAAGTCATATGGAGTTTATTCATGTTTTTTATAGAATAAAAATTGGGTCTATATGATGATTCTAGATCTACCATTTTTTCTTGTTAAATATCTATTTGAACCACTTGAATTAGGTTAATATATAGGGAAAGTTCACTGATTAATGATCATAGTCCTTGGTGAATGAAAATGGAATCTACAATCTTCATAAGTTTCCCCATTCATGCCTTAAATCATCATTTATTGGTACCAATCTTTGATCTTATCATTATTATCCAATAAAACATCTTAATATGTCCATGATATAATTATCCCTATATCACTAATGCATCTATTACAAATCTGGTAGTTCAATTTCCCATGAATATCTACCAAAATTATTGAATTATTAACCCTCTAGTCCAATGATGAATAATTAGAATTAAATTGATGATAAATGAATAAGAACAAAGAAAAAGCATCATTTAACAATGCCATCATGGCCAATAATTTCATATTATTGAAAAAAATGGTTAATTAAGGGTTTTGAAGATATATGAAATTTTTCTTAAGAATGATAAGTAAAAATGGTCTCGTGCAAATAATTTAAATCAAATAATATAATTTGATATGATATCTATGGTTTAAAATTAATTAAATCGCATAAATCAAGAGAATAATGAACTATAGCTCATTAACACATCGATTCATGGTGGAGAACACATACACTATCTATGATTATAGAAATCCCATTACATTCATCATTCATCTCATGAATTCCCTCCATTATTATTTATCGATCCAAATTCATTATTTATTAATGCAAACAAAAATCTTACTTCATCCTCTAAAATATACAAAGGATATGTGGATAACTAGGGTGATTATTTTATAAAAATGTATTTGTAAATTTTTGTTAGGTTTTATGCCATTACTGTAAATTAAATAAATAAATTATTTTCTTACATAACCCACACACCAACATCATCCTTTCACAGATCATCGAACACTGAAGAACCAAATATTACACCAATGGTAAATATCACATTCTGAAAGCAAGCGCAATCTTACACATCCCATCAAATATTTCGATAAGTTGGGGAACCATTTAATCTAAAAGAATTTTTTGAAATTATTTAATATAAAATTATATATATAATATATAAATTCCACATTCCTTCCACGCCTAAAAAAAGAAAACTATTAAGAAAAATATATTGTTATAGGTAGAATTATTCAAAGGATAAAATAACAGAAATTGATGTTGTTACTTTAAATATCACTATATTTGAATCACATAGATAATAAAATATGAATTCTAAATTTAAAATAATTAAATCATTAATTAATATATCTAAACTTCAAAAAATAGGTCATAATTTATGCTAAAAAATAATTTACAATTTTATATATTCTATTATATCCTTATCAATTTCATGTTATAAAAAATTATATTTAAAAAATAATAAAATACATTACACTTTAAATAATTGTGATCTTCTAATGGGAATTAACAATACCATAAATTTCATAACTACGATATCCATGTTCATTAATATTATCCCTTAAATGAAAAACCTCATCAAATTTATTATATATGAATGGGTTTTCATATGATACTCTTAAGTAATCCAACATGAAATAATTTATTGAACTTATGGATAAGTAAATAAATTTAAAAATAGTGGTTATTTTATAATTTTAAATTTTAAAAGTTCAATAATATATCATTATCCTTATATTGAAAATCATTATTTCACAAACCCATTTATAGTTTCAGAAAAACTATTTTAAATTATATTTAAACATGAGAGGAATGATATATATAATGAAGATATTTCAGCACACCATAAGTACACTATTGATTTTTTTTCTTGAACTGTGATGGAGGTTAATCGTGAATGACCTCTTGAACATTATTTATTTATCCATTATTATTATTTTTAGGTTATATATTATATAAAACTATAATAACACTTAAATTAAATTTAAAATATCTATGAAAATAAATTTTCAACCAATTACTTAAAAAATAAAATACATATAGTTTGTAAACTCATGAAAGATTACATGACTACATTCATTAAAATTTTAGAAATTTTATAATTATTTTTAAGTGCCTATATTTTATTTTTTTGTTGACATCAATTATTATAAAATATTATTATAATTCAAATTATTATAGAATAATAATAAATAATGTCTATTAATATGAGATGTGTCATTACTGATTGAATTTGTTAACTTATTTTAATTTGAATGTTGAATTTAGTGAAATTTTTTAAATTATATGTTTTATATTGTAATTATATGGTCTAGTATTTGCGAATATTATTTTGTAAAACACATAATAATTTTTGTGTTATGATATATATCATGAGGTTTGTCAAAAATTAATATCATGTTTTGGTTTTTTTAGAAATACTTTGTCAACCATGTGTATTAGAATTAAATTAAAGAGTTATTTTTTAATTTATTTTATAAATATGTGTTTAGTAAAATGATATATGGAAATGATAATAATTTAAAGATCTTATAAAAATGTTTTTTTAAATGTGGAATAAAATTATATTTTTTTATTTTTTCAACTATTGGTAACATGTGTTTATGTCATGAATTTAAGGATTTGGAAGTGTAAACATAATTGTGTTAAATTATTTTCATCAAATATATTAATAAATAAATAATATACATTTTATTATCCAATGTCTTATATACGTTTACATATTATATTCATTGATGTCTATGTACTACAAGTAATTATTTTTAGTTTTTTATTTTGGTTTTTATATTTTTTTAATTAGAAATGTTACATTTTAATTATTTTATTTATTTAAAATAACTCCAAATATATAATAGTGATGTTAGTTATTGTTTATGGTGTAAAATTAAGAAAAAAATAAATAACTAAAAAAATAAATAAAATTATATTATGATTTTATTTGAATGTATTTATTTTATAAAAAATATTTTAAATTAAAAATATCCCTTAGGGGAACATATATAAATATTTTGGAATATGTTGAACTTATTCTAATGGTTTATTAAAGGAAATTTATGTATTCATATTAATGGAATATGTATAATATAACATTTAGGAATCATGTTCAACTTTTTTTTAGTGGGTGAAATGATATTGGCCAACCCATTGGAGTTATTGAAGAATGTTTTATATGTTTCCAATTTGGAGTGAAAATAATTGGATGATTTCAATATAATATTTTATGGATGATGAATATATTTTTGATGAGTAAGAGTTATTGAAGTTGTTCTATGTAACTTTTCTCATCATATAGAGTTATTATTTGATGGTATAATTAAGAATGTGTTTCAGTTTTCTATTTTCATAAGAAACCATAATACAATGGTGTTGGGGGCATTATTAATGTCATGAAATATGTATGATTTTTGTTTCAACCTGAAATTGTAATATGAGAATTTGAATGAGTGGGTCCCCATATATATTAAATATGTTAAATATGATGATATATATATGGTGACTTCAGTTGATTATGTGAATTTTGAAAAGTCATGAATACATAATAGGACTAGTTGATATGTAATAATCATTTATGATCATATATATGAGTCATTTGTTAATGTAAAAATTTATGAACATTATTGATTCATAATATGTTTTTAGAAATTTTAGAATATGTTTTTGAAAAATTTATAAGATATTAATTTTCATATAAGTATTGTGAACTTGTAATAAAAAAATTTAATAGTTTCAAGTTCCCTGGAACAATATATAAGAGGATTAATTTTAAATATGTTGTTTTCATTATATGATAAATATTTTAAAGGAAATATTTATACATTAACAGGTATAAAGAAATATTAAATTAATATAATTTAGTACTTAATAAAAATTTGAGGTACATAAAGGGAGATGGGATTCTTAATATATTATATCCCCAAAATATAATAATTTATACTCTTAAAAAATGGGATGATGTTGCATTGGACATCAAATAATATTATATAACTTTTTATACAATATTAAATTATTCAAAGTGATAATTTTTAAACATTAAATGGTATATTTTTTAATGATAAATTGTTTTCAAAAATTAATATGATATATTAATAGACCATTTTATTTTTTGAACTTCCAATATATTTGGGAAATATATTACCACATTATTGTAATGTAAAAAATCAAGGTGGAATATCTAGAAATAATTTTGAAAATTAATATTCACATAACACATATAATATAGAATAATTATATAAGTAAAAAATTGATAGTTGAGAATGTAATATATTGTTCATGAGTTATAGACCTGATTTATTGAATAAATATGAGTAAGGGGATATTGAAAAGTGTTTTTTCTTCTTTGAAAAATTATGTAAAGAAATGATAATTATCTACCGATCATCTGGTGGTTTCTTTTGGTGCTGAGTAAGATCAACATGTTTATACACACTCTAATTTATAGTTTCATAATTTTGAAATCCTAATGTGGAAAATAAACATTAATACCATTCTTTTGATATCTCTTTTGAACCATAAGAAGAATATCTTATTTTTTAATTTCAATGATTATTTAATTTTAGAGGAAATAATTTATAGATATAGGAGAAAAAATAAAAACAATTAATGACTTGTGGTTCTAGTATAAATTATGTCTTAATTATTTTAGAATGGGGTGATACCTACCCAAGTAAGTATATGATACCTAAAGAACCATTGTGTTTGATTATAGATAATTTTTAATTACTAATAATTTAAATAATTATATATTATATGTCTTGGTAATGAGACAAATACAATAATGATTGGTTTTCCATCTTAGAGATAAACTATTAAAATTATATTTTATATTGTGAAATATTTCTTTTCATTTGAACACAGGTTAGGAAGTCCTTCTGATGTAGTGTATGACACCTATAGAGAGTCATTGTGTTTAATTTTTATATGAATTTAGAAAACAATGTCCAAAAATGAAACCCCATATTCATTATAAATAAACAAACCTAGAATCTTAAGGTGGTATCATAGACCACTAAGTATCCTCCTAGATAATATTCTAAAAATTTGAATTATAACATCTATTAATTTTAATAATAACATAGTAGTTCACGTAATTGAAGGGAAAAAACATGGATGGAAGAAAAAATCCCCCTTCTCTTCTATAACAGGGACATGAAGTGATTAATATTGTGATTGTGTATTTTTTACGAAATGAAAAGGATTCTCCCATGAATTCTATAAAGAGATATTTCCAAATAGATTAAAAATTTGGAAATAAAATTCATTCTCATTGCATAAAAATGTTCAATAAAATGTAATACAATCCAAGAAAATGAAGGAAATTTTTGAAAAACATAATATATTGAATAATATATATTTTAAAAATGGGGAAATGGAAAAAAACTGATGGATAAATTTACATTATTATAATAGAAGGTGATGGGTAAATGTTTCATTTCTATTGGATAAATGATATAGTCACATCAAATTTTTAGGAGATACTTGGGTTGATTTTTCCATTTTCATGAACCTGGTAATGAATTTAACATATAATATTGACTTAAATATATTAGATATAGAATAAACAGAAGAAATATAACTACATTAGTATTTTAATATAGTGCTCATCCTTTTAGGAAAAAATGATATTATATTTAAGAAAATGATTAAAGAGGAAACATTATTCAAAGCTGTAAAAAATGATCAACATTGTAGTGGATGATGTTGAATCATCAAGTGAATTATAATATAATTATGATTAGAATGATAAAGAAAATATAATAGTGATTTACACTATCTGTAGAAACATAGAAAATGGAAATGGTGTGTTCATGGAAAGTCTTCCAAAAAAATTGATTATAATTTCTGAAATTAGAAACACTATAGAAAACTATCAAATAATTATTAATCTGGTCTACTAATATAATGAGGATGATAAAATAACATAAATAATAAAAATATGATCGTTTTGAAAAATAACCACACCACCTGTTTAAAATATAGTTAAAATTCTAAGAAGAAAAAAGGGTTTTATTTTTAGTGGGGAATAGTGTGATTTATCAATTTCATAAATTCATTATACGGATGACTCCCTTTTAATTTTTGGTAATATCATGGTCCATGTAATAATAATTATGAAATATCATAAAATTAGGATAAAGGAGAATAATTCCATTCAATATACAAGATGGATGATAACTTTCCAGTTTGTCATGAATGAAACACTCAAAACAAGTGGAAAAACATATATATAATGAATGATGTTGCGAAATTAAATAATAAAAAGTTTGAATTCATTAAAATTATTTTTTTAACGAAATGAAATATCTAATGGTAAACCCCATTTATAATAAAAAATGTTATAGTAATTTGTTTTGAGGGTTTATAAAAAGGATATATAAATTATCATGAAATAACAACTACTTCATTAGGCTGAGAATACCCTATGAAATTTGGTACATGACTATGATATGGATGTAGATATAAAGCAATGTTAATCAAAAAAATGTGAAGAAGTTTTGTTTCCAATCTCTAGTAAAAACTACACATATGATATTCAGAACGTTTTATCATATTTTATCTAAAATTTTTAAAAAAAGTGATCAATTTAGGGAATAATATATTGTAAATAAATATAGAAAAATAAATTCTATAGTAATTATATTTTAAGTAATCATGAAACGAAAATGTTATAAAAATTTAAATAAAAATAACTATGGATTTATATAAAAACAACATGTTTTAATTCTTAGGAAAATTCAATTATTTTATTAATGAACAAGTTTTAGATGATAATATTTGTGTTATAGGGTATTTGAGAGTAAATAATATTTTTTATAATATAACAATTCTTCTTAAATTGTGTAGGATAAGGAAATAATTGAGGGGGTGTTATCATGTGAACATTAAGATAATGTATGATATGGAGAAGGTATTAAAAATAAATTAATATCTTTTAGTTATATTAAATAGATTTTATTTTCTAATGTAGATCTATAGAAGGTGTGAGTGGAAAAGTAACTGGGTTGGGAGAAGCATGATAAATCTTCTATGAAAGGGAAAATCTAGTAATAATGATAATGGTGTTTAAAATTAAGAAATAAATATAAATAAATACATACTCTAGTGGTTATCAAACATGGAAAGAGGGGGGTATGACATAGTTTATTTAATATTTCTACTCATCAAAAAAAAATTGATATTTGAAAATCTATAATAATTTTAAAGAACATAGAGTTTTTCTTTTATATTTTTATATCAATATTCATTAATGATCATTGAAATTAGATTAGTTTAAAATTTACCTAAAAAGATGAAATCTAAATATGTATTGTTTGTTGATAGACATAACCCCAAAATGATAACTTTTCATCAACATTGATAATAATTTAATTAAATTTTTTCATAATAAATAATTAAGTAAAAAATATAAAATATGGATGAATCGTAACCAAAGGTGAAGGAACGTGTATATAAAAATATAATATTAGTGATCTATGGAGTTATTAGTTTTTCATGGAAAGGAATAAAATAATTTTTGACCAAGAAGTCTTGGAAAACATGGTTTCTAATTTCTAATCAAAATTTAAAAATAAAAAAAAATTATTGATCTACCAAATATAATAATAAATAGAGATGTTTTTTAGGGATTAAAAATATTGTATGATGAATCGATTAATAAAAATAATAATGGAAATTAAATTAAACATGACCCTAAAATTAATCTACTCATATTTATTTGCTCCAACGTTTATCAATTCAATAGAATTGATATAAAATTAATTATATTAATTTATGATTTTATACAAATGAGAATTCTATTGTTTATATTGCATAAGTACAATTCAATGAATATGATTTTGATTTTATAAAGAGACATATATAGATATCTAGGGGTTCGTATTAAAAAATTTAGAATATAAATTGGAAGAGACATTATTGGAAATAATTTTAAATAATGACTTAATAAAGATATGATTAATGGTTTTTACTGCTACAAAAACTCCCCTAATAAAAAAGATTAATGAAGTAATAAATATAATTATTAATTAAATGGGATAAATAATTAAAATGAGTTTAATCGATGAATGTTTTTTTAGAAGATAAGATATATAAAATAATCAAATATCAAAAACTACTATTTACAAAGGCCTAATTCAAACTTGAATTTTATCATGATTTTGTATAGAATTAATCAATTGTCAAATAATTCAATGTATTTTGCAGATATTATTTTATAAAAAATAGGAACACAAGTGATTATAAATTTTATGTGAAGGATGGGGATAAGATACTTTTGGGGTACTTATGTATTGGATAACGATACATATTTTTGAAAAAAAAAGTTACTCCACAAGATGCATTTCTATTTTAATGAAATGGTTATTGAAAATCAGAAAAATATTTTTTTTCTAAGTAATGATATTTTTAATGAAATTTATGGTGACAGTGAGTATGATTCTAAATATATAGTGATGAATATAAATAAAATTTACCATATGGTGCCTGAATTAACATTAATCCTACTATTTGTAATGAAGAGTCTTGTAATGTTGAAACAATGATGTATCAGAATCTAATTGGTCATGCATGTATAAAGTATATAAAGTTTTGTATTAATGAATTAATTAATATAATAGGTATACTTGGGGTTCATAATAAAAAAACATACCTAGAAGATTGATATATGATAATTTCTTAGGATATGACACTCAAAGATTTTGTTGATTTAATAAATGAAGAACTCGATGAGGTTGAGAGGATCTCCACTCTTTATATTATCCTAAAAAAAATTATACTTATTTTAGATTGCGGCTATTTGAAAATAATATGAATGATAAAGTTAAATTCTCAAAAAATAATGAAATACATTTAAGAAATTTTTGTTAATATTTTAAAGGAGTAAGCATTATAAAAAAATTCATGTTTAAAGATAAGAAGTGGTAAGAATATTTATAGTAGATTCATGTCACATGTTGTACAAAAATAATTAATATAAATTAAATACATTTTTTTCTATATATTTTTAAGATGATGACATAATTGAGATTTTAGAAATATATTTTTCTAAAAAGTGATAAAAAATCATGAAAAGGGATGATATATATAGTCTAAAAAGTCCCCAGGATTGATGTAACCAATACAATACTTTATCTAAATATAAATTATGTCCAAAAAGGATAAATTGTATAAAAAACTATATTAAAAAAGAAAATCGACCTAGGAACTCTATTTTTTATTTTTAAATGATGATGATATTACATTTACAAGAGATAAATGTTCTTCTTGTAAATAATTTATGAAGGCGATGATGAATCATTTTGAGAGTTTTATAATTGGAGGAATGATCTATTTTTTAATATTAAAAGTGTTTTAAATGAATGAAATTATTTTTTACTCCATGGAATTTTTTCCATGTGAATTATGAAATTTGATTTGAATGGAATATTCCCATCTAGTACACACACCCAAAATGGTTTCATTGAAGTATATAAAGGATGATAAATGGGATTGATTTACTCAATGATAGTTTAGAATATGGATTGGTAGTTTATTTCATATTACTGTATTGAGATCATTTAATGCAATTAAATTGACATGTTGTGTATGGGGCGAGAGTTATCCTAATGAATCAAATTTAATAAATACAAAATAAGTTCCCAAACACATCAAAGGAACCTTAATTATAGGGTTGATTTAAATGAAATTTGATAACCTAAATCATTAAAGATTTATATATTCTAACTGGTTAGGTTCTTGTGATGATAGAATGTTAACATAACATTGAATGATTCTCTTAGTATAATTTTTTTTAGTTGTGACTAAATGAATAATAATTTTTCTATTTTGGGAACCATAGAGGTCTAATGGGTGGAAACTATAAATTTATATACCTATATGAATTGATGAAAGTACATGTGGAATTGTTTATATTTGTGATTATGAAACCACTCATAATTTCATGTGACCATTATAGTGGAATTGATATATATTAAATTCATGTGAAACAGTTTTAGTGAATTAAAAATGAATTACAATTTAAATTCAAAAGGGGAAAGTTTACATGGGGAACATTAAGCTGGAATTAATTCCAAAAAAGGATCAAAATTATTATATTATCACAAAAATATACCAATGGAATGATTTAAAATATGTTGGATAAACATGAATTTTTTACCCCTAACAATGAGTAAAGGGACATTGGGGAATATAATAGTATAATTTGGTTTTTTGTGTCAATTATGTAGAAATGTTATATTATTTTAATAAAGGGAAAAAACGTAGAACAATTTTATATATTAATAGAGAGATAATCTAATTCTATAAGGAAAATGTTCATTCCTATTTATAGATTTACTTATTTCAAAAAGGAAATATTTTTTAGTGTTGTGGTGTTAATATTATTATCATTGTGAAAGGTTGTGATTTAGTTTTTCGTTGAGTATGTTTTTTAGGATTGATAAAACATTCAAATTGGGAAAAAAAAGAACCAAATGTAATTGTTGTAGAAGGACATATTTGTTTTCATCTATGATTGAAAATTTATGGTCGCTACTAATATTCCATATTGATGTAAATTGATTTTTATGATGGAATTGAATAATTGATGTTATTATGTTAAACTTGTCACTAGTTCATTAATTCTAGTTTGATTCTAGATTTGTAAAAGTGTTGATATTTTATATATTTTTACGATACATACATACAAAAGAGTTAAATAAATTAAAAAATAATAATGAAAAAAATGAAATGGTTGTTTTCTTCTTGGTTAAATAATTTGGAAAGGGCATGAGTGAATATCTTAATATACATAAGAGGTCTTACTTGATGTCGTGTATGAGGTGATTCAAGTTAAATAAATGAATTTTTTAAAATGATTGATTATATGAGTTATACCGAACATGTAGAAAGTAATTGGGAGAATTTGTATAATGGATATGTAATCATGGTAAATTCATAAACACTATTAATTAATTATATGTTTTCAGTTTATATAGAAGTGGTTTTTCATGAATATATATTATGTTAATTTCATACTAAGTTATTTTCATCATGAAAATATAGAATTTGTAAAAGGACTGGACCAAAAAATTATACACAATAGAAATTATTATATTCTGTATGAAATTTTTATATTTGGATATTATGGAAAAGGGATAATCACCAATTTTGGTTTGTATTATAACATATTTCTCAATTATGATCCAAAAATTATTAAATATTTATGGATGTTCATTTAATATTTGAATCATTGACTATGATATCCCTATTCTATAATTGATTATCCGTAAAACAATTTGAATTTGGTTGCATTGTACTTAATATATTTAAATTTCATATTACGCTTATCAAGACATGAATCAAGCAGATAAATATGGAAGATTAAATTAGAATATCATGGAGTGATATTCATAAAAATTTCATATTAAAATATTTAAAATTTAAAGTCTTGATCATACAAGTTTAATATTTCTAATATTTTCTCTAGTGTTAATGGTATATCTACAAATCATTGTTGATTTTGATTGCGTGAATATAATAATAATATTAACATATCTCTATCAATTTAAAATTATAAAATTATTAATGGCAATATAATATACAATTGGTATCATGATACATTGTGTAATAGTTTTATAATTAATATATCATAGAAATATAAGGAAATAAAGTTAATAATTGTTGTATTGAATTCGTTCAACTATGAAGAAGAATAATGATTATCTTGTGATAATTTGGTGAAAAGCATTTAAATATGAATAAGATCATGATATTTTTGCAATATCAAAAAAATAATTTGATACTTTTTAAAGATTTATTTGTATGTATAAATGAATTACATTATGTGGATATATTTTTCCCATTAAATTAATTAAAAAGATGAAAAATAAGATCTTATTTTATGATGTGAATGTGTCATCTATAGTATAGAACATGTTTTTCAAAATAAAGTGAAAAACGATAAATTATTTAATAAGAGAGTTTATAGTTTATCAAATATCCTATTTGAGTAACATTTTTTATTAAAAATTATTTTCTACCATCATTAACATTATTAAAATGTTAAAATAATTTCATAAGAATTGATATATCCATGATTATTTTTATAATGTTGGTAACTAGTTTTTGAACAACGATATTTGAGATGTAGTATTATTGTAATAAAAAATAATATATAATTTTTCCCAATTATTTACATGATATGTGTCGTCCCATGATATTAACTTTGATGGATTTATTATGGGTTACCTATTAATATTGTGATATTAATGGAGTTCAGAAAGTAACATATTTTAATTGTGACTCAAAAATTATATTTAATGAAAATAATAATATGCCAATGTGTTTTGGAATGATATGTATTGTAATCATATATTATGGTAATTTTTTTTTAGAAATATATATTTATATCGTAAAAAATATTAGAAATATATATAAAAATTCATGTGTATCTTGGTTTTCCTATTATTCTAGCTATAACATCATAGATACATGTGATGTCAAATTAGAGACTCAATTTTATTTCATTTCGATTGGAGTAAACTTGTTCATTTAATAATATATTAATCCATTAAATAAATTATATTATGTGATTTGTAAATAACATATTTACATAATGATGTCATTTAGAATTTAATTTTTTTAATTTTTTTTTATTTTTCATATACATACATTGTACTGAGACTCGTGGATTGTTTACTATGATTGTCATTTATGAGGTGTTACATGTATAGAATGCACATGTAATTTTGTTTAAATTTTTTGGGATATAAAAAATTATGTTTTATTGAATTATGTGAATATAATAATTCAAATGTGGTAGTACAAATACTAATAGATCATTTAAAAGGACCATATTATAATGGATAGAACATTGATTTTTTTTGTGGGTTGTATTCAATTATTTATATCCTCACAACATTGATTTTATCCATGAATTATGATTTATAGATATTTAGTTCTGTTTAATTCAAATAATGGTTTTTTTATTGATTATTGTTCAATTAATAAAACATTAAATTCATCAAATTAAATTTATTTTCTAATGAGAGAGTAATATCAGTCATAATCGATGTTTTTGTGGTTTTCTGAGTATTCTCATAACATATTTTTTAATATTAGTTCCATCCAAATCCAATATAATATAAAGATTAATATTATAAAAAGTAAATATATGACTAATAGAATAATTCCATGTTGGAGAATCATATTACTCTAATACCTCTCTAATGTAATAAATTTAATCAAAAATATTAATTCTAATTTTTTTAATAAATAATAATGTTTTTAAAATATAATTATTTCTTTCTTCAATATCAATGAACTCATTAATTAATCCATTGCATTATTAGTTTTACCTTCTTGATATTTTCATTTTAAGAAATCTTGGAGTATTGTATTTTGGGGAACATTTAATTCATTATGGATGAGTGCGGATAAGTTTTTTCAATCGAGATATATGTCTCCATAATGATACATTATCTTTTATTTTTTTGATACCTATAGAATTAGGTTGATAAATTGAATATATACCATTTTTATATGAATGGGGTTCAATGTAAATTTACTTTACCCTATTATGGTCCCACATTTATCCTTATATTTAATAATATTCATAGAATGATATAATTATAATTCTATAATGGTAGATTTTAGAAATTAAACTAAAACATTTAAGGATTTACTTGATAATTCATTGGAATTTTTATTCATCTTATTTTTAAAATTATCTGCCAATGTTATGACAAATGAGAAATTTCATCACCATATGACTAGTCATAGGTCCATAGGTGAACCTCTCTATACAGTAGAGGTGAAAAACTATCAACAACGATCTATGGAAGTACCACATAGAGAATTTACTCCAGTATTAGAGTGCATGATATTAAATATAATAAGGAAAACATTATTGAAAACAGTAAATAATTGGAACACAACAAATAATTTATATAAAATATTTCTGAAATATATATAAATGTCGCATATATAAATACATCCCATATTGATTTTTCCCTAGTATAATCACATATAAAAAGGGAAATTACATAATTAATTAAATTTAATTGATTCCCTATTATATCCCTGAGCCTTACCTCATCCCTTGATCCAATCCTAATATTATTTTCCCACCTGACCAAGCCACCTCATGCCTCCACCAGAACTAAACCTACTACCAATAAATTTTTATCAAGTACTCAAGTTATATGGTTGACAGAGTAGATAATGTCTCTAAAACATTAGGTAACCACTAACATTTTTTTCTACATAACCATTAAATTTTCTATACATAAGGGATGTGATTTCAAAAAATAATACACTATAGAAGAATAAGGAAATAACTACAATCGGTCCTTAGGTTCTCACATGAAACATAGGATCGTCTGAAACCTATATTAGCGAGTTCCAGAGAGTCTTTGCACATTTCATAACACCATTCCTAACAATATCGAGCCCATAGAAATGAAGTTGGTGTGTGTTCTAGGAAATCTAGTTACATCATGTGTCATTTTTTTTCTATACAAGATAACCCACAGTTATCTGATAGCATTGGTGATGTCTCGGACCCGGATTCCACTTAACGATTTCCCTGAGCCCAGAGGTCCACATTACGTCAAGCGTATCTTCCCAAATGCCAGAGGCTAGGAACTAGTAGTGAGGGCCTAGGGTGGATCTGTGAGAGGACTATTCCATATTTAGTAGAGTGTATCACAGTAAAAGGAATATAATTTAATAGTAAATAGTGTATGAAATATAATTAAAAAGCTGAAGAAAATTGATTGCAATAGAAAAATGAGAATAATAAAAACTATATCATCTAGAACAATGATGATATAATGTCAGGTTACTAGAAAAATGGAAAACATAGACACAAGGTAATAGGAATAATAGCTCCACAATGTAAAAGAAAACAAAAACTACACCAAGCATCCAGAGATCCAACTCAGTCATCTACTATCAAGCTCCATCCTAAATAGTGTGAAATCAAGTGTTTGAAGATGTATGATTCCCTTTTTCAACACCTACAAACATGTAATCTACATAGGGTACCAAATGGAGTCCAAAGAGGGTGTGATATAAATCTCCATGTGCCACCACCAACATTGCCTATAACATCAATACCATGAAATGGAATATAGTAGTGTGCAGGCATGCATATAAAAGTAAAGAAAGAAGTACAATATAACTAAATACCCAAGTACCTGCATAAATCCTAATCTTGTGTAAGAACATATAACCAGTTAATTTTATTAATCAATTACCATTTAATGTTAATAGGTCACGTGAGGCATATCCAACATTGACATCACCTCAAGATAGTATAAATAGTGGTGGTCCCAAGACGTAACAAGTAAACCGGAAAATGATACCTGGTGAGGGAGTTCCAGGTTAATAACCAAAGTAACATAGTTCTAATGGGATGCTAACTAAGTGTTATCTAAGTCTAGATAAGGGGTAAGAGTGTAATCCAAGGACTATTATCCAATGCATTCCATAATAAGGCGCCTACTGAGTCCATGGTGATACACCAAGGTAAAATAAAGCTAAAGAAAGATAGGGACCTATGGGGTTTCACCATGGCACCTACTAGTCAATGCTGGATCCAAGGATTGTATTTGAGGTATCATTAAATAATGTAAAAGACCCTATAGTGGTATACCAGGAATCTGAGGAGTAGACATGAACTAGAGTCTATGTAGGTATCAACCTAAGAAAATAACATCCTTGAATTAGAATGTGGTTCCTGAGACCCATGGTATTCTCCTATCAGAATCCAAGGAGAGTTCGAGTCAGTCCATTCTTATTTGATATTGTATTCATGTAATAATACATTTGGTTCTTGTCTTGGAATCCATTAGTGTGGGTAGGTCAAGTATAGTTACAACCATTTATTTATTGATCCAATATTAGTCTTCCATTAGGGTGGATAGGCCAAGTAGAGTTGCAACCATTTAATCAAGTCTTAGATAACCATTAAGTCATACTAAAATATAGAATTTCACTTTGCTAAATTCCATCAAAATGGAAAGGGGTTCTATGAAAATGTAACATTTATTCAATCTTATTTGATAAGGCCAAGTTATATTCTTATTATACATTCCAATCAAAATTTAACATTTAATAATCATTTGGAATCACTTACCTTAGGTGGGTAAAGTTGTGTGCATTCATGGTACATTCCATTATTCATAGATCATTAATATCATGCCATTTATTAAAAGGAATGATCACCTTTAGGAAGGTTAAGAAATGGAACATCCAAATAGTTTCTCAAACATTCTGAAACACTAAAATCTAATTATGGAATAACCTTCGACAAGGGGTGGATTGAGTTGTGGGTGTAGCCACTAATAACTAATAACATATATGGAAAGATTATAGCCATACTATTCTAATAAGTATAATCATGGAATGTAAATTGATGAAATGGTTCCCAATGAAATTGAAGGGCCCCACATGAACTTTCTAAAAGAAATTTTTTTTCGGATAATTTATATCCCATGTTGGGAAAAAATCCCTCAAGGTATCATTGAACCATTTTGGAGATGATTGTGTTTGTTGACAAAGAGGGCCTCCATATTGTTTTTATTGGAAAAGTAGATCACGATGTACAAATTTATTGACAACGGGGGTTTCCATGGTTATTTTTCGAGTTTAAGGGATGTTGTAAACAATCCTTGATTGACTGAAGAACCTCAACAAAGGAATGGATTATCTGGAGGCGGAACAAACAGTGAAAATACAAGGTGGCTTGGATGCTTGGGAACTTGTGCACCAAATGTTTTTCAAGATTAGAACATCAAAATTTGTCAGAGGAAATAGGGGTGCCCATGTTTTGGTTTGGGCATGTAAGTGACCTGGGCAATAGAGACTAGGGCGACTGGACTTGTGAGCCGAGAGGAGACTTGTACTATGGTGATCAGGGTACCTAAACTACCTATAAATATATGGATTCCCCTCATCATTTTTAAGATATTTCAACACCTAGAGAAAATTAGATCTTCAGTCGTGCAGATGGTTCATTCGTGCAAGTGGTAGTTTGATCGCGCAAGTATAAAGATACTCAGAAGTTGCACGCCAGTTGATCATTGTGTGCCAATATTGGTTTCGGCATAAAAGGGTGTGATCCACCCAAGATCAGAGTTGAAGAAGGGGGTTTCATGCAAGTGGTTTGGTGACACTTGCGCACTAGGTTTGGAGAAGCGCACCAAAGAACATAGAATCATGCCAAGACTTGAGAAGCACTCCAGTTATTCTAGTGTTGTGCGAAAGTTGGAAGATTTCCCGGTACATCCGTGGTAATGACGTATTCATCAGTGGATGAAAGGGGAACTTCAACAGAGCATCTACATACAGAAAAAGATGTATTCATTTGTGATAATGAAGGGAGCTACAAGTCATTAAACTATGAGTGGATCTTCTGAATAAGTAGTGAGAACACTTTAGTTGAAATAGAAATGGGCTTTCATATTGTGAGTGTTTTTAAACTCGGAGAGATAGTGAGTCTACTCTGAACTTTGTAAATAGTTGTGTGCTTTTAGTGAATTTTGTGCATCGGAACATCGTCGATGTATGCTCCTTGGACGTAGCCCAGTAAGGGTGAACCATGTAAAAATCATTATGTCATGTTCATTATTTAGTATTCATTTATACATTGCTAAAGTAAAAATAGAGAAGATATTTTTACTTAACAGCAAAGTAAGATCAATAGGGGAAGTTGTTTTAATCTGTCATACCCTGACCCCCCCCCCCCTCTTAGGGTATCTAACCTTGTGGACCTAAAATCCCACCAACCTTAGGGTTGTATGACTGTCTCCCCCTGTATTGGTCCTTGGTTTACCTACGATCAGATTAGATCTAAGAGAAGGTGAAAAAAGTTCAAATGACGATATCACGGTCGAGATAAAAATAGAAGAAGAATATATAAAGAGGACTTATGTACTAACCATTGTGCATCCAACATGATGAATAGAAGCTTGATCTGATGTCGGATTATGGAGATCTCTTGATCCCTATATTTGGACTTCAAAAAGCTCTAAATAGTTTAAAAACCCTGTGATATGGCTCTCCCTGAAGAGTTTGGACGCACTATTTTATCAAACTTTGTGTAATACATGAACGGTTACTTGGGGAAAAGGAGTGATCAAATGGTTTGGTTGTAGGTTCTTGTGCCAAACTTGTGAGGTGGCACTGTCCGAAAAACAGCATCCACACGGTTTTCCAAACCATATGGAATTCTGCAAGGTTTACTCTAAATTGTGCGCCAAGCCAGTTCAGCCCAAAAATATCGGTTTTGCACTCCGAACAAGCCCTTGAAACCCCCCATAACTTTTACTAACACAGTAGGCCGCCATATTAGGTGAAAATTAAATATTTACATTGAAATTTAAAGGATCCATACCTGAGTGAAAAAACTAGCTTCTTACAGTCTTCCCCCCATAAAAGAACGTTCCCCCATTTTCTATTTCCACTGGTAAAGAAACAGTATCTGAGAAAAAATATGGTTATTGGTCACATAAGTTGGCTACCCTCTCCCAAGTCTCATCTTGTACTCTGTTGTGCTACCATATCACTCATACGAGAGGGACATACTTACCTCAGAGTGCCTTCATGGTTCAACCAATGATGCGTACTGGATATTCCTCAAAGGTAGTATCAGAATGTAGCTTAAATTCCTCGAGATCAAAATTTTGAGATGAGTCAGCATGATATTTCTGAAGGTGTGGGACAAGAAAGACATAGTGCATGGAATGGTACCTCTGAGGTAGTAGCCACCGATAGGCTACCAGCCAGACTCTCTCTAGATTCTTGAATGGCCCAACGTAATGAAGTGACAACGTTACCTACTTCCTAAACCGTATATTCCCTACCCTGGGTGATACCAAAAGAAAAAAACAATCCCCAAACTCAAAGTAAATTAGTCATATAGAGCGATCATCATTATATTTTTGTCTAAATTGAGCAGTATTCATACCCTTCATGTTCATCTAGACATATTCTGAAGTCTCCTGAAGACGGCGATGACCTAGTCAGGCTAACTCACCTACCTCTAGAAAGAACATGGTAGGATGACATAGCCTGCCATATAAGGCCTTGAATGGATCCATCTGAATTGTCACATGAAAACTATTATTATAAGAATACTTGACGAGAGGAATATGCTTCTCCCATGAACCGTTGAAATCACAGACACATTCTCAGAGAAAATCCTCTAGAACCTGTATTTTCTATTTTGGTTTTATGGTAGTCTAAGGGTGAAAAGATTTTCATAGAAGCTTCTGAGTCCCTATAGATTTCTACAAGACTTTCCAGAACAGTGAAGTGAAATGAGAACGCCTATATGAAATGATAGTACATGGAACCCCATGTTGTTGTATGATCTCATATAAATACAGTCTTCCCAACTCGTCAACTGAGAAAGTCTCCCGTATAGGAATAATGTGGGATTATTTTGTTAGTTTAGCAGTGAATACCTAGATTACATTGGTACCCCTCGATGACCTAGTTAATCTGACTATGAAATCCATAGAAACATATTCACATTTCTATTCTTGGACTGGAAGCTGTTGTAACAATCATGTAAGTCTCTGGTGCTCTACCTTCTCCTACTGACAGGTGGAACACATAGAGGTTAATCCCAAAATATGACATTTCATTCTAGGCCACCAATACTAGTGTCTCATATCTCAATACATCTTCGAGATTCCTAGATGAACTAGCCACTAAGAAGCGTGGGACACTTTCATCATATGTTCTCTCGTATATGTAGGAACCCAGATTCATCCACATAGATTTAGGACATAATCTATGTCCACAGATCAATCTAGAGGTGGGTTATCTCCCGATATACTCTTACGGAGAACCAAACCATCAGTATTTAAAAATGGCCTACTCTTTACCTTCTCATGGAGGGAAGACGTAACTGTGAAGTCTGAGAGGTAATACTGCTCGTGGTTGTCATGAAACTCTAGATGAACTTTTGAAAAGTGGACCATTGACTTCCATTTATCATTGGATTCATGTGATACATGTGATTGAGTTTTTATACCAATGCATCAGTGACCACATATCCTTTTCTAAGCGTATATGTAAGATCAAAATCAAATTATTGTAGATATTTGACCCATCTCAATTGTTTGGGGTTCAAGTCATGCTGAGAAAAGATATACTTGATGATTTTGTGATCTATATACACCACAAATATCTCACCCAACAGGTAAAGTCTCCAGGAACGTAATTCATGGTCAACTACTGCTAGCATCTGATAGTTCGTCGGGTAATATCTCTCATGAGGCCTCAACTACCGAGATCAGTACACATTGACTTTGTCTTCCTACATCAACAATTCTCCCAGGAAAATGATTGATGCATCAAAAACGATGATATAAAAATTTCCTGGTTCTAGAAGAATCAAAATAGGTGTCGAGACAATCCTCCCCTTCTATTCTTGAAAGGATTTCCCGCATGATTTTGACCATAGGAACATAACACCATTATTTATAAGTCCAATAATAGGTGATGAAAGGCATGAGAAGTCCTGTATGAAAGGCCTATAATATCCAGCTAGCCCTAATAAACTAATGATATGAAACATATTTTTTGGATGCTCTCAAGAAACTACATAACCAGCCTTTTTAGGGTCAATAGATACTCATAATTATGAGATAATATGACCCAAGAAGTCGACCTTGTCAATCCATAAGCCTCATTTAGAAAGCATGGAATAAAATTGATGCATTCTCAGTGGACTCTGAACGATATCAATATTACTGGAATGGTCATTATGAGTGCGAGAATACACCAAGAGGTCATCCACAAAGACCAAGACAAAAGAGTCTGAATAGTTGTGGGAAAACCTATTCATCAAATCCATGAAAACAACTAGCGCCTTAGTAAGACCGAACAATATAATAAGATACTCATATAGACCATACCTTTTATGGAAAGTTGTTTGAGGTATGTCTGATTGCATGACTCACATCTGATGATAACCCGATCTCCAGTCAATCTTAGAGAACATCTTTTCTCCTCAGAGTTGGTCAAATACATCATCTATTCGAGTAAGTGGATACTGATTCATAACTATAAGATGGTTCGGCCTTCTATTATCCATGCATAGATGTAAGGTTCCGTCCACTATCTTGGTGACAAGAACAAGCTGACCATAAGAGGATGTACTAGGCCATATGAAGCCTTTGTCCGCTAGGTCCTCTATCTTCCATTTGAGCTCTGGTAGATCATAATTTTATATCTTATAAGGAGGAATGGACACTAAAGCTGATCCTAGAACAATATCAATAATAAAATCTACATCTCTATTTAGAGGTATGCCAAAAAAGTCATCAGGAAAGACATCACTAAAATGGTCAACTACTAGAGGAAAATTATTTTGAAGAAAACCATGATCCTCCATCAAAATATTTTCAATTTGGGCAGTCACTTCACCTAGCCAATGAGGTTTCGGTCGAGCTCCCCTAGCCTGGACATCCTACTCACCATTGAAAAGATAACTACTGCCTTCTAGAAATGTAAAATAAAGACTTTGCTGATAGTAGTATATGAATTCATGATAGTAGACTAACCAATATATCTTGATAATGATATTCAATCCCATCATATCGAGAACAAAGAGATTCCATAATAAGTGTTAACTGCCAACCTCAAGGGGATAGTCCCTACACTAGCATATTCCCTCTATCTGTATTCCCATAAATGTATCCAGGGTCATTGGACCATAGTGATGTTATATCTCAAGTCTATGAATTTCCATGATAGATAAAGAACGAATATAGTTTTATGCACTTGTATAAAAAATTAGAGACAATAGTAGAGGATACTAGAATATTACCTTATACAGTAGATGGTCTCATAGCCTGATCTTTAGGTAACATATGTAAATAATGAAATTGAACAGATCCATTGACCTGTGGAATATATAGACTACCACAATCATGAATTCTCTATTGGAAATGCTGGTGATCAGGGATCAGACTTCCACGACCATGACCTCTTCCTCAGCTAGACCTTCTGGTGCTATTCCAACTCCCCGCTTGATCATTTTCCACCCAAATATGGTGGAAAGGTCCTGAAAAATCACTAATGATGACCCATACAGCTGCGTGATTGGAACTACATAGGGTCTCCTTCACATTGGGGCTTCTTTTTCCTCGGTCATCCACGCTGATGACATACCACAGATCTACCAAACTAGATACTCTGGATGCCACTGCCCTGATGAAAAACATAGAGTGACATTTCCTTCCACCAGAATAACTACTCGAATGATGTGGTAGTGATCCTTTAAAAAAGGTACTTTTCCCATACCTCGTGTTATGTTCAGTGATAAGGGCCTAATCAACTATTGCAGAAAAGGTATGATGGTGTAAGATATTCACCTGAGTTTGAATGGCTTACTGGAGCCCATCCTCAAAATGGCTGCCACGTGAATGCTCATCACTAACTAGAATTGGTGAAAAGTGCTGTAAATCAGAGAAACGTGATGAATATTCCATAACTGACATAGAACCCTGATAGATATTTATGAACTCTCTATCTTTTTAACCTCTTAGTGCCTAAGGTAATATGTTATCATAGAAGGTATTCTGAAATTAAACCTATAACAGCCCTATAGATGACCATCCTGGGTAACAACATCCCCCCAACACTCGGCTGATTCCCGAAGTATGTAAGTAGAAATCTTTACTCTCTACACTAGAGGAATTTCCAAATGTTCAAAGATAGAAATCATGGGCTCTAGCCAAGACTCAAAATCCTGAGAACCACCATTCCTTGAAAAAGTATGAGTACGCAGCTATTGAAACTCGTGGGTTAGATCAACCGCCGTAGGTAAACCCCATGGAGCACCTTGCATAGACTACATCAGATGTAATAAACAATCATAAACATGGGAATCAGTTCCTAGATCAAGAAAAATAGGCGTTTCTGTAAGTGTAAATCCTAGAGGTAAAACTGGTAGCTCAGTGCCCACCATGTTTGGAGTATGTTCGTCACAACCATCGAGGTGAAAGACACAAGGATGTTCTGGAATCATCGGTCTAGAAATGACAAGCACACACCTAAGGATAATATTAGAATAATAATATAGAATCACTAGAGATAATTGAATGAAATAAAACCAACTACCCAGGGCATACTACCCATTTAGAAACCAAGTATTAGTAAGTTCTCAAGTATAAGATTCATTTCATTTAGTAATTAATTTATAGATCCACTCATTTGCCTTTAATAAATGTGAAAAGGAGGGATAAATATTTGTAACCAATTTATTTTATTTTTTAGGATTCAATTTATAATGGATAAACATTTATGATGAAACAGTGCTCATAAACTTGTCACCATAAATGACACTCACTTACTTATAGCATAATTGATCGAATTGGTAAATTACTCACCCCAACCCATGAGGGCCCATACAACTCAGGAATTGAGATGGGAAATCACTCAATCACAGCCAAGTGATACTAGTACAAGAAAACTATCACAACATCACTCAACAATCACAAGCATATCAAGCAATGCATAGCAGTGAAATGCACCTCTATGGCATTGAAATATGCATGACATATGAATCCTGGGACACATCATGCGCATCACCCAATGGTGAAGGGGAATTTATACATGAATCATTATAGGCACCTAGAATTCACATGTCATTCATATTATGGAATCCTCTAGTGTTTGGGATGATTCACTTGAGGCCATGATGCCCACCGGGCTTGGGGCACACTTTAAGTGGCATACAGGTTTGGTACATCCCAAATTGGTATCAAAAGTAGTTTATTTTCTTTATATACTATTGGGAGACAATATATTGGATAATAGGAATTCATGGGACTTGGTCATAAAGAATTCTTGGGTGTCACGAACCCATGTTTAGGGTAAAAAAAATTTTCCGAAATTATAATTGATGTTCTATTTTTTCTATTACAGTAGATATTATTTCACCGTTTGGTGACACACATGATGTGAATCCTAGGAAACATCATGTGCATCACCTATATGGAATGGAAATATTCCTGTCAGATGATATATTTTCAATGTTGGTTGATGCACATGATGTGGGATTTTATGATGGCACCTACAAGTCAATTCTTGATCCAAGGAGTGTATTCGAGGTATCAAATAATAAGGTAAATGAACCTATGGTAGTATACTAGGAATCCTAGGAGTATACAATAATCTAAGTTTAGGTGGGTTCAAACTAACAAAATAACATCCTTGAATCAGAATGGGGTTCCCAATACCTAATCCAAGGTGATCTCAAGTCATTACATTACAAATTTATATTATGTTCATGTAAAAATACATTTTTTTCTTGTATTTCCTTCCATTATTGTGTATAGGTCAATTAGAGTTGCAACAATTTATTTATTTGTCCAATCCTTGTCTTTCTTTAGTATGGATAGGCCATGTAGCATTGCAACCATTTAATCAAATCTTAGTTAACCATTAAAGAGTATTAAATTATTTAGTTTCACTATGATACCTTCCATCAATATGGAACTAGGTGATACTGACATGTAACCAATATTCATTCTTATTTTATAAGGATGAGTTATATAGATAGAATAATTTCTATTCCACGTTTCACATTTAATAATAATTTGGAAGAACTTACCTTATGCGTCTAAATTGGTGAGAATACATCCTACATGCCATTATTAAATTCTTATTTATATCATGCCATTTATTATAGTAATACTCGCCTTTAGGAAGTTTAACCAAAGGCACACCAAAACGGTGGGTCAAATGTGCCAAAACATAAAAATTCAATTATGGAATAACCTTCTACATTAGGTAGATTGAGTTTTGTGTATTACCATTAACTACTAATCACATATATGGAAGGATAATAACCATAAAATTCTGACAAGTATAATCATGGCATGTAAATTTATGAAACAAATCCCAATGAAATCAGAGGGGCCCACATGAACATTACCAATTCAACAAACGTTAGGGATAAGTTATAGACCACCCACCTCAGGGTTGTATGATCCTTCTCCATGAGTATCAGCCCTTGGTTTTCCACATATTGGAGTAGATATATGAAAATATGAAAAATGATCACATGATGATATGTAGATTGAGGGAAGAGGAGAAGTAGAATGGATAAAGAGGACTCCAGTATTTACCGTTGCATAACCAATGTGACAAAAGGAAGCTCAATCGGATGCTGGAAATAGGATATCTCTTGATCCCTATATTTAGAGTTCAAAAAGCCCCAATTTGGTGAAAAGGAAGGAAAATCCTGCTGGATGTTGGATTAGGGAATAAGGGTTGTATTAATATATCATTAAGGGAGAAATAAGAAATTTACGCAGAAAATTAGCATGTGCATGGTTTGAATGTATGACTTTTCAAACCGTTTGAAAACCATGTGAGATGGCTCTTCCCTAATGGTTTGGACACATGATTTGATCAAACTGTGTGTATTCCATGAATGAGTTCCTCGAAAAAATGGCCCTTCACACGGTTTGGCCTCACGGTCATGCGCCAACCGTGTGAGGTGGATCTTTCGAAAAAACATCATCCGCCTGGTATACTCTAAACAGTGTGCCATGCCAGTTGTCCCCAAAAAATATAGGTTTCTGGATATGAACAAGCCTCAGACACCCTTATAAAATTTACTAGCTCATTTGGAATCTGTATTTGGTCCAAAGTAAGGATTTTGACAAAAAATTAAAGGATCCATACTTGAGTGAAAATCTAGGTTCTTACAGTGTCTTATGTCATAACTGATCTATCATAGGTAATCATAGGTGACCCATGGTCATCATGCTCTACAAAAATCCCTTTGAGGTAATCCAATTTTATCAATAATTAGTATGGATCATTATGGAACCCAATGCCATATTATTGAGCATTCCATAGTCATAAAGTGTCATTGTTGATCACTATGAGGTAATCCTTAGTTATCTAGTGTCATTCAGTGTCAACTATGATACCTAGGTATAATCCTAGGAAATAAATAGTCATCAGGCATTATTATCTAATAACTGTAGGTAATCATGATCTTTATATGCTACTAGACTCAATGGCCAGATACACAAACAAGAACTAAGGAATCCCATTTATTGAAATACGTAATTGAGGTAATTATGTTTACCATAACAACTCCAAAAATATAACTCGTAGTGGTTGGCCATCCACCAAACTATTCTCACATGATCAGGGTCAGACTCTCAACCACACAACCTATAATACTAAATATGATCATATAAGGAATACATCATCAATTTAGGTTTTAAGGTGACACGCAAAATAATCAAAATTTATTTAGAAAATGTAACCTCTCATGGGCCATTGTAACACTATTGAGCCATATGTGGTCCACTAGATCCCATCATATCCATTCCACCATTCATGGGTCCTATTATATCACCCACATCTTTATTAGTCATCAATTGTCCCTTATAAGACATAATACCCCTCATTGTCATCAATGTATTATTGGGGACTCACTTTATTATTTGGAAAGTTAAATAATGGAGGAGTCATAAATTCTACATCACATCCCAAGGCATACCTCTGTCCCATTTCACACATTAGACCAATCAAAATATCATCTCATTGGGGAAGTTCACTTACCAAATATGCTTCCAAATGATCCCAAAGTATCTAGTGTATCCAAATTTCTGACATGGAAAATATCTAGGTTATCCATCTAAATTTGTCACTTCCCATTAGATAGAGGTCATCAGAGGGTTATTCTATAGTTCCACTATGCCGACATAATTATCCTACACCCCTCTAGTGTCTATGTTACTCAATTCATACATTTATAATTATTCCCCTCATTCATCACTTCATGAGGCATAAATCCAATACTATGGGACTGTGATAGAAATTGGAACATTGTTTGAATCATTCAAATAAGCATGTTTTAGTTAAAAATTAGATTAAATTAAAATGGGTCAGCCACCATTTTTTGATTGAACCTCTAACAAATTATAAAAATATATAAATAAATTATTATACGGTTATAATCAAGGGAGAATGGAAAGGAAAATAGGTTTATTCCTTTTTTATTCAACACCTATAGGCTCTTTCATGGAATGTCCAACTACCTCTGGCTATTTCTCATCATCGTGATGTGCTAAATCATACCATAAATCTAAAAACTATTAATGTTATGATTTTATTATAAATTAATCAACAAAATTTTTGTAGTTATAATTAAATAAAACCAATTGATCAACATCATAGAAAAAATCTGTAAGCGATGGTATATGGTCACCTAATGATGCACCCTTCATCCTATAAAAAATAAAATATCAATGTAATAAAACTGGTTTAATTTATAATTTTATGATGTATATAAATATGTACATTCAAAAAATTAATTGACGGGGGAAGGAAACATAACAGAAAACTCATACTACAATTTCCATACATCATTTTGGGTCCTCCAATAAAAAATCTGAGAAAATTTCACATCACAATGATTAATTCTACTATGCTCCAATGGAATCTAAACCAAAACCAAAATCTATATAAATGAAATCAAGAGTAAAGAAATATAATCAAGAACCAAGGAAAAAATTAGAAAATTTATTTAAAAAATAAGTACAAAATAAACTAAATAACAAGAAAAATCGATGTTTGGTCAATGTATGAATGGGGATAAGAGTTGCATTGGTTGACTGTTCAAGAGAGAAGAATAATGAATAGTGGTGGTTTGAAAATTCATAGTGGAAAAGATCTCATTTCTCACTTTCCTTTTGACTTTTAGAGTCTGGACACACAGTTGGCTAAACAGTTCCCCAACCATGAGGCATTCACTATAAAATATCAAATTTCTGATATATTTTAGGAACATATTTTTTAATTAATTAAATAACTCTAGGGACCCTCTACAACATTTTACATGGTTTTTCTGCAACCATTCCCCATTCATTCTCTATAACCAAGTTACAATCCACCTTTTATGGTTTACATTTAATCCAACATGGTTTACCTATACCTTTTAACTGACCCTACAAATCTTACATGGACTATAAAATTTGAATTGGTAACTCCCCAACATATGGGTAATAGCATGGTTAGACCTAATCAATGAAACCAAAATATGAATGGAAGAAATTTATTTTTGAATATTCCTAAATTCATCTCGATGTTGTTGAGGCCCACCCAATAAACATGATAAAACATATGGTCTCAAACTATCTCAAAAACATCTATTAAATTTTATTCAAATATTTGATTATTGATCCACATCTATGTTTTCAATGTGAAATATCCCCAATAATAAAAAATTAATATTCCCTCAAACTTTCACACGTCAAAATGACTTGAGTTTTTACTGGTTCAACACAATAATACTACTAATATTGGAGAATCCTTATTAAACATTATACTATAAATATCAACTTACATAGGTAACCCGCTCATGATAAATTCACTACATTCTATTCCTGAAATTGGAATGATATTCCACTATGAATCTCATAAGAAAATATTTATTACTAATTGAAACCCAATACACTACTCATAGTAATCATAAAAACAATAGGATTGAACATACCCATGGTCATACAACCCACAAATCCTTAGTGGATTTAATTAGTTTCTCACCCAAAAATGGTGTTCCCAACCATAATTCGTTGTTCAACATGGTCAATTCTAATCCAAAGTTCTCCCCACCTTTATAAATTCTTATCCAGTGATAGTTTGAAGGGTAAAATGAACCTTTTGGTGTGGTTTTCAATTCAAAACACATGATTATTAAAATCTACACTGTTCTAAACAAATTAATATTCTTTGTCTCTTATTATGAATATATTTTGATGAATCGTCATCATCTATTCTTAAATAATGAACACATTGAAATTTCTATAAATAGAATCAACTGATTCTTGAAACATATCAATCATAATTAATATGATGAGTTAGTTGTACTTTCTAACCAACCACATAAAATATCATATAAAATCACTAATTTAACATCCCATAATTGAATTTACCTCAGAATACTTGACCACACCCAATGATTCATTCTTTAATCACTAGATCATAATTCTTTTACATCCACTAAAATCATAATATAATTCAACTTCTCCCACAATGTCTAACGAAAAAACATAATGTAATATCATTGTTGTTTCCATGACCAACCAGAATGTTTTCCAAGATCCCATCTAAGAAAAATAACAACTTTACTTTCACTAATTTTTAGACCACATCCAAAGTGTCTTTATTCCAGTTCAATCACACAGTGTATATCCAATATTGAATATGAATTGAAAACATGGTATTTTATATGGGACCATATAAATTTGATTTATCAATTTAATAGTGTCCAATAAACACATCTAAAGTCTAATGATTTTCCTTATCATTCCAATAATGATAGTAACATTAGGCCATACCACATAATCCCACACATTACCCATTACCATATATAAATAAGAGGTGAATACATCCAACCCCTATGAGAGATTTTGAAACAATTATGAATAATAACCATTATAGACTCATGGGAATTAAAACCCCAATAATCCAAAAAATCTCAAATTAAAAATGTGTATTTTACCTCTAAATGAAAATTATATGTTCTAAACCATATGTCTTCTAATATAAAACATATAGGGAAAATACTTAAAAGGTGAAATCAAGAAACATTTTTTTCTTACACGAAGACTTTCCCAAATTATCTGATGAGAAACATCTCTTGGATCGACTAATCAATTGATCATTCCACTAAAAGTGATCCATAAAAAATAAATGTATCCAATCATAAAAAATTTCATTTTATAAATGGAAATTGGATATTTTTCCCTAGTAATCATACTAATTACATTATTCTTTAACTTTAACATTTCCAATTACAATTAAATGATTCAATGAAACCACATGTATGACACATACACTATCTAAATCATATCTAAAAACATGTGGATTATTTCTCCATACTACCCAATCAGAAAACCCGATTCATGCTCCCATGAGTCTCACATCACCGAATGTTGTCTCACACCCCTGAACTATAGGGTTACAAAATATTATTATGCCTTCCATTTTCAATCTTTGGTGTATTATAGTTGATAATAGTTTTTTCATAATAAATTTGGTTTTTTTAAATAGTTTTCAAAAATATGGAAGATAATTAATGCTTCAAATGTTTATTTGGTAATTAATTTGTGTTTTTGTAAAGTGATTTAAATAATTTTTTAGGTGATTTTAAATTATAGTAATTAATTATAAATACCTTTTTATTTATTAGTTTTATAGATTTGATATTTCTTTTATTTAACTTATCATTTACCTTTATGCAGGGCCTTAATCATTTATATTGTTAAGTTGTTTTTTCCAAATATTCAAAAGTGTATGTAGTGATTTTATAATAGTTCATAAAGGTATATCCATATTTCCATAATTCTATTGATTCATATTAATTTTTTTAAAGTTATCCCAAATACACTTCAATTCTAGAATGTTTTAATCAGGAATCCTAATCCTCAGGAAATTGTAAGAATTATAAAAACCCTTTTACATTTATGTAACAATTATTTAATATAATTTATGTATATAATGTAATTGGGTGTTTTTTGGGAAGGTGCTGGATACCTTTTGGATTGTTTTTGGGGATTTTATAAGGGTTTATGTTTGGTGTATGATTTGGGAAAACCCTATAACACCTACTAGAAATTATGAATAGTGGTAAATAAGCTAAGGTGAAGGTGAAAAGGCGGCACATGATTTTTCCAAATAGTGTGGTATCCTAGGAGAAATGATTATAATTGAGATAGTGTGGTTTGGCATGGTTTCTGAATGGTTTTGAATTTTTGGGGGTTCTTGATTGATGAAATAGTCGATGCATGGTGGCACATGGTTTTCCTAACGATGTGATTAACAATGCATGCTTTAAAAACTAGATCCACAAAAAGTGATTCAAGGTATTGATTTTTTTTAACCCCTAGTTTTTTTAAACTAACCCTAACTTGAAAATTCTTCCTATAAAAGTGTAAGAAGGATTACCCCCATCAATTTGGAAGCGATCCGGGGGAATTTCAGGGTGCATTGATGTCTGAATATCATGATAAGTCATTATTCTTGGTGGTCTTTGGTATTTTTAATTAGATATACTTTTAACTCTCTCATAGATTCATATATATGCTTAAAAAATATAGATATCTCCGATATTTGATTCCTAATAAAATTGTATTTGGAATTTTTTTTATTTGGGGAGGAGATCTAAGGCGGGCCTTTTATGATTCAACCTATTTTTGTGGATGTTTTTAATGCCGTTTCTCAATTTTTTCCGTGTTTCTAAGTTAGGTGTCTTCACTCTCAACTCTATTTAAAATATGAAGGCTTTGTTTCTAATTGTTTAAAATGATATAAATTTACTGTGAAATTTGTGTTTGAATAATGGTAGAAACCTTCTTTTGTGACAGTTTGTGTATTTGTGTGAAATTGTGGAATTTTTGTTCAAAATAATTTAATAAAATATTTAAAAATGTTTATTTGAAATTAGTTTATTAGTATGATTTATGGAATATTTTTTTCAATAAAAATTTTGTTTATGAGAATGGTTGTGGCATTGAAATGGTTTTTTCCCGGAAATGGTTTTTTCATTTAGATGGTTTTAGAATGAATATATTGGAATTGTTGTTGGGAATAATTTATTGTGTGTGATCAAATTTCAATATGAGGCCTAGTTGAAATATGAACTTGTGATATGTTTCAAATGTGTATTGGAACATGGGATTTAATTACCTTGTGATGACTTGGTATATTGATGAGAAACTGATTATGAGTATTGAACTATCCTAATAAAGAATTCATGTGTAGATGTATGTGTTTTGGATTGAAATGGGATATGCCAAATTGTTTTTGAAATGGTTTTGAATAATATGATAGGTTTGTAACACCCCAATCCTATATTCTTAGAGCTGGTGAATTATTTTAATACATTTTTATGATTACAAGGAATCAAATACCAAATGACTGATCAGTTTAGCCATCTTGGGAAATTGATTACATACATGAACTATACATTTCAATCCAAAAAATGAAAATACAACATAGACATTCCTTTGATAAATAAATTATTCTCCTAGATTACCCCATTATAGAAATCATAATACACTTATTTAATCTATGGAAAATAAATCATAAGAAATGGGTGATCTCAGATGCTCAGTAAGTTTAAACAATACAGCAGAAACATTCATAAATAATTATAAACATTAAGGTAAGCATAAAACTAAAACAAAATCCATTTAAACATAAATTTGAATATAATATAGAATGAATAAATCAAATGATTTAATTTAAAAATTCACATGAATATTCTACTAGTCGAATGGTCACATGTACTGTCAATATCTAATCTCATACTGAGGTAATGGATAATACAGGACATCTGAATCTTAACATCAATGCTTCATACGAAGAATATAATATTTCTAGGTTTTCATTCCAAGAATATCATACATTCAAGTCTTCATTCCAAGAATCTAATACTTTCAAGGCATCATGCTATGAATATAATATGTGGGTAAGGCCTCATTCAAATCCATATCTATTTTACTTCATGAAACCTACTAATGCATCGAGTGGCTATAGTGTGCCCCACCCATCACTTACTAATTCCAAGGAATTTATCTTTCTAAAGGGGTAAATCATAACCAACATAGACATTCTTATTAACACTAGCATATGAAATGTCAATACATTAACCATAAACCATGAATGGTTTCAAAATAGAACATCCACAATCAAACATATCATGAACCCTTAAATATAATATGGTAGATTTTATCATAACAAATAAACCACTATTAATCATAAAATCTAACAAATGATGATGAGAATTTTGAAAATAATCTAATAAAATCCTTAATATAGCATGAGAAAAGAAACCCCTTTTCATTGAAATAATTTATTCTAAAATTCTTGCAGTTATAAAAGAACTCATTTAAAAATAGATTTTTCAATAAAATTTTCTCATAACACTTTTATACTTCTGAAAGGAATTAACATTTAAAACATTCATGTTTATATAAATAAATCCCCAAAACCATTTTTAAAACATAGAAATGAATGAGAATGATTTAGAGGATTATATATTTAAATCATTTAAAATGATTTCATAGTTAATGAGTCCCTTACATAAAACCATAAAAACACTCCTTTTGAAAAAAATAAAGAAATTAAAAATAGAAATAAAATTTTCTTTATAATCCTTTATATACATATAGATAAATATGTATGATAATATCAATAATATTTAATTGGGGAAAAGATTAATTCTTTAAACATTCAAATAACCCGATGCCACGTTGATCATTTAAATAAAAAGTCCAATATCATCAGATTACTCTTTAAATAAAATGATGATAAATTTAATCATATATCAAATATAATAGGTCTGTACATACACTACCCATAAGAAATAAGTGGTGAACATGCCTTATATCTCATGGAAATAAAAATTGAGAAAGAATTCCTTTCCATTAGGTCTGATACTCTCCAAACATATATGAAACTCATATATAATGTATTTAATCATATTATTAACATATATCATAATCATAATAATATTTATGACATCATATCTGATTCTTTTATGTATTTATATTACCCATTTTTTATCTATTCAAAGTTAAAGCAACATTTTAGGTAATAATCGCTTTGTTTATTGTACAAATTTTGACTTGTTATTCTTGATCATATTACCTATATAATGATTTAAATAATTACAAAATTTATACAATGATTTATATATCATATATTTTTAGTATATAAATATTTATAATATGTCGATAAATGAAATGGAACACACTGTTCATAGAGATGGTAGGTCATACGTGCGACTGAACATTATTTCCATTTTCTTATCATATTGAATGGAAGAAAGTAAATGACTAATATATTGATATATATATATTATTGGATTAGAATTAATATTTAATATATTTCATATTTATTCAGTATATACATTTTTATAATCGTTCTGAAATGGTTGTATTGGAGGTTGAGTCTCATCGTGTTGTGGAGACGGTAGGCCATACGTACACATGAGCAATGATATCATTCCGTAATTGTAAATTATAAGGAATTGTATGGAATATGAATTATAAAAAAACATTGTGTCAAATTTATTATATAACCCCTTTATATTCATCGTTATGCACAACAAAATAATCTGTAAATAAAAAATAGTTTACACCACGACGTGGAGATCGTAAGCCACACACATGTACACTTGGTGATATTTTCATACATATGATGGGTAAAAGGAGGAATATGTTTTTTTCCATTAATAAAAAACATATTATAATATATTACATTCTCTAGTTATTACTTTAGTATGGAAACCACATTGTAATGGGAATTAGAAGAAGAAAATAAAATAAATTGAATTTGTAGAACAATTACCTCTTCTTCGAGTTTCTTCATTTTATTTGCAGAAGATCACTCCATAGGTTGGCTTTCTACATAAATTATGGTCTCTAGGATGAAGTGAGAAAACATGGATGGGTAAGTGTCTAGTTTTTGGATGAGAAAAATTGATTTAGAGGTGTGAATTAAAGAGAAGGTGATGTGCCCTTTTATAAGAGAGGGGAAGGGACTTTAGGTTACACCAAAACTATAAATTTAGTATAAATGTATTTAGGTTTCAAATAGATAGAAACTGATTTTTTCGATTATAATATGATTATGGGTCTAAACAAACTTAACCAGTGTTTTTTTTAATGTTTAGGTCATATAATTAAACTTATCCATTATATTTAACCCTTAGTTAAACAATTTAACTCTTATCGTGTGTACTCGTCTACTTACACTATAGAGTAATATACATATTATAAAATGACAAAATAACCCCAATTTGATCATTTATTACATATTTTACACTATACATGTTATTTTAAAAAATACGAGATTTTGTATGACTTTTATATCAGTTAATAAAATAGTATATATTTTAAAATCTCATTTATGTCAATTATGACACTATATAGAGCATGATTTTTTCAAAATCATAAAAACTTGATTACATATAAAAAATTACATTTATTCTTACATAACATCTAATTTGTATCCAAAAAATAATTGCATGGCATGAAATATTTAAAATTTTATTTATTTTAAATTTATTAATATCATTTAATTGATTATTCCTTTAATAAATCAATTATAGTATCATCATTGTGTCACCATTAATGTTAATTATTTAATCAATAAAAAGAATGAATATATTACTATGATGTATTTAATTATTATTTCTTCCTATATACAATTTATTGTCGACCAAATCACTAATATAACCAAATATTGATGAAGATGTAGTTAATAAGATTTGAATTTAAAAATTATAACTATTATTTATATAAAACAAATGAAATGTCCTAATCTAATGCAAGTGGATTAAAAAGGATCACATTTTTTTACCTATGGTTTATTTTGGTCTAAAAACATATACAATGAAATTAAGACAATTGTTTGGGTAATTTTATATTATTTTTGTGATGACCGGACCCTCGCAGTCTATCCCTTTTCCAAATTCCAGATCCTAGGGGTGACGTCTCGGTGGTAGGACTTCATTTTGGCATGTGACCAATCGGGGATACTGATCGTCGTGCCTGATCAGCGCGAATGATTGGTGTCACCCAGCCTTGTTCGGGTTTTCTACTACAGTTTTTCCCGTAATTCCTCTTTTGGGATTTTTAACTTTTCTTCATGTGGTTAAAAGCCATTTAAAATCCCATAATTAATACCCAATAAATCCCGAGGGACCTCCACATTGGAGAATTAAATAACAATTAATTCCATCACGTGTAACCACCCAACCACAGGGGGAACCACGATCCGAATTTAAATCCATTAAAATCCCCATATTCTATAACAATGGGATCTTATCTATATCACACGGGAATTTCTTATTCCTTCTTCTTCCTCTTGGCTGACTTCCTTTCTTCTTAGTTCTTTTGGAGTTCCCGACGTCCCTCCCCTGCGAGTTGCGCTTTTCCCTGATTCTTGGCATGTGGAGAAAAACATCAATCTTTGACCAATCAAGTAGGGTTTTCCTTCGCCTCTCATTTCTATGTATCATGTGGGCTGGGTATGCTTTTATCTCTATGGGAATTGATGATACCAAACTTAATGAAGATAATGAATGGACTTTTAAAGAATAAAGTGAGGTTGTGGTCGATGTTTTTACTGTACTACTTTTATGTTGTATGTGTTGTGAATTGTGTGGGCCTATGCTCACTAAAAATCATGGTCATTGGTGGTATTTCCCTGCGCACTAATGAACCTTTGTCTTCTATGATGATAAAATTACTTAACCAGGAAATTGGTTAATCACGTAAACCCAGTTGGTTCAAAGGGATGTTCAGTAAAAAAAGAATCCATGTATGACCACCCCGGTTAACAAACAGAATGAATAACCTAATGAATGATGTGCTTGAACCTGGAAGTTTTTCACTCTAGTGGTGGGTGTTTTGTTCTTCCTGGTGCTTATGGGAGGATGTGAATGGGGATGGGATCCTCTATTGTTGCACGATTGTTGGTTGTGAATTTTAAGCTGTGTGGTTTCTCTTCTGTGACACAATCTTGGGTGGAATCCTTTATCATTGAGAAATGGTTGGTTCCTAGTTTTGGGAACCTAGGGCTGTGTCTCAAGGTTTTCATTGGTTCCAGTACTTTGAGGGATCTCACTTATCCCTTTGTCGTTGTGACCTTACAAGAGAACCGGGTTTGAATGCTTAAATTGTTTTTTGGTTGTTTCCTTTTTTTCTGGCATGTGGTTATACCTGTTAGTTTCCCGGTAGTTCATAATTCACCCCAATGGGATCACTTGAACAAGAAAACAAGAATGGTTGAGTGGGAATTAGTTTTGGAATGAGTAGTGACTTGGTCGTGAGTGTTGTGGCTTCTTTTGTGAATGAATAGTAACAAGGGTGTTTGTGCTTAGGTTTTAGAACCCCTAAGTTGGGATGTGTGTTTGTTACCTATACATATATCTATAGCTTTTATGTTTCTTATTCACACCCCACCCAAGTTGAGCACTTAGTGCTGAACACCCCATTTCATGTGGAGGGTGTTTTTCCCAACACCCCTACGAGTGGCTAGTATTTAGCTCCTTTTCTACTCCCTTTCCCGAATAGCCCAAGACTCTTCAGGCACGCTGTGATGGCTTGAGGTTCATGATTAGCCCAAGAATCTTCGGGTGGGGTAGTTGTGGTGGTTGTCCTAGGTGTCTGCGGGCAGGTTGTTTCCCAACTGTCTTCGAGATGAGGCACAAGTGTCTTTGGGCGTGGCAGTAGTTGTTCAGGCCCAGGTGTCCTTGGGTGTGGCAGTAGTTGTTCTGGCCCAGGTGTCTTTAGGGGTGGAAGTAGTTGGTATGGCCCAGTTATGCGCGGGTGGGGTTTGGAAGTGGACTGTGGTGAGGTTGTGGCCCATGTGTGTGCGGAAGGTGATTGGCAGTGGGACTACGCTATGGTTTTTTCCCTGGTGTGTGCGGGAGGGGTCTTGCAGTGGGACTACAGTGAGAATGGAGGGAATGGTTTGATGCGTAGGATGTCTTCAATAACCAGAGGGAATGTGGCGTGAGGTACCCTAATATCTTTGTGCTATTAATATACTTTACTAGCCTTGTGTGATTTGGGGAGTGTGCCTTGGTGAGACTTGTGTGGATATTTTTTCCTTGCTAGGTGCTTTAGTTTTTCTTTTCTCACAGGGGATTAGAATGCCTCTCCACTTGTGTATGACAGTCTTTGGTTTTCCCTACTGAGTGTACTTGTATGCTCACCCTACATATGTAAAAACTGCTTTTAGGTTTCCAGGAGGACTTCAGGGATCGTGCAGGACCGTACTAGCTTGGACCTTGGGGCAGTTTCTGTTGTCATTTTCCTTTTTCTTGGTTCTTTACATTCAGAGTCTTTTTTTGTGGCTTGAATCATTTACTGTTGAACATGCATATGGGAACGGGTTGTTTTTTGGCTTTCCAATTACTTTCAGCCCTTGTTATTGTTGAGGCTGCTATCTTATCTCTCAATACTATAAAAACAAAAAGGGTAATGCCTTCCATTTTGTGGGAAATTCTATACCCCTGGTGATGGTCACCACTCCAAGACCTATTGAAGGCGGTTTCAGGGGTCATTATCTCTCCTTCAACTTAAATAAGGATGGTCCTCACAATCTTCTAACCGTTCCCCCCTTTTTGTGTAGGCGGGTTGTGACAGAATGGTATCAGAGGAGAGGTTGAGAGATAGGATGGAGTCTGGAGTTAGGCCTAGTGAGGATTTTATGGGATGGTAGGGAAACATTGTTGGGTGACCTTGGTGCATGAATTAGGCCAGGGAAGACCGGCTAGGACACCGGATTTTAGGTCCCCCCCATTATCCAATGCATGGACTTTGGACCTACCAAATGACCAAGTGAGGCTACACTGATTGAAGGGTATAGACCCTAGGAAAGATACATGCATCATAAGGAATTGTTTTCTTATGTTTATGGGTGTCTTGGAGATTCAAAATAAATAAACGTGTCTAGGAAATTTTTAGAATAATATTCTGCACTACTCGGGCTTAGGCATTCCTTGTTTACCTTGCAACTATTGAACCTGGGAGAAGACCACGAGTAGTGCGGGCGATCGAGGCCCAGTAGGTTGAATCGGCTGATCGACGGAGGGCTGACCAAGAAGAGGAGGACGACCTTTGGCAGAAGACACTACATGCCTTTCCGCGACAGACCCTAGGGAAGTATGAGGGTAGCACCTCTGACCTGGAGACAGAGAGCTGGCTAGAGTAGCTAGTGATCGCTTTCAGCCTGATTCGAGTTCCGAAGGAGTACTAGGTTCCTCTGGTCGTCATCTAGATGCAAGGAGAAGCGCGTCAGTAGTGGACACATTATATTGGAGAGAAGAGGGAAGCTGAGGTTGTGCGGGCTGACTTTGAGAAGGAGTTCTGGGTGGAATTCCATTCTTCCACGATAAAGGCTGAGAAGAGGCAGGATCTACTCTCCCTCTAGTAGGGGAGTATGTCGGTGAGAGAGTTGGGGATCAAGTTCAAGGATCTCCTTTGCTTTGCTCCAGACCTCTTTCTGGAAGAGGAGTCTCAGGCGAGATGTTTAGAGGAGGCACTCCGACCTTCTCTTTAGTACGATGTTACCCCCTTCACCCTACTGACATACTTAGAGGTGCATAAGAAGGATGAATTGGTTGAGAGGATGCACACGTTGGGAGGTGGTTAATGAGAGGGGATCCAGTTCGGGTCATCATAGGGAAAGGTTGGCAGCAGCATGCCTCCAGCATCAGGTCCCTCTAGGTTCTGAACAGTAGGGAGAAGGCCGCAGCAGTTCTAGTTCTGGTCTCCTGGTCCTTTCCCTTTCCCTTCGGGCATGGGACCGAGGTGCTTCGTCTGTGGCAGCCATGGGCACCTTCTAAACCAATGCCTGGATAGAGTACAGTACGGTGTGGGTGGGTAGCTCCAGCACCCACCTCAGCAGCAGCAGTTCCCGACTATGCCCTTTCAGCAGCAGCAGCAGCAAGGGCAGCGAGCTCCCACCTCCCTGATGGCAGATGTTGCAAGAGGAGACCGACCTCAGGGCGCTCCTCCGGGACCTCGACCCATGTGTGGTCGGGGAGGTGGCCGATAGCTGAGAGGCATAGGAGATGGGCATGGGTTGTTGCAGGCTATGGAAGCAGCAGTTTCAGCAGGGCCAGAGGTCGTTCGAGGTACGATCAGCTTTTTTAGTATCCTTGTATATTCCTTGTTCGATACAGGATCTTAACACTCCTTTGTTACACCCAGTCTGGCCCATTATCTAGGTTTAGAAGCGGAGAGACTTCCAGTGCCACTGGTGCTGAGCACACCATTCGGAGTACAGACCGACTTGTTGTATGTTTATCGAGGATGCAGACTGATGATAGGGCCACATCAGTCAGTCATGGATATTCTATTGTTGCAGATACAACCCTACGATATCATCCTAGGCATTGAATGGCTGTTCTCCGTATGTTCCATCATTGACTACTTCCGAGGAAGGATTTTGTTTTTTGACTTGGGTGGCCAACGGGTGACTTTCATCGGCGAGCGGAGTTTCCAGGTAAGAAGTAAGAGAGGGGAACCCATCCTCTCCTTGTTGGCTAAGCTATCGGTGGAGTCGGTGGATGCAGAAATGGAGGAAGTCCCGAGGATCATCAGTGAGTTTATGGATGTCTTCCATGAAGAGGTAGAAACTCTTCCCCCATGATGTGATGTTGAGTTCAGGATAGACTTCCAACCTGGTGCCCATCTGATTTCGATGGATCCTTATCGGATGGCACCTTCTGATTTGCAGGAGTTGCGGATCTATATTGACGATCTGATGAAGAAGGGTTTTGTTCGGCCAAGTGCATCACTGTGGGGTGCCCTAGTCTTGTTCGCGAAGAAGGAAGATGGTGGTCTAAGGTTTTCCACAGACTATAGTAGGCTAAATCATGTGATGGTCAAGAATCACTACCCTCTCCCAAGGATAGACGATCTCTTTAGCCAGCTGAGGGGAGTAGCTTGGTTCTCAAATATCGATCTGCAGTCTGGATATCACCAAGTGAGGGTGAAAGAGGGCGACATCTCAAAGACTGCCTTCAGGTGCAGATATGGGCACTTTGAGTTTGTAGTCATGTCGTTTGATGTTACGAACGCACCAGCTATATTCATGGGTCTCATGAACTCTGTATTCCGAGAATATTTGGACCAGTTCGTAGTCATGTTTATTGACGGCATGTTGATCTAGACAAGATCAGAGGAGGATCATGCTGAGCACTTGAGAACGGTTTTTGAGGTCCTTAGACAGCACCAGCTCTATGGGAAGTTATCTAAGTGAAAGATCTTGACATGAGAAGTGCATTTACTTAGGAATGTGGTGTCCGATCAGGGATAGTAATGGACTCATCGTAGGTCGAGGAGGTTGTTTCATGGGCAGCACCCAAGAATGTGGCGGAGGTTCGTAGTTTCCTCGAGCTTGTAGGTTACTACCAGAGGTTCGTTCCCAACTTCTCCCAAGTTTCAGCACCCTTGAAAGCCTTGACCAAGAAGGACCAGGATTTCCTATGGGACGAGCAGTGCGAGGCAGCCTTAATCTATCTGAAGGATAAGTTGGTTAGTGCCCCAGTGCTAAGGTTTCTAGAAGAAGGTGCAACATACGAGGTGTTCTATGATTATTTAGGGAAAAGCCTCGGATGTGTGTTGATGCATCAGTAAGGGTGATATCCTATGGGTCTAGGAAGTTATGTCCCCAGGAGTATAAATATGCCATCCATGAACTAGATCTCACGACTGTCATGTTCTCACTAAAGTTTTGGCGGAACTACCTCATTGGGGAGCACATCGTGGTGTTCACAGATCACAAAATGTTTAAGTACATCTTCTCCCAGCAGGACCTGAACTTACGAAAGTGAAGGTGGATGTAATTCCTTCAAGACAACGACTTTGAGATTTCCTACACCTCGGGAAATGGGAATGTGGTGGCATATGCTTTGACCAGGAAGTCGCAGAGGGATGCAGTCTGAGAGTCGGCAAATACTTACAAGGTGATGGAGGAGTTGGCTGCCCTGCACATGGATGCTAGGATGGAAGGTGGTAGATGTTGACTGTATCAAATGATAGTAATATCTTATTTGTTGCGGTAGGTAGAGGAGTCCTAATGGGGGGACTTAGAAAGCGATGTGATGCATGACCGAGTTGACCAGGTCGATGCTCCGGAAGGGTGGACGGAGGATGGTCAGAATTGGATTCTTTTCCAAGGAAAGTTGTCTGTTCTAGAGGCAATGGATAGAAAATTTCTCATTGAGTTCCACAACTCACCCCTAGAGGTGAACCTGGGAGTTTCCAAGATGTACCAGGGCCTGAGGAGATAGTTTTTGTGGCCCGGGGTGAAACAGGTAGTAGTAGAGTTCGTAGCAAAGTGCTCAGTGTGTCAGCAAGTGAAGGCTGAACACTGTGTTCCAAGAGGCTTGTTTCAACCTTTAGACGTTCCCGAGTGGAAGTGGGATGACATATCGGTGGATTTCATCAAGGGGATACCCAAAGTTTGAGTAGGATGTGACGCTATCTGGGTAGTGGTGGATCTGTTAATGAAATCGGCCCACTTTCTAGCGATCAAGGAGTCGGGTGTAGTGGATACTTTAGCACGATGGTATGTGGATGAGGTGGTGCGGTTACATGGAGTTCCCAGATCCATAGTATTGGATAGGGATTCACAGTTTACCTCACGAGTCTAGAGGGGATTGCAGAATGATTTTGGCACCTAGCTACACCTTAGCACTACTTTTCATCCCCAGACAGAAGGACAGATAGAGCGCACCATCCAGACGTTGGAGGACATGCTACGGGCATGTATTCTGGATTTTGGGGGATCATGGGTGTGACACTTGCCTCTGGTAGAGTTTTCCTACAATAGTATCTATCACTATACCATTAGCATGGCTCCGTTCGAATCCTTGTACGGGAGGCCATGTCGCTCACCCATGTGTTGGGCTGAGGTTGGGGAAACGAGTCTTCTTGGCCCCGAAGAAGTACAGAGGATGAAATAGAAGGTTTATCTTATACGGGAAAGTATGAAGGTGGCATAGGACCGATATAAGTCATATGCCGATAATAGGATGAGACCCTTGGAGTTTGGGGTCGGGGACCAAGTGTTCATAAGGGTCTCCCCTCAGTGTGGACAACGATGGTTTGGTAGGGGGAGCAAGTTCTCTCCCAGATTCATCGGACCCTTCGAAGTGTTGTGGCAGGTCAGAGAAGTGGCTTATCAGCTAGAATTACCATCGCCGCTACTGAGGATACATGACGTCTTCCATGTGTCCCAGCTCCGTCGGTATCTTCATGACGATTCACATGTCCTTAACTGGGGAGAGATAGATATCGAAGACAATGAAACATTCTTGTAGCAACCAGTGACGATCGAGGATCGTGAGGAGAATGTGCTTCGTGGACGAACCATTCCATTCGTTCATGTGTTTTGGAGGCATGTTGGGCTTCAGGAAAGTACCTGGGAATGGGAAGCACAGATGCGTGCCCAGTACCCAGAGTTGTTTTGAGTTTTGTTCTGTTCTATTTTTTTACTTGTTGTGAGGGAACTCTTTACCTTGTTAACTATGGAATGTGTGGCTTTCCTTTTTCTATGGATGTGTGTTAAGTATCCTAAGATGTGGTGAGGGGAGAAACTAATCCCTAGTTGAGACGCATTATAATGGATGTGCCTAAACCCGTGCAGGAAAATTAGAGCCACCCAAAGCAGATAATATCTTCCCGTGGAGGAAGGGAAACCCCCCACCACATGACCAGATAGATTAATCCTTTGTTTTACGGTGATTGTAATTGTTTGGGTTCACTCTTGATAGGTATCTTCTAGGGAGGTTGTTCAGACCCCCCCCCCTCCTTTATTCAGGTCTAGTTTTAAATTCTCGAGGGCAAGAATGCTTTGAGAGGTATCTGATGTGATGATCTGAACCCTCGCGGTCCATCCATTTTCCAAATTCTAGATCTGGGGGTGACATCCCAGTGGTAAGACATCATTTCGGCATGTTACCGATCAGGGTGAATGATCAGTGTCACCCATCCTTATCGGATTTCTCTTCTACAATTTTTCTTATAATGCCTATTTTGGGATTTTCAACTTTTTATTCAAGTGGTTCAAAGCCATTTAAAATCCCATAATTAATAACCGATAAATCTCGAGGGACCTCTTCAATGGAGAATTAAATAACAATTAATTCTGTCACGTGTAACCACCCAACCACATGGGGAACCATGATCTAAATTTAAAGCCGTTCTAATCCCCATATCCCGTAACAATGAGATATTATCTATATTGCAAGGGAATTTCTTATTCCTTCTTCTTCCTCTTAGATGGATTCCTTTCTTTTTAGTATGTTTGGATTTCCCGACGTCCCTCCCCTGCGAGTCGCACTTTTCCCTGATTCTTGGCACGTGGAGAAGAACATCGATCATTGATCAATCAAGTAGGGTTTTCTATTGCCTCTCCTTTCTGTGTATCATGTGGGGTGGGTACGCTCTTATCTCTGTAGGAATTGATGAAACCAAACTTAATTAAGATAAATAACAGACTTTTAAAGAATGAAGGGTTGGTTTGATTGATGTTTCTACTGCAAGACTTTTATGTTTTATGTGTTGTGAATTGTACGGGCCTATTCTCACTGAAAATCGTGGCTATTGGTGGTCTTTCCTTGCCCACTAATGAAGATTTGTCTTCTATGTGATTAAATGACTTAACCTGGAAATTTGTTAATCATTTAAACCCAGTTGGTTCAAATGGATGTTCAGTAAAAAAAGAATCCATGTGTGACCACCCCGGTTAACAAATAGAAAGAAGAACCTAATGAATGATGTGCTTGAACCTGGAAGTTTTCCACTCTGGTGGTGGGTGTGTTGTTCTGCCTGGTGCTTATGGGAGGATGTGAACGGGGATGGGATCCTCGGTTGTGGCATGATTGTTGGTTGTCAATTTGAAGATGTGTGGTTGATATTCTGTGACATGAACTTGGGTGGAATCCTCAATTTTTGAGAAATGGTGGGTTCCAGGTTTTGGGAACCAAGGGTTGTGTCTCGAGGTTTTCATTGGTTCCAGTACTTTGAGGGATCTAACTTATCCCTTTGTCATTATGGCCTTACAAAAAAACTGGGTGTGACTGCTTAAATTGTTGTTTGGCTATTTCCTTTTTTCAGGCTTGTGGTTATGCCTGTTAGTTGCCCGATAGGGTAGAATTCACCCTAATGGGATCACTTGAACAAGAAAACAAGAATGGATGAGTGGGGAATTAGTTTTGGAATGAGTAGTGAATTGGCCGTGAGTGTCGTGGCTTCTTTTGTGAATGAATAGTAACAAGGGTGTTTGTGCTTAGGTTTTGGAACCCATAGGCTAGGATGAGTGTTTGTCACCTATACATATATCTGTAGCTTTTATGTTTCTTATTCACGCCCCACCCAAGTTTATCACTTAGTGTCGAACAACCCATTTCATGGGGAGGGTTTTTTTTCCCAACACTGCTACGAGTGGCTGGTTATTAGCTCATTTTTCTACTCCCTTTCTTGAATAGCCCAAGACTCTTTGGGCAGGCTGTGATGGCCTGAGGTCCATTATTGGCCTAAGAATCATCAGGCGCGGTAGTTGTGGTGGTTTGCCTAGGTGTCTGTGGGCAGGTTGTTTCCCAAGTGTTTTCGGGATGAGGCTCAGGTGTCTTTAGGCATGGCAGTAGTTGTTCAGGCCCAGGTGTCTTCAGGAGTGGCAGTAGTTGTTCTGGCCCAGGTGTCTTTGGGCGTGGAAGTAGTTGTTCAGGCCTAGGTGTGTGCGGGCGGGGTTGGGCAGTGGTACTGCGGTGAGAATGGAGGGATTGGTTCGATGCATAGGATGTCTTCAATAACTAGTGGGAAAGTGGTGTGGGGTACCCAAATATCGATGTTATACTACTATACTTAACTTGCCTTGCGTTTTTTGGGGAGTGTACCTTGGTGAGACATGGGTGGATAGTTTTTCCTTGCTAGGTGCTTTGGTTTTTCTTTTCTCACAGGGCATTAGAATGCCTCTCCACTTGTGCAGCAGAGTCATCGGTTTTCCCTACTGAGTGTACTTGAATGGTCACCCAACGTATGTAAAATTTTCTTTCAGGTTTCTAGGAGGACTTCCAGGATCGTGCGGGACCGTACTAGCTCGGACCTTGGGGCAGTTTTTGTTGTCGTTTTCTATTTTCTTGTTACTTTACCTTCAGAGTCTTTTTTGTGGCTTGTATCATTTACTCTTGAACATGCATATGGGAATAGTTTATTTTTTTGGATTTACCTTTACATTCATCCCTTGTTATTTTTGAGGTTGTTATCTTATCTCTCGATCCTATAAATACAAAAAGGGTAATGCCTTCCATTTTGTGTTATATTCTATACCCTTGGTGCTGGTCGCCACTCCGGGACCTATTGAAGGCTGGTTTCGAGGGTGATTATCTCTACTTCAACTTAAATAAGGAAGGGCCTGGAAATCTACTGACTCTTACCTCCTTTTGGTGATGATGGTTCGTGATAATTTTTACCTTTAACTATCAAATTTACCTTTAACCGTGGTAAATAAAATTCAAAAGATACTATTAACCAAAAAATATTATGATCATATTAGACCACATTTATCATACATATTAAAACGATTTATCTTGGTTTTTATAAATTCAATTCACAAAAGTTGTAAAATTATGTTTAATGCTAATCTATAAAATGTGACTAAAAGGCAGGTAAAAGTGACGCTCAAACATTCAATATTTTTATCAAATTTTATTATAAAAATGATTCTAATGAAATAATTTGGTTTAATATGTGTATTATTTATCTATTGTGACATCAAAATAAATTAAAATTAAAATAATTATTTAAATGAAATTTTCGGTGTTTAAACAATAATGTAGTGTTTTTCACTATTCATCAAAAATTGAATATTTTCCAAAAAAATACCAAAAATTCACCCAAAGATAATTTTGATATTATAAATTCAAAAATTATTTATATTTTAGAAAATTATAGTTTTAGGAGTGTATAAAATTAATTTTATTATTGTTCAAAAAAATACACAAAAATTAGTTCATTTACAATAATAGTATTTCTAAACATATAACGATTTTAAAGAAACTTATAAATTTCATTATAAATATGTTTTATTTATGTGATGAAATTATCAGCGCATTTAAAAAATTATAATTATTCATATCACTATATTTAATAGAAAAGTTATAACTATATCAATTAAATAATTACAATACAAAAGTATAGTTTCCCAGAAACCCAACCTTGCAATAACGCAATCCATGTCAATGTTGCGTGAAATATATGATACTAAATGTATCAAAAATATAATGTACTGTTAAATATTAGTTTGATACATTCTTCCCACATTCAAAAAATTCTGTTCTCAAAATTATAAATTTTATTTTGAAAATAGAAGGTTGATACTAGAAAATAACTTTGTTGAAACCCCACTTTGAAAATAGGGTTAATAAAATATATTTTTTAAAATAAAGAAAAATAATAATGATTGTTACCAGATATAACACATATAAGAGTTCCACATAGAAAATAATGGAAATTAAATAAATATCTAATCAATATGTTCTGATTTATAGTGATATAGAACATGGTCAGGAGAAATTTAACAATGAAAAAGCTAAAATCTGATTATTATTTAAGGTACTATTTGATTTATTGCAAAAGAAAGTAATGGGAAAAAATTCAGTTTTAAGATCCTTTCCCTTGATTTGAATAATTATTTTTTCTTATATAATAAAAACACAAGGAATCATACTTAGTTGACAAGTAGATTTCAGTCATTTAAATAATTTCTACCACAAACTCATCTTTCTCACCGAAAGATAATAAATTCAAAAATATTTTGTTTATCTTAATTGTATAGGGTTCCAAAAATGAACTTGTATTTTATCTTTCATATAATTTACATAAACAATCTACGTTATATAAACCTGGATATCACATATGGAAGTGGTAGGTGATGCAGCCTTGTCACCCTTCGTTTATGGGTTCAAGTCTCGTGACCTTACCAGACATGACAGATTGTCGCCCAAAATATAGGTTTTACTTTTCTTATAACTACTTTTTAAAACATTCCCAAAATAATCCTAATAAATGTTTCAACAATAAACAATACTATACAATGATAAAATTAATCCATTTCAAACATTAGAATTATCCAAAATATATCTGTCCAAAATCACAGTCAAAAAAATTATAAGGAAGGTCACTAAATTTCTAAAATCAATATAATGTAATGGAGATCATTTTTTTCACACACTAAACTTGTGAAAACCGTCATAATGTATTATATTAAAACATGGTAATATAGTACATTTCCATAAGAACTTATTTAATTTGTTTATGCTTTCTTATTCCTTACACAAAACATATGATATTGGGTATAATCCTTAAATAAAAAAATTCTATGAACACCAATAATGATGGAATAAACAAACCATTAATCAGTTCCAAGGTAGTCTTTAATATCCAATATTTATTACTCATATCAATATATCCTTCTTCCAAAATCATTATCTTAGTATCAGAAACATATCAAGGGTTATCATTAAATTAACCATATAATTTCTAAAAAGTTTTACTGGCTAATGAGTCAGTTTTCATGGTACCATACACTCTCAAATACTTAATGAAATGGTATAATAGTAAAATCCTTATATACTCCATAATTGTTATGACTATTAAATTAATAATAAAATATTAAAATAAAATATTTCTTGAATAGGAATATTAATCATTCATTTTCATCTTCTACATTATTATAACTAGATCATTACCCAAGAACATCATCCTGGGTATGTTAATTTGAAAGTTGGGAAATTGCTTCAGATAATTTCCCGTGACATTTAAGTTGAAAAGTTGTACATTGGAAACCTTTTTCTTAACCTTAAAATCACAAACTTATTGTCCTTTTTCGCCAAACTTATAAAAAAATCACATTCCCTTCAAGAATTTACCAGGTTGATTCTTTCCATAGTCATAACATATGGAAAAATCCTTTTTTCCCTTGCTTTATCCATCATTTTCTATGCCATCATCTTCTTCACTTTCTTAACTTCAAAGAAATAGGACATGGATAATTATTTACATATCTTATTAATAGATTATATTATTTACTCATTTGATTAAAATTCAATGGATACTATTTACCTTAAAAATTTTGGATTAAGACTATGAATGATAACATCCTTCTAACTCTTTAGATCATGTGATTTGGTGTAGTTCTCATTCCTTTTGCTATGTTTCATTTCTATAAGATGGAATATATTGGAATAACTAATAAATTTTTCTACAATGTAAAACTCTAAATATTGTATAGTACATAATTAAAATTTATGAATTTTAATTTAGAGAATAATAAAATTTGGTTACTTTGGGAGAATCTTTACATTTAAATCTTTCATAGTGGTAGGTAAATAAAATTTGAATTATCCTACGAATATCCCTCCAGGAAATCCAATCTAGATGCACAATAAGGATCATTTTCATGTACTTGGATACCCCAAGTCAATCCCGGAACAACCTTTCACATTATTATTCCTAGATATGTCTATACCAGAACCCTGTCCAATAGTAGTATCTAGACAAGGATGTATTTCTGTGAAGTCCCACATCTTCCATATTTTACAAAAATTCAAGGATTTTATTCAATAATTAATCTCAAATTATTTCTTATTTTAATGATTCCTAATTAATATTTTTCTAAATCTATTTCAATAGTTCTTGTTAAACTCCCATTGATACCAACTATAACACCCTAACCCCAGATGCTTGGATTTAGCGCATTATTTTAATACCATGCATTATTACAAGGAATAAAATCCCGAAAGATAGATCCAGTTAGAATTATCAAAAAATATATATTACATACATGAAATTTACGTTTCCATTAAAAAAATAAAATACAACATATTTAATCCATTGAGAATGACATTATTATCTAAGATTAACTTTGCATATAACTCATAGTACACTTCTTAGCATCTTGGTAAAATAAAACATATGTAAGGGATGATATCAAATGATCATTAAGGTTAAACAATATATCCTATGATTTCATAAATAACAATAATCTTTAAGGAATGTATAAAACTAAAAAAATCCTCTTAAACATAAACGTGAACCTAATATTGAAATAATAAATCAAATCATCCCATTTAAAAATTCACATGGATATTCTACAAGTCGAATAATCAAATGTAATATCAACAACTAATATTATAATGAGGGAATGCATAATAATGGACATCAAAAACATACCATAAAGTCTTCATGTCATGATTCTAATATTTTCCAGGCTTTATGTGAAGAATATAATTATTTAAAGGATTCATTACAAGAATCTGATACTTTCAAGGCTTTATTTATTTAAAGGATGCATTACAAGAATCTGATACTTTCAAGGCTTCATTCCAAGAATCTAATAAATAGGTAAGGCCTAGACCAAAACCATATCTATAAATTTTCATGAAACCTATTGATGAATCTAGGGTCTATAGAAGACTCATCCTGTAAAATACTATGTCCAATATATTCCTTTTATGAAAGGGGTAAAACATAACCAACTTAATCATTCATAACAAAACTAGCATACAAAATTTTAACACATTAACCATAAACCATGAATGGGTTCAAAATAGCATATCCATATTCAAAATTATCATAAAACCTTCAATATAATATGATAGATTTTATCATAAAAATAAACCTCAATTAAGTATAATATATAACAAATGATGTTTAAATAGATAAAAATACTCTAATAAAATCATTTAAATATTTCCAGACAAAAAACCTTTTTATTGAAATCATTTTTTAACAAGTCGTGTACCTATAAGAGAACAAATTTAAAAAGAAATCTTTTAATCAATGTGTCTTATACCACTTTAAAAATTTTAAAAGGAATTTACATTTTAAAAGATTCATGTTAAAATAAATAAATCCTTAAAACCACTTTGAAAACATGGACATTCATGATAATTATTTAGAGGAATAAATCTTGAAAAAATTTTAAATGGTGGGTTAGTTAATGGGTATCTTACATAAAACCTTAAAAATATTCCTTTTGAAAACATTTAAATGAAATTAAAAAAAACATAAGATTTTATTCATAATCCATTATATCAATATAGATAAATAAGTTTAATAATATCAATAATATTGAAATGGAGAAGGGATTGATTCATTAAACATTTGAATTGTCTCATACAACATTGATCATTTAAATAATAAGTCCAGTATCTTCACATGAATCTTTAAATAACATGAAGATAAATTTTATCATGGTATCAAATATAATAGTGTATTACATATTCCACATATAATAAATAAGTTGTGAACATGGTTTATATATTGCAGAAATTGAAAGTGGGACAAAATTCCATCACCATAGGTCTGATACTTTCTGTACATGTCTGAAAATACTGTATAATTTTTTTAAACATATTATTAACTTATATCAGAATCATAATAATTTTTCTATATAAAATATGATTATTTTATGGATTTATAATACCCATTTATTAACAGTTTTAAGTTAAAGCAATGTTTCAGGTAATAATTGATTTGATTATCGTACACTTTTTGACTTTTTATTCTTGATCAAATTACATAGATCATGATATAATTACTTTTAGAATTTATATAATGATTTATATATAATATATATTTAGTATATAAATATATATAATAGATAGATAAATGAAATGGAATACATTGTTCATTGAGATGGTAGGTCATATGTACACATGAACATTGATTATATTTTCTTGTCATATTGAATAGATGGAAGTAAATGAAATATATATATTATTATTAAATTAGAATTACTATTTTATATATTTCCTATTTACTCAGTATATACATTTTTATAATCATTCTAAAATGTTTGTAATGGAGGATGAATCTCATTGATTCATGGATATAGTAGGTTGTACGTATGCATGAGCAACGATATCATTCCAGAATGGTAAAGGGTACAGAATTTGGTAGTATATGAATTATAAAGAAATAATATTATTTCCTATTTAATATTTATATCTTTTATATTCATCATTACACCCATAAAAATAAATTATATATGAAAAATAGTTTGCACCATGATGTGGAGATGGTAAGTCGTACTTATGCACGCATGGTGATATGATTTTTCATAAGATAGGTAAAAGGGGGAATATGGGTTTCCCATAATAATACAAAAATATCTGATTATATTAGATGATATATTTGTTAAACAATTATGGAAATAACATATGAACAGGATTAGAATAAGAAATGAAATTGTATTGAATTGGTAAAACAATTACCTCTTCTTCGTGTGTCTCCATTTGATTTTCACAAAAGGACTCAATAGGTTGGATTTATGCACAAATTGTAGTCTATAAGATGAATTGAGGATGTTGGGAGAGGAAATGTGTTGAGTTAGGATAATCCAAACTGATTTATATGTATGAATCAATGATGAGGATATGTGCTCTTTTATAAGAGAGGGGAGGGGCACTTTAGGAAACTCCAAAACTATTAATTTATCAAAATTGAATTTCGGTTTCAAAGTGATCCAAAGTGATTTTTTTCAAGTATAATCTCAGTATTGGTCTAAATAATTTCAAATAATGTTTTCAATACATGTTTAGTAACAAAATTATCCTACCATATTAGATTTAACCCCTAGTTAAACAATTTAGCTATTACCATGTCTATTAATCTTGTTACACTATAAGGTTAATATAGTTGCTACAAAATGAAAAAATAACCCCAGTTGAAACATTTATTACATATTTAACAATATAGAATTTATTTTTATGAACCCTAAAAACTTATTACTTTTATATCATTTAATAAACTTTTACTTATTTTAAAATCTCATTTATGTCAATTTTGACACTATTTAATAAATTATTTCTGTTTACATCATTACAACATGATTACTTAAATTAACTCATACATAACATGTTGATGTCATCCAAAAATTAATGGATGGAATAAAATATTCCAAATTATAATTATTTTAATATTATTAATATAATTTAATTGATTATTTCTTTAATAAATCGATTATTGGAACATCATTATGTCTTCATTAATGGAAATTATTTAATCTATAAAAATTATAAATAAATTACTATAATGAAGCTAATTATTTTATTTTTTTATTTACTATTTATAGTCGACCATTTCACTTATATAACCTCATATTAAAAATAAATTTGTTTTTAAAATTTTAATATGAAATTTTTAATTCTTCTTTAAATAAAAGATAATAAATATCCTAAACTAACACAATTTCCATAAAAAGGATTATATTTCTGACCAATGGTTGATTTTTTTTAAAACACTTATCTAATGAAACTATGACAAGGGTTAGGGAAATGTTATATTATTATAATATTGTTTTTACCTTAATTACCCTATTTACCATTAAACGTGGTATATAAAATTTTAAAGTTACTATTCAAAAAAATTATTTTGATCCTATTAGACCACATTATTCATAATGATTACAACCATATATTTTGGTTTTTACAAATTCAGTTAACAAAAGTGGTGGAATTATGTTTCATGTTAATCCAGAAAATGTGACTCAAAGGCGAGTACAAGCTACGTTCAAAAGTTCAACATTTTTTATCTAATTATACTATAAAAATGATTGAAATTAAATAAATTGGGATAATAGGTTTATTATTTATCTATGGTAATTTTAAAATCAATTTAATTTAAAATATTTATTTTAATGAAAAAGTCGGGTTTTAGACAACAATGTGGTGTTTTTCACTATTCATCAAAAATTGAAAGTTTTCTGAAAATACCAAATAATCCCCCTAAGCTAATTTTTTTATTTTAAATTAAAAATTCATGTCTATTTTACAAAATTAAATTTATAAGTGTTTATAAAGTTAATTTTATATTTTTTCAAAAAATAACAAAAAAAGATGTTCCTTTAAGAAAATAGTATTTATAAACATATAACTATTTTATAGAAACATTTAAATTTCATTATAAATATGTTTTATTTATAAGAAAAAAGTATGAATAACATTTAAAATTTATTTATTACTATTCATATTTCTATATTTAATGGATAATTTATAATTGTATCATTAAATTATAATACTAAAGTTTTGTTTCGTAGAAACTCAATCTTTCATGTAACATAAGCCAAGTTGGTGTTACATGTAATATATGTTATTTAATTTATTTAAAAAGATAATGTATTCTGAAATCTTAGGGTGTTACATGGTTTATTATAATGGAAGTGGTTTTGGTTTGGAAAACTATTTTTTGTAGAAATAGTTTTGGCTTTGAGATAAATTGATTAAATATGTTTAATGTAAAATGTTTTATATAAATATTAAAACTTGTTTTATCCTAGTGGTTTGATTAGGGAATTCTTTTTGGTAATTCTGACTGAGTTCCACTACTAACCCATACATTGTAACTTTTATAATTTTGTAGATGTGATACATTAGGACAAGGGAAAAGGTAAAGTATTACACTTCTATGTTGGTGCTTAGTGATACATATGCTATTTTGTGGAGTGGATCATAGAGCAGGATGGATCTTGGGAGCTATGGTTGTCATTGAGTTTTGTTGCCTTTAAAGTCTTCTATTTTATACTCAGTTTCTCTATAGTCTTCCCTTTAGGGACTCATATGAATATGGTTTTCATATAAATGGTATTGATTTATGTTGTACGTCATTTTTATCATGCATCATGTAGTGGATTATTGGTTTTTGGCATGTTTGGTTTGTTTTTTATTTTCAAATGATAAATTGTCCCCCATCTTTTAATGAAGACCTTGTAATTTATTTCTATCCTTTTTAATCATGTGGATGTCATTTATGGCTGAGTATCATTCCACCTCCTTCTTAAGCTAATGAGGATGTCACAACTGGTATCATCTTGTTTGTTCTTTCCCTAACAGGTGGTCTTGAATTTTTGTGGACATGGATTTGAAATTCATTCTATTTTATTCCTCGTGTTAGGTTGGTATAAAAGGGTTGGATTATCAGGATGTGAAATGTAGAGAATAAAAATATGTAGCTAAACTTTTTTATGTTGAACATAAAGTTACCATAGAGTTGGGTATATAAGTGTTTTGGAGACACTTATAGGTTTTGAAATCTCATTGTCCATGATTTAGATAATGAGATGAGCATGACCTGCATTATAGACATTACTTCCAACTTATAATACATATTTCATTTTGAGTAATGAAATATTACTTGTTTCAATTTTTTGATTTTTAAAAATGGTTGAAATTTGTATCAAATGTATGATTTTGAAAAATATCATCGTTGTTGTATTTTATGAATTGTTCAATTTGAAAAATCAAGAGAGTATTATTTTCAAAAATTGTTTAATGAGGAAAATCATTGAATTTGAAATGCATTTTTGTGATAATACTTTGTTGTAGAATTTGAAATTATAAGCCTTTAGTTATTAGAGAGTGATACTTATTGTGTTTGATGTGTGTCTAGAAAATAGAACCCGATAGGTATCATAGAAATAAACCAGAGGAATCTTCTAAGAATGCTGTTTCAAATAAGCCATATATGGACTAATATATGGTTTAGATTATTGTTCAATCATGTTATGTAGTGGAAAATGAGAATATGAAGGATTATCCAAGGACATTGGATCATTCCATACAATTCAAAAAGCAACAACCAACAATATTTCAGGGAGATTCTTAACTAAAAAAAGGTAGAAGTGTGGATGTATAGGATGAATAATGTCTTAGATTTTGTTGGCCCACCATAAAATCTAAAATTTGAGTTGGAGACTTATATTCTAGAAGATCTTTTATACCTGTGGTTGGATTTGGCTGTTCAGGATAAATTGGAAAAAGACCAAGAAGGTAACTATTTTGAAGAATTTTTCAACAAATAATTCTATCCTTACACATTAATAATTCCAAGAATGACAAACTTTCTCATCATGAAGAATAAAAATCTCTCTATCATGGAGTATGTGGCTAAATTAACGAAATTATTTCACCTTTCACCCAAGGTTACTACTAGTGCTTCTTTGAATGCACACATCATTGAATCTAGGATAAGGCTGGAGATTCAATAAAATATTATTATTCTATGCATTATGGATTATATGAAAATATTTAATAGATTTAATATAGATTAAAGGGATATATAAGGAGCTATTTTAAGAGAAAGAATGTTTATTTACAATGGAAACCGTGGAAATTCCTATACTAGGAGCAAGAGGAAGAGAGACGCTAAGTTCCAAGGTGGGATTGTAACTCTAAATTAAATGGTGGGATGGGTTAATCTTCCTACAAGGATCAATAAAATTTATGGATGTTTTAAATTTGGTTTCTTTGACCACCTAAAGTGAGATTGTTCCACACCACCACGAGAAAGACACAATTTCAAAAAAAAATAGGGCATCTTCAGTGCTATTGTCATAGTGCTCTGAGGTCAGGTGTTTGGGAAACTTCCTAAGTGTCACAAGCATTTTATTCCAAAAGGATAGAAGATAGAAGAATAAATGTCATCTATATAATAGATCTAGACATGGTTATTATAGGAATACCATGACTCCTCAGTACGGTAAATCTCAACTGGTTATTAAAGAACAAAGTGTGGTGAGAAAAAAATTATATGAATCTAAGAAGGTTATTGTGGAAGATTTATCGCTAACATCTATGTTGGGAGGTACAATTATTTTCAATTCTACGATTATTTATGATTTATTTGATATGGTTGTATCCCATTCCTTTTTTTCTTCCTGTGTTTTTTATTTCAAATGTTTAAAAGTTGAGATGATTCCTTTCATGATGAAACCTCTAACTCCTCTTGGTCAAAGAGAATGTTGGGATTTTTTTGTTGAGCATGTTCAATAAATATTTATAGAGTTGAGATGATATGTTATTTCATAATTCTAGGGGTTTATTTCTATGATATAATCCTAGGTATGGATTGTCTAACAACATATAGGGATCACATCGATTTTTTTACCAGAAAGGTCAGTTTTACAACTGAAGATGGAATTGAACACCACTTTTGAGGAGCCCTGGATGTGAAGACAAGTGAAATGGTCTTGTTGGCATAGAAAGTTGGAACAATATCATACTATTTTCTTCCTTTGACTTTTATATCGATGTAAGAGGTTGAGAATAATAGTTTTCTAGTAGTGGATGGTCATTTTCAAGATGTTTTTTCTAACAATATTTAATGGTTACCATCAATAAAATAAGTGATGTTTATAATTGATCTCCTTTTAGGGACTAGTCCTATTTCCATTCCATAATATAAGATAGATCCTATAGAATTATGCAAATTAAAATTTCAATTGGAAGAGTAGTAAATAATAGGGTTCATTTGGTCGAGCATGTCTTTATGGGCAGCACCCATCTTGTTTATCAAAAAGAAGGATGAAAATATCCAGTTGTGTATGGATTATTGTAAGCATAACTATGTTATGATAAATAATAGGTATCAACTTCCATTCATTGATGATATTTTTGATCATTTTAAGAGAGATCAATTGTTCTCAATGATGGAATTGTGGTTAAGATGTCCCCAATTACTGGTTTAGAAGGATGATATTCCAAATATAGCTTTGAGAAGCAGATATCGAAACTATTAATATTTTTTTATGCCTTTCAGTCAGAAAAATTAACTGAGGGTATTTATATAATTTATGAATTAGATATTTTAGAGATATAAATATTATTTTTTTGTGGTGTGAGTGGATGAAATATTGGTGTATTCAAGAACAAGCTCTAAGCATGATAAATTCTTGGTGACAGTGTTATGAGTCATAAGGGATCATTTTCTGTATGTAAAACTATCATAATGTTTTTTATCTATGAGGCATGTTTTCTTGGCCATGTACATTCTAAAATAGGTGTTTATTTGGATCTATAAATGAGAAAAGATGTTACCTCATAGAAACCTCCAAAAAAAATTCTTCGATAATAATGTTTCATTGGTCTATCTAGTTATTAAGGATTCATTTTTCATGATTCCTCATGGTTGGCCTACACAATGATAACTTTTGAAAATAATAATGTTAAAATACAATGTAATTAAAGACGCCAATAATATTTTTATGATCTTAAATTTCACCTTACATGATCATCGATCTTAATTTTTCCAGAATCTATACAATGGTATGTGGTGTATTATGATGCTTTCGAATAAGGGTTTGGATGTGGTCTCCTGTTGGAAGACTGTGTTATTGATTCTAGATCAAGACTGTTATGCATACATGAGAAGATCTAACCAACACACGGTTTGGAGTTAGATTCCAAATTTCACTCTTTGAATACTTTGTGTCATTATATTTTTAGTGAGAAATTTAATGTGTTTACAAATTATAAAAGCATGAAACATATTTTCTCATAATGAAATATAAATCTAAGAAAAATAATATGAATGAAGTATCTCTAAATTTTTCTCTTTGACTTGATCTATACATCGAGTAAGGGAAATTCAGTGGTGGATTCATAAATAGGAAAGTCATATGTTCAGTTGGAAGAAAAATATTTAGATGAGTGGCAGTTGATTCTGGTCTTAGCTGACATGCACTTGGAATGTGAACACCAAGTTAAAGTCAAGACCATCTTTCCAGTTTTGTTTTTTCCTAATTTTGTGGAGATGTTTAATGAGTCACTAACACTCAATTCATAATGTGTGTCCATGTGGTCAAAACTCAATGGTGAGGAGACCATTGAGGGATGGATGCTAGACGGAAGTTCATTCTTATGGTTTGGAAATCAGATGGTCGTACCAATGGCTTGTGATGAAAAACATGTTCATTCTAACCACTATTCAATATGGGATGTTTATATTGGTATAAATAAGATTTTGAATGCATTCAAATCCCATTTTTGTTGGGTGAATATGAAAAGGAATGTGGATGAGTCTGTTTCAAGATGCTTATCTTGTCAGAATGATAAGGATAAGTATCAATGACTAGAAGGTATTTTGTGGTCTTTAAATAATCAAGTTTGAGAATGGGAGGAAATAGTTATGGATTTTGTAATAGGTCTCCCAAGAAAAGTTTGAAAATTTGACTCCATATGGGTGATAGTGGATAAGATGAAAAAATATTCTCACTTCAATCATATCTTTGAATAAAATATGGTGGATGATTTTTCCAAAATATATATTCGATAAGTGGTACAGAGGCATGGAATATAGGTTTAAACAGTGATGGACTTAGATCTATGGTTTACATCTCGTTTATAGAAATCATTATAGAAATCCCTTAGGACTCAATTGACAATAATTATGGCATAACATCCTTGTATGGATGAACAATATGAATAGATGATACAAATATTCAAAGACATATTGTGGGATTGTGTAATAGATTTTAGTGTCTCATGCGAAGAGAATATATCATTGGAGGAGTTCAAATATAAAAAAAATCTATAAGGCCTTGATACATATGGATCAATTTCAATCAAGATATGGGTCTCTATGTCTTTCTCTACTTTTTGGGTCGAAATAGGTGACACCTAACTAGTTGGGTTATGCCTTGTCTATGATAAAATGGAGACAATTATCCTGATTAGGAAGTGTAAGGAGATAGCATAAAGCTGGTATAAATTTTATGCATATAATCATATATAGATTTCTATCATTCAAAGTGAGTGACCATTTTTTCATTAGGATATCCTCAAGGCTTAGACATCATCATTTTGAGTAGAAAGGAATGTTATCTCCCAATACATTGGCCCTTTTGAGATACACGAATGGGTTAGAGAGATTTTGTATCAATTGGAATTGCTAAAATTGTTCATTGTTGATGATAATATGTTTCATGTATCTATGATGAAAGGTTATTATCTTGATCCTTACCATGTGATTTAATGAGATCACATTGACCTTGATCTGGATGCTTTGTTGGTTCACATTCTAGTGTTTATTGTAGAAACGAATGATAAGATCTGCTATGGAAAAATCATCGGTCTAGTATGGTTTTTATAGATACATGGTCAGATTCAGGAAGAGACATGGGAATGGGAGAATTCGACGATCAAAAAATAGTTAGAAAAAATTCAGTACAATAATGGTTTTCTACATTCTGTAGATGGAAAGACCAATGGTGGGGAGAATATTCCACCCCCATTTTCATGTATATATCCCTTAATTTATGTATTTTATGTATATAAAGTGTTTAGGTGATGTTTTGGAAGGTATGGAGACATTATGGAATTTTTTTCGGATTTTATAAGGGTGAATGGTTGGTCCATGGTTTGGGAAAACTATGAAACACCTACTGAAAACCAGGTAGAGTGAGATATAAGATAAGGGAAGGTGCACAAGCATTATAGGAATTGTACAAACTATGAGGTAGCTTTGTAGAAACTGTGCTCCTTGGGATATTGAAATTTTCCATGGTTGGTGCATGGTTTGGAAATTATATGATAAAACCATGCATGGTTCTTACTTGATTTGGTCTATGGTGCATGGTTAGTGAACAGTTTTCCTACCCATGTGACTGACCTTTCATGGTGTAAAAACTATATCAATAAAAAACTTGATCTAGGTTGGGATTATGTCAAAACCACACGTTTTTTCCAAACTGACCCTAACTTGATAATTATTCCTCTCAAAGTCTAAGGAGACTTCCCCTATTGATTTCGATGTGATCCATAGGCATTTTAAAGTGTCTTAAATCTCGAATATCATAGTAAGTCATAATTCTTAGTGGTTTTTCATATTTTCCATTTCATATACTTCTCCCTCTCTCTTAGATTCTTAGATCTACTTCTATTATGGTTATATCTAAGGTAGTTGATGACAAAAATGATTGGATTTCTATTTTTTGTCAGGGAGAGATATATATGGGGGTATATAGATATTCAACCTATTTTCCTCGATATTTTTCCTTCTGTTTATCGTTTTTCTAAGTCTCTGAGGTTAGTGGCTTCAATCTTGAATCCTTTATTTAGAATATGAAATCATAGTTTCAAATTTATTAATATGATTGAAATTAATTATGATATTGGTGTGTGAGTCATGGAATAAAAATTCATTCATTATGGTATATGAATTGTTTTCAAATTGTGTAATATTTCTGCAATGTTCATTGACAAAAGAATTTAAAATGTTTATTTTAGAATAGTATCTCAGTCTGATTTATGGAAAATTATTTGAATAAAAATGTTTTTTATTGAAATGGTTATGTAATTGAAATGTTTTTGTAATTTTTGATGTTTTTGGAATTATTATATTGGCATGGTTATCAGGAATACTTGAGGGTGTCTGTTCCTATTGCGTTATGAGTCCTATTTGAATTATAAACTTGTTCGTGGTGTAAAGGTGTAATGGCACATGAGATTTAATTACCTTGTGATGACTTTGTAGATTAATGAGAATGAGATCATGTGTATGGAACTATCATAATAGTGCATGATTGTGTGGATGTATGGGAGTATGGATTAGAATATTATATACCGAATGGATTATGAAATTGTTTTGAAGAAATTTATTGGTTTCTTTTCATGAAAAAAGTTTTGGTTTGGGAAACTATTTTTCTAAGAAATAGTTTGGTTTTGGGATAAATTGTCTAAACAATTATATAAATTATTTTATACAAATATTCTAACATGTTAAATCATAGTGTCATAAGTAGGGAAGTCATTTTAAGAAAGCCTACCGAGTTTCATTACTTATCCCTACTTTGTCACATTACTAATTTTGTAGATGTGTTGTATCCAAAAATGGGAAAAGGTTAATTATCACACTTATAAAGCAGTTCGTAGTGATGCATGGGTTGTTTTTTGGAGTAAATTAGGGAGTAGGTTGGAGATTTGGAGTTGTGGTTGCCTTTGAGTTTTGTTGTCTTTGTAGTCTTCCATGATATACATGGTTGTTTTGTAGCCTTCCACTATGGTACCCTTGTGGAGTCAGGTTTGATAAAAATGGAATTTCATTGAGTTTTCATTCTTCTATATCATGCATTATGTGTTGGTTTATTTGGTTATGTAATTTTTTGTTGGTTTTTTTATTTTCCAAAGGAATATTTTCCCCCAACTATTGATGAATCCCTTGGCATTTATTGGCAGCTGTGGCATCTTAAGGATGTCGGATAAGGCCAAGTAGTGGTCAAAATCCCTTTCAAGCCCATGGGGATGGGTGGGATGTTACAAGAATTACCACGTGAAATAGTTTCTTTGGGTTTCAAAATGAAACATAAAGGTATCCCATATTACTTTAACATAGTATGTTTAATCCATGTCTCTTTTAAGGGTAGCCAAATTTTATCCTAAAATTCTAGTCTTATTCAGTATGTTCTTTATATATTATAGTATAATATATTTTTTTTAAAGGTTACATAAGGTTTTTTACAATGTTCTGTATCTGTATCCCATATTTTTTAATATTTCAATAGGGTTTCCAATCATGTATGTAAAAAAATATATTATCCTTATTATAAATGTATGATATCTATTCAGTATCTAATTTCCATTGAATTCATGTTTTTATTCAATAATTCATCTCTAATTAATTTTTTATACAAATTAATTAAAATAAATTTAATTTTTTTAGAATTTTTTATAAAATGATAATCTCATATATTGATTCCCATTTTATGTTCCATAATGGGACTCAGAGTAGGAATTAAATTGAAACTAAAAACTAATTGTGATATAATATTTGTTTTCATTAGAGTATCTCTCGAATAATTTAATAGCTCTCGATTTTTTTAAAGTGACAAATCCTTCCACTAAATTTTTGGACTCCTCCTTTCCTTTGAGACCCATTGAAAACAAAATATTGTAATTTGGAGTTGTTTTAGTATTATTAAAATCATTCAAGGATTTATATTCAAATATTAACCTGTTCTCATCACTTCCCACTATCATGTTCTTCAGAATGTGTTCATCAATATCAATATAAGATGTAGGGTATTTCTAAACAGGTCATTATTCTTTTGGGATAATATGCTAAAATTAACATGGTGTGATGGCTTATATTTCTTACATTCATTCTCTTTTTTAATATTATTTTACTATAGTAACTACCTTTGTGTAATAGATACTAATAATTGTATCCAAATCAATTAAATACAAAAACATATATTTGTTAATGAAAGTGAAATAGTTTATTTTTTAAAGATAAATGTTTTTCTTTATATTTCCATTTTTTTTATTTTACCATTATTATTAAAGATATTTGTTATTGTGTTAAGATATTAACAAAACCAGGGTTGATATGTGAGAATAAAATAAAAAGTGAGTGGACTGTCTGGAACTATTAATATGGTAAATAGTGAACAAGAAACATTTTAATGATGTGTTTAATGATGAATTACCTACTTCATGATGGTTTATGTTGATTTATTTAATGTAAAAATGGTTTAATAAAATTTAGATTGTTCTGAACAAAAACTGCAAAGAACAAAAAAATGTTGTTAGAAGTTATATTTCTGCTTTAGGAACTAGAAATGGATAATCAATTCATTTTTGAAAAATTAATACTATCAATAATTAGATAATGTTAGATAAATACGTTGTTAAACCTTCTTTTCTTGTATTTAAAGGTGGATCATGCTTCCCTACCTGATTCTCATAGTGAATTAAGTATCCCTTAGATTATTACCATAGTATAATAACCATTATTTAATTGATATCAATAGTTTTATCATGATGTATAAAACATTGAATAGTGCATTGGATGGTGAAAATAGGGCCTCACACATCAATATATATACATATTTTTGATTATAAATATTAAATTAATCGTAATATCATAAATAAACCACAAAATAATGGATTTCATAACTTTTTAAAATTGTATATAATAAAATTATGATTATATGATACCAAAATCATAATAAAAAATGGGTATTTAAGGATAAAAAATATAGTATTATTAATAACCCATTTTTGTATTGGAGAATACATCATTGAAAATGGGAGAGAGATCAGAAAATTATTTCTCTTAAAATGTGTTTCATAATATAATCTAAGAAGGATGGGATTTTAAAGTCTGATTTTGAAATCTGATTTTTTTGATGAATAGAAAAAATCCTTAAACATTAGATTAAATAAAATAATAATAAACTGATATTCATATTAAATAATTAATATGTTAAATTGTGACCTATAAGGAAAGAATTTTTTTTTGAAAGAGAGATAATATTAGTGGTGAAGATCCACAGCCGTACAAAAGCAGAGAGATGAAGGGAAATTGTCCAGCCATAGCTGGTTGACATCGAAGGGGCCTGAGGCCATAAGCTGATGGGATGCATTGTTTCCTTCCCTTTTGGTAAATTAGAAGGTGCAGCAAGAGAAGCCTTGCCAACGTGAGAGGATTCTCCTGATGATTAGGCCAAAAGGCAGGATTCCAGCGTCATGGTGGTTAATAGCATTGATAATAGTAAGGCAATCAGACTCAATGATGATATCATCCCATCCACGTTCCACAGCGAGCGTCATACCTTCAAGGATAGAAAAGGCTTCCGCAACTGCAGGTTCCCAGATGGCATGATGTAATTCATATTTTGCTGCAATGATCCTCCCCAGATGATTCCAATCAAGGAGGCTAAGAGGAACTGGCCCATCCTTGGGGACAGAAGCGTCCACGTTAATCTTAAGCCTCCCTTCTGTTGGGGGGGGGGGGTCCAGTGAGGAGGACAAGAGGGGGTAACGCCCTGTGTCAAGTGTCCTTTGTGGTCCTTCCAGCCCTCAATCCATGAAATTTCTCGTTCAATCCAGAAGTCAGGGGTTTTATGGACATGGTGGAAAACCGAATCATTACGCTGAACCCAAATGATCTAGGCTAGGGTGCAAAGATAACCAGCATTAGAAGAAGATAGAGAAGATCACCAATGCATCAGAAGATCAGGGAGGTCAGATGCGATGTCCAGTGAGGCATCCGAAGTTGGGCCCAACTTATTCCAAATTTCCTTAGCTCTCGGGCAGTGAATGATGGCGTACCAAGGAGTTTCTAGGATATTCGGGTAGAAAGGGCTGGACTCAGCACTTTCCATATGACGAAAGGAGAGAAGGATCATTGTAGGGAGGGTTACCTTGCATACCTGCCACCAGAAATGGAGGATTTTTGGGGGAACGTTGAGCTTCCAAACCGCATTCCATGTTCCCTCATCACGGTCGGGAGAGTGGATGCCAATAGCCAGTCTATACCCAGATCTCACTGTGTAATCGCATGAGGTATCGTTGGTCCAGAACAGATGTTCAGAGCCTGCATTAGGGACCCAGGGGATACTGAGGATAATTCTTTGGTCTGTTTCATTAAACCATTCTTGGATCTTTTCCACACACCACCCTGAACCCTAGTCTGAAAGGAGGCAGTCAACAATGGAGTCATTAAGACCTGGTTGGGTGGGGGATGTGGCCCGCATACCATCCTTATCGATAAGCCATGGGTCAGTCCATATGTTGATAGGTGATCCATTTCCAATCCTCCAGCCCAGCCCTTTTTCCAGGAGATTGTGGGCCCCCCAAATACTTCTCCAGAGGAAGCTAGGTCGGGGGGCCAAGAGAGGAACCAAGGAAGTCTGTGTGGGGAAATTACTTGGAACGGAGTACCCGTGCACAGAGAGATGAGGGGCGATTCAAAAGGCACCATCCTTGCTTTTCCAATAGAACATCATTGAACAGGAGAAGATTCCAGAATCACATCCCTCCCTCAGACTTGGGATTGTAGATTTTCTCCCAGGCCAGCCAGTGGGGTCTATTCCTTCCCTCATTTTTCCCCCACCAGAAGTTGTCAATATGTGAATGGATCATATTGATGATAGCCACTGGGAGATTAAACATGGACATAAAGTAGTTGGGGATAGACTTAATAACATCTTTAATGAGGCTTTCTTTTCCAGCTTTGGATATACCTTTTGGGGTTTAGCCTTGGATTTTTTTCTCAATCCTGTCCACCATAGAAGAAAACATTTCTTTTTTAGACCGGCCAATCACCGTATGGATCTCGAGATACTTTTGGTGTTTATTGACCATATGGATACCTGTAGAAGCACAAAGCTAGTTTCTCTTGACAGGAGGCACCCCTGTGCTAAAGGAGATTTCTGATTTTCCCTAATTGATAGACTGTCCAGACGCCCACTCATACTGCTGGATCGCATTGCTGATCACCTGACATTCGTTATTAGTTTCTCTGGAGAAAAGGAGTCTATCGTTGGTGAAGAATAAATGCGACACCTTGGGGCTCTCATGGTCTTCCTTTTCTCCATGAAGAGACTTAGCGGCTACAGCCTTGGAAATAACGTTAGAGAAAACATCAGCCACCAAGATGAAGAGAAAAGGGGAGATGGGGTCTCCCTGACATAGGCCTCGGGATGGGGTGAATCCTCTGCTAAGCTCCCCATTGACCTTGACTCTAAAAAGAGATGGTCGAAATGTAGTGCATGACTATATCTGTCCATTTCATGCAAAACCCCATTCTCAGCATCACAGCTTTTAGGAACTTCCATTCCACTTTATCATAGGCTTTGGTCATATCCAGTTTCCATGCCATGGTTCCTCTTTTCACCATGGAGGGGCATTTTCATCGAGTGGAACACTTCATGTGCATCAATTGCATTGTCAGTAATCAGACTCTTAGAAACGAAGGCACTTTTGTTTTCGGAGATAATAACAGGAAGCCAAGGACGTAGCCGATTGACAAGGATTTTTGAGAAGATCTTATAAGAGATGTTGCAGAGGCCGATATGCCTAATAACAGGGATCGCCTGGGGTTTCTTGATTTTAGGAATGAGGACGAGGACAGTTTTGTTGATGGAAGTAATGCTTGTATTCCCTGCCCAGATATTTTTAGTCATTTTGCAGATGTCGGGACCGATGATGTTCCAGTATTGTTTGAAAAAAAGGGCGTGGAAACCATCCGGTCTCGGGGCCTTAGTGGGGTGGATATGTTTCAAAGCCATGTGAATCTCATCATTCATCACATCTTTTGAAAGCTTCCGGTTTATCTCATCGGTGATCATTGGTCTGATGTAATCTTCTACTTCAACAGACATGAAAGGATTCCCTGTGGAGAAGAGGTTATGGAAATAGCCTTAAAAAGCTTTATGAATGTCGTCAGTGTCAGAAACATTGCATCCGTCGGGTCGAGATAGGCTCGTGATAAAAATTTTCCGACGCCTAGTTGACACATTCAGATGGAAATAACTTTTATTAGAGTCTCCCTCCTTGATATGAATGTCTCACACCCGCATGGGCAAGAAGCATTCCTTAACACGAAGAGCCCCGTCCAACTCTCTTTTAGTGGCTCTGATCCTGGTGATGTTGCCATTGGATGGGGGGAGCCAGAGTAAGTGGTGTAACTACTCTTCGAGGACCTCACAATGCCTATCAGTTTGATGGAATTTCGTGTTGCTCTAGGATCTCAGACTGAAAGCAACCTATTGAATATTGAGGCGAAAATCATCATGAGAACTCCTCCTACTTGATCGGACCACCTCCTTGCATTCCTGGTCTTTTGACCAGAAGCTCTCAAATCTGAAGGGTCTGCAGGGTTGTCTATTCCGACCGTATTGCAAGCACCCAATGAAAATTGGGCAGTGATCTGAACAGTTAAGTTCCATGTGGCCAATATGAAAAATGTTGAACAGATTAATCCAGTCAGTAGAGACCATAAATATATCAAGACGCTCAGTGATGCATGTGCCTTCAATATTTCCGCGGAACCATGTAAAGGGATTAGCGGTGTACCCCAAATCGACCAGCTTCACCCTATTGATCGTGTCCTTCATGTTTAACATCGAGGATGTGTGACGAATGATTACGACTTTATTTTCCTTATGGAACATGATCTCGTTGAAGTCACCTCCGAAAAGAATAGGGCTAGGTAAATTCTGTCGTAGCTTGGAAAGGAGGTCCCACAACTTAACCTTATCAGAGTGAGATGGCCATCCATAGAATCCCACGCAGGTTCAGGGTGGGTGCGAGTCAGATTGTACAGTCGCAGCCACATGGTGCATGGAGAAATACAAGATTTTAACATCAATATTTTCTTTCCAAACATTGGTGTCCTTGTTTTCTAGTATGGTTTCGGATAGGAAAACCATATCGGGGAAACTTTGAGCGCAATTACATTGAAGAATGCGAATTGTTCGTGGGTTTCCAAGCCCACGGCAGTTCGACCATAACATGATCATTGCTCTAGGTGGGGCTAGGTCTCGCCTGCAGCCGCCTTTGGTTCCTCCTGACTTGTTTCGTCACTTTTCGTTTTCCCTCTTTTGGCGGGGTATCTCCCCGAATGGCATGTTTCATTTTCTCTTTTCCTGACCCCGGGGTTAGGGTCTTTCACGGGACCCTCATTTCCTCCAAGTTGCGCCCTTTTCTATGTGTGGTTGGTGATTTGGCCCAACATTGGTGTTTCGGTCATTCCATGGGCCTCCATTGGTGTTATGACTATTACGGGCGATTGTGGATCCGGATCCGGATCTAGAGGTTCAGATTTCATCGGCATTATCATTGAGAATTGCCTTGGTGGTTCTTTTTGCTTCGTCGCCAGCCTTGTGTATGATTGAGTTTTGTCCTTCGGGGGGTTAGGATGAACTCCTGCTTCTCTCTGAGGAGGATAGTCCGCATTAGGGAAATCCAGTGGTCCAAGCATAATGACTTTTCCATGTGTGTGTTCCACCTGACTGGTATGTGCCAACGTGAGACGGTCATGGTCATTTTGTTTTTCCGTGTCAGGGATGAAAGCATATTTATTTATTTTGGCCTGGAGCCATGGGTCATATTGGAGAGTGATATCACCTGATCAACTCTTATGTTTTGTGGTGTATATTCTTTTCAGGTGACCAAGGCGACCGCAGAAAAAGCAGAAGATTGGGAGTTTCTCAAACTCGAATGACATCCAGGTGTTGGCATCTTTGATTTTTAGGAACATTCACCTCATTAGGGGCTTTGACACCTCAATTTCCGCCTTGATCCAGACCTCGAAGCCCCATTGTATTTGGTCTGAATAATCTCATTCCAAAAAGTGTCCTAGCGTGTTCCCAATTTCCTTCATTATGTGTTTCGTTCTTGCATGGAAGGGGATTCCTTTAATTCGTATCCAGAAGGGGGAGCGGGTTAACTTCACTTGCTGGATATCATCTCCCCCTTTGAATTCTTCCACGGGGAGGATGTTGATTATTGAAGGAGCATGGTCCGCCACGCAAAATTTTGTCCCTATCTCTCTCATTAAAGAACTAGAATATGATGCGATTAATCCCCGCTTCCTGAATAGCCACTCCTGCATCAAGTTTCCAGATGTTATGGAGAGTGTTTTTGAGAGCCCCCTGGTTAATTGAAATGTTTTCAACAAGCATTCCCACAACGAGCAGAGACAAATGTTTTTCCAATAGAGGGTCTTCATTTCTACGTGCTTCGATCGCCTCTTTTTCTTTGTCTGTAAGGTACATTCTCTTCGGTTGATTAACTACGTCAGCCTCCATGGCACAAATCAACAGTTGGGTGCACAATCCTATTTGAGGGCCAACGCCATTGCAGATCCCAAACCACCCGCACATCAAAAACCTGGTCCAACGAGAAGGTATCTCGACCGGAAAGAACTTCTCGGCCCCAAACACGGTTCACCCACTTGAGACAGCCTCCACAGCTTTTACATACAGCACAGCCTCGAAACTGGTCCCGGCAAGATCCCATGTCACGCGCCTGCCAGCCTTCGCGGATCAGCACCACACGGCAGGCCTTCGTGGCTTCTCAACACCTCAGATCTAGACAATCAAGCAACACCTCGGGTCATTGCGGAATATACTTCACACATTAACTGCGATCATGCAACTTCTCTGCCCTTAGCTTCAGGTGTTTCATGACGCGGCCATTTTGCGAACACACGTCCAGAACCAGAACCATGCTCTTGCACAGTGCCACATTCCCCTGCGGTAGTCGCTTCATGAACAGAACACTGCGCAAAAACCCACCAGTGCCACAGACCTTCGCGACAGGTTCTTCATGAACACAACCTCTTCGCGGCAGAAGCATCACAAACACAATATCTTCGTGGTAGGCGCTTCATGAGTCAGCCTATTCATGACTGAAGCTTTGTGATGGAATCAGGCAGAACAGACACCTCACGGCGGCCACTTCGCGAGCGCTCAATTACGGTGATCCATCGCGGGATGGTACGCGAATCAAGCCACTACGTGACAGGAGCAATGCACACCGGGGAAGCGGAACCCTCCCCCAGCCCGACGCCTATCTTAATGAAACCGAAGATGAATGTAAAAAAAACGGGGAGGAAATCTCAAGCACAGAAACACAGGTCAACATCCGGAAGGGATTCGAGTTGGGGTTATGACTCTTCGGAAGCCGGTGAAGGAAAAGAAACGGAGGACACTCGGATCCGTGAAAATGGTGAATCATGCAGAGAAAGAGAATTGGAACCATCTTCCACTCACAGATCTGATGCTGGCGAAGGATGCCAGCAACGGGAAGGATTGCAAGGCCCCCTGGCAGGCCGAGGCTCCACCAGAAGGCGAAGACAACAAGGAAAGAGGTCGCTTCCCTCCAAGGTGCAATAGGGGAAACCAGGAACAGGCGGAACCCCAGAGGAAAACAGAACTCGATCCTCACCGCAAATGGTTGAGGAGAACTACAGAAGATGGGGAAACAGATGAACCACAGTCACCGAGCTGAGGAAGGACTGGCGTCTCGCAGAACTGAAGCGGGTACCCAATGTGGGTGGGGGAGCTGTTGTGCGCCGAACGGGAAGGGGGACTCGAATATGACCAGGAAAGTTCAAAAAATAAACCATTAATGATGGGAATTATTTATAAGATATTTATTTTTGTAATAATAGATCATTCAAAGAAAAATATTTGAGTGTAAACCGTTAATTCCTTAGAAAATATAATGAAAATACCTCCTAACATTATCATATGGTATAATAATCCAATATTCAAATATAAGAATATATGTGGAGGTATTTTGACTATGGAAAATGATTTATGTGATGAAAACAAATTAAAATTATTCCCACATATTTGATTTTTTTCTAAAATTATTTTAAAAGTGTAAAGAATATTAATACATAATTTATTAAAAATTTTCATATACATAAACATTTTATATATTTTAGTTATGATCATTTATAATTAATATATTACCTATTTATTATTTATTTTTACCTTTGTGTGTTAGTAACATTAATTATTCAACACATTATTTACAATATTATTTTCCCAAAAAATTCATTGATATGATTTACATCATCCATTCGTCAAATAATCTAATGGAATTTATGATTTATAATTACATGTAATTTTATAAAACCATTATATATGAATTTGTTCATCTTTTATTAAAATGAAACCAGTTATGAATTTTTTTCGGGTTATTTATCAATATTGATGGATAGATAAGAGTCATAAATTTTTAGGAAATTCATCAGGAATATAATTAATGATATTTAAAATTAATTTATAACATTTATACTTATAAATTATAATTTATATCCTCCATAATGGTTATACTATAATTCTAAACAAACTGTTCGATGGAGGTGGTAGTCTACATATACGCATCAATAATTTTGTTTCAATAACATGTGAGAAAGGTGTAATATAGATTATTATATTAAAAAACTATCACATGTTATAATTATAATACTTATATATAAAATTCCTAATTAGGAAAATAATTTTACTACAGTGAAGGAAAATAGAAATTGTTATGTAACAGCTAGACATTTTAATGTATTATTCAGCTAATTAAGTAAAATATGGTTAATAGGATTCTACACATGCAACCCCAAACTAATACAAAATTGTGATATATTTATTCCATGAAATCATATATCTTAAATAGTCTTTATGAATATATGTAACTGTTTTATTACATATTTTACTATATATATATATATATCTTATTTTCTATAAATTTATTATATTCAGTATTGTCTTAATGAATCGATTTTTTCATCCACTATACCTTTATTAAATAAAACAATGTATTTTCTTTTAAAATAACTATTTTAGTACAATATAATATATATTTATTAGTTATATATTTATTAGTGTTTTTATTATTAATGTTATTTTCCAATAAAAAGAGTTGCTAATTTTGTTTTATAATGATAAGTAAATAATAAAATAGAAGCTTTTTGGAAATTAATTTGTAAACATAAACAACTATTTTTCATTTTGAATGAAAATATTATTTTATTATTATTATTATTATTTAATAAGGAATACTGATTTTTATGAAAATAATACACAATTCGATTTTATAAGTATCATAACATTTATGCCATTATTACTATATAAGTATGAATTATAAATTCAGCAAAAAAAATTATATTACCAAATATATAATTTACAAGATAACATATAATTGTTTAAAAAAATATTTGAAATTTATAATCCCATATTTGACTTGTTAGAATATCAATAATACTTTTCAACAAAATTGTTTTCTATGCATTACACATTTAGTATTTTAAAAATAAATTTTTTCATTATATATGGTCATTGTAATAAAATTCAAAAAAAATTGGATTTATATTTTAAACATAATCATAGGATTAGTTATTTAAATTTTAGAAAAGTAATTGATTTATTGATTAGTAGTGAAATAATACAGTTTTCCCCAAAACATGGGATTTTCTTACATGATTAGTATATAATATACAATTTTAATTTAATTTAACATTAAAATATATTCAATGAATAGTTATATGCATTTTATTAGAATATTTTTAAATTTATAAATCTTATATTTAACATTGTTAAATAAATAAAATATTTTAATTTGAATAAAAAACAACTTTTCGGCTTTTTAGTAAATTAAAAAATAATTTTCTTAAATATAATTTTTCTTGATTTGAAATATACATAATAATGACATTCTTATAATAAAAAAATTATAATGTTAAAATAATATACATTTATTAGCTTATCTTTACACATAAATTTTATGATTAAAATTTAACTTTTTCAAACAAATGGTTTTACACGTTACAAGCACTAATACTAAATATTATAAATATTATTTTATAAAATTATTTAATTATATTAAATCATCATTTATAATTCATTAAGTATTTTATATTAAAAATTTTCGATTAAAATTAGTTTCATATGGTGAAATTTCAGTTACCACTGTAAGGGTAAGTAAAGGTAAAATTGTTTTAACATATCTAAAAAAGAAAAAAAATGTCAAAACATGTTTGGTATTTTATGGTGGATGTATTCAAGGGCTTATATCCATTACCAAAAAAATATATTTTCTATTTTTAAATAAATTTTCCTTGATTAATTCAATTATATTATTTTAATATAATGATTTCTTACAAAATTCCCCTTTTCATTATATATAAAAAGAGAGAACCTCCACTCCATTTATCTACACATTTTAAATATTATTCCCTTCCAAAACACTATTTTAGTCTATCCATAACACCCACATTATGGCCATGAATTAATTTTGAAACAAAAATACAATGTTGTGAATCTTGATCTAGTGACCCAAGGGAGAACATCCAAGAAAGAGGTAATACCTTCAACCCAGCTTCCCCAGATATTTTTTCATTCTACACCCCTCACGTAACACCCCGAATGTAGTAAAAGAATAACATTAATTTTTTAGTGTGTATGAATCAAAAATCCACGTTTGTTAGGGAATATAATATCCCAATAATTTTCCATATATTTACTATTTTATATAAATTTAATCTATTATGTAGCTTGCAATTCATGCAATACTAAGTTAGCTTGTGTTACAAAAAGGACTGAGTATTACCAAACAACAATATATCATTAAAAAATTATTATTAAATAAAATAAGATATAACCATGACAATAAATTAGCTTATATTAATAGTATTAAATAATTTATTAAAATATTTGGGTTATAAAAATATTAAATGAACTCATAGTTTACCAATTAATAAGAAACAAATATTAAAACAAGTTGAATATAAATTTTTTTATTCTAAAAAGGTATCATATTTTAATTAATTAAATTAATTAATACAAGTGAAGTATATTAATTAAAAATATATATTATATATTCAATAAATTATTTTTTATATCAATCCAATAGGTTTTAATGGCATAAAATTAGATGAAACCCAATTTTATGCATAAAAAGCAATATTTTTCAAAAGGAAATTTTGTCACTCTTTGATGGAAAACCTAATTTAATTCCAATTTTTGTAACTTTTATAAATCATATATTTTAAAATAAACTTCCTTATTTAAATCATACCATCAAATTTATCTTAGTGTTATCTTTTTGTATTTTACAGTGAGGTCTCTTTTTTTTATGAATACTTTAAAATTATTAATTTAAATTCAAATCCACTTTGTGTCTAATTTCTTTATACAATTATGTTTTTTAAATTTTTTAAAAGTATAATTAGATAAATTTTATATAAATTAATCAAATTTAGTTAATTATAGTCGATTTCAATTTGAAATTGGATATAAAAACATATCAAACTTTTTAACATTTATTCTTTAAAACCAAGTTATGTCGTCATGCCTAGGGGATTAAATATAAATTAATTTATCCAACTAATTTTATTGAAATTAAAAAAAAATGAATTCAATATTTTGAATCATAATATTTTATAATTTCTAGTAATTTCAATTTATTTTTTGACCAAAAATATTTGTGAAGATGAATAAATTTATTTATTCTGATTAAGAGAAAAATTAACTTAATAGGAGACTAAACCATAAGCTTGTAAAAAATCCATTTTATTTTTATATTTATACCCTATCCTCCTGATTCTATATTTGGTACTATAATTTTAGCCATTTTCCCTGGGAAAAACACTGGTGGAACTCCATTTTTCAAAATTTACAAGAATGATACACGTCCATTATAAAAGGGCACTCACCCTTCCCACTAGTCACAACTATAAATCCATTTGGATCCTCAAAAATATGATCAAATAATCTATAAAAATTCCTCCCTTTATATTAGAAACCTCGTTTTTTTTATAAATCTAAGCAAGGATGTTTTTTCTTTAAACCAAAAGGAGTTACCTGAATATGAGGTAACATTCTTCAATGGTCACTTTATTTTTATTTCCATATGAACCCTCTCAACTATTATTATTTCTTGATTATATATTTTACATAAATATCATTAATATAATTCAATTTTATTATTCTAATTTCTCCACCAAAACCTATAGATACATCTGTAAAATGGGTAACGAACATACCTATTCGTGTACAGTAAACTATCGCCTCACAAAAACATAATTGTTTTTTCTTCCTTTACCACCTTTTATTGTGGGAATTACGATCGGAAATATGTTTATATATGATATATATGATATATATAATGTATTTATACTTCCATAATTTTTATGTAACACACAAAATGATGCTTTCTATTTTTTGGGAATACAATAACATCATTTGTGGATGCCTAGACTACAACATCCTCATAACGATAAGATTCATCAAATTATAAATAGAATGTATTATATATATTTTTTAATTAAAATTTTATAAACATTTTGAAATAAATAAGATAATATAATTATAATATGCATAAATATTTTTTATTTTTTATTTTTCTAAAATATTATTTGTAGTGGAAGTGGCGTTCACATGTACATACAACCTATCATGTCCATGAACGGTGCATTTCTTTTCTTATATCGAAATATTATGGATTATTATAAACACATATATATGGAATATTTATATATATATTACATCATTTTTTACATTATTGATATTATTAAATCAATATTTAATTTTTAGGAACAAAATATATCATGTTAAAAAAACTCAAAAATCATGGAAACTAACACCTGAAATACTAAAAACAATTAATGATAACTAGAAAACTGGTAATAAGATGTTATAATAACTTTATATATGTTATTATAAATATGATTATTGTTTTGGTATAATTTATTATCATGATTAAACTCATCATAAATGAGGTTAAAGGATGTTTACCTAGAAACAAACACTATGTAATGTATTATTATCTAAATTTTATTTTGAGACATACTTTATTGTTGTGCACCTACTTTCTTATTTATGGTGAAAATGATTTTACATTGACATAAAATATATTTATTCATTCAGGATTCATCGTATTTTCAGTTTCAATTTGAATCATTTTATTTAAGGGGATTTTATTTAAGCGTTACAAAGTGGAAAAGAATTTCGCTACCCAATTTCTTTTCATTGGATTATATTAATTCATCTATGTATTTAATATTCAAAGATTATGTGTGCAAAAAGTTTCTAATATATATTGTTGTATTTACACTTATTTTATTTCTTTTTACATTTGACACATAATATATTTTTTTATTGATTCTCATATCAATGTTATGGTATTTTCAAGGATATAATTCACAATATCACATTATTCAAGATTGTTTACACATGAATTTAAATCTGAGAAAATTATGGTAATATTGCTCAATAAATCTTTTACTTTTCATATCCATTTTTTATTCATGACCTTTTTCAACTAGTAGAAAATTTTTATTCACATTTTTACTCAAAAGTTTTTACAAATTATTTTCACGAAAACCCCACTTCATTTATCTTTTACTTAGAGAACATGTTTTCTTCTAAAACCCATTTTTTATAAATTGGGTTTCAGAAATATTTTTAGACATTATCAAGTGATTTATTAATGAAAATTTTCACATATTTATATTTTAATAAAGTTACCAAAGTAATCTTATCATATCATTCTTATCAAGGCTTGTTTCTAAACATTTACCAAGAAAAGGGATTGTTCTATTTATCTCATAAAAAATGTATTGATTTACCTACCGTCATTTTTTCAGGTAATTAATTTAAATTATATCAGGTTACTTTATAAATAAAAGTTTTGAAAAAGTGATTATCAAAGAAATGGATTTAAAAAAAATCTAAATCAAAATTATAATTTTCTTTAGAATGTTTTCAAAAGATATTTTTATAGTATTTCCATTCATCAATGACTAAAACCCATTATTTTTACACCATATGGTATATTTTTTTAATACCATCCTTATTAGTACTTTGGATTATTTTTTATTTCATTAACCAAGGATTTTATTGAAATTCACTACCTTGATTCCTTTTAGTGGCCTGGAAATATTGAAATTCCATTGATCATTAAACATTGAATTTCCCCAAATTATTTATATCATTTAATATATATATATATTTATTAAACTTTATATCATTTTTACATATAGTGTTTACAATGACATTAATTTAATTCATTGGGGAAATATTGAAAAATTCATTTGGTTTACTAAATTCAGATATTTCATAAGGAAATGTTTTATTTAAATCTATTGTTCAATATATGAGGAATGATTTGGGCCGACACTATATCAGTTGGGTACTAGTTAGTGAAATACATATGGTTTGAGGACCATTTGATGTACACCCATTATGTTGTGCACCGTTTAATATAATCCCAATGAGGCATCCATAGTCTCATGATATGATATTAGTTGGCGAATAACCCTTCGAGTTTGTTTCTAAGTAGAATCGATGGGTTTATTCACACATATTTTAACTACGTTGGGATTGGTATTGAAAATATAGGTTATCATGTGCCGTATACATGTTGTTCAATTATTAATCACTTCCTTTATTTAGATCAAATTATTTATTATCAATGATATTTTAACTATGCCAGAATCTTTGGATGCATTTCATTCTCAGTTTATTTATTTAATACAAAGGGTTTTTGTTATTTACATTCCATATTATTTACTCAGTTCCTTCTCTCTTATTGATTTTATGTCATGTTTTATTAATTACATACCTTATAACATTATTTATTCACTTCCTCCTCAGTTTATTGATTATATGGAATTTGTGTTCAGCTGATACCTTTCTCTACAGATTGTTCTCAGTTATTCATTATTGATTCCATTATACATTACCGTTACTAAGAATTTGAGCTCACAATTATTTTGTTTCATTTATAAAGGGTATAATTAAATATACTAATAAAGATATGTAAGGATATACTAGATCTAATAAATTTAACTTCAAAAGAAAAAATGTTGTAATTTTTATATTCATTTGTAATAGAATACTTGTGTATGTATCGAGTTTACCAAGTCTACAAAACTTGTCGGTCCATATGGATGTGATTTAATTTTATCTTACTCCTATGTAATGGTACTATAAATTATCACCAGGATTTCTAGGATTATTTTTCTATAGTTAGTATCAGATGACATTTAGTAAAAAAATTGGGAAAAAGATTTAGGGAAAAATATATAGGGAACATAACACTAAGATAGAATTTGATGATAATTATAAAATAAAATCCTATAACTTTAGTAAGGTAGAGAATACATGGTTATTCTTAGAAATACACCCTATTCTTGATATTAAAAGTTGATATGATTCTGGAACATATGTACCCAGGGATAAAGACTCTAAAAAGGTGCATCGGGCCTGACCCGAGCATAACGTGGTACACAACAATGTTCCATACTGTGTACCTGGTTTGACACTATCGGGGAATGTGATTATGATAATTCACAATTACATTAAAAACCATTATGATGGACGTGAATATATAATAAAAAATAATTACCTATTTAAAACCTAATTTGTGTTAGATTAAAAATAAGGTTTCATGATTTAGATATCCTATAAATGATTATATATTTTTCTCACTGTGACTGTTGTTACGCAGTCTATTATGTCTGGTTTTTCTAAATTACTAGAACCCAAATAAATCAAGTTAACATTGAACATGAAGGATACGGTAGTGACAATAAGAAACCAAATGTTGTTTTGATTTTGGTTAATGGAATTTTGTTAATTCTTAATCAATTTTCCTAATATTGTTTTAATAACATATACCTTAACTATCTATTGAACTCACCAAAGAATAAAATGATAAAGGTAAATAAGAACATGAGTGGTGGAGACCATGGGAAAAGAAATATCAAATTCTTATAATGCAGGAAATGTGTAAGGAAACAAACATGACAGTGCCTTAATGGAATGGGGAAATTATTTATGTGTGTGAAAGAAGGACATATAGAATATAATTTCTAAGGAAATATTAAGAGTATGATATAATGAAAAAAAGTCATTATAAGGATCGATTTCTAGTTCATTGGATTAACTGTAGGTAACCTAGGCATTACCTGACAAAATTCCTTATTGTAAAGGATATACTCAAGACCAATAAAGGATACATGATGAAATAAATGAGTGATGTATTTATGTATTGGGGTTTTATTGAAAACATTTTTAAAAGTTTATGTAGTTATTAACTTCTTTTAGGGGATGTCCGTCACATTTATTTTGGAAATTCTATTAAAAGTATTTTATAAAAGGACAACTATATGTTGGGTGAAAACATATCAATTCTGAAAAGGTAGCGGGACATGAACCCATGACCGATGTACAATAAGGTTTTTGTGCCTACCACTAGCCTATGATATGTGATGGATAATGTTTAATATTCGTTAATTAAACAATTTGATGAAAAAAATTGTTGATAAACCTATAGTGTTTCTTTATAGGTTTTAAATTATTGTATTATCCATATTGACATTTGATAAGATTTAGAGACAACTAGTTAGACTTTTTTACTCTTTTATATGCCTTAATATATGTTAAATGTTTATTTTAGTGTTTTAGGCATCAAAGTTAAATTTTTAGATGAATTGGAAATTGATCAAAGCACAACCAAAGGACTAAATTGTGTTTATAGAAATATATCAAGTATTTATATTTCCTAATATACTTACGTAGTAAAATTATTATTCAACAATAGGAAAATGATATGAAACAAAACAATTATTATCCTAAGAACATATATTTTGTTATATCAAATGGTATTTTAAATCAATACAGATTTAAGACATTGAGGCCCTCAACATTCTGTTGACCATTCACTTGTTTGTGATTGATGACCTCAATCACTCAATATAAATATTTATGCTTTTCCTCTAAGTCTATATCTCCAAATTTCACAAATTTTATCATATATAGAAACATATTTATAAATTATTACTTGTGAAATTTTTATTTATCATTTTCTCTTGTTAATATGATATTTTATTATATATTATCATGATTTAGAATTTCAAAAAAAAACAAAATTTCAAATATAACCCTGATATTGTTGAGAGTTTGTATAAATTACTTTAAAACAATTTAATTAAGGGGGGAGAATGTAATGCCCCCAAAATTTGAAGAATAGCTTTTATTTGATAGAATGTATTTCAAAAAACACCATGCATGTAGGGGAATATAATATTCCGAAACTTTAAAATATATTTACTATTTTAGATAAAATAAATATATGATATAGCTTGAAATTCATGAAATACTGAGTTATATTTACGTACGTGCAAAAAATACATTCTTTGATAGCTTACGTTACACCCAATACCAAGTTTTACCACACAACAATATATTATTAATATATTATAATTTAATATAATAAGATATAAATTATAATTTTAATTAGTTGTAACTAATAGATTTTTATAACTTATGATAATATTTGCTTTATAAAAACAAGAAATGAATTCATGGGTTACAAATTAATTAGAAATAAATATAAAAACTAATTTAATATAAATATTTTTTTCTTACAAAAGTATATTATCATATTATATTAAATTTATTAGTATTAATGAATTAAATTAATTAAATATATATGTTATATTTTCCGTCAAATATTTTTTATAATCATCTAATAGATTTTATATTCATAAAATAACAATAAACCAAATGTTATGCATAAAAACAATATCTTCATAAAGGAAATTTTGTCTACTTTTGGTGGAAAAAATATTTTAAATACAATTTTTGGAATATTTATAAATTATAAATTTGAAAATATACTCCATTTTTTAAATAGGTATGTCAAAATTATCTTAGGGTGTATTTTTGGTATTTTTCTATAAGATTTCAGTTTTTATGAATTTTGAAAAATGCATAATTTTAATTCAAAACTACTTTTTTGTTTAATTTATTTATAAGGATAAATTATATTTTTAATTGGTTTTAAAGATTAATTATATCAATTTTATATAAATTATTCCAATTTATTTCATTCGAATACATTTCACTTGGAAACTCAATATAAAAACATCTCAATATTTTGAACAATTTTCGTTTAAAAAGCCACTTTGTGATCCTGTATGTGTGAATACATTTAAATTAATTTATCCACTTATGTGATTTAAATTTGATAAAATGGATTCCATATTTGGTATAATAATAATTTATAATTTCTAATAAAGTAAAATAATATTTTTACCAAAAATATTAGTAAATGTGATTAAAATTAATTACATTGATTAGAAGAAAAAGTATCTTAACAAATGACTAAACCTTAGTCACAAGGGCCAAAATCACCAATCATTTTTTTAAAAGCCATTTTATATTCGTATATAGAGCCTAGCCTCGATTTTATCTAATTTTTTCCATTATTTTTGTCACTATATATGTCGAAAACTTGTGTGGAATTCCATATTAAAAAATTTACATGAATTCTACACCTCCGAAAAAAATAGATACTCAACCCTATAACTTATTCACACCTATAAATCCCATTGTATCATCCAAAATCTTATAAAATTATCTCCCTAAATCCCTCCTTTAATAATATAATCCACACTTTGGGAATAAATTTAAACAAGTATGTATTTTGGTATAAATAAAAAAGCGTTCCCTGAATACACTGTCACATTCTTCATCAATCACATTCAATTTATTTCCTTCTCCACCACCGCATGTATTATTATTTAATGATTATATAATAACCTCATTCTCCTAAATATACTGATTTGTATTAATTATAATTATTCTACCTAAACCTACAAATTAAATGATTATATTTGTTGAACTATCTCCTTATGAAAGGATGATTGTTTGTTCTTCCTTTACCACCTCTCATGGTGGGAATTATGATGGAAACAACGTTTATATATGATAAATATGAAAATTTTAATTTCATTATTAATATTTAATTTTTATATAACACACACCTTCATGCTACCTATTTTTTGGGAATACAATAACATCATTTGTGGACTTGTGGACTACAACCTCCTCAATGAGATATCATTTGTTCACACTAAACATAGAATTTATTAAGGATGGTTTTAAGAAATTTATGTGAAATATTTGACATAAATATGATAATATAAATATAATATAAATATATATCATTTAATTTTCATTTTTTAAAATGTGACAAGGTAATTGTTTTAGCGTTTATGCGTACGTACGACCAGCCATCTCCCAGAATAACGCATTTCATTTCTTTTTTCAAAATATAATAGATTATCATAAATACATATATACAAAATATGTATAAAATTAAAATAGATTTTTACCCTTTTAATATGATTAAAAATTATCTAAATAATCTGAAAAACATATAAAAAGTTAAAACATACTCGATAATCTAGGCAATTGACACTTGAAATAGTGAAAATAATGAATAATTGTTAAAAAAGAGTAATAAGATATTATTAGAAGTTAATATATGATATTATTAATATTATTATGAATATATTATAAGTAATTTAAATTATAAAAACAATTATACGAGATGTTAAATTACATTCACCCTAAAATAAATGCAAGGTAAGAGATTCTTGTCTCACTTTTCTTTCTGTGCAGCATACACCATTTTCAACATTTAGTTCTTTTGTGTGGTTTTTATACTACATATATAGTATTTTATGACATAAATACATTTATATTAATAGTATTTACATTTTATATTTAATATATATCATTTTTTGGGATTGTAATTCAAAAGTCACCAAGTAGTAAGGGACTTTATCTCAATTTCCATTCTTTGAGACAAACATTATTTTTGTGCCCATAATTTCTTATATTTGGCATAAATACTACCATTTTTACAATTAATATCATGATAAATTCAGTATTCATGATATTTTTAGGTTCAACTATAATTATTTCATCATTGGGGATTTTAATTATGCTTTACCAAATAGAAAATAATTTCACAAACCAATTTCTATTCTTTGGGTTATACTACTACCTCATTATTGTTAATATTATAAAATCATGTGTGTAATATCATTTTAATATATATTTCTTTATTTAAACATGTTTAATTTGGATTTACACTTGAAACACATAATCTATTTATTGGTTAATGATCTCAACAATGTTATGGTATTTGTCTAGGGGATACATCACAATCTCATTTATTTCGGGATTGTTTACACATGATTTTATATCAGATGAAATTATTGTATCATTGTTTGATAAATACATTAAATTTATTCTCCTCTAGTTATTAAGGAAAATTTTCAAGTAATAATACAATTTTTTCACTCTTTGGAACTCAAAAATATTACACAATTTTTTCATGAAAACCTTACTTAATTTCTATTTTAGTCGAAGAACCTATTTTCATCTAAATACCATGTTTTCTAAAAATGTTTTAAAAATTATTTTTATCCTTCTCAAAATATTTCATTAATAAATATTTACCATATTTTCATTTACAAAAAATTTCAAATTAATGTTATTATCTCTTTTTGAATAAGGAATTTTTCTAACCTTTTACCGTGCGAGAGGATGTTCTTTTTTTTCCATGCATGAAATTTATGGATTTAACTTCCATCATTTCTTCAAAGAATCCTTTGAATGATTAAATGTTTAATTTTGGAAAGAAATGTTCTAAAATATTTTTTACAAATAAAATTATTTTCAAAATTTCTTTTAAATTAAAAGGATGTTTTCCTCAAGAATGTTTTTAAAATATATTTTTATAGTTTATCCATTCATTAGTGACAAAAAAACTTTATTCATAAACCACCCGGGACATGTCATTTTGATACCATATTTTTTATTCCACTATCAGAATTATGATTTATTTGAAGAAGGATAGTATTGAAATACAGTACCCTGATTACTATTATTCCAATTGAAATATTCAATTTCTTTTGAACACTAAACATATAATTTTTCCAAATTATAAGTATCATTTATCATGGTAATTTTTACTTCCTAAACCATATATCATTTTTATTGATGGTGTTTAATTTTATAGTTATATTATTGACTTGGTAAATATTTGTAAATCCATATCATTTACTCAGTAATGATATTTTGTAAGGAAATTAGTTTATTTAAATCGATTATTTAATATATGAGGAATGAATTGGTCATGAACTATACGGGTTGGGGACAAGTTCATGAAAGCCCTATGGGTTTGGGATGGGTTATTGAAATCCTTAATGTTTGGGAACCATTTAAATTAATCCCCACAATGCATCGATAGTCTCATGATATGAAATTAGTTGGATAAAAACCTTTTGAGTTCAATTCAAGGAAAAAAGACTGGTTTCTACCCACAAATGTGAAAAATATTATGAATGGTCATAATTGTATATGTTTTTATGTGCCTCAGATATGAAATATAATAATTAGTCAATTCATTCATTTAAATTCAGTTATTTATTTTATTTTATGTTTTCATCATGAAAAACTATATTGATTCATTTCATTTTTTGTTTAATGATTTAATGGAATGTGTTTTCAGTTATTTAACTTCCTATATTATTTACTCCCTTTCATCACTGTTATTGATTATATGGAATCTATTTTCTGTTATTTACCTTTCCATATAATTTATGAACTTTCTTCTCAGTTTATTGATTATGTAGAATGTGTGTTTCGTTATTACCTTTCCATAGTAATTATTATCATTGATTCATTATTTCATCCATTGTATATTATATGTACTAGGAATATGAGCTCACTCTTATTTTTTTCCCTTTACAATGATTACATAAAGTGTAATAAGAAAGATATAAAAGGATATACTATATGACATAAAGTTATCCTCAAAATAAATTATGCCTAATGTAAATATTCATTTATAGTAACAGACATGTGTATGTATATAGTATATTAAAACAACTAAACTGTTCAGTCCTTTGGGAGGTGGTTTACCTGTATCATATTCTAATGTAGTCATAGTAGACAATGGCTATATGTTTTATGGGGTCAAATCACTACACCTTATATCCAATCAATCCATTAAGTTATGATAACATAATAATTTAGGCTATGATTAAATTTTTTATTCTAATTCATTATCCATATTATATATTTCTCTAAAATCATTAAAAAACATTCATCATGAGTGTGTGTGTACTACTTACTCTATGAATTCCATGTAATGTTTTCCATGAATTCCTAAATGAATAAAATTAAAATTATATTTAGTATATGAAAATGATTTTTTCTCACTATATATATTTTATAATAATAATATAAAACATTCTAAAACTAATAAAATTAATAAATTCTTATGGTAACTTTAACGAGATTAAATAGAAATACCAATTCACATTTATTTATTTGGATCATTATTTTGAAATAACATAGAAAATTGAATACATATTGATATAATTCAATCATATAGATAAAAAAATCCCCAATTATATAGGTTATGAATTTATTTGACAATATATTTTACCATAGTCCTGAAACATAGATTGTTACGATGAAATTAATTCAATAACCTCATGTTACCGATGTAATTGGAATGTATACTAGAAATAAATAAATAATGGTAAAAATTTGACATTATAAATTTAAATAAATAAGTATAAATTCATTTGATATATATTAAATAAACATAATTTAACCATTGAATAAATAATGTACAAATGTTTATTGCATTAGAACATGAGGTAAAGATCTTCAGAACCACAATTGTTACCTTTGAGTAAGGCCTTCCATTTTTTCTATACCATTTTATGAAATGTTATTATCATCATAATTATATTTTTTTATATCTCCCTCACATATATAAGAAGTAATCTATATTTTTTATTATTTTTTATCTATTTTTTTTTTTACTTCTATTCAATGTTCTCACTTTTATGTAAACCCTGTTTAATGGAATAATCTTATTTTTTTTATCATGTCAAAAATCAATGCCAATAAATATTTTAAAACCATGACTATATTTGAAAAACCATAATTATATTATGGAAACCCATTAGGTTCAATTATACTTTTATAATAAAATTATTCATTCTTTTAATGTCTAATTATATATTTGAAAAAATAGTTCTACATTTATTTGTTTTTATTTTATCTTCTCCAAGATCCGTATAAAAAAATTACATTGGAAAAAAATATTCATAAAATATTTTCATTTTGAAAATTAAAATTTTAAAATATATTTATTTCATTCTTCTATTAGTAATCTTAATGATTTAAAAATTAATTTTACCTTAAATTATTATTATGAAACCCAATTTATTCCCATTAGTTTGATAATTTTTATGATTTATGTATGGTTTCATTTCTGAATATGGAACGTATATGTATGTTTTTCATGATGTGGTCAGTAGATTCAGAATTATATATCCCTTTAATGTGATGGGAAATATTTATATCTCATGAGATGTTATGTACTAGATTATGGAGTGGACCTAATTCACCATTGGACCTTTAACACTATATTTAAATGAATTGGCGGTTATCCTAATCAACCCTGGGACATTAAAGAATTTATCATGATGGTATTTAGAATGATCCTTGAGTTATGTTATTGAATTATTTTCTAATATTATTTCCATTTTTTCTATGATTATATGATGTTATATTTTAATTTACTTATTCAATGATTTCATGATTGTGATTATTCTCTGTATGATATCATGTAATTCCCCATGACAATCATGTTATGATTTATTTACTCTATTTTTAAATTACTATAGTTTCAGGATCTACCATTTCTTATAAATTTTTATAAGTATATCCTATTTTTTTTACGGTCTGTAAAACTTAAAAGAATTATGGGGAGTTTTATATAGAGACATTTATTTAACATTTATGATGATTTATTTACATATATAATCCTCTAAGGAATCATGAACTATTTATACTAGGATTTTATTTTGGTAAAATATGATATAAATCATAATTTAATCTCTTTTTAAGGCTTCAGTCTCTATGGATAGTATCAAAGGTAGGGTATTTTTATTATTTTTGTTTATGATGAGAGAATATTTTGGAAAACACTAGTTATATGTATATTTATAATATAACATACCAAATTTCTATAATTTATTGAGTATGTGGATATCAAAGTAATGAAATATTTGTCTTGATAATACAAGGGTATGTATGCTCTAGAAAAAATGTTCTTAGGGGTAATATCCCTTAAATGGGTAGATTGAGTGTACACCCAATCAACACTTTGTGAATGATAAAGTTGCCTAACTAAAAACCTATCTCAACACTCCAATGTGATACACTTTGCTTAATCATATTCTCTTTTCCAATCACTATAATGGATTTATTTTCAAGATACATTGATAGACAAGGCTGAGAAGAATAGAATAAGACTACATAATTTATTCAAGGTTTAACTATAACTAATATTGGTAGAAATAATATAATTATTTGATAATTTAATGAGGTAAAATGATAAAAGGTTTTAGTTTTAAATTATATTCCTATTATGTATTATGATAATCCAATTCTAATGTTAAATTAATATCCCTCATGTTAGTCCTTGGTTTATGTAAATAATTGATGTAAAAGTAACTGTTTTAAAGGAAAATTTTGATAAATACCTAAATGAAAAAGCCATAAAAAATGGATCTAGATTGTGAAATCATGAAATTATACAAATCTAATTATCTAGAAATATTATTAACAATATAAACATTGTTGAAATACTAAGTGCATCAATGAAGAGATGAATACATTCTCTAGAAAACATTGGCGATGAAGATGACTAGGTAAATAATATTAATCATTATATATATATATAATGAGAAAAAAAACTATAAAGGTAATTTCAAAAACATGACTAAAAATTCCTCACATTTTTGAAAGGAAGGAATTTGTCAAGAATATTATTAGGTAAAAATAATATAATAAGGGAAGAAAATTTCCATTCTATAGATCCTCTAACAATTTTATTTTCTAGATGCAATGAATTTTAGAAAGATGAAACCGGATGAAAAAATACAAGGATTAATGGATAAAACTATCACCAACCCCCTACTAGATCATCAAAATATGGAAAATCCAAATAAACCTCTACTATTGAGTATGATATTTAATTTTGACTCTAGATTTGTTAATGTGTGTTGTCATGTAAGTTTCACCCATTTTTTGTTGAGATATAATTATAAAATATGGTTGATGGTATAATTAATATATATATATTGAATAATAATATTTATACAGGTTTGATTAATTGAACACCTTCTATATTTTTTACTTCATTACTTATAATTATTATATTTGGAATTGATTATCTTTTTCTAAAAACGACTCATATCAAATTGCTTAATTGAAATTTTACTTCATATCAAAAATAAAACCACAATAACCTGCTAAATTATGGAAAAATTAACAAACCAAGAAAATATAGTATAAATCATTTTCATTTTTATTAACTATTATTAATTTTATAGTTATATTCATTAAAAAATATTATGTGTTTTTTAAATAAAAAAGGTAACGATTTTAATTAACCACTTTTCTAATATGTTTATAGTTAAATATTGAAATTCTAAAATATTCAATTTCAATTTTAAAATATTAATTTCAATTATAATTTATAATTTCAAAATTATTTTGCGGTGAATTTTATGTATTTTTTAGAAAAAATATTTATGTTTCTTTGTATAGTGAAAAATACGGATTTTTTTAAGACAATTTAATATTTGTCAAACAATTTACAAATTTAAAAGTCTAATAATGTTTTTAATATTAATAAATATAATAAATTTATTATCTATAATTATTTAATCAATAAAATTAACTTTTATTCAATTTAGTATTGGATTTTAGTATATGTTTTTCGGTTTTAAAACCATGGTTCTCAGGAAACCTTTTTTAAAGTGCATTATTTTTCTCTATTATAATTATTTAAAATAACCCATAAGTAAGAGTTTTTTAAGTAAAATTTATATATTATATATCAATAAATATTAATTTAATTTAATTCCATTGTAACCACATTCCATGGAGGTAATATCAAATGATCTTATATTGAAAATTAAATTTCATTGCAAAATAATTTTTTTCATCACGTTTGTGTGTTATAATTTTAAATTGAACTCGTAAAATTTTATGAACTGAATATAAAAAATATATTTCATATTTTTAATTATTATAAAATATTTAATATAATAAGTTAATATTATTTATTTTTCTTAATTAATATTTAAAAAAGTAAAAATCGTTTACTACGAAAAATATAAAAAGGGTTTTCTGGGTGATAAACTAAAAACTATAGTGTTAAAATGACATAAAATCCATAAAATCCATAAATTATAATTTAGAGAATTTTTTTAAACATATATCATCTATTCATCCATAGTTTCCCATTTTTAATTCGTATGGAATTTAAAAAACATGTGTACATCTATTTATTTTAAAAAATCACAAGTACGCCATTCAACTCACATATAATAGGTCATTTCTTCCCTCTCATGTTAATAACACAAATAATTTTGGATTGGTAATTCCTAAAAAGTACCATACATGCATCTCTTTCTAAAATCTATATGATTTGGATTGATCAGAAAATAAATCTATGAAATATTGGTGTGTAAATAGTAAGAGGATTCTAGAAGAAGAGGTATTATTCTTAAGAGAGTTTTTAAATTTTTTTCTTATTCATCCTCCTTTAAAAAAATAAAATTACAATAATATAATTTAACCAATTTATACCATATATTTATATATTAATCTTTAAGTTGAATAACATAGATCCATCTCAACTTCCATCAAATGGAAAAAAACCATCTTTCAAGTGTATGACAGACTATTGCCTCACGAACCATTGTAAATCATTTTTAATCATTGCTTCTCACAATTTTTTATAGTGATGGATTTAAATTATATATATTATATTTGAAAGATATTTATATTATATAGTTATTATATGGAATATATATTCTTACTTCCACTCTATGTGGGATACAATAAGGTTGTTCTTGTGTACGACATGTTACTTCCTCACAAAGTGATGTGATTGGATTTTCACATTCACATTAAATTGAAGGTAATAAGGATAATTTTAAGTAATATATGTGTTATAAATGAAATAATTAAGATATTGATGACATATTTATCATTAAAAATAATATTGTTTCATTTTCATTTTTACACTAAATAAATGTATAAGTTTCTTATCTGTATGTGTAGACCACCATCTCCATGAAGCGATGTGGTTGTTTTTTCATCACAACATCACTTGAATGATATATAAAAGTATATTAAAATATAAATATGATGTTTATGATAATATTATCATTCAATAAATATAAAATTATAATGACCTTTTTTCCAAAATTCTCATTGAAAAATTGGAATGTTACTCATGTGTATGTAGGTCCTACTATATCCATGATTTTTAAATAGATAATTTTTCATAACCACATTTCAAGATTGGTTTTAATGGTCTAAAATATTTATTAAAATTATAATTATTTCATTATTATTATTCTAGATATGATGGAATAATTAACTCTATGACCATAATTAACCCACCAAATTCATTTTGGATAGATATGTTGAATACCATCAAAACATATAAAGTGTACATAAATGATGAAATAATTGTGTATTGATTTGTAAGATATTAAATAAAACTAATATTAAACTTGAAAAAAGATCTTAATTATCTTAAAATTTAGAATATTGTTTTTAGTATGATAAAGAACAAATTTGATGGGTCTGACTAAAAATGAGGGACTTTCATTAAAACAATATTCATTTAAAAATTTATATTTAAACTAATTTTACTCACTGTACATATGTTTAATATTACATTATTAATGATTTATAAGGAAAAAAATATTTACAAATGAAATTTTATGTCTCTTTTTACTTTATGTTAATTATTTTCAAAAGGAATCTTTTAAAGCATTTTATATGTAATTTTTTTATGAAAATTCAAAAGGATTGTTCTTTTTTAATGTATATTGTGAAAATGGATTTTCTTGTGGATGTAGACTTCATTTAAAAATATCGTCCCTTTACGTGAATTCATTTTTCAAAAATATAAAATCCATATTTTTCTTTTCATATTATTTTATTTTTAAAAATGGTTTTTAAAAGTCAACTATATTTTGATATCTGAAATAATTTTTCAGAACAGTTTAATATAGTATCACAATGTTTTTATGATGAAAACATTAACGATTAAATATTTTTATTCATGAAATAGTAATTGTTCTTTTTTTGTAAAGGGTTTATCACCATTATAGATCATTGGTGATCCATATATCACTTATATAATGGGTTCTAATAAATAGCTCTTTAATGAATTATGTAATGGATATGTTCTCTAGATAATTTTATTAGAAGTATGTTTTTTAGCTTATAGAATATTTATGGTTTCTCATAAGGGTTTTGTAAGGACTCTATGATGATGATGTCCTAATGAACCTAAATTATTTTTATATAATTTTTAATTATTTTCCATAGTAATCCTTTGTTTTATAAAAGTTAGGGTAAATTTTAATTTTTCCCAAAAGAATGATAATTACCATTCTGGGTAAAAATTATTGTTTTATGAAATAGGTTTTTCGTGGGTTTTATTGTTTTTCCATAGACTAAGCAGAATTTATTTATCCATTACTAAGCTTTTTTGTACTCATCTCATGCTTATAAAATATTTTTCATAGGGTTTAAATATGATTAAGGTAATATAATAATTCATGGTTAAATTCACCATAATTTTTGATGAAATTAAATAATTCATCATTTTAAAAGGTTAATATCCTATGGAAAATGGATACTTATAATATTTTTTTTACTTTATATATATATATATGGTTTTTTCTATATGATTTATGACCTAACACTCAAAAAATATAATCCTAGAATATCTTTGATAATGTATGAATGCGAATTCTATTTTAAAGTCTATATAATATGTAATGTTTAGGGATAGTTCATTAATGATTATATCAAATAAATGTTTATATAAATTTATACATTATGATAATATTTATATAATTCCATTAAAATATTTGAGATTATGGTTATGTTTATATGATTTAGATTTTGAAGATTACCATGTCACTATATCCAATATAAGTTTACTCATAATATTTTTCTATAGAAGTAATACAGAAGCTATAGTGGGAAGTCATTGAGAGGAGAATATAATTCCAAATCAACATCCCAACAAAGATAAAATTGAAACTGAGTAGTCTGTTGCAGTGATGGATCTATTGATGTAGTCCCAGAATGGTGGTTTTATATATTTGAGATAAAATTCTTATCTACCATGGAGTATCCTGTTGATAGTTGACTATTTAATAAGATAGAACCCTCAAACTTTTGGTGGGGCCTCATACATAGTGGTAGCAAAATGATGAATAAATTCCCAATAAAATATGTTTTATATCCTGGGGTTTTGATAGAATTATAATTTATCTCATTCAATTTAGGATGTAGAAGTTTATTTTAATCAATGTTGGTATTTGGTTGAGAATTAAAAAGAGAGGTATGATACTAATTCCATGGTATGGGAAACATTTAATAATTTATAACTTGAAAAATATTACCCTATGGATGTTTAACTCATGATAAAGATATACTTATTAGAATTTAGGAAAAAGGACGATGATTTTATAACTACCTATAAAGATAATTTAACATGATTGGTCAAGTATATACAATATTTTATACATGATATTTATTGTAAGATTATTATGTTTTAAATAGATTTAAAACTAAAATATTCAATTGAATTATCCTCCAATGAAAAAAAAATTATGATTAACCGTTCCAGTGTACCGAGAAGGTAGAGATGGAGTTCCCCACTGATAATTTATTCCATGACAACAAGAATAAAATGTTATATATTAATTGAAGTGGTGATGCATTCATCCCAAAAATCCATTGGTAAGAAAATTATGTTGTCATATTATGATTAGTTTGGAAAAAACAACCTTGAGAATTTATAGTAAATTATAGAAAGTGTTATTGATTTGGTATATTTAGTCAGAAGGATCATGAATATAATGAAATAATTTTAGAATAATAAAATAATGGGGTAATTTATATAGATCTATCAATGAGATGTTTTCGTTTCAATGATTTTTATCAATATTATTACATGTGTTAAAAGTTAGTTACTCATAATGGAAATAAAAAAGTACAAAAGGAAAAAATTAGTCAAAAAGTATTTTTATAATACTATGGTTGATGAAAGAGAATCCAATGAATTGGTAATAGGTATGTTATTCATTATTCCAAGTTATTATAATACCCTATAAGACTCTAGATAGTCAAAATCATGAGTTTTTTAGAAAACTGAAAGGTTTTTGGGAATATTACCTCATGAATGTATAATGGATTTTTTCTGTGAAATATTAGAGTGCAAATATTAACAAAACCTTGATTTATAAAAATATTCCTATTATTATCTTTAGAATGGTATTTTCTAAAAATCTTATTTAACTTCCCATATTAAAGTCTAATAACATTTTGGGTATGGATTTTCATTCATTTTATCAAGATATGTTATATTTTAGAAATAAAAATTCTTTATTAAATGATTTCATACAATTAATAACTTACCAAGAAGTATAGAAATAGATTAGACCTAGTATTGAAATTTACATAGATCATATTATCTAAAATTAAGAAATAGTTCATATATTGATGTATTAGACATGAATGAATTTATAGAGGTATTTATAAATGTTTTTCCTAGTGTTATTCTTGATTGGGAGGTTGAATTTACTATTCACTTAGTTCTTGATTTTAAGAATATTTCCAAAACTATATAAAAATTGTTGAATTGGAACTTTAAGAATAAAAGAAATGTAGTTATATGAGTTTGTAGATAAAGGATTCATTCATCTGTGTACTTAAACATGGGGTTCTCTTAATTTCGTTGTTAAAAAAGTTTGTTCAATAAGACATTTTATTGATTATAGATCCTTGAATAACATCACTGTTAATAACATGTATCATATTCCTCATATCAATGTTTTTCTTTTAAAGATAAGGGGAGAGAAGTCTATTTTTAATATTGATCTTGGGTTGGGTATAATCAGATTAAATTGAAAGAGGATGATATTTTGAAGTATTACTTTCAAATTGGATATGGGCATTATGATTTTCTGGTTATGAAATTTGGTGTTTCTAATTCACATGCTGTGTTAATGAAAATTATGAATATATTTTTCAATGATTTTTTTGGAAGAGATTGTGGTTGTTTTTTGACATATTTTGGTATATTATAAAATTATGGTGGAATATAGAAGACACATAGTGATTTTTTGGATGCTATTAATAAAAATAAAATATATGGAATCCTTAGTAATTTTATTTTAAATTGTAACAATTTTTATTACCTGGAATTATTTTTTTTAATATTTAAAATGGTTGGCCATGAAAAAAAATTGAAGAGTGGAAAAGACTAAAAAATGTCATAAATATTCATAGTTTCCTTGATTTATATGGTCACTAATGATTGTTTGTTGAAATAATTTCTTAGTTATCTATCCCAGATACTATCTTAAATCAAATTTGAGTTAAATTAATATGGAAAAAATAACATGATTATTAATTTGATGAACTAAAAAAATATAGGAGAATTTAATAGTTTTATACATTCCCTCTAGAAATGGTGAATTTATCATATATTGTAATCCTTAATTAAATGGTCATAGTTGTGAAAAGATATAGAATGAGAAGGAAAATAAATGTGATACATGATATCTAAAACATAATGACTCAAATTACCATATACATAATCTAGAATTACCTACTATGGGTTTTTTAAAATACATTGAGGCATCTTTCATATAGGGTAATGTGTAAAATATATACAGAATATAATAATATGAAGTTATATTCACTCAAAAATAATTGAACATGAAAAAGAGAATATGGATTTAATTGATAAATAATTATGATTTCATATATCATAACCACAATGGATAAGCATAAAATGGGTTTAAAGCTTTAAAATGAAAAAACAATGTTATGTTAACCATGTTTTATTTGTAACAAGACCTTTAAAAATTATTTGATAAATTTTGGAATAGATTATCACGCCAATGATTTTATTTTCAGGTATTAATTTATTCGGGGTATTGTATTTATCCCTTGGTTTACGTAAAAGCAATTGTGGGAAATAGATTTTCTGGACCAGAAAACAGGTCGAACGCTATTGAAAGATGGTTAAGGAAAACATGTTCTATTCCAGGATAAATTGTGTGACTCAGACAGTGGCACTATCTAGTTTTCATGGCTTGGCTCAGGGGCCTATACCCTCCCCATGAAATTGTTATGTCTACTTCCTCTTATATAGAATAGATTTCATTATTTCCACATGGATTGGAAAGCTGTGCAAGATAACCGTCCAGCCTATCCAGTTCATAAAATGGTGAATTACCCTTATACCCTCCCCTAATTTTAACACTAAAGAACCCAAATTTATATCCATATAGTATTTGAAGCCTTAAGATACACCTAATCTCCCTCTTTTCTCCCATTAACATAATTTTTTGGTGAATTTGGCATTGAATCTTCATAGAATAATGATGTAATCCTATTTTCTCTCGATTTATTCCTTGTTTTAGGTTTATTTCTCCTCCCTCTTTGAGTTCTTCTATTCCGGTGGATTGATAGACCTAATAAGGGTTTAATCATGAGTTCTTGGATAAAATAGTGGTGTGTACGGTTCTATCATTCATTTATAAGGATCCTTTGAGGTGTGTTTTTTGTTTTCTACTGGATTTCGGAAGTTTCCAAGCAATAGGTAGGGTATTCCATGATTAATCATTATTAGATGATTTTGGAATTCTTTCTTTAATTCTTAAATATATTATATGGAATATTATTGGGGTATGAAATGTGTTTTTGAAACGTTTTAATATGTGTATGGGTTAAAAGATGTGTTTTTAATGGTAAATGGTTGGATTTCATGTGTCATTTTCAAATTATACTTCTAAATGAGTTTTATAAATTGTGAAAGTCGTGCGAAGAATTTTTAAAAATGGATTTGGTATGGGTGCGAATTTAGTATGATTCATTTCTATGGAAATTGATGGGTTTTCATGTAAAATCACATTTTCTGATATGTGTATGAGAAAATGGTTATGTATGTTACATATGTAATGGAAGTAGGGGATAAAGGGAATTATAGGAATCTAGGTGGGAAGACTATAAAAATTATTCTAGTTGAGTTGGTAGGGAATAGGCACAGTTTCTTCTTCCTTGATTAATGCTACAACACTAAATAAACGATGATGATAATGATTGTAGAGTACTAGAACATTGGATGTATTCAACTATAGTGTATCATGCATGAGGAAGATTTAGGATATGGATGTTTTACCATAATTCACAAAGATATGATGTTCCTAGGGTCCCACTAGTGCTAGTAACTGTAGCGATTTTATATGACATGGTTCTCTATTATGATGTGTTTCCTTCCATCGATATATGGTGGACTATATTTTTATGTAAAATTGAAAATATTTCATAAGTGAAATTTTTTTCCTAGATATGTTTTTGTAAAAAGTGTTTCCAATTTATTTCTTGAAAAATACATGCTGATTTTTCTTCTAATTTAATGGAATGGAATATTTCTTTTTGGTGGAATCATAATGGGATTTGGATCAAACCCAACATACACAATTTTGTGTATGTAGGTTTTTTGTTTATGAACAAGGTAAAAGAAATATGTTTCTTGGAGGATATTGTGGATCCAGTTTCTAGTGTTCTATTCTTATAGGTGTTCATAGAGGTGGATTGGGGGTGTTGTCCCTCTTATTATATGGAGGTTTTGGGGTTTGGTGTAGTTGATTCTCCTTATTTTTTGTATTTTTGTTTTTGGTTATATTTGTATAATGTTTAATTATAATCATGGTATCACTTTTGTTTAAAGATATTGATCATGATTCCATGATTTATTTTTCAGATTTTTTTTTATGATGGTTGAAATTTTTTACAATGTGTATTTTTTGATACATAGGCACCATTTTCTAGCTCATGGGGATCGAGAACGCTCTTCGGGATATGCCATGGGCCAGGTCAGATGTCGGTTTTTATGGAACCCAATCTTGGTTTATGAAAAAATGATATCATATGAGCTTTGAATCTTCCTTTGGGTCATGATCTTTAGGAGAGTCTAGATAGTCTGGAGCTATGATTTTTGAGGATTCAACATCTAGTTGGGGGTGGGGTGTCTGGAAAACACAATTTGTGATAGATCATGAGTCGCCAAAATATATTGGGAATATTATTTTTCATCTCTTATAGGTGATATATACATGCTACAAACTGTGCATGGACACCGGGTGGGGGTAATGTTTTTTGGATTGTTATTTTGATGAATGTGGTTTTGTTTTGATTTATGGATGTGGTTGTGATTTTTTTTGGTTTATGAAATTTCTAAAAATGGTGTACTAATGGTTTTTCATTATGGTATTCATTTGATGTAGAAAGATTCCTCCCTATAGACCTCCTTTGTAGTCATGGGAAGAGGATGTAGAGAGGTCTCCCTCATCAGTAGATTAGAGATTAATGGAAGCTGTGATTTGGGTTGTCTAGGATTTGGGTTAGAGAGTGGGTACTGGTCCCACTAATATTGGGGAATATGAAAAAGTTCTTAGATTAGATAAAGATCCTGAATTCATCAAGAACAATCATCATTCCTTTTGGGGTGGTAAGGACCCCCAATTAATTGCGGATTGGATTGGAAATATGGATAGGATTTTTAGGTTTCATGAAACTCTTATGTCTGAAAAAGTGATGTGTGCATGATTCTTTTTCGATGGTCATAGTTGATGGTGGTGGGATGTGGTGGGTAATGTTTGGATGCTCCAGAATATGGGTTGGAATTATTTCAAAAATTTATTTAATGAGAATTATTTCCCATGTACCTTGGCCTTCACTAACACCTGATGTTTTTTGGACATTCCACAGTGGTATTAGACTGTGATGGAGTATGCATAAATCTTGTAGTGTTGGTTGGGTTGAAAACTGATCGAGTTTCCAATGAGAAAATAAAGGCTCAGAAGTATGAAATGGGGTTGAGTAAAGATACATGATTTCATATATTTCTATTTCTGTTCAATCCCTTTTCTGGGGTGGTTGATTGGGTGTTGATGGTGGAGATCGATCATAGTGGAATGTCTAGTTCCATGGGATTGATTTCAGAATAGTTCAGTGTAGTGGAAATTCATCTGAGAAGATGAGTAAGTAATATGAGAATGATATGAAGGGAGTTTGTAGTTTAGGTCATCCTTCCTGACTACCTTGGTCTGTGGATTCTAATTGTGGGGTAGTTTTTTCCCATCAGTGTTGGAATGAAGAACCTTTACAATCAACATGTTTAGCTCCACCAAGCCCATTCCATCATTGTAGACACATATGAAACATGATTCAGTTTCTCATATTCACGCATCCATTCCATGGTGGGGTATATTCAGCATCTTCAAAGGAATTGTAGCCCTGTCATATCCAACTATAATGGAGGGTTATCAATTCTATGGTTGTAGCGCTAGGGATGGATATTATTCAGGTTAGAGTCATCTCAATGATGAACCGCTTTCCTGTGGTAATTCTCAGACACATACATAGAAAAGGAATCTTCATGATCTGGCATAAGCACCAACTGAATCTAATGCATGACCTCTAACAGTTAGAGGTTCTGTTCTTATTGCATCATTTATAAATTATATTATGTTTGAGACTGGTGCCTCTTTTACTTTCATTTCATCCCATATTTTAGTATTGTGGATTTTTCCTTCTGATATCATGCCATATGAGTTGTAGTTCGTGATTCCCCTTGGTAAGAAGTGAGATCATAGTTTCAGGTGTCTCTCATGTTCACTCACTGTGTTAGGGGTGAGCTGGAATATGATTTCCTAGTTTTGTAAATGGACCACTTTGACATAATCCTATATATGGATTGGATGGTTCATTTCATTACACACAACAATTATTATAGATAGTTATTGAGTTCTGTGGAAACATATGTGAGTACCCAAGATTTTCAAAGCTATTGGATCCCCAGTCAGTATGCATTATACCTCCACTTATAGAGATGGTTAGTCTTGTTTTTCATATCTCATGACTCATATTGATGGATGGTTGTTGTATTCTTGAGAATGGATTACCTCCTATAGTGGATGAGTTCCCGTAGTTGTTTACAGATGACTTATCAGGTTTTTCCCAAATATATGATGTGTATTTCACCATTGATATGGTACATAGAACAATGCTGATATCTATTCTCTCATACCACATTTCCCCCACCACATTTAGGTAATTGAAGTAACAACTAGATGATTTGGAATCTAAAGGATTCATTTTCCCAATAGTCTCACCATAAACCACCCCAGTTCTTTTTTTGAAGAAGGATGATACATCTCTCTATTTATGTATCAATTAAAAAAAGATAAATAATGTACAAATAAAGAACAAATATGTGTTCCCATTATTGATGGCCTTTTGATCATCTAATGTGGGAGAGGTGGTTCTCCATGATTGAATTGCATTATGGGTATCACCAAGTTATATTTAGAGAGGCATATTTTGAAAAAATATATCCTTGAAGTAGGCACAACCATTTTGAGTTCTTGGTGATTCCTTTAGGATTGAGAAATGCTGAAAAATATTTCAAGGAGATCTTGAACCAGGTGTTTCAGTAGTATATTGATTTCTTTATCATGGTGTTCATGGACGATATCCTGTTTTATTTTTGAATTATGGAGGATAATTAATGGTAGCTGAGGAGCATGATTGGCACACTTTGGGATCACCATCTCTATTTGATGTTTCTTAAGTTAACCTTCTTAATCATGGAGGTGATGTTTTTGGGTCATGTGATCTTGGAGTGAGTGGTTTCAGTGGAATCTTATAATATCAATGTAGTTATGTCTGGGGAAAATCTGTAGAATATTTTTGACATCCAGAGATTTTTTGGCTTGGAAGTGTGTTATATGTTATCAATTACGGATTTATATCAAAATTATTCACCCATTATGACACTTACCCAAAACGGGGACAAGTTTAGGTGGATCCCAGAGTGTGAGTCATCCTTTGAGGAACTGATGTCGTCGTTGAACACATCCCATGTTCTGATTTATTCAGAATATCGAAAGGGATATGCAGCCAATTGTGATGCCTTGTTTATGGTTCATTGGTCTGTTTTGATAATGTATGAGAATGTGATAGTGTATGGTTCTCTCCAAATCCAACCACAATAAATGAATTACCCAAACCATTACCTGGAATTGGAAGTGGTGATACATTCTAGGAAGATGTGTCATAATTATCTCTTTCAGGGGAAGTTTTTAGTCAATTACGATAACAAGAGCATGGATTACATATTAAAAAATATTTAAATATAAGGAAATTCTTATCAGTTTAGTACCTCTAGAGGTTTTATTTTTATATCATCTATACCCTAGGTAAATATAATATAGTAGAAGATGATTTGTGTAAAATAATTCCAGTATAAAAATTAAAAGAGTTTATTGATGAGTATACGTTGATATTTCTTTTCACCCATATACATCATGAGAATAAAGATAATAGGGGAGTTGTGTTCTAGGATAGTGTTTATCTAAAACCTTCCATTATGGAGAAAAATCTGTAAGATAAGATGAATGATATGTTATTCTAGATTTTAATGTAGTTTCTAAATGGTGGGGAGGTTATTAGGGAGGGGTCTTTGTGTCTCAAGGGTGTTATAAGATTCAAGGTTCACTTCATGGAGCCATTTTCATTGTAGAAGGTGGTGATGTTAGATAGCCACCTATCTCGGTGGGTCACCAATAATGGTACCACGAATATTTTTATGATTTTTTGTCATTATTTTTGGTGGATAGGTATGAGATGGGACATAGGTATGAGATGGGACATATATGAATTTGTATCTAGATGTTATACTATCCATCAAGTAAAAGTAGAGAACCATAGACCTAATGGATTTCTCCACCTGTTACTCATTCCAACCTAGAAGTTCAGTGAGGTTAGCAAGGGCTTTATTATTGTCTTACCTCTTACACCATGAAGATAGAACGCAATTTGGGTAGTTATCGACCATCTAAAAAATTATCCCATTTATTTCCAATTACATATTCATCTATGGTGGATGTATTGGTCAGATTGTACATTAAAGAAATGGTGAATCTTTTAGGGGTGACATTGGATATCATTTCATATAGGGGCCCCTATTTTAACTTATGGTTTTTGGAAGGCCTTAAAAAGGCATCGAGGATGCATTCTAAGATGATTATTACAAACCATCCTAAAACGAATGGTCCAAATGATCTTGAAAGTATGATCTTGGAAGTCTTGCTATAGGTATGTGTGTTGGATTTCAATGTATAATGGGATTTCTATTTGGGTTTGATCATGTTTTCTTATAACAATAGTTTTCAATCCTCAATTCGTATTGAACATTTTGAGGTTCTTTACGGTCGGTTATGTCAGTCCTTATTATATTGGGAAGAGGTTGGTGAAATATCATTATTAGGACTAATCCATGTATAGTAAATGTCTTACATTGTCAATTTGATCAGGAAGCAGTTGTTAACAGCATATAGTCACCATAAGTCTTATTCTTATCAGAGGCCCTAAGCTATAGAATTATTCAAGGGTGATCATGTGTTTGTGAAAGTGGCACCTCTCTTTAGTCACCATTATCTTGGCAAAAAAGGGAAGCTAACTCCATGGTATGTTATACCTTTTCTATATCACTGAGAATATTGATATGGCTTCATACTTGTTAGAGTTTCCTTATCAGTTGACATCTATTCATTACATGTTACATGTCTCTTAGCTGCAAAACTATAATCTGGATCAGTCTCAATTTTTAATTTGGGAGGAATTACAATTTGAATAATGTTTTTCTATATTTTGGTGGCCAATATAGATTGTGGATTTCAGATTGAATGTTCTTCATGGGTAGTCCATATAGTTGGTATGAGTCCTTTGACAGCATTAAATTGATGTGAATGAGATGTGGTAGCATAATTCTTGAGCTGGGGAGCACTATCCATCTCTATCCTCTTATTAGACTTCAATATCACTTTTTATGGAAAAAACATTTTTTTGGAAGGGATAATTTTCACATGAGTAATTTTATTTTTAGGTTATATTTATTTTATTCCTTATACTCATCCTTTTGTTTTATTAGGAGTTTTTAGAGAAAATGGAGTTTCTATACTCGACGGCATGTGGTTCATGGATGGTGCATCATTAGGGGAAATTATGCACAATCCTGGGAGAAACCGTTCACCCAGGAGAGTGGCACTATCTAGGCTGCATGGAATTCTTCATGGGTGTGCACCCTCCCCTAGTAAACTATGCGGCCAATTTCCTCTATGATAAAGGAGACCATATAGTTTTTGGATGGTTTGTAAAACCTTGTGGTATAGCCATGTAGCTTTTCTATTCATAGAAAGTGGGAATTAACCTTCTGCCATCCCAAAATTTTAAACCCAAACCATCCTTAATTCAATCCATGTAGGATTTTGATCCCTATGAACCTCCTCATATCAATATTTCCCCACTTATACTTCAATTTTTACCAGTATTTGGCCTTTCATCATTAAAGAATTATCAAGTAAGCCTCTTTTATCTTGATTTGTTCATTATTTTAGGGTTCTTCTTCCTCCCTCTCCGAGTTCTTCTTTTCTAGAAGATTGAATGACTAAATAAGGGGTCAATATTGAGTTTTTTGTTAAAATATTTATGTTTATGGTTTGATCTTGCCTTTATAGGGTTCCTCAGGGTTGTGGTTGTGGTTTTCTACCGGATATCAAAAGTTTCCATTCTTGAGGTAGGTGATTCCCTAATTTAGAATTATTAGATTAGTGTGGTATGATTTATAATATTCTTAAATGTATACTATGGAATATTTTTGTGGTTCTAAATGTGTATTAAAAAGTATTTAAGACGTGTATGGGTTGATATATGGTGTTTCAAATCGAAATGTTTGGATTTCTATGTGATTTTTTTACTTCTAAATGAGTTTTATAAGTACGCATGATGTGCGAATAATATTTAAAAATTGAGTTGTTGTGCTTATGAATGTGACATGGGTTTTTCCTATGAAAAGTGATGTTTTTCATGTTTTTTCATGTTTCTTGATTTCTATATGTGAATATGGGGATATATATGACTTTTGTAATGAAAATAAGGAACAAAGGGAATCCTAGGTATCTAGGTGGGTGGACTGTAACTAGTACACTAGTTGAACTGGCAAGGTTGAGGCCCAGTTTCTTCTAGTAATATTATTCCTATAACACTAACTAATCTATGATTATGGTTATTATAGACCACTATGTATTTGGATAGATTTCTGTTTAGTGGATTGTGTGTTTGGAAGTTGTGTTTTATGGACGAAATAACATATTTCACAGAGATATGAGGTTCATAGGGTCCCACTAGTACTAGTAACTATAGGGATTTACTGTGACATGTTGCTTTCCATAAGAATATGATGGACATAAATATTTTCTTCAAATTGAAAATAATTCTTCTTCTAAAATGATTTCCTAAACATGTTTATATTGAAATTGATTCAAATATCTTTCCTAAAACAAGCATGGTGATTTTTCATCTAATTTTATGGAATAGAATATTTATTTTTGGTGGAATCCTCTGGGGATTTGGATCACAACCTACCCAAACCCTTGTCTATATGTAGAATTTTTTATTTAAGACCATGGTAAAGGAAAGATATTTCATGGTGGTGATGGTGGATATGGTCTCTAGTGTTCCCCTATAGTAGGTGTTTGTAAGAGTGGATTGAGGGTGATGGCCCTCTCACAACATAAAGGTTTTGAGTTTTGGTCTAGATGATTCTCCTCACATTTTGGTAATTTTTTTGTTAGAGCTTTAGAATGGCTAATTTGAATCGTTGTATCTATTTTGGTAATGGATTTTCGTCATGGTGTGATTCTTTTTTTTAATTATTTCTGGTTGTTTATCATGGGAGAAATCTTTACGAAAGTGTATTTTTGATCTCCAAGCACTAGTTTCCCACCAATGGTAATCAAGAATTCCTATTTGTTCATGCCACGGTCGGGGTCGGGTGTCAGGTTCGATGAAAACCTAGATTGGTTTATGACCTAGAATATTTAGGAGAAGGCAGATCTTCTATTTTTCAAATATTTCAATGTATTAAATACTATTAAAGAGAATTGGGAAATCCCTTAAATTGGAACACATTTTTATGGAAAGGTAGAATATTTTAATAGGTATCTATTTTTGACATTAATTTTGATAAATAAGTTGTTATCAAATATATAAGATGATTATGTGTCACTCATGATTCCCAGTTTAAGATATATATTCTCTAAATCTCAAAGTTTCTTGTTTTCTATTCATATTCATAGTAATAAGATGTACTGATACAATTGGGAGTATTAATGGTGGGATTCTACAAAAAGAGTTATTAACAACTTTACCATGAACTATTTTAATTTTCAGGAGGTAAATATCAAGAAAAAATTACCTAAGGGGATGCTTCATCCTTTTCTAGTTATGAATTTTACATTATAAATATATTAATGGATTTTATGGTGGAAATTCCAATGAAATATAATGGGAAAATTTGATTTGGGATATTTTTTCGACTAACTAAATCTATAAAATTACTTCCTTTTCGAGATACTATATCTTTATATCAACATAAAGATTATATCTCAAACCGATAGTCAGTTACATGGTGTTCTTATCTACATTTTTTTTGTTCATGATCCTAGGTTCACATAATTTTTTTGAAAGGACATCAGAAATCATTGGGTATTGAATTAAATTTTAGTAAAATATTTCAACATCAAACCAATGGTCAGTCCGAGTGTAAAATTATGAACATGGAATATACTCTTATTTCATGATCAATGGATTACCAACCATTTTATGATAAACATATTTCCTTTTATCATATTTTTTATATCAACATGTTACACTCAGTATACTGATGTAACATTTTTTTGAAACATATATAATTTTGCACCGTCTTTTGATGATTTTGTGGGAGAAATAAATTTGACTAAACAAAATTTGGTAGAAGAAAGGGATTAGAGTGTGATGTTAATTCAACAAAAAAATGAAGGTGGATTAGAGGAGGTGGAAAATTCATACAGATATATGGAGGAAAAATATTCTATCAAGTTATGTGATCTTAGTATTGAGAAATAATATATATGGAAAAGTGTCATGTGTTATGGAAAAAATGGAATTATAAGTCTATTATTTACTGGACAATATGAGATCCTAGAAAAATATTGGATCATTTGGGTATCAATTCACCTTTCCTCTGAGTTTGTTGTATGGACACACTATTTTTCAATTTTCTATATTAAAGAAATATGTTCTATATTAATATAATGTTGTGATCCATGAAGTAGATCATTTGAAAGAGAATATTTATTATTTTTAATTCCCATTTAGATTCAAAAAATTTGGGAAAAAGTGTTTCGGGATATTTTTATTCACAAGGTAATGGATTTTTGGAAAAACTATATAGTTGATTAATTAATATGAGAATCTAAAAATGATATGGGGCAAAGATATCCCTATATAATTAATAAGGGAACAAAATGTTGAGGATGCAATTTCCAAAGGAGGGGAATAATGTAACAACCAATATAATGAAAGAATAGATAATTTAAATATTTTTTAATATTTTTTAATTAGATAGTTATTTTCATTACAAATATATAATTTAATTATTAAATATAATGAAATAGTTTTAAACAAACTGTTTTCTTATAAGGTATTATTTAAAGGTAAAATCTATAAAATATTGAATTTTAATTTTCAAAAATCAACATCATTATTATATGAAACATATAAAAATTAACATATCTTCTGACTTTGGTGTCTTTGAAAATATATTTTCATTTGACTAAATTGAGAAATATACTATTTTTTGAAAAAATGAAATTTCTTTTCAATATATCAATTATTTTAAAAGTACTATTATGTATTGAATATTATTTAAAGTACCAAATGTATTAATATTTTTATATTAAATACACATTATTACTTTTTTACCATATTTATATTGTATTTTAGTATATGTTAACTATTTTGAGTTAAAAAATATTTTTCTGAAAACTTTTTTGTTTAGAATAATTCTTCTTTTTTTTAAAGAATTAAAACAACCCCTAATGAGGAATGACTAAAATGGAATGTATATATTATAAATCAATAAATAATAATTGAAATTAATAAAATGTTGATTACTTGTATTAGATATAATATAAAATATTCTTATACATGAAAAATGTATTTCTTTAAGAATTACTTTTTCACCACATTTTCATGTTTTAATTTTAAGTCAAATGTTCCCATTTCTCGTAATTTAATTTGGTAAAATTGAAAAATAATTTTAATCATAATATTTTATATTGTATGATAATGAAAATATAAAATTTTCTTTGAATAATATTAAAAATATTAAAAATATTTTACTACGGTTAAAGAAACAATATTTACGAGGGTATTAAACTAAAAAGATAATGGCTACGATGAATTAAAAACATTACTAAATTCTAGTTTATAGCAATTTTTTAACATCCTATAATTTTAGGATCTATATTGGTTAATTATGGATCCTTGTGGCATTTGGAACACATGGAATACCATTTAATTTAAAGAAATTACAAGTTTTACACTAACCTCACTTATATAATTCATCACCATATCATATCCAATTCAGAATATAAAAGATTTTTTTATCAGATAAAACCCGCCCAAATATATTCCCTAATCCACCCCCCCAACCACCACATCCTAGAAGCCTTTATTTTATTATAATCCCATTATAGTAAATATTTTGGTAGTAAACCTAATGATGTTTTCTAAAGAAGAGGTATCACTCTTAATGGAGCGATTTAATTTTATTTCTTATTCCACGTACTTTTAAAATTTTTCCAATTAATATGATATATAAACATTGTTATATATTATTTACTGAGATATTATTATGTTAATGGAATAACCTAAATCCATCTCATCTTCCATCAAATGTAAGAGAAATAATCATCCTTGTGTTCGGGTGACTATAGCCTCGCATACCAGTGTCATTCATTTTTTATCATGGCCTCTCATGTAATGTTATAATTATGGATTAAATTATATGTATTTATATATATGATGTTTTTTATTTTATCTCTCTTAAATAATTATGATATAAATAAAAATTAAGTGTCATTCTTTGGGGTTTACGATAACATCACTCTGGTGTATAAAAGTCTACCTTCCCATGAAAGGATGTGATTAATTATTTAATAATGATTAACACAGTATGTAATAAAGACAATGTTAATAAGAAATTTTTGATATAAATTACATCATTATTATATTCCAGAAATTTTTATAATTATTAAAATATAATATATCATATTCATTCTTATACTACAAAATGATAAATTCTTGTGTACATGTAGTGTACCACCACCACAAACTAATGGGATCTTTTTTACCACCAAATCACATTGATGAAATATATATATAATAATAAAAATAATGTGTTATTTATTATTTTATAGCCATTTTGTAAATTTAAAATAATACTTACCATATTTACATAATGATATTTGAATAATAGAAATTTCACTCATGCGTATGTATGACCTACCATCTCTATGGTTTTACGGTATATCATTTTTAATAAAAATTATTCATTATAGGTATTAAAATTATTAATGATGTATAAAAAGTATAATTATTACCTGATTATTATAATATAGATGATGGAATAATGAAATCTATTATCATAGTCAACCTACCCATGTAATTTTTGACACATACGCTGAAAAAAACTTCTGAAGTGAAATTAAAGGATTCACTAATTTTATATAACACGGAATGAGATAAAACAAAATGAATTAGAAAATTGAAAATTTTTCTTAATAAAATAACTAATTAACATATATTTCTTGTTTAGTATATTAATGAACACACAATATGAGTTAGGCTCAAGGTACGTGACATTATTTTAAAAACATGGTTTTAATCGATTATTTTTAAACTGTTTTTTATCCACAAATAATTTTTTGAAGTTTATTTTATTGATGATTTAAATGGAAATTAAATATTTATAAATGAAATTATTCATCTATAATAATTATGCCCCGAACCCACGGTTCCAGATTTAGTGCTAAAAACAAGCTATGCATTTTTTTTATAAATGAAGGCATAAAAAAATATATTGGTTTATACAAATTCCAAATTTGTATGGTCTACGTTCTGGAAAAATAGAATACAACATAGTATTTATCAGAGTTGAAATAAAAAAATATGCCAACTTTTTTACTTTCATGCTAATTCAAAAAAAATAGATTCCAGAATTAAAACTTATAATAAAACTAGGAAAATCATTTTAAAATACATGATGAGAATTTAATTTCTGAGTAAGGGGGTTTAAAATCATTGAAATAACTTTTATGAAATCTTCTTTGGAAAATAACTTTTTATGAAATCCATTTGAAATTATTTTGATAATAGAATAGAAATAAATTTAGAAAATAATATTTAAAACTTTATTGAAATTTATTAAAATTTAAAATACTATACCAATTTTGAAATTACTTATGTTAAAAAACTAGTTTAAATATATTACAATGGTTTTTAGAGGACCATACACAAGATTTTGAAAAAAAAATACTATGATCACTTGAAAATTTTTAGGTTGTCTTGGGCCTACCTACTTACCGAGGGATGGGTTATCTTCCCAATTCCCTACAATATTTTCAAAGTTCAAGTGCATTATTTTATAAGAATAGTTTAATCGTGATTTACTTATATAAACATTCACTGGTGTTTTTATTTAAATACATGACACATGAAAAAGACATTTACATGTTTATATTTTAATTTATATACATTCATTAATATGAAATCTCTTACAAAATATTGAAACGAAGTTTCTTTACATTCTGTCATTAGTTAAAATACATGTAATGAAAATATAATTATTATTCATGTATCCTTTTATGCCTATAGAATCCACCATAATTTCTTTTTTTAATGAATAAATTATTTTTTAAATTCATTCATTAATGATTTAGTGAAAACATAACTATTACATTTATGAAATGCCCCAATTTATAATAAATGGCCATATCTTATAATGTAATTAACATAAACGAATGTATAATGGCTATACAAACATAAAATGATAACTATTGTTAAATAAAAACCACACAAAATAATAAATTTCTTATGTTATTATTTCCATAAAATCAATCAGATTTTATTTAAAGCTTTAGTACATAACTCATTCCATAAATCATCTAAAAACTAAAACCAACCCTATAAGTGTAAATTTGAAAATAATAAAACCATATATGAATTTGAAATATATATATATAAATCCTTAATAATAATTTTGTGAATTGTAAAATAATAATCCCATACCCAAATCCAAAAAAAATCATAATTTTATAAATAAACAAATAAACATTCCCCTATAGAATTAAATTTTCAAATAAATAAACATCTAAGAAATAATTTTTACTTTACTAAAATACATTCCTAAATTAAAAATTAATTTTAGAAACATAAATTCTTTTAATTTAATATGGTATAGACTAAATATCATATATTTATATTTAGTTGGAAATAGATATTAAAAGAAAAGAAAATAGTCTACCTTACCAATTTTCTGTGCAGATGAATGCTTTTGACTTATTCTAGCACCTGTTAACATTTCTCTAACTCTCATAGTCCCAAACTAAAATGGTGGGGGAAATATGAAATTTTAGCCTCTCCAGACTCAATAAAAAACATAAAATAAAAAAAAATCCACTACCTATTTTTATTTGCCTCTAACCAGCCTCTCTATCACTCCCTTATATAAACTCAACAAGAAAAATTTATGAGTTTATTTTTATTTCAACATGGGGAGAAATATTATTGCGTGAGTATTTTAGGTGTGAAATTTGAGATAAGGAAATAAAAAATATATATTTATTTGTTCAAATCATCCCAGAATAAGACCCAAAATATGATCGTAAGTCCATATGAAATAAAAAAAAATAGAAATACATCAATTGAAAGTAATAGAGGATGAAAATAAAAGAAAAATAAATTTATTCGTTGAATAAAAACAAATGAAATTTGTATTTTGTCTACAAAAAATAGTATCCAGATGTGAAGAAAAAGGATAACCAGTTTCATATAATCAAAGTTAAACTAAATTGTTGAAAATTGAGATATGGTCATTAAAATTAACTCTATAGATGTACCGAAAATTCAATGTATCAATCAGAAGGGGACAATAGATGATGAGATTGAATAAAAACTAAATAATAAGACAACTGATATACAAAAGGATAGATTCATTCTCCTACCTTCAAATCTTCAAAATTGAAAAAAGAATATGGAAAACAAAGAATTTAAATATACAGCATTTGAACCATTTCAGACACCAAAAAATATATGAACAACACATACTTGCATATTTGGATAGCACATGGAAGATCTCCAAAACTGAAGGTTGTTTACCCTAAAATCCCATTCCGAACCTCCACGCGACTCAGATATTTCCATCTAAAATCTCACTAGTGGTTGAACATCCTTCACTTGAACCCTGGCTACATTCAAACCCTAGATCTGTAATGGATCCCCTAGCTATGGTCGATCCAATTCGACCAAGTCTTGAACAACCTTTTCAAGTATGAATCTTCATTGGAACTCGAAAACTTGTTTGAGATCGATACTTATTCCAATGGAGAATAGACCACCACCTCTTGGCTCAACATGGAGCTCAGTTTTTCTGAAATAACCATTTCCATATTTTTTCAAACGAACTAGACAAAACCAATAATCTTAATTTTCCTTTACATTTTTTTATCGATTTAAAATATATATTTTTATATTTATCATTTCAATTTTCTTAAAAACTATAATAATGATTATAATTTATATTTATATTTTCATATTTTAATCAATTAATTTAAGTATTAATAATTTAGATTTATTCAATAATTTTCATAATTATCATTCTAATTTAATTTAATTTACATGAAAATGAATTTATATTCTAAATATAATTTCTTATTATAAAAAATCATAAATATATTATACATTGAAAAAAATATTAACATTATTTTAACAAGAATATTTATTTTAACTACTATTAATAATCTAATGTTTTCCCTTTATATGAAAATTTATTAACTATAAATTTAATATTGATTACTTTAATTCAAAACATTGTAAACCAAAATAATATATCACTTTTAATGTTTCATTTATTTATTTTTTTTGTTATAATATTGTATTAAAAATTATTATTTCATGAAAATTATATTTTTATAAATTTATAATTAATTTATATTACTTTAATATTTCATCATGTTTTTAAAAAGGTGACTTTTTTAAGAATAATACAAATAAAAGAAACTAATTTCATTTTGATTAAATGGAATCACATAGTTTTATAAAATATATTTTTTAAATTATTTATTTAAACTATAATTAATTTATTAATTACTTAAAAATTTTGTGATGTTACATCCTTCCCCCTTTAAATGAATTCAAACCAAACAATTCATTTTTCATATATATGAAATATTTGAATTTCCATCTTCATAATTAAGAAAAATATAATTTTTAAGGAAACCCTATGGAAAATTCTATCATGTAAAAAATACACATATAATATCTAATGTTGTCTAGACCGTTTCTCTTATACCAATTATAACTCCTCGAACCCACACATTCGGATTCACTGCTAAAAACATGCTATGTATTTTTTTTATGAAGGATAACTGAAAAATACACTGTGATTTATTGAAACGAGGTCCATTTTAAGTCTAGGTTCTATAAAATTCAACTATAATTACTAATTATCACAGATAAAATAAAAATATATGTTCTTACTTCACTTTCAGGCATGCAAATTCAAAACGGGAAGATGTCTAAATTAGAACTTCTAGGATAACTTTGTAAATCATTTTAAAACATTGGGTGGGAATTTAATTTCCCAATAAAGGGTTTTAAAATCATTAAAATACCTTTTCTGAAATCTTTCATTGAAAATAATTTTTTAGAAATTAGTTTCCAATTTTTTATGATAATATCATAATAATACTTTTAGAAATAAGTTTTGATAACTTTATTTAAATTACTTATGCTTTAAAATACTCTTACACTTTTGAAATTACTTACATTAAAAAATATCATTAAATATAATCTAGTGATTTATATAAAACATTATGTAGGTTTTTTAAAATAAATAATTGTGGCCACTTGAGACATTGAAAGATGTCTTGGGCCTACCCACTTACTGAGGGATGGGTTCACTCCCTAATTACCAACCAGGATTATAATGTAAAATTTTAGGATTTTATAAAAATACTTCAAGCATGGTTTACTTATATATATTTTCAAAATAGATTTTATTAAAAAAAATGACACATAATAGCAAACATTTACTATTTTTTTTAATTTCTATACATTAGTTCATAAGAAATCTCTTAAAAAATAACAAAACTAAATTTCATAACTATCAGTCATTACTTAAAATACTTGGAACGAAAATATAAATATCATTCATGTCATTTATTATTCCCGTAGAATTCACAATGAAAATATTTTCTTATAAAATAATTATTTTCTTACTACATGCATTAAATATTTAGAGAAAACTAAACCTGTACATGCATGAAATATAAAAAATTATAAGAAATGGTCATATCTTATAGTGTAATTGAAATACATGAATGTATAAAGGATTTAAGTAAATAAATTGAAAACTCTTATAATTAAAAACCACAAAAAATAATATTTTTATTATTTTTTTAGGTGCATGAAATCAGTTATATTTTATTTAATGTTTTAGTATATAACATAATCCATAAATCATTTCAAAAATTAAATCCCACCCAACAATGGTTTTTTAAAATTAATAAAAGAATATAATTATTTGAGATTTTTATAAAAGTAATTAATTATAAATTTTTTAATCATAACACTCTAATCCCTTACCCAAATCCATAAAATAAAAATCAAATTTGTTTTAATAAGTAATCAAAATTTACCTTATATATATATATAAATTTTCAACTAAATAAATAGTTTTCGTTATCTAAAATACATTCCTTAAATTACAATTAATTTTGAAAACATAACTTATTTTAACACACTTTGTGTAACATAATTATTATATATTCACATTTAGATAAAAAAATTAGTAATAAAATAAATGAAAAGAGTTTCCCTTACCAATTTCATGTGAACATGACCTCTTTGGACTTCTTCTTACTCCTATTGAAGTTTCTCTAACTCATATACTCACAAACTAAAACAACGGAGAGAATATAGAATTATATCCTTTCCAAACTCATTATAAAACATAAAAGAAACATAATAAGGTATATTCCTCTTTTTCCCTCTACCCACCCTCACATGCACTCTCTTATATTAATTTTCCATGAAAAAGTAATGAGTATATTTTACTTCCATCTAGTGAGATATTTTAATACCCATATAAGTTAGGTGTGAAATTCGAGATAATGATATAAAATTTATATATTTATTTGATCGACATGTACAAAAAGATAAATTGTTAAAAAGTACTTGAAAATCATGATTAAGGGTTTCATCCAACTTATTTTGGAAAATCAGGACATGGTTATTTCGGAGGAAATCATCATTGAGATGAGCTGAGAGGGAGATGACTGTTCACCATTTGAATATGGATTGATCTCATATGAGGATTCGAGTGACTATGAATATTCAATCTCGATGAGGTGGTTTGATACTCTAGAAAATAGGATCGACTGCGGTCTTGGGATCTGATGCTGATTAAGGGATGGAATGTTATCGGGGGTTCCTGCGAGTGTGGTTTGACCATCAGTAAACTTTTTTGGAGGCCAAATCTTTCTTTTACGAAGGTTCTGAATGGGATTTTTGGGAAAACCACCTTCTATTTTGGAGATCTTCCTCATGTCATCCAGATCTTCAAGTAGGTGTTGTTATTTTATTTTTTGGTTTCTTAAATAGATTGTATGTAGTGTATTGGTTTTATTTGTGTGTCATATTATTTATTTGATTTTGAATATCTCAATTAATTTTTCTAAATCTATCTTTTTGAATATTGGATGTCATTTTATGCGGTGTTTCATTGATTTTATCATATCTTTCCCCCTTCTGAATGATAATTTGTATTTTTTCACCCCGAAATTGATTTTTCTAATACTCGTATCTCAATTAAAAACAATTTCTTCCACCTTAGATTTTATGAAACCTGTTATCCATTTCCTTCACATCTAGATACTATCTTGTGAAAATAAATAGAAAGTTTTAATTTATTTATATTCATCTCATACATTGATTTGTATTTTGTTTTCTTCCACTCTTTCTTTTAGTCAATGTCCTATTGTTAATTATTTTTTATTTAAGAACAAATTAAGAACATATTTTATGTTTTATACTCATCATTTAAGTTTAGTTAAACAAAAAATACTTATCATTAACATTAATATTAATATTTTTGAAGCTTCATTAATTAATTTTTGTATTCATAATTTATATTTATTCAAAAAAAATTCATAATTATCATTATCATTTAATTTCTTATATAAAAAGTAAAGTTATATTGTAAATATAATTTATTAATAAAAAATTTCATAAATATATACTAAATTAAAAATAATATTATTATTTTTATACAAAAGTTCATTCTTTTAATTATTAATAATAATTATATTCTTTTTACCATAACTTCAAAAAAAAATTATTATATATACAATGAAGATTAATTTAATTCAAAACATGATAAAACAAAATAGTATATCACTTTTAATATTAACTTTAATTAATTTTATTTGTTAAAAAAATATATTATAAATTATTGTTTCTGGAAAACTATATTTTCACAAAAGTATAATTAAATTATATTGTTTTAATATATCATCATGTATTTTAAAAAATTATAGTTTGAAAAATAATTCAAATTATTAAAAAATTAATTTTGATTAAATGGAATCACATAGTTTTATAAAAGATATTTAAAAACATTATTTATAGTTAATATTATTTATTTATTTATTACATAAATTCTCTAGAATTTTACACTTTTTACATTATTTCAATGGTATTCAAAAGGAATATTTTTACATTTCTATATTGATTTTTTTGACAAAAGGAAAAAAAGAAATGTTCTATTTTAAAATATATAGAGAAGATAATTGTTCCCACCACCTTAACCATTATTTGAACATTAGATTCCATTAAATAATTTTTTGATTTATTAAATGATAGTCATGTATCCATTTTTTTATTATTTTGATAATATAAATTCGTTTTAAAAATAAAATCATATTTTTCCATCAGGAAGAATTTTTCATATGGGCTTAAATGAGTTTTTCAAGTGTTTTATGATGAAATGTCGAAAGACTAATTTTTTTATTCAAGCTATTTTCCTACTAAATTATTTAAAAATGGTTGTTCCCCAGTATATATCATGGTTGATATTGATATATATTATATGATGGGAGTACCAAGATAGTGCTCCATCATATTGGTTAATGAATATTTTTTTGTAGAATTGTATTCAAGGTCGACCATATAGTTATTCCATGTTGTTATAATTCTTGTAAGGGTTTTATAAAGGTTCAATGATAATGATATCCCAATGAAACCTACTTGACATTTCTATTCTTGCTAATTATTTTTCATGGAAATCAAAAAGAAATTCAAAATGGTGTGCTAAAATATTTTTATTTTTTAAGATAAATAATATTCTATTATTGGGAAAATGTTCTGTTTTTTTGAAAAATAATTTACCTGGGTTTTCTTAATTTTTAATGAAATAATATATTTCTGTATTTTAAGTTCCTCACTATTGTTTTATTTTCTCAACACACATTTTGAAAATATAATTCAGAGGTTTTAGGTGTGGTTAAAGGAAATGAAGAAGTTAGGAAGAAATTCACATAGATTTTCATGAAAATAAATCGTGTTTTAATTTTAAATGTTTCATATTATGGTAAAAATGGATACTAAGTTGAATTTTCCACATTTTATTTATATGGGGATTATATTTATGGGTTATGACTGAAATATAAAAAACTCTAAATCCAAATGATAATTGGGAATTTCAATAAGTTAATTCATGTTTATATCCACTTTAATAAGTATAGTAGAAGGATAGTTCATTTTTCACACATAGTGGAAATTAATTTGAACATATTATTTTTATAATTTTATGATACAGTTTATGTAATCAAGGAGAATGCAAGAACCCAATTTTTTCATACACTTTTTCTTATAATTAAAAAAATCATATTTTTATGCTTTCTCCACATGCACCAATAAAATAACTCAGATCTATGATATTTTTATACTACATAAACAAAGTCCTTGTTTTTATAGGTGTGGAATAAAGTATCTGAGTTATTAATTATTTTAATATGAATATATATAAAGTTTTATTCATAAAACATTTAATTTATTCATTGTTGTGTTCAAGAAAATATATTTTTTGAAAAGAATATCTTGTTTAAAAAAACTATGCATATTATTGTTTAATGATGATTAAAATAAAAAAAATATTTATTTATTAATTCAAGATTTTCTAATGTTTTATGTAAATTAATAATGTGAATGAGAGAAACAAGTATTTTAAAATTTTATTTTCAGATAAAACTATTATCCCATTTTATCATATAATTTTAATTAAATGTAAAGATATAAAAATATATAAATTGAGTTTAAAAATATCAACATCATTTTTTAATCTATAGAGTAAATATTAGGTTAAGATGAATTTTTTGGTTTTCTCTTAAAAAATAGGAAAATAATGAAAATAACAATTTTAATAAATAACATTAATTATTTTTCATTATTAGTATTTAATTGTTAATTAAAAATCAAGAATTATTTTTATAAAACAAAATAAATATTTTTTAATTTGTTTAGTTATTTTATAATCATTGTTAATAATTTACAAAACCATATTTTACATTATATATTTTAAATTATATTATTCAGAAAAACAATCTAATGAATTATAAAATTTATATATTCAAATTAATTTTTATTAAAAATATATTTCCAATACAATAAAATAAATTCCATTCATGGATTCCTCGTGAAAAAATAAAATGAATATTGATATTTTGGGTTTTCCTATAATAATTAATTTTTAGATGAATAGTGTAAAATATAAAATGTTTTCCTAATAAGTGCCTTTTATTACTTTATTAGTATATAAAAGACACATAATATTTTCTAAAATATAAAATATATTTCATGAAACTTTAGTTTATATTAATTATATTTTTTATATTTATAAAAACAATTTTTAACATTATAAAACTAATGTAATATTTTAAATCTATAAAAAATGTTCTTTATCTTTACATTTAAATAAAAATTATTTTTTAAAATTTAATTTTTCTATATTTTAATGAAAAATAATAATTATTTATTTATAATGAACCAATTTATTTTTTTAATCATAATCCTTGAAAATCTTATCCCATGCTTAAATTTTGTTATTAAAAATAACATTTTCTGTATAATGGGATTATGTGTTATGTGTTGTACGACTAAAATTACATTATCAAACTAATAAAAATTATATTTTATTAAAAAAATTACATTTTTAAAATAATAATTCCTTGATTTTTTTAACTTTAAATTAAATGTTATAAAATAAATTTATTTTTCATGGGTGAAAGTGGAGCTACCAAGGTAAGGTAAAATTAGGGTTATAGTTTTTTAACAAGTTTTAAAAGTTTAAAAAAATGAAAAATAGTTTTTATATTATCTGGTAAAGGTATTATTAACATAATATCCTCTAATAATCAATTATTTTCCATTTTATAGACGTTGTTATTGAATAATTGTGTGATATTATTAAAAAATAATGTGTTTTTAAAAAAATTCCATTTTCCTCAATTGTTAAATGAGACAACATCCTCCCAATTTCTCTTTCCATTACAAATATTTATCTCAACAAAATATGTGAAATATTGTTCATTAACACCATACCCATTACTTGTAATACTTTTTTTCAACAAAATATCATGCTAATGATCCTTAAGGAGTTACCCAATAGAGAACAAACCGTATATGGTTAGTACTCTCAAGCCAATATCTCCAGTTTTTTTCTTCTTCCAAACCCCTATATTATTTTTCAATGATTAATGTAATATAAAAATATCTAATATAAGTTTTTATTATACTAATGTAATATGAATGTTATAAATTTCCCCAAAACCATTTAGAAAATCAAAATCATGTCATGATTTGGTGTGGACAACTACCTCCATAATCAAAATGTTTTTTTTCACGTACTCCAAACGTGGAATTTGTTTAAAATTTATATAGGTTCTATTATATTATTAGAACTATTAAAAATTTGGAATGATAAAATATGATACTCTATATTTAATCTAAATAATAAAATATAATAGGAACATTAACCTCTTTAAAATTACTCTTTAAAGAATCTCTCATAAAATGGATCAATTTTTTGATAAACATTAAATATGTATAAGTATTGATATAATTGGAAAATAACTGAAACAAAACAATGAAATTATAAATATCATGTAATTATTTTATAGCTCATTTTTACATCGTTAAAAAACATAAATTGTTATGATGAAATAAACTCAACAACTATGTGTAAAAATAATTCATTAATGTTTGTCAAAAATAAATAAAAAAACCTAAACAATTAATAAAATTTTAAATATAGATGAATATGTTTCTAGAGTATATATTTAATGAGAATAAATTAATTATTAATGATTTAATGTTCATATGACTAAGTAAATCATACATGAGGTAAAATATCATTTTTACTAACCATGTTACCATTTATTTACACATTATCTTCTCATTATCCCTTTTTTGGTATCATTATTCACATTAAATTATAAATTTTTTATATATTTATCATTTATATATATATACCTATTTAAATATCCTATTCATTTTTTTGGTTATAGATGTTCTTCAATCCCTATAAAATTTCTACTATTATGTAAACTTAGTTTAAGAGAAGATTAATATTTCTTAGTTTATTTTAAGATTCATTTCCATTTAATGATTCCAAAAAATCAAATTTCAAAAATTGTTTTTATTATATGGATAACCCTATTTTTTAAATTATGGAATTATAGAAAGTAATATTCTTTTTAATTTACTAAAAAATATTTACTTATTTCATAAAGCATCTCCCAAGTGTGTCATTTTTTTCATTCTTATCCTTGATCATTCTAATCAATTTTATATATTAGAAATACATGTTCAAGAAATATGTTCTATTTTAAATTATGAATGATGAAAATTATTTAATTTCTTATTCTCATAAGATTCCATATAATTTAGAATAAAATTATACCTTTAATTAGAATTATGAATCCCTCTTACTTATCATGGTGTTGGTTATTCTTATGAATTATGTATGGTTTTATTCATTCATGTCAAACATATATAAATTTTTTTCATTAGGTGATCTCTTGGAATATAATTATGTAGTCCTAAAATGGATTTGGTAATTTTTTTTATTTCTTAAAAGATGTTATGAATAAGATTAGGGAGTGAACTAAATATACTATATAAATTCATCTATTATTATCATTATAATGTCTAGTTACCTATTAATGCATGGATTATTTTAGAATTTATGATTTTTGTCCTAGTGCTGACCCTTCACTAATATTTATGAACTCATGTCTTATATTTTTTCGATATATTTCATGATTCTATGAAATTATGAATTCCTTTTCTATTTCCATGTTTTTATGGTTATGGTCATTTATAATATGGTGTCATGTAATTCCGTTTGAATATCATATTATGAATTATATCAATGATTTTTCCCATAAAAATTATTTCTATATTACCCTTTTTATTGTGTATTTTCCCATGGGAATCATATTCTATTTTAAATAACCTGTGGGTGTTTGGAGAATTATGTAAAGTTTTAAATAATGGTTTAGTTTTTACTTTTAAGAGGACTTATTTATATGTATAATCTTAAAAATAATTATAATTATAGATAATAGGATTTTAAATTCTTGTAATTTATATTTTATATCATGAAATAATTTTTTTATGTCCTGGGTCTCTGTGTGTTATAACATAGAGGTGGTTGCCTGAACCTATCCGTTATTGTAGTTCTCTCTTTCCAAAAGGGTAAGGAAAGAGGGGGTTATTTTTCATTTAAAAAATATAAAAAAATATCATATACTATAAATACTAATGTAATCATATAATAGTTAGATAAATGAATTATAAATGGATAGGTAAAAGGAATATATTTCAGTGAAAATCTTTATGTTATATTGACAACATTGGGTTTCTATTATAGGATTCATCAGAATGGAAGTAAATATTCTAATATCTAGTGACCATAATATTATGGGAGTTTAAAAGTAATTTTGGGGAATGAATTAAGTTATAGTTTCATGAGGAAATATGATTTTTAAATTATTATTGAAGGGGTGGTGAGAGGACCCATTTATATGTTGTGAGAATGACATTTTTTAATGTATTTTTACATGATATGAAGGGATCAGAAGTTAAACATGACAAGTGTATCCAAAAAATATTATAAGTTTGTGATGTCGGAGTAAAGGTTAATAACATATCAACCACAAAATTATTATCATTCTTTAAAATGTTTTGATCCCCTTAAACCATGAATTATTTCTTTCTTGATTTAATATTTTTTTGTGGAAACCAATTTTTACCTAGCATAACATAATCTATATAGATAAAATAATTTATTAATAGATAATTTTTACCTAATCATTATAAATTTTAAAAAAAATTCTTATCTTTCAATTTATAAATTTGTTAGAAAATAATTTTATTAAAATTAATGTCTAGTATATTAAAGCAATGTTTTGATAAAATCGTTATATGAGTTTTAAAAAATAAAATACAATTTTTTAAACCATAGAAAATAATTTAAAATAAATATTTTTTAATATAAAATACTTTTTTATTCAATTTAATGGATTGTTATGTTTCTAAATCATATTGGCACACAAATTATGGAATAAAAGTTTCAGTATTAGAATATTGTACTTTTCACCAAGAAATGTTTTTTATAAGAGTATAAAAAATATAATTCTAAGATTATATAAAAATTATAAATATAATATATAATTTATTTTTATATATTTCATATTTCTATGTTCATAAGATTAATTTTTAAATTTAAATAAAATATATAAATTATAGGATATTTTATTTAAAAATTATGTAATTAAAAATATTGTTCTCTTAATATTATTTCTACTAAATTTATAAATTCAAATATGTAAACATATTAGTTCATATATAATAATTTTTTAAATTTTTTCAATTTAATATATTAAGATAAAAAATAGAACACTTATCAAAATGGTTATCTGAAAAAATAAATTATTTTTATTCTAAATATGTTTTAACAAATAATATTTAAATTAATTATTTATATTCTAAAGTTTATTTTTATGACTCAATTGGTATTAAAATCATTATTTGAATCATATAATATTTTATTATATTATTAATATATATAAACAACACAAAGAAACACATACACACAGATTTATTTATATATCATGTCTTAATACCATAATTTATTCCATTATGTGTTATTTCATTTTAAATTTTTTCATTAACAATAAATCATTTAAATATAAATATTGGATATATAAGAAACAACAATATCTGGATTGAAGAAATTTGAAACAACCCTGATTTCCATCCTTCCTTTCCAAATATCACGTTTATCCAGAATATCCCAAACCTATTTGATAGATTCTTGCAACTCTAGCTCTCACAATTGAAGTTCATCAATGCTTAGTCTTTGTTGAACTTGAAACTGGTAGTTCAGAATAAAAAAATGATGTCCATAGTTGGATGTGTTTGATAGGTTTATTTTTAGATCAGGGGGATTAAAATATTGTTCTATTTTTGGTCTCCATAAAAGTAGAAACATGATCATTTAGTTCATATTATATAGTGACTTGGTCCTGGACTAGTCATGTTCTACTCACATTTATGATGGTTTCTGGTTCTTCCTATTCTAGTGGACCTATTATTTCCATATGAATCGATATAATCCTACCATGGTTTTTTGAGTTAGTTTCCTTAAAATTACACACCCTTTCCAAAATAATTTCATTATTTATTTTGTAGGGAACCTTGTTGGTCGATATATACGTTCAGATAGTTTAACCAAGGATGTCTCCATCCACTTTCTCCATGAATCTTGGTGGAGGTCTATGTTTTGATATTCCTAAAAAAGTATATTTGAATTACAGTTGGGGATGAGTTTTTCTATACTCAAAAACTTCTTTTTGATTTATTTATGGATTTATGTTCCTCATGAAAGAAAATTATCCACTTGTTAGAAGGGTTTTAGCATGGGAGTTTTATCATCTTTTGGAAGTTGGGTGTGGGATTGGGTTGAGTGGTATGGTTTTGGTTTCTAGATCGGGTTCTAGTCTAAAGGAACGTGTCCAAGTTGTAGTTTTATATATGCAAATTAGTTACTCAAATGTTTCGTGCATATGATCATAAGAGGGAAGGTTTTTGGATGGGACCAAATTTATTACTAGCCATATAGCTGAATTGCTGATAATGGAAGCCAATAGACAGAATGATTCATGGCCATTAGTTCCTGATTCTAAAGTTATTGACATATATGACATATTAAAATATGACTTGGAGGGGGAGTGTGAAACAAGGTTTTTGGATCAAAGGAACACATTTATGGAGACATCCAATGAGGATGTAGTTGTGGTAAGAGATGGAGTTAGAGCACGGAAGTGTTGTAGGCTATAGCTAAAAGAGATGTAATGGATGGTATGAATAGTGGAGGCAGCTGAGGAAAGGTGAAGGAATAAAGAAGGATGAGATTGAGAGGGAATAATCCAAATGAAAAAAAATTAATTGATTTTAATTTATGTAGGTTGAAGGATCATTAAAGGAATTATGGGATTTTTTACAAGTTGGATTGGGAATCTAGAAAGCAATACATGTGAAAATCCTCACTAACAATAAAAAAATTTCTATGTACAACTTGGAAGATGATATTTTCATGAATGCTTTTGTGGATAGAGGTGATGATGTGTATGAAAGACTCAATAAATTCTATATAGAAAGAAGGGATAGAATGGAAGAATGGATCTAGGGAACAATATTATTTTAAAGGGAATGGATTCTAAAGCAAGAAAGGACTTCCCTAAGTTACCCATGATGATGGAAAAAATGTACTCCAAAAGGAACAAATTGATGAGTGAACCCATGTTTCATGAAAGGGGGTGTGAGGAGAGATTGATTTTTCAGAGTGAAATTTAGGAAACATAGTGTGGGGAGGAAAATGGATCCAAATAATGTAGTGGTATAAAGGTATTTCTAATTCATCAAAAGGTATTAACCAATAGTAATGTTAGGACAATAATGAATGATGGGGTAAAAGGGAATAATGGGACCTTGTCATTCACTCCAATTAAGAAATGTTAGAGGAGATATTTGAGGTAAATGATGTGAAAGAGGAGGTTGAAAGGATTGTCAAGATGATGATTCTATTGGAAACTAACAAATAATAATGTTTTTTGATTGATAATAAAAATTACATTTTGAAAAGTGAATTCAATGGCAGCAAGATTATTGTGGAAGAGTTTATCCAAAACTGGGACCATATGGCCTGCAATTTTGAATATGTCATCATGGATTTTCAGAAAATTAATTTCATTGATATCCAATATAATATTTAAAGATTTAAGAGCTCTATTATAATTAAATATGCTTTTAATTGTTTGGTTATTAATTTTGGATTTGGTTTATGGATTTTTATGAACTTCAATGATTTCCCTTTTTTTCCAAAAAATAGATTTGCCTAATATAAAAATAATTTTCATTTAGATAAAGGAAATTTTAGTCCGGTGGATAAAATTAAAAATTTTAGATTGAATCGTATTTTGATTATGAACTAATGATCTATTTATGTCTGGGTAGACGAAGACCCATTACATAGTCCAAATACCCAAGGATGAGTGGCCTATGATTATGGCTTGTATTCCCTATAAAATGTCTTTTGAGCATCATTGTATGTACATCAAAAGGCCTACATCATGCCTACATTACACCATACCTAAATCATACCTAAATCATCACCTACATCATAAATATCCATATAAGATATGTTAGATTCTAACCCTAGAATTTTTGATGTAGAATTATGGGATTTGCTACTTTGGTGCAACCCTAAATGAAAAAGTGTGAAAGGGTATAGATGGCCTCCCACTAGGGGTACCATCATGCCCATAGCACATATCACATTCCCTATATAATAAAATGAATTGGAATCACCATATGCATAATATGCACATCGGCTGAGTTTGGTGGGACTCGATCATGTGTTAGTTCCCACGGCGAGTGAGGGGTATAACTAGTGGGTACCAATCTTCTAATACCTCATGGCCCCATGGATTTTATTTTTCTAATGATATTAATAATTTAAATTTATTTTCTAATTGTTTCACTTTTATTTGATGTAATCATCACTTATGTGTAATACATAGTTTCATGTGAATTTGACGTAATGTTTGACAATGATTGAATAGTGTGATGATATTTTAATCTCTAACTTACATTATTTCTTAAAAATTACAATTAAATTACTTTTAACTAACAAAATACTATATTTTATAATTTTAGGTATAATGTTTATTTAACGGATATGATTCCCAAAACCATGGACATTACACTAACAATCAACTATAATATGTGAACTCCAAAATCCCCAACATAAGGGTAACCCTGTGATTTTATTAAAATCACATGACCTAAACAATTCCCAATGGAAATATTACTATGAATGATCATAAAATTATCATGAATATCACAAGGCTTCAATGAGCACCTCGAGAACCACTCATTACTCAAACAATCTCCAAAAACATCACTTTAAGTGGCTATATGTAACACCTTGAGATTTTGGAATACATTTCATTTTAATGGATAAATATGATGTATATTCTATAAAGTATGAATGATTATAATTATGTAAATAATGAATATATGTTATAAAATGAATCAAATCACATGGAATTAAATTTAATTATAATTATCAAATAAAATTTTTATTTCATAAAGGATATACTACAGATCATAGTGATCTATTTTGAATTACTATTCTATAATAATTGTCCATATTTTCTATTTTAAAATTTAGAAAATAATTCAATACATTAAACCTATAAAAAATTATTATCCATAATTTTTGAAATTGAATTCATATTTTAGTAATTAGTTTGACCATAATAATATTTGCATTTGATGGTAAAAATTTAATGTCATTATGAAAAACTAATTTACTAAATGTAATGACTATTTTATTAACTATTTAGTTTAACCGATAATTAATTATTTTAATGAAATATGTAGACTATATATTTAGTTATTCATTTTATCCTTCATTTTTATTTTTCATATGAATTAAATTGTAAAAAAATATGTTCATACTTAAAAAGAATTTTTATAATAATTATCTTTGTTACATTTTTCACACATTTTTAAAAATAATTTACACCCTTAGATAAATTTAATTTGATAAAATGGTTTCAATATTTTTAATCATAATGTCCAACTTTGTTAATTATTCAAATTTCATTTTTGTCACAATGAACATTAAATATGGTAAAACATTCACCACAATTATGGTTATAATGGGTTGAAAAGGAGATAAACTAAATTATATATATTTTAAATATTTTATAAACTTATCTAAAATTTAGTGGTTAGATAAATTTTGAAATTATAATAAAATTTTTATATTTTTTCTTTTCTTCATTAAACATTCATAAGAGTTGATTTATAATTTTTTAATGTATCTATTATTTAAAAATTTCTGCCAACATTACATATAAAAAGACACCTCATATCCTCCCTTCTTTATAAAATTTCACTATCTGTTTTTTCAAATACCTAATAAAATATCATCTAATAAAAACTAACCACATTGAAGTGATTTTTTTATTCTTAAAATACAATCCTAGGGTTTCTTAGTGAGATAAACAAAGAAATATTCTCAATAAATTGGAATTCATCTTCACCAAATCTACATTTCATTATTTCTTATTACACATTAATAAAATATTCAAGATCCATATTAATAATAGTAAATTATTATCACAAATATGTCAAAAATGATTTCTATAGATTTTATGTTCATTTTATACTTATTTTATATCATATGGGAAATGATACTATTTTTCAAGAGTATGTGTGGTCTACCACACCATTGAAGCGATTTTACTCATTTTTCATGTCCACTATACATGGATTGTAATATATATGGATTTATTGGAGTAATATAATATTTATAAAATAATTATTATTATTTAATATTGTATTATTATTTATTTTTCATCTTTACACCCATTAGAAAATTATCTTGTTACTCGTTTGTACATAGGGATTGTTATCTCCGTGAAGGGATATTATTCAATTTCCATAAACATATTTTGTGTATGGTTATAAATGAATATATAATGAAAAATTTGGTAAATATAACATGATTAATATTATGGAAATGACTAAATCATGACCAAGGTGCAATGACCAAAAATGAAAAAATAAAACATGCATGGAGAAAAAACTAGTTTTCACTATAATATTTATTTTAATAAAGAAAATTTATAAATTAAAAACTAGAAATTATAAGGGAATGATAAATTGTAATAAAATTATGAATATATTTTAATTGGTTTATACTAAATATAACATTAATATAAAAGAATTAAGTATAGAATACAATGAATATTTCATTATGGCGTAAGAGTTTATGATGTGATTTAATATATTTAATTGAGATTGTTTATTCATGAATCTATATAGGGGACTTATATGATACATATACAATAAACCCAATTTATTTTATTCTTAATAAATTATTGATAGTGTTTTAATTCACTTATATTTATTTTTGACTCATTTCTACTTATATAAGTCAAGATATTTTTTTAAGAAAATTCAATTTTAATTTCCACTTTTGTTGGAAAACATATTCTAATATATCAATGTAATTTAAGATGGTTTCAAGAAATTTAGTTTCAATGATAAAAATATTATTTAATTTAATTTTCAAACATATTTAATTTTATTTTCAACATTATAAAAGTGATATTACTATCAATTATTAATCGAGGTACTTTTGGACAATTTATTAAAAGTGTTAATGAAATATTGATTTAATGTTTACTAGAAAAAAATATTTCACATACATAAATAATATTAATTTCATTAAATGTTCCATAACACGTTTCAATCATTATATTAAAAAAATATTCTTGTGAATATTAAATAATTTTTCTGTTCTAATAATATTTAAGGAAATGTATATATTCCCATTTTTATAGAGAAAATTTAAAAGTCTTTTAAAGGTATTTTTCCTATATGTCAATATATGTTGATATATCTTTATAATACCTGGTAATATTATATAATTATCCCATCTGTATTCATTATTAGTATTTCCATTTATAACATTATTATGAAGTTTTTTTTAAAATAGTTATTTTTTCGTGGGTTATGCTATGATTAATTGATTGGTGTTTTTATCATAATGTGGAACACCTATGTAATGTTTTCATAGTTAAATGGCTGATTATATTAAATAATTCCTATGAATTTGGTAATTGTTTTTATATCAAGAGAACCATAATTGATAAAATTACAATTTTTTTTATTATTAAGACATTATTATTATGAATTTTTTCGATGCTTATCGTACAGTCTCATGGATTAGGACTTATTAATGATGATTTCTAACTGTTATGAGCGATGTGTTTGGTAATGATAATTTTTTGTTTCATGACTCCTGATTTCTGATCATTGAATAATTTAATATGATTATCATTCTTTTTATTGTGATCTCATAATAGTATTCTAATTTTATTCTTTCATATGACCATCAACAGATATATCCAATGTTTACCATTACATTGCATTTGACCTCACTTTTTCTCATGTTTTCATATTCTCTGGGTTATAAAGAATTTTTTTTTAAGTTGGAAATAACTAAAAAATTTACCAAGAGGGATTAAATTTGTGGTTGATAATGAATATATTTCAATAAATATATTCATAATCTATCTATTATTAAAATATACAATACTTTTAAGTCATACGATCATGAATTATTGTTAAATAAAATTAATATTCTTCAAAAATGATGCAATATTTATATATAAAAAGATCATTTGACCCAATGAAGTATTAGAGGAGGTTTTATTTATTTTAAGAGTTATTGTTATGAATATATTTTGAATATTTCTTATCATAACATATGTATAATTAAAGGATGTATAGGTTGAACATAAATGTATCATATGATTATAATAATGTGTCATAATTCCTAAAATATAATTAATTATTTTCATGATTATATGATTTCACAATCAAAATATTATAGATTGATACATAAACTATTTTTTTATATTCAATGGATATAACTTGTATGAATCATGATAAAAATAAATTTGTAGACAATGAAATGGAATTCCTTTTGATCGATCAAACAAAATAGTGTCTATAATGAAAAATCATGTTGTTATTCTTATGAAACTCATTGTTTCCATGAATAATGTTGACCTCCTAAATGAAAAAAGAGTTACCAATACACTATTGAATCTTATATGTGGCAATATCCATATTCATTCAATCGGTTATTTGAATTAAAATTTACATGTAAAATATCTATACCAATAAAATTATATTTTACATTCTTCCATATTTAATGCATGAGAAATTTTTCATGGTGTTATATCATATGCATGGTGAATTAGATCATTCATCAAATTTTCTTATGACTTTTAGGAAAGATGATGAAATTGACACCAAGGAATGGGATGATTTTGTGATTGAGTTTTTAGTTTTTATATTCATCAAAAACATCATATGAAAATAGCAATGTCACTTCTTTACCTTAAACATAAGGATACTGAATCTATTGTTACTTTTGAGGAAAATTCTACAAGAAATTTTTGTTATAGATCTATTTTTTACATCATACTAGAAATAAAAATTTATTTCTTCATGAGTGGATGAACACTACGTCCCCAAAAGGTGTTTAAAATAAGGAAAATTATTATATATAAATAATTTATCCAATGTGCTGTTCAGGTATAAATGAAGTTTATATAATAAAATCATTCTCATGGATTCAATATTAATTGAATGGTAGTGTTTTTATTAATGTATAATAATAAAAACCATGGCTGAAATAAAATTAATCTTCCTTTATACTAAATGTATGAAAATTACTTTAAAATAAATTGACTCAAATAAAAAGTTAAATGTTTCATGTGTTGAATATAAGGTTATCGAGAATGTGAATGATGAATATATATAAAGATAATTTCCAATTAAAATAATAGGTAAATGGTCTATTATATTTACAACACACAATCCCATTCTTTAACTACAATGATTATTGGAATTATTCCAAAATGTGTATGAATTCTAAGTTCAATGATGACAGTCAACATTCGAACCTTATTAATCCAAGAGATTTTGATAAATATCATGTGATCACAACCACTCATGTCTATTATGTGAAATAAGTGGTTAATTTTCAAAATAATATACCTTCAAGAACTAAAATATTTTATTGTATTATTATTCTGCCAACTCTTTTATATATCATGAATTTTATAAGGGTGTTAAATAATCACATAAAAATTTAAATATTGAATTATTGGTGAAAAAACTAATTATAAGAATATTTACTATAATGTTAAGATCTCCAATATAATATTTATTTCTATTAATTTTCCTCCCAAAATACTTCAAATTCTTACCCTTGATCAATTAGATGTGAATTTTGGATTTTATTGAATTTATTTATATAGATCTCATATCAATTTCTAAGGTGGGGTAATAACATTTCATATTCCAATTGAACCAATGATTTTATATTAGTGTGAGGTTGGATATTAACTTCAAATTGAATAAAATTATATTTTATGGGGTTTAATACCTATTCATGAAGGTTATATACCTTAAATGGATGGAGAGATACTACATATTAATGATATGACTATTTTATAAAAATATGAAAATTTATTTTAGGGAGATATCCAAATTATTCCCTCAACCCATGAATTTAAATTTTAATTATAAATCATACATACTGATACATCTATTGCAATGGATTCTTATTGAATAGACCTGATTGATTTGTAGGATTTTAAGATTAAAATCAATTAGAATCATGATAAGGGGTTCATTTATCCAAGTGTGTCACCGTATGATTAACATATTGTTTTTTGTTGTGAATAAATATAGTTCAATAAACCATTATATTAATTATCAATATGTTAATAATATTATTATAAAGGAAAAAACTCATATACCCCATTTTGAGGAATTTTCTGATCGACTTGTAGGTTCTACTTAATATAGTGTCTGAAGAATACATTGATCTATTTGTGGGAGTATTTATTTATGATATTCTAATATATTAGAAGAGAAATGAAGGTATTGAATATCATTTTCGGGTTTTCATGAAAACATTGGAGAGTGGGAATTTTTATTCCATATTTACTAAATATTGATTATGGATATTGATTTTTTTTCTTAATGAGACACATAGTTACAATAGAGGGTAGGTATATAATTGGATCCAATAATGCCAGAATTTATTGAAAAATTCACCTGAACAATGACGGTGATGAAAATTCATAAATTTCATAGGTTGTATGGATACTACTGATGATTTGTGATAAAATTATCACAGTTATCAAATCTACTAACCATGTTTGTGGATATTGGAGGAATGTTCCACTCTACATATGATTGCGAAGAAAATTTCATATTATAAAATTAAATTTAGGTTAGTTCACCTATTCTTAAACTCCCCTAATGTGAGAAAGGGTTTGTGATATATTATGATTCATCAATTAACGTTTTTAGAAGTGGTGTCATGATGAATTATGTGGTTTTAGTTTATCACTCATGCTAATTGATGGTTCATGAGAAGAAATACCCCACTAAGGATTTAGCAAGAGTATATGTAATTTTTTCTTTATTGATATAGTGATAATATTATTATGGACATTAGTTTTCAAGGTATATAGATAATAAAATAATAAATTATATATAAATAAATAATTTTTTGAATATAAATTAGGAAATATGGTTATAATAGATTTCCGGTTCATACATTACCACCATGGATTACAATGAAAGGTGGTTGATAATTCAAGTAGTAATGAACATGTTATTTTTTCAAGATAATGATTAAAATATATAATAAATATTTTTGATTATTAGAGTAAGGACCTAATAATTATAATGAAGTTATGAAGTTCCTATCTTTCTTAGATAATAGTTCAATTATCTATTTATGTGTTGATTTAAAAGGCATGAAAGGATGATTTGGTGTTACAAAGAATGTAAGAAATGCTATTAATCTTAGACATTATAATAATGTAATTATATGGATCGTGAATAGAGTGTGTGTAACTTCAATATACTTAATTAAAAATCTGGTATATGAATCTCATTGTTCATAATTATCAATTAATCTAGTAAGTCTGAAGATATACAGAGATCATAAAGATCATTTCTAGTGGGATAATATAATTTTTTATATCATAGAGTATGTATGTTAGTTCTTCATATGATATTAAGTTAAGTCTAAGAGACAAAATTATAATTGGGTGTCACAAACATTTCCAATCATGTGTTAAAATGGGAAATGAAAAGAACTATTTTATTCAAAAGACACCCTAAAAATAAAAAGAGAATAATTCTTTTTGGGATTTGGTTGATCTCCCTAAAAATCATCACATTTAATTTGAATAAATTAATATTTCTCTCTTGATTAACACTCTAGTTTATAGACTATTGATGTTCTAAGTAATTATTTTTTACCAATGTCAATAATATTTTATTAGGATATGAGATTTATATTTCTGTTTTTGAGAATCCATTAGTATGATTTTAAATCACAGTTTAGAATTTGGACCGTGTATCATCAAAAAATATATAATCAATATGAGAGGAAAATTAATAACCTTGAAAATATACTAAATATATTTATCTATGTAATTTAGTTGATTTTTGTATCAAATTATTTTTTGTGTATAAGGTAATTATAAAAATAGTCTTGATGTAAGATCTCGAATATTCTTTTTAGATATGATTTTTTTTCGGGTTGTTTTGAGGAAAAAGGAATAAAAGGGGTTTTTCTAAGTACATGTCTTGTACTTCTGTGCACACACCGTGTACTTCTCTATACATGTCCTGTGCCTAGCATGTCACATACAACCACATTTTTATTTTGTAACAGATGAATACATGGTTGTGTGGTGACTTGGAAGACCCACATAAGTCAGGGTCTGATTGATGAAACTATATGGAGTGTATTGCTAATAAACAGGCCATGTAGTTTTCTATTTATATGATATATTGTAGGGGGTCATGTCTCATATCTAAAGCTATCTTCATATCTTTGTGTTTCATACAGGAGCTCGCTTGAACAATTGACAAAGTCTGAAACCCTGATTCTCAATCCAACCTCCGATCGAGACACCATTGGGTGTTTTGGAATCCCATCAGTGAGTTATCAAACCCACTTGATCCATTCTTACTAATTCATATTATATTTTGAGTTATTCAAGCTTTGGATTTTTTTTACCTTTTTGTATATCTATGATGATTTAGGTCGATACTTGGGATGATGTTCAATTATACCAATAATATGACATTGAGTTAGGTGGTTTGGGTCTTTCGTTGTTTTTCTTTGGATTATATATGATAAAAGTGACGCATGTCCATAGTTTGGGTATTACATGACTTGGAATTTAACCCTGTTATTACCTGTTATGGTTTGATTGATTGATAAAGGGTCGATTCTTATGTGTAAGGTTAGATAACTTGTTTAAGGGACACACCATGGGTGTGTTTCCCTTATTTTTTTATGGAAGTTTGGTCTAGGTTTCTTTTAAGGTGAACCTTGTTTTTCACACGATTTTTGATTAGGATGAAGTTAAATTATATGAAATTTATGTGATATGTTTTGAAAATGATTAGCCATGTAGTAGTTATAGATTAAATGAGTTTCTTTGATATGATATTCACTCTATTTTTTCAATGGACCATGAGAGCCTTGGACTAGGAAGACTGAGGGGACTATCATATTATTTATAAAGGACTACGAGATCCTTGTTGTAGGTGATTGACCCGGGGGGATTAGAATATGAGAGCTTTCCTAGAGGGTCGTTATTTAATGATTTGATTCTATGTTGGACCAAAGGGGTTATACCATGAGATATTCCCTAGAGGTTTGTTATTTAATGAATTGATGATATTATTGGAATAGAAGGGTTAGACTATAAGAATTTTCCAGAGGGTTATTTGTGAATAGTTGAATTATTGTGACGAGTCTACCAAGCCAAAGCACATTCTTGGATTCGGTCTTACTTGATTGTTTACATGGTATTCCTAAACATATATTTTGTTACTTTACATGGAGGATACATAGATTAGGATAGATCCTAGGGTAACATGATTCAATTGAAAAATAATAAATTTTAAATGAATGTAATTGAAAACTGTAAGTCTGCTTAATTTTGAGTTCTTTCTAGTTTACTACTTCATTTTTTCCGAATTACCGGCTATATATATTCACTGATAGATATGCCAAGATATTTTCATGGCTAACAACTGGTATTCATCTCACACCATGTTTGGGTCATGCTATTGGACCCAATCATATTATATGATTGTAGGTATAGATAATGTCAAACTCCCTTCTTCATCAGGTACTTGATTGTTATTGGAGATGGAGAGCATGGGACCAAGATAAAGCTTTCTTTTTAGTCAGATTTTACTTGTTATTTCCTTGTATTGGATTGTATTGAATTTTTAGATTTTTTATCTTTTTTTTGTGCTTTCCTAGAAACATACGACATGCATCATTTATATATATATATACACACACACGCTCTAGTTGTTTTATTACTATCAATATTTTGTTTTTTACTTATGTTGTTTGGTATTACTGCTTCTTCTATTGTTTTATAATTAATTATACTCTGTAAACTCTTCCAAAGGGGGATTATTATCCCCATTATCAAAGCATGTCCCTCTCTTCTATTCGGAATTCTCTAGAATTTTGAGAAATGCGATTGAGGTCAAGTGACCAACCAGGTATGGGGAACCTTTGTCTGGCACCCAAATCAGGGACATTGCAAAGTGGTATCAGAGATGGTTTTCATTTAGTTGTCTTAATATTGGGATTCAAAAGACTGGGATAGTAAAAAATAGTTAGTTGGTAATATGTTTTTCTTGGTAGTAGGTACCCCATGTACAGGGAAGATCCAAGTTACCTTGAATGCTACAATTTTTATGGTTTTTCAATTGTTGAAGTTGATTTGATTTTACTGTTGGATGATACACATATATTGTGCTATTTTAATTAATATTATTTGAGGTTTTTTATATTGAAACTCAATGATATGAGGGTGTTCAATCTCATCCATCATCTAGAAACATACCAGATATCACATGTCTTTCATTACAGTCATGCCATGTAGGGTGCATTACAGATTTCATGTTGTTGTGAAATATGGTGTGCTAGATATGTATTCTCTTGTGATTGATTACATGATATAGATACCATCTATTTTGTTAAGGTAATGGTATATGAAAAGTTTCATTTGGATGGATTCTTGGCTTTGGTCCCTGAGGTGTTATGGGACCTCTTGGATTGGACTTTGGTGGATCATGTTTGAACTTTAAATGAATTCTGTTAAGATATCATATGAATAAGGTTTCCAAACATTGATTCACTGGAATTATGGGCTCTCATAGATCTAAAATTGGCATGCCTTGTCCAAATTTTAAGATTTTGGGGGTTCCAGAGAAGTTTTAGAGGCTTACTCTCTAGAAATCAAAACGTTTGATGTTATGAAAAGATGCCATGTGTTCTTCTGTTCGGGAAGAAATTACTTATCTTAAGTACACACCGTGTACCATATGTACACTCCATGTAGTTATTTACCATGTGATTTACTATGTGAGGAGAAACATGGGGTTGGTATATTTTGGGTAGAACACACCATGTACTGGGAGTACACATCATGTTTTAATCAACCATGTATCCGTCCGTCTGACTAATAACACGGGATGATGGAACTTTTGTTATATACAATGTTTTCGGAGTGTTCATGTTGTGCAGTGTTACACTAGTAGAACCTATGTAGTTCTATCAATGTATAAGTACCTAGGAATGAGGTAATATTCACATACACATCGTGTATAAGGAGAAACATGCCATGTGTATGGGGTGTTACACGAAAAAGATGGAAGAATTACACGCCCTTGTTAGGGCTTAAGGGAACACATCGTGTAGTGGTTCTACACAACGTGTAACCCTCTTTTGTAAAACGTTAATGGGTTTCTTCACCTATTTTGTTCTTAAAATTTTAATTTTTAGTTTTCATTAATCTTGTACAAGGGTGTGTGCTTGACCTTATAGAGTGATGCCACCAGGACGTCCTACGGTTGTACACCAGGAAAAGGGTGATGATCAGACACAATAAATGGAAGATCATGGACAACTAGTAGAACCTCCTATCATGCTCGTCTTGGAACTAGCTGTTATACCGAAGGATGGTGCTAATGCACAGTTTCGTGATGGCTTTATGGGGATAATGCAGACCTTTTAGGGAGCACCACATCTTACCCTGACTATGGAAGAGTTGACACGGGTGTTCTAGCAGTATAATCCTCCCACATTTTCTGGGGATAGAGGACCATAGGTTGTAGATGCATTCTTGGAGGCTATTTTTTCTATCTTAGAGCATTTTGATATTCCCCCTGAGAGGAGGGTGAATCTATAAAATTATATACAATGATATTCCTCAACAAGATGGTGGGATGTTGTTTCACAGGTGGGACGTCATCATGATATGGATTGGGAAGAGTATTAGAGGACCTGCTATGACTACTTCTACCATCAGTTGTTGGGGGCTGACCGTTCTTTGGATTTCATGCATTTGGATAAGGGTGAAATTTTAGAGATGGATTACTCTTCTTGCTTTACAGAGCTTCAGTGCTTCACACCTATTCTAGGGGGCGATGAGCTATCATCAGCTAGGTGATTTGAGGGTGGTCTCTAGCACAACATCAAATCACAGGTTAATGTTTTTAGGTTGACATCAGTGAGTGATATAGTAAATGAGGAGCTGATTATCAAGATCCATCTGAGGGATTTTGGAGTTGTGTTTCGGGTAAGTATTCCATCCAGGTCTAGTACTCCTTCGATTGATAGCATGAACAGTCAAAGGGAGCCTTTACGTGGTAATTCATATCGTAACGATGTATCTTCAGGTAGCCATCTGAGGTGTTACTAGTGCAGGAAGAGTGGGCACATGGAACCATAGAGCCTGCGATACCCAGTTGAGTGTCGATCTTTCAACAATATGGGTCATCTTTAGTATTTTTGTATGATGTTTTCACTGGAATCTAGTGAGAGGGTATCTATTATGAATCCACATACAAGACTAGGGCCACCAAATCCTCATCAGTCTGGGAACTGGAGTTCATCAGGCCATTCAGCTTGAGGAGTTTTTCATGGTCATGGTATCGAAATGATAGTTTTTCTTTGACAGTAGGGTGGATCAGCTCAGGGTATCCAATTAGGGTTGGAGGACCGTAGTACAGGTCAGAATTTTGGACTGATCATACTAAGTAGGATCAGGATCTTGGACCCTATATAGTTAGAGGTATGACTCTAGTTGCATCGATTTTAGCTACTGGACTTTTTGATATAGGGGTTTCACATTATTTTATATTTTTTACCATTTTAGAGAGCCTTGGGCTCCATATATTTACTTATAATGATGTTTTGATGCTAGGAACTCTATTGGGGATTTTGATTTCTAGTGTACATTAGTGCAATGAGTTCCCTCTTGAGGTTAGAGGGTTTCACTTATTATGGAACCTCTATGTCTTAGAGATGACATGCTACAATTTCATTCTCAAAATGGATTTTTTTGGTCTCATTTCAGGCCTTTTTTGACTTCTATTTCCAAAAGGTGAGTTTTACGTCACTAGAGGGAATATATTTTCTACACCAGGGAAAATGGAATGTCAAGGAGAGCATATCTAGACCCGAGCATCATGGGTTGGGAGGAATCATAGCCCATGTTTCTAGTTTATATTTGGAGGGCTATGGGATTTCACAGATGGACTTTCCTCCAATGGTGGATCATTTTAGAGATGCCTTTCCAGACAGATTTTAAGGTTTACCTCTGGAGCGAGAGGTGGATTTCTCTATTGATCTTGTTGCAGGAGTATCATTGGTGTCTATTCCTCAATATAGAATGGCTACACTAGAATTACAGGTTCTTAAGAAGCATTTTGAGGATTTGCAGGAAAAGAGTTTCATCAGACCTTGTACTTATCCTTGGGGTTCGCATGTCCATTTATGAAGAAGGTGGATCGTACCCTCATACTTTGTGTGGATTAATAGAAGATAAACTATTTTATGGACAATAATCAATATCTCTTGATGAGGATTGAAGATCTATTTGATCAGCTTTGAGGAGCCCAAGTGTTCTAAAGATTGACATGAGTTCTGTTTATCATCAATTGTGCATTAGATCATCAGATATACCTCTTACATCATTCAGATATGGTATGTTCTATATAGGTATTTGGTTATGACTTTCGGTATCATGAAAGTTCCAGCTATTTTCATGGAACTAATGCACCGAGTGTCCCATCCTTTCTTGGATTCTTTTGTGGTTGTCTTCATGGATGATATCTTAGTGTACTATCACACTCGACACGACCATGTCATAAATCTTGAGATCATATTTATTACACTGAGAGAGCATCAGTTATTTGATAATATAACAAATATCCACTTTTGGATAGACCAAATTCATTTCTAGGGTCATTTCATCTTAATATAGAAGTATGAGTAGACCTAGGGAAGGTGAGAGCAGTAGTCTCCTCAGAGCAGGCAAAGAATGTCTTTGAGGTGTGGAGCTTTTTGGGGCTGTATGGTTACTATAGACAATTTATTCAGGACTTTTCATGCTTAACTATTCCAATGATGGGCCTGACTAAGACGGGTGTGAATTACATATGGACAATTTCCTTGGAATTCAAGAGATAAAAGAGAGATTGACTTCAGCACCGATACTAATTTTTCTAGAACCGATTCATAGGTACATTTTTACTATGATGCATCTAGTAATGTGATGGGAGAAATGATTATGCTGGGTGAAGGATTCATTATGTACAGGTCTCGATAGTTGAGTCAAAATTGGAGGAACTACCATAGCCATGATCTCAAGTTAGTTGCGGTTGTTTAGGCCTTGCGTTTTTTGAGACATTTTATTTTGGGATAGCATTTTTAGTATACACATACCACAAAAGCCTCAAGTATACCTTTACTCATCATGATATGAATTTTAGACAGTGATGGTGAGTTGAACACCTTCAGTCTTTTGACATTGAGCTTGTCTACACGCTAGGGAAAGGAAATGCAGTGGCTGATTCATTGAATATGAGGACTCAGACACATGCAATTCAGTAGGTAATCAGGGATTGGTAGCTTATTTCTTTATTCTTTGAGATGCATTTTGAGGTCTACAATAAATTCGGTTAGACAATTCTTACTTCAATAGATGTTAACTCTTCTCTACTAGATCTAGTGAAAATGACGGAGATATCTGATTATGAAGGCCTAGTTATATGGGAGAGTGAGTCATGAGAGGACCCTACTCATGGGTGGACCATAAGTGAGGATGAGGCTTTTTATTTTCATGGGATCATATGGGTGTCATCATACATAGACGGGGAGATGTTGCCAGTTTTCATTCCTCAGTATGCGTAGTTCATCTTGGTGTCACCAAGATGTATCGAGATCTACATCATCAGTATTGGTGGCCTGACATGAAGAGGGATATAGCTAGTTTTTTATGAGATGCTCCACCTGTCAATAGGTGAAGGTGGAGCATTGATTCACGCTCAAATTTACCCAATATAAGAAGGTATAACAGTCCTTGTAGTCTAGCTTGGGTTGTCGAATCCTTAGAGACCTAAGAAATAACCTATAGACACATACATTCTAGGGATTGTTTTGGCTATGAAGTGTCCAACTTGGGTTGATTTAAGATGGTTTTAAATTAACTCTATGAGACTTAAGTGAATTCAATTTAAAATAATGATTTTATCTTAGGTTTTAACTTAAGGTGGATTGGACATATTCTCTTTTCAATTATTTCAATTTCTTATATTTGAGATGAGTTCATTTAAGGATATCAAACAACTTCATCACTTACTGATTTTATACCAACACACCATAATACTAATCACCTATACACTTGGAGTATAAAATTTAAGATCACTCCAAGGTAAAGGTTTGTATTAGCACTTGAAGTATGTGGACTTAAAATTCAACAAGGACAGAGATGTTTTAAAATCATCAAATTAAAATCTCAATTAAAAGAAGTGATTATAAATTAATGGGGTGATAAATAACATCCAATACAGCCCATTGCTACTCCCTTGGATCAACCCATAAGTTCGATATCCCTCCATTGATTCTATGGTTTCAATAGAAGCGGGAAGTAGACTGATGGGGGAGGAAATAGAGAAGTAAAAAAAATAATGAAATAATTATCACTCCACCGTTGTGTGATAATTTCAAAAGGTTTGGTGTGAATAAATTCACTCCTTGAACCAATGGTATCAAATTGATATTAATAACAATAGAATAATATTATAAGAAGAACTTTTATTAAGAAACTAAAGTTAATTGAACAACTTACATGTGAAAGACAAACTTGAGACAACAAAATCACAGCATAAGATTACAATGAATGGAATCTCAAAAGATGATAAACTAATCCACCAACACTTCCTTAAATATTCATTTAAAGAGGCTTGGATCGACCTCACAATACTACAAAGGATCCCACTTGAGTATGGTAGGCCTATGGAGGTGGAAATTAAGGTAGAGGAGACTTTTTCACCCTTGACCTGAAGTTACATCCTGCTTACTTCGAATGAACAGAGGTGCCTAGGAGGCCTTCTATATGGCCAAATTGGAGTGGTCCATAGAAGAAATAAATGAATATCCCGATATCACATATCCCTCTATAAAATTTCATCCCAAATTAATATGTGGTTTTTGAGATATGATTAAATTGGTGGGATGATTTTATGGGCCTCAAAATCTGCCCCTTGATTTTATCTCGAAATTGGGCTGCCTTAATAACCACCATATAAGCAGACTTAGCACTAGTTGATGGAGAAGTATTTGTTCATATATATTTATTCTCGCATCCCATGAAATTTGGGTTTCATTGGGCCTGTATGTTGGGCACCACATTCTCATCAGTGGGCAGGTGTCCAATCTTCCTTCTCTAGAATTTTTTGCATGAAATCCCATTTTGGTGGTCATCCAATTTGAATCGTCCAACCCTCCACAAGTATGAATTGTTCCCAATATAATTATAAAACATAAAATTAAATATGAAAATAAAATCAAGATAATTGGGTACTTTAAATGATGTTCCAAAATGTACCACATAATAGTGCATTTTAAGAAGGAATTACAATCATAATGAGAAATGATGTTCACAGTGTAAAATGTACTAAAATGGTGATTATGAATAATAAAGAACATTAATATTATATATATTAAAAATTAATATTAGCTACAATTATTAGCTAATCACACCTCCCATCTTGAGTTTTTCTAGTCCCGAGAAAAATATATCTCAACATTATGAAATTCAAATTCCCTTTTCCAAAAACATTTTAATACACAATGATCACGAAAAACCCTTATAACAAAAAATCATGAAACTCGTGAAAATATTTTAATACATGATAGTTTCATAATAATATCCCTATCCCACACCCATTCCATTATTCAAATTCATCTTCATATTTCATCCAATATCAATTAAGAGTGACGATGTTTTGTGCATCACATTAGACATGGGGGTTCATCTTTATTCAAGAGGTAAATGATGGATGTTCTAGGTGGAATCACAATATCAATATTAAGATGAGTTTTCAAAATTTTTTATCATTTTTTTTGTTTTTTTTCAATTTTTCCATTGTAACTGAAATTGCACTCAAAAGAGTCAACCCCTGTTGCGAGACTTTGCCGATGACTCCCAAGCTTAAAGAACATAGGGCACCAAGTGAATCCCACACACTCGAGAATCATCTCGAGATAACTCAGTCAAAAAAATTCAAATTTCAAAAAATAAAGATAAAATTAGTAACAATGGGTCAGACAACTATGGAGTCATGATCCCCAAGTTCCAAAAGCCAAGAATTAGTTCATTTCATTGGTCTACGTAAAAATTTATTGTTTTTTTAAAAAAAATATTGAATATTCCTATTAAAACTAAATTGATCACCAAAATGATGATATTTATTTTGGGGACCCCATGAACTCAAAATAATACCCCACTATCCAAAGGACGTGTGTTGTGATTCTTTTTTTATTTGGATGAAAATATAAACAATGAAATATCACCTTAGGCAGCCACACCTTCCAAAATCTATGATCATGAAATATATATGGATTAGAATTAGAATCAGGAAATGCTAAATTATTTGATATTCAGTTTCAATGTGTAGAATGTCTATTATCATGTTCATGGTTAAAGAAATTTTTCCTGCAATTAAGGCACACTTTTTTAATCATTCATTTTTGTTACACAAAATCATTTTTTTATCTCCCCCCCCAACATAAAATAACAATGTCCCTAGTGTTTAAAGAAAAGAAAATTTTGAAGGGGTTAGAGGAAGATAATGATAGTTCAAAAAGGAAATTGGAAAAGAATATCATGGAATAAAGCCACCTGGTGGTTGAAGTTGAAATTCTTACTAATCTCTTTTAATCCCTTGATCTCGATGTCACTCTGAGAATTCCCTAGTGGAAAAAAAAGAAAAACAAAAAAAACTATATATATATGTATATATATATATATAATAAATAAATTAAAATATAAGTATATATATAAAAATTATAGAAGAAGGAAGCACAATAAGCGGTAGGTTAGTCGTAAGAACGTGCCCATGACTCCCTTCAGTCCTGATTTCAAGACCCCGCAGCTTCACCGGTTGTGACGGGGTTTGCCCCACGACCTATGATGTGGCCTTTTAAATTTATTATTATTATTATATTTTTTATTTTAACCTACAAACACATAAAAATAAAATGAACTGATGATACAATGTGTTCTTTCGAAATTTTTAGGTAAGGTATTACTCAAGGATCACTCCATGTGACACGGATGAATATGGAGCTCCTCTTTCATACCCATCCATACTCATAATAAAATAACTAGTAAACAGTCTATTTTTTATTATTTTTTAATATCAAGATGATTCATCAATACTATTTAAAATATAAAATTGATTAAAAAACAAAATTATTGGAAACTTGAAGACAATGGGTTGCCTCTCATGCATCGCTTTGTTTAACATCGTTAGCCCGACATGGATCCTAAATCTATCAATTTTTTCCTAGTTCACAGGTTGGATCAGTTAACTCAACCTCTATTTCTGGTTTATTGAATGATTCAATGAATGGTTTTAACCTTTGACCACTGACCTTGAAAATGTAACCACTTGTGGGATCTTGAACCTCTACTATCCCATGGGGGTACACATGATGCACTATAAAAGGACCTGACCATCTAGACCTTAACTTTCCCGGGTTTAAATGAAGTTTTGAACTATAAAAGAGCACGAATTTTCCTGGTTCCAAATGTTTGACTTTGATGTTCCTAGATTGGTAGGAATGAAATCTAGCTTTATTGATCCTTTAATTTTTATAAGCCTCCATCCTTAGTTCCTCAAGTTCATTGAGATCTAATTTCCTTTTTTGTTTCGGCCAATGAGGGGTCATAATTTATTTTCATAATTGCCCAAAAAGCCTTATTCTCAATTTCAATAGGTAAATGACATGATTTTCCATAAACCAACCTATATGGTGACATTCCTATGATGGTTTTTTATTCTGTATGATATTCCCAAAGAGAATCCAAGAGTTTCTCGGACCAATATTTCCTAGAAGGATTGACAGTTTTTTCAAGAATATTTTTAATCTCCCTATTTCCTATCTTAGCTTGACCATTGGTTTGAGGATGGTATGCAGTGGAAACTTTATGAGAAATCCCATACTTAGACATGAGTGAAGAGAATGGACAATTTTAGAAATGGGTTCCTCGATCACTGATTATAACCCTACGAATTCCAAATCGAGAAAATATGTGCTCTTTAAAAAATAGGATCACAACATTATGTTAATTAGACTTGGTGGGAATGGATTCAACCCATTTTGAGACATAATAAATATCTAAGAGGATTTAGAGTTATCCCCTAGATTTTGGGAAGGGACCCATGAAATATATTACCCATCAGTCAATGATTTCAATAACTATAATGGGAGGGAATGGAATTTGATTCCTTTTTGTGATTGACCCTACTTGTTGACACTTAGGAAAACTGTGAAAAATGTGTACGAGTCCCTTGAGAGCGAGGGACAAAAAATACCACACTGAAGAACCTTAGTTGAAGTTTTCTTAGAGGAAAAGTGACCTCCACATGCCTCACTATTAAAGAATTTAAGGCGGGACTCTAGTTCAGATTCTGGGACAAAGCTCCTAATGACTTGGTCAGGGCAGAACATATAGAGGTATGGATCATCAAAAACATAGTTCCTAACATCAGAATGTAATTTCCTTCGATCTTGAGTCCCTAATAATTTTGAAATTACTCCTGCAACAATGAAGTTGGCTATGTCAGCATACCAAGGGCAGTCACTCACAGAGTATAGGTTTTCATCAAGAGATGAATCAGACACAGAAAGGTGATTTGAGTTTTCTTTAGATTCCATCCTAGAGAAGTGATCATATACAACATTTTCAACCCCCTTTTTTTCCTTGATAGTGAGTTCAAAATCTTGTAAGATAAGGACCCACAAAATTAGTCTAGCCTTGGCATCTTGTTTTTGGAAAAGTTATTTTAGGGCTGAATGATCAGTGAAGACAATGATGGGTGATTCTAAGAGATATGACCATAATTTATCTAAATCAAATATGACATTAAGAAACTCTTTTTTAGTGGTGGTGTAGTTGATTTGGGCATCATTTGTGGATTTTCTTGCATAAGCAATGACATAAAGAGTTTTATTGCAACATTTTACTAACATAGCTCTGAAAAAAAGTCACTACAATCACACATAAGTTCAAAAGGGAAGTTCCAATTTGGTGATTTAATAATGGGAGGAGAGGTGAGAAATGATTTGATGGTTGAGAATGAACCCTCACAGCTTTCTGTCCCAAAAAATGGAGCATCCTTTACTGGGAGATCACAATGGGGACAGGAGATTGAACTAAAGTCCTTGATGAATCTTCTATAGAAACCAGCATGTCCTATGAATGAACTCACTTCTTTAATAGTTATAAGTGATGGATGGTGACTAATTATGTCAACCTTTTCTTTATCAACATCACTCTCCCTACCCGAGACTATATGGCCAAGGACTAATCCATGTTTAACCACGAAATGGTATTTCTCCCCGTTTAGGACAAGATTCATTTCTTCACACATGGACAAAACTCCCTCCATATTCCTAAGACATCCCTCAAATGTATCCCCAATGATAAAGAATTCATCAATGAATACATCTAGAAAATTCCCTACCATGTCTGAGATATTACCATCATGCACTGCTGGAAGGTTGCAAGGGCATTGCATAACCCGAAGGGCATGTGTTTGAAAGAAAAGTTGTTGGATGGGCATGTGAATGTATTATTCCCTTGATCCTCTTGGAAGACCTCAATTTGATTATACCCCGAGTACCTATCTAAGAAATAGTAGAAGGCATGACATTCCACTCTCTCAAGGACTTGGTCAATGAATGGTAAGGGGAAATGTTCCTTCTTGGTGAATGAGTTTAGCTTCGTATAGTCAATGCAGACCCTTCATCCACTACTCTCCCTTGTTGGAAGAATCTCTCCATCCTTTTTTGTTATCACTATTATTCATGCATTCTTGGGAACAAATTGTATTGGGAAACCCCACTCACTCTCAGCTATGGCATATATGATACAAACGTTTAAAAAATTCAAAAGTTCTTTTCTCACTACTTCCAAGAGATTAGGATTGAGTCGTCGTTGAGGTTGATGACATGGATTTGAATTAGATTCCAGAGCAATCCTATGAGTCCCAATAAGTGGGATAATCCCAAGAATATCAAATAGGGTCCAACCAATGGAATTATTATGTTTCTCAAGGACATCTAGAAGAATCCTCTCATTATTGGATTCAAGAGATGAAGAAATTACAATAGGATGTGTTTCATGTTCCCCTAGGAAGGCATACTTCAGTGATGCAAGAAGTTCCTTCAATTCAAGATCAGTTTGGTTCAGAATTTCAGCAGAATATTGGGACATTGAATCAAGATCAATTTTGTTTCCTAATGTTTTAGATAGGATTTATTCCCCACATGTAGAAGTTTCATCTACTAGATTGGATTGATCAGATTTAGGGAAATAAGTTGCAGTGGTCTCCATAAAAGTGGTTTTAGGAAAGGTTTCACTAATTTTTGGACCTAAGACTTCATCATAAGAGAAATTTGAAAATTATTCAAGCCAAAGAGATAAAATTCCTTCATGTTAACAAAGTAAATTAATCTCATCCTGACTTAAACATCCATCAAAAATTCCTTGATGTTTTATGGATTCATTATCAATGATTCTTATCATGTTTACTTCATGAAGGTCATCAGCATCCCCTATTTGTGAGCTTTCATTATAGATGTTCAAGTCTAGACTCTTGTTTCCAAAGGTTATTATCATGTTCCCATTTCAAACTCGGATAACGGAGTTGATTGTTGCAAGAAAAGGATGACCAAGGATGATTGGGGTTTGTTCCTTATTTCATACGTTTGGATAGTTCTCAAGGAAAGTGAAGTCATTGGGGTAGATGAATTTTTCAACATATACCAAAACGTCCTTTAAAATCCCCTTGGCAACCCTAATGTTATGATCAGAAAGTTGAAGTGTGACAAATGTGGGTTGGATTTCTTCTAGGCCTGACTGGAAATACACAACATAGGGGACGATATTGACACTATCACCTAGGTCACATAAGGCCTTGAAAACATTTCTCTCTCCTAGTTCAACATGATGTAATGGAAACCCGGGTCTTTCAACATAGGAGGAATGGTCCCTTGAATGGTGGTACTCACATTTTCAGGCAAAAGTACTTGGTTTTTATGTGAAAATTTTCTTTTAAATGTGCATAGTTCCTTAAGATATTTTGAGTATGTAGGAACAGGTTGAATGGAATCTGGAAGTGGAATGTTTAATACGACTTGTGAGAATATTTCCGTCAATGTTTCATTCAATTCAAGCTTGGTTTTCCCCCCATACGTTGAGGAAATGGTGCAGGTTGTGGGGTTTTGTTGAAGAGCTATTTATTTGAAAATTTTATCATGTTTTTCAGTTTGATCGTTTGGTTTATTTGAATTTTCATCCAAGTTTTAATCTTTATATGGGTTCTAAATTAGTTGATTAGGTTTTCAATTGATTTCCCACTTCTTAAAACATTCCCTACCTTTAGTTGTTCAAGAGATGTTTGAGTGAAACTTGACTCTCCCCTTAAATTTGAGGATGGTACTTCTTGAGTAGGCATGGGTGACTTTCAAGTTTTGATGGTTTTAAGTTCTTGTTTAAGGTAAGAGACTTCAAAGTTCATCCATTCTATTTGATTACACAGTTGTTCTAGTAGGATGTGTGGAATAGTTTGGTTTACTTCTTGAGAAGGTTGGTTTATCCCAGGGGGATTTTTTGGAGGTGGGATGGTTTGTTGAAAATGGACATGTGGCTATTGGTATTGGATATTTTGGTTTTTTAACTAGTTATGTGTTTGGTAGTTCTGATGGGGGTTAGGATTTTGTCCATATGGTTGGCTAGGTTGTTGGTTATCTTTCCAACAGAAGCCTGGGCGATCATTATACTATCGGTTGAAGGTGTTTTGGTATTGAGGCTTTTGAAAGTTCAAGGAATTTACATCCTCTGGGGTTCCTCAAAAAAGAACATCCTTGATGGATGTAATGTTTGGGTAGTTTTCTATCTTATGGTCATGTTTTTCCCAAATTGTGCAAACAGGGTCTATAGTTTGGATTTTATGGACATTCCTAAGGTCTATCTCTTCAACCGTCATAGAGAGTGATGTGAGTTTAGTCCTAAGGATTTACTCTTCTCTAAGTGTATGAATTCCAGTAGTTTTTGTGGCTTTTCAGATTAAGGTGAAGTTCCCCGTGATTGGTTTTGTTCATCAAGTCTTTCTAGATACTTATAAGCATCATTTGGGGCTTTGATTTCAAAGGTTCCATTACACATCATGTCAATGAAGCATTTGTTCCCCGGACCCAACCCTTAATAGAAAATTTTCACTTGTTTGGGAATAGAAAAACCATGGTGTGGAACCATGTTTAGAGTGTCTTTGAACCTCTCCCATGTTTCATAGAATGACTCTCCCCATTTTTCAAAAAAGTTTTGGATACTCTTTTAAAGTGGAATTGTTTTGTGGTGGGGAAAGTATTTTTTGTATAATTCTCTTTGTAGTTGGTCCCAAGAGTTTATGGATGATGGTATCAAATTTTTTATCCAATTTTTAGCTTGATAATTTAATGAAAAAGTAAATAGCCTCAACATAGATTATTTTAGTAGATGTGTGGGACACATGGTTTCTACAATGACATTGAACTCTTTAACAAGAAGGCAATACATCTCAGACTCCATTCCGTGGAATGTGGGAAGGTGGTTTAAGACATGGGGTTTAAAGATGTAGTTAGAATCTCCTAGAGAATGCTTTCTAATTCATGAGGGAGAATTGGTCTATGTAGGTGTGAGGTAGTCATTCATGTTTTGATCTACTTTATTCCCCAAGTTTGGAGCTGCCTCCTTTAGATTTCCATTTTGGTTTCCACCCGGGTTTATGAGTTGGTTTCATTGAAGACCTTTCATTGAAATGGGATCAATTTTGATCTTTGTAGTATCAAGAGGATTGGGATCTAATGGAAACAATACCCTAGGTTCACTTGACTCCCCAACCCTAGGAATTTCCACCCTAACTAGATGGGTTGATTGACAGCGGGTGTATGCGGACATGCGCCAAAAGAAAAATAATGAGAAAGGGACAAGATAAGAGATCTTGGGTGAGAATAGAATAAATTGGGGAGAATAGAATGGGTGTTGAGATGACTTACTTTGTTCCTAGGCAACAGTGCCAAAATTTTGATTCATGCTAAAATTTACCCGAGAGAAGAAGGTAGAACGGTCCTTGTAGTCTAGCTTGGTTTGTTGAATCCTCAGAAACCTAAGAAATAACCTATAGACACGTACATTCTATGGATTGTTTTTGGATATTAATTGGCCAACATGGGTTGATTTAAGATGGTTTTAGTTGAACTCTAATATAATTCAGTGAATTATATTTAAAAGAATGAGTTGATCCTAGGTTATCACTTGGGGTGGATTGGACGTATTCCCTTTTCAATTTTTTCAATTTCTTATATTTGAGATGAGATCATTTAAGGCGATCAAACAACTTCATAACATACTGATTTTATACCAATACACCATAATACTAATCACCTATACACTTGAAGGATCAAATTTATGATCACTCCAAGGTAAAGGTTTTTCTTAGCACTTGATGTATGTGGACTTAAAATTCAACAAGGAAAAGATGTTTTAAAATCATCAAATAAAAATATCAATTAAAAGAAGTGATTATACATTAATGGGGTGATATATAATATCTAATCCATCTCGTTGGAACTCCCTTGGATCAAACCATAAGTGGTTTATCCCTCCATTGATTCTATGTTTTCAATGGAAGTGGTAAGTAGACTCATGAAGGAGGAAATGGAGAAGTAAAAAAACAATGAAATAACGATCACTCCACCATTGTGTGATAGTTTCACAAGGTTTGGTGTGAATAAATTCACACCATGAACCAACGGTATCAAAGAGATATTATGAAAAATAGAATAATATGAGAATAAGAACTTTTATTAAGGAACTAAAGTGAATTGTACAACTTACATGTGGAAGACTAACTTGAGACAACAAAATCACAGAATAACATTACAATGCAAGGAAGCTCAAAAGATGATAAACTCCTTTTCCACCGCTATCTCAAATTGAAATTTGAAGAGGGTTGGGTTGAGCTACCATTTGAACAAAGGATTCCACTTGAGTATGGTAGGACTTGGGTGGTGGAAAGTAAGGGAGATGAGACTTTTCCACCCTTGACCCGAAGTTTCAGTCAGCTTGCTTCCACCGAACAGAGGCGCCTGTAAGACCTTCAATATGGCCGAATTGGAGTGGTCCATAGAAGAAACAAATGAATATTTTGATATTCCCTATCTCTGTATAAATTTTTATCCCAAATGAATATGTGGTTTTTGATATATGATCAATGTGGTGGGATGATTTTATGTGCCTCAGAATCTGGCCCAGAATTTTATCTCCAAATTGGGCTGCCTTAATAACCACCATGGATGCCGAATTACCATTGGATACGACAAAATTATTTGTTACTATATATTTATTCTAGAATACCATGAAATATGTTCTTCATTGGGACTTTATGTTTGGCTCCACATTCTCATCAGTGGGCAGGTGTCCAATATGCCTTCTCCAAAATTGATTACATGAAATCCCATTTTGGTCGTCTACAAATTTGAATATTCCAACACTCCACAAGTATGAATTGTCCCCAATATAATTAGAAACCAGAAAATTAAATATTAAATTAAAATCAAGATCATTTGGTACTTTAAATTATTTTCAAAAATGTACAACATAATTGTGCATTTTAAGAAGGAATTACAATCATAATGTGAAATGATGTTCAAAGTGTAAAATTCACTAAAATGGTGTTTATGAATAATTAATCACATGAATATTATATATATTAACAACTAATATTAGCCTCAATTAGTGTCTAATCATTCATCAATGACCAGCATGTCTATTACAACAGTTGCCCATTCTCGAGTGGAACTGGAATGATGTCATGATGGATTTCGTAATGGTTTTCACAAGGTCTCCTCAAAGAAATGATGTTGTATGGGTTGTTATTGAAAGAGTCACGAAGGTTGTGCATTTACTACCAATCAAGGAATCTTTTTATGTTTTTGTTCTTGGAAAGTTTTTCAATTTAGAGATAGTTAGTTTTCATAAGGTTACGCACTCTATCGTTTCAGACAGGGATTCCTAATTCACTTCTCATGTCTGGAAGGGACTACAGAGGGAATTGAGTACACAGGTACTTCTAAGTATATCTTACCATCCCTTGAAATATAGCCAGTTCAAGAATATGATTCAGGTTTTGGAGGACATGATTTGAGCATGAGTCTTGGATTTCAGGGGATCATGGGAGAGACACATAAACTTGTTATAGTTTTCCTGCAATAATAGTTTTCAGGAAATAATTCAGAAAGAACCTTATGAGGTTCTGTACTCTAGGCCATTTTGATCATATCTATGTTGGATGGAGGCCAAATAGGCACCTATACTAGGACCTTGACTTGTTTAGGAGACAACTGAGTAGATGTAGTTGATTCTGAAGGGGACGGCTACTACATAGTCTCGCTAGAAATTTTATGTTGATCAACAGAGATGACCTCTAGAGTTCGAGGTCAGAGATCAGATTTTCCTACATGTCATGCCAAGGTTGGGACATAGGAGGACTACAATAATGGAGAATATTTCATCGAGATATGATGGTTCATTTGATTTTTTGGGTATAATCAGTCTGTTTTCATATCAATTGTAGTTACCTCAGAGATATCAATCTATGCATGGAATATTTCATGTTTATCAGCTACATCGTTACTTTTCAGACATGTCTCATGTTTTTTGACCTAAGGTGGTTTAGTTTGATGTTGATGCATAATTCAAGGAGTAACCTATTCAGATTATGAATCGTATCACGAAGTTTCTCCATGGCCAGTTTGTTCCTCTAGTATGGGTGATACAACAGCCCAGGTGAGTGCATGAAGAGTCTTGGGAGAGGGAGGCTGATATGTGATCGTAGTGGTCATAGCTGTTATCTGATCCTTCTTCACCACCCTTATAATGGAAATTGGGTATGAATTTATTTAAGGGGGAAATTTGGTAAGAACCCATATCTTCTATTTAGGTACATATCTTATATTCAGGTTTTTTATGAAAAAGAAATAAAAGAGGATTTTCTATGTATAGGACATGTACTTCTGGGTACACGCTGTGTACCTTACATGCGACATATAGTCAGGTTTTTATAATCTAATGGTTGAATACATGGTCTTGTGGTGACCTAGAAAATCCACTTAATTCGGGGTCCAATAAAGGCAACTACATGGCATGTAGTGTTAATGAACACATCATGTAGTTTTCGTTTTATTTGATATATCAGAGTGGGGTCACGTCTCATATCTGGAATCATCTTCTTCTCTCTATGTTTCATATAGGATCACTCCAAAACTACCTACAAATTATGAACCCCTGATTCTCTGTCTGAGCTCCAATCAAGACACCTTTGGGTGCATTGGTATCCCACCAGTGAGTTCTGAAACCATATTGACCCCTTCTTCTTAATTCATCCTATATTGTGAGTTATTCAAGGTTGGGATTTTTCACCTACTTGTAGATCTATTCCAATCTAGGATGATTAAAGGACCGATGTTCAGGTATACCAATCATACAAGATCAAGGTAGGCGTTTTGTGCCTTTAGTTGTTTTTATTTGGATTATATATGCTAAAATTGCCACATGCCCATGTTTTAGTTATTGAATGATTAGGAATTTTATCATGTTATTACCTTCTATGGTGTGATTGATTGATAAAGGGTTTTCTATTATGAATATGGATATATACCTTGTCTACGGTATACCCCATGGGTGTGTTTCCCTTGTTTTATTATTTATGACCATTTATTCTAGGTTTCCATTTACGTGTACCTTTTTTTCCATGCGTTGTTTGATTAGATTGATGTTTTATTATATAAATTATTTGTAATATACTTTGAGAATGCATATAAATGTAGCAGTTATAGATTATGTTAGCATCTTTGATATGATATTCATGATATTTTTTCCAATGGACCATGGGAGCCTTGCATAAGGAAGACTGATGGGACTTCAAAATTAATTTAATAGGATTGTGAGAGCCTTGGTGTTGATTATTGACCCATGGGAATTAGACTCTAAAAGATTTCCCAGAGGGTCATTATTTAATGAATTGATGCTATATTAGAGTAAAGGGTTCAGAATGTGAGAGCTTTACCTTAAGGTTGTTATTTTATGAATTTATTCTATTATTGGAACAAAAGGGTTAGACTATGAGAAGTGTCTTAGAGGCTCATTTTTTTAATAATTGAATGATTATGATGAGTCTACCAAGCCAAATCAGAATCTTGGATTTGGTCGTACTTGATTGTTTATATGGTATTCTGAGACAATTTGTTTTGGCACTACACAGGGGATACATATCATAGGCTAGATCCTAGGGTTACATGATTCAACAAATGAATAATAAATTTTAAATGAATATAATTGAAACTGTTGGATTGTTTACATTTATGTACTTCCTAGTTTATTGCATCATTTTTTAATATTACCTGCAATATATATTCACTAATAGATAGGTAAATATCTTTTGGTGGTTTCCTACAAAGAATCATCTCACACCCTGTTTGGGTCATGCTTTTGGACTCATACAGATTATATTATTGCATGTATAGATAAGGGAAAGCACCATTCTTCATAGGGTGCTTGATTACTATTGGAGATGGAGATCATGAGACCAAGATGAGGATTGTGATGCTATTGGACTTTACTTACTACTTCTTTGTATTGGATTGTATTGTATTTCCATCTTTGTGAACTATTTTAGCTGATTTTCTAGACACATATGACCTGCATTGTTAATATATATATATATATTCTCCAATTGTATTATTACTATCAGTCTCACATTCTTTACTTTTGTTTTATGGTATAAGTGCTTCCATTACTGTCTTATTATTAATTCTGCTATGTATACTCTACTAATGAGGGAATGGTTTCCCTATTATCAATACTTTGCCCTCTCTACTTGTCAGTAGCCTCTATGATTTGAGGAAATGTGCTTGAGGTCATGTGACCAACCAAGTATGGGGCACCCTTGGGTGGCACCCGAATCTGGGACGTTACACCTGACATTAGAATTATGATGGATACTTATGAATCCCTATAGGGAAATAATTTCCTAACACAACTGAATTTCCATAAAATCGAATATTTAATGATATTAGGATTTAATATGGCTTTCATAATACTTAGGAATTTTGATTCATTCAGTATTATATCAAAGTATCTCACAGTTGACAGAAATATTTTTATTACAATGATCGATAACATCTTGAGTAAATATTTGTGATATGTTATTCCTCTAAATATCTATAGAGAGTAATGTTATTAGATATGGAATGAAAGGGAAGTTCTGCACTAGATATATCTTACAATATGATATTCTATATAACATTTCAATGGATTTATTAATTTTATTCCATCATCAAAACTACTCCCAAGTTCACAATGTGTTCCATATATCTCTTTATCGAACATATGTACTAGACCTATCACATTTTCTAAAATCAATGGATAATTAATTTTAGCATAAAATTTTTATGAAGAAACACTGTTTGAAATCTTAGTCCATTAAACAAGGAATAATGATGGATCCATGGATGATATTAATCCCACTCCTGGGATATCACACAGGAAACCCTAATTCAAATCTTTGATCCTTCACTGATTCTATTACTAGAAGATATATCAATAAATATATGCCTCGTGTGTGTATTTTTGTTTCTAGTGACTTATTAATAGAGACACAAGGGTAATATTGTGACTTCTTCTCATATAATGAGGAAAAAAATCTCTCTTCAGATTCACATTTTTTTTCTTGTCAGGAAATTCATTAGGCATGGATTGTGATGGATTTACTTTGGAGACATCCTGATGTAATTTCTTTTATGGGTTTCTATATAATCTTGTTATATTCATCCAATGTAATTTATAACCTCCCTAATGAAAACGAGTTCTATAGAATTTGGGTGATCTTCTTGTGGGTTTTTTTGGGGTTATTCTCTGAATTTTATAAAATGGACCCAATATATTGCTTCATACACTGTGTCTCTTAATGATTTGATATGGCTTCATTTCCTTGGATTACCAGTTCACCTATTTGAATAGCCTTCCATTTTTCAATTTAAAATCTGAATGTAAATCCTATAATTATAGACTATAAGATGAGAAATATTTACATACCATTGATTTCAAGGGTTTGTGTTGATATTTACATTTTCCAATCACTCCCATCTCAATTATTAATTAAAAATAGAAATTATTTTTAATTGGAGGATGTGGTATATGAAAACCTACCCCAATACTGAAGTATATTCATTAATAATGGAAATTATTTGAGGGACTCTGGAAATAGGGAATTATGACCTCTAGATCATAAATTGACATGGGTTGAAAATGAAAAACTATAGCTAGAACCAGAAAAATTAAATGATAGACATACAGTTGTTGATATCCCTTCTAGGGTTTAGGGTTATCATATAAGAAAATATAAAGGTTATGACAAGCCTAATGATGATAAGACTCAATATGTGTACAATGAATAGACTAGAAAATCCTTGTTACACTCATTTGAGGATAATGTTGTTTTAGGTTTTGTAAATACTTTTCACATCACACTGGTTTACACCACTAATTCCATCACCTAGTTTGGGGATGAGGAGGACCCAAATTAATCTCATGAAGCCATTAAATAGGAGGAAAAAAGTTTCCACTATATTTCTAGTGAGTCTTTACGTGATTCTTGTGATCAAGCTTGTCATACTAGGGATACTTACTTGAAATTGAGTAATAACAAAGGTAAAAAATTGAATTATTGATTCATATATCTTTATAACTCGAAAACCCAATTAGACTCATAAATGTATATATTAGTCTAATCATGAGAGAAAAATTGTGAATAGATTATTAATGAATTCTAGGAATGATAATATAGATATTCCCCCAAAGCATGAGGGTGGTGGAAATTATATTTTTTCCATTGGTGAAAATAATTTGAATGATATATATTTTTATAAAAAAATATATCCTAGCTATAAGGAATGCATATCAATTTTAGGAGGATGTTATAGAAGAACATGATTCATAGATAAATGATAAATATTCAATAGTACTCCAAAGATATTGGAATAGTGCAATTTCCACAGAGATTTTCCTTCAAATCAGAAAGTGAATATTTTTTATGATTGCGGGGAATTTAAACCAAATCCTGAATTAAATATTATAGACATTCCAGGTAAAATATTATTTTTTCACATGATGAAAGAGTTCATCCTTATAATTAAATTATGAAAAAAGGCCTCTCTATTGGGATGATTGGTATTTTGGGTTATTTAAATAATTCCAGTTGGTTTGTGTTTATGGATTTTTTATAGCAATAAACTTTGGCCCTCCTTTTTTATTGCCTTTTTTCATGTGATAATCCCACACATGTGAACTTTTCTAGTAATGCTTATGGCCATATTTGTTTGATATATTTTCTTTGGTTTTGGTCCCCTCACCTTAAATTCTGGATGGTTTTTTTCTTCATGAAATGTTTCTTGGATACTTTATCATGATTTATTTTAATATCATTATTTGTTTTTAGAGAGTTATTTGAGATTGACTTCTATTTTTTGTCTAAAACATTGATCCTCTATTATAATGGATTAAAGTTAATATTAATTATATTTTACACCCATGAACTTAATCATGCCTATATTAACCTTAACATATATGACATTATCAATTATTCATTATAAACGTGTGTTCTTATTCTCACAGTTTTATAATCTGGAGAAATATTGGATGGAGTTTGGTGGTATATTTAATGGTAGTTTTTTTTTATGGAAATGGACTTTGAATACTATCATTGTATTGGAGATTCATTCCATATATTTTTAATTTTGTGGAAATTTTGTTTGATATAAATCTTTTTCATTTTTAATATTCCTAGTCGTGGATATATTTTGATCGTCAATGGGTGTTCCTATTTTAGGAAACATAGTTTTTTAGATGGACTATAGATTATTGATGAAATATTAGTTAGTGTTTCTTTATTAAAATCTTAATTTCATGATTCTTTTGAAAACATGAATTGTCACTTGAAAGTAATGGATGTATCCATGTAGTCTATTGTGACATCATGTTAAAGATGGAATGTGTTTTTTGTACTATTACCTTGATGAGCCCACAAAATAGTTCATGAATTTTATGCATGTTCCAAATGATATATAAAGTAATTTTTCATACCACTGAGTGAATAACATCTCAATAGGAGAGATTTAATTCATCTGAATATTAAATTAATACATGTGTCACAGTCACATGATATCTGAACTACACATAGTGTCAGTCTGAGCTGCGGCATTTTATTGTATCTTATTCTAGTTTATATCTTCATTATGTGTATAATGGAATTTTTTCATATAAATAATTTTATTCACTAGGTTTTAATATCACATTACACAAAAAAATTCACTATATACTCATTTTTCTTTAATAAACATTTCACGGGTATGGATTGGGAAACCAATTCATGTCCGATATCATTTAAAAAATATTGGTTCATAGAAATAAATTGTTATATTCCAACACTAATCCCATGGTCATAGATCTGTAGACTAATCAAAAATTTATAGAGGATATGTGTTATCTTATTATGTGATAATGCATAGGAATCCTATGATGTATATATTAGAGTGATATAATTTTGGTGTTTAAATATTATAAGGAATGTTGAATGTAACACTATGAGATTTTGGAATATATTTCTCATTAATAAATAAATGTTCATGACATCTTGTGAATCAAAAAACCATAAACATATGTTAACAATTTTTTCAGGTTATTAAATTAATAACATTTTATCATATTAAAATAAAGTGTAATTTCAAAAATTATTTCTATTTCTCAAAGAACACACTATTGGTCGTAAAGAAAAGTTTTGAAGTATTTTTGGTATTAGAACTTGTTGTTTCATTTATGTTTTGTTTTAAAAATATATTCAAAGATTAAAACCAAGGGAAAAATTATTTTTCCCATTTGATGAAAATCAATTTTTCAATCATAGATATGATAGAAATAAATGTTTGAGCATACAAAGATAAGAACTGATGATATTCTGAAAAATTATTTTATGAACCCAATGTGATTGTGTCATAATAAATGAAATAGTTACTATTTATTAATGGTTTTAGATAAATTTTTAGATAATATAATTCTTAAAATTACATAATATTATTTTAGTTGTTGTTAGTAGGTATAGAATTCGATTAAATTCAGTTTTATGATTAAAAATTCATATTTCAAAAAAATATTGTTGTTGTTTTTTCCATAATAATATTATATAAAATTCCATACACTTATGTAAATTTAATTTCATATAGGGATTTATATATTTTAAATGAGTAGATAAAATCTTGGCAATGACACTACATACATTGTTTGTAATAATGAGTATAAAAATTGTCAAAATCATATCGTTTAAGGTTAAAAAACATTACCAAGGGGGTTATCATAAATGATATATATTAAAATACCACATAAAACTGACTATAGTTTCTTGTATGAATATATTTCTACCTTATATTATAATATATTAATTTTTTTTTCTTTAGATCCACTTTCACTTCAGTGTCGCTTTATTACATATTTTCTAGTGTATGTATTTACAAGCGTTCGACCAACCCCAATAATTAATGGAAACTTATTATCCTCTATTATAAAATAAATTTTATCCATTAATATCATAAAAACCCTAAAAAACTCTTCTAAACCACCCTAACCATTTTTTAAATGTTCCAACCTTCTACAATGACTAACAGATGGGTCATTCAGAATATATCCAAAGTTCATTTTTCAATGAAGAGTTATTAGTTTACACTAAATCCTATTATATTTATTTATTGCTATTCATCTTATAAATAATACATAAAAAGAATAACATTGTAACATAAATATTACTATTAAATTGAAATATAGTTATTTAGTTGGAACAAGTATTTTCTACCCCATTTATAACTTATAAGAAATTATATTTTAGTTCATGTTTACATGTGGAAAACCACCTCCAAAAATGTATGTAAATAATATATTATTTTGACAATAGATGGATTATAATATAGACTAATGTAATGAATATATATGACATTTATTATCTTATAATTATATTGGATTTTTTTTCTCTATCATTATTAACAATCATGGTAAAATAAAAGCGTTACTCTTGCTTCTGTACATACCCCCATTATGGCATGGATATGTAAATTATTAATCATCCAAAAAATATAATAATCATTATAAAATTATATATAAGTAATAAATATTAAACTTATCATGTTTATTATTAATCTATAAATGAGGAAACCAAGACCAAGGTTTGATGACCGGATCTGTTGTACTGAATCATTCTTTTAAAATAGTAGTTCTATCATTTATTTTATTATTAAAAAATTAAATAATGATAAATTGAAAATAATATTGGAATGTTATATTATAATTAATTTTTAATTATAGTGTTGGTATAAATATATATAATTAATAGATTTTAATTAAACAGGATATTAATATAATATACAAAAAAATTACCATTTGAGTGAATTGATTATGTTAAAGTATTAATTTGTTTAATCATGACTATTTATGGTTCAGTCTCCTTTACGATAATTATATACTATCTATGTATAAAAAATATAAAATATTATCCTATTTTATTTTATGATGTATTCATGGTTTTCCTTTCATATTGCTCAATTTGTTACTTAAAAAATAATTATATAGTATTTCATTATATGTCATCCATAATTCCACATTAGATGATGCACGTTTTCTATAATAATAATGTTCATTAAAATGTTATCCAGAATGTTATTTTCTATTATAAAATTATTATTTTATTTATTTTTCAAATTTATATTTCATTTTTTCAATGTTTTTATAGGAATATTCTTTCCTTGTTTTGAACATGCTAATTTTTGAGTTTTTACCAAAATTGTTACTGGATTATTTATATTAATATTAACTAAAAAAATATAATTTATTGAAATCATGATCATTATTACATTTGATGTTACATTAATTAATTCCATATATATTTTCAGTGGAAATTTTTAAATCATTATTATTTAAATATTTTGTTTTAAATATAACAAAGGATTAGAATATTTTCCCCTATTATCAAAGATATTCTATAATATTATTTTGAAGAAATATTTCAATTATGTCAATATCATTTTATATTAATTACGATTCACTTTACATATGATCTAACAACTTCATCCATGTCCATTCATTAGATGAACTATTAATATACGATGATAAAAATTTTATGAAAGATGTTCCATTTCAATTTTTTATTCTAAGATAAATTGAGGAATGATTTTATGATCATATAGAAAGAATTAGTATCATTTTCATTATTTAATGAGTGGCTCTATTAAATCAATCCTATGAATTATTAAATGTTTTTTATGTCATGATATAATATGAACAAGAATGTTGAGTGAACTCAACACAATAAAGTAATATATTTACTATGACAGTATTGGGAGTGAACATTTACAACAAATAATAATAAATGGGGACACTACCTAATCTATTATAGGTATTTTTCATCTACAATAGTTGTATATGTGAACCTTGAATAGTGAAATGAATTTCTATTCTTATGATTGATAAAAAATCCAATGAATTGTTCATATTTTAATGATATAATATCATGTCTCATGAATGATTAATGATGATTCCCTATAAATATGACTCATGGATTTTGTAATTATAAATATTTTTATCATGAAAGATGATTTATAATATATGACTGATTATGTATTATTTTCATATAATATGATAATGATCTCATGTATATATTCTTATCTTATGAATTTATTCATCCATTGATATTTATATCGAATTTACACACTTATCATGCATAGGAGATCACCCATTTTATTATTTCTATTCCCCCTGGAAACAAAGAAAGGAATTATTTTGGACATGTCTGTGAATGGTACCATGAGAGATGATCAGTATGAATGATTTGTTAATATCTTTCAAAATATATTATATTATGTATTAATCTAAAAAGATAATAATCCTTTAATGTTTTTGATTGTAGGTTACTATGAAATGTATTGAATATTTATGTAAATGTAAAAAACTATTAACATTTGATATGCATGGGTTACAATGTTGTAGCTCTCCAATTATCTTTATGAGTCCTAAAATTCAAATCCATCCATTCGCAAAATTCAATAAATTTTATTCCCATAAATTTTCACACCCTAAATTATATATGTAGTTTAACACCAATTGAATTATGTAAAAAATAATTTTTACATTTGATGCTAATATTAAAAATAGAGTAGTTGGTAATACCTAATTTTTGTTATATGTAAAACCATAATTCATTTTTTGAAATAATTTTCAGTTGATGGGAATTTATGAAAACATTAAATATATAAATTCATGAAGTGAATTTTATTTAAATAAAATAATATATTCAAACACACATTGATTTTACTATATAGTTATCTATAAACTTTTTTATTTGATATATTTCCTTTCATGTAAAACCATGTTTAAATAAATTGTGTTATACTATTAAAATATGATTATTTAAACTCATAATTATCAACTAGGCATATAATTGGTGGGTACGAATATGAATCACTAAATTATAAAAAATTTATTGATTATTTTTGTATATAAATAATTCATTAGTTATTAATTAACTAGAAATTTATATACAAATCAATTAAAAATAATGGAGTTTTATTTAAAAAAAACTATATTTATGCACGAAATGTGTCTTCATCCTAATAAATTAAATTTCTTAATATTGGTAAATTATTTTAAAAAAATTATATATTATATAATATATTAATTATTTCAAAAATCATTTAATGTTTCTTTCATTGTGGGAGAGACTTAAATTATATTTTATTCTTAAAAGTTTATTTTTTTAAAAATAGTTTTTATCAAACATTTGAAACTGATTTTAAAATTATCAAAAACCAAATTTAGAATTTGAATAATAAGAAAAGGATTCTATATTTGTAATAAGGATGTTAAAATTTCGTATATATGTCCCTTTTAGTTTTTTGTAATATTAATTGTAACCTTAGTAAATATTTTTCCTCCCTCGTGTTGGTAAAATATATAACAGAGAGATAAAACATTCAGATAACGCTATAAAAATTATCTAACAGTTTCCTTTATCATATTCAATGATATTATTTTGAAAATACACATAAATATCTCTAATATATTGTCATAGAGTTCCAAATTTCATTAATTTTTTCCTTTATATTAATTTAATATAAAAAAGAATACAAAATATCACTCTCTTAACATTAATCTCTCTTGTGTTTTTTACATAAGGATATTAAGAGGATATGTTAAATTATGAATGTTTATTTGAATGATAAATAATATTTTTATCATATTGAGTTATTTATAATTCAAAATAATTTAATAATTACTTAAAGTAATAAGGAAAAACCAACACATTATATATTCAATTAATTGAAAACTAAAATAATTTATTTGAAAAATAGAAATAGTAAAACAATTTAAGTGAAATAATTTTTTCCCATGAATTTTTTAGATAAATATGAAATTTTTGGGATTTGAATTATTATTATATTAAAATTTAGTCTTATTCATGGTTTAATTAAATTCAAATTAAATGAGTAGTTCAAAAATTAACATTAATGATATTTCATAATAAATAATATTTATATGTGATGAAAAATTCATAAAACTATTGTAACAAGACAAGTAAATTTCATGTGGTAAGAAACATCAAACCTGGTCTATCTGTGATTTATTTAAAAATTTAGGGTAACATTCTTATAAAATTAACATTGAAATAGTTGTGACCCTTGGTAAGTTCGAAATGGTTAAAAGGGGGGTTAATTAAAAATTTAATGGTTAAAATGACATCAAAACCATTATAAATTGCCTTGGATGATTTTATTTTGATATAATAAAAATTTTCGTATAATTAATTTCCATTTTGTATCATTTTATATTATAAGAACATTTTTATATTTAATCTTTCCTGAAATTTTAAGTATGTCCACTCCCTCAATTATGAAATGGCACCATCCTTTCTCATCATTACACCACAGTGAGCTATATATCTCGACCAAAAATTTCCAAATTTATTAATAATATTATGTATCCAAGTTATAATAGGTTCTTACACCCCAAAATAATGACCCTGGTGAAATTATGATATCTATTATAGTTTTTACAAAGAAGAGGTAATCACTTTAACCGGTCATTTTCTTTTCTACTTCATATTTTATTTTCTGTAAATACGTTGTATTTATCACAAAATCATAAATTTATTATCTAAATTGTACTAAAATGTTATTATGATTATGAAGCAAAAACTATTCACCCTCTTTCCCATAAAATTATAATTTAATGTATAGCACATGTGTATGTAAGACTTATCATCTCTATGTGGCAATACATTTCATATTTAATCACTACATTCTATATATGGGTATTTTGATTTGTTTAATATTAATAATTAATTTTTAGGAAATATAAATTCTTACATAATGTTATTATAATATCTCTCCTCTTACCTTCCAATCTATTAGAAAATGGAAATGTCACTCATATGTATGTTTAGACTACATCCTCTACAAGAATATGTGATTCATTTTCATTTCCTCTTTACATAGATGGTAATAAAGACAGATATGATGAATATATATGATATATATGATATTAAAATAATTCTAGATAGGTTAATTAATATTTAAATTTAATATATTCAAGCCATCAAAATGTGAAAACTTTTTCCATGTGTATGTACGACCAACTGTCTCTACAAACAATGTCATTCATTTTTATTTCTATTTTTATAGATGAATCTAATTGTATATATATTGAATAGATATAAAATTTAAATCATTAATATTTTTTTGTAGATCATAGAACCATGATCATATTATAAGGACCAAAACTACCAATAAAAAATATACATGAAAAATGTACCAGTTAACACATGTAATTGTGCTTTTAATAGTGAATTTCCAATAAATGGGTGTTAAAAGGATATAAGTAAATCATATATTTTATGTTATATATTATTAATGTTATATAATATATTTGTAATAAATATATATTTATCATGTTTATAATTTGAAAACATATTAAGTAATTTGGACTTGAGTTAAGGGTTTATCATTTCAAATTGTCTTCATTTGGACATATGTTATGTTATACACCATAATTCTAATATAAGGTATATATACCACACTGTTTAATTTTTATATAACTAATCACATTCTTATCATGATATTTTATATTTCAAAAAATTTTATCCATTCACAGGTTTTACGATTTATATGATATAAATATGGTAATGGTTTTATGTTACAATCTCATTGTATATCAAGATTGGTTATGATTATGTTATGTTGATGGAATCTCATGGGTTTTCACTAAAGAAACACCTGAATTTTCTTATCCTCTAGTTATTTTTTTAAGTTAATAATTTTCCTTTAATTTTCCTCCCATTAATAAATAAATATTCCAAACAATTGTTTTTAATCAAAACTATCTTTATTTGACTCTTTGGTCAAAATTATGTTCTCTTCCATGTACATTTTTTCTGAACAATTGTTCAACAATATATTTACTATTATCAACGTATTTTTTAATGTAATTTTTAAGGATGTTTTAATTCTTACTAATTGTTTTAAATTTAATCTTCTTGTTATATTCTTAATGCAATACTTTTTAATTTTTACCTAAAATGTGAAAGGAATCATTATTTTAACATAAAAAACAATGTAATTTCCAAATTTTATGAAAACTAAATGATTTAAATAATTTATTAAAATATTCCATGTTTCATTATAAGGAATATTATTTCATTAACATTTTCGAAATTAATATATTTTAAAAAATTGAATTTAATGTGAAACAATTATTTTACATAGGAAATTTTCCATGTGATATTTAAATAATATTTTATAACTTAGAGATACACATTATGGTTAACTAATATTTACTAGGTATATGATTCATTAATACAACCCTCAGTCTACATATAGTTGGTTTTTATTATATTGATAAGATATTTATCATACGCATACCTTTTCCATGGGTTATTATATGATAAAATGATGAAATCTTTAGGAAATATATTTCATTCTCATGGGTTATGCTATGATGATATGTTTATTAAACTCATTTAATTATCAGGGGTTATGATAAGGTGAATGTTTTGTGACTTTTGTTAGCCATTGTTATTTTATTCATTATGTGATTAGTGGAACTATAGTTATATATCCCTTCAATGAATTATGTAATGATGGTTATATCAAGAGATAAATAGGATTATAATAGGGAGTGAATCCAATTTAGTAATGGACTTTTCCCACTTTGATTGTCTTGGGAGTGTACCATGACTACTGAGATGATTTAGTAGCTAAACAGAATCAACTATGACTATATTGGCTATAATCATATAAATCTAAGTAAATTAATTTATATTATTCATCGTAGGAAAAAAACTTATGTATTTTTCCAATTAGCTTCTCCCATGTATATTTGTATTTTATTTTTAATTATTCATGCCATATGAAAATACAGGAATTGTTACTTGATTCAATATTATTATCTATGATATATAGGGTATGGTTTTCAAATCTTATAACCATTTTCTTATACTATTAGGTTCATTATTTGTTTATCTGATCATTAATATCTTCATTTTTTCCTTACTGAGAATCTAATATCACCATTTAAGATGTTTCATTTCCAAAGGTTTCAAAGAAATTAGTAAAGTTTGATATGACTAAGAAGATATATATTTATAAAGAACATCGTTAGATACGATTTAGTCCACTTATGAATAAGTTGTTTATGTTTCCAAATTTCCAATGATATTAGACCTATACGATTCTAGAATTCATGTTTATGTTATGTAATGATTATTAATTTTATAAGATGTAATATATATAGAAAATTTTGGTGTCTCTATAGTTCGTATCAGAGACAAGTTTATTAGAATTTGAAAACTAGGATGAGAAAAATTCATTAAGCATGGGGATTAGTCAATTTATAGTATAACAACTCATTGTTTTGGTAATGATCATGTATAACCAAGTCTAAACCTAAGGTATCATATATTGACTAAAATATATATTTATTTAGACATCAAATAATTGATTTTTCATGATTATGTGGTTTCTCACTCTGATTATTTTTGCTATAATATTTCTTTTAATTGTCTAAAACCCAATGAAATCATGTTAATGTGGAAATTATTTTACAATGTAGTGATTTTTATCATCATCATTCAAATATTATAGTATTTGGAATAAAAACTTCCACGCTATACTTATGTACCAACCAAATGTTTTGAATCGTGATAATATTAAAAATGTGAAAATGAGAGAACTAAATTATATTAAGTCCTTAATGATTACATACCCACCTTATTTAGTGGATTTATTAATTCCCTAGTTTCATAGAAACAAATCTGTATATTGAAAAGGTATTTTCCATCCACCAGTGTGTGAATAATGAAAATGTCATTTTAGATATGTATCATTTGAAAGGTAAATCATATAAATGGTGGGATCTGATCAAGAATATGAGGAAACATGAATAATTTGAATCTATGAAGTGGTATTGTCATGAGAGATTATTTATCAGTAATTAATACCCTCATATTAATCCTTTGATATTGGAGAAGGAATTTATTCAACTAAAAACGAATGATGATGAATCTATTAGAATATATGAGGAATCATTTACAAGACTTGTGAGGTAATATTTTGGTATCATAATGGGACTATAAAATAAGTTTGATTGATTCTTTAGGGTCTTAAATACTTGAATCCAAAGGGAATTATCTATGAGATACATTTTTAGCTATGAATAAATTGTTCAATATTCTAAAAAGATGAAGATGAATATTTTAGTGACCCATAAAACATATTCTCTTGATAATAAAAGAAATATGAAATTAAATTGGAATTATAAAACCATAGAGATAAGAATATAATATTTCATTTTTAACTTATGTGTATAAGGAAATATATTGTAAATTTCCTTAAATTAATTTGTAAAAGTTTCCTTTGTGGGAATAATGGTCATCCAGAAACAAAATTCTATAGAGATGGGAAAAAGTTATTAATTGATGATGGAAAATCACCCCAGAATTTCCCAACCACACTATAGTGTTTCACATGCAAGAAGAATTGGAATTATTCTAACCAGTTCTCAAACGTGAAGGTAAATTATGATTATTGATATCATAATCCTCTGATTCACAATGAAAAATGGAAAGCTAATGTGATCATTATTACTAATATGGATTAAGATAAATATGATTTAAAAGGTATGTATTACATCCATTATAACACTTCTTCTATCTTATTTGATTATGGATCTACCCACTCTTTTGTATGATACTAATTTTCAAAGGGTATCATAGTACCACATCAATTATTATATAGTGAAATAGTAGTAAAAAACTCTAATACTATGATTATTACATCATATGTATATGACTCTTCTCTAATTGACGTTTTTTGGAATGTGTTTACAATAAATATCATATGTCTCTCAATAGTTGAATTCTATCTTATTTTTTTCGTGGATTGACTTTCAATAAATAAATCACACATCCATTGCAATATACAGGTAATAATTTTCAGTATTCTAAACCATCCTATGATTTTCTATCACTGTGATGATAAATATGAACATAAAATGTAAATTTCATCCATTTTATGGGTCTTGATTCTTATTCAAAAATGGTGTTTTCCATTTAACTTTAGTTAAAAACTCAACATCGATTATATTCATATTATTCTGTATTGTCTTCTTCTCTTTCTAGAAGATTTGATTAATATTCTACCTAATTTTAATTTGAAATTATGAATATAAATCACACCTTGTACAAAACATATTTAGAATATTATATATTGAAAGGCCATGATTGATTTATATTAATTGAAGAATTTTTCTACTATAATACTGACATGGGATAAATTTTTCCAAGTGTATCACCATGGTGTGCTCATATTTTTTAAGAAGAAAGGTAGATTAATGTGACTTTGAATTGGTTATCTACAACTTAATAATATCAAAATCAATAATAACATTCACATTCTATGTTTTGATAAATTTTTTGATCAATTTTAGGGAGCTCAATACTTTCCGAAGATTGATCTTCATTCAATATTTCAATAATAGATTGTTTAGAAGTATGATATATGTATGATAATGGACCATATGGTATGAACACTTTGAATATATCATGATATTTTTTTCCTACTAATTCCCCAACTATCTTCATAGATTCAATGAATAGAGTCATTAGAGATTAAATTGATTGGTTTTTCATAATATTAATAGAAGATATTATAATCTATTCAAAGATAAATGAATATAATAAATATTACATGGGTGTTTTATGGAACACCCTAATGAAGGAGAAATAGTATGAAAAATGTATCTTGTTTGTGTTTTGGTTAAAAGAAGTTCCACATTGGATCATAAAATCTCAAATAAGGGTATATATTTGGATCCATCAAAGACTAGTTTAATTGAACAATGGCTGAAACAAACAATTATAACATATATTAGAAGAATTAATGTTTTAGATATATATTATTAATTAATTTTTTAAATTTTCTCAGAAATATCTATTCTATTGACCATGTTTACCCATAAGGGAGATATGTTTCTTTAGACATATGAAGGTGAATAAAATATGAATGGACCAATGTGAGGTTTTTTTAGTGTGCATATTCTTATATTACCATGTAGTGGAGAAGACCTTGTATTCAATAAATATATATCAAAGAATTGATTGGGATGAATTGTCACGCCAAATGATATGGTTATCTCATATACCTTTGATAAATTGAAGGGTTAATGGAAAACATACCCATCCAATGATATGGAGTTATCAACGTTAATTTTTAATTATTTATATGGATGAAATCTATTTATGGGGGAATAGTGTGAGATATATATAGATATCATAAATTGTTAATTGAAATATTAAATAAAAATGATATGAATATGTTCCAGAGAAAATAATTGGATTTGATTAAATATTTTTACTAATGATTACATTACCACACCCTGAAATGAAAAAATGTAAGAGATGCTCCGAGTCAAAATAATTAGGCTAGAATATCTATGTTTATGATCAAAAAAGATATAATATTTTCATATTTTTAAATGATGGATCTAGAAATCCTAATGGAAGGGGAGAAATCTCATTCTTCTCAAATGATAATTTAAACATCTATCAATGTGGGGTTTAAAGAGGCGTAGAAGGATGACGTAGAACAACATAAGAATGTTAGATAGGTTTCCGAGTTCAAAATTTATATTCATGGAATGATAAGGTTTATAAACCATATTTTTATTCCATCTATACATGATTTTATGGATATATTAGATTAGGATCACAGTTCATCATTATTTATTTATCCTGAATATATGGAGATGTATAGAGATATGAATGAGTATTTCTAGTGACTTTGCATGAAGAGATATATTTTAGAGTATGCAACTCGGTTCTTGTTATATAAACATGTTATGGATGAGGGAAATATTTCAAATAGGTTTTTGCAATGATTTCCCATAAATGAATGGATATAGGGAAATATCACCATGAATCTTTTCATTAGATTCCAAAAAAACATCTAAATGTCATAGATATTGAATAACACATCATTGAAACTCGGAGTCGATAGAGAATTTAAGCTGGTAATCACCAGGGAGATCTCAATTTCAATGTCGGTGAGAAGGTGTTTCTCTAAAATTCACTACTAAATATGGTTTTTATTTTCATTTATAAAATAATTTTATAAACTATGTATATCGGTCTCATTGTGTTATTGATCGAGTAGGGATGGTAGCTTATCATTTTTTACTTCCATCAAACCTCTATAAAGCTCATTACATGTTAAAATTATCTCTTTTGAGGAATAAATACATGATCCTTCACTTGTAATAAATTTAGAGGTCATGCCACTAGAATATTTTTCTTTCCATTGAATAAAAAATAATACCATTTTTTGATCATGGGGATAATGTGTTATAAAACAAGACTACTCATCCGGTTAATCTTCCCTGGTCAAATCAAAAATTAAATGAAGCTACTTAGGATCCTGAATATGTAATGATGAACTGATATCCTCATTATTTTTATCCAAGTGAAATAATTTTTCAGAAGAGAATATTTTTTAAGGGGAGTAGAATGTAATAACCTGATATTCCATGATATAGTTTTCCATAAATATTTTTTTGATAACTTGTGTTACATGCAATATAGATTTTTAACGAATGATGATATACTATTAAAATATTATTTTTTAATGTGATAGTTAACACCTAGAATTTGAATTGGTCATAAGGAATAGTAGTAATTAAATTTTGAAATAATATGTATTACAAATGTATGAAATTAAATAATTAGTTATCAATTTATTTAAGATGAAAATAAAATCAATTAATAATTAAGATGTTTTTTCTAAAAAACATTATTTTTATAAAGTGTTTTTGTCCTAATAAATTAAAATAATCACTCTTCAGGGATTATTTTGAAAAAAAAATTACATATTTCATATTTAATCAACTAATTTAACATTCATATAGTGTTTTTTCAAGGCATGGGAAATGGAAAAATCATTTTTTATGCATAAGATGTATTTCTCTAAAAAAGGTGTTTTCCATATTTTCCCCATATTTTAAAATAGATTTATTCAAATTATATAATTTTAAATTTTTATGATGGATTATATATTATAAATAATAAATTTTAAATTTTTTAAATAGTTCCATTTTATTTTTTACATGAATAGTAACTATAAAAAATTTCCCCTTGTTAACTGTGAAATGCGTAAACTGGTTTAAAAAATTTATATAAGCCTTTAAAATTTAATTAACACCTAAATTTATCCTTTTTAATGATTGGGGTTTATTCATTTAAATATATTTCTCAAATATGTGGTCACTTGGTTCTATATTTCATTGATTGTGGCCTTATTATTAATTTAAAAAAAAAATGTGAGTCTTTAGAAATTAATATATCTAAATCCATTACAAGAAGATAAATATAGGATTAATTTTTTCATAAATGTTTATTTGAAAAAAAAACTTCATTGTATTTTAATTATATTTCTTTATTGCATAAATATATTTAATTTCAACATAATATTGAGACAATATTTATTTAATTAATATGAAAATAAACTAAACGATTTTTAATGTATTTAAAGTAATTTATTTCAAGTAAATTATTATATTCTTGAATTGTTTAGATAAATATGACATAATAGGTTTGTGTAAATGTATTATAATTTTTTTCCATCTTTTTCAAGTTTTCTTCAATGTCAAATTAATTAATATTTCAAAAAAATATTATTGTTATTTTATAGTAAATAATATTTAATTATATGATTTAAAATTTTTATAAATCGTAAATTTAGCCAAGTGAATTCAATATTTTTTAAAAAATAAACTATGGAAAATCAATGATAAACCTTTCCACTTGATGTTATAGTATTAGTCATTTTAGATTTAAAGTGTTTTTGTTGTGATTAAATTCAGAATGGTTAATAAAGGGTTCAAATAAAAATATAATGTTTCAAATAGAACCAAAACCTATCTAAATTTCATTAGTGGATTTTCTATTGAACCTGGACTCATTATATTCTAGTTGATATCCAATTATAATTATTTGGTTTGATATTGACATTATTTTATAATAATATGTTAGGAGATTCCAAGTGTGTCCTCTTCCTCCCCTAAAAAAGGTCACCCATATTTTATCTTTAATAAACCGCATTAAGAGATTTAGATCGACAAAACAATATCAAATAACCTTATAAACTTCCATTTCCACATTCTATAGGTTTTTTTCTCAAAATATTAACCCTAGGTTTTTTAATAAGAGTTCTATATTATATTATTTGAAGAATTGGAAATGGCCTTCACGGATCACTTTCTTATTTTACATCTTAATTTACGTCCACTAAATCAATATTAATTATCATAAATAATATATTATGTATACTAAATATAATGAAATTCCATTATTGTTATGAAACCCCCATTATCCACCCAAATTCACATCAAATGGGAAGTGAATATATCATTCATGTTCACGTAAAAATTACCATCCACAAATAGTGATAAAATTAAATTTTCATCTCCATCATTTATATATTGGTATTATGATGGGTTTAATGTTATAATATTTCCTCGCCCCTCCCTCCAAAGATACCCTTCCTGGTTTGGAAATGGAGAAATAGAGATAATGACCCCTAATTCCAACCTCCAGTAGGCCCTGTGTTGGTGACTAGAACCAAGGGGGTGAAAATATCACAGTATGTGTGGCTTTACCCTTTATGAAGAAACAAGATCTTGACATAGGATATATCAACCAAAAAAAACTTCATGACATTTATATAAGAAAAAACAAAACTATCCCAAAATGCATGTGGAAATAGAATTAATAGAAATAAATGTATCCAATGTAAGCACCCAAAAACAAAACAAAAGAATCAACACACCAACTATCTCAAGGTTTGAGCAAGTAAAATCTAGCATGGTCCACATAATCCTCCTAGAAACCTGAAAATAGTTTTACATACATAGGGTGAGAATACAAGTATACTCAGTAGAAAAACCCAAAATCTATTATAAACATGTGGAAGGAGCATACTAATGAACCTGCAAGAAAGCAAAAGAACCAAATTACACCTAACAGGTAGACTAAACATAACACCAACCTCAGTGAGGCTCGATCACCAAATAATCAAAACCAAGTAATATAATATAGTATAATTCACATTAATGATAGAGTAACCCACACCACCATCCTACTAATTAGACACTCTCACAACCCAATGACAGACATCCTTGTGATCCCGCCTCTTCCGAATATACCATATCACATCTTTCCCACACACACCAAAGCCTCACAACACATCCATCCCACACACACCTTGGCCTCACAGGACATCCCACCCTCAAACACATTGTTCTCACAACACATTCCTCCCACACTCATCTATGCCTCACAAAACAACACATCTCATACTAAAGAAAACTAGGATATCATATCACAACTTTTCCCAGAGAAACATTGGACATCACATCACTACTCATCCCAAAGACACCATGGACACCACATCACAACTCATCTCAAAAGAACATGGGATACCACATCACAACTCATCAAAAAAGACACCTTAGATACCACATATAATCACATCCTACCAACAAAAGGTTGGTTGGTCATCTCTTATAAGAGGAAGAAGTGAAGAGAGTGTGGCCAACTATCCATCATCCCACTAGTATGTTGGGAAAGACACCCCCTGCATGATTATGCATGTTTTCAATACATAATTCTCAATTTTGTTCTGTTGCTTATAGAAATCATAAAGAAAATAAAAGTATATATATAGTATCACAAAATTAATCCCAACATATGCGTTGTCATAAAAACAACCAACTCACAACACCATCACCATCACTATCACATCTAAATACATTTATTAGTCTTTGAAAGAGTCATTTTAGAAGGTGAAGAAACCTGATGATCTAATGAGCCATCACGTTTCCTCCACATTTAACACCCATTCATTTTATTATTTTGAATCAACCACATTTAATTGAAAACCCCATCATTAAATTTTCCATTGAAAATTTTCCATCCCATTAACCAGACCAATCCACGACATTTCAAACATTTTTAAACATTCATTTATTCCATCACTACCTGGGCATCTACCAGAAAAAAATCATATATCAAAATCAACCTATCAACCCCAAAAATATCATCTCACTACCCAAAAATATAGCCACAAAATCAAATTTTACCACACACATCATTTAAAACAAAAATCCTCATCCCACAAACATGACCACACATCACGACACATCCAAAATTCTTTTGAAGAATTACAAAGTGGATCTCATCACATTATAATTTAATTTATGGGTTAATCACACAAACCAGAATCTTGGGGAAACCATTTCATTATCCAAGTATAAGTAATTAACCAATTTTCACATAGGATGGTATCACAAAAATAAAATCCTAATAATAATGAAAACACATATATCCAGCATAGGAAAATCCCCCAACGGAAACAATTTCTAGTGGTGCATCAAGCGTGAACAGTCACAATATCACAATCATATAAAGGGTGTAAAAACATGGTGAGAATACCCATTTACCCTTCAATTTCAATTCAACCAATTATTTATGATTAATAGAGACATAAAACCCATAATACATAGTTAAAGAAAAGAAAAACCCTCCCACATGATACACAAATAATGATAAATGAGTGAAATCCCTACCTCAAAGAAGTTTTGTCAACTCATTGTGCACTGTAGGGAGAAGAAGAATTCCGGAAAACCATAACTACATCATGAGGAACTATATATCAACCTATACCACACCCAAAGACCATTAAAACACCACCCAACACACATCCCAAAATAAAACAACGTAACCATAGTGAATCCTTTGGAGAAGAACAGAAGAAAATGGATTAGAATGAGAGGATAACTCACTAGAGAACAAAGAAGGAAGCCCAAGGATTGATCCTCATTGAAAGGAATCTACAATCATGGAAGGAGATGGTTGTCAAATGCCTATAAAGAGGGAATATATTATCCATAGGTTTTGGAGAAAACTCAATCTTCTGAAACAATTTAAACTATATAGAATCTAGGAATTACATGACACGTAATCTAGTTTCACATCGTACAATCTCGAGATTCAAGGATTCGCCGAAAATTGCATCTTATTTTTATTATTTAACCCAATAAACCTAAAAAAATTTAACCATACTTTGACAAGATTTGAATCTAAGTTTCACATCATGTAATTTACTTACATGACGTGTATTCCCTGCATCAGTTCTATTGCATATCCAACTTCAACTAAAAACTCCCTGAACCTCCCCTGAGCACCTCCAACACTCAATACTAGAAAATTAATAGACTAAGAGGGAAAATTCCACTAAATAATTCCATTGAGAATCCAATAATAAGATGAGAAGATAAGTGTTCCAAATAATAATCCCACAAGATGACTCTCAAGGATCTCGGAATACCACAAACACTTGGGTACTCGACTCGTGTCTACATTACATTACAAAGAAAAATAACGAAAAGAAAAACTCAAAACAACTCTGGGTACTCGACTCGCCTCTATATCTCACACTCCCAAGTACACTCTTCTAAGCCATCATGCCTCTGTATAACTCGATCCAGTTGAATGTTTCATCCTCTAAACAACATCTCTTGATGGTCTTAGATCTCTACAAGATGATCTATAAAGGTTGTGTCATCCTCAACATCCTAATCTTCCTAGTTAATGGCATGGGAATCATCAAGAAGATATCGACGGAGTTGAGAGACATCGAATATACCATGGTATCAGTCTAGTCGTGGTGGAAGTTCCAACCCATAATCCACCTCACTAACTCTCCCCAACACCATAAAAATCCCAAAAAACCTAGGATAAAGCTTACTCCCTCTTCCAAACCTCCATAGCCCATGGCGAGGGGAAACCTTCAAGAACACATGGTCCTCAACCATGAACTCCAAGTGTATCCTTTTGTGATTTGAATAAGACTATTGTTATTCATGTGCCACTTTCATCCTCTCACAAACAAGATAATCTTTCTCTGTCATTCCCTGCACCACATTAAGATCAATAATGGTCGTCTCCCCAACCTCAATACAACACAATGGAGAAGGAAACGATCATCCATTAAAAAATTCAAATGGTCCTATGACAATGGAAGTGTGATAGCTATTATAATAATAATAATCAATCAAGTTTAGGTGTTGTGTCCTTGATCTGTCATAGAATAAGACACATTCCCACAACATGTCCTTTAGCTTCAGGATATTTTTCTTTATCTTCCCATCTGGTTAAGGGTTAAAATAAGTGCTGAGGCACAACTCAGTACCACAAGAATCTTGTAATCTCCTCTAAAATCATGAGGTAAAATTTGTATCATGATCCAATACAATAGACCTTGGAAATACATGAAATTGCACCACCTCATCTAGATACCACTTACAAAATCACCAACTATACCCAACTCCTTGATCATTATGAAGTGATCCAGTTTTATCAATCGATCCATGATCTACCAGATATCATAAAAAATTATCAGAGTTTTGGGAAACCCTGTAATGAAATCCATAGATATGCCATCTCATTTCCACTTGGGAACATCTGAGGGATGAAAAAAACCTATGAGAACATAATGAACATCCTTCCCCTATTGGAAAATGAGACACTGAGCCACAAACTCTACCACTTCCCATTTCATTTCAAGTATCCAAAATTGTTCCCTCAAGCCATTGTACATTTTGGAAACACATGGGTGTACCACCAAAGTTGAGTTATGATACTCTAGAGTAACTCTCTTATGCATTTCCACCATAATGAACAACCTCCCTTGAAACAACATCTAGTTCTGACTATCCTCAAACCATCCCTCCATAGCATCTTTATAGATAACACGGTCACACATCACCTCTACTATGGAGTCTCCCCATAGAGAATACACCACTTGATACATTAGAGAAGATTGTACCATGATCTGAAACAAAACCACCATTACCACCATCCACCCTAGCATCTAAGTGTAGGACTTTAAACTCCTTCATGTCCCTAAATACATCCACAGATTTTTAAAAACATCCTTCTGTGACTTTATTCTAAAATAATCATCCATAAAAATCCATTTTTCTAAGGTGTAAGAGATCTCAAAATCATAGCCATGAAAGAACTCCATACACATACACAATCATATATTTAGGTACAAATGGGAAAATATTTACCTCAAACTCTTATGATCTGTGAAGACCACAAAGTGCTCCACAGTGAGGTAATATCACCACCACTTCTTGGAAAACACAACTTCTTTTAGCTCCAGATCATGGGTGGAATAGTTATTCTCATGGGGAGATAACTTTGTATACTCATAAGAGATCAGTTTCCACTACTGTATTAGCACACATTCCAATATTAGATGGGAAGAATTATTAAAAAAAATCAAGAATCACCCCTTCTTTAGGAAACTATAACACTAAATCACTAACCAACATCTAGTTCAAGTAACCAAATACTTTCAGGCACAGATATCTCCCCCACAAAATCCTAGTATTTCCTATGAAAAGTTGTCAATAGGGCTATAACCCTAGATAAATCTGGTACAAACCTCTGATAATAGTCTGTGAGAAGAAGGAAACAATGAAGCTCTATAACTTTCTCAGGTGTTTATAAAAAACTACTTCAACCTTCGACAGGTCAACTTTCACACCCTATTGAGACACCCCATGCCCAAGTAAATGCACTGCTCATGTCTAGAACATACACATTGATAACTTCCCATATACCTCGTAGTGCAAAAGGACATACAATAATGTTCAAATATTCTTGGTATGATCCTCCTATGACTTCGAGTAGTTCAAGATATCATAGATGAAAATGATAATGAAGTAATCAAGGAACTCATGGAACATGAAGTTCATAAAACCCATTAGAATTTCTATTACATTCATAACACCAAATGAAATGACAACAAACTCATGGTTCCCATACCTACATCTGAAGGCATTCTTGGAGATATCTCCCTCTTTTTCCATCAACTGGTTATATTGAGATCATAGATCGATCTTAGAAAACTAACTCACCTCAATCATATAGGGGAAGGACAGTAAATACTTGGAAGAGGGTAACAGTTTCTGGCTATTACCTGATTCAACCTCTTTTAGTCTATGCACATCCTCATACCATTGTCCTATTTATTTTTGAACAACACTGGAGTGCCCCAAAAAACATACGAGGAAGGAAAATACCCTTATAAATCATATAATCTATCTAAATTATCAAATCCTGATACTCATATGGTTCCATCTGATAAGGAGCCATAAAAATTGAAGGATCAATGAGCTATAAGTCTATCCCAAACTCAACATTACATTGCATAGGTATCATTGTAACCTCCTTGGGAAAAAAATCCAAGAACTACCCAATAACCCTGGGAACCTATACTATCCCAGCATCCACTAATTCTATTGACAACCCAACCAATAAGGAACAAAAAGGCTTCAAACACCGACAAGCCACCCAATAACTCTACTCACTAATGAAAACCACACATTTTCCTTCCATATCTGAAAATTAAACTCTCCTGTGGAAGCGGTTGATAATAAAACATACAATAGAAAACTATTTGATGTACATGATCAAATCATGTGGCTTCATCTATATCATGAAAATATCCCCACAGGACTGATGTAGCCCCATAATCAGTCTACATCCCCAGAACACATCAAAAAAATATGGGATGGCCTTCGACTTCTATACCCCACATCAATGTAATGAGAAAACTCTCTACATTTAGTCTCATAGAATGGTCTAGAGAAGGTGAAACAAAAGAGTGTAAAGCTTTTGAATCAAACAAGTCACAATCAAGAGTACTAAACAAATTGATTATACATTGGATGATCTCTTCCCCCTCTAGAACTACCATATCAAACACATGCAACTGAACATGCCCATCTCATATACTTTTCTAATGAGAACTAACTCTATAGAAATGATCAGTTCATGGTCCCATAACATGAGGAACATCCTGAGGGTGGCCTCTACTTGCTCCATCTACCCAGATAGCCCATAATCCTTTTTCCCCTACTGTTGGAATGGCCTCCCTGGTAACTTCTACTGAGGTTGATACTAAAAATGTTCGATTGGAGAAACTGATCTTAGTAAACCACTGGGTGCTGGTTCTAAAAATTTCTGTGAACTCCACAGAAGAAACACATCAGCCCCAAGCCCATTAGAAAGGCATTGTGACCAGAAGTTCGAAAGGGAAGCTATCAAGTTCAACTTTAAACTTGTCAAAACATGAAGGTCTGGGCACCCAAGTATTTCAATCAACAGCTTTACTCCACATTTAACCCTGTTGGATCACCTCTCATGGAAACTATCTTATTGAGTGCATGCCCTTGACAACCTCTACCTTTTTATGAACCTCCTTGTACGTCGGAAATGTAAAAGTTGTAACAACATACTAGATTGAAGGATGGAGTGCCTCCTTAAGACTCCTCACTTAGGGCTCCGTATCTGGAAATATATAGGGCGGAGTGATAAAGGTCCTTGAATTTTTTCTCAAGATACCATACAGATATTCTCTCCTAATAAAGGTAGAGTAGTTTCTATGTCTTCTCATCTTTCATTGTTGACGAATGTTACTTTTCATGAAACTATTTATCGAAGTCAACCCATGAAACATCTACTTCCTTCCGCTCACCAAGATACAATTTCGACCATTGACGCATAGCTCCTCATATCTGACTAACAACCAGAGGGACCTAATACCACATTAGGGCCCATATAAAACTAAAAAAACTCAAGCTCCTCCATATAGCCTTCTATTTCCACATCTGAAACACAAAACTCATACATCACCAAATCTTATCACTAGAAAGCATGAAACATTCTATTCTACTGATCATCCTACTAAAATTGAATCAACCCTACGACGATCAACCAGGTAAGCCTATTGAACCTCCACTACTTGATCCACATGCAGACGATGACCTGGATTAGCAGTTGGAAGAAAACAAGTATTTCTTAATCCTAATTATGATGAAATTTTATTGATATTTATATTCATTCATTTAATTCATTTTTTATATACATTTAAACCTTCCCCAAAAACCCAATTCAAAAATTAACACATGTAATTATGTGGCATGTACCTTTCTTAGGTATCTACCATATAAGAAGGTCCATCTCACTTGTTCATTCAACATGATCATATTCCGAGCATTGGATCATGGGGGTCCCCAAAATCCCATGTCTTAGTCAATATCCCTAGCCTATGTCACGCGCCAAGGTCAACTAGAATTTTTTCCATTCCAACACATGAATTCCGCAATGTTCTTAACTCTGAACTCCTCCCTATCATTGTCTATCACCTTTGAAACCACTCTGTCATGATCCCCTCCCTCTAAAGATACCCCTCATGGTAAGGAAATAAATATGAGGAGATAATGGCCCCTGAGTGACACCTTCAGTAGGCCCTAGGATGGGGACTAGAACAATGGGTGTACATATATCACAATATATGAGGCATTAACCATTATAATGAAACTAGATAAGGAGATAGGATTTACCAATAAAACCCAACTCAATGAAATATATATATATAACAAAAACCACCCAACAATGCGTATGTAATTAGAACTGATACAAATTAAAGTCTCTAAAGTAAGTACAAAAAAAGAAAACTAGGGAAGCAACACAACAACTATCCAAAGGTTTGAGCTTGAAATGTCCATCATGGACCACAAAATCCCCCTAAAAACATAAAAAAAGTTTTATATTAATATTTTGAGAATATAAGTATACTCGGTAGGAAAACCACAGTCTATATTGCACATGTGGAAGGAGTATACTAATGCACCCATGAAAAAATAGCAGAACCAAATAGAACCTAACACGTAGAATAACCATTACCCCAACCTCACCAAGGAACACTCACAAAATAAAACAAGATAAATAATATAATATGTTATAAAAAAAGTACATCGATTATAGGGTACCCCACACCACTTTCTTACAAATTAGCCACTCTCACACCTCAACAACAGACATCACTACGCTCCCACCTCTTTTGAATATACCACATCACATCCCTCCCATACACACCTGGGCCTCCTAACACATCACATATCATCTCAAAGACACCTTAGATACCACATCACAACTCATATAGAAGACACCTTTGGTAGCACATCACAACTCTTTCTAGTGACACTTGGGACACCACATCAGAACTCATGCCAAAGACACCTCAGATACCACATCACAACTCATCCTAAAAACACATGGGATAGCACATATACTCTCACCTTACCCAAAGAATCTTGGGCCTCCATCACCTGGAAGAGGGCGCAGGGAAGAGTGGGAGGCCAACCATCCATCCTCTGACTAGAATGTTGGGAAAGACACCCCTGCATGACTATGTAGGTGTTTAGAAGTAAGGGATCAACATGGGTGTGGTGAATATAGAAATTAGAAGGAATATATATATATAATTATTAAACACTCAAGCCCAACTTATGGGTTCTCAAACAAGTAACTTACTCACAATGCCATCATCTTTAGTGCCACCCCTAAATGCATTTATTAGTATCTACAACTGTCATTTCATAAGGTGAAGAGCACTTATAATGTAGTGCAACTTATAATTTTCTCCATGTTTAACAACCAATCATTTTATTATTTTTCCTCAGCCACATTTAATCTCCCAACCCATCATTAAATTTTTCATTGAAAAATTTCCATCCCATTAAACAAACCAACACATGCCATTTAAAAAAAATTAAAAATTCATTTGTTCCATCACTACCCCAGCATATAAAAAACCATATATCATAAGAAAACTTCCATCCCTAACAATATTACCTCGCTAGCCCAAAAACATATCTAAAAAACCAAATTTTACTCTAGACCCCACTAAAACACACATCGTCTTCCCACAAGAAATCCCAAAAATCACAACACATCAAAAATTATTTTATAGATTTACAAAGGGGATCTCATCACATTTCACATTAATTTAAGGGTGTTATCACACAAAACAAAATCATGGGTAAAAATTTTCATTATCCATGTATAAGTAATTAACTAATTTCCATTTAGGGTGATATCACAACAATTACAATCAAAGTAGAAAGTACAACCCTTGTATCCAGCAAAAGAAAATCCCCCAACGTCCATAATTTTTGGTGGGGTGTCAAGACCAAACAATCATAGTATCACAATCATATCAAGGTTGAAAAAACATGAGAATCATACCCATTTACCCTTAAATATCAATTTAACCATTTTTTATATTTAATTATGCCAACAAAACCATAATCTGTAGGTACAAAAAAGAAAACTCCTCCCACATGATACACAAATAAATAGAAATGAGGGACATCTCTACATCAATGAAGCTTTATCTAATCGTTGTGCACTGTTTGGTGAAGAAGAATTCCCTCAAACCACAACTGAACCACAGGGAACCACATATCAACCTATAACATATCCAAATACCATTAAAACTCCATCCAAAAAACACCCCAAACAAAAACAACATTACTACAATGAATCCTAGCAAGAATAATAGAATAAAACAGATGAGAATGATAGGAGAACGCACCACATATCAATGGTAGAAGACTGTGGATTGATTCCTATCGAAATTAATCTTCAAACATGGAAGGATAAGTTCATTGGATGCCTAGAATGAGAGAAAAGTAACTAGATTTAGGGTTTGGAGAATATATGAGTGGATGAATACTTTATAAAACAATACATCATCAGTGAATTTCATGATGTGTAATCCCCATTCTGGTCATGTAATCTTGGGATTATTGGTTCCATCGAAAACTGTGTCACCTATTTATTATTTATACCTGAAAATGTAAATTTCATGAACCATCCCTATATAGCATGTGTAACTAACTTTCCTATCATCTAATACACCTACAAAATGTTAATTTCCCATAGCAGTTCAATTACACCACCAACTACCACTAAATACTCCCATAACCTCCATCAAACTCCCATGACACTAAAAACAAAAATTTAATGGACCAGAAGGGCACATAACATTAAAAATATGAAATTTATGACATTTTATTCCTTTTTAATGATAATAACATATCTACTATCTTATCTAACAATCTGTTGGAATATGAAAATTCCACTCATGGGTGGGTGTGGATTACAACATCTATGAAATAATGTGATTCATTTTTCTTTTCTTATTTCCATAGAGGGAAATAATAAAGGATCTAAAAAATATATATGAATTATACGAAATAACAATAATTATGGGATGGTGAGTTTTTATTTTCATTTTATTCATTCCATCTTTTAAAAAGTGAAAAAAGGGTTCATGCTTATGTTTGGCCAGCGTCTCCTTGAACAGTATAATTAATATTTCAATATCCCATTTTATTGAATCCTATATATATATTGAATATATATATATATGACATTTAATAAATTATTAAAATTATGGATATGATGGAATACTGAACAAATTTCATGGACCCAAACTACCAAACCAATTCATACATGAAAAGTGAATTATTTTATCACCGAGGATAGTTATTTAAATAATTAAATGATAAAACAATGGGATAAAAGGATATAATTATATCATAAATGGTATAATAAATATATGATAATTATTTCAGAATAGATGTAATATAAATATATATTTATAATTAAAGATTATAGAACATGTAATAAGGATGTATGACTTGTTGATTTTAATGTCTGAATTTCTTACATTCTATCAACAGATTTAAAAATCACAACACATCATTAAAAAACTATATTTTACTGACATTATATCTCTTAAGTATGTTGTACATTTTTTTTAAAAAAATATTATACCAAATGAAAAAAACCCTATATACTAGTAATTTAATCTTTTCATAATATTATGATCTATCTACCAGACTAAAATCTGACCCATTGGACTGACTAGTTTGATTCATCAAATTTACTGAAGTATAGTCCCTCAAGAGGTCCAATATCTAGTTTATTAGATTGGCCTATGTGTATTCCATCATATTGACATAATCCCATTCCATTGAATAATCCTTTGTTTATTCCATTGGTATGACTCAATCTATACTATTAGTGTGTAAATGTTTAGTCCATCTGTACGACTGAGTTTATTCTATTTGTTTGATTGAGCTTATTATATCAGTCTGACTCAGATTAGTCCATCAGAACAAAACGTTTTATTCTTTTGGAATTTTAATGTTTATAATCAAATTCATAATTATTTATATAAAATGAATAACATTTTAAATCATTTCAATGATTCTAATGAAATTAAAACAGATAAATATATATATATCATGCTAATATTTGAATATAATTATCATCCAATGATGATCAAGCCATCAGCAATAATTATGGACATTAGAAAGTTAAAGGAGTTTATATAAATAGAAGTGCACTTGAGGATCTAAGAGATTATTATTTTTCATACTCAACCAATCTAAAAATTTCTATAGTTTATCCTCCCATTTTGATTTCAATTGAAATCATTTAGAGAATTTTCTATTCTATAGATTCAGCGTGAGGATTATAAAATCATTATAACATTTTTTAGATTATATTATATGTCTGATTGATGTTAATATTGAATGATTCATGGGATAGGAATATGGATGGATCTGATCATGCTGATCAAAGGATTCCATATAGAGGAAAAACAGATTATTTAGATCTTAATGATCGAGGGATTTCTACTTGAATATAAGAATACAGTGTAGTTTTTTTTAAACTATATATTCCTTAAGTCCGGATTATCAAAATACATTAAACTATAGGTAAATGTGACCCAAATAATTTCGTAATGTTTATGTTAGTTTAATAATGAATATTATAATGTTTCAATTTACATTATTCTAGAATTTGTTTTAATTCTTCTATGAATTTGTAAGGAATTTTTTTTACTAAACATTTTTTGATATTACTTACCTGCTATATATTTAGTCGGTTACAATTTACTTTGATCGTTTCATGCAATCTATATATAATTACTATAATAATGAGGATTGTTTTTTAATTATTAAATATTTTTTAACTATAATTCAACACCATTGGTAACCATTATAAGTGTTAGTATCCATCATGACCTAAGGTAAAATTTTGTAGTCTAAAATTGTCCTCATTGGTAAATCTGGAGTGTTATGAACCTATTTTCATTTATCAAGTGTATTTACAACTCCTCTGAAATTTTATAGAACTAATCACTTTATGGTCAGGATATTTTATGTATCGCATTATATAATTATTTCATGTGGATTATGAATCATAAGTTATCAATGTGGTAATGGTTTTCTGTTTCAATATCATTATTTTTAGGATTTTTTAGGATTAAGTTCAATTGATGAAATATTATTTTGAATATCTTAAAAAAATAATGAATTTTATTCCCCTCTATATATTTTTGGAAAAAAATAATTAATTTTCATATCTTTAAGAACTCAGGAGACTGAAATAATTTTTTTTATAGTAAACAAATTTTATACCACTATTTGGTCGAAAACCCTTTCTCTTCCATATTATTGTTTTCTAAAAAATATCACTAATTTTTTTTATTCCCCAATGTTTGACTAATATCATTATTACCGATGTCATAATTTTTAAATTATTTTTAAAAAAAACTTCTTTGAATTTACCAAATTATGAAATTTTTACATTTTATCAAAATGTTAATGGAATCATGGTTTTTACATATATGACATGAACATAACTTTACTACTTCATGACCACTCAATTATTTGAAGATTCCAGTATATGTTTCCAAGGTTATTTTACTAAAAATAATCTTCTATAATATTTGGAAAATTTATAGATTTTCAATTGGTGATGTAAAATTAAAATGTTTATTTTCCTGAATATGTGTTTCTAGTGATCCTTTAAAATTATTTTCCATATACATTGACATCATTTGAGGGATCCTAATATTTGTTGGGGATGTTATTAAATTATACCTCACATATTATTTATATGTGTATTTTATGAAACTTGTACCTTTTCTAAGGGTAATACTATAATTAAATGGTGAAATGTTTATGAAACCCATCTATTTTCGATGGGTTAAGATATGATGAAATTATTATGAAACCAATTTATTTTTCATGGGTTATTATATTATGAATGTTGTATGATCTTATGGAAGACATAAGTATGGTTTTCATTATGTGACGTGTGGGTCCATAATTATATTGATCTCTAATGAATTGGGGATAGATGGATATATCATGAGATAAAGAGAACTGGAATGGGGTGAACCCTCTTAATATGGGAATCTATCCATTATGATTATTTTTGGAGAAAGCATTGAATACTAAAATGGTTTGGGTAGTAAAGAAAATAAACTATGATAGTCTATGCAGTGATCTTGGAATATATTAGATTTGGTTTTCTTTGAATATATTTATTTAAACATCGTATTCCATATGCCATTGTTATGCATTCATGTATCATGTTTATTGATTAGTTTATGATTAATGTCTTATAAACTACCATGATTGTTCCATGATTCATTATAATAATCGATGATATGTACATAATAGGCTTTAAATGTTTTTCTCATATTCTCATACCCTTATTCCAATATTATGTTTGTGTGATCATTGATATATCACTTTTTTACCCTTATTGAGTATATGAGATCACCCTTTCTTTTGTTTAATTTCTTAGATTATGAAGAAAGTTACAATATGTGATATGTAAAATAAGGGTGATAGTTACGATGAACTTATTGGGAGATAATGTATTTCACTTAAGATTTAGTTGTTTATGTATCCATGTTTCCAAATATAATAGACGTATAACATTCTGTCATGGATTGTTATGTTATGTAACAAATAATCATTTAATATGATGTAATATCTAAGCATGAAATGTTTGGTTCACTATATAATTTAAATATAATTTAAATAATTTTTTTTTATTTTTATAATTTGATAGGAATGGTTAGTTTCTATAATCAACTAACATTAGATAGTTGTTTAATTAATGCATAGTTAAAAATATGATAAAAACTTATTTTTTTTTGTCATTATGAGGAATTTGGTTTTTAGTTTTTTGATTTGTGAAGGATTAATAATTTTGAGTAAATCGATACAAAATATTTATATACATTATTAATTTCTAGAAATAAAAATTTATTATTATTAAATTTTTAATAATCATTTAATTTACTATTTCATTAAATGACACTTATGGTCTATTAGTAAATCCCAAATCAGATAGCCTCTTTGTTTTATAGATTGTTTATGTTGTCTCTCCCCATCAAAATTTATTCACCCTATTCTGTTTTGTACAAAAAATATTATGTCAACCTTCCTACTCATTGGTAAGGTCATGCATTGGTTTTAAATTCAAAATCTTACTATCAATCCTCCACCAATTGATAATGTACTTTTCTAGCTCATAATATTGTTTATTTCTAATTGGATAAACCCTACTAACATATAATTTTATGATTCATTGGATGATGTGTCATCATATAATTCTTAAAACAAAAAAGGGTCATTAGATAATTTTTCACCATAATTTAGTCTATATCTCATTCTGATATTCTTTGGTTTCTATTCACAAGTTTAATTTTAAATAGTGTGATATAGTATTATAAATAGTTCTTTAATAAGAATTAATATTGGGGTTTCGTTATGTGACTACAATATCATTTTTGTTTTTGAATTCAGTTCCTAGAAGTATTCCTGAGTATTTTTAGCTATCTTATTTCATACATTAGTAGTCATTTTAGGTTTGACATGATGTTAGAACACTCATGTAAATTTTTTTAAAATAGTTTTTCTTCATGAATTTAATTAATCTGTTTAAATAATTTTCTATATTAATTTAACTTTATATATCGTATTACATATGTTAAAATGTTGGTATATATTGTTTTATTATGTGTTGAATAATTGAAATGCAAGTAAAATTGAATCTTAAAATTATTATTATATTTATAAAATATTTTTACTGATTTTAATATATGATAATTAATTATTTTAAAAAAACATGTGATCATAAATTTATCTAATGTAATATAGTTTCACCACTAATATTTTTTTATTTCATTCCTATTATTTAATAATCTGGAATTGGTATAATAAAAAATAAATCGATGTATTGGATTCATATCATTTAAATGTATACTATATGGTCTGTAATAGAATTAATTTTTCATTTATTTTGTAGATATGTACCTATAAGGTCATTAAATCCTTGTTGATTTTTAATATTTTGATTTCCATAATTTTTCATTTTCTAAATTTCATTACAATTATATGATAGTCATAACATGGGTGTAATTAGTGATAGTTCCTCTTTATTATGATGATATAATAAAAATTAATTCCATGATCATTGTTTAAACCTCCTCTTTATCAAAAACATTTTTATGAGATTACTACATTAGTAGCAATTGTTTAATAAAAATTGGTTTATTTATTGATTACTTGGTATTTTAAATAATTATGTATTAAATATATATACCTCTTTTGTAATTGAATCATTATTTTGTTCTTGAACATGTTTCCTATATGAATAATTATTTTTTACTGAATTTTTATGACTTATTATGTTAAATTAAGTTGCCACGTGATATAGAGTACGAGAAATGAATTTCAAAATGGGTAAAAGCATCATTTGGGTTATTAATGATAACCAAACCAATTTTTATTTATAGGATTCTAAACAAGATATTGATGGAACCCATGTAATAATCACCCATAAAAATTATAATTATTTTTAAATAATTTTTTATATAATGAACAATAGATATTAAAATAAAATTACACATAATAAAATAAAAAAGGAATAGTGTCTCAAATGATTCCTCATGTGTTAAATTGTCCGTAAATATAAAAAAAATAAAAAAATTAAAAAACATTATGTGACAACAATATATTTTGATATTTTTCATCATCTTAAATTTGATTTCATTGGTTTACATATCAAACTATAAACATTAGTAAATGTCATAATAAGGATAATAATAGTGTAAAACATGTAGGGATGAATCAAAATCAATAAAAAATATCATTTCATACTAATTAAAATAATAATAGAAGACAAATAATTATGAATTCATTAATATGATTAAAAATATAGCAATTGAACATCATAATCTAAAGTTAGGTTCCTATGTAAATACAATTGGACATAGTTTGGATAAGTTTAATATATACACTACATACATTACATAACATCAAAAAATACCATTACCTAATGCATTAACAAGTTGTATAACATTGGGGTATTTCATTGCATATATTACCACTAAAAATAATTTTTCTACATAGTATGAAATGTGTAAAATAACCATACATCACCAATAACCTTAACTAGTATGACCCTTAATGTAATTGTGATTTTAATCATCGTAATCGTAGAAATAATTACAATGAATCACTCTAATATGAGGTAGATGAATGGGTTGTAAATAAATATGAGGATAAATTGTGAAAATTTCCAAGATAATATTTTTTATGATATGTATAAAATTATTGAATTTTGATACAAAGAAAAATTTAAGATAATTTATCTAAAGAGTCTACAGTGAAATAATATTTTAATTGAGATGAGATCTTTTATAAATTATGTAATGTGCGAGTTGGTAAATAATAAATGAATGTGGATAATATAAAATATTATTTATAAATAAATATGAATAATTTTATATAATATTTAAAATTTCTATATAGTTAAAACATAAGTGTGAAGAATCATAAACAAAATACTTATCAACATTTTGATGATCCAGGTGGTTCCTCCTTATAATTGTTTTAATGTATGAATTTAATATTAATATTAAAAAATTAACATATAAATTTTCATCTATATAAAAAATATAATATATTTAATATGATAATTCTGATAATAAATAAAAAAAATTATTTAAAAAAAACTCTGATAATGTTATTTTTTTATAAATAAGAAAGTGATATAATTAGCCTAATCTGTAGTACAGTTATGTTTTCTTAGATTCAATGTTTCTATATAACAATTTTCATTTTCATAAAAATAAAAAAAAACCATTTTTACATATTTATTATCATATATGTTTAATGTTAGCTTTATATTAATAATTAGTCATCAATATGAATCAACAATAGGTGTTTTTTTAAAATACTCAATGATGTTTTGGTAACTTCTTTTAAATTATCATTATCTCTTCATGAGTTTAATATATATAGAAACCTAAAGATAATATGTGAATTTTAGATAAATAATTTTAAAACTCATAGATGAATACCTTATTTAAGATAATCTAGTTAGAAAATTTTTTATTTCACAATTTCATTATTCTAGGTGATATAACTATAAACAAATTAATTTATTCTATAAAATTATGTAAATATGATTTAATGAATATAAAGCCAGAAAAATAATATCAATTTTTATTTATAATAAATTTTAATGATACTAACTATACCTTATGTGGTTTTAAATAAGGAAATATGTCATATTTGTAGTTTATAAATGTTAAACACAAATGTATGAGTTGATGTAGGTGATAAAAAGGAGATAATTACTATCTCAAATATATATTCATTTTATAAAATAATTATAACACATATGTTATGAATATATTATATTATAATTTAAGAAAAAAATAATAATATAAAAATAATGAAACAGTTCGTATAATAGTTTTATTACCTCTTTACTAAAGATTATACTTTTATTATGCACTTCATTCTTCTAGATATATGAGATATTTTGAAAATAAATTTTACACATTATTACATTAAACACATGAATTTAAATTTTGGTATTTTTAGGAAAATAGAATCAATTTTTTGTGGGGATAAAATGTAAGGAAAGTGTGTATTAACATTTTGGACAGAGGTATTTGTTAGTATAATATAGATTTATGTTTTTTACCTGGAACAGTTATTTACATTATTGATATTAATATTATTAAAAAATTATTTTATATGATCTTGTATTCGATAATAAGAAATATATTTTTATATCATTATTTTATACCAACGTTATTTCCACATTATATTTTACATATATATTGATTAATGAAACATATAAAAATATCAACTTAAAATAAAAACCAGATCATTATTGAAAATATTAAACAACATTTATCATTTACATAATCTACAGAAGATTTTTTTGTCACAATATATATTTAATAAAGATAATTATTGTATAAGAGTTGGATGGATGATATCCTTTATTATTCCCAATGGACACAGACTTATTTTATTAAGAATCCTAAGCCATCATAGTCCATGGAATTGTAACTAGAATAAGAAGGTTTTTTATGATATCTAGTAAATTTCAATAATGAAGAGCCCAATGAATAGTTGGGAGATTAAACAACACTTTTATATAGTTATGTCAATGATATTCCACTATATAATATTAATTTCCACCCCTCCCCACAAAAAAACAATATTCCTACCCTATTATACATATTCACATTAATAGTGTGAAAAAAGGATTTTAGCAACATTGTTAATCACAACGCAGATAAAAGGGGCGTTTATTTGCGCTCAAAATAGTGATAATAAAGGCCAAGGTGGCTGGAATGTATTGTTAAATAAACATCACACCTAATAAAAACCTATAATTTCAAACATTTCTATATATATTTAAATGAAATCCTCAAAAACAAAAATGTCTGCCCATGGTATATATAAAAAATACTATTATTTACATTTCAAACAATGTTTTATTTAATTATATTTACAATTATCCACAGAATATTTTAAACCATTAATGTTTCATATTTTGACACTCACTATCCCCTCTAGAAAATCTTCTCCCATGATATCAGTTTCTATACAAATCATCTCAACCCAATCAAAATATTCCACCTATATAATAAAATAAATATTAGGTTATCAATAAAATAAATAAATTAGACATTAATATAAAAGAATACATTAATAAAATGTAAATATAAAATAAAAAAGACATATTTGGAGTTATACTATTCACACTATGAATTCTATTAGGGTGGGTTTGATTTATACACTTTAAAAATGACTTATGGATCATTTTCCTAAAATGTCAAAATAATCAAAAAGTATTTTCCTTGTTTTTAGTATGCCACTTGTTATTTTGCTAAATTTATTTTCAATCTTAAATAATGATACATTTGGAGTTATACTGGTCACTCCATGTGTCCGATTAAGGTGCGGCTAATTTTTACACATTACAAATTTTTTATGGATCATTTTCAAAAATTATCAAATCAATCCAAATGTGTTTAATCGGTTTTCAGTTTGTGAGTTTGGGTTTTTTAGTAAAATGTCATTTCAAACTAAAAGCAAACATTTTGAGTCATATCCATCACATCGTGCGTCATTTTGATGTAATATTTCTTTATACACATCAAAAATAACTTATGAATCACTGTCATAAATTATCAAGATAATCGGAGCATGTTTTCTTTACTTTTAAAGAGTGACACTTTTTGAGAAAAAATGTCAATTTTAAACTGATAATAGAGACTTTTAGTCATACTGGGCACACAATGTATTATATTGAGGTGTAGTTGATTCCTACACATCACAAATAACTCATGGGTCATTTTCCTAATGTATCAAAGCTATATGAATGTTTTTTCTCGGTTTTTAGTATCTCATTTGATCTCTTTACTTAAATTAATATCAATTTTAAATAAATGACACACTTAGAGACATAACCATCACATTGTGCCACTTATTGAGGTACATTTAACTCATATACATAAAAAATAATCACAAATTTGTTTCCTAAATTATCTAAAAAATAAGAACGTGTTTGATCAGTTTTCAGTATGTCACTTGATCTTTTTAATAAAATTAGTGCCACATATAAATAAAAAGAGATACATCTAAATATACAGGCCACACCGTGCATCATATTGAGTGAAGTTTATTTCTACATATCAAAAATTACATATTGATAATTTAATTAAAGTATTAAAATAATCCAAATGTGTTTTCTCATTTTTTTAGTATGTCAGTTTTCTTATTTTACTAAAATGTCATTTCAAAATAGAAACATGAATTTTGAGTCATTCTGGTCTCATCTTGTGTTAGTTTGACATGATACTACTAAATACACATCAAAAATGACTTATAAATCATTGAAATAAATTATCAAGGAAATTAGAGTATGTTTATTTGGTTCTAGGTAAGTGATATATTTTGAACTAAAATGTCAATTTTATACTGATAACGAACACTTTTAGTTATATTGGTCACACCATGGGTTGGATTGAGATGTGGTTGACTCCAACACATCAAAAATTACTCATGGATTATTTTCCTAAATTATAAAAATAATATGAGTGTTTTTTTTAGTTTTTAGTATTTCAATTGTTCTTTTTTATATAATTAATGTCTATTTTAAATAAAATGAAACAATTGGAGTCATACTGATCACACCATGCATCGTATTAAGGTGTGACTGATTCCTACACATAAAAAATGACTCCTCGATTGTTATCCTAAATTTTCAAAACAATATGAATGCATTTTCTCAGTTTTCCATAAGTAACTTGATCATTTTTCTAAAATTAATGCCAATTTTAAATAAAAAAGAGACACTTTGAGTTATATCGGCCACATTATGCATCATATTGAGGTGTGGTTGATTCTTTACACATAAAAATGACATATATATCATTTTACTAGAGTATAAAAACAATATTAACTCGTTTTCTTGATTTTTAGTATTCTTGTTATGTTTTTTTACTAAAATTTCATTTCAAAATAAAAACATGCATTTTAAGTCATACTGGTCACATAATGCATCGGTTTGATGTGAGAATTCTTTATACATGTCAAAAATTACTTATGAATCGATGTCCTAAATTATAAAAACAATATGTGTGTGTTTTCTTAGTTTCCAATCATTGACTCATTTTTAACTAAAATTTCTATTTTAAACTAATAATGGAAACTTTTTATCATACCGATCACATTGGGAATCAGATTGAGGTGTGGTTGATTCCTACATGTCAAAAATGACACATAAATCATTTTCCCAAAGTATCAAAACAATCTAAATGTGTCTTATCGGTTTTAAGAAAGTCGCTTGTTATTTTTAGTTAAATTAATGTGAGATTTAAATAAAAAGAGATACATTGAGTCATAATGGCCACACAGTGTGTCGTATTGAATTTTTCTTGACTCCAAAATGTCACAAATTACTCATGGATCATTTTCCTAAATTATCAAAACAACCAGAATGTTTTTCCCAATTCCCAGTATTTCAATTGTTCTTTTTACTAAAATTAATGTTAATTTTCAATAAAAACATATTATATTAAAAAAACATTACATTATCATTGAATTATATGATGCCACTTTGATGTCCTATCTCTCAAAACCATGAGCATATTCGAACAAACCATCCCAACACAAACAAAGGAATCCTAAAGTAGAGGAAAAAACTATTATATGAGTAATAATAAAAATAATTAAATTAAATATAAATATGAAATACTCCACCAATTCTGTGGATGTTACATTGTAGGTCTATTTGTGTACATTCTTCCATCATGTATGCTAACCTTTTTTATAAGAAAATATATATCTTCTTGTGTATATGAGTCTTTTCTACAGTCATAGTTGTACTGAAAAATGATAAATACACAAGGGATTATTAAATATTATAAATTAAATAGTAATTGTTTTCAAATATAACACTTTAGGTATTCTAGTTTCTTCTTGTAATATGATCTATCTCATAAATTTACAAACATAATAACAAAATCATTTCAATTTTTTTGTTTCGGACACAACAGAAGCCTTGATAAAAATAATAAATTTGTTTTGAAATGTGATTAGATAGTGAAATATTATTATTTATTCCCTCGTATATTTCCAGTCATATAACTTCTCAGGGTCTTCATGTTTAGCCCCTGGCCTCATTCTTTGTTTTTCATGACATTGATGCACCACCCTATCATAAAAAATCCTCATTAAAAGAGAATATAAATTATATAACATTATTATTAGTTCAAAAATGTTTGATATAATGTATTATAAATTGAAAAATGTCATCATGTGTGGTTATTTTGTTTGGTATCCATGCATTGAATTCAGAAAATAAATCATTGGAGTATCCAAATTGACTGAAATGAGCATCCAACGTTTCTTAAAACACAAAAATTAATATATAATGAAATAAATGAAACTATATTTGATATGATTAAATTTTAGAGTTTTATTTCTACATCATCTGTATTAATAATAGTATATCGTCCATAAGTTTTCTTTCAAACATTTTGACCAATATTGCCATTATTCCATCCTTTTTGGGATCTATATTGGTTTGTTCTGTAAAGGTCATCTGAGGATATATGAGTCCAAATTATTTTTCATGGGGAAATCCATTCAAATGTTTTAATATATACACCTTTCAAAGATACAAAATTTATTTATTATTAATTAACATAGTATATTAGCTTTTGGAAACACAAATCAAGAAAACATACTACATTTATACAATTACAACTAAGGCTCCTAGCCCATCTTAGTTGGGGATTTCATTTATATTCTGAAAACCAATGTATAATTCCCCTTTCTCTCCATACATATTTTCCTCAAAGCTAACTATGTCATTACTATGATTATTTAAGTTTGTATCCACATGAACCTTAAGTGCTAGTAAATAAGGATATGGAATAGGGGGTAAATATGGATTTGGAAGATATTTTTGAAAAAAAATTCGATCATATAGACGGTATTGAATGAGTATTCTATTTCACCCCTTCCCTTTTTCTATCTATAAAAATAATATTTGGTTAATACCTTTTTCATTAATTGTTATAAAGGTTTATACTGAAAAATAGATTGGAAATGAATACCTCCGTGTCGACATGTTTTTTTAAAAGATGGGAAGGCCATGAAATGAATGTTCCAACTGCTCAGTTAACCATATCAATATCATCATCCTCAAGTGGAAAATGTAGCTTGGAACTCGACTCGTGATCTATGTTAATCACCAATATTACAGGGCTATTTGAAAGTGATATGTTGTGTAGATTTGCACCTTGGATGTTGAATGTCGTAGCCCTTTCTTCCAAGTGATTGGTGGGTGTTGATAGATATAAATCATAGTCATATTAAAACTATTGAAAATCATTATAGGAAGAGTATCGGTTTCTATTTTATTAAAATTTAATATAAATAATTATTGAAATATTGATTACAATGACTATGATAGCTCTTTGAGGGGAATGGATCACCTCTAAGATGGTGGGGCTAGGGTGGTATCTTCATGAGATGGTTGTTTTTGAGTTATTTCTTCTATTTTTCCACCAATAAAAGTATCTAGAAACTCCCTCTTCCAATGGAATTTTTCTTTAAGGGTAGATATTGTATCTCTCATTTGTTTCGTTTATTCACCTTTATCCTCCTAATATTTTTTTCTCAAAATATGCTCAGGGTGTCACCCCAAAACTCGCACCTCTAACACTGCCATACTATTCTAGTCGCATTAAGGACACTGATAGTAGGTGTTCATCTGGTAAAGGTGTTATTGATTCCTATGACTATATCATATAGAAAATATAAAAAAATAAGTAATCATTGTTCTGTAATAGCTATTTAAAGAAAAACAAATTTTTATTATGTCATACACACACATGTTTCCCACCATTGTTCTGTGTTTTAATCAACTAGTGTCTCATATTTATTTACATGAGCCTTTTCCCATAACACATGGTGTGGGATGGATGTGGCTTTGAATTTTTCTCATCAATATTCATTTAAACAAAGGAACATAATTGTGCAATTGTTTCATCTCAAGTAAAATTATTACGATATATTTAAAATATATATAATTTTTTCAAGTGAAGTGTACCCAACCCTTGATTTACAATAGGGGTATGTGGGTTTTTCTACCCATCCCTTATTTTCAGTTCTCATTCTCTATTTCATAAATAAAAAATTTTTAATCAAAATTATCAATATATGTATTTTTAAAAAATATATATTACTAGGCACAATATTCCAAAAATTTCACCTCTGCACGATGGAAATTAAATACATCCCATACTTCTTTGGTTATTAGGTGTCCACAGATAATCATAGATGAAGGATTATATTACCTTAAAAATCTTAAAGATAATTTCTTGTTATAATTTTCTGAAAGCCTCTTTGAATCTTTCCAACATGAATTAATACATATTTCTAGGGGGAGTCATCTACTATAAATGCACCCTATAAGAAATGGTGATGATTAATTAAATGTTTCATTATCTTATTCATTAGTAAAATAAATAAATGATATCATAATGTTAATTTAATATCTTCCCACATCAGTGTATTAAGCGTGGGAACAATATGGAGGCACGAATCTACATTAATCATCTTGCGTTGCTGAGTGAGTATTCCAATGTAACTACTGAACATATCCTTTTGTGGTTAACATGCTGGCCCAACGCATTCCACTCAACCTCATATTTTTTTCTATTTATTGTTTTCATTATGATTTTTGATGACACCATAAAACTACGATGCCCCTTATTTCTACATAGTTGGTCCTTCATATCCTTCCATTTTCTAAGATTCAAAATTATCAAAATGTTTCTCTATTATGGTAACATATGAATGTGTAGATAGTCATTATACCCTACACTAGGAGCAGTAATAGTTTGAGAAACATATTGTTCCTTGGGATTGAGAGCACCACAATGTGTATAAGGTCATTGTTCCTCTCCATTACGAGCAGATGTAGGTTGAGAGACATGTGGTCACTCAGGATTAGGAACACCAGCATGTGAAAAAGTAATTATCAGTAGAAATGGTTTCACATTTAATATACAGTACATAAATTCAATAGAGAATGGATAATAACATGATGTATCATGATGTATATTGAAAAAATATATATAACCTGATTATTAAACTCACTTTTTTAAAAGTCTAAAGTGATTTAAACCCTCTATCGACTATCCAAATCCCTTTATTATGGTCTCTCATTCCATATAAAATGTTTTTTCCATTGGGTCCACTATGAAATGATTGAGATTCCCCAATTAAGGGTTCATCCTCAATTTAATTTTCACCTAACCCATCAGTGGATTTTATCGATAACAGAATAATTGACCACTTTCTATTTGTGGAATTTGGAACATAAAATACTTTTACTACTTGTGATGCCATTATAAATGGTTAATATTTATACCCTTCCTTACTGAAATAAAAATTCACAAATTCCTAATAGTCTATTTTAACATAAATTATGCTATAAACCCACTTTCATTGAAATATCTTCACTTGGAATGATGTATAATCAAACTCCATTATTTTTTTTATGCAAAAGTAAGACATATTCACATAAATTGGATTTTTTCCCTAATTACCAGAAACATGAATCACTGAAGTCAAAAGTTTAACTCCACTATTTTTTGTGTTATTTTATTCCTCATGTTCATTTGTATATAATATATAACTATTAGTTACATATACATTTTAATATAATACATACACAAATCTTCCTTCAGCAACCCATCGAAGTTGTTTTGAAATTGAATATGGATTTTCATCTGACTCGTGAAAATTATCGTGCCAAAACCATTTTATAAATTATTTATTATGTGTATTGGATATCCATATTTAAGCCCTTGATGTATTAAAATGCCTAAGAATTTATTTTTGGGCTTCAAAATATGGGGAAACCTCCAAAATGATATGTAAAATGTAAAGTTTTTACTACTTCCAATCTATAATATTGATTAGAACAATATCTCTTCTAGAAATTCCTTCAACTGCAAGCCACACTATATAAAGAGATTCAAGTAGATCAATGATTTCAACACCACATAGGTATTCATTATAGAATTCAATTTCTTCGTCAATAATAAATCACTCTATAATATAACCCTTTGGCTGACTTTGATTTTTGATGTACCATTTCAAAATCATCATATAACATTCAATGGGGTACATCCATCCATGGGGTAGAGGACCACATATTTGAATCTATCTTAACAATTATAACATCAAATGAACCATCGTATCACATAATTTTAGTGGGAAGAACATTTGAAATTTATATTATATAAAGTAAATTTCTCTTTTCATAGTCCCTAATTTGACACGGTCTATATCATTATAGCATATAACATTATATAAGAAAAAAATATTGGTTAATTTCAGAATGAAATTCTTGAAAAACTTTTAATATTAATATATAGGAAGTAAATCTTACATAAAAACATTGAAATCATGTGATTTCAAACACTTAAACATTAAATCGGCAATTGACACGATGTTATTGATATTTGATAAATTCTCCTATTGAACCTTTATATGAATTCATGATGTTGACAAACTCATATCTCTCTTACCTAAAAGGAGTGTAAGTGTCTAGGGGAAGAATAGTTCATTTTTCACCCTTCACTAGCACCAACTCTTCTCGAACTCCCATGTCAAGCATGTCCAACAAATCCTTAATTCAGTCATTTTTTAGTGCATTTAGCAACATGTCGATGACACTATCACATAAATTTTTTCAACATTCATAACATCATGAAAAGTTATAACGTACAAAATATTTCAGAATGGAAATTCGAAAAAATCATCTCTTTTTCCAACCAGTGTTTATAAGGTTTTTCAAAAATGGTTTACCAAAAGTAGTGTCCACTTCTTTTAATTTCTCCAAAAATATTGTAACCTATTATTGGAGGCGGTTTTGTACATTATTTTGAACATTCTTAACATTATGTCATCCAATATCGACACTTCTACCATCTGGGTTGAAATATACAAGGTCCTGGAAACACCGTTTTTTATGAATGTTTCAACCTAATTGACTATGTACCTTGTTCACAAATAGGACACCCTTGAGTTCCTTTAATTAAATATCCCAACAAATTTCAATAAGTAGTAAATTCATTTATCAACTTGTACAACCTAGCTCGGCATATGAAATCTTCATTTCTGCAAGCATCATAAAATGTAACACCTAAATCCCACAATAATTTGAATTCCTCGATCAATGAAGCCAAATAAATATCAATATCATTTCTTGGTTGTTTTGGTATTGATATAAGAATATATAAATTTATGTATTTTCATTTTATGCATAAACCTAGTAGAAAGTTATAATTTAATAAAACAACCATCCATATAATATTAGTGATTCTTTGAAATCCAAAAGTAATCACTTCATTTGTAAATAAAAAAAGACGAAGGTTTATCTACATGTATCCAAATCCAGGATACTCATGATCAATTCTCTTCCACTTAGAAGAGTATTCAAGATTACATAGTTTCCCATCATTATTTCATGTATCTGCATGCCACATCAACTACTATGTAGTCTCATCATTTCTATTTAGGCACATAAACCTTGGAATTATTGAAAAGTACCATACAACATTCGTAGGTCCAAATTAATCATTCTTTTATAGAGAAACACCGCACATTGGTAATTCTATAAGTGATTTTTGGTCCTTAAGAAATAGAATACAATCACTCTGGTTGGTGTGTATTATTTCAAATCTCATACATATCGATCGTAGCATTCATTTCGCATTGTATGATCAGCTCAGGAGCTCATTATCGTCAAGGTGCATGTCATTCAAGAGAGCAAGTAGTTCCAGATAACTAGAATTACTCTATCCATTGGAAACATTCAAATTATATATATTCAATACATATGAATATTCTTTATATTTAGTGCAACAAACATACAACGGTGTCTTTTCACTTTAACTTATCAAAAAATTTTGGGAAATCATGATATTCATCTCCAAATATCCTTATCATTTTCTCAATATGATCTTAATCACTATTCATATCTTTAATCACATCCTCTATATGGTCTTCCCCATTTTCCACACTTATAATCAAATCAGATGTTCCATAAAATGCAGATTTATCTAAGCCTCTAGCAACATTATTATTTTCCTCATGTTTGTTCCAAAACACATAACTTTCATCTATTCTATGATGGATCAAGTGTTCTTCCAATTCCTCTTCAATAATTAGTCTTGAATAACAATAGTGTAAACATGGTAAAAGGATTTTAGAAGTGTCATGTTCATGATCTTTTCTAAACATTATGAACACTTTCACTCAATCATTATACTCTTTTGTCAAATGATTGGTATATATCCATTACTTATTTATATTGATACTACAATATTTGGTAATATTATTATTTTAAAAAATAAATACATAAAATATGATCAACTAATTTCATCATCCAACTATATATCCCTCTCAAAAGATCCAAAGGAATAAAAACAAGGCATTACAAATTTGAACCTATAAAATATAGGTGTGGTCTAAATGTAAAGTAGGTTACCACAACCTACCAAATCTAAGAGCCCACTTTCCTATTACATACTAAAAAATCCTTGAAACTAAAATGGGATTTTACAATACCCTTTAAATGGACATTCAAAAACATACAATGGCGCAATATGTTTTAAAATCCAATACACATGGGAAAACAAACCCTTTTGAAATAATCCATCTCATTTGGAAATCCTAAAAGCTTTAAACACCCCAAAACATTGATATGAAAATTAATCAAGGATAAAAATGTTGTTTTAAATATAGATTACAAGGGTTAACTAAAAACATTAAAAATAAAAAAAAACATTTTCCAAAAAAATAACACTTTAAAATCACCCAAACACTGGGATTGAAATCTGACAAACATAAGAATAATATTTAAAAAATATAGTCAACGATTAAAACTGTTTTTAAAACAAAAAAAATCTTTTTAAAATTCATTTAATAATTTCCCCAAACCGGTTTCCTCGAATATCATTCCATAAAAAGGGATAAAACCACTTAGAAAACACTATTTCTCCCTCACAAGCAATCATATAGACATAAGTATAATATGGAAACACTTAAAGAACAATAATTATTTAATGATAGAGAAAATATGAATGACAAAGAAAAACAAAGGGAATATGGTATATAACAAAGCTAGTAAAAATAATATGATGTAGCAAGGACTGTAAAGGACACATCAAATCTCACCAAAGTATATCCACAAATGACATATAATACCTTTATAAATAGGATGATCCATGCAATGGATTAAAAATAATATAAAATGCTAATATAAATTTCATTTAATGGTTTGTCAACATCCTATTATCCATTGAAATCTCACAAGTGCCATCATGTCTCAATTTCCTTAAGGAACTCATTTATAATTAAAATAAATTAAAAGATATAGGATTGGTTTTTTTAGTGGAGGATTTCTTAGTAATTGTTCAATGAAATCCTCCACTAAAACTTTAATATCCATGTATCTTATCTATTCTATACAACATCATTGTTTCAACTTTATACAATTCTATTTTTAATTTATAGGGGAAATCTGCCCTATGACTCTAAATATTTTCAAGAAAAGTAATCCAAGTATAATAGATGATATTATTTACCAGTAGGAATAGCCCATCGAGTACTTAATTAGAATTTAGGATGGTTTCTTGGTTAATGTAAGTAAATTAATCATTCCATGTGATATTATAATTCTAAAAAATGAGGAAGAATGATAAGTACTAATAATAATTGGATGAATTTTCATATCCATGGAGAAGTTGTTCATCAATTTTAATATATAATAAATTTTTTAAAAAAATTTAGAAGAGAAAGCCCATTATTTCTTGGTAAAATAAGTGAATAATGTAGGTGAACCTGAATATTTTCTTGTCTTCATCACTACTAATGATGATTATAGCGAATTACAAATAAAATTGGTTGAATAAAAAGGTGTGATGTACTTAATTGATATAAAATCCAAAAGGAATACTATGGATGGTCATGAGAATATGGAATAATAAGAAATATTTGCTAAAAAAACACATTCAAGGGAATCTATTACTAAATTACTTCTCTAAATTTCAGTTTCACCCAAGTTAAGGATATGAACATTCTTGATAAACATGAGGTACTCTATCTTAGGATAATTTGATGAAATAGTTTGGGAGTACATGGACTATAAAAACACTAAAAAATTTCATGGTGAAAGTTATAGAAAAACACAAGATGAAGACTACGATGGAGTCATTGTTGGAATTGAGAGAAGAGTGGATCTGATATTGAACTCGAAGTATCCTTTGAGAACATTAACATTTGGAGGGCTAAATCAAGAAAATAAAATGGACTTTTTAAATATTCCATGTTCATTATCCAATAAAAAATTGAGTAAGAACCCAATACTAAAAATGGATATTCAGAAACTTAAATAAAAAACTATGAAAATTTAGGATAGTTGGTTGAGGTATGGCTCAAGAATGAAGAAGGGTCCTGGATAATAGATCACAAAAACAATTTATTTATTGATCCACTCTAGTGAATAAATTAACTAAAAATTGATGTAGGAAGTTATGATAGAGGTGTGATGATTAAGAGAGGATTCTCAAAATGGTATAAGAATGATCATTTGAATGGGATGTGATAGATGAAAATGAGGTACATTATGAATCTTTATTGAGGGTAGATACTGATAGACCAACAAATTTGTTCCAAGATAAATGAAATTTAGACCTAAGTAATGATCAAAAGAAAAAATCAACAACAGTTGAAGAAAAACCTCAATGAATCTATTTGTGCATACTTTTTCATTTAGAAACATAAAATACAATAAAAAACAAAAATACAATGATAAAAAGTATAATAATTAAAATAAATATTTGGTGTCATTTTTTTAAAAATATAGAACATAAAAAATATGGTCTATAGAAAAGAGGAACTTTATGGCTAATGAGAAACATATATGACAATAATTTTCTATTCATGATATGTTTATAGTGATTATTGCTATTTTTTGTAGGATATGGCTACAAATACATGTATTTACAATCTTGGGTATGAATGAATATACCAAAACAAAACCAATGTGGAAGATCATCACTACTAAAAGTAGCATCAAACAAGATGAAAATGATGAAAATATTGAGTTAAAAATATCACCAAATAGAAAATGTATTAGGATAGAAACTAGTGATAATCACATTATCTCTTACGGTGGTGGGAGAGATTGTGGAAATGTAAGGAGAAACGGTGAAGGCGATGACGAAAGAGAAGGAGGGTGGTGAGGTAGGGAGAGAGGATTATGGGGTAGGGAGAGATGGTGGCGGCACGAATTGTGCAAGAGTAGTGGTGGGGAGGTACTGTAACTGGGGGAGAGTGACGTGCAGCGGTTGCGGGGTTCAAGAATACCAAAAACATGGTAAATTTTCGGTAGTAATGTTGGGCAAGAACGAAGGAACGTCGGCTACGGGGGTTGGAAAGAGCAGCATCATGGAGGTAATTGGATTCTTTGAGAGCTTGATGTATGAGAGAGAAGAATCATACTATCAGGGTACATTTATAAAATCAAGTAAATCTTTTTGTTAGTGATATGTAAAAAGCACTGATAAATGTTTTTTTATCTACGTTAAAATTTAATGATCTTATAAAACATACCTTTATAATCACCAAAAAAGCACTGATAAATTGTGCTTTTTTCAGTACAAATGTTATAATACTGATAAAAATGTGTCTTTATGATTCCTAAAAATGAAATGATAATGATGTAGTGTTTAAAAATTAGTTATATTATTATATATATTTATAGAATTATATATATAATAAATAAATATTTATTTATTTATAATTATAAATTTAAATAAATATTTATTTATTTATATTTTTATATATAAAAAATATATTTATAAAATTATAGATATTTATAAAATTATTAATATTATAAATAAATAAATAATTATTTTATAATTTTACATTTATAATAAATACATTTATTATATTTTAAAATTAAATATAATAAATAAATATAATTAACATAATTAGGATAAATAATCATAATTATATATTTATTTATATTGACAAATATATATATTTATATATTTTTTTATTTAAATTATTATAACTATAAATAAATATTTCTTTATTTATTTAAATAATTATAAAATTATAAGAACTGTATTTATTAAACTTATACATTTATAAATATATATAATTCATTCATTCATTATAATTCTATATTTATATAATTATATCTCTATTTATTTAAAATTATAATTATAGATACTTTATTTTATATATAATTATTTTTATAATTTTATAAATATATTTATTTAGTTATATATATTTATAAAATTTAAATATAATAAATACATGTATTGTAATTTTATAATTATTTAAATATATATATGTATGTATTTGTTTATAATTATTACTATAAACATATATATTTATTTATAATTAAAAAATATAATATATATTTATATATTTTATGTTGTAATTATAAATATAAAATTTTATATATTTAGATAATTAAAAAATTATACAAAAATATATTTATTATATTTATAATTTAATTAATATATTTATAAAAAATTTATAATTATTTAACGGTATCTATATTTATTTAAAATTATAAATATAAATATTATGATATATTTAAATATATATATATATTAAATATTATATATTTATAATATTTTTAGAATTATAAATATATTTTTTATAATTTTATAATTATTTTTATATTTATTTATTTATTTTAAATTTATAAATATATATGTGTTTATAATTAAAGAATTATACCAATTATTTATTTATTTACAGTTATAATTATAAATATACTCAAAATGTTCATGAGATAGGGGAGTCTCCTCCTAAAAAATTATTAGAAAATAAAGATGGTAAAGGAAACAGGGAAAGATGGGGTCAAACCAAGACAAGCCCTCATCGAAAATGATAACTACAAAAGGAGGGGATCATGCATCCTTATAATCATGATCATAGATATCATCATCAGATTCTCACTTTGACCATGAATTACTCTAATTGAAGGGAACAAAACACTTCTACTTGAGCATCAGATGATCCATTATAAGTTGGCTCGTAGGATGTCCATGCCCTTGTGTTACGACATAATCATCACAACCATGTTCTCGACCACTGCATTTTTGGTGATGACCCCATTTCCATGACTTAGGTTGCGGCCATGCCCCTTCCAAATCATCCCACCCAAATTCAATAATTTCGTCATGAAAAAATTTGGTTCCCTCGCCATGCCTTGCATCACAATGAGCGCTCTGCAGTTGTCCACCTCTAGCTGGAAAAACGATGGTATATTCCGTAATTTTTACATTCCCTCCAAGGGTGCAATCAAAATTCCCTTTACTGCTTCTTGAGGTCGAAAATTTCATGTATGTCTTCCATGGTCAACTCTCGCATGATCCTTTCCCTCATCATAAGAAGGAGTGTCCATGGAAACCATATCTGACCATATCATTTACTTATAAGAGATTCGTATAGGTGCTGACCTCTACAGGTCCATCTCAAGACCACATTGTGCATCATCCTAGATTCAAATGATTGCATCCAGTCCATCATTCTTCTGATCACCAGGTTCAATAGGAAGTCTATCTTTATCCACTGGTTGAACTTCACCAGCCACGACATGATTAGTGTTTTTCCCTTTCATGGGATTCATTCCTTCTCCACCATTCATATTCTCAACCAATGGGATAGTAAATTTTCAATTTACTATATATTTACCATTATTCTTATAGTTGGTCCAAAAAAACAATTCTGACATTAAGAGTCCAGGTGCCCTATATTCCTATAAATCATACAAAATGAAGTTTTTTCTCAAACTATATTGAGAGTTCCTAACATCGATCAACAGAAAGGAGTAGAACAAAATCCATAAGAGATGAGTAGATATCAACATCAAAAAATAATCTATCAAGGTTACCAAAGCACACAATCATTTTTTCTCTGTAAAATTGGATTAGAGACCCAACTATGGAGGAAATATCCCATAGACACTGATAATGCCAAATAAACCATAGTAAACTGTGATTTTATATCCAGGTCTGGGTGATGGAGTTCTACATCATATAAAGAATGAATATGGGGTCCCTATCTTCAATCCATAAAATTATAGTTTTAATGAAGGTAAAACTTAATCCCCATACTCTATATTTCATTTCATCATATGGGAACACAATATGAAATATCCCCTTACCGATTTAGGTGATCAACCATCCACCGAAGCCCCAAATTTGAATAAGCGGGTTCTTTAGATATTCAATATTCCACGGATTAACCTGACCCAGAGAATTCAATGACACAATAATTTAGTACTTTCAAATCTTGATCCATTCTGCAATCAATTGCTTGTTGGATTCAATAATTTCATACGAACTATTTTTTATAAACCTGGAATAAGATTAAATCCTAGAATTAGTGAAAAAATGATTTGACTTTATCTTATCTTCAAAAGAAACACAATTAACCACATTCAATTTGGAATATCTAATCCTCGATATATTCACATCTATATATGAGGTTGAGTTCTGCTTCCTGTCATCTGACTTCAATAGCCCAAATTCGGCCAGGTTATAATCCATTAGAAGGACATCCGGATCTGACAGACCCTCTTCTTGTCATTCAACATCTACAATCGGCCTGATTGTAGTAATACTGCATCTGGATATGAGGCCTCTGACTTTGACAGCCAGTAGGATTGTAGTTCCAAGGCATCTGGATCTGAAGCATGTGACTTTGACAGTCGGTTAGATTCTAGTTCTTCCACATCCTGATCTGAGGCTTTTGTCTTCGATGATTCGCCAGATTGTAGTTCTTCCACATATGGATCTGAGGCCTCTGACTTCAATGACCAGACATATTAACGTTTCATTAGAATTTTATCCAGATCTAAGACCAAATCTGAGGTTGAGACCCTCTTTTGGTCATCCGATTGTACCGGAATAAACACATATACATTCATATTTAAGTTAACTGCAAGCATCTTTTAATAATCAATCCCTAATGTATTAAAAAAGACATCAAAATTTTATTCCAAGTCCTTCCTATAGTTATCCAACACCGACAACCTAATGAAAACATCAACTAAATTGATGAAATATGGGTGTGCCATCGAAGAGAAAAACCCTAGTCGTCATAATGGATAATAACACCTCCCATCACCATCATTTCTATTATAAATATAAATATAAATATTTATAAAATTATATGAAATCATTTTTTCTATTTATAATTTTATAAAAAATTATAATAAATATATTTAATATAATTTTCTTATTATTTAAATATATCAATATCTATTTAGAATTATAATTTTAAATATTTGTATTTGTTTATAAATATTTGTATTTATTTATAAATTTACGAAGAGGGTCCATGTACAGGTTTGAATTCAACACATACCCACCAAATGTTTTAGAAAAATAAATTATAGAAAAAATATGGAAATTAGGGTGGACGTGGTCAAACAAGGACATTCCCTCATCCATGAAAGAACTAAAAAAGAAGAAAATCATAATCGTACAAATAATCAATATTATATTAGTCATCCTTATCAGCTGTATCCCACGATAATATTGAGTTTTTCTGATTTTAAATCACTGCACACCTTTCCCTGCTCTTTAACGGCTCTAGAATGAGCTATGTCTTTCTAGTAGAATCCTTTTGACTGCACCCTACATCTTCTCATTCATTACCACATGCTATAGTGCACTATTGCCTACTCCCCTGTCCCCAACTTTTCATATTTCGACCCCATATATAGGAATTAGGTGGATTATAAGCCCCTTATGGTTCCTCTCTTTGTAGAAAATCAAATCACTTCTCCAGAGGGGGCTTCTCTGAGCCCACGATTTCCATAGGCGAACGCAATTTCTCACCATCCACTTCAATTTGGACAGATATAATTGAAGGAGCCTTGTAATTTCAATTAATACCATCAAAAATTCCAAAACATCCATAACCTTATCCTTACCATTATTTTTGATGAAATAAGAAGATCATGATGATCATCATTCCCTAATTGCATTGGAATTTATGAGACCACTTCATTGTACTGCATAGTTACAGATGATGAGTTGATTGAATTTGAAATTCCATCCAATGAACTAACACTTGTAGGTTTAGTGACATTCATATTATCATATGCTTTATCATATTCAGGTGAGACAATGTCTCTATAAGAAAAATGTGAGGATTATTAGGCTTGTGAAGAATCTTTATTAAATTCAGCCCATGTTTTCTCGTGTGTAACTGCTGTTGAGAGCCCAACATCCATAGTATTTTGATTTTCAAAGACTAGTGAATCACACAAAAATATATGCGTCCTTTCCATAAGTGTGGGTAGTCTTATCCTCCCCACCCTTATTGAATCATGGCATCCTTTTTTACATTTATCATCTTCATGGAATCTCATATTACAGATAGTGCAACTTAGAACTTTTCCTCACATTTCATTAACATTATCAATAGTCAAAAAACACAAAATGATGGTAGTTTTTTCATTCTTTACATTTATATCAAAATTGAAATCTATTGTATATGGTGTCTCATTTTGAGTAGGCACTGGGTTGATGTCTGCCTCAAACAGAAATCTCACAAATAAACCCAAAGTGATACTCTTCTGTTGCCCAGTCGAGTTTGATCAGAGTTCAAATTGAAGAAGCAATGTCAAAATGAATCTAATTATCCCATAGTATCCCATTCAGTCCATCTATTCTTACCCATACCTAAGTTCTTATGTTTCCAACCAAAAATGGTTTAAATCTAGGATCCCATTCTCGAATGCACATGATCCCTTTCAAAAGGGAAATCTGACTAAATCCACATTCCTTAAAGTTCATCTCATCATATGGTAACACAAAATGGAAATACCACCAGCCAATGCACATGAACTTTCATTCACAAATCCCCCATATTGCAGCCACTTGTTTCTCTAAATCCTTTCTCCTCCATGGTTTTTGACAAGCAGTCTGGACCATTCTCCCAATTATTGAAAATTCACAGATTTTTTACCTCTCTAGGACTAAGTCTTGACTGACCTAAATTTGCACTAAGTTGCCTCGTTAGAAGACTCGTTCAATGTTGTTTCGGTTGGATGTGAAATCGGTCGCATCTCTAGATTCGGGAAGCTTCAAATCTGACTTCACTGGGGTTGGATTCACCAGGATGACCATAGCACACGGTCTTTGGATGTGATGAATGGAACCCATAACCAGATCCTTTGAATGACCATGGATGTTCAAGTCATCTTCCAACACATTAAAGGAGTCAAATCTAGATTTTTTTATGAAGGAAGCTTCCGACATCGTTAGATTTGGATCCAAATTCGCTGGATTTGTTGCATCGTCGAGCCCAGTCCACCATAGAGGAGGTTAGGAGAGCTCCCACAAACCCTTGCAGTAGGTATATTTTCTATTTATAAATATATATATATATATATATATATATATCTACATATATATAACTTTATAAGTATAATAAATATATTTATTATAATGTTATAATTATTGACACACACATATATATTTATAATTAGAAGTGTAAATAAATATATTTATTTATTTAAAAAATTATAATAGATGTATCTCTTATTATTTTATAATTATTTAAATATATATATGGTTATAGATTAAATTATAAATAATTATTTTTAGAAAATATATATAAATAATTAATTAATTAAAGTTAAAAATATAATAAATACATTTACTATTTAAATATAGTTATTGTATTTTTATAAGTATTTTTGAGAAAATGAAAGATTTGGTGGTATAACATGAATTAATCATATACTTGGTAAAGTTTAGATCATAAAAAATAATTCATCACATGTATATAAGTCAACGATTATTATAACGGTATAATATATAAATGAACATTCATGATGAATTCATAACATATACATGTAAATTATATTCACTCATCCTTATATTTATTGACCAAATTCCTTGTAAACATATATTTATTTCAATATATATATATATATATTTAAATATATATATATATATATATTTGTAATTATAATTATAAATATATATATTTAAAAAATTATTTATATATAAATATAAATATATTAATATAAATATATATTTGTAAATATAATAAATATATTTAGTATATTTTTATAATTATTTTAATATATATTTATTTAATTATTATAATATAAAAAAAGTAAATTATTACATATATATTTGATTTATTAAAAAAATATATATTAATTATAAACATGTCTTTCTAGCTTGTGTGTGCAGTGTTTGTGTCTGTCTCTTTGATTGTAATTGTACCCCCAAAGAACCTAATATAATATTATATATAATATTTTTATATAAATTAATAATATTTTCTATTTAAGAAACATTACCAGCACTAATAATAGCACTAATAAATATACCATTTATCAGCGCTAAAAATCACCGATAAAGGATAGATTTATGAGTGCTTTTCAGTATCACTGATAAAAGACCCACTTTTACCAGCGTGTTTTTCTTAGAACTGATAAATTCTAGTGCCTCTCTTTTGTCGATATGTAGTAGTGTACCCCTACAATCGACATCTGATACTTGACTATTAAATACCTTAATGGATTATCATGAAATTTCTAATGATCACAATTAATATGATAAAAACTCATTTCTTCTTTTTATTCATTTTGATAAAAGAATTATTATGGGATGTTACCAGATGTAGTTTCACTTCCATTCATCACCTCATCCATCGTTACATCTAACATATAATCATGAAACTATATTTGAACCCCTAGAATCCAGTTTAGTGGTGATAAAAACTATTGGTGAAACTTGAGGCCATATAAAAATAACATTTAGAGTATGTGATGATATGGGTGGTGACTCAACATTAGATGATATAGAAAAGAATTTATTTATTTGGGGACCTATATGATATAACCTATGAATTCTATTTTCTATAAAATATATCATTATCTTTGGGTTGTTGGATCACTTTATAGATTTTTTTTAATTTATCATATCATAGTTCACATTGATTATGAACTTTTTGGATATCACCTACTAGTTATTGTGATGACAATAACCTTCTTTCTAATAATTAGGTAATGTTGGAGATTTTGTGACCTACCTTATTACTTTTTTGTGACTAATAATTTCATTATATTTAATTTCATTTTATTTTATCATAGAGTTATATTAATATTTCAGAACATTTTCACAATAAATTTTCATACTAACTTCCCCATTTATACAACTAACACACAATCATTACATCATAATGATTAAATTTTCCCTAGAGGATAACTAGTATTAACATTCTCAAGTTTATTATTTATTTCAAATCCACTATTCCTTGAATTTGACTTTTACTCTCTTAGTATAATAAAATATCGATGTGGGGACCATTTCTACTACTAATTTTATAGAGGGAAATCCATTCATCTGACATTTTTATTTTCAATACTACATGTTAATTATTACACTCATAATTTTAAACCATTTTCGTTTTTCATTGGTTATAATAAAAATATTTTTTAAAATAATGAACATTTGATGGGTAATTATTAAAGAAAAATTGATAGATATGGAAATTCTATATTTATTTTTGGGATGGAATAATTTATACTATTTTAGATGTGTATGAGTTTAAATTATTTTCATAATTCATTAACTATTACTGTAAAACTTTATAAAAATGGTGATCAATTTTCAAATAGTTTACCATTTCCAAGGAAATGTTTTTATCTCCTATAAATTTAAAAAAAATTACTCTTACGGAGAAAAATATCACTAGTCTCTAATGTGAATATTGATTTTTTATAACCTTTGATTGTGACTAACCCACCAATTTTTCCTAGATTTCATGTTTTGGATGTTATGGAGGAGTATTTATTAAAATATAGAATATATTTTTAATAAAGAAAATGATAATTTCAATAGATAAATTTTAAAATTACTATTTAATATATTAGCATGATTTTTCATTAGTTTTTCTCTTTTATGGTGGATAAACCATCAATAATATATTTTTATATTTTTAGGTAAAGAGATTAATTTCATTATGTAGTCATTTAATACATGTATTTAATACCAATAATGAATATATTAGTGATTTCACTTATTAAATTATTTATATATCAAATGAGGGAAACCAAATGATTAAGTACTAAGAGTTTGATGCACAACAATCATTTAAATATTATTTTGATAATTATTTACAAAAAAATGAATTTATGGAATATTATATGTAATAATGATTTCACAAACCATTAATAGGTTCTTAAAGAACATCGAGTAGTCAAAAAGATAGAATACCAGGGCATTGAATATATTTAATAGTCAAATGCATGGACCTTATGTTAGAGATTTATTATAGTTAATAACATATGAAAACTCCCAAGAAACCTCCAAAAAATACACATAACTTAGAATTCATTGATTTTCTTTAAGATGAAGATAATTTATATCCTATCCTTGGGGATAGATTCTTTGATCCTTAGAATACTTCGAATAGTTCTCATAAATGAATCACTATGTACCATTTTATTGAAAAATATGAATTTTTCTTTTTTCATATAATTCCTCATTCTCTTGTCATTATTTTTTCAGAAATTTATTAATTTATATAATTTATATCAAGATATAGTATACCTGTATATAATTCCACCATTCATTGGGGTTTTAAATATCGATGGTTTTATTATCGAACTCATTTCATTTATATTTATAACTTATAATTTACCTTATCTATCATTTATAATTATAATTCATAGTTTATAATATTTTTAGTGAAATACCACGAATAGTGAGTTTACATATCATTAAGGGAGTTAAAAAAATAGAATACCAGGGCATTGAATACATTCTTTTCTATATAATTGGGTTTTATTGGTTTTATGTTTCTAAATAATAATTAAAATAATTTTCATTTTTATAATTTATAAATATTGAGTGCTATAAAAAAGGTTCCTAATGAAAAGTAATTTCTCAAAATAAATCTTATTTGGAAACATATGGTTGTTTTATAAGATGTATAATAAATTGAAAATTCATATAATTTTTTATAACCACAATGATTTTCTTTATTAAAATCAAAATCAAATATTTTTTAGCTTATATGTTGGTTATGATCAAAATTATTTTATTTTAATTGGGGAATTTGATATCCTTATTTAATATTATATAAAATTATTTATGTATTCAAAGAACCCAATAACTTATCATGTTAATAAATATAAATAATTCTGTATGGGATCAGTGCATATATATTCTTATACCTATTTTAGGAATTTTATATCTTTTTTTGGTAACAAATTCCTTAAAAATATTTATTAAATAATGTATTTATTTTTATTCATTATTTTAATATAAAAATTAACTAATTTATTGATTTATAAAAAATTATTCAAGAGAAATCTTATTTAATTTGTTTTACTATAAATTTGAAATATTTATATGTTGTGTTTCATCAGAGTAGAATAATAACTAAAATCATATGACAAGACATAGATTTAGCTTAAAACATATGTTAATAAATTCTAAATTTAAATATATTACTAAAACAATTAATTATTTAAATAATATTAAAGATTATACTTCATTGTAATGTATATATTTTTTGTTAAATTTATAAGTATATTCTTATATTCAAGTTAATATAGCCAAAATAAGTAATTAAGTTTTATTTGAAAATTATATTAATTTTTTATAAATAATTTCTGTGGAATTAATTCTATTAATAATATAATAATTTTATATTTTCAAAAAAAGAAACAGAATAATGGGAATTTTTAGATCTTGATGAAAATATACATTGAATACTTCTTAAAGATGAATATATAAGTATTAATAAAAAATTCTATTTATTGTGATCGTAATTATTGAATAAATTGTTCCGTTATGTTTCAAAAAATCAATTTTTTTTGTATTATTTTTTGGATGAATACCAAAATGTGAGAAATGATAGACTGTTATGTAAAAAAAATAATTAAAGTCAAATATATTAATTTGGATATAATATAGAAATTTTCAATTCTGTAAGGTTGTTTAAGGGTTCATTGAGTCACCATTCACTATAAACATTTATGTTCTTTCTTTACAATCCTAGATAATAATTAAATGAATTAATTTTATCTCACTTTACTTAATTTTTTTAATATTATTTAATTGACATAAAATAGTGATTTAATATAGTACGTTTTTAAAATATTTTCCATCGACCTTTTTTACTATGTAATTCAATTTTATAAAAAAAATTATATCCTTGAGATAACAATATTTTTGTAAAATAGTAAAAAAACTGTAATTTTTATTCAATGACCACAATTATTGAAGTAAGTATCCACAAATGAATTTCATGATACAATATAATTGAAACATGTTTTAAATCTATAAAATTCGTCATAACCTGGACAAGTATGACTTTATTTACAAATACCATAAATAATATCCTATACTAATGATGTTTTTTCATGAACACCTATTAGAAGAAGGTTTTTAGAAAAAATGAATTGCCTATATAGAATTAATAAGTAAATTTTTTAAATTATGAATATCAATTATACTAAATAAGAATTTAAATATATATCCACTTGTTATTTTTTTTCAATAAACATCAATGTCGTCAAATAGTGTAATTTTTAAAAAACACTGAACAAAAAATTATTCAAATAAAATATTTAGCATATTAAATTTTGTTAAATTATCACCCAAATATATAAATGATAAAATTTAAAAATAATAGTAGTGTTGTTTATAAAATTTATCTTCACTCTATGGTATCAAAAAATTAATCATAGACAATTGAATTAAACAATAAAATTTCTAGTTGAATCCAAATGAAAACTATTTAACTAGCTATGTATTCAATTTTAATATAATTTCAATAATCATTACTATTTTTTGTCAATTAAAATTCTCAAACATCATGTCTATAAAAATAAAAAAAATAATGAATTTAGAGAGAATTTATGATTGAATCATCTATCTTCCATATTGAAAAGTATAATCACCACATCAAATCAATAATAAATCATATTTTATTACATATTATTTGATGAGAATTATATGATGTCTCTATGAGAAAATGAGGTACGTATAGTAAATTTAGAAAAATTATCTTCTTATATCCTCCTAATGTCTATTTCATATTATTTTAACCACATTTATCATATAGAAATATTTTTATTACTACTTTTGATCCATAATGAATATAATGTATGTCTATGGAGATACCAACTCTCCTTCATTAAGTACAACAAATCATTGATCATTTATTCCATTTGGTATAAAATAAAAATGATTCACACATGTTTTGGAAATTATAATCACAATCTCTGATAAATTTGAACCCATTTCATCACATACTAAGAATAATCCCAACCCAAATAGGGCTTGATTACATATAACATATATATGATGAAATATTTACCATTTGATTATTATTCCAAGAAGACACCACTACATAGTTTTTGTAAAATAATGAAATCTCTAATCATTCATAATGAACTATTCAATAATCTATTATATCCTAAAATCCCCAATTATTTTTTTCAGGAATAGAATAATGCTAGAAAACCCCTCATCATTAATCAACTAATGATGTTTTCAAAATAGTATTCTCCCCCCATTAATAATTTCTATAAATGACTGAAATATAAAAAATTTATTATCACAATATATTAATATAAAACATGATGAAAATTTATTTCTATTTTAAATTATATAAAATAATATTTTATATATATTTACTATTTCGAATTTATGTTTTTTCATTTTTTTAAGAGAACCTATATATCCAGTGATTTCAGATTTAATATTATTATATTATTCCCCATTGGAGAATTATTTTGGTAATATATGTAATGATTAAAATTTAAATCCCCATAACATTGAACTTTTAATGATAGAAATCCCATAAAAATGATAATTTTAAATAAATATTTCCTTTAGAGGTAATGTTTTGATAAAATCATCCACTTCATCTATTAATTTTATATTTTTTTTTCAAAATATATTGTAAAATAATAAAATAAATGTTCATATACATTAATTTAATCATTATATAGACATTTTTTCTTTAGGTTTTTTCATTATTTTTTCAAAATAGTATTCAATTCACCAAAAAAAATATCATAGAATAGATCCAGAATATATATATATTTCAATAATGAAATTATTTCCCTAATGTCGAATGTTTTTCATCAATATTTATTAATGAAAATACATCAAAAAAATACATGATGATCAATAGTTTATTGAAATAGCTTCCCTTATTGTATGATGAAAATTAGTTTAAAATAAACGTGTTAATAATAAATTTTATTCCCAAGGACACAATGACTTGGGAAATAATTAATATTAGTTATTTCTAGGAAAAAGATAAAAAGATTTACTGGTTTTGAGTAGTCAATTTAGAAATTCAGAAATTATAAAATACTAATTTTATGAATTCTATATCAAAAAATATCAACTAGTAATAGTTCCCATATAAGAACAATGAATCTTTGTTATAGTATAATTTTTATTTTTAATGTGACATAAATATATTTTTTGTAATAACATGAACTATTTAAAACAATGATAATTATGATTAATGTAAATTATTTAAAGCCAAACTATTCTCTTTAATAAGGTATGACACGCTCATATAGTAAACTTTTTTTGTTATATATTTTGATTCCCTATGTTGGGTTGTCTAAACATTGTATGAGATATATCAACATAAGACCCCAAACGCTCTTCCATGTATAAAAAAGGGTGATGACTATCACTGAGGTTCAATAAGCACTATTTGAAAGACTATAAAATCGGTATAATAATATAAAATATCAGTAAAGGATAAAAAAACACAAATTAAATCAGATAACATCATATTATTAACAATGTTTTATAACTAACTTATAAACATTATTAAGAAATTATTGTTATCATGATGTAAACAATGGACCCATGTTAATAATATGAACATATATCAAAAGGATCACCAATGATAATGAACATGTAATAATTTTATATAAGATGAAAATATTGAGGTGTTCATAACTATAATGTTGAGCCTCTCCATGGTCCTATATCAGAACTATAATGACCTCTACTTTTCATTCCTAGATATTACATCTTATTAGATGAATATCCATTATGTAACATTATGATCCATGTCAGTTATATAATGATTTTGTTACATAGTAGACTAGATACATAAATATTTTAAGTTAAATCATAACTATTTCAATTATATTTCTTTACATAAGGTTCCATCCTAGACTCATAACACATATAAGCATCCATCAAATCATGTAAAAGGAAAACATTTGAACAGGTAAAAATAGAGGTACTGTAAGGGTGATCATGGAAGATATAAATTGATGATCATATGAAAGCATAACATAATAATATGGGTGTGATATCATTTCTATAAAATAAAAATTATTATCCAAGAAAACATAGATCATAATAATTAGTCATTTCATAAAACATTACCATTTAGAAGACATGAATAATATGGGAGAGAGGTCACTTAGAGTGTACTGAGTCTAGTATACTAATATGTAACTAATCCTAAGAAACATATAGCCTCAAGAGTTCCTCCATGTATGATTCAAAAAAATAAATAATAAATTTATTAAAGGTAAATTAAAAAAATAATTGAGAATTAATAATACATATGAAAAAGAAAAATAATCCAATCTTTCTTATACATGTTAATCTATATATATAATTAGGTAATGCATTAATCATGACTTGAGTTGAAAAATAATAATTAATAAATAATATAAAACAAATATTTAAATAATACCAATTACATGATCAACCACAACTCCCAACCTACCATGTCCAATCTTAGTCCACAATGGAAACAACATAGAGTAGAATCTAGTTCCCAACCTCCAGTCAGGTCGTATATTTGGGTACGAAACCATGACATGAAGGTGTGGTGAGATAAAATATATGGCCCACCAATAATGGAATATAGAGAAATATAGCCTGGGAATATAAAATGATTCAGTGTGCAGGTATATAAAATATAATGTAGTGTTGGAAATATAAAAACATGTCTTGGTTACGTTCTTTAATTGGTAATTGGCCGAGTATACCTTCTTTCGCGTAGGATGTATGTGTCATAATGAGTACCTCCACACACACACAGATATATATATATATATTCATTAGTGAGGACCCAAGTATTAATACCAATGATTCTATAAATAATGACATATGGTTTCATCTTTTTACATAAGAGACTCAATACCCAATGATCAAAATGAGTGATATAAGATTTCAGGTAAAACGATCTCAATAAATTGTAGGGATGTTACGAACTAAATTATAATGAATGATAATTGACCTCATAGACAGAAATCTCAATTAATGATATGGTATTACATTATTAGAAGTTTTATATTAATAATTTGGGTCACCATGAAAATTAGTCACACATGAATAGAATGGGATTCCATGCCCAATTAATTGATTCATAATGATATGGGGTGATGTTATCGATAGATTAATAAGTAATGTTACTGGGTTTCATGTCATATAATTAAATAATAATTACAACAATTTTTTTCCCAAAAAAAATTAATACAATATTAAAATTAATACTAATATGTAACGTAGTGTCCAATTAATTCAATAAATAAAATATGAAACAACACGTTATACTTTTCTTAAAGAATAAAATAATGAATTGACACACCCATTCTATAAAAAGGAATAGGACACTAAACATATTAATTCCAAGGTTAAATTCATCATAATACACCAAATTAATCAATTTATAATCGATAAATAGGGCCAGGACATGATAGATTCCACAATATAATTCAATTGAATTCAATTCCCATTTCAAATTTAATTATTTTGGTCATCTATGTTATTAATTAACAATTGATAATAGACCATATCTTACTATTTCTATTGAATATAATTTACTTGTAATTCTAAAAAAATCAAAGAACTCACCGACCTCAAGAGTTTCTCAATTATATTATTATAAATTAATCAAATTCTGCCTATTTTTGTGTATTTATTTGAGTTCACCAACCTCTAACCATATCATGTTCTTATGGAATTTCAAGGTTATGTTATAAGCAATAAATTTTAGGTATTTCATATTCCATGATAAATACATGATTAGTAAAATCAGTATTTTAGTGAAACATATTTTATATGATGAATGATTAATAGAGAAAAATCTAGACCAATTACCTTATACAAGGGAAACATTACTCTTCCATTCCTAGGATTTGATTTTACCCAAAATAAGAGGAATCAATGAATTATAAAAAATCCCTAAAAATAGGTCATATTATGTCACATGAAGATAGAATCCAATATAGAAAATGAAATTTATATAATAAGAAATACTAATTTAAGTCTAACAGTGGGAAATCCAACATGATCCACGATGCTTGAATCTGAGTCTGAATGAAGAAGGTGCCTTTATGAATAAAGAAGTGGGAGAAGAAGAGCTCCCACAATTAGAGTGGTAACTATGGATTAACAGTTCGATAAGGTACTGTATATTTATTTTAAAAAAGGATAACCAAACTATTATTTTATATCCATTAAGTATCATCATGGTTTTTGTATATGGTTTTTCTAACTATGTATGAACAGTGTGGGATTCACTGACTACACACTCACACCACACATGGTTGAAGCACATGGTTATAAAAACCAGACAACAACCATGAGAGTACCTCTATGCCTCTTCACTAATAACCATGGATTATTGGAATCCCAAAAATTATTTGAACAAACTATTCCTCTTAAAAAAATTGGATTCATGGTTATTCCACATGGTTCACACTAACCATCCACCAATCATGCCCCCATTGTTTTCTCTCTCAAAACTAATATTTTGATTAGAGAGAGTCTAAAACACATCCAAGATTCCAAGACACCTATTGGGACATAAACTCCCATATTAATCAACATATTAATATGTTGTAACTCTAATAATTCTATTATGAGAATTGATTTCCTAATCACCCTATCCACTAAATGAAAATTTAAATTCATTTATAATTTTCAATCTAGACCAAACCACAGGACGTTACATACTACAAACCTATGAAACTATTATCCCTTGATAACCATAGGGAATAACAATAAACACCATATGACCTACCTGGGTGTAAATTTTCTCTCAAATAACTATATTTTGTTTCAGAATACCCAACACGACTCTAAGTACTACATTATTTTTATGGATTTTAACCCTCTACAGCTTGATACAATGATAATTTACCGAGATTAAACATCACAATGGTTGTAAAATGATCCCACATATCCCAATATATGGTCACCTCATTATCATTTTTATCAACCAACATATTTCACTACCCACAATATGATTTATCGTTGAACAGAAAATTCAAGGTCATGGTACTCCCATCATTTGAATTTCATATTGATACTCAATAGTAAAATTATAATGATTATATTATCATATTTATAAAAACTATACCCCTAATAACACATGAGGAATATTCTTCAAGTCCCCAATATGAATTAAATGGTCAAATTATAATCAACACATCTTATTCTGGTCGTACCTTCTTTTCATATAGAGGCTACAAAAAACCTTTACTCTGCACCCATCTCAACCAATATAATGAATGATATATTTCATCACCAAAAATATATAATGGTCCCAACTATACACCTTGGGTAACCTAAGAATTTTTTTCATTGATTCCAAGGATTCAATCCAATGTAGTCCACACATGAGAATTTACAAGTGGAACATTAATACACTACCAAAAAGTCCACATATCAAGAACACTTACTAATCCCAAAGGTGGAATCTCAACAGGTGATGAAGTCATAGAATCAATTTATATCCATGATTCCATCCATGGAATTACTACATGGTAATCCAAGTGTCACTCAGGAATCATCCACTTCTATATATAGATTTAGGTTCTTCAAAAGAAAGAACTGAGGAGTCTGATGATTAAGCCCATTCCTAGAATTTACTTTAAGATTCATAAATCTGTTACCCCATTTACCAAATGGAATCTATGTTCCATAAGGAAATACATCAATCGATATCAAGGCCTTATATCCCTCCTCATGTGAGTGTCAACAACAAATGATTGAAACCCCACTCCCCACATTAGGATCATCCTAGTGGTTATATAAAAAATGGTTTTTTGATTACCATAGACCATGCAATGTCCATCCTATGACATAATAATTGGAAAATATATGAACCTTCTCAATCCTATGTCCAAAAATAAACATCACCCACCACTCATTCCCACATTTTGAGAACTGATCCCACCGTGTTTTCCAAATTCATATCATATAGTGGGTCACTACCCACAAATGACCAAAGGTGAACTCTCAAATAAATGTATTGATTTAAACTACACCTAAAGAAAATAAACCAATGAGTTATTTTTTTAAACCATAAACAATATATAGGTAGATTATACTATCGATGATGATCTCTTAGCATAATCGGGATGTTGCCAAAATATTGGGAATGATACCCCTAAACAAATATTACTCTAAGATTCTATTCATAGGAGTATATTTACCTCTTAATACATTCTCTTATCAACCATTCTATTTATTAATTGTTAAACCATTGGATCCATTTCTTCTTACCATGTATGGAATGGTCTAACCTTGGTTAATAATTTCAAGGCACTTGGTCCATTTCTAAGATAGACCTCATCACAAGGGAACCATCTTTATTTAACCAAATTCCCTAGGTCAACATTCTCATAATCATCATATTGAAACAATTGATCCTTAGTATATACCTTTTCACTTGATGACTTCCACATAAAATAGTTCCCATATGAAACGGGTGCGATGTTAACATTTCATTCACTTTATTTTTAAAATCTCCTAGCACCCAATTTAAGAACTAATTTGCACTCCCCCAAGTCATCTAACAAGAATTTCAAACTTATAATTATATATATAATGTAGATAATAAAAATTTAAAAGTTACCTTGGAACTCCCATTGATAATATGGAACATAAACTATGCCACAATTTATCGAATGACTATCATCATCATTGAACTTTTTCATATATTAAAGCTTTAAGCACATAACCACTGGTCAACTGGTCTATGAACCTAAACATGCATGTACATAATATCCATTTTTGATATCTATCATGGTATTTCTTCGGAAACAACTATAGGCGTCACCATTCCAATGTTGCAATTCCCAATAATAATCATGTATTTTATTTCATAATGGGATTATAACCAATCTCACTACCTACAAAATAATTTGAAAAAACATCATCACAGCCGATCTAACAAGTTTCCCTCATATAAACCAACATAGTATACGTAGTAATGTCTGGTTAAATACTTAGGGTCACTTTTTCTTTCAATTATACCTAAGTTATCCCACATGTGAATCATTTACCACTCAAGGGTGTCCAACACACAGAGTCCAACATCCCTGAAATCCACCTAAATAGATAAAACCGAATGATAAAAATGATATTATAGAGATATAAGGGTAACATTTTTCATAAAGGTAATAAAAAAATCACCATCCAATAATCATAATATGAGGCCCTGATATTCTCTGAGAATCCAAATAAATAACTACATCCATTAGGGTCAGAATATGATCATAAAATGATAAAGTGATAACACACATCAGGAATCTTTATATGATAATACACATATTAAGATTAACCCTCTAGAGAATAAACCACAACCCTAGTCTATAAATTCATTAACTAAGGATCCTACACATATTAATAATGAAACAAATGAAACATACAATTAAGAGAAACTCATCTCAAATGTATACTCGTTTGAAATTTTTTAGGGAGCTAACTCAATTGGTCTAGAAAATAATCTTAACATAATTAATTGAAATTTAAAACTACATTCATGAATTAAATTTCATTAGTCTCAACTGCTCTTCCTCTTGATGAATTAGAGATAAAGGTCAACTAATACCTATGGGAAATTTTGACTTTCTTAAATCAAGGAAACCCATGAGGTGGTACTAATGATAGCCCTTAAATGTGGGTTCAATCCACTAACACCATTTGAGGTGATATTTGATTAATTTAATGATTTAATATTTAATTTAAACATTAAATTGGATAATGCATCTTCAATAACAAGATTCCATTATACATGAAATCATTTTTTAAATTATTCATAAAACATTAGATAGTTGACACAATGAAATACAATGGATATTATCTCATTATGTCCTTCAAAAAATTATTTTTGTATCCATTATTTCTAATAATAGGGCTTAGTTAAAAAATGATTATTTACAAGATATTGATGAAAATACCCTTCAGTGTTTTTTTGGCATTTAAATTGACTAATTCCTCATATAAATAATTATCATAAGTCTAAAAATTCGTTTTTAAATTTAATAAAATATGTTATGTAATATGTCACCAAAAATTTATTCCAAACACCATATAAGTGGATATAGAAACTAAAAATATGAATCCGAGTTTTTTACAAATATATTCCCAATGGGTTAGATACTAAGGAATAGAAAGATAAATGTGTCCTATAAGGGTCTCATCATGTCAATCTAGGAACACCTACATGAAAATCCATTCTTATTTTATGGTTTTAGAACACTATAAATTATAATTAGCAATCCATTTATGTGAAACCCATTAAAATTGATCTATAATTATTTTAAAACATCCTCTAAAGTGTTAAAACAGTGGAATAAGATGGAAAAACTCATCTAAAAATATCAGGTGTGGTATATAAAGATTCAGTTATATAGGTCAGCATTCCCAATTCATAAAGGAACATATCTTTACAAGGTATAATTGACTAACCATTGAACTCAAATACAGAAGAAATTATTTTAATATATTATAGACAACCCATTTCCTTTTTATTTTAATGATTTAATTTCAAAACTATTCATTTGCTTAATTTTCATAGGTTTTTTTTACAATGTCATAATAAATCTATATAGGAATGGTCTATTTAATTTGATTTTGTCACTTTATTTAACCGTACATGAAACATAATTTTAACAAGTAAGATATGACATCAATAGATATTCAGGTTAGTATAGAAATTACAACCCATCCATGAAGTATATATAAGAATGTCACATAAGCACACAAGCATCATATACATGTAAAAATGCTAAGGACATGTGAATCTTATGTTCCTAATGCGATGTATATACATAGTCCATCACTTTTTGTATATGGATATAAGGTATGTCCCAAAAATAAAAAAATAAATAACTAGTAGAATAAACAACAATCACACATGGTGAAATAATAATAAACTATAGAATAAACCCCCATTAACTTCAATTCTATACTAGAAAGCTGATCATTTCCACATGTGTGGGTTGGTCAGGCCCAAACATGATCTTTTACCAAGTGTAGACACAACCCTAGTCTCCATTATCCCATCCAAGAAAATATGATAATGAAAAAAATAAAGGGCTCTAATACAATTTTCAGTGTGTGGGGTCCTATTAAGTAATATATAACTGAGCCTAAATTCAATCTACAGTCAATCACACCTCCTAATATACTAGAGTCTTTCAACATTCACTGAGGGTATCAGAAGTAGTACAATGGGAAGACAGTACCCTATAGATCAACAATAAATATATTATAATAAATAATAATTGAATTTCAGAAGAAGAAAAATAATAATTTGGAATGAATAATAAAGGGGACAAATCCATATAATCACACCATGCATAAACATGATAAGCCAAACATATAAGCATGTAATACAATAAATAGGGATAGACTAACAAATGTGTAAATAAATAAAAGAATCCTACTTTAATAGGTATCCTGAGTACATGATCATATAATACTCCAAGGATTCCATGTACATACCTAGTCTATAAAGAAAAATAAAATACATCATAGTCCAGTTATGAACCTACAGTCAGGACATCTATCCAGGTACCAAATGGTGTCCTGAACAGGGAGTCAAATAAACATAGTAAGCCACTACATATAGAATTTAATGAAATTTAATCTAAGAATATAAAATGACAAAATATGAAGGTATATCAAAAGTAAAGTAGTGCATAAAACATAAACCCATGGCATTGTAATGTTCCTTAAGGTGTACATGGGTGACTATACCTACATCGTCCTATGACAGATGTCACTAAACGTGTGTCTCTGTATATATATATATATATATACATTGGAGAGGAACTAAGGCTTAAGACCAAGGCATCTTTAAATAATTCCATCGGTTATAATCTCTAAAATTATGGGATTCCATACCCAATGATCACAATGATGGATAAAGGAAGTCATGCCAAAAAATTTCAATAAATGATAGGTAAATCATTCCCAATGATCTCAATGAATGATAAATGATGTCATTACCAGTTATCTCAATGAATTATAAGGTATATCATTCAAAATAGTTTTTTATAAATAATATGGGACACTCTTTCAAATAGTCTAACATGAATAGTAAGGGTTTTCATTTCCAATATCTTGATAAATAATTATATGTTCTATTACCTATAGTTTTATAAGTTATGATATGGGGTGTTGTTCCCAATATTTGAATAAAAATTAGTATCAATTTCATGTTCAATAGGTTCTAAAAATAGTAATAATAATAATAAGGAATTTCATGTCCAATTAATTCAATAAATAACCAATGGAATAAAATTTTCAACATTTTATAAAGAATGACATAATGAATTAGAAGGAGAATTTTATAATGTTCCATAGGACATAAAAATATATCGATTCTGAGGTACAGTTCATTGTGATCACCCAAATAAATCTAATTAAAAATAATAAAGATGGGCTATCTAAGGACACATTCCATTATATAATTGAGTTCATTTCAATTTCCTTTTTAAGTAATATTATTTCTAATACCCAAATAAATTATAAATGTATAATGGAAAAGGGGATTGTTTATACAATTTTTATTTAATTTAATTCATTTATCCATTAAACCTAATGAAAAAACCAAACCACCTCATGGGATGTTCAATTATATTTATAAAACTCATAGTAACTCACAAAAAATGGTGGTTCAGGTTAGCGTCTTCAACCTACAACCATATCATGGGGTCTATGACTAACTAAAAATTAATTTTTGTTTATTTATATGGACCCCCTTTTAAGGGTTAAGGAGGAACCCAAATGACTTTAAAGACATATAATACATTCAAACCCCCATTCCAATGTGCAAAGACATAAAATAATGCAGTTCAATTCTGCAAAGAAGGTCCCCTCCCCGACATCAAAATAATTAAAATGAGCTTCCACCTTTACATCGCTGCTCTGATAGTTTTCCCATACACTAATGCATGAGCACAGTACTGATAGGAAATTCCATACCATCCCAATATTCCTATTCTGGATATCCATGATCTATAAAATATCCCTACTCTGAACCACTTCTGGAGATGTCCCTTCAGGAGAACCAGATTCCTTGACGCATGGACTGCAGACCAAGGTGCCACAAAACAAACAGACCAATAGAAATTTCATTCCAAATATTAACAAATTCAACTAATAGAAAACCATTCCTCAATTTCCCAAATCTATCCAACATGATACAAACCCACCATAGCAAAACCCTCATTGTAATCAACTTTCTCTAGTACCTTGAACCCATTACAGTTCACCACACATCACCTCGAACCAAGATCACATTCACCAAGAACCCATTACCAGCCACCGGAACCGAAGCTGAGACGACACTGTACGCCACCCAAAACATTGCACAACAAAAAAAACATGTGGTCAAAATCATACCAACACAAACCAAACTACATATCTCCAAAATAGGACCCCTCTTAACGCCAATAACACATATCTTTTTTACACCTTCATAACCGTACATGGGGACCAGATCTACCCAACACACCCGCAGATGACGCAAATAGTGACGACAACCCCCAGATAGCACCATTTGGAACTCACACCCAGGACCAACATCGCACCTCCATGAGAATACATAGATAGTTCTAAGGTTAGGATGATTCCAGCCAAAAATGAGGTTTTCCAAGAATGGCATACCCACACGATGCCACCACTAAAAAATCACACATGTTTTGAACACGCCGAGCAGAAGCGCCATGGAGAATCCAGGTATGTACCGATACGTTGGAGATGAAGGTGGTGGTGGGGGAACCCTAGAAATTTTAAGCCCCTTACAGGCTCATCCCGGCATATACCTATACCGTGGGGTGTATGAAAATTCAATTTTATGGAATATACTTTCAATTTTATGTATTTTATTTTCTATGAGAATCTTGATTGAATCCAGCATGTGAAATAACAGAAATAAAATATATGTGATTAATATTTAAGAGAGAAACATCTATACCCCCTACATTATTCTTTGGCTTCTTTACACATCCATTCTCAAACTTGTATTAAATCCAAAATGAGAGGAATCGAAGAAATAAAGAAACACCTAGAAAATATTCCATTAGAAATCACATGGAAATAAAATCCAATACTACAAGATAAAATTAGATAATAATGAAAAGGAATCGTTTACTACATCAGGGTGATCCAATGTGACTAATTATGGCTAATTTTGAGTCCGAACACTGGATACATAGCAATTTATAGAGAGGAGGGAGAAAAAGAGCCCCATAGTTCGAGGTGATTTTGTACGTAAAAAGTAGGAGAAGTTATTTTAAATGCATTATATTATGAAGACTGAAAAATATATACTTCAACCCCTTTAATAATCCCCATCCTTTAGATAATTTTTTCCATCTATGGGGGCCCCAATTTCCTAACACACATACCTCATTCGGTTACATTGCACTCTTAGAGAAACCATCCACCAATCGACTGAGTACCATTGTCTATCATTGCCAAGACACTCAACTTGTCAGACTCCCATGAATGGATTAAAATACCCATTCTCATTCACAGTATGAATTTCAAGGGTTTTTTGTATGGTTAACACTAATCATGTGCCAACTGTTCACCAGGGTTTTATCTCCTCAAACCGATCTTTCAAATCGATATGCTCTTGAAACTCATGAAGGATTATAGGATACAACTCATGCCATAAAACCTATCTAAAATGAACACATTAAGGTGTTAATAATATTTAAATTTTATTCTAAGACATGATTAAAAATAATCCTTTTCAACAAATGATATTTCATATTCCTTTATAATTTTCAACTATGTCAATAACATGGGACACCTAACTATCAGTTTTTATTTATTTATCACAAGTTCAAATCATTAGCACAAAAACATGTAATTGAATTCTATCACCGCCATAGTTGTTTATAAAATATCATGTGTCCTTTTTAACTACAAGGAATATCAAATAATAGTGTATCATGAATCGACACATGATTCCCATTCCACAATAGATCATCAGTCATCACCTATTTCCCATTGTTGATCAGGCATCCCCACCCGATTCCACTGTTGGAATGAGAACATCTACTCATGTCAAATAATTATGTTATGGGATATAATGATTTAACTAATACATTGGAGGGATATATAATATCAATTAAACTCATTTCATAGTAAAAAACATACATATTTATACTGTATTTTCCTAAAATGTTCATGAAATCATTGTAAAAACCCAATGGAATTGAAATGGGCTTCATGAACAATTCATGATTTCATCATACTGTAACCCATGCAAAATAAACTGGATTCATAAAAATTTCCTCATCATTATAATTGACCATCCAAAGTTTATATAAGTATGGTATCAATGGATCATATCACTAAAAATCATAATTAACCTAAATAGTCAGTTTCATAGATGAAAATTCCATTAAAATATCACTTGAATATTTTGTGATGAAAGTCCCTTTTCATATTGAATTTACTTATTAAAAAATATATTTCAAAAATATTATTAAAACAATTCCTACAAAATCAAACATGGATTCATATAATGGATTATTAAATTCCTCTTCAGGGTATGGTAGAAGAAAATATTGTTCATTCCATGTACACTAAAATAAAGTTTCCATCAACATCATTAGAAACAAATAAAAATTACTTTGTTAAAAAATGAAATGAATATTCCTTTGAAACATTTTTATAGAAAGAAAAATATTTTAAAAAATTAACTTAAACATTAACTTGAGAACTTTCAAACATTCTTGAATACATTTTAATTAAAACAATGACATGGATGAAAAATATTCCTCACTAGAGAGGAAATAATATATTTTTATGAAAAACATTTTTCTTTATTATAGTAATTTAATTTATAGAGATAAAATGATTAATATTTCATGACTATTATATGAATAACCATAGGATAATAAAATGAATGGTATTTATCAAATTAATATGTTAAATTTTCTTTAATTGAAATTCAATAACAAACAATCTCGATTCAAATAGGATTGAAACAAAAATACCTTACCATGTAGAAATTTTAAAATCAAAACCAAATTAAAGGTAAAACCATATATGGATATTTAAATACTCATAATATTCATTATAATAATCATAAGACACATTATTGTTCAGTATATACAGCATATAAAACAAATAAGTGGTGAATATTTAAGGTGTTACACATAAATAAATATGACATGAAAATCCTTACCCCAATGTATTATCCTTATTCATGTTTGATCGATAAAAATATATAATTAATATATAGTTAATATAAATATGTTCCATAAATATATATATATATATATATATATATTAAAAGATATGATTTACTAATAAAATTTTATCATCTTTTTATTGAAAATTCTTTATTAAAATCATTGTTCCTTGTCACAATTTCTTTATTTTTCATTTATGTTTCGGTTTAGTAATAATAATCATTTATATTGTTCATGGTTATATTTTATATTGAATTTTAATCATTACATTAAAATAATATATATTATTTATGTACATATTTACAAATTTTTATGAATGTTTTTATAGAATTTTTATTACACCTTCTGGGAGATGGTGGGCCATAAAATTAATGAACATTATTTTTAATTTATAATAAAAAGAAGAAAAGAAAGATAAATAATATTTCATCAATAAAGATACATAGTAAAATCATAAATAATAAAAAAATACAAATTTTAAACCATCCATGTAAATGGGGATGAAAAATTATTTTCACCACTTCGTGGACATGGTAAGGTATACATATGCAGGAGAGATGTATTCATTTTTTGTATGATGGAATGGATGTTTTAATGGCTATCCCATAATAATAATTACAATTTTTAATATTCAGGATCAATAATTTCTTATATTATAATGTATATCTTAGATTCAAAGGAGGTAGAATAAAAAAATTGGAAGTACTTAGATAAGAGTAATACATTTTCGTTTAGAAACCATATATGTCTTGCACCTTAATCATTGAAAGGATGGTATTTTGGAAATCCTAGAAGATATAGGACATTGATAAGGAATATAGGAATGTATAATGATAGGCATTGGATGATATAAAATGATAATGATGTTTAAAGAATATATAAAAGGGATTATCCGTTAATAAGAGAGGGAAAGGACATAGTAAGAATTAATTTAAAGAATAAATAATATATATATATATATAATCATTTTAAAAGTTTTAAAGGAAAAAAAATTCAAGCACAAGATGTTAAAAGGTTGAAATAACATCAAACAATCACATTTGGAAATGTTTTGGATATAATGTAATCATTATCTCATTATTAAGAAACATTAAACTAAATTTAACATTAACTATGATAAGTTAACATTTTCCATGATAACATATTTATATGAAAAAGATAAATATGGCCATGAATTTTCTTTTAAAAACTAAATAAAAATTTTGAAACCATTTTATCATAAAAATTTTAAATAGGAGGTGAAATTTAATTTTAATATTTGAACAAAAAATTCATTAAGGTAATTTTCAAGGACATTATTTATTTAATTTTGAAGACAATTTATTCATTAAATATGGTAATAAATATGTTTCCACCCATTTTTGTTTTAAAATTATATAAATATTATGGTTTTAATAAGTTTAGAGAAATAGAAAACCAAATTGATTCTTCCAATCAAGAAATTAAATGCAATGACTCAACAATTGTTTTAATTTTTAATGAAACATATCTTATATTCACAATAGACTTTCAGGGTCACCTAATTTCGAAATAATGTTTCAAAACATGATATTTGACTCTTTATGAATTAATTGGGTCAAAAAATTATAAAATATCATAAGGGAAAGTGAAAAAGATTTTTTTTTGACCACATGGTTTTAACCAAATATCGAATCTTTTACCGAGGTGAAAAATAATTACCATGGTAACTGATAATAATGACCAAAAATTTTGTTTAAAATATTAAATTATATAAATTATATTTATTTAATGTATGGAATAAGTCTTTCAAAATTAAATTTAAAAAAATTCATAATTTAATTAAAACATAAACACACAAAACTCGAAGAATAATTGTTTTTATAGGAAAACTTTCTTCTCAAGTGTAAAACGATATTACACCAAAATTAAGAATAAAAATTATTAAAATTCTACTAATGTGATAAATAATGTTATAACTGAAATAATATTAATTTCAAACAACTTTATAAATGTAAAATTTTAAATTCTTCAAATAAAAATATAATTTTAAAAAATCCTTTTTTCAACTATTCAGAGTGAAATTTACATTTTTATAAATATTTAAATTTTTTATTATAATTTAATTTTGAGATGATGAATCCAAATTTAATATTTATTTTTACAAATATTATTTTTAAAATTAATGAAAAACAATTATATTATTCATTAAAAAATATCTATATAATCAATTTCTTAAGAAAATATATTTTTTAGCATTAAATGGATTTTCTAAAAAATTTATTATTTATTATTATAAATTAATCAATATAGTTTAATTAATAAAAATAATATACATATTATTAGAATTGAGTTTAGTCTGATGTATATGACCAATTTTAAATTATAGTATGTAACAACCATATTTAAATAATAATTTTTTAATAATATATAATGGTTCATTTAAACTGGATGTTGCATGTAACACAAGTTCTCAATGAAATTAAATTGATTTTAAGAGAAATGTAACATAAAATCCTAGTGTGATATGTTATAAAAACTAAAATAAAGTTCACCATCATTATTTTACCTTGTTCATTAAAGGTTCAACTTTTTTTTGAAAACCCACAACTTCTATATGGATAATGAAACTTTTTTTGAAAGGTAGTGTTGAAAAAAAAAGAATAACTAAAATATCACATATTCAAGTTCCTTGATAATGTTAACATTGGTGTGAATTTTAAATATTTAAATAGAGGAGAAAACAATGTATATGGACTAAAAGAGGGATAGAGAACATGTTCATGAGAAATTTAATGACCAAAAAACCAAAAAAATTGTGGGTTAAATAAACCATAAATTAATCAACGATTGGAGTAAAAGGATAAAATTTTATTTAACAAGAATTACCTAGAGTTTATGGATTCTTATTATAACATAATATAGTACTCAATAAAATTTATTATCATGGTTTATATGCATTTCATAAGATTAACTATATCATTTTTTTGTGTATCAGGAAATTCAATTTCATCCATTACTCCAGGAAATGGATATTTAGGATGAATTTTCATAATTAAATTACTAAAATTAACTTTTAATAAATCAATAGAACCCTAATTAATTGATTTTACCTAAAAATATTTACCAAAAAAATAATGGTTAGAATCTTTTTTCCACTATAAACAAATAAATTTCATTAATCTCTATGACCATAATAATAACACGCAATGTTCAACTAAATCCCTTAAATATATAGTTAAAATTTTCATTCATCAAAAATATGTTTAAGAAAATTCAATAAAAAATTATAAATATAGTATCACCTAATATTTTTTCAACATCAATTTTTATATTATCCCGAGAAAATATGATGTTACACCAAATGTCATATACTGAAAATGTCAATTCCTGGAATCTATTAAAACACGATGATAAATTTAATCACAATAAAATTTCAATGAAAAAATACTATTAAACATATTTACACTATACTTATTCCTAAAATAAAATCAAAAAATATTTAATTGGGTACATAAATAATAAAATGAAATAGAATTCATCAAAGATGACATAAAAAAAGTTTTCATGAAATTAGAAAAAAAAAATTAAAGGCTCCCAATACTTTCAAATTTTTTTCATCAATTTAAATAATCCATTTTTTACAAAAAAACAATATTAACTCAATATAATACAAATATTAAAGGCTGTATTTTCTTAAATCATGATTTCTGCAAAAATATCACCTTATTAATAAATCACATTTTATTGTAACTAGTACCATTCAACGTATGTTTTCACTTAATGAATTAAAATCTAATATGGGATAATTCATAGATTATTTAGGATTAATTTAATGAGAATATAATTAATATAACACATCATATTTCTAATGTCACAATACATAAACACTTCAACCCATTCACATAAAAGATGTTAATAGCACTGATCCTTCTATTTTAGAGGACGTAATCATTATATTAGGGAATTGACATAAATATTCTCCAATTTCCAAATATATAAGACATCAAAATTACATAGAAATTTGTCTCTATTTACCATTAATTTTAAAATATTAACACATTTCTATTCATTTGAAAAATTATCTATGGTGATACTTCCCAAAATTGTGACATGAATAAAATTGAACATTTGAACCGTTGTGATAATTTTCATTATAAGTTACTTAAAAGTCCATTTTACACATATATGACATGTATGGAAACTAAAAAAAATTTATGTTGTTAATCATAGACAATGATATCTAATTACTCGTAATAAAAATTACACAACTTCCAATTCCAATCCTATTCAGTATATCAAGAGGACAGTATTATCATTTTACATCTAATTCATTGTCAAGAATATTCCTTCTAGTTATAAACATTGACTAAAACCAAAAATCATAGTGTGAGAAACAATTGTTATTGTTGGAAACCATATAATCATAAAAGATCATATATATGGTTTCAAAATTAGGAAAAATTATTTTCAATCAATGACTCCTTAGGTTTAAAATTGGGAATCCATGATCATAATGTAATCAAACCATTCATAATTACCGATAATGAAAATGTGAATTAACCAAAATATTTACCATGTGACATTAAAACTAGGTGTACTTAAAGGTTACACTAACCATGCACTAGAATGATGGTTAAGTCATAGTAGATCATCTCTATTTGGGGTTATTACCCCTAGATGAATATGTTAAAAAACCAAATTCACATATAGTATTCATATATGGATTTATTTTTTTGAAAACTATACAATTCTACCATATAAAATCATTATGATGATATAATATTCATTTAATTATCTATAGGGTTTTAAAAAAATTCTATAATCGAAATATATTTTGATTACCTAACCCATAATCTTGTAAAAACTATAGAGGCCAATGAATTTCATAAAAAATAATTTATCTTATTAAATGAAAATACATTAAATAACATTATGATCATTAAACACCGTAATGGTTTATAATTTATAGAGAATAGATACATAAACATCTAATGTAAGAGAAATTATTATCATAGAAAACGTATTAAATTATATAATTAACCCTTCTATACTCAACACACATTGAACCTTCCATCACAACCTAGGTATGGAAAACATAAGATAGTCTGATCCCATATTCTCAGTAAAGGTGAACATCAAAAATATCAATCTTTGGTATTATGTAATAGTAAGTTAATTACAAGGGTATCAGATCATGATCATTACATAATAATATAATACACATCCTATAATAGTTCTTAATCATGTGTCATGGTATAAAACAATATCATTCAGAATGAATTAATCATAAGAGTGAGAATTCATCAGCAATAAATCATGGACCATCAGATGATATCATTAGTATAAAAACAATGAATAAAATTTTGGAATCATCATCATAATAGATACTACTTGAAATTTAATGTTTAATTATTGAGGACATAAAATAAAGATAGGTCTCTTACCAAAACCTATTTCAAGTTTCATAACAGATCCAGAATCACCACCTATTTCCCATAATGGAACAGGTATCCGTACCTAATTACCATAGTGGATATATCACATCAACTAATTAACTATAACTCTCTCATGAGATATAAATCAATACCCATTTCATTGGTTTTATGTTTCGAAATAGTAATTAAAATAATTTTAATTATTATAATTTATAAATATTTAGTTCCATAAAAAAGGGTCCTTAACAAAATAAATTTCTAAAAAACCTTATTTGTAAATATATGGGTGTTTTATAAAAGGATAATAAATTTAAAACACATATAATTGTATATAAATAGAATCATTATTCTTATTAAAGTCAAAATCAATTATTTTTTAGCTTATATATAGGGTATGATCAAAATTATTTGATTTTAATTTGTAAATTTAATATCTTAATTTGTTATTCTATAAAAAATATATATGTATTCAAAAAAACCCAACAATATTTCATGTCAAAAAAATACTAATAATTCCCTATGAGATCCGTGTGAATATATTAATTATACCAATTTGAGGAATTGGGTATCTTTTGTTTGTTAACAACTTCCTTACAAATATTTCTTAAATATTGTATTTATTTTTATACATTATTTTAATATAAAAAGTAACTAATTTATTTATTTATAAAAAAATTATTCAATATAAATCTTCTTAATTTGTTTCATTATAAATTTTCAAATATTTATATGTTATGTTTCACCATAGTAGAATAGTAACTAAAATCATCTGACATAACCTATATTTATCATAAAACATATGTTAATCTATTTTAAATGTCAATATATAACAAAAATAACTAATTATATAAATAATATTAAATATTCAACTTTTTTGTAATTTATATATTATTTATTAAATTTATAAGATATTTTTTTCTGTTTAAGTTAATATTGAAAAAATAAATTATTAAATATTATATAAAATTTATATTTATTTTTTATTAATAATTTCTCATGGATGTTATCCTGGTAATAATTTAACCATAATATTTTTAATAAAAATGAAACACAAAAATGGAAATTTTCAGATCTTGAAGAAAATATACTTTGAATATTTCCTAAAGATGAATAGAGGAATATTATGACATAATTGTATTTATTGTGATAATAACTATTAAATAAATTGGTTCATTATGTTTCAAAACATCAATTTTTGTATTGTTTTATGGATGGATAGAAGAATTTTAGAAAAGATGGACTGTTATGTTAAAAAAATTAATTAAAATCAAATATATTAATTTGGATACAATGTAGAAATTTTAAATTCAGTAAGGTTGTTTAAGGGATCAATGAGTCACCATTATACATGATCATTTACGTTATTTGATGGCATTCCTAGATAATAATTAAATTAATTAATTTTATTCCATTTTTACATAATTTTTTAAATATTATCTAATTGACATAAAATAAATATTTAATAGAGTACGTTTTTAAAATGTTTTCCATTGACCTATTTGACTACATAATTCAATTTTTTAAAAAAAATTATATCTACAAGATAACAATATTTTTATAAAATTGTAAAAATTGAAATTTTTACTCATTGATCGTAATTATTGAAGTATCCAAAAATGAATTTCATGATACAATAAAATTAAAAAAAATTCAATATAGGAAACTCTTCATAGACTGGACAAGTATGACTTTATTTACAAATACCATAAAAAATATCCTATACTAATGATTCTTTTTCATGAAAACCTATTAGAAGTAGTTTTTTTTAAATGAATTCCCTATATAGCATTAATAAGTGGATTTTTTAAATTATAAATATCAATTATAATAAATGGGAATTTAAATATATATCCACTTATTATTTTTCTCCAATAAACATCAATGTCATCAAATCGTGTAATTTAAGAAAACATCGAATAAGAAATTACTCAAATACAAGATTCATCATATTATAATTTTGTAAAATTATCCACCGAATATATAAATGATAAACATTAAAAATAAAATTTGAGTTATTTTCCAAATTTTTCATCACTATAGGGTGTCCAAAAAATCAATCACACACAATTTAATTAAACAATAAATATTTAGTTGACTCCCAATGAAAACTATTTGACTTTGTATCGAATTTTAATATACTTACATTAATCTATAATTTTTTTGTCAATTAAAATTCTTAGATATCATATATATAAATATAAAAATAAAAATAATGAATTCTGAGAGACAATATGGTTGAATCATATATCTTCTATGTTAAAAAATATAATCACCACATCAAACCAATAATAAAACATATATTTTTTATATATTGTTTAATTATAATTATATGATGTTTCTATGAGAAAAGAAGGTACATAAAATAAATTAATAAATATATGTTCTTATCACCTACTAATATCCAATTTATATTATTTCAATAGTATTGATCATATATAAATAATTATATTACTAATTTTGATCCATTGGGAATATAATGTATGTCTAAAGAGATACCATTTCTCCTTCATTTGGGACAACACATCATTGATCATGTATTCATTTTCATATAAAATAAAAATGATTCTAAGAATTTTTTAGAACATATAATCACAATTTTTAATAAATTTGAACTCATTTTATCACATGTTAAGAATTATCCCAACCAAAATGGGGTATGATTACATATAACAAAGATATGATGAAATTTTTAATATTTAATTATTTTTCTAAGAATACACAACTACGTAGATTTTATTAAAAAATAAAATCTCTAATCATTTATGGTTAACTCTTCAATAATCCATTATATCCTAAAATCCCAAATTAATTTTTTCAAGAATAGAATAATTCTAGAGAATGCGTCATCATTAATCAACTAATGATGTTTTTAAAATAGTATTATTCCCCCATTAAAAATTTCTATAAATGACAACAATATAAAATATTTATTATCACAAGATATCAATATAAAAAATGAAGAAAAATTATTTATATTTTAAATTATATTAAATAATATTATATATATTTAACATTAAGAATTCATTTTATAATTTTTATAATAGAATCATCTTATATCTAATTATTTCATATTCAACATTATTATATTCTCTCTAACTGGAAAATAATCAATGTAATATATGAAATGATTAAAATTTAAATCCCCTAAACATTGAACTTTTGATGATATAAATCCCATAAAAATGATAATTTCATATAAATATTTCTCTTGGAGGTTATTTTTTAATGAATCATCCACCTCATCAAATCATTTTATATTTTTTCAAAATAGGTAGTAAAATAATAAAACAAATGTTTCTATAAATTTTATAATCATTATATACACAAATTTTTATTTAGGTTTTTTTATTATTTTCTTGTCTATATAGTATTAAATTCAATGAAATATTATATCATATAGTAAATTCAAAAAAATATATCAAAAAATAAATTCATTCTCTATTGTATAATTTTTTTCATCAACATTGTTTTGTGAAAATATTTTAAAAATACATGATGATGAATAGTTTGTTGAAATAGTTTACTTCCCCAATAGTATGATGGAAATTAGTTTAAAATAAACATATTAGTAAAAAAAATTACTCACAAGGACACAATTAGTTGGGAAATAATTAAAATTAGTTATTAAAATGAAAAAAATAAAAAGACATACTGGTTTTGAGTAGTCAATTCAGAAATTATGAAATTATAAAATACTAATTATGTGAATTCTAGATCAAAATATCTCAACTAGTAATATACATCATATAAGAAAAATGATCCTTAGCTATAGTAGAATTTTGAATTTTAATGTTACATAAATATATGTTATGTAATAACATGTACTATTTAAAATAATGATAACTATGATTAATGTGAATTATTTGGAGCTAAACTATACTCCTTAATAAGGTATAACACACTTATCTAGTTAAATAATTTTGTATTATATATATTGATTCATCATGATTGGTTATCTAAATATTATATGGGATATATCAACATAATACCCCAAACACACCTCCCTATAAGAAAAAGGGTGATGACTATCACTGAGGGTTAATAAGCATTATTGGGAAGACTATAAAATAGGAATAACAATATAAAATATCAGTGAAGAATAAAAAACTCAAATTAAATTATATAAAATCATATTATTCATAATGTTGTATAACTAACTGATAACCATAATTAAGAAATAACCTTCATCGTGATGTAAACAATGGACCCATGTTAATCATATAAACATATATCTAAAGGATCACCTACCATAATGAACAAGTAAAAATGGTAAATAATATGGAAGTATTTAAGTGGTCATAACTATAATGTTGAGCCTATCTATGGTCCTATATCATAACTATAATGACCCAGACTTTTCATTCATAAATATTACATCTTAATTGATGAATATCCATTAAATAACATTACAATGCATGTCATTTCCATAATTATTTTGTTACATTGTAATATAGATACATAAAAATATTAAGTAAAATATTAACCATCTTAATACTATTTCCTTACATAAGGTACCATCCTAGACTCATCACACATAGAACCCTCCATCAAATCATTTTGAAGGAAAACATATGAACAGTTGAAAATAGATGAACAGTAAGTGTGCATATGGAAGATATCAATTGATGGTTATTTAAAAGCATAATATCTGAATGTGGGTATGAGATCATGTCTATAAAATAAAAAATAACATCTAATCAATCATAGATCATAATCATTACTTATTTAATAAAACATTACCATTTGGAAAACAACAATAATAATAGAGAGAGAGAGAGAGAGAGAGATCACTTATAGATTACTAGGTCCAGTTTACTAATATTTAACTAATCCTGACCACCATCTAGACTCAATAGTTCCTCCCAATATTATTCAAAAAAATCAATAATAAATGAATATAAGGTAAAGATAATTAATAATATATAATTAATAAAATATTGGAAAAAGACAAATAATCCAACCTTGTGTGAACATGTTAATCCATATATATAAGTAGGTAATACATTAATCATAAAATGACTGAAAAAATAATAATTAATAAATACTAGAAACCAACTCTGTCAGAAATCCCAAGTATATGATCATCCACAACTCCCAACCTACCATGTATTGTCCTAGTCCCTAATGGAAACAACACAAAGAATAATCTAGTTACCAACCTCCAGTCAGAACATTTTTTGGGGTACAAAACCACGACCTGTAGATGTTTTGAGATAAAATATATGGGCCACCAATAATGGAATATAGTTCAATATAGTCTATGAATATAAAATGATTTGGTGTGCATGTATATCAAAATTAATGTAGTGTTTGGGATATGAACACATGTCATGCTTAGGTTCTTTAATGGGTAATTGGTTGAGTATACCTTATTTGACCTAGGATGTTTGTTTCTTAACGAGTGCCTCCACACACACACACAGATATATATATATATATATATATATATATATATATATATAAATTAGTGAGGACCTATGTATTAAGACCAACTTGTCTATAAATAATGACATAGAGTGTCACCTTTTACATAATAGAATCTATGTATAGTGGTCAAAATGAATGATAAGGGGTTTCATATAAAACAATCTCAATAAATAATATAAAAATTATGAACAAAGAAAATAATGAATGGTAATGGACTTCATAGACAAACATATCAATTATTGATAATGTATTACATTACTAGAGGTTTCATATAAATAATTAGGGTCACCGTGAAAAATAGACTCACATGAATAGAATGGGATGCTTTTCCCAATTAATTGATTCATAATTATTTGGGGTGACATTACCAATAGCTTAATAAGAAATGTTATTGGGTTCCATGTCGTATAATTTAATAAAAATTACAAGGGATGTTTTTCACTAAAATTTTCTTAAAATATTAAAAATAATAATAATATGTTACATAGTGTCCAATGAAATCAATAAATAAAATATGAAACAACATGACATACATTACATAAAGAATAAAATAATGAATGTAAACACACATTATATAACTAGGAAAAGGCCACTAAAATATTAATTACAAGGTAAAATTCATCATAATCTACCAAATTAATCAAATTATAATTGATAAAGAGGGCCATGTCCTGATACATTCAATAATATATTTCAATGAAATTCAATTACCATTTCAATTCAATTTAATTATTTTGGATATCTATGTTATTAATGAACAAGGGATAAGGAAACCGATTTTACTATTTCCATATCATTTAATTTAATTTTAATTCTAAGAAATCAAAGATCATTCCCATATCAAAGGTTTTTTTGTTATATTATTATAAATCAATCAAACTTGACCGATTTTTTTGTATTTAGTTGAGTTCACCAACCTCTAACCATATCATGGTCCTATATAATGTCAAGATTTTGGTATAGGAATTAAATTTTGTTTATTTCGTATTCTAGGATACATACAATATTATTTCAATGAGTATTTATGTGTGACATAATTTCATTGAATCGTGATTAAGAGAAAAAAATATTGACCACTTACCTTATATAAGGTAATATTTACTCTTCCATTATTAAGATTTGATTTGATACAAAATAAGAGGAATCAAAGAAATAAAAAAAACTCCCTAAGAATAGGGCATATTATGTAACATGAAAACAGAATCCAATATAGAAAATGAAATGGATATAGAAAGAAATGTGAATTTAAAACTAACTAAGGGAAATCCAACATGATCAACAATTCTTGAATCTGAGTCTGAATGAGGGAGATGCCTCTATGCATAAAGAAGAGGGAGAATAAGAGCTCCCATAGTTGGAGTGGTAACTATGAGTGAATATTTGGAGAATGTAGTGGATATGTATTTTCATAATAGTATATCCAAATAGATATTTCAGATCCTTTAATGAACATCATGGTTTTTTTGTATGGTTTTTCTAACTATGGACGAACCGTGCGGACCTTACTCTCTACAAACTCACACCACGCATGGTTGAAACACATGGTTATAAAAACCATACAACAACCATGAGAGTATATCAATACACATTCACTAATAACCATGGATTATTTGGATCCCTCAAACTATTTGAATAAACTATCCTCCTTAACAAAATTGGATCCATGGTTGTTCCACATGGTTCACACAAACCATCCGCCAATCATGCCCCCATGGTTGTGTATCTCAAAACTAATATTTTGATGATTGAGAAGCTATAACACAACCAAGATTCTAGGAAACCTATTGAGACATAAAACCCATATTAAATAAACACATTAATATGTTCAAACTCTCATAATTCCACTATGAGAATGGATTTTCCAATTGGCATATCCACTAAATGAAACTTTAAATTCCTTTAGAATCGTCGATCTAGACCAAACCACAAGACGTTAAAACCTCCAAAAATAGAACTTATTGTCCCTATTTAACCTTATGGAATAACAATAAACATTATCTAACCTTTCTAGGGTGTGAATTTCCTCTCAAATAATTATATTTTGTTTCAGAACAACCAACACACCCTCAAGTGCTGCATTATTTATACATATTTTAACCCACTACAAATTAATACAATTATAATTTATAAATATGAAACATCACGATGGTTCTTACATGATCCCACCTATCCTGAGAGATTATAGCCTCAATATCTTTTATCAACCAACTTATGTCACTACACACAATATGTTCTTTCCTTCAATGGAAAATTAATGTTCATGGTACTCTCAGCATCTGAATTGCCTATTGAAAGTCAATAGAATAATTATAATGATTCACTCAGCATTTGTATCAACATTTTACACCTAATAACACATGAGGACTCTTCCTAAAGTCCCAAACATGAATAAAATGGTTGAATTCCAATCGACACATCTTAGTCTAGTTGTACATACTTTTCCTATAAAATCCATATACAATCATTAAACTACACCAATCTCAACCAATGTCATGAATAATATAGTTAATCAATAAAAATATCAAATGATTATAACTATACACCATGGTTAACCTAAACATACAGCTCATTGGGGTCCAAGGAGCCCATCCAAGGTAGTCTACACACCTGAATTTACAAGTTGAACATCAGTACACTTCAGAGAGTTCCACATATCAAGAACACTGACTGATTCCAAAGGAAAAATCTCAATAGGTGATAAAGTTAAAGAATAAATTGATATGAATGATTCCATCCATGTAATTACTACAGGGTAATACAAGTTTCACATATGAATAGTCTAATTCTATATATTTATTTAGGTTCTTCTCAAGAAATAAATGAGCAGTCAAATGACTGAACTCAATCCTAGAATCTACATTAAGATCCATAAATCCATTACACTCTTTAAAAAATGGAATCTATGTCCCAGAATAACATCCATAAATCTATATCAAGGCCTCACAATCCTCCTAATGTGAGGGTCAATCACCAATGACTAAAACCCCACTCCCCACCTTAAGATCATCCATGTTTTAGAATAAAAACAGTTATTTGATTACCATAGACCATGATCCATCCATCCACTAACTTAATAACTGGAAAATATATGAACCTTCTCATTCCTATTTTCTAAAACAAAGGTCTCCCATCACTCATTCCCACATTACGAGAATTGATCCCATGATGTTTTTCAAATTCAAAACATATAGAGGCTCACTACCCACAAACTACTAAAGGTGAACTCTCAGACATATCTATTTATTTAAACTATACCTAAATCATTTATCCCAATGAGATATTTTGTTGAGACATAATATATAGCTAGGTAGATTAGACTACAGCCAGAAATCTCTCAACATAAATGGGAAGATGTCAAAATATTGGTCATGATAACCCTTAAAAAATATTACACTAATATTTTATTCCGAGGAATTTATTTATCTCTTAAGGAATTATATCATCAAAAATTATATTTATTACTTGATAAACCATTGGAGAATTTTCTTTTGACCATTTTTGTTATATTCTATCCTTGGTTAATCATTTCAAGACACCTAGTCCATTTTTAAGATATTCCTCATCACATGGGAACCTTCTTTATTTAACTAAATTCCCCATTACACCATTCCCATTATCATTATATTAAAATAATGGATCCTTGGTATATACCTTCTCACCCAATAATATCAACATAAAATAGTTCCTATATGAAACTGGTGCGATGTAAAAAATTTATTCACATTCTGTGTAAAGTCTCCTACCACCCAATTTGAGACCCAATTATTACTCCCTCAAGTCATTTAACAACAATTTATAACTTATCATTCTATATGGAATGTTGATATTAAGAATTTAAGAGTTCCCTTTTAAAACCTCTTGATAATTCGGAACATCAACTATGCTATGATTTATCTAATAATTGTCTGCATCATTGAACCTTTTCAGATATTAAATATTTAAGCATAGATCCACTGGTCAACTAGTCTATGAACCTAAATAGGTTTGTCCATCATATCAAATTTTGATACCTATCACCATATCTTCTTCCAAAAAAAAACACATGTGAAACTATTCCAATATTTCAACTCCTGATAATAATCAATTAATTTTTTCATAACGGGATTATAACCAATCTCATTGCCTAAAAAATAATTTGAAAAAAAGTCATCATAACCTCTCTAATAGGTTTACCTCATATAAACTATCATAGTATACCTATTAAGGTTTGATCAAATACTTAAGGTAACTTTTTCTTCAACTATCCCTATGGTATTTCATATGTGAATCATTTCCCACTCAATGGTGTCCATCACACAGAGTCCAACAAGCCTGAAATTCCTCTAAATAGATAAAAATTAATGATAACAATGATATTATTGAGATTTCAGGGTCATGTATTTCAAAAAATAATAATGACATCACCATAAAATTTTTATAATATGATGCCTTGATATTCTTTGAGAATCCTCCTAAGGAAATACATTAATTAGGGTTAGAATTTGAACATAAAATGATAAAGTACTAACACTAATCAATCATCTGTATATAATAATACAAATATTAGGATTAACCCTCTAGAGAATAAACCACATTCATGTTCTTTCAATTCATTAACTATGATTTCTACCCATATTAATGACAAAACAAATGACACATACTATTCCTAGAAACTCATCTTGAATTTATACACATTTCAAATTTTCTAAGGAGCTACCTCAATCGGTCTAGAACTTAATCGTAACACAATTCATTGAAAATTAAAACAAGATTCCTGAATTGAATTTCATGAGGCTCAGCCACTCATCCTCTTGATTAACTGAATTTAAAGGTCAACTAAGACATATAAGGAATTTCTAATTTCTTAAATAATGGAAACACATAGGGTAGTACTAATGATAACCCTTATATGTGGGTTCAATCCACAAACACCATTTAAGGTTTTTTTATATTTAATTAATAATTTCACATTTAATTTAAACATTAAATAAGATCGTACATCTTTGATGTTATATTTTCATTATAAAATAAATCATTTTCAAACTATTCATAATACTTTATATTGTAGACACAATGAAATACTAGGGATATTGTCACATAATTTCCATCAAAAAAATTATTTTTTCATCCATAATTTCTCATAATAAGGCTCAGTTAAATAAATATTCATTTATAATTTATTGAGGAAAACAACCTTTAGTGTTTATTGGAATTTAAATTGACGAATTCCTCATATAAATTATTATCATAGGTAAAAAACTCCCTTATCAATTTAAAAGAATATGTTCTCTAAGATGTCACCAAAATTTTATTTCTAACACCGTATAAGTGGCTATAGACACTAAAAATTTGAATCCCAATTTTTTACAACTATATACCCAATGGGTTATCCACTTAGGCATATAAAGACAAAATTGACCTATAAGGGTCTCATAAAGTTAATCTAGGATCACTTACATGGGAGTAAAATCCAAGTTTATAGTTTTTAAACTCTATATATTATAATTGGTAATCAATTTATGTGAAACCCATAAAAATTTGGTCTATAATGATTTTAACACACCCTTAACAGAGTTAAAACAATAGAATAAAATTGAAAAACTCATCTAAATGGATCTAGTGTAGCAAATAATGATTTTGTTATATAGGTCAACATTCCCAAGTGATAAAGGTACACACCTTTACAAGGTATAAATGACCAACCATTGAACTAAAATAAAGAAGATATGGTTTTAATTTATTAAGAACAAACTATTTCCCTTATGTTTTGAATATTCAATTTCAAAATTATTCATTTCATTAGTTTTTCTTAAGTTTTTTAGATAGAGTTTCATGATCAATATATATAGGAAAACACCATTTAAGTTGATATTGAAAATTTATTTAACCATCCACAAAACATAATTATAACAAGGAAGATATCTCATCAATAGATATATAGGTTAGAATAGAAGTCACCACCCATCCATGGTGTATATATAAGAATGTCACATTATCACAAAATCATCATATACAGGTAAGAATTCTAATGACATGTGAATATTATATGCCTAATGTGATGTACATACATAGTCCATCTATTTTCATATATGGTTATAAGGTATGTCCCAAAAATCTAAAAGTAAATAACCAGTAGAATAACCAATCATCACTCACGGTGAAATAAAAATCAAATGTAGAATGAACCACTATAAACATCAATGCTATACTGGCCAAGTGTAGACACAACCCTGGATTCCATTATTTTATCCGAAAAAATATGATAATGAAAAAATATAGTGCTCTAAAACCATTTTTAGTGTACCTGGTCCTATTCACTAATATATAATTTATAATTAATTCTACCTAAAATCAATCAAACTTCCTAGTATACTAGAGTGTTTCAACTTGTAGTAAGGGTATCAAAAGTATTAAAATGGGAAGACATTTCCGAATCGATCAATAATAAATATATTACAATAAATAACAATTGAATTTTAGAATAAGATAAATAATAATTGGGAATGAATAATAAAAGGGTCGAAGCCAAATAATCACACCATGCAAAAACATGATAAGCCAAAGATATAAGCACGCAATACAATAAATAGGGTTAGACAAACAAAATTGTAACTAAATAAGACTCAAACTCTTAAATATATGATAAGTACATTCTTAGATACTACTCCTAGGATTCCATGTACGGACCTAGTCCATAAAGTGGAATAAAATATAGCATAGTCCAGTTACAAACCCATAGTCGGGTCATCAATCCAGGTAAAAAATGGTGTCCTGAAGGGGATGTCAAATAAACATAGTATGCAACTGCATATAGAATCTAATTAAATCTAGTCTATGAATATAAAATTATATAGTGTGATGGTATATGAAAAGTAAATTTTTGCATCAAACAGAAACCCATGGCACAGTCATGTTCCTAAAGGTGTACCTGGGTGACTATATATACTTTGGCCTAATCCAGATATCTCTAAACGAGTGTCTCTATATATATATAAATTCACCCCCCCCCCCCCCCACACACACACATATATATATATATATATATTTGAGAGGAACCAATACCTAAGACCAAGGAATCCCTGAATAATTCAATCAGCTCTCGTCTCTACAAATACAGGATGCCATACCCAATGATTACAATGATGGATAAAGTAATTAATGCTAAAAAATATCAATAAATTATAGGGAAATTATGCCCAATGATCTCAATGAACGATAATGGATGTCATGCCCTGTTATATCAATGAATGATAACATCTATCATTCCAAATAGTTTCATATAAATAATAAGGGATACTATTACAAATAGAATCACATGAATTTTATGGGTTTACATTCCACACATCATGATAAATAATGATATGTGGATCTATTACATATAGTTTAATAATTAATGATATGGGGTGTTGTTCCCAAAATTTTAATAAAAATTATAATCAATGTCATTTTCAATAGGTTCAGAAAATATTAACAACAATAATAATAAGGAATTTTGTGTCCAATAAATTAAATAAATAAACCATGGAATAAAATTTTCGATATTTTATAAAGAATAACATAATGAATCATTAGGAGAAATATATAATTAGAAATAGGACAAAAAATGCATCCATTTTAAATTACACTTCATTGTGATCACTCAAATAAATTTAATTATGAATAATAAAGAGGTATATGTAAGGATAAATTTCATTATATAATTGGATCCATTTGAATTTCCATTTAAAGTAATATTAACTCTAATGTCCAACTGAATAATAAGTGTATAAAGGGAAAGGTAATTATTTGTACAATTTTCATTTTATGTAATTCATTTATCCATTAAACCTAATTGAAGAACCAACCCACCTCTTGGGATGTTCAATTCTATTATTGAAATTTGTACTAACTCATAATAAATGGTGGTTTAGGTTGGGGTCTCCAACCTCCAACCATATAATGGGGTCTATGTAAGCTCAAGGTTATGACCTAGACATTCAATTTGGTGTATTTCATATTCTATGAGAATTTTAATTGAAGAAAAAATGTTCAATAATAGAAACATAATATAAATGATGAGTTTTTATGGGAGAAACATATAAACCACCTATATTTTTCCAAGGATTCATTACACATCCATTATCTAACCTTGATTGAATCTAAAATGAGAGGAATGAGAGAAATATATAAACACCCAGAAAATATTCCCTATGAAATTGCATGGAAATAAAATCCCATACTATAAGAGAAAAATTAGATAATAATGAAAAGGAATTTTATACTACATCATGGTGATCCAACGTGACCAATTATGCCTCATTTTGAGTCTGATCACTGGATAAACATCAATTAATATATAATAGAGAGAAGAAGATCCCTATAGTCAGAGGTGATTTTGTACGTGAAAAGGAGGAGAACTAATTTTAAATGGATTATATTATAAAGAGTGAAAAATAGACGATTGAATCTCATTAATGATCATCATGATTTAAATAATTTTGTTCCATCTATGTGGGCCTCAGTGTCCTAACACACACACCTCTCAAGGTTATAGTGGACTATTAGAAAACCCATCCACCAATCTACTGAGTATCATTGTGCATGTTATCTAAGATGCACAACTTGTCAGAATCCCATGAATGGTTCAAAAAAACCGTTTTTGTTCACAATTATGTTTTTCACTAATCATGTGCCAACTATTCACCAGGGCTGTATCTCCTTAAAAAAATATTTCAAATCCCTACAATCTCTGATATAATAAAGGATTCTTGGACACTACTCGAGCCATAAAACTTATCTAAACTGAAAATATTAAAGTTTTATAACTCTTGAAATTTTATTTTGAGACATGATTAAAAATATCAATTTTCACTAAATGAAAATTCATATTTATTTATAATTTCGGACTTGGTCCAAAACATGAAACACTACACCATCAATAATAATATATCAACCACAAGATCAAATAATTAGCACAAAAATGTCATAGGATTGTGTAACCACAATATTAATTTATACAATATCATACATCCTTGTTAACTACCAAGAATATCAAATAATAGTGGGACATAAATTGACACATGATTCCCATTCCATAACGAATCATTAATCACTATCTATTTCTTAGTATGGATTAGGAATCCCCACCCATTTCTTCTATTGGATTGAGTACATCAACTCATGAAGCATAATTATGTTATGGGATATAATGATTTAATTAATGCATTAGAGCGATGTATAATACTGATTCCACTCATTTCATAATGAAAACCATATATATTTATACTGGAATGTCATAAAATGTTCATGAAATCAATGTAAAAAACCAATACAATTGTAAGGGGCTTCACGAATAATTCATGATTTCATCATACCGTAACCCGTGTAAAATAAAAAAGAATCAAAAAAATATCATCATCATTATAATTAACCATCCTCAGTTTTTATAATAATGGTTTCAATGGATCATATCACTATAAAATCATAATAAACCTAAATAATAGGTTCAATAGATAAAAATTCCATTAAAATGCTGCTTGAATATTTTGTGATGAAAAAACACTTTTCATTTTGAATTGACTTCTTAAAACCCCATATATTTCTAAAATATTATTGAAAACAATATTATTCAAAATAACCATAGAATCATATAATATATTAATATATTCACCTTAAAGGTATGATGGATGGAATTTTTTTTCATTCCATGTACACTAAAACAATGATTCCTTTCACATTTTTATAATCATGTAAAAATTACTGTTTCAAAAAATGAAATGAATATTCCTTTGAAATTTTTTTTATAAAAAGATAATGAGTTTTAACAGTTACCTTAAACCTTAATTTGATAAACATGAAAAATTCTTGAATACAATTTGATGAAAATGTGGGCACGATTGAAAAATGCTCTTCATTATAAAATAAATAATTTTTTTCGGAATTTTTTTCTTAAATGTAGTAATTAATTTTATAAGGATAAAAGGTTTAATATTACAATAATATTCTATAGATAACCTGATTAGAATATAATGAATGGTATTTATTAGATAATTATATTAAATTTTCTTCAATTTAAATTCAATAATAAACAATCTCAATTCAAATATGATTGAAACATAAATCCATTTCCACATTGAAAATTTTCTAATTAAAACTACATTGAAGGAAGAGAAATATACAGATATTTAAAATTTCATAATATTCATTATAATAATAATAAGATACCTTATTGGACAGTATATACACCATATAAAACAAACAAGTGGTTAATATTTAATGTTTCACACATAAATAAATTTGACATGAAAATCATGTCCCCCAAGTATTATCATTCTTCAAGTTTATTAAATAACCCTATATAATTAATAGATATTTATTATACATCTATTATATAAACATATATATGTATATATATATATATGATTTACTAATAAAATCTTATCATCTATTTATTAACAATTATTTATAAAAATCACTATTCTGGGTGACAATTGCTTTAGTTTTCATTTATGTTTTGTTTTAGCAGTCACACGAATTTATATTGTTCATGGTTTCATTATATCGAATTTTAATCATTAAATGAAAATAAAATATATTAATTATATAAATATTTACAAACATCTATTAATTTTTTTGATATAATTTATATTTACTCTTTTAGGGATATGGTGGGCTATAAAAATTAATGAACACTATTTTTATTTTTTTAATCAAAAGAATAAAAGTAAAACAAATAATATTTTAAAATTAAAGAAACAAAATAAAATCATAAATATTATATATAATAATTAGTTCCATACTTTAAACCATCCATGTAAATGGGGATGAGAAATGATTTTCACCGCTTTATGGATATGGTAAGCTATACAAATGCATGAGAGATGTATTCATTTTTTGTATTATGGAATGGGTGTTTAAATGGTTATACCTTCATAATAATTACAATTCATAATATTTATAATACCGAATTAATTATTATATAATGTACACCATAAATTCAAAGGATTTATAATAAAAAACAAAATTGGAAGTACTCACTTAAGAGTCATAGAATTTCATTAGGAAACCATATGTGTCTTACACCTTAATCCATAAAAGGATGGTATTTTTGATATCATATAAAATATTGAACATTGGGAAGTAATATAGGAATGTATAATGGTTGGTATTGGATGATATAAAGGGATCATGATGTTTATAGAAGACACAAATGGTAGTATCCATTAATAAGAGAGGCTAAGGACATAGATAGAATTACTTAAAAGAATAAATAATATATATATATATCATAATCATGTCATGTTGGAGAAAGGAAAAAAATTCAAAGTATAATATTTTATAAGGACAAAATAATATCAAAAATCACATGTGGAAAGGTTTTGGATTAAATTTAATCATTATCTCATTGTCAAACAACAATAAACTCAATTTAACCTTAACTGTGATAAGTCACTTTTCTTACCATGATAACATTTTTATATGAAAAAACTAAATAGGGCTATATATATTTATTTTTAAAAACATGACTAAAAAATTTGAATCCATTTTATCATATTAATTTTAAATAGGTGGTGGAAATTAATTTCAATATTTGAACATTAACTCATGAACATGGTTTTTAAGGACATTCATTATTTAATAGTGAATAAAAAATAATCATGAAATAAGGTAATAAATATGTTTCCACTCATTTTTTTAGATAAATAATTTAAATTTCATGGTTTTCAGACCTTTAGAGAAATATAAAACTAAATTGAATCTTCTCATCAAGTAATAAAATGTAATGAATCAAAAATTGTTTTAAATTCTAAAGATATATAACTTATATTCACAAAAGTATTTCATGGTTAAATTTTTTTGAAATAATGTTTCAAAACACACTATTTGAGTCCTTATGGATAAATTGGGTCATAAGTTAATTATAAAATACCTTAAAGAAAGGTATTGAAAATATTTTGATGTTTAACCACATGGTTTTAACCAAATATCGCATCTTTTACCAAGGTGAAAAATAATTACCAGGGTAACTGCTAATAATAAGCAAAATAAATTAAAACTATTAAATTATATAAATTATATTGATTTAAAATATTAAAAAAAATAAAATTCAATTTTACAATGTTTCATAATTTAAATTAAAAATAAACAAGAATAACATGAATAATAATTGTTTTTATAGGAAAACATTCTTCCCATGTGTAAAAACATCTTACACAAAAATGAAGAGTTAAATTTATTCAAATGAAAATAATGTTATATATAATGTTATAAATGAAATAATATTAATTTAAAATAGATTTAAAAATATGTAACATTTTAAATTCTTGAAATGAAAATAACATTTTAAATAAAAATAAATGTTTTAAACTATTCATAGAAATATTTACATTTTCAGACATATTCAAAATTTTCAATATAAGTTAATTTTGATATGATGAATCCAAATTATATATTTATTTTAAAAAATAAAATTTTTAAAATTGGAGAAAACTAATTAAAATATTGATGCAAAAAAATCTAAAAAAATGATTTTTTATGAAAATATTTTTTGCATTAAATGGATTGTCTAAAAATTTTATTGCTAATTATTATACATTAATTAATATAATTTCATTAATAAAAAATTATACATATTATAAAAAATGTGCTTATTCTTATTTGTATGACCAATTTTAATTGATTGGATGTAACAACCATATTTAAATAGTGATTGTTTAATAGTATATCATGGTTCTTTTAAACATGATGTTGTGTGTATCACATGGTATCAAAAAAATTAAATTTATTTAAATAGAAATATAACATAAAATATAATGGTGTTACATTATAACAACTAAAATAAATTTCACCATCATCATTTTATCTTGGTCATTAAAGGTTCAACCTTTTTTAGAAATCCAACAACTTATATAGTGATAATAAAACCTCTTTTCAATGGTAGTGTTGGAAATAAAAAAGGACACCAAAGATATCTCATATTCAAGTTCCCATATATGGTTAACATTGGTGGGATGTTATAATATTTAAATACAGAAGGAAAATAATTTATATGGTCTAAAATAGATTGATAGAGAACATTTTCATGAGAAATTTTAGGAAAAAAAATGGTGTGGCATAAATAAACCATAAATTCATTAATAATGGAAGTAAAAGGATAAAATTTTGTTTAAAAATATCTTTCCTAGAGTTTATATAATATTATAATAACATAATAGAGTACTCAATAAAATTTATTATCAAGTTTTATTTCCATTAAATAATAACAATTCTATCAATTGGTTGTGCATCGTCAAATTCTACATCATACAATACTCCCTGAAATGAATATTTGGGATGAATTTTTCATTACTAAAGTACTAAAATTAACATTTAATAAATCAATATACCACTAATTCATTAATTTTACCTCTAAATAATTACTGAACCAATAATGTTGAGAATAAGATTTCAATTATGGATAAATTCATTTCATTAACCTCTAAGATCTCAATAATAACACCCAAAATTCAACTAAATCCATTCCACATACAGTTAACATTTTTATTCATAAAAAATATGTTTAACCAAATTTAAAACAAAAAATCTAAATATAATATCACATATATTTTTTTGAACATCAATTTTAATATTATCCAGATAAAATATAAAGTTACACCAAATGTAACATACAGAAGTTGTCCATTCATGGATTCTATTAAAACATGCTAATAATTTTAATCATCATAAAATACCATTAAAAAATACCATTAAAATTATTTACACAATTCTTACTCCTCGAATAAAATAAAAAAATATTGAATACATTATATAAAACCTAAAATGAAATAAAATTCATCAATTATGATACAAATTACGTAATCAGGAAATTATTAAAAATACTTCAATGTTACCAATACTTTCCAATTTTCTTCATCAATTTAAATTATCAATCTTTCCAAAAAAAATATTATCTCAATATAAGACAAATATTAAAGACTCTATTTTCCTTAATCATGTTTTCTAAAAAAAATATCCTTACCACTAATTCACATTTCATGGTTATTAGTTTGATTCAACATATTTTTTTACATAATGAAAAAAAATATTATGTGGGATAATTCATAGATTCTTCATGTTTCATTTAAAAACAATATAATTAATATAACACATCTAAAACATATTTATAAATTCATAATACATAAACAAATAAAAAAATCAGATAAATTATTGTCATAACATAGATACTTCCATTTTCAAGGAGTTAGCCATTCGATTAGGGAATTAATTCAGACATTCTCCGATTTCAAAATATATAAGACATTGAATTACTTAGAAATATATTTCTTTATGCCCTTAATTCTTACATATAAACACATTCCTATTCAATTGAAATATTTTCAATGGTTCTTCTTCCCAAATTCATGACATAAAGAAAATTGAACATTTGAACCATTATGATAATTTTCACTATATGTTACTTAAAAGTCCATTTTTATCATATATGACATGTTAGGAAAATAACCATTTTTTATGTTTTTAATCATAAACTATTATAGATAAGTACTCATAATAAAAAGTATACACCTTCCAATTAAAATACCATTAAGTATATTAAAAGGAAAATATTATGATTTTACATCAAATTCATTATTAACAAGATTCCTTCTAGTTCTATCAATTTACAAAAACCAAAAATCATTGGGTGAGAAACAATAGGTGCTTTGGGAAACCACATAATCATAAAAAATCAGAAATATGACTTCAAAATTTTGAAATATTGTTTTCAATAAATGACACCATAGGTTTAACCTTGGGTATCCATGATCATCATGTAATCAAACCCTCTATAATTACCTATAATGAAAATGTGAATTAACCAAAGCATTTACCATGTGACTTTAAAACTAGGTGTACATAGAGGTCAAACTAACCATGCACTAGAATGATGGTCGAGTTATAGTCAATCAACTCTATTTGGGGTTATTATCCCTAGATGAATATTTTACAAAAGCACATCCACATTTTGTATCCATATATGGATTTATTTTTAAGAAAACTATAGAATTATACCATATAAAATCATTATGATGATATCCTATTCATTGAATTATCTATAGGGTTTTCAAAAAATTTATTCTCACGACCCGACCCTACCCGGGCTCGAACCGCAACTACCCCAAGCCCGCCTCCATAGGCCAAGGGCTAGAAACATGCGCTGAAGGATAAGAAACTCAGGGAGGCCTTTTCCTGAGTACCTGTACACACACACATGCAGCACACTTAATGTAAAAGTGCAGAGTAAAAGAAAAAGCAAGTAAAGAAAAAGGGCAACTACTATAAATAAACCACAAGTGCATCGACCTCTAAAAGTACAAAGTAAAAGGTGAAGGTACACTGAAAAGAAAAGGGGGGAAACACGCGCCCAACCAGAAAAGTTCCACAACCCAGCAATAGGTAAACAAAAGGAAAATAGCTGGAAGGGTCCCCCACCTAGAACCCGACTCCGACCACCACACACGGTCCAAGCTCCAGAACTCCTAAGTTCCTCTGACGTCACGACCAACCTGTCTGTCGTCTGCAAGGGAACACCAAGTGTGGGAAAAGCCCAAGTAGGGGTGAGTATAAAAATACTCAGTAGAATACCCCGAAAGATTGAGGGAGCAACAAAGGAGGTACCAAAGGGTGAGCAGTAGATCAAACAGGGTAAAGTAAAGGAGTACAATCGAGAGTGCAGTAGAGTGATAGTAAAGAGTCCAGCTCAACCCAACAAGATAAAGGAGATAGACTCGTCCAGACACAAGGAGCTGGAAACGGTGAGAATATGAAATTCTTGTCAAGTATTCCCTACCTATAGCAGGAGAGTAGACTCGTCCAACCACGAGAATATAGACACAGAAAGAAAGTGGCATACCCCGCGCGTCTTCGCCTCTCCTAGAAGGAGAGTAACCAAAACCCAAGAAATGGGTACCCAAAACAAGGTATATACATATCTGTATGCTCAACAAGAAACCCAAACAAGTTTGTAAGGGGATCTCCATCTCGTAGCTCAGCCCAAGAAATGAGTAGCCAACAATCCCAGAAATAAACACCATCGATGCCCACCATCCCGCACGTCTGCCCCAAACTGCAATTCAGGGGGCTCAAATCACTACACCTTGACACTATCCTCTTTGGGTGGCACTGACTCACCCGCACGGTTTTAGGTCGTGTCACAAGGACGTGTCTCGGTGGGAAAAACCCCCTCATACTTGAGAGTTCTGGGGAAAATCAAACTACACCTTGACTCTGTCACCCAGTCGAGAGAACACCTCAAAGTCAAGCTATCATATCACCGACCCGTACAACCAAGGGTCTCACTCCAGTAGTCACAGAGGAATAGCCAAAGACTAGCCTGGGAGAAAGGAATGAGTCTGAAAGTAGTCGCCGTGTAACCCACTGCCCAGCCCCACTAGAGGGTAGACCCTAAGAGGTCGTTGGGTAACCCACTACCCAGTCTCTGCTGGAGGGTAAACCCTACGTAGTCAAGAAACCCACTGCCCAGTCTCTGCTGGAGGGTAAACCCTAAGTCGAGCAACCCACTGCCCAATCTCTACTGGAGGGTAAACCCTGAGTAGTCGAGTAACCCACTGCCCAGTCTCTACTGGAGGGTAAACCCTGAGTAGTCGAGCAACCCACTGCCCAGTCTCTACTAGAGGGTAAACCCTAAGAGTGACCTATTATCCAGTCTCTATCGGAGGGTACACCCTGAAGAAGTCGATGAGTAACCCACTACCCAGACCCGCTGGAAACAACCTCCTGGGTAGAGGATCGGTGCCCGCATAATGTTTTGGTCACACCGAACCCACAAGAACTCTACCAGAGAACAAGAAGAGATAGGAGAATCTCCCCAGGCCTCTCAAGGCAATCATACTCCAATACGCTGGGTCACTGTCGAAGCGAACTGAGACAACTCATCCTAGAAATTTTGGAAAACACCCACACTGTATGAACACACGTAGTCGTAAATGGTGTTGCAGTCCGATGAAAGGGCACTATACTGAAACCCCTCACAATTGAAGAAACAGAGGAACAAACCATCTCTACCGGCCAAACCATCTAGAATGAAACTAGGGGGAGACCACTCAACCCTGCTGGTCAAACAAACAAGCACAGAACCAGGGGAAAACTCTACCCTACTGGTAAAACAAATGAGCACAGAGGGGCCCCCTACGTCGCGAGAGGTCAAAGTACGCAAAGTAGAACACTGAACGCATGTGGGGCCCACACGATGTGTGGCCCCATCTCCACCCCAACCAATCTCACAAACGTTCTCAGGTACAAACATCCCCAACGTGTACCTCCAATAATTCCCGTATACTCCCAGAGTATACCACGTCTCCAGCTCTAAGGCTATCATGCACACGGCACCCCAACGTCAATGCGAAGGGTGTAAACGTAACTTCACCAACTTGCAACCTCATTGGCCCAAGAATGACCAACCACATCTCATTAATCATTTACTGCACTCACACGGGAGTGCACGCGATCACGCACCAAGGGTTCTTTGGAAGCATCGCAGAAAGAACCACCATCGTTACGCCTTTCATGTTTCCACATTTGATGAGATCTCAAAGGAGACTCTACACATCCCAATGTATTACACCGTTGAAATCCTTGTGGAAAAACACGTGGGATAGACTACCTACTCCCCTCAAATGGATATTCGGCGGAAAAGGCCCTAACACCGCCTTATGTCCGAACGACGTCCCGTGATCCCGAGCCTCGGCCCCGAAAACAGTCGGGCACATCACACCATTACAATATTCTCAAGAAAACACATCAAAAGGACTGCTCACTTGAGTGCAACGGATATCTGGAGAAAAAGATGCATTTCGGTGCACAGCACACGAGCGGTGCTTCGTGGGACCCGCAACCCGGTCCCAAAACACAACGAACTAATCACACAGTTGTGATCCTCTTGAAAAAGTACACAAGTTCGACTAATCACTTGTTCAAAACAGACATCTGTTGATAATGTTGTAAATCACCGTCAACTCCTGAAACAGCCCTCCCGGGGCCCGCACCAGCGTTTGGAATTAGAGTGGGCAGAATGGGCAAATACGATGCCCTCAGAAAAACACACAACATCGACTGCTCGCACGCCTCAAACAGATGTCCGATGAAAAAGTTACAGAATGCTGCTTGCATCTCAATAGACGGGCCTTGGGGCCCATGCCTCAACTCTGGTTTCAATGCCCGAGACCACCCTGGAAGGCTTCGCCCAGGCGATGGGGTCCCAACGCCACTGACGGTGCTCAAAACGGACGTCGGATGCATCTGTGCCGCTCAAAACATGAACCCCCGGAAAAATGTCAATTCACTTAAAGGCGTGTCGCGCCTCCGAGGCCCCTCGATTAGGGAATTAAAAATTCCCAAAACCATCTCAAAAAGTTCCCCTCGTCGATACAGTTCCACATCCGTAGAAGGCACTCAAAACGGATGCCCAGCGGATGATTTATCAATATAAATCATTTCCATAATAATAATAATATTATTATTATTATTATTATTATAAACTTATTATTATTATTATTATTTAAACATATTTTATTTTATTTTATTTTTAAACCAGACCGGCCATTCGTCCGGTCTTCTTCACCCAACAGGACCCGCAAAAGGCGGGTCCTAGTTTCCTCCCACAGCCACCGAGGTCACCGCCTCATCTCCTCCGCTGACCGTGCCAGGGCGGCACCCGCCTGCTGCCGACGACCCATCGTGTGTCACGCTCGCCGTCCGCGGGCCCTGGCCGACCGCCTCCACCTGGCGCCTCCACTCGACCGCCGAAGCCCCGCGGCTGCCTACACCACATGCCCTCAGACGCCCCCTCGCCCAGCCGAAGCCGCTGCCGCCCGGCCTTAGCCCGCACCGCCGTCCGAGAGCCCCGCCGCCGCCTCCTGGGGACGCCGCGCCGCTGCTCGAACCTACCAGAAACCGAAAACCCCCAAACTTCAGCGGGCGATTTCGGAGGCCTCAGGACTCCAAATTCGAAAACAAAAGATGCATTGGAAATCTCATAAATTATAATACATGATTATGGGATTCATTTTCATATTATCCAACAATTAAATGCTAAAATTTAACTTGGAAGTAGAGTTCAGAAATGAAACCTCAAAACCAAAAACTCCTACCTATTGGGCGTTTCCCAGAGCTTCACGGAGGACCCGTCACCGCGTCGTTTCCTTGCCAAAGGGGAGGAGGAGAGGAGGATCTTGAGGGGGGATCCCTTGAGGGTTCTTCCTCCAAAGAAACCTAATAGAGGGTGGGGATTAATTGGGTTTAAATAGAAAAACAATTAATTAATTAGAATATAATTAATATCATCCTTAATTTAACCTGCAACTGAAACGCTTGATGGGATCGAGGTTAAGCCTCCCCTAAGGTAAGAACCACCTCCCAAGCACAAAGTCAGTCTCGTAATTTTAATCCAATACCCCGTTCAAAATTTATTAAACTCAATGCATGAGGCTTCCAAATTACAAAAACACCCCTGGGGCTATTTTTCACAGATGGCATGCGCTCACAAAACATACACCCCTCCTAGGGTAAACGGCATGCTCCAAACACAATAGTGCCCTCGGTTTTCCAATCTGAGCCACCGTTTAAGAGATAATTGAGTTTTTTCATTAAACTAATAAATTAATTAATTAATTTACTCGTTTAATGTTTTGGAAGCGAGTGAGGGGTCCAAACGTCCCGCGCCGACATGTTTTATGTCGTTACTAGGGTAAAACCCCATTACGAACCCATCCATACACTCATATTTCTGATCTGAAGCACCGTTTAGGAGTTATCCCTTTTATTTGGCATGCCCAGTGTGAACGCATTGAAAATTTAATTCCGGCCACACCGGGGCTCAAAATCGCACGCCATCTTAAGGCACTGCTCTGTAATGGCATCAAGAATATTCCAAAGTCTTTCGTAGCAAAAATTGTGTTTTTAAATCATTGCCTCCTTCAAGATTTTCATCCCCGAAAAGTAAAACTAGGGAACAACTCAAGGTACTAAGCCCACACCTGGCTCTCCCGTACCCAGAAGATCTCTTGCACAGTTCTGAGCCACCAAACATAGACCAAAGTATTTGATCTGTTCACGCGAGGTATTACCTCGCCGATGACGTGCATAAGAGCACGCACACGTCTCCTCAGGTGAGTCATACAAGAGACACTATGCACCTAAACCATCCTTTGGAGTTAGGTCAAGGCGGTAGGAAACCTCGCCATCCCTTTGCATGGTCTGAAGCTGTTCGAAGGACCTCGGGGGTAGCTCACGTCCCCGAACAAACCTTTACGTCGCATAATACGACTGGAATAACTGACTGCCCTAGAACAAGGCCTGATGATTCCCTCCTTCAGCATATCCATATGGTGAAACACCCAAGGATATCAGGTCACACAAGGTTATATAGTCGATGTCTCACAACCAAGACTCTCTTACACGCTAGGAGAGTGAAAGAGTCAACACCATCGACTAATGAAAAGTTCCTTCGCCTTTTAACCTTACCAACATAGGGCCACGTCGACACCCCGCTTCACCCTGGTTACACCTCAAACAAGGAGGAGGGAGAAAGAAATTTCACAGACAGAGTCTAACAATTCTACTTCAAAAAGTAGAAGAGCTGTAGAGCGCACCTCTCATCACCTCCTGCTCTGCAGGATCGTAGACATCCAAAGGTTGACCTTGTCTGTGGTCCCAACTGTCAGCTCCCGGATCCTGACGTGGACCGCCTAGTGGTGATGAGAAGACCTTTTAAGGTCATCCTCTACTTCCAGCTCCTCCCGCTCTTCTGCTATCACCACCTCTCTGGGTACCACTCTGATCATGGCGCTGCCTCCATCGTGGTGGTGTACCTACTACCGGCCTGAAGCTCTCCGCATGTCTGGTTAGGCAGTACCGTTCCAAGTGACCTCGCCTGTCACAAGCATAGCATTGAATCCCTCTGGGTTGCACTGGTACCCTCCATTGCCACTTTGGTGTACGGCCATGCCCCTGAGTCCGGTTGTCAGAAAGCCACCTGCGTCAAGGTTCTGCTTGCCGACGCCTGCTAGCTGCGGCAGACATCTCGGCTCCAACGTGCCTGCTGCCACCACCAACTCTAGAACGTGACAAGAAGATCTCTGTCACCAGTGCCTTCTCTAGCACCCCGCCATATGTAGAAACGCCCAACGATACTATAACAGCATAAATCTCTCTACGGAGACCCTGCTCGAACTTCTGCGCCCTGAAGTTATCGTCGTGGACCAAGTCTAGGTAAAAGTGTGCACGGTCTGTTAAATTGTCCGCGTACTCGGCCACCGTCATCCCTCCCTATTGAAACTGAAGGTGCTTTTGAATCCGAATGGAGTTCAAGCAGGAGGGGAAAAACTCCTCACAAAACAACAACAGAAAGTCTCCCCACGAAAGCGACAACTCACCAAGAAACTGAGTCACCGGACTCTACCAACGGCCAGATGACCCGTGAAAAAAAAGGTGACGGCCAAAGCCACCATAAGATCTGTAGGCGTCTGCACAAGCCTAAAATGGTGAACCACTATTTCTTTACAAACCTCTACTGCTTGAGGGTCTGGCTTGCCACTAAACCTTAGTAGTCTCTTTCGTTGGAACTCACAGAGCACGCTCAACATGCGCTCAAGCTCATTCTGCTCTGTTGTAGATATCTGCTGCTCAACAGGTGGGGGTGCTGCTACCGACCCACCTGGAGAAAGGGGCTCACAACTAAGGTCTCTTAGCTCACAGGTTCATCGTCACGAACCCAAGCTCGTATCCTAGTTGGATGTATTTGTGGAGACATCCTGAATATTATCAAGGAGTTCCACGATCAAATGAGCATATATGTATATACCAATAACAACAATGATGGGGAGCTAACTGAAGAAGGACGGTCAAAGACTCAATCCTATGTGATGCACAAACCAATTTTTCCTACAACAAGTGTCTCAGCATGCCGAGTTGACAAGTGGGTTATCAAGGTCCTGGTGAATGGATACGTCGGCCGCCGCACTATCACTGGACTCCCTGGACTGAGATCCGCTCTCGAGACACGTTAACATTGTTTCCCTAAATCCCAACCAATTTTTTTAGGGACATCCGAAAAAGTCCCAAGGAACAAACCACCTTTGATACAACTTTTTCATGACCCGACCCTACCTGGGCTTGAGCCGCAACTACCCCAAGCCCACCTCCATAGGCCAGGGGCTTTCGATAAGTGTCGAAGGCTAAACAACTCAGGGAGGCCTTTTCCTGAGTACCTGTACACACACACACGCAGCACACTCAATGAAAAAGTGTAGAGTAAAAGAAAATACAAGTAAAGAAAAAGGGAAACTGCTATAAATAAACCAAAAAGTTAATCGACCTCTAAAAGTACAAATTAAAATCTAATGGTACACTGAAAAGAAAAGGGGAAAAACACGCACCCAACCAGAAAAGTGCCACAACCCGGCAATAGGTAAACAAAAGGAAAACAGCTGGAAGGCTCCCCCACCTGGAACCCAAATCCGACCACCACACATGTTCCAAGCTCCTGAACTCCTAAGCTCCTTTGACGTCACGACCAACCAGTCCGTCGTCTACAAGGGCACACCAAGTGCGGGAAAATCCCAAGCAGGGGTGAGTATAAAAATACTCAGTAGTATACCCCGAAAGCTTGAGGGAGAAACAAAGGAGGTGCTGAAGGGTGAGAAGTAGATCAAACAGGGGAAAGTAAAGGAGTAAAACCGAGAGTACAGTACAGTGATAGTAAAGAGTTCAGATCAACCCAACAAGAGAAAGGAGATAGACTCGTCCATGCACAAGGAGTTGGAAATGGTGAGAAGATGAACTTCTCATCAAGTCTTCGCTACCTGTAGCAGGAGAGTAGACTCGTCCAATCACGAGAAGCTAGACACGGAAATCACGTGGCATACCCCACTCGTCTTTGCCTCTCCTGGAAGGAGAGTAACCAAAACCCAACAAATGGGTACTGGAAACAAGGTATATACATATTTGTATGCCCAACAAGAAACCCAAAAAAGATCGTAAGGGGATATACATCCCGTAGCTCAACCCAAGAAATGAGTACCCAACAGTCCCAGAAATATACACCATTGATGCCCAGAATCCCACACGTCTGCCCCAAACTGCATGTCAAGGGGCTCAAATCACCGCACCTTGACACTATCCTCTTTGGGTGGAACTGACTCGCCTGTACAATTTTAGGTCGCATCACAAGGACGCGTCTCGATGGGGAAAGCACCCCTCGTACTTGAGACTTCTGGGGAAAGTCAAACCACACCTCAACTCTATCACCTAGTTGAGAGAACACCTCAAAATCAAGTTGTCACATCACCGACCCGTACAACCAAGGGTCCCGCTCCGGTAGTCACGGAGGAATAGCCATAGTCTAGCCTGTGAGAAATGACTGAGCCTGAAAGTAGTCATCGGGTAACCCACTGGCCAGTCACGCTAGAGGGTAGACCCTAAGAGGTCGTTGTGTAACCCACTGTCCAGTCTCTGCTGGAGGGTAAACCCTACGCAGTCGAGAAACCCACTGCCGAGTCTCTGCCAGAGGGTAAACCCTAAGTTGAGCAACCCACTGCCCAGTCTCTTCTGGAGGGTAAAACCTAAGTAGTCAAGCAACCCACTGCCCAGTCTCTACTAGAGGGTAAACCCTGAGTAGTCAAGCAACCCATTGCTCAGTCTCTGCTCGAGCGTAAACCCTAAGAGCGACCCACTCCCCAGTCTCTGCTGGAGGGTAAACCCTAAAGAAGTCGATGAGCAACCCACTGGCTAGCCCCGCTGAAAAAAACCTCCTGGGTAGAGGATCTGTGCCTGTGTAATTTGTTGGTCACACTGAGTCCACAAGAACTCTACTAGGGAACACGAAGAGATGGGAGAATCTATCTGGGACTCTCAAGGCGATCACGCTCCAATCCGCTGAGTCACTGTCGAATCAGACCAAGACAACTCAACATAGAAAGTGGGGAAAACACCCACACTGTATGAAAACACTTAGTCGTAAATGGTGTCGTAGTTCGGTGAAAGGGCACAGTACTGAAACCCCTCACAGTTGAAGAAAAATAGGAACAAACAATCTCTGCCATCCAATCTATCAAGAATGAGACCAGGGGGAGACCACTCAACCCTGTTGGTCAAACAAACGAGCATAGAGCCAGAAGAAAAATCCACCCTGCTGGTCAAACAAATGAGCACAAAGGGGCCCTCAACGTCATGAGAGGTCAAATTACGCAAATTAGAACAAAGCACGCACTTGGGGGCCACATGACGTGTGGCCCCGTCTCCACCCCAACCAAGCGCACAAATATTCTCTGGTACAAACATCCCCAACGTGTACCTCCAAGTATTCCCGTATACTCTGAGAGTATACCACGTCTCCAGCCCTACGGCTATCATGCACACAGCACTCCAACATCAACGTGAAGGGCGTAAATGTAACTTCGCCAACTTTCCCCCTCATCAGCCCAGGCACGGCCAACCACATCTCATTAAGCATTTACTCTACTCACACGGGAGTGCACGCGAACACGTGCCAAGGGTTCTTTGCAAGCATCACAGAAAGAACCATCATCGGTACGCCATTCATGTTTCCACAATTTATGAGATCTCAAAGGACACTCCGCACATCCCAATGGATTGCACCATTGAAATCCTCATAGAAAAACACGCGAGATAGACTACCTACTCGCCTCAAACGGATATCCGATGGAAAAGGTTCCAACACCGCCTTACGCCTGAACGGCGTCCCGTGATTTCAAGCCTCGACCCCAAAAATAGTCATGCGCAGCACACCATTTCGATCCCCTCATGAAAACACATCAAAAGGACTGCTCACTTGAGTGCAATGGATATCCGGAGAAAAAGATGCATTCTAGCACACCGAACACGAGCAGTGCTTTGTGGGACCTGCAACCCAGTCCAAAAACACAACGAACGGATTGCACCGTTGCAGTCCTCTTGAAAAATTACACAAGTTCGACTAATCACTTGTTCAAAACAGACACCCAGTGATAATGCTGGAAATCACCGTGAACTCCCAAAACAGCCCTCGCAGGGCCCGCACTACCGTGCAAAATTAGAGCATGAAGACTGTTCCAATGCGATGCCCACAGAGAAACACCCAACATCGACTGCTCACACGCCTCGAACGGACGTCTGATGAAAAAGTTACTGAACGCTGCCCATAGCTCAACAGCCGGGTTGTGGGGCCCACGCCTCAACTCCGGCTTCAACGCCCGAAACCACCCTGGAAAGATTTGCCCTGGCGCTGGGGTCCCAATTCCGCTGATGGTGCTCAAAACAGACGTTGGATGCGTTCGCACCGCTCAAAACACGAACCCCCGTAAAACGTCAATTCACTTAAAGACGAGTCGTGCCTCCGAGGCCCCTCATTTCATGAATTAAAAATTCTTGAAACCATCTCAAAAAGTTTCCCTCGTCGATACGGTTCTAGAGCTGCAGACGGCACTCAAAACAGACGCCCAGCGGATGATTTATCAATATAAATCATTTCCATAATAATAATAATAATAATATTATTATTATTATTATTATTATTATTATTATTATTATTATTATAAACATATTATTATCATTATTATTATTTTAAACATATTTTATTTTATTTTATTTTAAACCAGACCGGCCATTCGGCCGGTCTTCTTCTCCCAACAGGACCCGCAAAAGGCGGGTCCTGGTTTCCTCCCGTAGCCCTTGAGGTCACCACCTCGGCTCCTCCACTGACCGCGGCAGGCCAGTGCCCGCCTGATGTCGACGACCCGCCACGTGCCGTGCCCGCCATTCACGAGCCCTTGCCGACCGCCTCCGCCTGGCGCCTCCGCTCGACCGTCGTAGCCCCGCGGCCGCCTACGTCGCACGCCCTCAAACACCCCCTCGCCTGGCCGAAGCCGCTGCCGCCCGGCCTTAGCCCACGCCGTCATCCGAGAGCCCCGCTGCCGCCTCCTAGGGACGCCGCGCCGCCGCTTGAACCCGCCGGAAACCGAAAACCTGCAAACTTCGGCGGGCGATTGCGGAGTCCTCAGGACTCCAAATTCGAAACCGAAAGATGCGTTGGAAAGATCATAAATTATAATACACTATTATGGGTTTCATTTTGAGATTCGACAGAAATTAAATGCTAAAATTCATCTTGGAAGTAGAGTTCGGAAATGAAAACGTAAAACTGAAAACACCTGCTTATTGGGCGTTGCCCAAAGCTTCACGGAGGGTCTACCGCTGCGACGTTGCCTTGACAAAGGGGAGGAGGAGAGGGGGAGCTTGAGGGGGTATTCCTTGAGGTTTCTTCTGCCAGAGAAACCAAGGAGACGGAGGGGATGAATTGGGTTTAAATAGGAATACAATTAATTAATTAGAATTTAATCAATTTCATCCTTAATTTAACCCGCATCTGAAACGCTCGACAGGGTCAAGGTTAAGCCTCCACTAGAGTAAGAACCACCTCCCGAGCACAACGACTATCTCGGAATTTTAATCTGATACCCCGTTCAGAAGTAATTAAACTCAACGCCCGAGGCCTCCGAATTACGAATACGACCCTGGGGCCATTTATCACAGACGGCCCGCGCTCGCGAAACTTACACCCCTCCTAGGGTAAATGGCACACTCTGAACTCAAAGGTGACCTCGGTTTTCCAATCCAAGCCACATTTTAAGAGATACTTGATTTTATCCATTAAACAAATAAATTAGTTAATTAATTTACCCTTTTAACGTTCCGGAAGCAAGTGAGGGCTCTAAACGCCCCGCGTCGACATGTTTTATGTCGTTCCTAGGGTGAAAACCCCTTTCCAAACCCATCCGTACACACCGATTCCTGATCTGAAGCAGCGTTTAGGAGTTATCTTATTTATTTGGCTTGCCCAGTGTGCACGCACTTAAAATTTAATTCCGGCCACACCGGGGCTCGGAATCCCACATCGTCTGAAGGCGCTGCTCTAGAATAACATCAAGAATATTCCAAAGTCTTTCGTAGGAAAAATTGGATTCTTACATTTATACAATCCAAATATCTATTGATAAAATAACGCATAATCTTGTAAAAACTATAGAGACTAGTGCATTTCATAAAAAAATCATATTATTAAATGAATATACATTAAGAAACACTGATCCATACAAACACCATAATAGTTTATAATTTTTAGAGAATAGATACATAAACATATCATGTAAGACAAATCATTATCATCTGAAACATATTTCATTATATAAGGAACCCTTCTACACTCATCACACATTGAACCTTCCATCATATCCTATTGAAGGAAAACATAAGCTAGCCCGATGCCATATTCTCTATAAAGTTGAACATCAGAGATACTAATCTTAGATATTATGTAAGAATTAGATATGAAAAATAATATGAGATCATGATAATAACATAATAATTTAATACCCAACCTATAATAGATCATATATAGGATTCATGGTATAAAAAATATCATTCGAAATAAATTAATCATAAGTGTGAGAGTTAATCAACAATCAATCATGGACAATCAGTTGATATCATAAGTATAAAAACATGGAATAATTTTTTAGAATCATAATCATAATAGAAACCGTTTGATATTTAATGGTTAATTATCGAGGACAAAAAACAATGTTAGGTCTCATACAAAAATCTATTTCAAGTGTCATAACAAATCCAAAATCACCACCTATTTCCTATAGTGGATCAGGAATCCCTACTTGATTCGCATTGTGAATAAATCACAACAACTCATTAGATATAACTATCTCATGATATATGAATCAATAACCATTTAATTAGAGGGATATTTAGTTTCAAGACCTACCACTATAAAATTAAATACATAAATATTTGTGCTACAAGATCATAAAACATTCACCATGCAATGATAACTTAACCCATTGAAATAAATTATGTTTCATAAAGATTCCATCATTTCTTTATATCATAACCTACGGGAAAAATTGGTTTCATAAAAATAACATCAAAATTAAAAAAACCATATAGATAAATAATATGGATTTTATCATTGGATAATATCGCTTGAAAGGAATAATTAACCTGAAAGTATGTTATTATTGATGAAAATTCATTTAAAATATCATTGGAATATTTCTTAAAGAAATTACGTTTTTTATTTTTGAAACTAGTAATTTTAAATAGTAATATTTATAATATGTCATAGGGAAAATTTTATATGAAATTATCCTACGAAACATTCTATTATAGATTTTTTTTGGGTGGTCATGATAGTGGGAAATGTTTTTCATATTGAGTAAATTAAAACAATGATTAATCCCACTTTTTCAATAAAAAAGTAAAAAATGTACTTTTTCCTTAAAATGGTAATAATATTACTCTGAAAAATTTTAATAAAAATTCAAACATGGGAAATATAAATATAATTATAAATAGGATGACATTAAAATATTTCATAAAATACTTCAAAGAAAACATTTAAATTGATTAAAATGATTCTATACTAAAGGGAAACTAGAGTCTTCATTCTCTAAAATAAATCCTGATATATTAAATTAACATGGAGAGGGAAATGATAATAATACATAAAAATTAAACTAATATTTAATGGAGAAAAAATAAACATATTTATAATATATGGGTCATAAAATTTCCTTAATTGAAATTCCAGAATAAGGAATACCGATTAAAATTGGATATAATCATAAATCCCTTACAAGATTGGTATGTTTCAATTTAAAACCTCAAGAAAGAGAGAAACTTATATATATATATATATAACCATGAGATTAATTTTAAAATAAATTAATGTTCAGTATGTAAAACACATAAAGGAAACATGTCCTGAATATGGAATGTGTCACATAGAAATAAATGTGACAAAAAATCCCTTACATCACATTTTTTCTAACTTCTTGAGTGTTTGTATATCCTATAAAAAATATGAATTTATTATAAATATATAAAATGAAGATAATCATATATATCATTGTATATATTACTTAATTTTAACAACTTATCTCCCATTTATTATCAATTTTTTAATAAAATCCTCAATTTTTGTGGTTACTATTTCATTTTTATTTTTTCTTTTGGTTGAACAGTATCGATCGATATACATTGCGTATGGTCCCATAATATTATTAAATTTAATTAAGATATAAAAATAATATATATTAATTGATAAAAAAATTTAAATCATCCATAAATAGTATATAAAGAGAATTATTTGACACCATTCATGGATATAGTAGGTCATATGAAAACATGAATGTTGTTATCATTTTCTGATGAAAATATGGAAATAAATATAATTAAAATTATATCATTAAAAATAATTATCATCTCATATATATAATGTATAAACAGTAGTTAAATATTTATAACCATCCATTTAAAATGGTGATGAAAAGTAAATTAAACTTGTTTGTGGAGATGGTATGACGTATGTACGCATAAGTAATATTTTCTGAATGATAGAATGGAGGTAGAAAATGGTGGACACATCATCATCATAAAAATTATGAATATTAAAAATAGAAAAAAACATTTATACCATATATTTAAAATAGTTATAAAAAGAAATAAAATTTAATTTACTCAGTTTAGAGTAATACATTTTCACTGGAAACTCTTATTTGGATTGCACCTTAATCCAGGAAAGGACATCGTTATTGAAAAAAAATCAGAAATGAGTAAAAAATAAATTAATTTATTTTTGTTTTAATTCAATAATATATAAGTTTTATGATGTATGAAGAAGATATAAGTTATTGTACCCTTTTCTAAGGGTGGAAAAGGACACACGTGTAATTACATTAAATATTAAATAATATATATGTCATAATAATTTCATGTGGCACCAAGGTAGCTAAAATTCAATGATAAGATGTGATATTCTCTACATAAACTCATAAAATGATATTTGGAAAAAATTTGGATACATTTCTATTCTTATTTTCTAGTTAAACCAAATTAAAATCATTTTAATCTTAACCATGATAATTAACTTTTATCATGATAAAATAATTATATGAACAAAAATATAAGTGGAATTATAACTTTTTTCAAAATTTGAATTAAAATTTCATAATTAAATTTATAATATTAAATTTATATTGGTGTCATAAATTATATTTAATATGATAATCCAAAACACATGAAGTGTTGTTTTTTGGGAATTACCTGAATTGAGAGTAAAAAAAATATCCACTAAATAAGGTAATAACTAGGTTTTAATGAACTTTTTTAATAAATAAAAAATAAGGGTCCTTCTGATTTTTTGGGATGGAAAAATGGAATAGAATATTCCAAATATTCCATAAAATATAAAGGCCAAAAAATTGTTTTAAATTTTAATATAATATATCTTATCTTCCTAAAATAAAACAATGGGCTCCCAATTTCAAACTATTATTTTAAAAGAAATTATCTAACTAATTAAGAATATATTTAGTCAAAAAAACTCTCATTAAAAAGCTTAATGTAAATTGTTACTAATATTTTGATGTTTGTTCCCATGTTTTATACACAATTTTACCTCTTTTACAACGGTGAAAAATATTTAATAATAGAACTATTAATAATGGTAAAACATTATGTTTACCATAATAAATAATATTAATAATGATGAATAAAATGTTTAATAAATTTAATCTAATTAAATTAACAATTATGGAAAATTTTAACTTATAATTAAACCCAAAAAATGAGATGAAATGTGTTTTTCCAGAAAAAAAGTCTTCTTAATTTTATTTTTTTAATTATAAAATAAATTATAAAATTTATTGAAATGATCAAAATTAGATTACTTATAATTTTAATGAATTTTATATTATTTTATTAAAATATTAAAATAATAAAATTATTTGTAAATGCTTCAAAAAAATGACAGGTTTTAATAAAAATCGATATTTTATACTATTCACTATGTAATTAATTTCCTTAAAATAACCCTATAACATCATTATATTCTACTTTTTTCTATTTTGAATTCAAAAATTATATCCATTTTTGAAATAATATTTCAAAATGTAGTAGGGGTAATTAATAATATTCACACATACAATTCCAAAAAAACCATTTTTAACAAAAATATTATTTAGAAACACGAAATCACATTACTATAAAATTGATTACATGTTTATTATACAATAATACATGAATATAAATTTTATAATATTACTATAAATATTTTTTATAATTTTTAGATTCTTATTATTGCTTATTATTTTGATGACTATGTTATAAGAGTCATGTTTAAATAATATTTATTTCATTTTAAATCATTGTTCATTTAAACACATTGTTGCATATATTGGTAGATATATAAAAATATCTTAAGATAAATTTATCACAAAAAAATAATGTGTTTTTACCTAAACAATATTAAGAAACTCCAACATGTTCTCCCATATAACCTATTACTTATGAAAAAGTTAAAATTTATTCATACAATCATGGTTTAGGTATAGTGTATGGGTACAAAACATAGTTGTTCACCTTGAATGTTGTCCCCTACATATTATAAAATATACATTGTATGTTTTTATAACAATGTATCTAAATCAATAAAATATAATTCAGAATTATTGATTTCATATTATTGTGTGCTAACATGTACCCAAATCAATCAGCATCCTCTACATTTATTAAAGCTGATAAATCATTTACATCATCTACTACTGGAAAAAATATATTCCCAATGGAATCCTGATCTAATTACTTTTTCTAATATTATTTAAACATAAAAAATATCATATCATTTATCAATATCATTATCAGTATGTCCATGGAATATAATAAATTTATCCTATAATGGTTTTCTATATCTAGAACCATGTATAGCCACTATATTCAATAAAGGAAGAAAATATCATGATTCATATATACAAAACACGTCTATGAAAGAAAAAAACATATCCAGTTTATTTTATGTGATTTACCAGTGATCATTTAACAGACCAATGTTTTCCCTAGGACTTCAAGTTTCAATCTCATCTATAGTGTCGTACACTAGTATAATCCATAAACATGGTTAATAAAATATAATGCAACATGTTGAAAAAATATCCCAAATTCTATATATAAGAAAATAAAATAGTCTATAATAAGAATTCAATTATTGGATAACATGATATGTAACTGAATATTAATCTTTCCTAAAAAATAACTTTATTTACCAATATCTCTAACATATTAAATTACTAAAACTTTAATATTGGATTATACTAAATTTGATTGATCTTAATCACTAAACTGACCCAACTGAATGATCATTAATGTAGAAGGTAAATAGTTATGCACATAACATGTAGTAATCAATTTCATTAGGGACTATGTAGCTCACTATTACACCCTTTTATATCACCAATGCTCTAATAGACAATCAAATGTACATAAAAATATAATAAGCCTTTTTTCCAGCACACACTTAGAAAAAAAAATATATGAGAAATAAATAGAAAATAATAATTAATTTTCTTATATTTATAACACTACATAAAATATCATTTAATACCCCATGATTTTATATGGATTTTATTAGAAATAAACATGAAGTAATCAATTGATTTATTTACAAACAACCCTGAATTAAAATAAAATCATGATATAATATACCATTATAACATATCCATAAAAATTATGGGTATTTATAGGAAAATACACATTATGAAATAAATATTGCAACATTTCCCAAATTTAAATTTATTGATAAATTCCTATGAAATAATCATTAAAATTTTGTAAAATAATTTATTGAATAAAAGACCTATTTTTATACATATTATATATTGTTGACTAAAAAGAATCATGATAAGTGATAAAAACTATATTAATGAAATATATTAGTAATATTTTAAAAATGATCAATATATTATTTACCTAACTTTTTTGGAATGAGAAAAAACAAATTAAAGTTAACAAGAGTTATTTTCCATAAAATTATTTTTTTGTACGCATTATGTTACTATTAAACTTGATATAATAAATAATTATTAATTAATTTTGTTAAATAAATATATAGGTAACCTCTTTAATAATTTATTTAAACATTATTTTGATAATTTTTACTTGGAAAATAATGAATTTTAATTTTGTTTTATTCTTAAAATGTTTTTTTATAAAAATTGGATTTCATTTAATTTCACATGATTATCTTAAAATTAGTTTCTAAAACATATATAATTTTAATTTTACACAATATAATACTTATTTATATTATAATTCCTGAATTTTTTAATGATTCCACTTGTTTTCATATTATATACTAAAAATAGTAAACATTTATTACCATAGTTAATGTTAAACAAGTTTATCCGGGAGGTTAAAATTAGATATAAGGGTTTTTTTGAAACATAAAAATTATTATTTCTTATTGAATTAATTAATATAAAAATTATATTATTTTACCTTTGGAAAATTTTCCATTCCCTTCCACATTCAATTGAATGTGACATCATATTTTTTAAATCATTAACTAATTCCAATTATGTCATGTCCCTATCTTATTAAAGGAAAACCCTCATCCTCCATTATTGATGTATTTAAAGCCTTATTTGTATTATAATCCTGAATAAATACAATTATATATTAATTAATTTATCTTTATATCACTTGTTCCACTTCTAAAACCAATATCTCAAGGATTAAGGTATAATAATGATGTGGTCTCTCAATAAATAGGCATAAATCTTATCAAAAGGATTTCAATTTTATTTTGTATTATATATCCTATATCTAACTATATATATATTAAAATTATGAATAAATTATCATTAATATTCAATTATTTTTTTATGATGATGTAAAATGCATTTTACACCTCTTTTCCATCAAATCGTATATGAATGTATCACTCCTACACTTGTATGGACTACCGAATCTATGTAGAGATATGATTAAATTTCAATAAGAACCTCACATTGATCAATATAATTAAAATTTTAATAAATAATTAGTAATATTATGATATTATTATAAATATTTAGTTATAATATACTTTTTATCATTATTTCCAAGTTTTCATTAAAAAAAGAAAACATTGTCCACGCTTAGTATAAGCTACCAGATCCATATACAATATAATTTATTTACTTTATATCAACATCTTATGTATGGTTTTAAATATGTATATAGTTAATATATATCATACTTATATCATAATTAAAATTATTATTATTATTATGGAACCATAAAGAATATTCAATTACCAAAACATCTGAATAAAAAAATAATTGAAAAAATGAAATAGTTAAAACTCGAAACAATTATTTTAATATAGAATTTTTAATGAACAAGTGATAATAATATATAAGTAAAAAATGTATATTATTATAAGTATTATTATTATTCATGTATTGAATCATAATAAATATAAATTTATTATATATGACGTTTGAGTTCTTACAATGCATGTTGAATATTATGTACAGTCTAATTTTTACTGAGATTGTGTGTGATAAAATTTTAGATGAAAAAATTATATAATCACTCTCCAAAAAATTATATATATTTTCTTATCCTCTAGTTAATTACGTATATGAAATTTATTTTCTTTCATTTTACTACATCTATTAACAAAAAATTCTAAAATATTGTGTATAATGAAAATTGACATTGTCTTTGTATTTGGTTTGGAATCATTTTAATTCATGTTCAATATTCATTAAAATGGTTTCAATAAAGTTTTTATTAATTCCATATGACTGTTTATTTTTATTTTAATTTATTATTGAATTTAAATAAAAAATTAATATTAATATTCTTTATAATTTTATGAATGAGGTATGTTTTACTAGAGGTTTGAAAAAAATCTTGGTTTTAACTTACACTATATTAAAAGATTTTCATGTCATCATGAGTAATCTTTTTATTGGATATTACTTTACATTTTTCCATTTTTTTTATAAATGAAAATGTGTTTTTTATTATTTTACAAATTTTTATATTTTAAGTAATTAATATCAAAATTAAAATGTAATTTTCCTCAAGAAACAAACAAGTGATTTTTTAAAGGAATTATTTTTATAATATAATGGCTGTTGATGAAAATTATGCCAAACTCTGGTAATTGTTCTATTTCAACACTATTATTTTTTATATGAATTTTTATTTATTAGGATGATAAAATCTTGATGAAACCAATTTTATTTTCCATTAGATAAGATATAATGAAATGAAAATGTTTTTATGTTTTTATGGGGGTTTTATTAATGTATTGAGATCAGGTAAAGTTTGGGTCCAGTATATCCCTCTAATTAAATGGGTAAGGATTAATTTTTTATAATCCAATAGAGTTTATTAGAGTTTATCAAAATACCAAAATGGGATACATTTGTGTTTATCCCATGGCCAAAGCATGTACAAAAGTATCTTTTTCAATACTATCATGTGATAAATGTATTGGGGGTAGTCTTGGCATAGGATTAAAATTATTTTGATTAAATGACACAATATTACACTATTTTTTAAAATTAACTTATGTTGATGTTACTGTTTTATGGGTCATGTTATTTAATCCCTTTATGATTAATGTCTTGTGAACTATTCTAAATTATTCTCTAGATCGTGATTATAATCTTTGAATTGAAAATTATTATTCTAAAATGTCTAGTTCATGTTAAAATTCTCATATTCTCTTGTTACTCATGAAAATTATTATTGATTGATACCTCTATTGTTTACCTGTAATTACAATATATGCTCACATTTTTTATTTTTCAGTTTCCCCAAGAAATAATTAAATTGTAAATGTATGATATGTATTAAATGGTTAACTAGTCTTATCATACATTTATATTACAACTTTTTTGATAAATATTTATTATATTACACAAACCCATGTTTAAGGACCGTAATAGTTTAGTGAATTTGGAAATTGTGAACATAATCTCCTTGATTCATGAATGATATTCAATATTCCCAATTAATATCTTCCCATTTTTTACCAATACTTAAAATCATTTCTTCATAACGTAGGGAAAGGGAAAATAAAAAAGGGTGATCTCATATTATTTTTAAGGTTAAACAATGGAAATACACAATAATAACATGAGAATAGGGGTATGAGAACATGACAATAACATTTGAAAACCATAAACAATATATCAATTATCATAATATTTAGTCATTAAATAAATATTGGAATTTTATATGACATGAATTGTAAGAAAGTAAATGGACATGATACCAAATAGCATAAAATTTGAATAGGACAAAACAAATTGGAATACACAACATCTTATAACATAGTGAAAATGTAGAAATAGATAAATGTTCACTCATTCTATTATGGACATGAAATAATACCCTCATATAAACGCATTAACATGAAACTAGGTCCACACATAAAACTGTAAAAAAATTAATTAGATTCATGCATAACATTGTGAACATGTAATCAGGATAATGTATAACATCATGATCATGTATTGAGGTTCACTCATGACATTGTGAACATCTAATCCGGTTCAGACATAACATATTTACCTGTGATTTATCTCTATTCACCCATTGAATTAGAGGGAGATAAGGGTCTAATCCTTCTCATAATGACAACCATATTTATGTGTTCCACAAGATCATAAATTATTCCCTATTTTATAACCAAGAAATTAATTGTTCATCAACATAATTTCATCATATCATAACCTTTTTAAAGGATATGCATTTCATTATCATCTGGTCATCTCATAAAATTATAATCCATGAAAAAAGAAATGGGATTCATAGGCATTTCATTATGGTATAACTTGTGGAAGAGAAACAAGTTTCGTAAATATATTTTCATTATAAATGATTAAAATAATAAATAAGAAGAGTACCTTTATATTATATCCTTGTATAGAGTATGTAACATTAATTTATGTCATTTAGAAACCTATTGTTTATTATTAATATTTTTTTCCTGGATAAATTTTTGTTATATTCTTTTACATAATATTATACACATAAAAATATAGAGAAACCAACAAATACTTTTTTAATAACTAAATATTATTTCATTAATTATCATTGAAAATTTATAAAATTAAAATAAATACAACTAGATAAAAAATAGAAAATAGAAAAGCTAAAATTTAAAAGTATGTATCACCCCAATCTACTAGAATCATCACTGCCACTAAAAATACTATAGAGAAGAATAAAAATATGAGTAGAAAAATAATCATTATAGAAAGTGTAAATATAGAACCTTTAGATAAATTGGGCTGAATATTTAATGAAAGCATAAATTGGTATTTATTAGGGGTAATGTGACCCTAGGGAATAATAACCTGAGCATTGAAATAGTAACCTAACCATTATAATAGTAAATTTTCACAAAAATAATAAATTTTGATATCAATTGTATTTATAATTATCAATTTATGTAAACATAAATTTTATAATTCCAAAAAATAAATATCATTATTAAAAAACTCAATGAAAATATAAAATGATTTTTAATAATCTGTATTTTAAAGTATTTCATGAAAATCATAATTTTTATATTAAAAATTAAAATTACTGCTTTTTGAATTTTATTTTGAAAAAATGAATATCATTTTTTAAACATAACTTTGAAATTACTTACGTGTTATGTCTTGGTTATTTTCTGAAATACTTCAATTTTCAGGTGAATTGTGAAAATATTGTATTTCACATAACTGATGTGTCTCAAAAATATAAAGTACATGTTGTAATAATGAAATAATCATATCAATAACATTATGTTCTCCCATGGTATATTTAATTTCATAAATGGTTGATTAAAATTCAATAAAATCATTTCCCAACCCTTAAAAAACATTCAAAAACAAAAAGTCCAAAGTGATTCATTAAAATAAACATTTATTATTCATTCCACTATCCTTTTTAATAAACTAGTTAATTAGAGTTATAAAGATTATTTAAAGGCATAAAAGTGTTATATAATATTTATATATGGTTTATAATGTCAAAAATTCACTATTATAGTTATTTCCTTTGACATATTTTATTATGATATATTTTATTCTAAAAATAACCCTCTACTCAAGTATAAATAACCCCTCTCCATTCCCTTGTAAAACTAATGATCTCATCCATCCCAAATCCAAAGACCTACCCAAATACTCGCTAAAAAATCCATTAGAATATTTAGTGACATTCTGTAGCAATACAACTCCAGTAATCGAGTATTTATAGTTTCATACAAGAGAAGATATGCCAATGATTATGTAAGTTTTTATCCACTCCTCTCTAATTTTTATTTTTTTCTTCCTCCTTTATTTATTTTTGAAACCAAACCATTCACAAGAAAACCCTGAAGAGAATTAATTAGGTATTATTTTAATTACATATTAATTATTTTAACCCACTTTAAGTATCATACTTCTATATATATAAATTTTAAACTTTTTCTTCCCTCTCACCTGATAATGTCCTGTCAAAGTTCGGATAACCACTTATGGAGACATTTCCAAGTAAGAAAATATAACCATAATCATGGAAAGATATTATAAAATATATATAATATAAAAAAATTATTTATATTCCTTATTATCATATAGAATTAATTATATATATTATAAATTACAATTAATAAAATAGCAATATTGATGCAAAACGAGACATTTTTAAGGAAAACATGATATCAAAATGCTTCAATTTCATGAACAAAAATTATGAAATGTCATACAATGTTTATAATTGATAAAAAATTGAATAAATTACTGTAATTTGCTTCTATATTAATGTTTTAATAAATATTCATTCACCATTTAGGTGGCATGAAATCAAAAAAATAAAGCAGGAACTATAGTAAGGGGATTCTCGAACCCAAATCCTTTCTTTGGGTATTCTCTCTTTCACGATATGAATGTTTATATTATAGCCTTCAAATGTAAATTACTTTTACTTCTATAATAATCATGTTCCTACCATGTAAAAATGTTTTATAATAAATGCCACTTTTTTCTAAGTGGCTTCAAAACAATATATTTTACACCTCTTGAAATGCTTATTGTCTACTCAATAATAATGATGTCTTATGTCCATATATTATTGAACTTATTAATTTGGGAACAAAAAAGTTTATTGATCATTGAATTCTTTATTTAATCTCTATGAAACACATTATCTTCCTTGGGATTATTTCATGAACATGATTTTTATACGTTCTATGTGGCATGAATGATTATATAAATGTTATGATATGATTGGTGGGACCCAAATTATATAGCCTTCCAATACAATGGGTATTGTGGTGTATCTCATGATATGATGTGTATTATTTGTATACATGATTATATATTTTTTAAAATGATTATTTAATTATTATTCACATATGTTATGAATGAACATGATGCAATCATTTTTCACATCAATGTGTGGTATTTGACCACTAAGACATGATGTTTCATTTTTATGCACTGCCGTATTACATGACTTTTCCATTTTTTCCATAAAGTTTTTTATGATAAACATATTCTTTTGTAATGATGATGATTATTATTATCAGTCATATTTAATTGATTCATGTCCCTTATTTATACTATTATTGGTATTTTTTATCACCCCTTTAATTGATTTATATCCTCGGGTGATTACTTGCCCTAAGGAGAAGGCGAGGGTCACTAATATTATAGAGAAGAAATAATTAAATAATAATTACATTTTATTATATAATGGATATGTACAAGCCTAATTTTCCCAATACAGTAAACCTTTTGTTCTAGGATTTGTAACAATATTGTGTTGTTTATTTTTAAAATGTTGTAATTGTCATATAAGAAAAAGTAGTCTTGATATAGTTAGTATCGGAGAATAGTTTAGTTTATTTTGGAATTAAGATTTTATATTATTAGGGAAAACCCATAAAATAATTCTAATTATATGTAATCATCCAAGAATATTTTTTAGAAATTTTAAAAACATTTGGATCACATGAGATATTATTTTAGAGTTAATTGAACACATAAATATATTATTTACTAGTGAATTATTGACATATGTTTTGTTCAGACCTTTTCTATTTTAGAAAATTATGGGAACCATAAGAATAACGGAAAACAAACCATGTGAGGTACAATGCAACAAATCTCTAAGTGAAAAAACACAATTCAATAGAAGGTTGAGTTCAAAACATTATTATGATTATTACCCAGCTATCTCAAGATTTGAATAATTACCTGAATCATGTGGAGCATATGCCTTCACCTAAAAAGGATCAACTATCCATTCAATCCTTTATGTTGAAATGGCCAGCATGTTTAGTTGAACTCATGATCCAACTATCAAGAAATAGTGTGTTAACACAATGGAGAATATCTTTTATGTGATCTATTGTTTTGAAATGGAGAAGGTGATTGTGGTCTTCTATCATTTACATGGAGAAGGAAATAATTGGTGGGAATTTATATAAAACACCATACCATGGGGTGAAAGAGAATAGACGTAGTGGGAATACTTCAAGAAAATTTTTCTTAGCAAGTATTTCCCTCAAACTATTCCAACAATGATGGAGAGAGAATTCACAAAGATGAAGAAAAATTATAGTGAATTCTTCATGGGTTATGATGAAAACTCTATAAGTATTGAAAGATACCCCTCATGTTTTGATATAAATAATGATAGAAAAATTGATAAATTATTAAGTGGTTTAAAACCACGCCTTTGAAAGGGTCTAGATATATAATACTTTTAGAGTTATGAAGAACTAGTTTGATGTTCTCTCAAAGTAGAGATGGAGTTTAGAGATGGTACCATGGTTATAGAGATAAGAATGGAATAATGGAGTTTCAAGTAGGTGGGTCAAATGAAAAATGAGGAAGGATAATTCAACTACCCACTTATAAAAAATGTGTGATGAAGCACCATGGTAATTGTCTCAAAGGGATGGGGTAATGCTTTAATTTCGTGAGATAATTCCATTATGCTCATGAAAATTTAAGAGAAATTAAGAAACCAATAAACATAATGGGGGAGAGGAGGCCACCTCTTAATTCACCTCATATGGTTCAATGCTTCAACTGTAGCAAGGATGGGGAATATGTAAGCTAGTGCACTAAACCTTGACTGAAGATTAACTTTTTTATTAAGAAACACTTTAAAGGAAAAATAGAAAAACCAATGAAAGTTACACAAAAAATCATCCTCATACATACCTTCAGAAACATCTTGCTCCCTCTTAGAGTCGAGATCTGAATCCTCAAGCCTGATACTAGATTGGTGGAAAAATGAATTAGTGCGCATCCTACCCAACCTGCCTTCTACCTCCTTCCCACTGAAGAAGTTCAAGGAAACACCAAGGATAGACAACTCTCTTGCTTATCCTCACATTGTTTACTTTCAAATCAGCTGAGTGTCATCCCCAAGGGTGTCAAGATGATTATGAGAAACCACAAGTGCATCCGATTCAGCATGATCCCCCATGCCACTGGTCGATGTGTAGAGAGGAAAAGTGAAAACGGATGCAAAAATCTCCCCAGTCAAACTGGAAACAGCAGTGACATACCCTTTGATGGTAGGTTTAGCCACCCCACCACGCACAACATTGGAATAGGATGGTCCAGCACTTCCTCCCAAATAATAGAGATGCCCTTACCTTTACTCTCACCACTCGGCACCTTCGAAACAAAGGGAGGTGCAAGAACAACTGAACCAGGTAGACTAGAAGTACAGGGGGTTTTGTTAGGTCTCGACATGGTTGTATCCTATTGGACGCCTGGGGGGAGTTATGACCACTCGAATATGAACTCGGCTTTCCACTATCTATAGGCGTTCCATCAACTGTTGGGATCATGAGGGCAGGTGGGTCAGTTGTCTGAGTCAATGATCCCTTGTGACCCCTCCTCCCACATCGAGAGAAAAAATATGTACAGTGGCCTTGTTGACAACAATGAGAACAAAATCCAAAGGTTTACTCATAATAAATGTGCTGCCAAAAACCTGACATACCTTCCACCTGGATACGAAGACGTTTCGAGAGAGGCTCTGATGGGTCTATCTCGATACATAGGCGGTTAAATCTAGGTTGTTTCACGAAAATATTATGATTTCCAATCCAAAGAAAACAACATATTTTGTCACCAATACCATTTAGAAAATATGGGTTCTGAAAGAGGAGTGGAAGACATGGAATTTTAATCCATGTCGCCGCACGCTTGGAGTCACGACTATGATCGAAATCAACTGTCCAAAGGAAGATATGGAATCGTCTGTTATCACAGAGGCGTGATTCTGAAGACCAGTCATAGGCGAAATCCCCATCAGAAAATAGATGAATGCTCAGGTGTTAGTGATCCAAGGTCCCAACTGCTGCTCAAGAACAAAGACCCCATGTCGAGTTGATAAATCCTTCAAACACCTCCAGCGAAGGTCGATCAGCACAAAATATTTCCACTAGCTTCTGGGAATGAAAAGGTGTAGCATTTTGAAACTCGGAAGATGAAATAAAAACTATCAAGGAGCCCATAAACGAAGATCATTTCTTCTGAAAAAATGTAATCGAGGGAATCTTTGGGAGAACCGGGGAAGAGATGGCATGGGGAAGAGTCTGTGGCAGATCTGAACAGAATGAAAGCAGGGGAATCATTGTCCTGACCACACCTCACGTAGTGGCGCCTCCATCTCCATCAACGGGATTTGGTGAGTTTCTCAGGCGCCATCTTGGTCGATCTTAAATTAAGTGTGGTTCTTTTTAGTACTTGGGTGTAGCAAAGTAGCTAACCAAGGTCGTCTATTAAAGGAAAAAATTAAATGAAAACAACTTCTTAAAGGTATTCTAAAAATACAATAAAATAGAATAAAAACACTACTTAAAAATGATGAGGGTTTTTTTACCAATTATAAATGAATAAGAAGTATTTTGGAAGAATAATTCTTACTTTTGTATTTTTTTGAAATAAAACTTGATTAATAAAAGACAACAAGAATATGTTTTTTAGAAAATATTTTTCAAAGGTGTAATCTATCTAACTCTACCTATTCACTTACTTATTTATCATTATCATTTTAATTAACATAATATTAATTATGATCCCATAATTTTTTATTCTTCTCAGCCAATGATAATTAACATTACCACCATGATCAAAATAGTTAAACCTTAGGCTAGCTTCAGAACAGTCAATTGCGGCACCCTACTTTGATTGTCATTTTAATACTAGCTTATGGTCAGTGGTAAATTAGGGAAAAAATCTATTTTATAAATAAGTATTAATTTTTGTTAGGGATTATATTTGAACTCTGTAAATTTATCCCATGTGGTTTGGTTTTACAAATTAATTTTGCACTCTCACAAGTTACACAAATCTCAACATCTTGTGTTTTTTTGTTAATTATTTAATTGCTTTATAAATTAATTATAATTTTAAAAATCAATTAATGAAACTTATTTTGTGAATTACAAGATCTTAATTATTGAAAATAAAAAAAATGAAAATGTTAAGAGGTTGATCAGTTCCTAAAAAAACTACTGCTCCATGGGTGGCGTAGTCATCGTAGAAATGAATTTCATTTTCAAAGATTTAGAAAGGGTATAACAAAATATAATTTTTACTCATTTATATCCAAAACAAATAGTAATATTAAGAGACGAATAAAATTGAAAATAATAGAAAAAATGGAAAAGAAACTAAAAATTTATTGAAAGTACACCAACATTACAACAAAGAAGATAAAAAGAAGAGCATTTTGGGGGAGATCCTAGCTTGGTAGCTTCCCTCCTCAAATTGCGAATTGAAATGGTATGGAATAACATATAGTATTCTCCCAATATTTAAATTCACATACTAACCCATCCAAATGAGAAAAATACCAATTTATAGAGTGGAGGGGAGGCTAGGTTTCAAGTGATTTAAATTTAGAATGAGGACATTCGTCCAAATATTTTATTCCAAGGTGAACCACCTATTTTACCATTAAAATGAATGACAAAAATTCTTATTAAAGAAATATTTGTGATAATTTTTTTTCTATCTCCTCTCCAAATTTTGGCCCAATAAAATTATGTATGTAGAGTTTGTGGCCCAAATATAGAACTGATGTCCAATCTGGCGAGTCCAGACCATCTTTGACTTGATGGACCTTTTACTCTAAGAAAATGCATGACCTAGCTCCGTTTTAATGAGTAAAAGTTATATCTCATAGCATTAGGAATATATTTACAAAATTTTACGTTCAAATAATTCATCGAAAATTATTTATCTCTTAATTACTACAGTGCACTTTAAAGGGTAAAACTGGAATTTTCATCAAATTTTCAAATGAATGATCTAATCCATAATATTTTATAAATAAACATATTTAACACAATTTGAGGAAATTATTTCATTTATTATCAATAAAATATTCATTAAAATTGTGTTTTATCAACTCCCCCATGCTTACCCTTTTGCACTCCTAGGAAAAATCTCATATCATGTATTTAAAAAACAATGTGACAAGATATGCATGTTCATATTTTTCAATACATAGTGGAAATATGGGAAAATTAAGAATCCAATAATTAGTCAATATCAATAAATTTTAATACCATTATCTCATCAATTGTGTCAAGAATGTCTAGTGAGATTCGTAACACTAATCATAGTGAAACAGGACATGTATCTACCACGCCACTAATTCTCCACATGTGTGTGTGCCAACGATTCCACTATCATAAATAAACCAATTATTCAGTAAATTCAGGTCAAGTAAAACAATTATTCTTACCTATTTTAATTCACTGAACTTGTTCTAAATTCCTTTGCAATCTAATTTCAAGACCAACCCACTTAAGCATTCTTGAAATTCATACCTTAATCTCCCGGCCTAGATATCCCCATATGTTGTATATTTCATCACTCCCCTCATTTATTTTTTTATTTTTATTTTTTTAAGTTTCACTTGGAGAAAATCTCACATTCAACTCTCAACCCATGTTTGATCTCTTAATGACACTATTTTTAATAGTTATAATAAGATCAAAGGTCTATCAAGAGTGGTTTTTGATATATCAAAGACACAACCCATATTTTTTCGAGGCATACCACAATTGGATAATTGGTACACACACATAGGTCAATCCGGTACAGTAATGAAGCCTCTTAGATGAGAAACAAACATATAGATCAACAAATGAATTTTTTGTACCTTCAATTGTGTAGAAAAAATTTAACAAGTCTAGGTTGAGTGAAAATTTATGTGGAGAAATCAATGAAAAAATTTACCATAAACCAATATCACAAATAATTATGTCAAAATCTAAAAGGTTTCATAATGACACAACAATTTATAATATCGACGAATTAAATTTTTATAAAAATCTACCCTTGATGTTGCAATCTTACTAATTCTTATCATTATACCAATGAATTTTGAAAACATTCATTTTCAATATGTTCCACATGATAATTTTGTATGATATATTTGTTTTTTTATTTATTTATTTTTCTTTTTTTGGTTTTTTTGAAAATTTTAACCAAAAACATAATAGAAAATACGCACAAAACTTAAAAATAAAAATCCTAAATATCTACCCCAAAATTTTGTACCCTCTACCATACTTAATATATTTAATTGTCCTCAATGTGAACCTATAAGATTATATATTTACATGAAATGTATAATTTTAAGTAGTATAAGTAATATAAAAGTGAAAGGGTTAGGAATAGCCTGAAATTTTCAAGTAATGAATGGGTCTGATCGCCCTGTGATTCACTGTTTCATTTTCCCCCTTACACCACTATGCTAAACCTGTTTTATATTGAAAATTATAAAAAAATAAAAAAAAATCATTCAATTTTTTTTATCATTGTTTAAAAGGTTCATTGTAACTTGTTTCAGTGATTCTATTATAGGAGGAGGTGATTTGGAGGCCTGGAGATGATCTAGAAAAAAATGGGCCAAAACTACATGGGTTCCATGAACACCTGTCCACTGATGGATAGTGTATGAAATATCTCTGCATCCAAATTAGTTGTGATTTTGTAGTATGGTCCAAAATTTAATTTTCTAAAACTCATATGAAGACAACCAAGCCCCATTAGGCTACTACGGGGCCCAACTGAAGTGATCTATCCAGGCCACTGAATCTGCACGGAGTCAAAAGTTGTGTGTTGTGTTGTGTCTATACCTAGGGTTGTATGTGTCCAAAAGATGTGAAACCTTTGGTGGAGATATCCAAGACGTGTTGACACAACTTTCTAGTTTTTTAAAAAGCGATTGAAGACTGTCTGGACCCTGGAAACAATGTGAGAAGTGGTTTTACACAATCTGTGTGCCCAAAACCTCTTCTCATTTTTGCTATAAAAGATCACCATGGGTACCTCATTTGGGGAGTGCAAACCAAGATCCAAGCTCTTCCATTTAGGATTTTTATAGGTCTCTATTCATCATTCTATAATTTTTGGAGGCCCCTATCCTCATAGGGGGGTCAATGATGAAGAAAGAGTTCCACTCGAGCCTCCTCCTCTCGATGGCGAGCTAAATGGTCGACGATCATTTCGAGGGAGCTACACAAACATGGGAGGGAGTTACAGCACATGTTCTTCTACTGGTTTTGAATAATTTGTGTATTTAATATTTCACTTATTTTCTATCTTTACATTCTTCTCCCTTAATTACATTTCATTTGATATAATTAAGTGGAACACTTTTTATTTCAACACCGATTGGGTTGAGATTTCAAGTGGGTATCTGGGGTTATTCCGATTGGACAACACAATAATCCTATTTATCTCACACATACATAATATTTAAGTATTCATTAATAGACCTTTTATTATATGATTGATAACCAAATCATGGAAACACGATTATTGTGTCAAGGGGTGGTTCTTTAAGCATCATTTGAAGAGGAAAGAGGGGAGTCAAGATCTTGAAAACTTCCAACCAAATAATTAAACAAAACTATGTTAAATTTTATAACAATGAACTTTTCATGATGTGTAATTAACTTGAAATGATATTATTATTCATAATTATTAATACATCCCCTTTATTTATCAACTATTTAACTCTCTAATTAAGTAATTTTCTAAAATATGTTTTTAAAACTACCCCCCTCTTTTAGTACTTCTTATTAAAAATACATTCTCTAAAACTATCAATGCTCCTTGAGAGGCAACCTAGGTTCTTCTCTAGACTATAAATTTAACTTCAAATCATAACAATTTGATGTGTCAGGACAACACGTTCAAATCTTGGCACTGTTTTTGGGGATCTCTTTGGTTTTAGTGTCTGTTTTTTATAAATGTTTTTTGTAAATTTTGTGAATGTTTTTTTGTTTTATCTTATAACTTTACATTTATTTGTGTGTTATAATTAATTTCTTTGTATAGGTTTTGTGTATGATGCATTCTACTCTAGGAGACTTACAACATCTCAAACCTGAACCAGAGAGGATCCTACATCAGTGACCCAGAGATACACAAGAGGAACCTATGAAAAAGGACGCACAAAACATCAACACCCATCTTGATCCTTCTTCTTCTTATTCTTTGTGAAACCACATTAAAAATAAAATTAACATGAATAACATGGATAAAAACAATCAAACAATAAAATAACTAACCTCACCTGATGTTTTATAAAGAACCCACCTATATTACATTATAAGGAGAGGAACCCAATTGGAACTAAAATCTGGTTTAATTCATCTACTACCAAGATTCTATGGAATTCTTGGATAGGATCCGCACAAGCAATTAAAATAATTTCATACTATTTGTTCTACATTAAAACCTGAAAATGTGGATGAAGAACAAGTATATCATAGAGAATTACCCTTTTCATTATAAGATACAACAAAATATTGGTTATATTATGTTAATTCCCCAATAAGAGGCTAGGCGGAAATGAAACATCTTTTCCTTGGAAAATATTTCCTAGCCTCTGAAACTGCAACAATAAGGAAGGAAATTTGTGGGATAATACAATCTCAAGGGGAAACATTACATGAATATTGGGAACACTTTAAAAGTTTATGTTCAAGTTTCCCACACCACCAAATAAGTGATCGAATTTTATTTCAATATTTTTATGAAGGTTTAATCCCTATTGATCGAAATATGATCGATGCTGCTACAAGTGGTGTTCTATTTGATAAGACCTCAATTGCTGCAAGAATGCTGATTGAGAACATGGCTCAAAACACACAACAATTTGGTTCAAGGTCTAATGTACTAATTTGAGGTGTACATGAGGTGCAAAGTGCAGAATTAGAAAAAAAGGTGGACATAAAGTTTGAAGAGGTAAGTACCCTTGTTTGAAAACATTCTCTTTCCCAAGGGAAATCCCAATCTCTTCCTCCCATCCATTATGGTATATGTTCTTTTGACACCCACTACTCTGACCAAAGTCCTTAATTAAAGAAAACATCTGAGAGTTGTGAGGAAATATTTCTAGGCCACCCCTATGACCAACCCTTTAGGTAAGAACCTTACTATCAGTCTAACCCTAGGTGGAAGAAGAACCAAGCCTATAGGAAATAAGGTATTCAAACCAACCTCAACAACAATGAAACCAACCAGAAAGGAGTATTCATCCACTAACACCACCCAGAAATCTTCAACCACCCAAAAGGACTTTACAAAAAAAACCCTCCAAAACCAAAGCCTAGCCTATAATATATGATGAAACAAATGGCTGGCAAGAATATGTAATTCCAAAAAACCACTCAGGCATCCATTCAAGACCTCAAAACCCAATTAGGCCAATTAGCTAACTCAATGGGTGAAATTCAAAGTCATGGGTTAGGTAAACTTCCCTCTCAAATGGTAGTTAAACCTAGGGATAAAGGAAATGTTAGTTCCATCACCCTTAGAAGTGTAAAACAATTGGAAAGTAAAATGAATCCACCATTAGAGTAATCCTATCTTTAGAAAACCTCCATCCCATCCATTAAAAATGTTCCAAATGTTGATGAACCTTGTCCTGAGAGAAGCCCTTCCAAAGGAAAGATTTTGTATATTAATGAGTCACTTAGCCCAACCATTCCTCTTATATTTCCTCAAATTTCCACCCAACAAAGAAAAAAATGAAACTGAACTTGATAAGGAAATATTGGATATTTTCAAGAAAGTTCTGGTTAACATCCCATTGATTGATGTTGTGAAGCAAATTCCATGGTACGCCAAGTTTCTAAAGAAGATGTGTACACATAGAAGGTGACTTCGAGGTGATGAGAAACTGAGCTTGGGGGGAATGTTTCAGCATTTATAGAGCCATCACTTCCCACTAAGTGAAAGGATCCTAGAATATTCTCAATTATGTGCACCATAGAGGAGTATTCATTTTCTAATGTTATACTTGATTTAGGTGCCTCTATAAATTTTATGCATCACTCCATTTACTCTACATTATAGGTCGGAGAACTAAATCCCACTGGAAATTTTGTTCAACTGGCTAACTAGAGTACCACAGACCCCTCTGGTGTGTTAGAGGGTGTTCTTGTGAGGGGTCAAAATTTAATTTTTCCTACTGACTTTTATGTGCTTAAAATGGAGGATGATTGGACGAATGGACATTCCCTGATTATATTAGGGAGGAACTTCTTGAAAACCCCCAAAACCATAATTAATGTCTATTATGGTACATTATATATGGAGCATGGTGGTGACATTTTCCACTTCAACATCCTTGATTCCATGATGTAACCCTCAAAAGAAGACTCCTCTCTCACTGTTAATTCAATTTGTGTACTTTCTTCCCCTGAAAAAACAACATTTCTTTCCCCTGATCCCCTTTCTAAGTTTTCATCAATGATTGAAATTCTAGGTAATGAATCATGCATTGATTTTTTTAGTGGTCTACAAAAGTGTCATGCATGTTTATTAATTAATAATATCTTGAACATCAAGGATCCAATGACCATCGATGATATTTCTAAGCTTGTAAAATCTCATTACTCGTATGATGATGATACCATTGTGTAGTTAGATGTGATCAGTGACATATCACTTTCACACACAATCCCATAAATCCAAAATCCACCTGAATTAGAACTGAAATAACATCCTCAAGATTTAAAATATTCATATCTTGAGAATGGAGACAAGTTGCCTCTCATTTTTGCTTGTCCACTCCCTCTTGAGAATGAATTGAAACTACATGATCTTTTGAGGGATTATAAACAATCTTTATGATGGACCCTTGCTGAAATTCCTTGTATTATCCCATGAATTTGTAAACATCATATTTTGTTAAATGATGAGGCTAAACCAGTGAGGTAGGAACAATGTTGACTGAACCCAAACCTCCTAGAAGTTTTGAAAAAGGAGGTACCAAAATTATTGGTTGTTGGAATCATTAACCCCATCTCTGACAGTCAACGGGTCAGTCCTGTTCAAGTAGTTCCTAAAAAAACCGGCCTTACAGTAATCAAAAATGAAAATAATGAATTGGTTACAACTTGTCTATAGAATAGTTGGCGTGTCTATATAGACTATCACTAACAAAACCAACACACTAGGAAGGACCATTTCGGTTTTCCATTCATCGACCAAATTCTAGAGAGTATAGAGGGTATGTCCGACTACTTTTTCCTTGATGGGTATTCTAGATACTTTTAGATCCATATTTCCCTTGGGGATCAATAAAATACAACCTTCACTTGCCCCTTTGGCACATTTTCCTATAGAAGGATTCCATTTGGTCTATGAAATGCCCCGAGTACTTTCCAACGATGCATGGTTAGTATTATTTTTGATTACCTAGGAAATTTCATGGAAGTATTCCTGGATGATTTCACTATTTATGGATCCTATTTTGATGAATGTTTGAGTAGTATTGATTTATTCCTATGTCGCTGTATTGAAAATAATCTTGTATTAAATTATGAGAAATGAAATTTCAAGGTGTGACAAGTTATAGTTTTGGGGAATTTCATTTATGGGGATGGTATCCAAGAAGATAAATCAAAAGTGGATGTCATTTCTTCCTTACGATTCCCCAAAAATGTATGACATGTGCGGTATTTCCTAGGTCATCATGGATTTTACGGTCATTTCATTCGTTAATTTAGTGAAATTTCACTCCCCCTCTCTTGATTACTCCAAAAAGAAAAGGAATTTGATTTTTATAAAGAATGTGAAGAATCTTTTATTAAGTTAAAATGGAGTCTCACGTTACCCCTGGTAATCCAACCTCCTCAGTTGGATTTACCATTTTATATCATGTGTGATGCCTCTAACTATGCAGTTGGGGTTGTCTTGTCACAAAGGGTTGATCGAGCTCCACATGTCATTGCCTACGCCTTACGTACTTTGGACCCTACCCGAGAAAACTACACCACAACTAAAAAAGAATTTATTGCCATTGTAATTTCCTTGGACAAATTCAAGTCATACCTTTTGGAGTCCTAAGTCATTTTATTCTCATGCCATTCAGCCCTCCGGTATCTCCTTAAGAAACTAGAATCCAAGCCACATCTCATTCACTGGATGCTCCTCCTTCGAGAATTTAATCTAGAAATTAGAGATAAAAAAGGATCAGAGAATGTGGTGGCTAACCATATCAGTAGGATTCCACCATCATTAGACATTGACTCATCCCCCTATATTCCTATAAAAGATATGTTTCCTGATGAGCAATTGTACCGAGTGCAAGATTTTATTCCTTGGTATGCTGAAATTGTAAATTATATGGTAGCATCTTTCATTCCTACTGATTTTGATAAAAACAAAGCCTGTAATCCAAAACATGAGTCTCATTGGTACATTTGGTGCGACCCCTACCTCTGGCACACATGTCGTGATCAAATCCTTAGGTTTTGTGTTCCCGATAGTGATTTTTAGTGTGTCCTTAGATTCTATCACACTTTTGCTTGTGGGGGCCACTTTGGTCCCCAATGTACTTCTCAGAAGGTCCTTGATTCTTGCCTCTTTTGGCCAACACTTTTTTGGGATACACATGATTTTTGAAAATCTTGTCTTTGTGTTCAAAGAATAGGGAATTTCTCTAAAAATAATGAAATTCCACAACAATTGTTGCTCTTTCATGACATTTTTTATGTTTGGGGCATTTACTTTATGGGTCCATTTCCCAAATCCTTTGGCAACTTGTACATCTTATGAAAGTTGATTACGTGTCAAAATGGGTAGAGGAACGAGCTACAAGGACTGATGATTCTAAGGTAGATTTAGAGTTTTTGAGAACCCAAATATTCATTAGGTTTGGCTTACCTAGGTTCATCATTAGTGACCAGGGTTCTCATTTCGGCAACAGAATAATGCAATCACTTTTCCGTCGGTATGGGGTCGGTCATAGAGTGTCTACTACATATCACCCATAGACCAATTGTCAAGCTGAGGTGTCAAATAGAGAGGTAAAATAGATTCTTGAAAAAATGGTTCAACCTAATAGAAAATATCGGAGTCTTCGAATTGATGATTCATTATGGGTATACTGTACTACTTTCAATACTCCCATTGGAATGTCACCATATCATCTTGTGTTTGGAAATATTTGTCACCTACCTATTGAGATTGAGCACCAGGCTTATTCGGCCATCAAACAATGTAATTCTAATAATTCTAGTGCAGGTTCTCAATGGAAGTTGCGGATTCAGAAGTTGGAGGAAATGAGAAAATATGCATATGAAAACTCTAGGATTTAAAGGAGAGAACCAAGGTTGCCCATGACCGTCTTATACATCATCATCAGTTCCACATTGGGTAGAAGGTCCTCCTTTATAATACAAGGCTGAAGTTGCATACAGGTAAGCCTCATTCCTGATATTTTGGCCCATACACTATTATTATTGTTTCTTCATTTGGTGTTGTTTAGGTTCAAAATGAAGAAACCAAGAAAAAATTCACTGTCAATGAGCAGCGGCTGAAGCACTTCCACAAAGCCCTTCTGGAGTTCTCGATGGAGAAACTCTAAGAAGCAACATACTAGTGAAACACACCAGGTTTTATCCTTCCTTATCACCTTGTCAATTATTACAGTGAGGACACTGTACATTCTCAGTGTGGGGGGATGGGTGCATTCCTGGGTTAGATAGGAATTTTCATCATCTTTGTTCTTTCTTCTCTTTTCCAAATTCATTATGGTATTTTAACTTTTCCACATCTTGTTGAGTTCATTAGGATTTTCATCATATTTTTTCTTTCTTCACTTTTTTTCCTTATTTAAGGTATTTTCACTTTTCCCCATCTTTTTGAGTTCATTCGGATTTTCATCATCTTTCTTCTTTCTTATCTTTTTCTCCTTCTTTATGGTATTTTTAATTTTCCCCATATTTCTTGGTTCATTATAATATTAATTTTCTTTATTCTTTATTCTCTTGTTTTCCTTCTTTATTTTATTTTTACTCCCCCCCCCCCTTATGGTCACCAAATCATGGAACTTATTGAAAATTCATGTTGAATTTTTTTCCATGTTGGTTTAACTTTTGAAGAAAAAAAACTATCTCTATTTTGGATTGAATGTTTGTATGAATTTAACATCATGGAGTGATTTTTAGTGAATTAGTTTTCTTTCAATGATATAAATGGTTGTATCATTGTGAAGCTTTTGAGATGATTGATTCCCCATGTGTGAGTAGTTTTTGGGAAAACTATGTCACTAATATCTCCACACATTTTTGCACCAAACATTGTATTGTGAATATTTCTTACATAATATACGGTAAATATATGTTAAGTTAATATTTTTTATATTTAAATTATATTTCCATATATTGGTTCCTTATTTGATCTATTTCATTATTGTACTAGATTGACCTATTCTTGTGTACCTAAAGTCCAATTGTTGTACGCCCTCAAAAAAAATTGGGTTGTGTCTTGGGAAGGTCAAAAACCACTCTTCTTCAACCTTTGATCTTGTTATAACTATAGAAATTAGTGTCGTGAGGAGATCAAAAAAGGGTTGAGAGATGACTGTGATATTTGATTCAAATACAACTTCTAAAAAACAAAAACAAATAAATGAGGGGTGTGATTAAATGTACAACATATGAGTATATCTAGGTTGGGGGCTTAATGTAACGACCCAAACATTCATAAATAGAAATTCCTCTTGATCTAATTAAATGTCTTTTTATGTAAAATGTTTATATAAAATGTAAACTTATTTTGTTTTATGTTTTTGGATCTTAAAATACTTTTATGAATTGTGCCCGTTGTTAATATATCCATTGAATAGTGATCACTTCATTAGTATAAATATAGGGCTTTAACAAATACAATTTACTCAGACAAAGGAAGTGATGGCCTCATCTAGTAGACGTGCCCCATACGAAGTCCTTTTATCTGAGCTCGAAAAAAAGGTTGTGTCTTTGGGATTCGCTCTTGACCAAGCCCAAGCTGATCTTGAATATGTTTAGCTAAAGCGGGACCGCCTATGAGAGAAGAGGAATTTTATAGAGATTACCACCTGAGCAATGTTATCTGAGCCACCCCAAGAGTCTGTCACCATCGCAAACCGTACTCTTCAGTCTTATGCAGGTGTTATAAGGGGTTCTGTAACAAGACACTAGTACTATGGTAATGTACATTATTTTTTTATATAATAATGAATATACTTTCATTTGATTATTGTTACATTGTAAATAGTTTTTAAAGCACAAATAGTATTTTACTTAATGTTCAACTAAGAAATCTATTTTGATGAATTAATGGATTTTTGAATTAAATAACATATTAATAAAATATTATAATTATTATTAAATTAATTTTAACTAAATATAAATGATCTTATAATTTTATAAATGCAATTGTCATTTTTATTAAGGTTTGAAAGCCATTTTTTTCAAAACCCATTAATTTTTTATAAATATTGGTTTTTATTATAAAGTGAAAATTAACATATTTAGAAAATTATTTAGATATAATGAATATTATTTCTGGAATCTGGATGTCAAAATTATCCAATGGTGATTTTTTCATAATTTTCTAAGACGGTCAAATTTTTGGATAAAAATTGAATATCATTTAAATAAATAACGTGTTTTATGACATCATAATAACCCAATAGTGATGTAATAAAATACAATAAACTTTATTTTGGGACAATTTATGTTTTACCATTAAAATAATGTGATTTTAGGATTGTTTTATTTATTTTACAAAGCTTTACTGGACCCTTGAAAACTTATTAAACATTTTGTCTTTTAAAATTGTTTTGATTGGGAGTGTGACTCACCTCCACATAAGAAACACCAATATTTTAAGATTTTAAGACTTTGTCCATATAAAATATTTTTTTCCACTTCCATTTTCCAAAAAAAATGGGCAAAAACCATGGTCTGGTTTGTGTTTTGGATTAGTTTAATGTGAGGTGTCACAAACCTAAATAATTCAGAATTCCCGCACCTTTCCTATGTAAACCCACCCAAACTCCCACTTCCTCCTCACTCAAAGCCTTTTAAGATCTTCCAACCTCTTCCATCCTCTATATATAATCCTCCCAAGGTGCCCCAATCTCTAAATAATCCTTTTTCAAGCCCTTCTCAAGCCTTTGGAAGCACATTTCCAAGTAAGGGGTTTTCTTCCTTTCTCTTTTTTCCCAATATTCTTTAAATTGTTAGGCCCTTTTAATTTCAATTATAAATATTGGGGTATGGTTTCAAAACTCCCCCATACTTCCCAATTTATGTTTGAATGATGGTTTAACCCTTTCTCTCTCATTAAATTCCTCCCATGTACACATGTTACTATATAGAAATTCCGAAAGGAATTTATATCTCCTCACTTACATTCAAACAATTTTTTGTACCATGAATCTAAATTCCATTACAATTGTTGGGACATGTATCTATATGACCACCTTACTGTCCATTTCATGTACATATTATGAGACACCCCCTTTCTCTCTCATCAACCATTTTTATGAATTCTTACATCACGTCGTTACACTACCGAAATTGCACCACGCTTTTCCAAGCCAAAGTCATTGTGTAGTGAATACCATGACCATTTCTCTATCAAGGGTATTCACCTTTATGAACATTTAATTATTGTTTAAATAGTTTCATGTATTTATTCCATAATCATTTATCATATAATTAAAGATTATGTTGAATGGTTCAATGTTTTATGATCCATGTGGGACACTTATGCATGAAATGAAATGTTTAAGAAGGGTGTGCCCTTATAGCGCTCCAATGCATTTGGTAAATTATATTATCATGATACGTCATGTGAAATGGGTGTTTACTCATTATAATTCAAGTGATATGAGGGTTTAATCATGCTCTATGTGCAATGAGGGTTTACTCATGCTCCATGTGCAATGAGTCTTGGCTCATGCTAATTCTATGTTAAGTGTCGTTGCCACATTTCCATGTTATGATTATCATGATTTATCATGAAATTATGTTTATGATTTTCATGTGCTCTATTTATATGACTGTTGTATAACAAGTATTGTATTTTTCATGTTATTCCATGATTATTCCCTTACTGTGCTTTATAGCTCACCATTTTCTTATGCATGTCCTCAGGTTATCCAATGCAATGCTAAGTACGAGAGAATGTAGTGGTCATGTAAATGAAGTTTTAAATAATGATGTTGTATTTCAGGTTTTAAGTTTTTATGTAATAATCATAAGCCCCAAAGACACTAGACCTCTTGATATTCTATGTTGTATCAAGTGATGTTTAGGTAATAAATTATGTTTAATGGTGTAATAAAATATCAGGGTTGTCATAGTTGGTATCAGAGGATAGGTTTAGTTATTTTTGGGATTAGGATTATAAAACCCTAGTAAATCCTTAGAGACAAGACTAAGTATAATAAAAACATACCTAAGTTTTGGTGAGTATTGATTAATTGGTTTATCAATAAAATACATCCTTGTCTGGATACGAGCAGGTAGATGCGGCTCTGGCACAAATGTATCCTAAGGGTAAAACCTGAAAACACTGCTTTAATCGAGACTGGAATGGGAAATGGTGCACAAAAATGGGCCTAGATGAACTCTTGGTTACGAAACTCCCAGGGGATATGCTTTGGTAAATTCACAAGCTTAGTATGAACCATTATTCAGGGACAAAAAAATGCCCTATGAATATATGTTAGAAAGTAGATAATGGATAACATAGACTGAAGTCAATAGATTAATATGTTAAGGAAATAAAAGTCATTTATAAGTCATCATTTTTGTACTTGGATTACCCTTTATGTGTTACCCATAAATTTCCTTTTATTCTATCCTATGGTCGATAATAGGAGGACTCGTGCTAACAATCGATGTGAAGATCAATGTGATGATTGTACTAATGAGATTCCCAATATAATGGGAGCGAGAATCGTGAACTTTGTCCTGCTTCTCAATCAGGTAACTCAATATTTGAATAGAAACATGGGTCAAGAGGAACGTTCAACCCCACCTAAGAGAGAAAAAGTCGCTATTGAGAGCTTTATGAGACAAAGGCCTCCTACATTTAATGGATCATATGATCCCTCAATCGTTGAACAATGGATCAACTCCATTGAAAAGATCTTCTCCATCCTTCAATGTTCTGAAGAAGAGAAGGTTCTCCTGGATGCTTATCATATAGAGGGTGAAGATGATCAATGGTGGATGTGGATCAAAAGTACGAAGATTGAGGAGGAGATTGAGGTGTTGGAATGGAAGGATTTCCATAAGATGTTTTTTGATAAATATTTTCCGTGTAACCTCCAGCTTAATATGGAAAGGGAATTCCTTGCCCTTAAGAAAAAATAATATGAATCTTGTGGAGCGTACAAGGAAAACTTCACAAGGATTGCACGATATGCTTCCATATTATTCGTTACCCCTGAATAAAATTTTGAATGCTTTTTTGGTGGAATGAAACCCAGCCTGCAGAAAGCACTGGTGATCCGTGACTTCGAAAACTATGAAGAAATTTTTTTTATGTGCCCTCATGGTCGAAATGGAGATTGGATAATCTCAGGGGTATCATGGGGATAAGAATCATAAGGTGGACTTCAATATTGGCGGTCTGATGGGTAATTCCAATGGTGCTAAGAAGATCCAGTACCCCACTTTCCAAAGGTGTGGAATGAAGCACCCTAGAAATTTCCTGAAGGTTATGAGAAAATGATTTAGGGGTGGAAGAGAAGGGAACCTGGCTATTTACTATCGGCAAGAAAGACCTGCAATTGTGGAAGAGGAGAGAAATGGTCTGTTTGAAACTCAACACGTGGTTCATTACTACAACTGCAATGAACCAGGGCATCTTGCAAATTAGTGCCCTAAGACAAGGGTTTTCGGAGGCAACCAACAACCACCAAGGCAGGAAGGGAGAGCTTGTGCCATCACTACTGCCGAAGTGAACCCTGAAAATGAAGTAGTGATAAGTATGCTAGTTATTCCTTAAAGAATAGAGAACTTACTTTTTGATTCAGGTTCTATGAATTCTTTTATATCTCGAAATTTTAGTAGAACAATTCCAGCACCACCAAAAATCATGGAAGTGAATATATCGGTGAGTATGGAAAATGAGGCAATCATTGCAACCCATGAGTATAACTCCTCCCCTGTCATAATCTGTCGATTAAACTTCCTTGATAACCACATCATACTTCCTCTAGTGCAATTTTATTCAATTCTTGGCATGTATTTTCCTTCCTTATATAGAGCCAACATAAATTGTTGGGAGAAGGAAATCACTCTCCATGTGGATAATGGACCCCCGATTCTATACAAGTGCATGGAGGAAGAGGAATATTCTTTAGCTCCACCATCTCAAGCATGGATATTATTTCCCTATAAGCATGTGTATCCGGATCAGATGATTGGGTCCAAGGAATAAACCATCCTTGAGGACTTGCCTATTGAGAGGGAATTCGTTGAAATGTTTCCCAAGGAATTGATCGGTCTTCCTCCTAGAAGAGATGTTGAATTATCAATTGATCTTATACCTGGGTAATTTACAATATCCAAGACTCCGTATAGAATGGCTGTTGTGGAGCTTGAGAAGATGAAGAAACAACTAAAGGAGAATCTGGATAAAGGGTTTATACGCCCAAGTGCTTCACCATGGGGTGCACCAGTCCTCTTCATCAAGAATAAGGATGGGTCAATGTGCCTTTGCATCGATTATCGTGAGCTCAACAAAATCACGATAAAGAATAAGTATCCTCTCCCATGAATTGATGACTTGTTCGATCAGCTGTGTGGAGCATAATACTTCTCCAAGGTAGATTTTTTCAGGATATTATCCAGCAAGGGTGAATAAGGAAGATATCCCCAAGACTACGTTTCTTACAAGATATGGGCACTATGAATTCATAGTAATGCCTTTTGGACTCACTAATTCTCCAACAATATTCATGGACTTGATGAATAGAGTCTTTATAGATTACCTCAAAAAAAATTTGGAAGTCTTTATAGATTATATTATTATATACTCCAAAACCAAGGAGGATCAAGAGGAGCATCTAAGAACTGTACTAGATACCTTGTAGAAGTAGAAGCACTATACAAAGTACAACAAGTGTGAGTTCTGGTTGAAGTAGTTCTCATTCTTTTTCCATATCATCACAATCAATGGTATATTTGTGGATCCCTCCAAAAAAGATGCAATTGAGGGATAGCTGAGGCCAACATTGGTAACAGATATCCATAGCTTCTTGTGGTTAGATAGATATTATCGACAATTTTTGATAAATTACTCACAATTTTCCAACCCTCTTAACAAGCTAACTCAGAAGGGGGTAAAGTTTTCTTGGAGTGATGAATGTAAAGAAAGATTCAAGGAGTTGCAAAGAAGGATTATCACTGTGCTCTTCCTCACTTTACCCACAAGTGGAAAACTTTTTGTGGTATTCAGTGATGCTTCGAAGAAGGGCCTAGGATGTGTGTTGATGCAAAATGAAAAATTCATTGCCTATACTTCAAGGAAATTGAACGTTCATGAATAGAACTATCCAACACCTGACCTCGAGTTGGATGTAGTGAAATTTGAAATTTTGGCGGCATTACCTATTTAGGGAGAAGTGTGAAATATATACGGACCACAAAAGCCTCAAGTATATATTCTCAAAGAAAGAGTTGAACATGCGCCAATGAAGATGTTTAGAGCTAATCAAAGACTATGATTGCTTAATCCATTATCACCCTAGGAAAGCGAACAATGTGGCAGATTCCCTAAGTAGAAAGGACCCAGAGATTCTATCATTGATGAGAATTGATAAAGATCCAATTTTTATAGATTTGATGAAGATGGACATGGGAATCATAAAGAAGGTAACATCATCAATCCTTTCACAAATTATTGCTCAACCGTCACTTTTGGAAAGGTTAAAGGATTCTCAAAAGGATGATGTGGGAATTCAGGAAAAATTAGAAACTATCAGAAAAGGTAAATCCTCAGAGTTTAATGTTAATGAAGAATGAATTGTGAGATTTGGGGAAAGACTATATGTTCCATAAAGTCCGGAGCTGTAGAAGGAAATTTTGGATGATGCACATAGTTCCAATTTCTCTATTCACCCAGGAAACACAAAGATGTATCGATATCTCTGAGAGAATTATTGGTGGGATAATATGAAGAAGGATATCATCAAATATACATCAAAGTGCCTGTTGTATCAGCAAGTGAAGGTATAGAGGCAGAATTTAAAGGGTATGATGCAACCATTGCCCATACCAGAATGGAAATGAGATAACATCATCATGGACATTTTCACTAGACTTCCAAAGACATCCAAAGTAAACAATGAAATCTGGGTTGTTATGGATTGTCTTACAAAGGCTTCACACTTCATTTATATTCGGGAGTATGTTTCATTGGATCAAATGGAATGAATATATATCAAGGAAGTGGTAAGGCTTCATGGGGTACCCCTATCTATTGTGTCTGATCGAGATCAAAGATTCAACTCTATGTTTTGGAAGAGTCTTCAACATGCTCTGAATACTGAACAAAACTTTAGTACGGCCTATCATCCTCAAACTCATGGCCAATCCAAGCGGACTATCCAAACACAAGAGGAGCTATTGAGAGTGTACTCAATGGACTTTAAAGGAGGATGGGATCAACATCTTCCTTTGGTTGAGTTCTCTTATAATAACAATTTCCACTCGAGCATCAAAATGGCACCATTGAAGCACATTAAGGGAAAAGGTGAATAACACAGGTGTGTTGGGATGAGGTTAGTTGGAATAAGCTTTTTAGACCAGAAATGGTTGAAGAAATGGTAAATAAGGTGAAAATAATTCAACAGCATATCAAGGCAGCCCAAAGTCAACAGAAAAGTTATGCAGATAACTATTGAAGTGACCTTGAGTTTAAAGTTTGATACATGGTATTTCTACTCATATCTTCGTGTAAGAAGGTCATGAGGTTTGGAAATAAAGGTAAGTTAATTCCAAGGTACATCGGCCCCTTTGAGATTCTTGGTCATGTCGGGGTTGTGGCCTATATACTAGCACATCCACCTACCATGGACAAAGTACATGATGTATTTCATGTATCCCTCTTAAGGAAGTACATACCGGACCCTACACATGTACTCTCTTCAGAGGTGGTATAGCTAGAGGATGATCTTTCTTATGAGGAGAAACCAGTGAAGATCTTAGATTATAGAGAAAAAGTTCTACAAAATAAGACAATGCCCCATGTCAAGGTGTTGTGTTGAAACCACAAGTTTGAAAAAGCAACATGGGAATTGGAGGAAATGATGAAGTATAGTTACCCACATCTGTTTTAGTGTGGGAAAAGGAAATTTTGAGGGTGAAATTTCTTAAGGGGGGAAGATTGTAAAGACCCAAACATTCATTAATGAAAATCCCTCTTGATCTAATTAAATGTATCTTTATGTAAAATGTTTATATAAAATGTCAACTTCGTTGGTTATTGTTTTTTCATTTTAAAATAATTTTAATAATTTTGATCGTTACTAATATAATCGTTGAATAGTGATCACACGATTAGTGTAAATATAGGGATTTAACAAATCCAATTTACTCAGACAAAGGAAGTGATGGACTCATCAAGTAGATGTTCCCCATATGAAGCCCATTTGTCAGATCTCGGAAAGGAGGTTGTGTCTTTGGGATTCTCTCTTGACCAAGCCCAAGCTGATCTTGAATATGTTATGCTCGATTGGAACCACCTATGAGAGAAGTGGAAGTTGATAGAGAATACCACCCGAGCAATGTTATCTAACCCACCCCAAGAGTTTGTCTACATCGCAAACCTTACTCTTCAGTATTATGCGGGTGTTATAAAGGTTTATGTAACAATAACCTAGTACTATGGTTATGTAAATTATTTTTTTATATAATAATGAATATACTTCCATTTTATTATTGTTACCATGTAAATAGTTTTTAAAGAACAAATAGTATTTTTAGTTAATGTTCAACTAAGAAATCTATTTTGATGAATTAATGGATTTTTAAATTAAATAATATTTTAATAAAATAATATTATTTTTATTAAATTAATTTTTCTTAAATATAAATGATCGTGTAATTTTATGAATGCAATAGTAAATTTTATTAAGGTCTGAATTCCATTTTTGTCAAAACCCATGAAATTTTTATAAATATAAGTTTTTATTTTAAAATTAAAAATGAACATATTTAGAGAATTATTTAGATAAAATTAATATTATTTATGGAATCAGGATGTCAAAATTATCCAATGGTGAATTTTTCATAATTTTCTGAGACAGTCAATTATTTGGTTAAAAATTAAATACCGTTTAAATATATAATGTATTTTATGAAATCATAATGACCTAATAATGCTGTAATAAAATACTATAAACTTTATGTTCGGAAAATATATGTTTTACCATTAAAATAATGTGATTTTGGGTTTGTTTTATTTTTTTTTACAAAGCTTTAGTGGACCATTCAAGACTTATTAAAAAATTTGTCTTTTTAAATTGTTTTTATTGGGAGTGTGACTCACCTCCACATAAGAAACCCATTTATTTTAGGATGTTCGGACTATGGACTTATAAAATTTTGTTTTCTAATTCCCTTTTCCAAAAACCATGGGCAAAAACAATGGGTTGTTTTGTGGTTTGGATTATTTTAATTTGAGGTGTCCCAAACCTTAATAATAAATAATTCCCTCACCTTTCCTATATAAACCCACCAAATCTCCCACTTCATCCTCACTCAAAGACTTTTGTGTTTGTCCAACCTCTTTCCTCCTCTCTCTAGAATCCTCCCAAGGTGCCCCAGTCTCCCATTAAGCCTCTCTCAAACCTCTCTCAAGCCTTTGGAAGCACACATCCAAGTAAGGGGTTTTCTTCCTTTCTCATTTTTGTCCAATATTCTTTAAATTGTTACGCCCTTTTATTTTAAATTATAAATGTTAGGTTATGGTTTATCACCTCCCCCATACTGCCCTATTTATTTTTCAATTATGGGATACCCATTTCTCTCTCATTAAATAACTCCCATGTACACCCGTTACTATGATGAAATTCCGAAAGGAATTTATCTCTCCTCACTTACATTCAAGCAATTATTTTGTATCATGAATCGAAATTCCATTAAAATTTTTGGGAAATGTATATATATGACCCCTTTAATGTCTATTTAATGTACATATGATGAAACACCACCTTTCTCACTCATTAACCATTTTTATGAATTCTTACGTCATGTCGTTACACTGCCGAAATTGCACCGCGCTTTTCCATGCCAAAGTCATTGTGTAGTGAATACCATGACCATTTATATATCAAGGGTATTCACCTTTATGCACATTTACTTATTGTTTAAATAGTTTCATGTATATATTACTCATTCATTTATCATGGAATAAAATATTATGTTGAATGATTCAATGTTTTATGATCCATGTGGCACACTTATGCATGAAATGAAATGTTTAATAAGGGTGTTCCCTTATAGCTCTCCAATGAATTAGGTAAAGTATAGTATCATGATACATCATTTGAAATGGGTGTTTACTCAGGATAATTGAATTGCAACGCGGGTTTACTCATGATCCATGTGTAATGAGGGTTTACTCATGCTCCATGTGCAATGATCCTTGGATCATTCTAATTCCATGTTAAGTGTTGTTTCCACATTTCTATGTTATGATTTTCATGCTTTATCATGCCTTTGTGTTTAATCTTCTCTTTTCCTCTATTGATATGCCTATTTTCTAACATGTATGGTATTTCTTATGTTATTCCATGATTATTCCCTTATTATTCTTTATAGCTCACCCTTTTCTTATGCATGTCCTCAGGTTACCCCGTGCAATTCTATGTACGAGTAAATGTAATGGTCATGTAAAAGAATTTTTCAATAAAGATGTTGTATTCCATGTTTTAATTTTTTATGTAATGATCCTAATCCCCAACGACAATAGAACTCTTGATCTTCTATGTTGTATCAAGTGAATTTTATGTAATAAATTATGTTTAATTGTGTAATAAAAGATCAGTGTTGTCATACTTATGGTTTGAATTATGGGAATGCTTAAGTGAGTGGGTCTTGAAATATGATTGCAAAGGATTTAGGGCAGGCTCTGGGATAATTCATTTAAAGCTGAATAATTTTAAAATAACCAATATTTATTAGATAGAAAGTGGAAAGAATAGAGTGGAATGGTTTTCACTCACACACATGGAGAGTTAGTCGAATGGTTGATGTTTGGATTACTTGCTCAATTTGGTGCTCTGAATCTCTTTGAATTTCATTGTGATGTGATTTATGACACATCTTTTTCCTTTTTCACTAGGAAGAACTCCTTGGTGTGGTTAGTGCATTGATCGCATTACTTTAATGAATTAAAATTTCCTAAAATGTTAAATCTTCATGATGTTGAGAATATATACATGCATAATTTTTCATGATATGTGACTTTTCCAAGGAGTTAAAATGTTTAGGTGTGGTGGCGTTATCACACCGTGATTCACTGTTTCATTTTCACCCTTACACCACTATGCTAAACTTGTTTTATATTGAAAATTAGAAAAATAATACCAATTTTAATTCCATGTTTTAATAATTTATTTTGTGTTTATCACTTTTTAAAGGGTAAATTTTACTTTTTTTGTGATTCCATTATACGAGGGGGTGATTTGGAGGCCCTGAAGATGATCCATAAGGAAAATGGGCCAAAACTGCATGAGTTCCATGAACACCTTTCCACAGTTGGGTAGAGTATGAAAACTTTGTGCATCCAAATGGGCTGCGATTTTCTGGGTTGGTCTAAAATTCAATTTTATACAACTCTTATGAAGACAACCAAGCCCCATTCAGCCATTAAGGGTCCAAACGGAATTGATCTATCTAGGACACCGAATCTACACGGAGTCAAAGGATGTGGGTTTTGTACTGTCCATATCTAGAGTTTTACGTGTCCAAAAGATTCCAAGTATTCAGTGGAGATTTCCAAGATGTGGGGAAACAAATTTCTAGTTTTTTCAAAAGCAATTGATGATTGTCTGGAGGCCAAAAACAATGTGACAAGTGGTTTTACACAATCTGTGTGCCCAAAACCACTTCCCATTTTTTCTATAAAAGAGCACCACGGGTACCTAATTTGGGGAGTTCGAACCAGGAGCCAATAACTACCAATTTTGAGTCCTAGAGGAGTCTCTTCATCATCCTAAAAGTTTTTGAGGCCCCTCTCCTCATGTGGGGATCAAGGATGAAGAAGGAGTTCCACCCGATCCTCCTCCTCCACTCGATGGTGAGCTAAACAGTCGACGATCATTTCGAGGGAGCTACACAAACTTGGGATGGAGTTCCATCACATGTTCTTCTACTGGTTTTTTTATTTTTTGTGTGTTGAATATTTCCCTTATTTTGTATCTTGACATACTTCTCCCCTGATTACATTTCATTTGATATAATTAAGTGGAACATTATTTATTTCAACACTAATTAGGTTGAAATTTCAAGTGGGAATCTTGGGTCGTTCTGATTGGACAACACAATAATCCTATTTTTCTCACACATACATAAGATTTAAGTATTTTTTTGGTAGACCTTTTATTCTATTATTGATAATCAAATCTTGGCAACATGATTGTTGTGTCAAGGGGGGTTCTTTAAGCATCATTTGAAGAGGCGATAGGGGAGTGAAGATCTTGACAACCTTAAACCAAATAATTAAACAAAACCATGTTAAATTTTCAGAACAATGAACTATCCAAGATGTGTAGTGAACTTGAAATGGTATTATTATCTCATAATTATTAATACACTGCCATTATTTATCAACTATTTATCTCTTTAATTAAGTAATTTACTTAAATCTGTTTTCAAAACCACCCCCCTATTTTAGTACTTCTTATTAAAAATAAATTCTCTAGAACTATCAACACTCCTTGAGAGACGACCTAGGTTCTTACCTAGACTATACATTTATCTTCATATCATAACCAACTTGACATGTTAGGACAACGCGGTTAGGGTCATACAGTGTGATGAAATTCACTACATAAGTAGAAAGTCCCTCAATGTATTTATTTAAGAATTTCCCATTGACTGTAAATCTCCTTCCTGTATTATCTTATGTGATATCCACTTCACCATAAGGAAAAGCATTAGATGAAATATAATGACGTAACCATCAGGAATGAAAATTACCAGGTATTAGCTTCAATCATGAAATATAGATAAGGACTTTCTGTATAATGTGAAACTCCTTTTATTGGATCATTCTGTCATGAGTTTCTTTTGATATTTCCTTGTAGATCCTTGATTTCTCATGTGATTCTAGTAAAATCTCCCAAATCTCTTGAATTTTTAACTTACTTTGGATTCTAGTTTGGGGTAAATCTATGTTTCATTTCTTCGTTGGCTTATATTCCTGATTCTCGACTTCCACTGGGAGATAACCTAATTTCGCAAAAACAATTTGAAATGGGGACATATCAATGTGTGTCTTTTATTATATCATATAAACCCCTAGTGCATCATCCAATTTCTTTCTCCAATATTTCCTATTTGGTTTCATGGTTTTTTCCAAAATTTGTTTCAACTCTTGATTTGAAATCCCAGCCTGGCCATTTTTTTGGGGGCGGTATGGTATGGATATTTCGTGTGTGACCCAATACTTCTAAAGGAGGGGAACCAAATTCTGATTGAAAAATTGTGTCCCTTGATAACAGATGATATACTTTGGTACTCCAAACATGTAAAAAATATGTTCTGTGACAAAGTCGACTACAACATGGGAGTCATCAGTCCTCATGGCCTTATCCTCAACCCATGTACTCACATTATCGATAGAAACCAAAATGTACAAAAACAAAATGAACTAGAAAAATGACTCATAAAAATGATGCCCGGTACATCAAAAATATCAATGAATAGTATGGGTTGTTTGGGCATCTCGTATCTTCTATAAATGTTCTCAGTGTGTTGGAAATGTGAGCATGACATTCAAAACACATGCGCATCATGGAATAAGCTAGGACAATATAATATTGCATCTAAGACTTTACTAACTATTTGATGGGGTCTAAAGTGTCCACCATATGAAATTGTATGAAAATAATGTAAAAAAGACATAGACTCATGATCAAGAACACACCTCCTAATAACTCACTACACATGCGCCAAGGTAGGGATTATCCCACACATAAAATCTACACTCACTCTTTAATTTTTGAACTTGATGTTTCTTTAAATATGAAATAATTTCATAGGCAACAAGGTAGTTAACTAAATCATCGTACAAAGGATGTGTACCTGTGATGGAATAAAGATACCAATCAGGAAAAGTTCCCCAATGTGGTACCTAGTCCAAGGCATCTTCCTATAATGTGTGAGTAAGCCTACTCATGTGGTATACCGCTATGTTTTCTGACCCCTTATTTTCCTTTATCTTAATATAAAATTCCTGATAAAGGATCATCCATCAGATAATCTTGGTCTTTTCATCTGGCTTATTAAAGAGGTACCGCAGAGCTGCATGGTTAGAAAAAAATACTTTAGAGCCCAATAAATATTAATGGAATTTATCTAAAAAAATTGATGACAAGAAACTCCATTCCCATGGTTGTGTAGTTTTATTGTGTTGAAACTAGTGTCTTTGATGCATAAGAAATCACATGTGAACGTCCCTCCACACTCTGAGATAAGACAGATCCAACCGCGAAGTTGGAGGCATCACACATAATCTCAAAAGGAAGATACCACCGTGGGTCTTGTATGTTCGGTGGAGTGGTCAGACACTTCTTTAGCTCATAAAAGGAAGTCTTGTAGGAATCATCAAACAGAAAATCATAATCCTTTTGAAGTAATCGTGGCATAGAAAGATCAATCTAACTAAAATATTTGATGAAGAAGAGAAAAAATTCTCCATTCCATAGGAAAGATCTAAGATCACGCACAAATGAAGAATATGGTAAGGATGAAATAATATCTACCATAGATTTATTTACCTCTATCCCATGTTTCTACATTGCATTCCTTAATAAAATCCCATGCTCTACCATGAATTGAAACTTTTCAATGTTCAATACGTGATTCATCTCAATACAACGATTCAACACCTTTCCCAAACTAGAGATACAATCATTGAATGAAGATCCATATACTACAATGTTATACATAAATACCTCCATGCAGGTCTCAATGAAATCTGGAAAAAAATACCCACCATGCAACTTTGGAAGGAGCCTGGGGTATTGCAAAGTCTAAATGGAATCCTTCGGTAGGAAAATGTGTCAAATGAACATGTGAATGTCGTCTTCTCTTGATCCTCTAGAGCAATGGGAACCTGAAAATATAAAGAAAATATATCTCAAAAATCAATAATGTGTCTTCCCAGATATTATATCAAGTATCTGATCAATAAATGGGAGGGAAAATGGTCCTTGTGAGTGGATTGATTTAGTTTCCTATAATCAATACACACACGTCAATTTTTTTGTACCTTCATTGGAACTAACTCCTTTTTATCATTTTTAACAATAGAAACACCACTTTTCTTAGGCACAAACTAAATAGGACTTACCCACTATGAATCTAAAATTGGATAATTTATACATTCCTCGATCAATTTTTCAACCTCTTCTTTAACAAATTCTAGAAGGGTTGGATAGATTATCCTTTGTGGGTGCCTAACCGGTTTATCCCCATCCTGTAAAATAATAATATATAGGAAAATAGAGAGGATAATACCTGATATGTCAGCCAAACTCCACCTGATTTCCATGATGTTTTCCCTCAAAATATTTAAATGTTTTTCTTCATGTTCAAAAAAGATATTGTTAGAAATGATAACAGTTAGTTTTTCACCACTCAACAAGTATGGGTACTTTATCTTTGGTGGTAATGTATTGAGTTCCAATGTTGAGGGTGATGAAAGGAATGAGAAATTTAAGGAACTGAAATCTGTGCACACTGAATATCATTATTTGAATATACATCATCAAAATCAGAGAATAAAGCATAAAATCCATCAGCACACTCAACAGCCATGTCATAATCAGAGTATGCATGATCAAAATCATAATATGAATCAATTTCAAAATCAAACCTAAGAGAGGTTTGTGCATTATAAATCGGTGTAGAAATTCTCTTAGACATCAAACTTGAACCAATTCTTATAATCTTCCTAATCATAGGACAATAAAATTCCATGGGGTTTTTTTTGTGGTTCAAAATAAGAGATAAAAAAAGTTGAATGGTCCTTTGAGGGGTACTTCATCGATTATATAACATTAAATATCGTAAATTCATCTCCAAACTCCATCAAAAGTATACCCTCATGGACATTTATGATTGTTTTTTCAGTTTTGAGGAAGGGGATCCTAAGATAATGGGAGCACGATAATTTACCTAATGATACTCCATGTTAATAATGTATAAATCTACTGGAAATATCATATATCTTATTCAGATAAGTATATCCTCAAGGACTCCTTCTGGATCTGTCATTACTCTATTAGAAAACTCCACCACTACTCTCAGAGGCTTCAAATCCCCAACTTGTAAAGAAGATAATACATAGTGAGGCATCACATTTATGGAAGCTCCCAAATCACAAAGAGCATCTGAAAATTGTAACTCCCCTATGGTGCATGGTATGGTAAATGTTGTGATATCCTTTCACTTTGTTGTAATTGCAATAGTTGATGAACTGAGTGCTGACACATTCCTTCCAATATTGATCCTCTCATTTCCCTTGATCCCACTTCTATTGGTTCAAAGTTATTTTTAAAATTTTTCATACCTTGGGATTTTATTTATTGCATCAGGTAGAGGGGCGTTGATCTACACCCGCTTGAATATATCCAAAACATCATTTTTTTCATCACCTCTTTAGACACCTTCTTGGTTTTTACAACTCTCTTTGAAATTGGAAGGGGGTTAGGAGGAACATCAACAATATTTTTTTTACCTTTGTCTATCTCCTTGGAAAACTCATTTGTGGTTCTTGAACGGGGCATCTCTAAAATTAAGGTGAATCCTGGTGGATTGGAAGGTGCAAAAGTATCAGTTGTTTTCTTCCCACTTCTCAATGGGATGGCACTAACATTTCCCTTGGGATTTGGAGTAGGTTGGGAAGGAATATTTTCAGAGTTCTTACTTACTCGTTCATGGAGAGCGGTGGCAATATGGCTCATTTGAGTCTTCCACTCCCTCAACTCGAAACCATGAATCTTCATCTCATTATATTGATTAAGAACAATTTTCTTTTCAAAAGTTCATTAGTATTGTAATCTAATTTTAGTTTATAATTCCCTTGTTGTTGGACTTTTTGTGCTTGAAATTCAAATATCCTTTGGGGTTTTTGGAAACACTGATGGTAAGTCAGAGGCTGCTATAAATTTTTTTGAAAAGGTTACCTACATTATTGTTTAGCGCCATACCACATGTCTTATCAAGCCTTCCACCATTAGTTATATGTTGGAGAAAAGTAATCATACTTCTTCTAGGAATGTGGTTATTTTTTCTTTTGATATTGTCTCCTAGGAAATATTTCCGAACAAATCTTATTTCACTTGTAGTTGGGGGAAACAGTAAGTTGGGAGGTCTATTTCAGTAAAAATTATACAAGGTCTCACAGGAGTGGGTTGGGATGTCTTTTGATCCAAATAAATCTATCTCACCATAGTGTTAAATTCTTCTAAATTAGTATCAATAAAATTATATTCAAGATATGAAGGACTTAACAGATGTACTACTCTAACATATGGTGTACCTTTATCACGATATTTTTCTGAGTTTTTTGTCATCTTGTCGATCAATGCACATGCAGTTGTTGGTGTTTTGTCAACCAATTCCCCTATAGCTACGACATCCACCATGCTTATTTCCATATGTGTAAGTCCTTTATAGAAGTACTGGATGATTAGTTTCTCACTGATTTGGTGATGTGGGAACCCAACACACAACTGCTTGAATCAATCCCAGTACTCATACATTGACTCCCCTTTGGAATGATTGATTTTAGATATCTCTTTATGAATGGAAATGGTCCTTGATGCGGGAAAAATATTTGTAAGAAAATACATTTCAAATCATTACAACATGATACATATTTAAGTTTTAAATAATACATCCAATCCTTTGTAGCTCCATCAAGTGAAAATGGGAATTACGTTAGTTTTATTAGATCTTCAGAGACATTTCTTTGTTTAATGGTTGGGAAAATCACATTAATTTCTTTTAAATTTTTTTTGTATCCTCACCAGATAATACATGAAACTTTGGAAGAAGTTGAATTAACCCATATTTCAATTAAATTTCTTATTCAAGGTTTGGGTATGCAATAAAATTTGGCTAATAGTTAATGTTAGGTGAATTCAATTCTTGAATGGTTTTGTTACATTCATTGTTATTTATTTTATCCATTGGTTATTATTTTATGTTTCATTCGGAATTGTTTCAAATTTTAGTGATACCCAAATGCAGGAATTCTCCAACTGGTTGAATGTTGAATCATTCCATAGACTAAGACTATCTAACTCGAGCTCGAAGACTACGTTTAATATTAGGGTCAAGTCTAAGAGATCCTGGATATTTTTTAGTGCTATAAATCAAATAAAAATGAAAAAGTGGAAAATATTACCATAATAAAAAGAAATTAATTCTGATTTGGTCCAATAAAAGTAAAATAAGAGAGAAAGAAAAAAACATGAGAAAGGGGAAAGAAGGAAGAAAGAGGACAAGAAAAGAATAAAATGAGAAATAAAATAAATACCTATAATTTTTTGAATATATTACTTGCCTCTCTAGAAACATCACCAATTTTAAAGAATTTTTCATGGGTTCTCTCAAATGAAGTGTGATTTTTTTTTACTTTGGTGCAGAAGAGTGGCTGACCAAGGTCGTCTCTTAAAGGAATATGTAAATTAAAAAAACATCATAAAGGTATTATAAAAATAAAATAAAAGATAATAAAAACACAACTTAAAAATTAGAAGGGTTTTTTTTACAATTTATAAAATAATAAAAAGTAGTTTGGGAGAAGATTTCATTTTTTGTTTTTGTTTTTGAAATGAAACTTGATTAATATAACACAATAAAAGATGTTTTTTACAAAATAGATTTATAAGGTGTAATTGATCTAACCCAAGATCATAACTTAATTATTAAACATTCTAATTTAAATTAACATACACTTAATTTTGATCTCATAATTTATTAATCTTCATACCCTAGGAGAATTAGCATTACCACTATGATGAAAATAGTTAAACCTTAGGCCAGCTTCAGAACATGCAATTGCAGCACCCTACCTTGATTGTCATTCTAAGACTATATTATGGTCAGTGATAATTAAAGAATAAATCTATTATATAAATAAGTCTTAATTGATTTTATGTATTATATTTTAACTCTACAAATTTATCATGTGTGGTTTTTTTTACCGATTAAGTTTGCACTCTCACAATTTACAAAAATCTTGACCTCGCTTGTTTTTGTGGAAATTTTTAAAGTTCTGATATAGTGTCTTCTAATTTTAAAACTCAATTCATGTATCATGTTTTTTGAATTATAGTGGATTAATTATTCCAAATAAAAAATGTATTTTTTAAGAGGTTAATCGATTACTAAGAAAACTTCTCTTCTATGGGCGGCGTAGTCATCATAGAAACAAATTACATTAGAAAAGATTTAGAAATGGTATAACCAAAAATAATTTCTTCTATTTGATTTCCAAACCAAATAGTAATATTTAAAGAAGAATAAAATTGAAAATAATAGAAAAAACGGAAGATAAACTAAGAATTTATGGCCCTAATACATAACTGATGTCCAATCTGGCAAGCCCAGCCCATCTTTAACTTCATGACAATTTTAATGCAACCAAATTCACTAGTTAGATCTATAGTCCTGAATAAAAGTTGTATCAAATTGAGTTAGGAATATGTTTACAAAATTCTATGTTCAAATAATTCGAAGTAAAATATTTATTTCATAATTACTATAGTGCACTTTAAAGGGTAAAACTGGAATTTTCAACAAATTTTTAAAAGAATGACCTAATCCCAAATATTTTATAAATAAACTTTTTTGAAACAATGTGAGGAAATTATTTCATTTATTATAAATAAATTATTCAATAAAATTTCATTTTATCAGAATATTGTAACACTTCCCTTGTTGGGATTCAAGTCTATATTGGGCATGGATTGACTCTAATTATATATAGCAGACATCAGCTGTTAATAAAATTAAATATTCTATAATATTTTGAACCATACAATAAACCTTTAAAAATGTATGGAAGATAATAAAAATCCTTTGTAAAATCCCTCAATTGTGTGCATGTTGATACCTTGTGAAGAAGCATACTTTCCTAATTGGTTGAGTCAAAGGAAGGTATCATCCTATACAGAATTACCATTATTAGGGACTACAATGATGTATTTCTTAAAGAGATACACATACTAACCCCATAACATGAGATAGAGTGGTCAATAGAGCTCATACCCAGAGCTAATCCTATATCAAATTGACTTTATAGGATGGCCCCAACCGAGTTGGAGGAGTTAAAGAAGTAGCTTCAAGAGCATTGGATAAAGGGCGCATATTCCCTAGTGCATCACCTTTCTATGTGTTGGAGCTATTTTTAAAAAATAAGTATGGATCAATACTATTTTGTATCAATTATCAAGAGCTCGTTGTGATCACCATAAATAACAAGTATCATCTTCCAAGGATTGATGACTTATTCAATCAAGTACGAGTATATCAGTACATCTCAATAGTGGATCTTTGTTCTAGATAACATCAGCTAATGGTGAATAAGAAATTTGAATACTACATTCCATATAGAGTATGTTCCCTATGAGTTCAGTTTCTTTCCCTTCATACTTATTAATCCCCCCACAATATTTGTGGATTTGATACATAAAGATGTTAGAGACTACCTTGAAAATTTTATGGTAGTGTTTATTAATGATATTCTCATTTATTCCAAGATAAAGTACGAACATGAAGATCATCTAAGGATTTTTCTAGAAACATTAATAAAGGAGAAAATGTATTCTATGTCCAGCAAGTGTGACTTTTGGAAGTATAAATTTGAGTTATTTGGGAATGTTAGAACAAGTGAGGGAATCTCTATAGACCCTTCAAAGAAAAAGGAAATTTAGGAAAGACCCATGCCCACTAGTGTCATGAAAATATATAGTTTCTTTTATTGTATGGGTAATATCAATGTTTTTTGAGTAATTTATAATTATTTTCTAGACCAATATCTATTTTAACAAGAAAATGAGTAAATTATGTCTAGATAGAACAATGTGAGGAAATATTTAAGGGGCTCAAAAAGAGGCTAATAACTACACTTGTAATCAAACTACAAACAAGTCAAGAATGTTTTGTGATATAAATTGATTCTTTGAAGAATGTATTGGGTTGAGTACTCATGCATAATGATAAAGTGATAGCCTATACCTCAGGATAGTTGAATATCTATTTTCAGAACTTCCTAATTCATAATCTAGAGTTAGCATCTATGATCTTCACTCTAAATATTTAGAGGCACTATCTCTATGGTGAGATTTGTGACATAATATATTGATCACAAGAGTATTATGTATAAATTCACACAAAAAGATCTCAAAATGAATCAAATAAGATGGTTAGGGAAAAATAAGGATTATGATTTCTCTATTCACACTACTGGAAATGGGGTTTATCCCCAAAGTTATTTAAACTGTGGGGATAGATTGTTTTTAGTTGTCTATACCCACAGTTTTATTAAAACCGTGGGAATTCAAACTTCCATTGGACCCTAACTATCGGGATCCTCCTCAAACTTCCATCATGCTCCCCTGATTCAAAACTACCTCCTCGACCCTCGACTCCCGACCCTGTCCTCCCCACCATGACCACCGCCTCCCAGCCCTCTCCTCCCCTCTCCGACTCCCCTCCCCATCCTCCGATTCCCGGCTCTGACTCCTGGCTCCACCTCCCAGCTCCACCTCACTCCTCTCGACCTGGACCTCCCGACCTTTGCCTCCACCTCGACATCCTGGCCTTCGCCTCTTAAACAAGGTAATATTGTACATCTTATTGTGAATTAGGATTAAATTTTTAAATGATTCAAGATCTATTGGTATTTGGTAAACACCTGGCTAGTTCATCCTTTGGGAAATAAGTTCTGGAATACACAGAAACTATTTAATCAATTATCTAACTTTTAGGGTTTTAGAAACGTAAAATTTATCCCTATGGGGTGTGGATACTTTCACATACTATTTTCTTCTCATGAACTAAATAAAAATTCATGAGTAATTGGATATATTGTGTTAATTCTAAGAATAGTGTTATTTTAAGAGTGGGTTCACAGATTTAATTCTGTTGAGGTGATGAACTCTAGGGCTTAGGTTTGTTTGAAAATATTTTGTATTTATTGGATTTTATTTATTAAAAAAACTCTATGAAATTAATGCTACTCTGGGTGTTTCCATTAAAATGGATGAAGAAACAGAGGAATCCAAGTTTGGCTTCTATGCTTGTATCTTGGTCGAACTGAACCTAATCCCCCTTTACATTGAGAAGGTAGCATTATGTATGCTGTATAATTATTTCAGTTTGAAAATTAAATATGAGGATACCCCACTTTTTTCAGGGTAACAAGCAATTGGGATTGTTAAGGATGAACTTTGTAATGATTTATCATGATATTTTTATTCTAATAAGAGGAAATATATAAAATTCTATTTTAGGAAAAAGAATGGTGCTGAGTACCTGATAGTTGCTGACTCGAATTAGATAATTGACATAGGTTGTGAGTTAAGGTCATATGGTACCTCATCTAAGGATGCTCAGGACTACCCAAGTTAGGGGCAGGAGATTTCCTTGTGGGGCCAATCTTTTTGAATAGTGGTGGTTCAAGATACGGCCGATGGTGATGATATGTTTAGGTTATGGGTAGTTAGAAACTCTTCCATTTCAAGACGAACATGTTTGTGGTGGGAAAGATGGTAAGTTAAACTAGTATTATAAAGACACTGTGGTCCTAGATTCATAGGGAATGGATCAGAAAACATGGTATGAAGTAATAGAGGGGGATTATAATGATGTATAGTCTTGGTATAGTAATATGGTTAGGTTGATAAATTGTCATTTTCTCCAGTATTTTTAGGTTCTACATAAGAAAATAATGATGTATGATTTGTTATCATTAAAGTTCTCCTACTTTGTAATTACTGTATTTGGTCTTTAATGATATTTTGGAGCTTCACATATATTCTCTACCTTGTATAAGATGAATTATATGGTTCCGCATCACTTGAAATTGATAAATCTTCTTCTCCAACATGTATACTCTCAACACCTTCATATCATCACTTGATTGTTATGATAAAGTATCACTTCTTAATGTTATTCTTGTAATTTCTCAAGGTAAAATCCCATTTATGAAACTTCACTCCCAAGCTCAGATTAATGTGTTTCAAAAACGTTATTTCTTACTAGTTTAGGCCATCATTTACCCCAATATATAAATTATCTCTCATCATTACCCTTAATATGAACCAATTCTAATTATCACATTCTAACTACTACATCTCTAATGTCTATAATGGCCAATGATCATATTATGGACATGTAAAGTTCTAAATTTCTAATAATAATTTTTTATTTTTTATGAAATATCACACATATAATTTATTCAATGGTAAATTCCCATATAAAAAGTAAGGGTCATTACAACCATGATGTAGACATGGAATTTTATGGATTTTCTTTATTAATTTTTCTTAAACTTATCTCGAATTCACTTATTACCCATCAATGAGAATGATTACAGTAAATAAAACATAAAAATTTCATTCAATATCCATGAATAGATTTTATTCATTAACAATTTCATAGTAATCAAACACTAAAAATGTTTTTTAAGCACTGAAATATTGTAATGAATAATGGTTTTCCTAATTATCTAACCCTCATATTAAAGATCAACAATATACTAGAAATGTCTTAATTAAGATTTAATCACCACTCCCTTAATCAATTAACTTAATGAGTGATATTAGACTCTAAGACCTTTTATGTTTTCTGATCATCAAGGGCTCTTCAATTTCATCCTTTTTATTTGTCAAAAACATGGGGAACAACACATGAACTCTTCTCTAAGTTTCAACTGCCAACTCCCTAAGTCTCCCAAATAAGGAACACTCCCTATATATTCTCCATTTGTCATCTCATATAAAAATAAAAAGTGAGTACATATCTTTTTTAAAAAATAGAACATTTATATTCTCAAATCCTGCGGTACTATAATTCATTCTCTTCATTCATGCTTAAATAACATGAATTTTCAACATCCCCCACTTGGAATAAATTTCCTCTAGCACTCTTATCCTTTTTTAACCACTCTTCCATCCTCAATGTTCTCAACCAATAACCCATAATTCCAAAAATAAATATTTCCTTTATCATGAAGTTAATAAACACATAATAGATTGTGTTTTAATCCATCAACATAAAGAGTGTTTTTATATTTAAGCTTCTCTTTCCCAATAACAATTAAACCAACTCCTTTAACCTTTAGTGACCCATCAATTATGAAGGTAACTAAGCATCCATTTCATTTTTCAATAGATTTAAATGTTTTTAAATATTTAATCATGTGATCAGAACATCCACTATCCAAGATCCATGGACTTTCCCCTTTGGATACTTTGGGTGAGACTTTAACAACTAAATCTTTCTCCTTCACTTTTCTATTCTTCTTTTGAGGATTCTGAGTATTAAAACTCAATTTTTTTCAAGATGGTATAATGATGAGGAATTCATTTTCATCATGAATAGTATTGCCACACCTTTCATAGACTTATTCAAGAATATCAAACATGTTCTGTGATTTCTATATAGAATTTACAATATGTTTCTAACTTTTATTCCTTTAAAGGGGTTGAAACCCCCAAACATTGATTATCAATAATCCCAAGAATATCATGATGTCTATTTTAAAAATCATATCTTTTCCATTTTAACAAATATTCCAAAGTTCCAATATATTCCATAAAAAGTATATCTTTTAAGCATCATGTTGTTCAAAATTTTTAGGATACCTTGAAACATTTTTTCAATATTAATTCCAAAACATTAAAGTTATAACTACTCTATTTTCATTGAATGTTTTATTCCCCATCAAATAAACCCTACCAAATAATCTATAAAATTATAAATTCATATTATTAAAATAAAATTTTCTTCCCATGTGTATAATGCCTCTATATCTACAAAGGAGTATTTTACATTGAAATTTTCTTTTTTATTCCCCATCAATGAGCACTTGGGAGTGTCTTTTTTAACTTTTTTTTTACTTTACATCTCAAGGTAAACCTTTTTCTCCTTTTCACTACTTATTCAATCATGGAATCCTCTTTTCATTAAATATGTTTTGCTAGGTACTAATATTATTTGGTTTATTTAATAATAAAATTGATTGTAATTAATTTTTTAATAATGATTTACATTGTTGATTGAATGATAATTTTTTTATTGTTATAGAATGGATAGAAGATGGATGTATCGTACTGATTGGATTTCAACGGAGTTTCAAAATAATTTGGAGAATTTTTTAGATTTTTCATTTAGCAATGCGTCATATGGAGGTTGTATACAGTGTCCCTGATATAATTGTGTTGGAATACCATGGTTAAGATGAGAAAAAGTTAGTTACCATTTAACAAAATTTGGATTTCAAGCAAACTATAATATTTGGTTTCACCATGGAGAGACGAGTCAATCTTTGACTATTCATAAATGAAATGAATGAAGTGCCATGGAGAATTTGATATTTGATCGGTTTCCATATGTGAATAATTCCGATAGAGATAGCATGTCAGTGCAAGAAGACAATGATATCAGTACACATGTGGAAAATGCTGAAGACGATGATGTTGACAGAGTGAAAAAATTATTGGATGATTCCAGAACTCCAGTATATCAATAATGTACTAAAATGACCAAGTTAGAATTTTTAATGCGGTTATATCATGGGAATACTATATATGGGATTTCTAATACCGCCATTGATTATATTCTTACATTTATGAAGGACTTGCTTCCTGATGGTGAAGATATTCCCTCAAATCATTACATGTCATAGAAGTTAATTAAGCTGCCAGGATTTTCTACTAATAAAGTTCATGCTTTTCTGAAAGATTTCAGTTTATTTTTGGAGAAAACAGCTGACCATAATGACTGTAAATAATGTGGTACATCTCGATGGAAGACAAATGCAGATGGAACACCATCTCATGTGCCACAGAAAGTCATGTGGAACATTCCATTGATTCCTAGACATCAAAATCTATTCATGTCTCTAGAAATATTAGTCAATATGCAATGGAACGATGTTGAGAGAATTAAAGGTAATGATGAGCTGGTCCATCCTGCAGATGGATTAGCATGGCAGAGATTTTATGCACAACATCCTGATTTTGTAGCTGAGGTGCGTAATGTCAGATTGGGCCTATCATGTGATGCTTTTAATCTGTTAGGTCTGATGCTTACTGCTCATTGCACGTGGCCGGTTTTTATTCATGTTTATAATCTTTCTCCGTGGATGTATATGAATAAACCATTCACTTTGTTTAGTATACTGATATCTGTACCTTTGGATCCTGGTAATGATATAGATGTCTACTTGCAGCTTCTAATAAAAGAGTTGAAACAACTTTGTGATTTAGGTGTGCAGACATTTGATGCTTCTTCAAAGAATACGTCTTAGATGTGTTCTACCCTTCTATGGACCATAAATGATTTCCCTGCCTATTCAATGATGTCTGGGTGGAGCATGAAGGTAAAACTATCATGTCCCATTTGTATGAATAATACAAGATCAAGAAGGCTTAAATATCGTCGTGGTTTTAGTTTCATGGGGCATTGCCGATTCTTTCCAATGGATCATCAATATAGGAATAATTTTCAGAGTTTTGATAATAATGTTGACACTGAAGAACCACCTCAACGTATGTCAGGAAGTGATGTGCGTGATGAATTGAAATATTTCATATTTTCATTAGGGAAAGGTCATTTGAAATCTTGAAAGTGGAAGAATATTGATACTGAAGTCACTTACAATTGGAAAAAGAGAAGTATTTTTTTTGGGTTTCCATATTGGTAAACTAATTTGTTACATCATTGTTTAGACGTAATGCATATTGAGAAAAATATATTTGAAATGTTTCTTGAAATTCTTTTGAATATTAAGGGGAATACCAAAGATGACTTTTGATCTCGTCGAGATTTATTGGATTGGGGTATTCGACCAAAACTACATCCTATTTGTATCGGTGAAAACAAATTGAAAGTTCTATGTGCTTATTATGTGATGAAACCGGCAGAGAAAGATCAATTTCTGGTAATATTAGAGAATATCAAGGTTCCAGATGGCTATTCCAGCAACATATCGAAACAAGTCAACAGAAGACATTTGAAATTGAAATCCCTAAAAACTCATGATTATCACGTCCTTCTTTATGAATTCATTCCAATAGCAATTCGGAATTTTCTATCCAATAATGTAAGGGTGGCAGTGATTCAATTGTGTCGTTTTTTTAGAGACCATTGTGCCAAAAGGTTATCTAAATCATTGTTGATAAAAATGAAGCAAGAGGCACTGTTAATTCTGTGTGAGTTGGAAAAAAAATCCTCCATCCTTTTTCACTTGCATGCTGCATTTAACAGTTCATATTCCAACTGAGACACTTCTTGTGGGACCGGTCACTTTTCGGTGGATGTATCCCACTGAAAGAAATATGTGCACAATGAAATCATATGTAAGAAATAAGAATTATCTGGAAGTTTCCATTGTTAGGAGTTATCTGGCCCAAGAATGTATGGATTTTTTTTCAATGTATTTGTCTGATGTGAGAATAAGACATAATCAACCAATGAGAAACGAAGATGGTATGTATGAGGAAATTCAGCCCTTGTTTCCATCTCTTCCCCAAACAGGTGAAATTTTTAGGTCATATATACTGGTTACATTGAGCTTCGAAGAGCGGAATATGGAACATCGTACAGTCTTGTTTAATTGTGGTTTGTTCGATTCCAATCTCAAGTAAGTCATTTGAATATATATATATATGTTATATCATATGATAGCATATCACATATACCTTATACTTTTATTGTCATTTTATGTAGAGAACATAAAAAAATTATAAGTAGAGTTCATCGATCTTTTCCGTTGAGAATGAGAGAGGCTATGCATAGCCAAGAGTTCCCAGCTTGGTTGAAATCAAAGGTATGACCATTATATTAGATACCTTAAAATATAGATATATATTTAATTATATTACTCATATGTATTCCAGGTATTGAGTTTACCTGCTAACTTCATTTCTCAAGAATTAAGAGCGTTGGATTTTGGTCCCAATTCTTTGGTTCATGACTATAAATCTTTAATAATCAATGGATATAAATTTTTTACAACTGATAAAGCAATGAAAATGAGAACACAGCATGATGGCGTTATGTTAACTGCTAGAACGGATTGTTATTCCAGTTCATCAGATAGTTAACCTCGATATAAAGATGTGTATTATTATGGAATGGTTGAGAAAATATTGTTATTATATTACTACTCTCAAGTTTGAGTCATTATGATGAAATGTAAATGGTTTGATTCAATGACGCGACATGGTATATTTATTGATGATTGTGGATTTAGAGTTATTGACATGAGTCGATTCCTATATACCGATGAACTGTACATTATGGCATCAATGGAAAAACAAGTGTTTTATGTGAAAGATTATACGAAACCTGATTACGTTGTCATTAATGAAGTAATCCCAAGACATATTTTTCATGATGTTGGGGATGAAATTGTCACCATTGATTCCACCATTGGTGTTAGCCAAAATATTGTATTTGATGACACAAATTGTCCCATTGTGAGAGATGATGTTGAACCTAAGCTAGTAGAGGGTAATATATAAAAGAAACCATATATATTCAGAGTTCATTCGGTTTACCTTGATGTGGGTTTCTCAGGTTGGTACTAATGTAATTACATTAATTTAGTTTTAGTTTGGAATGATATGTATGTTTTATTATTGTTTGGTTTCATTTCATTTAATTATATTTATTTTAATTCAGAAAACTGGGTTTGAAATTTGGTTTCAGAAATTGTATAACTTGGTTGTAAATTATCATTATTGAAAGATGTTATGACATTTTTTAAGTTGTATGTATGAAATGTAAAAAAAAATCTAAAAAAATATTTATTTCATACTTATGCAGATTATGAAGAAAACTACAGAATCTCGCAAGAAGAGATTATTTGATGTTGATCCTGTTAGACACGAGTGTGAGTTGTCTTCTCTTAGTATATTAATTCTAATATTTATCTTCAGTATTACATATAATATCATGTACATATTTTTGATCAAATTTTTTTAGGGACATATAACTCCAGAGATTCCTCTTCCCAGTATGGGACCGAGCAGGGATCCTCCTAGATCTAGGAGGAGCTCCCATCTTACCACTCCCCACACTGACCAATTAGTGGGAATCCCTTCTACCACACATGTCTGCCCTCCTCTTGAGACCCCTAGGATGTTCCAATACATGTCGCCATCATCATCCCATTCACCCTCTTTTTCTCATTCCATGTCCTCACCGACTCGACCGATGTTCTCACCTGCACAATTTCCATATCCATTCATTTATCCCCAGACCTACTCTATATATTCTGACATGTCTACACCACCTCCTTTTCCTACCATCCATCCTATACATATTTAGTCTTTTCCTTTAGTTTCCACTCTTGTTCATGAAGATTAGCCAGAGCATGTTGTGGAATAGATACTTCCTTCAGAGGATGTTGATCCAGTACAGTCCACAGATGCCTCACAGCCTATTCAGGAGCCTGCATCAGGTTTTTTTTATTATAAATGTTTCAAATTATAGAATTTCAATTTTTTCCTGTTGTATTGTTACTTAACTCTCCTATTTTCACCTCTTATCTTATTTAGTGGGATCTTCTAGTAGGCGACGTGGGCACACTCGAATGCGGGATGCCTGGAATCGTGAAACTCATATTATGGTGGATTACAATTCTCAAAATAAAATGGTATGTAAAAATTCTAAGGAGTGTAGAAGTTTCATTGCTACTTTAGCCAAATATCATGATATCATTCTGGTGGAACCGATCTCATGGAGACATATCAGTGATGACATCAACGATAGGGCATGGGCGCAGATATGGGTATGAAAATTTTATAAATTTATATTTATATTAGTAATGTATTTACATGACTTAACATGTTCGTTGAAGAGTCAATTTAACTTTCCTAACGGTGAAGCTTCCAAAGCTGCAAGGTTGAGTGATCTTGGAGAGTATTAGCAGTCATACAAGTATGAGTTACATATTGGTTGGAGGAGAAGAGTGGGTTTTGAGTTAGAGGGTGTACCCACGAACCCTGATTGTCCAAAAAGTCAATATCAAAAAATGATAGCACATTGGAAGACTGAACAGTATAAGGTACTACCCATCTTTAATAGTTTTTATATAAAATTAAATTTTTATTACTTTTATTGTTATTTTGTTTCTTAGGAAGTGTCAACGAAAAAAAAATATGAAATAATAATATCTACACACATTGGGGTGAACTACAATACCCGACCAAGAGAAGCGGCTGGTACGTTCATCTGAATTAAAATAATGTCCTTATTTATAAAAAGTCATCATAACTTATTCATGTCTTCCCTTGGTTAGTCCACATATCCTAGAAATCACATCTTATACTAGGAGAAACCTTGTCTATTTTTCATAAACAAGAAGTATATTTCCTTGAAACCCACTTTAGAAAACCATTTCTGAAACCCATTTTATAAAACCACCAATCGGTTATGACTCTCAATTACCTCAATGTCTGTATGTCTTTGTTGCAACTCACTTCAACCCAATTTTTTGCATTTATCATATATGGTTGTAATCCAAATTTGTGCACTTCTTATATGCAGCAAGCTGAATTGGTAATTGAAGGTCTTGTACCTCGTGCCAAAGTATTATGCTTCAGTAGGAAAAAAAAGATGGAACTGCAGTTAATTGACAAACACAAAATAAAATTTTAAGTTTGTTTATTTATATTTCAAACATTTATACAAAATTCATAATTTAATATTTTTATAATTTCAACAGTCTACCTTGGAGGCCATGGATGAGAAGGAAGCTAACAACATAGGGCCAAATGATCACTTGAGTCAGGTGTTAGGTGTGGAGAATCCAGGAAGAGTCTGTTGTAGACCAGGAAAAAACATTGTCCCCTCTAGGTATTTGTCATCATAGGACTCCTCTAAGTCCTCTGAGTTGGAAAGTGTGTGTGTTGAATTAGGTTCGACAAATAAAATAGTATTAGAGGAGCGTGAAAAAATTGAGCTAATGAATGAACATTTCATGAAAGCTATGTCAGTTTTGAGTCAGTCACTACTATCAGAGGTTTCTTCCACTTTTCATTCATGTATGGCATCAATTAACTCTTTAAATAATTCCTCGGGTGATTCCCATGTGGGTCCTAGTGGCGATGATGGTGGTGGCGAAAGAGCTGGCAAGGATGTTGTTGATGTTGTTGTTGGTGATGAGATTGTTGATGATGATGTTGACGGTGCGGTTGGTGTTGATGTTATTGATGATGTTACTTCCAATGATGCTGTTGATGATGATGATGGTGGACATGGGGATGACGATGATGGTGATGGGGGGATATTAATCCCCTCCATTTTTGACTTAGTAGAGAGACTTGTGTTGGATTTTAATGTTTTTTTGTATTGGTGGACTGCTTGTATGTGAATTTCTTTATGAAATGAAATGAATTTTGGATTATGTTTTCATCAGGGGTGTTATTTATCAATTATTTAGGTAATTTTCATATGCAATATATTTTTTTATGGTTTGGTGTCTTTATTATAATCTCACCAACTAATATTGGCCTTAGCAGGGGAGGGGAGGCCTAGGCTGGGGGGTTGCAGTGGAGGGCTGGGGGGCTAGGAGGGGAAGGTTAGGAGGGGGGATGGAAGGGTTGGAAGGGCCAGGGGGATATATTGGAGGGTTGGGAGGGGGTGGGGGGGAAAGTTGGGAGGGGTGCAGTGGAGGGCTGGGGGGCTATAGTGGAGGGCTGGGGGCTGGGGGGCTGGGAGGGTTGGGAGGGCTGGGGGGGGATGCAGTGGAGGGCTGGGAGGGGGAGGTTGGGAGGGGGAGGTTGGGAGTGTTTGGGGGATGCAGTGGAGGGCTGGGGGGGGCTGGGGGCCTGGGAGGGTTGGGGGCTGCAGTGGAGGGCTGGGAGGGGGGGCTAGGAGGGGAAGGTTGGGAGGGCTGGGGGGCTGTAGTGGAGGGTTGGGGGGTTGCAGTGGAGGGTCTGGTAGGGGAAGGTTGGGAGGGGGTGTAGTGGAGGTCAGGGAGGGGAGGGGACTTCATTGACTTAATCTCTCTTTCATATAATCTGCATGCAGAGGATGTTCATTAGGCAAGTATGATTGTGTCCTCCAATTTGAAGCAAAAGAGATCATCTATTGAAGGCATTGAAAAGGTTTAGTTTCTTCTGATCTTTTTCTTTAAATGTAAAGGCACTAATTTTTAGTTCCTGTAGTGATTCATATTTTTTTTGGTTTCCTTCTAAACAGGGGCCTTACGAAGCTGTTGCAGTTTATTTTGAGGAAATACCTCGAACCTTGGAACAAAATTGTGGTGTTAATGTGATCCGGACTATGATTTCTCTACAAGTAAAGGAAATTAACCTTTTCTCATTTCCCCTTTCCCATTTCGGTCATCGATTTATGATTATATTGTTACGCATTTCAGTCATGACACCAGAAACTAAAACTCTTTCTCTATGTATTTTATTTTCCTAAAAAAACTATATGCGTTGGGATGTCAATGAATCTCATATTTGATTTGTATACAGTAAATATGGAGAGGAGGGGCTAGGTAGGGCGGAGGGGGAGGAGGGGTTGGGCAGGGGGAGCTGGGCATGAGGGAGGGGGATGGGGAGGGGCTGGGCAGGGGGAGGTGGGCATGACGGAGGAGCTGATATTTCAAAAATAAATCACTATCCTTACATTGGGGAACCACCAGACCCTATGGTAATACCATATCAACTAGATCAAACACTATCAACACCTTTATTTCCACTAGGATCTTGATGAAAATCCTTTTCCCTTATACCATGGGATATAAAATTTATTTGTATCCTAGAGGGTATGTGTAGGTTGTGAGTCTAAAATTAGTAGGTTTCCACAAACTATATCCCTAGATAGAATAAATACATATACAAGTGTATGATATGAACAAAAAAACAATCAAAATTCCCCACTTCCTGCTATAGTTTTTCTTAACTATCCCTATGTAAGACTTTACCTACCTTGTACAATACTAATGTGGGAAGATACATACGTAATATATCATACCAGAAGTTCCCTCGACCTTCCATATAATTTTATTTCACTTTGAATCACATTCCAACTCATAAATTATCACCATTATGTATAAAGAATGATTCCCTAATGACACATCCATGTATTATATCACAGGAACCCTAGGCTTCAAAACTTTTTACCAAAAACTAGATCAATATCCTAATAAAACTCAACACATAGTGACTCATGTTCTTTACCATGACTGACTAATCATCCCCAGACTATAACATAGATACAGTGAGAATCCTTCTCTAATATAGTGGTTTCACACACTCTAATCATAGCCTAATATATTGTATCCTCCTTTATATCAATTAAAATTATCATCATCTACCCTATGTCGCTTAAATATAGAGGATACCACTAAAAAATGGGGTTCAAAACAAATTCAAGGGACCTGAACTTTGTACACATGACCTCAATGACCTCAGTAACCACAATGAGAAACATCGCTAATAGCCTATTTCCACACCTTTTTCATAACCTCTGATAATGTTAAATATAATATGCATCATATAAATGATCCTCCATATCCAGAATCCTAGTGGTAAATGTCACCCATAGTAAGGTGGATTTTCACTCATCATGTTCCCAAATAAGTGAATCAATTAGCACATCCCATGAATAACCACATTAAAACATGTGATATCATTCTCATCAATCTATTAAACGACACCATATAATATCTGGTGCATATAAGGCCAAACTATCCATTTTAAGCATGATAATACCCCTATTTATCTCTTATGAGCTATGGAAGCTGCAAGTTGTTCAGTTCTAGTTTAGACATACACAACCCTACCCTCACCCATTTAATAAACAATATATGTAACACATATAACATATTAAAATCTGGGCACTTCCAACTTATAGAAAACACCTTCAATTTTGGATTTAATTGATAAAAATATGATAATATGAAAAGAAATACATGACACAATGAATAACTTGTAGAAAACCTGGAGATAGTGAGAGGAAATTGAAATAAATACCCTAGGTAATCTATCCATACCCTTAGTTATTCCATGACTCAGACTGATTGAACTTCCAATAAAAACTATTGAATAACCATCTTAGAGTCAAAGTGGGGAACAAAAGACAATTTTAGGGAATGCCTACTACATCCTAGATGAAATGGTCATAAACTACTCATTTCACAAATAATTATTTATCTAATTATAATTTTATAAAAATATAGAAAAAAATTGATGAATTTTTTTTATAAAACATTGGGGTTAACCATATGTATATTGAAAACTTTACCTTCCAACACTATAAAATTTTTCATACATCCTAAAGATAAAATCCATATGTATGAACACCTCATTTTATGAAACATTATGTATCAAATAGTACTTGAAATAGTTATATAATTTTCTAGATGTTGCATATGATGTTTGTGGTTTTCATCTTTCCTTTATCTAATTTTTTAATGTGGTTTTTGTGTTTTAGGAAGACTTCAAACACAAAATAAAAAGCATGTTTAGTGGAATCCTGATTTAGGTTTTACTCTAACTTTTTCATTTTAATATTCGACTGTAGATTTGTCTATGTTTTGGACACATTAAACTGTCATCGCATTTGAAATGGATCAGGATGTTATTTAGAAATCATGGATCACGGTGTACTTTCAAAAGGTATGCACCCTTATGATTTTTCCTACTTTTTTAATCTTTAAACATGAGAAGTATTGAATATTGATAACATTTTCTGTTTATGGTGGATAATTTGTATATATATCAATTGTTGAATGAAATTTCAATACATGTTTGTGTATTTTATTTCATGCGTTTTTTATCCAAAAGTTTCTCTAAATATGCCATTCTACTTGACTGAGCAAGGGGTAGGGGCAGCGCAGGGGGAGGGGCTAGGAAGGGGGGAGGGGGAGGGCTGGGCAGTGGGGAGGGAGGAGGAGGGGCTGGGTAGGAGGGCTGGGCAGGGGGAGGGAGGGGGAGGGGCTGGGCAGGTGGTGGGGTGGGCTGGGGAGTGGGAGGGATAGCCAGTGGGGAGGGAGGGGGAGGGGCTGGGCAGGGGGCTGGGGAGGGGGAGGGCTGGGTAGTGCGGAGGGAGGGGGACGGGCTAGGCAGGGGGGAGGGAGGGGGACGGGCTGGGTAGTGGGAGGGCTAGGCAGTGGGGAGGGAGGGGGAAGGGCTAGGCAGGGTAGAGGGAGGGGGAGGGGCTGGGCAGTGGGAGGGAGGGGGTACTGGGTAGTGGGAGGGCTAGGCAGCGGGGAGGGAGGGGGAGGGAATGGGTAGGGGTGAGGGAGGGGGAAGGGCTGGGCAGTGGGAGGGCTGGGCAGTGGGGGGTGGGTGAGGGGCTGGTCAGGGGAGAGGGGGAGGGGTTGGGTAGTGGGGAGGGAGGGGGAGGGGCTGGGCCGGGGGGATGGGGTGGGTGTGAGGTCATTATTTATAAATGTCTTGTGGATTCCAAATAGTGTTGTTTAATGTTCAATTGGATGGATCATTGTAGGAGAGATCAAGTAGTTTCTATGAGGAGATCATTGTTTTACTTTGTGTATTGGGACCATTTACTCATTATTAGAGATATTGAGGTATAACTCTTGTGTTTGGGGACCACAAATATTGGAGTATTTTGGAAGGAATGATTCCTTTTGATGGAGGTTACTGTCGGGTACCATTATACTACTAATGTGAGTCTTAGGGAATCTTGAGGATTCCATTATTGGATAGTTTCTAATAAAGTGATTAGTGGTTTTCATATAAGTATATTAAGAATTATTGTATTTAAGTTTGAGTTGAAGAAATGGAAGAACCATAATGAGCATATTAATTATATCAAAAGAACACTTTTTGGAAGTTTCATAATGTTGAAAATTGAGTAGATCCAAATCATCCCAGATCCAAAGGAAGTTTCAAGACAAGTATACCTTTCTCAAAAGATGTTAATGATATCCAAGTAGTTAGACACAAGATATAGTGATCAAACATTCTTTTTGAGAAATACCATTTAAATAAGTCAATTTTTCTATACTTGATCAACTCTAAAAAGGAGGTTGGGGATGGGGTATATAAAAAGTTGTAAGAGGCTTTTAGATGGGATATATAACCAATCACTGAAGGAGTTTTAAATTGTGGTGTATAACCAATTTTTGAATAAATGATAGGATATATAACCATTTTATGGATTGTTATAGTCACTTTGTATAATCAATTAGTATTTATATTATTAGAGTATCCATGTTGTCTTGTATAACCAACATGGAAAGTAGGATTTTCACTAAACTTTGTAAATCATCTTGTTCCGGTATTGTGCTTTCATTTTCATATGTATGAGGTAAGGATGATATTTTTATATAGAGAGGATCATGTATTAAACCATCCATATAAGGGATTGAAAATTCTAGTTTAGTTGTTTAGATGTTGGGGATTAGGTTGGATTATCGAATAGCCAGTTGACATGCCATGTATATGTGCTATTTTAGGTGCAAAATGGTGGTGCAGAATGGTGGGAGGTGTAGTTTTTGCCTGGCGAACCTGTCTATACCCACGGTTTACCAAACCATGGGTAAATATGGTTTACTGTAATTATGCAGGTGCAGAATGGTGGGAGGTGCAGCTGCTGCCTGGGGAACTTGTCTATACCCACGGTCTGGTAAACTGTGGGTAGATATGGGTTGTTGTAAATAAGTATACCCACGGTTTATTAAACCGTGGGTAATAACAATTTCCCTTGTTCTATACCCATGGTTTTTAGAGAATCGTGGGTATAGACCTATTGCGATGGCACAGTAGCGCATGTTTACTGAAACCGTGGGTATAGGGTATACCCACGGTTTCAAGGGCTATACCCATGGTTTAAAACTGTGGGTATAGGTGTTATTTCTAGTAGTGTCACTACCACCTGGGAAATGCGTACAAGGTAGTTTATACTCTTATAAGAAATGAACTAACCACCATATCTATGATTTGGATTAAGAGAGACTCGAAAAAGATAGATCTAGAAATAATAAAGGTAAGGATTACATCCTAACTAGCCCAAAATATTCCCCAACATACTATCCAAGAGACGATCAAGGAGGCACAAAGGGGTGATTTATAGCTATAAAATAAGGTAAAAGTGGAAAACTATGGTAAAATACATGAGTTCCATATCGATGATGACGCTGTGACTCTATTTGGAATGAGGATTTGTGGGTCTGCTTCACCTGAGATAAATAAGGATCTATTACATAATGCACATAGTTCATATTTCTCAATCCATCCTAGATGTATCAATATGTATCATGATCATTGAGAAAACATTCATTAGTACAAAAAAACAAGGTTATTGTAGAGTATATCTCAAGGTGTTTCGTTTGAAGAAAGTTGAATCATATTTATGGAAGTCCAAAGGGATGATGAAATTACTACTTATATCCCCATGGAAATGGTTGAATGTAACTATAGACTTTTTCACTGTTCTACTAAAAATATCCAATGGAAACATAACAATATGGGTTATATTGGATCAAATCATAAAAATTACCCACTTTATTAATATTCTAGAAGAGTTATCACTTGAAAAACATTCCATGAAATATGTGAAGTATTTGGTTAGGCAACATGGGGTACCAATTTCGATCCTCTCAAATCGTGATCAAAGGTTCACATCTAAATTTTGAATAAGTCTTCAATATGATTTGAGTAAGGAATTGAATTTCATAAGGATCTATCACCCCCAAAATTATGGCCAGTCTAAAAGGACTTTTAAGACACTTGAAGAAATTATAAGAGTATAATCTATGAAATTATAAGAAGTATGGGATCACAATCACTCATTGCTTAAGTTCTCATATATAAAAAACTTCCACTAAAGCAGTTAAATGGATTCATATGAAGATATGTATGGAAATATATGTAGAACTCCTACATGTTGGGATGAAGTTAGTGAAAAAAGGTAATTAGACTTGACCTTGTCAATGAGATGATAGAGAATGATAAAGCCATCCAAAAACATTTAAAATTTATTAAGATTCAGAAAAATATATTTTTTTATAACCATCAAAGAGGCTTGGAGTTTTATTTTGGATAAAATTTTTCTTTTTAATATCACCATAGAGGAGTGGATTATTTTATTTATATTCCGCCAAATATGGCTCAATTTAATGATGTATTCCATTGATCTCTTCTACCCCTCATATGTACTAAATCTAGAGGTGATACAACTAGAGAATGAACTCATCTATAAAGAACATCTGGTGAAAATCTTGGACTATAGAGAGAATGTTCTACAAAACAAGACAACTCACCCTATCAAAGTGTTGGGGATAATCCATAAGTATAAATAGGAGACATGTGAAACATATGAAAAAATGAAACATAAGTACCCTAACCTCTTCTCAACTAAGAATATGAGTTGAAATTTCAGGGACAATGTAAGATCCAATCTTTTTTAGGGGTATTACAGGATTTAGTGGTGAGTTTTAGCTACAAAAAAATGCACATTTTGGAGCCAAATTCATGATGTAAATTATTTTGGGTAGACCCTATAAATTTAATTCATGGATTAGATTAATTAAAAACTTCAAAAATTTACACCACCAGTTACAATTTTTCACCACACATCAACATGTCACGAAAGTAGTTTTATCCACATATTGACACATCACAAAAGCATATTACACCACATGTAATCTTTAATTAATGTTTTTTAAATGGTTTTATGGGATTTCCTTTGTAAAAGTGAAATTAGTTATGAATATTTACACTATGTGAAATGAGAATTCATGTTCTGTAATTATCAAGAAAAACTTTTTAAAAACTCTTCTCCAGTGTAGCATAACCCTAGTCACCCTCTCTTATCTTCTATAAGGATCCTGCATATCTCCCTCTCTACAAAATAGCCTCTACGCACCTCCACCTTAGACAGAAACTTTTTGGTTCACTTTTTTCTTGGAGGAAAGCTCCTTCACACAACACCATCTTCGACCAGAGACCATTTGCACACCTGCCAAGTATCAGTGTTTTTCTAGTTTTGATCTATCATTCTCTTCATATCCTATTCCTAGATAAAAGAAAGTTGTTTATCTATTTTGGGATCTATATCTATAATTTTTTAATCTAAATCTAGGCTTGTCAGATCTAGATCTAGATTTGTTGAATCTAGAAATAGGTTGTTGGATCTAAATCTTGATTTGTTGAATCTCGGCTTGGGATTAATGGATCTAGATCTAGATTTTTTGAATCTTGATCTAGGATTGTTCTATTTAGATCTATATTTAATAGATCTTTTATGATTTAACTATGGCTTCAGGTTTTGGATATAGACTACGCTTATCATCACATTCTCGGTTGACTTGTTTAAATTGGGATTATTCATTGGCAAGTGTTTGTCACCGTTCTTTAGGTAGGTGGTCTAAAATTGAAATATCATAGTCTTGATTATGATTTTGTGTTTGTAATTGTATAAATGCTATTATACATTTATAAATTGCATTCTTTATTCAATTAATTAATTTGATAAATTAATTAATTAAAAGATATGTGAAATTTAGATATTGCTATTTTTTATCAAGAATAATTAATTATTAAATAATCTTGGAGATATCAAGTTTTTTGATTTTAGATAATTAATTATAGAATTAATTATGTGACATTGATGTTATCAGTTGAAAATTTAATTTTTGAATTAATTATAAGACTACGAAATTGTGATTTCGAAAATTAATTATTGAAATTAATTATAGATTTTTTAATATAGTTGAACTGGATAAATTAATTTTAGAATTAATTAATTGGAAGGGTTGGGATTATGAAATTGTGATTTTGTATAATTAATTATTGAATTATTTATTAGATTTGTTATTAAAATTAAATTGATTTACATGGAATAATTAATTGAATAATTAATTACAGTGATTCAATTAGAGGAAATAAAATATCTAAATGGTGAATTAGTTGGTGGTATTGAATGGTTTGAGATGGAATTAGTTGTTTGATGAATTAATTAATGGTTCTATTGTGATTTTTTAATTATTGAGTTAAATAATGGGATTAATTAATTTGGGAATAAATTAATGTGAGCAATGTAATTTTTTAGTTGTTGTATTAAATAATGGGATTAATTAATTAGAGAATTAATTAATGTCAAAAATGTGATTATTTAATTGTTGAATTAAATAATGGGATTAATTAACAGCTGAATTAATTAATGTGGGAAATGAGATTATTTAATTTTTGAATTAAATAATGGGTTTGATTAATAGGTGAATTAATTAATGTGACCAATATGATTATTTAATTGTCGAATTAAAAAAGGTGTTAATTATTTGAAAAATTAATTAATGTGATCAATGATATTATTTAATTATGAATTAAATAAATAGATTAATTATTTGATGAATTAATTAATTATAGTTTTGTTATTATTAAACTATTGAATTAATTATATATATTAATTAATTGAAAACATAATTAATGGGAGTTATGTGATTATTTAATTTTTGAATTAAATGAACAGATTAATTAATTGTCAAATTAATTAAAGGGAGGTATGTGAATATTTAATTGATGAATTAAATAGTAGTATTGAAGATATTAATTAAATATTTAATTTATTAATGGGATTTTCGGGATTAATTAATGTGAGAATTAATTAATGGGGTTTGTTGTGCTAATGCAATTGAATGATTTAGATTAATTAATTGGCGAATTAGTTAATGGAGATTGTTATGTTGAAATAATTTATTGAGTTGTATTAATTAATTGGTAAATTAATTAATGTGGATTGTTGGGATATTGAATTGATATAATTGGAAAATTAATTGATGAATTAATTATGAGATATTGAGATTTGAGGATTGATATAATTAATTATTGAATTAATTATGATGTATTTAGATTTTTAATGATATAATTAATTTTGAAATTAATTATGGGATTTTGAGTCTATAGATATTGATTAATTTATTGATTAATTAATTAAGGGGATTCATGTCCTTATTTAATTGGGGAATTAGTTAAGGGTTTTTATGTTACAAACTAATGGTTGAATTAGTAACGGAATTTGAGGGAAATTATTTATTGAGTTAATTATAAAATTGTTGAATTTTAAATTGTGAATAATTAATTGGTGAATTAATTTTTAAATGTCAAGTTGTGAAGTGACTAATTAATAGTCTAATTAATTAACAGACTTGATTAATTAATTTATGAATTAGTTAATGGATGGTATTTTTTATGTAAGACATGAGGTTTTGCACTGATCTAATTTGGGGTGTTATACATAGTGTTCTAAACTAATAATATAAATAAATGAAAGGATTTTTCGGTGTTACACATGGTGTTCTACATTGATGGGATTTTGGGTGTTATACAATCCATTCTACACTAATGAGATTTTGGGTGTTAGACATTGATTTTTTCACCAATAATGTAGATAAATGAACTTGATTTTAGGTGTTATACATGGTTTTCTACACCAGGGGGGATATGGGGATTCAAGACATGGATTTATGCACTTATAATAGATCTATCATTATCATTGATAATTGGGTGTTAGACATGGTTTCTACACCAATGATAAATAATAACAAATGGTATTTTTGGTGTTAGAAACTGAATTCATCACCGATGATATTTTGGGTGTTAGACCTGGTCTTCTACACCGATGGGATTTTGAGTGTTAGACATTGTGCTCTACAATAAGGATAAATATGTATAAAAAATTTGAATTGAATGTGTGACATGATTCAAACTTGATAGTCTATTTGGTTAAAAAATATTAATTGATAATGTGATAACTGTTCAATTATGCATTGTAATTATTTTCGCTATAAAAATACATAAACTATTATAGACTATATTTTGTTAGACACCATTAGTGGTGGCCTACTGAGTTGTACTTGCACCCTAATAGGGTTTCCAGATTTGTACCTAGATAAATTTTTATTTTTTGGATAGGTTAATGGAAAAGGCCTTGGTCTAGATGGTTGCGTTGGGATGGAACGTGGATGAGGGAGCCAGATGTGGTTTGGGGCCCACTTGGAATGTGTTAGTGTATTTACATTTGGGTTTTAATTTAACACTTGTATCTTAATTAGCATGGTATATCTATTTTTATGTTTTGATTATTTATTTCCCATTTTTATCATCCTGCAATATTCATTTGTCTGAGGTTTTATATATTCTTCCACTATTTTTTATTTATTTTTACTAGTGTATTGCTCTGATAAAACAAAAAAGAGGGTATAGTGTCACCATGATCAATATTAGACCCTCGCTGCTAGTTGGTAGCCTCTAGTATATGGGGAGGTGTGCCTGAGGTTATGTGGTGGTCCGGCATAGGGAACTGATGCCTGGCACATGGGTCAGGGCATTACAAATTGGTATCAGAGAACCGTTTTTATTTTCTTATTATTTTTTCATACTATTTTTTAAAGGTATATATATACTGGGAATATTTGGAGCTTTGTTGTGGTCTCTTTCATTGGAGTAGCTAACCCATGTATGGGGGAGAACCCAACTACCCAGGGTGGGATTATTGTTTTATCTTTTTTCTATTATAGTTGAATGTTATTTCACCTTGGGTGATGCACTTGTTTTATGATGTGACTATTGTTTTGAGATTTTTTAGATTAGCTTGTGTCCATGAATGGAAAGATAATTAAGACTACATGCATCATTTTAGGCACTCAAGATTATTTTGTAACATGCATCATTGTAGGAACACACGATAAAATGGGTTTTGGGTAAGTTATTGAACTTTAACTATTTTTCTTTTCTGGTAAAATTGAACTGAAAATGGTGCCTAATGTAAAAATGATAAATATTGTAAAATTATGCAATGTGATAATAAAAGGGTGTATAAATGATAAAATTTTAATAGTGAGAATTTTTTTACACCTATTATCCAAGACCTATGTTTAGTATGTTCAATGGTACTGATAACGCCTCATTTTTGACTTTGTGGTCAGAAAAATGGAGGAAGAATTATTATGGTTTTGTAAAAATCACTCTGGTTAAATATGATAATTATGTGAATTAAAAAATCATTATTTTGTTTTTTTGGCTATTAATGTGGGTAGTTTGGGTAGTAATAATTACCTAGTTTGAGACCTTAGTTGTGCATTGTGTGAGGGACCATCTTGTATTGGATTAGTGTGATGAGATGTTGGTGGGCTGAGAATCCTGTGACTTTTGACAGGTTAATATGTTTCAGTGGTGGTAGGTAACATCAGTTATGGAGGATTTTTGGTATTGTTTATCCAAAACTTCTTAGTTTACTTTTAATTAGTAGTGATCATTCCCCCTACCTTTCCATCATCTTGGTTACATTGAAAAATCTTTAGATTTATTACTAGCTACCAAAATGTGTTTTTTTTTATATGGGGACCCTTAGAGGTTGTCCTTATGATGAATTATATGTGGGGATGGATGGTGGATGATGCACCATAGATAGTTTACATATTAGGTTCTCATAATTTACCAGAGGTCGATAAAAATTGTGGTGGTTGGGTTGCTTTAGAAAGTAGTGTTAACGATGCTCCAAAGGTGGGATGTGATGCGTCAATAGTAGGTGTGTGGATAAAGACTGTTGGTTTGATGTGGTGGAATAAAAATGCCAATGATGAATCTGTAAGGTGAAAATTTAAATTTCATAGAGAATGCCTGGGTGGGACTTAGAGGTAATGGATGTACATCCTTTATAGACATCTTTTGATGGAAATTATATGTGAAAATGTTGTATGGTTTTGTGTGTTTTTTGGGAATAGTGACTTCGGAAAACACATCAGGTATGTTGTGGAAGTTGACATTGATACTGTTGAATTATTTTAGGATAATCTAATACGTGTGTTTGATCATAGTGAGAAGGTTTTGTGGGAAAATACGGTGTTGTTAGTTCATGTATTTTGGCAGCATGGATGTTTGTAGAGAGAAACATGGGGGAGATAAATAGAAATTAGAGCTCAGTGGCTTGATCATTTTGACTCAAAATATTAGAGTTTCATGGGAGTATAGCTTGAGGATGAGCTTCTATAAGGTGGGGAGATTATAAGATCCCCCCTTTTCAGGGCTGTAACAAGATTAAGTGGTGAGTTCTGGCTACATAACAAATACACATTCTGGGCACAAATTCACAATGTTAATTTTTTTGGATAGAATGGATGAATTAAATTCATGTATTAAATTAATTCACAATATTCAAAATTTACACCACATGTAACTATTTTTTACCACATGTCGACATGTCACGAAATTATTGTTTTTATGTTTCTATCTGTCATGAAAGTAGATTACACCACGTGTAATCATTAATAAATGTTTTTTTAAATGGTTTAATGGGATTTCATTGGGAAAAAGTGAAAAAAAAAATTATGAATTTTTACCCGTTGTGAAATTAGAATTCATGTCGTGTAATTATCACGTGAATCTTTTTAAAAACTCATCTCTGGAATCGTATAACCCATTGTACCATATTTTCCCCATTGCCGGCCTCATGCGAACTACCCTCTACATTGTAGAGCATCTTTTCCCCTTCTCCTTAGACAGATACTCCTCATCTCTCCTTTGTCTTGGTATGAAGCTCCTATGTGCACCACCATCTTCGATCGAAGACCATTTGCACACCTCCCATATATGGGTGTTCTTATCATTTAGATCTATCTTTCTCTTCTGGTCCTCTTCCCATATAAAATAACATTGTTTATCCACTTTTGGATCTATATCTAGATTTTTTAATCTAGATCTTGGCTCGTTGGATCTAGATCTATATTTTTTGAATCAAGGTCTAGACATATTGGATCTAGGTCTAGATTTTTTGAATCCAGATGGCTTATTAGATATAGATCTAGATTTTTTGAATCTAAATCTATATTTTTCATATTTAGATCTAGACTTAAGAGATCTTGTTAAATTTGACTTTGTATTTAGGTTTTAGATCTTTACAACATTAATTATTGCATTCTCGGTTGATCTTCTTTATATTAGGATTATTCATTGGCAAGCGTTGGCCACCGTTCTTGAGGTAGGTGTTCTCAAATTCAAATCTCATATTCTTTATCACAATTATGTGTATGTAATTATAGAGTTTATATTAGATGATTAGAAATTGATTTCTTAATTTAATTAATTAGTTTGGAGAATAAATTAATTAAAATATATGTGAAATCGTTATACTATGATTTTAGATGATGAATAATTAATTGTTAAATTAATTATGATATATCAATTTTTATATTAGATAATAAATTGTAGAATTAAATATGGTACATTGATATTATTAATTGAATAATTGATTTTTGAATTAATTATGAGACTATTAAATTGATATTTGGATAATTAATTATTAAAATTAATTATGGATTTATTGAGATGGTTGAACTTGATAAATTTATTATAGAATTAATTAATGAGAATGGTTGGGATTATAAAATTGTGATTTTGGATAATTAATTGTAGATTTAATTACTGGATTTTTTATGATTATTAAATTGATTGACATAGAATAATTATTTATGTAATTAATGGTGGTGATTGAATTAATAGAGATAGAATAATTAATTGATGAGTTAATTAATGGGTGTATTGTGATTAATTAGTTTTTGATTTAAAAATGGGTTAAATTAATTGGAGAATTAATTAATGTGATCCATTTTATTATTTAATTATTATATTAAAAATTGTTTTATATAATTTATGAATTAATTAACTTGAACAATGTGATTATTTTATTTTTGAACAAAATAGTTGGATTAATTAATTGACGAATTAATTAATGATATCAATGTGATTATTTAATTATTGAATTAAATAATTGGATTGATTAATTAGTGAATTAATTAGTGTGACCAATATTATTATTTAATTATTGAATTAACTATATGGATTAATTAATTTTAAAATTAATTAATGTGAATAATGGGATTATTTAATTGTTAACTAAATAAATTGATTTAATTAATGAATTAATTAATTAATGAGAGATATGTGATTATTTAATTTTTTAATTAAATTGACAGATTAATTAACTGAAGAATTAATTAATAAGAGTTATGTGATTATTTAATTACAAAATTATATAAATGGATTAATTAATTGATGAATTAATTAATGGGAGTTAAATGATTATTTAATTGATGAATTAAATAATATGGTTGATGGGATTAATTAATTGTTGAATTAATTAATGGGATTGGAAATATTAATTAATTGGTGAATTAATTAAGGGGGTTTTATATATTAATGAAATTTAATGATTTAGATTAATTAATTTGTGAACTAATTATTCTAGATTGTTGTGTTGAGGTGATTTATTGAGTTAAATTAATTAATTGGAGAATTAATTAATGTGGGTTGTTGGGATATTGAATTGATAGAATTGGATAATTAATTGATGAATTAATTCTATGATATTGATATTTAATAATTTATTAAATTAATTGTGGAATGAAGAATGATATATTGACATTTTGAATTAGATAATTAATTGAAAAATTAATATTTGGATATTGAGTTTGTGGATATTGATTAATTAATTGATAGATTATTTAATGGTATTGATGTCGTTAATTAATTGGGGAATTAATTAATGGAATTTATATGACAAACTAATTGTTGAATTAGTAATGGAATTGAAGGATAATTAATTGTAGAGTTAATTTTTGAATTGTTGAATTAAAAAATGTGAATAATTAATTGTTGAATTAATTATTGGATATCGAGTCTTTAGCTGATAATTAATTGTCCAATTAATTAATGGACTTTATTAAGTAATGGTAGAGATTTTTAGTGTTAGACATGGAGTTCGGTACCAATGAGATTCTAGGTGTTATACATGGAATTCTGTACCAATAATATAAATAAATGAATGAGATTTCGAGTGTTAAACATGATGGTCTACACTATTGAGATTTTGGGTGCTAGATATGGGGTTCTACACCAATGGGATTTTTTGTGTTATACATGCTGTTATGAACCAATAATAAAATTAAATGAATCAAATTTTGGGTGTTAGACATGGAATTCTACACCGATGGGATTTGGGGGTTCTATACATGGAGTTCTACACCGATAATAGATCTATTTGTATTGTTGAGAATTGGTTTTTTAGACATGGGGTTCTATAAAAATGATAAATAATAACAAATGTTATTTTAGGTGTACCACATGGAATTATACACTGATAATATTTTGGGTGTTAAACGTGGTGTTCTACACCGACAGGATTTTGAGTGTTAGACATAGAGTTCTACACTAAAAATAAATATGAAATTTTTTTTTGAATTGAATGTGTGACACTATTCAAACTCGATGGACAATGTGGTTAATAAATATTAATTTATAATGTTGTAAATTTTCAATTGTGCATTGTAATTATTTTCTCTATTCAACAACATACACTTTATAGACAGGATTTGTTTTAGACACTGTTGGTGGTGGCCTAGTGTGTTGTACTTACTCCCAACTCAGGCTGCCTGATCGGTACCTGAGTAGACATTCTGTTTTCTGAACATGTTATGGGAAAATTACATTTTCAAGATGGATGAGTTCATTTATAGAATGGATGAGGGAACCATACACTGTTCGGGACCTGTTTAGGAGCTGATAGTTTATTTTCATTTTGGTTTTCATTTGACACTTCGCATGTAATTAGCATGGCTTATCTACTATTTAGTTTTGAATATGTATTTTCAGTTTTTAGCGTCTTGCGATATTGTATTGTCTATGGTTTTATTTATTCTTCCTCTATTTTTTATTAATTTATGTTGGTGTATTACTCTAATAAAATAAAAAAGAGGGTATAGTATCTCCATGATCAATATTAGACGCTCGCTTCTAGTAAGAAGCCTATGGCATGCAGGGAAGGGTTCCTAAGATCATGTCGATGTCCTGATCGAGGCACTGTTGTGTTTCACCCGGGAAGGTACATTACAGACAAAATATTTAAAGGGGAGAAGAATGTAATTAAACAATGTTTATTTGTAATATTTTTTCCCTGAATATATATTTGTTGTGTTATATTATATAATATTATAAATATACAAAATATAGAGAAACTAACAAATAAATCATTTTATTAGTAAATTATATTACATTAATCATCAAATAAACCAATTAAAATTACAAACATTACAACTAGAAAAAAATATAAAATGGAAATGATGGGAGGGGAAAATATGGATCACCACATTCATCTAGAAACATAACCCCCACTACAAACACTATAGAGAAGAAGAAAAATATTATTAAACCAAGAAACATTATAGATAATATAAATATGTTACATTGAGTGGAACTGAGTTGAATATTGAGTGAAATAATGAAGTGGTATTTATAAGAGATAAAGTGACTATTTAGAATAGTAACCTAATAGTTGGAATAGTAACATGACCATTAGAATAGTAAATATTACCAAAAATAATAAATTGTGATATAAATAATATTTATCATGACTAATTTATGTAAAAATAAATTTTATATTGAATAAATAAATATCATCATCAAAAATTCAATGAAATTATAAACACATTTATAATAATCTATATTATAAAGTACTTTGAAAAAATCATAATTTTTATATTAAAAATAAAAATTAACTATTTTATAAATTTATTTTGATAAAATGAATATAATTTTTGAAACCATAAAATCAAAATTATCTAAGGGTTATTTTTTAATATTTTGATATACATCAATTTTTAGGTGAACAATAAAAATACAGATTTTCACATAACTGGTGCATCTCAAATTACATCATTCATGATTTAAAAATGAAATAGTCTTTTATAGAACATTTGGTTAGTCCATGGTAAATTTATTTCATAAAGGTTTCATTAAAATATAGTAAATTCAATTTATAAACATAAAAAGCTTTCCAAAACTTAAATTTTAAAGTGAATCCATAAGACAATAGTTTTTATTTCTCTCCAACTTCCCTTTTAATAAACAAATGAATTAGAATTATAAAGAAGATATAAAGTATTAAACCCATTATAAAAAATTTATATATGATTTATAATGTCAAAAATTCACTATTAAAAATTTTACCTTTGATATATTATTTTATTCAATTTTTTTCTTAAAATACCCCACTCCTCAAGTATAAATAATCCTTCTCCCTTCCCTTGAAAAAACACTCCTACCACCCATTCCAAATCCCTATATCTGACCAAATAGTCCCTCTAAATCCCCTTAGAATATTTTGGGACATTTTAGGGAAATCCAACTCCAATATAAAAAGAGTTATAGTGTCGTACATGTGAAGCTACATCGAGGATTAAGTAAGTTCTGATCAACTCCACTGTTTTTTATTTCTTTTTTCCTCTTATATAACTTTTTTCCACAAACCCTTTCACAGTAAACCCCTAAAATAAATAATTAGTAAGTAATTTAAAAATATATTAATGATTTTTACATACATAGAATGTCATAGTGTTGTATATATAAATTTTAATCTTCTCTTTCCTGCTCTCCCGATAATGTCACGTTAAATGTCAGTTAACCACTTACAGAGACATTTCAATGTAAACACATATAACAATATTCATGGATGTATATTATAAACTATTTATAATTTATAAAATTTATTTATATGAATTTTCATATTTTGTGATTAATTATACTAATTTATACATTGTATTTAATTTAACAGATAAATCGATGAAAATATGATATTTATATGTAATATGTGATATCAAAGTGCTTAAATTCCATATGAAAAAATTAAGAAAAATAATACAGTTATTATAATTGATATATATTTATCAAAATTAATATTATTCACTTCTGGATTGATGTTTTAAAAAATATAAGTTTATTATTCTGGAGGGTAAAAGCGTTGAAATAAAGAGAGAAATAAGGTGAGGGGACTTTCAAACCCAAAACCTTTCGTTGGAATATTCTCTATTCCACGATATGAATTTTATAATTATACATTTAAAATTTCCTTTCACTTGTCCTTTTGGGATATACATGTTCCTAACGAATCAAAAAGTTATCTAAGAAAGGCCTCCTTTTTTCAAAGTGATTTCAAGATATCAAATTTTACTCCTCTTGAAAAGATTCTTAACCCATCAAGAATAATGAGGTTTTAGTTCCAAGTATGATTTACCTTATTAATTAGGGAAAACAAGTTTTTTCAAAAAAGTATTCTTTATGAAATCTATATGAAACCCATTCTCTTCCTTGGTTTTATATCATGACTGTGATTGTTATACAAGTTATGTGGCATGAAATATTATGTAAATGTTATTATGTGATGTGTGGGACCAAAATTATGTATCCCTAAAATACATTGGGGAATGTGAAGTCTCTCATGAGATGGTGTGTATTATTCATGAACATAATGATATATTTGTTCATAATAATGATTTTGTGATTATTCACATATTTTATTTATAAACATGATTCAAGATTTGTTTATAATATTGTGTGGTATTTGACAACTAAGACATGATATTTCATTTTTATAAATTTCCATATTCCATGACATTATCCATTACATCCATAATGATGTTGATTATATTCCAATGATTATGTTATGATGATGATGATTATACTCCCTCTTTTTATATTGATTTATGTCCCTTATTGAATATATTATAGGGATATTAGCTCATCCCTTTCATTGATTTTTATCCTCAGGTGATTGCTTGTACTATGTAGATGTCAAGGGTCACTAAGAATATATAGAAGAAGGAATTATATAATGTTTTTATCTTTTATTATGTATAAGTATTGTATGAGTGTCACAACCCCACCCATGTCTAGGCTCAATCTGCAACTCCCCCAACCAATCTCAATAGGCCAGGGGGTGGCGACAAGTGACAAAGGCATAACTAACTCGGCGAGGCCTTTGCCTAAGTACCTGTACACATGAACACAGCCACTTGATGCAAAAGGGAAAAGAAAAAAGAAAAAAATAGAGTTAAAACAATGCTATAAATAAACTTGGCATGAATGGACCACTATAGAGAATAATAATGGTAAAGTAAACTATAAAGTAAAAGGGAAAAAGACACTCCCAACCAGAGTAGCATCATGACCTGGTAGAAATATTAGGAAAAGTAAAACACTGATAGATCTCTACTTCTAGATCTCAAAGGGACCACCTCACATGGTCCAAGCTCCATGTTTCCCTAAGCTTCTGAATATAATGATCAAACCTTTGTATTGTCTTCAAGGGCACACCACGTGCGGGTAAATCCCAAGTAGGGGTGAGTATAACAATACCTAGTAGGATGCACCAAATTCTCAAGAGAGTAGTAAGAGGTATACTAAAATGGGAAATTAGTAAGGGTAACAATGTACAATAAATATATTAAAGCTCAACCCAACAAGTAAGTGAAGGTAAGATCATCCAAACACAAAAAGCTAGAAATGGTGATAAGGTGAACTTCTCTTCTAGAATTCACCACCTATAGTAGGAGAGTAGACTCATCCAACAATGAGAAACTGGACACCAAAAAAAATTCATACACTACACATATTTTCTCCTCCTAGAAGGAGAGTAACTGAACCCAAGGAGTGGGTACAGTGATAGGGTGTAATTATATATATATATATATGTGTTGAGTCAAGGAATCCTGAATAAGGGAGTAAGGGGATCTCCATCTCATAGATCATCTTAATAAAGTGATTAGCCAGTAGTAGAATAAGTAACCACCATCGATGCCTAGGATCCCACATGTCATCCCAAGATTCACAAGTCAAAGGTTCTCAATCACTACACCTTGATATTATCCTCTTTGGGTGTCACGGACTCACCCGCATGGTTTTAGGTCACGTTGCAAGAACGCATCTCAGTGGGAAAAGTTCCCCTCTTTCTCATGAGTTATAGGGACACATCAAAGTAAGTCTCATCAATGACCCATCATCATTAAGAGAAACATGACATAGAGGACTCGTTCCATAATAGGTTATGGGAACCCCTCTAGTATCCATCATAGAGGACCTACTCCTGAATGCGTCAAGGGGGTATCACTCTATTTATCGAGGACATGTACCTTGGTTTCACAAGGGGGTTCCACCCTAGGTCATAAATGGTCCACGTCCTTTTTAGTGAGGGGGGTCCAATCAGAAGTATGGTATAGGACCCACACTCATTCCTATGGGGGTTCCGCTCTAATGTCATCAAGGACCCACACCCTTGTGCATCAAGGGGGTACCACACGAGAAACTCTGATATCATCGCCTATCCTCCGCTGTCATCAAACATCGTTAGTCTTAGCATCGAGCTTAGAACACATCAACAGGATCTTCCAACAATATTTCTTTCATTATTCCAAATTTAATGAGATCATGAATAACACTCTGCACATCTAAATAGATCATATTGTTGTAATCCTTGCATAAAAACATCTGAGATAGTCTATCTAATCACCCCAATCGGACATATAAAATAAATGTTACCCAACATCATATTATGCCCAAAAAGCATTTCATAGGGCCCATGTCTCGATCCTAAAAATGATTAAGTGGACCACACCATTGCGATCCTACCATATAAACTTATGGTATTGACTACTCGTTCGGCCAGAATGGATACTCGATGAAAAAGTTTCCTTTTACAGCAGCAAGAGTGAACTAACCCTCATGGGGTACACACCATTTAATTAGTTTAAACACCCCAAAAAATTCTTAAAAATACCACTGAAACATCAGGGTCATGGAACCTCTGACGGCATATCAATTGGACATCAGATGCAGGTGCTACATCTAAAACAAGGAACCATGAATTATCATAATTAAATTATTATTAATAAATTGAGAATTTCAAATCACTCAACTTCAAAATTGAAATTAAAAATTCCCAAAACCTCCTCAAATGGGTCAGCTCAACTCAAGGATTATGTTTCCACATATGTCACACAAATAGGACACTTGTACCAAAAGTTACAGGCATCTGAAGTGCAAGGGCCCAAATAGGCCTATATAGGCTGGACCAGCCTGGTTTGGCCAGTCTGCCCCACCAGGCCACAGACCAGCCGTGTGGCCCACAACCCACCAACTAACACCATCCAAACTAACAGGCAGTCTTCTTCCCTTCTCTTACATCAACGTGGAAAACCCACATCATGCATGTCTCCGCCCCCTAGTCGCCGCATTGTAGTGCCCGCATGACCCTGCTCCACCAGCGCCCTCCAACTTTAGCTTGTAGAGGTCTGGATTTCATCAAATCATTATCCATCAACCAAGACTCGCAGCCATATTTTTTCACACGATACAGCATGCCATCCAACGCTCCATCCAGTTTTTGTATTCCACTGTCGCCTCGGGCCACCACCGGCTGTCACTAGTTGTTCTACTCTAGTGGCCCGTTTGATAGTCCACTATGACCACAGTAGACATATGAAAATTGGTTTAGACCCGGTTCCAAGGACCATGGGATGATCTCTTTGGTTCCATGGCATTCTTTCCACAAACCTTCAAATAATTGATGTGACAAAAAAAATGAATGCTCATAAACCTAAGATTTGGGTGAAGAACATGACAAATTAAAATAATTTTAAATAGGGTATGATGGTCATGTTGGTGCGGTCGTCAAAAATGAAAATTGGAATAGTGATTTGACCGCAATTCTATTCATGATTCAGGAATTGAAAATTTAGGATGCAATAAATTAAAATAACCCTACCTCAAAATGGTTCTCTTGATGTTGGTGATGCATCTAGGTCACTCCCGCTACGATCTATAGAAAATTTTCCCTTGATTCATTAAAGAAAGAGACAGAGATAGAGATTTAGAGGGAAGATAGGTTCGGTGAGAGGGGTAGATTTGGCTTGGGGAAAGGGTGACCCCTCCCTTAATCCATATTTATATACATAACAAAAAAATGTGCATTAAAGGGAATGAGATCTGGAAAACCTGAGCCTCTACATTCTATGATTAACCTAAGTAAAACACCACCTTTAAAACTCAACAGAGGTCTCAGATTTCCAATATGAGTCCCCGATCAAAAGTTATTTTCTTTTTTTATTAAAATAAAATAATTATGTTTAATTATTATAGTGATGATTTTCCCTTCATGTAATTTTTCATAAGAGACATGCACCAATAAAATTTTGGTCCTTCCTAGGGTAAACAACATGTTCCAGACTTAACTATACCCTCTAATTTTTTTTCATGATTAGCATTTTAGTGTTATCCCATCTACTTTGTTTTTATATTATAAAATATACTTAATATTTTTGTATAATTAATTTTGGGCATAATGATCCTTGGAATTACACAACATCTGAACACCCAACTCTATAAAAATATATATAAATATTTCAAAGTCTAACAAGGACAAAAACCAAACCTCTAAATCATTCCCTCCTTAAATATTTTCATCCTAAAAAAGAAAAACCAGGAAAAACATGGGATATTAAGCCCGCATCAATCTCTCCCATTCAGATTAACTCTCCTACATGTTTCCTTGCCACCATGGGATGCAAACCAATTGTATGGCACGTCCACGCAAGGTCTAATCCTATTGGTCCTTGATCACTATTGGGTGCTTAATAAAGGTGGATTTTTATTCAATGTCTAGGTCACCCCTGTCGATGACATGTGTAGTATCATACATGTATCTCCTCAGTTGTGACACATGGGAGATGGAGTGTACCCAATCAAACTGTGGGAGTAGGGAGAGGTGGTAGAAAACCTCGCCAACCCTATTCATGATCATGAGTGGTCTGATAAACATCGGGGATAGATTTCCTCGCCAGTTTAACCTCTACATACCGCGTCATGGGGAGATTCTCAAGAAGACATGGTCACCATGGTCGAACTCCAAAGACCTACGACGGCGATCATTGTAGGATATATATCTCCTCTGGGCTCTCCTCATCCACTCACGGATGACCTGAAACTTCTCTGTCATCACCTCCACCAACTCTGGGCCGATGAGGGATGACTCACCAATATTTTTCCAACACAAAGGTGACATGTAGTGTTTCCCGTAGAGGTCCTCAAAAAGGTTTCATATCGACGGTAGAGTAGCAGTTATTGTTGTACGGAAACTCTACCAAAGTAATGTGGTCCTCTTATCTCCATCTAAAATCTAAAATGCAAGCCCTAAGCATATCCTCTTACATGAGGATAGTGTGCTTGGTCTTCCCATCGGTCTGGGGGTGAAAAATTATACTCTTCAAAAAATGGATCCTGAATTTCTATTGGAGGCCTCTCCACAACCATGATGTAAATCGCATTTCATGGTTAAAGACAATTGTTAAAAATACCCCATGAATGTAGACAATCTACTTGACATATAACTTCCCTATACACTCCACCGAGCTCTTCTCTCTGATTTCATGGAAGTTCCCTAACATCATGAGTTGGCGCACTATAACACAGATCGAGTCATGGCCCCTTGTCGTGCATGGGATCTCTATGACAAAGTAAGTGGATATGGAATCCTACTTCCACTTCGGGATCTCAAGGGTATGAAACAACCCTATAGTAACTTGATTCTCAAAATTCACTTGTTGATAGGTAATGCATTGCATGATGAATTCAACTATGCTTTGTCTCATGTAGGACCACCAAAACTACCACTGAAGGTCCCTATTCATCTTCCCCACACCAAGAGGAATAGCTAAGGGAGAATTTTTGAACTCCTGCATCACCTCCTCCTGCATCATTACTAGTACCACTACTCTCCCCTGGAATAGGATATCATGATTCCCTCCTTTAGAATATCCATCAGGTGCATCTCACATGGATATATGATCACACATAACCTCTCAGTCGATGTTTCCCAACTGAGACTCTCTAACATTCTTGGGGATTAGAGGAGTCAATCCCATCGACTATAGGAATGATGTACCCTCCTTCTCCACTATGGTCAGCTGCAGGGAAGCAATCTGCTCTAAAGCTTCCTACACTAGGAAGGCTTGGGACTTCCTACTAAGGTAATGTGCAACAACATTTCCCTTCCCTGGAGTATAAACTCTCTCAAAGTCATAGTCCTGCAGGAACTCCAACTAGTGACATTACCTCAGGTTTAGATCCCTCTGAGTGAAGATATACATGAGGATATGGTGGTCTGAGTAAACCACAAAAAAGTCACCTAGAAGGTAGTGTCTTTATATCCTCAAAGAGAATACCACCACTACCAGCTCTAAGTCGTGGGTTTCATATTTATACTATTGGGGTCTCAAATGCCTTGACCCATATGCAATGACCACCCACTATTTCATCAATACACAACTGATCCAATATACTGAGGCATCACAATACACCCCGAATGCCCCACCCTCTTCTAGAAGCCTCAAAACTATAGTTCTTTTCAGTCTATGCTTCAACTCTGTAAAGGCCCCCTGGTACTACTCAGTAAAGTTAAATGGTTGTCCCTTTTACTTCAAAGTAGTCAAAGTGGCAGTGGTCTTGGATAAGTATTCCATAAACCTCCTATAATACCTTGTTAATCCATGGAAACTCCACACCTATGTCAAACTCTTGGGTGGCTCCCAAGAAATAACTTCCTCAACCATTGTTGGATCTACAAATAAATCCATTCTGAAATGACATGCTCCAAAAATCAAACCTCATGAATTCAAAACTGGAACTTCAAGTTCTTCCCATAAATCTGGTGCTCTTGAAGTAATTCAAGGGCCATCCTTAAGTTCTATGCATGCTCCTCCTCTATCGTAGAGTAGATGAATATGTCATCGATGAAGAAAAAAAATCCGGTTCAGGTATGGATGGAAGATCTGGTTTATCAAGGCCATCAAAATGGTGGGGTTATTCATCATGCCAAAGGGAATCACCAGGAACTCGTAATTCCAAGAGTGAAATCAGAAGGCTAACTTTGTAATTTCAACCTCACAAACCTATAACTGATGGTAGCCATATCTAAGATCAGTCTTAGAGAACCACTTTACACCTCACAATTGGTCGAAGAGTTGGTCAATCCTCAACAAAGGGTACTTTTTATTTATCGTGGCCTGATTCAGCTGATAATAATCCACACAAAGTCATAGCATCTCATCTACCTTCTTCAGAAACAAAAATGGATTTTCAGATTGAGACACACTATCCTAATGAAACCCTCTCATGAAGGTCCTACAACTATAATTGTAGCTCCCGGAGCTCTGTGGGTGCCATCTGATATTCCGCACAAGATATCGAGGTAGTCCCTAGCTGCAATTCAATGAAAAACTCAATCTACCACATTATAGATAGCCCCAGGATGTTCTCGAGAGAGACATCCATATAGTCCTCTACAAGTGAAGTAATCCATATGCCTGAAGAATCTACTACCCTAAGGGTGATTCTCATAAAATGATTCATAAAAGGATGTATCCTCCTACTCACAGCACATGCATGTCCCATCATGAGGTCTCATTCACTGAGAATGGTAAACCTCGTCCCATCAGCGTGCATGCATCTAACTAGACCATGGTGATAGTAAATCTAGGCACAAACCTTGGAAATACAATCCATTCCTTGAAAGATGTCATAAGGTTCGGTCATGATAACTATTAGGTCCTACATAAACCTCTATCCTCTAAATGTCAGTTCTCACTACCGAAAGATAAAAGTCATAGATCAAGCACTTCCTATAGGAATCTCGAGGCTATGCTATTGTGTCAGTCCCTCTACGGGGAGCTCCAACTCACATACAAGGAGTAAATATATAATGGAGTGACTAGAGAATGTGACTACTAGTACTGAAGCCTATGTAGAGTAAACACATAGTGTACCTCACATCATCTTATATGCTAGATGATCTCGCACACCCATAGCCTACAACTATCTAAGGCACTAACCGCCAGCTCCCTAGGCCTGACGGGGACTGCCCGGGGGTGGTTCGGGGAGGATCTTGTAGTGCTGTCCCCCACCAATAGGTCCTTCTACTCCCCTACTAGAACTGCCTCTGTAGGGACCACCTTGTCCCTACCTAGGGGATCCCTAGTTATGACACTTCATCTAACATAGTTGTATATCAGCTAACTGTCCAACGTGCTCTTTACGTCTCATTGGGTAGTCGTAGTCCATGTGGACTCACCCACCAAAAGAGTAACATTGGACCTCTCTAGGATTAAAAGATGATTTGTGTTGTCTTGGAGCCACCTGATCATGTGCCCAAGCCTAGTCTTGGGGAGGTCACCACCATCGCGGCCCTACTAACTGATATATACCTACTATCGTAGAAGTCTCCACTTTAAAGTGACCACTTCTAGTACCAGTCAACTAGAACCCCTCTAATAAGAATATATATATCACAAGCACCCATTCTAGCACCCAAGCATAGGTGTGGATGGAAATGGGAACTATAATCTCTTGAATCTCTCTAAGAAGACCCAACTATTACTTCTGTTCCCAAAAGTAACCATCATGGATCATATCTTGCGAGTATCAAGTCAGGTCTATGAATATGGTTGAGTAATCCCCCACCGTCAGTTCTCCCTACTTAATATCCAGAAGATCTTGAATCCAACTGGTGCATATATAAGAGGGGAAGTACTCCTCCTGGAAGTACTCCTCCTGGAAGACCTTCTGAAAGTCATACCATGAGAGAGTCAAGTCATCGTGGGTCTAGATAACTAGGATCCCCAATGCCTGGCTATCCTTCAAAAAAGGTTGTCTTCCAGATCCATCATTTGATCTGTCATTGTTTGCACAAGCTTGAAAAGATGGTCCACCAACTCTGACCAGTCCTCTACAGCCTGGGGATCTATCTCACCATGGAACCTCTACAGCCTTCGGTACTAGAACTCACAAAGTTCACTCAGCCTATGCTCTTACCTGGCATATGTTGCTGGAACTATCTACTTCTCCATAGGTGGAGGTACTTATTATGGTCCACCTGGAGGAAGGGGATCACATGATGGTCCCTGATATGAAGCATCATCAATCACGATATTGTTGTCATGAACCAGAGAGGGTAACATGGATGGTTGTCATCGTGGAG